>CM060918.1:318243968-323043968 GCA_030737875.1 Allium sativum
TCATCAAATGAATTGCCTATAGGGCACAAACTCTAACAATCTCCCACTTGCACTAGAGTCAATCATTTACGTATCATATACTTATGAAACTAGTGTGACTATTAAACTTCTACTGCGACAAAGTTTAATTCAGTAGGTCTGCAACATTACAACTTTTGTAACTTTGGAGATATGTTTATTTCTTCTGTGAACAACTTCACATAAGAATTATATTTCTTAAATATATGTTTGGATTGATGATGAGTTTAACGTATTAGGCCTGAGCAACAGCCATATTGTTATCGTAATGTGTATCATTCGATCAACAATAAATTAAGTTCAATCGTGAAATTCTTAATCCAAACATTTTCTTTCTTAGAATTAGTATCTATTTCTTGTTTTTAAACTAACGTTATTTACAATAATTAATGTGTTATCAAATAACATCAGAATTATTGTATCACTCCCACTCAATTTCTTGTCTATACAAGATTCAATGGTATTTTGTGGTTTCCGAAACATTTCGAATTCTATTTCATTTCCATTGGTGTCTTAGAGATGGGCTCTCCTTTAAAAGGATACCAAATCGAGCAATAAACATTTTATTCTTAGAAAATTTATATCCACAAAATAGTAATTTGATTTAGGTCCGATCTTATCAAAAGAAGGACGTTTAACAAACGCCTTACATCCCAAATCTTCAAATTAGACACACTAGGACATTTCCTAGTCCATATCTTATATGGCTTCTTTAAAATCATTTTAGTGGGATTTAAATGAAATTTTTCAAAAATTAATTTATTGGAAGATCTATATGACTTATCTTGGTCGTACTATATCTTATAAGGTGTGATTACTCCTTTCAGACACACCATTTCAATATGGTGTTCTAGGTGGAGTACGTTACGAAACAATTTCAAACTCATATGGACAGTCATTAATTAATTGGCTTAAATATTCTTTTCGATCTGTTCGAAAAGTATTTATATTTCTTTCAAAATTGGTTTCTATTTCCACTTTGAATTCTTTGAAATTTTCAAAGGATTATGATATGTGTTTCATAAGACACACATATTTGTATCTACTGATATCATCAGTAAATATAATGAAGTAATAAAACCTGCCTCTAGCTTATGTATCCATTGCTCCATATACATCATTATGTATGAGACCCAATACTTATCACTCATTCACTGCGTCAAGTGAAAGGTGATTCAATTATTTTTCCTAATAAACAAGATCTGTATTCTTCATATGATTAGAAATCAATTGATTTCAAAATTCCATCATTATGGAGTTTTGATATACTTTCTTGTTTAGTGGGCTAATTGGTAATACTAAAGGTATGCTGGATTTAAATTACTAAATTTAATCCACTCAGTTTTTCATGTCAAGTACATAATAGTTAAGGATTTACAAAGATCATTAACTACTTGTGAAATTCCATATGATATTTCATTTAAATAAAATGAATAACAGTTGTTCTTTTTATTACAAATGAAATTCAAACTTGTCTGAACAAGATCTTTCATAACATTTATATTAAGTGGAATTTCATAATAACATTTATTTTATTTATTTAATTAAGCCAATATAATGAACAAGAATCAACTTCCTATGGATAATCCAGCAGCATTTGCTTCATTTCCAATCGTAAGTCCACTTGTCCTTTTATCAGATTTCTACTTATTTTGCAGTTACTTTAAATTCACATACATTTATGTGATTCATATCTAGTATCTAATACTAGAGATGTATAAGTAGATTTTATAATATTTATATCTTATTCAGTTGAAGTCATACTTCAGCTTTGTTTTAGATCTTCGATATTTGAAAAATAATTACATTCAAATTTGTTTGAGGACCATCCTCAAATTTTAATGTTAGTCAAGAAATTTAATTTAATTCAATTTATCATTCTTAAGGATTAATTTAAATTATCAGAGTTATTTATTATTTAATATCTACATTAGATAATGAATAATAACTGATTCTTAATATTTATTTAATACAAAATTTTGACAACCAAAATTTATATTAACATAAATATGTAATTTAAACTAAAATACGCTCCCACTCAAATTAACATCCCTCTGTTCTATATAAATATATCAGTATGTATATAATGGTGTTCCAAGATCCATATCTAGTCATGTCTTGACCTAGCTTTGGCTAATCCCCAAAACACAACCTTTTAGGTAGATATCTTATGTCAATTATATCGTGTATATAATTCTTGGATAGCATGATGAACATTTTGTTCAGTATTATTCATTTGCTCAAAATATAGAATAATTCATGCTATTGTCTCTAAGGCCATAATCCTATTATGCAGCCTTGGTTAAATCAGACCCAATAATATAGTCGAAGCACCACAATTACTCCTACCGCATATAACCAAAATAAGATGATGCACAACGCTTTGGCGTTACCTACATCCAATGATTTTGGACATTGATGGGTGTACTATTGGAAGACTTCACCATGATTTAATGTAACAAAATAATTTGCTTTAAAGGGAATTTATAATTCGTAGTGATGAACATTATTAGAGTTATTTACATACATCAAAATATATGTATTTAATATTCGTAATATTAAATTGGATTTAAATAACATATATGAAATACATATATATACATTTAAATTCAATGTTATAAAAGAACCAATTTTATTTTTATTTGAACGTTTCAAAAGGTCAACTTTGATTCTTTCAAGTAGTGGAATAGAAATTTTAAATTAAATTTCATGTTTCCACATTCATTTCCTGTATTTATTCAGCATCTAGGCCCAAACGATTTAAGACCCAGTTTATGTTTAGCGTGGATGTTGAGCCCATATAGTTAGTAAAATTATAAATACACAAATTTACAGGCCCATAAAACCCATGGTTATATATATGAAATCAGGGCTATATTAATAACAAGGCCCAATATGTTACAAAATAAAATGAACTAAACCAAACATTTTGACCATATAACCATGACAATCAGGGTAATCTTAATGGTTCATATATGATAATATAATTCCTGAATTATAAATATACTTACCTTGCTACAGATTAAAGAATATAATAACTATATACAAAACAATGGAACTAATACTATCACATTTAGAATTATAATATAACAGATCGATACATTGTAATAAATCAATACATGATAATCTACATATACAAATACAGTTTATAACTTATACAGCATATAAAACTTCATTGGCCACATTATATATACAATCATACACACATACAAACATATTTATATTGTGTTACTTATAACATTTATACAGTTCATACAACATTTATACAGTCCATATAACACTCGTACAGTCTACACTGCCAAGGTTATTTATGCTTGCTTCAGCAAATCCATTCTATTTATACTCCAACATGTCCATCAATTTGCACACATTTGCTCAGTCAAACTGATTTATGATGCAAGATCGAATCTGCATATTTAATAACATGTTTCAGCAGATTACCTATAATTGAAAATAAACAATTCAATGTTTATTCATTATATATGTATATATATCAATCATATATATATATATATATATATATGTCACTGTTTAAATTCAAACATGTATATCAAATATACATGTGAGTAATACAAACAACTTTGTATGCTGGTGGACAAATTCATATTTCCAATCTGGTGCTTATTCAGATATGCACAGATATGCAAGAAATCATTCAATAAATTACATTAAAACATAGCATAAATATGTATAGACCATCTATACAAAACAAAGGTTTTTGAATCTGAATATTTAAGTGTGTTGTTATTGACACTCCAACTATTGTTAAAGGGGGGGGGGGGGTCATTTTTTAAAAACACTCCACTCTTTGAAAAATTGTTAAGGGGATAACAAATATATTATTTTGCACTGCTCAATATTCCCAGATTGTCCCTTCAAATTAGATTTTAAAAAAAAACTTATTCGACAAGGGAAACCGAATTAAAATAAGCAGTTCATCAAAAGTGCACTGAATGCAGCATGTAATCAATTATGTATGTATTCGATAGTGGTATGTCGAAAATTAATAATCATTTCGGTGCATTGCCTTCGTAATTATAAAATTTGGCATATTTGTGTCGACCAAAAAAAATAGTTCGATCATATTCCGCCGAAAACGATTATCCTTTTGGGTTTAAAAAAATATCTATATATGCGAATTGAAAAAAAATTACTATGACCCTTGCAATATTTGTTAAGGTAAAATTACTTTATTTGTTAAGGGCTAAATGGGTAATAAGGTAAAATTACCTTTATTTGTTAAGGGGATATTTTCTTCACGGTACTCCCATTAACGATTTATTAAAAAATAAAAAATTGGCCTCCCCTTAACAATATTTGGAGTGTCAATAACAATGCCCATATTTAATTGTATTCACTCAGAGATGAATACATTAAATCATATTTCCAGAGTTCAGATTATCAATATAACAGATAAAACTGGAAACACTATAGAATGAATATCATATATTAATTCACAATTTAATACAGATTTAACCTTAGTGAAACAATTTCATGATTATAAATGAATTTATTCTAAATTCTTATATCAGTTCATACAAACATTAAAAACAGGATTAAAATTATACAAATATATATATATATATATCATGATATATGTATTGTGATCTAAAATTCATGATCAATATCATGATAATGTAAAAGCAAAATGTGATCGATCTGTGAACCCTTTATTCAACCATTTTCATCAACAATCAATATTGTTGCATTGTGATTAATATCATAACTGGTTAAAGTATAACTATTGTGATTTAAACATTTAAATCATCAAAGGTTAAAATTGATAAATTAACTCTACCTAACAAATAAATCTGTCAAGTCAGAATTTAATGTAATAGATGTTGGATACATGTAAAATAGAATAAGTACATTACATTTACAGATAATATTAAAATTGTATCCAATCTCTTTAATAAAGAGTACATGGTCTATTGTTAAACAAGATATAAAGTATTTCATATCAATCAATATGATAAATAGGATCTGAGTTTTGTTTAAAATTAATATCATATACTAATTTATAATTCAACTCAGATTTACAGTAATATCAAAAACTGGGATTAAATTATAACATACCAGAATATTAAACATGGGATGGTTTAAACATTTTATCCTATACATATATATTTATATATCATATATATAATGCCAAGATACAAAATGATTTAAAATCATTAAACCAACAAAGGTCATCGATCAAAATAATATGGGTGAGTCAGTGATTACAGAACAGGTTCTGTATTCATGATTTTTCTTAGAATATTATAACACTGAACCAACATTTGATCAACATTGTAATTATTTATTAAGCAAAAGTGCTTAAATTAAACTTGAACTACTGCAAGTTTGACATGTAAACATTTTACACTTTATAATCGAATTTAAAACCACCTTTTTATTATTAATACAATAATTTTGGCAATGTAACATATCAAATCTTATTCTATATAACAAAGGCAGATCTAATCTTAATATCAAACATCAATCCATGATATCCTTTTTTTACATTGTAACAGAATACAATTTAAAAGGTAACATACATGTACTAAATTTAGTCTGACTGGAATAAAAGGAATTGCAATGTAACTTGTAAAACCGTATCATTTATATGTTTGTACAAACTTCATGTTAGATTGCAAAACCAGATTTATTATCTTAAGCATAATTGTAATGAAACAAGACAATTAGTTGCTAGAAACAGAAATATCATATTAACAGTTAGATAGTCTCTGTAATACATGTTTACTGGAGCTAAACAAACAACCCCTGACATGAAAATTTCAAAGTTCACAACTCTACTATATGCTAGGAATACATTCTAAATGGCAAGCTGTGTGTTAAATGATATTAAACAGAGTTAAAATTGTAAATATGAGATACTCAAGACAAAATTAACCATTAATTCATATCAAGATTTTATATCAAATACAAAATCCTAATATACAGAAATATTTTCTAGATTTATAGGAGTAGTTCCCATTTCACCATTTTAATCAAAATTAAATCAGTGTTTTCTACACTGTATAATATCGCAAGTATACACAATTCATTTCATCTATGTGTCAATTATAAGTCATTTCAACCTGAAACAATTTCACCTTCTGAAATGGATTTTATTTATAATCTGTAGTCACGATCATAATCAACAGTCAGGATTCATAATCAAATCGATTTTATAAAACTAATTGATATAAAATCGAATCTAGGGTTCAAAATACCAAAATTCCGCAAACCCTAGCTCCGATACCACTGTAAGGTTTTAATATGATCTAATCAATGTGTTATTCGAACAAATTAAAACTTATAATAATGAGATCTATGCAGAATTCAAGTAAATCGAATGTCATACCTGATGCTGCTACCAATTTTACCAAATCGATCGGAATTTAGAACTAGTTGTTTGAATCTTAGCCCTTCAAGTGTCGAGCCTCTATCGGTATCCACGGGAGCGTCTTCTCCTTCAATCGAATTTAGAGAAAAAGAAATTGGTGCTAGCGCCATTATTCTGGAATTTTGGAGAAAGGTTCGGTGGTTTTATTTTATATCTGATCTAAAAAAAATGTTAGGGTTAGCCGCCACCCTTTTAAAGGGAAACTGTATATACCCTAGGTTAAAACAATGTGCCCCTTTTATAAAATGGAATTCAACCATAAATTAGGATCCACACCAAAACTAATTCCAACTTCAAACAAAATATCAACGTATTGATATTTTTTTATCCAAAATAATTTCTCTTTTATAACGCTCTATTGTGTGACCCCATAGGTTATTACAACGTTGGCAATGATTTTAAATCATAAACAGTGATTGGCATCTAGCAATACGTCGCTGCTACCCAAGCTGTAATAAGATCAACGATTCGATCCATCTTGTTCTGTGACTAGTGTCTCAATGTAATATAATCCTTTTAACCAATATATCCAGAATTAAACTAGAGGCATGGATCGTATCATCCTCGTTATAATTTAATTCGTTTTCTTGATCGATGAGTAGACTGTTTTAAAACAAATCAGTATTTGAGCATGGCCATGCATTTCACAGTCTCACTCAATCAAGAGGCCCATGGATATCACTACGAATATATCATAGGGTTAAATTCCATCTAGATCATTCATAATTTCCATTCGACTTGAGATGTATCCTATAATCACCGTTATCATTACTCTGTTACGAATAACTTTAGATGATATCAAAACACAAATGTCCTCGAATAAAATTATAATGATTTCAGGTCTGAGGACCATTACATCACTATCACTATGAGAATAACTTATGATACTATTAATTATGTTCCATGGAGTTATCTCACGGTGGGTCAGCCCAATACGATATTCTCCAATACGTATTTATGTTTTGACATTAATATCACGTATATTAATGATCAATGAGATGTGATCATCAGTCAATCAACATACTAGTATTAACGCTTTATTGTTGTCCTATATTAACAACAAAACTCGACTAAGGGCATTTAAGAATTATAATACTTATCACATTATACAATCTTAAGTTCAGTCTTACTCGAACTATATAATTCTGTATTATTATTCTAAGGTCTTCTATTATATTATTATTTATATTACGCAGAAAATACAGTATAATAGAATAATACTTTATTCCAAATAAAATAATAACATCAACAGTGTTATCTATCTCATCAAATGAATTGCCTCTAGGGCACAAACTCTAACATAACATGCACAACTGATGCATCCATGCACAATAGAAGTGGAAGTAGCTCCAGCAGCAATACCATCTAGCTTAATGAATAAAAATTGTGAGAACCAATGCATATGAATTTGTTAATGAACAATTTAGCGGTCCTCGCCTTGTTATTAGTTCTTTTGGTAATATTAGAGACCAATCGGATATTAACTATATTAGTGATGCAAAAGTAATCTATTTGCCCCCAGAATATCTCTTGATTAAGTTTTTATGAATGAGCAAAATCAAGTAATCTTTATTTTACATTTTACCTCATTATTTTCTAGGGTTTTCCCCTATTTTGTTTAGTATTTCATTTCCTTAAGTTCATTGTTATATCATCAATCATCACCCGTGTTGACGTGGAAAATTGTCAAACAGCAACACCCAATGTATATGCAAATGCGTTGGCAACACAGTAATCCAAATAAGTAGTAAAGTAAAGTAAATGCGGGGAGACACAGCTTTTTATAGTGGTCCTACACTAACGCCTACATCCACTTTATAGTGATAATTCATCATTTGATATCCGATTACAATGTTGTGCAAGTTTTGACCATATTCGAGTACAACGTATCACAATAGAATAACAATGTCCTTGTTAATTCTAAACTTTGACTAAAATGTTCTTCTTATTCCTCCTTGAGATGAGTTGACTTGGTCAACTATGTCTAATTTGTTCTTCAATGTCCAAGAAGTCCAAAACAGCCCAAAAATAGTGTTATTATCTTTGTAAATGTCCAAAGTATGATGGAAAACGTGTATGTCACATTCAATTGTCCATGCCATGTCAATGGCCATAGAGAAAAAGGTGGTTGTCATTACTGGGGCTCTTGGAGCTCTGGAAGGCCAAAAATTTCAATGGACAAAGATCCCAACGAAGTCCAAGGCTTAGGGTATTTATAGTTGAGGGTTAGTAGTGGAGTAGGCGAGATTCTGGGGTCCACTGGCAGAAAATCACATCATGCATAGACCGCATAAAAAAATAACATCACACACGGTGCTCGGGTGTGAAAAATCGCATCACAGCCCGCTGAATCACAAAAAATACATCTTGCCTTATTGAAGGATAAAATCGCATCCTGGCCCTTTAAAAAACACACATTACAGGGAAATTTGCATCCCTCCTGGGGGATGCGAGTTCACGCGTTCGGATGTGAAATTTCGCATCCGAGGGATGCGAATTTTCGCATCAGAATGCGAAACCTCGCATCCGAGGGATTCGAATTTTCACATCCTTGAGGGATGCGAACTGTGTTGATTTATTCGAAATGGAGGATAAGACTTTTTGTAGGATGCGATGCGGCGTGATGCGACGGAGCGTGATGCGAGGCAGAGCCCTGGATGCGAGATGGAGGGATGCAAATGTAATGTCCCGTATTTTTTATAGTCAAATATTTAATTTTAAATATTATATTTGGAATATTAATGGATTTTAATATTGAATTCGTTTATTTAAAGCGAAGTTTAAACGTTAAATTTATATATAATATAAATCGAGCTCGTAATAGCGCGATAGTTCGTAATATTGAGTTTTGAGCTTCAATTGAATATACATGATCTGTTATAAGTTGGATTTCTATGAAACAAGAAACATTAGAATCTTGTTGATTATAATTTTCATATTGAAGAGAAATTTTCAGATTTCGTGTTATAGATTGTTAGTTATGCCCAATTCAAATTTTAAAATAGTCGATATGGAAATCGTTATAAAATTATAACGTTTATTTAATAAATTTAAAAGGGTTTAAATATAATTTGAACATCTTTTTGACTCGGAATGCTGATATTAAGTTGTATGATTTATATTGGAAGCCATATGATAATTTTATTTGGATAAATACGTTAATAATAATTTATATTAATTGGATTTATTTTACAATTTAATTAATATTTTATTTATATTATATAGCATTAAAAATAGTCAGTTTTGCAAACGGTCTTGGTTTTCAATGAAATTTTTTTCATTGGGATCGTAACGTTAAATTATTATACGATATTAAATTTCGTGGCAAACCGATGTCGTATGTGACAACGGTAGCCGTAAACGCCATTCATTCTCTATAGCACGTAATTAATTTAATTTAATAGAGAGGTATTTGTGTATAACTTGAGTAGATGATCGAATTAAGTCATGAAACCAATTCCGTTGAATTTGTATCGACATTAAGAGCTAGGATAGGTATATAGTTTGTTATTTTTAGAGACCGTATAATTTGGTGTCCAACATAGCATTGTGGTGCGTATAAAAATAGCATACCGGGAAACCGTCTCGGAATATGATGAAACTTGCGTCGTTGGATTCGTATTAATTATTATACGATTTCAATTTCCGTGTCAATCGGTCTTACCGTTTGATCGTGGCAACGATAAACGCTTTTATCGTTTATTTTTTTTGTCAATTTAGACAGGGGTAACTTTAAACGAATAAAGGACTGGCCAAATGAACTCGGATTTTAACAAAACAAATTTCACTGGATTCGTAAGGAAAAGGTCTAGTAAAATGCCAATGTTTCAAGTTGATTGGATTTATCTTGTAATTATGGAAAATTTAAACACGTGATTTTTCATCGATAATTAGAAAGGACTTTTCATAGATGACCTCGGAATTCGACGAAACCTGTCCCATTGGGTCCGAAATATTTTTTTATGTTTGGATTAGCCTTTTTATCGAAAAACTAAAGTTGTATGTGGTAGTTTTAAAGGTTAATTCACAACTAAGTTTCATTGATAATAAGATAATAATTTATTGTATCCATATCTCACTATATAAATACACATACAGTCAAACCCTAACTCGTTCTTTTTCGTTGGTCAACATTCTATAAGCCGCCATCCTCACAAAACCAACGAACTATATCGTTCGATCAATTCTCCTATTTTATCTCGAAATCAAATGATCAAAAGCACAAACCAATAACTAGAATTATGTTAAGCATTTCGAGATCCTTCGGTTGAATTGTCATGATCGAGTATAGAACTCCGTGGTGGTCGGAAAGCTAACGTAAAACCGCTGCGTTCGTGTGAAGATAGCCGGAGTTTGGCGATAGCTGGGGAAGCATGGCTTATGGTGCATGAAGAAGAGTGTGCGGCGTCCGATCAGATCCTAGTAGACTTGAGCTCCCTGCGGTGGCGAATTCTTCCGATGAGCGTGAGTTGGAGTTTCAGAACAGAAAGAAACGACGGGCCTGGGAAAAGTACACTTCAATAGGGTCTGGGGTTGTCAACGTGAATGAAGTTGGTAGGGGAAATGTTTTGGCAGCAGTTTGTTTAAATGTGGTGGGGTAGCAGTTCATGCGACAAGGAGTATGAAGGAGGAAGATGGGTTTTGTTGCATGCAAAAGAACGAGATCAGTGAGGAAACATATGGGTAGAAGATGGATGCAAGGTCGGCTAGTTTATGTTTAACTACGACAGAGTAATTAACAGTTTTAATTAGTAAATTAACTAGTATGTTTTTTTAATAAACTGCCAACATCCATGCTTGGGAACGACGTAGGGATAGAGGACACCAGTTGCAAGATAAATCAGCGGAAAATGTTAACCTTGTGCTGAATTAAAATGTAATTGATATTAAAACTTAAGGATAATTTTATAATTAAATTTATATCAACTTAAATGATTTATAACTTACTCATATGATTATAAAATGGAACAAAACAAAAGACGCTGAGATCATGATGATGGATAATACATTCTTAAATTAATCTGAATAGGAATGGAAACAATAGGAATTTACAGTTAAATTAAAAACCATTTAATTTAGCTGTAAGCGAACCGCTCAGCAATGGTTGGAATCAAGGTGAGTTAAACTTACTCAGTTCTTCCCACTTATATTTTATATAATCGGGTTTTTATTTTTCATGCTATGATTGCTAATGGTTGACTGTTTATCTTGATATATTGATTGAAATGATGAAATTAAACGTTATTTAATTTCAGTGAAAAACCATGTCGTTATTTTAACGATTGGACTCAAATAAGGTAACTTACCTTATTGGTCACGTTTATGAAATATACGTGTTTAATTTAATGAATTGTTTGAATTGTTATGGTGATGTGAAATAAATTGGTTGATATTATATTGTCGTTATTGACTGTTATGAAAACCATTATTTATTCGAATTGAATGATTATATTTGAGATAACGTATTGGGATGCAGGGAAGTACAGGTTGGAGGATCCAACGGGGTTTCTCAAATATATTAAATGATATTTATTTTCACATTATCATTATATGAACTGTTCTGATTGAGTGATTGATTTAGTTGTTGACCGTTGACCTGAAATTCAACATTTGTTTTGTTTAAACCAATGGGCAGTATTGGTTGAGTAATTGGCAGTATATGGCCTATAAATCAATCGTTTTTTAAATATTGATTTACCGTCAGGTAAATCGATAGAAATGAAGTTATAAAATTTATTTTATAACTGAAGATAGTTTTGAAACATATTATTTCGAATAAAGTTATATAAAAGAAATAAATGGCTATTATTTATTATTTAAATTTATAAGTGGTTTTTAAATGATTTTATGAAGTAAATTCTGATGTTAATCAGATTTATAAGCAAGAAAGTATAAAATTAACCTAACGATTAATAATTGGATAATTGTCTTTTTTTAGAAACAATTAAATGGAATTATTTAAATTAATTATATTATTAATTAATTTAAAGAAAGGACCAATTGAATTTGGTTAACGAGATAACTGTTTTTGGGTTGACTAAGTCAACCATTTTTAACTGAGAATAATTATTAAATTAGTTGTTTGAATTAATCCAATGAAATAATTTAATGAATTTTTGTTTTAAATTTAATAAGATTTTAAAAGGAAATTTACTATTTATTTTAGTTAATAAAGAAGATAACCACTTATACGGTAGTTAATGACGAAGTAAATTATTATGTTAATTGTATAATTTAAGTATAGTTGTAATGAAATTGAATTGAATTGTGAAAGGAGTTACGAACGGTTTTATATTAAAATCGAGTTTTTATAACGAAGTTATAAAAGTGAATTTTAAGCGAATACGATGGCTTAAATTAAATATTTACTTAATATTTGAAGTTGGAAAAAGGAAATTAAAAATTTGGCAAATGGTATAAAATGGGAGTGGAATTATTCCGAGGTTCGGAATGTGATATTCCGAAGTTCAGAATGGTTAACGAAGTGAGATTTATTTCGAAGTTCGGTATGTTATGTTCCGAACTTCGAAATATTAATCGAGGCAAGAATATAAGCTAAATAAAAGGTTTTGAGAATTGCAACGAATATAAATTGTCGTAAATGATTTACAAACGATTTTGTAAATGAAAGTTAAAGAGCTTAAAAACGTAATCGAAATATTAGTTGTTGATAATAATTTACAAATGGGATTTGTAAATGAAGTAAGAGTTTTGAAAAATGAATTCGTAACAATTGTTACAAATAATAAATTGAACCATTTGATTTATAAACTGAAGATCTTTAAAAAGGTCGCTGTGTGATTTTAAGCAACATGTAAGTTGTCGGAATGATTTGAAAAAGGGTATAAATAAAGAAAGGATAATGTTTTGAAGTGAAATCTGTAGCGTTTATTACAGACGATAAGCTGAATTGTTTTGATAAAATTAAATATAAGAATTGTAAAAGATAAGTGTAAGATTTACAAAGATATGTATGTAAGATTTATAAGGATATTTATATGAGATTGTTAAAGATAGTTATATATGCTTTAAAACAAATATAGTATTGCAAACAAGTTTTGAAGAGATTTTATAACAGATTCTATTTATAATGGAATCGAAGCTCGAGTATAATATTATAAACGATCATTAAAGATTAATAGAGAAATATTATAATAATAGTTTACTTAATAATTTATTAAGTAAACAGTGTTGAGACTTAAGGAAGGTTTCAAAAGGAAACCGTGTGGTTAATAAACTTCTATTTATTCTGAAGATATGAATGTTGTTAGTCAAGGTCTGAGAGGTAAATAAAATACCCCAACTTGAACAACTTCATGATTATCCAAGAATGGTATTAGTTTATAAACGAGAGAAATTGAGGGGAAACATAAGTTGTGATTTCCATAAAGAATATTGAAAACTGTTTCGGAAAAGTTTATAAGTAAGTGAAATGATTTTAAGAATATTCTTATTTATAATAAGAAGTAAAAGATAAACTCTAAATATTGGAAGATTTTAAAAAATATAATTAAAAAAGATGTTAATTAAAAAGGCCAAGTAATGTCGAGTACTGAATCAATGAACTCAATTTATTCTCATTATTATTTAATTGATAGTTAAATAAACCACTATCAAATCTGGTCAATATGATTGTTGGTACGGAAAGACCGGGATCAAATTTATATTTGAAAAACATTCTGATCCAGTAAATACGTGAAGATACAGATTGAAGATGGAGAAATCGAAGACCGACGATCTTCATGAGCGGGAGAGCCACTTGTTGAATTTCCCTGGTTTAGCGGTCAGAGATATTTCGGCAGTGATTCTGATGTAAGTGAAATCTTCGGATTGCAAGGACTATTCGCTACTGATCCTTGGGGTGATACCTATATAGGATGTGGTAGGACGGTGCCTTCGGTTCATCCTGTTCTTGGATGACTTGTATGGACGAATGTCTGACAAAGTATTTCCAAAGGATCACGTACATTGATTTCTTCAAGCATATTTCTGTTGATGGCGGAGAAGACTGGACACCTTCTCTTAGCTAAATATGCATAATATTTTTGGGGATGTCAATTAGTGATTTCTGACGGATTTGACGGCATTCAAAGTGAATGGTGGCCAAATATTCTAAAGGTATTTATAACCTCTAATCTCATCAACCGGGAAATGGTTAAAATCGGGTAGGTCGCATGGCTATGTTGATCGCACCCATCAAAAGGGTATATCATTACCTGATCTGGAGGAATTAAATGCCTTCGGTTGTCCCTTTATTATATTTATATGCTATTGGTTCGGTTGGCTGGCCCCCAACCGTGGTGATGATATATTCGGTACTCTCAAGCGAAGTGAGGGGTCGATCATGTTTTTCCTGGGTTGCAAGATGTTCTTATTGAACCCCAATGTATTCATCGCCGGAGGTACATTGTCGGCAAGGTGGTTGCCCATACCTTACCATGGAAATCCATTCTCCAATAAGCGATCGGGGTTTTGATTGTATATTATATATGTAGAGCATGAGATGCAAGCATTCTGCGAGATTGATATTTACTTGTATTTAGACACTATTGTAATATCAAAAAAGATATTGATTTCAAAAACATTTGGGTTATCGTAAGGTAAAAACTATTCGTATTTATGTTTGGATTTGGTCTTACGATTATTCTTTTCTTTCGAAAAGTGTTTGACTTAAAATCAAGTTGTGTGTACCTTTAAATTTGGTGTGTTTTCCTCACTCTGGTTCACCAGACTAATCCGACGTCGGTAGTGCTTGGGTTAGACTGGGTTGTACAGGTTCAGGTTATCGAATGCTGCGAAGTCCAAAGACAAGCTGGAGTAGTTCAGATGTATGATATATGGTTGTTATTCCGCTGTGTGTGTCGTATATGAGGAAAAGATATATTAACTGTTCAGATGTGTTGATGTACTCTGATGATTGTAAGTATACTTTTTCAAAGCTCTCAGTACAGATCTATTTTACTTTATACTTTGTACTTCCGTAATGTGAGACGCTGTGTTGTGTTGGTTCTTCTTCTTCTATTCTAATATTTCTTTCTTTGTTATCTCACCCTATGATTTCTTTCTAATAACGTTCCTGTGTTTTCGATGCTCGAATGTTCGACATGGTGCTTTGTGTCGATTTTCGGGGTCGAACATCCCGTTGTTCGTTGCAGCGAGCTTCTCGGCTCAGAGGACAACTCGCCTGACGGTTCGCCTTCTACAAGAGTTATAGTGCGAAGCGTCATGACATACGTTCTCGGGCCCACAAGTGGTCGTCTGATAGAAGTTTCGGGCCTTTTCATGTTTGTGATGCGACTTCGACCAAATCGCTTTGAGTTTCTTGACGCTTGAGTGTGTTACTAACAAGAAACTTAACATGTGACAGCTTTAACCAAAAATTGTGTCAACAACCCACTACCACCTTATCCATGATCACACGCCTGAGACTAGCTAAAAGTCCTCCAAGCGTGCTTTAGAACCAACGTTCTCTATATATTTAGATCGGTCATGTCTAAAAGTTGTAATCCTCCCAACATAACATCTAGTGCATTGTGAACCATGTTTCCTTTGCAATATGGTACAACTCAAGCTCATAAAAGGAAATATATAATAGCTCAATATATGTATGTGTATCACACATATCTACACAAAAACAAAATCATCACAATGATGCTTGAGGTCGAGCATACATCTTTTAAGCATGAACCAATTAAGACATCAGTAAAACACAAATCATGGCAGTTATGTTAACTTTATTTAAACTAATTCTGATAGCCATACTTTGATGCAGCACATTAAAAAATGTAACTTAAGGCTGGGAAAGCCGACGTAACAAAAATATTGAGATCAACAAACTATGTTGCAATGTCAACGTAAACATAAGATAAGAGCAAAGGCAGAAATGGACATACCAAACTTATATATTGTATGTAGCAATGAAATAGTGTTGGTTTTTATTATGACATGGTCACTAAAACGAACCTGTTTATACTCTCAAACTTTTTAACAATGGAAAAAATCACATGAATGAACTACGACATAAATTATATTGGATAAACAAAATTTGGATTGAATACATATATATCAAAAGAAACATTTGAATGAGAAAGGAAAGAGAGAGGGGGGTTGAGAAGACCTTGCGATAGATTCAGTAGATGATAGGCTTAAACATTTGCTAAGAGACACATCATCTTTGTACCTCCCCATAATATCAAAACAACAAAAAAAACTTCCATGACCTCTTGTTCTTCATTTTACTTTAGAGAATCTCGAATTTCTACGCTCATGTCTACACATCAGATATTTGAATTGGATGACGAAGCCCTCTCATCTACTGGTTCAAATGGCATGAACACCATTTCAGAAGTTCATGGATACCTTACATCAAAAAACTAATTCTAACTAAATAACAAATTAACAAACAATTTTGTTAATATTCGATAGCAAAATAAAATATTTAACTAACGAAAATAAGAGAATTGAACTGTCATGCCTAATTTTGATTGACTATGTTTGCTGATTTCATCATCTTGATTGTGATCTATAAAGTGATAAAAGGGTTTTAGCTATCTTTTTTATTTTTGTCTTCAGACTTGTGTATATGGCCTCGGCGCAATTTCTGTTTTAATTTTTCTCGTGTATATATAGTATTGTTATGTTATATTATAATCTATCGATTTCATTTTTTACAAAAACAATATTATCAATAAAATCAATATTGCTTCTTCGTCGTTTTATGGTATGAGAGCTCGATTTGCCTAACGGCTACTTTGCTACATCCGTTGAAGAAATCAATGATCACTTTGCAGAGTTCATCAAGGAAGGCATCACTCATCATTCTTTTTCATTTTTCATCATTTTTCTCACGATCAAGATAGTAGGCTAACCTGTTTATTCCTTAGAGAATTTTCATCATTGGAGTGTTACCCTTCTTAGTCGTGCATTCCTATTCCTATCAGCTTTTCGATGACAGATTCTGTCTCGCCAAGAAGATATCTGTTCATTGTCGTCGTTTCTCTTATGGCTGCAACTTCCCTCCATTGACAAATCATTTTGCTTCAGTGGTCACGTGTGGTTGCAGTTTCGTTCTTGATTCAGATTCTTGAATCATAATTCCTTGTCTTTATTCTTCATTTATTCTCTGCCACATCGAGTTTTCAATCATTTTGATCATGGATGGTTGGAACCAACGGCGATGTTACCTCTAAAAGTTCCAGATATAATGTCACTAATGGAACCACCTATGCAGTAGCTCTCATCAAACCAAACAGCCAGATCATAACCATCCCACTCACCGAAGACAACTACAAATTCTGGAAGTACCAACTTGAGACAACACTTAAAGGTTATGGCCTTCTTGATTACATCGGAGGTACATTAGCGATACCATCAATAATAATTGAAGACGATCAAGGCAATACCATCAGCAACATTGCATATTCAAAAGTTTTGAAATAAGGTTCATCTTGGTTGCTTTCTTCGATTAGTGCCAATCTATTGTCGTAAATAGATGGTTAATACTTCTCATGAAATATGGATAGGTATTGAGCAAATTTTCAATGTGAAGTCATCTGCATGCATTACGCACTACAAGAGAGAGGTGCACAACGCAAGAAAAGTAGACATGAACATGAGAGGCCATTTAACCAAGACTAAAAACTTATGTGATAAATTGAGTGTGGTTGGTCACAAAGTTTCAGACAGTGAACAAGTACTGGTGATTACCGATGGCTTGGATCAAGATTATGTGTCTTTAGTTACTTACTTTGCGACACAACCAACTCTACCACTCATATTTATTAGCCCATGAAGGTTGAGTTGAACAAAGTAAAGCCATACAAGGGGACTATTCTGCTAATTTTGTTGCACCATTTAGAAACAAGTCTCAACAAATAAACACATACAACCAGCAAAAGCAAGAAAGTCAAGGTCAAATTGGTGGTCAACCTCAAAGAGTTTATGGCAAAGGCAGGAACAACTACAATAATCGTGTGAAGGAACAAATCTATGAGAAATTTGAATATATGGCGAACAAATGTAATTTTAGATTTAATGCAAGATACAATGTTGCTCGGCAGAACCATTCTCAACAGAGAGGACCCTGTGCTAATATGGCACAAATTAGTCAGCAAAACAAGAGCAATATTGATGCTACCAAGGGACAAAGCATTAATGGTGATGAATATATGCAAATTGATGACATTAACATAGAAGACTGGTATCCAGATTCAGGTTCAACTAATCATATTACTAGTAATCTTCAAAATCTTAATTATACAGGTATGCACAAATTATGCAACGACCCATATTTTTTGGTCATTTGAATTTGAATATTTAAGTCTGTTTTAAATATTATATTTGGAATGGTAATGGATTTTAATATTGAATTCGTTTATAAAACGAAGTTTAAACGTTAAATTTATATTTAATTTAAAACGAGCTCGTAACGTCGCGGTAGTACGTAATATTGAGTTTTGAACTTCAATTGTATATACACGATCCGATATAAGTTGGAATTCTGTGAAACAAGCAACGTTTGAATCTTGTTGATTAAAATTTACTAATAAAAGAGAAAAATCGAGATTTCATGTTATAAATTATTAGTTATGTCCAATTCAAATTTACGAGTAGTCGTTATGGAGATCGTTTATAAATGATAACGTTTATTTAATAATTTTAAAAAGGATTTTTATATAATTTGGATATCGTTTAACTCGGAACATTGATATTGAGTTGTATAATCCATATTTGTTTATATTTGAAGCTATCTGTATATTCTATTTGGATATTTATGATAATAATAATTTATTATTATTTAACTGAATTATTTTGGAACTGAATAATATTTGTTGATATATTACAAGCCTTAAAATGGCCATTTTGCAAACGGCCTCGGTTTTCAATGAAATTGGTTTCATTAGAATCGTAACGTTAAACTATTGTACGAAACCAGATTTCGTGGAAAACCGATGTCATATGTGACAACAGTAGCCTTAAATGCTCAGTTGTTTTCTATAGCGCATAATTAATTAAATTAATTCAAATAGATGGGTTTTTGGGTATAACCTGAGCAAACGATCGAATTAAGCCGCAAACCAATTCAGTTGGATTTGTATCGACGTTTAGAGTCGGGATAGGTAGGTAGTTTGTTATTTTTGGATATCGGATAAATTGGTATCAAAAATAACATTGTTTTGCATATAATTCCGGGAAATAACCTCGGAATGTGATGAAACTTGTGTCGTTGGATTCGTATTAGTTAGTTATTATAGGATTTCGATTTTCATATCGATTAGATTTACCGTTTGATCGTGAGAGTGGCAAACGCCTCGGTTTTTATTTAATCGTTTAATCAATTTAAATCGGAAATTAAAAATAACTGGTATTCAAACGAACTCCGTTTTCAACAAAACTAATTTTATTAAATCCGTAGTGATTTATTTTTGTAGTATTTCAATTTTAAAGTTAATTGGATTTTATTTGTGGTCATATGAAATTTAAACGCGTGTTGATTCACATTATGAAGTTATAAAGGAATTTTCACAAATGATCTCGAAATTCGACGAAACTTGTTCCGTCATGTCCGGAATAACAATTTATGCTAGGGTTTCAATTTTCATCCCAATTGAAGGTCGTATGTGGAAGTTTTAACGCGATACTTCCTGGTTAAGTTTAATATAATAATATTTTATTTATGTATGTCCCTATATTAACAACCCTATTGGTCAAAACCCTAATTCACTTTTCACCGTGGTCAACGTATATCTGCAGCAGCCCTTTAAACTTTCAATGGCTGAACCACTCCGATCTTCTCTTCCAAAAATTGAACAATCCACTCATCAATTCGAAATCCCCCAAAAGAAAAAAATGTTAAGCTCAGTGAGCTCGACATCTTCAACGATGATGATCAGAAATGAAAGCTTCTCATGACCGAATTTTGTCTCGAAGCAACAGACATTTGAAGTGACGTTGGCGATGCATAACAACATTGAGCTCGGGCGACAGTCGAGTGGGTGACGGTGCTTCTCCCGGTGGCTTCAGATATGGGTCAGATGGCCTAAGACAAGGTGTAGCAATGGTGAAATGCGGTTAAGCGTGGTAGTAGGTTTTGGAATAGAAGAATATAGAGAATGGGGAGAAAAGAGTTTAACCGACTGTATATTTTTAATTAACACAATTAACTTAGGTTAGTGAATAATTAAGGGAATAATTAATTTAGTTAAAACCTTATAACTCTAAATATTTATAACTTGTGATTGCATTATCATTATGGAACCAAACAAGTTACGTTACGATCGTGGTGATGAGCTCAACATCTTGGAACTATTCTAAACAGAAATAAAGACAACAAGAATTTACAGTTAAATTAAACGACTGTTTAATTTAACTACAATCAAACCGTTTCAATGATAAATCAGATCAAGGTGAGTAAAACTCACTCAGTTCATCCCACTTATATTTTATATAAGTCGGGTTTTTATTTGTATGCTATGGTTGATGATTGTTATATGTGTGTGTTAATTATATATTTATATATTGATCGAACTGATGAAATTAAGCGTTGTTTAATTTCAATGAAAAACCAAATCGTTATTTTAATGATTGGACCTAACTGAGGTAACTTCCCTTATTGGTCATGTTTATAAAATAAACATGTTTAATTTAATGAATTGTTTAAATTATTATTGTTGTGTTAAATTATTATTATTGACTGTTACATAAATTATTAGTTTAAAATTGGATAATTCTTATTGAATGATTTTATTTAAGATAACCTATTTGGATGCAACACTACAAGAAAACACTGATTTTGCAACAGAAAAATCCATCACAAATCCGTCGCTACACAAGTATTAGCGACGGATTTGTGATAGATAGGACTGGTCGGTAAATTTCACATCGGTATTTTAGTGACCATTTTGTAATGGAAATTAACGTCAATTCTCCGACACTTTACTGCCATTTGTCAATATATTTAAATTTAAATTTTAAAATTTTTACCGATATTTTATCGACGGATATATATTTCTTTAATATATATTTTTTTAAAATTCCGCCGGAGATCCCTTGCTAAACTGCAAGGGATTAGAAACGGATAATTTTACCAACATTTTACCGATGGATTTATGTAGTTATTTCTTTTTACTCCACAACAAAGATACGATAATATCTAATGATCACGAAAATCTGGGGCTGCTTGTATGAAGGAAACCGATCGTCCAACCCAGAAATACAGACAGATCATTTACTCATGCCATCGTCTAGTCCCTTTCATGCACTTTATTATTTAAGTTTTGCAAAATAATAATGTACTAAAAGAATGAATATCAACAATAATGAACAAACTAAATTCAGTTGATCTAACATATATACAAAAATAAACATCGCTTACTTATCCCATGTGGAAAAAAAACAATATGCGCCATGCTCTGACTTTATTTCATGTGTAAATAAACTTTGTGTAAAGAACAGGGTTTGATTTTGGTTGCTGATTAATTGATTAATCCAAGACAACAACAAGATCAATCTCGACTTTGGCTCCCAATAGCAGTCCAACTTTGAAAGATGCACACGCAGGGTATGGTTTTGATATATTTGCATTACAGTTCAAGAATTATCCGTATTATCCTCATACAGACATACTTATACCATAGTCTGTACTTATTATAATAGTACACAATCAGTTGATCAAATATTGCATATATATATATTTAGCAGCTGTAAGGAACTTACACTTCTTATAGATGTTATTCACTTTCTGGAAATCGTCAATGTTTGCCAACCTATACAAACATGTTAGAAAATAATTAAGAAAACACGATCGAGTAGGATGTATATGTGTGTGTGTGTGTGTGTGTGTATGTGTGTGTGTGTGTGTATATCAACAAATGGTCTAATATGCATGATGGACTATGGCTAAAAGATAGACAACTTATTACATGAAGGTTGTTTTGACAACATTCTTGAAACTGGCACCACCAACTTTCAGTATCTCGTTCAAATTCTTCATAATCTGCATATCACAAATTAGAACTAATTACATCAGAAACACTGACTCCATATATAACAATTATTTTTCTCATAATGCCATATGCATAGGAGACATGTTTTATCATGAGTAACCTATTAATCTATGCTACCCAAACATACTTATCAGTGAACTAATTTTGCTATTCAATAACACAAACAAAAGTTCTAAACAAGCGATGTACATGGAAATGTAAAACTTGTTTTGTGAACATTCTTTGCATTTTAATGTTCCAAATTTCTGTTATTATATAATAATAATACCTGCTCCGTTTGTTCCTCTACATCATCTGAAATTATTGCTCCTATCTGCAGGACGGACCCAGAATCTGCTCAACGGGGGAGGGGGGATTCGAAGGGGAGGCCAAAAAAATTTGATCATGGCTGGGTAATAAGCAATGAGGTTTTATAGAGGAACCTCTTCGAGTTCGGCTGCTCACCCCCTTTCTGTTTAATCATTTGGGGTGAGGTCATGCAATGAGGTTATGGATTTCAAACCACTGGCAGTAACAATAAATTTGGAAATAAAAAAATAATGGTATTGTCTTTCAAAGCTCTTTTACCTTACAGTCATCAGTTCTTTTATCTTAGTTCAAACTTCAGTTAGGCAGTAATGTTGCGGTAACATGATTATAAAATATCGCTAAGTAGCTGTTATGATGCGGCAATAGCTAGATCAGTTACAAAGGTCATTTGTAGGTAACATATATATTTTTTATATGACCAATTCATATCTACGACCCAATTTAAGTTTTCAAATATCCGTGCCCATTAACATCAAAATAAATATTTAATTCCCATTGATAATATGAAATTAGCTCATATACAGATGTGTTTGAATATAACGACGGAATTTACGTGCTGGAATAGTAGGTGACTCGCAAACCCGAATCAAGAATTAGGTAGATCACAGTCATGCCCGGTTTTAATCCGATCAGTTGATTTATGGTGCTGGTTGCCCAGTCCGTCCCGTCTTCATTTAATAAAATAACCTAAAAATGATACATCGGTTTATGAAATTGGTAATATGTGTTTCAATTTACCCAGTTCCAAAAGACAAAAATAATATCAAATAGTCAGTTTCAAATGGAATGTCTCCAGTTATAGTTCAATTCTTCCTGCCTAATCCAAAACTCCATTAAAATTGCTATTCAATGAAATAGTTTAGTTAATGCCAAAAAGGGGGGAAATCGGTATGCTTTATACAAGCCTGAGGTCAGATTTCACCGTTATTGGGTAAAAAAAGTATGATGGAACGACGGACTGATGGAGAATATTTCTAGGTTTAAACCTAGAAGCTCACAAAACAAAATTAATTTTGAATATAATACAGTACTAATAGTTCATACATCCCTAGTTGAACAACAGCAATAACGTTATAGTTTATTCTTCATACTTCGTTCAGTCCCTAAGGTTAACTTGTAGTTCGTATATCAAACCATTACTAGGAACAATATTACATCTTATGGAATTTCAATCCTTGATGGAGGACTGATATTAGCTGTGAACTTAACCATGAACTACCTAACAATTTTAAGTTTATCGGTTATAGAAACAATTTGATTTTTGTTTAACATGACAAAGCATAGGAGGTTACAAATCCATATCGAAATTTATAGAAAATATTGCAGCTTAATATTTACATCCAATTTGAAAAAGGAAAGTTAGGAGATTTTGGTTAAGCCTAAATTCATAGCAGAGGAGAATAGTGCACAGAAATAAAAAAAGAAGAAAAAACATCATGTTTACAAAAAAAAGATAAGAGAAACGGTACTAATTTAGTTTGATAGAAAAACGTTCTTAAAACAATTATCGAATCAAAAACCACCTCCAAAGCTTCAATGGCAGAATCTCCAGGTTCATATTGCATAACTTTCAAAGATGCAAAAGTATAACACTTCAAAAGCAAATATAGTGAAACAAAAACCAACTTCACTTCTCCATAAAAAAAAAAAACTTAGTGCGTCCTTGTGTAACAATCGCACGGTTCACAGTAGGAATAGTATTTATCTTTAGATGGCATACAAGAGTAACCAATATTAACTGAGCAACCACACATCAGGTCAACGTTTATTTTGCTTATGGCCGAATGAAACTTTCAACAATCATTATGCCTTCCATTACACCAATTTTTTTGTTTAATGCTCATTTAAATGTCCTTAAACCAGAGCAATTCAACCCCTCAATGGACCTCGGTAATGTATATTTCAACATCAAGCTCCAAATCCGATTCATTATTTTTAACAAACACTACATCTGCATGTGTGGCAAACCCTAAGTAACCAGCTACATCGTAAAAATATTTAGTTTCACTGCATTTGGCACATTTTTTTACCTGCACTGAACTCTAAATAAGAGGACGATACAACATCAAAAAGAAAATTTGAAAATCAAACAAATAAAAAGTAACGAATGAAATTTTAGAGAAGAACCACTTATCCTTGGCATAGAGACCGAGTTTCCGTAAACAAAACTAGTTTTAGCATCACTTTTTTTTTATGGTTGAAGCTGGGTTTGCTAAAACTTCTGTGTGATATTTTTGGTTGCTGAGAATGGTGCCCAGTTTGAGATTTGTGATCTGTAGGGTTCTGAGTTTGGGAGGGGTTGCGTGAGTCTGGGAGGAGGAAAAGGAAAAGCTGATGCCAGACATGAGTTTTGAGCATGGAAGAATTTCCAGGCACGAGATGTGGATTTGCAGATTTTTGAGCGTGAGTTTGGAGATGATAATATTTGGCACATTCCGCCAAAAATTTCATTAGATGCCGCCATTATTTTGTTAGATGCTGCCATATCTTTGGTAACCAAATTATGTGTTCATCTGTTTTTTGAGAAAACGAATTAGAAATTGGAATTAAGAAGTGAAATTTTATATTAGTAATAATATGAATTTTTTAGATTTCTTAAAAAGCATTATATATTACATTTTAATTATTTTTTTGTTACTTTTTAACTATAATAGAATGTTAATTGTCGAAAGTTAATTATTATGTATATATTAGCAATTATTAGATATCAAACATTTAATAGTTGTTACTTTTAATATTCAATACAAATTACCAAAAACTAATCACCATTTATTAATTATTGATTATTAAGTATTTATTATAAGTAATTGATAATTATTTATTTTTTAAATAGAAATTGTTAATTATAATAATTAATTATTAAATATTTAATATTAAATTCTAAGTACTAAAAGTTAATTACTGATTACTTATAGACTGTAGTACTTCTGTTAATTTATTAACGAATATAAATTATAAATATGATTAATAGTTAAATATTAAATGCCACTTTTCTTAATACTTATTACATATCATTTTATTATTAATTATTATTAATTAAATATTAATATCATTCATATTTAGTTAATAATTATTATAATTAAAATTAGAATATATTTAATTGTCCTTTATCTTAGTCAGAATTTATAGAATTTTTTTTAATTTGAATATGAAGTATTATACAATTTAAATTAAACTATTAAATGAACTTTTTCAATATTTTAAAATTTGGAAATTTTGGTTATTTCGTGTCAAACAATAATTGGTTTTATAAACTTTATGATTTATTTCAAATTTATTCAAGATGATTAAAATTTTTGAATTTTTCGAAATATAAAATATAATTATCAACTATAATTATAAAATATAAATATCAACTATAATTATTAAAGAAAAATATTTAAAATTAATTATTGAACACTAAATATAATTTCATAAGTATTAAATTTTAATATTAATTATTAAATAATTATTACAATAAATTGATATTTTCATCTCTTGCAAATCCGTTGGAATTCTACTGCAAAATAGCTTCGATAAATATTCGTCCGTATTCTGCCTGAATTTGCGGTAGAAAATAGCGGCATAAATTTTCTGTTCGTAATTTGACGCAATTTGCAATGGATTAGTGAGGGATGACAAAAGAAGATGGTAATAAATAAAAGGAAAAAGTTGAAAAAACTATCCCTTGCAGATCACACGGAAATTAGCAATGGAAATTTCTGCTTCTAAATATTTGACGCTAAATCGGTGTTTTCTTGTAGCGTAGGGATTAATAGGTTGGAGGGATCCAACTGGATTCCTCACTAGTAGTCATATTATAATATATGTTAAAAATATGAATTTGTGATGCAGGGATTGACAGGTTGGAGGAATTAAACAAGATTCCTCATTGATATTGATAATGTTTATCAATATGATTTGTTGTATTCATTTGGACATGAAATTAGTTAATTTTTCACGGTTTAATACTTTAGTAGATATTTACCTCTTTAGTACCGTCGATAAAAGAAAAGATTTCGGAATCAATGTTAAATCAATTCTGGACGTTTTCAAAGTTATTTTTTTATATAAGGATTTGAAATACAATGTTTATTTTAAAAATATAAACATCATAGTTTATTTACGTTTTTATAACTATTTAAATTACTTTAAATTAATGGAATTTCTAAGATATTAATAAATAAATGTTTAAGCGTATAAATTAAATGAGAATGTTAAAATTATTGCGAAGAAGGGTTAAGCGGCGTAAATGGAATCTTAAAAGATTATAAATGTCGAAATGGACTAGTGGAATTGGAAGTGTAGGGGAATTAATTTAAAAGAATTGAAAAGTGAATTTTCATAACAAATGAACGTTTTTTTGCAAAAGTTGATTATAAATAAATGAAATGTGATTAAATTGATTTTTCGTGAATGAGACTAGCGAATAAAGGGAATGGAAAATAGAATATGAACATTTGACGTATAATTGGAATTGAGACAAATATCTAATAAATGGGATTTTAAGGCAAGATTTGACGAAAGGGAGTTATAAATGGAAATACTTATAAACTGACTTATTTAAAGGAAGTTGTAAAAGGAATTTATATTTGCAAATAGAAAGTAATTTATAAATGAATGGTTAAGGAATTTATAAATGAAAGGAAGGAATTTTGTTAATGAAAAGTTAATGATTTTGTAAACGAAAGGTGAACGGTTTTTGAAATGGGATCCGTAACATTTATTTTGCAAATGTTAAACTATTTAGTTAATTATATGAAATGGTATTTAAAATAGAATTGGAAATGATTTGTGCGATTATAAAGGAATATAATCGTTTTGAAAATGGTAAAAAAGAAGATGTTGTGTTATTCTAAGAAATTGGAACTTGTTGTGCGTTGTTTGAGTTGAAATAACTTTCGAGGTGTCAATCAGATGTTAGTTTCAGCCTTCGGGGTTGATAATGAGAGATTTATTAATTTACCAATTTACAATGAGGAGTCAATGAGTAAAAGTGGAATGATAGTTGAATATTCTTATATTAAATAAGAAAGGGAAATGTTTTCCAAATTAGAAGTTTAAATAATTAATTAACGGTTTGTTATTTAAAGAGGTTAAATGATGCTGGGTACCGAATCAAAAAATTTATTTTATTTTTATGGATGAATGATTGTTTATTTGATAGTTAAATAACTGACTATCAAATCTAGCCTATACGATTGTTGGTACGGAAATAGTGGGATCGAATTTATATTCGAAAACCATTCTGAATCAGCAAATACGTGGAATATGCTGAGTGAAGATGGAGTAGTTGAAGACCATTGATCTTCATGAGCGGAAGAAATACTCATTGAATTTCTTTGGTTAGCTCTTAGAGATATTCCAGGAGTGATCCAGTCGTGATTGGAATATACGGATTGCAAGGACTACTTGCTACTAGTCCATAGGGTGATATCTAGCATGTGGCATTAGGGTGCCTTCGGTTTGTCCAGTCCCAGGACAACTTGTATGGACGGATGTTTGACAGTGTATTTCCAAGAGGATCACGTACATTGATTTCTTCAAACATACCATAGTTGGTGGCGGAGAAGGGCACTTCTCTTAGCTTAACAACTAGATTATTTTTATGGAAGTCAATTAGTGATTTTCTGGCAGATCTGACGATGTGACATTCAAAGTGAATAGTGGCTAGATATTCTGAAAAGATAATTATAACCTCAAGCCTCATCAACCGAGAAATGGTATAAAATTGGGTAGGTTGCATGGCTAAGTGGGTCGCTCCCAATTAAGGTATATTGTCACCATCTAGAGAAATTTCTATTTGTTCTTCTTTCGCTTCTGTATCTCCCAGGAATGGCTATGTTGGATCCAACCGTAGGTGACAATATATTCAGAACATTCAAGCGAAGTGAATGGATGGTCATGTTTAGCCAAGGTTGCAAGATGTTCTTGTTGAATCCAATTACCATTTCACGTCCAAATCTAATTAAAGATTTAACTATCGCCTGGAGCAAAACTGGTGATACTCCATCCTCGACTATTCCAATCTAATTAAAGATTCATTAAAACTCCACTTAGTTTTAATCTTCCCAATAATCACTATCAACGATTATTTAACTTGGGAAAAACACATCCTGTCTTTAACTGGTTTAAAGAACCAATGTCATTTAAAACATGGTTCACTATAAACCCAAAATCACATTCCATTAATTATCGGGTTAAAGAGCAAGTGTTATTTAAAACACCGTTCACGATAAATCCCAAAAATCAATTCAAATTCAATTCCAATTAAATACCATTTAATTGGTACACTTCATTAAATCTAAATAAAAAGATTTAATCTTTTTCTCAACTAGGTTTAAGAACAGTGTTAATGAAGACACCATTCTCGACAACCCAAAATCACATTTGATATTAAATACAAGGCTCTGAATAGAAAATATATCGGCTTATATTCAATATCAAATTCTAGGACGAACAAATATCGTATTGGAAATAACGATATTAATATATCTTTCAAATTCCCATAACAATATCTGTATAATCACGAAATCCAACATCGAAATATTCCAAAGACAATTTCGATTCACATCCCTTCCAATTCAATTATTGGAAATTCTGGTTATTTTCAAAACCATTTCAAATCCACTTTATTTATTTAAAAACAAATAGAATTATAATTCTAGTTCAAAACTAGTTCATTTCGATAAAAATCAATTTTTATCTTTTCAAATATGGAGTTTTTCATCCCAATTCTTCACAAATCATTTCTTATGATTTTACACAAATTATTACTATTTTTAATAATTTTATCAAGGCCTGTACAGTCGATTTCCATCAACGGCCATCGAACTGCACTTACAGCGACCTTTTCCAAATTTGATTTGGACATAATTCCAAATCCAACAGTTAGATTTCGAATCTCTAATATTCGTTAGAAATCTCTTTTCGATACGAACCCAATGGTTCCGGTTTTAGGAGAATCCGACGGTCGGATCTCCCGTAATGTCCACTTGAAGTCAATGGTCGAAATTCACGAACTGCCGCAACGCAGCGTGTTCTATTCAGGCCATTATATTATATATATAAAATATACTTCGTCGATTTCCTTTTAAAACGTATTTTATAAATGGTTTTAAATTCGTTTTCAAAACGATTTCAACTTCATATTCAATTTCGAATCAAAATTGAATATTCCACATCATCGGTATACAAATGATAATATTTTCAAAACGTTATATTTTGAAATCACTTTCTTTTCTATATTCATTATAAAAATGAATAAAATCGATATAAATATCGTTCCCGTCAAAATGGCGTCAATCTAATCAACACGGCTTTTATATATTTCAATAACTTCGTTATTCTATTCAACAAATGAATATTTATTCTATTCAACACATGAATTTATTTTCTATTCAACACATGAATTTACTTTCAATTCAACACAAGAATTTATTTTCTATTCAACACATGAATTTACTTTCAATTCAACACAAGAATTTATTTTCTATTCAACACAAGAATTTATATTTCTTTACTGGAATGAGGCTCAATCAATTACCATATAACGTTTATTATATGGATTTCCATACAACACATGTATATAATAGCAACGATAAATAATCAACCATCATCCAGAGTGCACCACACAACTGCATAATCATAAAATATCAACAATTAACGCTTACACAGTCTGTCAATCCATCGATTGACATACAACTAAACAATCAGGATTAGTGTACGTCAAATATCATCCCAACACCCGTGTGGGGTTTCAAATCAACAAACACAGATTTTATTTGTGCAGTTGGGCGATGTGTAAAATTTACCGTCCCAGTCAATATCAGTCAAATCAGTGTATATAAACAAATCGTCTGATTTGTTTATAAGTATTTATTTTATATACACGTTAAAAATTATATTTTTAACTATAAAATATTTTCCACTATAAAATATTTTATTTCATTTCACATCACACAATCAAATTTCACAACATAGCAATCAACAAACAAGTCATCCATGGTCTGTGGACGACGAGTGTCGGGTGCTGCTAAGCACCGTCTGCATCCTAGTATACATTTCAACTAGAAAAATAAATAAAAGGTGAGGAGTTCTCACCGACTAGCTAAACCAAACGCCACGACTCTTCATATGTAGAAATCTTCGTCGTGCTTGCCTTTCGTCAATTTCGTCGTCCGTAGCCACTACATATATAAAAATCACATTTTCATATTTTTGCTATGTATATTAAAATCACATTTTTAATTCGCTCTATATGGATAAAAATCACATTTTTATACCGCTACTATACAAATAAAAATTATATTTTTACACCGCTACTACATAGATAAAATTTTTATTTTTACACCGCTACTATATAGATAAAAATTCTATTTTTATCTTGCTAGTAATATAATAAAATTTATATTTTTATTACTCTACATGAATAAAAATCACCTTTTTATTCTTTCTATGATATAAAGATCGAATTTTTATTATCTATATAATACAAAAATCATATTTTTAATCTTCTACTAATATAAAAAATTATATTTTTACTTCGATGTTCATATCATAAAAATCAAATCTTTACGTGTATAGATCATACTTTTATTTCAAATCCATATTGATAAAGATCACACTTTTATTTCAAATCCATGTAGATAAAGATCACATTTTTCCCACAAAGTTATATACATAAAAATCGGATTTTTAAAACAAAGTTGTATGCATAAAAATCAGATTTTTATTGCTGTATACATATTCCTAAAACTGATTTTAAACCACATATTCGAATTAAATTAATTAAACTAGAAAAACTCACTTTTTTGTTGAAAGAAAATCCAATTGTTGATGAAGAAGGGTCATCAGTCGGAGGAGGGAGAGCCGGAGCATGCTGTGGCGGTGCAAGGAGGGGGCCCGACGCCTGAATCCGCGGTGGGGGGGGGGGGGGGTGTCGGTTTGGGGGATTCGAAGGGAGGGGGATGTGCGCTTTTGGGGGATTCGAAGGGGGGGCTCGCTTGTCGAGAAGGAGGAGGGGGAAGTGGAGGCGGCGATCGGAGCAGGGGGCACGGTGGAGGCGGCGGCGGCTGCTGGGGGGGGGGGTCGATTTAGGTTTCCCCCCCTTTTTTTCTTTCTTCCTGTATGAAGCCGATGACAGGGGGGAGATATAGTTTTATATAGTTATATTTAATTTATTTTTAAATTCCAAAAAGAAACTTTTTATTTTGACTTCGAAACGAGACCCACCGCCTGTCGCCCATAGCTGATTACCCCTATTCCGAACATAATGGGATATGTATCGTGAGCTGATTCGATCGTTTCGATCAGTTTTCGTCAAAATCAAAATATAAATCTATATATTAATTTTGAACGCACATTTCAATTTACCGGGGCCACATACGGACTTTAAAAATTCCCAAAAATATTTTCGAACTTCGTATTGACGACACGGTCCTAACAAAATAAATTTCGTCGAATTCTGAGACCGTTTGAAAAATGGCCATTTTCCAGTCGATTAAAATCAACTTAAACTAGTCAAACGCGTTTTCCTTTTCCACGCTCACATATAGATTCGAAAAATTACGAATTTTGAAACCTAGTAATAACTTGACATCATGGATCCAACGAAAGTGGTTTCGTCGAAAACCGAGGTCGTTTGCAAAATTTCCATTTTTAAGGGCCAGAATTCCATAGCGACTATTCTGAAATTTCAATTGGACATAACTTTTTATCCCCGCTATGAAATTTCGATTTTTCGGATTCGTTGGAAAGATATTCTCCATTAGATTCAAATATTTTTGGTTTCGCTAAAATCCGGTTTATTTTGAATCCCGTACATTCATTTGAAATTTGAAATCGAATTATCGAACTACCGCGCCATTTTCAGTTCCTTTTATAATTTAAAATAAATATTTATATTCTAACGACGATTTATATAAATATATACGTTTTAATTCTATTCAAAATAAATTTCTCGTCGTTATTATTTAAAATAAATCATTTTAAATAATCAAAATCCGTCAAAATCGCCAAAATAAAAAATTTAAATTGGCTCAGATTTCCGGGTTATTACAATCTCCCCCACTTAAAACTTTTCGTCCCCGAAAAGGAACGAAGCCAAAAGTTGTTTTACAAACCAACTCAACTTTCATTATTTTTATTACAGCCTAAGTTCTTCAACTTTTCAGTTTTTAAGAACTTTTCAAAATTTTCAAAAATTTGGCTAACACCCTAAATTTTCGAAAAATTTCGCCATAACCTCCCCTGCACCGGGGACTTCGGGATATTTCATATAGCCTCCCATGGCCTTCTTCAATCCAAAAGAAAAATGAAAAAGCCAAGAGGTTAGCCAATCGGCTCATAAAATCATCCAAACCCAAAGAAATACAATAAACATGTACCTATTTGTCGGGCAAACAAATTTATTCTTCTGCTCTAGCCTCCTTGCTATGACCTGTTCAATGTAAGTACATGTATATGTTTGCAAATGCGACAAATTTTCAATACAACTCACTATTTGATCAATTTGGCTAAATGGTTCAACATTTAATTAATCAACCAATAATCAAACAACACAATCAGCAATCAATTAGTTGATTAACGTTTCAAATTCATAATTTTGATATATAGTCCAAAAATCAGATTTTTGATGCCAAGTCACAACAATATATTCTAACTATATTTTGGTTCTCACACCAGTCTAATGGAAATATATAGATATCACACTTTCGGCACTCGAATATAAATACTGATGATGCGGCCGCATCATCAGAATTATCCTCGGGCGACTAGAGTTTGACTCTATATCTATCCAGTATATTAAAACTTCGAATACCCGTGGATCAGACGTATATGCAAAATCTTTATATACTGGATTGTCCAAATTCAATATATAATAAGTAATCAAATACGTATATTTGAATTTTATTTTCAAAACAAAAATTGTTTTCATTTTAAAAATATACTCTTCACACTCGTTCTAGGATACTACTGATCCCATCTCTAACGAGTCATTCTTATTGGATATTACTAATCCAATCTCTGATGAATTCTTTCGTATGGTTCTAACGTGTCTTTTTCTCTGAGCTTTGTAAACCAAAGCTCTGATACCAAAATGTAACGACCGGGAATTTCGTTCGATCCGAATCAGTCGCTAAACCGATCAAGACTGTTCGAAACCCCTGATTGTTTTGAGAACACGACAAATTGGAACGCAAACAGATGAACATTTCATTGTTTATTACAACAATTTCATCAGATTACAAGAATATACAGAGTATAAACAAATAATATACATTGGATAAATATCAGAGATTATAATACATTACATAGCAGCGGAAAATAATACAAAACACAAGATATATGGATACAAAGCTTTCCGGATATCATTCCAGCTGTAAACCAAGATCCTGTGAATATAAATCTTCAAAACCAAAACTACTAGCTGCCCGTGTCAAAATAAGGGCACCCAGAGTTTAGGTTAAAACAATAAACTCCAGGCCAGTCATGTGACTGGTGTGAGAACTAAAACAGTTATTAATCTTTATTTTAAAGTTAGGAAAATCGAGGGACCACGCCGTATAACACGGAACAGGTTTCCTCCCAAGAATACCAGTGCATAAAACAAACAGCGCAATGCTAAATAAAGAAAAATGAAGCTATTATAAGACCTAGGTCCCATCACACAATGCAATGCAAGCCGGAGGATAGGGTTTTTACCTTATAATAGCCAAGAATGCTTGGTACGTGAAATTTCATGTTTTATTATTACTATAAATGTATAGAGTCAAAACAATTTCAAATCATAAGTATCAATCATAGACGACATAAGTGCCCCATACCACTATGTTGCCATACTAGGCTCTACAATCAAAAACCGCAAAGTCACATATTGGAAGTTGGGTTTCCATCTATGAACCGAGGCAAGGGATCGTCCTCACCGGCTTCGAGAATCTCTAGCTGAGCCTCAGGGTCAGAGCGCATCGACCCTTGGAGCGACAGGGCCGGTCCACCGATGTGGATTAAAATGCCTGAACACTGCGTTTCCCCGCACTTTGGGGCGTAAATGAGCCAACGAACGACTCCATTGGCTTCACATAGTCACCGATATATCCGAGGCGCCTCGCAATAGCAACAACCATATAAGTCAAACTCGTCAGGGCGTGTAAAACCACCGACGCCACTTCTAACTAGAAAGAAACGCATGTCCTCCCTGAGGTCCTCTCCCGTTTCTGGTTCACAACCGGGGTGTGAGGCTCGCGAATCCACGCTACACAAAGCTATTCCACACAGGCCGTGCTTTGATCATCAACCACAAGACTCTGCTTTTCAACAGAAGGCTTGATCATATTGCCACTTGGGCATGCCACACAGGCAATTCACTCTATGTGTTTGATATCCATCAATATATAACCCCTGAGCTCGTACGTCTCAAAGAAGGGCGTTAAGCAAGAGAATAAATTCTCCGCCGCCAAACAGATATATATTTAATAGAAATCAATCACGCAGAATAAAATCCAATGTCAGACACACAGTCCATTTACAAATTCGTTCTGGGTCTGAACGAAACCGGAGGCACCTAGTACCCCGCATATCCATCGATATCCAAGTACGTCTAGACGATCACTAACTGATTCCCTCCTCTTGGGTGTACGGCCCAATCAAGATCATCAGTAACTATCCAAACGATGTTGAAGACCTCCGGTCTTCGACCACCGTCTTCATCCTCGAAACCACGTCGAATCAGTTATTCAGAATGGGATAAACCCGGTCTTTCTGAATAACTCGCGTATATAATAAACAAGTGTTACACAAACACAACATACGCCTCATGCCAATTCAGAATATTCTTTCATTCAAATATTCTCATACTTTGGGAAAGGTTCCCATTAATTTTATCAATGATAAATTCTTTAAATTTATTCTTTAATCTTCTTTTTGAATATCAATTCAAACTAGTCGGGATTAACAAACCACACCGAAGTAATCATTTATTTTATTTCCCAATCCCAACCTATTCATCCCATGAAGTAAAACTGGTCATACTTCATCTCTAACACCATAGTGTTATCGGTAAACTCAATTACCATTTCACGTTCAAATCTAATTAAAGATTTAACTATCGCCTGGAGCAAAACTGGTGATACTCCATCCTCGACTATTCCAATCTAATTAAAGATTCATTAAAACTCCACTTAGTTTTAATCTTCCCAATAATCACTATCAATGATTATTTAACTTGGGAAAAATACATCCTATCTTTAACTGGGTTAAAGAACCAATGTCATTTAAAACATGGTTCACTATAAACCCAAAATCACATTCCATTAATTATCGGGTTAAAGAACAAGTGTTATTTAAAACACCGTTCACGATAAACCCCAAAAATAAATTCAAATTCAATTCCAATTAAATACCATTTAATTGGTACACTTCATTAAATCTAAATAAAAAGATTTAATCTTTTACTCAATTGGGTTTAAGAACAGTGTTAATGAAGACACCATTCACGACAACCCAAAATCACATTTGATATTAAATACAAGGCTCTGAATAGAAAATATATCGGCTTATATTCAATATCAAATTCTACGACGAACAAATATCGTATTAGAAATAACGATATTAATATATCTTTCAAATTCCCATAACAATATCTGTATAATCACGAAATCCAACATCGAAATATTCCAAAGACAATTTCGATTCACATCCCTTCCAATTCAATTATTGGAAATTCTGGTTATTTTCAAAACCATTTCAAATCCACTTTATTTATTTAAAAACAAATAGAATTATAATTCTAGTTCAAAACTAGTTCATTTCAATAAAAATCAATTTTTATCTTTTCAAATATGGAGTTTTTCATCCCAATTCTTCACAAATCATTTCTTATGATTTTACACAAATTATTACTATTTTTAATAATTTTATCAAGCCCTGTACAGTCGATTTCCATCAACGGCCGTCGAACTGCACTTACAGCGATCTTTTCCAAATTTGATTTGGACATAATTCCAAATCCAACCGTTAGATTTCAAATCTCTAATATTCGTTAGAAAGCTCTTTTCGATACGAACCCAATGGTTCCTGTTTTAGGAGAATCCGACGGTCGGATCTCCCGTAATGTCCACTTGAAGTCAATGGTCGAAATTCACGAACTTCCGCAACGCGGCGTGTTCTATTCAGGCCATTATATTATATATATAATATATATAATATATACTTCGTCGATTTCCTTTTAAAACGTATTTTATAAATCGTTTTAAATTCGTTTTCAAAACGATTTCAACTTCATATTCAATTTCGAATCAAAATTGAATATTCCACATCATCGGTATACAAATGATAATATTTTCAAAACGTTATATTTTGAAATCACTTTCTTTTCTATATTCATTATAAAAATGAATAAAATCGATATAAATATCGTTCACGTTAAAATGGCGTCAATCTAATCAACACGGCTTTTATATATTTCAATAACTTCGTTATTCTATTCAACAAATGAATATTTATTCTATTCAACACATGAATTTATTTTCTATTCAACACATGAATTTACTTTCAATTCAACACAAGAATTTATTTTCTATTCAACACATGAATTTACTTTCAATTCAACACATGAATTTATTTTCTATTCAACACATGAATTTACTTTCAATTCAACACATGAATTTATTTCTATTCAACACATGAATTTATATTTCTTTATTGGAATGAGGCCCAATCAATTCGATATTTTGAAATCTATGGGGTTTCAAATCAACAAACACAGATTTTATTTGTGCAGTTGGGTGATGTGTAAAATTTACCGTCCCAATCAATATCAGTCAAATTAGTGTATATAAACAAATCGTCCGATTTGTTTATAAATATTTATTTTATATACACGTTAAAAATTATATTTTTGACTATAAAATATTTTCCACTATAAAATATTTTATTTCATTTCACATCACACAATCAAATTTCACAACACAGCAATCAACAAACAAGTCATCCATGGTCTGTGGACGTTGGGTGTCGGGTTCTGCTAAGCACCGTCTGCATCCTATTATATATTTCAACTAGAAAAATAAATAAAATGTGAGGAGTTCTCACCGACTAGCTAAACCAAACGCCACGACTCTTCATATGTAGAAATCTTCGTCGTGCTCGCCTTTCGTCAATTTCGTCGTCCGTAGCCACTACATATATAAAAATCACATTTTCATATTTTTGCTATGTATATAAAAATCACATTTTTATCTATATGGATAAAAATCACATTTTTATACCGCTACTATATAGATAAAAATTACATTTTTACTCCGCTATTATATAGATAAAAATTCTATTTTTACACCGCTACTATATAGATAAAAATTCTATTTTTATCTTGCTAGTAATATAATAAAAATTATATTTTTATTACTCTACATGAATAAAAATCACCTTTTTATTCTTTCGATGATATAAAGATCGAATTTTTATTATTTATATAATATAAAAATCATATTTTTAATCTTCTACTAATATAAAAAATTATATTTTTACTTCGAAGTTCATATCATTAAAATCAAATCTTTATGTGTATAGGTCATACTTTTATTTCAAATCCATATAGATAAAGATCACACTTTTATTTCAAATCCATATAGATAAAGATCACATTTTTCCCACAAAGTTATATACATAAAAATCGGATTTTTAAAACAAAGTTTTATGCATAAAAATCAGATTTTTATTGCTGTATACATATTCCTAAATCTGACTTTAAACCACGTATTCGAATTAAATTAATTAAACTAGAAAAACTCACTTTTTTGTTGAAAGAAAATCCAATTTTTGATGAAGAAGGGTCATCAGTCGGAGGAGGGAGAGCCGGAGCATGCTGTGGCGGTGCAAGGAGGGGGCCCGATGCCTGAATCCGCGGTGGGGGGGGGGGGTAGGTGTCGGTTTGGGGGATTCGAAGGGAGGGGGGTGTGCGGTTTTGGGGGATTCGAAGGGGGGGCTCGCCTGTCGAGAAGGAGGAGGGGGAAGTGGAGGCGGCGATCGGAGCAGGGGGCACGGTGGAGGCGTCGGCGGCTGATGGGGGGGGGGCACGGTCGATTTAGGTTTCCCCCCTTTTTTTCTTTATTCCTGTATGAAGTCGATGACAGGGGGGAGATATAGTTTTATATAATTATATTTAATTTATTTTTAAATTCCAAAAAGCAACTTTTTATTTTGACTTCGAAACGAGACCCACCGCTTGTCGCCCATAGCTGATTACCCCCATTCCAAACACAATGGGATATGTATCGTGAGCTGATTCGATCGTTTCGATCAGTTTTCGTCAAAATCAAAATATAAATATATATATTGATTTTGAACGCACATTTCAATTTACCGGGGCCATATACGGACTCTAAAAATTCCCAAAAATATTTTCTAACTTCGTATTGACAATACGGTCCTAACAAAACTAATTTCGTCGAATTCTGAGATCGTTTAAAAAATGGCCATTTTCTAGTCGTTTAAAATCAACTGAAACTGGCAAACGCGTTTTCCTTTGCCACGCTCACATATTGATTCGAAAAATTACGAATTTTGAAACCTAGCAATAACTTGACATCACGGATCCAACGAAAGTGGTTTCGTCGAAAACCGAGGTCGTTTGCAAATTTTCCATTTTTAAGGGCCAGAATTCCATAGCGACTATTCTGAAATTTCAATTGGACATAACTTTTTATCCCCGCTATGAAATTTCGATTTTTCAGATTCGTTGGAAATATATTCTCCATTAGATTCAAATATTTTTGGTTTCGCTAAAATCCGGTTTAATTTGAATACCGTACATTCATTTGAAATTTGAAATAATTATCGAACTACCGCGTCATTTTCAATTCCTTTTATAATATAAAATAAATATTTATATTCGAACGACGATTTATATAAATATATACGTTCTAATTCTATTCAAAATAAATTTCTCGTCGTTATTATTTAAAATAAATCATTTTAAATAATCAAAATCCGTCAAAATCGCCAAAATAAAAAATTTAAATTGGCACAGATTTCCGGGTTATTACAGATTGGGTAAGTAACACCTTAGATTGAGTTTGAGTGTATATATATAAGAGCGTGTATTTATAGATTCTAAATACAAATGTTTTGTATTGTTTTATTTAATCGGTTCAAATTTGTACTGGCAATGTACACAATATTGTTTTGTAAAGAGGATAAATGAAATAATTTTACCCAAATTATATTTTTGTATAGAAAGGAAATAAATTTATCAAATTATTGAGATATTGGTGTGTTTGATGTGTTTGATTATTTTGAATAAAATTCAAATTGGATTATGAACTGGAATGGTTTAATATAACCAGAAGAAATTTCATATATAGAATTTATGAATCAGAATTTTAATATGTGATTGAATGAATCAGAATTTAGTTAGAAAATCAATTTAGTAATTGGATTTGGAATTAACTTAGTTAAGTGGAGTTAAGAATGATATTGAAATTAAATAAAACAGAATTAGGATTTGGAATTTAAATGGACAATAATTAAATAGAAATCAATCGGATATTAACTGACAGTTGTTCAAATATGTTAAACCAACGTAAATATTAATATTAAATGTAAATTCAATTGATTTGGTTATGTTGATTGTGAATTGTTTATTATTGGATGATAGATTGTTTGAATAGAAAAAATCAACAATTTAATGGAGATGAATGAATTATAAACTAAAGAAAATAAATTAAAGTATAATAAATTGGAATGGAATCACATATGAATTGAAATTAATGGTTTAACCCTGTAATTGCAAAAGAATAATACTACCAATTTTATTTTGGAAATTTGTGTAGTTATAGTTGTTAATCAATGAAGTATTATTTAAAATTTCATGTAATTGTTACTTACATGATAATTTGAGTTAAGTACAGGTGCTAAAAGGCTATGAGGATTGATTTTGGTTGCGTATACTACACGTAAGTTGAGAAATAGCGCTCGTAAAAGGCACGCTTACGCGAAAATATAAATTTTGGTTTTTGGTTTTTAGTTTTTGTATTCCGACCGTGTGGGTCAATATATATAATATTTGTTCTTGCGATATCGTAGAAGTCCCTCCGTAAGGGGAGACTCTGCCGAATTTTTCTGGGAATTTAAGGAAAAATTTCGATATTTTTGGAAAACTTTATTAACAATAATGAATTGGTTTTCAATTTAAATTAAATTGAATTTTTGGAAAGTGAATGGTTTTGTAGCAATTTTTCTCTTTAGTAATTTCAGGGATGAAATTCTTTTAAGGGGGAAAGAATGTAATGACCCAGATTTTTCGGACATTTGAATTTGAATATTTAAATCTATTTTAAACATTATATTTGGAATATTAATGGATTTTAATATTGAATTCGTTTATAAAATGAATTTTAAACGTTAAATTTATATTTAACTTAAAAAGAGCTCGTAACGTCGCGGTAGTTCGTAATATTGAGTTTTGGACTTCAATTAAATATATAGGATCTGATATAAGTCGAAATTCTGTGAAACAAGAATCATTTGAATCTAGTTGATTATAATTTTCTAATGAAAGAGAAAATTCGAGATTTCATGTTATAAATTGTTAGTTATGTCCAATTCAAATTTTTGAGTAGTGGCTATGGAAATCGTTTATAAATGATAATGTTTATTTAATAAATTTAAAAAGAATTTTTTATATAATTTGGATATCGTTTAACTCGGAATGTTGATATTGAGTTGTATAATCCATATTTGTTTATATTCGAAGCTATATATATTCTATTTGGATATTTACGATAACAATAATTTATTATTATTTAGTTGAATTAATTTTGAATTCAATAATATTTTATTGATATTAATATAAGCCATAAAATGGCCATTTTGCAAGCGGGCTCGGTTTTCAATGAAATTAGTTTCATTGGAATCGTAACGTTAAACTATTATACGAAACCAAATTTCTTGGCAAACCGATGTCATATGTGACAATGGTAGCCTTAAATGCTCAGCTGTTTTCTATAGCGCAAAATTAATTCAAATAGATGATTATTTGGGTATAACTTGAGCCAACGATCGAATTAAGCCACGAAACCAATTCTGTTGGATTCGTATCGACGTTTAGAGTATGGATATGAAGGTAGTTTGTTATTTTTGAACATCGGTATTTCGGTGTCCAAAATAACATCGTTTTGTGTATAAAATAACATTCTAGGAAACAGTTTTGGAATGCGCCGAAACTTATGCCGTTGGATTCATATTAGATAGTTATTATAGGATTTCAATTTTCATATCGATCGTATTTACCATTTGATCGTGAGAGTGGGAAACACCTTGATTTTTATTTAGTCATTTTAACGATTTAAATTGGAAATTAAGAATAACTGGTATTCTAACGAACTCCGTTTTCAATGAATTTTTTTATTAAATCCATAATGATTTATTTTTCTAGTGTTTCAATTTTCAAGTTAATTGGATTTTATTTGTGATCGTACGCAATTTAAATGCATGTCGACTCACGTTATGAAGTTATAAAGGAATTTTCGTAAACGATCTGGGAATTCGACGAAACCTATTTCATCATGTCTGGAATATCGATTTATGCTAGGATTTCAGTTTTCATTCCAATTGATGGTCGTACGTGGCGGTTTTAACGCGATATTTCGTGGTTGAGTTTAATACAATAATATTTTATTTATGTGCGCCCCTATATAAATAGCCCTATTGGTCATAACCCTAATTCCCTTTTCACCGTGGTCAACATATATCTGCAGCCACCCTTTAAACTTTCAATGGTTGAACCATTTTGATCTTGTCTTCCAAAAATTGAACAATCCACCCATCAATTCGAAAAAATCCCAAAAGCAAAAATGTTAAGCTCAGTGAGCTCGACATCTTCAACGGTGATGATCGGAAATGAAGGCTTCTCGTGGATGGATTTTTTTCTCGAACCAACGGACATTAGAAGTGAGGTTGGCGATGCACGACAACATCGAGCTGCACTGAGTTTCAGGCGACAGTCGTGTGGGTGACGGCACTTCTCTGGGAAGTTTCAGATCTGGGTTAGATGGCCTGAGACGAGGTGCAACAATGGTGAATTGCGGTTAAGCATGGTAGCAGGTTTTGGAATATAAGAATATAGAGAAAGGGGAAAAAAGAATTTAAGCAGCTGTATATTTTTAATTAACGTAATTAACTTAGGTTTGTGAATAATTAAGGGAATAATTAACTTAATTAAAATCTTATAACTCTAAATATTTATAACTAGTGATTGCATTACCAGAATGGAACAAAACAAGTTACATTGCAATCGTGACGTTGAGCTCAACATCATGGAACGGTTCTGAACAGAAATAGAGACAAAAAGAATTTACAGTTAAATTAAACGACTTTTGATTTAACTATAATCAAACCGTTTCAACGATAAATCAAATCAAGGAGAGTAAAACTCACTCAGTTCATCCCACTTATATTTTATTTGTATGCTTTGGTTAGTGATTGTTGTATGTGTGTATTAATTATATATTCATATATTGATTGAACCGATGATTTGTTGTGTTCATTTGGATGTGAAATTAGTTAATTTTTCACAGTTTAGTACTGTAGTAGATATTTTAAATCGATTTCGGATGTTTTCAAAGTTATTTTTTTATATAAGGATTTAAAATACGATGTTTATTTTAAAAATAATAACGTCGTAGTTTATTTACATTTTTATAACTACTTAAATTATTTTAAACTAATGGAATTTCCAAGATATTAATAAATAAATGTTTAAGCGGTATAAATTAAATGGGAATGTTAAAATGATTGCGAAGAAGGGATTAAGCAGCGTAAATGGAATCTTAAAATATTTTAAAATATTGTAATGGACTAATGGAATTGGAAGTGTAGTGGAATTAATTTAAAAGAATTGAAAAGTGAATTTTCATAACAAATGAACGTTTTTTACATACATTGATTATAAATATATGAAATGTGACTAATGGATTTTTCGTGAATGGGTTTAGCGAATAAAAGGAATGGAAAATAGAATATGAACATTTGGTGTATAATTGGAATTGAGACAAATATCTAATAAATAGGATTTTTAGGCAAGATTTGACGAAAGGGAGTTATAAATGGAAATACTTAGAAACTGAGTTATATGAAGGAAGTTGTAAAAGGAATTTATATTTGCAAATAGAAAGGAATTTATAAATGAATGGTTAAGGAATTTATAAATGAAAGGAAGGAGTATTATAAATGAAAATTTAACGATTTTATAAATGAAAGGTGAACGGTTTTTGAATTAGATCTGTAACATTTATTTTACAGAGGTTAAGTTAAACTATTTAGTTAATTTTATGAAATGGTATTTAAAATAGAATTGGAAATGATTTGTGAGATTATAAAGGAATATAATCATTTTTAAAATGGTAAAAAAGAAGGTGATGGGTTTTTCTAAGAAACTGGAACTTATTGTACGTTGGTTGAGTTGAGTAACTTTCGAGGTGTCAATCTGATGTTGGTTTCGGCATTTGGGGTTGATACTGAGAGATTTATTCACTTGCCAATTTACAATGAGGAGCCAATGAGTAGAAGTGGAATGATAGTTGAATATTCCTATATTAAATAAGAAAGGGAAATGTTTTCCAAATTAGAAGTTTTAATAATTAATTAACGACTAATTATTTAAAGAGGATAAATGATGTTGGGTACCGAATACATAAATTTATTTTATTTTTATGGATGAATGATTGTTTATTTGGTACGGAAAGACCGGAATCGAATTTATATTCAAAAACCATTCTAAATCAGTAAATACATGAAAGATGCTGAGTGAAGATGGAGCAGTTGAAGACCGTTGATCTTCATGAGCGGAAGAACTACTTGTTGAATTTCTCTGGTTAGCTCCTAGAGATATTTCAGCAGTGATCCAGTCATGATTGGAATCTACGGATTGCAAGGACTACTTGCTACTAATCCATAGGGTGATATCTAGGATGTGGCATTAGGGTGCCTTCGGTTTGTCCAGTCCCAGGACAACTTGTATGGACGGATGTTTGACAACGTATTTCCAAAAGGATCACCTACGTTGATTTCTTCAAACGTACCATAGTTGGTGGTGGAGAATGACACTTCTCTTAGCTTAACAACTAGAGTATTTTTGTGGAAGTCAATTAGTGATTTTCTGGCAGATCTGACGATGTGACATTCAAAGTGAATGGTGGCCAGATATTCTGAAAAGATAATTATAACCTCAAGCCTCATCAACCGGGAAATGGTATAAAATAGGGTAGGTCACATGGCTAAGTGGGTCGCTCCCAACTAAGGTATATTGTCACCATCTAGAGAAATTTCTATTTGTTCTTCTTCCGCTTCTGTATCTCCTGGGAACGGTTATGTTGGATTCAACCGTAGGTGACAATATGTTCATAACATTCAAGCGAAGTGAATGGACGGTCATGTTTAGCCAGGGTTGCAAGATGTTATTGTTGAATCCTAATGTATTTTCTTTAGAGGTACACTGTCGGATTGTGGTCCCATACCTTGCCATAGTTGGAAATCCGTTCTCCAATAAGTTCCTGCGGTTTCGATTGTATACTATGTATTCAGAGCGTGAGATGCAAGCATTCTGCTAGATTGCTATTTACTTGATTTAGACACTATTATAATATCAGAAAAGTATTGATTTTAAAAATGTTTTGGGTCATCGTAAAGTAAAAACCATCAGTATTTTTGTGTGGATCGGTCTTATGATTATTCTTTTCTTTCAAAAAGATTTTGGCTTTAAAATCAAGTTGGATGATACCTATAAACTTAGCGAGTTTTCTCATGCTGGTTCACTAGTATTTCCAAGCTCTCAATAAAGATTTAATTCTATATTATATTTTGTTTCGCTGCAATGTGAGACTCTTTGTTGTGTTAGTTCTTCTTATTCTTCTATTCTAAAATTTCTCTCTCTTGACTCACCTTCTAATTTCTTTCTATTAACTATCTGCTGTTTGCGATACTTGAGTTTTACCAAGTAATACGGCTTTATGTATTATTGTCGAAATTCAGGAGTCAAATTCCTACCTGGTCGTTACAAGTTACATATGGGTAATGATGAAGTTGTAAGTATTTCACATGTTGGTAGTGGCTGTATAAAAGGTAAAAGGCAACTATACTTAAATAATTTTCTAAGAATACCTAACATAAAAAAGAATTTAATAAGTGTATCTCAATTCTCCAATGACAACATTGTGTACTTTGAGTTTCACCCAAAGTTTTGTCTTGTAAAAGACTTATAAATAAAACCACATTGTTATAAGGTAATTTGCACGATGGATTATATAAGTTCAGCAATATCAAGTCCAAGAATTCTTCTAATTAAGCAATCTGGTGTAGTAATGCATGTAGTGACAGTGTTAACACTGATAGAAGTCATCATGTTGACAGTAAGACTTGTGTAAACATATGTAATGAATGCACTAATAGTGGAAATGCTGTCAATAAAATATGTAGTACTATTAATTTAGTCAATATTAGAAATGATCATGGCAGTAATATCGGTGTCAATGATGATTATGATAAGGACACTTTTGAATCTTGGCACTGCAGATTGGGACACCACAGTATCAAAATTGTGAAAAAAAAATTGCAGGATAACAATATTAATTGTAAAAATTTACTTGCATCACACACACTGCCAGATTGGAAAAAGCCACAAATTGCCTTTGGGCAATTGTGAAACTAGATATAGCAAGCCTTTTGAACTTGTTGCCGCGGATTTATAGGTCTAACACCATTGAACTCCACTCAAAAACACAAGTACTTCCTTTGTTGATGTTCATACTAGATATACTTGGATTTACTTTCTCAAAGCCAAATCAGATGCCTATGATACTGTAATACATTTCATCACTTTTATTGAGAAGCAAACGAACTGTAAAATTGAAAAAAATTCAAACTAATAGAGGGGGTTAATTCAGATCTCTTAAGAAATATTTTCATGAAGAAGGCATTTTACATCGAACAACATGCCTACGTACCTCTGAGCAAAACGGTCTCATGGAGAGAAAACATAGATACATTGTAGATACTGGTCTTACCCTTCTTTTACAATCATATTTACCAATGAAATATTAGTATGAAATTTTTAGTACTTTTTTTTCTGATAATAAGCTTCCTACCAAAATTTTGAATTACAATAGTCCTTATGAAATGTTATACAATATCAAACCTGACTATAGAAGTTTGAAAAGTTTTGGATGTCTATATTTCGCCTACCACAGGCCATATAACAAGCATACACTTAGCCTAAGATCTAGCCTTTGCACCTTTTTGGGATATGCAAACAACCAAAAAGGGTACAAGTGCTTAGATAAGAAAAGCGAAATGTTTACATCTTTCGTTTTGTAGAAATGGACAACAACGGAAAAGCAAAAATGAAAACTGCAGTATTGAAACACCCATCATACCTATTCTGATTGAGTGGGTTAATAAAATTGGAGTGAAGGCATGACAAAGTCAGTCTGATAATAAACATCCAACCATCTCTACAAATAAATCAGAGTACAGTTCAAGAAACTATAATACTCATATGCCATTGCATCAAGTGATGCTAATCAAGGTAGTGAAAATAGTGAAAAAATAGTGAGGGTGAATCCACCAATAATTTACACTTGAATGATCATGGAGAGGATCAACACCAGAATGAAACTAATGCTAGTCATCATATGATCACAAGAGGAAAAAGTGGAATATTTAACCCAAGTTATACACTGTATCAGTCAACAAAAGAGAGCCTAATTCATATGAAGATGAAGATGTAGCTAAAGACAGCAAATGGAAAGAGGCTATGGACATAGAAATGAATTCACTAACAAAAATAAGACCTGGACCATTGTAAAAGCTCCAAAGCACAAGAACATTATTGAAGGCAAATGGGCATACAAGATTAAGAGAAAATAAGATGGTAGTACAAGAAAATATAAAGTGAGACTCGTAGCAAAAGGATACTCCTAGTGGTTCGGTTTTGATTTTAAAACATTCTCACAAGTGGTTAAATCCACGACCATTCGAAATTATACTGGCCATAGCAATGTAAAAACAATGGAGAATAAGGAAACTTGATGTTGACAATGCTTTTCTTAATGGTGAGCTAAAAGAATAGGTATATATGCAACAACCAAAAGGGTATAGTACTGATGATGCATATGATGTATGTAGACTACACAAGGCAATTTATGGATTAAAGCAGGCATCTAGAGCCTGGTATGAAAAACTCAAGTATACTCTAATTAAATTAAATTCGATGTCACTAAGTCAGATACTTGTCTATGTATCAGAAGTAATGAATGTGCTACTATCTACATTTTGGTGTGCGTTGATTACATATGAATCACTGGGTGCAACAATGAAGAAATAAACAAAGTGGTAAACTATCTAGATCAAGCATTTGCCATTAAAGATCTTGGTACGTTAGATTATTTTTTTGGGAATTAACATAAAAAGAAGAATATCCTAAGGACAAATATTTTTATCCCAGAGACGTTTCATTGTAGAAATACAGGCAAGACCAAAAATGGAAGAAGCTAAGGCCTTACCTACTCCAACACAAGTGATCTTAGATTGTCGAAGCACAAAGGGGAACCTATTGAAAATGTCAAGAAGTATAGTAGTATAGTTGGTGCTCTATAGTATGTCATAGCCACTTGACCAGACATGTGTTTTAGTATTAATAGATATGCCAATTTATGCAAAGCCCACTTATTGATCATTTGAAAGCCGTGAAACGTAGATTACGATCCTTAAAGGGTATCATTAATCATAGCTTAACTATAAGATCTAGTAGTAACTTAAATTTAAATGCTTACAGTGATGTTGACTGTGCTAATGTAACAACCCGAATTTTTGGTAATGAATATTTAATTAATTTAAATATTTAAACGATTAATTTTAAGAATTAATTGCTTGAATTAAATTTAAAATGGGAATATGGTTATAAAATTGACTTGAAATTTAAGAAATTATTGTTGATGAATATGAGTGTTTTGTAATCGATTGATTATTTATTCGACTTTACTAACACATGTAAATAGCCAATTTTTAAACGACCTTGGATTTTGACAGAAATAATTTAATAAAATCCGTAATGGTTAATTATTGATAGATTTTAAGTTTTGTATCAGTCGGTGTTGTTTTGTGATCGTGCGCGATATAAACACATATTAATTAACAATTTAATATTAAAAATAGTGTTGTTTTTGCAAACAGTCTCGAAATTCAACGAAATCAGTTTCATAGGATCTGGAATAATAAATCATTATAAGATTTCAAATTTTGGAGCAATCGGGTTCGGTACGTGATTGTACGAGCTATAAACATTTATTGTAAAATATGTATCAATATAGTATTATTAAATCTGGCTATAAATACCCTTCGACCTCCACTAAAAATTAGACAACTCATCCTCTTTCTCTCTCTCTTCTTTCTTATGTTATGTCGTGGGTTTCCTTTTGTAATCACAGAAAAAAAGTATGTTTTGAAAATCCGGAAAGGGCTGAAATAAAATCATAAAAATAAAAAGGTGAGTTTTTTGGGTTTTTTTAGCTGAGATCTTCATGATGGTCGAATCTAGGAGCTTGTGATGGCTTTTCTAGTAGTAGGCGTAACCTATAGTAAGGCACTTGAGGCTAGGGTTGGGATTGGGTGAGCAATAGGAAGATTGATCTGCGAATTAGAGGCTAGAATAGAGTTTGTAGCAAAGAGGAGCATCTTGTGTGAATTTTTGAGGGTTATTAGTGAAATAAAGTTTCACAACCTGTGTTGATTTTGTGGAGGAAGAGGTGGTGTCGTCTTTTGAGGTTGGGGTGCGAGTTAGGATTAAAGGGGGGCAGGGAGGTATAGTTCGGGAAGGAGATCAAAATGGTGTTGTTTGTGTTCAATTTCACGGAGTAGGGAGGTCGTGAGAGAGGAGAGAGGGTAGCACAATCGAGGTTTGTACAGTGGCGGGATTCTCTGTGTTTGAAAAGGACAAGATGAAGGAGGCAACACGTGTACTAGGGGTGAGGTATTTAAATTAATTTAGTTATCAAGTTAAGTTAATGACTGTTTAATTCAATTCAAACTTATAAACGTTGTACATTATTCATTTTAGGTTGAAATTAAATGTTGTCAGTTGCATTGGGTTCGTATTAACAAACGCTACGCATATGAATTGGTTTGGGTTCATTTGGAACAGTTTGGAATTTTGACTAATTTTAAACGCTCGTTTATAATTAGATTAAACGATGTGAAATCATCAAATCGGATTAGATGGTGAATTTATTCTCATGCTTTCTGAAATACTTGGAATGTTGTTATTTTATATAAAAATATTTAATGTTGTTGGTATATAAACTATGTTTGGATGTTTGAATGATTTATTATTTTGTTGGTAGTTGTTGATAGATATAATTCTTGTTTGTGAATGGATGAACCTTTGACACTATGTGCTGTAAGTGGAAGATTCATCTTAAATGAATTAGATTAGATTACCTATTTCATAAGAATATATAGATTGATATATATGTTGTGATGCAGAAGGACAAGTTGGAGGGATCCAACAGGATTGTTTAATGTTTTGGATGTTACTTGGTTTCATATTTTGACAAATATGATCTGTCTATTATAAGTAACATTGAAAGTCTAATTGTATGATGATTGTTGAAATTAAATTCGACATTTGACTTGTTATTAATTAACAAACAATTTTAGTTAAGTGATTGCCACAAGGTGTCCAAAAATCCATCCTTTTAAGACGTTGATTCACCTTCAGGCGAATTGAATAGGTTGAAGTTATAAGATTTGGTTTTTAAAACAAAAGCAAGGTTTTGGATTTATTTTATATAGGTTATATAAAGCAATGGTTTTATAAATAGATCAATATTTATAGTTGGATTTTATGTTTGGAATTATAAAATGTTTTGTAAAGTGAAATCCTGTTTTATAAATAAGTTTTATAATTGGAGATTTCGAGTGGTAAAACTTTAATAAGATTTATAATGAATTTTTATGAAGTTAAAAAAACCCTTTTTTATAATTAATTAAGTTTTTATGTGATTTTCAGTTGTTTTGAACAAGTTAATAAATAGTTTTATTGAACTTGTAAAACGATGCCGAATTGATATAGGATTTCAGAATTGAAATTTATGAAAAGCTGGATATTCTTTAAAAGCTTTTAAATGATTTAAATTGATTTTAAGCGAAGTTGTGAAGTGATTTGTTTTAAAAATTAAACTCGGATCTATAAGTCTGAAGTCTATAAAGAAAGAGAAATCGAGTTTGTAATAAAATTTAAAAGGAGATTTTATAGAGGGTTTTTATAATAAATCCATGTTTTATAAAACAAGTTTATAAAAGAGATTTAATACCAACGTGATGGTTTAATGACGGTTTGCTTAATAATTGAATTAAGTAAAAGAAATTGTATTGAAATTAGATTTTCAAATATAGAAACTGATTTTCAAACCTTATTCGAATTGAATAATAAATGGAACTTATTGTGATATTTAATGAATGTCAGGTTTCGCGTTAACAAACTTCTATTTATCTTGAAGATAGGAATGTTATCGAATCAAGGCCTGAGAGGTAAATAAAATAATCCAACTTGAATGATTTCATTGTTATCCAAGAGATGATATTGGTTTGGAAACTAAAGAGATGCTGGAAATTAATTTATTACTTCTATAAGAGATGTTATAAACTTTAATTTACAAAGTTTAGAAGTTCAATAAAACCATTTGGGTTTTATAGTAAAATAATGTATCGTATGACATTGTTTGGCCTAGAAATGAATTATGACTATACTTATACCATTTGGTTAAGTATATGCAGTATTTTCTAAGTATTGAAAACAGTAGTGTTTTGTAAATACATTTATTCCAAGAGATAAGTGTATGGCTATGGTTTTCAAAATAATGAAAATGAATGATTTGTGAATATACTTATTCTGTTGAGATAAGCATATGGAATCAATTTTTAAGAATCGATGAAATGATTTTATGTCTGGTTTAAATTAAAGGGTATGTGCTACTGATGTACTTAACTGTACTATTTTGATTTGATAGTTAAAGAACCAACTTTCAATAAATTCCCTTTTAGCTTATAACATATTGGTTTGAGGACCCGATATTGAAATTGTATCCAAAACGACTTCGAACTGACTGTGCGTTCGAACTGGAATTTGCAAGTATGTATTTATACAAACACAAAGTATTAGGAGTGCAAGGGTTACATGCTACTAATCCGATGGATGTAGTAGAAGTAATGCCTTTGCTTTGTTCTGTTCTTGAACGACTTGTATGGATGAATTTCATCAGTGTATTGCCAGTGAAAGGCGATGAAAATTCAAAGATGGAAACATGCCTTGTGTAAAAAGGTAAAAAATGCAGTCCTTAGCCTCATCATCAGGGAATAGGGGAGATACAACAGGGTTATATGGGTCGCACCCATTAGGTTATGTTTATATTGACCGACTTTTTGGCAAAAGTTGTCGCGGTTCAACAGATTGAAGCCCATTGTCAAGAAGCTCACTTTTCTGCATCGGTCGATCGACCTACATAACGACATGTACTTCAGAAAGTACAGAAAAGTTGGCCCGAGCTAGCTTCCTTCGAGCAGCGGCATCTCATACCCCGACACAATTGCTCTCCCAGACCGACCAAGTCAAGTACGTCCTTAAAGTTTGGATCTACTAGATATCTCCGGATCTATATGGAAATATTCAGCTGAGTCATTCAATACTGGGCCTGATTCTCAAGGCAGTAAAGGTGGTTAACCACTTCCGAACAAAGCTCTACTTTTTATACACCTCACCTCAAGTGCCACGTAAGCCATAATTTTCTAGGATACTACTAATCAACAGTGGATTGGGTCCCACCACCGCAACTACTTCCAATGATCGAGCCTCACGTGTCCGAGCTTAGCAAAAGAGGCAAGCCACATGGCGGCCCGCTCAACCCATTTCTTCACCTATAAATACTTCCATGCTCAAAATGGAAAGGGAACGTTTTGGAGACTCGATCTTCAGACCTACTTTCGGAGGCTCCATTCTCCACCTAAGACTTCCGATTCTAAGCTCTTCTTATGGCTGACTCCAAAAATAGCCAACTCTTCTTCTTTATTCAAACAGAAAAATTGTTGTACTTGTAATCAAAAGCAAATCAATACATATAAAGTGGACGTAGGCACCATCTTTGCCGAACCACTATAAAATTATTGTGTGTTCCCCGTTTTATTTACTATAGCATCTTGTAATTGTTATTCGTGTGTTCTTCACACGATTGGGGGTTGACTGTCACTAGTGACCAAATTTTAACGTCAACACTTTATGCGCCAGGTAGGAGGCATACACCGACATACTCTACGACCTTTAACAAGTTCCGACCCATGCGAACAAGAGGAAGAAAGATGCAACATCTTCCTGTCTCATGAATGCTGATGCAGCCGAGATAAATGCTACAGTAGCAAGTCATGAAGCTTCCTCTCATGAAGACGTGTCCTGGTATGTTACCTGGAACGACATGGATAATATTATGGCCGAGTTCAGAGGCCAGATGACATCTCGGGGTGAACTCCTTGAACGACAACAATAGTTGATGGATCACCTTCTCGCTTAGATGAAAAAGGGATTTAACACTTCAACATCAATTCCTCCACCCGACGAAGCTGGGGAAATAACCAATCTTCGGTCTGCACAAATGCAAGCCGCAGATCAGATCACTCCTTTGTTTCCTCCTGGCTTGGCTCCACCTCCCGACCAATCACAGCCAGGAGTATCACTTTCAGCAACCAGCGCAACCGCAACCGCAGATTCACAGGAGGCCTGCGATCAAGATCTAAGTCTTTCGACCGTTTACCTCCACTCCAGGGACCAGCTCGACCCCCCGAACCAATCGAGCAACCGCTATGTCAATCAGGATCAATGCCATTCTCATTACAATTCAACATCTTATAGCAGACTCGTCTTATGCCGCCTCTCCTTCAACCAAGAGCTGGTGGAGTCTTCCCTTCAAACCAGGGAGACCACTATAACATACCGGTTCTTTCCATGGTGGACGAAAATGCTACCATAAACCCTTCTAACATCACTTTGGGCAGAGGCACCAGGGAGCCCCAAACATCACATGCTATGCTGGATCAGCCCGGATCTTCCATCGCGGGTATGGCTCGAACCAATTCTCATCAAGTTTAAGAGGCGCTCGTCTGTCTAGAACCAGTAGCTGTGATGAACCCTCGCCCTCACCTTCACTCAACTTTCGGAGACCGAGCCCAACCAACGGCCACCCTTCCGAGCATGCTTTCGTTGGACCCTGGTGTTGGAGCTCTCCCGAATGCAGAGCTGCATTCATGGCAGCGAATCCTCGGAGATGGAAGCCAGCTTGCAAGCATTATTCGACGCTTCACCAGAGGCACTTCTTCTCAATAGGATATAGATAATATCCACTACAGCCCCTTCACCGGGGAAATTAGAAACTCCCACAATCCTCCAAACTTTAAGTTTCCAGCCATTGAACCCTACAATGGTCGGACCGACTCGACCTTCCACCTTATACGATACATGCGCCATATGGAAGTACTCTCAGCATCAACCAATGTTATGTCCAAGTGCTTCCTGCTCTTCCTCACAGATATAGTACATTCCGGCAGCTAACAAGGGAGTCGATTGGCAGTTGGAACATGTTGGTCACCCGCTTCATCGAGCAGTTCAGAGTTCACATCTCTCGACCAAAATGTATCATGTTCCTGAACTCCATCAAGTAACGTTTGGGAGAGACACTTCGATCTTTCCTCGAGAGATTCAACGTGGCCGTAGCATCAGTCGATTGACTTGAGCCATTGATGGTGCTTATGGCCGCCATCGCAGGTGTCCAGAACCGATCAGAATTCTCAATCTCTTTGACCAGATATCCACCCAATGATATCGAAGATTTCCATGCAGAGGCCGAGCGGCTCGTCCGACAAGAAGACGCCAGCATTGAGATGAGAGCCTCAAGGTCCTTTCCACCAAAGGAGGAGGTCCATCCAACACCAATGGCCAGAATAAAGGAAGAGGAAAGGCCTTAGAAAAAGAATGAATGCAATGTACGACCCCGGAGAGAAAACAAGTACGATCAGTATATCGAGCTCAATTCTTCCCTGCTCGACATCTACTCTAACGTACGAGGAACCCTACCTTTCCCAAAACCTCCTCGAAGAGAGCCGACCCAGAAAGAGCTCGATTCTGGAAAGCACTGCATGTTTCACAACATTGCCGGTCACAACACCAACAAATGTAGGCACTTACGCGATCTCATCGAGGATAGGGTCAGGCGAGGAGAACTTCCCGAGTACGTCAAGAAAAACACACCAACCATGCCGCCACATTCTTCTGCCCAAGCTCCTCAGGTCGGTCCTCAAGCACCTAAAAATGGAAAGGACCCTGAGCCCAGCACTCGCGACATCATCATCAACTAATAAGATTTAAATTTCTTATTTTCAATGTATTTTTATTTCTTTCAATAAAGTGGATATGTTGATGACACATGTACGAGGTTAGGATTTAGCTCCTAGGCATGCTCTAGAATCAACAATTGTCCTCTTAGAATTTATTTTTGTTTCCTTGTAATAGTTATTTAGCAACGATAAACTTTCTTTTTCAAACATGGATTATGTTTGAATGATTTAAGTTGAGCATGGCTGAAGCTCACCAACCTGAATATGGTCAGTGCTAAGCCATCGTTCGTGACGTACGATCAAAGCCTGCCACTATAACTAAATCTACTCCTCAAGCCGAGTATGGATTATACTCGCCCCTTCTCTAAGCCGAGTGCACTGTCCACTCGCCATGACTTAATAAAATCATTTATACATGGTCTTGTATGTCTGGTTTCATTGGCCAAGTATGAACAAAATTATATATGCCGAGCATGATTAACACTTGCTATAAGTTGAGTATAGATAAAACTCACCATCTCTGTAAATCGAGTATGGATAATACATGCCATCTCTGTAAGCCGAGTATGGATAATACTCGCCATCTATGTAAGCCGAGTATGAATAATACTCTCGCCATCTCTATAAGCCGAGTATGGATAATACTTTCCACCTTTCTAAGCCAAGTACGATTGTTGCTCGCCCATATCTTCAAGCCGAGCATGGTTAATACTCACCCAATCAAGACCAAAGCCTTCTCTAGACCGAGAATGGCCCACACAACCTCTACAGGTGTTGAATCTCACAACCAAAGTTAACGATTACTTTCTCGGCCTTAATACGGTCCTCGATGGTTGTCTGTTTTCTGACCTTAATACGATCTACTTCGATCGTCGGTTTTCTGGTCTTAATACAACCACCAGGATCATTGGATTTCTGTTCTTAATATGGTTTGGCGCAACCATCGCTACTTGCACATTGAACTTCAATATAAGGTTCAGAACATACCTCCTTTACCAAGAAAGATGTATTCTATGGGGCAAAGTGTTGACCAACTTTTTGGCAAAAGAGCCGTGGTAGGATCGAAGCCCAATGTGAAGAAGCTCACTTTTAAGCATTGGTCGATCAACCGATAGAACGACCTGTACTTCAAAAAGTACATAAAAGATTTGTCCCGAGCTAGTTTCCTTCGAGCAGAGGCATCTCGTGCCCCGACACAATCGCTCTCCCAGACTGACCGAGTCAAGTACGTCCTTAAAGTTCGGATCGACCAGATATCTCTGGATCTATATGGAAATATTTAGTTGAGTCATTCATTACTTGGCCCGATTCTCAAGGAAGTAAAGGCGGTCAACCACTTCCAGTCAAAGCTCTACTTTTGATACACCTCACCTCAAGTGCCACATAAGCCACAATTTTCGAGGATACTATTAATCAACAGTGGGTTGGGTCCCATCGCCGCAACTACTTCCAATGATCGAGCCCCACGTGTCTGAGCTCCGCAAAAGAGACAAGCCACGTGGCAGCCCCCTCAGCCCATTTCTTCACCTATAAATACTTCCAAGCTCGAAATGGAAAGGGACTTTTTTGGAGACTCGATCTTCATACCTACTTTCGAAGGCTCTATTCTCCACCGAAGACTTCTGATTCTAAGCTCTTCTTATGGCTAACTCCAAAAATAGCCAACTCTTCTTCTTTCTTCAAATAGAAAAAGTGTTGTACTCGTAATCAAAAGCAAATCAATTCATATAAAGTGGACGTAAGCACCATCTTTGTCGAACCACTATAAAAAGTCTTGTGTGTTCCCCGTTTTCTTTACTATATTGCATTTTGTGATTGTTATTCGTGTGCTCTTCAAACGATTGGGAGTTAAATGTCACTAGTGACCAACTTTTGATGTCAACAGTTTATCACCAATCTAGAACAGTTGAGCAAGTGATTATTTTATGCTTGGTGTAATTGTTGATCACAACCATGGTGGTGACATGTTCGGTACTATCAAGGTAAGCGGTAGGCTGATTATGTGTTGCCAAGGGTGCAAGATATTCTTGTGACCTCAGTACGCTTATCTAGAAGGTAATGTGATGGGTGGTACCCCTATGCCTAGTCATTGTAAGGAATTGAAACTCCAATACGAGCCTTTTACAATTTTAGCTGTATACCTAATATGCTGGAATTTAATTAATGTAACAATTTCGACTAGATTGATAAGTATTTGTATTTAGACATTATTATAATATCATTGGATTTATAATAAAAGTGTTTTAGTTATCGTAAGGGAAAAGCACGTGTCATGTTTACATGTGGTCGTATCTTACGAGAGTTCTGTTGATGGCTAAAAAATGTTGTAATACCCAAAGATTCTCCGTTACTTAGAGAGTTACGTTTCATGTGGGGAAATAAGTGTAGAAAGTAGTAAATAACACAGTAGATTTATAGTGGTTCGGTCTCGTGTGGGGCCTATATCCACATTAAAAGAGTTAGCTGATATTTTATTGACAGTAATAATTTACAAGCTTAGAACTATGTATTGACATCCATTTACAAACATTTCCAAGTATTTTGGAGTCATATTTGTCATATATGAATATTAGGAAAACGTCATTTTTATGCTTCTTCTTCCTCAAAGCATGGATGCCATTAATGAGTTCTTGGAGCTCTCAAGAGATGTCAAATCCGCCAATTTCCAACCCCTTTGAAATGTAAGCTTTGGTGTATTTATAGTGGAGTGGTTAGGTGGGAGTAGGTAGGATTTTGGGACCACAACAGTACAATTTCGTATCATTGAAAGGCCGAACCCGGAATTTCGGATCCCTCTTTGTGTGTAATAATGGCCATTATCCCTTTATAGGGATACAAATTTCGTATCCGAAGGGATATAAGATTTGTACCCCTTGGGATACGAGATGGCCTATCTCTAGAGGATACAGTCATCTTGTATCCCTTGGCGATACATGTATCTCGTATCTCCTAAGAGATATGAGTTCATATCCCTAGGGTACAGTGTTGTTGGAAAGAGAGAGGGACTTGAAATTCCCCGATGTTGAGGGACTCGATACTCTGGGATCCAAAGGCACCGTGTGTTGGAGGGATCTGAAGGCGTGGTATGGAGAGGTTCAAAATGAGGGGAACCGAGATTCTCTGATTCGAAGATGGGGGGTACGAGGTGTTTCGGTATTGAGGGATCCAAACCATAGGGGTTCGAAGTTCTAGTATATGAGGGGTACGAAACTTAGGGTTCGAGAAACCCTATATGAGGTACACGAAAAAGTGATTAGTGTGAGGTTTTGAGGAGCTGTGAGGTTCCTGTTTGCACGACTTCTTTCAGGATTGTATCCTTGGCTTCTTGGTGACACTATGGGCTTTGGTGTCACCCGATGTGATGAGTTGAGCATGTTTGGTGTACTTTTGGTAACCGGACCAAATGGCCGGTTAACATTTGCCCCCCAAAGTACGTCTTGTCTCGAAATAATATGCATTGAATTAGTAGAATTATTTTGTAAAATGTGTATATGTTATGTATACGTATTCATACACATGTTTATATATGCATATATATACACATTTTATTATATATTCTTAATACTCTCGTACTCCGTGTCTGGGGCATGGGATCTTCTCATCCCTCGTGAGGATATGAGATTTCGTGTCCTAGTAGGGTATGAAATTTTTGTATCGCACTAGTATATGAAATCGCAGATCCCTATGCGGGATACGAATCGCCAGTCGGGCTAAGCCCAGACTCTCCCCCTCTATAAATTTGAGCCACCTCCTACTTTTCCTTTTCTTCTTTTCTTTTTTCGTCACCGCTGATCTAAAGATTCACAACCCTAGTAACCGAATTAGTTAAACACCAAATTCAAAAGAAGGTAGGGTAAAAAACTTAAGTCTACTGTTTACTCAAGGATTCGAGCTCGAGCATGGTGATGGATTCTCGATCGAGGCCTGCGTTTGGAATTAGAATGGAGTTCGATCTTGGTTGAGCTTCTTGATCTTGGCAATGGGTTCGAGAAGGTCGAACATGAACTTTGATTTGAATCCAGGAGTGGGGCTCGAGAGTGGGGTGTTAGATCGTGTACTTGAGCTTTAGTCTGATGCGGGGTTTTGTGGGAAATGGATCAGAGACGAGAGAAAGGGGAGGGGAGTTGAACTCGGAGGGGAGAAGAAGAGGGAAAGTGAAGTGTCAGAGGGGGGGGGGGGAGTCGAAATGCATGGCCGGAATTGTTGGAGCGCGTATCCCCTAGATTGGGGTACGATTTTTCATACCCCTTTGGGAGTTACGAATTTTTCATACCCCTCGGGTAGACAAAAAAAATTGTAACCCGGGGGGGGGGGGGGGGTTAAAAATTTTTGCACCCCTTATAGGGGATACGAATCTTCATACCTCTTAGAGGGGTTATGAATTTTCGTACCCCTTAGAGTAGACACAAATTTTCGTACCCCCTGAGAGGATATGAATTTTCGTAACTCCGAAGGGGTACGAGATATCAGATGGTCGTGGCATTTCGAGTCCACATTAGTCGCGCTTTGCCTTCCCCGTTTGAAACTCGATTTCCGAACAACCCGCGCCTGGGTCCACATTGCTTTTGCGACACTATACAATTGGATCGATGTTCACATTAGTCATAATTGAATTGATGATTCAGCCCGACACATAGGATTAGAGCATATATATATATTCAGACTGTGACTCGGACCAGACCATCAAACCATTAGGCGTGATATTTCCGATTCTAATCGTAACGTAGTCGCGACTCGATGCAAATCCAGTGACGTTGGTTGAGTACGACGTTGGTTACAGTCCTGGGGGCTTGTGATCGTTATTGTGTCCCAAGCTTCTAAGTTATAGTTGTATTAACATGGCACTGCACAACACTACACGGATGTGTTAATTTACACCAACACGATGGGTGCAGTTTATACTATGTGATGTCTAGCGCAAGTATGTTGAAAGTATAGCTAGCAATGGACACAAGATCGAAAACATGGTAAACTTCGGAAGTCAAAGCTTCGCAGCATTCACCATCTCCATCTGGTTCAACCAGCGATGCTAGCTCTAGGGGCAACGAGCTTGAGACCTCCGTAGTAACCACTCCTCAAACGATAGGCTTTCCAAAAGTGTCCAATCACAGTGTGCAGCTGGAAGGACAATAACCGTCGGTCGAGCATTCAACAGAGATACCAGCACCCGGAATGCCTGGGCCGATCGGGGGTGAACATGTAGAGGAAGAGAATGTAGATATCGTGGAGGGAAGCACGTTGGTGGCGCCAGATATGATGGTGGGCGTGGTTATATTAGAGAACCCCCCGGATTTGGTGACATCGCATATGGATGAGACATTGGTGAGGCGCATGGCGATGTAGTTCAGTATTCCCCAGAAAGATTTTCGCATGTCCGGGAAGGATGACAGGGCTCACGCATCGCTGGAGGGGTACATTGTTTGGAACAGGCAAGCGTGAATTTTTGGGTGCGTGCTTCCGGCTAATAATTTTATTTGGTACATACTGTACTACTTTCGCCTTGCGTCGTCGCAGCTCCATCCGAATGAGTATGCTTCCCTTTTAGGTACTTGCGTTCTCTACAGGGAGTACCTGCAGTCGGAGCCCACAGAGAAGACATCCGGTATTTGTTTCAATTGAAGAGGAGAGCCAATATTGCACCATCTCAATATTTCTTGAAAGTTCTGCCCAACACTAAGTTCTTTGATGGAAAATAGCCCAAGTTGACTATATATAAGCATGATTGGTTCTTCTTGCATTGTCCTCCAAGGTTTGCGAGGAGATGGTTGGAAGGAAGTTAGCATTCCCCCTTGTTTTAAGCTTGAGACTTGTGGGTTTGATAACTTAAAACTAATTCCGTTCTTCTATGACAGGGAATCCTGATGCGCCCACAAAAACCATATACCAGCAATGTCTCGAGTCTTTGTTGGCTATCCCAGCCAAGGCTCGTTCTACCGATCGCGTTTTGGATCAGGATCGACTTCGTCGTGAGGGATTGCTTCCTGTTGATTGTGCGATAATCAGACCGGCCGCTGCCGGAAGTGGGAAGAAGGCGGAGACTGGGAAAGAAGTAGGCTCTTCGAGCCAAAAAAGGGAGGCATCCCCTGTCGGGTCTAAGCCAAGTAAGGTTGCGAAGATTCAGGAAGAAACATGTGGGGACGAAACTGACAATGAGGCGGCAGTTCCTAGGGACGAGGTCCCGTCGATCGCTCCTGTACTGCTCGCAGTAGATAAGGCAAGGATAGAAACGTCGATTAGGCCATAGTCTCTAGTAGCACCCTTTGAGACCACTGTCTTACTTCAGAAAGAGGGTCAGTTTGACAAGCTTAATTAATTCCCGCTTGTAATGTTTCCCTGGCCTAGCGTCACAAGTATGGAGGAACTAGCTTTAGCTGCGGGGGAGATCATTCTTCGAGCGTACCACCATCTGGTCTGTTGAGAGAACACTTAGGACACATTCATAAACACTACATGTCACAACATTTATTTGCATACACAGGGTTATCGATGTTGACTTTGGATCTGTTTCTTTCGCAGGTGAAATGGCTAGAGGAGGTAGAGGCCACGGTTATGGGCCTGGGAGTTACCATCCTTTGAAGAATGTTTTTCTTGGGAATTTTAGAAGCGGATCTTCTTTGGGTGACGAGCCCCCATCCCCTCATGATTATAGCAGCCAGTATCGTCATAGAGAAAGATCTCGGTGTAGTCTCCTCCTTCGTACACTCGGACATTGGGGACAGACACAAGTTATGTTTCCACCAACGCTGGGCTCCCCTCTTCGACGACTGCTCATTAAATTCTGCCTGCGCCGCCTGTCGTTTCTTCTAAGGGAAAAAAAGTGGCACATGCCAACCGAAAGAAGAAGGAGATAGTCCCCGAGCCACCTGAAGCTCAAGAAGCGTAGAAGAGAGGACGAACGTGCTGAAAGACAAATTACCCAAGCACTATTTCGATGAAATCATGTGGCTTCCGGATCTTAATCTGATTCGTCGGGAGGACAGAGAGATGGTGTGGCAGAAGGTATATTCTACTTATTGTCAATGTAATGAGTTTACAAGTATTCATGGCATCTCTCGGAGCTTATTTTCAATAAGAATGTAGAGATTGCCAACTTAAAACAGGAAGTCAAGGACGAGCAGCTGACCGTCCGAAATCGGGAAGATACCTTGCGTAAGACAAAAATGCTTTCAAGACTGCATCTATTGCTATGTATTCGAGCAGCATGTTTATATGCTAATTCTCTATTGATGAAATAGGTAGGCTGAAGGAGAAGTATGACAAGTTAGTGAGAGATTCAGTGCATGCTACTTTGACCTTTAAAGATACTGTGGCCTCGGCGTCGACTGAAAATGCTCGTTTGAAGAAGGAAAACTCTGAGTGGACGGAGGTGAATATCCACTTGTCCACAGAAAATGAGAAACTACACTAACTTCAAAAGGACAATGAGACTTTGGTGCTGAAGAACGAGAGGCTAAAAATTGAGAACGAGAGAGTTCAGCAGTTGCAACGGGAGAATGATGAGTTGAGGAGACAACTGGAGGCGGTTAAGAAGGAGAAAGAGGAGGCTGAGGCCAATAATAGAGACGTACTGAGATCGCTGTAAGGGATGAAGGCTTAGCATCAGAGGGAAGTGGGTAAGCTTAGGGAAGAGATTGAGGACACCTAGGCTAGGGTGGAGGAATCACTGGAGGAGCCTATCTGGGGTATGTACATCAAGGCTTTGAGGTTTCGTGGAATATCATGGGTTAGGGACTACCCTCGAATGATGGCTTAGACATAGGAGAGGCTGGTGCCGTTTGACGGTCGGTTGCGACAGGAGGTAGTGAACGAAATCAAACTCACGGTGGAGCTCTTGACCGAGGCTGAATGCAAGATTTTGGAGGAAGGGAGGACATTGTTGCGGGAGGATGCCGAGAGGGAGAGATTGGCGAAGCGTGCTGCTGAAATAGGAAAGTTTGTGCCTACTGAGAGTGTGATTGTCACTCTGGAATTTGCAGAGGGAAGTTCTTAATGGCCGCCAGTTTCACCATCTGCCACAACTAGCGGTCCCACAGTTCCGGCTCATTCCCCAGCTGAGTACGACCCTGCGCATCTAGAGTTGGGATTGACGAGATCCACTTTTATCGCGATAGTGAGCACCCTTCCTATCATACCCACGCCATACCTTTCTGGAGCTAGAGTCTAATTACCATGAATACCCGAAGAGGATGAAAGCACTAAATCATCAGAAACTACATAGTTGTATTTTTTGCTGTGCAACCCAAATTGGAGCAGAAATGACAACGGGCTTTGCCCCCCATGCTTCCTGAAACGTCTGAGCCAGGATTTTGGTTATAGGGAATACAATTTGAGAGATAGGAGAACACGTGGACACGTTTTCGGACGTGGACTTGGAATCAAGTGTTTATAAGAGTCTTCTTGAGGAGGGAGAGGTAGTGGATGGTCAAAGTGATCAGGTGACGGGTGCAGCTGATGTGAGTATGCAAAAGATGTATGACTTGGTGTAGTCATAGAAAGAATAGATGCTGGAGAAGTCTGAGGAACAGGAGGAGGAGGAGAAGAAGAAACCACACATTAGGCATAGGAAAAGGCTAGGCAGGATCATGAGGAGAAGGCTGCTGCGGTGGCAAAGAAGAAGGCTAACGCTGAGGCAGAGAAGGAGAGGGCCGCTGAAGAGGCCAGAAAAAAGAAAGTTGGTGACGAGGCCGAGATGGAGAGAGCCGATGAGGAGGCTAGGAAGAAGAAAGTCGTTGACGATGCTAACAAAAGGGTCGAGGAGGCCTTTAAGAAGGTTAAGGCAGATGCTGCAATGCAACTCAAGGCCAAGAATCTAGCTGATCGGAAGGCCGCTAAAGATGCCAAAAAGAAAACAATGTTGGAGGCTACAAAGGCTCAGGGGAAACTGAGGCTGTGCTGGCCCTCGCTTTTGACATCTCCCCTAAATCGTTGTAATGTATTACCCCCGAAGAGGTCATAGTAATTACATGTGGCGAGGATGATGGTGAGAGGAACACATTGGTATCTCATGAGTATGTCACCCCCATGAAGGGAAGAGAAGGAAAAGGCAGAAGTGGCTCTTGAAGGAAAAGGTCCACAACCAGTTGTGACCGCCACACGCCGAATCTGTTCAGAAAAAGAAGAATGATGAGTAATATCAGTGGTTGTCATAGATATTATTGATATTTTGGTAATGTGGGCCGATAGTATATGAAAGTACGACACTCGCTTTTGGAGGCATGGGGTAGTTTTCATGCACACCGTGTCGTTAGAAAGAAAGATATATAGATATGTAGTTTTCTTTTGGTATGTGAATGAAAGTGCTAGTTAACTTTTCTTACATCGCATTTCATGTTAAGTGTTCAAATATTTGTTTTACACTTTCCAGTTTCCTGTACTTGCGCAAGCATAGTTGTCGTTACGCTCAAGCAAACATGATTGGAGAATCTGCCCTGGGGGTTCCTCCACTCGTACGGAGGTCGTGCACTGGCTCTACTCTCGGGTTTTCCTTTGGTTAGGAGTCCCGAGTCGTGCGGAGTCCAGGTTAGTTTCCTCTCCCTTGTACCTCCTAGAGGTCGTTGGTCCTAAGTCGTGAGATGGCATGGATGTCATGGATTCGTCATTTAGACTCTCCCGTCGTTTCGTTCGGGTTAGACTTCGTGGGCGTCATTGATTTGCCAAATGGTACCCTGATCCATACCCGGTGGGTCGGTTGGAGCCGCAGGAGTGGTCGGAGTCACACTAGCTTGGCTGATGGGCTGCCTCCAAGTCTAGAGACTTGGAAACGAAACAATTTATTCTTGGTCTTGTCGTTGATTCGATATTCGAGTGGTGTTATTTATACTTGGTCTCGTCATTGATTCGAGACTCGAGTGGTGTTATTTATACTTGGTCTCGTCGTTGGTTCGAGACTCGAGTGGTGTTATTTATACTCGGTCTCGTCATTGATACGAGACTCGAGTGGCGATACCGGCTCTCGTGCTCGGGGTGCCGATCCGGTGTTTGTGTGTGCAAGCTAGTTGTGATTGTTAATCACACATGTCATGCATAAAATAAACGCTTCAAGAGCATAAAGAATTGAACATTATATTTACTAATAACTTTGTCAATAACGTCCTTTACAATACCTTGGATTTAAAGAAAACAAAACATTGTTGGAAAGTGGGAAATCTATACATTAAGGTATGTGAAGTAGCGGCGAATATGTTCATTGTTCCATGCCCTCGGGAGTTCAATGCCATTAATGGTCGCTAGCTTGAAGGTTCCTTCCGCAAGACTTCGTTGTATGACGTACGGACCCTCCCAGCGAGGACTGAAGCAAGTCGGCGTGGGAAAGACCCGTTTCAGAACGAGGTCGCCAAAATTGAGATCCTTGAGGCAGACTTTAGAATTGAACCACCAGGTAACTCGTTGGTGTTGAGCGGCAGCTTTAAGTTCATCTTCATTCCTTTTTTCTTCGAGCCAGTCGAGTGACTCTAAGAGTAAGTCTTGATTGATCTTTGGATCATAATAAGTAACTCGATGAGATTGAAGCTTTAGCTCAATGGGAATGACAACTTCAGATCCATAGGTAAGGAAGAATGGAGTGTGGCCAGTCGATGACTTATGTTGGTCCGGTAGGCCTATAGGGTGAGAGGGTGATCATCAGCCCATGAGCCTCTGGTCTTTTGCAGATGCTTCTTGATAATAGATTTAATCACTTTGTTGACAGCCTCAACTTGCCCATTGGCCTGAGGATGAGCCACTGCTGAGAATCTCTTTTCGATATTGTGTAGTCGGTAGAAAGTCTTTAACTCTACGCTCTCAATCTGGGTCCTGATGTCAGAGATAATGGTTTGAGGGACTCCACAACGGGTAATGATATTGCAGATGACGAAGTTGATTACTTTCTTGGTGGTGATTGTAGCAAGAGCTTCGGCTTTTACCTATTTGATGAAGTAATCAACCATGATGATGGCATAGCGTGCCCTACCTCTGGCCATTGGAAGAGCCTCGATGGTATATGTCTCCCATTGGCGAAGGACTAAGGACTGACCATATGTGTTAGCTCGGTAGGTGGGGCTCTTGGGATTTTTGAAAACCGTTGTCATTCATCACACTTGCGAGCATAGTTTGCGGCGTCTTGGTCGAGTGTGGGCCAGAAATAACCCTATCCAATAATCTTCCTTGCTAGAGTTTGCCCTCCAGTGTGGTCGTCGCACTCGCCTTCGTGCATGCCTTACAACACAATTAGCGTCGTTGTGGGCTACACACCGAAGTAACGGAACAGAGAAACCTCTTCGGTAAAGCACTCCATTTAAGACGATGTAGCAAGATGATTTACCAGTGAGTGCTCGTATTTCTTTGTAGCATCTAGGGAGGATTCCGTGATGCAAGTAGTTCTTGATTAGTGTCATCCAAGACTTGGACTCAGTTTCGGCCTTCGTTGCTGCTACCAAATCAGTCTGCATTTAATCGATGCTCGGAGAATCGAGTACTTCGACAAAGGCAAGTCCCATAAGCTGCGCATCCCGGAGCTAGCTAGTTTGGCTAATGAGTCAACTTTCTTGTTTTGTCCTCAGAGAATATGTGTGATGATGTAGTGGTTGAAGCTGGTGAGAAGTTCGTAAACTTGAGCGAGGTAGGGAGCGAGCTATGCCCCCTTGGCTTGGTACTCTCCCTGTACCTGACGCACAATGAGCTATAAGATAGAGTAAATATGAAGACCTTGATGTTAAGTTCGATTGAAATTCTAAGTCCAGCGATCAAGGCTTCATATTCTACAGCATTGTTAGTTGCGGGAAAGTTAAGTTTTAAAGCGTAGAATATTGAGCTCTCCTCAAAAGTGATAAGCAGGACTCCCGCGCCGGAACATTGATTTTTGGAGGACCCATCCACTAACAGTTTCCATTGAATGTATGGAGCTTCGATGTCTTCTGGAGGAGGCTCTCTCAGAAGGGTGAATTCCACTATGAAATCGGCGAGGGCTTGGCGAGGAATGAATGTGATCTCGAACTGGCTTAGCTTTATGTTCCACATCAGTATTCGTCTAGACGCCTCAGGTCGCTACAGGACCTATCGTAGAGGCTGGTCATTGTAGACTTTGATGGGGAATGAAAATATGGTCGTAGCATCTGAGAGGTAATCAAGAGACAGAAGGAAAGCTTTTGCAAGCCTCAGATAGTTCTTTTTCTCTCATGTTAACCTCATGCTGATGCATTAAAGGGGTCGTTGGACACGGTGTACAATGTGCACAAGCACTGAGCTGATTGCCTGCATGGAAAAAGACAAATAAACTTATAAGTCCTCATGATCCAAGGGTTTGGACAATATAGGTGGTCGCTCTAAGTGATTCAAAAGGTCCTTGAATGCGGCAATGCACTTTGGTGTCCATGTGAAGTTGCGCTTCCCATTTTTGAGAAAGTCGGAAAAGGGATGCACTTGTCAGTGGCTTTAGAGATGAATTGACTTAAAGCGGCGACCTTCCCATTTAAACTTTGAACATCCTTGATATTACGAAGGGCCGGAATATCCCAGATAGCTTTAATCTTATCAGGATTGGCTTCAATACCCCACGAATTGACAATGAAGCCCAAAAATTTTCCTGACACAATGCTAAAAGAGCATTTCAAGGATTTGAGTTTCATGCAATATTGGCGGAGGACACCGAACATTTCAGAGAGGTATCGGACGTGGTCGTTCAATACCCTTGTTTTCACGAGCATATCGTCCACGTATACCTCTATGGATCTCCCGATTAGGTACTTGAAAATGAAGTTAACCAATTGTTGGTAGGTGGCTCTAGCGTTCTTAAGGCCGAAAGACATGACAAGATAGAAGTGGAGCCCAAGTTCAGTTTTGTAGGAAGTGTGCTTCTAGTCCGGGAGGTACATCGGAATCTGATTGGAGCCAGAGTAGGCATCCATGAAGGATAGAAGTTGGTAGGCGGCAATCGAATCAACGAGTTGGTCGAACTTCGGGAATGGGAAGTTGTATTTAGGGCACACCTTGTGTAACACCCACATTTTATGATAATTAAATAATGCATATGTGTATATATATGCATAGACATAAACATTTAAAGAAAAATATAATAATGATAATATATGATTGCATGTAATAAATACATGCACTGAAAAAAAAGATTAATGTAAATAAAAATGTAATGCATACATTAAAAGAAAGGATCGGCTGCATGCAGTTTAAATATGTTGCATGCACTGATTTACCAATATTATGCATGGGAAATAAAAGAAAAAGATGCATGCAATGGTTTAATTAAAAGATTACATCAAACATGAAAAAGAGGAATAAGAAGAGAACAATAACCACCATTGTTCTAAGCCTTGTTAACAATAGCCTTAGTAGTCCAGTTGGTTAGAGCATGTGGCCTGCATACAAGAGGTACAAAGTTTGATCCTCGCTGTGTAATTTTTTCTTTAAGGGAACGACTAAAATAACACATATTCTAAAGAGAAAATATGTATAAACGCTCATATAAGGAAAAATATACATATAAGAAAGTAAAGAAAAAAAATGTATATATATGAGGATATATATGTATATATGTGCAAAAAAAAAAATATATAAGAGAAAAATCCAAAACAAGGCTGCAATCACAGAAATATGGTAAGAATTAAATGACGTTACAACACCGTTTGAATTTTGAAATCGAAATAAAAAGTTGTGCGTGTATATATATGCGTAAAATGGTCATTAGACTATTTGTATACATATAAGAAGGTTATATGTGAATATAACAGTTAAATAAATTCAAGAAATTCAAACATTCGAAATTCAAACTTCTGCACTAGAACAGTTCTCGGGACCCACTATGGGGTCGACCCAGGGGTCGACACCCCCTAGATCCGGGCAGATTCATCAATGTATCTGGGCTATTTTCTTAACTAGGTTTAATGCTGACTCAGCGTTGCGTGTACGATAAGATCCTAAACATCTATAAATAGGCTAGCAGAGCCTAGCCTGAATCTCATATTTCGGAGACAATGTCTACACTCTGCCGTTCTTCTTCCCCCTCAAATCTCTTTAGAAAAATAAGATAATCAGTTTTGGAAAATTCTGAATTAAGATCTGGAGGAAAAGAATGAATATTAATAAGAAGGTGCTCAGAATCATATTCGAAATAAGGTAATTTCTTAGATCTGGTCTATTTCAATTTTCTCCTCTTTCTTCCTTTTTTCTTTTAGTAAGAATTATGGATCCATGGTTGCTAGGTTCTAAATTCAGCTAGGAGGACCATGGAGTACTAGATCTGGACCAGAACCAGGATTTGGAAAGCAATTTAGGTGAGTGGATTTAAGTTATATCATTTTTGATAATGATATATTATTGTTTGACATTTCCCGTTAATCTGTAATATAAATCTGCTAGAATGATTAAAAGTATTGAAATGCTAATATGACATGTTGAGATATTAATATGTTAAAATATTAATATGTTGGAAAATTTAAATGTTGAAACGTTTCAATGTTCACGTGTTGAAATGTAAACTTGTTAAAATATGGGTAGCAATTATTGTTGTTATAATTTCATGTTAACTTGTGACATTAATGTACTTGAACCCTTAATTGTAGAAATTGGAATCATTACATGTTAAATTAGAATAATTACATGATTTAACGATCACATGTTATTTTGAGATGAAATTAATTACATGTTAGGAAGATCATGCGACATAAAATGGGCTTAATATGATGGGATGTAAAATATAGATTACAGTAAAAATTTGAAAGAATTGACACGCGTAAACTATATAGAAAATTCACAGTAAATTGAAAACTGTAATGCACTTAGACACGAGGTTAAATTTAGCTTGTGGTAGAAGTCTGCCCGGAACCGCCTGACAAATCCACCGTCCATAAGTTTTTAATTTAATGTGAGAGGTCTAGTGCGTAAATAAAACATGTAACGGTGCTAAGACATAAGGTTAAGTCAACTTGTGGAAGAACTCTGCCCGGAACCGCCTGGCAAAACCAGTATCCACAAGTGGCAAGGTTAATGTGAGATGTTTAATACATAAGCATATATATAAATATATGAATATAAAAGGTTAGAAATAAATGGCATTAATCTATTACTTATATAGGAAAGGAAAAACCAATGCTTTAGTTTTATGCCACGTGTCATTGAACAACTGCTCTTTTCTTCCCTAAACACGTTTTCAATAATCAGTTTCCACAAAATTTTCATTCTCCCTTTTCCAACCCGCTATCGCCTCTAATTGCTCTCGGTATAGCAGATTTCTCCCTCTTCTTAAACAAATCCAATGGGCGATTAGCATAGCGTGTCCTCTCTTAAAATTTTACGTCTGTTCATCGAAATCGCATAGCGCGCACAAATCTTAACCCCAATTTCTTCATCAACTGCACCGTAACCCTAATGAATCATTTCACCTTCTTGACGTGAAAATCAATCATCGTAATTCACCATGGTACAAATTTGGTCGGGCAACTTCCTCTACGCCCCTTCTCCTCCGCTCAGCGGAGTTCCCTCTTCCACTATTTCTAACGCCTGAGACATTCGTGGCAACGAATGTTGTTCCGCCTTTGACATTAAGAGCCGATATCAAAACTGGGATTTCCACACTGGTAATTTAGTTTTTTCTCCTTCGTTACGATTTTCTATGCTTGAAACTGTTACTTCGTCCTTCGTCTTCACTAAGATGATATGATGCAGTGTCCCTTACCTTTGCTTCTTGGTATACAATTGAGAAAATATTACTGCGCTGTCACTTTGTCCCCTAAATTTTATGAATGTTGTCGGAAATGCAGTTTAATATAAATTAATTTCTATGCGTTTTCTTGGTCAAGATAACAAGCATCAGTCCACTTTCTGATGTTTGTACCAATAGTTGTTTGTGGTTGCCTATAAAAATGCTTAACTGTTTGTGCAAAAATTTATGTTTTACTTTCTGATGTACAATCAAATTGTGCTATATAAGCTCAATTTTGATTCCCTGCTACACTAATTGCATAACGATAAACAAAACATCTGCTGGGAAAGGCTTTAATTTTATCACCTTATAAGTTATTAGTAATTCAACGTCATCAATAGTTATTTCTTGCGTTAGTTCAGCCTTTTTCCTTCTCAGACATTTCAAATTTATTGCAGCTCATTTTGAATACTGTTATATGTTGTATTTATGTTTGGTAGATTTGAAACCAGTGTCGGTTTGTAGTTCAACCTATCATTCTTGAAGTTAAGGACATGGATTTGCCATTTATAGAAGAAAGTTAGCTATCATATAATCCACTGATGCCAAAGTAATTGTTGGGAAAGTTTGAATTTACACACGCATACATTATAATATAGTAATATGTAAGTTTAGAAAGATTGTCACAGATTCACGCTACCAAATTTATGTACTTAATTATACACTTTTTTTTTCTGTTCTTTTATGGTTTTGTCTTAATTTAGGCAAGTATCTTCTATTTATGCTCCATGTTCACAACTAATTTATAAACAATATTATTTGAATCTTTTTAGAACCATGTACGGATGAGTTGATTGAAAAGTACTATCATTGAGTACCTTTTGTATCTGCTTTATGTCTAAATTTATTTATACGATATTGCTTGCAATAGAAGTTTGCATTACCTTAAAACATACAGCATGCTCTGAGCTGCATTATATAAAATAACTTAATCCTCTGCAAAATATAGGTATCTAAAGTTACAACTTCGCCACTACAGATTATATATAAGAGTATTGGCATGAAGTAATATGGAAAATTTGAGTTTCTTCTAAGAATATGTTGAGATTATATATAAGGATAGAAAACTTTCGAATTGAATAATATACTTCACACCACATTCCGATTTGTTTCAGTAATTATTTTGAATACTAGATCAAATATATACTTTTTTGACACTCATTTGAACTTCATGTTTTCTCACCAACCAGTTGTTATACTCATTCTTCACAATTTTTGTTATTGCATGGAAAAGTACTTACCATGCTTTACCATTATTTTTATTCTTATGCATTTACATGTTTACAAAGACTAGATTATATTATTTGACAGAGATAGTTTCACCTTATTACATATATCGTTTAGTGGCAGAGTAATAATCAATTAGCTTATAGATCTCCATGTTTTTCATAGTTTTAAAAATGTCCACTTAATTTTTCCTACCTACTAATTCCAACTATTTTACAACTAACTTTGCAATAAGGACGGTAGCATTAAATCATGTCAATTTGTGAGCAAGTTCGATACATTTAATCAGCCTAACATATGATAATAATATGGGCTTATATTTTTACCAGTCATAGGCATTGCCCTATTTGAATGAATATGCTAAACTTATCCCACTATTGAGTAGTTTTAGTCCCTATAAATTCCAGTTTTTCCTTCTATTGTTAATGGGTAAATTTTATTCATGGTATATAAAGTTGTTTTCCCTTTTCCAAATCATTGTCGCCTCTGATGGCTGTTGGTATAACAGATTTCACCCTCTTCTTAAACAATCTATTGGACAATGGCTTCGATTGATTAAAAATCTAAGCGATCTAGGCTTCGACTGAGTGATTCAATCATTCGTCAATCATCTAATTTTTAAACCCAATCATACGACCATGTTATTCTTGAATTTATCATATCCAAGCCTTAACCACTGAAAACATTAATCCCTCTATTTATCATTCAGTACTTATTAATAAGCCCAAAATATCCACTCATGAAGTCTTCGATTTTCCATTCATAACCCACTAAACATCCAATATATATCCTTAGACGATTTACTTACGGAAAGTGGTCTTTGGTATTTTGTTGATTGTAAGTCGTCGTAGAATTTAGGTATGACAATTTGACATTTTTTATTTGTTGTTTTTGGGTTTCATATGTTTTGATTTAACTTTCACGCGTACAGTTATACTAAACTGATGGTTGTTATGCATATGCAGATTAAATCCCTTTTTCAAAATTTTCTTTTTGACTGGATATGCTAAACATAAGCTGTTGAATGAAGTCTCTCAGGTGAGTTCTTATTCTATGGTCGTTTTACTTATTTTGATTTCTGTTGAAAATGCATATGCATGCTTTTTCCTTTTATGTTAACGAAATATAGATATACTTTATACATAGGGGTTGTTTGAGGTTTTTTTTGTTGCTCAATCAATTTTACAATATAGTAAGTACTTTCCATTTGTGCTATTTTTTTTCAAACGTTTTCCACTGAAAATTGCATAACATGGGGTGCAAAATATTGCTTATGTACAATGCCAAATAGATTATATATTTACATTCAGTTATATGCGTAATTCTGCAATATTTATTGCACAGACCAATAGGTCAACTATAACATGCACCCACTATTCTTTCGATAGGCGAGAAACTATGGTTAAAGGTATATGTGGTATACCATATGTTGAATGCTTTATCCTAGAGTAGTAACCTGTCGAGGTTTACTTGAGGCTTACTCAGATTATTTCTCTTTATGCTAACATGAACTTTTTACATAACTTACTTAAATAAGCATAGCAAGCTTCAGAAAAAGTCTATGAAATAGTCAACTTAAGGTAAGAGGCTCTTTACATGATATTGACTAAGCACAGTTCGACAAATCTTCCAAATTTTTAGTTCTGCAGATTTGACAGTATTAAAATTTGAAAGTATATCCAGAAACACATGATAGTGCCTACGAGCTGAATTAAATTTCATATCTGATCAGTACAATTTATGCCATCATATTATACGATAAAAAATGTGTTTACCACACGGTCTCTGATATTTGTAGACTCTGTCTACTAATTAAATAGGAAAAATGAAACTACATCTCTAATTTTGTGACAAGCGTTCAAATTCTAAGAATCTGAGAAAGAGAGGACGTATCAAAAACCCGCCATCACTTATTAGTATTTTTAGTGAAAATTTGCAAACTTAGGTCAGTTTTGAAAAGAATTTTTTCAAACTCAAATAGGGCACTTTTGAAAGTTGTTATAGGAATAGGCTTCTTTTGGCAACTCATTGTTGACTGGGTGTAATCCTTAAGGTGATTTTTAATAAGTCACCCAGCGGCGATTTCTCAAGAGCCGCCATAAGTTTTTTTTTTTTTGAATTTGTTAAGGAGGGAAACCGAACTGCCATAATAAGTATTATTACTTAATACATCTTGGAGATTTTAAAAAAATCACCTATATGAGCGATGTTTCAAAACCTGCCTGAAGGATTCTACCCAATCAGCGTTGAGTTTGCCAAAAGAGGCATATTTTTGTAATACCATTCAAAAGTGGTGTATTTGTGTTGTCTGTTTTACAGAATTGGCCTAAATCCGCTAAATTTTCTTTTTTTGAGTGAATGATTCAGTCATGTCATTCGTTATCTTACTTAACCAATCAACCTGTAAGTTATTCTTAATTTAATCCCTATAATCTTCCCCCTTCATAGTTCTGCAGTTTTTTTTTTAACTTCACAACATAGTACTGAATATCCTAATATGGCATTTGAAAATTGATACAAAAATTACCAACACTAACACAATCACCAAATGAATACTCACAGAAGTATGACTATGCTCAAGATGTTGATATTTAAATGTGTTTGGATCTTCATGCATTTAGTAAACTCTGAAATAAATAAGCAAGCTGTTGCAAAATTTCAACATATAAACCACATGTAAAATAAATTTTTGTTATGCTGTTTGGACTTTGGATGTAAAGTTTAATAAAAGAAACCAACTAAAGTAATAAAATTAATAAGATATATGTCAATTTGGTAGATCTAAATCAAATCTGAAGCACGTTAAACTTCTCTCAATAAACACCAATAAATTCAGGTGTCATATCATTTACTTTTTTTTTTACCTTTGTATGATACTCAATATGGCTCATCTATTCAGTAGCAGGCTTTAGGGTCCGTTTGATTTTGAACGGGAAGAGGAAAATTAAAGGGGTATTTTGAAGGGTTATTTGAAGGGGAATTATCACGAAAGGGGAATGTGTTTTTTTTTATGAAAGGGGTAAAGTTATTATTTTATTAATTATTTGTATGTGTTTTATTTGTATAGGTATGTATAAAAGGGGCAAAAAAATTAGCTATTGGCTTGCGTCAGACGCCGCGTCGGACGCGAAAGCTAACTTTTGAACTGTTCAGCTGGAAGGGGCAAATGGTGTGGACCCCACATCGACGCGTCCGACACGGACGCTAACATTAACTGGCGAGTTTAAAAATCAAACGCTACCTTAAAGCTTAATTAATCATAAAGTGAATAAAAATACTAACTAGCACAACATTCATGTGCATTCCTGTCGAACAATATATCCAACTGGTCCACTATTTACTTAAATGCATTCCCATCTTTATGAATTCAGACAATTGTGAAATAGAATACTTAACCCTCCATAGAATTTACCGTACTGTTGTCCATTATATTGGTAAGCTACATATTGGTTTGATGATCAACTCCCCACAAGTACATAGACCTGCTCTTGGTCATGATTCATAATAACTAGCTACTTCGTAACATTATTAGTTGTACAATGATTTTTGTATGGCCAACTAACAAGTGGTCATTTTGACGTTGTTCACCATGCAGAAAAAGGTAATTTTATTTCTTTCAACCTTCTTACTCTATGCTTTCAATTGTTTTCAGTTTTAACTTTATTTTATTAGGCTTTAAACACCTTTTTTTTATGTGTTGAACATGTTACATTTTGTACAACATGTTTTTTTTACTCAATTTGCATGTTTATGTTACAAAATAGATTAGTAACCATATGTTATAGGATAAAAATGAAGTAGCAAGATGTCTTGAGTCTGACAGGGGCAAATATATTACTTAATTATCATAGCATTTTATAACACGTTGCCCTTAATAAGTTTATGGCTCATAAGTTATATCATATTCTCTTTTTCAATCTTTCATTTTAGCTATTTATGTTGTCGTCTATGACAATATTTATGACACCATATGAATTCATTAGTTATGATAAATAGAATGCATTTGATCATTGCATTGTTGATCAATTTATATATATAGTTAAGTAGGTTGCGTTCACCAAAATACATGTTTGATAAGGGATAGAAATATTTTATTATGCCATTATGCTTAATGGTAAATTTACTCATTACTGTTTTTGAAGTCTCCTGACTCTTTCATTCAATCAACTACTGTTGGATTTAATTTTTTAAATTAAAATAATCCTGATAGTCTATGTTTATTTGATTTCATTTGAAACATTTTCGCTTAATTCTTTATGTAGGAAGAAATGTGTTTTAATAGAAGCTTGGCACAACCCATCGATCAAGCTTATTTATACTACACTATTATTAAAGGTAAGTCTCTTATTATTTCATTAATTTTCAATTTTTTTCGTCTTATCACATTAATCCTTATTCCTTAAGCACCTGGGTTTTCACAGTTCTGTTATTATCTACATAATGATAAGGAATTCAAGCTCATTTTTTTTCTCTTCAATCTAACTTTTCCTCTACCACTTACCCATCTTCATACAGAATAAAACCAAGATTATTTTTCTTTTATGAATTTTTCTTTGCTTAGCATAGTTATTCCAACTTCTTTAATTCTTCAAGTGGATAGGAGGTAAGTCACATTCCATGGATGTTGGGGGTGGATTTTGGATGTTTTGATGACAAAATAACTATGTTGCTTAATCAACCAACTCCTTTCCTTTAACACAACAAAACCTTCTTTTTATGGGTTTTCATTCTACGTTGTTCATGTTTATTTTGGACAACATTTTTATGGCAAATTTGATTTTGATATGTACACTATTAAACAGGTCTTTATTCCTAAGAAATCAGCGATCAAGCGGGGAATAATACTATCCTTATTTGGAATAGTTTTCATGCTTATAAACAAGGTTGAGATCACGTTCGTGGATTGACTAACAAAGTGCTTATAACAGTCCATCCTCTTTAAGATAAAAATCCTAGGTTTTTTTATTGTTCACTACCATTTTGTGGAATTGTTTCATGAAAGTAAATTTATCATTTTATTTTAAGCAACATACCTTTGGTCCAATTAAGATGGCTAAATTTGTTTTGTTTTAATTTGGATGCATTGTCTGATATTAATTTACCAACTTTATTACGTTTGATATTAAGTTAGAAATGTGAGAAGGTTGTGTTGCAGTAGTTCCATCCTTTGAGTTGGACTATTAATGCAAAGTATCACAAACTACTACCTTATCTGATTTCACTTTTAAGTTGGATCCTTTGTGTAACGACACAGGTTTCGCCCGACCTTAATCGATCGCAAAATCGACCAAGACCGTTCAAAATCCGCATACGTTAACTTTGGGAATACAACACATCAGAACAATAACATCAGACTTTTATTACATCATGATAATATAACATCAGAGTACAGAATATATCAGAGTACATCGAAATTAAAATACAGCGGAAGGAAAATTTACAATAAATTAAATACAGTGCAGTGGAAATAAAATAACTAAGGCAGCGGAAGGCTTCAAATGTTCTGGACACAGCTTTAAGCTTCAATCCAGGATCCTACTAAAAAGATAAACCTGTGGACACTGCTCGACTGCCCGTGTGGAAAGAGGGCACCCGAGTTTGCAAAAAGGTGGAAACAAACAACGGGTCAGTCGTGGGACTGGTGTGAGAATTCTTAACTAATAAATCACTATTAATAGGGCAAATCCAAAGACCACGCCGCTAATGCGGAACGGGTTTACTCTAATGGATTGCCGTGCATAACTTAAAGTAAATCGTAAAACAACGCAATGTTTTTTAGAAAAATGAAATCACCATAAGACTCAGGTACCATCACACAATGCAACGCACACCAGAGGATAGAGTTTTACCTTATGGTGATCAACATGATAAATACGGCAAATACGAGTTTGATATTATTATTAGTGTGTATATGTTTTAAAAACAATTACAATCATAATGTATCAATCCTAGGAAGCATAGGTACCATATGCTATGCCTCCGTACTAGTAATACAATCAAAACCGAATGGCGCGTATTGGAAATTGGTTTCCATCATGAGTCAAGGCTAGGGAGGAGCTCCTACCGATTCGAGACACTCTAGCTAATGTCTCAGGATTACCCGCAGTTAACCCTTGGAAATGGCAGGGACGGTCCTCAAATACAGCTTAGAGGATTGGCAATTCCTAAGCACACGTTCCCCGGTCCTATAGGACCTATCCGAGGCGCCTCATTCCATCATCCACATAAGTAAAATGTCAGGGCTGGTAGGTCACTGACACCACTCTAGCTAGAAAGAAACGTGCTGCTCTCCCTGCGTTCCCTTCTCCCGTTTTAGACTCCGCCGGTGTGTGAGGCTCGTGAAGTCACGTCATACACAAAGCTATACCTAAACAGGTTATGCTTTGATCATCCCACAAGGCCTGCTTTTCAACAAAGCCTTGATCATATGCATCTTAGCATGCCACATCATCACCCCATATCACACTACCAATCCTTTGCCGAAATATATGAACGGGTGTTAAGCAAGAGAATAAATTCTCCGCCACCAAACATCCATACATTCGACAGAAGATTAATAACATGATATATAATGGAGTACGATGTCAGACACACAATCCATTTATAAGCTTATGCTCTGGGTCTGCGCGAAAGCCAAATCCGTTCAATCAACATGTTCGTTCGGACGACGACCATGACCTTGACTTGGGAGCAAATCAATTCAAAGTCTCAATCGCTGTCCTCCTGAGGGGAAGATTGACGGTCTTCATTAGTCGTCTTCTTCTTCAATTCTCATCGTCGTTTGATTATTTGGAATGAGATTAACTCGGTCTTCCCAAATAATCTTCGTATATATATATGTAAATATATTGAAAACTCTTCCTTATCGTTATTTCTAATTTATAACGATTATTTCCTATTTTATTTAATTAAAAATAATTAAATCTTTAATCAACGACGATTCAGGTCAATGGCGATTTTGGCGCTGTTTTCAACCAACTTTGATTTTCACATATCTCAAAATCTAACCGTTGGATTTTGATGTATTATATATCGTTGGAAAGATCTTTCCAACACGGTCCTAACGGTTTCAGTTTCGGGAAAATCCGACGGTCGGATCTCCTTGTATAGTCATTTAAAGATATAATTTCAAAATGCGAACTACCACGCTCGATTCATTTAATTTTAATTATATATATAAATATATATATAAATAATTCGTTTAATTCATCGTTCTTACATGCATCTCCCCTTTTCCTTTATTCTTTTCTTTTTCCACTTCTTAATCTTACATGAAAATGTAATTTATAATTAGACGGTGAATTATTCCCTTTTATTTTATTTTTATTTCTTTATAATTTACATTTAAATGTAAATTATAATTCATCGCTCTATTTATTCCATTTCATCTTTCAATTATATTATGATTCCATTTACATATATAAAATACTCATTCTCTTTCTAAATGCATTCTCAATTACATCTAAAATTTAATTTAATTTTACGATGACATTTCCATTCTATTCACATTATAAATAATGTACATTTCCTACGATGAAAAATTCTCTTTTAATATACATTAAAAATAATGTATTTTTATCCTACGGTATGTTTTTCTTTTTATAATGTTACCTTAACATACAATGCATTTTCTATTTTTATTAACATTGAAAATAATGTTAATTTTTCTATCTTTACATTACACATGAAAAATGTATATTTTGATACATCGCAAATTCCTACTTTATTTTTACAAAATAAAGAGTAAACCTTGTCATGCGGTGAATTCCTACCTTATTTTACAAATAAAAAGTAAATCTTATCATACAGTGAAAATGCCAACTTACTTTTACAAATAAAAGTGTACATCTTATCATGTGGTGAAAATACTCTAATATTAACATTATAAATAAATGTTAATGTCAATTTCTCTTACAATGTAAATTTCTCTTTTTATACATACATTAATAAAAGTGTGTTAATACATACGGTGCAATCTTCTTTTTAATCAATATCAAAAATAATGTTAAACAATCTTTTCTTTTTATATAACATTAAAATAATGTTAATAAATCATATGGTCATTCTCTTTTAATATTTACATTAGGATAATGTAAATCAATCTTTCCTTTTCATATACATTTAAAAATAATGTACATTTTTCTTACGAGGTAAATTCTCTTTTGTTTAACATTATAAATAATGTTAATCTTACATACGGTTCAATTCCTTTTTATTAACATTAAAAATAATGTTAAATTTACATACAATGCATTTCCTATTTATTAACATTAAAAATAATGATAAATTTTACATATAATGCATTCCCTATTTATTAACATTAAAAATAATGATAAATTTTACATATAATGCATTCCCTATTTATTAACATTAAAAATAATGATAAATTTACATATAATGCATTCCCTATTTATTAACATTAAAAATAATGATAAATTTACATATAATGCATTCCCTATTTATTAACATTAAAAATATCAGTTTCTTATACCATGTAAGTTTAATCTTTATATTAAAATGCAAATTCAATCTTCTTGTACAATGTAAATTTCCACCCTTCTTATTACATTAACAAGAATGATATTTTCCTACGATGAAATTTATCTTATTTTTAACATTAAAAATAATGTTAATCAATCATACGGTGAATTCTTTTAAATAACATTAAAATAATGTTAAACAATCATGCGGTATTCTTCTTTTTAAATTAACATTAAAATATAAATGTCCATGAGTCATACGATGTAAATCTTCTAACATTAACATTAAACAAAAATGCCAATTATTCATACGATGGATATTTTCTAATTTAACATTAAACAAAAATGCCAATTTCTCTTATTACATATAAAAGTGAATTTATATGCACACAAGTTTATTTCATCACTCTCTTTACATATAAAAAGGAGTTTGTCGCTATTCTTTACCTTAACAAAAATGAATTTGTCATACTCTTAACATTAACAAAAATGAATTTTATCATTCTTTTTTTTTTTACATTAACAAAAATGAATTTTATCATTCTCTTTACATTAACAAAAATGAATTTTATCATTCTCTTTACATTAACAAAAAGGAATGTATATTTTGTTTCTTTAACTTTTGTTCTTCATTCTTCTCTTTTAAAACAAAAATGAACCTTTGTTCTTTTTATTCTTTTTATAAACCAAAAGTGAAATTTGGTTCTTTTCTTTTCTTTCAAAATAAAGATATGTTTTTTTTTGTTCTTTAACGAAAATATGGATTTTGTTCTCTTACTTTTTCTTTATAACAAAAATATGTTTTTGTTCTTCTTGGTTACCAAGGAATGTAATTAAAGTTCACCTTTCAATAAGCATAATTTAAATTTACATAAAGGTGAGAATCTCAACAAGTAACTTACACCAAACAAGATGATTTGGGTTTTTTAATTACTTCAACTTAATTCAATTATAAAATTTGAATCCCAAATCTAATGAATATACAAATCTCAAATAAACGAGATTATCAATGAATTAGTCAAACATTCACAGCAACAAATAAACAGAAATTCCTAAATTACCAAATCGCAGATCTATACTGTTACATACATAACAATGATTCAAACCATACCAAACAATCAACATGGAAATAATAATCTATGCAGCAACACATGAATTTCATATAATATGAATATAGATTTCGTAGTGAATTAAATGAATAAATAAACATGTTTTTTTTTAAAAATAGAATTCTCACCTTGTTTGGATAAAATTATAATAAATCCAAGAAATGTTCAGAATGTTCCAGTCAGTCACAACAGGTCCTAATCGTCGTCACGGTTCTAACGGTTCTGAAATTTTCAGAATCGAAGTTCATATGCATTAGTTATCAACGTTTTAAACATACTGGTTTTTAACAACTGCTGCAGCCACGCTTAAAAGCGTCGCAATTTCTGAAATAGAATTTACCTTTGAATTTTCAGTTTTGTTCAGAATTTCAAATCCGGATTTCTCAGCCTGTAGTCGATCGTTTTGGTCGCCGTTTGTTGGACAAGGACCGGCTTGGAGATGGCTTTGATCGGCCAGAGGTTGGTGGCGTTCGGCAGCTTCAGGCGGGGCCCACGGCGGTGCGACTGGCGGCCGTTTGGAGGGACGGGGCGGCTTCGATAGGCAACGGGGAGGAGCGGGGTTTGTCTGAGATCGTAGAGCTCGGATTTCTCTTCGAAACGTGACCAACGGCGATGGATTTCGTGAAGAATTGAGGGATAAATCAAAGTTTGAAATTTTGAGCCATAATGGGTTATGCAGCGGGTTTCAAACGAAGGAGAAGGAGACTACTGTAGCACGTATTTATACGTGTATTCCTAGGGTATTCTAATTATTATTTTATTTTAATAATTTCAGAAAATAGTGATTTTCCGTCCGAACTCCGATTCGCGCTCAACGACTGTCGAACTTAATGTTTTGACGTCCTCTGAACGCGATGACGCTATTGCCAAGGTCCAATTCTGAAGTTATACGCATGTTCCTTTTATTTTTAAAATAAATCTTTTATTTTTAATTCAAACGTAAATATAATTTTGCCGGGGCCACATACAAAGTCGGAAAAATCCGGAAAAATTATTTTTGGCTTTCTTATGACGATACGATCACAACAAAATTTGTTTCGTTCAATTCTGAGCCTTTTTGAAAAATGGCTATTTTCAAGGCCAGTATATTTAATATTAAAAATACATTTTGAAACAAATATTTTCTGAAACTCGAAACATATAAGTGTTTACTGTTTTTCAATGCAGAAACATCATTTTGAACTCAATGGAAGTGGTTTCGAGTCGAAATTCCTTCGTATGCAAAAAGTAGCATTTTAGACCTATGCAATTTACCCACGACCTTTCTAAAAATTGAATTGGCCATAACTTTTGATTTCCGCTATGAAATTTCGATTTTTTGGATTCGTTGGAAAGATATTTTTAAATAGATTCTAATATTTTTGGTTTCACTAAAATCCGTTAAATTTTGCATCCTGTAGGGTCAGTCAAAGTTCAAGTTTGACTTTTCAAACTACCGCGCTATTTCTAACTCTTTTTATAATTAAAAGTAAATTATTCATTCTAACTTCGATTTGAACCAAATTTGTGATCATTATTATTTAAAATAGATTATTTTAAATATCAAAACTCATTAAAATTGCTTAAAATAAATTTTTAAATTGGCCCGAAAATTCAGGGTCGTTACAGTCTCCCCCACTTAAAAACTTTTCGTCCTCGAAAAGGGACGAATCTAAAAGTTGATTAATTAACTAACTAATTTATATATATATATTCTCCATTGGTTTAAATAATTTCATTAGTTGATTAACTTTCAAATATATAACTTTTTTGTATATTCAAAATCATATTTTCCAAAATAAAGTATAATTAATCACAAATACGTATATTATAGGCTTGCTACTCTCAACTCATTCTAGGGCGTTACTAACCCTATCTCTAATGAGTTTTCTCATTCTAGGATACTGCTGATCCTATCTCTAATGAGTATTCTTATTGGATATTACTAATCCAATCTCTGATGAGTCTTTTGTTCAGTTCTAATGAGTTGTACCCCAAAGATTTGAGCTAACCTGGCTCTGATACCAACTGTAACGACACGGGTTTCGCCCGACCTTAATCGATCGCAAAATCGACCAAGACCGTTCAAAATCCGCATACGTTAACTTTGGGAATACAACACATCAGAACAATAACAGCAGACTTTTATTACATCATGGTAATATAACATCAGAGTACAGAATATATCAGAGTACATCGAAATTAAAATACAGCGGAAGGAAAATTTACAATAAATTAAATACAGTGCAGTGGAAATAAAATAACTAAGGCAGCGGAAGGCTTTCAATGTTCTGGACACAGCTTTAAGCTTCAATCCAGGATCCTGCTAAAAAGATAAACCTGTGGACACTGCTCGACTGCCCGTGTGGAAAGAGGGCACCCGAGTTTGCAAAAAGGTGGAAACAAACAACGGGTCAGTCGTGGGACTGGTGTGAGAATTCTTAACTAATAAATCACTATTAATAGGGCAAATCCAAAGACCATGCCGCTAATGCGGAACGGGTTTACTCTAATGGATTGCCGTGCATAACTTAAAGTAAATCGTAAAACAACGCAATGCTTTTTAGAAAAATGAAATCACCATAAGACTTAGGTCCCATCACACAATGCAACGCACACCAGAGGATAGAGTTTTACCTTATGGTGATCAACATAATAAATACGGCAAATACGAGTTTGATATTATTATTAGTGTGTATATGTTTGAAAAACAATTACAATCATAATGTATCAATCCTAGGAAGCATAGGTACCATATGCTATGCCTCTGTACTAGTAATACAATCAAAACCGAATGGCGCGTATTGGAAATTGGTTTCCATCATGAGTCAAGGCTAGGGAGGAGCTCCTACCGATTCGAGACACTCTAGCTAATGTCTCAGGATTACCCGCAGTTAACCCTTGGAAATGGCAGGGCCGGTCCTCAAATACAGCTTAGAGGATTGGCAATTCCTAAGCACACGTTCCCCGGTCCTATAGGACCTATCCGAGGCGCCTCATTCCATCATCCACATAAGTAAAATGTCAGGGCTGGTAGGTCACTGACACCACTCTAGCTAGAAAGAAACGTGCTGCTCTCCCTGCGTTCCCTTCTCCCGTTTTAGACTCCGCCGGTGTGTGAGGCTCGTGAAATCACGTCATACACAAAGCTATACCTAAACAGGTTATGCTTTGATCATCCCACAAGGCCTGCTTTTCAACAAAGCCTTGATCATATGCATCTTAGCATGCCACATCATCACCCCATATCACACTACCAATCCTTTGCCGAAATATATGAACGGGTGTTAAGCAAGAGAATAAATTCTCCGCCACCAAACATCCATACATTCGACAGAAGATTAATAACATGATATATAATGGAGTACGATGTCAGACACACAATCCATTTATAAGCTTATGCTCTGGGTCTGCGCGAAAGCCAATCCGTTCAATCAACATGTTCGTTCGGACGACGACCATGACCTTGACTTGGGAGCAAATCAATTCAAAGTCTCAATCGCTGTCCTCCTGAGGGGAAGATTGACGGTCTTCATTAGTCGTCTTCTTCTTCAATTCTCATCGTCGTTTGATTATTTGGAATGAGATTAACTCGGTCTTCCCAAATAATCTTCGTATATATATATGTAAATATATTGAAAACTCTTCCTTATCGTTATTTCTAATTTATAACGATTATTTCCTATTTTATTTAATTAAAAATAATTAAATCTTTAATCAACGACGATTCAGGTCAATGGCGATTTTGGCGCTGTTTTCAACCAACTTTGATTTTCACATATCTCAAAATCTAACCGTTGGATTTTGATGTATTATATATCGTTGGAAAGATCTTTCCAACACGGTCCTAACGGTTTCAGTTTCGGGAAAATCCGACGGTCGGATCTCCTTGTATAGTCATTTAAAGATATAATTTCAAAACGTGAACTACCACGCTAGATTCATTTGATTTTAATTATATATATAAATATATATATAAATAATTCGTTTAATTCATCGTTCTTACCTGCATCTCCCCTTTTCCTTTATTCTTTTCTTTTTCCACTTCTTAATCTTACATGAAAATGTAATTTATAATTAGACGGTGAATTATTCCCTTTTATTTTATTTTTATTTCTTTATAATTTACATTTAAATGTAAATTATAATTCATCGCTCTATTTATTCCATTTCATCTTTCAATTATATTATGATTCCATTTACATATATAAAATACTCATTCTCTTTCTAAATGCATTCTCAATCTCAATTACATCTAAAATTTAATTTAATTTTACGATGACATTTCCATTCTATTCACATTATAAATAATGTACATTTCCTACGATGAAAAATTCTCTTTTAATATACATTAAAAATAATGTATTTTTATCCTACGGTATGTTTTTCTTTTTATAATGTTACCTTAACATACAATGCATTTTCTATTTTTATTAACATTGAAAATAATGTTAATTTTTCTATCTTTACATTACACATGAAAATGTATATTTTGATTTCCTACTTTATTTTTACAAAATAAAGAGTAAACCTTGTCATGCGGTGAATTCCTACCTTTTTCTACAAATAAAAAGTAAATCTTATCATACAGTGAAAATGCCAACTTACTTTTACAAATAAAAGTGTACATCTTATCATGTGGTGAAAATACTCTAATATTAACATTATAAATAAATGTTAATGTCAATTTCTCTTACAATGTAAATTTCTCTTTTTATACATACATTAATAAAAGTGTGTTAATACATACGGTGCAATCTTCTTTTTAATCAATATCAAAAATAATGTTAAACAATCTTTTCTTTTTATATAACATTAAAATAATGTTAATAAATCATATGGTCATTCTCTTTTAATATTTACATTAGGATAATGTAAATCAATCTTTCCTTTTCATATACATTTAAAAATAATGTACATTTTTCTTACGAGGTAAATTCTCTTTTGTTTAACATTATAAATAATGTTAATCTTACATACGGTTCAATTCCTTTTTATTAACATTAAAAATAATGTTAAATTTACATACAATGCATTTCCTATTTATTAACATTAAAAATAATGATAAATTTTACATATAATGCATTCCCTATTTATTAACATTAAAAATAATGATAAATTTTACATATAATGCATTCCCTATTTATTAACATTAAAAATAATGATAAATTTACATATAATGCATTCCCTATTTATTAACATTAAAAATAATGATAAATTTACATATAATGCATTCCCTATTTATTAACATTAAAAATATCAGTTTCTTATACCATGTAAGTTTAATCTTTATATTAAAATGCAAATTCAATCTTCTTGTACAATGTAAATTTCCACCCTTCTTATTACATTAACAAGAATGATATTTTCCTACGATGAAAATTATCTTATTTTTAACATTAAAAATAATGTTAATCAATCATACGGTGAATTCTTTTAAATAACATTAAAATAATGTTAAACACTCATGCGGTATTCTTCTTTTTAAATTAACATTAAAATATAAATGTCCATGAGTCATACGATGTAAATCTTCTAACATTAACATTAAACAAAAATGCCAATTATTCATACGATGGATATTTTCTAATTTAACATTAAACAAAAATGCCAATTTCTCTTATTACATATAAAAGTGAATTTATATGCACACAAGTTTATTTCATCACTCTCTTTACATATAAAAAGGAGTTTGTCGCTATTCTTTACCTTAACAAAAATGAATTTGTCATACTCTTAACATTAACAAAAATGAATTTTATCATTCTTTTTTTTTACATTAACAAAAATGAATTTTATCATTCTCTTTACATTAACAAAAATGAATTTTATCATTCTCTTTACATTAACAAAAAGGAATGTATATTTTGTTTCTTTAACTTTTGTTCTTCATTCTTCTCTTTTAAAACAAAAATGAACCTTTGTTCTTTTTATTCTTTTTATAAACCAAAAGTGAAATTTGGTTCTTTTCTTTTCTTTCAAAATAAAGATATGTTTTTTTTTTGTTCTTTAACGAAAATATGGATTTTGTTCTCTTACTTTTTCTTTATAACAAAAATATGTTTTTGTTCTTCTTGGTTACCAAGGAATGTAATTAAAGTTCACCTTTCAATAAGCATAATTTAAATTTACATAAAGGTGAGAATCTCAACAAGTAACTTACACCAAACAAGATGATTTGGGTTTTTTAATTACTTCAACTTAATTCAATTATAAAATTTGAATCCCAAATCTAATGAATATACAAATCTCAAATAAACGAGATTATCAATGAATTAGTCAAACATTCACAGCAACAAATAAACATAAATTCCTAAATTACCAAATCGCAGATCTATACTGTTACATACATAACAATGATTCAAACCATACCAAACAATCAACATGGAAATAATAATCTATGCAGCAACACATGAATTTCATATAATATGAATATAGATTTCGTAGTGAATTAAATGAATAAATAAACATGTTTTTTTTTAAAATAGAATTCTCACCTTGTTTGGATAAAATTATAATAAATCCAAGAAATGTTCAGAATGTTCCAGTCAATCACAGCAGGTCGTAATCGTCGTCACGGTTCTAACGGTTCTGAAATTTTCAGAATCGAAGTTCATATGCATTAGTTATCAACGTTTTAAACATACTGGTTTTTAACAACTGCTGCAGCCACGCTTAAAAGCGTCGCAATTTCTGAAATAGAATTTACCTTTGAATTTTCAGTTTTGTTCAGAATTTCAAATCCGGATTTCTCAGCCTGTAGTCGATCGTTTTGGTCGCCGTTTGTTGGACAAGGACCGGCTTGGAGAGGGCTTTGCTCGGCCAGAGGTTGGTGGCGTTCGGCGGCTTCAGGCGGGGCCCACGGCGGTGCGACTGGCTGCCGTTTGGAGGGACGGGGCGGCTTCGATAGGCAACGGGGAGGAGCGGGGTTTGTCTGAGATCGTAGAGCTCGGATATCTCTTCGAAACGTGACCAACGGCGATGGATTTCGTGAAGAAATGAGGGAGAAATCAAAGTTTGAAATTTTGAGCCATAATGGGTTATGCGGCGGGTTTCAAACGAAGGAGAAGGAGACTACTGTAGCACGTATTTATACGTGTATTCCTAGGGTATTCTAATTATTATTTTATTTTAATAATTTCAGAAAATAGTGATTTTCCGTCCGAACTCCGATTCGCGCTCAACGACTGTCGAACTTAATGTTTTGACGTCCTCTGAACGCGATGACGTTATTGCCAAGGTCCAATTCTGAAGTTATACGCATGTTCCTCTTATTTTTAAAATAAATCTTTTATTTTTAATTCAAACGTAAATATAATTTTGCCGAGGCCACATACAAAGTCGGAAAAATCCGGAAAAATTATTTTTGGCTTTCTTATGACGATACGATCACAACAAAATTTGTTTCGTTCAATTCTGAGCCTTTTTGAAAAATGGCTATTTTCAAGGCCAGTATATTTAATATTAAAAATACATTTTGAAACAAATATTTTCTGAAACTCGAAACATATAAGTGTTTACTGTTTTTCAATGCAGAAACATCATTTCGAACTCAATGGAAGTGGTTTCGAGTCGAAATTCCTTCGTATGCAAAAAGTAGCATTTTAGACCTAAGCAATTTACCCACGACCTTTCTAAAAATTGAATTGGCCATAACTTTTGATTTCCGCTATGAAATTTCGATTTTTCGGATTCGTTGGAAAGATATTTTTAAATAGATTCTAATATTTTCGGTTTCACTAAAATCCGTTAAATTTTGCATCCTGTACGGTCAGTCAAAGTTCAAGTTTGACTTTTCAAACTACCGTGCTATTTCTAACTCTTTTTATAATTAAAAGTAAATTATTCATTCTAACTTCGATTTGAACCAAATTTGTGATCATTATTATTTAAAATAGATTATTTTAAATATCAAAACTCATTAAAATTGCTTAAAATAAAATTTTAAATTGGCCCGAAAATTCAAGGTCGTTACCCTTTGAGTTCGCTCTATGCAGTCCAATTTTCAGTTTTACATGCTTCATTTAAGGCTTCAATAATTTATCTTATTTAGCCAACTTGACTGTGTCATATCTGATTTCAAAAGTACAAATCAAGTTATTGCAATTGACTAAATTATAGTAAAGATAACGTCTCCAAGGGTCCTTAATAATTAGTTTAAGAACTAATTGGCTATATATGTATTTCATCCTTTATATAAAATTTATACATTTAAATTAGGGTACGACTATTTGGACACAAAATTAGACACAAACATAGAGACACAAAGCCTCGACCATTGGATCTTTTTGCCCTTATGTGGAGGAGTGGAAATCAGGGGTAATCCAATGATGAAGATCAGTTGACACCAATTATGTCAAAAATTTGTGTTTAAATAGATTTTCCCTTTAATTTACTATAATTAGTCTATCACCCCTGTATAAAATTATCATACTCATAAAGGTATTCTTAGTGACTCATTTTGGTTTCTCAAGTCTGTATTAATCTCACAGCAAATAAAATACCAAAAATACCATGTGTCATTTGAGATTGGGACCCTGTCGTGATCTACAACCAAGCTCCTAATGCAACTGATGAGAAATATGAGAAACTCGCCAACGCTACTAAGCAAAAAAATGTTTAAAAGGAAATAACTGGTACAAATAAGTTGGGTGGAAGTACAATTTTGGACCCAAAGAAGAAAATCTATCTCATGAGAGAGTCCTAGATGAGTTCAGGAAAAGCATAATGTAACCTCGGATGGATAAAACACTCACTCAGACGTCTTGACTTACCAAAGAGAAGGTTCAGCTGTACAAAAATATGAAGTAGGGAACGCTATACCAAGTTAGCAAATAATCATCGACACTGAAACTGGTGTTATATTTATGCGGTTTGGTAAAGAAATGTATTGCTTTTCAGGTTTATATACCTGGAGTTCAACTTAGTTGTGTAATTCATTGCTTTGTTTCCTGCACTCAGTTTTTGTATCAGTGTTTGTTATAACAACATGTGGGCATCTACACTATGTATGGTTGCAGCAACGCTTTTCCACTTTATTGTTATAAATCTATTTATGATGATCAATGTTTTAAAAAAATTACATTGTAATTCGTTGCATGCATAATTAATTGTAACTTCCTATACCGAACAGTGGGATGGTTCTATATATACATTGTAAATGCTTTTCCACTTTATTGTTATAAATCTATTTATGATGATCGATGTTTTAAAAAAATTACATTGTAATTCGTTGCATGCATAATTAATTGTAACTTCCTATACCGAACAGTGGGATGGTTCTATATATACATTGTAAGTGCATGTCAAGAATGAAAGACTTATACTCCACGAATGGCCATATCTCAACTTTCATCTGATACAATCTTCTAACTGCACGTTCTTGATCTTCCTTTAGTTGCATGTGTATGCACATCACTACAAACCACATATCACAAGTATCAATTCTCACCAATCTAGATGTACACATGAGTTAGCAATTACATGAAGGAGAGTATCTCATAAGGCTACGATTGTGAATACAAAATCAAAAATGCTTATGCGACCGGAAATCAGTAAGTGAAACACCCCACCTCCGTTAGGGTCACTCTCAAAGGGAATGCCCTAATTTTGGGAGAGGTTTATAAGTCACGGATATACAAGACAGATATAAGAACACATATTTTTGAACAGCGGAAAACAACAACTTTTATTTCAATAAAATACGTGTTACACCAACCATACCATAATTGTCTTACAATACTTCAAAAAAAAACATAACATCTTCATAACTGTCTTGATTACATTATTTAAAGAAGCATAAAGAAAACATAAATAAACTGCAAAAGTCCCATAGTTGTTGTCCAAAGCCATAGTCCAAAACGAAAAGATCCAAGCAATACATTCTTTCTCTTCAAGCTGGATATGAAGGCTGGTCAAGCTGCGGTATTCCCTCCCTGTGGACCTTGGGGGGGGGGGGGGGGGGGGACGGAAGAAAAGAAGACGAAAGAAAAGTAGAGTCAGACATAAAGCCTGAGTAAGTCTAGGACTATTCAGTCTATGAATAAAGAACTGGGTATGATAAGTATAAACTAGAAATGGGAAAGCACCATAAACTTAGTTAAGTTGTCTAGGGTCGAATATACTATCGTACCCCATACTAATCTCTGTACCCATATAAACTAGTTCCCAACAGGCACCCCATAATCGGGGTGAAGTGATCCATTTTATGATGATCGGCTCCTACTCGCATAGTTACATGTGTCTTACGGCCCCCGATGTTGTAGTTACCTATGCTGGTCCCACCATGGGGTGTATCAAGTCCCATGGTGGCGGCCCGACACAATCCTAGAATGCACAGGTATGCTACTGGTGCCCAGTGCCTTATTTTTCTGCGCCGGAGTGTGTGCACGCCCGCACCCCGTTAGAACCTACACTGCTGCACCACCGCCGTCGATTTGACCTCTTACAGTCAGCCCAGTAATCGTGCCCCACCCTGCCTAGTTTCAGGGTATCATGATACCTTATAGGGTTACTGCTGAAAAGGGTCCCCCGCTACTAGGTTTTTCTATTTCTAGCCAACATGCTAAGTTGGTTAAGTGTGTTATAAACCTAACCCCCAAATCAGTCTGTTTAGTTTAGCATGTTCCATCTTAATTAAGTATTAATATAATTTACTTAATCCTATCAATCCTGACTCAGCCTTAACTGTCTTATTAAAGCCTTGACCTCTCACATTAGGCAGGTATTGTTGTGGCTGCCTGTTGCCGGTTGGGTCCGGGCAGTCTTACGCCATAACTCAGTCTAACCTCGGGTCCTTATTGGGCTCCATGTTTAACCACCCACATTGGATAGGTATTGTTGTGACTACTGGACAGCCGGGCGGTTCCGGGCAGGTTTACATCACAACTCAATCCAACCTCGGGTTAAACACATCGTATTTTCTACATTTACATATTTTGTCTTTCTTCTTTTTATATGTAAATATTTGCGTCCCATTATTCAAATTCATCTTTATTGGTTAAGATTTATTTATGCCACTTAATTGTTTTTAAAAGTTATTGGCGTGCATCAAACAAGCCAACACATATGTTCTATATTTTTAACCCAAACGTCATTTCCCCCGTTTTATTCGTTCGTTCCAATGTAAGGTGTGTTGGGTTTAATACTTAAACCCAATTTAGCCATATGAAAGGGGAGGCTATAACATGGTGTTTATAAGGTGACATAAAAAGGGGAGTGTGAACGCATGAACTTGCAACATACGATCTAATTATCATAAGATAGGCATATGTGAACTTGCAATTGTAACAACATATAATATAAGCAATACTTAAACATGAATCATTCTATTCACATAATCATGGTGTAAACGAAACATGTAGTCATGGCATAAATAGTACTTAAACATGAACCACTCTAATCATATAATTATGGCATAATCATAATTGAACATGAGTCCTTATATGGTCATGGCATAAACATAATTGATTATGAATCCTATTATTCATATAATCATGGGTTTTTGTCCAATCTATGTAACTTGTAAGGGGATGCAATTCTAGTGTAAATTTCTAATGTAACTTATGTGCCAAAAATATATTATCATATGATTAAGATAACAACATAAGCTTAGAAAACATGTTCTTAACTAGGCATAATAACAAACATAGCTTAGACATGTTCATAAAATTAATACAAGCTTACAACGACGCTTGCTTTTGTCACTATCACAAAATCATGATTTTTATACTTGAACTATGATGCCAATTTCAACATAACCTTCATATGAATCATAATACTTAGGTGAATCAAATTACACTAAAGATGACCATAGAATTTTACATCATGTTGTCATAACAATAGACCATAGACTTGCATGAATTTCAAAATAAACTATTACAACATATAGTTGTTGTTCAACATGAATCTTATACTGGCATTTACCAAATGGGTGTTGTAAATAACTACCACAAACATGTAGTTTTCAATATGAATCATATGCTTGCATAAGTCCCAATCAAAATTCCACAACATGTGGTTGTCAACATAAGCCACATACTTGTATGAATCAAACCATAGCATTGCCAAATCGTTTAGAATCAAAATAACATACAAATATAAGTCATTATCGCCACAATTCCATTTCGTTTCCAACGCAAATTGCATACTTGCAAATATCCAATCGTATACCATAATATTCCCAAATCATTTTGCATCAAAGCAACATGCAAATATAGATTATTATCGCCACAATTCCATTTCTTACATTACACAAATCAACACAATTATTTAATTCATTCCGGAATAGCACTCTACTTACAGCGTATGGAGAATCTTCAATTCAGAAATCTGAATTCTGAATTTGGAGACGCTAATTTTTTGTTGTTGTAGGCGTTGCTTTGATTGATTTGATGTTAGTTTAAGCTTTGAATTATCTCCTAGTTATCTCTCTATTTCTGACGTCTATCTTCAGTCTCTCCTCAGCAGCATGACGGTCTCATCTCCATTTTAGTTTATGTGAATTAGGGTTAGCCTTAGGTCCTTTTTATAGAGTTTGTGAGTTGATTTAGACCGTCGATGAAGCTTGGTTTAATAATAGCCGTTCGTTTGAAGGAGAGACCAACCAGGAGCTGACACCTAGCCCTAGTGATAAGGCAAGGCTCAGAAAATCGACCAAACACAGACCTGGCCAGCCAGGGTGGGCTGGGTTCGACCTGGCTCAGGGGCCAGGTCGACACCCCAGTCGACACCGTGTCGACTTGGCAGTCGACACGGGTTACCCAGGTCGACTGCCCAGTCGACCTGGCTAGCCCCAGGTCGACTGCCAAGTCGACCTAGGTGCTTTGGGCGGGAATTTTCCCGCCTTGGCCAATTGGGCCCGATTTTGAATTTTGAATTAGTTTTTCTGAGCTGTTTTCGTCAGTTCGAATTTTAAACCTAATTCTGAAACTTCCGGAGGCCATATCTTGGTCATACGGACTCCGATTTTCGAAAACTCGGACTATATTTCGCGTATTTTTCTGAGACGAACGCAATGGCATATCCCGTTTCCCATAATTCTTTGATTTGAAATTAATTATACTTTAATTTATGAATTCCACGGTTATAGAATACACGGGGTGTTACATTCTCCCCCACTTAAAAGGATTTCGTCCCCGAAATCTTCAAGTTAGGAAGAATGTATATCCTAACATCCAAACATCCATCTACTCATCCATCAAACACGAGCATCCATTGTCCTTAAAAGACTTCTAATGCTTCATGATCATATGCGAAGTGTGTGTGTACATGTACTTATCTAATGCAAAATCAGGCGGTCTACTGATTCAGTTGACCTCCTTAATGCGAATTTTGTAAGTGCTATGAATCCATTATGTATGCAAATCCTCCTATTCATGATTCTACATGAGTGCACAATCATTCATATAAATGCAACATCCATATGACAACACATTAAAGTTCAACCATATACGAATGCAAACATATATGCATATGCAATATGAAGTGACTGAGCCGATCTAAAACCTAGATTGTGTGTGTATATGCAACCACGAGCAACCACTAGCAATCACTTGCAACCACTTGCAACCATCATCCATAACATGTTTCAAATACATGTTTTCATCCAAAGAGTTTCTACCTACAAGATAGGGTCGAGGAGATATACCTAAAAAAAAGATAGATAAAAGCGCAACTTAAGGAAAAGGAAGGATCAAAGATGTACCCTCGAAAAGAAAAGGGTAGGCAGCGCGTATTTTAGCTTCAGTCTCCCAAGTTGCATCTCCTTCGACATCGCTCCACTGAACTTTGACGAGCTTGACTTCGCGGTTGCGTAGCTTCTTCACTTCCGTTCCTAATATGCGGGTTGGAACTTTCCTCACGGTTGCTTTGCGTTCCACTTCAGCTTCTTCTAGGATATTTGGCTCTACCACTTCAGCAGACTCATGTAGACATTTTTGGAGATGTGAAACATGAAAAACGTTGTGAACTCCGGCCAGCTTTTAGGGTAGCTCTAATCTATAGACCATTTTCCCAATTTTCTCGATGATAAGGAATGGCCCTACGAACCTTGGTGCTAGCTTTCCTGTGGTTCCAAAACGGACAACGTTCCTTAGCGGAGATACCTTAAGAAAAACTCTGTCTCCAACCTCAAATTCAAGGTCGGTCCTCCTCTTGTTGGCGTAGGACTTTTTTCTGTCTTGGGCCATCTTCATCCTTCTTCGTATTAAGTCTACTTTTTCTGAAGTCTCTCGGATCATATCTGGTCCAAGTATGAGTTTATCAGTAGACTCCCACCAACAAGTGGGCGATCGGCACGGTCTTCCATATAAAGCTTCGAAGGGCGCCATCCCGATGGTTGCTTGATAGCTGTTATTGTAGGCAAATTCCACCAAAGGAAGATGGTCTTCCCATGTCCCTCCGTAGTCAAGGACACATAGTCTTAAAAGGTCCTCCAAAACTCTGTTCACTCTTTCTGTTTGGCCGTCGGTTTGGGGATGATAGGCTGTGCTCAAGCATAACTGCGTTCCTACTGCTTCTTGCAGACTCCGCCAAAACTCACTGGTGAAGATAGGGTCTCGGTCACTAACAATGCTGGATGGTATTCCATGGAGTCGAACGATTTCCTTGAGGTAAAGAGATGCTAGGGATGAGGCAGTTCTTTTACTTTTGACAGGTAAAAAGTGGGCGCTTTTAGTAAGCCTATCCACTATTACCCAAATGCTAGTGTTGCCTCTCCTAGACCTAGGCAGCCCATCGATGAAGTCCATTGAGATGCTATCCCACTTCCACTGCGGGACCTCTAGAGGATGTAGCAGACCGCCAGGCTTTTTCTGTTCCGCCTTAACCTGTTGGCACACCATACACTTAGAAACGAATTCTGCCACGTCCTTTTTCATGCCGTTCCAGAAGAAAGTTCTTTTTATGTCCTTGTACATTTTATCTCCGCCTGGGTGTATCATCATCTTGGAGTGATGTGCTTCCTCGAGAACCCTCTTTACTAAATCCCTTGTCTGTGGGACGCATAGTCTTCCGTCTCGCCTTAGCCAACCCTTATCGTCGATGGAGTATCTGTTGAGGTGACTTGAAGTCTCACCCCTAATTAGCCTATCAATCGTTTCCACAAGCTGAGGGTCTTCGCGTTGTGCTGTCCCTATTGAGTCCACTAAAGTCGGGCGCACTTCGAGAGATGCTAGCAAGCCTGGTACAAAATCGGAGGAAGGCCTAAAGTCGAAGCTGGCTATAAACTCTAGGCTTTGTCTTTCAACAAACAGCGGGCTTAGGGTCAATTTCTTTCGGCTCAACGCGTCTGCCACTACGTTGCCTTTGCCCGGAGTGTAGGAGATCTCGAAATCGTACGAGGCAAGAAACTCCATCCATCTCTGTTGCCTCAAGTTAAGATCTTTCTGCGAGAAAAGATATTTCAACGATTTATGGTCAGTGTAAAGTTCGAACTTCTCACCTAGGAGATAGTATCGCCAAGACTTGAGTGCAAAGACGATGGCAGCTAACTCAAGATCGTGGGTCGGGTAGTTCTTTTCGTGCACTTTCAACTGCCTCCCGCCATAAGCTACTACCCTTCCTTCTTGCATTAAGACGGCGCCTAGCCCTGTCCCACATGCATATGTATAAACAGTGAACATCTTGCTTCCATCTGGCAACGTCAAAACTGGGGCTGTTGTAAGAGCCCTTTTTAGTCGCTGGAAAGCAAACTCGCAATCCAAGTCCCAATTGAATGCTAGATTCTTCTTGGTCAATTTCGTGAGCGGAGCTGAGATTTTTGAAAAATCCTTTATGAACTTTCGATAGAAACCTGCTAGTCCTAGAAAACTTCGGACCTCAGTTGCATTCCTTGGTGTCTTCCAATCCTGTACCGCCACTACCTTAGCAGGGTCCACTGCTAACCCTTGTTTGGATACTATGTGCCCAAGGAACCTCACTTCTTCTCTCCAAAAGTGGCATTTGGAGAATTCGGCTTTTAGCTGATGGACTCGCAGAGTTTCCATAATTGCCCTTAAGTGCTGAGCATGTTCCTCTTCACTCTTTGAGAAGATAAGGATATCGTCTACGAAGACCACTACGAACTTATTGAGGAAATCTCTGAATACCCTACTCATCAGGTCCACGAAGTAAGCAGGTGCATTTGTCAAGCCGAAAGGCATGACAAGCCATTCAAAGAAGCCGTCTGGGGTTCTAAATGCCGTTTTATCGATACTATCTTCAGCCACCCTTAGCTGATGAAAACCGGTCGCTAAATCGAGTTGGGAGAAAACATACGCTCCTACAAGCTGATCAAACAAATCGTCAATTTTGGGGAGAGGGTGCCTATTCTTTTTCGTTAGCTTGTTGAGCTCCATATAGTCAACACATAGACGGAGTGAACCATCCGCCTTTGTAGCGAACACCACTGGAGCACCCCATTCTGAAATGCTCCTCCTAATGAACCCCTTTTCTAGAAGCTCTTTAATCTGTTTACTGAGCTCTTTCCTTTCCCGTGGAGCCATGTGTCTAACGGGCAACGCAACGGGCTTTGCATTATCTACAAGGTATATGCGGAAGTCTATCTCCCGCTTCGGAGGCAAGCCCTTCACCTCTTCGAAGACATCCGGATATTCCCGGACCACTCTAACTGATTGCAAATTTTCAACAGAGGCATCTAGCGATTCAAGGTAACTAAGCATAACCGCATACGGGGGATTACAAGAAATTTCCAAAGTATTACTGAGCTGGGTTAGGAGCCTAACAACCCTTTTCTCACAATCAAGGATGGCCCCATTACTGGATAGCCAATCCATGCCCAAAATCAAACCATATCCCGAAAAGCCCAAAACAAAGGCATTACATTGAAATTCTACGCTTAGAATAGAAATTTTCAATCCCAAACAGATCATAGACAAATGAGCTGGGCCCCCAATTGGGTTTGAAACAATTAAGGGGTCCTCTACCATACTAGTTTTTAGGTGCAGAGATTCTACTAAAGCAGACGAGATAAAGGAGTGTGATGCTCCAGAATCAAATAAAGTGCGAACGGGGTGATCATAAAGATAAACTACACTTTCTACAGAAGTATTTATACCTCGCTGTTGCAGAGGTGGCGCTTCTAGCACATGAACTTGTTCCCCTGAGGTGGATCCAGCCCTCTGCCCCTGTCCTCGTTTCTTTGGGCAGTCCTTAGCCCTGTGGCCTGTCTCACCGCAAGAAAAGCACCCACCATTCTCCTTGGCCTTCTTTTTCCGGCAATCTTTCACTAAGTGCCCCACTTTGCCACAGAAATTACACTTCCTCTTCTCTTTGTTGCCTTTCCCGCTCTTCTTAAAGTCTGTCTTCTTAGGCTGCAAACCCTCTTTCTTCCCTTGAGAGCTTTCTGCCTTTGTCTCCTTCTTGCCCTTATCCTCTTCGTTCAGCAACGCCATCTGTACCAACCTTTCATATGTAGCTCCCATGGGTATATGGGTCATGGCCAAACTGTGTAATGGCTCATTCAACCCTTTGACAAAACGGAGAGCCTTCTTGTGCGGGGTGTTGACTAGGTCCAGCCCAAACCTAGCCAGCTCATCGAACTGATTAACATACTCTTTGACTGTCTTGTTCCCTTGCTTAAGAAATAAGAATTTTTCCAACTACAAACTCCTTTCTGCATCTGAGAGAAATTTAGCCTCAAACCTTGCCCTAAAGTCCTCCCATGTTTCCACTAGTCTTTCTGCATTAGTGACTTCCCACCAGTAGGAAGCCTCACCTTTTAGCAACCATACTGCCAGTTGTACTTTCTGCCTATCTTCTACCTCAAAGATGATGAATAAGTCCTCGGTTTCTTTCAGCCAATTTCTAGCTGCCACGAAGGACTCAGTTCCATGGAAATCCTTTCCTCCCATAGTTTTAAAATCTTTACATATCTTAGCAAACGTGTTTCCCCGTGGAGGAGGTGGAGGAAGAGGTGCTGCTGCAGCTGGATGATTTCCTGCAGCTGGGGGAGGAGGAACGGTAGGACCTGGCTGAGTGGCCCTTGCTTCTAAGAACCGCCTAAACCAACCAGGTATTGGTACACCCTCTGGCAAGTTAAGTTCTTCGGACATGCTGATGCTGAAACAAAAAGGATAGATTCAAAACGAAGGATAAGAGATAGTACCTATGGCTTTGGGGGGAATTTGCCTTTTTTTTTTAAATAAAATAATATTTTTCTTTTAAAAATGCTTCTTTAAATTTTTTTTTTGAAAATAAATTTTCAAAACTTTTTATCTTATCTGGTAAACCTATGCTCTGATACCAAGTGAAACACCCCACCTCCGTTAGGGTCACTCTCAAAGGGAATGCCCTAATTTTGGTGGAGGTTTATAAGTCACGGATATACAAGACAGATATAAGAACACATATTTTTGAACGGCGGAAAACAACAACTTTTATTTCAATAAAATACGTGTTACACAAACCATACCATAATTGTCTTACAATACTTCAAAAAAAAACATAACATCTTCATAACTGTCTTGATTACATTATTTAAAGAAGCATAAAGAAAACATAAATAAACTGCAAAAGTCCCATAGTTGTTGTCCAAAGCCATAGTCCAAAACGAAAAGATCCAAGCAATACATTCTTTCTCTTCAAGCTGGATATGAAGGCTGGTCAAGCTGCGGTATTCCCTCCCTGTGGACCTGGGGGGGAGGGGAACGGAAGAAAAGAAGATGAAAGAAAAGTAGAGTCAGACATAAAGCCTGAGTAAGTCTAGGACTATTCAGTCTATGAATAAAGAACTGGGTATGATAAGTATAAACTAGAAATGGGAAAGCACCATAAACTTAGTTAAGTTGTCTAGGGTCGAATATACTATCGTACCCCATACTAATCTCTGTACCCATATAAACTAGTTCCCAACAGGCACCCCATAATCAGGGTGAAGTGATCCATTTTATGATGATCGACTCCTACTCGCATAGTTACATGTGTCTTACGGCCCCCGATGTTGTAGTTACCTATGCTGGTCCCACCATGGGGTGTATCAAGTCCCATGGTGGCGGCCCGACACAATCCTAGAATGCACAGGTATGCTACTGGTGCCCAGTGCCTTATTTTTCTGCGCCGGAGTGTGTGCACGCCCGCACCCCGTTAGAACCTACACTGCTGCACCACCGCCGTCGATTTGACCTCTTACAGTCAGCCCAGTAATCGTGCCCCACCCTGCCTAGTTTCAGGGTATCATGATACCTTATAGGGTTACTGCTGAAAAGGGTCCCCCGCTACTAGGTTTTTCTATTTCTAGCCAACATGCTAAGTTGGTTAAGTGTGTTATAAACCTAACCCCCAAATCAGTCTGTTTAGTTTAGCATGTTCCATCTTGATTAAGTATTAATATAATTTACTTAATCCTATCAGTCTTGACTCAGCCTTAATTGTCTTATTAAAGCCTTGACCTCTCACATTAGACAGTTATTGTTGTGGCTGCCTGTTGCCGGTTGGGTCCGGGCAGTCTTACGCCACAACTCAGTCTAACCTCGGGTCCTTATTGGGCTCCATGTTTAACCACCCACATTGGATAGGTATTGTTGTGACTACTGGACAGCCGGGCGGTTCCGGGCAGGTTTACATCACAACTCAATCCAACCTCGGGTTAAACACATCGTATTTTCTACATTTACATATTTTGTCTTTCTTCTTTTTATATGTAAATATTTGCGTCCCATTATTCAAATTCATCTTTATTGGTTAAGATTTATTTATGCCACTTAATTGTTTTTCAAAGTTATTGGCGTGCGTCAAACAAGCCAACACATATGTTCTATATTTTTAACCCAAACGTCATTTCCCCCGTTTTATTCGTTCGTTCCAATGTAAGGTGTGTTGGGTTTAATACTTAAACCCAATTTAGCCATATGAAAGGGGAGGCTATAACATGGTGTTTATAAGGTGACATAAAAAGGGGAGTGTGAACGCATGAACTTGCAACATACGATCTAATTATCATAAGATACGCATATGTGAACTTGCAATTGTAACAACATATAATATAAGCAATACTTAAACATGAATCATTCTATTCACATAATCATGGTGTAAACGAAACATGTAGTCATTGCATAAATAGTACTTAAACATGAACCACTCTAATCATATAATTATGGCATAATCATAATTGAACATGAGTCCTTATATGGTCATGGCATAAACATAATTGATTATGAATCCTATTATTCATATAATCATGGGTTTTTGTCCAATCTATGTAACTTGTAAGGGGATGCAATTCTAGTGTAAATTTCTAATGTAACTTATGTGCCAAAAATATATTATCATATGATTAAGATAACAACATAAGCTTAGAAAACATGTTCTTAACTATGCATAATAACAAACATAGCTTAGACATGTTCATAAAATTAATACAAGCTTACAACGACGCTTGCTTTTGTCACTATCACAAAATCATGATTTTTATACTTGAACTATGATGCCAATTTCAACATAACCTTCATATGAATCATAATACTTAGGTGAATCAAATTACACTAAAGATGACCATAGAATTTTACATCATGTTGTCATAACAATAGACCATAGACTTGCATGAATTTCAAAATAAACTATTACAACATATAGTTGTTGTTCAACATGAATCTTATACTGGCATTTACCAAATGGGTGTTGTAAATAACTACCACAAACATGTAGTTTTCAATATGAATCATATGCTTGCATAAGTCCCAATCAAAATTCCACAACATGTGGTTGTCAACATAAGCCACATACTTGTATGAATCAAACCATAACATTGCCAAATCGTTTAGAATCAAAATAACATACAAATATAAGTCATTATCGCCACAATTCCATTTCGTTTCCAACGCAAATTGCGTACTTGCAAATATCCAATCGTATACCATAATATTCCTAAATCGTTTTGCATCAAAGCAACATGCAAATATAGATTATTATCGCCACAATTCCATTTCTTACATTACACAAATCAACACAATTATTTAATTCATACCGGAATAGCACTCTACTTACAGCGTATGGCGAATCTTCAATTTAGAAATCAGAATTCTGAATTTGGAGACGCTATTTTTTGTTGTTGTAGGCGTTGCTTTGATTGATTTGATGTTGCTTTAAGCTTTGAATTATCTCCTAGTTGTCTCTCTATTTTTGACGTCTATCTTCAGTCTCTCCTCAGCAGCATGACGGTCTCATCTCCATTTTAGTTTATGTGAATTAGGGTTAGCCTTAGGTCCTTTTTATAGAGTTTGTGAGTTGATTTAGACCGTCGATGAAGCTTGGTTCAATAATAGCCGTTCGTTTGAAGGAGAGACCAACCAGGAGCTGACACCTAGCCCTAGTGACAAGGCAAGGCTCAGAAAATCGACCAAACACAGACCTGGCCAGCCAGGGTGGGCTGGGTTCGACCTGGCTCAGGGGCCAGGTCGACACCCCAGTCGACACCGTGTCGACTTGGCAGTCGACACGGGTTACCCAGGTCGACTGCCCAGTCGACCTGGCTAGCCCCAGGTCGACTTCCAAGTCGACCTGGGTGCTTTGGGCGGGAATTTTCCCGCCTTGGCCAATTGGGCCCGATTTTGAATTTTGAATTAGTTTTTCTGAGCTGTTTTCGTTAGTTCGAATTTTAAACCTAATTCTGAAACTTCCGGAGGCCATATCTTGGTCATACGGACTCCGATTTTCGAAAACTCGGACTCTATTTCGCGTATTTTTCCGAGACGAACGCAATGGCGTATCCCGTTTCCCTTAATTCTTTGATTTGAAATTAAATATACTTTAATTTATGAATTCCACGGTTATAGAATACACGGGGTGTTACAGTAAGCAAGAAAACATGGCAGAAGGGGAACTGTTTTATTCTTCTTTCCCGTGAATTGCGTTTAATTCCTATCGCACAATCCAAGATACGGAAAATTTCACCGCAAAATTTTCGATCGTTCTAGCATCGTCCTACAAAATTCTTCTGTTTTGACCCAAGCCACACACGGACGGTCGGGAAAGTCTTAGCTGGCCCGAAGGAATTTTGGGGCTCCATAGTAGTAATGATAGAGTATACGAAAATGACCTTGCTCGAAATAAACTCATCCTCGATAAGGGAAGCTGTCTCATTCTTATGCTCGCTATTCTCCTTTGATAATGTTTCCTTTCTTGCTTTTTTCCTTTTGTACAGGCGAATTTTAAAGTCATGGTAGTAAACCATTACTAACAACGTACAAGGAGAGGAATTCGAGTTAGGGCGTGTAAAGGACATATGAACAAAAAATGATACATATACAAATATATAATAGGACGATTCCACATTAATTGATGAAATAGAATAGAGTTTATGAGTTCCCTTCTAAAGGTGATCTCAACTAGAGCTTTGGTGTACTCAAGCCTAGCATCTCTCTACGGTAGATGTGTCAAATTCTATAACATCAAAGCCTATGACATACTCGAACCTTCAACCTTTTTTTTTTAAATCTTTTATACGAAAGGATGTCATATTCTTTTAATATCCATGGATTGTATTTAATTTACAAACCACAAAAAAATCGTTTGCTTATATACATACAAAATAAACAATACAAAATTATAGCCATTATGCTAAATTGGCAGTCAACACCTTTAGAATAATAAAGAGAATGTTTCTAAAACATGTTAAAAGTGAAAAGTACTTATCAAAATTAGATAACCAAAAAAGTAATTATAAATTTTGACCACAAGTATACACAATATGCACACTCACTGCCCGTATGCGTAACACGGGTCCCGCACTAGTTATAGTTAATGGAAATGAATGGAATTGAATAAAAGTTACAACGGTAAAAGGATTGGAATGAACGAGGAAAGATAGTAACCTATTACAAATAAATTACATTAATGAGAATGTTATATAATAGGTAGGCTTGTCCTAGGGACAAGTGGAAATTATAACTTAGGTTATAATAAATGATAAAATGGAATAACTTATGTAATAAGATAAGTTGTACTTAATCGTAAATTAAGTTACCTGTGAGAACGAGAAATTGAAATATGCTGATAAGGACAACATAAGTTATATTTATGGAAAGGAAACTTATTAGTAAACCTTAGTTAAGAGAACTAAGTTAATAAGTAAACAATGATAAGTTGTATTGACAGTATAAGATGGAATTATGATTAAATAAGAAAGAATAAGGAAAACTTGTGAAATGAAATAAGTTATATTCAATCATAAATAATAAGTGACATGTTAAACAGAAAACATGTGAATTGAGATATACTTGATTACTTATTAAGTAGAACATGTTATTGTAATTATGAAATCAAACAAGAATATAAAAGGATTATGGAGTACAGACCTTGGATCACAATCTAGAGAATAACTTGTTATGGGCTTATTAATATACTTAAATGGATTAAGGTATATGACTGAAATTAATAAGCGAGACGAACTTGAATAAGAAGTCAATGTGAATGGGAATAACCAAGTTAAATGGAAACCCAATGAGGTCGGGCAAGCGCATAATTGAATGTTCAGACATAGGGTCTAATAGCATATTAAAACAAGGCGATTAGACCAGTCCACACGTTTAAGGTAAATAACCCAACGGGGTAAATCATCGTGGTATCATGAGGCACAAGGGGAGCGCACGTCCATCTGATTATTCTGTTAGCACCAAAGGACCGGAAGGGGAAGCACGCGGCTTCGTGAGACGCGTAAGGTGCTTTTGGTAGTCCTCTGTGTGGTGGCAGATGTTTAGGTTATGCTCGCAGAGGTTGGGTCTGTGCGTTACTACCGGGTGGGTGGGCCTTGACCGCAAAAGTAGCTTTGCAGTCAGAATGCTGTGACGAGGTGACTGTTAGCCTACTTTGTGAACTAGGCTACACAAAGATTAAAAGATCAAAAGAATGAAGAATGTTTTCTCATTTAAGTCGGATTGGATTTCTTTTGACAAGGGCAGACCATCGCAAAGCAAAGAAAGAAAGAATACAGGTCGAATCGGATCGGAGGGGACAAAACCGATCCGATCCCCAGGTTGCTAGCACCACCGATCCGAACCCAGAGTCACAAAAGTTTCACTCCACGTTTTCCTTAATATTCGGAGCAGTTATACCCATGTTCTCCCCATGTTCGCCACTAACCTGATGCGTTGTTGCCACCGTATTCCATCTGAACCCGATAATAATGGGATGGATGCCATGTGGATCTGAACCGAAGCCATCCCAGGAGCACTTTCCACCTATAAATACACCATCAAGGGACATTTGGAAGGATCTTTTGGCATCTTGAGAACTCAAACTCCTTTGCTTATCTGAATTTCATCAACTAATTCAGATTACAATCACCTTTTGAAGCATACTGTGAAGGAAATTGAGTGAATCAATACATTGTATGAGTGAAAATTGAGTGAGAGTTATCGTTGTACTCGCATTCAAATCATCAATTCAAAGAGTAGAAAGTTGACGTAGGCTATTTAACGCTGAACCACTATAAATTGTGTGTTTTCTTTGTTTTTTTATTTCATTTCAGTAGAATTATTACTCGTTTGGGTGTTAGAGCCAATTTTGGATCTAACATTTTGGTACTTTCACTGGGAATTTTTGAATTCTCCGCTTTTTGGGATTATCATTCTACTATTTGGACCTTCAAGTTCAAAGAAGTTAATCCTCTGTTTTTGACACCTTTAACTACCTATTGGTTAATTGATGAAGAATTGGAAATTATGGCCAAAGGAAAAGGCAAAGAAATCCAAAGTAGTCGAGAGAATGAAGTTAATGAAGATCAACAAACAATGGTCGTGACGAGGTCGCATGGTCAAGACTCTGGAGCAGGCCGCTCCGGTTAGGAAGGTCTGAACCGAACAGAAGACACCAATCCGAGCCGATCTAATGATGCAGAGGTCGCCCACTCTCCTCATCTGAACCGGTCCGGCCGTATCACTGTGCTCCAATCCGACCCGAATCAAAGTGAAGCTGGAACTTCTACTCGAGCTCCTACCAAAGCTCTGATTCCAGCCGCTATGACCAATGATCAGCCTGATGCATCTCCACCCTTCACACAAGGAGATTTTTCATGCTTTCTTGAAATGCTCCAGAGTACTAAGGAGGCATTAGAAGCCCATAAGCGTGATAGTCTTCGCATGCAAGAGAACATGATCACCATGAGTAGGGAACTCAAGGAGCTCCAGAGGCAAAAGACACCTTCCCCAACACGCCGCCTTGCTGCAGATTATTCATCATGTTCAGATGAGGGACACCCTCATGAAAAAAGGCCGCTTGAGCGACCTCAGAACCTTGATCAGTTAACTTTTGGATCTTTAGGATCCCGCGAAGGCGCTGCTCGTTTGTTAGGGCCTGATGACTCGAGCTTGAGAGAGCCTATGCTGTTGCCCATGCGTGGATCCCACGTTCTACCCAGGGATCCTAATATTACTAATCCTACACAACAACAACTTCTCCAGCCCCTTCCTCCTGAGATCGACCGGGAGCGTAGGGAGCAATGTAGAGCAGCCGCCGCTAGAAACATGAGGTTATCCCCTAATCAGGAACCCAGAGGTAATCCGAATATCAGACCTAGAGAACCTGTGAAGACATTAACAAATGTTGATGTGTTGGCAATGGTGCGTCGGATTATGTCCGAAAGCCGACGATACACTAATGAGGACTAGGGCCTTGAGAGAAGTCATACCTCCTCACAGATGATATATTGGACTTCCAGTTCCCTCGGCGATTCCACTTGCCATAAATGGATCGATATTCAGGGAGAACGGACCATTGACAGCATCTAATGAGGTATGCATGGTTAATGAATGCTGTAGCAGCTCCAGATGCTATAAAATGCAAGGCCTTTCCGATTTATCTAGAAGACGTGGCATTAATGTGGTTCACCCGACTCCCTCCACGGTCAGTATCAAATTTCACAAAATTAAGTGAGCGCTTTATGAACCAGTTTCGACTTCACGCCCGAAAATCCAAAAGCGTCATAGAGTTGTCAAAGATTAAACAAGCTCCGGGCGAATCTCTGAAATCATATTTGGACCGCTTCAACCTGGCTGTCACTGAAGTTAGTGACCCTCGTGAACCCACTATTCTGATGGCTTTAATAGATGGAGTTGACCCGGACACAGAATTTGGGAATTATCTATCCGGGAAATCGCCCCCCACTAGGGAATTGTTCTACGAAAAGGATAATATTCGGTTAAGGTGAGAAGAAGCTCATGCAAATAGGAAGAGAAAGTCCGAAGGGGCCTCGAGGGAAGGTGTCAAAAGTAATGTTTCTGTGAAACAATCCGGAGATAGTTCAGGGAAGGTTGAAGTGAACGTTGGCAACCGGAATGGAGGTAGTAACAATAAGAATGGAAATGGCAATAGGAGGAGTAGGAACCGAGGGAAAAATTCCAGCAAAAGACCTCGATTCCAAACTTTCGAAAACTATTCGCCATTAAATGATACCTTGGAAAACATTTATTTGGACACATACAACATATTGCAATACAAAAAGCCACTACCCAGAGACTCCACTGAAAAAGAGATCGCAATGGGAAAGTTTTGTTTGTTCCATGGAACCCATGGACATTCCACCAACGAATGCCGTCATTTGAGAGATGTAGTTGAAAGATTGCTACAGGAAGGGAAGTTAGATGAGTACAAGGTAGCCCCAAGGGATAGGGGGCAAGGGGGGCAAGCCCCGGACAAAAACCAGCCTACTTCTAAACCCATAACCCAGTAGAAAGGTAAGGGGATCGTTATCAATACTATTATAGGCGGACCCCACCTAGCTAGCCGTAATTTCAAAGCTATGGATCAGTACGTCAATGCCGCCAAGACTTTGAGGTAGGAGAATGCAGTAACCTCGAAGACATTACTCTAGTAAAACAACAAAAGACGATGTCAGACGATGTCATATTCCGTAGTAGAGATGACACCGGAATTCAATCACCAACTGAAGACCCACTGGTAATTACCATGACCATCAGCCCTGCCTTAGTCCATAAGGTGTTGGTGTACGACGGAAGCTCAGTCAATATCCTCTTCAAGAAAGCTTTTGAACAAATGAGACTCGAAGCAAAAGATCTAAAGTCCTACAAAGCACGGATACGGGGCTTCAATGGGACGTCAACGGCTCTGATGGGCTACGTAGAATTACCAGTGACATTAGGACAGGGAGATCGCCAGAGAGTGAGGATCCTGCCGTTTGTAGTTTTGGATATAGAGTCAACCTACAATGCTTTCCTAGGCCGAACGACCCTCGCCGAGTTTAGGGCATGTATTGCACCTTGGTGCTTGCTGCTTAAATTCCCGACCGACGCAGGAATAAGGGTAATTAGAGGCGACCAAGCTACGGGACGAGCTTGTTACATGACGGAGTTGAAGATGCTAATGAAGGGGTTGAATATTGAATCTAAGGACGATTCTCCCCCTTCGAAGGAAAACTCAGCATAGCAATTAAGGGGTCCAACCCCAAGAGAGTCTCCCTTAGATGTGCTCGAGGATATAGATCCCAGAGAGGATAGAGAACCCGAGGATAGAAAGGCGACTCCCAACGAGACAACAATAGATATACCTATTGATGAGATATATTCGACAAAAGTACCAAAAATCGGCTCGCAGCTAGATCCAATTCGAGCAAAAGAGTTGGCTGATTTCTTAAGGGAAAATTTAGATGTGTTTGCCTGGACTCACGCTGACGTGTGTGGGATTTTGCCTGCTATTATGAGCCACTCTTCATGCATTAATCCAAAGCACCCTCCGGTCAAGCAGAAGAGACGGATGTTAAGCCCAGAGCGGTCAGCAACTTTGAAAGAAGAGGTAGAGAAATTAAAGGATAATGGATTCATTAAGGATTCGAAATATCCCGACTGGATATCAAATCCTGTCCTGGTCAAAAGTGGCGTATATGTATTGACTTCTCTGACTTGAACAAGGCTTGTCCGAAGGATAGCTTTCCTCTTCCTAGGATTGATCAACTAGTAGACTAGAAGGCCGGACACGAGCTTTTATCCTTTATGGATGCCTATTCGGGGTACAATCAAATTCCCATGCACATACCAGATCAGGAGCACACAAGTTTCATCACAGACTTGGGGTTATATTATTATGTGGTAATGCCATTTGGATTAAAAAATGCAGGAGCCACGTATCAGCATTTGGTCAACTGCATGTTCTATAATCAAATCAGGAAAACCATGGAGGTTTATGTGGATGACATTCTTGTGAAGTCTAAACAATCTTCCGACCATACAAGGGACTTAGCCGAAATGTTTGATATTCTTCGAAGATATGGAATGAAGTTAAACCCCCTAAAATGTTCATTTGGGGTCGCATCTGGGAAATTCCTTGGGTTTATCGTGAGTTCTCGAGGGATTGAGATAAATCCTAGTCAAATAGCAGCAATAAGGAATATTGAAGAACCACGAAAGATTAAGGATGTTCAAAGCCTGGCTGGAAAAGTTGCTGCATTGAGCAGGTTTATCTCCAAAGCCACAAATAAGTGCGTACCTTTCTTCGATCTAATAAAACAAGGAAAACAAAATTTTGAGTGGACTCCTGATTGTGTGGAGGCCTTCCAGAATCTATTAGACTTATTTGAAAAGCCTCCAATATTATCAAAACCCGTGGAACATGAGGATTTGTTTGTCTACCTAGCGGTATCATCTCATGCCGTCAGTACAGCATTGGTACGTGAAGAAGATAAAGTCCAGAGGCCTGTATACTACGTGAGCAAGAAGCTAGCTACAACAGAACATAATCATCCGAAGATAGAAAAACTTGTTTATAGCCTCCTGATTGCTTCCCGCAAACTTCGTCATTACTTTTAGGCTCACCCGATAGTTGTATACACCGATCAACCTTTAAGACAAGTGTTGCAAAAACCCGAAGCATCGGGGCGGTTACTTAAATGGAACGTCGAGTTGATTCAATTCGATTTAAATTTTCAGCCACGGAGATCAATAAGGGGCAGACATTGGCCCACTTATAACCGAATTCACAATTCCCGAAGAGTAAACTGTAGGTGACAAGGTGGTTACTTTAAACCAAGAATTGGAGCTTAGTCCGTGGAAGTTATATACGGACGGAGCCAAAAATGATCGAAGGTCCAGTGCCGGAGTTGTTTTAATAACTCCTGAAGGACGATCTATTTACTATGCATTGCGATTAGAATTTGCTGCTACTAATAACGATTCCGAGTATGAAGCCCTAATTGCCGGGCTGAAACTCGCCAAAGAACTAGGGGTGAAGACACTGGATATATGTTGCGATTCCAAGATAGTTGTATGTCAGGTACGGGAGGAGTTTGTTACTAAAGGACCTCGACTCGTTACTTATCTTAAAAAGGTAAAGGAGTTGTTGGACAATTTGGAGCATTATAACATAACGCATATTCCAAGAATGGAGAACCAGAAAGCAGATCGGTTGGCAAAACTAGCAAGCTCTGATAATCCCGAAGAAACTGAAATGGTTCCAATAGAGGTTTTGGAATCACCGAGTTTCAACCTGATGGAGGTGGAACTAGCCTTAGAAGTTGATCCAGAGAGAGAATCATGGATGACACCGATCAAGAATTTTCTCAAGAGTGGAACCCTCCCGTTGAAGAAAAGCGAAAGATGAGCTGTAAGACGTAAGGCTGCAAGATACGTTTTACAGGATGTCATCCTTTATCACCAAGGGTTTTCAATGCCCCTACTAAGGTGTATCGCACATGACGACATCAAACGTGTACTACAAGAAGTACATGAAGGTGAGTGTGGGGACCATACCGGGGCCAAACCCTAGCAAAGAAAATGTTGCGGTATGGATATTTTTGGCCTACCGTCAATAAAGACGAGGCTGATTATTCACGACGCTGCGACAGATGTCAAAGATTCCCCAAAATTCCCAGAGCACCTTCGACTCAGATCAAGTCGATGGTAAGACCATGGCCATTTGCCTTGTGGGGAATTGATATTATTGGAGTGTTACCTATAGCCAAAGGTGGAGCAAAGTACGCGATCGTCGCCGTGGACTATTTCATGAAATGGGTGGAAGCTGAACCTTTAACAATGATCACGGCGAGAAAGGTGATTAGTTTTGTGGTCATAAACATTATCTGTCGATTTGGGATACCAAAGACCATCATAACTGATAATGGGACACAGTTCGACAGCGTCGAATTTAGAAACTTCTGCCAGAAGTACAAGATTGATAAACGATACACCGCTGTAGCTCACCCACAGTCAAACGGCCAGGTCGAAGCAATAAACAAGGTCATTAAATATATTCTCAAGAAGCGGTTGGAGCAGGCCAAAGCCAAGTGGGTAGATGAGTTTCCACTAGCTTTGTGGGCCTACAGGACAACCTTTAAGACGACCACTGGCCATACCCCTTTTTCACTCTCCTTCGGGTCAGAAGCAGTAATCCCGATAGAACTAGAAGTCCCTTCTCATCGAGTCGCATACTATGATCCGATGACGAATAGAACACTCCTCCTAGATTCTCTTGATATGGTTGAAGAAAAAAGAGATGAAGCAGACTTGCATGCCTCAAGACATCGATATCAAGTATCATGTTATTATGACCGGAAAGTTCGCTTTAAAACCTTTGAACCAAGAGACTTAGTATTGAAACGAGTCTTCCCACCTTCAACCCAATTGGGTCCGAAATGGGAAGGCCATACGCCATCCAACGGAAGCTGGAAACAGGAGCATTCAAGCTAACGACCGTGGATGGTGAAGAGATTCCCAGAGCTTGGAATGCTCAGCACTTGCGACGATACCTGTAACACCCCGAATTTCAGTTAACACTGATATTCACTAATTACAGAATTAATAATCTCAGATGTGAGAATCAGGGGAAACGGGTTACGTCATTGTGTTCGTCTCGGAAAAATACGCGAAATAGAGTCCGAAATTTTGTAAATCGGAGTCCGTAGGACCCGGTTAAGGCCCAAAGAAGTTTTCGGGAAATTTGAATTTCGAAACATGCAGAAATGGGGGCCAGGCGGGAAAACTCCCGCCCATCCAAGTCGACTTGGCTGTCGACAGGGCTGTCGACTTGCCTGTCGACATGCCTGTCGACTTGGCTGTCGACAGGGCTGTCAACTTGCCCTGTCGGCTGATTCTGGCCTGGGTGCACCTGGTTGAGTTTTGGGCTGGGTTGGAGGGCTTGGGACGAAATCTGACGGACCTAAACTAACCTAGGGTTAATCTAAGGGTCTAAAACACATCCTAATCCTATAAATAAGACCCTAAGCTAGCCCTAAATGATCATAATCCTATCCTCTAACTAAACTATGCCAAAATTTTCTATGATCATGGCCTCCACTCAAAACCCTAGCCTCCATCCTCTTTTTAAACTATTTCTATGAAGGCTTTCATGTTCATACAAGCATTTTTAAGTTGTATGAGTGATCATTAGCTTGCATTCATCATCAAGTTGCAAGCTTTATTTTCAAGGCTAGAGTTTTTGGGTGATTTTTGGCAAGGGTTTGCTTATTGGAGTTTAGTGGTGAGTTTCTATAGCCTTAATAATCAATTGTTAAATTGATTATGATAGGATATGATAAGATATGGCTATGTTTGTGGATCAATGTGTTTATGCAAGTTTAGTATAGTGTATGTTGTGTGTTTTGCGAGTTTTATGCTATATGTTATGCAAGTATAATGCTATGTTTTATGATGCTCATTATGCAAAACACTATGTTGAACATTGATTCATATGTAACATGTTATGCAAGCTATATGTGAGGTTATATGCAAGTTCATATGTAACATGTTATGCAAGCTATATGTGAGATTATATGCAAGTTCATATGTAACATGTAATGCAAGTTATGTGCATGATTATATGCAAGATCATATGTAACATGTTATGCAAGTTATGTGTTTGGTTATATGCAAGTTATGTGCATGATTATATGCAAGTTCATATGTAACATGTAATGCAAGTTATGTGTTTGGTTATATTCAAGTTATGTGCATGATTATATGCAAGTTCATATGTAACATGTTATGCAAGTTATGTGTTTGGTTATATGCAAGTTATGTGCATGATTATATGCAAGTTCATATGTAACATGTTATGCAAGTTATGTGTTTGGTTATATGCAAGTTAACATGTGACATGCTATGCAAGTTCACACCTTTGTATGACATAAGAATCATATGCAAGTTACCCCCTTTGTGACATATGTGCTTCATGCAAGTTTGGGTTAAATGCTAGTTGGGTTTAATGTATGCTCATATATGCAAGTTGACACCTTTTAAACCCATGATAAAGTTATATGCTATGTTGGTTAAACCCATGACATTTGTGATGAATCTTCCCTTTATTATGTCATGTTATGAGAACGAATTACGTGGGGAACGATGGGGTTAATATGCATGTTAATAAAATGGTGTGAAATGGGTATGCTTAAGCATAACATAAAGTGAATGGACATAATTGGGAATTTACCTATTAAGTTAGGTCTACCCATATTATGGAATTGGGAATTTACCTATTAAGTTAGGTCTACCCATATTATGGAATTGGGAATTTACCTATTGAGTTAGGTCTACCCATATTCTTGAAATTTGTAATTAATTAGGGATAATTAATACAAATTATGGGGGTGATTAATTAGGTGTAATTAATCGACTAAGACACGAGGTTGGACCCTTTTGTAGCATGAGACTGCCCGGAACCGACCAGCAAATCCAGCGGCTACAAATGATTGGCCCAATGTGAGAGGTCTTAGTCATAAACTAAATACGTGACAAGTGTAAAGACACGAGGTTAGACTCTGTTATGGTGTAAGGCTGCCCGGAACCAACCGGCATATCCAGCTGCCATAAAAGACAGTCTAATGTGAGAGGTCTTTACAAAGGTTACGATCTTAATTAATTAAGAAACACTTAACCAAATTAGCATGTAGTGAGGCATGAGTGGTTAAGTGGGTGCCTTGGGTGGCATGTAGTAACTAGTGGGGATGCCTTGGGTGGCATAAGGAAACTAGTGGGTTGCCTTGGGTGGCAATAGAAAATACGATTAGAATACTTAACCAAAGTGGAACATGTAATTAAACATGATTAAAGGGTTAAGTAAGTGCCTTGGGTGGCATGTGGGAATTAAGTAAGTGCCTTGGGTGGCATGTGGGAATCAAGTAAGTGCCTTGGGTGGCATGTGGAAATCTTGTGGGGGCCTTAAGTGGCAATTGAAATATGATTAAATGACAAGCTTAAGTAGTAGCTTGTGGGGGCCTTAAGTGGCAATTGAAATATGATTAAATGACAAGCTTAAGTAGTAGCTTGTGGGGGCCTTGAGTGGCAATTGAAATATGATTAGATGACTTAACCAAACCTTAACATATAAGTGGGCATGATTTTAAAAAGGGGTTAAGTGGGATGCACTAGATAAAATGACAAGCTTAAGTAGTAGCTTGTGGGGGCCCATTTCAACCAATATCCCAAACGTATCTTTGTGGGCTCGACCCAAGTCGAGGACAGGACATGCATATTGGGCTTGACTGTAAGAGGCCAAAACGGGGTAGCGGTGGCAACGCAAGTCCAACGGGTTTCATATGCGTGTGTGGACCCGGGCTGGTAAGTAAGACGTTGTTGCATCGTGTAGGTATAAGCCGTGCACCGTTGATATTATCAGGTTGCCACTTTGGGGAATGATACACCCCACTGTGGGGCCAGCACGGGTATCTACGTTAGGGAGCCGATCGCTTGGGGAGTAGTGGGTACACCTAGTGGAGATAGGGGCAGACGGCACCTATGTAGTCAGCTAGGGGTACACGAAACTACTATTAAAAATTACTAAGTACACTTAGTGGGATCAACCTTAAGTAGGAATTACCCTTGGGTGGGTAGAACTGGTGTGGTGCAGTGTAGGAATTACCCTTGGGTGGGTAGATCTGGGATGGTGCAGTGTAGTAATTATCCTTGAGTGGGTAAATGCGTCTTTTCGGTTACCTTAGTATATCCTGTGTTTAGTTGGCTACTTAGTGTAGTCATTATCCCCAGAGGTACCGTACCTTGTTTATATCATACCCTAATTACTTTAATGATTGTATTGTTAAGGTTATAGGACTCGCTCAGACTTATGTCTGACCCCGTTGTTTTTATCTTTTTCCCAACCCTCAGGTTATCAGAGTGGGCCTAGCACTATTGGGCTTTGATCAGACTGCTTTATCTATCTTTTGGAGCTTGGACCGTGGATGTAAAGCTCAGTTTATCTTTTCTATTATGGCTATTAAGTTATGTAGTGGGATTATGTACTTTTGTTTTATCAGGATGGATATTATGTACTTGACTCTTGTTTATGGTTTTGGTGTAACCAAACATGTTTTACTTTTCGCTGCAATGAAATGATTTTTGAATTCTCAAGTATTACTTATATCTGTCTTGTTGTAATTTTTCTGTTGTATATTCACTTAAAATACTCCACCGATGTTATGGCATTCCCTTAGTGAGTGACCGTAGCGGGTGTGGGGTGTTACACGTGGTATCAGAGCTTAAGGTTACCAGAACAGATAAAATTTTTAGAAAAACTATTTTTCTAAAACATTTTTGGAAGAAGTATTTTCAAAAGCATGTCTTTTAAGAGAAAAGTTTTTGAAAGAAAAACATAATCCCCAATAGCCATATCTTTATCTTTCGAATTCTCCGTTTTGAATCTCTTCCTCTCTCGTTTTGAGTTTCCCCTCCGTGTATAGATGATCTTTCTAAGATAGATAAGAATGGAAAACCACTTCAAGGGACTTAGACATTTGTCGGATTAGAAGCTGGTTTAAGAAGGAGGAGGACTTGTAGGTACCTATGGGATAGACGATGGGAGGAAGGCTCAAATAGTTGTTTGGTTAATGAAGGACGAAACCTCATTGATGGGAGGTTACGAGTGGAGAATGGGAAGAAGAAGGCTAGTAGTTATCCTTTTGGGAGGAATAGGACACCTTATTAGGATTGTCCAAGGAGGCAAGGGAAAGGTACGGAATCTCCTGGAGGGTAGTTGTATTCCCTCACTGCTAGTATACCAGATGGGGATAGGACCGTCTAGGTTGGAATTTGGATTGCTTTATTATCCGGTTCGAACTTTATTTAATTCTGACGCATTGAGTTCGTTTATCTCATCATTGTTAGTTGAGTCACTGCACTTAGACACCAGTTTAGTAGATGATCCCTTAGTTGTTTCAAACCCAATTGGGGCTCCATGATGTGTTTGGGTTTGAAAGTTTCTATACTTAGCGTTGAGTTTAGATGTGATGCTTTTTGGGCTTCACGGGCTATGGGGTAGTTTTGGGCATGGACTGGTTATCCAGTAGGGGTGCCGTTCTTGATTTTGAAGGGAGAGTTGTTAGGCTTATGACCCGCTTGGGTAACACTCTCGAGATCTCTTGTAATCCCATGGAATCTGTTATGCTAAGTTATCTAGAATCGCTTGACACGTCGGTCTAGAGTTTGCGATCTGTTAGAGAGGTCCGGGAATACTCGGATGTGTTTGAGGAGGTGAAGGGCTTACCTCCGGAGCGGGAGATTGACTTCCGAATATATCTGGTAGACAATGCCAAACCAGTATCTTGGCCAGTGTGCCACATGGCTCCTTGTGAGAGGAGGGAACTCCATAAGCAAGTAGGCGATTTGCTTGAGAAGGGGTTCATAAGACGAAGTATATCGGAGTGGGGTGCTCCAGTAGTTTTTGCCACGAAGGCGGATGGGTCCCTCAGACTTTGTGTAGGCTAAAGAAAACTAAATAAACTCACAAAGAAGAATAGACACCCATTGCCGAGGATTGATGATCTCTTTGATCAGTTAGTTGGCGCCTCAGTATTTTCGCAGTTGGACTTAGCCATGGGGTTTCGTCAGTTGAGAGTGGCTGAGGATAGTATAGAGAAGACTGCCTTTAGGACTCCGGATGGTTTTTTTATGAGTGGCTGGTGATGCCATTTGGTTTGACGAACGCCCCCGCATACTTTATTGATTTGATGAGAAGGGTGTTTAGGGAGTACCTAAATAAGTTCGTGATGGTCTTTGTAAATGACATCTTGGTCTTTTCTAGGAGCGAAATAAGTTTTCGTATGTGCTCAATAGGTTGAGCAAAGCCAGTTATGGGATAAACGGTGGTTTTGGAGCGAGACTGGCAAGGACATCCAGAGTTGGACAAGGGCTTAATTAGTTAGCCGTTTTTACTAGTATCATCTCACGTAGGTCGTCTGAATTCGAAGGAGGTATCCCTTGGGTGTTTGTCTGATATTGGTTTAGGCCTTTGGGGCTTGCATTTGGGGGATGCCGAGTTCGACTAGGGTGGTCTGCGTGAGAGATGGACAGTTGTGATGATTTTGGATGGGGTAATATCCTGGTTTTCTCTAAAAGTGGAGAAGAGCATGCCCTACATCTTAGGGAAGTGTTGGAGACTCTTCGAGCGCATAGTCTTAGGACAGCAAAAGTGGATGGGATTCTTAGCATCCTATGAGTTGGAGATAGCGTATACCCATGGCAAGGGTAACGTGGTAGCGGACGCCTTAAGTAGAAAAAGGTTGTCCTCGAGTTCATTGTTCGTTGAACGACGGAGCTTAGAGTTTATTTCTATGTTTGACTTTAGACCTTCCGTTGACTTTGTACCCGGTTTGCTAGCCTCCTTGGAGGTTAGGCCTACTCTTTTGGGACGGATTGGCGAGGCACAGTGAGACGACCCACAGTTGGTTGAGTTAGTAGAGAAGCTCATAAGGGGGGGAGGGGGGAGTCGTCCAGCCATTTGAGTAGGTACACCCTAGATGGTAAGGGGTGGTTGCGTAGAGACAGTAGACTTTGTGTACCGCAAGACGAGGGTTTGAGGAAGGCTATACTTGATGATGCACATCGGTCGAAGATGACCATTCATCCCGGTGGGGACATGATGTACCAAGACATGAAGCGAGTTTTCTTTTGGGCCGGTATGAAGAAAGATGTGGCCGAGCATGTCGCTAGATGCTTGGTGTGCTAGCAAGTGAAAGCGGAGCAGAAGAAACCCGGTGGGTTGCTTCACCCATTGGAGGTTCCGCTATGGAAGGGGAATAGTGTCTCGATGGATTACCGAGATCGAGGAAGGGTAATACGGGAATTTGGGTTGTGGTAGATAGACTTACTAAGAGCGCCCATTTTATACCCGTGGAGAGTAAGAGAACTGCTCCATGGCTAGCTTCAGTTTACATTCGAGAGATTATTAGATTGCATGGTGTACCTTCCAGTATAGTGAGCGATCGAGATCCTATCTTCACTAGAGAGTTTTGGAAGAGTTTACAAAAGGCGGTAGGGACTCAGTTGTGTTTGAGTACCGCATATGATCCTCAGACGGACGGCCAGACCGAGAGGGTGAATCATATTTTAGAAGACCTTTTGAGGCTATGTATCTTAGATTTTGGAGGTACATGAGAAGAGCATCTTCCATTGGTGGAGTTGCCCGACAGACTTAGTGGTGTACATGATGTATTCCATGTGAGGAAGTGCCTACATGAGACCGCAGAGGTGGTAGAGCCGAGCTTGCTTAGAGAAGTAGAGATAGAGCGTGATGCGACTATTCGACGAGCTCCTACATGCATCCTTGGGTCAGAGATTAAGAGGTTGAGAAACAGGGAGGTTCAACTAGTCAAAGTGCAATGGGGAGAAGATGAGAGCAACGCTACTTGGGAGACGGAAGTGAAAATGCGTTCATTATACCCATTCCTTTGTGAGGGTATGTCTTTTAACTTCTCCTTTATCGTTTGTCTAGTACTTATCTTATCTTTAGTATGTCCTCTTGTTAGTGCCTTTGACCTTTAGATAGGGTAAACCTATGGTTGAAACATGTGTTTGAGACATGTTATGATTGATGGATGCATGTGGATGCAAGTGTTTGCTAGTGGTTGCTCGTGGATGCATATACACACACTCTAGACACTAGATCGGCTCAATCACTTCATATTGCATATTGCATATAATTGTGTGTAGGTAGCTATATTTATGGATGTATAATGGTTGTGTTATCATATGGACGATGCATTTTGGTGAATGATTGTGCACTCATGTAGATATAGTATGTGTCGATAGGGTTCTTTCGCATACATATTGGATGCATGGCACTATCACGGTTTGCATATGTTCATACATTAGATAGGGAACATATACACACACTTTTTGCATATGCTCATACATCAGTAGAAATTGTTTTAAGGACAATGGATGCCCGTGTTTGATGGATTGAGTAGATGGTTGTTTGGATGGTAGGATATGCATTCTCCTTAGCTTAGAGATTTCGGGGACGAAATCCTTTAAGGAGGGGAGAATGTAACACCCCGAATTTCAATTAACACTGATATTCACTAATTACAGAATTAATAATCTCAGATGTGAGAATCAGGGGAAACGTGTTACGTCATTGTGTTCGTCTCGAAAAAATACGCGAAATAGAGTCCGAAATTTTGTAAATCGGAGTCCGTACGACCCGGTTAAGGCCCAAAGAAGTTTTCGGGAAATTTGAATTTCGAAACATGCAGAAATGGGGGCCAGGCGGGAAAACTCCCGCCCAGCCAAGTCGACTTGGCTGTCGACAGGGCTGTCGACTTGGCTGTCGACATGCCTGTCGACTTGGCAGTCGACAGGGCTGTCGACTTGCCCTGTTGGCTGATTCTGGCCTGGGTGCACCTGGTTGAGTTTTGGGCTGGGTTGGAGGGCTTGGGACGAAATCTGACGGACCTAAACTAACCTAGGGTTAATCTAAGGGTCTAAAACACATCCTAATCCTATAAATAAGACCCTAAGTTAGCCCTAAATGATCATAATCCTATCCTCTAACTAAACTATGCCAAAATTTTCTATGATCATGGCCTCCACTCAAAACCCTAGCCTCCATCCTCTTTCTAAACTATTTCTATGAAGGCTTTCATGTTCATACAAGCATTTTTAAGTTGTATGAGTGATCATTAGCTTGCATTCATCATCAAGTTGCAAGCTTTATTTTCAAGGCTAGAGTTTTTGGGTGATTTTTGGCAAGGGTTTGCTTATTGGAGTTTAGTGGTGAGTTTCTATAGCCTTAATAATCAATTGTTAAATTGATTATGATAGGATATGATACAATATGGCTATGTTTGTGGATCAATGTGTTTATGCAAGTTTAGTATAGTGTATGTTGTGTGTTTTGCGAGTTTTATGCTATATGTTATGCAAGTATAATGCTATGTTTTATGATGCTCATTATGCAAAACACTATGTTGAACATTGATTCATATGTAACATGTTATGCAAGCTATATGTGAGGTTATATGCAAGTTCATATGTAACATGTTATGCAAGCTATATGTGAGATTATATGCAAGTTCATATGTAACATGTAATGCAAGTTATGTGCATGATTATATGCAAGATCATATGTAACATGTTATGCAAGTTATGTGTTTGGTTATATGCAAGTTATGTGCATGATTATATGCAAGTTCATATGTAACATGTAATGCAAGTTATGTGTTTGGTTATATGCAAGTTATGTGCATGATTATATGCAAGTTCATATGTAACATGTTATGCAAGTTATGTGTTTGGTTATATGCAAGTTATGTGCATGATTATATGCAAGTTCATATGTAACATGTTATGCAAGTTACGTGTTTGGTTATATGCAAGTTAACATGTGACATGCTATGCAAGTTCACACCTTTGTATGACATAAGAATCATATGCAAGTTACCCCCTTTGTGACATATGTGCTTCATGCAAGTTTGGGTTAAATGCTAGTTGGGTTTAATGTATGCTCATATATGCAAGTTGACACCTTTTAAACCCATGATAAAGTTATATGCTATGTTGGTTAAACCCATGACATTTGTGATGAATCTTCCCTTTATTATGTCATGTTATGAGAACGAATTACGTGGGGGAACGATGGGGTTAATATGCATGTTAATAAAATGGTGTGAAATGGGTATGCTTAAGCATAACATAAAGTGAATGGACATAATTGGGAATTTACCTATTAAGTTAGGTCTACCCATATTATGGAATTGGGAATTTACCTATTAAGTTAGGTCTACCCATATTATGGAATTGGGAATTTACCTATTGAGTTAGATCTACCCATATTCTTGAAATTTGTAATTAATTAGGGATAATTAATACAAATTATGGGGGTGATTAATTAGGTGTAATTAATCGACTAAGACACGAAGTTGGACCCTTTTGTAGCATGAGACTGCCCGGAACCGACCGGCAAATCCAGCGGCTACAAATGATTGGCCCAATGTAAGAGGTCTTAGTCATAAACTAAATACGTGACAAGTGTAAAGACACGAGGTTAGACTCTGTTATGGTGTAAGGCTGCCCGGAACCAACCGGCATATCCAGCTGCCATAAAAGACAGTCTAATGTGAGAGGTCTTTACAAAGGTTACGATCTTAATTAATTAAGAAACACTTAACCAAATTAGCATGTAGTGAGGCATAAGGGGTTAAGTGGGTGCCTTGGGTGGCATGTAGTAACTAGTGGGGGTGCCTTGGGTGGCATAAGGAAACTAGTGGGTTGCCTTGGGTGGCAATAGAAAATACGATTAGAATACTTAACCGAAGTGGAACGTGTAATTAAACATGATTAAAGGTTTAAGTAATTGCCTTGGGTGGCATGTGGGAATCAAGTAAGTGCCTTGGGTGGCATGTGGGAATCAAGTAAGTGCCTTGGGTGGCATGTGGAAATCTAGTGGGTGCCTTAAGTGGCAATTGAAATATGATTAAATGACAAGCTTAAGTAGTAGCTTGTGGGGGCCTTAAGTGGCAATTGAAATATGATTAAATGACAAGCTTAAGTAGTAGCTTGTGGGGGCCTTAAGTGGCAATTGAAATATGATTAAATGACAAGCTTAAGTAGTAGCTTGTGGGGGCCTTGAGTGGCAATTGAAATATGATTAGATGACTTAACCAAACCTTAACATATAAGTGGGCATGATTTTAAAAAGGGGTTAAGTGGGATGCACTAGATAAAATGACAAGCTTAAGTAGTAGCTTGTGGGGGCCCATTTCAACCAATATCCCAAACGTATCTTTGTGGGCTCGACCCAAGTCGAGGACGGGACACGCATATTGGGCTTGACTGTAAGAGGCCAAAACGGGGTAGCGGTGGCAACGCAAGTCCAACGGGTTTCATATGCGTGTGTGGACCCGGGCTGGTAAGTAAGACGTTGTTGCATCGTGTAGGTATAAGCCGTGCACCGTTGATATTATCAGGTTGCCACTTTGGGGAATGATACACCCCACTGTGGGGCCAGCACGGGTATCTACGTTAGGGAGCCGATCGCTTGGGGAGTAGTGGGTACACCTAGTGGAGATAGGGGCAGACGGCACCTATGTAGTCAGCTAGGGGTACACGAAACTACTATTAAAAATTACTAAGTACACTTAGTGGGATCAACCTTAAGTAGGAATTACCCTTGGGTGGGTAGAACTGGTGTGGTGCAGTGTAGGAATTACCCTTGGGTGGGTAGATCTGGGATGGTGCAGTGTAGTAATTATCCTTGAGTGGGTAAATGCGTCTTTTCAGTTACCTTAGTATATCCTGTGTTTAGTTGGCTACTTAGTGTAGTCATTATCCCCAGAGGTACCGTACCTTGTTTATATCATACCCTAATTACTTTAATGATTGTATTGTTAAGGTTATAGGACTCGCTCAGACTTATGTATGACCCCGTTGTTTTTATCTTTTTCCCAACCCTCAGGTTATCAGAGTGGGCCTAGCACTATTGGGCTTTGATCAGACTGCTTTATCTATCTTTTGGAGCTTGGACCGTGGATGTAAAGCTCAGTTTATCTTTTCTATTATGGCTATTAAGTTATGTAGTGGGATTATGTACTTTTGTTTTATCAGGATGGATATTATGTACTTGACTCTTGTTTATGGTTTTGGTGTAACCAAACATGTTTTACTTTCCGCTGCAATGAAATGATGTTTTAAATTCTCAAGTATTACTTATATCTGTCTTTTTGTAATTTTTCTGTTCTATATTCACTTAAAATACTCCACCGATGTTATGGCATTCCCTTAGTGAGTGACCGTAGCGGGTGTGGGGTGTTACAATACCTGAGCTAAATATGAAATGTCTTCCTTTTTGTTTTTATAAGCTTTGTAAAAAGGCACGACTTTCCTTAAAAGTATGTTTATATGAACAAAGGGTTATGAAGTGGATGTAGGCTACGACTTAGCTGAACCACTATAAAAATATCGTGTGTCATTTACTTTCCTGCATTATTTATATCTTCAGCCATTATTCTGTCATGACAATGAAACACCAAACATGAAATTAAATTTGAAAAATTGGAGATAACCTATGTGCAGGAGCAAACAAAATGACTGCTTTCATGATAAAGTGCAAAGAATGGGAAGACGACATTCTTAACTCTAACTTTCATTAATCGAGAGAGAGTATAAAGGACGAGAAAACGACGTCCCTTGAGGCGTGAAGGTGCACCCCGATAAGAGACCGCCTCAGTAATACTCTAACCTGGTTATGAGATAGGAGAGTATATAGATGCTAAAAAGAATAAGCATCAATGACGAAAAGAATATAGCCCCGTCAGAGAATCGGGGGAAACTGAATTTTGAATTTAATCAATCTTGAATAAGTCTTAATCAGTTATCCAAGATTGATTGGGGGAATATATATGTACACATGTTCCCCTTAATAATGACTTTATTATATAACTGTGATATGACATGCTGTTCATTTGCATTTTTACTTAAATGCTAAATTTATGAATATTATACAGTATAGGGAACAAACTACTTTATTCACAAACATGTGAGTTTATACAGGAAAGCTAAGCAAAAGATGCGAGGGTCGCACTCGCTACAGCAATAGAGGACCAGTGGAATATCAAAATAAAAAACAAAGCGCATTGTCACTTGGGCTTTAGAGTAGACTTGGACTTCTTGCAGCCTTAAGAGCCTTTTTAGCTTCTTTTTCAGCATCATACATGAGGCGCTTTGGTTTCTTCTTCTTTGTAATTGAGGTACCAGAGTCGGTAGATTTCTTTGCAGAAGTCGGAGCACTGGAATCAAGAGAAGATTTTTTAGCAAGCTCTTCTTTAATTGACCTAGTTTACAGCTTAACAACTAACCTCGATCCAGCATCCACCACTGCAAGGGGCTGAAAGCTTTCAGGGTCTATCTCCTCGACTTTCAGTTGCATGTGTTTGTCTTGTTCGGCTTTCATTTCAGCCAGAGTCATGTCATCAACATTTTTCGAATTCCCTATTATAGCAACATCAGGATCTTCTTCATGCCCATCATTACCATCGTCATCTTTCAAAGCGTCTATCATTTCATCATCATGAGAAGTGTCGGCGTTAGGCGGTTCAGCTCCCCCTCCGGATTCAACGATGGTAGCCTTATCCTATCCTCCCTGAGCCTCTTCCATGGATTTTTTCCCCAGTGGTGGTTCCCCGAGGCTCGTCAGTCTTCTTGGTTGGTTCAGCACCTACAGAATGAGAAGCAACAGTTATCAACTCAGGAGAAAATAAAGAATTCTCGATCGATTGCCCAATGATGTGATGAAAGGCGGAGACTGCCTTGACAAATTGGGGGTGAAAAGGTGGAAATACCTTCTGATGATTTCTCAATTGGGGCAGCTACCGTCTCTGATGCTGATTCGGGTATAGGAGATAAAAGAGACGCTCTAGGAATTCCCGGATTCTCAGGATCATATTCCTCGACTCCAGTAGCTTCGGTGGTAACAGAAGAAGAACCAACTTCAAGGATATTCTTTTCTTTGGCCAGGCGTTTCTCCTCCTCCATGGCGGTAGCAATAAGGCGACGCCCCTCGGCCAGACGTGCCGGTTCATCATCTATCAGATACTTCTCCATGAGTTTGTCTTCATCAACGAAGTCTACCTTAAGTTCATCTTTTTCCCATTCGATGATTTGACTCCATACATGAACTAAGGTAGTCGGATAGTCTTCGATCCAAGAGATGTTTCGGCGACGGATTATGTAGGCAAAGAATTCAATCATCAGTTCGCCAAAGCCGTGCAATTCTTCTTGAGCCTTTGATAACTATTTATGAGTTTCTTTAGCAGACTTAATAGCGCAATCCACATTCCCCTCAGTTAAGGCAGCTCTAGTCTCGGCTTCCATTAACTTGGACTCCAAGTCAGCATTTCATTTCTCCAACTCGGCGTTCTTCCTCGCTAACTCGGCCTTTTCTTGCTCAAGAGTATTGTAAGCTAGTTGCACTTTGACACTATCTGACTTAGCATCTTCAGCTTATTTTTTCAACTCTAAGCGCTCTTGACTGTGAGATTCTAGTAGGTCATGATAATGCTTTTCTAGTTCCTCAAATTGCTTTTTGAAGTTGTTGGCATCTCGTTGAGCGATGACAAGTTGAGCCTGTGTATCTTCTAAGTCCTTCTCCAAAATTTTCAAAGCATTCTCATCGGAATTTGCAGCTTTCTTCATTGCATCGACGTCTATAATTAAGGCCCGAATGATTCTGGAGAGATTGCATAAATACTTGTACATCTCCGAGTATTGTTTCTCTACTACATCGATCTTTGCCTTAGCCTCATCTGCCTACTTTGAAGAAATAGGCTCGAGCGCGGGTAAGGAAGTTAAATTCTCAAAGTAGTGATCTGGGAACTGCTTCTCCAGATATGCCAGTTTCGTTTTGAAATCAGCGTCCAGTGGTGGGGGTTTGCAATATTATAGTTCAATATGTTTCCACTTAGCAGGGACAATGGCTGCATCGCCTTTTTCAGATCGCTTCTCAGAAGCTTTGTGCTTATCTCGCGAATTTGTGTGTTTCAGTGGACTTTTTCTCGATTATATTTATCTTGGGAAGAAATTCGGTCTTTGGATTGTGATGTGTCTTCCCCACGATGACTTTGGTGGCTCTTATACCTGTCTGGATCCGACCGAATAAGAGAATGAGAGCGTGAAGTGTGAGGTCGATGGGAATCATAATGCCTTTTGTCATCTCTGCCCCGGTTCTCACGGCGATCATGCTCGGTTTCAGAGGGAGGTCTGGGCATGCTACAGCGAATTTTGCTGACATCATAGTAAGGGCGTGACATGGTACCTACACAATAATATAAGTGGAGTTCAGAATCGACGTTCACATAAGACATGAGTGCTGTGGTGTGCGGTGCTAATGTGTTATGTGCATCCTAAGTGACGTTGCCCCCAACAAACCCGAGCCTGAAGCCAGACTAGCATGAGTGGGCTCTTTGGTCTTCACGGGAGTAGTCTCCTCTAAAGAAGTGAAGGTTAAAGGATTCGTTCCGCAGTCCTCTGAAGTATAGATAGTTTCGGGTAGGGGAAGTTTTCCTATTCCTAAACCCTTAAACGTGGAATCGTAGGTAGTAGGAGCATCTCCTTGAGAAGCGTCTAGTGGTAGCTCTTTAGGGGATGTTGACTTTTCAGGAGAAATGGCGTCATCAAGAATGGTATACCCTTCTCTGTGCTTTTCAGCTATGTTGGCTAATTCATCATCTTAAGTTGATGATGGAGAAGGAGGAGTCCTAAGAGGTATCATTGGACCTGTCGAGTCCTCATCCGTCTCAGGAATAATGTCGACCGGGAGTATGTACACATATGGACCTGTCCCATGACCTATACTACGGGTAATATATAGTAACCCGTGATGATGGAGATACTCATCCTTAAGAACTTCGTCGATGGTTAAGAACTTTTGGTCGCCATTGAGTAGCTGATGCAGACGATCAAAATATAATTGAACCGAAATTTGCTTTGGGTTATCAACTGCGAATGAAAAAGAAAGCAAACTAATGTGTTGGCATGAGAATTTAAAGTTGAAATCTGGAAAGTCGGTGTTTTACTTGATTTGGTCCACCTCCTTGCGCACCCCGGTTGTTGTCTGATATAAAACCATTCAGGTTTAGAATCACCAGCCTTGCTGCTATATGGAACAGTAATAATTTTCCTTTTTGGGACTGATTCGAAGTATGAGAAGGAGGGAGTCTCTTGACTCCGATGCTTGAAATTATAAAAGAAGTGGACATCATAGAAGGTAGGTTATATACCTAAAATCTCTTTGTATGCTATATACAAGGTGTATAAATAAGCATAAGGGTTGGGATGTAATTGCATGGGGGCAATCCGCATATGTCTCAGAAAATCGACGACAAACGGCGAAAACGGAGGTATTGCCCCAACCATACACATTAATCGGGTAATTGCCATAAATCCTTCCGGTGGATTGTGGGGGCGATCTGTTTTCGAAAGCACCAAGGTATCTCTTTTTAATATCCCATGCTTTAGACATATTCGGACGAGTCTATCATCATCGATCGTCGACTCAACAGAATCTTTGGGTAACTCCAATATAGTGGCAGTTTCAAACTCGTCGGGAGTACGATCATCTCCTATCTCTCCTTCCTCTTCCTCACCAAGAGAAACTTCACTCCCAGAAGATACTTCACTACTGTGCGCTTCCATTTCATAATCTGGTCCCTTATCATCCCACCCAGGGTCTGAGGAAGAAAATATGTCATCAAGAGTGAGTTTCTCGGATGTTTCGGTGACTTCTCTCTTTTCTGCTAATCTGGATGAACGTCTCTCTACCATGGTCGCTAAACTACTGAAGAAGAAATAGCATAAGTTAGAGTAAAATAGCCCGTGTCCCCCCGTGCACGTGTGTGAACTAAAGTGTGTGCGATGTGTGCAAGAGATGCAAAGTAAACACATAAAAGCATAATGCAAAGGTTCGGTGAAGCAGTAATGTTCAGAATAGTCTTGAATATTTTCTCATGTTCGTAAGGCACTATCCTAACTGTTCATTAAGTTGTAAGTCAAGGCAAACATTGATTGAGAAAGTCGGACATTTCTTGTGCATTAAATTGGATGGTTCCAGTTCGGTTCAGATATATATTTTTGGGGATCGGATCGGGCGCCCACAAAGGAAAGGGTTCGGACTGGGGGCAGGACCATGTGTGGCCCAAAGCAGAAGTTAATGCACTACGAGCATATCAGTTTGGTTCAGAAGTTGGTACTTTACGTGATAAGGATCGGTCCGAGTGCCCATATATTTCCATGACCATGTCTCTCACTCCGACCTGACCCGGTTGGGCACACCTCATTTTTATCCTTCACTTTATTTTTCACTCTGACCCGATTCGGTTAGATGGAACCCCCTCTCCTCTTCAGTCATATACCTCTTCACCCGAACCGATCCCAGACCTTTCCCTCTTCTTCTTCTTCATCCTCTTTCTTCCTTAACCAACACCGAACCGAATCTCATGGCCAAAACTGAATCAAAGTCAATCACTTACGTGCTGGCGCATTCAACCTTAGATCCTAAATCCCCTCCGTTACTGCCTCGAGATGGCGATGAGGCCATTAACGACGATGGCGAGGGAGGGAGGAGAGGGTCATGGCGTTAAGGCCAGCTAAGTACCATGCTCAAATCGTCCAAATTAACCACGAATTTGAATCGAAATCAATTAAAAAGGAATTAACTAAAGTTTTGCAACCTACCTATGTGATTATTTCGAGAATTGAAGGGAATTTTGATATTTCAGAAATTAGGGTTTCTCTTTTTAGCAAAACTTAAAGGACGGTGATAATGAAGGAAAGAAGGAAGAAGCAGATGAAAAGCGAATTTATATAGATTTGAAATGGCTCTTAGTATTCCCAACACTTCATTCCGATCGGACCGGAGTACTGGCCCATACAGGTATTTAGCCCATTCGTTCAATGATAGTGAAGTGTAAGAAAAGCCGTTCGGATCGGAGACCGAACCCCGATGGAATCATGCACATTGACTTGGCATATGAATTGAATCTAAAGGAAAATAAAAATAAACAAAGAGCTTACCTGGTGGAGTCACTGGACATCAATCAGAGTTCTCAAAGCTGTTTGAAACAAAGAAGGAAATCCGTGAACTTTTTGGTGTATTTATAGGCTGCAAGAGACATGACTTCATGACAGAACGCGTCCCTACGAACGAATGGAAGCGACTATTCAACAGTTCAAATTCAGAGACTAGTGAACAGATAATGTCAAAGCACGCTCCATCTTCAATAGAAGCGTCCTTTGAGGGGGCAAAATGTTAGCCTACTTTGTGAACTAGGCTACACAAAGATTAAAAGATCAAAAGAATGAAGAATGTTTTCTCATTTAAGTCGGATTGGATCGGATTTCTTTTGACAATGGCAGACCAGTGCAAAGCAAAGAAAGAATACAGGTCGAATCGGATCAGAGGGGACAAAACCGATTCGATCCCCTGGTTGCTAGCACCCCAATCCGAACCCAGAGTCACAACAGTTTCACTCCACGTTTTCCTTAATATTCAGAGTGGTTATACCCACGATCTCCACTAGTCTGATGTGTTGTTGCCACCGTATCCCATCCGAACCAGATAATAATGGGATGGATGCCACGTGGATCCGAACCGAAGCCATCCCAGGAGCACTTTCCACTATAAATACACCATCAAGGGACATTTGGAAGGATCTTTTGGCATCTTGAGAACTCAAACTTCTTTGCTATCCGAATTCCATCAACTTATTAGGATTAAAATCACCTTTTGAAGCATATTGTGAAGGAAATTGAGTGAATCAATGCATTGTATGCGTGAAAATTGAGTGAGAGTTATCGTTGTACTCGCATTCAAATCATCAATTCAAAGAGTAGAAAGTGGCGGTTCTATGCAGAATGTAGCGTTGTAATATAGACATCCGTATGTTACTCCGGCGTAGGATAAGGGACTACGTATATTTCTATGGCTTTACGAGGGAGACCGTGCGAGTGGGGTACCCTAGGGTGTACCTTAATATTGGGGGTAGCTACATATGTACTGAATTATGTTAATCCACTGGGAGTAAATGGGTACGACGTGTGTGTAAGCCTTGAGTGTTGTTAACCCTAATAACCTAATGAATAAGAAAATGTGATTGAACGATATATGTAGGGTTATCCAAAATGTATAGTTTAAATCCAGTCACCAAAACTTGTGTTCTGACCCCCTCCTCATAATATACTCGTCGGTTAGATTTGTGGCAGAGATATGATAGCTTTAGATACTGGTTAGGCAGTATTATTAATACGGTAAGGCTATACTTTGATTATATTATACTTTATCCATTCCATTGTGAGCTATTTTTGAGCTCTGATATATTTTATATCTCTGTCTTTTCTGCAAGATACTAGAGCAACCAACACGGGTTTTGATGCATTAGAATTTTGAAAAAAAAACCGGTTTGTCGGAATTCGGGTTGTTACATCTGGTATCAGAGGTTAGGTTTAGGGTCCTATATAAATAGTGAGCGAACGCTTTTGTATTTTTGAAAAATATAAATATATTACATATATACCTAGATCCATAGAAGAACCCACTAAATAGAAAAGGATAATATGATAATAAATGGGATGTTTGATTTGTACACTTAAGGAATGAATATGGAAATTTGAGACCCTTAGGTAATTTGGGTGGAAAGTGTACAATGTACTTTGTATGGAAGGAGTTGAACCCCATATGATTAGTATTTTGGGTTAGTGGGTTTGGTAGTAAAACCTTATAAATTGGAAAATGTTAAAAAGAGAAAAAAGGGATTAGGAATATATATAGTTGAGAGAATTGACCTTGTGGGAGTGTCTAGGAAAGCCTAGGAAATTAGAAACCCGCTTTGAGTCTAACCTCATTTCTAACTTTTAAGAACTTGAAATTATAAAAGCTTTTGGGAGATGGTTTATGGTGTTTTCAAGTTTTAATCTTAAAAGTTATAATTTTAAAATATGTAAAGAAGTACATATTGGGTTTTGAAGTAAAATGGGGTATGTTTTGTAAATAGAGATTTCTTGCGAAATTTTTTTCTATAATAAAATTCTCTTTTGTAAAAGGTGCAGATTGTAGAATATGTATAGCTCGCAAGTTTTCTTATTAAATTGAATAAAAGAATTTTTAATAAAGAAAGTTTTGAAGTCTCTATTCTTTTGACAATCATTTTTGATAAATTGTTTCAACAAGAGAATTTTGTTGGGTGGACAAAATAAATTGTAGAAATTAAGGATAGAGTAAATGTTTGCACCTTGTAGTAAGAGACTGAACTGACCCTATAGGCAAGAACAAGCCGTAAAACTGATTAAGAAATAGTTGTCCTTATCTACTCCAGTTTTGTGATTTGAAAAAAGAACGATTTACATTTTTTTCAAAAGACATGTTTTATGGTTTGGCAAAAGTAAGTTTTCATGAGGAAAATAAAGTTTTGACACTTTTAAATTTTTGAAAGAAAATCAATAACATAGAAAATTTTCATATGTGGGTTATGCTTGGTTAGAAAAATAGGGAATCTTTATAAATAGTTACATAAAATCCAAGTACGCTTGGAAAAAGGTATGTAAAAGAAAGGCAGAAGACGTGAAATTTTCCGTTTTCCACCTTTTTGTAACATAAGAAATCGAATTTAGAATTTTTTTTCTTCTGAAATTCGAAAATTAAAGTTGGTTGGTAGGATTTTGGATGCAACAATTGGATGAATTGCGCTCTTACTCTGCAAGAATGTAGGAAATTTTGGATGAAAATGTATATTGATTTTCAAAATATTGTATTCATGTGGAACTACCAATATATTTAGGATGTGAGCATCATGTTGTTAAAGAATTTTTGAAAAATTTGCATACACATAGGAGGTATCGCTTAGGTATACATGTATTATTATGTTGTATTTCACTTTGCACGAGTGCACAATGTTTGCAAAAAGCGGATGCATACATGATGGATGTATATTATGCGAGGGGTTATTTGATTTTTACCCTTATCAAATTTCGATAACGAAATTTCCTAAGGGTGAAAGAATATAACACCCCGCATTTTATGATAATTAAATAATGCATATGTGTATATATATGCATAGACATAAACATTTAAAAGAAAAACAGCAAATTAGTTTAAAGGAAAAAGTTTAATAATATTTAAATTTAACGGACGTTAAGTTTTAACTTCCGTCTGAATGACAGGCGGCAAATTCTCCATCGGGTTCATCAGTTTTATTTTCTTCTACAAAACTACTTTTTCAATCTTCACTAAAAATGGAAGCCCTTGTCTCGCTCTAAAATTTTTCTCTTATCAAAGTTCAGGTTCTCACGCAATCGATTCTAGCAATGGAAGATAAATCGCCGTCTTCCTCAGATTTCGCACAAAAACCCGAAGATTCAAATATCTCCAAAATTAGGGTTTCTCCAAGAACTAGGTCTTGTCCACGAACGTCAAAACCAGTTTCTCCAAGCACTAGGTCTTCTCCCCGAATGTCAAAACAAGTCGATTCTAGTAATATTCAGGGGAAAAAAAGAAAATCGAGAAGATTATTCGCCGCTGAGACCGAGAAACAAGACCAATTAAAGCAACAAGAGTTGTGCGATGAAATATTCGGTAGGAAAAGGAAATCAAAGGTATAACGTTAGATCTATATTTTTTATAGAAACATATCATGTTTAAATGATAGTTCAAAATATCATATTAGTTGAATACGTCAAATTGTTATATGTTATATGCATAGTTTTAGAATGATGCCTAAACATGGCATTAAAAAAATGATATACATATATATCATGGAAAAAGTTTAGTTGAATACATCAAATTGTTTTGCTGTGTGCTTTATGGGTAATGATAAATGATATACAAACATGTCATTGAATGTTTGGAAGCATTATACATATTATTAAGATGATAGATCAAAATATCATATTAGTAGTTGCAAGCATTGTACAAAAATGTTATATGCATAGTTTTAGAATGATGCTTAAACATGGCATTAAAAAAAATGATATACATATATGTCATGGAAAAAGTTTAGTTGAATACGTCAAATTGTTTTGCTGTGTGCTTTATGAGGAATGATAAATGATATACAAACATGTCATTGAATGTTTGGAAGCATTATACATATTATTAAAATGATAGTTCAAAATATCATATTAGTAGTTGCAAGCATTGAACAGAAATTTTATATGCATAGTTTTAGAATGATGCCTAAACATGGCATTAAAAAAATGATATACATATATGTCATGGAAGAAGTTTAGTTGAATACGTCAAATTGTTTTGTTGTGCGCTTTATAGGGAATGGTAAATGATATACAAACGTATCATTCAGTGTTTGGAAGCATTATACATATCATTTAAAATGATAGTTCAAAATATCATATTATCAGTTGCAAGCGTTATGCAGAAATGTTATATGTATACTTGTAGAATGATACCTAAACATACCATTTAAAAATGATATACAAATATATCATGGAAAAAGTTTAGTATTCACGTATACACATATATCATGGAAAAATGATATACAAATATATCATGGAAAAACCTGATTAATGATGGAAAATGAAAATCAGGTTGTTTCGACAAAGTTGTCACTAGCAACTTCAAAGGGAAAAAAGACAACTGCATTGGAGAAAGGAAAACGAGATAAGGTACATTTGTTATTAACTTAATTTTTTCCCGTGTTGATCTTCTACTGTCTTTTATATTCACATATGCACATAGACACATGCACTATGTAAGCATTATACAAAAATGTTATACAGAAATGTTATATTTTTTGGCAAATATGAAGAATTAACGCTGGTTCCCCTGTCTGGATTTCACGGATTATGCAATTCTATTTTCATTGTCTTTGCACAGAGCCTCCTTGTAGCAAACACCTTGGCACATCCCCACTGACCATCCAAACTAAGCACATCCAACACCTTCCAGTTCCAACAAACTACACTCTGCCATCTACCTAACGCTTTACCAACTCCGCACAGTTACATCAAAAACTGAACTACAAGCATACTACTATCCATCAATAAACCAGGCTCTACCTTCTGCATATCACCACCCTACTTCTAGCCGCAAACTAGTTTCTACAAACCTCCCCCATAACCACAATTTGAACAACACATTGTTATCTAATCTTGTACACTATATTACTCTTTTTTTTACACATTATTACTTGGATACTAATGATAGATGTAACTTTCACTTTTCTTATACTTGGGTGCTATTGATAGATGTGAATGAAAGTTTCACTTATCATATAAGGTTCTAATGATAGTTTCACATATCATATATCATGTACTGGGTGCTAATGGTAGACATGCAAATGACATTTGGAATGATGATTCCATATATCATATTATTGTTTTATATTGATATATACATGACATTGGAAATGATAGTTTCACATGTCATATACTTGTTTACTAATGATAGTTTCACATGTCATATTCCAATCTGTTTTGAGCTGATTTTGAATTTCGGGCTGAATTTTGAATTTTCTGAAATCTTCTATGGGCCATATCTTGGTCATACGGACTCCGATTTACGAAATTTCGGACTCGTTTCCAACCAGAATTCCGAGACGAACGCAACGGCGCAACCCGTTTCGCTTGATTCTTATTTTATAATTTAATTCTGCCCTGATTTCTTGTTTTAACATGTTATAAGATTCGGGTTGTTACATTCTCCCTACCTTAAAGGATTTCGTCCCCGAAATCTCTAAGTTAGGAAGAACGTATCCTACCATCCATCATCCATCTACTCAAAACATCATCCACAAGCAACCATTGTCCTTAAAAGATTTCTAATGCTGAATGAACATATGCAGAAAGTGTGTGTATATGTTCCTTATCTAATGCAAATGATCAGGCCTGATTGATCTTCTAAATGCAAAATATGTTTGGTGCCATGAATCCACATGTATGCAAATAGTCCTAGTCACATAAACACTATATGTGTGCACAAACATTCATCCATATGCAATATCCACATGATAACACATTCAATTTCATCCATAAACAAGTATAAACACTCATGCATATGCAACATGAAAATATGTCTGAGCCGATCTAGTGCCTAATGTGTTTGGGTATTTGGATGATTTATTGTTTTGTTGGTGGTTGTTGATATATATAATTTTCATTTGTGAACGGATGAACCGAACGTGCTATTAAGCAGAAGATTCATCTTAAATGAATTAGATTAGATTATCTATTTCATAAGCATATATAGACTAAAATATGGATTGTGATGTAGAGGGTTAGGTTTGAGGGATGCAACAGGGTTCCTCAAATGTTTTGGATGTTGCTTGCTTTCATATTTTAAAAAATATGAACTGTCTAACATAAGTAACATTTAAAATATCATTGGATGATGATTGTTGAAATTAAATTCAACATTTATTGTATTATTAATCAATAAACAATATTGGTTAAGTGATTGGCAGAAGATGGCCAAAAATCCATCTTTTTAAGACCTTTATTCGCCGTCAGGTGAATTGACTAGGTTGAAGTTATAAAATTCGATTTTTATAACAAAAGCAAGGATTCAGATTTATTTTATATAAGTTATATAAAGTAATGGCTTTATAAATAGATTAATATTTATAGTTGGATTTTATATTTGGAATTACAAAATGTTTTGTGAAGCGAAATCCCTGTTTTATAAATAAGTTTTATAATTGGAGATTTCGAGTGGTAAAACTTTAATAAGTTTTATAACCAAATTTTATGAAGTTATAAATCCCTATTTTATATTTAATTAAGTTTTGAAGTTATTTTCAGTTGTTTTGAACAAGTTAATAAATAGTTTTGTTGAACTTGTAAAATGACATAGAATTGATTTGGATTTTAAAAATGAAATTTATGAAAAGTTGGATATTCATAAAAAGCTTTTAAATTGATTTTTAAGCAAAATTTTAAAGTGAGTTGTTTTAAAAATTAAAATTGGATCTATAAGATCTGAAGTTCACAAAGAATGGGAAATCAAATTTGTAATAATATTTTAAAAGAAGATCTTATAAAGGATTTTATAAAGGGTTTTTATAATAAATCCAAGTTATAAAAAACAAGGTTTATAAAAGAGATTTAAAACTATTATAATGGTTTTAAATGATGGTTTACTTAATAATTGAATTAAGTAAAAGAGATTGTATTAAAATGAGATTTTCAAATATAGAAATTTGTTTTCAATCCTTATTTGAATTGAATAATAAATTGAACTTATTGTGATATTTACTAAATGTCAGGTTTTTGCATTTAAAAACTTCTATTTATCTTGAAGATAAGAATGTTATCAAGTCAAGTTCTGAGAGGTAAATAAAATGCCCCAACTTGAACGACTTCATTATTATCCAAGGGATGATATTGGTTTGAAAACTAAAGAGATGCTAGAAATTAATTTATTATTTCCATAAGAGACGTTATAAACTTTGATTTACAAAGTTGATAAGTCAAATAAAACCATTTAGGTATTATAGTAAAACAATGCATCGTATGACATTGTTTGGTCGGGATATGAATTGCAACTATAGTTATACCATTTGGTTAAGTATAAAGCTGTATTTTCTAAGTATTGAAAATAGTAGTGTTTTGTAAATACATTTTTGTAATGATAAAAATCGTCAACACCCGATTTAAGGATTAACAATGCATACATAGTGAAATTTAGAGGGTAATCGATCTAAAGGATACTGAAAGATAACTCAGCCTCAACAAGCTCAACTTACTCTGTCATTTCCTAGATATAAAGATCTTAAGTTCAAAAATTAGTTCCTCTTCCTTCAAGAGGTGAGCATCACGCTTACGAAACTTAAAGACCAATAGTTAGCTTGGGATAATGGCATTATAAGCTTACGGAATGTTGATAACCTTGTTACAGCAGTTGTCCTTAGATTCAGGATAGAATAATATACATTGTGTAAAGAAGAGATAGGCTAAAATAACACACCAGTTAGATTGATGGCATATTGTAACTCTTAATAACTTAAGATGATACTTCCGCATCGATCCAGCCTACAAGAGGCCTTGGTTGTGTTAGTTATCGAGTCATTAGGCTACAATTAGCCTTGTAGAAACGTTGTTCTACATTAGGCTTATTGTGAGGATTTGATACATGTATAAGTATCATATGGAAGAATTCATTGATTTCCCTCTTTGAATGCTCAAATCTCCCACGAAAGAGGTTAATGATAACTCCTTTTTCAATCAACTGAAAACACAACATGATTATTGAATCGAGATTAATTTATGCCTCGATTTCCCTTCCATTAAATATGAATGTATTACAATTATTGTGGAAATCCCCATTCGATTTGGAAGTTAGGGTTTGCTCTTAAAGTAAAGCATACAAGATCATGGAATGAGAGAAAGGATCCCCTAAAATGTGACCACTGCTGTAATGCCTCACCCCGAGACCCACATGAGTAAACAACATTAACGTATAATGTTGTTACTAATGCAGAGAATAGGGCTGGTTGAGGGTGATCAACCATGATTTTTGTATTAAATAAGCATCAAGAGTGTCGATAAGTGTTTTTATTTTCGTGGTTCGACTCCCTTAATCTTCATTCAATACAATCATGTGGTGGCTCTACATATATTCAGAACAAAAGCAACTAATTAAAGTATAATCAATTTTAGAACAGCCATCCCAGCACATATACAGAAACATATGCGATACAATACAAGTACAATGTCACAGTTTGTGGAATACATCCACTATAAAAAGAAGTACAACGAGTCAAACAGATATACGATACAACATCATAGTACAGGAACTAGCATGAATATCTACAATCAAAATAGCTAGAACTGCAAAGCCCAAAAAGCAAGGATCCAAGGTGTTTAGACAATCATGTCTATAGCTGCTAGAAGAGTACCTTAAAAGCTTAGTCTGACCCTTAACACACACGGTTCAGTCTAGATAACAGTGAGTAATAGCATAAATGATAATAATAACATGAAATACGAAGTATAACTCTCTATCTAGAAGATTTAGGTTTATAATACCAAGGGAATACTAAGTGTGTTATGTACTTGCCACAAGCTAAGTACATACATATTCACCCGTAAAACATCAAATTCAACAGATTATCAAAATCGTCAAAATCACTGGAATCATCGTAAACGCCAAAAAAATAAAACACCAAATTATTAGATCTAAACATCGGATTGGCATGCCGAAGCGCTACCTGCACGTGCTAAACACCAGATTGGCTCAAGGCCTTACCAGTACCAATATTTTAAGGTACCATATGATATGACCGATGTAACACCCCACCTCCGCTAGGGTCACTCACAAAGGGAATGCACTAGCTTTAGTGGAGCATTATCTAGGTAAACATGCACAGAAATATTACAAGACAAAACATATAAAACAGCGGAAGGAAAACTAAATTTCATTTCTTTAAACTCTAGTAAGGTCTAAAGCATTTTACATCAAAATGCCATTAAATCCATTACATCGAAATCTATCTTGCAATAGTAAAGAAGCATAAAACCATAGTCATAAATCATGATCTTGAAGCAGAAAGAAGTCCAAACTAAGTAGTAGTGTTTCCTCCCTGAGAACCTGGGGGGAGAAATGGAAGAAAAAGAGGCGAAACAAAAACGGGTTAGTCATACAGACTGGTAAGTCCTAGTGACTTTCAGCATAGAAACAAGTAAAGATAACATGACATATATAAACTAAAAGTAAACATAAGGATGATGACAAGATAGGCAAGTTAAACTAAGATAACAAGATAAACTACGCAAACGAGATAAACTAAGGTAACAAGATAAACTACGCTACAGCATCGCATGTTCGACATTCTCTGCACCAACTGTACTAGTACCCCAACCCGTATCATCCTTTTTATGTATATGTACAGTCCCTTGCCGTATATCGTACGGGTTTCATCACGTATTTCTATACTACTTCAACGTAGTGCCACCATTCCTGAAATCGTTTGGACTGCCACCCTTGTTCTGGCTAGGTTTCCTTATCATGAACTATCGCGTGTTCAACTAGGATTTATGCCACCTAGGACCACTAGGGATTATGCTACCTATTGAACGTTTTCTAGATTCGATTAGGGTTTATGCCACCTAGGACCACTAGGGATTATGCTACCTAACGAACAACACCCTTTATCCACGTAATGATCAATTAATCGATCGGCTCCTTACAAGTCCTAGCTCGTTCATGTGTCTGTGTCATACGGCCCAATCACGAAATGTAGTCACCTGTGCTAGGTCCATAGGGTGTATCAAGCCCTAGGGTGCCAACCACCGACACGAATCAAGCAAGCACAGTGTAAACCTACCGGTGCCCAATGCCTGCTTTTTCAACTCCGGACTACGTGCACGACCATAGACCGCCTGAAGCTACAATGGCGCACCAACTCAGCCGTCGTTCTGGTCGCTTACAATCAGCCCAGTAATCGTGCCCCACCCTGCCTAGTTCCAGGGTACCGTGATACACCTAGTGGGTTACTGCTGAAAAGGACCGTGTAACTAGGGTTTCCGTCCAGTAGGTTAAGTGTTGTCATTTAAATTCGAGACTTAACCCCATCAGTCTAGCATGTCAAGTTGGTTAAGTATATTCAAGCGGTTCATGACTTAACCCTATCAAATCATCGTGTCAAATTGGTTAAGTATATTCAAGCGGTTCATGACTTAACCCTATCAAATCATCGTGTCAAATTGGTTAAGTATATTCAAGCGGTTCATGACTTAACCCTATCAAATCATCGTGTCAAATTGGTTAAGTATATTCAAGCGGTTGATGACTTAACCCTATCAAATCATCGTGTCAAATTGGTTAAGTATAATCAAGCGGTTCATGACTTCACCCTATCAAATCATCATGTCAAATTGTTTAAGTATATTCAAGCGGTTCATGACTTAACCCTATCATGTGGCATTAATTCATTGATGCACCCCAACCTCTCACATCAGACCTGTTGTTGTGGTCACTGGATATGCCGGGCGGTTCCGGGCAGAATTATACTACAACTCAGTCTGACCTCGGGTTTTCAAGTGCGATATGACCAACTACCAACGTTGGATCCTATTGTTTGCTGTAACTGGATATGCCGGGCGGTTCCGGGTAGAATTACACTGCAAACTCAACCCAACCTCAAGTTGGCCATTTTCAAGTTCATTCTAAGTGCCATGTCCATGTTCAAGTTTCATGTCAAGTTCGTGTCAAGTTTCAGGTTTTGACTTATGCCTATTATCAAGTTCATGATTCATATTCATAACCAATTCATGTTTCAATTTCATAAGCATGTTTACGTGCCTTCTAGATGTCAAATATCAACTATCAAGTCACAGTCAATTCTGTGTTCAAGTTATTCCCATCGTATCAATTTCGTGCTATTTGTCGCGTTCCATAATTACCTAAAAACATGGTTTGACCAACAGATTCTATTTTCTCTAATTACGTTCCAAGTTCACAATTCACGTTCATGTCAATTATCAAGTTTACAATCGCTTTCGTGTTCAAGTTATGCCAATTCATGTCCAAGCTAATTCATGTCAATTACCAATTCATGTCTAAGTGAATCTTCATGTTTTGTCCAATATCCCCAAATCGTATTCCCACCGTGCGCGTATCGAGATTAATTCAAAAAGGGATAAACAAGGAAATCATGACAAAGATGGGCATGTGAATAGGCATGAGATTATAATCCAAATCATATGTTCAACAGAATTGGTGTATAATAGTTTAACACATCATAGGCATGTGAATAGGATCTAGAAGAACAATATGAAAACCAAGGTTTAGGAACATAGGTAGACTTGCATTAATCCAAATTCAAAATTCAAGAGAGAATAGGGTGAAAAAGTCTTACCATCAAGTCAAGGTCCAAGAATTCATATTACAATCTAGTGTTTGAATAATAAACTAGGTCCAACAACATGAATGGGCATGATTCAATCGATAAGAAATAACCCAAAATCCTAGATTCAAGAAGAAACAAGAACAAATCAAAATAGATAATCAAGCTTAGGTCCAATTTCATTTTATTCCATGTCCATATTAAATTTAACAAGTTTAAATCTCAAAGTAACTAGAACTTACAGAGCGCGGATCGAGAATTAAAGTGCAGAGATTTGATTCAAGAAACGGTTGTTGCAGTTGTTGAATCTCTATTTGTTCAGTCTTGTTCTAGTTGAAAACCCCCAATTTGCAATTCCTAGATGTTGTCTTGACGAAGAAGAAGTAGTCTTTTTTAATTTAAATATTATCATTTTGATTTTCACAGAGGTAGCATAAGGACAGAAAGAATTGGTGTAGAGAGAATGAGGCTAGGAGGCTGTTTATATAGGTTTAGAGTCACGAATCTAGTCAGAAAATTGGTCCAAATACATCAGAATGAACCCAGGCTGAAAACCAGGTTTTGGCACCAGGTCGACCTGGTCCCTGGGAGGTCGACCATAGTGTTGACCCCCAGGTCGACCTGGTCCTGGGCGGGAAATTTCCCGCCCAGTCTGCCCTGGGGTTTGAATTTGAATTTCGAATTCAAATTTCGAGCTGTTTTTTATTTTGAAAATTCCTGGAACTTCGGAGGGTCGTAACTTGGTCATACGGACTCCGTTTTTCGAAAACTCGAACTCGTTTCCAAGCAGAATTTTGAGACGAACGCAATGTAGTAACCCGTTTCCCTTGATTCTTAATTTAAAATTTAATTCTGCCTTGATTTATGGTTTCAATATGTTATTAAAATACGGGTTATTACATTCTCCCCTCCTTAAAGGATTTCGTCCCCGAAATCTCTAAGTTAGGAAGTATGTATCCTACCATCCATCATCCATCTACTCAAAACATCATCCACAAGCAATCATTGTCCTTAAAATATTCCTAATGTTGTATGTCTATATGCAGAAAGCGTGTGTATATGTACTTATCTAATGCAAAAGATCAGGCGGTTACTGATTCAGCAAACCTCCTTAATGCAAAATATGTTAGTGTAATGAGTCCAACATGTATGCAAATTCCTAACATACTTTATAATCTCTACATGAGTGCACAAACATTCATTCATATGCAACATCCAAATGATAGCATATCATGTTTCCTTCCATGTACAAGTATAAACATTCATGCATATGCAATATGAGATGTGACTGAGCCGATCTAGTGCCTAATGTGTGTTCATGCATCCACGAGCAAAAACTAGCAACAACTTGCAACCATCAACCATAACATGTCTCAAACACATGTTTACATCCATTAGTTCCTACCTAAAGGTATAGCCGAATGATAGAAGCAAGTAATGAAAAACTTTGTACCCATTAGGCAATGTCCAAACTGGAAATCTTCCTCACATATATGCTGATTAGGAAAAAAACTCCCCTAAACACCAGCCCAAAACCAATATATATGATTCTAGGAAACCCAATGGACACCCTCAAACCCCAACATATATCACAACCAGTTGAGTCATACTCCTTATGGGGTTTGCAACGGAAATAAGATTGAGAATAGGACCGAGAGGATATATATATAAAAGATAGCATGCAAGTAAGCTCTACAGGAAAAGAGGGATCAAGTATATACTCTTAAAAAGAGATATGACGCGCGTATCTAGTCTTCAATCTTCTAAGTCGCATTTCCTTGAGCTTAACTCCATTTTGCTTTGCCCGCCTTTAACTTCATGATTTCGTAGCTTCTTAATTCTTGTTTCCAAAATATGAGTTGGAACTCATTTCACTGTTGCCTCTCGTCCCACTTTCCCTTATCCTCCTTCTAGTATACTCGGCTCAAACATAACTACATACTCATGGTTTCATGCAAGCTCTCCAAAATTCACTAGTGAATCCTGGATCTCGTTTACTCACTATAGGGTATTCCACGCAGAAGAATTATCTCGTGCAAATAAACAGATGTCAGCCATGTTGCCAAATGTACTTACTAAGGTGATTTCCTATAACTCATGCCTAAGCGAAATGAACCATCCACCTTAGTCCGAGTGTGTACGACTTGTGCAGGATCTATAATATGGCTATGCGGAATGTATGTGATAACTTAAGCTATTCAATAGTTATGCGAATAAATATTCGCAAACAATATATATATCACAAATAATTATAAATGCAGTAAAGTAAAGTAAAGTAGACTAACGACACCTGGATTTTTATACTGGTTCGGACCTCCAGTCCTACGTCCAGTCCCGAAGCTCCTCTTCGGCTTTTTACTAAACAACACCCTCTCTTCACCCGGAGGAACAAGTTCACAACACTACTTGATTTACGGGCTACAAGTTTACCCACTTGATTTCACGGGCTACAAGCTTACCCACTTGATTTCACGGGCTACAAGCTTACCCACTTGATTTCACGGGATACAAGCTTACCCACACAGGACAATTACAAGAGTTTGACTTCTGATTGTGTTCTTCTTTCAACACTGATTTGTCAACGATTGAGTACACCCGACCTATAATCTTATCCTCAAGTATATGAATTGAATGCGAAGATTTGAAGGAAGTTAGTTGCTTGTTGAATCAAAATATGAGAAATATTATCAAGGATTCAATAAGTAACTTGAATTTGGGAGCTTTTTAGAATGCAAGAGTATTTAGAAAGTAAGATCAGAAATCAAAGCAAGAATCGGTGATTTGAAAGTATGATTTCAAGTCTATTTATAGTGTAGAATAGTTGCATTCCTTCATGAAGAGTTTCTATAAAGAGTTGTGTCCATTTCTCTTGAAATTGAATAGAAATCTCTTCACAAAAAGAAGCATCCTTTCAGAAAAATTACAGCAAGAAAAAAGGTCGACAGGTCGAAATTAACAGGTAGACAGGAATTTGAAAAAATAGCCGTTATGCACAAAAGACAACAGGACAGGTCGACCGTTTTCTGGCTGTGGACCAGAGGACCTCGGTACACAGTCTATATCACTCTGCACTCTTTCCCGGTCGAAGCCTGGACCGTTTGGGCTTTTTCTGTGACTTTTCAATTCCTCAAATATACAGATTTCAGCCCCAGCTAATTTCAATTTCTAAATTGTTTTGTGCATTCGTGATATACTTTGAGGATAGATTTTAACATAAATCTAACACAACTCCATACCTACATATATATAATCTTAGCTCCATGTCATGATTTCCATTGATCTTCACTATGATCTTCATTGATTTCCACTTTGATAAATATGAATTCAGCTCGTCAATGATCTCTATTTCTATGTTGTCATTAATCAAAATATGCTATGAAACCTTTGACTCAACATTCTCCCCCTTTTTGATTGATGACAACATAGCTTGATATTACAATCTCCATTGTTATCTCCCCCTGTATATATGCTCCCTTTAGGAGATATGGAATAACCTTCTCTTTGTTGTGATGTACCTGCAAAAATATATATAACATATATAGTTTTGGTACCCACTTGCTTTGTTTGGGTCCATGAGTTAGATGGAAGGTAACCATACCCAAGAGGGTTTAATGGAACCTTTAATGATAAAATTTTCATTATTAACTACTGAATCAAAATAATCATCAATATATTTTTCTCTGTTTTTCCAACTTACAGGAACCCAAATACTTAAGTAATCTCTATTGATATTCCTTTTCATACTTCTAGATCTATTATACAGATTTCTAGTCATAGAAGTATTCGAATTTCTATAATAATTGGATCTAGGATGAGCATTAGTACTAGCAGTAATATTTTTATTGTACATGAAAGCATATCTAGTACTATTTCTAAGATTAGTTTTATTATATCCTAAACCACTTTTGTCATGTAAAGGTCGAGATCTAGATAAAATCATATTTAAATCATTTTGACCTTTATTAAATTTTGCGAACTTATTTGCACATTTATCAAATTTATTTCCAAAGTCGCTATTGACATTTTCAAAAGAAATTTTGTTATTCTCTAAATCATCAATTTCCTTATTTAATTCAGAATTTTTCCTTTTTAAAGTACCATTCTTAGTTTTGAGACCTAAAATTTGAGATTCTGAATTATCTAAAGAAGATTGTAACTTTTCAAAATTTTCTTTTGAGTTAGAAATTTCATTTTGCAAAATATTATTATTCACCTTTAAAAACTCACATTCTTTAGATAGTTCTAAATTCTTTTCAGTTAAAGCTCCATTCTCTTTTTCAAGAGACGAAATTAAAGAACTAGAATTATTTAAAGAATCTTATAAAGATTTATTTCTATTTTGCAAAAGATCGTATTCCTTTAAAAGAACATTGTTATATTCTTTTAATTTGGAATTTTCTTGCTCGCAAATTTTTGACTTAGCTATAATGACAGTATTGAGTTTGCTCAAAGTTTTAAATTCTTTCAATAATTTCTCATGGTTTAACAAAAGATCTTTATATAAAGAATCTGTACATACCGATTGTAATCTGACTTTTGCCATGAGACATTTGTTTCCTTGCTCTCCTGATTCTGCTTTGTTGCTCTTCCATTTTCTAATGCCTTGACTAGATTTCTTTATTGCCATTTGTTCTAGGATGTTGTTACGATCTCTAGAACACCTCGCTCTGATACACTAGACTTCGAGGGTATTACCATGGCAAGTCAAGAGTCTAACTACCCTCTTTTCATAATCAAGAATGGCTCCAGTACTGGATAACCATTCCATCCCTAGAATCGACCCGTAGCCCAAAAACATAAGCATTGCTTAGCATAGACATTCTCAAATCCAAACAAGTCATGAATTAATGAGCTGATTCCCCAACAGGATTTGAGAAGAAGAAAAAAATGGGATCCTCTACTACGCTAGTACTAAGGTGAAGAGACTCAACTATCGAAGCAGAAATAAAAAGGATGCGATGTACCATAACAAAAAAATGGGTACGGACAGGATAGAAAGATAAACTAGGCTTTCCTACAGAAACATTTCTACCTTCTTGTTCTGAGCCTCATTCGCCTTAACCACCCTTATCCCCTCTTATTTAACGTGTTAACAGGTCTCTCGAGAACTACCTCCATCGCACGGCAACCCTTCAAAGCTCGAAATAAGGTTAGTCGCAGATGGAACTAATGTGACTACAGATGGAGGAAAGAAAGGAAAAGGGATTCAAACAAGGAAACAAAGGATAATGCTAATGGCCTTTGGGGAATAGCCTTTAAAAATAAAACTTTTCTTGAAAAATGCTTCTTTGTAAATGATTTTGAAAATGATTTCAAGAGGTTTTAAAAACTTTTGCCCAGTCTGGTAACCTTCTGCTCTGATACCAAATGTGACACCCCACCTCCGCTAGGGTCACTCACAAAGGGAATGCACTAGCTTTGGTAGAGCATTATCTAGGTAAACATACACAGAAATATTACAAGACAGAACATATAAAACAGTAGAAGGAAAACCAAATTTCATTTCTTTAAACTCTAGTAAGGTCTAAAGCCTTTTACATCAAAATGCCATTAAATCCATTACATCAAAATCTGTCATGCAATAGTAAAGAAGCATAAAACCATAGTCATAAATCATGATCTTGAAGCAGAAAGAAGTCCAAACTAAGTAGTAGTGTTTCCTCCCTGAGAACCTGGGGGGGAGAAACGGAAGAAAAAGAGGCGAAACAAAAACGGGTCAGTCATACAAACTGGTAAGTCCTAGTGACTTTCAGCATAGAAACAAGTAAAGATAACATGACATATATAAACTGAAAGTAAACATAAGGATGATGACAATATATGCAAGTTAAACTAAGATAACAAGATAAACTACGCAAACGAGATAAACTAAGGTAACAAGATAAACTACGCTATAGCATCGCATGTTCGACATTCTCTGCACCAACTGTACTAGTACCCCAACCCGTATCATCATTTCTATGTATATGTACAGTCCCTTGCCGTATATCGTACGGGTTTCATCACGTATTTCTATACTACTTCAACGTAGTGCCACCATTCTTGAAATCGTTTGGACTGCCACCCTTGTTCTGGCTAGGTTTCCTTATCATGAACTATCGCGTGTTCAACTAGGATTTATGCCACCTAGGACCACTAGGGATTATGCTACCTATTGAATGTTTTCTAGATTCGATTAGGGTTTATGCCACCTAGGACCACTCGGGATTATGCTACCTAACGAACAACACCCTTTTTCCACGTAACGATCTATTAATCGATCGGCTCCCTACAAGTCCTAGCTCGTTCATGTGTCTGTGTCATACGGCCCAATCATGAAATGTAGTCACCTGTGCTAGGTCCACCATAGGGTGTATCAAGCCATAGGGTGCCAACCACTGACACAAATCAAGCACACACAGTGTAAACCTACCGGTGCCCAATGCCTGCTTTTTCAACTCCGGACTACATGCACGACCATAGTCCGCCTGAACCTACAATGGCGCACCAACTCAGCCGTCGTTCTGGTCGCTTACAATCAGCGGCCTGTAATCGTGCCCCACCCTGCCTACTTCCAAGGTACCGTGATACACCTAGTGGGTTACTACTGAAAAGGACCGCGTAACTAGGGTTTCCGTCCAGTAGGTTAAGTGTTGTCATTTAAATTCGAGACTTAACACCATCAATCTAGCATGTCAAGTTGGTTAAGTATATTCAAGCGGTTCATGACTTAACCCTATCAAATCATCATGTCAAATTGGTTAAGTATATTCAAGTGGTTCATGACTTAACCCTATCAAATCATCATGTCAAATTGGTTAAGTGTATTCAAGCAGTTCATGAATTAACTCTATCAAATCATCGTGTCAAATTGGTTAAGTATATTCAAGCGGTTCATGACTTAACCCTATCAAATCATCGTGTCAAATTGGTTAAGTATATTCAAGCGGTTCATGACTTAACCCTATCAAATCATCGTGTCAAATTGGTTAAGTATATTCAAGCGGTTCATGACTTAACCCTATCGAATCATCGTGTCAAATTGGTTAAGTATATTCAAGCGGCTCATGACTTAACCCTATCAAATCATCATGTCAAATTGGTTAAGTATATTCAAGCGGTTCATGACTTAACCCTATCAAATCATCGTGTCAAATTGGTTAAGTATATTCAAGCGGTTCATGACTTAACCCTATCAAATCATCGTGTCAAATTGGTTAAGTATATTCAAGCGGTTCATTACTTAACCCTATCAAATCATCGTGTCAAATTGGTAAGTATATTCAAGCGGTTCATGACTTAACCCTATCAAATCATCGTGTCAAATTGGTTAAGTGTATTCAAGAGGTTCATGACTTAACCCTATCAAATCATCGTGTCAAATTGGTTAAGTATATTCAAGCGGTTCATGACTTAACCCTATCATGTGGCATTAATTCATTAATGCACCCCAACCTCTCACATCAGACCTGTTGTTGTGGTCACTGGATATGCCGAGCGGTTCCGGGCAGAATTACACCACAACTCAGTCTGACCTCGGGTTTTCAAGTGCGATATGACCAACTACCCACATTGGATCCTATTGTTTGCAGTAACTGGATTTGCCGGGCGGTTCCGGGCAGAATTACACTGCAAACTCAACCCAACCTCAAGTTGTCCATTTTCAAGTTCATTCTAAGTGTCATGTCCATGTTCAAGTTTCATGTCAAGTTCGTGTCAAGTTTCAGGTTTCAACTTATGCCTATTATCAAGTTCATGATTCATATTTATAACCAATTCATGTTTCAATTTCATAAGCATGTTTACGTGCCTTCTAGATGTCAAATATCAACTATCAAGTCACAGTCAATTCTGTGTTTAAGTTATTCCCATCGTATCAATTTTGTGCTATGTGTCGCGTTCCATAATTACCTAAAAACATGGTTTGACCAACAGATTCTATTTTCTCTAATTACGTTCCAAGTTCACAATTCACGTTCATGCCAATTATAAAGTTTACAATCGCTTTCGTGTTCAAGTTATGCCAATTCATGTCCAAGCTAATTCATGTCAATTAACAATTCATGTCTAAGTGAATCTTCATGTTTTGTCCAATATCCCCAAATCTTATTCCCACCGTGCACGTATCGAGATTAATTCGAAAAGGGATAAACAAGGAAATCATGACAAAGGTGGGCATGTGAATAGGCATGAGATTATAATCCAAATCATATGTTCAACAGAATTGGTGTATAATAGTTTAACACATCATAGGCATGTGAATAGGATCTCGAACAACAATATGAAAACCAAGGTTTAGGAACATAGGTAGACTTGCATTAATCCAAATTCAAGATTCAAGAGGGAATAGGGTGAAAAAGTCTTATCATCAAGTCAAGGTCCAAGAATTCATATTACAATCTAGTGTTTGAATAATAAACTAGGTCCAACAACATGAATGGGCATGATTCAATCGATAAGAAATAACCCAAAATCCTAGAATCAAGAAGAAACAAGAACATATCTAAATAGATAATCAAGCTTAGGTCCAATTTCATTTTATTCCATGTCCATATTAAATTTACAAGTTTAAATCTCAAAGTAACTAGAACTTACAGAGCGCGGATCGAGAATTAGAGTGCAGAGATTTGATTCTAGAAACGGTTGTTGCAGTTGTTGAATCTCTATTTGTTCAGTCTTTTTCTAGTTGAAAACCCCTAATTTGCAATTCCTAGATGTTGTCTTGACGAAGAAGAAGTAGTCTCTTTTTATTTAAATATTATCATTTTGATTTTCACAGAGGTAGCATAAGGACAGAAAGAATTGGTGTAGAGAAAATGAGGCTAGGAGGCTGTTTATATAGGTTTAGAGTCACAAATCTAGTCAGAAAATTGGTCCAAATACATCAGAATGAACCCAGGCTGAAAACCTGGTTTTGGCACCAGGTCGACCTGGTCCCTGGGAGGTCGACCATAGTGTCGACCCCCAGGTCGACTTGGTCCTGGGCGGGAAATTTCCCGCCCAGTCTGCCCTGGGGTTTGAATTTGAATTTCGAATTCAAATTTCGAGCTATTTTTTATTCTGAAAATTCCTGAAACTTCGGAGGGCCGTAACTTGGTCATACAGACTCCGTTTTTCGAAAACTCGGACTCGTTTCCAAGCAGAATTTCGAGACGAACGCAATGGCGCACCCCGTTTCCCTTGATTCTTATTTTAATATTTAATTCTGCCTTGATTTATGGTTTCAATATGTTATTAAAATACGGGTTGTTACAACCGAGTTGGTCATCATACACCATAAATAACCCAATCGCTAGATTGACCCAACGGTCCATCGGATTGACCTGAAAGTCTAGTACTGGCAATAACACCAGAATGTGTCATAGACTTAAAGATAGTAATCGAAAATAGTGGTAACTATGCATCCTATACCACACGTTCTCACTATTGGTTCACTAACCGGTCATCAATTCCACATGTAAAACATCAAAACACCTGATACGACACCAAATCACCAAGACATCAATCATTAGAAAATACCGAGTCATTAGAACAAGTCACCAGCTTCATAATAAAACATTGGAAATCAACAGATCACTGAGTCAACAATCCACAACTTCAATAAAACGATACTAGGATTAACCAATTTCGTTTACCATTGTGTCCCACACCACGAGATTTACGATATCAGTTAATTCCTATTATGTCATCTCGAAGGGTGCAGAAAGGTGTGGTTTTTAAATAGGGAAATACTTGATTTTATTTAAAACCAATTCATAAAACAATTATTGAAAACCATTTGTTTTCTTTCGAGAATCAACATATATTACAAAAATAGATTTATACTAGTGTTTTGAGGCAATTTATATTTCAAAATCAAATCAAAAACTTATTTTAGCCCCAAACCTATAAAGAAATCGAAATTTACTTATATAGCGAAAACTAGTCTAAAACGTGCAACATGTGTCCAATATCATCAAAAAGTCATCAGAATCTCAACCATGAATCATCATAAATTTCCTCAAAATCCAGAGTTTATATTTTGTAAGATATGGACTCGGCTTCACAAGATAATATGGTAGTGAACCAAGTCACAAAACCAGAGAAAATCACTTGAAAATCAATTATTAAGGCATAAAAATGCACCAAGAAATTAATTTTAGTTGCTACTCTCAACATAGTTTCGAATGACCACTTGACCTCCGATTGGTCTAAAATTTGATATGCACAAACTAGAAAGACTTGAATTTCAAATTAAAAAGGAATCACTAAAATCTGATATAACACGAAAACGTTATAAAGCTCCAAACTTGGACCCATAACTGAATTTCAGCCTGGACTGAAATCACTTACAGGTCTAACTTTAGGACCTGTTTTGTATGGCCAAACGACCTCGGATTGGCATGAAAATTCGCAATATGTAGATAAAGTTCCAAGATTTACAAGTCAAAAAGATTCTTCTAAAACAGATCAATAATGAGGGAGATATAACACCTAGAAGTTGGACTTGGGCGTTGTTATCACCCAAATATGCTACAGGAACACACAGGTGCCATAGAAAAGGCCTACTACTCAATTTTATCAAGGTGGGTCGACCCAAAACCATGGTGGGTCGACCCCTGGGTTGACCCAAGTGTAAAGTGGGTCGACCCACTTTACGGACTTCGCTTCTGCACCAATTCCTAATGAAACTCCTACTTCTAGAACGTATTCCGACAGCCAAACGGCGTCGGATCATGCAGAAAATTGACTTTCTTGTTCACAAGATACTCTACAGCAACATGCAAAAAGTTCTACATCAAAACACTTAAATACCAAAGAGATATGATAGCCATAAGTGGGACTTTGGCTGTGATTTCTCAGCTTACAAATAAGATGAACAACGTATAGGATTTTGTTCGTAAAACTTACAGATTAATATCAAATCTCACTGAAACTATAAAATTGTGAGTAAACACTCACGTTAGTTTTGATTACAGCAGGATTAAGATAAAATGAGGTGCAAATAAGCTTGAAAACACAAAAGAGACATGCTAATCACTAGTAGATTGCATTACAGTAGCATGCAAAAGGGAAACTTACTGTAACTAAGCAATTCTCAACAAAATCAAATGAAACTTGTATTAGATTAGTGTTTTGGAGTAATTACATGTTGTTATGTCATTTAATCAACAAAATCATTGGTTTGCTTATGGGTTTGAGGCACTAGAGTTTGAAAGAAAAAAAATGGGTTTTCTCACTTTTCCTTCTTTGTTTTCACTGGAGAAGAAAGGCTGAGGAGAAAATGAACGTACTTTTCATTCTCTCCGGATCTTTCTTCAACTTAGGTTAGTAATTAGGCCTCTTAACGACCCATTTAATCCCAAAGCACTATAATTAATTATTAATTAGGCTTTGTAAATATGTAATTAGCCTATAAAACAATGATTTATACCAAATTTTACACTATAACCACACCCAACATTTGGTATAACGCAAAGATGATCAAATAAAAATTGTCAACATTATTTTTTAAAACGTGTTAAAGCTTATTATATTTAAAACTTCTCATTTCACAACAAAAATTTGTAGTTTACAATATAATTACACAATTTACAGAAATAATTTTGTCCATATTTGTGTAGCTTTTATAATGCAATCAAATTAAATATTTTAAATGAATTAATCTTAATACATTAAATTGTTAAAGCTTATTAAACACTTATTTTGACAGAAAATATATTTCGTATGTGTTTATCACTACTAATTTCCCTATAAAAATATTTTAACTCTTCTTATTTATGTGTTACACCAGATATTATCATTTGTTAATATTTTTAGTTGCCAAATTACTTAATTCTTACAAAAATATATATTTCACAATTTATTACTAATTTCACATTTAACCAAACTAAGCCTCAAATTTAATCACTTGAGCATGATTAACCCCACAACAAAACTAAAAAGCTTCAAATTATAATTAACACGAATAATTAAGTCAAATAACAAAATTAACGATATATTCAACTTAATTATTATCCAATTATTTATATTTAAATAGATAATCATCCTGGAAGGTAATTACCAAAAACTCGGGTTGTTACATCTGGGCTCTTATTTATAGAAAATTGGGGCCATCTTTGGTAATGTCTCTACTAGAAGTCCGCTTTTGGTCCATGCTCTTGGTGTCGACCCGTTTTTGTAGCTTTCAGTGGTGGCTTCTGGGTGTTTGTCCTCTTGGTTTCGATACAACTTCTCCTCTGAAATTTTATTGCCTCGATGCTTCTAGTTTGGAAGCAAATTCCGGTGTCGGCCTATCTTTAGAAGATGCTTCACTGTTTCTCCTTTTTATACAGTATCGCTACCAAGCCTGTTAGTAGCGATAGCACTTTTGCTGGAGCTTCTGCCTTGTTGCTAATCATTTGCCTTCATTGTTCTTGGTATCGTGTCCTGATGCTTGACTTCATCATTATTCACCAGTATCAATAGCAAACTTTACCGATACCGATAGTACCCCGGTTGTTCTCATGTTAGTTATTAGCCTTGTCTCTCCTTTGGTGGCTTTGCACTCTGGTGTCGAATCATGTGCTTTCGGCTTCCTCTATTGTTTTGCTTTCGGTATCGGTTTAATTCTTTTAACCTTGCTTTCTGGGTATCTACTTTGTCCGCTTGTTTCTCTTCCACTGGTACCGAAACCGGATTAACTCCTTTCCCTTTAATATCAGCACCAAGCCAACTGTTCCCAACACGTTTGTGCCGATAGCATGCTTTGTACTTTCTTGATTTGGTATCGACACCAAGCATTTGATCTTCTGTTGAGGCTGATAACGTCCTTAATTTCGGTATCGGCTCCTACACGATATCCCTTCACCTTAGCTTGGTTTCGGTGTTGAATTCTGGTAGTAACATTTGCCCCCTAGTGAAGGGGTATTTCTGACTTTTCACGTCATACATTTTTCTTTTGCTTTCAATATCTTTGTTTGGAGCTTTACTTGTGTTTCTCATGTATAAATTTCAGCAACTCATATTTCGTGTCAGTCTTTTACTCATAGTAGGTTGTATATAACTATTTTCTGATATTATTTTCAATGTTACGCAGGTCTGAGCCTAATCACACTTTAAGCCTACAACGGGGTAGTATAATCATTCATACCTTATACTTTATTGGAATAGTGATCAACAATGCTCTTATAACTTAGAAACTTTCCTGTATAAGGTGTGTGGAACACTTATCATCATCATAAGGTTAAGTCATGGAAAACCCAAGGTGTTTACCCAACGGTTCAATAACCCTTTATCGGAAACAAGATGGTAAGCCTTTAGAAATATACAATCCAAATTAATGCATTAATAATAGAGGATAAAAAATCTAAATCTTATAATAATGAATAGAAGATCTGAAACCCAGACTAGGGTATTTAATAGAAAACCGGAAATCCATTTCCGGTAAATGAAAGAAGTCCCGAACCAACCCTATATTTTGGTATTGATGATAGAAGACCAGAAACTCATTTCTGGTAGTAACATAAACCTCGAACCATAATCCAGATTTAGGTATTAATGATATTAGATCAGAAATCTACTTTTATTATTTTTATAAGTCCCGAACCATAAACCAGATTCAGGTATTAATGATAGTATACTAGAAATCCACTTCAGGTATTTATAGAAGTCTCGAACCATAACCCAGATTCAGGTATTAATGGTAGTAGACCATGAATCCCGAACCATAACCCAGATTCAGATATTAATGACAGTAGACCAGAAATCCACTTCTGGTAATCGATAGTTTTGTTACCCCCTTCAAGTTTAATTTGTAAAGTAGAGGATTTATGTTCTTTACGAGCCACTCTCTGGGCTTTTTATCGTCAAAGCAGAGAATGTACATGCTTTGTGAGCCACTCTCTGGGATTCTAATCGTCAAAGAGAGGATTTACGTGATTTGTGAGTAATTCTCTTGGCTTTTTATCCCTTCTGCAGGATAGTGTGTAAGGAGAGGACGTACGTGCTTACAGTGCTCCTTTTGAGCTTTCGTTCCCTTCTGCAGGATACGATCGAAGACACAAGCAAAGGAAAAGCGTGCTCTTCTACGAGCAGAGGCATGATATGCTTAATCAAAGCAGAGGCGGGGCGTGCTCTTCTAAGAGTACAGGCATGGCATGCTTATTGTGCTCCTTCAGAGAATTCGTTCCGTTCTGCGGGATACGAAGACTTAAGCATAGGTAAGTCATGCTCTTTTGTGAGCTGAGGCAGACATGCTTAGACATAGCAGAGGTAGGGCGTGCTTATTTAGATGCTCTGTCCAGACCATTTCTGGCAAAGATCAGAGGCTTACGCTTTTGATGCTTTAATCTGAAACTTTCTTATTTGGATGCGGGTAAAGGCTTACACCCTACCTTCCTTCGGGAGATGCCTTACCCTGGCCATCTTTCCAGTGACAAGGGTTTTATTTCCATCGTAGGTTGTTCCACCCATTTCGGGAAGTTTCAAATTTTGAGAGGTTTTCCATACCCTTAATCATGTGGATGTTCTCAAGGAGACCTCTTATTCACTTGTAGTTGAAAAGTAAGGCCTCAAGTGTTCTGCATTCCATGTTCTAGGTATGAGATCACCATTCGGTTTGCAGAGTCGTTATGCTCCAGGTGTGAGCTCTTGATGAATAATCAAGGGTCCTTCCCAGTTTGGGCCATGGGGACCATCTGCTGGATTCTTTGTGTTAGTTATTACCCTTCGTAAAACCAAACCTCCTTTTCGTACGACTCTAGTTTTTACCCTTAAATTGTAGTACTTGGTGATTCTTCTTTGATATTCAGCTGTTCTAATGGTTACTTCATCTCTTAACCCTTGAATTAGGTCTAAGGATTCCCTTTTTAATTCTTGATTATAATCAAATGCATAAGCTATCCTTCTTTGTGAAGAGATCTCAACTTCAATTGGAAGCATAGCCTCACATCCGTATGTTAGAGAATATGGAGTGTGTCCCATTGCCGTCTTGGCGGAGGTTCTATATGCTTAAAGAACCAATAGAAATTCATCTGCCCAATTTCCTTTAGCTTGGTTTAGCCTTTTCTTTAAGATTGACTTTATGGTTTTATTTGCAGCTTCTACGACACTGTTTCTCCCTTGGATGTGCTACAAAAGAGAAACTTTTATGATTCAATTTTTATCACAAAACCATGTGAATTCTTCACTTTCAAATTGTGTTCCATTGTCCGATATGATCTTATAAGGAATTCCAAAGCATGTGACTACATTCTTTATCACAAATCTTAGCACCTTTTTTGATCAGATAGTTGGGAGTGATTCTGCTTCAACCTATTTGGTAAAGTATTCATTGGCTACTACTGCATACTTAGATCCTCCTTTGGAGAATGGTGAGGGTCCAATTAAGTCTATTCCCCATACATCGAAAGGCCATGGACTTGAGATGGCAGTCACGTCACTTAGAGGCAATAGGGGTATTCTAGAATACCTTCGGCATTTTTCACATTTCCTAACATACTCCATTGCTTGACTAACCATTTGCAGCCAATAGAAGCCTTGTCACGTAACTCTCTTGGCTATCTTAATTCCGTTAGAATGATTTCCACATAAACCCTCATATGTTTCTTTTAACAAATTGAGCCCATCTTCAAGGCTTACACATCTCGAGTATTGGAGTGAATGCCCTTTTTTGTAAAGCACCTTGTCTATAATTATGAAGGTAGAGGCTTGGCATTTAACCTTCATAGCATCTTGCCCACTAGTAGGTAAGGTTCCATTTAAGAGATAATCTATGATGGAGGACATCCAAGTGTTCTCATAATAGAAATCATTTTCAATTGGCACGGGTTCCTCACTAGGAGCAATGTCCTTTTCCTCTTCAGTCTCTTTTGCCAAAGTCTGATATCTAGTCAATACTAGCAGTTTCTTTCCTAATTCGGGCGCCTCTTTCTCAATGCTAGGCTTTTCCTGATATCCTATAGGGATTATTCAAGTTTAAGGCGATCCTCTCGAGTAGGTCAGTTTTTCCAAAGAGTCGGCTTGAGAGTTTTCCCCTCTTGGGATCTGATGTATGGAAAAGTATTCGAATTGAGTGAGCATCTCCAGTATTCTCTTCACATATAGCACTAATCGGGCATCCTTGGTTTGGTAGGTTTGCTTTATCTGGTTTACCATTAGCTGTAAGTTGCTAAAGATCTCAATCTACGGTGTCTTTAAATGTAGTGTCAAATTCAATCTTGCCACCATCGACTCATATTCTGCCATCTTCATTTGAAGCTCCATCCACAAATAACTTCCATTTAACCTGCAGATCATTTTCCTTTGTTGACTGTTCTGTAACGAAACTTGTGCACTCATTTACAAAGTATACTAGAGCCTCCCCTTTAATCGCTGTTCGAGGTTGGAACTCAATTTTGTATTGGCTAGGATCGATTCCCCACTTTACTAACCTTCCAGAGGTTTTTAGCACATTGAAAATTTGTTTGAGGGGAAAGTTGGTTAAAACCTTAATGGAATGTTCCTGAATGTAACCTCTAAGCTTAAGTGCTGTAAGTATTAGACAATAGGCTAACTTCTCTACCATGAGGTATCAGATTTGTAACACCCCACCTTCATTAAGGTCACTCACAAAGGGAATTCCTTAACTTTGATGGAGCGTTTTAGTAGACAGAACAGAAATTTACAAGACAGATAAAACAATACTTGAAAAATTAATAACTTTATTACAACAGAAACCGAAGTAAGTTTGGTTACATCTTTTCAAATCACAATATCAGAATTCAAGTACAAAATATCAGTCTTGTACAAAAGCCTTCAGAATGCATAGTTTTTAAAATCATAATCCCCAACATAAACTGCCATGGAAAGATAGAGCCAAGCCAAGCGATACTTCAAGCAGAGGAAATCCGAATCAAGCTCCTATATTTCCACCCTAAAAACCTAGGGGGGGGGATGAAAGAAAAGGGGCGAAAACAAGCAAGGTCAGACATAAAGTCTGGCAAGTCCAGTGACTTTCAGCATATGAACAGATAATAATATCATGACACGAAAATAAAGCTGGATAAGAGAAAACAGCAACAGGAGTAACAGGTATACTTAAGCTAAACAGAAGAAACAGAATGATATAGCCCAAGTTATGCTTCTTACTTACATCTTACTTTTCCGCACTATTACTAGTATAACAGGATTAGGTGCTACCCTAATGTCTAAACTGAAACAGAAACGGAACAGAATAATCTATACAGAAACAGAATGCCAGTAATGGGCCTTTACCACCCCAACAGACAGAAGGTACATAAACGGAATCAGAGACGGAAACAGAATAATCCCTACGGAAACAGAATGTTAGAATTAGGTGTACACTAGTAAATGGGCCTTTACCACCCCAACATACAGTACCACGCAGAAACAGACAGGTGTTACCACCCAACAAAAACAGACGGTACCCCAATGGAAACAGACAGAACTAAGTGTACCCTAAATCTACCCCCAAGCGATCGACTCCCTAATACATAAATACCCTGTGCCAGCCCCACAGAAGGGTGTATCACTCCCTAAAGTGGCAACCTTTGAATGACACAGACCTATTTACAGATGTCACGGCGTCTTACATCCTCAGAGGCAAACCGGGATCCATGCACGTACATGACCCGGTTGGAACGCACCATCAACACCCCTCGCCATTATCAGATTGAACCGCTTATAATTAGTTCATTAAGCGTGCCCGGACCCTACCTACTGTTGGGTCATAGTTTTGATACCAGAAAGGGTTACTGAATAATATGGGTTCCAAACAACAGATGACACAAGTATTTTCCCTCCTAACCTTATGTCCCCAGACTAATGGATTTCAGATTAACTTGTTTACAAGTTTTCAGACTTACAGAGTTCAGATCAACTAGTTCACAGATCAGAAAATCAAGTCAACAGGTTTTCAGACTAACAGATCAGATGTACAGTTTTAACAGACTTACAGATTGTCTAGCTTTGTATTGGGCCTACAGATTCATAAACTTGTTTATTAATTCATCAGTCCAGTTGGTTTAGCCCTATCTACCCAACACGTTTTAGGCATCATATTTATCTCAGATTTGCATTAATTAAATATTACTACGCAGACCTCTCACATTAGGTCGGTAGCTTGTGGCCGCTGGATAAGCCGGGCGGTTCCGGGCAGACTTCTGCAACAAGCCAGACCTAACCTCGTGTTTAAGCATATTTTAGTTATGCCTACGACCTCTCACATTAGACTAGCAGTTTGCGGTTGCTGGTTAAGCCGGTTGGGTCCGGGCAGGCTTCTACCGCAAACATGAGTCTAACCTCGTGTCTCAGCATTTTTATTATAACCAGTTTATTCCATTACAAATTGTACAACTATCAGACTAACAGATATGACTTCTTTTCAAGTCGCAGCAGATTAATCAAATTAACATGTTTTACTCAATCTTAGATCGAGCCTACGGATTTTCATACACAAATTACAATCATTCAACTTTTCAGCAGATTTAACAGATTTAGCTGTTCGGGTGGTTAACCAGATTTAGCAGAATTAGGCAACTCAACGGATTTAGCAGATTAGGCATAATTAGCAGATTAGGCGATTCAACATATGTAATAGTTTAGGCAATTCAACAGATTAAACAGGTAACAGATTAGGCAAATTTAGCATATTAAGCAGATAATAGTTTTAGTCGATTTAAACAATCCTTAAAGTCCTATTCACATATCTTGCCTAATTCATAAAGTAAGCCTAAATTTATATGCCCAAATTATGGTCATAATCCACCATATATCATATGTCCCAAATTTTAGTTAAACTTGCATAGTTCAGAATATTCTCCAAAAACCTTACATATAAATTATGCCAAATATAGCCATTGATTACAATCCATGTCACATATCAAAAAAAAACCTTTACTTAGGTGTATTCACACTTAACAATCATCAAATCTTAATATGGATCTTTACACCTAAGTTATGTGCAAATTAATTCTTTTTTTTTTTCAATTCCAGACTATAAAATATAGTATGTCCAAATCTAGATCTTGAATTATAACTTGTACTATGCATCCAAATCAGTTACATGTTCACAGTTAAACTTTACGCCCCAAATCCCAAGTCATATATCTAATATTCTTTATGCCTCAAAACTCAAGACATACGTTAAATACACCTTATGTTTTAAATACAACATGCCCAATTATATGCCTCATATTTATGTTCTAAGTTACAACCTATGTTCTTTATGTTCTAAGTCACAATAATCCTTTCCTTCCAAGTCATAGATCATCTTATGCAATATGCCTCAAGTTTATGTCCAGAATTACAACATGCGTTGTATCCTCAAATTAATTACAAATCGATTTTGCCCAAATATGCCTCATTCAATATTCTTTCCAAATTTAGCCTTTATGCGTTCATCTCTTATGAGACTTTGCTCAGGCTCGTGGTAGCCTGGCTATCAAACAAAAAGAAAGATGAAGAAATACGGAACAAACAGAATAATAAAACAGAGGAACAGATCTGATAAATAGAAAAAAGGCATAATCTCAGATTCAGTTTTATAATTATGTCAAGATCATGATTAAACTTCATATCGGAAAATAACTGCACTTGCCTTGATTGGATTATAGAAGAAGAGTTGCAGTAGTTCTCTTTTAACCTAATCCAGATTTGGAAGAAGATGCACTAGTTCTAGATTTGATTCCAGCAGAGTAGCGACGCCATTATTTTATTTATTTATTCCTATTATCTCAGAGGCAGCATAAGGAGAGAAGAATGGTGTAAAAAGAATGGGGCTAGGGAGCTATTTATATAGGATTAGGCGAGCGAATCTAGACTGAAAACGAGGCCAGATACATCAGAATGAACCCAGGCTCAAAACTGGGTTCGGGCACCAGGTCGACCCCCAGGTCGACTAGTCCCTGGGAGGTCGACCATAGTGTCGACCCCCAGGTCGACCTGGTCCTGGGCGGGAAAATTCCCGCCCAATCCGCGCTGGGATTTGAATTTGAATTTCGAATTTGAATTTCGAGCTGTTTTTGATTCTGAAAATTCATGAAACTTCGGAGGGTCATATCTCCCTCATACGGACTCCGTTTCTCGAAAACTTAGTCTCGATTTCATGCAGAATTTCGAGACGAACCCAATGGAACAACCCATTTTCCATGATTCTTATTTTAAAATTTAATTCTGCCTTGATTTATGGTCTTAACATGTTATTAAAATACGGGTTGTTACATTCTCCCCTCCTTAAAGTATTTCGTCCCCGAAATCTTCAAGTTAAGAAGAATGCATCCGATCATCCAATCATCCATCTACTCAAACATCATTCACAAGCAAACATTGTCCTTAAAAGATTTCTAATGCTGTATGAACTTATGCAAGAGTGTGTGTATATGTGCTTATCTAATGCAAAGATCAGGCGGTCCACTGATTCAGTTGACCTTCTTAATGTGAATTATGTCAGTGCCATGAGTCCAACATGTATGCAATTTTCCTATTTGATACATATCATTTCTATATGAGTGCACAACCGTTCATTCATATGCAACATCCATGTGCTGAGTCAACCATTTTGCATCCATAAAAAAATGCACACACATCCATATGTAGTATGAGAGTGTTTTTGAGCCGATCTAGTGCCTAGTGTGTGTATATGCATCCACGAGCAATCACTAGCAACCACTTGCATCCACTTGCAACCATCAAACATAACATGTCTCAAACACATGTTTACACCCATTAGTTTCTACCTAAAGGTCGAAGGATAAAGTCGAGAGATAGAAGCAAGTATAATTAAAACTAAAGCTAGGTCCCCATTAGACATCGGTTTTAGAGAATAACCCCCTAAGTATCAACCCCGAAGACCGAAATCAACATCAGATTAATACTCAGAGAATCACTCCCATTAAACAAATGCCCAACTGGAAATCTATTTCACACTTTGAGTAAAACTCCTATCCTTTTCAGAAACCTACAGACTACTGATACAGATCAGATTATCAAATGATTCTTAGGAAACTAAGCACGATAAAAACTCAGAATGTATGCGTCATGGTCAACTTAACGCCCAACACTGATGCCCTCAAACCCCAACTTATCATAAACAGATGAGTCGTAACCCTCATGGGGTCTGAGACTATAACGGAACCAGAAACAAGACTAGTATTAAAGTGCAGAGTTTCAATTACAGAATCAAAATGCCAGAATCAGAAAGAGTTTTTAACTCCTCAATCAGATAAGGAAATTAAACCTTCTACATAAATTTTCTTATTTCTACCCTATCTACCAGTCACTTGAGCATTCGCCTATCCTCCAGAAGTGGGTTCTGCCCTCTGCCCTTGCCCCCGTTTCTTTGGGCAGTCCCTTGTGAAGTGCCCCATTTCTCCACAGTTGAAGCAAGTGCCCTTCCTTTTTCTGCAATCCTTGTTCCGACGGGTCGAGCTTCCATAAGTAAAGCACTTATTCTCCTTCTTGGGCCCTGCCTTCTTGTTCTGTGGTCCTTCAAGCTTTTCCTCTTTCTTTTTACTTTCGGCTTCCTCTTCATGCATTAACGCCATGTCCACCAATTTTTCGAAGGTTGCCCCCATAGGAATGTGGGACATCGCCAATCCGTGTAGCAGCTCATTCAAACCTTTAGCAAACCTTAGTGCCTTCTTATGCGGTGTATTTACCAATTCTAAGACGAATCTTGCCAATTGATTAAACTTGTTGACGTACTCTCTCACCGATAAATTCCCTTGCTTCAACGCCAAGAACCTTTCTACGTATAGACTCTCTTCCGCTCGTGCGAGAAATTTCATCTCGAGCCTGTGCCTGAAATCCATTCATCTCTCTACCGGACGCTCTCCATTTGTGACCTCCCACCAATAAGAAGCTTCGTCCTTAAGCAACCATACCACCAAATGTATCTTCTGCCTATCGTCCACCTCGAAGATAACGAACAAATCTTCAGTTTCTTTGAGCCAGTTCCTTGCTTCCACGAAGGATTCAGTTCCATTAAAGTTCTTCCCACCCATGGCTTGAAAGTCTCTACATATCTTCGGGAAAGTATTCACGTGCGGAGGAGGAGGAATCGCTGCAGCTGGGGGAGGAGGGACGTTTGTTGGGCCCACATCATTAGCCCTAACTTCTAGGTACCTCCTGAACCAGCCAGGTATCGGTACGCCCTCCAGAAGGTTAAGATCCCCAGACATGCTGAAACGAAAGAAAAAGGAAAGATTCAAAAAAAAGAATAGAAAGATAGGCTATGGCTTTGGGGATTATGTTTTCCAAAATAAACTCTACTTTTGAAAAACTTCTCTTTTTTTAAAAAAAACCTTTTTAAAAATAGGTTTCCAAAACTTTTTATCAAATCCGGTAACCTTCAGCTCTGATACCAAGTGTAACACCCTACCTCCGTTAAGGTCACTCACAAAGGGAATGCCTTAACTTTGATGGAGCGTTTTAGTAGACAGAACAGAAATTTACAAGACAGATAAAACAATACTTGAAAAATTAATAACTTTATTACAACAGAAACCGAAGTAAGTTTGGTAACATCTTTTCAAATAACAATATCAGAATTCAAGTACAAAATATCAGTCTTGTAAAAAGCCTTCAGAATGCATAGTTTTAAAAATCATAATCCCCAACATAAACTGCCATGGAAAGATAGAGCCAAGCCCAAGCGATACTTCAAGCAGAGGAAATCTAAATCAAGCTCCTATATTTCCACCCTAAAAACCTTGGGGGGGGGGGGGGAACGAAAGAAAAGGGGCGAAAACAAGCAAGGTCAGACATAAAGTCTGGCAAGTCCAGTGACTTTCAGCATATGAACAGATAATAATATCATGACATGAAAATAAAGCTGGATAAGAGAAAACAGCAATAGGAGTAACAGGTATACTTAAGCTAAACAGAAGAAACAGAATGATATAGCCCAAGTTATGCTTCTTACTTACATCTTACTTTTCTGCACTAATACTAGTATAACAGGATTAGGTGCTACCCTAATGTCTAAACTGAAACAAAAACGGAACAGAATAATCTATACAGAAACAGAATGCCAGTAATGGGCCTTTACCACCCAAACAGACAGAAGGTACATAAACGGAATCAGAGACGGAAACAGAATAATCCCTACGGAAACAGAATGTTAGAATTAGGTGTACACTAGTAAATGGGCCTTTACCACCCCAACAAACAGTACCACGCAGAAACAAACAGGTGTTACCACCCAACAGAAACAGACGGTACCCCAATGGAAACAGACAGAACTAAGTGTACCCTAAATTTACCCCAAGCGATCGACTCCCTAATACATAAATACCCTGTGCCAGCCCCACAGAAGGGTGTATCACTCCCTAAAGTGGCAACCTTTGAATGACACAGACCTATTTACAGATGTCACGGCGTCTTACATCCTCAGAGGCAGACCGGGATCCATGCACGCACATAACCCGGTTGGAACGCACCATCAACACCCCTCGCCATTATCAGAATGAACCGCTTATAATTAGTTCAGTAAGCGTGCCCGAACCCTACCTACTGTTGGGTCATAGTTTTGATACCAGAAAGGGTTACTGACTAATATGGGTCCCAAACAACAGATGACACAAGTATTTTCCCTCCTAACCTTGTGTCCCCAGACTAATGGATTTCATATTAACTTGTTTACAAGTTTTCAGACTTACAGAGTTCAGATCAACTAGTTCACAGATCAGAAAATCAAGTCAACAGGTTTTCAGACTATCGGATCAGATGTACAGTTTTAACAGACTTACAGATTGTCTAACTTTGTATTGGGCCTACAGATTCACGAAACAGGTTTATTAATTCATCAGTCTAGTTGGTTTAGCCCTATCTACCCAACACGTTTTAGACATCATATTTATCTCCGATTTGCATTAATTAAATATTAATGCGCAGACCTCTCACATTAGGTCGGTAGCTTGTGGCCGCTGGATAAGCCGGGCGGTTCCGGGCAGACTTCTGCCACAAGCCAGACCTAACCTCGTGTCTAAGCATATTTTAGTTATACCTACGACCTCTCACATTAGACTAGTAGTTTGCGGTTGCTGGTTAAGCCGGTTGGGTCCGGGCAGGCTTCTACCGCAAACATGAGTCTAACCTCGTGTCTCAGCATTATTATTATAACCAGTTTATTCCATTACAAATTATACAACTATCAGACTAACAGATTTGACTTCTTTTCAAGTCGCAGCAGATTAATCAAATTAACAAGTTTTACATAATCTTAGATCGAGCCTACAGATTTTCATACACAAATTACAATCATTTAACTTTTCAACAGATTTAACAGGTTTAGCAGTTCAGGCTTTTCAACAGATTTAGGAGAATTAGGCAACTCAACGGATTTATCAGATTAGGAATAATTAGCAGATTAGGCATAATTAGCAGATTAGGCGATTCAACATAGGTAACAGTTTAGGCAATTCAACAGATTAAACAGGTAACAGATTTAGCAGATTAGGAAAATTTAGCATATTAAGCAGATAACGGTTTTAGTCGATTTAAACATTCCTTAAAGTCCTATTCACATATCTTGCCTAATTCATAAAGTAAGCCTAAACTTATATGCCTAAATTATGGTCATAATCCACCATATAACATATGTCCCAAATTTTAGTTAAACTTGCATAGTTCAGAATATTCTCCAAAAACCTTACATAGAAATTATGCCAAATATAGCCATTGATTACAATCCATGTCACATATCCAAAAACCCCCCTTTACTTAGGTGTATTCACACTTAACAATCATCAAATCTTAATATGGATCTTTACACCTAAGTTATATGCAAATTAATTCTTTTTTTTTTCAAATTTAAGACTATAAAATATAGTATGTCCAAATCTAGATCTTGAATTATAACTTGTACTATGCATCCAAATCAGTTACATGATCACAGTTAAAATTTACGCCCCAAATCCCAATTCATATGTCTAATATTCTTTATGCCTCAAAACTCAAGACATACGTTAAATACACCTTATGTTTTAAATACAACATGCCTAATTATATGCCTCATATTTATGTTCTAAGTTACAACCTATGTTCTTTATGTTCTAAGTCACAATAATCCTTTCCTTCCAAGTCATAGATCGTCTTATGCAATATGCCTCAAGTTTATGTCCAAAATTACAACATGCGTTGTATCCTCAAATTAATTACAAATCGATTTTGCCCAAATATGACTCATTCTATATTCTTCCCAAATTTAGCGTTTATGCGTTCATCTCTTATGAGACTTTGCTCAGGCTCGTGGTAGCCTGGCTATCAAACAAAAAGAAAGAGGAAGAAATACAGAACAAACAGAATAATAAAACAGAGGAACATATCTGATAAATAAAAAAGGCATAATCTTAGATTCAGTTTTATAATTATGTCAAGATCATGATTAAACTTCATATCGGAAAATAACTGCACTTACCTTGATTGGATTATAGAAGAAGAGTCGCAGTAGTTCTCTTTTAATCTAATCCAGATTTGGAAGAAGATGCACTAGTTCTAGATTTGAATCCAGCAGAGTAGCGACGCCATTATTTTATTTATTTATTCCTATTATCTCAGAGGCAGCATAAGGAGAGAAGAATGGTGTAAAATGAATGGGGCTAGGGTGTAACGACCCGCATTCTACGCATCATAGGATCGTAGAATATTTATTTCTGTCACACACAAAGTTGTATGGTCATGTAACTTTGGGAGGCGACGACTGGGGTCATTTCCCATGTTCATGATTTTTCCCAATTTTTAAATGACCATTTTACCCCTAGTTGGAACTGTTTTGGCCATAACTTTTGACTGGAAATGAATTTTGACTTGAAACCACTTCCATTGGCTCCGGATGATGGTTTCTCTTTGCGTAGAGTGGTCACATTAGCCAAATGGACTCACCATTTGGGAGAGATGGCTGAAACAAGTTTCAGATGGTGAAAAACAGCTTAATTGGGCTTAACCGGGTAATTAGCAACTAGGCCCAGAAGGGAATTTCGGGTTTAGAGGTATAGGAGGACTGATTAGGGTTGGGGAATCGCTTTCATTTCAGTTTTGAGCCGCCACAAACCTTCTTGAGACCTTAGTAATGGCTTCCATCTTCTAAAACCACTCCAAAACACATTTTTAGTGAAGATTAAGCCTAAACCACATCAAAACAAGGCCAAATAGCATCAGAGCAAGGTTGGAGCTGCTGCTATACATAGGAATTTGACCCAAACAGAGAGTATTTCAGATTTGGTGTTTTATTTTGTGGCCAAGGTGAGTGATAGCATCGTTTTGACACTAATTACAGTTAATTAAGGGTAATTAGTGAAGATTAGCGAATTTATACACCAATAAATTCTGGAAAAATGTTTAGAAATTCTTAAATAATATTTTATGCCTCTGTTAGAAATTTGGTTCGATTTAGTTAAGTTTTATTAATTCTATGATTAGTCTTATTTAATCATGCTTAAGGGAAAAATAGGATTTTGGGCATCTTTGATCCATTTTGACATGTAAATTCATGGTTTTGGTGTTTGTGGTTGCTCTTACATGTTGCTATGACTCTATGGTATGTTTTATGATTGATTAGAATAGTTAAATTGTTCGAAAACGTCGTCGAATGACGTAGAAAGCTCGCTGGAAAGTTGCAGAAATGTGCAGGTTCCGAACCGGTTCGGATCGGAGCAGGGGTCGGATCGGATTAGTGAACTGACCAAGGAAATCCGAACTGGATTGGGACTTGTCAATGGAGGAGGCTTGGCGAGAAGGAAGGCCGTTTACTTAGAGTTGGAGTGGACAAAGGGATCGGATCGGAAGAATAATGGAGACCAGATCGGATCGACTCAAGAATGGAAGGCTACGACTGGAGCAAGGCGAAGGGAGCAGATCGGATCGGAGTAGATGGAGAACGGGAGCGGATCGGATCGGAGTAGATGGAAAACGAGGGAGCTGATCGGAGAAAACTGGAAGGAATACAGTAACCCGACCCGACCCGGAGGAGGACACCGACCCGACCCGAAGTGGAGTATCCGACCCGAACCGAATGAAAAGATGACCACCGAACCGAACCGACGAGGGTGATGACTACCGAACCGAACCGAATTCTAGGACTGTTACTGCGCGACAACTCTTCTGAAGACCCACTCCAATTCGACCAAACCCAAGATGCAAAGGAAGTCCAAATGAGAAGTTAGAGTTCAAGATCCAGATGGGAATCAACGAGTTCGCTTCATGGTTGGGCTTTGCTGCGGGACGCGTGCTAAGAGGTTTACGATGTCTATAGCTTTGGACCACTATGGTAGGAGGTACGGAGGCGGATTCAGGGCCATTATGGCATCGGTAGAACCAAGGGCTACAACCAATGAAGTGGGTCATTGAAATGTTTGGTCATGACTCCATGTGTTTAGCTTGGTCACAGCAGGGTTTCTACAAGTCGGGATTCGTCGTTACCTCAGTTTGTCTAGTGTTCCAAAGTGGTAGATATCGTATGCTTTACGCACTGAGTGAGAGATGTGAGGATGGTTGCTATAGTTGATTTGTTTGCTATCATTATGACATGCACACCCCCCCCCCCCCCCCCGTATCCTTACACTCTTTATTATGGCACCTTAGAGTACTGTACGGTATGTGGTACTAACTCTTTGGTTGCAGGTCCAGGTTCAGGTATGGTTTAGTATACCTGTTATCATTCTGTTTAGATGCTTATCGCGCATACCAGGCTTTATGTCTGACCCAGAGTTTTATGTCTCCTCTTATTACTCTAGGTGCTCGCACGAGCAGACTAGAGACAGGTTAGCTGGTGATGCACGGGTAGATGATCCGGAGACGAGCAGGAGGCTTCCACGTAATATATACATAGTATTCTCCCTGTGTTGTTGAAGATCACTGGTTGGGCATTGGTGGTGTATCTTCTACTTTAGCTTTCTTTTGATTAGAGATAGTAAATTTGGAAAATTGTAATAAGCTGTATTTGGATTTCCGCTGCTCTGATGATTGATGTTGATTTTAGTTATCAGCTTATGCACTGTCTCACCTGTTTTATGTCAAGTATATTATTATTATATTTCATTCCTGTAACACCCCGCGAATTCTATAACTGTGAAATTCACAAATTAAAGTATAATTAATTTCAAATCAAAGAACTAAGGGAAACGGGATACGCCATTACATTCGTCTCGGAAAAATACGCGAAATAGAGTCCGAGTTTTCGAAAAACGGAGTCCGTATGAAGAAGATATGGCCTTCGGAAGTTTCTGAATTAAGTTTAAAATTCAAACAGAATAAAATATCTCAGAAAATCAAGTTTAAATTCCAAAATGGGGCCCAATGGGCCAGGGCGGAAGAACACCCACCTAAGGCACCCAGGTCGACTGGGCTGTCGACCTGGTCTAGCCAGGTCGACAGGGCTGTCGACCTGGTCCAGACCCAGGTCGAACCCAGTCCACCCTGGATGGCCTATTCTATGTTGGTCGATTTTCTGCAGTCTGCTTTGTCATTAGGGCTAGGTGGCAGGCTCTAATTGGTCTCTCCTTAGGATGAATGGCTACGATCAATCCAAGCAACATCAATGGTCCTAATCAGTTCATTACCCCTATAAAAATGACCCTAGACTCAACCCTAATCTATTCATTCAAAAATAAGAACAAAGCCGCCATGTTGCTGAGGAACGACTAAGAGTAGCCACCAATTGGAGAGAGGATTAGGAGACAAATTCTAAGGCATAAAGCAACTCAATCAAATCAAATCGCATCTTCAAATCCCTAAATTTGAGAATTCACCACACCATTGTAAGTAGAGTATTATTTTGGTATGAACAAATAACTGTGTTGGTTTGTATACTTGATTGTGGTGATAAATAATTCATAATTTGTGCGTTACTATGATTCTTATCGATTTGGAATATTGTATACGTTTGGATATTCTCGAATTATGTTATTCAGTTATGAAAAACTACATGCGGTAGTTTTATGCAAGTATACGTTTGGAATATTCGCAAATTATGTAATCCTTGTTGAAGCTACATGTATGTAGTTGTTTAACTGAAACTTATGCAAGTTTGGGGTTTTGCTACTATGCCATCATAATGTGTATTTTTATAAAAACATCATTTTTGTGAAGTAATTGGAATAAGTTTGGGTTATCATAGTCCATATGAAATTATGTTGAAAATTTGGCATCATGATCTATGTATTAAGTCATGCTTTTGTACTAGAAAACCTATTTGCAAACTAATGAATATGACTAGGCCATGATTGATATTTGGCATAATTGAAATCCATGTTAAGTCTATATTGTTTACAAGAATTATATGATGACAGATGTGGTACATAGCTAGGTTAGATTCAAAATCCCTTTTTGCAAGTTTGCATGACTAAAGTAAAAATCATGATTTCATGTTAGAAATATTTATGCCATGGTTATGTGAACAAATTTAACTATACTTTTGTGTTAGTAACAAAAGTAAACACCTTTGTAAACATGTAGTAATCTTATGAACATGATTTGCTTATGTTTGACATTATGCCTGAATAAAAATATAGGTTTATGTTGTATAGTGATATTCTTAACTTAACTACAAGTTTACATGGTTTGATTCATGTCACTTATGCTTTATGACCAAAGTATATGTCACTACTATGCAAGTACATCAGTTTCTATTTTGTATTTCCAACGTCATATTGCAAGTTCATGCGTTCACATTCCCCCTTTTTGTGTATGTAATCTCGCTTTAAGCCTCCCCTTTTCGCATGGCTAAGTTGGGCTTAAAAAGGCTAAGCCCAACATATATATAATAAACGGACGTGTTAAACGGGGGAAAATAACGTTGGGTTAAAATTACTAATGAATGAAAATATAAAATAGAAGGGCCCAAATTCAGGTATGGGTTGGGCCCATGATTGGTGTAACCTTTGCACCATTAACTTAATAATGGGCCGCAAATATTTACATATAAGAAAATAAAGAAGAAAGACAAAATATGTAAATGTAGAACATACGATGTGTTTAACCCGAGGTTGGATTGAGTTGTGATGTAAACCTGCCCGGAACCGCCCGGCTGTCCAGTAGTCACAACAATACCTATCCAATGTGGGAGGTTAAACATGGAGCCCAATAAGGACCCGAGGTTAGACTGAGTTGTGGCGTAAGACTGCCCGGAACCAACCGGCAACAGGCAGCCACAACAATACCTGTCTAATGTGAGAGGTCAAGGCTTTAATAAGACAATTAAAGCTGAGTCAGGATTGTTAGGATTAAGTGGACTAAAAACTTAATCAAAATGAAACATGCTAAACTAAACGGACTGGTGGGGGTTAGGTAGGAAAACACTTAACCAACTTAGCATGTTGGCTAGAGATAGAAAACCTAGTAACGGGGGACCCTTTTCAGCAGTAACCCTAGAAGGTGTATCAGGATACCCTGAAACTAGGCAGGGTGGGGCACGATTACTGGGCTGATTATAAGAGGTCAAATCGACGGCGGTGGTGTAGCAGTGTAGGTTCTAACGGGGTGCGGGCGTGCACACACCCCGGCGCAGAAAATAAAGGCACTGGGCACCAGTAGCATACCTGTGCATTCTAAGGTTGTGTCGGGCCGCCACCATGGGACTTGATACACCCCATGGTGGGACCAGCATAGGTAACTACAACATCGGGGGCCGTAAGACACATGTAACTATGCGAGTAGGAGCCGATGATCACAGAATGGATCACTTCACCCTGATTATGGGGTGCCAGTTGGAAACTAGTTTATATGGGTTCAGAGATTAACATGGGGTACGATAGTATATTCGACCCTAGACAACTTAACCAAGTTATAGTGCTTTCCCACTTCTTGTTTATACTTATCATACCCAGTTCTTTATTCATAGACAGAATAGTACTAGACTTACTCAGGCTTTATGTCTGACTCTACTTTTCTTTCGTCTTCTTTTCTTCCGTTCCCCCCCCCCCAGGTCCACAAGGAGGGAACACTGCAGCTTGACCAGCCTTAACATCCAGCTTGAAGAAGAGAAATGTATTGCTTGGACCTTTTCGTTTGAAACTATGGCTTTGGACAAACTCTATGGGGCTTTTGCAGTTTATCTATGTTTTATTTATGCTTCTTTAAATAATGTAATCAAGACAGATTATGAAAGTGTTATGTTATGTTTTGGAAAAAGATGTAAGACAATTATGGTGATGTTGTTGTAGCACGTATTTGCTTTTATGAAATAAAAGTTGTTGATTTTCCGCTGTTTACAAATATGTGTTCTTATATCTGTCTTGTATATCTGTGACTTATACTTATAAACCTCCACCAAAATTAGGGCATTCCCTTTGAGAGTGACCCTAACGGAGGTGGGGTGTTTCACTTGGTATCAGAGCATAGGTTTACTAGATAAGATAAAAAGTTTTGAAAATTTATTTTCAAAAAGGAAATTTTAAAGAAGCATTTTTAAAAAGAAAAATATTATTTTATTCTAAAAGGAAAAGTCCACTCCCCAAAGCCATAGGTACTATCTCTTATCCTTCGTTTTGAATCTATCCTTTTTGTTTCAGCATGTCTGAAGACCTTAACTTGCCAGAAGGGGTGCCAATACCTGGTTGGTTTAGGCGGTTCTTAGAAGCAAGAGCCACTCAGCCAGGTCCTACCGTTCCTCCTCCCCCAGCTGCCGGAAATCATCCAGCTGCAGCGGCACCTTTTCCTCCACCTCCTCCTCGGGGAAACACATTTGCTAAGATATGTAGAGATTTTAAAGCTATGGGAGGAAAGGATTTCCATGGAACTGAGTCCTTCGTGGCAGCTAGAAATTGGCTGAAAGAAACTGAGGACCTATTCATCATCTTTGAGGTAGAGGATAGACAAAAAGTACAATTGGCAGTGTGGCTATTGAAGGGCGAGGCTTCCTACTGGTGGGAAGTCACTAATGCTGAAAGACCAGTGGAGACATGGGAGGACTTTAGGGCAAGGTTTGAGACTAAATTTCTCTCAGATGCGGAAAGAAGTTTGCAGTTGGAAAGATTCTTATTTCTAAAGCAAGGGGACAAGACAGTCAGAGAGTATGTGAATCAGTTCGATGAGCTGGCTAGGTTTGGGCTTGACCTAGTCAACACCCCGCACAAGAAGGCTCTCCATTTCGTCAAAGGGTTGAATGAGCCATTACACAGTTTGGCCATGACCCATATACCCATGGGAGCCACGTATGAAAGATTGGTGCAAATGGCATTGCTGAATGAAGAGGACAAGGGAAAGAAGGAGACAAAGGCAGAAAGCTCTCAAGGGAAGAAAGAGGGTTTGCAGCCTAAGAAGACAGACTTTAAGAAGGGCGGGAAAGGCAACAATGAGAAGAGGAAGTGCAATTTCTGTGGCAAAGTAGGGCACTTAGTAAAGGACTGCCGGAAAAAGAAGGCCAAGGAGAATGGTGGGTGCTTTTCTTGCGGTGAGACAGGCCACAGGGCTAAGGACTGCCCAAAGAAACGAGGATAGGGGCAGAGGGCTGGATCCACCCCAGGGGCACAGGTTCATGTGCTGGAAGCGCCACCTCTGCAACAACGAGGTATAAATACTTCTGTAGAAAGCGTAGTTTATCTTTATGATCACCCCGTTCGCACTTTATTTGATTCTGGCGCATCACACTCCTTTATCTCGTCTGCTTTAGTAGAATCTCTGCACCTAAAAACTAGTATGTAGAGGACCCCTTAATTGTTTCAAACCCAATTGGGGGCCCAGCTCATTTGTCTATGATCTGTTTGGGATTGAAAATTTCTATTCTAAGTGTAGAATTTCAATGTAGTGCCTTTGTTTTGGGCTTTTTGGGTTATGGTTTGATCTTGGGTATGGATTGGCTATCCAGTAATGGGGCCATCCTTGATTGTGAGAAAAGGGTTGTTAGGCTCCTAACCCAGCTCGGTAATACTTTGGAAATTTCTTGTAATCCCTCGTATGCGGTTATGCTTAGTTATCTTGAATCGCTAGATGCCTCTGTTGAAAATTTACAATCAGTTAGAGTGGTCCGGGAATATCCGGATGTCTTCGAGGAGGTGAAGGGCTTGCCTCCGAAGCGGGAAATAGACTTCCGCATATATCTTGTAGATAATGCAAAGCCCGTTGCGTTGCCCGTTAGACACATGGCTCCACGAGAAAGGAAAGAGCTCAGTAAACAGATTAAAGAGCTTCTAGTGAAGGGGTTCATTAGGAGGAGCATTTTAGAATGGGGCGCTCCAGTGGTGTTCGCTACAAAGGCGGATGGTTCACTCCGTCTATGTGTTGACTATAGGGAGCTCAACAAGCTAACGAAAAAGAATAGGCACCCTCTCCCTAGAATTGACGATTTATTTGACCAGCTTGTAGGGGCGTCTGTTTTCTCCCAACTCGATTTAGCAACCGGTTTTCATCAGCTAAGGGTGGCTGAAGATAGCATCGATAAAACGGCGTTCAGAACCCCAGACGGCTTCTTTGAATGGCTTGTCATGCCTTTCGGCTTGACAAATGCACCTGCTTACTTCGTGGACCTGATGAGTAGGGTATTTAGAGATTTCCTCAACAAATTCGTAGTGGTCTTCGTAGATGATATCCTTATCTTCTCAAAAAGTGAAGAGGAACATGCTCAGCACTTAAGGGCAATCATGGAAACTTTGCGCGTCCATCAACTAAAAGCCAAATTCTCCAAATGCCACTTTTGGAGAGAAGAGGTGAGGTTCCTTGGGCACATAGTATCCAAACAAGGGTTAGCAGTGGACCCTGCCAAGGTAGTGGCGGTACAAGATTGGAAGACACCAAGGAATGCAACTGAGGTCCGAAGTTTTCTAGGACTAGCAGGTTTCTATCGAAAGTTTATAAGGGATTTTGCGAAAATCTCAGCTCCACTCACGAAATTGACTAAGAAGAATCTAGTGTTCAATTGGGATTTGGATTGCGAGTTTGCTTTCCAACGACTAAAAAGGGCTCTCACAACAGCCCCAGTTTTGACGCTGCCAGATGGGAACAAGATGTTCACTGTTTATACGGATGCATGTGGGACAGGGCTAGGCGCCGTCTTAATGCAAGAAGGAAGGGTAGTAGCTTATGGCGGGAGGCAGTTGAAGGTGCACGAAAAGAACTACCCAACCCACGATCTTGAGTTAGCCGCCATCGTCTTTGCACTCAAGTCTTGGCGACAATATCTCCTAGGTGAGAAGTTCGAACTTTACACTGACCATAAATCGTTGAAATATCTTTTCTCGCAGAAGGATCTTAACTTGAGGCAACAAAGATGGATGGAGTTTCTTGCCTCGTACGATTTCGAAATCTCCTACACTCCGGGTAAAGGCAACGTAGTGGCAGACGCGTTGAGCCGAAAGAAATTGACCCTAAGCCCGTTGTTTGTTGAAAGACAAAGCCTAGAGTTTATAGCCAGTTTCGACTTTAGGCCTTCCTCCAATTTCGTACCAAGCTTGCTAGCATCTCTCGAAGTGCGCCCAACTTTAGTGGATTCAGTAGGGACAGCACAACGCGAAGACCCTCAGCTTGTGGAAACAATTGATAGGCTAATTAGGGGTGAGACTTCAAGTCACCTCAACAGATACTCCATCGACGATAAGGGTTTGCTAAGGCGAGACGGAAGACTATGCGTCCCACAGACAAAAGATTTAATAAAGAAGGTTCTCGAGGAAGCACATCACTCCAAGATGACGATACACCCAGGCGGAGATAAAATGTACAAAGATATAAAAAGGACTTTCTTCTGGAACGGCATGAAAAAGGACGTGGCAGAGTTCGTTTCTAAGTGTATGGTGTGCCAACAGGTTAAGGCGGAACAGAAAAAGCCTGGCGGACTGCTACATCCTCTAGAGGTCCCGCAGTGGAAGTGGGATAGCATCTCAATGGACTTCATCGATGGGCTGCCTAGGTCTAGGAGAGGCAACACTAGCATTTGGGTAATAGTGGATAGGCTTACTAAAAGCGCCCACTTTTTACCTGTCAAAAGTAAAAGAACTGCCTCATCCCTAGCATCACTTTACCTCAAAGAAATCGTTCGACTCCATGGAATACCATCTAGCATTGTTAGTGACCGAGACCCCATCTTCACCAGTGAATTTTGGCGGAGTCTGCAAGAAGCAGTAGGAACGCAGTTATGCTTGAGCACAGCCTATCATCCCCAAACCGACGGCCAAACAGAGAGAGTGAACAGAGTTTTGGAAGACCTTTTAAGGCTATGCGTCCTTGACTTCGGAGGGACACGGGAAGACCACCTTCCTTTAGTGGAATTTGCCTACAACAACAGCTATCAAGCAACCATCGGAATGGCGCCCTTCGAAGCTTTATATGGAAGACCGTGCCGATCGCCCACTTGTTGGTGGGAATCTACTGATAAGCTCATACTTGGACCAGATATGATCCGAGAGACTTCAGAGAAAGTAGACTTAATACGAAGAAGGATGAAGACGGCCCAAGACAGACAAAAGTCCTATGCCGACAAGAGAAGGACCGACCTTGAATTTGAGGTTGGAGACAGAGTTTTTCTCAAGGTATCACCACTAAGGAACGTTGTTCGTTTTGGAACCACAGGAAAGCTAGCACCAAGGTTCGTAGGGCCATTCCCTATCATCGAGAAAATTGGGAAAATGGCCTATAGATTAGAGCTACCCGAGAAGTTGGCCGGAGTCCACAACGTTTTTCACGTTTCACATCTCCGAAAATGTCTACATGAGTCTGCTGAAGTGGTAGAGCCAAATATCCTCGAAGAGGCCGAAGTGGAACGCGAAGCAACCATAAGAAAAGTTCCAACCCGCATATTAGGAACGGAAGTGAAGAAGCTACGCAACCGTGAAGTCAAGCTCGTCAAAGTTCAGTGGAGCGACGCCGAGGGAGACGCGACTTGGGAAACTGAAGCTAGAATACGCACTGCCTACCCTTTTCTGTTCGAGGGTACACCCTTGATCTTTCATTTTCCTTAAGTTGCGCTTTTATCTATCTTATCTTTTAGGTAGAAACCCTTTGGATGGAAACATGTAATTGAAACATGTTATGGATGATGGTTGCAAGTGGTTGCAAGTGATTGCTAGTGGTTGCTCGTGGTTGCATATACACACACAATCTAGGTTTTAGATCGGCTCAGTCACTTCATATTGCATATGCATATATGTTTGCATTCGTATGTGGTTGAATTCTAATGTGTTGTCATATGGATGTTGCATTTGTATTGAATGATTATGCACTCATGTAGAATCAAGAATAGGAAAATTTGCATACATAATGGATTCATGGCACTTACATAATTCGCATTAAGGAGGTCAACTGAATCAGTAGACCGCCTGATTTTGCATTAGATAAGTACATGTACACACACACTTCGCATATGATCATGAAGCATTAGAAGTCTTTTAAGGACAATGGATGCTCGTGTTTGTTGGATGAGTAGATGGATGATTGGATGTTAGGATATACATTCCTCCTAACTTGAAGATTTCGGGGACGAAATCCTTTTAAGTGGGGGAGAATGTAACACCCCGCGAATTCTATAACTGTGAAATTCACAAATTAAAGTATAATTAATTTCAAATCAAAGAACTAAGGGAAACGGGATACGCCATTACGTTCGTCTCGGAAAAATACGCGAAATAGAGTCCGAGTTTTCGAAAAACGGAGTCCGTATGAAGAAGATATGGCCTTCGGAAGTTTCTGAATTAAGTTTAAAATTCAAACAGAATAAAATATCTCAGAAAATCAAGTTTAAATTCCAAAATGGGCTCCAATGGGCCAGGGCGGAAGAACACCCGCCTAAGGCACCCAGGTCGACTGGGCTGTCGACCTGGTCTAGCCAGGTCGACAGGGCTGTCGACAGGGCTGTCGACCTGGTCCAGACCCAGGTCGAACCCAGTCCACCCTGGCTGGCCTATTCTATGTTGGTCGATTTTCTGCAGTCTGCTTTGTCATTAGGGCTAGGTGGCAGGCTCTAATTGGTCTCTCCTTAGGATGAATGGCTACGATCAATCCAAGCAACATCAATGGTCCTAATCAGTTCATTACCCCTATAAAAATGACCCTAGACTCAACCCTAATCTATTCATTCAAAAATAAGAACAAAGCCGCCATGTTGCTGAGGAACGACTAAGAGTAGCCACCAATTGGAGAGAGGATTAGGAGACAAATTCTAAGGCATAAAGCAACTCAATCAAATCAAATCGCATCTTCAAATCCCTAAATTTGAGAATTCACCACACCATTGTAAGTAGAGTATTATTTTGGTATGAACAAATAACTGTGTTGGTTTGTATACTTGATTGTGGTGTTAAATAATTGATAATTTGTGCGTTACTATGATTCTTATCGATTTGGAATATTGTATACGTTTGGATATTCTCGAATTATGTTATTCAGTTATGAAAAACTACATGCGGTAGTTTTATGCAAGTATACGTTTGGAATATTCGCAAATTATGTAATCCTTGTTGAAGCTACATGTATGTAGTTGTTTAACTGAAACTTATGCAAGTTTGGGGTTTTGCTACTATGCCATCATAATGTGTATTTTTATACAAACATCATTTTTGTGAAGTAATTGGAATAAGTTTGGGTTATCATAGTCCATATGAAATTATGTTGAAAATTTGGAATCATGATCTATGTATTAAGTCATGCTTTTGTACTAGAAAACCTATTTGCAAACTTATGAATATGACTAGGCCATGATTGATATTTGGCATAATTGAAATCCATGTTAAGTCTATATTGTTTACAAGAATTATATGATGACAGATGTGGTACATAGCTAGGTTAGATTCAAAATCCCTTTTTGCAAGTTTGCATGACTAAAGTAAAAATCATGATTTCATGTTAGAAATATTTATGCCATGGTTATGTGAACAAATTTAACTATACTTTTGTGTTAGTAACAAAAGTAAACACCTTTGTAAACATGTGGTAATCTTATGAACATGATTTGCTTATGTTTGACATTATGCCTGAATAAAAATATAGGTTTATGTTGTATAGTGATATTCTTAACTTAACTACAAGTTTACATGGTTTGATTCATGTCACTTATGCTTTATGACCAAAGTATATGTCACTACTATGCAAGTACACCAGTTTCTATTTTGTATTTCCAACGTCATATTGCAAGTTCATGCGTTCACATTCCCCCTTTTTGTGTATGTAATCTCGCTTTAAGCCTCCCTTTTTCGCATGGCTAAGTTGGGCTTAAAAAGGATAAGCCCAACATATATATAATAAACGGACGTGTTAAACGGGGGAAAATAACGTTGGGTTAAAATTACTAATGAATGAAAATATAAAATAGAAGGGCCCAAATTCAGGTATGGGTTGGGCCCATGATTGGTGTAACCTTTGCACCATTAACTTAATAATGGGCCGCAAATATTTACATATAAGAAAATAAAGAAGAAAGACAAAATATGTAAATGTAGAACATACGATGTGTTTAACCCGAGGTTGGATTGAGTTGTGATGTAAACCTGCCCGGAACCGCCCGGCTGTCCAGTAGTCACAACAATACCTATCCAATGTGGGAGGTTAAACATGGAGCCCAATAAGGACCCGAGGTTAGACTGAGTTGTGGCGTAAGACTGCCCGGAACCAACCGGCAACAGGCAGCCACAACAATACCTGTCTAATGTGAGAGGTCAAGGCTTTAATAAGACAATTAAAGCTGAGTCAGGATTGTTAGGATTAAGTGGACTAAAAACTTAATCAAAATGAAACATGCTAAACTAAACGGACTGGTGGGGGTTAGGTAGGAAAACACTTAACCAACTTAGCATGTTGGCTAGAGATAGAAAACCTAGTAACGGGGGACCCTTTTCAGCAGTAACCCTAGAAGGTGTATCAGGATACCCTGAAACTAGGCAGGGTGGGGCACGATTACTGGGCTGATTATAAGAGGTCAAATCGACGGCGGTGGTGTAGCAGTGTAGGTTCTAACGGGGTGCGGGCATGCACACACCCCGGCGCAGAAAAATAAGGCACTGGGCACCAGTAGCATACCTGTGCATTCTAAGGTTGTGTCGGGCCGCCACCATGGGACTTGATACACCCCATGGTGGGACCAGCATAGGTAACTACAACATCGGGGGCCGTAAGACACATGTAACTATGCGAGTAGGAGCCGATGATCACAGAATGGATCACTTCACCCTGATTATGGGGTGCCAGTTGGAAACTAGTTTATATGGGTTCAGAGATTAACATGGGGTACGATAGTATATTCGACCCTAGACAACTTAACCAAGTTATAGTGCTTTCCCACTTCTTGTTTATACTTATCATACCCAGTTCTTTATTCATAGACAGAATAGTACTAGACTTACTCAGGCTTTATGTCTGACTCTACTTTTCTTTCGTCTTCTTTTCTTCCGTTCCCCCCCCCCCCAGGTCCACAAGGAGGGAACACTGCAGCTTGACCAGCCTTAACATCCAGCTTGAAGAAGAGAAATGTATTGCTTGGACCTTTTCGTTTGAAACTATGGCTTTGGACAAACTCTATGGGGCTTTTGCAGTTTATCTATGTTTTATTTATGCTTCTTTAAATAATGTAATCAAGACAGATTATGAAAGTGTTATGTTATGTTTTGGAAAAAGATGTAAGACAATTATGGTGATGTTGTTGTAGCACGTATTTGCTTTTATGAAATAAAAGTTGTTGATTTTCCGCTGTTTACAAATATGTGTTCTTATATCTGTCTTGTATATCTGTGACTTATACTTATAAACCTCCACCAAAATTAGGGCATTCCCTTTGAGAGTGACCCTAACGGAGGTGGGGTGTTTCAATTCCATGCGTTGTGAGACATTCTACAGGTTTCTTGTTAGTCAATTCTCTTCTTTCCTCTCTTCTGACGACCGTCCCGTGCTAGTTGGGCATGTGTACAACGCACCTTCGGAGGAAATGCAGGCTGGTGCGGGGCGGGCCGTCACACTTGGTATCAGAGCTCTAGGTTGCTTAGTTAACCTAGGGAAGTTATCAGGGAGAGATAATATACGTATACGAGAGAGCGTATTTGTGATTATTTTGGTTTTCAAAAGCTATATATATATACTATTAGTAGTATAAGGATGAAGTACTGCACTAGCACCACTATGGAGTCGTTAATCGTTTCCTTTTTCAGATTGACGATGGGCCGAGATACTAGAGGTGCTGGTAGGGGAGCCAATAATGGGAATGCTGCTGACATGAGGACGATGTTTACTGACCTCATGAGAGAGATGCTTAGAGATGTACAGAGGGCAGCTCCCAATGGTGGAAATGGTGGTGGTCCAATAGTGCAGGCGCCGAGGGTCGACTTCGCCAAGCTAAATAAGGATTATACTAGCCTTGGTGGGAAGCCGTTTCACGGAACGGAGTCGGCCACGGATGTTCAAGATTGGTTGGATAGTTGCGAACGTATCTTCGAGGATTTGGGTATCGAGGATGCGATGAAGAGAAAGCTAGCGTCCCGTCAGCTGCAAGGGCGGGCAATGAATTGGTGGAATGCTATAAAGGCAGCTACTCCCGAAGATCAGATTACTTGGGAGCAGTTTAAGGCTCGCTTTAGCGAGAAGTTCATTCCAGCTGCTCAGAAGTCAGTGCTGTTTAAGAAATTCTTGGAGTTCAAGCAGAATGGCAGAGCTGTCTCGGAATATATTGCTGAATTCGACACTTTGTCGAAGTATGGGTTATCTCTTATTGATACTGCCGAGAAGAAGAATGAGAAATTCATAACTGGTTTGGATCAGTACTTGGGGGAAAAGCTTATTAACCACATCGATGAGACGTTTGAGTCGATTGTGGGAAAAGCATTGAGGTCGGAGAGTCTCCACCCTAAGTCGAAGACTGAGGTTGCATCTGCAGAAGAGCCAAAACCACAAGCAAGTGGTGGAGGCAAAGGTGGTCCCCAGAATAAGAGAAAGCGGAATCAGACTAAGGATGGCCAGAAGAAAAAGAATAAGCAAGATGTTGAGTGCTTCAGCTGTGGTAAGAAGGGCCATTATGCTAGTAATTGTCGGGCCAAGCCAGCGGATAGGAAGTGCTTCAATTGTGGCCAAATGGGACATCACAAGGACAAGTGTCCGCAACCCCCTAAAGAAAAGCAAATGGTGAAAGCATACGCCCTTAATGCTATTCCTTCTTCGTCGAATGCCCCAACTGCGGCGGAGAAGGGAAAGAATGTCGTCATTCAAGGTATGCTTTCTGTTTATGATGTTCCTGTTAGAGTTTTGTTTGATACCGGAGCTTCCAGTTCTTTCATATCTAGTGACCTGGTAGATAGGTTGGGATTGGAGCCCGAGATTGTCGATAGACCTTTAGTAGTGACGAACCCGATTGGTGGTTCTACTAGCCTTAGCATGATTTGTCGTAATATGGTCTTATCGAGTCATGGATGTATGTTTGTTTGTGATTGCTTTGTTTTGGGTTTTACTGGGTTTGGCACTATTTTGGGAGTAGATTGGCTCCGAAGATACGGGGTGGTGGTAGACTGTGAGGGCTTTTTGGTGACAGCTAGAGCGGATGATGGGCGGAGGATAGTGTTTGGTGGTCTACCCAGTGAGGGGGTATTGGCTAGTTTTCTAAACTCCCTTGACATTCCGCATAGTGAGTTGTCAGGTTTGCCCGTGGTTGGCCAGTATCCGGATGTTTTCGAAGAAGTGACTGGACTTCCACCACACCGAGAGATTGAGTTCCGTATTGATTTGGTAAAAGATGCCAGACCTATAGTAATGCCACTTCGTCGTATGGCACCAAGAGAGCAGCGAGAGCTCGAGGTGCAAGTCGGCGATCTTTTGAAGAAGGGATTTATCAGAAGGAGTGTTTCTGAATGGGGAGCACCAGTTGTGTTTGCTACCAAGGCAGATGGTTCCCATCGTTTGTGTGTAGACTACCGCGAGTTGAATAAAGTGACGAGGAAGAACAAGTATCCTCTACCGCGGATAGATGATTTGTTCGATCAGTTGAGTGGCGCGAGAGTATTTTCTCAGTTGGATCTCGCGACAGGTTTTCATCAGCTTAGAGTGGAAGCTGAGAGTATAGCTAAAACGACATTTCGAACGCCGTCTGGATTTTATGAATGGTTGGTCATGCCATTCGGGCTGACCAATGCCCCAACATATTTTGTGGATCTTATGAATAGAGTATTCAGAGATCAGTTGAATAAGTTTGTCCTTGTGTTCGTTGATGATATTTTGGTCTATTCGAGGAAAGAGGAGGAACACAAGGAACATTTAAGAGTAGTGATGGAGGTGTTGAGAAAACACCAATTGAAAGCAAAGTTTTCTAAGTGTCACTTCTGGAAGAGGGAAGTGAGGTTCTTGGGCCATGTTGTATCAGAGAATGGTATTGCCGTGGACCCGGCGAAGGTGGCTACGGTACAGGATTGACCTACGCCCAAGAATGCAACAGATGTAAGAAGTTTCTTGGGATTAGCTGGATATTATCGTAAGTTTATCAAAGGTTTCTCCAAGATAGCAGCACCATTGACCTAGTTGACCAAGAAGAATCAAGCTTTTGTCTGGGATGAAAGGTGTGAGAATGTATTCAAGAGTCTAAAGGACAAGTTGACGAGCGCACCAATGTTAGTCATTCCTAAGGGGGATGAAGAGATGACGGTATACACGGATGCCTGTGGTACCGGACTGGGTGCTGTATTGATGCAAGGCGGTAGGGTTGTAGCTTATGCAAGTCGGCAATTGAAACCGCACGAGAAAAGATACCCTACCCATGACTTGGAATTGGCAGCGATCGTGTTCGCGTTAAAGATGTGGAGACACTATCTCTTGGGAGAAAGATTTGAGCTGTTTACAGATCATAAGTCGTTGAAGTATCTCTTCTCCCAGAAGGATCTAAATCTTCGGCAACAAAGGTGGTTAGAGTTCTTGGCTTCCTATGATTTTGACATCGCGTATACACCAGGAAAGGGCAATGCGGTGGCTGATGCATTGAGTAGAAGACATGCCAGTTTAGGGGCTATGTTTCTAGAATGGAAGCAACTGGAGTATATCGCGGGGTTTGATTTCAGACCAAAGTGCGAATTGGATCCAGAAATGTTAGCAAGTTTGACGATCAGACCCACTTTAATTGAGCGAATCGGCTCTAGTCAGAGGGACGATCCTAACCTATTGGAAATTATCTCCAAGTTAGAGATGGGTATCGATGAGGAGATGAACAAGTATGGGCTTGATCAAGATGGATAGCTTAGAAAGAATGGAAAGCTCGTTGTACCCAATGTCAATGGATTGAGAGATGAAGTGCTTAGAGAATGTCATCACTCAAAACTGACTATACACCCCGGTGGTAACAAGATGTATCGAGATATGAAGCAGACTTACTACTGGGAAGGGATGAAAAGAGACGTTGGGAAGTTTATATCCAAGTGCATGAATTGCCAGCTAGTTAAAGCCGAGCAAAAGAAGCCTAGTGGGTTGTTACAACCCTTAGAAATTCCCGAATGGAAATGGGAGCAAGTCTCGATGGATTTCATTGATGGTTTACCAAGGACTAGATCGGGACATGATAGTATTTGGGTAATCGTGGATCGATTGACTAAAAGTGCAAGATTTATACCAATCAAATCGACCAGAACGGCAGCCAAGTTAGCAGAATTGTATATGAAGTGGGTAGTGAGATTTCATGGAGTACCTAAAAGCATTGTGAGCGACCGAGACTCGTTGTTCACTAGTGGGTTTTGGAAGAGCTTGCAAGAGGCTCTAGGGTCAGAGTTACATCTCAGTACCGCATATCATCCTCAGACCGATGGTCAGACGGAGAGGGTGAATCGTATTTTGGAAGATCTCTTGAGAGCGTGTATATTGGATTTTGGTGGATCATGGGATGACCATTTGCATCTAGTAGGGTTTGCATATAATAATAGCTACCAATCCAGTATCGGTATGGCTCCGTTTGAAGCTTTGTACGGAAGACCGTGCAACTCACCATCATGTTGGATAGAGACTGGCGAGAAGTTTATGCTTGGACCAGATGTGGTGAGAGAAACTTCAGATAAGATCAAGATCATTCAACAACGAATGAAGGCTGCCCAAGATAGGCAGAAGAGTTATGCTGATAAGAGGAGAAGAGACCTAAAATTCTCCGTTGCTGGCTTGGTGTTTGTCAAGATTTCTCTGTTGAAGAGCGTAATACGATTTGGCAGGAGAGGCAAGTTGGCACCAAGATTCATTGGCCCATTCCCTGCTCTTGAGCTAGTCGGGAATTTGGCATACAGAATTGACTTACCAGAGAAGATGGCGGAAGTTCACAACGTATTTCATGTTTCCCAACTAAGGAAGTTCGTTCACGACCCGGATATGATTGTTTCACCTGATCAGTTAGAGGACTTCGAAGTAGAACCCGAGGCGGTTGGGAACCACAAGTCGGCCCGTATTGTCGAGCACGACATGAAGCAACTTCGAAGGAAGGCGGTGAAGCTAGTCAAGGTTCAGTGGGGCGAGGACGAGAATGATTGTACTTGGGAGACAGAGGAGAACATTAGGAAGACACACCCAGAACTCTTTGCCTGGTAAGATTTTGACTTCGATTTAGTTTTCCGCATGCTAGGATAAGCTTGTTTGCTTGTTTTGCATGTTTGATTGTTGTATGTGGTTGTTAGGCATGCGGGATCCTTTGTATGTTTTGGGTTAAGGAATTTCGGGGACGAAATTTCTTAAGGGGGGGAGAGTGTAACGACCCGCATTCTACGCATCATAGGATCGTAGAATATTTATTTCTGTCACATACAAAGTCGTATGGTCATGTAACTTTGGGAGGCGACGATTGGGGTTATTTCCCATGTTCATGATTTTTCCCGATTTTTAAATGACCATTTTACCCCTAGTTGGCACTGGTTTGGCCATAACTTTTGACTGGAAATGAATTTTGACCTGAAACCACTTCCATCGGCTCCGGATGATGGTTTCTCTTTCCGTAGAGTGGTCACATAAGCCAAACGGACTCACCATTTGGGAGATATGGCTGAAACAAGTTTCAGATGGTGAAAAACAGCTTATTGGGCTTAACCGGGTAATTAGCAGCTAGGCTCAGAAGGGAATTTCGGGTTTAGAGGTATAGGAGGACTGATTAGGGTTGGGGAATCGCTTTCATTTCAGTTTTGAGCCGCCACAAACCTTCTTGAGACCTTAGTAATGGCTTCCATCCTCTAAAACCACTCCAAAACACATTTTTAGTGAAGATTAAGCCTAAACCACATCAAAACAAGGCCAAATAGCATCAGAGCAAGGTTGGAGCTGCTGCTATACATAGGAATTTGACCCAAACAGAGAGTATTTCAGATTTGGTGTTTTATTTTGTGGCCAAGGTGAGTGATAGCATCGTTTTGACACTAATTACAGTTAATTAAGGGTAATTAGTGAAGATTAGCGAATTTATACACCAGTAAATTCTGGAAAAATGTTTAGAAATTCTTAAATAATATTTTATGCCTCTGTTAGAAATTTGGTTCGATTTAGTTAAGTTTTATTAATTCTATGATTAGTCTTATTTAATCATGCTTAAGGGAAAAATAGGATTTTGGGCATCTTTGATCCATTTTGACATGTAAATTCATGGTTTTGGTGTTTGTGGTTGCTCTTACATGTTGCTATGACTCTATGGTATGTTTTATGATTGATTATAATAGTTAATTTGGTCGAAAACGTCGTCGAATGGCGTAGAAAGCTCGCTGGAAAGTTGCAGAAATGTGCAGGTTCCGAACCGATTCGGATCGGAGCAGGGGTCGGATCGGATTAGTGAACTGACCAAGGAAATCCGAACTGGATTGGGACTTGTCACTGGAGGAGGCTTGGCGAGAAGGAAGGCCGTTTACTTAGAGTTGGAGTGAACAAATGGATCGGATCGGAAGAATAATGGAGACCAGATCGGATCGACTCAAGAATGGAAGGCTACGACTGGAGCAAGGCGAAGGGAGCGGATCGGATCGGAGTAGATGGAGAACGGGAGCGGATCGGATCGGAGTAGATGGAAAACGAGGGAGCTAATCGGAGAAAACTGGAAGGAAGACAGTAACCCGACCCGACCCGGAGGAGGACACTGACCCGACCTGAAGTGGAGTATCTGACCCGAACCGAATGAAAAGATGACCACCGAACCGAACCGACGAGGGTGATGACTACCGAACCGAACCGAATTCTAGGACTGTTACTGCGCGACAACTCTTCTGAAGACCCACTCCAATTCGACCAAACCCGAGATGCAAAGGAAGTCCAAATGAGAAGTTAGAGCTCAAAATCCAGATGGGAATCAACGAGTTCGCTTCATGGTTGGGCTTTGCTGCGGGACGCGTGCTAAGGGGTTTACGATGTCTATAGCTTTAGACCACTATGGTAGGAGGTACGGAGGCGGATTCAGGGCCATTATGGCATCGGTAGAACCAAGGGCTACGACCAATGAAGTGGGTCATTGAAATGTTTGGTCATGACTCCATGTGTTTAGCTTGGTCACAGCAGGGTTTCTACAAGTCGGGATTCGTCGTTACCTCAGTTTGTCTAGTGTTCCAAAGTGGTAGATATCGTATGCTTTACGCACTGAGTGAGAGATGTGAGGATGGTTGTTATGGTTGATTTGTTTTCTATCATTATGACATGCACACCCCACCCCCCACCCCCCCGTATCCTTACTCTTTATTATGGCACCTTAGAGTATTGTACGGAATGTGGTACTAACTCTTTGGTTGCAGGTCCAGGTTCAGGTATGGTTTAGTATACCTGTTATCATTCTGTTTAGATGCTTATCGCTCATACCAGGCTTTATGTCTGACCCAGAGTTTTATGTCTCCTCTTATTACTCTGGGTGCTCGCACGAGCAGACTAGAGACAGGTTAGCTGGTGATGCACGGGTAGATGATCCGGAGACGAGCAGGAGGCTTCCACGTAATATATACATAGTATTCTCCCTGTGTTGTTGAAGATCACTGCTTGGGCATTGGTGGTGTATCTTCTACTTTAGCTTTCTTTTGATTAGAGACAGTAAATTTGGAAAATTGTAATAAGCTGTATTTGGATTTCCGCTGCTCTGATGATTGATGTTGATTTTAGTTATCAGCTTATGCACTGTCTCACCTGTTTTATGTCAAGTATATTATTATTATATTTCATTCCATGCGTTGTGAGACATTCTACAGGTTTCTTTTTAGTCAATTCTCTTCTTTCCTCTCTTCTGACGACCGTCCCATGCTAGTTGGGCATGTGTACAGCGCACCTTCGGAGGAAATGCAGGCTGGTGCGGGGCGGGCCGTCACATAGGGGCTGTTTATATAGGATTAGGCGGGCAAATCTAGACTGAAAACGAGGCCAGATACATCAGAATGAACCCAGGCTCAAAACTGGTTTCGGGCACCAGGTCGACCCCCAGGTCGACCATAGGGTCGACCTGGTCCCTGGGAGGTCGACCTGGTCCTGGGCGGGAAAATTCCTGCCCAGTCCGCGCTGGGATTTGAATTCGAATTTCGAGTTGTTTCTGATTCTGAAAATTCCTTAAACTTCGGAGGGTCATATCTCCCTCATACAGACTCCATTTCTCGAAAACTCGGACTCGATTTCATGCAGAATTTCGAGACGAACGCAATGGTGCAACCCATTTTCCCTGATTATTATTTTAAAATTTAATTCTGCCTTGATTTATGGTCTTAACATGTTATTAAAATACGGGTTGTTACAGGATTTCCATATTTTTTATCCTTCCACCGACATGGTTAATTGGGAACTGCGTTCCATTGCTTTCCCTAATGAGAATTGAGATCATCGCGTACTCTGAGATGTCCATATAAAGGTATACATCTTCCTCTCTTTCAGGACTAGAAAAAACTTGCGGCTTTCTCATATAATCCTTCAATTCATGAAAATCCTTCATGCATTCCTCATTCCATTCAAAGTTCTTCTGTTTCTTAATCACATCAAAGAAATGGACACACTTGGCTTTAGAAATGAACCGACTTAAGGCCGCTACCTTCCCATTTAAGCTCATAAATTCTTTGCTCATTTTGGGTTCTTCCATATACTTTATGGCTTTGATCTGATCGGGACTGGCTTCAATACCTTGTTCGCTAACAACATACCCTAGGAACTTTCTAGACTAAACCCCGAAAGAACACTTCTAAGGATTTAACTTCATTTGATATTTCCTCAATATATTGAAAATCTCTTATGGATCCCCGAAATGACTTTTTGCCTTAGTAGATTTCACTAGCATGTTATCCACATACACCTCCATGTTTCTCCCTATTTGGTCTTGAAACTATCTATTAACCAACCTATGATATGTTGCACTGGTGTTCTTTAATCCAAAGGGCATCACCTTATAGCAAAACGTTCCCCAATCAGCAATGAAGCTTGTATGTTCTTCATTAGGTTTGAACATAGGTATTTGGTTTTATCCTTAGTAGGCATCCATGAGGAATAGCAACTTATGTCCACTAGTCGCATCAACCAACTGATCTATTCGGGGAAGGGGATAACAATCCTTTGGGAAAGCTTTGTTTAGATCTGTGTAGTCAACACAAGTCCTCCATCTCCCATTAGACTTTTTCACCAGTACTGGATTGGGTAACCATTTGGAATAAAAGACCTCTCAGATAAATCCATTCATAAGTAACTTTTTGACCTCCTTTTTCAGGGCTTATGATCTATCTCCATTATATTTCCTTTTCTTTTGTTGGATAGGGGTCACTGATGGGTTAATGTTCAGTGCGTGGCTCATGATGGAAGGGTTAATTCTTACCATATTCGAGTGGGTCCAAGCGAATACACCCTTATTATGTTGAAGGAATTGGATCAAATCCGTTTTCAGGGGTTCTTCCAACCTTTTCCCTATTTTGATAATGTTGGTTTTGTCGATTGGATCCACGCTTATTTCCTCTAAGTCTTCTATTGGTTTGATTTTTCCTGTATTCCCTCGGGAATCTAATTTTGTAACAATTTCTTCTTCCTTTGCAAAATTTATTTCATCAGCCCCTTTCCTTTTCTCCCCAAAGAAGTGTACCTGCCATTCATATGTTTGTTAGTCTTATTGATTCTTATTTTAGCTTCGAATCTCGGATGTAAGAATCCATCATCCAAAGGTTGAAAAACTGTAGAAGAATCAATTAAGCAAGATACTCCCTTTTGTATTGGTCAACGGTTGCAAAATACAACTCGCGAGAACTGAATTATTCCCCCCTGATTGTGCCCTAGCCTTGTTATCTTAGGAATTTCATCATAAGATATTTGGATGAGATGAATGCATCCATTACAACCAGAGACGGCCGGCCAAAGAAAGCATTGTAGTAGGAAGGCTAGTCAATAATGGAGAAAAGGGTCTCGAAGGATCTACAAAGAGAAAATAATCCAACTTGGACCAAAAGCTTGATTTACCCCACTGTAGTAGACCCTTTGTTGTTGAAACCAAAAATATGCTCATTGCTTGGTTCCAGCTTTTGCCCAGAAATTCCCATTTGGTCGAAGGCATGTTTAAAGATTACATTTAATGCACTTCCAGTATCAACATGAATTTTAGTAACTATAGAAAGACCAATCTATGATGTTGTCATGAGAGGGTCATTATATGGGTGACGAAATCCCTTTTTGCATCGCGGTGGGGGAAACCACTAGGGTATGCATCTTGATGTTGTAGCGGGCATTCTTTAGGGATGGTTCCTCCTGAATAGAAAATATTCCTTCATGAGCCTCCCTTGGATATCAGTTCCGAGCAGCTTGGCTATTCCCAACGGGATGTGGCCCACCATGGATCACATTGATTCGGTTGATTGGAGGGCCTAAATCAAGTTGACCCTCCTCAATTGGAGCTTCCACCGAGTTAAATGAAACCTTTTGGTTCTCATTGGTATGTTGGGATGCTTGCTATTTATTCATAACAAATTCTTTTAAGTGCCCTTCACGAATGAGCTTCTGAATTATGCCTCCCAACACTTTGCATTCATCGGCCTTGTGTCCATTCGCCTTGTGGTACTCACAATACTTTCCTCCACTGTATGGTTCTGGGCAGTTTTAGGCTTTAAAAGATGCTGGGAAGTTGTTGACTCTTTCTTTAGCCACAACATAGATAAATGAAATAGGTTAACTCAAAGCCACCGAGTTAGTGTTAGATTCTTCCCATCTTGGTTTCTTTTGGCTTCCATCAACCCCAAGCCTCCCACCTTGAGTTCTTCGGTTGAAACCTGGTTTACCTCCTTCCCCATGGGAGGCAAAATTCTTCTTTATAGCTTCTTCTTTGTAAAGTATAGTTCATCCATGCTAACGAATTTATTCGTCTGGAAGTGGAAATCTTGCAAATCTTTGCACCCGTGGATACATAACTCCTTCCAAAAAGGAGTGTATTCGATTAGTCCTAAGAGAACGGCTATAAGCTTGTCACGGTCGTTCATATCTTTGGAGTTTAAAGTTTCCACATTGAACTTTTTTAAATAATCTTCCAAGGACTCACCCTGCCATTTCTTTATGTTGGCAATGACGGTGTAGTCAACTGTTGGGTCCTTGCAGATACAAAACTGTGCTGAGAGTTCATAAGAGAATTTCTTCCATGAGTAAATGGTATTTTCCCGATACCACTTAGTGGCTGCCCCTTAAGTGGTTACTAGGAAGAGACGACAGTGGATAACTCTCGAAGGGTTATAAAGGTCCATCTGACTGTCAAGAGCCATTAGATGATCATCAGGGTCGGTGGTGCCAAGATACTTCATGATTGGGATCTTCACGCGGGATGGTATTATAGTGTTCATGATTTCATCTATAAAAGGACCACCCTTTCATTGCCATTAACCCTTTCATCTAGGGTTATTTTTCCTTTACTCACTAGAAAATCTTTAACAAATTTCTTCGTTATGTCTTTGAGGTAAGCCTATGAATTATCATAGTCTAATCTCTTGGGACTGTACTCTTTAGTAGTAGAGCTTCCGTACTGCTCCTTGATACATTGATTTCATCGAGCACCTACCCCTGTCAGATGGGATATCTTCTTCATGGAAAAAGTTGATTTGACCTTTTCCTTTCCCCTTGAATGTCGGATGGAATCTTTTCTTCTTGGGGACTCAACTTCCTCCCTTGGACCTGGCCTGGTGATCCTTGAGGACTTTTGGATCTGAGCAACTTCCAAGCGACTTTGCATTTAAAGGACCTGTTTCTCCAAAGCATTTATTTTGATGGCATTTTCTTCTACAACACCCGAGTTCGGAGGCTGCACTGGATTAGAGTTTCTACCTAATTCAGTTGCGTTTAAGTTGAGTGTTGGAGTTATATTCTCCTAAAGGGTAGCATTAAGAGTTGATACTTTATTTAGAGCCTCCAATCTTTTTGATTTCATCCTTTGCCATTAAGCAATAAGTTCACCAAATTAATCTATAATTAAATAAGAGAGTCGGAGGTTCAGGCCCTCCTGCTAGCGCCAAAAATTTAATGATAAAAATCGTCAACACCCGATTTAAGGATTAAACAATGCATACATAGTGAAATTTAGAGGGCAGTCGATCTAAAGGATGTTGAAGATAACCTAGGCTCAACAGGCTCAACAGGCTCAACTTACTCTATCGTTTCCTATATATTAAGACCTTAAGTTCAATGATTAGTTACTCTTCATTCAAGAGGTGAGTATCACGCTTACGAAACTTATAGATCAACAATTATCTTGGTATCAATAGTTACATTTGGATAAGGGCATTATAAGCTTACAGAAGGTTAAGAACCTTGTTACAACGGTTGTCTTTAGATTTAGGATAGAATAATATACATTGTGTAGAGAAGAGACGGGCTAAAATAACATAATAGTTAGACATGATGTCATATTGTAACTCTTAATGACTTAAGATGATACTTCCATATCAATCCAGCCTACGAGAGGGCTTGGTTGTGTAAGTTATTGAGTCATTAGGCTAAAATTAGCCTTGTAGAAACGTTCTGCTACATTCGGCTTACTGTCAGAGATTTGAAACACGTATAAGTATAATAAGCTAGAATTCATCGATTTCCCTCTTTGAATGCTTTCGTGTTAAAATCTCCAATGAAAGAGGTTAATGGTCCATGTTCAATCAATAGAAAACAAAACATGATTATTTAATCAAGATTAATTTATGTCCCGATTTTCCTTTTCCATTAAATATGAAAGTATTACAATTTTTGTTGAATTCCCCAATTCGATTTGGAAATTAGGGTTTGCTCTTAAAGAAAAGAATACAAGATTGTGGAATGAGAGAAATGATCCCCTAAAATATGACCTCTAGGGTCTTATTTATAGAAAATTAGGGACTTCTTTGGTAATGTGTCTACTGGAAGCCCGCTTTCAGTCCATGTTGTTGATGTTGACCCGCCTTTATGGCTTTCGATGCCAACTTCTGGGTGTCGGTCCTCTTGGTTTTGGTACCACTTCTCCTCCAAAATTTTATTACCTCAATGCTTCTACATAGGAAGCAACAAACCATTATCGGCCTATCTTCAGAAGATGCTTCACTATTTTCTCTTTTTTATACTCCGTTGCTTTCGGTATCACTACCAAGCTTGTTGGTTGCGACGGCACTTTTGCTGGAGTTTATGCCTTATTGCTAATCTTTTACCTTCACCTGTTCTTGGTATTATGTCCTAATGCTTGACTTCATCTTTATTCACCAGCATCGATTGCAAACTTTATCGATACCTATAGCACCTTGCATGTTCTCTTGTTAGTTATTGGCCTTGTCTCTCCTTTGGTGGCTTTGAACTCTGATGTCGAATCATGTGCTTTCGGCTTCCTCCCATTGTTTTGCTTTCGGAACCAGGTAGTGCTTTTAACCTTGCTTTCTTAGCATCTACTTTGGGCCCTTGCTTCTTTTCCATAGGTACTGAAACTGGATCAACTATCTTTCCATTTAGTATCGACACCAAGCCAACTATTCCCAACACGTTGGTGCCGATAACATGCTTTCTCCTTTCTTGATTTTGTATCAATACCAAGAATTTAGTCTTCTGTTGATGTCGATAATGTCCTTACTTTTGTATCGACTCCCGTGCAATACCCCTTCACCTTAGCTAGGTTTCAATGTTGAATTCTAGTAGTAACACATTTATTCCAAGAGATAAGTGTATGGCTATGGTTTTCAAAATAATGAAAACGAGAGATTCGTGAATATACTTATTCTGCTGAGATAAGTTTATGAAATCGATTTTTAAGAATCGATGAAATGATTTTAATAATGGTTTAAATTAAAAGAGTTTGTGTTGCTGATGTACTTAACTATACTGTTTTGATTTGATAGTTAAAGATTTGACTATCAATAAATTCCCTTTTAACCTATAACGCGTTGGTTCGAGGAATCGTGATTGGAATTAGATTCAAAACAACTTTGAACCGACTTTGCGTTCGAGCTGAAATTTGCAGGTATGTTTGTGCAGAAACAAAGTATTGAGAGTGCAAAGGTTACTTGCTATTATCCTATGGGCGTAGTAAAAGTAATGCCTTTGGTTCATTCTGTTCCTAAATGACTTGTATAGATGAATACTATCAATACATTGTCAGTGAAGCGCGTTGAACATTTAAAGATGGAAATGTGCCTTGTGTAAAAAGATAAAACGAAGCTTTTAGCCTCATCAACCAGGAATGACTAAAATTAAGGGAGATGCAGTACGGCTATGTGGGCCGCACCCGTTAGGGTATGTTTATCACCAATCTATCACAGTTGACCCTTTGATTATTTTATGCTTGGCATGGTTGCTGATCACAATAATGGAGGTGACATAATCAGTACTATCAAGTTAATTGGTAGCTTAGTTCTGCGTTGGCAAGGGTGCAAGATGTTGTTGCGACCTCGGTATGCTTATCTATAGAGGTATTGTGATGGGTGGTACCCCAGTTCCCAGTCATTATATGGAATCCAAACTCCAATACGAGCCTTTTACAGTTTTAGTTGCATACTTAGTATGCTGGAATTTAATTAATGTAACAATTTTGGCTAGATTGATAAGTATTTGTATTTAGACATTATTATAATATCATTGGATTTATAATAAAAGTGTTTTGGTTATCGTAAGGGATAAACACTTGCTATTTTTATGTGTGGTCGTGTCTTACGAGGGTTTCCTTTTTTTTTCAAAGAAGGGTTTTCAAAAATTAAGCAAGTTGTATGTCATGTATGTTTCATTGTTAAGTATTCTAGACCGATCCAGGTGAATTTGCTGTCCCTCAAAATGTGCTTGGGTCAGACCGCGTATATTTTCCCAGGTTTGCTTTGGATTTGCTTGGAGCTGTAGTAGAGAATCCGGAGCCGAGAAGTATTCTTGTATTTCTCGTACTAATTCATTTCTATTATGTGTGTTGTGTATTTATCAGTTATTGTACAAACATGTTGTTATAACTGTATAGAGTGATTTGTTGTGTACTCTGATGATTATTGTATGTATATATATATATATATATATATATATACAGTTTCTCTTGTGTAAAGAGTATTGGTATATTATATTTTGTTCATTTCTCTATGAGATACCTATCTCTTTTTATTCTTATATGTTCGTATCCTTCTTCTTCTATTCTAACTTTTCTTGCTTTCTTCTTTCTGACCCTCTAACTTCTTTGTTCTAAGTTTTTGGGTTTTCGGTACTTTTTAGGCACGTGAATACAGAGGATGTATTAGTGTCAAAATTCGGACGTCGAATTCCCCGACCATTATAGCTGATGACCCCAATGATCGAAAATCTATCACCGGGTACTATGTTTATTTGGGCTGTAACACTGTATCAAGGTGCACCAAGAAGCAAACCACAATCTCTCGATCTAGTACGGAGACTGAGTATCGATCTATAGCTAGCACGATGGCTGAAATTATTTGATAAAAAGCTTACATGAGGAATTAGTGTTTGGGCCATAGAGCAAGCCGATCATTTGCTTTGACAACCGAAGCTCCATTTCTCTTTCTATGAACCTAGTTCAACATTATTGAACCAAACATATTGAAATTGACCTTCACTTTGTTCGCGAAAGAAACAACGGTGGCAAAATGATGATAAATCACATACAATCATTCTACCAATGTGCTGATGTCTTCACGAAAGCATTATCCAACAAAAAATTCATGAGATTGAAAGCTGATTTGAAAGTGGAAGAAGAAGCCAATATGGAGAAAAGAGGGGTGGAAACCCTGGCCGCAATTGTGGTAGGGTAAACTGATTAAAGGGTTTTGGCTATCTGTTGTATGTTTTGTGTGTAGGCTTTTGTATATTGGGCCTCGGTCCAATTTTTGTTTTAGTCTTTCTCGTATATATATAGTACTGTTATGTTACATTACAATCTATCGATTTCATTCTATACAAAAGCAATATTTTCAATAAAATCAAAACTGCTTCTTCTTCTTTTTAATCTAGACCAACCCCTTTTAAATCATTTTCATTCTTAAACAATTACAAAATTTAATGTATTGCACCTATTCTACTCAATAATCATCTGTTTTAGAAGAATGCTTAGGTGCTTTTCAAAAAAAATTTGATCTTGTACACTCGGTATAGGAGCACCTAAGTATTGCTAGGTGGTGTCCACCTTTTTTTTCCCACTTCTTACTGTACCTTTTTCCTTTGTATCAGTGATACGTCGAAAAGACCACCTTGATCGGTCAAAATTGCTAGATGAACCATATTACTTGATTATCAATGCTAGTGTAGTTCATATTATTGCACATGCTACTGTGATCGTGTATAGTTTTTTTCGTATAAGCGATCTTTGATAATGACACATCAACTAAGTGCGGTGGTAGCGATGCTACAAGTGAAATTTTAACATGAAGTTATTAGATATACATGCATGTTAAATGATTAATTATATAGGTTGGTCACATAGCTGTATGTAATAGTTGGCCACTTGGCATAAATGCAACACTGAAAATTTTCACATATTTCTTGAGCCGGCTAGACTAGGCTATATGAACCACATTTTGGTGATTTTCTATAGTTGTCCACATTTTCACTTGTTGGTCGTTGAAGTGGAGGCTCTTACCAGGAGACGGTGGTTTACTATGCACATGTTCCATTTTTCAAATCTTCAGTTAGGATTGAGTCCTAATCTCTTTATATGTTAAGTGGTATAGAGGTTGGCCAACTAGACCACGTGTTGGTACTCTTGATAGTTTATATAAATATTTTTACTCATGTACTGTGTACTTACTGGCATTAGTCGATGATGAGGTTAAATGAGGTGCGGTTATCTTAAGTTGTCTATAGAGGTATAAAGTATAATACATGAAAGTTGAGGAGGTGCACGTTTATGTTATATATGTATTTCTATATATTCATGGTTCTTTATTTTTTCAAGCAATAAAGGTACTATCAGACTTCAATATCTAACTAGATCACTTAACGTAGGTGGACTTCGTATTTATGACCATGGTACTTCCATCATTTGACATTTGTATGTAGCATTGAATAATTATGTGCTACAACAGTCACGATCACTCCAACAAAACAACTTTATACAACGGGCAATGTTCCTTGTAATATGGGTTTCGCAACGGGCATTACAATCGTTGTATTAGGCCATGTTATAATTGGTCATCTTTTTACAAAGGTCATTTGTAACACTCCACACTTTTCAGCACCCAAATTTTGACAAAAATCAAAGCTTGAATACATCCAAGCATAGAGCATATATTTGGTACCTGCAATAAATGAGCATGATCAAAATCAGAGTACGATAAGTATAACTCACAGTGGAAACAAAACTAGGATAAATTAGTATTAACTCAAGCAACTACCTTTTTCAAAGTAAGTCACTTTTCCAATACCGAGCATGAGAGAGAACGAGAACCGAAAGCCAAACTTAAACATCTTTGAGAACTCAGCCTTCTCTATGAAACCTAGAGGTTGTAATGAGGAGTGGGTCAGAACAACAAGTTCTGGTGACAAAGAAATGTACAATACATGCTATAACACAGATATATTCCATTTGGTTTAACCCAAGCTGTATGCCTAACCAGGTTAGTGATTCTAATCCAACCCAATAATTATTTATGCACGACTTTACTATTCATTCCAAAGCAGTATTCCCAACTTATATTATTGAGATAGGACATTTACACACATTTTTATGAAGCCTTTATACTTGAGTTTAAGTGGTTAATTATATCGAGAGTGGTCCCCTAATTTCGAGGTTTCTATCTATATCCTCATTCTTTATTCTTTATTATTTAATGCCTCACTATCAAATGATAGATAGGGTGTATTCTCCCTGGTCACTTAAAACCCTAGGCGGACCTACTAGTCACTTATTAACCCTCGACAATATATTCAGTGTTAACATAAACTAGAGGGCACTAGCTACGGGCCCTACTAGTTAAGGCTTCCGTCATTCATGCATATACCCTTGCCCCGCATAAGATGAGAGTAAGTATTTTATCGTTCGTTATACCTTCTAGCTGACCTCATTCGATAACCACCTTAGTCACTTACTACTTCCCATGGGATAGACGGTCATATCCGACCTTTTTAATTTCCAGGTTTGGGTAGGCCCACACATACTTGCCATTTAAGACCCCTATACTGAAAATCCTATTCCCAGGTGGACTCTTCAACCTAAGCCACTTAAGACCCAAGGAAGCAAACTATACGCGAAGGTTATTAGTTTGTCCCCTATCAGCCTTTAAAACCTTTCCCGTTTTGGGATAAAGTAGGCTACGTTATTAAGTCATTCATGTTCAATTTCCTTATATGGAAATACTATATGTACACCATTTATTTGTATCATGGGTTTGTATGGTTAACAACGTCTTATATTATTAATCTACTAAGTCCAACTATATTTTTAATTATAAGTTTTATTATCATAAATAAGGAAGATCATATTCCCTTTTCTCTAGGATATTTATTTAATTTCTTCCCTGATTTGGACTTAGTATTTAAACGGCAATCAATATCCATTAATCCCTCTTTTTACACCCATTTCTTTTTATTTACATTTTATTTCCCTTTATGACTCTAATGTCATATTTTCCTAAGGCAACTATTTATTAGTCCCAAGTTATAAATTTATTGTACCCCAACAGGCAATTACTATATTAATTCTTTATTTTATTTTATTTGTTTATTGGTTATTATATATATTTATGCACTAGGCCTCTCACATTAAGTTGACTACCTATGGATGTTGGATTTACCGGTCGGTTCCGGTCAGACTTCTACCACAAGTGAACTTAACCTCAGGCCTTAGTACATTTATTTTTATCCATTAGACCTCTTACATTAAACCGACTACCTGTGGTGTTGGATTTGTCGGTCGGTTCCGGGCAGGCTTGCACCATAAGTTGAGTTTAACCTCATGTCTAAATGCAGTTATAATTTAAATTTCCTAATTGGGGTCCACAACAATTATCCTAATTGATTTTAGGAATTGTCACCATTTTCCTATCACATTTATTTTCCCCCAATCAATATTGGTTACAATAATTATTTCTTTATTTGCGGTCTCATTTATGGAAAATAATTATATTTATTGCTACAAATGGTCACCGCAAATATACTAATTCAATATGGATTATATTTACATATAATTCCACCACTGAATCTTGTCCATACATTCAACATTTGTCACAATTGTTAATTATTTATTTATGTCCTCATTTATAGCAATCAATTACACTAATTGCTACAACGGTCACCCTAAATATATTCATTAAGTATTGAATATAAATTTACATGTATGATTCCATAAATGAATACCATTCAACATTTAATACGATGCATATTTTTACTGTTTTATGATGATTTGGACAGATAATATATATATATATATATTTATTTATTTATTTCTATGTTTGCATGAGGTCAACGTAGTTATTATTATTTTTATTTTTATTCTTAAATTTAAATTAATGATATGGTCTAATCAATTAACTAATCATTCCCATTTTATTTTCAATCTTGCCAAAAAGGTTTCAAGTCTCACAAGGACCGTTAGCTAAATCGTTGCAAATGATGCCTATTTTGTGGAATTGACATATTTCTAAATCACAAGAAATATGTGTAATGTATTTTTATTTTGGAAAAGTCGATGCAAATTACATACAAAAATATGTATTTATTTTTATATGTACCTTTGCACCACTTTTCCCCTTTTTAATTCTTTTTGTCATACTTCTTGTGATTCTAAAGTAATGCCTCTTTATTTAAAAATGAGTAAAACGACATAATTTACAATGCTTAAGCCAAAAACCCAAAAAAAATTGAATGTAAACAAGGAATATTTCTTTTTATTCTTAGCATCACATAATACGCAATTTTCATCTTTTTACCCAAATTCACATATTTCATATTTCAACACTGAACTAAAGATCTAGAACATAACTACAACAAATTTATGTTTAATGGGACTGATTTCTAGATCCACAATGCCATGCGGCATAAACAACATATTTCATAATTCATGACATAACTTGTAGGAATATGTGGGAACATATATAAAAATCCTACAGTTCATATTTATACATAATCACAACTTTCTCATTTACCAATTTCAAACATATTCATAATCAGATCTGATCGTTATCACAATTTACAATTATTTAAATAACAGATCTGGTAGGCATAAAACAAAGATTGGATTCAAATGAAATAGATGAGTTATTATAATTGTATTAGTTACCTTATAGCTTCCAATTTCTGAATTATGAACCTTTTTTGGCTTGCAATCCCCAAATTCATATAAATCTACAATTTATCTAGAAAGGGGAAAATTCTAGATCTATAGAAATGTAAGAAAAAGGGAAGAGAGCGAAGAATATATTTTTGAGCATCAAATTGCATTCCTTTCCATTAGATCTGCTTGCCCTCTCAATTTCATATGAATTGCATTTGATTTGATAAGTATGAATATATTTTTATTTTAGAATTTAGGTTTGAAGAGAAAGAGAGAGAAATGGCAGAGCTCTGCTGCCTCTACAGATTTATGTGAAAAAAGAATGAGGCTCTACCCCTTTATTTATAAGGGTGGAAATGGCCTTGTATCATTGGATTCATTTTAATTGTCATCCGTCCATTCATTTTATAAAATATAACAAGAATATCCCTAAAATTCTGAGACGAACCCAATGGTTAAAGTTTCGTAGACAAATTCCATCATTTGCAGAAATTCCTATTTTGAGCTTTAAATTAATTAACTATTTATTGTCAAAATTCTGGGTTGTTACATCATTGGTCATTGCAGTAGTCTCTATGACAACAGTTAATGCCTACTGTATTAGGCCATGTTGTAATAATACACCTTTTTACAATGACCATTGGCCGTTGCAATAGACTCTATGACAACATTTAATGCCATTGTAAAATGCTGAAATTTACAAGGAGTTTTGATCATTGTAATAAAAGATATTTGCGAGGACTAAAATATTTAACTCAAATTTCTAGTTTTGAATAGATATTTTATTGAAACAAAATTTTTATTACACTTTTAAATAGTACACAGTTGTGTTTCTCTCTGTTATATAATCAGTATACAAAATACTCATTTGTACAAGCATTGCATCATTACATACATTTAGTTACAATCACTCTCACACTTGATGTCTTCCATCTTCAACGGTTGATCTATAAACTATTTTACATATTAGAATAAAATAACGCAATAAACTGGAAAAGAAACAATTTGCAACTATGAAATCTACTATGCAATGCTCAATTCAGGGCCTATATTTAAAAAAACAAAAAAACAAATAAATAAAGACCCTGGATACATGTGCATCTTTGTAATTCTCTGTTCAAATGCATTTTTTAGCATAACCAAAGCCATCCAGCATGAACACAATAAATATACTGTGAGAGGTATAAATCTATGTATGTGTGGATATCTAATGAAAAAAAAGTACACTAATATAGTATGGCTAGATAGGAACATAACATTTCTTGTTTCAAACCAAGATAATATTCAAACACAGTTGAATATTATGAGATAAGATCATACATTGAACATATTAAAAGAGTTTGCAGGAATACGATATTTAACATATTGTTGAAACAATTACAGTAACAAACTATAATAAGTTTAGAGTTCATAGGAATACAATTATTATTTGAAATATGAATGTTCAAATTTATCTAGAGTACTTGTATAATCGTTTAACTTGGACAACTATAAATGTGTATTAAGTCAACTCGGTGTATATCAAATGCTGCTAATACTTTGATGACCAACATGAATTTTTTTTTTCACTGTTCCAATATAGGACTTCACGTTCAGGCTGTACATGAATGTAGTTCATGGTATTAGCTATTGTTCTAATTTTTAGAATTTGAAATTCCATATTTATTTATTTATTTATTTTCATTTTGATTTAAAAGTAAAAAAATTGTAAAACTTTTTACTTTTTAAAACCATACTTGAATAGTGCTCATTTCTCTCTTCAAACAATGGAATCAAAATTTCTCCATGCAAATAAATTATTTTATTTTGCTGGTTTATTACTTCCAATACTCATCATTTCGAACGTGTAACAAACCTCTTAACATTTGCGTCATTCTAATTGGTCCCAACCATAGCCTCCCTATGCCCATGGCTAACATTGACAAGAATATCTGGATCACTATAATGAGTAACTGTCTACACAATCTCCCTAGCCCTCTTCATTGGATCTCCGCTCTTAAAGATGCCAGATCCTATGAGAACCCCATCACAACCCAACTGCATCATCAGTGCCACATCTGCTGGAGTAGCCACCCCACCTGCATCAAACTGCACAACAAGCAACCTTCCCAACTGCTTAGTCTACATCGCCAAATCGTATGGCACAACAATTTTCTTCGCGAAGGTAATATTACATCATCATCAATGTTCCTTAAAACCCTAATCTCACCCATCACAGATCTAATATGCCTCACTACCTCCATAACATTTCCTGTCTAGCCTCCCCTTTCGTTATTATCATAGTCGTCGCTTCTTTGATTCAACAAAACGCTTCTCTTAGATTATTGCTGCCCCTTAGCATATCTAACAAAACATAGCTTCAAATTCTCAAGCAAACAATAAATCGACAAAGATATTGTTCTGGATCATGTACGAAGATGAATTACCGGAGTTGTCATCAGGGCAGAGTGAGGCGAGGAGGAGTTTTGTGTAAAAATATGGTGTTTCACCGAATCTCATCATGGCTGTGGTTCATCAACCATTAGCATGCTACATCTCCTCCCTCCAGGCTTCAACAGCTCCTCCTCAATGCCAACATGCTATCTTTACATCCATAAAGCACATTTACAAGCAGCAATATCACTGTTCGCTGCACCACCTTGTTCTCGACCTCATTCAAGTTTCCATACCTCACATAAGTGTAACCTTCATTCGAATTTCAACCAACAACAATTGACAAGAGGCAAGTCATTACAATCTCCAGATATCCATACATACCATACCTCCAAAGGCGAACAAGACTTTAGTGCTATCGAGCTCTAATTATCGACGACAACTGCAGATATCTAAGCCGATCAACTGCAATATCGCCTATCGTGGTTGTTATGTTAAACTTTGGGCAGCCATACTAGTGCGACGGTTCAAGTAATTGACGAACGTGATTTAATCTATAGGAAAATACGATTTAATTGGTGGACGACGACCATTTATTCTCTAAATCTCATCACTCCTCAAACGATAATTTTTAGCTGCGGCTTGACAAATTTCTAGCTGCTCGATGTTTGAAAAGAATGAGAGATGATTTTCAGGAATAGAAAATTATTTAAGCGACTTTTGATCGTGCACACAACGAATTTAGAGGTTTTTTGGTGGGATTGGGAATTTAGGATTAAGTATAAATGGAGAAAGAGGAAATTTAGGGTTGAGTGAAAATGGGTAAGCGGGAAACGAAAATGAGGAGAAAAGAGGGTGGGAAACAAAGAACACATGTCTTATCCAAATCTGAAGGATAACCTAATAATTAAATACTATTTATTACATACATATTATTATAGCAATAGCAATTACAAATCAGGAGCTCAAATCCCCCAAACTTTTTCGAGCCCTTTAATAATGGCGACCTCGAGCCCCTGTTTCTTGTCCTTGCAACTATCTTTATCCATCAACCCTTCCTCCTCTCAAATAAAATCCCACCTGCTCCTCCTCCATTATCTCTTCCGTCTCTTCTTGTACATCCTTCCCCTGATCCATCGCTTGCCTCACTACTCAGCTCAATATCTTCTCCATCCACTCCTTATCCCTATGTAATCAATATCAAGAAAACGTGGTCTACACTTTTTGAAGCTAAACCTAAGAATGCGGGTGTGTTTTCCTCCCCTTCATTTCAATTAAATTTCTCTGGAAAAGCACTGTTACCAACCAAAGAAATCCTCTCAGCAGCTAAGGAGGAATGGCAAGACTATTTGGTTGGTTTTTTCCTCGATCGATTGTTGTTATACACAACCATTATCACACATCTAAAATGCTTTTGGAAGCCAAGTAGAAGTAATAAAGTGAAGTCTACTGGTAAATATCCTTTTTTCTGCTTTCTAATTTAGAAGATAGGGATAGAATATTGCGAGCAAACCCAGTTATTATCAAGAACAAGATCTTCTTAGTTAAACCATGAGACATTGGTGTAGGTAGCAGTTGTGTTAAAAGTTTCCCTGTTTGGATTAGAATTTCAAACATACCTATTGATGTTCGGTCAAAAAAAAGAATCTATTGGTTAGCATCTAGATCGGCAAATTTCTTTGCATGTACATTTTAACTAAGAAATTCGAATAGTTAAAATATGCGAAGTGCATGGTTGAGGTCACCCCCGATGCAACATTACCCACTGAGTTCCCTATTAAATTAATTGAAGGAGCTAAGAAAATTATTTCAATGGGGTATTTATGGAAACCTAAAATATGTGTTAAACTCAATAGCTTTGGATATGTTAGTGTTGATTGTGTTATGCCCGGTGAAAAGGCTAGTGTTGGTTCATTGACCTGTCTTGATAAGGGTGAAACTATTGTAACCAAATTTAAACCAAGTTGTGATAAGCTTGTTACTTTTGTTTCTAAAGTTGAAAAATTAGATTAAAGACCTACTGCTAAGAAGAAAGCCATTTGGAGGAGAGTCTTAAGCAAAAAATGAAATTTTTTATTCCTCAAAGTAATGGTAAAGCTAGGAAATCCCCTGTTGTAGTAAATGAAAGGTCGGTGAAACAAGAAAATGTTGATGGTAAAACTTGTTGTTTATTTGGCAACAGTTTCAGTGCCCTTTCTTAATGTGTTGAAGAGGATAAAATGGATGATGATGAGATTGCTTATGAAGAGGGTTAAGTTGGCATTTTAGATGATCTACTCACAAAAGCAGTCACTTGGCCTAACAGTACTGGTAAGAAACAAGCATTGCTTGTTTATCGTAATGGTACAAATGTAATTAAATGTGTTGAACCTGATGTGCAGCATGCAGTCTTGAATGGTGTTAACACTGATGATCACAGTGTTGCTTTGGCAAAGGCGTTACGTGTTAAGTCACTACAACTTCAAATGAATTCTGATGTTAGCAATTCTCCACTGCCTTGCCCACTTCAACTCAAGCTAGGTTTCTTAAATAAACGGCCTTCTTCTATGAGATCTTGCAAAGACGCAGAGAAATCCTTATCTTTAAGCAAGTCACCTAACAGTGAAATGAAGCAGGATTCTGATAGTGAAAAAAAGAATGATTCCAACTCGAACAAGAAAAACCTGAAAACCACACAAGCACTTCCGTATGCTCATTTGATCCCTTCTATTGTGTACACGACACTACCTCCAATGCCACCCACTATAAGTGAATCCCTTTCTAACTCCCCCCTTTGTGTTTCTCTCCCGGGGTACATCACGAAAAGCAAGAAGAGTGTTTTGATGAAAGGGATTCTTTTTGACAACGACTAATGGTAACAATATTTTTTGTCAACACTGGAGATAGGTCTAAGGAAATGGACCTAAAGGAAAAATAGGATTATTCAGTTCCTACAAGCTTGAGTTTGTTTACCGTTTCCTAGATCTCAAGGTCTTAAGTCTGAAGATTAGTTACTCTTCCCTCAAGGGGTGAGTATCGCGCTTCTGCAACTTGAGGACCAACAGTTACCTTAGGATAGGGGTTTCCTAAGCATAACACAAGTAAGGAAGCTGAACAGCTTGCAAAAGTGTCATCTAGGCTTGCTACAGGGTAGGAAGCTTATGGAAGGATAATTGGTGTTCTAAGACTTAGGGAGAGGTTGGTGCGGAAAGGCTTATATTGTGAGGAAAGCGTCAGGTTGCTAAGAATCTAACGGTTTGTGTAAGAACATTCTGGTAATCCAATAGCATAGCATAATATGTACAGAAATATATTGAAGAACAATATAGTTTGCAGAAAAAGTAAGAACACACAATTTATAGTGGTTCGGTTCGAATAGAACTTATGTCCACTTTGAAGGCTTTGATGATTTTATTCATGAAGGAGGTTACATAGGAAGTCCCCAAATTGATTTAACAATTAGGATTTGCTCTCTGGGAAATGAGAGCAAGGTTGAGGAATCAGAAAAGTTCCCCAAAATGTGACCCCTGGGGTCTTATTTATAGAGAATTCGGGGCCCCTTCTGCTGTTGGGCCATTAGGCTTGCAGAAGCTTCTGTTGGTTGCTTTTCTCCTTGGTCTCGGATGTTTAGCTTCCGATCGCCTTTGCGGTGCTGATTATAGCTTCTGGAGTGAGGGTCTCGGTCAGGTTGAGCTTCTTCGAGATAGATATGATCTTGTCAATGTAAATGGCTTTCGGAAGACGCTTGTGCTCCCAGTTATGGCTTCCGGGTGTAGGCTTTTGGTTTTCTCATGAATACTTAGAGGAGCTTTCCCTCGTGAAGTATGCAGATAGATTACAGTGGAGCTTTTATATGATGTCTAGCCTTCTGGAGGGTAACTTCGACCTTCCGATGCTTGGGTCTTTCGGGGGCTAGTTCCGAATAGCCCTTAGGTTCTTTAGGCTTGGTATCTTTAATGCCTTAATCTCCTGATGTATCGGTGTTAAGCAGGTTAACACTGTAAACTCTTCCATCTTTCTGGGTACTAATTAGAGGATCTCTTCCCTCCCTCTTTCTTAGCTTCTGACTTATGACTTTTCGTTATAGAACTACCCTGCCGGACACACCCTTCCGGATAGACTATGGCGGTATTCTGTTGCCTTTGAGTTCTCTATGGTGTTTGGCTTTTTGCTTTCGTAGGATTCTTCTGTGCTTGTGTTCATCTGATACCCTTTTACTGTCAGCCTGTTTAGGGGCTAATTTTGGTAGTAACAACCCTCTTATCATCGGCTCCCGGTATTATTTGCAATGCATTCGGGGCCGTTTCTCTATACTTCATTAGGTGTCGATGCTGCCCTTTCGGTGTCTTCTTTATTACCCTCAATCTTCTACTATCGGTGTTGGACCGATATCCTTGCGCCCAAGTGTTGATGCTCGTTCAACTTGAATCCTCTTTGCTGTCGGTATCTGATTTTTGATTTGCTGCCGGCTCTTGGAATTTGTTTCTGGCAGCTCCTTAATTTTGCCCCTTTTCTTCATGATCCTAGTTTCACTGTCTGAAACCCTATGCTTTTTCAGCTTTGAAGCCTCTGCTTCTTTATACTTGGCTAGTGCAAATTTTGGTGTCAACAGTTAGCCCCCCTGATGTAAAGAAGCTTTTGTTCTTTTGGACAAAATCCACTACTTCCTGCATTGCCCTTTTTTTTGCAACTCAAAAATCATTAGAATAGTTTCGGCATTAATCTATTTTAGCACAAAATAATGAAGTTAGGAGGCACAAGTTTTCTTATTCAAACATTCAACTAATTTATTATTGGAAGTGTGAGATGGTAAGTTTGTACCCTTACACTCAAGTATTTGCAATAGAGAATCAGAAGGTTACTTCTGATAAGCATTTTGGGCTACTGTGTCTTTGCGCACAACAAATCAAATATTTGTTTTAAATAGTTTAAGCAACTACGAGGTTAGGACTAAGTACAAGTTTAGAAAGATCTCCTTATATGACGTAAGGATTTATGGCCTGCATTTAAAGGCTCTTGAGGTAATAGACTCTGACTACCATTCTGGGTATTGACGATCGACCCTCTTTCCAGGGGTTGAGACTAAAAATTTCTTGACCCAAATTAGGGTATTAAGCTAGAAATCCTGAACTTTGTTTCTGAAGGTGTGAAGGGAGATGTCGAAAGCCATATTTGGGGAATGCATAAGATAAGATTAGATATTTATAACTAATAGTAATGACTAGAAGCTTTGAAACCCAGATTCGGGTATTATAGATAGAGGTTCACAAACTCATCTTCGGTATCAATTAGGAGTTCAGAACCATAACCTTGGTTCAAGTAACCAACAGAGGGTTAGATATCCAAATCCAGATGCGAGCACTTGAATAAAGAACAGAAATCCACTTTCGGAATGTAATAGAGGTTCCGAATCAAACCTAGATTAGAGTATTAAAAATTGTAGATCAGCATTCCACTTTTGGTAACTAATGGAGACCATGAACCAAACTCGATTCGAGTGTTTGAATGAAGACCAGAGATCCACTTATGGAATGTGATTGAAGTCCCGAACCAAACCTAGATTCAGGTATTTGAATGAAGACCGGAAATCCACTTCCGAAATGTAATAGAAGTCCCGAATCGAACCCAGATTCAGGTATTTGAATGAAGATCGGAAATCCACTTCCGGAATGTAATAGAAGTCCCGAATTAAACCCAGATTAGGGTATTTGAATGGAGACTGAAAATCCACTTTCGGAATGTAATAGAAGTCCCGAATCGAACCCAGATTCGAGTATTCGATCTTTGTTTTGTGTTACCGTTTCGGTCTTTTGAGCCACTCCTTGGGCTTTTGTTTTGATTTGCAAGCTACTTCCCAGGGCCTTGATTGAGTTGAATGAGCGCTTCTCTGGGCTTGTATTGGTCGTTATGGCTTTGTTCTCTTGAGCAAAGGTTACATGTGCTCCAAGTTCTCCCTTTGAGCTTTTGTTCCCTTCTGTGGGATGGAATTTGAGCAGAGGATGTACGTGCTCCAAGCGCTCCCTCTGAGCTTTTGTTCCCTTCTACGGGATGGAATTTGAGCAGAGGATGTACGTGCTCCAAGCGCTCCCTCTGAGCTTTTGTTCCCTTCCGTGGGATGGAATTTGAGCAGAGGATGTACGTGCTCCAAGTGTCCCCTTTGAGATTTTTTTTACTTCTACGGAATGGAAGCAGAGGATGTACGTGCACCAAGTGCTCCCTCTGAGCTTTTGTTCCCTTCTACAGGATGGAATTTGAGCACAGGAAGTACATTCTCCAAGCGCACTATAACGACCCAGACTTTTGGATGATTTATTTTAAATATTTAATATGGTTTAAATATTGAGTTGATAATATAAATCGATTTTTATATTAAGTTATCGATTTTACAATCGATTTCGATTTAATATCGAATATATTAAATTATCATGATACGAATTATAGTTGAATTCAGTGACTAAAACTGCATCAAAATGATTCAGATAAATTGTATTAACTATAAACGATGGTGATTATAATTTATTTACAAAAAGTTACATTGTTTTGAATTTAAATTATATTATATCTATTTAATATGATTATTGTATATATACGTCTGTAATAAATTTTATAATCTGTCATGTTGAGTCCGGAATAGCGTTACAACCTTGTAACATCGGTCGGTGCATTAAAATAAGGGTTCGAGTTATGAACCATGAGATATTTTTACTGGATAAGCTTGAAATCAAATCAAAATCCATTTAAAAAGAATAAAGATCTCTTTAAATCAAATCATATAAATTTTAAATCGAATCAACATAAATACAAATCTAATTGTATTAATTTTGGCGTACTTCCGCCGACCTAAGTTCTACCTATTATGTACGTTCCCAGGCTTGTCTCCTTTGTGGTTAAGTATTCTTCTATAAATTTCAATGCACTCCCTCCTTTCTTCATTTTGGTTCTTCACTAAAATAATTCGCAATCTTCTAAAAACCCAATTAGCTCGTTTCCCAAACGTTCAAACAAATACAAATGGCCGACTCCTGTTCAATTCATTTATAAAAGTTTTAATATACCAAACCAGCGGCTATACCTTTTCCTCCCCCGTTCATTTTCAATCAAACTTGAAAGCTTCGTTTCAATTAAAAATAGCCTCAGAGCCCAAACTGAAATCGTAATCTTCAGCTGCCTCTGTACGGATTCTTCGAATCCTAGAATTGAAGCACGGAAGAGGAACATGAGAAGTTGGAAGCTCGCAGTTTGGTTTGAGGGTTCGACAGTTTTATTTAAAACGTTAAGCTCAAGGCCGCGATGGCAGTTTGGAGAGGGATCAATTGCGTTTCAGAAGGGGGGTCGAGGCTGTTTCGGCAATGATGGAATGGGTTCGCGGATGGGGTTAGCTGTAACACCCTATGTCCATTAATGTCACTCACAAAGGGAATGCATTAACTTCTATGGAGCGTTTTCAGTAAGTATAGAATAGAAACTTAACAACAAGACAAATATAAACAGTACTTGAAAATTTAAAACTTTATTTCATTGCAGCGGAAAACACATATGTTTGAATTACATCATCAAAACCAGAGTCAAAGTACATAATATCCATCTTGACTAAACCAAAGTACATAAATTGAAAGACATAATCCCCAATACAAAATAGCCATAAATAAAAGAGGCTGAACTTTACTTCAGCGATCCAAGCAATCTTCTAAAAGCAGAGAAACATCAGTCCAAAATCAAGCTCCACTGGTAATAGTTCCAACCTGAGCACCTTGGGGGGGGGGAAGAAAAGAGGAGGAAACAAAGGGGGTCAGACATAAAGTCTGGCGAGTGCGATAACTTTAACAATATAATTACCAAAGTAACTAGGCTAAGGCATAAGTTGGAAAATAAGGAAATGACCATGAACCATTGAGTATGGCAGAGTAAACAAGGAACAAGATGAACAACGATATCGTTAAAGCGCATCTAACCCATTCTAAGATAATTACTAAACTACATCACCATTATACAATAATTATTATACTACACCACCACTACTATACTGCACCACCACTAGTCACCCTAAGGTTGATCCCGCCTACAAAACATAAATAGTGATATTGGTAGTTTCGTTCACCCCTAGCTGCCTTCATAGGTGCCGCCTGCCCCTATCTCCACTAGGTGTACCCACTACCCCCATGCGATCGGCTCCCTAACTCGTAGATACCCGTGCTGGCCCCACAGTGGGGTATCTCACTCCCCAAAGTGGAAACCTGATACCACAAATAATGCACGGCTTATACCTACACGATGCAACAACGTCTTACCTACCAGCCCGAGCCCACACACGCATATGAACCCGTTGGACTTGCGTTGCCACCGCTAACCCGTTTTGGCCTCTTACAGTCAAACCCGGTATGCGTGTCCCGTCCTCGACTTGGGTCGAGCCCACAAAGATACGTATGGGTTACTGGTTGAAATGGGCCCCATTACTTGACACAAGCTATCCACCAAAGCTTGGTCCCCTCTAGTACATCCCACTTAACCCACTTCTTATTCATGTTCACTTACATGTTTCAATTTTGGTTAAGTGTTTCTAATCGTATTTCCAATGCCACTCAAGGCACCCACTAGATTCCACATGCCACCCAAGGCACCCACTTAACTCCCTCATGTCCCACTACATGTTTATCTGGTTAAGTGTTTCTTAATTCATTAAGACCGTAACCTCATAAAGACCTCTCACATTAGACTGGCATTTGTGGCAGCTGGATTTGTCGGGCGGGTTCGGGCAGTCTTACACCACAAACGAGCCTAACCTCATGTCTTTACAATTGTTACGTATTTAATTTATGACTAAGACCTCTCACATTAGACTGGCATTTGTGGCAGCTGGATTTGCCGGGCGGGTCCGGGCAGTCTTACACCACAAACGAGCCTAACCTCGTGTTTTAGACGATTAATTACACCTAATTAATCATTCCCCAATTTGAATTACTTTCCCTATTCAAATTATCAATTAATTCCAAATTTAACGATGTCCATAATTGACTCAATTATGTCCATCCATTTATGGTATGTAAAATCATACAATTTTTCATCATAAATTTAATTTATGCCTTTTAAAGCATTTATGCCAATTACATCCTTTTTAATATTATCCCCTTTACCCCACGTTGTACGTTCATTCGTTTAACGTAAAATATACGTTAGACTCGAATAGTCTAACTCATGGAATAAAGAGAATACATCACAACATACATATAATTAAAACTAGATCTAAACATAGGGGTGAACTTGCATGTGTGAATGATGTTCTACACCTAAAACTTGCATAGGCCAAAGTAACAACTTGCATAAAACTACATATGTCATAGACCCAAATTTAAAGGGGTAAACTTGTTGAGATAATGGTCACAAACTTGCAAAAACCATGTATGTCATAGATCTACATCAAAAGGTGTAAACTTGCATAGGCAATAACCACAAACTTGCATAACATGATTCATACTCAAACACATGTATTCATACAAACTTGCATAACATGATTCATACTCAAACACATGTATTCATACAAACTTGCATATGTTATTTATGCAACATAACAATGGTATAAACTTACATCTAAACATGTAAACTAGCATGTAGAATTTGGCATATAACTCACACATGTCATAGCCTAACTTTAGATCTAAAATAGATGTCATGAAGCATATAAGGTCAAACGTATAATTTTCCCCAACTTGTATATGATTCATGTCTTAATAAAAATCTAAACTTGTATACATACTTATGATTTATCATATGAATCATGATACCCAAACTAGCATATGAACAACATGGTGATTCAATTATACAAAAGCCAATCATAAAATTACAACATGGATGATAGCATCATAAGTTTATAATATAGATGATCACAATCATAACATCATAGAATTCATCACAATTTTACAACATAAATATAACATGCGATCAATAATTCACATCATATCCAAATAATCCGCATCATAACATAATCTAACTAATTTGCTAATTATTTTATTAAAATTATCGAACTCACAACTCAAAGAAGGTCTTGAGTTATGAATTCTGAGTTCTGAAGTTGTATTAGCTTTCCATTGAAGAAGATTCGTTGTTAAAGTTGAAAAGAGTTGAATTAGATTAGCTTTCTTCCTCTCTAATTGGTGGCGGCTATGCTGAGTTGCTAGGTGACGGCATGGAGGCCATGAATCTAATTTTTGTTTTGATTTTAGGGTTTGAGTCTAGAGGTGTTTTTATAGAGTTTAAGATTAGTATAAGCCGTCCGATCAACCCAGAATTAATCCCAGCCAACCAGAGCATATCAGAAACCCTAATGAGTCAGCATCTAGTCATCAACAGGTCACAAAACAAATTTGCCTGGGGGGGGGGGGGGGGGAGGGGGAGGTCGACCCCCAGGTCGACCATATGGTCGACCTGGTCAGGGTAGGTCGACCACCAGGTCGACCCTATGGTCGACCTGGCCCTCGAAAAGAAAAGGGTACAATGAACGCATCTTCTCTTCCGTCTCCCAAGTAACGTTGCTCTCATCATCTCCTCAATGCACTTTGACTAGCTTGACCTCTCGATAACTCAACTTCTTAATCGCCGACCCAAGAATGCACGTAGGAGCTCGTCGAATCGTCGCATCACGCTCTATCTCTACCTCTCTAAGCAAGCTTGGCTCTACCACTTCCGCGGTCTCGTGCAAGCATTTACTCAAATGTGATACATGGAATACATCGTGTACACCACTAAGTCTCTCGGGCAACTCCACTCTATACGCCATCTGCCCAATCCTCTCCTTAATAGGAAACGACCCTACGAACCTTGGTGCTAACTTCCTAACGGACCCAAAGCGAACGACGTTCCGTAATGGAGACACCTTGACAAAGACCATGTCCCCAATATCAAACTCAAGATCTGAACTCCTCTTGTCCGCATAAGATTTCTTCCTATCTTGCGTCGTCTTCATCCTCCTTCGAATCAAATCGATCTTTTCCGAAGTCTCTCTAATCATATAAGGTCCAAGCAAGATCTTGTCTGTAGACTCCCACCAACATGTTGGCGAACGACACGGCCGTCCATAAAGAGCCTCGAACGGTGCCATGCCAATGCTAGATTGAAAGCTGTTATTATATGCGAACTCTACCAACGGAAGATGTTCCTCCCATGTACCTCCGAAGTCTAAGACACATAACCTCAACAGGTCCTCTAGAATACGATTCACCCTCTCGGTCTGGCCATCCGTTTGAGGATGATATGCGGTGCTCAAACATAACTGAGTCCCTACCGCCTCTTGCAAGCTTTTCCAAAATTCGCTAGTGAAAATAGGATCGCGGTCGCTCACTATGCTAGAAGGAACACCGTACAAACGAACTATCTCTCGAATGTATACAGAGGCTAACCATGGAGCAGTCCTCTTACTCTTCACGGGAATGAAATGGGCGCTCTTAGTAAGTCTGTCTACCATGACCCAAATCCCCGTATTACCCTTCCTCGATCTTGGTAACCCGTCAACAAAGTCCATCGAGACGCTTTCCCACTTCCATTGTGGGACCTCCAATGAATGAAGCAATCCACCGGGCTTCTTTTGCTCTGCTTTTACTTGTTGGCACACCAAGCATCTAGGGACAAACTCGGCCACGTGTCCCTCTTTATACCGGCCCAAAAGTAAACTCGTCTCATGTCCATGTACATCTTGTCCCCGCCGGGATGGATGGCCATCTTCGAACGATGTGCATCATCAAGAATGGTCTTCCTTAGGTCCTCGTCTTTTGGTACACAAAGTATACCGTCCCTACGTAACCAACCCTTATCATCTAGATTATACCTACTGAGATGGCTCGATGACTCCCCTCTTTTGAGCTTTTCTACTAACTCAACCAACTGTGGGTCGTCTCGCTGTGCCTCACCAATCCGTCCCAAAAGCGTAGGTCTGACCTCTAAGGATGCCAGCAAATCGGGTACAAAGTCAACAGAGGGTCTAAAGTCAAACGTAGAGATGAACTCTAAGCTTCGCCGCTCAACAAACAATGGGCTCAAGGATAACCTTTTTCTACTTAAGGCGTCTGCCACCACGTTACCCTTGCCAGGTGTATATGCTATCTCGAACTCGTAGGACGCTAAGAATTCCATCCACCTTTGCTGCCTTAAGTTCAAGTCCTTATGAGAGAATAAGTATTTTAGCGATTTGTGGTCAGTGAATAATTCGAATTTTTCGCCAAGGAGATAATGACGCCAAGACTTAAGCGCAAAAACAATAGCAGCCAACTCTAGGTCATGTGTAGGGTAATTTCTCTCATGCACTCTCAACTGCCTTCCGCCATAGGCTATTACCCTTCCCTCTTGCATTAAGACCGCGCCTTGTCCTGTCCCACAAGCATCGGTGTAAATGGTAAATGGCTTACTCCCATCTGGCAACACTAAAACTGGGGTTGTGGTCAATGCTCTCTTTAAACGTTGGAACGCATCATCACAATCTACGTCCCACATGAAAACTAAGTTCTTCTTCGTCAAGCGTATTAATGGGGCTGATATTTTTGTGAAGTCTTTGATAAACTTCCTATAGTAGCCAGCCAACCGTAAGAAACTCCTCACCTCGGTAGCATTTTTAGGGATCTTCCAATCTTGGATGGCCACTACCTTCGCGGGATCCACAGCTATCCCTTCTTTGGAAACCACGTGCCCTAAGAATCGCACTTCCTTCCTCCAAAAGTGACATTTAGAAAATTTAGCTTTAAGGCTATGTGCTCGAAGAGTCTCCAACACTTCCCTAAGATGTAGGGCATGCTCTTCCTCATTCTTAGAAAAGATCAAGATGTCGTCCACAAAGACTACCACGAATTTATTAAGGTACTCCCTAAACACCCTACTCATCAAGTCAATAAAGTATGCAGGGGCGTTTGTCAAACTGAAGGGCATCACAAGCCACTCGAAGAAGCCGTCTGGAGTCCTAAAGGCAGTCTTGTCTATGCTATCCTCAGCCGCTCTCAACTGATGAAAACCCATGGCTAAGTCCAACTGCGAAAACACTAAGGTGCCAACTAACCGATCGAAGAGATCGTCAATCCTCGGCAGTGGGTGTCTATTCTTTTTAGTAAGCTTATTGAGTTCGCTATAGTCCACACAAAGTCTGAGGGGCCCATCCGCCTTCGTGGCAAATACTACTGGAGCAGCCCACTCCGATATACTACGTCTGATGAACCCCTTCTCAAGCAATTCCTTCACTTGCTTACTGAGTTCTATTCTCTCTCTTGGAGCCATGTGGCGCACTGGCAATGCAACTGGCTTTGCATTATCTACTAGATATATTCGAAAGTCTATCTCACGTTTTGGGGGTAAACCCCTAACCTCATCGAAGACATCAACATATTCACGGACTATGGGAACAGAATGTAAATCATCATCGGATGCATCAAGGGATTCTAGGTAGCTAAGCATTACTGGACCCCTAGGGTCATAAGAAATATCAAGGGTCTTTCCAGAACGAGTCAACAATCTAACTACCCTTCTTTCACAATCTAGGATGGCTCCATATCTAGTTAGCCAATCCATACCTAGAATTAAACCGTAGCCCATAAAGCCAAGAACAAAGGCATTGCACTCAAACTCAACGCCCAAGATAAACACTCTCAAATTCCGACAAATCATAGAAAGATGAGCCGAACCACCGATAGGATTTGAGACTACTAAGGGATCAGTAACTAGACTAGTATCAAGGTTCAGTGTTTCAACTAATGATGTAGAAATAAACAAATGTGATGCGCCAGAATCGAATAAAGTACGGACAGGATGATCAAACAGAAAAACTAAACTTTCAACGGAGATTGCTCTACCTCGTTCTTGCAGCGGTGGGACCACGAGAGCCTGAACTTGTTCCCTTGCCTGCCCTGGTGCCATGAGAGCCTGCACTTGTCCTCCCGAGGTAGACCCTGCCCTCTGCCCTTTCCTTGGGCAGTCCTTAATCAGATGTCCCGCCTCGCCACAGTGGAAACAACCAGTCTTCTTTTTCTTCCTACAATCTTTGCTTAGATGGTCGGTTGTCCCACAGTTAAAGCATCTTTTCATTCCCTTACCATTGTTGCCTTTACTATACGTTCCCCATTCGTGACCTTCGACCTATAAGAAACTTCGTCCTTCATCAACCAAGCAGCTAGTCGAACCTTCCTCCCTTCGCCTATCTCAAAGATACCGACAAGTCCTCCACTTTCTTGAGCCAACTTCTAGTCCCGACAAATGTCTAAGTCCCATGAAGCGGTTTTCCGCCCATCGTACGGAAGTCCTCATATATCTTAGGAAAAAGCATCTATATGCAGAGGAAGAGATTCAAAATGGGAAAGAGGAAGAGATTCAAAACGAAGAATTGAAGGAAAGATATATGGCTCTTGGGTATTATGTTTTCTAAAATAAGCTTTTCTCTTGAAAATACTTTCCTTAAAACATCCTTTTGAAGGTACTTCTTTATAAAAAGGGTTCGAAAAACAGTTTTTCAAAATGCATATCTGTTGTGGTAACCTTCAGCTCTGATACCACGTGTAACACCCCATGTCCATTAATGTCACTCACGAAGGGAATGCATTAACTTCTATGAAGCGTTTTAAGTAAGTATAGAACAGAAACTTAACAACAAGAAAGATATAAACAGTACTTGAAAATTTAAAACTTTATTTCATTGCAGCGGAAAACATATATAATTGAATTACATCATCAAAACCAGAGTCAAAGTACATAATATCCATCTTGACTAAACCAAAGTACATAAATTGAAAGACATAATCCCCAATACAAAATAGCCATAAATAAAAGAGGCTGAACTTTACTTCAGCGATCCAAGCAATCTTCTAAAAGGAGAGAAACAACAGTCCAAAATCAAGCTCCACATGTGCTAGTTCCAACCTGAGCACCTTGGGGGGGGGGGGGAGAGAAAGGAAGAAAAGAGGAGGAAACAAAGGGGGTCAGACATAAAGTCTGGCGAGTGCGATAACTTTAACAATATAATTACCAAAGTAACTAGGCTAAGGCATAAGTTGGAAAATAAGGAAATGACCATGAACCATTGAGTATGGCAGAGTAAACAAGGAACAAGATGAACAACGATATCGTTAATGCGCACCTAACCCATTCTAAGATAATTACTAAACTACACCACCATTATACGATAATTGTTATACTGCACCACCACTACTATACTGCACCACCACTAGTCACCTTAAGGTTGATCCCGCCTACAAAACTTAAATAGTGATATTGGTAGTTACGTGCACTCCTAGTTGCCTTCATAGGTGTCGCCTGCCCCTATCTCCACTAGGTGTACCCACTACCCCCATGCGACCGGCTCCCTAACTCGTAGATACTCGTGCTGACCCCACAATGGGGTGTATCACTCCCCAAAGTGGCAACCCGATACCACAAATAATGCACGGCTTATACCTACACAATGCAATAACGTCTTACCTACCAGCCCGGGCCCACACACGCATATGAACCCGTTGGACTTGCGTTGCCACCGCTAACCCGTTTTGGCCTCTTACAGTCGAGCCCAGTATGCGTGTCCGGTCCTCGACTTGGGTCAAGCCCACAAAGATACGTATGGGTTACTGGTTGAAATGGGCCCCCATTACTTGACACAAGCTATCCACCTAAGCTTGGTCCCCTCTAGTACATCCCACTTAACCCACTTCTTATTCATGTTCACTTACATGTTTCAATTTTGGTTAAGTATTTCTAATCGTATTTCCAATGCCACCCAAGGCACCCACTTAACCCCCTCATGTCCACTACATGTTTATCTAGTTAAGTGTTTCTTAATTCATTAAGACCGTAACCTCATAAAGACCTCTCACATTAGACTGGCATTTGTGGCAGCTGGATTTGCCGGGCGGGTCCGTGCAGTCTTACACCATAAACGAGCCTAACCTCGTGTCTTTACAATTGTTACGTATTTAATTTATGCCTAAGACCTCTCACATTAGACTGGCATTTTTGGCAGCTGGATTTGTCGGGCGGGTCCGGGCAGTCTTACACCACAAACGAGCCTAACCTCGTGTCTTAGACGATTAATTACACCTAATTAATCATTCCCCAATTTGAATTACTTTCCCTATTCAAATTATCAATTAATTCCAAATTTAACGATGTCCATAATTGACTCAATTATGTCCATCCATTTATGGTATGTAAAATCATACAAATTTTCATCACAAATTTATTTTATGCCTATTAAGCATTTATGCCAATTAAATCCTTTTTAATATTATCCCCTTTACCCCACGTTGTACGTTCGTTCGTTGAACGTAAAATATACGTTAGACTCGAATAGTCTAACTCATGGAATAAAGAGAATACATCACTACATACATATAATTAAAACTAGATCTAAACATAGGGGTGAACTTGCATGTGTGAATGATGTTCTACACCTAAAACTTGCATAGGCCAAAGTTACAACTTGCATAAAACTAAATATGTCATAGACCCAAATTTAAAGCTGTAAACTTGTTGAGATAATGGTCACAAACTTGCATAAATCATGTATGTCATAGATCTACATCTACAGGTGTAAACTTGCATAGTCAATAACCACAAACTTGCATAACATGATTCATACTCAAACACATGTATTCATACAAACTTGCATATGTGATTTATGCAACATAACAATGGTATAAACTTACATCTAAACATGTAAACTAGCATGTAGAATTTGGCATATAACTCACACATGTCATAGCCTAACTTTAGATCTAAAATAGATGTCATGAAGCATATAAGGTCATACATATAATTTTCCCCAACTTGTATATGATTCATGTCTTAATAAAAATCTAAACTTGTATACATATGATTTATCATATGAATCATCATACCCAAACTAGCATATGAACAACATGGTGATTCAATTATACATAAGCCAATCATAAAATTACAACATGGATGATAGCATCATAAATTTATAATATAGATGATCACAATCATAACATCATAGAATTCATCACAATTTTACAACATAATTATAACATGCGGTCAATAATTCACATCATATCCAAATAATCAATATCATAACATAATCCAATTAATTTGGTAATTATTTTATTAAAATTATCGAACTCACAAGTCAAAGAAGGTCTTGAGTTCTGAATTCTGAGTTCTGAAGTTGTATTAGCTTTCCCTTGAAGAAGATTCGTTGTTAAAGTTGAAAAGAGTTGAATTAGATTAGCTTTCTTCCTCTCTAATTTGTGGCGGCTATGCTGAGTTGCTAGGTGACGGCATGGAGGCCATGAATCTAATTTTTGTTTTGATTTTAGGGTTTGAGTCTAGAGGTGTTTTTATAGAGTTTAGGATTAGTTTAAGCCGTCCGATCAACCCAAAATTAATCCCAGCCAACCAGAGCATATCAGAAACCCTAATGAGTCAGCATCTAGTCATCAATAGGTCACAAAACAAATCTGTCGGGGGGGGGGGGGGGGGACAGGTCGACCGCTAGGTCGACCTGGCCCTGGCGGGAATTTTCCCGCCTAGCCTGTCTGACTCCGAAAATTTGAAATTTGAAATCTGTTTTGAATTTTCTAAAACTTCCGATGGCCATAACTTCTTCATACGAAGTCCAATTCATGCAAACTCGAACTCTATCTCAACCATAATTCCGAGACGAACACAATGGCGCAACCCTTTTCCCTTAATTCTCACATCTGAGATTAGTTATTCTTTGATTAGTGAACATTATTGTTAACAGAAATACGGGGTGTTACATTCTCTCCTCCTCAAAGGATTTCGCCCCCGAAATCTCCAAGTTAAGGAGAATGCATATCCTAACATCCAAACAACCATCTACTCAACCATCAAACACAGGCATCCATTGTCCTTATAAATTCCTAATACTGTATGAACATATGCAAGAAGTGTGTGTATATGTTCCTTATCTAATTCAAAATCAGGCGGTCTACTGATTCAGTTGACCATCTTAATGCAAACCATGATAGTGCCATGCGTCCATTATGTATGCAAAAGAACCTTATCGATACATATTATTTCTACATGTGTGCACAACCATTCACCAAAATGCAACATCCATATGATAGTAAAACCATTATACATCCATTAACTTAAATATGTACACACATTTATATGCAATATGCAATATGAAGTGACTGAGCCGATCTAGTGCCTAAAGTGTGTGTATATGCATCCACGAGCAACCACTAGCAAACACTTGCATCCATGTGCATCCATCATACATAACATGTCTCAAACACATGTTTCAACCATAGGACTACCCTATCTAAAGGTCAAAGATACTAGCGAGAGGATATACTAAAGATAAGATAAGTACAAGCTAAGCGATAAAGGAGAAATTAAAAGACATCCCCTCGAAAAGAAAAGGGTACAATGAACGCATCTTCTCTTCCGTCTACCAAGTAGCGTTGCTCTCATCATCTCCCCAATGCACTTTGACTAGCTTGACCTCTCGATTCCTCAACTTCTTAATCTCCGACCCAAGAATGCACGTAGGAGCTCGTCGAATCGTCGCATCACGCTCTATCTCCACCTCTCTAAGCAAGCTTGGCTCTACCACTTCCGCGGTCTCGTGTAAGCATTTCCTCAAATGTGATACATGGAATACATCGTGTACACCACTAAGTCTCTCGGGCAACTCCACTCTATACTCCATCTGCCCAATCCTCTCCTTAATAGGAAACGATCCTACGAACCTTGGTGCTAACTTCCCAACGGACCCAAAGAGAACGACGTTCCGTAATGGAGACACCTTGACAAAGACCATGTCCCCAATATCAAACTCAAGATCTGACCTCCTCTTGTCCGCATAAGATTTCTGCCTATCATGTGCCGTCTTCATCCTCCTTCGAATCAAATCGATCTTTTCCGAAGTCTCTCTAATCATATCGGGTCCAAGCAAGATCTTGTCTGTAGACTCCCACCAACATGTAGGCGAACGACACGGCCATCCATAAAGAGCCTCGAACGGTGCCATGTCAATGCTAGACTGAAAGATGTTATTATATGCGAACTCTACCAACGGAAGATGTTCCTCCCATGTACCTCCGAAGTCTAAGACACATAACCTCAATAGGTCCCCTAGAATACAATTCACCCTCTCAGTCTGGCCATCCGTTTGAGGATGATATGCGGCGCTCAAACATAACTGAGTCCCTACCGCCTCTTGCAAGCTTTTCCAAAATTCGCTAGTGAAAATAGGATCGCGGTCGCTCACTATGCTAGAAGGAACACCGTGCAAACGAACTATCTCTCGAATGTATACGGAGGATAACCATGAAGCAGTCCTCTTACTCTTCACGGGAATGAAATGGGCGCTCTTAGTAAGTCTGTCTACCACGACCCAAATCCCTGTATTACCCTTCCTCGATCTTAGTAACCCATCAACAAAGTCCATCAAGACGCTTTCCCACTTCCATTGTGGGACCTCTAATGGGTGAAGCAATCCACCGGGCTTCTTTTGCTCTGCTTTTACTTGTTGGCACACCAAGCATCTAGCAACAAACTCGGCCACGTCCCTCTTCATACCGGCCCAAAAGTAAACTCGTCTCATGTCCATGTACATCTTGTCCCCGCCGGGATGGATGGTCATCTTCGAACGATGTGCATCATCAAGAATGGTCTTCCTTAGGTCCTCATCTTCTGGTACACAAAGTCTACCGTCCCTACGTAACCAAACCTTATCATCTAGAGTATACCTACTGAGATGGCTCGATGACTCCCCTCTTTTGAGCTTTTCTACTAACTCAACCAAATGTGGGTCGTCTCGCTGTGCCTCACCAATCCGTCCCAAAAGCGTAGGTCTGACCTCCAAGGATGCTAGCAAACCGGGTACAAAGTCAACAGAGGGTCTAAAGTCAAACGTAGAGATGAACTCTAAGCTTCGCCGCTCAACAAACAACGGGCTCAAGGATAACCTTTTTCTACTTAAGGCGTCTGCCACCACGTTACCCTTGCCAGGGGTATATGCTATCTCAAAGTCGTAGGACGCTAAGAATTCCATCCACCTTTGCTGCCTTAAGTTCAATTCCTTCTGAGAGAATAAGTATTTTAGCGATTTGTGGTCAGTGAATAATTCGATTTTTTCGCCAAGGAGATAATGACGCCAAGACTTAAGCGCAAAAACAATAGCGGCCAACTCTAGGTCATGTGTAGGGTAATTTCTCTCATGCACTCTCAACTGCCTTCCGCCATAGGCTATTACCCTTCCCTCTTGCATTAAGACCGCGCCTAGTCCTGTTCCACAAGCATCGGTATAAACGGTAAATGGCTTACTCCCATCTGGCAACACTAAAACTAGGGTCGTGGTCAAAGCTCCCTTTAAAGGTTCGAACGCATCATCACAATCTACGTCCCACATGAAAACTAAGTTCTTCTTCATCAAGCGTGTTAATGGGGCTGATATTTTTGTGAAGTCTTTGATAAACTTCCTATAGTAGCAAGCCAACCCTAAGAAACTCCTCACCTCGGTAGCATTTTTAGGGACCTTCCAATCTTGGATGGCCACTACTTTCGCGGGATCCACAACTATCCCTTCTTTGGAAACCACGTGCCCTAAGATCGCACTTCCTTCCTCCAAAAGTGACATTTAGAAAATTTAGCTTTAAGGCTATGCGCTCGAAGAGTCTCCAACGCTTCCCTAAGATGTAGGGCATGCTCTTCCTCATTCTTAGAAAAGATCAAGATGTCGTCCACAAAGACTACCACGAATTTATTAAGGTACTACCTAAACACCCTACTCATCAAGTCAACAAAGTATGCGGGGGCGTTTGTCAAACCGAAGGGCATCACAAGCCACTCGAAGAAGCCGTCTGGAGTCCTAAAGGCAGTCTTGTCTATGCTATCCTCAGCCGCTCTCAACTGATGAAAACCCGTGGCTAAGTCCAACTGCGAAAACACTGAGGCGCCAACTAACTGATCGAAGAGATCGTCAATCCTCGGCAGTGGGTGTCTATTCTTTTTAGTAAGCTTATTGAGTTCGCTATAGTCCACACAAAGTCTGAGGGACCCATCCGCCTTCGTGGAAAATACTACTGGAGCACCCCACTCCGATATACTACGTCTGATGAACCCCTTATCAAGCAATTCCTTCACTTTCTTACTGAGTTCTCTTCTCTCTCTTGGAGCCATGTGGCGCACTGGCAATGCAACTGGCTTTGCATTATCTACTAGATATATTCTAAAGTCTATCTCACGTTTTGGGGGTAAACCCCTAACCTCATCGAAGACATCAACATATTCACGGACTATGGGAACAGAATGTAAATCATCATCGGATGCGTCAAGGGATTCTAGGTAGCTAAGCATTACTGGACCCCTAGGGTCACAAGAAATATCAAGGGTCTTTCCAGAACGAGTCAACAATCTAACTACCCTTCTTTCACAATCTAGGATGGCTCCATATCTAGTTAACCAATCCATACCTAGAATTAAACTGTAGCCCATGAAGCCAAGAACAAAGGCGTTGCACTCAAACTCAACGCCCAAGATAAACACTCTCCAATCCCGACAAATCATAAAAAGATGAGCCGAACCACCGATAGGATTTGAGACTACTAAGGGATCAGTAACTAGACTAATATCAAGGTGCAGTGTTTCAATTAATGATGTAGAAATAAACGAATGTGATGCGCCAGAATCGAATAAAGTACGGACATGATGATCAAACAGAAAAACTAAACTTTCAACGGAGATTGCTCTACCTCGTTCTTGCAGCGGTGGGACCACGAGAGCCTGAACTTGTCCCCTTGCCTGCCCTGGTGCCATAAGAGCCTGCACCTCTCGTCCCGAGGTAGACCCTGCCCTCTGCCCTTTCCTTGGGCAGTCCTTAATCAGATGTCCCGCCTCGCCATAGTGGAAACAACCAGTCTTCTTTTTCTTCCTACAATCTTAGCTTACATGGCCGGGTGTCCCACAGTTAAAGCATCTTTTCTTTTCCTTACCATTGTTGCCTTTACTATACTTTCCCCATTCTTGACCTCCGACCTACAAGAAACTTCGTCCTTCATCAACCAAGCAGCTAGTCGAACCTTCCTCCCTTCGCCTATCTCAAAGATACCGACAAGTCCTCCACTTTCTGGAGCCAACTTCTAGTGCCGACAAACGTCTAAGTCCCATGAAGCGGTTTTCCGCCCATCGTACGGAAGTCCTCATATATCTTAGGAAAAAGCATCTATACGCGGAGGAAGAGATTCAAAAAGGGAAAGAGGAAGAGATTCAAAACAGAGAATCGAAGGAAAGATATATGGCTCTTGGGTATTATGTTTTCAAAAATAAGCTTTTCTCTTGAAAATACTTTCCTTAAAACATCCTTTTGAAGGTACTTCTTTATAAAAATGAGTTTGAAAAACAGTTTTTCAAAATTCATATCTGTTCTGGTAACCTTCAGCTCTGATACCACGTGTAACACCCCACGTCCATTAATGTCACTATCAAAGGGAATGCATTAACTTCTATGGAGCGTTTTAAGTAAGTATAGAACAGAAACTTAACAACAAGAAAGATATAAATAGTACTTGAAAATTTAAAACTTTATTTCATTGCAGCGGAAAACACATATGTTTGAATTACATCATCAAAACCAGAGTCAAAGTACATAATATCCATCTTGACTAAACCAAAGTACATAAATTGAAAGACATAATCCCCAATACAAAATAGCCATAAATAAAAGAGGCTGAACTTTACTTCAGAGATCCAAGCAATCTTCTAAAAGCAGAGAAACAGCAGTCCAAAATCAAGCTCCACATGTGCTAGTTCCAACATGAGCACCTGGGGGGGAAATGAGAAAAGAGGAGGAAACAAAGGGGGTCAGACATAAAGTCTGGCGAGTGCGATAACTTTAACAATACAATTACCAAAGTAACTAGGCTAAGGCATAAGTTGGAAAATAAGGAAATGAACATGAACCATTGAGTATAACAGAGTAAACAAGGAACAAAATGAACAACGATATCGTTAAAGCGCACCTAACCCATTCTAAGATAATTACTAAACTGCACCACCATTATACGATAATTGCTATACTGCACCACCACCACTATACTGCACGACCACTAGTCACCTTAAGGTTGATCCCGCCTACAAAACTTAAATAGTGATATTGGTAGTTTCATGCACCCCTAGCTGCCTTCATAGGTGCTGCCTGCCCCTATCTCCACTAGGTGTACCCATTACCCCCATGCGATCGGCTCCTTAAATCGTAGATACCCGTGCTGACCCCACAATGGGGTGTATCACTCCCCAAAGTGGCAACCCGATACCACAAATAATGCACGGCTTATACCTACACAACGCAACAACGTCTTACCTACCAGCCCGGGCCCACACACGCATATGAACCCGTTGGACTTGCGTTGCCACCGCTAACCCGTTTTGGCCTCTTACAGTCAAGCCCAGTATGTGTGTCCCGTCCTCGACTTGGGTCAAGCCCACAAAGATACGTATGGGTTACTGGTTGAAATGGGCCCCCATTACTTGACACAAGCTATCCACCTAAGCTTGGTCCCCTCTAGTACATCCCACTTAACCCACTTCTTATTCATGTTCACTTACATGTTTCAATTTTGGTTAAGTGTTTCTAATCGTATTTCCAATGCCACCCAAGGCTACCACTTAACCCCCTCATGTCCCACTATATGTTTATCTAGTTAAGTGATCCTTAATTCATTAAGACCGTAACCTCATAAAGACCTCTCACATTAGACTGGCATTTGTGGCAGCTGGATTTGCCGGGCGGGTCCGGGCAGTCTTACACCACAAACGAGCCTAACCTCGTGTCTTTACAATTGTTATATATTTAATTTATGCCTAAGACCTCTCACATTAGACTGGCATTTTTGGCAGCAGGATTTGTCGGGCGGGTCCGGGCAGTCTTACACCACAAACGAGCCTAACCTCGTGTCTTAGACGATTAAGTACACCTAATTAATCATTCCCCAATTTGACTTACTTTCCCTATTCAAATTATCAATTAATTCCAAATTTAACGATGTCCATAATTGACTCAATTATGTCCATCCATTTATGGTATGTAAAATCATACAAATTTTCATCACAAATTTATTTTATGCCTTTTAAGGCGTTTATGCCAATTAAATCCTTTTTAATATTATCCCCTTTACCCCACGTTGTACGTTCGTTCATTTAACGTAAAATATACGTTAGACTCGAATAGTCTAACTCATGGAATAAAGAGAATACATCACAACATACATATAATTAAAACTAGATCTAAATATAGGGGTGAACTTGCAGGTGTGAATGATGTTCGACACCTAAAACTTGCATAGGCCAAAGTTACAACTTGCATAAAACTACATATGTCATAGACCCAAATTTAAAGGTGTAAACTTGTTGAGATAATGGTCACAAACTTCCATAAATCATGTATGTCATAGATCTACATCTAAAGGTGTAAACTTGCATAGGCAATAACCGCAAACTTGCATAACATGATTCATACTCAAACACATGTATTCATACAAACTTGCATATGTTATTTATGCAACATAACAATGGTATAAACTTACATCTAAACATGTAAACTAGCATGTAGAATTTGGCATATAACTCACACATGTCATAGCCTAACTTTAGATGTAAAATAGATGTCATGAAGCATATAAGGTCATACATATAATTTTCCCCAACTTGTATATGATTCATGTCTTAATAAAAATCTAAACTTGCATACAAACTTATGATTTATCATATGAATCATCATACCCAAACTAGCAAATGAACAACATGGTGATTCAATTATACATAAGCCAATCATAAAATTACAACATGGATGATAACATCATAACTTTATAATATAGATAATCACAATAATAACATCATAGAATTCATCACAATTTTACAACATAATTATAACATGCGGTCAATAATTCACATCATATCCAAATAATCCGCATCATAACATAATCCAATTAATTTGCTAATTATTTGATTAAAATTATCGAACTCACAACTCAAAGAAGGTCTTGAGTTCTGAATTCTGAGTTCTGAAGTTGTATTAGCTTTCCCTTGAAGAAGATTCGTTGTTAAAGTTGAAAAGAGTTGAATTAGATTAGCTTTCTTCCTCTCTAATTGGTGGCGGCTATGCTGAGTTGCTAGGTCACGGCATGGAGCCCATGAATCTAATTTTTGTTTTGATTTTAGGGTTTGAGTCAAGAGGTGTTTTTATAGAGTTTAGGATTAGTTTAAGCCATCCGATCAACCCAGAATTAATCCCAGCCAACCAGAGTATATCAGAAACCCTAATGAGTCAGCATCTAGTCATCAACAGGTCACAAAACAAATCTGCCCGGGGGAGGGGGGGCGGTCGACCCTATGGTCGAACTGGCCCTGGCGGGAATTTTCCCGCTTAGCATGTCTGACTCCGAAATTTTGAAATTTAAAATCTGTTTTGAATTTTCTGAAACTTCCGATGGCCATAACTTCTTCATACGAAGGCCAATTCACGCAAACTCGGACTCTATCTCAACCAGAATTCCGAGACGAACACAATGGCGCAACATGTTTCCCTTAATTATCTCATCTGAGATTAGTTATTCTTTAATTAGTGAACATTAGTGTTAATAGAAATATGGGGTGTTACATTGGCGATGGGTATGGGTGGTTGGAGTGAGATGAAGGCACAATCAAAGGGATAAACGGCTACAGGATTTGTGAAAACTGACGATGATGAACTAGAGGCTCGGAGTTGTTAATTCAAGGGTTTATTCATTGGGTAGTTTGGATCTGTGATTTTGAGATAGTAGATGCACGTGTAACAGGAAATTGGAGGAGTTTTTTCGAACTGGAAATTCTACAGGAAAGGGGATTAGTGCAATGGAAATTAAGGGGAATTCGAACATATTGGAAGGAGTTTAAGTTTGAAATTGCTGTGTTTGTGAATTGAAAAACAGATTAGGTAATTTATTTAAACCTTTTTTATGCTTAAATTCATTAATATAAGTCTAGTAAATTTATTTAATTTAAGCTTGCCTAGACCATTTTAAAAAGAAGTAGAAAAATAGTTTGTTTAATTTAAAGTGATTAATAGTGATTAAATTAAATGAAATAAATAAATTATTTTTGATATGAATCTTGTAAATGAGTATAATTTATTTACACGATAACAAATCTCAATGAAACGAGATGCATTGGCTTTGCATCGTCAAATACTTCTCAATGGAGTTAAAATGGAAATCAGAATAGATCGGGAAAATAAAAATCACGGTGAGTAAACTCACTCTCTGGATTTTATCTTAAATAATTTTTTTATACTATTTATTGGTTGTTTGGATGCGTTTAAATATTTTTGTGGCTATTATAACTATATTGGTTATTTAGGCTTGGTGTTTGTTGTTATTATATATATATACATATATATATATATTGGTGACTGGATAGTTCCCGCAGTACCATTAGCGGATGCTCGCAGTATCATTAGCGGATGACCCAATGCGCCCCCACAATATGATAGTGGATGACCTTCTATACCGCGATATCTTACCTCGAAGCAGGATGGGTATTATTTGTGTCGGCTAACGTCTGTGGATGCAGGAAAAACAGGTTGGAGGGATCCAACTGGGTTCCTCAAAAATATTATTATTTGTTTGTTTTCGCATATATTATCATATATGATGAGTTAGAAAACCCGTGATTTGATAATTGGGTGTTTTTGAATGTTTAAATATCATTGGGCCTAAATGTTGATTTATAAAAATATCATGAATAGAGATTTTGAGAATTAAACGGGAAAATCTAATTATTATTATTTTTTTGAAAATTGGTTCACTTTATTTCTACTGAAAAAAGCATACAAGAACGAGGTTAGCATACTAACCTTTACATAAGCAAAACATAAAAGAAAAAAACTGAAATAACATGTAATAAAATTCTAACTAGTGATAAATGGCCCATGATGAGGCCTTCTTCCCGCTTCCGTGCATTTTCTACACCTCTACTAACCAGAAGCTCCTCTTAAACATGACAAACATAAAAGAGAACCCCAAAGTTTAAATCCGTTACATCTAGTTTTTCAGATTAGGACCGCTATTGTCGATGACAGATCCGGTCTTAAAATTGTGGGAGTAAAGTGAAAAAACTCCGATGGCTTATCAAACGAGAGATACTCGTTGAAGATTGAAGAATGAAAAAGATAGTAAACAAATGAAAAACGATAGAAGTCGAGATTCGCTCATGCATGGCGAAAACAGGAGAATCTTTTCTCCTGACGCCATTAACGAACGACCTCTTTTCGGGAAAATCTGTTTTTCTAAAAATAGAATTTTAATTTCGAATGGACTAAAAATAAAAACAAGTAAAATTTTTTATAAACGGTGTTTATAAATTAAATGGAATAATTTTAATTGGATAATGTGGGGAATTGAAATGAATTTATAAACGGTGCTTATAAATGAAGGGAAAAAATTATCATTGGATAATATGAATATTTAAATTCAAATGTAATTTTGAAGTGAGAATCGAAAAATCGTTTTAAATAGTAAACGATGGAATTTATTCCGATGTTCGGAATAGAAATTAAATTGAATATACCCATAGGATTTATGTTTGAATTCAACTATGTCTGATTTACAAAATAGATTATTCCCAAATAGGATATATAAATTGTATTAGATAAAAACTGAAATTAATTATGAAAATAGATTCCATATTTATATATATGTTAAAATAATAAAAGATTCCAAAGAAAGAATCATGTTTTAAATAGATTTGTATAGAACTTGTTTTAATATATAAACAAATAAATTTATAAATGATGTTTATAAATGTAGTGAATTAATTATCCTGAGATAAATTTTAAATTCAAGTATGAATTTAAAAATAGAAATCATTTCGAAAAGGGAAACACGGTTTTTATTCCGGAATAAGGAATATAAAAGGGATTGAGTTTCCAATAGATTTTGAAATGAAACTTGTTTTAATATATAAAACAAGGAAATTGGATTTATAAACGATGTTTATAAATCTAGTAAAATAAATTATCATTAGATAATTTAGAGTTTAAATTCAGGTATGAATTAAAAAGTGAATTGGAAAATGGTTTGAAATAGAACGATAAATTTATTCCCAGAATTCGGAATATAAATTAAATTGATAAAAATCTGACGGATGTATAATTAGAATTCGATTATATCGATTTTATAAATAATTTATTTACAAAGGAATTGAAATTTATTATAGAAGATTCAGTTATAAATAAATTTATAACTGAGTTATGAAATAATCAACGGATAAGGATAATCAAGAATATTAAGTTAGATTTGGTAGATGGGCTGAACTAATATTCAAATTTATAAGAATGGAGTAGAAATTTATTTATAAACAAAGTTTAAATGTTTATATTTAAATATAATTAAAACGAGCTTGTTGTAGCGCGACAGTTTGTAAATTGGCATTTCGAACTTCAATTAAGTATATAGAACTCAATGTAGATCGGAATTCCTTGAAACAAAAATCGTCAGGGGAGATTGAATAATAGTTTTCTAATGGAAGAGAAAATATGGATTTCGTCTTACATATTTGGAGTTATGTCAAAATCAATTTTCAGAAAAAGCAGCGCCATAACCATTATTAAACCATAACGGTTTATTTAAATTAATAAAAGGATTTTAAGCAAATAAAACTGGAATTTCAATTAGAAAAATCCAGACTTGAGTTATAAAATAAATATGAACTCAAGTGGAGTAAATAGATTGATTTTTGAAACTAAAATCAGATTTTTAATTATTGAATAGCATTAACTAATTAGAAGAATACTTATTTAATGGACTTTTGAATTGAATTTAACGTTGGATAAGATAAAGGGGTTTGTAAATTTATATTCGAAATCGAACATGAAACTTGAATTAAAAATGGAATTCGATTGGTTTATAAGCAAGTTACAATTTTATTTGAATGTGTTATGTTCAAATAAAAAATGAAATAGGAAAAAGAGATAATTAAAGAATAAATTAGCGAATTGAGTTAAAAATGATCAGATTGAGTTGGAATAAATTAAAAATGGAGTATATGGGTTAGAAAAGTATGGAATGAAGTGTATGAAGATTATAATTTGAGTGCCCGGCAAAAAGGTACACGTTTAAATTCCATATGAGATTTTTTGTGCCGAATCGGTAGGCTTTTTGATTTTCTTTTTGAATGGAAAGGGTCTTGAGAGGCGAGTTAGAGTTTGAGCTATTGACCGGTACAAAGGAGGTGCTGGCGAAATTTTCTGAAAATTTAAGGAGTTAGAATATTTTTAAGAAAATTTGATAACTAGAAATCAGTATATCAATATATATATATTTCGATAAGGAGATGAACTTAAAAAAGAATATTATAAACAAAAAGGAAATCTATAATTAAATTGGCAAAAATAAAAAGAGAAACATGTATACATTTTAAAAATGAATAATTGGTTTTTATGGTGTTGATTATTCGAGGTAAGTGGTCGGGCCTGTTTTGAAGTTAAGGATGTTTTTAGTCAAGGTCCAGAAGGTAATTATACACCAACTTGATTGACTTCATTATTAACCGATAAATAGGAAGATTAAGTCTCAAAGATCAATGTTTGAATAAGATTTAGTCAAACGTAGTATTTTGGGTTATTGTAACGATGTTTTACACAACATTCATTTTAACCCAAGTAAGTGGAATTTTGGAAATAAAATAATAAATATTTCCTGAGTATTGAAATGAATGGTCATGAAAGGGAGAAGTGTCTGGAAATGTTTTTCCAATTATAAATAGAATAGATGTTCTACATGTAGAAAATAAAAGAATGCGATATATGTAATGTTTTCAAAATAGCGTAAGAGGCCAAGATGATGGTTCAAAATATTGGATTAACGAATATTGATAAGGAAATGGGAAAGTAATTTAATTAGTGAAATATTAATTAAGGGGCCCAGTGATTGTTTGATGCTTTGGAAGAATGTTTGTTTTTCTTCGATAGTTAAATAATCGACTATCGAAGTATTTGCCAATATCATTGTCAATATAAAGAGACTAGTTGGATTATTACCCGAGAACCACTCTGTATCGGCAGTAGCGTTGCGAATAAGACTATATGAAGATACTCGAAGACGGAGTAAAAATCAAGGGATTTTTATGTTAATCCTCGGTAGAAATTGCCTAAGATGGATTAATGCAAATTGTGCCTTCGGTTTCGTTTAATCCCTGAATGAACGTGTATAGACGAATGTCTGACAGAGTATTTCCAATGATCGCATATGTTGGTATGTATAAATATATATATGGTGGCAGAGAATTTATTCTCTTAGCATAATATCCAGAATATATTTGTGTAAATCAATTAATGATTAACGGATCTGATGATGTAGCATTCAATGTGATTGTGCTATCAATGAAATGTAAGTAATCGTAGCCTCAGAACTCAACAACCGGGAAATTACAAAAATCGAGCAGGCTGCATGGCCAAGTGGGTATGAAATGACCCAAACTTCCCCATAAAGGAAAGCCCGGATTGTAATGAGAACACGACAAATCAGAACACAAATAGAAGAACATTTCATTGCCTATTACAACAATTTATATCAGAGTACAAGAATATACAGAGTATGAATAAATATTACACATTGTAAAATATCAGAGATTAAAATACATTACATAGCAGCGGAAAAATAATACAAAATACAACTGAAAGAGATAAACGGACACAGAGCTTTCCGAATATCATTCCAACTGTAAATCAGGATCCTGTGAATATAAATCTACAAAACCAAAACTACTAGCTGCCCGTGTGGAAAATTGGGGCACCCAGAGTTTAGGTTAAAACAATAAACTCCGGGTCAGTCATGTGACTGGTGTGAGAACCAAAACAGTTATTAAATCTTTACTTTAAAAATAAATTAAATCAAGGGACGACGCCGTATAACACGGAATGGGTTTCCTCCCAAGAATACCAGTGCATAGAATAAACAGCGCAATGCTTTTTGAAAAAATGAAGCTATTATAAGACTCAGGTCCTATCACATAATGCAATGCAAGCCGGAGGATAGAGTTTTACCTTATAACAGGCAAACATGCTTGGTACGTTTAAAACAAATCATTTTTATACTAATACAGTGTAAAGAGTATTAAAACAACTTCAAATATAAATGTATCAATCATAGACGGCATAGTGCCCCATCCTACTATGTCGCTATACTAAGCTCTACAAATAAAACCGAATGTCACATATTGGAAATTGGATTTCCGTCATGAGTCGAGGCAAGGGATGTACTCCTCGCCGGCTTCAAGACACTCTATCAAATACCTCAGGATCTCCCGCAGTAGACCCTTGGATCCTGCAAGGCCGGTCCACACTTACGTTAGTGGATTGGCAATTCCTGAACACACGTTTCCCAGTCCTATAGGACCTATATCCATTGGCTCCGTAGAGACCGATATATCCGAGGCGCCTCGCATTCCAACAACCACAATGGTAAAAATAATATAAATGTCTGGGCTTGCAAAACCCCGACACCACCTATAGCTAGAAAGAAACGTCATGTCCTCCTTGGGTTCCCTTATCTCATTTTTAACTTATACCAAGGTTTGAGGCTCGCGAATTAATGCTATACACAAAGCTATGCTGTATTAAAGCCGTGCTTTGATCATCAACCACAAGACTCTGCTTTTCAATAGAAGCCTTGATCATTTGCATCTCAACATGCCACGCAAGCAATTCATGCCATTATTCTGATATCTATCGATATATAACCTCTGAGCTCGTACGTCTCAGAGAAGGGCGTTAAGCAAGAGTATAAATTCTCCGTCGCCAAACAGATATATATTTTCAACATAGAATAAAATCCAATGTCAGACACACATCCATTTACAAGTTCGTTCTGGGTCTGAGCGAAACTGGAGGCACCTTATTCCTCGTCCCATATGTCTAATACAGGAGAGAAGTCCTCGCATATCCGGTCGATCTCCAAGTACGTCTGTACGATCACCACTTATTACCTCGTCTTGGATGTACAGTCCAATCAAGACATCAGTAATCATCCAAACGATGTGAAGACCTCCGGTCTTCAACCACCGTCTTCATCGTCGACTTATCATCGAATCAGTTATTCAGAATGGGTATAAACCAGGCCTTTCCGAATAACTCACGTATATAATAAGCAAGTGCTATAAAAACACAACATACGCCTCATTCCGATTCATAATATTCTTTTATTCAAATATTCATATATTTTGAGAAAGGTTCCCATTAATTTTATCAAAGATAAATTCTTTTAAATTTATTCTTTAATCTTCCTTTGGATACCAATTCTAAACCAAATTAAGGTTTATCAACTAGTTAGGATTAGCGAACCTTACCGAAGTAATCATTTGTTACATTTCCCCATCCTAACCTATTCATCCCATGGAGAAAAACTGGTAATACTCCATATGTAACACCACAGTGTTATCGGTAAAACTAATTACCATTTCCCGTTCAAATCTAATTAAATATTTAACTATCGCTTGGAGCAAAACTGGTGATACTCCACTCTCGATCATTTCCTAAAATTGATAATTTAAATTATCACATTCTCTTTTCAATCTAATTAAAGATTCATTAAAACTCCACTTGGTTTTAATCTTCCCAAAAATCAATATTAATGATTATTTAACTTTGGAAACACAAACATGCCGCATCGACAATCTACCCCGTACTATTGATTTCTACCGATATATAACCTCTAAGCTCGTACGTCTTAGAGAAGGGTGTTAAGAAAGAGAATAAATTCTCCACCACCAAACAGATATATATTTAGCAGAGATCAACCATACAATGTTGGACATGCAATCCAGTCTTTAACTGGATTAAAGAACTAATGTCATTTAAAATACAGTTCACGATAAACCCAAATCACATTCCAATAATTATGAATTCTTCACGGAAAACAGATCAATATATAATCGATATCAATTTCCGTATCCGGCTAATAATATAAATGGAATAACGATAAAGCCTTTTAAATTCCATATATATTAACAGTCTTCCTCCATAGAAGCTCATTTCTATTATTATCAAATCGAATTCCATTCAATTCCAATTTAATATATTAAATTGGAAAATTTTACTTTGGAAAATTCCCGTTAAATCTTAATAAAAAGATTTATAAATTCCAAATCACATTTCACTGTAAATCGGGTTAAAGAACAAATGTCGTTAAAAACACTGTTCACAATAAACCCAATACACATCCCATTTTCAATCCCAATTAAATGCTAATTAATTGGAAACTCTAATAATCTTAATTAAAAGATTTATTCTTTTCACACGGGGTTTAAGAACAGTGTTATTTAAGACACCATTCACGACAAACCCAAAATCCAATTCTTTTATTCAATTCCAATTAAATCTTAATTAATAGGAAAACTTCACTAAATCTTAATTAAAAAAATTATTCTTATCTCAACTGGGTTTAAGGACAGTACTCCTAAAGACACCGTTCACGACAAACCCAAAATCCAATTTGACATTAAATAAAAGGTCTGAATAGAAATTATATCGGCTTATATTCAATATCAAAATCTGAAACCAACAGACATCGTATTGGAAATAACGATATAAAATATATCTTCCAAATTTCCATAACAATATCTGTATAATCACGAAACCAATATCGAAATATTACGAAGATTATTTCCATTCCAATTTGTTCGTTAGAAATAGCTGGTTATATCAAAACCATTCACATATCCAATTTATTTTATTTAAAAATTATTGGATTTCAAATCTAGTTAATAACTAGTTCATTTTGATAAAAATATATATTTTGATCTTTACAAACGTGGAATTTTTCATCCTAATTCTTTCCAAATCATTTATTATGATTTTACACAAATTATCAATATTTTTAATAATTTTATCAAGGCCTGTACAGTCGATTTCCATAAACGGTCATCGAACCGCACTTACAGCGACCTTTTCCAAATTTGATTTGGACATAATTCCAAATCCAACCGTTAGATTTCAAATATCTTGTATTCGTTGGAAAGTTCTTTTCGATACAAACCCAACTGTTCCGGTTTTAGGAGAATCCAATGGACGGATCTCCCATAATGTCAATTCGAAGTCAATGATCGAAATTTGCGAACTGCCGCGGCGCGTTCTATTTAGGCCATTAAATATAATATATATATATATATATATATATATATATATATATATATTTCATTGATTTTCATTTAAAACGTATCGTTTTAAATTCGTTTTCAAAACGGCTTCAACTTCATATTCAATTTCAAATCAAAATTGAATATTCCATATCATTAATATATAAATGATAATATTTTCAAAACATTAGATTTTGAAATCAGTTCCTTTTCGATATTCATTATAAAAATGAATAAAATCGATATAAGTATTGTTCACGTCAAAATGGCGTTAATTTAATCGACACGACTTTATATATTTAAATATTTTCGTGTCCATCCCAAATCAAACACCAAAATCATATTTTGATCCATTACTGAATATTATTTTAAAATATTAGTTATTTTAAAATATTCCTTATTAGCCATTTTAAAATATTCGTTCTTTCCGAATTGGAATCAGACACAGCCAATTACCATATAATTTTATTTTATGGATTTCATACACACATGTACACAACAATAATCAAACACAGTCAACCATCATTCAGAGTGCATTACACAACTGCATAAGCGTAAAATATAAATAATTAACGCTTACAACAGTCTGTCAACCCATCGATTGACATACAACTAAATACTGGGATTAATGTATGTTCAATATCATCCCAATACCCGTGTGGGGTTTTCAAACAAGAAACACTGATTATTATTTGTGCAGTTGGGAAATGTGTAAAATATATCATCCCAAATCGATATTAGTCAAATGTGTGTACATAAACAAATCGTCCGATTTGTAAATGAATATTTATTTTATTCATATACACGTTAAAAATTATATTTTTAATGATAAACTATTTATTTCAACACATGAATATTTTATTTATTCCATTCCACATCACAATCAATTTTCACAACACATTATAATCAAACAAGTCATCCATTGTCTGTGGATGACGGGTAGCAGTTCATATATGTGGTTATAAAATAAATAACTGTACAAGAAATTTCAGTGAGGAGTTCTCACCTTTAGGATTCACTCCTCCATTCTTTATTTCTGAATGGTTTGGATTTGGATTTGTTTCCAACCAGTTCTATCGCAATCTTTTTCATGTTGTTCATAGTAAAAATCACATTTTCAATATCATGTTTATGTTTTAAAAATCACATTTTTATATCGTTATATATATATATATATATTAAAAATCACATTTTTATCTGCTACCGTATATATAAAAATCATATCTTTATATTGCTACTTATATTATAAAAATCATATTTTTATTTCGCTACATGAATAAAAATCATATTTTTAAACCGCTATTATATTATAAAAATCATATCTTTATAATGCTCCTTACATAATAAAAATCATATATTTATTATCGTATTGTCTAAATAAAAATCATGTTTTTATAATATAAAAATCATGTCTTTCTAGAAATAAAAATCTCATCTTTTCACATATAAAAATCGCATCTTTTCTTACTTAGAAATCAAACCTTTATGTTATTAAAAATCAAACCTTTATGTTATTAAAAATCAAACCATTTCTAAACTAAAAATCTAATCTTTTCATTTATATATATATATATATATATATTAAAAATCAGATTTTATAAAGTTATATATAAATTAAACTAATTACATATAGAAAAACTCACCTTTTTCAACTTGGTAGCGTCGAACGGCGATGGAGGGCTGCGGTGGAGGTCAGATGGCCGGCGGCGGGGTGCTCCTGCGTGGCAGCGGTCGTTCAAGTGGTCAAAGGCGTGGCGGGTTGCGGCTGGAGGTGGCATTTGGTCAGGGCGTGGCATGCGTGGAGTTTTCTTGGTGATTTGGGGCTTCGCGGTTTAACGGAAGAAGGGAGGAGAGATCGGAGGTGGCCACGGCGGCGTCGCGACGCGGCGGTGGGGGAGATGGGCTGTAAAAACCCAATACTTGCCCGGTAAGGAAAGCCCGGATAGAATTGAGAACGACACACATCGGAACGCAAACAGAAGAACATTTCATTGTTTATTACAACAATTCCATCAGAATACAAGAATATACAGAGTATGAATCAATATTACACAGAAAATATCAGAGATTCAAATTACATTACATAGCAGCGGAAAAATAATACAAAACACAACTAAAAGTAATACACAGATACAGAGCTTTCTGAGTATCGTTCCAGCTGTAAATCAGGATCCTGTGAACATAAATCTGCAAAACCAAAACTACTAGCTGCCCCTGGGTAAAATAAGGGCCCCCAGAGTTTAGGTTAAAACAATAAACTCCAGGTCAGTCATGTGACTGGTGTGAGAACTAAAACAGTTATTTAAAGCTTTACTTTAAATCAGATATATCAAGGGACCACGCCGTATAACACGGAACGGGTTTCCTCCCAAGAATACCGGTGCATATAACAAAACAACGCAATGTTTTTTTGGAAAAATGGAGCTATTATAAGACCCAGGTCCCATCACATAATGCAACACAAGCAGGAGGATAGGGTTTTCCCTTATAATAGCCAAACATGCTTAGTACGTTAAAAACAAATCATTTGATACTATTATAAGTGTATAGTGTCAAAACAATTTCAATCATAAATATCAATCATAGACGGCATGCGTACCATATATCATGTCGCCATACTAGGCTCTACAATCAAAACCGCAAAGTCACGTATTTGGAAATTGGATTTCCGTCTGTGACCCGAGGCAAAAAATAGTCCTCTACCGATTCGAGACAATCTAGCCTACCATGTCTCAGGAACAGCCGCAACTGCACCTTGGATCGTTAGGGCCGGTCCACAGCAACAACCACACAGGTGAAAATAATATAAATGTCAGGGCTGGTAGGTCACTGACACCACCCTAGCTAGAAAGAAAAGCATGTCCTCCCTAAGGTCCTTTCCCGTTTCTGGTTCACAACCGGGGTGTGAGGCTCGCGAATCCACGCTACACAAAGCTATGCCACATAGGCCGTGCTTTGATCATCAACCACAAGTCTCTGCTTTTCAACAAAAGCCTTGATCATTTGCCACTTAGGCATGCCACACAGGCAATTCACTCCATGCGATTGATGTCCATCAATATATAACCCCTGAGCTCGTACGTCTCAGGGAAGGGCGTTAAGAAAGAGAATAAATTCTCTGTCGCCAAACAGATATATATATTTAATAGAAATCAATCACACAGAATAAAATCCAATGTCAGACACACAGTCCATTTACAAGTTCGTTCAGGCTCTGAACGAAACCGGAGGCAACTTGTACCTCGCATATCCATCGATCTCCAAGTACATCTGGACGATCACCAACTGATTCCCTCCTCTTGGGTGTACAGCCCAATAAAGTTCGTCAGTAATCACCTAAACGATGTGAAGACCTCTGGTCTTCAACCACCGTCTTCATCCTCGACACCACGTCGAATCAGTTATTCAGAATGGGATAAACCCGGCCTTTCTGAATAACTCGTGTATATAATAAACAAGTGTTACACAAACACAACATATGCCTCATTCCAATTCAGAATATTCTTTTATTCAAATATTCTTATACTTTGGTAAAGGCTCCCATTAATTTTTTGAAAGATAAATTCTTTAAATTTATTCTATAATCTTCCTTTGAATATCAATTCAAATTAGTTGGGATTAGCGAACCACATCCCAGTAATCATTTATTTTATTTCCCAATCCCAACCTATTCATCCCATGAAGTAAAACTAGTCATACTTCATATCTAACACCACGGTGTTATCGGTAAATTTAATTACCATTTCATGTTCAAATCTAATTAAAGATTTAACTATCGCCTGGAGCAAAACTGGTGATACTCCATTCTCGATCACTTCAATCTAATTAAAGATTCATTAAAACTCCACTTAGTTTTAATCTTTCCAAAAATCAATATCCTGTCTTTACCTGGGTTAAAGAACCAATGTCATCTAAAACACGGTTCACGATAAACCCAAAATCACATTCCATTAATTATCGAGTTAAAGAACAGGTGTTATTTAAAACACCGTTCACGATAAACCTAAAAATCAATTCCAAATCAATTCCAATTAAATACCATTTAATTGGTACACTTCATTAAATCTAAATAGAGAGATTTAATCTTTTTCTCCACTGGGTTTAAGAACAGTGTTAATGAAGACACCATTCACGACAAACCCAATTCCCATTTGATATTAAATACAAGGCTCTGAATAGAAAATATATCGGCTTATATTCAATATCAAATTCTACGACCAACAAATATCGTATTGGAAATAACGATATAAATATATCTTTCAAATCTCCATAAAAATATCTGTATAATCACGAAATCCAACATCGAAATATTCCAAAGACAATTTCGATTCAAATCCATTCCAATTCAATTATTGGAAATTCTAGTTATTTTCAAAACCATTTCAAATCCAATTTATTTATTTAAAAATTAATGGATTTTAATTCTAGTTCAAAACTAGTTCATTTCGCTAAAAATCTATTTTTATCTTTTCAAATTTGGAAATTTTCATCCCAATTCTTCACAAATCATTTCTTATGATTTTACACAAATTATTACTATTTTTAATAATTTTATCAAAGCCCGTACAGTCGATTTCCATCAACGGCCATCGAACTGCACTTACAACGACCTTTTCCAAATTTGATTTGGACATAATTCCAAATCCAGCTATTAGATTTCAAACCTCTAATATTCGTTAGAAAGCTCTTTTCGATACGAACCCAATGGTTCCGGTTTTAGGAGAATCCGACAGTCGGATCTCCCGTAATATCTGTTCGAAGTCAATGGTCGAAATTCGCGAACTGCCGCGGCGCTGCGTGTTCTATTCAGGCCATTATATATATAATATATATATTATATTTATTTCGTCGATTTCCTTTTAAAACGTATTTTATAAATGGTTTAAAATTCGTTTTCAAAACGATTTCAACTTCATATTCAATTTTGAATCCAAATTGAATATTCCACATCATCGATATACAATTGATAATATTTTCAAAACGTTATATTTTGAAATCACTTCCTTTTCTATATTCATTATGAAAATGAATAAAATCGATATAAATATCGTTCACGTCAAAATGGCGTCAATCTAATCAACACGGCTTTATATATTTCAATAACTTCGTTATTCTATTCAACAAATGAATATTTTCTTCAACACATGAATTTATATTTCTATTCAACACATGAATATTTATTTCATTCAACACATGAATTTTCTTTCTATTCAACACATGAATTTTCTTTCTATTCAACACATGAATTTTCTTTCTATTCAACACATGAATATCTATATTTTTATTCAATTCAACACATGAATTGTTATTTTTATTATATTCCTTATTTTCCAAATTGGAATGAGGCCCAATCAATTACCATATAACGTTAATTATATGGATTCCTTACAACACATGTATATAACAGCAACGTTAAATCATCAACCATCATCCAGAGTGCACCACACAACTGCATAAGCATTAAATATAAATAATTAACGCTTACACAGTCTGTCAACCCACCGATTGACATACAACTAAACAATCGGGATTAGTGTACGTCAAATATCATCCCAATACCCGTATGGGGTTTCAAATAAACAAACACAGATTTTTATTTGTGCAGTTGGGCGATGTGTAAAATTTATCGTCCCAATCAATATCAGTCAAATCAGTGCATATAAACAAATCATCCGATTTGTTTATTACTATTTATTTTATACACACGTTAAAAATCATATTTTTAACTATAAAATATTTTCCAATATAAAATATTTTATTTTATTCCACATCACACAATCAAATTTCACAACACAACAATCAAACAAACAAGTCATCCATGGTTTGTGGACGACGGGTGTCAGGTGCTGCTAAGCACCGTCTGCATCCTAATATATATTTCAACTAGAAATTAAAATAAAAGTGAGGAGTTCTCACCTTAAGGTTCCACTCTGCCATTCTTTATTTCTGAACAGTTCGGATTCGCTTGATATTCTAACTCAAACTATTCCACGCTGTTCACAATAAAAATCACATTTTTAATAACGCTTTCTATAAATAAAAATCATATTTTTATTTCGCTACTGTATATATAAAAAACGTATTTTTATAACGATATTTCCTATATAAAAATCATATGTTTTAAAACGAAGTTATTTAAATAAAAACCATATTTTTATATTCATACAATTCATATAAAAATCACATTTTTAATAACGCTTCTCATATAAAAATCATATTTTTATTTGTCTATCTTATATATAAAAACCGAATTTTTATTTCGCTACAACATTATAAAAAATTATATTCTTATAGCCCTACTTTCTATATAAAAATTATATTTTTATATCGCTACTCAAATAATAAAAATCACAATTTTATTTTGTTTACTTCCTAGTAAAGATCATATTTTTAAGTTACTACCTCCTGTATAAAAATCATATCTTTACTATTTTAAAAATCTAATCTTTCCTATATAAAAATTTAAACTTTATCATATAAAAATCCTTTCTTTTACTGTATAAAAATATAAACTTTTCTATATAAAAAATATATATAAACTTTTTATTAATTAAAAATATCTGAAATTAGAATCAATACACAAAAAAAACTCAATAGCATAAAAAAGAAAAATATAAACCAAATTAAAACTCACAGTGAAATTCGGGGGTAGGAGATGGCATGGCTCGAGGAGGGGATGGTCGGAGGGGTCTACAAGGGTGGCGCGGGGGGGCCAGGAGGCGGGTCTGGTGGTGGTTGCGTCGGATTGCGGTGGTGGTTCTTGGGCTCGGGGGTTTCTTTGCAGAGGGGGAGAGAGAGAATGAAGAAGAGGATGGGGAGTAAGGGAGGGAGGAACGACCTATGGAGGCGCGCGCGGTGGTGGAAGTCCGCCTGGGGGCGGCGCTGGGAGATAAGAGACGGGATCTCCTTTTTTTCTTTTTCTTTTTCTGAAATATACGGGGGGTATGAGAGAGAGGTAGAGGTGAAGGAGTTATATAATATATATTTATTATTTAATTAATTAATTAATTAATTCCATAAAGTAACTTTTTTATTCGAACTCGAAATCGAACCCACCAACTGTCGTCCCTAGCTAATTACCCCCATTTCGAACACAATGGGATATGTTCCGTAAGCCAGTACGGATGTTATGATCAGTTTCCATTTAAATTAACATTTAAATCCTTATATTGAATATTAAACGTACATTTCAATTTACTGGGGTCACATACGGATCCCAAAAATTCCAGAAAAATATTTTCTAGCTTCGTATTGACGATGCGGTCCTAACAAAACTAATTTCGTCAAATTCTGAGACCGTTTGAAAAATGGCCATTTTCCAGTCGATTAAAATTAACTAAAACTGGTCAAACGCGTTTTCCTTTGCCACGCTCACATATTGATTCGAAAAATTACGAATTTTGAAACCTAGCAATAACTTGACATCACGGATCCAACAAAAGTGGTTTCGTCGAAAACCGAGGTCGTTTGTAAAATTTCCATTTTCAAGGGCCAGAATTCCACAGCGACTATTCTGAATTTTCAACTGGGCATACCTTTTTATCCCCGCTATGAAATTACAATTTTTCGGATTCGTTGGAAAGATATTCTCAAATAGATTCAAATATTTTTGGTTTTACTAAAATACGGTTTATTTTGAATCCTGTACATTCATTTGAAATTTGAAATCAAAATTTCAAACTACCGCGCCATTTTCAATTCCTTTTATAATTAAAATAAATATATATATTCTAATGACGATTCAAATAAATATATACGTTCTATTTCTATTCAAAATAGATTTCTTGGCGTTATTATTTAAAATAATTCATTTTAAATATTCAAAATTCATCGAAATTGCCAAAATAAAAAATTTAAATTGGCTCAGATTTCCGGGTTATTACAATCTCCCCCACTTAAAACTTTTCATCCCCGAAAAGGAACGAAGCCAAAAGTTGTTTTACAAATCAACTCAACTTTCAGTATTTTCAGTACGGCCTAAGTTCTTCAACTTTTCAGTTTCTTAGAACTTTTCAAATTTTTCAAAAATTTGGCTGACACCCTAAATTTTCGAAAAATTTCGCCATAACCTCCCCTGCACCGGGAGTTTCGGGATATTTCAAATAGCCTCCCATGGCCCTTACCAATCCAAAAAGAAAAAGAAACAGCCAAGCGGCTAGCCAATTGGCTCATAAAATCATCAAAAATCCAATTAATTTGTAAACATGTACCTATTTGTCAGGCAAACAATTTTATTCTTCTGCTCTAGCCTTCTTGCTATGACCTGTTCAACGTAAGTACATGTATATCCATGCAAATGCGACTAATTTTCAATACAATTCACTTTTTGGTTCAATTTGACTAAAGGTTCAACATTTAATTAATCAAACAATAATCAAACAACACAACCAGCAATCAATTAGTTGATTATCATTTCAAATTCATAACTTTGATATATAGCCCAAAAATCACATTTTTGATGCCAAATCACAACAATAGGCCCTATCTAATTTTGGTTCTCACACCAGTCAATTGGAAATATATAGAAATCCCACTTTCGTCACTCGAACATAAATTCTGATGATGGAGCTTCAATCATCAGAACCATCTCCGGGCGACTAGAGCGTGATTCTATATTTATCCAGTATATTAAAACTTTGAATACCCATGGATCAGACGTATATGCAAAATCTTTATATACTGGATTGTCCAAATTCAATACAAATAAATATTCAAATACGTTGAATAAAGTTTAAATTTTCAAAAAAAAATTCGTTTTCATTTTAAAAATATACTCTTCACACTCGTTCTAGGATACTACTGATCCCATCTCTAACGAGCCATTCTTACTGGATATTACTAATCTAATCTTTGATGAATTCTTTCAAATGGTTCTAACGTGTCTTGTTCTCCAAGCTCTGTAAACCAGAGCTCTGATACCAACTGTAAAAACCTGATACTTCCCCGGTAAGTAAAGCCCGGATAGAATTAAGAACGATACACATCGGAACACAAACAGAAGAACATTTCATTGTTTATTACAACAATTCCATCAGAATACAAGAATATACAGAGTATGAATCAATATTACAAAGAAAATATCAGAGATTCAAATTACATTACATAGTAGCGGAAAAATAATACAAAACACAACTGAAAGTAATACACGGATACAGAGCTTTCCGAGTATCGTTCCTGCTGTAAATCAGGATCCTGTGGATATAAATCAGCAAAACCAAAACTACTAGCTGCTTGTGCGAAAAATAAGGGCCCCCAGAGTTTAAATTAAAACAATAAACTCCAGGTCAGTCATGTGACTGATGTGAGAACTAAAACAGTTATTTAAAGCTTTACTTTAAATCAGATATATCAAGGGACCACGCCGTATAACACGGAACGGGTTTCCTCCCAAGAATACTAGTGCATATAACAAAACCGCGCAATGCTTTTTGGAAAAATGGAGCTATTATAAGACCCAGGTCCCATCACATAATGCAATACAAGCCGGAGGATAGGGTTTTCCCTTATAATAGCCAAACATGCTTGGTACGTTAAAAAAAATCATTTGATACTACTATAAGTGTATACTGTCAAAACAATTTCAATCATAGACGGCATGGGTACCATATATCATGTCGCCATACTAGGCTCTACAATCAAAACCGCAAAGTCACGTATTTGGAAATTGGATTTCCATCTATGAATCAAGGCAAAAGATAGTCCTCTACCGATTCGAGACAATCTAGCCTACCATATCTCAGGAACAGCCACAACTGCACCTTGGATCGTCAGGGCCGGTCTACCGATGTGGATTAAAATGCATGAACACTGAATTTCCCCACCCTTCGGGGCGTAAATGAGCCAAATGACTACATTGGCTCCACACAGTCACCGATATATCTGAGGCGCCTCGCAACAGCAACAACCACAGAGGTGAAAATAATATAAATGTCAGGGCTGGTAGGTCACTGACACCACCCTAGCTAGAAAGAAACGCATGTCCTCCCTGAGGTCCTCTCCCGTTTCTGGTTCACAACCGGGGTGTGAGGCTCGCGAATCCACGCTACACAAAGTTATGCCACACAGGCCGTGCTTTGATCATCACCCACAAGACTATGCTTTTCAACAAAAACCTTGATCATTTTCCACTTAGGCATGCCACATAGGCAATTCACTCCATGCGATTGATATCCATCAATATATAACCCCTGACTCGTACGTCTCAGAGAAGGGCGTTAAGCAAGAGAATAAATTCTCCGCCGCCAAACAGGTATATATTTAATAGAAATCAATCACACAGAATAAAATCCAATGTCAGACACACAGTCCATTTACAAGTTCGTTCTGGGTCTCAACGAAACCGGAGGCACCTTGTACCTCGCATATCCATCGATCACCAAGTACGTCTGGACAATCACCAACTAATTCCCTCCTCTTGGGTGTACGGCCCAATCAAGATCATCATTAATCACCCAAACGATGTGAAGACCTCTGGTCTTCGACCACCGTCTTCATCCTTGACGCCACGTCGAATCAGTTATTCAGAATGGGATAAACCCGGTCTTTCTGAATAACTCGCGTATATAATAAACAAGTGTTACACAAACACAACATACGCCTCATTCCAATTCAGAATATTCTTTTATTCAGATATTCTTATACTTTGGGAAAGGCTCCCATTAATTTTATCAAAGATAAATTCTTTAAATTTATTCTTTAATCTTCCTTTGAATATCAATTCAAATTAGTCGGGATTAGCGAACCACACCGCAGTAATCATTTATTTTATTTCCCAATCCCAACCTATTCATCCCATGAAGTAAAACTAGTCATACTTCATATCTAACACCACGGTGTTATCGGTAAATTTAATTACCATTTCACGTTCTAATCTAATTAAATATTTAACTATCGCCTGGAGCAAAACTGGTGATACTCCATTCTCGATCACTTCAATCTAATTAAAGATTCATTAAAACTCCACTTAGTTTTAATCTTCCCAAAAATCAATATCCTGTCTTTAACTGGGTTAAAGAACCAATGTCATCTAAAACAAGGTTCACGATAAACCAAAATCACATTCCATTAAATATCGGGTTAAAGAACAGGTGTTATTTAAAACACCGTTCACGATAAACCCAAAAATCAATTCCAATTAAATACCATTTAATTGGTACACTTCATTAAATCTAAATAGAGAGATTTAATCTTTTTCTCCACTGGGTTTAAGAACAGTGTTAATTGTAACGACACGGATTTCGCTCGGACCTAATCGATCGCTTAATCGACCAAGAAAGTTCGAATCCCGCATATGCTAACTCTGGGCATACAACACATCAGAACAAATAACAGAAGACTTTTATAAACATCATAATAATGTTACATCAGAGTACATAATATCATACTACATCGAATCATATAATACAGCGGAAGATAATTTTACAATAAATGTAATACAATGCACAGCGAAAACAAATAACTAACACAGCGGAAGACTATCAATACTCTGGACACAGCTTTTCACTTCGATCCAGAATCCTGCTAAACATATCTGCAAAATAAAACTACTCGACTGCCCGTGTGGAAAATAGGGGCACCCGAGTTTGCAAGGGAAAAGCAAATTACAGGTCAGTCATGGGACTGGTGTGAGAAACTCTAAACAGTTTTAATTAACTTATTTAATAATATGGAATATCATGGGACCACGCCGCTAACGCAGAACGGGTTTACCCCCATGAATGCCAGCGTATATCAACAATCAATATAGATATATGGATCTACTATGCATCAATCAACATGCAATATCCCAATCTACCCCTTTAGATTAATCACCACACTTAGATTTTCCAAATCCAATTCAATTTACAGAAATTATTACTTTGGATTTTATTCCCGATTTCTTATTTCAAATCATTTGAAATACCTATCCAACTTTCTATATCAAAGTAGATTTCACTTCGGGATCTCAAATCAAATCGTTTGGAAATATGAATTCCAAAACATAACAATGCATACAGACAAGTATGCAACCAAATATCGTGCTCCCCATCGACAAGGCAAAGGGTACGCACCCAACAACTCGATATATAAATGTGCACCTACCCCCACATAGGAGCAGGCTACACCGACGATGCACTTCCCACACATGGAGAGCATACACCGCCCTCTCACCCATACTTTTAGTCTCAGGGTTACCCGACTCTTTAGCCACATACTAAATCATTTTATATCCCGAAGTAGGGAAAATCATTTCACAACATAATAGTCACAAGTTCTTTCAAACTATAGTACTTCACATCAGTAATTCACACATATGATTAGTCACTATTAATCACATAACCTTTGAGCTCGTACATTTCAAAGAAGGGTGTTAAGCAAGAGAATAAATTCTCTGCCACCAAACAGATACATCATTAATAGCAACTAATCGAATATGTGATGAACTACAATGTAAAACCATAATACATTTCCAAATCATTTCGAAATCTTCGGGTTTTAGGCCTCGAAATCCTTTCTGTTTTATAAAACATTTTTATAAAACATTCCCTGTCCAAAATCGGGAATATACTTCTTTTCACTTAAGAAAAATATATCATTTCACAATCATTCATTAAATTTGAAATGAACACAACATCGCTAAACACCTTATAGTCAAATCGTGAAGTGTTACACAAGGTGTTAACACACAGATATTTTTACCCAACCCAATGCTAAATGTAAAAGCATATTCTGCTCATAAACTGGTCAAGCACCATCCAAAGAATCAATCAGTCACAATCAATATCAACAACTAAGTAAATTTGGTTTAATCACATCACGTGTTTTGGTAAATTTAATCACCATTCATTCATATAAATCTAATTGAAGATTTATTCAAACCCCAATTGGTTTCATCTCTAAAATCATTTCATATTGATTATTCTACTTTTTGGAAATTAATCCTGCTTTTACGCGGGTTAAAGAGCTAATGTCATTTAAACACAGTTCACGACAAACCCCAAATCCAATTTGATATTAAACACAAGGCTCTGAATAGAAAATAGTATCGGCTTATATTCAACATCAAATTCTGAAACCAACAAATATCGTATTGGAAATAACGATATTAATATATCTTTCAAATTTCCACAACCATGTCTGTATAATTACGAAATCCATCATCGAAATATTCCGAAGATAATTTCGATTAAATCCATTCCAATTCATATATTGGAAATTCTAGTTATTTTGAAAACCATTTCAAACCCAATTTATTTATTTAAAAATAAATAAATTATTATTCTAGTTAATAACCATTTCATTTCGATAAAAATCTATTTTTACCTTTTCAAATATGGAGTTTTTCATTCCAATTCTTCACAAATCATTTCTTATGATTTTACACAAATTATTACTATTTTTAATAATTTTATCAAGGCCCGTACAGTCGATTTCCATCAACGGCCATCGAACTGCACTTACAGCGACCTTTTCCAAATTTTATTTGGACATAATTCCAAATCCAACCGTTAGATTTCAAATTTCTCATATTCGTTAGAAAGCTCTTTTCGATACGAACCCAACGGTTCTCGTTTCAGGAGAATCCGACAATCGGAACTCCCGTAATGTCCGTTCGAAGTCTATGGTCGAAATTCGCGAACTGCCGCAGCTCGGCGCGTTCTATTCAGGACATTATATTATATATATAATATATATTTCGTCGATTTATATTTAAAACGAATTTTATATATCGTTTTAAATTCGTTTCAAAAACAATTTCAACTTCCATTTCAAATTCAAATCAAAATTGAATGTTTCCTTATAAATTCGTTTTAAATTCATTTCAATTCAAATTTCAAATTCATTTCAATTCAATTCAAATTCTATTCAATTCAATTCGAATTCATTTTCTATTCAATTCAATTCGAATTCATTTTCTATTCAATTCAATTCGAATTCATTTTCTATTTTATATCAAAATCGAATATTTCATATACATGACAATTTTATACAGTGTATATATATATATGTTAAAAATTATATTTTTAACAATCAAATCATTTTCACATTTCATATATATATATATATATATATATATCGTTTTCATTTCATATATATATTTTATATATCATTTTCATTTCATATATATATTTTATTCATTTCATATATATATATATATATATATTATTTTCTCACTTCGTATATATATTTTTCACCTTTCGTATATATATTTTATTTCATATATATATATATATATATATATATTTCTATTTTCATCTCGTATATATATAATTTTCACATCGTATATATATATATATTCACATCGTATACATATATATATATATATATATTGTTTTCATTGCATATATATATATATATCATTCACATCGTATATACATACTTCATTCACATCACATATATATAATTTATTTCATTTCACATCACGATCAATTTTCACACAGAATACAATCAAACAAGTCGTCCATGGTCTATGGACGACGGGGAGCAGTTCATATATGCAGTTATAAAATAAATAACTGTACAGAAAATAATATAGTGAGAGGATTCTCACCTTTGGTATCCACTCCGTCAGTTTTAATTTCTGAATTCAGTACAGTCTGAATTTAAATTTTGCTTGAAATTCTAATCAGCTCAATTTCAGTTCCAGTATGCTCTATGTTGTAGTGCTCGCTGTTGCGAATCCAACTCAACTTGTTTCACTAAATTTCGATATCACATGAAAGAGTTACACGACTTTAAACATTTTTTTTTGAAGGAAAAGGTAGTGAATCAACATGATTCACGCCTAAAATATATAGCATCCATCAAGTAACATAAAGTAGCAGTGCTTGTATGTACAACATATACAACCAAAACAGGTCATCGCTACATACGGCCATACAAAAAGGAACCATACATCATAATTAACAATACATAGCTTTAAACATAACAGTAAAACAACAAAAGGCCAGTGAACCAGTGAACATCATCATCAAGCGTGTGAACCAATGATGCTCTGCCCCCTTTTGCGCACTCGGTCTGCGATGCTTTCAACATGTCTTTTGCGCTCCATGCCTGCCCAGTCATAGACAAAATTAAGGATAGAGTAAATAATACTGTTGGGAGCTTTCAATTTGCGGTTAAATTTTCTGGAGTTACGTTCATGCCAAAGCAACCAAGTGTAAGCAAAGTTCAACAAAGCGAAAAGAAGACTATCATGAGAGGCATGCAAGGTCGGGTAAATTGAATGCCAAAAAACAAATTGGTCAGCAATAAAGTCACTCCAGTGCAAATCAAGGTAAAGCGCAACCAAACATTTTCTCCAAATATAAAAAGCAAAGTCGCAAGCCAAAAATAGATGATGATAGTCCTCGTCGTCATGACCACAAAAAACACAGCCATCCATAACAAGCACACCTCTCTGACGAATTCTGCTAACCGTGTTCAATCTACCATGTATCACAACCCACATATGAATTTTGACTTTATCAGGGATTTTGAACCACCACATATGCTCGAACCCCAACCTCCTAACCCCAGCAAAATTGAACAACTTGTAAATGCTACGAACACTAAACAACTTCCTCTCCCCCTCCAACATCCAAATAAAATCATCCCTCTCATTATTCAAACTCACCGCTTCAAGCAAATCAAACAAACTGCATAGTTGAACCAATGCATTACTAGCCACTAACCTTGAGAAATTCAATCTCCATTTGAAACCCGCTGCATCATTATCGTACATTTCTCTAACAGTGAAGTTTTTGTTGCAAGCAATACCAAAAAGCTCTGGAAACTCCACACTCAAAGGGACATTAGTTAGCCAACTATCCAACCAAAATGATGTGTTGTGTCCATTCTTCACCACAATCTTAGTACCCAACTTCATCCACTGCGCATGAACCATAACATTGCGCCAAAACACAGAGCATCTTGAGAAATCAGTGTTCCAACCAAAATTGCCATTGTAATATGTACTAATGATCCACTCCTTCCATAAAGCATGCTTGTCAGAGATCATAAACCACAACCACTTACAAAGAAGAGAAGAATTCATTGTCTTTAAGTTTATAACATCAAGTCCCCCTTGCTCTTTAGATTTGCATACTTGGTTCCAAGATATCAAACAGCTAAGCTTCTTCGTCTCTTTAGAACCAGTCCAGAAAAAGTTACGACGAATTGCGTCAATCTTCTCCAACACCCACCCTTGAAAGTGATAGAAGGACATCCAGTACAGTGGAATCGACGAAAGGTCATAATTGACAAGCACAAGACGACCAGCTCTGGATAATGAGTTGCCTTTCCACCTCGCCAGTCTAGTGTCCACCTTCTCGATAAAGTGCTGCCAGTCTTTCTTCATTAATTTCTTGGGGCGAATGCACATACCCAAATAATTCAAAGGAAAAACTTCAGCCTTGCAATTAAACATTTCAGCACATGACCTGCGTAAATCATCACTACAACCCAACATGTAAACACTGCTCTTATGAAAGTTAATTTTTAAGCCAGATAAACTTTCAAAAGCATAGAGAATAAATTTAAGTGCAGCAAGGAATTTACAGTCAGGTTTGCTGAATATGATGGTGTCATCAGCATATTGCAAAGAGTTGATGCCCCCAACCACATGGTCACTGCCAAAACCGCTAATAATCCCCTCTGCACAGCCCAGCTTCAGAATTTTTGAAAAAACATCTGCCGCCAAATCGAAAAGGAGAGGGGAAAGTAGATCGCCCTGTCTCAGTCCACGCTTTGAATGGATAGTAGAGCCAGCAACTCCATTAACACAAATGTTGGATCTACTCGATGAAAGAATCATGGAAATCCATTCAATCCACTTGGTGGGGAAGCCTCTTGCCTTCAGCACTTCAATCAAAAATCGCCAGTCAACTGTGTCAAAAGCTTTGGCGAAGTCCAGCTTAAGGATAGCACAAGGGACGTCAAATCTATCACAATGAGAAATCACTTCGCCAACCAACGCAACACCATCCAGAATGTTTCTTCCTTTAATAAAAGCAGTTTGGGATATATCAATCAGCGAGTCCATCTTAGTTTTCAGCCTATTGGCCAAAACCTTCGTGATTAGTTTGAAACTAGTGTTGAGAAGGCTAATCGGTCTGAAATCAGTGGCAGAAACATTACCTTCCTTTTTGGGGATTAAAACTACGTTAGCATAGCTAATCAAATCCAACCTCAAAGAGCCTTTGTGGAACTCATCAAACAAACGCAAAACATCATTTTTCAACATGCCCCAGTATTGTTGGAAGAAAAAAGTGGGGAATCCATCAGGCCCAGGTGCTTTGTCACCAGGCATCTCCTTCAAAGCATTCAGAATTTCCTCTTCTGAAAAAACACTTGCAACATCCGATAGATCATTTACATCAGGGTACAATTTGCACCATTCAACAGAAATACGGTTCTCAATGTGAGCACCGAAGATACTTTTATAGTATTCAGTGAAAGTATCACTCAAAAGTTGTTGCTCACAAATCTCCACACCATCTTTCCAAATACTGTGTATCAAATTGGTACGGCGTCTACCATTGGCAACTCTATGAAAATACGCAGTATTTCTATCTCCTTCCTTCAGCCACTGAGATCTGGATCGCTGTCTCCAAAAAATCTCTTCTTGACCCAAAACTTTGTTGAGTTCTCTTTCTCGCTGCTGAAGCAAATCTCTTTCAACAGCATCGAGTCCTCTTTCTTCTTCCAGTACATTAAGTTCGAGAATCAGTTTTTCAATCCTCTCCTTTTTAATTCTAATATGACCAAACTCCTTTGTATTCCACTTTTTAAGAAATTTCCTCAAAAATTTAAGTTTATTACAAAGAGCTCTCGCTGCATCGCCACACTCCCCAAATTCAGACCATTTATAACACAACAAATCGTCAAAGTTATCTTCCAGACACCACATTTTTCCAAATCTAAAAAAAGGCTTTTTCCTAATGGCATCTCCAGAATCTAATACAACAGGGCAATCGTCGGAAATAATCGTAGATAAGCCTTTTTGGGAGGTTAAAGGATGAAGATCCTCAAAGTGAGCGTTGATGAAGAAACGATCAAGTTTCACAAGCGTCGGTGGAGTTCTGCCGTCAGACCAAGTGAACTTTCTATTAGCAAGAGGGAGGTCGATCAACTCACACTCCCCTACAAACTCACTAAAATCAGCCATGTCACCAAGGTGATTAGCATCTGAGTTACTCCTTTCATAACCAAATCTAGTAACATTAAAGTCTCCTCCAATAACCGAAGGGCCATACATCAAACTATGAAATTCCATCGCTTCTCTCCACAAAATTTTCCTTTCACTTCTAGTGTTTGGACCATAAACGTTTGAGAAAAAGTAAAGCTTCTTAGTCGTTACACATTCCCATGCAACATGCAGGCAATATGTTTGACAAATCTCTTGTTTAAACGTCCACAAATTACTATCCCAACCAGTGAACAATCCTCCAGCACTTCCAGTGGCCGGTATAAATCTCCACTCATCAATAACCCCCCAACCCAGAGTTTTAAAAATAAGAAAATCAGGATTATCAAGCTTAGTCTCCTGAAGCAACACAATGTGGGGCTTGACCGATTTGAGATAATTTTTAACTCTAAGACGTTTATCATAATTACCCAAACCTCTAACATTCCAAGTTAAAACAATCATTGGGGTGTGTCAGCCCTATCTAACTCTTTACTTCTAATATCACTAGCAACAGAATCATTTAACAAAAAACTAGAGCTACTAGCAACAGCATGCATTTGGTCAGGAGACAAAGAATTAAGGATAGCAGGGATAAAAACGCTACCTTCCAAAGGATGAGGAAGGCCACGGGCACTTCTCCTTAGGATAACCACACCAGAGTCCACTGGCTTCTTGCCTTTCCTTCTACTTGTTGCACAAGAGCGTTCTTCGGAATCTGAAATAGCCAAAGCATTGCTCCCTCCACCAAGATCATAATCATTATCATCCCCCCCAAGATCGTAGTCCTCATCATTATCGTCCCCAAACATATTCCCCAAGCCATCGTATCCACTCTCCTCCCTACCAGCGTCTTCATTACCATCATCAACAGCATCCCCAACATGAGCTTCCACATTATCCTTAGCAACATTATGATCTACTGCATCACCTTCTCCATCAACTGAAATTGGTGCAAAAGAATTGCTACCCAACCCAACATAAGCCATGGGAGCACTAACACTTCTAGCCTTTAGCACTTTCATCTTGCCATTCTCCTCTCTAACAAACACTTTTTTACGAAGTTCATGTCTATCCACTTCCTCAGAGGATTCGCCATCGACTTTCGTAATGGAAACATTGTGGAAAAAACCCTCGACAGGAACCACAATCGAAGGTGGAAGCTCCAAATCCTCATCAATCCACATCATCGCCCTCAGAGAGGAAAAATCAGTTACATTCCACACTCCATGCTGGAGTCTAATCACTTCTCCTACCTCCGCCAACGCCGACTAGAGGGAATCAACACTTCTACACACTAATGGAATATTTTTGAGTGAAACCCAGACTTCAATCCTCTTTTTAGCCATACTCCCAATTTGTGGGCTCCAACGCTTCAAATTAATTACTCCCATTGAGTCGAAGAGCAAGTAGTAAAATGTTTCAGTCAACAAAAAGGGAGGGAATTTCACTATGAAATCATCGCCGAATCTACGCACCGTCCACACCCATCCCGGCGCTCGATTGCCAAAGTGAGTTCCCAATAAAGTCTCCATTTCATTGATCGAGAAAGCACCATGAGCGATGGAGAGAACAACCATCGATCTAGCCTTTTTAAAATCATCAGGATAAAACGCCGCTGAAAGAGGAGGGAGCGATTTAGGGTTCTACATTTTTTTCGGATTTTTGAGATGAAATTTGCAGTTGAAGCCCTTATGCCCAATTTTATTACAGCGGAAACAAACCATAGGATTTCGACAACTCCTAGCCCAGTGATCTGGAGAGCCGCATCTGAAGCAACCATTATCAGATTTGATGTTTTTTTAATTTTTCAAGGTAGTTGATCAAAATACGAGGCGGCGGCTGAGGAATATTGCGAGATTTAAATATATTATTTCGAACGTTACGCTTTACACCTGGCCACAACAAGATCTCCTTGTACGATGGAAGTACACCTTTGTTTTTATCTGGTCTGTCGTCTAGTGAAGAAGAAACGTGATTTGAGATAGAGGAAGTGAGATTATTGATCACGTTTTTGGAATTCTCCATTAAGGTTTTGAAGGTCACCATTAGATCTTTGAAAGTTTTTTTTCTTTCACATAACCATTTTTACACGACTTTAAACATTAATTACATTTATAAATAATTACATATTAATTATACATTAACTACTTCTCTTAATTATCTCCTCCCTCTGTAATACATTCCTCCATCGTTCACAACAGGAAACCCATGCTTCCAACCTGTGACCAACCACTGCGTCCCTCACGAGCGTCGGGGCGACGATCGAGCTCCCTCACCGTGCGCGCCTCCGCGCAAGCCGCCTCCGGCCAGAACGCCAGCCGGTCCGGTGGGCCCCTCCATCATAAAGCGTGATCGACGATGGCCTATTTGGGGAAAAAATTCGAGCGCTATACTTAGTGAAAAATCATTATCAGGGTATGGAATGAAAGGGCTGAAGAAGATCTTTGATGTTGTTTTAGAGATTTGAATTAATTCGAACTGGGGTGGAGGAATTTTTGGATCGAAGATTGGACGATTTTGACCGACTATCTTAGGGTGGCGGCTGTCTGATATTGGACGGGGGAGTTAGGGTTTAGAGGAAGTTAAAGGGGTATTTATATAAATATTAAATTATATTTAATTCCACTATTACTCACTTATCGTCACGAACTCCAAACGAACCCCAACGACCGTCGTCCCTAGCCAATTACCCTCATTCCGAACACAAGGGGGTATGTCTCGTAGGCCAATTCAATCGTTTCGATCAGTTTTCATCAAAATCAAAATATAACTCTATATATTGAATTTGAACGCGCATTTCAATTTACCGGGGCCACATACGAACTCTAAAAATTCCCGAAAAATATATTCTAGCTTCGTATTGACGATACGGTCCTAACAAAACTAATTTCGTCAAATTCTGAGACCATTTGAAAAATGGCCATTTTCCAGTCGATTAAAATCAACTGAAACTGGTCAACCGCATTTTCCTTTGCCACGCTCACATATTGATTAGAAAAATTATGAATTTTGAAACCTAGCGATAACTTGACATCATGGATCCAACAAAAGTGGTTTCGTCGAAAACCGAGGTCGTTTGCAAAATTCCCAATTTTAAGGGCCAGAATTCCATAGCGACTATTCTGAATTTTCAACTGGACATAACTTTTTATCCCCGCTATGAAATTTCAATTTTTCGGATTCGTTGGAAAGATATTCACAACTAGATTCTAATATTTTTGGTTTCATCAAAATCCGGTTTATTTTGAATCCTATACATTCATTTGAAATTTGAAATCGAATTTTTGAACTACCGCGCCATTTACAATTCCTTTTATATATATAAATAAATATTTATATTCTAACAAAGATCTATATAAATATATACGTTCGAATTCTATTCAAAATAAATTCTTCGTCGTTATTATTTAAAATAATCCATTTTAAAGAATCAAAATTCACTAAAATTGCCAAAATAAAAATTTTAAATTGGCTTGGATTTTCGGGTTATTACATTAATGAAGACACCATTCACGACAAAGCCAAATCCCATTCGATATTAAATACAAGGCTCTGAATAGAAAATATATCGGCTTATATTCAATATCAAATTCTACGACCAACAAATATCGTATTAGAAATAACGATATAAATATATCTTTCAAATCTCCATAACAATATCTATATAATCACAAAATCCAACATCGAAATATTCCAAAGATAATTTCGATTCAAATCCATTCCAATTCAATTATTGGAAATTCTGGTTATTTTCAAAACCATTTCAAATCCAATTTATTTATTTAAAAATAAATGGATTTTAATTCTAGTTCAAAACTAGTTCATTTCGATAAAAATCTATTTTTATCTTTTCAAATTAGGAATTTTTCATCCTAATTCTTCACAAATCATTTCTTATGATTTTACACAAATTATTACTATTTTTAATAATTTTATCAAGGCCCGTACAGTCGATTGCCATCAACGGCCATTGAACTGCACTTATAGCGACCTTTTCCAAATTTGATTTGGACATAATTCCAAATCCAGCCGTTAGATTTCAAACCACTAATATTCATTAGAAAGCTCTTTTCGATACGAACCCAACCGTTCCGGTTTTAGGAGAATCCGACGGTCGGATCTCCCATAATATATGTTCGAAGTCAATGGTCGAAATTCGCGAACTGCCGTGGCGCGGCGCGTTCTATTCAGGCCATTATATATATATATATATATATATATATATATATTATATATTATATATATTTCGTCGATTTCCTTTTAAAACATATTTTATAAATCATTTTAAATTCGTTTTCGAAACGATTTCAACTTCATATTCAATTTTGAATCAAAATTGAATATTCCACATCATCGATACACAATTGATAATATTTTCAAAACGTTATATTTTGAAATCACTTCCTTTTATATATTCATTATAAAAATGAATAAAATCGATATAAATATCGTTCACGTCAAAATGGCGTCAATCTAATCAACACGGCTTTATATATTTCAATAACTTCGTTATTCTATTCAACAAATGAATATTTTCTTCAACACATGAATTTATATTTCTATTCAACACATGAATATTTCTTTCATTCAACACATGAATTTTCTTTCTATTCAACACATGAATTTTCTTTCTATTCAACACATGAATTTTCTTTCTATTCAACACATGAATATATATTTTTATTCAATTCAACACATGAATTGTTATTTTTATTATATTCCTTATTTTCCAAATTGGAATGAGGCCCAATCAATTACCATATAACGTTAATTATATGGATTCCCTACAACACATGTATATAACCGCAACGATAAATCATCAACCATCATCCAGACTGCACCACACAACTACATAAGCATTAAATATAAATAATTAACGCTTACACAGTCTGTCAACCCACCGATTGACATACAACTAAACAATCGGGATTAGTGTACGTCAAATATCATCCCAATACCCGTGTGGGGTTTCAAATCAACAAACACAGATTTTTATTTGTGCAGTTGGGCGATGTGTAAAATTTATCGTCCCAATCAATATCAGTCAAACAGTGCATATAAACAAATCATCCGATTTGTTTATTACTATTTATTTTATATACGCGTTAAAAATCATATTTTTAACTATAAACTATTTTCCACTATAAAATAATTTATTTTATTCCACATCACACAGTCAAATTTCACAACACAGCAGTCAAACAAACAAGTCATCCATGGTTTGTGGACGACGGGTGTCAGGTGCTGCTAAGCACCGTCTGCATCCTAGTATATATTTCAACTAGAAATTAAAATAAAAGTGAGGAGTTCTCACCTTTGGGTTCCACTCCGCCATTCTTTATTTCTGAACAGTTCGGATTCGCTTGATATTCTGACTCAAACTTTTCCACGCTGTTCACAATAAAAATCACATTTTTAATAACGCTTTCTATACATAAAAATCATATTTTTATTTCGCTACTGTATATATAAAAATCGTATTTTTATAACGATATTTCATATATAAAAATCATATGTTTTAAAACGAAGTTATTTAAATAAAAACCATATTTTTATATTCATACAATTCATATAAAAATCACATTTTTAATAACGCTTCTCATATAAAAATCATATTTTTATTTGTCTATCTTATATATAAAAACCGAATTTTTATTTCGCTAAAACATTATAAAAAATTATATTCTTATAGCCCTACTTTCTATATAAAAATTACATTTTTATATCGCTACTCAAATAATAAAAATCACATTTTTATTTTTTCTACTTCCTAGTAAAGATCATATTTTTAAGTTGCTACCTCCTACGTAAAAATCATATCTTTACTATTTTAAAAATCTAATCTTTCCTATATAAAAATATAAATTTTATCATATAAAAATCCTTTCTTTTACTGTACAAAAATATAAACTTTTCTTTATAAAATATATATAAAAACTTTTTATTAATTAAAAATATCTGAAATTAGAATCAATACATAAAAAAAACTCAATAGCATAAAAAAGAAAAATATAAACCAAATTAAAACTCACAGTGAAATTCGGGGGTAGGAGATGGCGTGGCTCGAGGGGTCTGCAAGGGTGGCACGGGGGGGGGGGGGGGGGGGGGGGCAGGAGGCGGGTCTGGTGGTGGTTGCGTCGGATTGCGGTGGTGGTTCTTGGGCTCGCGGGTTTCTTTGCAGAGGGGGAGAGAGAGAATGAAGAAGAGGATGGGGAGCAAGGGAGGGAGGCGCGGCCTGGGGAAGCGCGCGCGGTGGTTGAAGTCCGCCTGGGGCGGCGTTGGGAGCTAAGCAACGGGATCTCCTTTTTTTTCCTGAAATGTACGGGGGTATGAGAGAGAGGTAGAGGTGAGGGAGTTATATAATATATATTTATTTATTAATTAATTAATTAATTCCATAAAGTAACTTTTTAATTCGAACTCGAAATCGAACCCATCGACTGTCGTCCATAGCTAATTACCCCCATTCCGAACACAATGGGATATGTTCCGTAAGCCAGTTCGGCCGTTACGATCAGTTTCCATTTAAATTAACATTTAAATCCTTATATTGAATATTAAACGTACATTTCAATTTACTGGGGTCACATACGGATCCCAAAAATTCCAGAAAAATATTTTCTAGCTTCGTATTGACGATACGGTCCTAACAAAACTAATTTCGTCAAATTCTGAGACCGTTTGAAAAATGGCCATTTTCCAGTCGATTAAAATCAACTAAAACTGGTCAAACGCGTTTTCCTTTGCCACGCTCACATATTGATTCAAAAAATTACGAATTTTGAAACCTAGCAATAAATTGACATCACGGATCCAACAAAAGTGGTTTCGTCGAAAACTGAGGTCGTTTGCAAAATTTCCATTTTCAAGGGCCAGAATTCCATAGCGACTATTCTTAATTTTCAACTGGGCATAACTTTTTATCCCCGCTATGAAATTTCAATTTTTCGGATTCGTTGGAAAGATATTCTCAAATAGATTCAAATATTTTTGGTTTCACTAAAATTCGGTTTATTTTGAATCATGTACATTCATTTGAAATTTGAAATCGAAATTTCAAACTACCGCGCCATTTTCAATTCCTTTTATAATTAAAATAAATATATATTCTAACAACGATTTAAATAAATATATACGTTCTATTTCTATTCAAAATAAATTTCTCCTCGTTATTATTTAAAATAATTCATTTTAAATATTCAAAATTCATCGAAATTGCCAAAAAAAAAAAATTGGCTCAGATTTTCGGGTTATTACATGGGCGGCAGCGTGCGGTAGGTGGCATGCTAGAGGCGGCATCGCGGTTTTAGGTTTTAGGTTATATATATATATATATATATATATATATATATATATATATATTGTACTGTCATGAACGATGTGGAGGAGGTAAAAGGGGGAAAACCTTTTATATAATAATTTATATTATTTTTAATTATCCCCAAAAGTTCACTTTTTTATCCGACCTCCAAACGAGACCCAACGACTATCGTCCCTAGCTAATTACCCTCATTTCGAACACAATGGAATATGTCCCACAAGCCCATTCGACTGTTACGATTGGTTTTCATTTAAATTAAAATATAAATCAATATATATTAAATTTGAACGCACATTTTAATTTACCGGGGCCACATACGGACTCCAAAAATTCCAAAAAAATAAACCTGGCTATGTTTTGACGATACGGTCCTAACAAAACTAATTTCGTCGAATTTGGAGACCGTTTGAAAAATGGTCAATTTCCAGTCGACTAAATTCAAAATGAAATGTGCAAACGCGTTTAAATTTGCCATATTGATTCCAAAAATTATGAATTTTAGAATCTAGCAATAATTTGACAATCCAGATCCAACAAAAGTGGTTTCGTCGAAAACAGAGGTCATTTACAAAATCTCTATTTTTAAGGGCTATATTTCCATAGTGACTATTCTGAATTTTCAACTGGACATAACTTTTTATTCCCGCTATGAAATTTCAATTTTTCAGATTCGTTGGAAAGATATTTTCAAACAGATTCAAATATTTCTGTTTTCACTAAAATCCGGTTTATTTTGAACCCTATACATTCATTTGAAATTTGAAATCGAATTTTCAAACTACCGCGCCATTTCCAATTCCATTTATAATTAAAATAAATATTTATATTCTAACTTCGATTTAAATAAATTTATACGTTTTAATTCTATTCAAAATATATTTCTAGTCGTTCTTATTTAAAATAATTGTTTTAAATATTCAAAATTCATTAAAATTGCCAAAATAAATTTTTTAAATTGGCTCTGATTTTCCGGGTTGTTACAGGGTAGCTCCCAATTAGGGTGTATTATCACCTATCTAGAGAAAATTTATTTCCTTCTTTATTCTGTTCGATGGTGTCCCATTCGGGAAAACGGTTGTTGATCCCAACCGTTGCTGATATACATTCGATACGCTCAAGCGAAATGAGTAGTCAGTCATGTGTGGCCGGGTTGCAAGATGTTCTTGTTGAGCCCAATGTATTCCTCTATAGAGATATACTATTGGAAGGTGGTTCCATACCTTGTCATGGTTGGAATTCCATTACCTAATAAGGTCCCGTGGTTTTGATTGTATACTATGTATGTAGAGCGTTAGATGTAAGCATTCCGCTAGATTGTTGTTTTTGATTTGGACACTATTATATATAATATCAGATTAGTATCGATTTTATAGAAATGTTTTATGTTATCTTAAGGTAAAAACCATCTATTTTTTATGTATGGATAGGTCTTACAATTATTCTTTCTTTTAAAATGAGTTTTAAAAGCTAATCCAAGTGTTTTGAGTTTACTCACACCAGTCCTATGACTGACCCAGAGTTTATTTTGTTTTCTTACCCTAAACTCTAGGGTTCCCAAATTTGTATGGGCAGTCAAGTAGTTCAGATGTTTACAGATATACTTGGAGGAGCTTGGAGCAGGAGGCTTCAGCGTTATATAGTATTGTTATTTCCGCTGTGTTATAAGTGTTGTACTCCGAAAATTTTGTATGTTATACAGTTAAAATTTTGTATTTCAAAAGTTATGATATATTATATTTTGTTCCATTGCGATATGCGATTCTATGTTGTTATTTCTGTTCTTCTTTTACCTTTTTCTTCTTTATTTCATAATGATTTGTATTTCTGTGCAATTTGGGTTGGACGTGTGGTGTATTTAGTCAACTCAGATAGCATGGATTTCCGGGCCACTACAGTTGGTATCATAGCATAGGTTGAGCGAATAACTAGGCTTTGGTGGGGGTTTACTCATTGGAGATAGGGTCAGTAGTACCCTGGAATGGGTTGAGTGTGTATACGAGAGCGCGTATTTGTAAATTGATATAAAAAAGTTGTTTTATATTATGTTGGTTTGTTTGTTGAGTGGCTTATTAATTTTAATCGAATCGTGGGACGCTACGAAGTCGATAAAATTTTCTAAACACTTGAACAGGGAAATTTGACAAAATATTGTTTTAAGTGGGTAAATGAAATAATTTTACCTAAAATTATATTTTGATATAGAAAGGAACAATTTTCTAGAATTATTATAATATATGGATGTGTTGGTTGTTATTATAATCAAATGAGATTATAAAATGGAAATGGTTATATATGATCAAATAGAATATGTACATAAATTAAAATACAAATGTGATGAACTAAAATTGGATTCAGAATCAGAATTAAGAATTTAAAAATCTTGGATGTTGGGAAAAATATTTTTCGAAGTATATTAAAGTAATATAGCTTTGTTTGGAAGGATTTTTGAATAAAACCCATTTCTAATGGATTTTGAGTGATAAAGCATTAAACTCACTTCAGTTGCTGGAAAATAATTCTGAGGATGACTGCAGCATCATCAGTGTTAATTTTAACGTTTCTAAGTGATGAATTGCTACCTTAGAAATGTTTTTGATGGAAATTTGTTTGAAAGAAAACAAGTTAGTTTAAAAATTCAAATGTTTTGATTTTGAGATGGAAATAAATATATGTATATATTTATGGGATTTCAAAAGGATTTGAAATAAAACCCAGGAATTTGAATTCTCGAATTTAAATTTAACCTAAGCCAGTTAAATGGATCGAAGTGAATAAATTGATTTGAATCAATTTGTATGCATACGAATTGAATATGAATGGGATGTGAATATATTGGTTGTAAATCATTCGATTTAATTGAAAGTAAGCATATATGGTGTGCAATGTAAATGGAAACCAAAAGTTTTGGTAGAATTAAAATTGTTGAAATATGAAATGTTGAGCTTCGACATAAGTGAGTTTTTAAAAGTAATGGGTTTGTAACATTTTTTCCTACCTTATTAATTTCGGGGATGAAATTCTTTTAAGGGGCGAAGAATGTAATGACCTAGATTTTCAGATGATTTATTTTAAATATTTAATATGGTTTAAATATTGAGTTGATAATATAAATCGATTTTTATATTAAGTTAACGATTTTATAATCGATTTCGATTTAATATCGAGTATATTAAATTATCGTAATACGAAATATAATTGAATTTGGAGACTAAAACTATATCGAAATGATTCAAATAAATTGTAATGACTATAAATGATGATAATAATAATAATTTATTTACGAAGAGTTAAATTGGTTTGAATTCAAATTATATTATATCAATTTAATATGATTATTGTATATATACATTCAATTAAATTTTATATTCTATCATGTTGAGTTCGGACTAACGTTACAACCTTGTAACATCGGTCGGTACGTTAAAATAGGGGTTCGAGTTACGAACTGTGAGATATTTTTACTGTATAAGCTTGAAATCAAATCAGAGTCCATTTAAAAAGAATAAAGATCTCTTTTAATCAAATATTATATGTTTGTTTACACATATATTATCATATATGATGAGTTAGAAAACCTGTGATTTGATAATTGGGTGTTTTTGAATGTTTAAATATCACTCGGCCTAAATGTTGATTTATAAGAATATCGGGAAAAGAGATTTTGAGAATTAAACGGGAAAATCTATTTTTCTAAAAATAGAATTTTAATTTCCAATGAACTTGAAATAAAAACAAGTAATAAATTTTTAAATGTTGTTTATAAATTAAATGGAATAATTTTAATTGGATAGTGTGGGGAATTGAAATGAATTTATGAACGGTGTTTAAAAATGAAGGGAAATAAATTATCATTCGATAATATGAATATTTAAATTCAAATGTGAATTTAAATTGAGAATTGAAAAATCGTTTTAAATAGTAAACGATGGAATTTATTCCAATGTTTGGAATGGAAATTAAATTGAGTAAATCCATAGGATTTATGTTTGAATTCGACTATGTCGGATTTACAAAATAAATTATTTCAAAATAGGATATATAAATTGTATTAGATAGAAACTGAAATTAATTATGAAAATAGATTCTTATATGTATGCTAAAATAATAAAATATTCGAAAGAAAGAATCAGGTTATAAATAGATTTGTATAGAAGTTGTTTTAATATATAAACGATGTTTATAAATGTAGTGAATTAATTAGCGTGAGATAAATTTTAAATTCAAGTAAGAATTTAAAAATAGAAATTGAAATCATTTCGAAAAGGGAACGACGGTTTTTATTCCGGAATTAGGAATATAAAAGGAATTGAGTTTCAAACAGATTTTGAAATGAAACTTGTTTTAATATATAAAACAAGAAAGTTGGATTTATAAACGATGTTTATAAATCTAGTAAAATAAATTATCATTAGATAATTTAGAGCTTAAATTCTAGTATGAATTAAAAAGTGAATTGGAAAACAGTTTGAAATAGAACGATAAATTTTATTCCGGAATTCAGAATATAAATTGAACTGAGAAAATCCAACGAATTTATAATTAGAATTCGATTATATCGAGTTTTATAAATAATTTATTTATAAAGGAACTGAAATTTAGTATAGAAGATTCAGTTATAAATAAAATTTATAACTGAGTTATGAAATAATCAACGGATAGGGATAATCAAGAATATTAAGTTGGATTTGTTAAATGGGCTGAATTAATATTTAAATATATAAGAATGGAGTAGAAATTTATTTATAAACAAAGTTTAAATGTTTATATTTAAATATAATTAAAATGAGCTTCCCGCAGCGCTACAATTCGTTAATTGGCTTTTTGAACTTCAATTGAGTAAATAGAACTCAACTTAAATCGGAACACTCTGAAACAAGAATCGTCAGGACCGATTGAATAATAGTTTTCAAATGGAAGAGAAAAATCTAGATTTCGTCTTATTGATTTGGAGTTATGGCAAAATCAAGTTTTCAGAAAAACAGTGTTATATCTATTGTTAAACCATAATGGTTGATTAAAATTAATAAAAGGGTTTTAAGCACTGGAATTTCCATTAGAAAAATCCATACTTGAGTTATAAAATAAATATGAACTCAAGTGGAATAAATAGATTGATTTTTGAAACAAAAATCAGAATTTTAATTATTGAATAAAATTAACTAATTAGAATAATTAGCTAATGGACTTTTGAATTGAATTTAAAGTTGGATAAGAAAAAGGGGTTTGTAAATTTATATTCGAAATCGAATATGAAACTTGAATTAAAAATGGAATTCGATTGGTTTATAAGCAAGTTAAAATTTTATTTGAACGTGTTATGTACAAATAAAAAGTGAAATAGGCAAAAAAGATAATTAAAGAATAAATTAGCGAGTTGAGTTAAAAATGATTGGACTGAGTTGGAATAAATTAAAATGGACGTATATGGGTTAGACTGGTATGGAATGAAGTGTATAAAGATTATAATTTGAGTGCCCAACAAAAAGGTATACGTTTAAATTCCATATGAGATTTTATGTGCCGAATCGGCAAGCCGCTTGGCTTTTTGATTTTCTTTTTGAATGGAAAGGGCCTAGAGAGGCGAGTTAGAGTTTGAGCTATTGATCAATACAAAGGAGGTGTTGGTGAAATTTTCTAGAAACTTAAGGAGTTAGAATTTTTTTAAGAAAACTTGATAACTAGAAATCAATATATCAATATATATATATATATATATATATATATATATTTCGATAAGGAGATGAACTTAAAAGTAGAATATTATAAACAAAAAGGAAATCTATAATTAAATCTTGTAAAAATAAAAATAGAAACGTGTACACATTTTAGTAATGAATAATTGGTTTTTATGGTGTTGATTATTCGAGGTAAGAGGTCTGGCCTGTTTTGAAGTTAAGGATGCTTTCAGTCAAGGTTTGAGAGGTAGTTATACCCCCAACTGGATTGCTTTTATTATTAACTGATAAATAGGAAGATTCAGTCTCGAAGATCAATGTTTGAATAAGATTTAGTTGAATGTAGTATTTTGGGTTGTTGTAACGATGTTTTACACAACATTCGTTTTAACACAAGTAAGTGGAATTTTGGAAATAAAATAATAAATATTTCCAGAGTATAGAAATGAATGGTCGTGAAAGGGAGAAGTGTCTGGAAATGTTTTTCCAATTAAAAATAGAAGAGATATTCTACATGTAGAAAATAAAAGAATGTGATATATGAAATGTTTTCAAAATAGCGTAAGAGGCCAAGATAATGGTTCAAAATATTGGATTAACAAATATTGATAAGGAAATAGAGAAGTAATTTAATTAATGAAATACTAATTAAGGGGACCAGTGATTGTTTGATGCTCTGGATAAATATTTGTTTTTCTTCGATAGTTAAATAATCGACTATCGAAGTATTTTCCAATATCATTGTCAATATGGAGAGACCGATTGGATTATTATCCGAGAACCACTCTGTATCGGCAATAGCGTTGCGAATCAAATTATATGAAGATAATCGAAGACGAAGTAAAGTGCAAGGGCTTTTTTTGTTAATCCTAGGTAGAAATTGCTTAAGATGGATTAATGCAAATTGTGCCTTTGGTTTCGTTCAATCCCAGAACGAACATGTATGAACGAATGTCTGGCAGAGTATTTCCAATTATCGCATATGCTGGTATGTATAAATATATATGGTGGTAGAGAATTTATTCTCTTTTTATAATATCCAGAATATATTTGTGCAAATCAATAATGATTAACGGATCTGACGATGTGGCATTAAAAGTGATTGTGCTATCAATGAAATGTAAGTAATCATAGCCTTAGGCCTCAACAATCGGGAAATGACAAAAATCGGGCAGGCAGCATGGCCAAGTGGGCAGCACCTAATTAGGGTGTATTATCACCTATCTTGAGAAAATTTATTTCCTTCTTTATTCTATTCGATATTGTCCCATTCAGGAAAATGGTTGCTGGTCCCAACCGTTGGTGATATACATTCGATACACTCAAGCAAAAAGAGTGGTCAGTCATGTGTGGCTGGGTTGCAAGATGTTCTTATTGAACCTGGTGTATTCCTCTCTAGAGATACACTATCGGAAGGTGGTTTCATACCTTGTCATAGTTGGAATTCCATTATCCAATAAGCGCCCCCAGTTTTTGATTGTATACTATGTATGTGGAGCGTGAAATGCTAGCGTTCCGCTAGATTGTTATTTACTTAATTTAGACACTATTATAATATCATATTAGTATTGATTTTATAGAAATGTTTTGGGTTATCATAAGGTAAAAACCATCCGTGTTTTATGTATGGATCGGTCTTACGATTATTCTTTCTTTTAAAATGAGTTTTAAAATCTAAACCAAGTGTTTTGAGTTTACTCACACCAGTCCCATGACTGACCCAGAGTTTATTTTGTTTTATTTTACCCAAAACTCTTTGGTGCCCAAATTTGTATGGGCAGTCAAGTAGTTCAGGTGTTTACAGATATACTTGGAGGAGCTTGGAGCAGGAGGCTTCAGCGTTATATAGTATTGTTATTTCCGCTATGTTGTAAGTGTTTTACTCTGATTTTTTTATGTTATACAGTTAAAATTTTGTATTTCAAAAGTTATGATATATTATATTTTGTTCCTTTGCGATGTGAGATTCTATGTTGTTATTTGTGTTCTTCTTCTACCTTTTTCTTCTTTATTTCATAATGATTTGTATTTCTATGCAATTTAGGTTGGACATGTGGGTATTTAGTCAACTCAGATAGCATGGATTTCCGAGCCACTAACGCTCCCTCTGAGCTTTTGTTCTCTTCTGCGGGATGAAATTTGAAACAAGTCGAGGTAGGGCGTACTCACACAGAGCAAAGGCATGACATGCTTGGTCGAAGCAGAGGCAGGGCGTGCTCACACAGAGCAGAGGCAGGACATGCTTTTTGATTATAACCTGAGCACACAGCTCATGCAGCGATGAGCACATAGCTCGCGTCGTTATGAGCACACAGCTCGCATAGTGATGTGTGGTGCAAACTACAAAATACCTGGGGCGGAATCGCAGTTCCGCAGATGGTCAAATCAGCAATGACCATCAAAGATGACATTGAAAGTCTTTCCATATCAAGCTAGTAGATAGGCCAAACTAATTAAATGTTGCACAACCATTTAGCTTAATCATCCATGAATAAAATGGAAAACCTGTTGTAAGGCATGAAACAAAGGTCATGTGCAAGGCTTTCAACACAAGTGTTTTTAGAAAAGCACTTCGATGTCATAGTGCCTCTGACTTTAAAGAAGGTTTCAAGAGTATTTAAAAGAAAAGCAACTCAATCATCCATATCATCCATGACACTTTGTGGAAAATCTCCCATCCATCTTAGACATAAAGTACTAGCTATTCTAACACTATTCTTAACTCCTTATTGCTTAGAAGAGCGAGTACTGGATATAAAAGGCTATCTAGGGTTAAACCTTACAATAATCTTAATGTTGTAGAAGCCTTAAATAGGCGCTCAACTCCTAGAACGAACATCTAGATAAAAACGATGCAAAGCACACACAAGTAAGTACAAGATGCATGCGAAACTTAGTAATTGGGAGAACGAAAACTACTCGATTTAGGAGTGTTGTCAGAAGCCCAATCAACATCTAGATTCCCTTACATGAAAGTGTTGCATGTCTCGGAGCTTGGCAAATGCGCAGGTATGGGACTTAGGACATTTACTAGAGTAATGGTCCTTTGATCCTCAACTGTAACAATTCCCATGAGTAGAGTTGGAAGTTCTAGATCCGGAGGTTTTCTTCCCACCTCTAAACCCGGTACCATTTCCATAAGAGCTAGCAAACCTGGATTTGGGATGATCAGGCAGGGAGGTGGTTCCTATTGTGAAGGCGTCCATCTTGAAATCAGGCGGTTGCCGCGTAGTTTCCAGTTTATCTTCAAAATACTCATCTAGATGTCCTTCCCGGATGAGCTCCAGTATCACTTACTTAAGCACTTTGCATTTATCAGTTTTGTGCTTGTTTGTCTTTTGATATTCGCAGTACTTCCATCCTTCGATGGGTTCTGGACAGTTCTTGGCTACGAAAGGAACGTGGAAGTTGATTCTTTCTTTCGTCATAGCATATATGTGTGAAATGGGCTTGCTTAAGATTATAGTACCGGCACTTGGTCCTTCCTCCTTTGGCTTCTTTTGTTCATCATGAAATCTAGGCTTCTCATCCTAAAGGTTTGAAGAGCATGAGATTCCCCGTCATCCTTGTAACAACCGAGATTCTTTTTCCAATCATACAATACTTCCATGTGACTGAACATGTTCGCCCAATAGTAGAATTCTGACAAGTCATTGCATCCACATATATACAACTCCTCCCAAAAGGTGTTTTCTCAATCAGCCCTGAATGAATGGTGATAAGCTTATCGCGGTTGCTTATACCTTCTGCTCTCGAAGACTCGGCATTAAATCATTCAAAGTAATCGGCTAGAGATTCCCTTGCCCCTGTTTTATGCTTATCACGGTAGAATAATCCACCACTTGAATCATACGGTTACAAAATTATGTTGAAAAATCATAAAAAATTTGCTCCCAAGAATGGATGTTCTTCCGTTGATACCGGGGATACCATTTAGCAGCTGCTTCTCATAAGGTCAGAGGAAACATTCGGCATCGCATAGTTTTTGAAGCATTATGGAAATCAATATAATTTTCAAAGGAAGCAAGGTGCTCTTCGGGGTCTGTAGCTCTGTCATATATGAGGTTTGGAATCTTTATACTAGGCGGAGTTTCAGTCACTTTTTCCTTTCTATCTTCTGGAGGCAACGGGTTTCTGTTCTCCTCTGAACTGGTAGCTTCTCCTAACATTCTGTTGTCCCGTTGTAAAGATGGACTACTTTGTGGAATTGATAAGGGTTTAAACCGACTATCGGGGACTTAAGGTGCAACTACTCTTGACTCTACTTCATAAGGAGCTATCCCTAAGGACCTTCGGGCTAGATCTGTGTAACAACCCGGAAAATGCGAGCCAATTTAAATTTTTTATTTTAGCAATTTTAGTGAATTTTGAATATTTAAAATGGATTATTTTAAATAATAACGACGAGAAATTTATTTTGAATGGAATTCAAACGTATATATTTATATACGTCATCGTTAGAGTATATATATTTATTTTAAATTATATAAGGAATTGAAACTGGCGTGGTAGTTCGATAATTCAATTTCAAACTTCAAATGAATGTACAGGATTCAAAATAAACCGGATTTTAGTGAAACCAAAAATATTAGAATCTAATTGAGAATATCTTTCCAACGAATCCGAAAAATCGAAATTTCATAGCGGGAATCAAAAGTTATGTCCAAATGAATTTTCAGAATAGTCGCTATGGAATTCTGGCCCTTAAAAATGGGAATTTGGCAAACGACCTCGGAATTCGACGAAACCACTTTTGTTGGATCCGCGATGTCAAGTTATTGCTAGGTTTCAAATTTCATAATTTTTTCGAATCAATATGTGAGTGTGGCAAAGGAAAACGCGTTTGATCAGTTTCAGTTGATTTTAATCGTCTGGAAAATGACCATTTTTCAAACGGTCTCGGAATTTGACGAAATTAGTTTTGTTAGGACCGTATCGTCAATACGAAGGTAGAAAATATTTTTACGGAATTTTTCGAGTTAGTATGTAACCCCAGTAAATTGAAATGCGCGTTCAATTTCAATATATAGAGTTATATGTTGATTTTGGCGGAAACTGGTCATAACGATCGAATTGGCCTACGTGGCATATCCCATTGTGTTCGGAATGGGGGTAATTAGCTAGGGATGACAGTCGGTGGGTTCGATTTCGAGTTGAAAATAAAAAGTTACTTTTCAAAGGATAAATAAATAAATAATATAATATAATATAAATATACCCCCACCCCTTTTTCTCTTCCCCCAAAACCCGTTGACCCTCATCTTTCAGAAACCGATGCCCTCCTCTAAAACCCGTCGCCTTCTCTCTCCAAACCCCTCCCGCCTCCGTCAGTCGCCCCTCCCCCTTCCTCCACCTCCGCCCGTTCCGATGACCATTCCCCCCCTTCCAAGCGCCCAGTCCGGCCACACCCCCCCCCCCTCTCGCTGACGTTGCCATCCCCAATGCCAAATCCCCCAAATCGACCTCCCCATGACTTGTGCGTCCGCCTCCCTGGCACCACCGCCGATGGCCTTAGCATCCCCTCCATCTCCGCCGATTGTCACCCCCTCCAAGCCTGTAAGTTTTTACTTGTTTGTATTTGGTTTATTTAATGTTTTTAAATCAGTTTCTTTATGTTTAAACCATATTATTAAATCAGTTTTTACTTATGAAAAATGTGAATAAACGATCATGATTTTTATAAACACCAAAAGATTGTTTTTTTGAAAGGTTTGATCTTTAACTATAAAAAGGTTCGATTTTTGTTTATATAGAAAGATTAGATTTTTGTTCATTAAAAAGATTTGATTTTTAATCGGAGAAAAATTGGATTTTTCATTTGTAAGTAGAGAATAAAAATATAAACTTTACTTTGTTTGTAAAGAATAAAAATATGATTATTAAATTATAGAAAGAATAAAAATATGATTTTTATATAGTATAGGTAATAAAAATATGATTTTTACATAGTAGGAATTATAAAAATATAATCTTTATAAGACAGAAAATATAAAAATATCATCTTTATATATGTAGCGAAATAAAAATCTGATTTTTATTATATATACGTTGAAATAAAAATGTGATTTTTATAGTGATGAAATAAGAAGGCGAGATCTTTATATTTGAAAAGGCGAAATCTTTATATTTGAAAAGGCGAAATCTTTATATAGAGAATAGCGTGATAAAAATAGAATTTTTATCTATATAGTAGCGGTGTAAAAATAGAATTTTTACCTATATAGTAGCGGTGTAAAAATATGATTTTTATATACATAGCAACAATATAAAAATGTGATGTTTATATATGTAGTGGCTACGGGCAACAAAAGTGACAAAAGGCGAGAACGGCGAAGATTTCTACATAAGACGAGTCGAGGCGTTTGGATTAGCTAGTCGGTGAGAACTTCTCACTTTAAATCTTCTTTTCTAGTTAAAAATATATACTAGGATGCAGACGGTGCTTAGCAGCACCCGACACCCGTCATCCGCAGACCATGGATGGCTTGTATGTTTGATTGTTGTAACACCCCACCTCCGTTAAAGTCACTCACAAAGGGAATGCCTTAACTTTGGTGGAGCATTTTAGTAAACAGAACAGAAACTTACAAGACGGATAAAACAGTACTTGAAAAATTTATAACTTTATTACAACAGAAACCGAAATAAGCTTGGTTACATCCTTTCAAATCACAATATCAGAATTCAAGTACAAAATATCAGTCTTGTACAAAAGCCTTCAGAATGCATAGTTTAAAATCATAATCCCCACAGAAGAAGACAAGCCATACTTTAAGCACTTCAAGCAGAAGAAATCTGGATCAAGCTAGAGTATTCTCTTCTACAAAACCTGGGGGGGAAACGGAAGAAAGGAGGCGAAACAACAAGGGTCAGACAAAAAGTCTGGCAAGTCCAGTGATTTCCAGTTATGAACAGATAATAATAACATGACATGAAAATAAAACTGGATGAGAGATAACTGTAACAGGTGTAGCAGATATAACAGAAGAACAGAATGATATAAGCTATTGCTTTACACTTCTCTACACTAATACTAGTATAACAGAATTAGGTGTCACCCTAATGTCTAAAACTGAAACAGAAACGGGTACAGAATAATTTCCACAGAAGAGAATGCTAGTAATGGGCCTTTACCACCCCAACAGAAACAGTCAGATTAATCCCTACGGAAACAGAATGTAGAATTAGGTGTACACTAGTAATTGGGTCTTTACCACCCGAACAGACTGTACCATGCAGAAAACAGACAGGTGTTACCACCCAACAGAAACAGACGGTACCAACAGAAACAGACAGAACTTAGTGTACCCTAAAACCCTACCCCAAGCGATCTGCTCCCTAAACATAAATACCCAGTGTCGGCCCCACAGTAGGGTGTATCACTCCCTAAAGTGACAACCAATTGGCACAGACCTATTTACAGATGTCACTGCATCTTACATCCACAGAGGCAGGCCGGGATCCATGCACGCACATGACACGGTTGGAACGCACCATCAACACCCCTCGCCATTATCAGAATGAACCACTTATAATTAGTTTAGTAAGCGTGCCCGGACCCTACCTACTATTGGGTCAAAGTTTTGATACCAGAAAGGGTTACTGACTAATATGGGTTCCAAACAACAGATGACACAAGTTATTCCCCTCCTAACCTTGTGTCCCCAGACTAACAGATTTCAGATTAACTTGTTTACAAGTTTCAGACATATAGAATTCAGATCAACTAGTTCACAGATCAGATAAGTTTTCAGACTAACGGATCAGATATACCGATTTAACAGATTTACAGATTTGTCTAACTTTGCAATTGGGCCTACAGATTCACGGAACAGATTAATTAAATTCATCAGTCTAGTGGTTTTAATCCTATCCGCCCAACACGTTTTAGACATCATATTTATCTCAGTTTTTCATTAATTAAATATTAATGCCCAGACCTCTCACATTAGACTGACAGTTTGCGGCTACTGGTTAGGCCGGTTGGTTCCGGGCAGATTTCTGCCGCAAACTGAGTCTAACCTCGGGTTTCAAGCACGTTATGACTAACTTCTCACATTAGAACCTATTGTTTGTGGCCACTGGATGTGCCGGGTGGTTCCGGGCAGAATTACGCCTCAAACTCATTCTAACCTCGAGTTAGCCATGTTTATCTTTGCGGCCAATTAATTAATAATTTACCATTTATGCCCACGCCTAATATACATGTCAATTATTCATAGCTAATTCAGATTATGTCAATAACAGACTGAATATATCATCTTAACAGATATAGCAGATAACAGATTTTCGCAGATTAGGCGACTTAACGGATTCAGCAGATTAAGTAAACTAGCAGATTTAGCAGATAACAGATTAGGCATCTTAACAGATTTAGCAGTTTAGGCATCTCAACAGATTTAGTTTAGCAGATTTGGCATTTTCAGCCGACTTAGCAGATGACAGATTTGGCAAATGAACAGATCTAGCAGACTAGGCAGTAGAGCAGAACTAGCAGATTAAACAATGTAACAGAACTAGCAGATTAGGCAATATAACAGAACTAGCAGATTAGGCAAATATAGAAGAACTAGCAAATTAGGTAAATACAGCAGATTTAATCATTCCTTAAATTTTCACAAACATATCTTGCCTAATTATAAATTTGGCCTAAGTTTGCATGCCTAAATAGTTGTCATGATTCACACTATGATCATATACCCCACGTTTGCATTGAATTTACATGTCACAGATTATGGTCATAATTTACATGTCCCAATTTAGTTCAACTTGCTTAGTACAAAAGATTCACATATAAATTATACCAAATATAGCCATCGATTTCAATGCATGTCATATATTCAAAAATCTCCTACTTAGGTGTTATTCACATTTGATAGTTATCAAATCTTAATATAGATCTTCACATCTAAGTCATAATCTCTTTCAAATCATGAATCATTATATAAACAATATGCCCAATAATCTAGTTATAACAGATCTTAATTCAAAATATGCGTTATGTCCAATGTCTCAAGTCACATGTTAACATACCATGGTTCCTCTTCTTCCAATTCACAGAATATGCATAGATCTAAATCTAGTTTACAACCTATGTCCTTTTTCTTAAATCAGTCACAGATTAGTCATGTCCAATTATGCCACATTCATTATTTATCCCAAACATTTTAGCGTTCGTGCGTTAATCTCTTAGGAGATTGGCGCAGGCTCGTAGTAGCCTGGCTATAGAACAGAAAGAAGAAAGAGATACAGAATAAGATAGATCTAAATAGAACAGAATAGATATAATCTCAGATTCAGATTTACAATTCATGTCACAATCAGAATTAACGTTTATATCGGAAAATAACTGTACTTGCCTTGGTTGGATTAAAGAAAGAACTTTAATTGTTGTAGAATCGTTGCAGAAGCTTTAATCTCTAGTTTGAATTGAGTTGCTTAGGTTGATGTTGATTAGCTTCTAGTTTTGATTCCAGCAGAGTAGCGACGCCATTTTTATTTTTATTTAGAACAGAGGTAGAGTAGAAGCAGAATAGAATTGTGTGTAGAGAAGGCTAGGTTTGGGGTTGTTTAAATAGGTTTAGGCAGACGAATCTAGGCAGAAAACAAGACCAGATACATAAGAATGCACCCAGGCCCAAAACCTGGTTCGGGGACCAGGTCGACCCCCAGGTCGACTGCCCAGTCGACCTAGTCAGTGGGGGTCGACTGCCCAGTCGACTCCCCAGTCGACCTGGTCGGGGGGGGGGGGGTTGACTGCCCAGTCGACTCCCCAGTCGACCTGGGTCCTGGGCGGGAAATTTCCCGCCCAGCCCGCTTTTGGGTTTGAATTCGAATTTTGAATTCGAATTTCGAGCTGTTTTTAATTCTGAAAATTCCTGAAACTTCGGAGGGTCATATCTCCCTCATACGGATTCCGATTCTTGCAATCTCGGACTCGTTTCCCGGCAGAATTCCGAGACGAACGCAATGGCGCTACCCGCTTTCCTTGATTCTTATTTTATGTTTTAATTACACTTAGATTTGTAATTCTTAAGTTCATAGAAAATATGGGGTGTTACATTCTCCCCTCCTTAAAGTATTTCGTCCCCGAAATCTTCAAGTTAAGAAGAATGTGTCCTACCATCCAACATCCATCTACTCAATCATCAATCACTGGCGTCCATTGTCCTTAGAAACTTCTAATGTTGTATGAACATATGCAAAAGTGTGTGTATATGTTCCTTATCTAATGCAATGATCAGGCGGTCCAGTGATTCAGTTGACCTCCTTAATGCGAATTATGCCAGTGCCATGAGTCCAACATGTATGCAATTTTCCTACTCGATACATATCATTTCTATATGAGTGCACAACCATTCAGTCATATGCAACTTCCATGTGCTGAATCAATCATTTTGCATCCACAAAAATTGAAAATGCTCACACATCCATATGCAGTATGAGAGTGTTTTCGAGCCGATCTAGTGCCTAGTGTGTGTATATGCATCCATGAGCAACCACTAGCAAACACTTGCATCCACTTGCAACCATCAAACATAACATGTCTCAAACACATGTTTACACCCATTAGTTTCTACCTAAAGTTCGAAGATTCGATCGATAGGATACAGTCGAATGATGGAAGCGAGTACAGATAAAACAAAAACTTGGTTCCCATTAGACATGGGTCCTAAGTATCGGCCCCGAAGACCAAAACCAACATCAGATTGACACCCAGAGGATTACCCTCTTTAGATAATGTCAAAACTGGAAATCTTAACCTTATCAGAAATATTCAGATATTTACAGATTACTGGTGTAGATCAGATTACCAATTGATTCTTAGGAAACTAAGCATGATAAAACCCAGAATGTATGCGTCCTACTTGACGCCTAACATGAATATCTCTCAAATCCCAATCACAAACAGATGAGTCATAACCCTTATGGATTTGGGTCTACAGCGGAATCAGAAACAATACTAGTGTTAAAGTGCAGAGTATCGATTACAGAATCAAAATGCCAGAATCAGAAAGAGTTTTAACTCAACAATCAGATAAGAAAATTAAACCTTCTACTTAAATTTTCTTATTTCTATCCTATCCATTCACCTGTCCTCCAGAAGTGGGTTCTGCCCTTGCCCTCGTTTCTTCGGGCAGTCCCTGGTGAAGTGTCCTATCTCACCACAGTTGAAGCAAGTGCCCTTCCTCTTTCGGCAGTCCTTGTTCAGATGAGTCGAGCTCCCACAAGTAAAACACTTTTTCTCCTTCTTATCTTCAGACTCCTTATCTTTCTTTTGGGTTTCCTTTTTGGGCCATGCCTTCTTGTTCGGTGGCTCTTCCTTCTTTGCCTCTTTCTTCTCGGGTTCCTTATCAGCTTTAGCGCCTTTCTCCTCGTGCATGAGTGCCATGTCTACTAGCTTCTCAAAGGTGGCCCCCATAGGGATGTGGGTCATAGCCAACCCCTACAATGGCTCATTCAAGCCATTAACGAACCTCAGAGCCTTCTTCTCCTGTGTGTTCACCAAATCTAAGCCAAACCTTGCCAATTGGTTAAATTTGTTGACGTACTCTTTCACTGATAAATTTCCCTGCTTCAATGTCAAGAACCTTTCCATGTATAGATTCTCTTCTGCCCTTGAGAGAAACTTTGCCTCAAACCTACGTCTGAAATCCGCCCAAGAATCAATAGGACGCTCCCCATTAGTGACCTCCCACCAAAACGAGGCCTCTCCCTTCATTAACCAAGCTGCTAATTTGACTTTCCTCCCTTCTTCTACTTCAAAGATTTCTAGCAATTCTTTCACCGCCTTAAGCCAATCTCTAGCTTCCACAAACGTTTCTGACTCTTGAAAAAGTTTTCCACCCATAGCCTTAAATTCCTTGCATGTCTTTGCAAAAGTATCAGCGCGAGGAGGGGGAGGAGGAGGAGGAGCAGGTGCAACTGGTGGTGGAGGAACATTGGCTGGACCTGCAGCGGCCCTAGCCTCTAATAACCTCCTATACCATCTTGGTATCGTTACACCCTCCGGAAGGTTAAGATCTTCAGCCATGCTGAAACGAAAAAGGAAAGATTCAAAATGGAGAATTCGAAAGATAAAGATATATGGCCATTGGGGATTATGTTTTTCAAAATAACTTTACTTTTGAAAATACTTCCTTTTAAAACCTTTTTGAAAATAGTTTTCAAAAACATCTATCTAATCTGGTAACCTTCAGCTCAGATACCAAGTGTAACACCCCACCTCCGTTAAGGTCACTCACAAAGGGAAAGCCTTAACTTTGGTGGAGCATTTTAGTAAAAAGAACAGAAACTTACAAGACAGATAAAATAGTACTTAAAAAGTTTATAACTTTATTACAACAGAAACCGAAATAAGCTTGGTTAAATCCTTTCAAATCACAATATCAGAATTCAAGTACAAAATATCAGTCTTGTACAAAAGCCTTCAGAATGCATAGTTTAAAATCATAATCCCCAAAGAAGAAGACAAGCCATACTTTAAGCACTTCAAGGAGAAGAAATCTGGATCAAGCTAGAGTATTCCCTTCTACAAAACCTGGGGAGGAAATGGAAGAAAGGAGGCGAAACAACAAGGGTCAGACAAAAAGTCTGGAAAGTCTAGTGATTTTCAGTTATGAACAGATAATAATAACATGACATGAAAATAAAACTGGATGAGAGATAACTGTAACAGGTGTAGCAGATATAACAGAAGAATAGAATGATATAAGCTATTGCTTTACACTTCTCTGCACTAATACTAGTATAACAGAATTAGGTGTCACACTAATGTCTAAAACTGAAACAGAAACGGGTATAGAATAATTTCCACAAAAGAGAATGATAGTAATGGGCCTTTACCACCCCAACAGAAACATTCAGATTAATCCCTACGGAAACAGAATGTAGAATTAGGTGTACACTAGTAATTGGGTCTTTACCACCCGAACAGACTGTACCATGCAGAAAACAGACAGGTGTTACCACCCAACAGAAACAGACGGTACCAACAGAAACAGACAGAACTTAGTGTACCCTAAAACCCTACCCCAAGCGATCAGCTCCCTAAACATAAATACCCAGTGTCGGCCCCACAGTAGGGTGTATCACTCCCTAAAGTGACAACCAATTGGCACAGACCTATTTACAGATGTCACTGCATCTTACATCCACAGAGGCAGGCCGGGATCCATGCACGCACATGACACGGTTGGAACGCACCATCAACACCCCTCGCCATTATCAGAATGAACCACTTATAATTAGTTTAGTAAGCGTGCCCGGACCCTACCTACTATTGGGTCAAAGTTTTGATACCAGAAAGGGTTACTGACTAATATGGGTTCCAAACAACAGATGACACAAGTTATTCCCCTCCTAACCTTGTGTCCCCAGACTAACAGATTTCAGATTAACTTGTTTACAAGTTTCAGACATATAGAATTCAGATCAACTAGTTCACAGATCAGATAAGTTTTCAGACTAACGGATCAGATATACGGATTTAACAGATTTACAGATTTGTCTAACTTTGCAATTGGGCCTACAGATTCACGGAACAGATTAATTAAATTCATCAGTCTAGTGGTTTTAATCCTATCCGCCCAACACGTTTTAGACATCATATTTATCTCAGTTTTTCATTAATTAAATATTAATGCCCAGACCTCTCACATTAGACTGACAGTTTGCGGCTACTGGTTAGGCCGGTTGGTTCCGGGCAGATTTCTGCCGCAAACTGAGTCTAACCTCGGGTTTCAAGCACGTTATGACTAACTTCTCACATTAGAACCTATTGTTTGTGGCCACTGGATGTGCCGGGTGGTTCCGGGCAGAATTACGCCTCAAACTCATTCTAACCTCGAGTTAGCCATGTTTATCTTTGCGGCCAATTAATTAATAATTTACCATTTATGCCCACGCCTAATATACATGTCAATTATTCATAGCTAATTCAGATTATGTCAATAACAGACTGAATATATCATCTTAACAGATATAGCAGATAACAGATTTTCGCAGATTAGGCGACTTAACGGATTCAGCAGATTAAGTAAACTAGCAGATTTAGCAGATAACAGATTAGGCATCTCAACAGATTTAGCAGTTTAGGCATCTCAACAGATTTAGTTTAGCAGATTTGGCATTTTCAGCCGACTTAGCAGATGACAGATTTGGCAGATGAACAGATCTAGCAGACTAGGCAGTAGAGCAGAACTAGCAGATTAAACAATGTAACAGAACTAGCAGATTAGGCAATATAACAGAACTAGCAGATTAGGCAAATATAGAAGAACTAGCAAATTTGGCAAATATAGAAGATTTAATCATTCCTTAAAGTTTCACAAACATATCTTGCCTAATTATAAATTTGGCCTAAGTTTGCATGCCTAAATAGTTTTCATGATTCACACTATGATCATATACCCCACGTTTGCATTGAATTTACATGTCACAGATTATGGTCATAATTTACATGTCCCAATTTAGTTCGACTTGCTTAGTACAAAAGATTCACATATAAATTATACCAAATATAGCCATCGATTTCAATGCATGTCATATATTCAAAAATCTCCTACTTAGGTGTTATTCACATTTGATAGTTATCAAATCTTAATATAGATCTTCACACCTAAGTCATAATCTCTTTCAAATCATGAATTGTTATATAAACAATATGCCCAACAATCTAGTTATAACAGATCTTAATTCAAAATATGCGTTATGTCCAATGTCTCAAGTCACATGTTAACATACCATGGTTCCTCTTCTTCCAATTCACAGAATATGCATAGATCTAAATCTAGTTTACAACCTATGTCCTTTGTAAAGGCCCGCAAATCCGTGCTATCTGAGTTGACTAAAACACCACACGTCCAACCCAAATTTCACAGAAATACGAATCATTTTTAGAAAGAAGTTAGAGGATGAGAAATAGAAAGAAAGAAATATTAGAATAGAAGAAAAACGAAGATCACAAACTCACAGCGGAACGAATAAAATATATTATATAACATAACTTTTGAAATACAAATCAGTAACTTTATATACATACCATCATCAGAGCACAACAGTCATTTCTGGAACAGTTATAAACACCTGTTTCCAGATACAACATAGTACACAGCGGAAATACGATAATCTACAGCTAACTGGTGAAGCCTCCTGCTTCCAGCTCCTCCAATTTAATCTGTTAAATCCCGACCACTTGACTGCCCGTACAAATTTGGGCACCCAAGAGTTTAGGGAAAACAAAACAAAATAAACTCTGGGTCAGTCATGGGACTGGTGTGAGTAAACTCAAATCATTGGTTTAACCTTTAAAATCCTTTCAAAAGAAAAGATAATAGTAAGACCAGCCCACACATAAAACATGGACGGTTTTTACCTTACTATAACCCAAAACACTTTGATACGAAAATCCAGTGATATTATAGTAATGTCTACATCAAGTAAATAACCAAATAGCAGAACGCTTGCATCTCACGCTCCACATATATAGTATAAAATCAAAAACCGCATGGCGCTTATTGGAGATTGGATTTCCAACATGACAAGGTATGGAACCACCTTCCGACTGTGTATCTCTAGAGAGGAATACACTGGTTTCAACAAGAACATCTTGTAACCCGGCCCATACATGACCGACCACTCATTTCGCTTGAGTGTATCGAATGTATATCACCAACGGTTGGGATCAGCAACCGCCTCCCGACTGGGACAGCATCGAATAGAATAAGAAATTAAATGAACCTCTAGATAGGTGATTATACATCCTAATGGGTGCGACCCACATAGCCATGCTGCCTGCCCGATTTTTGTCCTTTCTGGTTGTTGAGGCCGGAGGCTACGAATACTTACCATTCATTAATAGCACAATCACTTTGAATGCCACATTGTCAGATCCGTTAATCACTAGTTGAGTTTGCACAAATATTCTGGATGTTATGCTAAGGGAATAAATCCGTTGCAACCATATATATTTATACATACCAACCCATTTGATCATGGAAATACTTTTTCAGACATTCGTCCATTTACGTTCGTTCTGGGATTGAAAGAAACCGAAGGCACTATTTCTATTTAATAGAAAGAGTCCTTTCACTTTACACCGTCTTCAATATATTCAGCATACTTGGTTCGCAACGCTTATACCGATACGGAGTGGTTCTTCGGATAATAATCCAACCGGTCTCTCCATATTGACAACGATGGTCATAAACTTCGATAGTCTGTGATTTAACTATCGAATCAAAACAAGTGTTCATCCAAACATATCAAACAAATCACTGGGCTCTTTAATTAATATTTCATTAATTAAATCTCTTCTCCATTTCCTTATCAATATTTGTTAACCAAATATTTACAAGTATCGCCTCCTTTTATTTTCTATAGTTAGAAAATATTTTCGATTTTAATTGGAAAACATTCCAATCACTTATCTCTTCCACGAACTCATTTAGTTCTATACTTAGAAACATTTGTTATTTTATTTCCAAGTTTACATTTATTTGGGTTAAAACGGATGTTGTGTAAGACATCGTTACGACAACCCAAATATATACATTCAACTAAATCTCTTTAAACGTTGATCTTCGAGACTGAGTTTTGCTATTTATCGGTTGTTAATGAAACCAATCAAGTTGGGGTATAATTACCTCTCAGACCTTGACTGAATAACATTCATAACGTCAAAACAGACAAGACTACTTACTCGAAAAATCAATACTATACAAACCAATTATCTATTTTTAAAACACATATACATTTCCCTTGTTATTTTTAACAAATCTAAGTTATAGTTTTCCTTCTTGTTTCAAATATCCTATTTAAATTTGTTTCATTATCTAATTCTCTATATATATCGATATATGGATTTCTAGTTATCAAATTTTCTTAAAAATATTCTAACTCCATAAATTTTCGGAAAAATTCGCCATAACCTCTCCTGTATCGGGAGCATCGGGAAATTTCAAATAGCTTCCCGGTAACTTCTCATCTCAAAAAGAAAAAGAAAAAGCCAAGCGGCTTGCCGATACGGCGCATAAAATCTCATATATGAATTAAACATGTACCTTATTGTCGAGCACACTAATTATATACCTTCATCACTTTATCCCATAACTGTCTCCGGTATATCTATACCTGTACAATTCATTTCAACTTCATACACTCGTTTTGACTCAATTCGTTAAAGTAACTCTTTAACTAACTCTTTGCCCATTTCGCTTGTATATATGAATATAACACGTTTCAAATATATTTCAACTTACTTATCAACTAATTGAATTCAAATTTTAATTTTAGTTCTATATTCGATTTCAAATAGATGTTTACAATTCAAAAATTCAATTTTTAAAGTTCGACTTCAATTCACCACTCGATTAACTAATTCTTCTTTGATTTAGTTAATTCTATTCAATAATCAAAAATATGATTATTGATTCAAAAAAATCACTTTTCTTACTTCACTTGAGTCCACCTTTATGTTCTAACTCAAGACCAGGTTTTTAAATGGAAATTCGGATTTTTATTTGCTTAAAAATCCCTATATTTATTATATAAAATCCATTATGGTTTTAATGGTTTCTGGCACTGCACTTTTAAAAATTTGATTTTGACATAACTCAAAATCTATTCAACGAAATCCAGATTTTTCTCTACCATCAGAAAACTATTATTCAACCGGTCCTGACGTTTCTTGTTTCCAAGAATTCCGACTTCAATCGAGTTCTGTATACTCAATTGAAGTTCGAGTCACCAATTTACGAACTATAGCACTGCGGCGAGTTCGTTTTAATTATATTTATATATATATAAACTTTTAAACTTCGTTAAAATGAATCTAACTCCATTTTAACTCTATTTGAATTTCTTGATTCAAATTCCAATCTCGCTTTTATTTGAATTCTATATTCAAATTCCAATTCCTTTTCTATTTGAATTCTATGTTCAAATTCTATTTCCTTTTCTATTTGAATTCTAAATTCAAATTTCCATTTCCTTTTCTATTATTCAAATTCTATATTTAAATTTTCTTTATTCAACTCCCATTTAAATTCCTATATTCAAATTCTATAGTTGAATTTCCTTTTCTATTTTATATTCAAATTCAATACTTGAATTTCTATTTCAATTCCATATTCAAATTCAATACTTGAAATTCCATTTGAATTCTATTATTCAATTTCTATACTTGAAATTCCATTTGAATTCTATTATTCAATTTCTATTTCTATTCTGCTTTGAAATTCTATATTTCAAATTCAATTCAATTCTTCTTTGAAATTCAATATTTCAAATTCAATTCAATTCTTCTTTGAAATTAAATATTTCAAATTCAATTCAATTCTTCTTTGAAATTCAATATTTCAAATTCAATTCAATTCTTCTTTGAAATTCAATATTTCAAATTCATTTATTCAAATTCCTTTATTCCTCTATTCACATTCCTTTATTCACATTCCTTTATGAATTCCTATATTCAAAATTCTATTTCAAATTCTTTTATTCAAATCCCTTTTGAATTCCTCTTTGACTTTTCTTTATTCAAATTCTATATTTGAATTTCATTATTCAATTTCATTTTCAATTCTATTTGGATCTATTTGAATTTTCTATATTCAAATTTCAAATTCAATTCTATTTGAATCTTCTATATTCAAATTTCAAATTTCAATTCTATTTTAGAAAAATAGAATTTCCTTTCTAATTCTCAAATATCCTTTTTCATGATATTTTTAAATATCATTAATTAAGCCCAGTGATATTTAAACACACAAAGCAACCAATTATTTATTTTTCTAACACATCATATATAACAATATATATGCAAACAAATAAACAAACAGATAATATATTTTTGAGGAATCCAGTTGGATTCCTCCAACCTGTTTTCCTGCATCCACAGATGTTAGCACATAAATAATACCCATTCTGCTTCGTGGCAGAATATCGTGGTATAGAAGGTCATCCACTAATCGTAGCGTGGGGCGTATAGGGTAATCATCCGCTATGAAACTGCGGGCATCCGCTAATGAGACTGCGGGAATCCAACCAATCAATCAACCCAATATATATATAATAGCCTAAATAACTAATATATATTTAAAGCAATCAGAAAGCATTCAACAAACAACAAACAATTATTTTTAACAAATAAAAAAAATTCTATTTTAACAGGTGAGTGAGATTTACTCACCTTGAATTTTTTTCTGAATTTCCTGTTCAATTCCAATATCGACTTGGCTTGTTTCTACTGAATTCATCTTGAATGCATTTATTCGACCCTACGAAGATTTTATTTTTAGTTATCGATTTACTATTATTTATCCTTAACATAAATAAATTAATTAGCTTAATAAAAATTCACTTCCATCGAATACCTTATCGCTTTGCCAAATCCCAAACATCCCCAAAACTGCATCAGCCCAAATAACTACATCAACTCGCTTTGGCATTTTTATCGAACACGTTGCAGACAACTACCATCTGCTTTCACCATCCACCCGAAGATCAAACCAATATTGCAGCTAATACCTTACGATCAACACACGCCACAACAGATCGAACTACCCAGCAGCAGCTTCACCTGCAGCTTCATCCAGACTTACACAAACCAATCTCCTAACTTCCCTTAGCAGCAACGCTGCTTAAAACGCTCCACTAACTCGCCAACTGTCACAACCAATTCAAACTCCAGCGTTCCCATTGTAGATCGACTCCCACTCATGTTGACCCAATCGCACCCTCTATTTATCACAACGCATCAAATCCCATCCCCAAAATCAAATTGCGATGACCTCCATCACCGTGGGTTCCATCTTAAATCCGAAGTCGCCCCCTTCCGCAAGTCTCACAAACCTTCGACATTGGATCCCCTCTGAACCATTGTTGCGCCGCCTCCATTCATTCGCGAGTGCCAGGGTGTTGAGCTCCAGTAGCCTCGCGGTGTTCTATCATGAATTCGATCACCTCTTCTCCCTTTTTTTTTATAAATCGGAGGAATCGATTTCGCAAATGCCAGAAGAAAGGAACGGAAGGAATTGGTTTTTAGAATGGAAAGGAATACGGAAGCTAGGGTGGTTTATATAAGAGCGAAGGGTAGCAATTGTACCACAACCATTAAAATTATGCTCCCAAGATTTTGAAGTGGGAAGACAGAAATTTCAGCTCGAGGAGACAGAGGTACGAAGGCCTTTAAATTTTTGTTTGCTTGATAATGAAGGTCAGAGACAATTTTTACAGCTGAAATGAAAATATAGGTTTGCGCATTTTAGTTTTAGGGTGGCAAATAGGTTGGCTGATGATATTTTGAAGTGATTTAATTAATAACCAAAATATCTCGTGGTCCTCCACACTAAATTCTAAACCGCTATTTAACCGTAACGACAGATATTTCTACCGTGATTTGGTATCCTAGACTCAACGGAGTGGGTTCTAAAATTAAATTCGCCTATATAAAGAAGATAACTAATTTAAATTGACGATTAATAATAAGTTCAATTGACATACATTGATTTCAAATAGTTTAATTCATTGAAAATAAACAATTATTATCACTCTAATTTGATACAGAATTTATATCAATTGATTGAATTGTTTCGACTCAATTTTGACTCAACATTCAATTACTTAACATCCTTGTATTACGATAATTATATCGATAATTCAAACATAATCGATTTAATTTATCAGCCCAATATTTAAAATAATATTAAATATTCAAAATAAATCGACTAGAAAATCTGGGTCGTTACATTCTTTCCCCCTTAAAATAAATTTCGTCCTCGAAATTGTTAAGGTAGGAAAAATGATACAAACTCATTACTTTTCAACACTCAATTATAGTTGAACTCAACTCTTCATATTTCTACAACTTTTAGTTATACCCAAAACTTTTGGTTTCTATTTACGTTACTCATCATATATACTTATGTTCATATGATCTAAAATGATTCCCGACCCATATATTCACATTCCATTTATATTTCCTTCATATGCATTCAATCTCATTCAAATTGATTTTAATTCAATTTATTCACTTCGGTCCATTTAACTTACTTAAGTTAAATTTAATTTCAATCCTTCAAATCCCTGGGTTCTTATTTCAAATAATATAAATATATACATATATTTACATCCATTTCAAATTCAAAACATTTGAATTTTCAAACAAATTTCCAACAAAAACTTTTTCTAAGGTAGCAATCCACCACTTAGAAACTCAAAAATGAACACTGATGATGTTGCAATCATCATCAGAATTATTTCCCAGCCACTGAAGTGAGTTCAGCGCTTTATTATTTCTAAATCCATCTAAAATGATTTTCTTTCAAATCCTTCTAAAACAAAGCTATATTACTTTAATATACTTTGAAAAATATTTTCAAACTTCCCAGGATTTAAATTCCAATTCTGGTTTGAATTTAATTCCAGTTCATCCCATTTGTATATATTTCATTCATATACAAATTTTATTTGGTTATAATTACCCATTCCAATTTTATAATCTCATTGGATTATAATCCTAACAATCAACACATCCATATAATATAATAATTTCAAAAAATTATTCCTTCTATATAAAAATAGAAATTTGGGTAAAATTATTTCATTTACCCTCTTTAAAACAATACTGTGTCGAGTTTCTCTGTTTAAGTGTTTAGAAATTCCTATCGACTTCGTGGCATCCCACGATTCGACCAGAATTCATAAACCACTCAACAGACTAGCCAACACAATATAAAACAATTTTTATATTAATAACAAATACGCGCTCTCGTATTATACACTCAACTCATTCGAGGGCACTGCTGACCCTATCTCTAATGAGCACATACCACACAAGCCTAGGTGTTCGCTCAACCTAAGCTCTGATACCAACTGTAAAGGCCCGCAAATCCGTGCTATCTGAGTTGACTAAAACACCACACGTCCAACCCAAATTTCACAGAAATACGAATCATTTTTAGAAAGAAGTTAGAGGATAAGAAATAGAAAGAAAGAAATATTAGAATAGAAGAAAAACGAAGATCACAAACTCACAGCGGAACGAATAAAATATATTATATAACATAACTTTTGAAATAAAAATCAGTAACTTTATATACATATCATCATCAGAGCACAACAGTCATTTCTGGAATAGTTATAAACACCTGTTTCCAGATACAACATAGTACACAGCGGAAATACGATAATCTACAGCTAACTGGTGAAGCCTCCTGCTTCCAGCTCCTCCAATTTAATCTGTGAAATCCCGACCACTTGACTGCCCGTACAAATTTGGGCACCCAAGAGTTTAGGGAAAACAAAACAAAATAAACTCTGGGTCAGTCATGGGACTGGTGTGAGTAAACTCAAATCATTGGTTTAACCTTTAAAATCCTTTCAAAAGAAAAGATAATAGTAAGACCAGCCCACACATAAAACATGGACGGTTTTTACCTTACTATAACCCAAAACACTTTGATACGAAAATCCAGTGATATTATAGTAATGTCTACATCAAGTAAATAACCAAATAGCAGAACGCTTGCATCTCACGCTCCACATATATAGTATAAAATCAAAAACCGCATGGCGCTTATTGGAGATTGGATTTCCAACATGACAAGGTATGGAACCACCTTCCGACTGTGTATCTCTAGAGAGGAATACACTGGGTTCAACAAGAACATCTTGTAACCCGGCCCACACATGACCGACCACTCATTTCGCTTGAGTGTATCGAATGTATATCACCAACGGTTGGGATCAGCAACCGCCTCCCGACTGGGACAGCATCGAATAGAATAAGAAATTAAATGAACCTCTAGATAGGTGATTATACATCCTAATGGGTGCGACCCACATAGCCATGCTGCCTGCCCGATTTTTGTCCTTTCCTGGTTGTTGAGGCCTGAGGCTACGAATACTTACCATTCATTGATAGCACAATCACTTTGAATGCCACATTGTCAGATCCGTTAATCACTAGTTGAGTTTGCACAAATATTCTGGATGTTATGCTAAGGGAATAAATCTGTTGCAACCATATATATTTATACAGACCAACCCATTTGATCATGGAAATACTTTGTCAGACATTCGTCCATTTACGTTCGTTCTGGGATTGAACGAAACCGAAGGCACTATTTCTATTTAATAGAAAGAGTCCTTTCACTTTACTCCATCTTCAATATATTCAGCATACTTGGTTCGCAACGCTTATGCCGATACGGAGTGGTTCTTCGGATAATAATCCAACCGGTCTCTCCATATTGACAACGATGGTCAAAAACTTCGATAGTCTGTGATTTAACTATCGAATAAAAACAAGTGTTCATCCAAACATATCAAACAAATCACTGGGCTCTTTAATTAATATTTCATTAATTAAATCTCTTCTCCATTTCCTTATCAATATTTGTTAACCAAATATTTACAAGTATCGCCTCCTTTTATTTTCTATAGTTAGAAAATATTTTCGATTTTAATTGGAAAACATTCCAATCACTTATCTCTTCCACGAACTCATTTAGTTCTATACTTAGAAACATTTGTTATTTTATTTCCAAGTTTACATTTATTTGGGTTAAAACGGATGTTGTGAAAGACATCGTTACGACAACCCAAATATATACATTCAACTAAATCTCTTTAAACGTTGATCTTCGAGACTGAGTTTTGCTATTTATCGGTTGTTAATGAAACCAATCAAGTTGGGGTATAATTACCTCTCAGACCTTGACTGAATAACATTAATAACGTCAAAACAGACAAGACTACTTACTCGAAAAATCAATACTATACAAACCAATTATCTATTTTTAAAACACATATACATTTCCCTTGTTATTTTTAACAAATCTAAGTTATAGTTTTCCTTCTTGTTTCAAATATCCTATTTAAATTTGTTTCATTATCTAATTCTCTATATATATCGATATATGGATTTCTAGTTATCAAATTTTCTTAAAAATATTCTAACTCCTTAAATTTTCGGAAAAATTCGCCATAACCTCCCCTGTATCGGGAGCATCGGGAAATTTCAAATAGCTTCCCGGTAACTTCTCATCTCAAAAAGAAAAAGAAAAAGCCAAGCGGCTTGCCGATACGGCGCATAAAATCTCATATATGAATTAAACATGTACCTTATTGTCGAGCACACTAATTATATACCTTCATCACTTTATCCCATAACTGTCTCCGGTATATCTATACCTGTACAATTCATTTCAACTTCATACACTCGTTTTGACTCAATTCGTTAAAGTAACTCTTTAACTAACTCTTTGCCCATTTCGCTTGTATATATGAATATAACACGTTTCAAATATATTTCAACTTACTTATCAACTAATTGAATTCAAATTTTAATTTTAGTTCTATATTCGATTTCAAATAGATGTTTACAATTCAAAAATTCAATTTTTAAAGTTCGACTTCAATTCACCACTCGATTAACTAATTCTTCTTTGATTTAGTTAATTCTATTCAATAATCAAAAATATGATTATTGTTCCAAAAAAAATCACTTTTCTTACTTCACTTGAGTCCACCTTTATGTTCTAACTCAAGACCAGGTTTTTAAATGGAAATTTAGATTTCTATTTGCTTAAAAATCCCTATATTTATTATATAAAATCCATTATGGTTTTAATGGTTTCTGGCGCTGCACTTTTAAAAATTTGATTTTGACATAACTCAAAATCTATTCAACGAAATCCAGATTTTTCTCTACCATCAGAAAACTATTATTCAACCGGTCCTGACGTTTCTTGTTTCCAAGAATTCCGACTTCAATCGAGTTCTGTATACTCAATTGAAGTTCGAGTCGCCAATTTACGAACTGTAGCACTGCGGCGAGTTCGTTTTAATTATATATATATATATATATATATATATATATATATATATATATAAACTTTTAAACTTCGTTAAAATGAATCCAACTCCATTTTAACTCTATTTGAATTTCTTGATTCAAATTCCAATCTCGCTTTTATTTGAATTCTATATTCAAATTCCAATTCCTTTTCTATTTGAATTCTATGTTCAAATTCTATTTCCTTTTCTATTTGAATTCTAAATTCAAATTTCCATTTCCTTTTCTATTATTCAAATTCTATATTTAAATTTCCTTTATTCAACTCCCATTTAAATTCCTATATTCAAATTCTATATTTGAATTTCCTTTTCTATTTTATATTCAAATTCAATACTTGAATTTCTATTCCAATTCCATATTCAAATTCAATACTTGAAATTCCATTTGAATTCAATTATTCAATTTCTATACTTGAAATTCCATTTGAATTCTATTATTCAATTTCTATTTCAATTCTGCTTTGAAATTCTATATTTCAAATTCAATTCAATTCTTCTTTGAAATTCAATATTTCAAATTCAATTCAATTCTTCTTTGAAATTAAATATTTCAAATTCAATTCAATTCTTCTTTGAAATTCAATATTTCAAATTCAATTCAATTCTTCTTTGAAATTCAATATTTCAAATTCATTTATTCAAATTCCTTTATTCCTCTATTCACATTCCTTTATTCACATTCCTTTATGAATTCCTATATTCAAAATTCTATTTCAAATTCTTTTATTCAAATCCCTTTTGAATTCCTCTTTGACTTTTCTTTATTCAAATTCTATATTTGAATTTCATTATTCAATTTCATTTTCAATTCTATTTGGATCTATTTGAATTTTCTATATTCAAATTTCAAATTCAATTCTATTTGAATCTTCTATATTCAAATTTCAAATTTCAATTCTATTTTAGAAAAATAGAATTTCCTTTCTAATTCTCAAATATCCTTTTTCATGATATTTTTAAATATCATTAATTAAGCCCAGTGATATTTAAACACACAAAGCAACCAATTATTTATTTTTCTAACACATCATATATAACAATATATATGCAAACAAATAAACAAACAGATAATATATTTTTGAGGAATCCAGTTGGATTCCTCCAACCTGTTTTCCTGCATCCACAGATGTTAGCACATAAATAATACCCATTCTGCTTCGTGGCAGAATATCGTGGTATAGAAGGTCATCCACTAATCGTAGCGTGGGGCGTATAGGGTAATCATCCGCAATGAAACTGCGGGCATCCGCTAATGAGACTGCGGGAATCCAACCAATCTATCAACCCAATATATATATATATAATAGCCTAAATAACTAATATATATTTAAAGCAATCAGAAAGCATTCAACAAACAACAAACAATTATTTTTAACAAATAAAAAAAATTCTATTTTAACAGGTGAGTGAGATTTACTCACCTTGAATTTTTTTCTGAATTTCCTGTTCAATTCCAATATCGACTTGGCTTGTTTCTACTGAATTCATCTTGAATGCATTTATTCGACCCTACGAAGATTTTATTTTTAGTTATCGATTTACTATTATTTATCCTTAACATAAATAAATTAATTAGCTTAATAAAAATTCACTTCCATCGAATACCTTATCGCTTTGCCAAATCCCAAACATCCCCAAAACTGCATCAGCCCAAATAACTACATCAACTCGCTTTGGCATTTTTATCGAACACGTTGCAGACAACTACCATCTGCTTTCACCATCCACCCGAAGATCAAACCAATATTGCAGCTAATACCTTACGGTCAACACATGCCACAACAGATCGAACTACCCAACAACAGCTTCACCTGCAGCTTCATCCAGACTTACACAAACCAATCTCCTAACTTCCCTTAGCAGCAACGCTGCTTAAAACGCTCCACTAACTCGCCAACTGTCACAACCAATTCAAACTCCAGCATTCCCATTGTAGATCGACTCCCACTCATGTTGACCCAATCGCACCCTCTATTTATCACAACGCATCAAATCCCATCCCCAAAATCAAATCGCGGTGACCTCCATCACCGTGGGTTCCAGCTTAAATCCGAAGTCGCCCCCTTCCGCAAGTCTCACAAACCTTCGACACTGGATCCCCTCCGAACCATTGTTGCGCCGCCTCCATTCATTCGCGAGTGCCAGGGTGTTGAGCTCCAGTAGCCTCGCGATGTTCTATCACGAATTCGATCACCTCTTCTCCCTTTTTTTTTATAAATCGGAGGAATCGCTTTCGCAAATGCCAGAAGAAAGGAACGGAAGGAATTGGTTTTTAGAATGGAAAGGAATACGGAAGCTAGGGTGGTTTATATAAGAGCGAAGGGTAGCAATTGTACCACAACCATTAAAATTATGCTCCCAAGATTTTGAAGTGGGAAGACAGAAATTTCAGCTCGAGGAGACAGAGGTACAAAGGCCTTTAAATTTTTGTTTGCTTGATAATGAAGGTCAAAGACAATTTTTACAGCTGAAATGAAAATATAGGTTTGCGCATTTTAGTTTTAGGGTGGCAAATAGGTTGGCTGATGAGATTTTGAAGTGATTTAATTAATAACCAAAATATCTCGTGGTCCTCCACACTAAATTCTAAACCGCAATTTAACCGTAACGACAGATATTTCTACCGTGATTTGGTATCCTAGACTCAACGGAGTGGGTTCTAAAATTAAATTCGCCTATATAAAGAAGATAACTAATTTAAATTGACGATTAATAATAAGTTCAATTGACATACATTGATTTCAAACAGTTTAATTCATTGAAAATAAACAATTATTATCACTCTAATTTGATACAGAATTTATATCAATTGACTGAATTGTTTCGACTCAATTTTGACTCAACATTCAATTACTTAACATCCTTGTATTACGATAATTATATCGATAATTCAAACATAATCGATTTAATTTATCAGCCCAATATTTAAAATAATATTAAATATTCAAAATAAATCGACTAGAAAATCTGGGTCGTTACATCCTTTTTTCTTAAATCGGTCACAGATTAGTCATGTCCAATTATGCCACATTCATTATTTATCCCAAACATTTTAGCGTTCATGCATTAATCTCTTATGAGATTGGCGCAGGCTCGTAGTAGCCTGGCTATAGAAAGAAAGAAGAAAGAGATACAGAATAAGATAGATCTAAACAGAATAGAACAGATATAATCTCAGATTCAGATTTACAATTCATGTCACAATCAGAATTAACGTTTATATCGGAAAATAACTGTACTTGCCTTGGTTGGATTAAAGAAAGAACTTTAATTATTGTAGAATCGTTGCAGAAGCTTTAATCTCTAGTTTGAATTGAGTTGCTTAGGTTGATGTTGATTAGCTTCTAGTTTTGATTCCAGCAGAGTAGCGACGCCATTTTTATTTTTATTTAGAACAGAGGTAGAGTAGAAGCAGAATAGAATTGTGTGTAGAGAAGGCTAGGTTTGGGGCTGTTTAAATAGGTTTAGGCAGACGAATCTAGGCAGAAAACAAGACCAGATACATAAGAATGCACCCAGGCCCAAAACCTGGTTCGGGGACCAGGTCGACCCCCAGGTCGACTGCCCAGTCGACCTGGTCAGGGGGGTCGACTGCCCAGTCGACTCCCCAGTCGACCTGGTCGCGGGGGTCGACTACCCAGTCGACCTGGGTCCTGGGCGGGAAATTTCCCGCCCAGCTCGCTTCTGGGTTTGAATTCGAATTTTGAGCTGTTTTCGATTCTGAAAATTCCTGAAACTTCGGAGGGTCATATCTTCCTCATACGGACTCCGATTCTTGCAATCTCGGACTCGTTTCCCAGCAGAATTCCGAGACGAACGCAATGGCGCAACCCGCTTCCCTTGATTCTTATTTTATATTTTAATTACACTTAGATTTGTAATTCTTAAGTTCATAGAAAATACGGGGTGTTAATTCTCCCCTCCTTATAGGATTTCATCCCCGAAATCTTCAAGTTAAGAAGAATGTGTCCTACCATCCAACATCCATCTACTCAATCATCAATCACTGGCATCCATTGTCCTTAGAAACTTCTAATGTTGTATGAACATATGCAAAAGTGTGTGTATATGTTCCTTATCTAATGCAAAGATCAGGCGGTCCACTGATTCAGTTGACCTCCTTAATGCGAATTATGCCAGTGCCATGAGTCCAACATGTATGCAATTTTCTTACTCGATACATATCATTTCTATATGAGTGCACAACCATTCAGTCATATGCAACTTCCATGTGCTGAGTCAATCATTTTGCATCCACAAAAATTGAAAATGCTCACACATCCATATGCAGTATGAGAGTGTTTTCGAGCCGATCTAGTGCCTAGTGTGTATATATGCATCCACGAGCAACCACTAGCAAACACTTGCATCCACTTGCAACCATAAAAAATAACACGTCTCAAACACATGTTTACACCCATTAGTTTCTACCTAAAGTTCGAAGATTCGATCGATAGGATACAGTCGAATGATGGAAGCGAGTACAGAGAAAACAAAAACTTGGTTCCCATTAGACATGGGTCTTAAGTATCGGCCCCGAAGACCGAAACCAACATCAGATTGACACCTAGAGGATTATCCTCTTTAGATAATGTCAAAACTGGAAATCTTAACCTTATCAGAAATATTCAGATATTTACATATTACTGGTGTAGATCAGATTACCAATTGATTCTTAGGAAACTAAGCATGATAAAACCCAGAATGTATGCGTCCTACTTGACGCCTAACACGAATATCTCTCAAACCCCAATCACAAACAGATGAGTCATAACCCTTATGGATTTGGGTCTACAGCGGAATCAGAAACAATACTAGTATTAAAGTGCAGAGTATCGATTACAGAATCAAAATGCCAGAATCAGAAAGAGTTTTAACTCAACAATCAGATAAGAAAATTAAACCTTCTACTTAAATTTTCTTATTTCTATCCTATCCATTCGCCTGTCCTCCAGAAGTGGGTTCTGCCCTCTGCCCTTGCCCTCGTTTCTTCGGGCAGTCCCTGGTGAAGTGTTCCATCTCACCACAGTTGAAGCAAGTGCCCTTCCTCTTTCGGCAATCCTTGTTCAGATGAGTCGAGCTCCCACAAGTAAAACACTTTTTCTCCTTCTTATCTTCAGACTCCTTATCTTTCTTTTGGGTTTCCTTTTTGGGCCATGCCTTCTTGTTCGGTGGCTCTTCCTTCTTTGCCTCTTTCTTCTCGGGTGCCTTATCAGCTTTAGCGCCTTTCTCCTCGTGCATGAGTGTCATGTCTACTAGCTTATAAAAGGTAGCTCCCATAGGGATGTGGGTCATAGCCAACCCCTGTAATGGCTCATTCAAGCCATTAACGAACCTCAAAGCCTTCTTCTCCTCCGTGTTCACCAAATCTAAGCCGAACCTTGCCAATTGGTTAAATTTGTTGACGTACTCTTTCACTGATTAATTTCCCTGCTTCAATGTCAAGAACCTTTCCATGTATAGATTCTCTTCTGCCCTTGAGAGAAACTTTGCCTCAAACCTACGTCTGAAATCCGCCCAAGAATCAACAGGATGCTCTCCATTAGTGACCTCTCACCAAAACGAGGCCTCTCCCTTCATTAACCAAGCTGTTAATTTGACTTTCCTCCCTTCTTCTACTTCAAAGATTTCTAGCAATTCTTCCACCTCCTTAAGCCAATCTCTAGCTTCCACAAATGTTTCTGACCCTTGAAAAGGTTTTCCACCCATAGCCTTAAATTCCTTGCATGTCTTTGCAAAAGTATCAGCGCGAGGAGGGGGAGGAGGAGGAGGAGCGGGTGCAACTGGTGGTGGAGGAATATTGGCTGGACCTGCAGCGGCCCTAGCCTCTAATAACCTCCTATACCATCCTGGTATCGTTACACCCTCCGGAAGTTTAAGATCTTCAGCCATGCTGAAACGAAAAAGGAAAGTTTCAAAATGGAGAATTCGAAAGATAAAGATATATGGCCATTGGGGATTATGTTTTTCAAAATAACTTTACTTTTGAAAATACTTCCTTTTAAAACCTTTTTGAAAATAGTTTTCAAAAACTTCTATCTAATCTGGTAACCTTCAGCTCTGATACCAAGTGTAACACCCCACCTCCATTAAGGTCACTCACAAAGGGAATGCCTTAACTTTGGTGGAGCATTTTAGTAAACAGAACAGAAACTTACAAGACAGATAAAACAGTACTTGAAAAATTTATAACTTTATTACAACAGAAACTGAAATAAGCTTGGTTACATCCTTTCAAATCACAATATCAGAATTCAAGTACAAAATATCAGTCTTGTACAAAAGCCTTCAGAATGCATAGTTTAAAATCATAATCCCTACAGAAGAAGACAAGCCATACTTTAAGCACTTCAAGCAGAAGAAATCTGGATCAAGCTAGAGTATTCCCTTCTACAAAACCTGGGGGGAAACGGAAGAAAGGAGGCGAAACAACAAGGGTCAGACAAAAAGTCTGGCAAGTCCAGTGATTTTCAGTTATGAACAGATAATAATAACATGACATGAAAATAAAACTGGATGAGAGATAACTGTAACAGGTGTAGCAGATATAACATAAGAACAGAATGATATAAGCTATTGCTTTACACTTCTCTACACTAATACTAGTATAACAGAATTAGGTGTCACCCTAATGTCTAAAACTAAAACAGAAACGGGTACAGAATAATTTCCACAGAAGAAAATGCTAGTAATGGGCCTTTACCACCCCAATAGAAACAGTCAGATTAATCCCTACGGAAACTGAATGTAGAATTAGGTGTACACTAGTAATTGGGCCTTTACCACCCGAACAGACTGTACCACGCAGAAAACAGACAGGTGTTACCACCCAACAGAAACAGACGGTACCAACAGAAACAGACAGAACTTAGTGTACCCTAAAACCCTACCCCAAGCGATCGGCTCCCTAAACATAAATACCCTGTGTCGGCCCCACAGTAGGGTGTATCACTCCCTAAAGTTACAACCAATTGGCACAGACCTATTTACAGATGTCACGGCGTCTTACATCCACAGAGACAGGTCGGGATCCATGCACGCACATGACCCGGTTGGAACACACCATCAACACCCCTCGCCATTATCAGACTAAACCACTTATAATTAGTTCAGTAAGCGTGCCCGGACCCTACCTACTGTTGGGTCAAAGTTTTGATACCAGAAAGGGTTACTGACTAATATGGGTCCCAAACAACAGATGACACAAGTAATTCCCCTCCTAACCTTGTGTCCCCAGACTAACAGATTTCAGATTAACTTGTTTACATATTTCAGACATACATAATTCAGATCAACTAGTTCACAGATCAGATAAGTTTTCAGACTAACAGATCAGATATACGGATTTAACAGATTTACAGATTTGTCTAACTTTGCAATTGGGCCTACAGATTCACGGAACAGATTAATTAAATTCATCAGTCTAGTGGGTTTAATCCTATCCGCCCAACACGTTTTAGACATCATATTTATCTCAGATTTTCATTAATTAAATATTAATGCCCAGACCTCTCACATTAGACTGACAGTTTGCGGCTATTGGTTAGGCCGGTTGGTTCCGGGCAGATTTCTGCCGCAAACTGAGTCTAACCTCGGGTTTCAAGCACGTTATGACTAACTTCTCACATTAGAACCTATTGTTTGCGGCCACTGGATGTGTCGGGCGGTTCCAGGCAGAATTACGCCGCAAACTCATTCTAACCTCGAGTTAGCCATGTTTATCTTTGCGGCCAATTAATTAATAATTTACCATTTATGCCCACGCCTAATATACATGTCAATTATTCATAGCTAATTCAGATTATGTCAATAACAGACTAAATATATCATCTTAACAGATATAACAGATAACAGATTTTCGCAGATTAGGCGACTTAACGGATTCAGCAGATTAAATAAACTAGCAGATTTAGCAGATAACAGATTAGGCATCTCAACAGATTTAGCAGTTTAGGCATCTCAACAGCTTTAGTTTAGCAGATTTGGGATTTTCAGCCGACTTAGTAGATGACAGATTTGGCAGATGAACAGATCTAACAGACTAGGCAGTAGAGCAGTACTAGCAGATTAAACAATGTAACAGAACTAGCAGACTAGGCAATATAACAGAACTAGCAGATTAGGCAAATATAGAAGAACTAGCAAATTAGGCAAATATAGCAGATTTAATCATTCCTTAAAGTTTCACAAACATATCTTGCCTAATTATAAATTTGGCCTAAGTTTGCATGCCTAAATAGTTGTCATGATTCACACTATGATCATATACCCCACGTTTGCATTGAATTTACATGTCACAGATTATGGTCATAATTTACATGTCCCAACTTAGTTCATCTTGCTTAGTACAAAAGATTCACATATAAATTATACCAAATATAGCCATCGATTTCAATGCATGTCATATATTCAAAAATCTCCTACTTAGGTGTTATTCACATTTGATAGTTATCAAATCTTAATATAGATCTTCACACCTAAGTCATAATCTCTTTCAAATCATGAATTGTTATATAAACAATATGCCCAACAATCTAGTTATAACAGATCTTAATTCAAAATATGCATTATGTCCAATGTCTCAAGTCACATGTTAACATACCATGGTTCCTCTTCTTCCAATTCACAGAATATGCATAGATCTAAATCTAGTTTACAACCTATGTCCTTTTTCTTAAATCAGTCACAGATTAGTCATGTCCAATTATGCCACATTCATTATTTATCCCAAACATTTTAGCGTTCGTGCGTTAATCTCTTAGGAGATTGGCGCAGGCTCGTAGTAGCCTAGCTATAGAACAGAAAGAAGAAAGAGATACAGAATAAGATAGATCTAAACAGAACAGAATAGATATAATCTCAGATTCAGATTTACAATTCATATCACAATCAGAATTAACGTTTATATCGGAAAATAACTGTACTTGTCTTGGTTGGATTAAAGAAAGAACTTTAATTGTTGTAGAATCGTTGTAGAAGCTTTAATCTCTAGTTTGAATTGAGTTTCTTAGGTTGATGTTGATTAGCTTCTAGTTTTGATTCCAGCAGAGTAGCGACGCCATTTTTATTTTTATTTAGAACAGAGGTAGAGTAGAAGTAGAATATAATTGTGTGTAGAGAAGGCTAGGTTTGGGTCTGTTTAAATAGGTTTAGGCAGACGAATCTAGGCAGAAAACAAGACCAGATGCATAACAATGCACCCAGGCCCAAAACCTGGTTCGGGGACCAGGTCGACCCCCAGGTCGACTGCCCAGTCGACCTGGTCAGGGGGGTCGACTGCCCAGTCGACTCCCCAGTCGACCTGGTCGGGGGGGTCGACTACCCAGTCGACTCCCCAGTCGACCTGGGTCCTGGGCGGGAAATTTCCTGCCCAGCCCGCTTCTGGGTTTGAATTCGAATTTTGAATTCGAATTTCGAGCTGTTTTCGATTCTGAAAATTCCTGAAACTTCGGAGGGTCATATCTTCCTCATACGGACTCCGATTCTTGCAATCTCGGACTCGTTTCCAAGCAGAATTCCGAGACGAACGTAATGGCACGACCCGATTTCCTTGATTCTTATTTTATATTTTAATTACACTTAGATTTGTAATTCTTAAGTTCATAGAAAATACGGGGTGTTACAATTGTTTGATGTGTTTTGAAAGTTGATTGTGTAATGTGAAATGAAATAAAATATTTATCTAGTTAAAAATATTTTATCATTAAAAATATAATTTTTAACAGGTATGTGAATGAATAAAAATCCGTGTTTGTTGATTTGAAACCCCATACGGGTATTGGGATAAAATATGGCATACACTAATCCCAATAATTAGTTGTATGTCGATCGATTGATTGATAGACTGTTGTAAGCGTTAGATATCTATATTTGATGCTTATACAGTGTAGTGCACTTTGGATGATGGTTGATTATTTGTCAGTGATTATATACATGTGTTGTATGGAATCCATATAATTAACATTATATGGTAATTGATTGGGCCTCATTCCAATTGGGAAAATAAAGAATAGAATGAAGTATATATTCATGTGTTGAATATAATAAATAATCATGTGTTGAAAATTATCATGTGTTGAAAGAAATATTTTAACAATAAAATTTACATCTTTATCATATTTAAAGTTAGAAACTAATTGGAAAATAGATAAGATGAGTGGTTTCCAGGGTATTGATGTGATATTGGTTCCGGCCTTCGGCGTCAATACCTAGGGAATCATTCTCTTACTACTTTACAGTTGGAGTCTGATTTGAAAATCAAACGATAGATACCATAATTTTATAAAATATATTAAATAAAAAAATAGTCATGTGTTGACAGTGCTCATGTGTTGAGAATATTCATGTGTTGAAAGAAATATATATTCATGTGTTGAATAGAATAAATATTCATTTGTTGAATAGAATAACGAATTTATTGGAATATATAAAGCCGTGTTGATTAGAGTTGCGCCATTTTGACGAGAGCGATATTTATATCGATTATATTTGTTTTTAAAATGAATATAGAAAAGGAAGTGATTTCAAAATATAACGTTTTGAAAATATTATCATTTGTATATCGATGATGTGGAATATTCAATTTTGATTCAAAATTGAATATGAAGTTGAAATCGTTTCGAAAACGAATTTAAAACGATTTATAAAATACATTTTAAAAGGAAATTGACGAAATATATATAATATATATATTATATATATAATGGCCTGAATAGAACGCGCCGCGCCGCGGCAGTTCGTGAATTTCGACCATTGACTTCGAATTAACGTTGAGCGAAGTCCGACCGTCGGATTCTCCTTAAACCGGAACCGTTGGGTTCATATCGAAAAGAGCTTTCCAATGAATATTAGAAATTTGAAATCTAACGGATGGATTTGGAGATACGTCCAAATCAAATTTGGAAAAGGTCGCTGTAAGTGCAGTTCGATGACCGTTGATGGAAATCGACTGTACGGGCCTTGATAAAATTATTAAAAATATCTATAATTTGTGTAAAATCATAAGAAATAGTTTGTGAAGAACTAGGATGAAAAACTCCATATTTGAAAAGATAAAAATAGATTTTTATCAAAATGAACTAGTTTTGAACTAGAATTAAAATCAATTTGTTTTTGAAATAAATAAATTGAATTTGAAAGTGGATTTAAAAATAATCAGAATTCCAATACGTGAATTGGGATGGATTTGAATCGAAATTATCTTCGGAAATTTTTGATGTTGGATTTCGTGATTATACAGATATTGTTATGGGAATTTGAAAGATATATTTATATCGTTATTTCCAATACGATATTTGTTGGTCGTAGAATTTATATTGAATATAAGCCGATATATTTTCTATTCAGACCCTGTATTTAATATCAAATGTGATTTGGGTTTGTCGTGAATGGTGTCTTCATTAACACTGATTCTTAAGCCCAGTTGAGAAAAAGATTAAATCTTTCTGTTTAGATTTAATGAAGTGTACCAATTAAATAATATTTAATTGGAATTGAATTTGAATGTGATTTTGGGTTTATCGTCAGTTGTGTTTAGATGACATTGATTCTTTAACCCAGTTAAAGACAAGATATTGATTTTTGGGAAGATTAAAACTAAGTGAAGTTTTAATGAATCTCTAATTAGATTAAAATGATCGAGAATGGAGTATTACCAGTTTTGCTCCAAAGCGATAGTTAAATCTTTAATTAGATTTGAACGTGAAAGGGTAACTAATATTTACTGATAACACTGTGGTGTTAGATATGGAGTATTACCAGTTTTTCTCCATGGGATGAATAGGTTGGGATTGGGAAATAAAATAAATAATTACTTCGGTGTGGTTCGCTAATCCCGACTAGTTTGAAATGATATCCAAAGGAAGATTAAAGAATAAATTTAGAAGAATTTATCTTTGATAAAATTAATGGGAACTTTCCCTAAGAATGTGATTTTGTGAATAAAAGAATATTCTGAATTGGAATGAGGCGTTTGTTGTGTTTGTGTAACATTTGTTTATTATATACGTGGGTTATTCAGAAAGGCCGGGTTTCTACCCATTCTGAATAACCGATTCGACGATAAGTCGAAGATGAAGACGGTGGTTGAAGACCGGAAGTCTTCACATCGTTTGGGTGATTACTGATGATCTTGATTGGGCTGTACACCCAAGATGAGGGAATCAGTTGGTGATCGTCCAGACGTACTTGGAGATCGATGGATATGCGAGGAAAGTGCCTCCGGTTTCGTTCAGACATAGAACGAACTTGTAAATGGATTGTGTGTCTGACATTGGATTTTATTCTGTGTTGATTGATCTCTGTTAAATATACATCTGTTTGGCGGCGGAGAATTTATTCTCTTGCTTAATGCCCTTTTCTGAGACGTACGAGCTCAGAGGTTGTATATCGATGGACATCAGTCGCATGGAGTGAATTGCCAGTGTGGCACGCGTAAGTGGCAATTGATCAAGGCTTCTGTTGAAAAGCAAAGTCTTATGGTTGATGATCAAAGCACGGCCTGTGTGGCGTAGCTTTGTGTATAGCGTGAATTCGCGAGCCTCACACCTCGGTATGAGTCAAAAACGGGATAAGGACCCAAGGAGTGCACGACGTTTCTTTCTAGCTAGTGGTGGTGTCAGTGCTAAAACTGGCTGACATTTATATACTTTTCACCTGTGTGGTTGTTGGATGCGAGGCGCCTCGGATATAGGTCCTATAGGACCGGGTAACGTGTGTTCAGGAATTGCCAATCCTCAAAAGTAAGAGAGGACCGGCCTTGGAGGATCCAGGGATTGCTGTGTGCGGTCCTGGGACATTTGCTAGAGTGTCTCGAATGGAGAGGAGCTTGCCCCTTGCCTCGACTCATGATGGAATCCAATTTCCAATACGTGATATTGCGGTTTTGTTTGTAGAACCTAGTATGGCGACATAGTAGATGGTAGCTATGCCTCCTATGATTGATACTTATGATTGAAATTGTTTTGACACTATACACTTATAGTAATATCAAATAATGTGTTTTTGACGTATCAAGCATGCTTTGGCTATTATAAGGTAAAAACCCTATCCTCCAGCTTGCGTTGCATTGTGTGATGGGACCTGGGTCTTATAATAGCTTCATTTTTCTTTATTTAGCATTGCGCTGTTTTGTTTATGCACTGGTATTCTTAGGAGGACACCCGTTCCGTGTTATACGGCGTGGTCCCTTGAATTACTCTCTTTTAAAATAAAGATTAATAACTGTTTTAGTTCTCACACCAGTCACATGACTGACCTGGAGTTTATTGTTTTAACCTAAACTCTGGGTGCCCCTATTTTCCACACGGGCAGCTAGTAGTTTTGGTTTTGTAGATTTATATTCACAGGATCCTGATTTACAGCTGGAACGATGCTCGGAAAGCTCTGTATCCGTGTATTACTTTCAGTTGAGTTTTGTATTATTTTCTGCTGCTATGTAATTTATTGTAATCTCTTATATTTATCAAATATATATATACTCTTGCTTAACGCCCTTCTCTGAGACGTACGAGCTCAGAGGTTGTATATCGATGGACATCAGTCGCATGGAGTGAATTGCCAGTGTGGCACGCGTAAGTGGCAATTGATCAAGGCTTCTGTTGAAAAGCAAAGTCTTATGGTTGATGATCAAAGCACGGCCTGTGTGGCGTAGCTTTGTGTATAGCGTGAATTCGCGAGCCTCACACCTCGGTATGAGTCAAAAACGGGATAAGGACCCAAGGAGTGCACGACGTTTCTTTCTAGCTAGTGGTGGTGTCAGTGCTTAAACTGGCTGACATTTATATACTTTTCACCTGTGTGGTTGTTGGATGCGAGGCGCCTCGGATATAGGTCCTATAGGACCGGGAAACGTGTGTTCAGGAATTGCCAATCCTCAAAAGTAAGAGAGGACCGGCCTTGGAGGATCCAGGGATTGCTGTGTGCGGTCCTGGGACATTTGCTAGAGTGTCTCGAACGGAGAGGAGCTTGCCCCTTGCCTCGACTCATGATGGAATCCAATTTCCAATACGTGATATTGCGGTTTTGTTTGTAGAACCTAGTATGGCGACATAGTAGATGGTAGCTATGCCTCCTATGATTGATACTTATGATTGAAATTGTTTTGACACTATACACTTATAGTAATACCAAATAATGTGTTTTTGACGTATCAAGCATGCTTTGGCTATTATAAGGTAAAAACCCTATCCTCCAGCTTGCGTTGCATTGTGTGATGGGACCTGGGTCTTATAATAGCTTCATTTTTCTTTATTTAGCATTGCGCTGTTTTGTTTATGCACTGGTATTCTTAGGAGGACACCCGTTTCGTGTTATACGGCTTGGTCCCTTGAATTACTCTCTTTTAAAATAAAGATTAATAACTGTTTTAGTTCTCACACCAGTCACATGACTGACCTGGAGTTTATTGTTTTAACCTAAACTCTGGGTGCCCCTATTTTCCACACGGGCAGCTAGTAGTTTTGGTTTTGTAGATTTATATTCACAGGATCCTGACTTACAGTTGGAACGATGCTCGGAAAGCTCTGTATCCGTGTATTACTTTCAGTTGAGTTTTGTATTATTTTCTGCTGCTATGTAATTTATTGTAATCTCTGATATTTATCGAATATATATATATTCATACTCTGTATATTCTTGTGATCTGATGGAATTGTTGTAATAAACAATGAAATGTTCTTCCGTCTGCGTTTTATTATGTCGTGTTCTCAAGGTAATTCGTTCTTTCTCTTCTCTTCGGAGATGGGGAAGTTCGGGTCGCTACATTTTGGTATCAGAGCTTTGGTTTACAGAGCTCGAGAACAAGACACATTAGAACCGAACGAAAGAATTCATCAGATATTGGATTAGTAATATCCAATTAGAATGACTCGTTAGAGATAGGATCAGTAGTATCCTAGAACGAGTGTGAAGAGTATATTTTTCAAATGAAAACAAATTTTGTTTTGAAATTTAAACCATTTTATACGTATTTGAATATTTATTTATATTGATTTGGACAATCGAGTATATAAAGATTTCACGTATACGCGTCATGAACGTATATTCGAAGTTTTAATATATTGGATAGATATAGAATCACACTCTAGTTGCCCGGGGATGATTCTGATAATGCTGCAGCGTTATCAGTATTTATATTCGAGTGCCGAAGGTGTGATATCTATATATTTCCATTAGACTGGTGTGAGAACCAAAATTAGATAGGATTAATTGTTGTGATTTGACATCAAAAACATGATTTTCTGTATATATATCAAATTATGAATTTGAAACATTAATTCACTAATTGATTGATGGTTGTGTTGTCTGATTATTGTTTGAATTAATTATATTTTGAACCATTACGCCTAATTGAACCAAATATTGAATTGTATTGAAAATTGGTCGCATTTGCTTGCATATACATGTACTTACATTGAACAGTCATAGCAAGGAGGCTAGAGCAGAAGAATAAAATTGTTTGCCCGACAAATAAGTACATGCTTACCATAATTTACTGTTTTGTTTGGGTGATGATGATTTTATGAGCCGCTTGGCTTTTTCTTTTTCTTTTGGATTGAAGAAGGCCATGGGAGGCTATATGAAATATCCCGAAGTCCCCGGTGCAGGGGAGGTTATGGCGAAATTTTTTGAAAATTTAGGGTGTTAGCCAAAAAATTTGAAAATTTGAAAAGTTCTTAGAAACTGAAAAGTTGAGGAACTTAAGCCGTATAGAAAATAATGAAAGTTGAGTTGATTAGTTAAACAACTTTCGGCTTTGTTCCTTTTCGGGAACGAAAAGTTTTAAGTGTGGGAGAATGTAACAACCCGGAAAATGCGAGCCAATTTAAATTTTTTATTTTAGCAATTTTAGTGAATTTTGAATATTTAAAATGGATTATTTTAAATAATAACGACGATAAATATATTTTGAATGGAATTCGAACGTATATATTTATATATGCGTCGTCGTTAGAGTATATATATTTATTTTAAATTATATAAGGAATTGAAAATGGCGCGATAGTTCGATAATTTGATTTCAAACTTCAAATGAATGTACAGGATTCAAAATAAACCGGATTTTAGTGAAACCAAAAATATTAGAATCTAATTGAGAATATCTTTCCAACGAATCCGAAAAATCGAAATTTCATAGCAGGAACCAAAAGTTATGTCCAAATGAATTTTCAGAATAGTCGCTATGGAATTCTGGCCCTTAAAAATGGGAATTTGGCAAATGACCTCGGAATTCGACGAAACCACTTTTGTTGGATCCGCGATTTCAAGTTATTGCTAGGTTTCAAATTTCGTAATTTTTTCGAATCAATATGTGAGCGTGGAAAAGGAAAACGCGTTTGACCTGTTTCAGTTGATTTTAATTGACTGGAAAATGACCATTTTTCAAACGGTCTCGGAATTTGACGAAATTAGTTTTGTTAGGACCGTATCGTCAATACGAAGGTAAAAAATATTTTTTTGGAATTTTTCGAGTTAGTATGTAACCCCAGTAAATTGAAATGCACGTTCAAATTCAATATATAGAGTTATATGTTGATTTTGGCGGAAACTGATCGTAACGATCGAATTGGCCTACGTGGCATATCCCATTGTGTTCGGAATGGGGGTAATTAGCTAGGGATGACAGTCGGTGGGTTCGATTTCGAGTTGAAAATAAAAAGTTACTTTTCAAAGGATAAATAAATAAAATAATATAATATAAATATACCCCCACCCCTTTTTCTCTTCCCCCAAAACCCGTTGACCCTCATCTTTCAGAAACCGATGCCCTCCTCTAAAACCTGTCGCCCTCTCTCTCCAAACCCCTCACGCCTCCGTCAGTCGCCCCCCCTTCCTCCACCTCCGCCCGTTCCGATGACCATTTCCCCCTTCCAAGCGCCCAGTCCGACCACACCCCCCCCCCCCCTCTCGCTGACGTTGCCATCCCCAATGCCAAATCCCCCAAATCGACCTCCCCATGACTTGCGCGTCCGCCTCCTTGGCACCACCGCCGATGGCCTCAGCATCCCCTCCATCTCCGCCGATGTCACCCCCTCCATGCCTGTAAGTTTTTATTTGTTTGTATGTTGTTTATTTAATGTTTTTAAATCAGTTTCTTTATGTTTAAACCATATTATTAAATCATTTTTTACTTATGAAAAATGTGAATAAACGATCATGATTTTTATAAACACCAAAAGATTGTTTTTTTTTGGAAAGGTTTGATCTTTAACTATAAAAAGGTTCGATTTTTGTTTATATAGAAAGATTAGATTTTTGTTCATTAAAAAGATTTGATTTTTAATAGGAGAAAAAAATGGATTTTTCATTTGTAAGTAGCGAATAAAAATATAAACTTTACTTTGTTTGTAAAGAATAAAAATATGATTATTATATTATAGAAAGAATAAAAATATGATTTTTATATAGTATAGGTAATAATAATATGATTTTTACATAGTAGGAATTATAAAAATATAATCTTTATAAGATAGAGAATGTAAAAATATCATCTTTATATATGTAGCGAAATAAAAATCTGATTTTTATTATATATACGTTGAAATAAAAAGGTGATTTTTAAAGTGATGAAATAAGAAGGTGAAATCTTTATATTTGAAAAGGCGAAATCTTTATATTTGAAAAGGCGAAATCTTTATATAGAGAATAGCGTGATAAAAACAGAATTTTTATCTATATAGTAGCGGTGTAAAAATAGAATTTTTACCTATATAGTAGTGGTGTAAAAATATGATTTTTATATACATAGCAACAATATAAAAATGTGATTTTTATATATGTAGTAGCTACGGGCAACAAAAGTGACAAAAGGCGAGAACGGCGAAGATTTCTACATAAGAAGAGTCGAGGCGTTTGGATTAGCTAGTCGGTGAGAACTTCTCACTTTAAATCTTCTTTTCTAGTTAAAAATATATACTAGGATGCAGACGCTGCTTAGCAGTACCCGACACCCGTCATCCACAGACCATGGATGGCTTGTATGTTTGATTGTTTGATGCGTTTTGAAAATTGATTGTGTGATGTGAAATGAAATAAAATATTTATCTAGTTAAAAATATTTTATTGTTAAAAATATAATTTTTAACAAGTATGTGAATGAATAAAAATCTGTGTTTGTTGATTTGAAACCCCACACGGGTATTGGATAAAATACGGCATACACTAATCCCAATAATTAGTTGTATGTCGATCGATTGATTGACAGACTGTTATAAGCGTTAGATATCTATATTTGATGCTTATACAGTGTAGTGCACTTTGGATGATGGTTGATTATTTGTCAGTGATTATATACATGTGTTGTATGGAATCCACATAATTAACATTATATGGTAATTGATTGAGCCTCATTCCAATTGGGAAAATAAAGAATAGAATGAAGTATATATTCATGTGTTGAATAGAATAAATAATCATGTGTTGAAAATTATCATGTGTTGAAAGAAATATTTTAAAAATTTTTTTACATCTTTATCATATTTAAAGTTAGAAACTAATTGGAAAATAGATAAGATGAGTGGTTTCCAGGGTATTGATCTGATATTGGTTCCGGCCTTCGGCGTCAATACCTAGGGAATCATTCTCTTACTACTTTACAGTTGGAGTCTGATTTGAAAATCAAACGATAGATACCATAATTTTATAAAATATATTAAATAACAAAAATAGTCATGTGTTGACAGTGCTCATGTGTTGAGAATATTCATGTGTTGAAAGAAATATATATTCATGTGTTGAATAGAATAAATATTCATTTGTTGAATAGAATAACGAATTTATTGGAATATATAAAGCCGTGTTGATTAGAGTTGCGCCATTTTGACGAGAGCGATATTTATATCGATTATATTCGTTTTTAAAATGAATATAGAAAAGTAAGTGATTTCAAAATATAACGTTTTGAAAATATTATCATTTGTACATCGATGATGTGGAATATTCAATTTTGATTCAAAATTGAATATGAAGTTGAAATCGTTTCGAAAACGAATTTAAAACGATTTATAAAATACGTTTTAAAAGGAAATCGACGAAATATATATAATATATATATAATATATATATAATGGTCTGAATAGAACACGCCGCGCCGCGGTAGTTCGTGAATTTCGACCATTGACTTCGAATTGACGTTGAGGGAGGTCCGACCGTCGGATTCTCCTGAAACTGGAACCGTTGGGTTCGTATCGAAAAGAGCTTTCCAATGAATATTAGAATTTTGAAATCTAACGGTTGGATTTGGAGATACGTCCAAATCATATTTGGAAAAGGTCGTTGTAAGTGCAGTTCGATGACCGTTGATGGAAATCGACTGTACGGGCCTTGATAAAATTATTAAAAATATCTATAATTTGTGTAAAATCATAAGAAATAGTTTGTGAGGAACTGGGATGAAAAACTCTATATTTGAAAAGATAAAAATAGATTTTTATTAAAATGAACTAGTTTTGAACTAGAATTAAAATCAATTTATTTTTGAAATAAATAAATTGAATTTGAAAGTGGATTTAAAAATAATCAGAATTCCAATACGTGAATTGGGATGGATTTGAATCGAAATTATCTTCGGAATTTTTCGATGTTGGATTTCGTGATTATACAGATATTGTTATGGGAATTTGAAAGATATATTTATGTCATTATTTCCAATACGATATTTGTTGGTCGTAGAATTTGATATTGAATATAAGCCGATATATTTTCTATTCAGAGACTTGTATTTAATATCAAATGTGATTTGGGTTTGTCGTGAATGGTGTCTTCATTAACACTGATTCTTAAGCCCAGTTGAGAAAAAGATTAAATCTTTCTATTTAGATTTAATGAAGTGTACCAATTAAACAATATTTAATTGGAATTGAATTTGAATGTGATTTTGGGTTTATCGTGAGTTGTGTTTAGATGACATTGATTCTTTAACCCAGTTAAAGACAGGATATTGATTTTTGGGAAGATTAAAACTAAGTGAAGTTTTAATGAATCTCTAATTAGATTAAAATGATCGAGAATGCTGTATTACCAGTTTTGCTCCAAAGCGATAGTTAAATCTTTAATTATATTTGAACGTGAAAGGGTAATTAATATTTACCGATAACACCGTGGTGTTAGATATGGAGTATTACCAGTTTTGCTCCATGGGATGAGTAGGTTAGGATTGGGAAATAAAATAAATAATTACTTCGGCGTGGTTTGCTAATCCCGACTAGTTTGAAATGATATCCAAAGGAAGATTAAATTTAGAAGAATTTATCTTTGATAAAATTAACGGGAACCTTTCCCTAAGAATGTGATTTTGTGAATAAAAGAATATTCTGAATTGGAATGAGGCGTTTGTTGAGTTTGTGTAACATTTGTTTATTATATACGTGGGTTATTCAGAAAGGCCGGGTTTCTACCCATTCTGAATAACCGATTCGACGATAAGTCGAAGATAAAGACGGTGGTTGAAGACCGGAAGTATTCATATCGTTTGGGTGATTACTGATGATCTTGATTGGGCTGTACACCCGAGATGAGGGAATCAGTTGGTGATCGTCCAGACGTACTTGGAGATCGATGGATATGCGAGAAAAGTGCCTCCGGTTTCATTCAGACCCAGAACGAATTTGTAAATGGACTGTGTGTCTAACATTGGATTTTATTCTGTGTTGATTGATCTCTGTTAAATATACATCTGTTTGGCGGCGGAGAATTTATTCTCTTGCTTAACGCCCTTCTCTGAGACGTACGAGCTCAGAGGTTGTATATCGATGGACATCAGTCGCATGGAGTGAATTGCCAGTGTGGCATGCGTAAGTGGCAATTGATCAATGCTTCTGTTGAAAAGCAAAGTCTTGTGGTTGATGATCAAAGCACGGCCTGTGTGGCATAGCTTTGTGTATAGCGTGAATTCGCGAGCCTCACACCTCGGTATGAGTCAAAAATGGGATAAGGACCCAAGGAGTGCACGACGTTTCTCTCTAGTTAGTGGTGGTGTCAGTGATTAAACTGGCTGACATTTATATACTTTTCACCTGTGTGGTTGTTGGATGCGAGGCGCCTCGGATATAGGTCCTATAGGACCGGGAAACGTGTGTCCAGGAATTGCCAATCCTCAAAAGTAAGAGAGGACCGGCCTTGGAGGATCCAGGGATAGCTGTGTGCGGTCCTGGGACATTTGTTAGAGTGTCTCGAACGGAGAGGAGCTTGCCCCTTGCCTCGGCTCATGATGGAATCCAATTTCCAATACGTGATATTGCGGTTTTATTTGTAGAACCTAGTATGGCGACATAGTAGATGGTAGCTATGCCGCCTATGATTGATACTTATGATTGAAATTGTTTTGACACTATACACTTATAGTAATATCAAATAATGTGTTTTTGACGTATCAAGCATGCTTTGGCTATTATAAGGTAAAAACCCTATCCTCCGGCTTGCGTTGCATTGTGTGATGGGACCTGGGTCTTATAATAGCTTCATTTTTCTTTATTTAGCATTGCGCTGTTTTGTTTATGCACTGGTATTCTTGGGAGGAAACCCGTTCCGTGTTATACGGCGTGGTCCCTTGAATTACTCTCTTTTAAAATAAAGATTAATAACTGTTTTAGTTCTCACGCCAGTCACACGACTCACCTGGAGTTTATTGTTTTAACCTAAACTCTGGGTGCCCTTATTTTCCACACGGGCAGCTAGTAGTTTTGGTTTTGCAGATTTATATTCATAGGATCCTGATTTACAGCTGGAACGATGCTCGAAAAGCTCTGTATCAGTGTATTACTTTCAGTTGTGCTTTGTATTATTTTCCGCTTCTATGTAATTTATTGTAATCTCTGATATTTATCGAATATATGTATTCATACTCTGTATATTCTTGTGATCTGATGGAATTGTTGTAATAAACAATGAAATGTTCTTCTGTCTGCGTTCTATTATGTCGTGTTCTCAAGGTAATTCGTTCTTTCTCTTCTCTTCGGAGATGGGGAAGTTCGGGTCGCTACAATCTGCTTCAATAAATCTTCTAGTATTATCAATTTGTGTTGCCAAGAGTAATATTTCTGCTTCGTTGCTCACTTTTGATGTTTGATCGTCCTTTTGTGAAACAAGACTGGTTTGCGACAAGTATATAGCTTTACCACTAAATTCGGGAGATGCCCTCATTTTTAGTTCTGGCCGATAGGATTCCATCTCATAATTTCTTTTGGTGGAGTTCTCTTCAACAGATCTTCTAGCAGTGTCAACTTGTAAAGTTAAGTATAATGCTTCCAATTCTTCATCCTTTCCCTTAAGACCGAAGGCTCCTCAGCTCTTAGATTTGTAGAATCGACACTTGTTAGTATGCTGGTTCCTATAATGGAGGATGCATTGGGGCCCTGCTCCCAACTCCCTTGCAACTTAACCATTCTAATTGATCTAGGCATTATCTTGTTATGATGGGATAAAAGGTGTGTATGGTATGAGAAATAAGGAGGTAGGTATGAGAGGAAAGGCTAGCAGCTGAAAGTTAGATAGCTCTTTTGATTAGCGACACACTGAGTAGCAAACTAGAAATTAGAAACCCTTTATTGAGACCCGTTCTATAATCTCTCTTCTCCAAAGCTTAGTCCAACCCGGGATGGAATAACACAGTTAGAAATGTGGTCAACTGCTCGAATGGTAATAGGAACGGAGGTTCAAGCCCTCCTTCTAGTGCCAAAATGTTAACAATATTTTTCCTCAACACCGGAGATCGGTCTAAAGTAATGGACCTAAGGAAAAATGGGATTGTTCAGTTCCTACAAGCTTGAGTTAGTTCACTGTTTCCTAGGTCTCAAGGTCTTAAGTCCGAAGATTAGTTACTCTTCCCTCAAGGGGTGAGTATCATGCTTTTGCAACTTGAGGACCAACAGTTACCTTGGGATAGGGGTTTCCTAAGCACAACACAAGTGAGGAAGCTAAACAGCTTGAAGAAGGGTCGCCTAGGCTTGCTACAAGGTAGGAAGCTCACAGAAGGGTAATCGGTGTTATAAGACTTGGTGAAAGGTTGGTGCGAAAAGACTTATATTATGAAAAAAGCGTCAGGATGCTGAGACACTACACCAAAACAGCCAATTTGACACCCCAGGATTTATAGATTTGATATGGCTTAAAGCCGTATCAATTTTGATAGGGCTCATAGCCGTATCAAATTTCATTTGCTACAGCTTACCAATCCGCGTCTTTCCAATCTCGTAAATCTGACCATAGATCATGACAGCTTCGAATTGTTTCCTTTTGGTACATATTCAACCAGTATCCAATCAGCCCCATCTATTTTCCTCTGCTAAATTTTTGTTTCTCATCGATTGGCCCCTTCTTTTCTAATTATTCTCAATTCTGTCTCCTTTCCCATCTCCCCCTTCTCGTGAAAACCCTAGAAATCCAAACTTGAACATAATTCTCGTGAAAACCCGAGAGAAATCCAAACTTGAACATGATTATGTCTTGTCATGAAAACCCTAGAGAAATCCAAACTCGATTCTGTCGCCTTTTCCACACTCTAATTGCATAAAGAGAAATCGCTTTGAAACTGACAGTGTGGCAAAAGGGCTGCTGAAAGCTGTAAAGGTATTTGAATTCTTTTTATTTACTTATTTTCTAAATAGGAAATACTTGCTTGGGCTAGATTATCATCCAACTCAGGTTATATCCCATACCAATTCGATTTATGATTTCGACGTGGTAAAGTATGTACACCACTTGTATACAAAGCAATTGTAAATTTCAATTCTGAAAGATTGACATCGATTATTTATATTTGTTCAACTAATGGTTCAAAACTTAGAGATGATTTGCAGTCGTTTAGCGTGGGGTAAAATCATTTAAGATTCACATGGTAAATCAGTATTGTAACACGTCATGAAATCATTGCAGTTACCAAGAAAATTAATATTCTAATTAGCATTTTACATACTCCATTGTTTTAGTTGTTTTGTGTATCTCTGTGAACTTGTGAATGATTTTAAGAGTATGGGTGGTTTCAATGTAGAAAGACCACCACCTGCCCACTGTTCGTCATAATTGTATGGAGATACCCAAATCTAATAAGTGTAAAGGCTACAAGAAAGTTATTTTACTTGATATTATCTTTATTAGTTTAGTTGTGAAGTCATGAAAGATTACATACTTGATTATTTGTGAAAGTAGCTCTAAGTTGTGGTGGATCATCAAGATCAAGCAAACTGGCAGTTATGGCTGAAGGAACTATTCTATATCCGAACGGATTTCCCTCCTTCTACATTTGCTGATTGTTAATAATATGAAACTTCGAAGGATTGTGTAATGTAAATTTAATTTGAGCTTCTTTCTCAGTCTTTGAAATTAGCTTTATAATTTTCATCTCTTTCTTTGGGATTTGATTTTTGTAGTTTTTTGCTTTATCCATTGAACTTTAGCAAATGAATTGTTGCTTAGCCCATCGATATCCATGTACAAGTAAAATGTGATAAAATGGTCATGCACTACTCCAATGAGGCTTTCATCAATTAGTTTTCTGTATATGTCTTCTAGCTTGGGAATTTGACTTGTATTTTTATAAACTGTGCCTTTGACCATTAACATATCAAATTAGCATAGCTGAGTTTTTAACCAATCGTGAGACCATATTATTAGTACTATGAGACAATATTCAGTTTATGGATATTTTTATATATAACAATACATGATTAAATTTCAAAAATAAATTAGTTACTTTTGTTTAACTTACCTGTGATTAATTCTTTCCATCCATAAAATCATATCTTCTTTATCTACTTGCTTGAATCATGCTTACTAAATATTATTTCATTTTTACCATGTTTAGTTACTAAATGAATGACAAGATGAGAAATCATGTTGATGATGCCAGAATTTGAAGTAGAACATTCAATCATGTTGATGATGCCAGAATGGTCAGAGACTGAATTGCATTTGTTTATTTGGTCGCCAATGCAAACCTCGATAGTTGGTAAATGTTACAAAAATATCATATTGTTCTTTTTAAGTATTTCTCTATTTGTTTAATAAAAGTTACAATCAAATATGGGTTTTTCTTTAGTACAGTTCTTTATAATTGTTATAATAATGCATGGTTTAAGAATATTAATATTGGGGCGTCTTCAATCTAATAGTTTGATTTGTTGATTCATGAACAACAGTTTATCACTTTAGCACTGGCAAATTACATCCTTAAATCGTATTATCTAGAAAATCATGTAAGTAATCCAATAATTCTTAAATTGATTTAAACCATATTAACAGTTTATCACTTTAGCACTAGCAAATGAGCAGTTTATTTCTTGACTGCTCCATTCCTGACTACTCCATTGCTTTAAAAACAATTAATATGCCTACTTTCAGTCAACAATATAGGGTTCTACATCAAGTTACAAATGTGCAAAACGAATGGCCTAATAAAGCAGCACTTGAGTTAGCCTCTGATTCTTATAGGGAGGTTGCGGATTTGGCTTCTCTAGTCAATGCTTATGCGGATGTTGACATGGTTAATTCTCATACATGCTTCTTTAGATAATGCTCCAGCACACAGTCCTCAATATGAGAACACAGTTGAAACGCAAGATGCTTCACAGGAGGTAGGCGATCGCTTGTCACGAATGGTGCCATCCGGGAATGCAGTCGGTGCATCTACCTAATTGGGTACATTTCAGATTTCTTGCATCACAATTAGTTTAGGGGTTCTGTTTCTTCTTTATGTGCATTGCATATTCTAATTTCCTGCAGTCTCCTTTTCTTTTTCTTTTTTCCTTTCACTTTTTTTATTTATAACAGTGAGTATACTGAGTATACCAATAATGACTGATTGCTAATAAAACTAGCTCTTCTTGATTGGAGGACCTTCCCCATACTCAAAAAATATTTACTGATAATGAAATACTAATCTCATTGATTTTTTACTGCAAATCTCATAGATTTTTTATTTGGTATAGATAAGATGTTGAAATCAAGTATCAACGCGGAAAAATGAGACTTGAAGCTTCCTATACTGTAAGTTATGATTTAAGAAATATTTCATTTGGTGTTATTTTATGGCTTTAGAAGAGTGGGAGAGTAGAAATATTAAATATTGAAACATACGCTACAACAAACTAATCACTTTTGTATGATTTCATGAGGGGTCGAAATTGAGTTTCCAAGCTCAGTACGAAACTGAGTTTTCAAACTCAGTTAAATTGAGCTTCCAAACTCAGTTAAACCGAGTTTAACTGTAATGTCCCGTATTTTCTGACCATTTATTTATATATTAAAAATATTTATTTGAGTTTAAATAATGGAATTTGACCATTTTAAATTGAATATTTAGATTATACTAATAAAATATTAACGGTCATATATATATTTGATATAGTTTAACCAAATTTGTGTTGAAAATTAATCTTAGTCCTGTTGGAAGTCATATGGTATTTCATTTTTAATATATATACTCGGTAATATCGATTTATTTCAACTATTTTAGAATTTAATTTATATTCTATGAAAAGAAAAAGAAAACAACAAACCAAACTAAAGCTTATAGATGCCATATCATAATGAAGAAGTTGAGAGTTGAAACATCAACTTCGGTCACTGTAATCAACAGAGACAAGGTCAACTATATTAATTTAGCACTGGTTCTTTGGGAACTTTTATTAGCCAACTCACCCTTAAAGTTCAAAGCGACATAAACCATGTTTTTTTTACATCATGCCATGTTCTTTCAATGAGAAACAGTGAAAACAAAAGATGAATTAAACAGCAAAATACATGTATATATTTATCCATTGAAATCATACAGAGAATGAACAGCAAATGAAAACATAATATACATAAAGTTACATCTGACAATATATTTTCAAACATAAGGAAATCTACAACAATACATATGAACATTTCTTTTCACCATCCACAGTCAAATTGATACAGCCAATGTATATTTATATACATGGAAATCTCATGTACAAGACAATTCAGAATAGCAAGAAAAAAATCTAAGGCAAAATCTCATAACATCATGCCTTCATCACCGTGGAATCAACCTGAAAAGAAAGTAGAGGAAAATAGCTATGAGTAGCTAGAAAGTATAGGTGTAAATATATTTAAAGTTGGAAGATTTCCAATCAGAAATCCAACGAAAAACCCAATCAAATCTGCATATATATATGTATTCAGGAATAGAGAAAGATATGGATTCAACAAAAATCAAAACAGCTAGAAAAATATGACTAGAACTAGCATATACATGTTGTACAATGCAAAATAGTGGACATGACAATTCCTATTGGTTACAAATCTCGAAATGGATTGGAATAGTAATGCACCAGCTAAACAGCTAGATGGAATAATATAGGCCTAAATCTGAACACCATGTGAACAAAGGAAAAAACAAAAAAATGAATTAAACAGCTAAGATCTATGCAAATCAGTAATAGGAACAGCTATAGACAACAGTGAAATGTATAGTCGAATCCTTATTAAATGCATACAGTGACGGCCAAAGGAGATATGGTTTCAGAAATCTTTTGTATAAACAAGAAGTCACTATTTACAGTATGGACTGACAATACAATTCAAAAGCTGTATATTTCAAAGACAAGACCATACGATTAAACAATACATAGTTCATCTAATCCTAGAAGGAACAGTTCGGATTTTGCAGGATTGCACATGGGAAAATCCATCTGCAAATCTTCATATTCACTAGTAAACATCACTCACAAATCAAGTCCATCACAATGATCATTGCAGAACCGAAAATATGGCCTAAGAACAAGGACTGAACAAAACCCCAAATCTATGATTTGAAATCAAATTGACATTGTCCTTATCAAGAGCAAACCACAAGTATAAATAGGGGTTACACACCACATTTCAGAACACAACCGAATTTAAATCCTCAAAGAAAACAAAACAGAAAAAAAATATAAACTGAAATTTTATCACAAAGGAAAACTTAGCTTTCTGGGATGGGAGGCTCGGTTTAGTTCTTCACGAACGACGGAGGAAGGGAAGACTGAACAGCGTCGCCTCTGGTGAGGCTGGGAAGGTGGGGTCCAGTGATAACGAGCGTCGGCGGCAAGGGTTTAAGGTGGACGGTTTCCATTTTCTTTTGCTCTGGAAATTTCTTGTTGGTGGCTACATTTATGAAAGGAATGAAGGGGCCGATGGTTTTAGGGTTACTAATGGGTACGGGTTTGAACTAATGCGGGTTGGGCTGGACGTAAGTAAGGTAAGGCCCGTTATTTTGATTTTAAAATTTACTTAGTTTTAATGTTTTACTAAATTTCAAATATTGATTTCGAACGCTCACGAAATCAGATTTCGACGAAACGGAAAACACCGGGACCCTGAAGACGAGTACGACACGATGGATGAGAACTAAGCAGGGCAGATAGCGGCTGGATTTTTCAAATAAATTAAACGCAGTTTAATTTGACTGGAAGGGGCCGATTTATTGAAAAATCAAACTCGAGGTGAGTTAAACTCACTCAGATCTCTCCACTTATATTTTATATAAGTTGGTTTTACCTTGTGTGTTATTGTTGATCGTGGTTGATTGATTGATATTTATACATTATATGTTGATCGAAATTCTGAAATTAAACGTGTTTAACTTCAGTGAAATTCCAAATCGTTATTTTAACGATTTGATCCAACGGAGGTAACTCACCCTGTTGGTCACGTATAATATAAACATGCTTAATTGTTTGAATTGTTCTGTTATTTGGTTGGTGTTAAATGGTTGTATTTATTATCAGTTAAATGTGATTGATGTCATTGTTGATTTTTGATTGAAAATTCAACATCTGTTTAATTTGGACCAATGAGTGCTATTGGTAGGGTATTTGGCGGCAGTATATGGTCTATGAAACCAATTGTTTATAAATATTGATTTACCGTCAGATAAATCAACAGAAAAGAAGTTACAAAAATTATTTTTATAACTGGAAATCGATTTTGAAATGTACTTTATTTTGAATAAAGGTTTGTTTAAAAGAAAATAAATATTTATTATTTATTATTTATTTTATACGGGAACTCTGATGTTAATCAGAATGATATAAACTGAATAGGAATCAACCTGGCGATTTAAATTTAATAATGGTTTGATAAGGAATAATTAAATAAAATTATTTAAATTAATTATATTATTAATTAATTTGAAAGGGGAAACTAATTGGACTCAGTTAATGGGATAACCGTATTTGAGGTGACTAAGTTGACTATTTAAACTGGAATTAGTTATCGAATTAGTTTGTTTGGATTTATCGAATCGAATAGTTTAAAGAATATTTGGTTTGTTTTAATTGAATTTTTAAAATGGAATTTACCATTTATTTTAGATAATAAAAATAATTAACTATTTTATAATAGTAAATGATTAAAGAAAGGTATTATCCTGATTAATAGCAATTTAGCCAAATTAGTTTTAAATGGAATAAGTGTAAGAAGTAATCAATGTTGAAATGAAACCAAATAGAATGGTGGAAGGAGTTTTAAACAACTGTAACATTTAAAACCCGAAATTTTAAAACAAAGAGGGTTTTAAGTAAGTATGATTGCTTAGATTAAATGATACTTGAATTAAGGAGAAAAGATGAAAAGGATTTATAATACTTTTTAAAGAAAGGAGTATACATGTATTTCCGAAGTAAGGAAAATAAAAGGAGAATATATGAAAATCTGAAATGGTATTTTCAAGATAAAAGAAAATTGAAATGCTAAGTTTTGTGAATAGTTTATACTAAAGATAGCTGATTATTATATTCAGGTGATAAAATAAAGAAGATTACATAACGTTGTTCACTTGGAAAAGAGGAGTCGTTCTCCAATATGGTTAATAAGAAATAAAATAGTAAATGGTTTTGAAACGACTGGAGAAAAATGAATTTGATATGATACGAAAGTGAAATAGTTTTGAAAATTTGAAATTGTATATTTCAAATGAGTTACATTTGAAAGGATGAAATATTTAAGGGTTTAAGATTAACTATCGTTAATCGTATTGAAAAGGCCATGTAGTGTTGATACTGAACTGGTGAACTCATGTCATACACACAATTATTTAATTGATAGTTAAATCACCGACTATTAAAATTGACCCATACGATCGTTGGGACGGAAAGACCGGGATCGAATTTATATTCGAAAACCATTCCGACCAGCGAATACGTGAAAGAAGATTACTGAAGATGGAGGAATTGAAGACCATTGATCTTCATAAGCGGAGTAACTACTGATTGGATTTCTCTGGTTTAGCACCCGGAGATATTTCAATAGTGATTCTGTCGTGATTTGAAATCTACGGATTGCAAAGACTTCTCGCTACTGGTCTGGAGGGTGATTCCTAGGATGCAGTAGGAGGGTGCCTTCGGTTCATCCTGTTCCTGGATGACTAGTATGGACGAGTGTCTGATAGAGTATTTCCAAAGGAGATTACGTACGTTGATTTCTTCAAACGTACCATAGTTGATGGCGGAGAAATGGTTTCTCAAGCCAAATAACTAGAGTAATTTTGTGGACGTCAATTAGTAATATCTAGAGGATCTGACGATGTGGCATTCAAAGTGAATGGTGGCCAGATGTTCGAAAAGAAGTTCTAGCCTCAAGCCTCATCAACCGGGAAATGACAAAAATCGGGCAGGCAGAATGGCTATGTGGGTCGCTCCCATTAGGGTGTATGATCACCTATCTAGAGAAATTCCATTTGTTTCTTTAATCTATATTCGATGTCGTCCCTTTCCGGGAGGCGGTTGCTGATCCCAACCGTCGGTGATATACATTGGATACACTCAAGCGAAATGAGTGGTCGGTCATGTGTGGGTCGGGTTGCAAGACATTCTTATTGAACCCAGTGTATTCGTCTCTAGAGATACACGATCGGCAAGTGGTCCCATACCTTGTCAGAGTTGGAATCCAATCTCCAATAAGCACCTGCGGTTTTGATTGTATACTATATATGTGGAGCGTGAGATGCAAGCATTCCACTAGATTGATATTTACTTGTATTTAGACATTATTATAATATTAGAGAAGATATTGTTTTCAAAACTGTTTTGGGTTATCGTAAGATAAAAACCGTCCGTATTTATGTGTGGATTCGGTCTTATGATTATCTTTTGCTTTTGAAAGATTTTGAACTTTAAAATCATGATTGGATGATTTACCCTTAATACTGTGCGAGTTTATCTCACTCTGGTTCACCAGACTGACCCGGTGTTTTGTAAATGCTCGGGTTAGCCCGGAGTGTACAGGTTCAGGTTATCGAATGCTGTGAAGAGATGGGCTGGAAGAATTCAGACATATGATATTATTCCGCTGTGTGGTATATAAGGGCAGATTATTATAACTTTCCAGTGATGTTGATGTACTCTGATGTTGTAAGTTTATTCAAAGCTCTCAATAAAAATTATTTCTATATTATATTTTGTTCCGCTGCGATGTGAGACTCTGTGTTTGTGTTGGTTCTTCTTCTTCTATTCTTATATTTCTTTCTTATCTCACCCTCCAATTTCTTTCATTGACAATCCGGTGTTCTTGGTGTTTGAAAGGTCGGCATGAGATACATTAAAGGTATTTATGTCGAATTTCAGGGCCGAAAATACTGGGTCGTTACAGTGGTATCAGAGCTATTGGTTTAGTAATAGCCTTGGCTCTGTGGCATGACTCGATAGAGATAGGGTTAGTAACACCCAAGATTGAGTTTGAGTGTGTGTGTGTGTGTGTGTATATATATATATATATGGGAGCGTATTTGTAAATTTTATATACAAATGTTTTGTATTGTGTTGTTGATCGGTTCAAGTGTTGAAAAGCGTTGAACTGGTAAGGAACACAATATTGTTTGGTGAAAAGGGGTAAATGAAATAATTTTACCCGAAATTTATTTCTGTATTAAAAGAAAATAATTTTCTCAAATTATTTTGATATGGTGTGTTGACTGATTTGAATGAAATTCAAAATTTAATTAAAATTTTGAATTGAAACTTTAGTAGGTTAAGTGAAATCGAATTATATAATTAATAATCATATTGAAATTAAATTAAGAAATAATGCTGTAATTTAAATTGAAATTGGGAATTTAATGAACAATAATAAAATAAAATCAATCTAATATTAATTGGGTGATATTTGAATATGTTAAATTAAATTAAATAGTAATATTGAATGTGAATTTAGCGGATTTGATTGAGTTGTTGTGCCTTGATTGTTGATTGATTGTTGTCTGCTTGTCAGACTGGCTGAATAAAATTCATCCATGGGTTGATAAAAAGTAAATAAACTGAAACCCAGAGGAAAAGGAAGTATTACTTAAATATTTCATATATGTAATGAATTGAGTTAAGTACAGAAGCCAGAGGACTACGAAGATTGAGTTTGAAGGCGTAAGTTGCACGTAAATTGAGTAGTAGACTCAATCACGCTAGAAAAGGGTACGCCTTCGCGAAAATAAAAATTTTGGTTTTGATTTTTGTTTTCCGACCATGTAGGTCGATATTTCGTGTTTCTGCCTTATCCCAGAAGTCCCTCCATGCAAGGAAGAGTCTGCTAAATTTTTCTGAGAATTTAACGAGTTAAAATATTTTCGATAATTTTTGAAAATCTTGTTTTACCAAAAAAAATTGGTTTTGATTTGAAATGAAATATATTTTTAAAATTAATGGGATTTACAACAATTTTCTTACCTTAGCAATTTCGAGGACGAAATTATTTTAAGGGGGGAAGAATGTAATGTCCCGTATTTTCTGACCATTTATTTATATATTTAAAATATATATTTGAGTTTAAATAATGGAATTTGACCATTTTAAATTGAATATTTAGATTATATTAATAAAATATTAACGGTCATATATATATTTGATATAGTTTAACCAAATTTGTGTTGAAAATTAATCTTAGTCTTGTTGGAAGTCATATGGTATTTCATTTTTAATATATATATACTCAGTAATATCGATTTATTTCAACTATTTTAGAATTTAATTTATATTCTATGAAAAGAAAAAGAAAACAACAAACCAAACTAAAGCTTATAGATGCCATATCATAATGAAGAAGTTGAGAGTTGAAACATCAACTTCGGTCACTGTAATCAACAGAGACAAGGTCATCTATATTAATTTAGCACTGGTTCTTTGGGAACTTTTATTAGCCAACTCACCCTTAAAGTTCAAAGCGACATAAACCATGTTTTTTTTACATCATTCCATGTTCTTTCAATGAGAAACAGTGAAAACAAAAGAAGAATTAAACAGCAAAATACATGTATATATTTATCCATTGAAACCATACAGAGAATGAACAGCAAATGAAAACATAATATACATAAAGTTACATCTGACAATATATTTTCATACATAAGGAAATCTACAACAATATATATGAACATTTATTTTCACTATCCACAGCCAAATTGATACAGCCAATGTATATTTATATACATGGAAATCTCATGTACAAGACAATTCGGAATAGCAGGAAAAAAAATCTGAGGCAAAATCTCATAACATCATGCCTTCATCACCGTGGAATCAACCTGAAAAGAAAGTAGAGGAAAATAGCTATGAGTAGCTAGAAAGTATAGGTGTAAATATATTTAAATTTGGAAGATTTCCAATCAGAAATCCAAAGAAAAATCCAATCAAATCTGCATATATATATATATATATATATATATATATATATGTATTCAGGAAAAGAGAAAGATATGGATTCAACAAAAATCAAAACAGCTAGAAAAATATGACTAGAACTAGCATATACATGTTGTACAATGCAAAATAGTGGACATGACAATTCCTATTGGTTACAAATCTCGAAATGGATTGGAATAGTAATGCACCAGCTAAACAGCTAGATGGACTAATATAGGCCTAAATCTGAACACCATGTGAACAAAGGAAAAAACAAAAAAATGAATTAAACAGCTAAGATCTATGCAAATCAGTAATAGGAACAGCTATAGACAACAGTGAAATGTATAGTCGAATCCTTATTAAATGCATACAGTAATGGCCAAAGGAGATATGGTTTCAGAAATCTTTTGTATAAACAAGAAGTCACCATTTACAGTATGGATTGACAATACAATTCAAAAGCTGTATATTTCAAAGACAAGACCATATGATTAAACAATACATAGTTCATCTAATCCTAGAAGGAACGGTTCGGATTTTGCAGGATTGCACATGGGAAAATCCATCCGCAAATCTACATATTCACTAGCAAATATCACTCACAAATCAAGTCCATCACAAAGATCATAGCAGAACCGAAAATATGGCCTAAGAACTAGGACTGAACAAAACCCCAAATCTATGATTCGAAATCAAATTGACATCGTCCTTATCAAGAGCAAACCGCAAGTATAAATAGGGGTTACGCACCACATTTCAGAACACAACCGAATTTAAATACTCAAAGAAAACAAAACAGAAAAAAAATATAAACTGAAATTTTATCACAAAGGAAAACTTAGCTTTATGGGATGGGAGGCTCGGTCTAGTTCTTCACGAACGACGGAGGAAGGGAAGCCTGAACAGCGTCGCCTCTGGTGAGGCTGGGAAGGTGGGGTCCGGTGGTAACGAGCGTCGGCGGCAAGGGTTTAAGGTGGAGGGTTTCCATTTTCTTTTGCTCTGGAAATTTCTTGTTGGCGGCTACGTTTATGAAAGGAATGAAGGGCCGATGGTTTTAGGGTTACTAATGGGTACGGGTTTGAACTAATGTGGGTTGGGTTGGACGTAAGTAAGGTAAGGCCCATTATTTTTATTTTAAAATTTACTTAGTTTTAATGTTTTATTAAATTTCAAATATTGATTTCGAACGCTCGCGAAATCAGATTTCGACGAAACGAAAAACACCGGGACCCTGAAGACGAGTACGACACGATGGATGAGAACTAAGCAGGGCAGACAACGGCAGGATTTTTCAAATAAATTAAACACAGTTTAATTTGACTGGAATGGGCCGATTTATTGACAAATCAAACTCGAGGTGAGTTAAACTCACTCAGATCTCTCCACTTATATTTTATATAAGTTGGTTTTACCTTGTGTGTTATTGTTGTTCATGGTTGATTGATTGATATTTATACATTATATGTTGATCGAAATTCTGAAATTAAACGTGTTTAACTTCAGTGAAATTCCAAATCGTTATTTTAACGATTTGATCCAACGGAGGTAACTCACCCTGTTGGTCACGTTTATTATAAACATGCTTAATTGTTTGAATTGTTCTGTTATTTGGTTGGTGTTAAATGGTTGTATTTATTATCAGTTAAATGTGATTGATGTGATTGTTGATTTTTGATTGAAAATTCAACATCTGTTTAATTTGGACCAATGAGTGCTATTGGTGGGGTATTTGGCGGCAGTATATGGTCTATGAAACCAATTGTTTATAAATATTGATTTACCGTCAGATAAATTGACAGAAAAGAAGTTATAAAAATTATTTTTATAACTGGAAATAGATTTTGAAATATACTTTATTTTGAATAAAGGTTTGTTTAAAAGAAAATAAATATTTATTATTTATTATTTATTTTATAAGGGAACTCTGATGTTAATCAGAATGATATAAACTGAATAGGAATTAACCTGGCGATTTAAATTTAATAATGGTTTGATAAGGAATAATTAAATAGAATTATTGAAATTAATTATATTATTAATTAATTTGAAAGGGGAAACTAATTGGAATCAGTTAATGGGATAACCGTATTTGAGGTGACTAAGTTGACTATTTTAACTGGAATTAGTTATCGAATTAGTTTGTTTGGATTAATCGAATCGAATAGTTTAAAGAATATTTGGTTTGTTTTAATTGAAGTTTTAAAAAGGAATTTACCATTTATTTTAGATAATAAAAAGAATTAACTATTTTATAATAGTAAATGATTAAACAAAGGTATTATCCTGATTAATAGCAATTTAGCCAAATTAGTTTTAAATGGAATAAGTGTAAGAAGTAATCGATGTTGAAACGAAATCAAATAGAATGGTGGAAGGAGTTTTAAACAACTGTAACATTTAAAACCCGAAATTTTAAAACAAAGAGGATTTTAAGTAAGTATGATTGCTTAGATTAAATGATACTTGAATTAAGGAGAAAAAGATGAAAAGGATTTATAATACTTTTTAAAGACGGGATTATACAAGTATTTCCGAAGTAAGGAAAATAAAAAGAGAATATATGAAAATCTGAAATGGTATTTTCAAGATAAAAGAAAATTGAAATGCTAAGTTTTGTGAATAGTTTATACTAAAGATAGCTGATTATTATATTCGGGTGATAAAATAAAGAAGATTTCATAACGTTGTTCACTTGGAAAAGAGGAGTCGTTCTCCAATATAGTTAATAAGAAATAAAATAGTAAATGGTTTTGAAACAACTGGAGAAAAATGAATTTGATATGATATGAAAGTGAAATAGTTTTGAAAATTTGAAATCGTATATATCAAATGAGTTACATTTGAAAGATGAAATATTTAAGGGTTTAAGATTAACTATCGTTAATCATTTTAAAAAGGACATGTAGTGTTGATACTAAACAGGTGAACTCATGTCATACACACAATTATTTATTTGATAGTTAAATCACCGACTATCTAAATTGACCCATACGATCGTTGGGACGGAAAGACTGGGATCGAATTTATATTCGAAAACCATTCCGACCAGCGAATACGTGAAAGAAGATTACTGAAGATGGAGGAATTCAAGACCGTTGATCTTCATAAGCGGAGGAACTACTGATTGGATTTCTCTGGTTTAGCGGCCGGAGATATTTCAACAGTGATTCTGTTGTGATGTGAAATCTACGGATTGCAAGGACTTCACGCTACTGGTCTGGAGAGTGATTCCTAGGATGCAGTAGGAGGGTGCCTTCGGTTCATCCTGTTCCTGGATGACTTGTATGGACGAGTGTCTGACAGAGTATTTCCAAAGGAGATTACGTACGTTGATTTCTTCAAACGTGCCATAGTTGATGGCGGAGAAAAGGTTTTCTCTAGCCAAATAACTAGAGTAATTTTGTGGACGTCAATTAGTAATATCTAGAGGATCTGACGATGTGGCATTCAAAGTGAATGGTGGCCAGATGTTCGAAAAGAATTCTAGCCTCAAGCCTCATCAACCGGGAAATGACAAAAATCGGGCAGGCAGCATGGCTATGTGGGTCGCTCCCATTAGGGTGTATGATCACCTATCTAGAGAAATTCCATTTGTTTCTTTAATCTATATTTGATGTTGTCCCTTTCCGGGAGGCGGTTGCTGATCCCAACCGTCGGTGATATACATTCGATACACTCAAGTGAAATGAGTGGTCGGTCATGTGTGGGCCGGGTTGCAAGACGTTCTTGTTGAACCCAGTGTATTCGTCTCTAGAGATACACGATCGGCAGGTGGTCCCATACCTTGTCAGAGTTGGAATCCAATCTCCAATAAGCACCTGCGGTTTTGATTGTATACTATATATGTGGAGCGTGAGATGCAAGCGTTCCACTAGATTGATATTTACTTGTATTTAGACATTATTATAATATTAGAGAAGATATTGTTTTCAAAACTGTTTTGGGTTATCGTAAGATAAAAACCGTCCGTGTTTATGTGTGGATTCGGTCTTACGATTATCTTTTGCTTTTGAAAGATTTTGAACTTTAAAATCATGATTGGATGATTTACCCTTAATACTGTGCGAGTTTATCTCACTCTGGTTCACCAGACCGACCTGGTGTTTTTTAAATGCTTGGGTTAGCCCGGAGTGTACAGGTTCAGGTTATCGAATGCTGTGAAGAGATGGGCTGGAAGAATTCAGACGTATGATATTATTCCGCTGTGTGGTATATAAGGACAGATTATTATAATTGTCCAGTGATGTTGATGTACTCTGATGTTGTAAGTTTATTCAAAGCTCTCAATAAAGATTATTTCTATATTATATTTTGTTCCGCTGCGATGTGAGACTCTGTGTTTGTGTTGGTTCTTCTTCTTCTATTCTTATATTTCTTTCTTTCTTATCTCACCCTCCAATCTCTTTCATTGACAATCCGGTGTTCTCGGTGTTTGAAAGGTCGGCATGAGATACAGTAAAGGTATTTATGTCGAATTTTGGTGCCGAAAATACTGGGTCGTTACATTAACTCAGTTCGATACTTAGTTTATAAACTCGGTTTCGAACTGTAAACTCAGTTCTAGCTGAGTTACACTGAGTTTCGAACCGAGTTTATAAATTCAGTTTTTGAACTGAGTCCAGTTCGAAATTGATTCTATAAACTTAGTTGGAAACTGAGTTTAACTTAGTTGGAACTGAGTTTACAATTCGAAACCGGGTTTATAAACTTAGTTTTGAACTGAGTTAAACTCAATACCGAACTGATTTTATGAACTTAGTATCAGACTGTGTTAATAACTCAGTCTTATATTTATGCAAACATCAAATCTGTTCTTTGAAATGCAAAATTCTGAATTTTGTATTTCAAAGAATAGATTTGATGTTTGCATAAATATAAGATCGAATTTAGTATTTCAAAGAACAGTTCGGTACTGAGTTCAACTCAGTTTGAAACTGAGTTTTTAACACAGTCTGATGCTAAGTTTATAAAATCAGTTCCGTACAGAGTTTAACTTAGTTCAAAACTGAGTTTATAAACTTGGTTTCGAATTGTAAACTCAGTTCCTACTGAGTCAAACTCAGTTTCCAACTCATATGTATACATATATTGGAAAAAAAACATTGAAGTTTATATGATATTAATAACAACCTAAACCGTTCAAACTTGAATTTGCTTGATCTGCATTGTGAAAGCAGATGATACCTTGAAAGGGGGGATAAATCGAGGAGGAGTCATGTACTACAACAATATCATCAACGAGCTATTAAAAAATGGTGAGAATTAGAAAGTTTGCATATTTCGTAACATGCATGTTTAATTTTACATCAAATTTACATGTGATTTATATTGTAGGTATAACGCCATTTATTACACTCTTCCATTAGGATGTCCCGTAAGCTTTGGAAGATAAATATGGCGGTTTCCTTGTCAAAAAAATTGTGTAAGAATTTAATTCACATCGAGCACCATTTTCTTTATTTGCAACTATTATACGGGTCTCCTTAAGAGTAATATGATAAATGAATGATAATATGTTTTATAGAACATAAATTCAACAAAAAGGTAAATTTAAAAAACTGTTTAAAATTTCATGTCATAAGTCATAACACTTATTTGCACCTCGTAAACTTGTACCCCTCAACCGTAACTTAAGATCGTTGTAGTTGAATTAGTTAGTTGAGCAAGGTTGTCATGGTGTTCACATCAGCATGCTTAGACAGTAGAAACTCGATTGCGGACTGAGGTATCGTGCCTGAGTTTGCAAACTCAGTCCGGACTGAGTTTGCAAACTCAGTCCGGACTGAGTTTGCAAACTCAGTCCGGACTGAGTTTGCAAACTCAATCGCGGACTGAGTGCAAACTCAGTTCCGGAGTCGCGGACTGAGTGCAAACTCAGTTCCGGACTGAGTACAAACTCAGTTTCGGACTGAGTTTGCAAATTCAGTCGCAGATTGAGTGCAAACTCAGTCACGGACTTAGTGCAAACTCAGTTGCGGACTGAGTGCAAACTCAGTTCCGGACTGAGTTTGCAAACTCAGTCGCGGACTGAGTACGCAAACTCAGTCCCAGATTGAGTACGCAAACTCAGTCGCGGACTGAGTACAAACTCACTTCCGGACTGAGTACGCAAACTCTCACCTGCGAATTATAAATATCACAAATATCCAAATTTGGCAGGAATCTTCTAGATTTTTAACAGCCAAAAGTAAATTAAAACTCAGTCCCAGACTGAGTACGCAAACTCAGTCGCGGACTGAGTACAAACTCACTTCCGGACTGAGTACGCAAACTCTCACCTGTGAATTATAAATATCACAAATATCCAAATTTGGCAGGAATGTTCCGGATTTTTAACAACCAAAAGTAAATTAAAACTCAATCCCAGACTGAGTACGCAAACTCAGTCGCGGACTGAGTACAAACTCACTTCCGGACTGAGTACGCAAACTCTCACCTGTGAATTATAAATATCACAAATATCCAAATTTGGCAGGAATGTTCCGGATTTTTAACAACCAAAAGTAAATTAAAACTCAATCCCAGACTGAGTACGCAAACTCAGTCGCGGACTGAGTACAAACTCACTTCCGGACTGAGTACGCAAACTCTCACCTGTGAATTATAAATATCACAAATATCCAAATTAGGCAGGAATGTTTCGGATTTTTAACAGCCAAAAGTAAATTAAAATTTGTGTACTCGTACTGCACATGAATATTCATTCATATGGAATTGTTGTTACATTGAGTTATTTAAAGTTGTAGTATTATCATGAATAGTTATTATACTTCTTCTCAAGTTTTTTCCTCAGTAACTAAATATGTATTTAATGTAAATTTACTTATATAGGTAGGGGAGGGAAGAATATGGTGCATGATAGAGACGACGATGAAGATGAAGATGGCAAAGGGAAATCTAGGTGTTGAACAATCAGGTGTAATTATACATTTAAAAAGTGTTTGTGTGCTTATATCTTTAGAAAAGAGAGAACTGGTTGTAATTGATCAGTAAAATAATCAAAGGCCACTGGTTCTGTTTTATCATAGCTAAATTATTATTGTATATACTTAATATATTGTTGAATAATATCGATCGAATACTCATTTCAATTGCTATTTCAAGTTTTTCACTTCGATAATGGTCCTAGATTTGTATCATGTTTCATTCAATTTGGTCTTGATCGGTTATGTGAGATTTTGTTCTGATGTAAATTCTGTGATATTTGTTGTATTCAAATTGTTTTAACTCTGGAGCTCTTGCTGTAAAAAAAAATTAAATTAGATACGGCTTAAAACCGTATCGATCTGTGAAGTTGATAGTGCCATCATGCTAACTTGATACGGTTTTAAGCCGTATCAATTTAGAAATTTGATACGGCTTTAAGCCATATCAAATACATCAATTGATACGGTTTTAAGCCGTATCAAAATCATAAATTGATACGGCTTAAAATTGTATCAAATTACCAATTTGATACAGTTTTAAGCCGTATCAATTTATGATTTTGATACGGCTTAAAACAATATCAAAGTAACATAGACGCCATTTTTTGATACGGCTTAAAACCGTATCAAATCAATTTTGATACGGCCAAGAGCACTGCCAAATTGGCACTTCTGGTGTACTGAGAACCTACGGTTTGTGTAAGAGAATTCTGACAATCCAATAGCATAGCAGAATACATACAGAAATATATTCAAGAACAATATAGTATGCGAAAAAAAATAAGAACACACAATTTATAGTGGTTCGGTTCGGACTGAACTTACGTCCACTTTGAAGGCTTTGATGATTTTATTCATGAAGGAGCTTACATAGGAAATCCGCAAATTGATTTACAAATTAGGGTTTGCTCTACGGGAAATGAGAGCAAGGTTGAGGAATCAAAAAGGCCCCCCAAATGTGACCCTTGGGGTCTTATTTATACAGAATTCGGGGGTCCTTCTGCTGTTGGGCCATTGGGCTTGCAAAAGCCTCTGTTGGCTGCTTTTCTCCTTGGTCTCAGATGTTTAGCTTCTGACCGCCTTTGTGGTGCTGATTGTAGCTTCTGGAGTGAGCGTCTCGGTCAGTTGGAGCTTCTTCGAGATTGATATGAGCTTGTCGATGCAAATGGCTTTTGGAAGACGCTTGTGCTCCCGGTTATGGCATCCGGGTGTAGTCTTCCAGTTTTCTCATGAATACTTAGAGGAGCTTGCCCTCGTGATGTATGTATATAGCTTCCGATGGAGCTTTCGGATGATGTCTAGCCTTTCGGAGGGTAACTTCATGTATTTTACCTATTGTTTATTAGAACGACCTTCCGGTGCTTGGATATTTCGGGGGCTAGTTCCGAATAGCCCTTAGGTGCTTTAGGTTTGGTGTCTTTAATGCATTAATCTCCTGATGTATTGGTGTTAAGCAGGTTAACACTGACAACCCTTCCGTCATTCTAGGTTCTGATTAGCGGAGCTCTTCCCTCCCTCTTTCTTAACTTCTGACTTAGATGACTTTTCGTTATGGAACTACCCGCGAATAGACCCTGTCGGGTACCACCTGTCGGATAGACCCTGTAGGTATTACGTTTCCTTTGAGTTCTCTCTGGTGTTTGGCTTTTTTCTTTCAGAGGATTCTTCGGTGCTTGTGTTCATCCGATACCCCTCCACCATCAGTCTGTTTATGGGTCAATTTTGGTAGTAACACCCCTCTTATCATCGGCTCCCGATATTATTTCGAATGCATCCGGGACCGTTTCTCTGTATCTCATTAGGTGTCGGTGCTACCCTTTCAGTGTCTTTTTTATTACCCTCAATCTTCTACTATTGGTGTTGGGACCGATATCCTTGTGCCCAAGTGTTGTTGCTCGTTCAACTTGAATCCTCCTTATTGCTGGTATTTGCTTTTTGGTTTGTTGCCGGGTCTTGGACTCTGTTTCCATCAGCTCCTTAGTTTTGCTCCTTTTCTTCATGATCCTAGTTTCACTGTCCGAAGCCTCTGTTCTTTCATCTTTGGAGCCTCTAGTTCTTTATACTTGGTCATTGCAAATTTTGGTGTTAACAACTAACTATTGGCATGTTCCCTGCTATGTTGGTTGGATGCAGCATGAAGCCTCACTTTAGAACTTGGTGAATATCATTCTCTTATGTTATGCGTTTTGCTTTGTTTGGCACTTGTAATCTTTTAATTATGTAATCAGCTTGTATGTGAATCTTGTCTGCTTTAGGCGGTGTTTCTTCCCTACGCAGAAGTATGCTTTTTTGTTGTAGCAAATATAGATCGTGTATATCTCCTATAATCCTTGTATTTATTATTTTTATAATAAAAGTTTGTTATGGATAACTTTAAAAACTGGTCGGCCCTATGCAAAAAAAATTACAAATCAATAATTAGTAAATACTGAATATATAACTAAATAGTAAATTAATCAACAATAATTGATTATTAATTATTAAACTACAGTAATTACTAAATAATAATTATTAAAATTATAGATTAACTAAATATATTGAATGTTTATCTTTGATTATTACATAATAATTTTTAAAATTTAATTATTAACATCAATTATTTAATAGTAATAATGACTAAATATTTAATATTTGTACTTAATTATATTTATTAATTATTTTATGTAATTAATAAATATTAAATTAAATTTAATAGTTATTAATAATTAACCATAAAAAGTATTAAATATAATTTTTCATTGATTATAAATACAAACTATCAATTATCAATTATCAATTACCAGTTATCAATTATCAATTATTAGTTATATTAAATTATAAATTATTTAATATTTAATATATATTATTATATACTCTTTTTTATTAGAAATTATTATTATTATTAATAATTGTATATTAATAAATAATAATTATTACAATGGGCATTTTATGATCATTGTAAAATTGACATCAGTCAAAACTGGTATTTTGCGACCGTTGTAAAATTGGAACCTATACAATGAGCGTTGCAAATTAAGCACCAATTAAAATGAGCAATTTGTGACCATTGTAAAATTGGCATCTATTACAATAGGCATTTTGTGAATATTATAAAAAAAATTACCTGTTACAATGACCATGAGAGAACCGTTGTTATAGCATTCTATTACAACGACCATGTTAGACCAAATTATGGCTCTAACACCCAAATTGTCTAAAATTGCAGAGAATAATAACTAGAAATGAAAGAAAATGCAACCAACACACCAAATTTACAGTGGTTCGGCGTTAATGAGCCTACGTCCACTTTATATATCTTTGATTATACATTGAATGCAAGTACAATCAATGATTTCTCTCAATCTCACTTTTACAATGATGATTCACTCAGTAATTTCGAGATAATACTAACTAGAAATAATGGAAAAATAGTAATCGTGGAAACAATACTCATAATTGCCAAAAAGATCATGAAAAATGCCAATATGGGGCTTTTTATAGGTGATATCTGCAGGCGGTTCGTGAAGATACATGGCACGGATCCCGAGGATCTCGGACCGGTTCGTAGCTTGATGAAGAAATAGTCAAAATGGCGGTTATGAACAGGTGTCGCAAGATCCTTCATTCTCGGTTCGTGAATGACCAAGCCTTGGCCACCATTCTCTGGTCGAAGGGTCGGTTCGTGACTCTATATCACGAACGGGTCGTGGGTAGCTTCTCACAAGAAGGTCGAGGAATTGGGTCACGAGCGGGTCGTGACAAGGGGATCACGAGCGGGTGGAGTCAGCTGGGTCAAGATCGGGTTATAGTGCTTCACGAACCAAGGTAAATTTGCATTGAACTTTTGTATGTGAGTCTTTCTCCATTCACATATGGATATTTGCCTTCTTGGTGGCTTAGTCACAAAACTAGCCAACATTTTGCCCCCTCGAAGTATGTTTTATCAGGGATGGAACATGCTTCGAAATTGCCGAAGTACCTTTTCTTGGAAGGGTGTGGATCAACAGTTACATCTGCTAGTACGGTTACGATGTTTGGAATAGCCGTGTCCTTTGACGAGTATAAATATCAGGCTAGGTTTCCAATTATTTCTCTGCTTATTGATTGACTTTGAACTCTTAAATTCCGGAACACATTGTGATTAATTCTTCAGGTGTGTCGTTAAACTTTTGTAAAAAATAGTGTTAAATAACTTACTTGCTTCTGTAAGTAGGAACCTCTAGCTTTCGAATCCAGTAGTCGTGTCAAAGTCGGGGTCGCCAAGCTATGCCACGGTTCGTGCCCCTTGGGTGTGTATCACGAACAAGCAGTAGATCATACCGTTGCACGAGCAATCGGTGGGCTCATTGGTGCGCTCGTGGTCCACTGGGCCTGGTCGATCCGATAAGAAAAAATAGGGGAGACCAAAAGCCCCTGTAACGACCCGTATTTTTAACGAATAATAAATAATTTATTTAGTTATTTAAATAGTGATTTGTTAATTTAAAATGATCAGAATTAAATAATATTGAATATTTAATTAATATAAATAATAGAACAATATATTTAATTTTAAAAATAGTCGGAGATAGTGGAATTCACAATATTGTGTGAATTGGATCATTTATAATATATAATTTAGTATAGAGTTGAATTATATTAACGAATATATTATATAAATAACAGTGAACGTATAATTTTATTATAATTATAATCAAGCTCAAAATGGTGCGGTAGTTCGTAATTTGGCGATTCGAACTTTAAATGAATATACATAATTCGTTCTAAGTCGGATTTCTGTGAAATAAGAAACGTTCGGATCTGGTGAACTATATTTTTCTAATGAAGGTGAAAAATGGAGATTTCGCTTTATAAATTATAAGTTATATCCAAATCAATTTTTCAAATAGTCGCTATGAAATCGCTTATAGGCCATAACGGTTATTTAATTTTAATTAAATGTTGGTTTCTAATCTAGACAAATTCTTGTAGACGTAGTTATAATTTAATTTTTAGAATTTTACTGTAATTTTTATTTTGAAAAATAAGCACTTTTTATTTTAGAGTATTTTACACCTTAAATCGGTATTTTGGGACATCACATAATAAATTAATTTGTCTATTTTATATTATTTTTGGGATCAGGGCACGTTGTTCGATATGATGGTATTTTCAGTTTTGCCATTAGTGGTCGGTAAGTGAACTAGATTTTTGATAAAGGGGTACACTAAATATTAAAGGTGGTTATACCACAAGTCCATAAGATAGAGTCTGAAAGTAGAGTAACATAGAACAAGTAAGTTGTGCTTCCACCGCACCCCATAAGACATATATTTTAACAACCATCGTAACACCAATTTTTGGGTCGCGTACTCTTGTTCGCTAGAATAAATTAGCACTGTTCATGCACTATAAGGGACTAAATTAAATAAAATAAAATAAAATAAAATAAAAGGAAAATATACTACCTTAGCAGCTAAGAAATTGTTTAGTTTTTCCTCTTTAAAGGACAGCCTACCCTAAACTAAGTAATAAAATAAAAATATATTAAGCATTACCTGCCCTAAAGTCACACAGCTAGCCGTCCCTATTACTTAATGCAGAAGGAACTCGCATGAATTTTCACATCTCAAGCTGGAACAAATTGTACCATGCTTCCTTAGTAACTAAGGAACTAAAATTCTATAAATAAACGCACTGCTCACCTCCATTTTCTTCTTCTAGAAATATATTAGTTGTGAGTTTTAATGGCTACGCAAATCAAAAACAAATTAGATTCCCTACTAAAAATTTCGATATATGTATTTATTCAAACTATTGGACTTGTTCTCTTAAATCTGTTGTGTGGTGTTCAACCAATATTTGGTTCGCTGGTTTTTTTCTCTCAACACAAACAAACATTCTAAAAGAAACTCTAAAGTAAATATACTAAGGATCCTTGAAGCAAAAGTTCAAGCACGGTTAGGTTTCATACGGATTAAGTACCATTTCCTTCGCACAAAAATAAGGAGTGCGTGCGTTACATGTAAGGTGAGGATGGCTGACGAGTTGAACTTGTGAAGTGGAAAAATAGTAATGATTTTGTGTGGTTGCGGAAAAGAAGGGAGAGCCGTACGGTGTCACATGGGGATGGTTGGCTAAAACTTTTGTGAACCGAAGAGGATGGGTATAAGCGGTTTTTGTTTGAAGAAATGAACTCGGAAGGTGATGAGAAAATGCTGTGAAGTGGATACGCAAGGGAAGGCAAGGGGGAAAATGGAGACATGTTAATGGAAGGACTGTAGCTATCAGGGTACAGGAGCTTGCGTTAAAATGGGATGGAAACTGTTCGCTCCAGGCTTTAAAACAAAGAGGAGCAACAATTAGAAACTTCTTCTGTAGGAGTGCGAGTTCGAGTATGGCATGGAGGTCGGCAGGAAGTTGTAAGGACGAGTTGAAGTGGTTGTGGAGAAATGAGCGTGGATTGGTGCGGTCATGGTTTACAGGAGTGACATCATGTTTATGCTTTCGGGGAAGAAAGCGAATAAATGGGGCGGGTCTGATTACTTTAGTGGGCCGATGTTTGTAAAGGTTAAGCCCATTTTAAATAGATAAATTATCCTAGTTTTAATTTAAAATTTATTTAAATATTTGTATAAACTTGTAATAACAATAACTTGCTCATATATTATCAGAATCCGACGAAACAAGATCCGTTGGGATCGTATGGATGGCGGCTACATAATGAAACTGATTCGGAGTGAATTGGAGCTCGTTACAATTTATTGCGAAATAAATTGCCTGATCTGAATCAACGACCGGTATTCGTTATTTACCGATTAACGAACAATGTGAGTAAATTTCATTACTCTGATCAGTTTATATTTTTATAACGTATTTTTAGATTTGATAATTGCTGGTTGATTGTTGTGTGTTGACCGTTTGGATGAACTACTAATTAATTTGTTGAGAATATAGATAATGATATATAAATATATATCGTTAATCAAATATTGATTCTGTTTATCAGAATATTTGATATTTGAAATAGAATTGATGTTAATTATATTGTTTAACATCTGTGGATGCAGGGAAACAGGTTGGAGGGATCCAACTGGGTTCCTCAATATTTAAAATACTTTTTATATACATTGTGATACATAATGTGATATATAATCTATGATTGATTATGATGAAACTGGTTTTGTTATTTGGTATTTTAAATACCATAAGAAATACTGGAATGTAAAAAGGGAATTTTCAAAGTGTATATTGAAAATAAAATATTTATATAAAATCAATGGATTTTATAAAAAGGAATTATTTGGAAAAATAAATAATAACTTCTGTATAAGATTATTAACAGTTATATGAATGTTTTAAAAGTTCGTTTTTTGTATAAATACTGAAAGAAGGTAATAAGAGGTAAATAAGTGAGTATATGGAGTAAATATAATTATAAATGGAATATTTATTTGGAAAATAAATATAATTATAAAAGGAATATTTATTTGGAAAGTAAATAGAATTATAAAAGGAAATATTTGGAAAATGAATAGAATTTTCTAAAAAGAGAATTTTACATTAGGAAGGTTTAGACCCATGCTTCGCACACGGGTGTAACATGATATTGATTTAAAGCAAATATTTAATAGAAAACTGTTTTAACAAATAAATTAAGGAGAATACTTTATAAATGATGTTTATAAATTAAGGAAATGTTTTTCATTTGATAAATTGAATATATAAATTTGAATTTATATAGAGAAGTAAAAATCGGTTTTAACACCGATAATTGAAATGGAATGTGAAGATAGTAGTTATAAAGGAAATTTGCAATGAGATTATAAATGTTGTAAATGAAATAAGATTTGTATGAATAATTCTGTAAATATAAATATAAATAGAATTTGGGTTTGAGATATTGTTTTTAAATATGAAGTCAAACTGTTTTGATTATATAAAGAAGTATTATTCACATTCTATGTGAAAAATTAGATTAAAGTAAATATTTTGCAAATAAAATATTATAAAGGAATTTGGGGTTTGAATTAGGAATTTAAATGGAATTACTAAAATTAGAAACTGACTGAAAATTAGTTGAATTGAATGGCTTTCTCAGTATCCATCTGATGTTGGTTTCGGCCTTCGGGGTTTATATTTGGGAAGTTGTTCTCTTACTAGTTTACAGTTAGAGACTGATAGAGGTGGAAAGATATTGATGCATGAATCAGAAATGGAAACGTTTTCCAAAGTTAATAACGTATATTTTCTTATTTTTAAGGAATTTATGAATATATGGAAACGATAAATGGGAAATTGGGAAATGAAATGATAATTGAATGGTAAGATTTCCATTTGGGAATACGAACATTGTTTGTACACATGTTTTCCTTTGATAGTTAAATAACCGACTATCAAAGTTTTGACCATTTCAGTTGCCAATACGGAGAGACCGGGATCACATTTATTATCTGAAAACCACTCCGTATGGTAATTACCGTTTCGACTCAAATATATCGAAGACAATTGAAGACGAAATTTATGCAAGGTTTATTCTGGCGATCCTATGCAGAAATTGCCTAAGATGGATTTATAGAATAATTCCTTCGGGTTGTCCAGTCCTAGGACAACTTGAATGGACGAATGTCTGACAGAGTATATCTGGTAGATCGCGTAAGTTGATCGTTTCAAACATATTTGCGTTGGTGGCGGAGGAATTCGTTTCTCTTAGGTTATACCCGTGGTATTTTTGGAGAAATAAATTTGTGATTTGACGTGTATGACGATGTGGCAACCAAAGTAAATGAAGAAGTGATCTGTTAAAAGATACATTATGACCTCAACCCTCATCAAATGGGAAATGACAGAAATCAGGCAGGCAGCATGGCTAAGTGGATCGCACCCAATTAAGGTATATTGTCACCATCTAGAGAATATTCATATTTGTTACTTCTTTCAATTATGTATCTCCCGGGAATGGTTATGTTGGTATACCAACCGCAAGGTGACAATATATTCGGAACATTCAAGCGAAATGAATGGCCGGTTATGTGTGGCTGAGTTACAAGATGTTCTTGTTGAACTCCAGTGTATCACTTCTAGAGTACACTGATTAGAAGGTGGTTCCATACCTTGTCACAGTTGGGAATTCATTATCCAATAAGAGCCTGCGATTTTTGATTGTATATTATGTATGTAGAGCGTGAGATGAAAGCGTTCTACTAGATTGCCATCTATTTGATTTAGACATTATTATAATATCAAAAGAGATTTGATAAGAAGAACGTTTTGGGTTATCGTAAGGTAAAAATCATCCGTATTTATGTGTGGATCGGTCTTACGATTATCATTTCTTTTGAAACGGATTTGGAAAAGTTAAACCAAGTGTTTGGAGTTTACTCACACCAGTCACATGACTGACCCAGAGTTTATTTTGTTTTGTTTTCCCTAAACTCTTGGGTGCCCAATTTTGTACGGGCAGTCAAGTAGTCGGGATTTTACAGATACTTGGAGAGCTGGAGCAGGAGGCTTCAGGATTATATAGCTATTGTTATTTCCGTTGTGTTGTAAGTGTTGTACTCTGATAATAGTATTGTATACCGATATTGTTTTATTCCAAAGTTATGTTATATAATATATTGTATTCGTTCCGCTGTGAGATTTGTGTTACTCTGATGTTGTTGTAGTTGTGTTCTTCTTCTTCTATTCAAATTTTCTATCTTATCTATTCTCACCCTCTAACTTCTTTCTATTGACGTTCCGGTATTTCCGTTGCTTGAATAGTCGACATTGAGTTTATGTCGATAACCAAGGTTGCAAATCTCCCGGGTCATTACAGCCCCTGTGTAAGCTATATAAGCCAGCCCCCCTCCCTTTCTCCTTTTTTCTTTCTACCTTTTCACTCTTGCCGCCGTAGCTTTATTCCTTCAGCTTAAAAACCTAACTCATCCTTTCCCCCAAAATTAGCAACGCCCCCTTAATCCATTCTAAAAAGGTAATCAAAGCGATCTCGACTACGATTTATTTCCTCCTTCATTTTTCTTTAACTCCAAAGGGTTTGCCGTGGATTCTTGAGCCTGTCGCTAGCCAGTAGCAATGACGGCGGCGGAGTTTGCGGCGTTGAGGCCTGAAAGTGGAGGTGATGTATTAGGTTCGATTCAGATGGAGGGCGTGGATTTATAGGTAGGAGAAAGAGTTGACAAGGAGGAAGACGAGTCCCAACAGGTCGATTCGTGAATGGCGTGATGGTGCGGTTCGTGACGACGTTGAGTTGGAGGAAGTGAGGCGAATGGAAGCGTGCTTCAGCGCTTTGGTTCGTGGGCCATCTTGTTGAAGTGGATCGTGAAGGAGGATTTAGATCTAGGGTTGAATTACAAATAGGAGCAAGGCATTGGTTCGGGTCGTGAAAGTGGGAGAAGCATCGGTTCGTGAGAAAGGTGGATCGGGTAGGGTCGTGGAGGTAGCTCACAAGCCCCTCGTTCACGAGTTAGTAGGTCTCTCATTTTAACTCTCGACCCGAATCCAGACCATGACCTAGGGCTCTGTCCACGATCCATACTTACTTCACGAGCGTCCCCTGGTCACCAACCAAATTCTCTTTCACGAGCCGACCTTTGATCACGAGCCGACGCATAAGGCCTTAGCGAGCCAGTTTAACTAGCAAACCGACCTACATTTTGACTGAAATCTTATGCAACTCTAACACATCAATGAACAGTTAGGATAGAGCCTTCAAAATGAACCTTGTGTACTGAATGACCACACAAATTGGCAGCATACAACGATCAATTTTACGTTTATCTGATTAAATTTATGCTTTTCTTTTCCAGTACCATACACACCCAAACACTTCAGCACTTGTACACACACGGGGTTCACGGGTAATTGTGTTCTAATCTCTCATGTTTAATCACCAACACAGCCATGTCTGATAGACGCTCAACAAGAATATCAGAGAAAAGTGCAGATCTAGAGTCATCAAATTATTATAATCCTGATGTACTCCCATCAGACCCAGATTTGAGTAATTCTAACTCCGAATATGAGACAGATCTTGATACAGAATCGACATCTTCTGAGAGCACATCACTTAAGGAAGAGGATGATGACCCATCTCCTAATGAAATCGAGGGTGTTAAAGAAGTGGAGAAAGAAAAACTGAGTGACTCTACAGTCTCCAAATTAGATGATATAAAACTTGAGATGTTAAGCCTAAGGCATGGGATTCCCTGGGTTGATGTGAAAACTCCAGAGAAAGGAGATAGACCCCACTCCGGCCTGGAGGGGTACATGGCTATCAGCAGAGTCACGTGCTTGGTGGGCGACATTCTCCATTTCCTCCAATTGTCGTCGATCTTCTGAGACGAATACGCATTGCTCCTATGTAGCTCCATCCCAATGCTTATGCAGCTTTGTACACATTGTATATCACATATGCAAAGATTTTAGAGGCTGAGCTTACATTCAAAGATTTGAACTTCTATTACTATTTCAAGCATCGCTCCACGGGGACTCCGAACTTCATTTTCTTTGAATCGATCCCCTCCAGGAAGGTATTGTCAGACGGACATAACAATTTAGGAGATGCTAAGTCTGACTGGTTTTGCATAAAACATCAAGCTGGATGTGCGAGGAAATGGCTGCAGTCAAGTAGGTCCCGAATCCTTCATTACATATTTCGTTATATGGTTGAAGAGTTGATATTTTCCTTTCTATGTACAGCTCATGTAACAACCCGCACCTCCGTTCATGCAAGTTATTGTCCCCAACTTAGTCACCATATAGGTGTGGGGTTTTGCTCCTCAAAAGGCCTCGACGTTAGTAAGAGATGGGCTCTACTATATAAGTACCCACTTCACATAGGCTTCCACGTAGGACTTAGGGGTGTTACATTCTCCCCTCCTACAGAGCCCAATGTCCCCGTTGGCCCACAAACACCTCATCCAAACACTGTGGTCCACATTGGAGCCATAATTCCGGCTGGGTATTGGCTCTGATACCACTGTAACAACCCGTACCTCCGTTCATGCAAGATATTGTCCCCAACTTAGCCACCGTATAGGTGTGGGGTTTTGTTCCTCAAAAGGCCTTGGCGTTAGTAAGAGATGGGCTCTACTATATAGGTACCCACTTCACGCAGGCTTCCACGTGGGACTTAGGTGTGTTACAACTCATAATTCCCAAAAGACAGAAGTTTCAGTAAACGAAGATCGATTATCCCATCTTTTAAAGAGCAAATACGACTTTTGTAGAATCAGGAAGTGTATAACCGATGAGAATCTTCCCAAACATCATCTTTTGGACATACGACTTGGGCTTGATGCGGGTGGCAAGCCTTACAAATACGTGCCCCTACTCAGACAGTTGGGGAATCTAGTAGCATGCCCTCGGTCGAGGGAGAAGTGAACACAGAAGCCACGAAGACGACCGAGTTTCATAAGAGTCCTTTACCGATGATTGATCAGGATAATGAGGATTTGAATGTATACAAAGGGGATGAAATCCGAGCCGACGAACCAAAGAAGGTTTCAGTTTCCAAGGGGCAGTCTCCCCCAAGGACTCCACCACCAGTAGAGCCTACCACTCATGATGCATTAAAAGAGGAACAGATATTTGGGGAGTTATGAAAGATCCCCCGGCCAAATAACATCTACACACCTGAAGACTTTGGATGGAAGCCATTCTTCCCTATCTCTGAGGAAGAAACCACTCCCACCAAAGAGAAAGATACCGTACAGATGAGCCTTGCTCTAGGCCCTGGTCCATTAGGGGGGATTACACGAGATACACAAATCACATGCACCACTTGTCACAACACTCATGTACTATTTTTATTAACGGATCTCATACTTATTTGTTATTCTTTGCAGGAAAAATGTCTCGTTGCTTCTCGTATTTTCATCGTGAATTTCGTGGTTGTACTCCCAGACTCAACCCCGTATCTGAACATGACCGCAGTGAAAATCAGGGAAGAGATTGCCAACGACACCGTGATTCTTATCAGTCTCATTCTACACGGTCTCGCTCTCCTTCAAAGCAAGACCCTAGGAAATACCATAGTCGTCAAGTGCTACAGGAGGGAGGCAAGCAGCTTCCTAAAGATCTGACTCCCCCAAAGAGTATACCATCTAAGAGTAAATCTTCGAAGAAGCATCATGAATCCAAAGACAAAGACAAGGGTCCAAGCAAAAGTTCAGAAAAAGATAAGGCAGCTCTTGTCCCATCTGGTCAGCACCACTTGGACACTGCCACTGTACAGGAAGGGGTCCTTACTTCTGAAAATAAGGCTAAACTAGAAAGTAGTTCCCCGACATCTACTTTGAAAGGATGGTGTTTGTTCCAGATCTTGAACCGATTCCAGAGGACTGGGATGCTGAAGTTGTGGGCCAAGTCGGTCTTATGGCCAAACAATATAGGGTGATGAAGAAGCATGTAAAGAATCTTTCAGACATTATCTATCGTCTGGAAATAGACGCTGCTAGGGCTAGGATGAAAATTGATCACGATGCGAAGGCCAGGAGGAAGGCAGAGAAAGAACTTGAGGATGCATAAGTTCAGCTCTCTCTAGCTCAGCGGAATGTTGAAAGTTACAAAACTGAGTTAGAAAGCGCAAAGAAACGCTTCCATCTTGAACTTGATTCCAACAGCCAAGAGCGAGTGGCTCTAAAGATCACAATATCGCTTTGTCGTGGAAAAGGCCGCCTGAGAGAGAGAAATGGCAAGTTTAAAATACAAACTTGCTCATGCTGAGGAGAGAGTGGCCCTTGCCAAAGGCAATGCTAATGTAGCTCTCGAGTCCGCCTCCACTGCTACTGCTAAACTTGATGCGGCTGAGAAGGAGATAGAGGAATTCGATGAACTGCTAGTGGACTTCTTTGCTCAAGTCATTCAGACTCGAGATATCTCTTTGATCAGTAACTATCCCACCACCTTGGTAAATGTATGGGAGGAGATTGTCGAGAGTGGGAGGCGACGCTTGAAGGTTGAGGAAATCGATGAGGGCCAACTCATGCATACTGTTCTCAGAGGTGGAGAGCCTGAGGCTTTAGCAGAGGGTAGGCGTCAAATCCAGGAGGCCATGGAGAAAGAAAGGCTTGAGCTCAAGGGTAAGAACAAAATTCACAAGAGTTCAAGCTCAGCACCGGAACCCAAGACTTCTGAGGTTGAGGAGTATAATCCGGACGATCCCTTAATCTCCGAGTTCCCAGTTCCCCCAGCAGTTGGGGTTTCTACTACGACTTCGGGTGAGTAGACAGCCGAAGGTATCTCCATATTCTCTCCACAATTTGTCAAAGCTATTGTAACTTGTCATCCCATTATTGAGCAAACAACTAAGAAGACCACATTATCTCCCAAACTAATAACGGTTGCTTCTCATATTATATGTGTCAATCCGTCAAAGAAGGATGCAACAAGACAAGCAGAGGTTGAGAAAGTCAGTGTACCTCCTAGTGCTGAAGTTTATGAGGTCCCAAGGCAAACCGAGGGCACAACAACCAAAAAGGCCATTGTGGTATCAAACACCGATGTTCCCAAGGATTTGAAAATCATTGAAGCTTTACAGGATACCGACGGTGGTAATGGAGATGAAGAAGAGGAGGTCACCATCATGGGAGAGACAAAGGATGAAGACAGCATGACTTTGGCCGACTTGAAGGCCAAGAAGGATGAACAGCTGGCCTTAAAAATAGAGGAGCAAGAGCCTCTAAATGTGCCACCTATCTTTGTAGCTGATCCCAAAGCAGGGTTAATTATAAAGTTGTCTACTAAGTCGATAACTACATAGCTCGCATCCCAATCCTCTGACCTTCCACAGGATCCTCCTTCGGATAAGAAGAAGAGGAAAAAGCATGATAAATCTGATGCCGACAAGGAGGAGCCAGAGAAGCAAATGAAGGAGAAGAGGCCAAGGTCATCTCCAAAGCCCAAGTAGAGTTAGTTTGCTTATGTGTTTTCTCTTTTTAGTTGTTTCACTGGCCTTATGATGTGGTCGCGAGTATGGCTTTCGCATTTCGTCTAGCCTTATCTTGTAAATATGCACTTAGTAAATGAAAATTTGTTTCTTTTGCCACATTGTGTACCTATGAATACCTCACAATTAGTCACTCATATATATATATATATATATATATATATATATATATATATATATATATATATATATATTCAAATCGCAAGTAAGTCATGAATGAAAGCATATCATAAGTTTTTCATTGTAAGCACAACATAAAAACTTTTGTAATGCATTATTGTGTGTCAAGTAGTATGTGTATATATGCCCCCAATCAATCGTCGACGTGGTGCTTGGCCAGGGCTCGTTGAGGATTGATTAGGATTGATATTGCATAGCCCTCCACGTCCGGACATGGAGGGTTCGAGCTCATCTTTCAGTCTTACCCCCGATACTTCAGCGGGGTAGGAGACCTTTAATGGCATTTAATCAATGTGCCTTTATACTGTCCTATCGTATGCCCAGGATAGAGTTCGAACTCATCTTTCAATTTGGCCCCCAATCCTTCAGCGGGGTAGGAGTTCTTTCGTGATGCTCAGTCTCTGGCGCCTTTATACTCTCCCGTCGAATGCCAAGGGTAGAGTGCAGTCGAGACGGTCTTTATAATTATGGTGCACCTTCACGCCTCATGGACAATTTATCTCCTTGTCCTATGTACTCTTTCTCAGGTCCTGAGAAGTAGAGCTTCGGTAGTTGTGTCATTTACTTTACTGCACCCTCGATGCTCTGCATATAGAAATTATAACAGTTCATGTAAGTTAAGGATGAAAGAGTAAATAAGAAATGGTGCGGCAAAGGTAAATGACACACGGTATTTTATAGTGGTTCGGTCGAATCATGACCTACGTCCACTTTATAATCTTTTTCTTATACAACCGGACTATTCTAGACAAGTCGTGCCTTTTTACATGGTCCTAAAAACAAAAGAGTAAAAATGACAGTTTCATGTCAAGTAGTGCGGCAAATGCTAGGCATTCCACACTCTGGGGATTTTGTTTCCATCCACAGTCACTAGCTTGAAAGATCCATTATCAAGTCTCCATAGGATGGTATAGGGTCCTTCCCATTTTGGGCCCAAATGTACTGGGGGTGGAAAGACACACTTCAGAACCAAGTCTCCGGGTTCAAAAGTTCGCGCTCGGACCTTTCTGTTGTAATACCGAGCGACCTGCTGTTTGTGCCTCAAGGCACAGAGGTCTGCTTCGTCCCTTTTTTCTTCAACCATATTCAGGGATTCGAGGAGTAACTCCTTATTGGTCATCGGGTCATAGTAGGTGACCCTGTGGGACGGTACTTCTAATTCGACCGGGATGACTGCCTCAGATCCAAAAGACAAGAAGAAAGGCGTGTGCCCCGTAGCTGACTTCAAAGTTGTTCGGTAGGCCCACAATGCCAAGGGTAACTCATCGACCCACATGGCTTTGGCCCGCTTCAACCACTTCTTCAGAATGAACTTGATTACTTTGTTTGTCGATTCTACCTGTCCATTTGATTGCGGATGTGCCACAGCTGTGAATCTCTTCTCGATGTGATATCTCTGGCAAAAATCCCGAAACTCGGTGTTGTCAAGTTGGGTCCCATTATCTGTTATGATGACTTTCGGGATTCCAAATCGACAAATAATGTTTCTAACAACGAAGTTTATCACTCGCTTGGTTATGACCGTGGTTAACGGTTCTTCCTTGACCCACTTAGTAAAGTAATCCACGACTATAATGGAAATTTTCGCTCCGCCCTTTGCTATGGGGAGGCTTCCAATAATATCAATTCCCCACACAGTGAAGGGCCATGGACTCATCATCATCTTCAACTAGCTAGGAGGTGCCCTTGGAATTTTCGAAAACTTCTGGCATGCGTCGTAACGTCGTGCATACTTAGCCGCATCTTTATTCACAGTGGGCCAGAAATAGCCATATCGCAGTATCTTCTTTGCCAGTGTTTGTCCTCCAATGTGGTCGCCACACTTACCTTCATGAACTTCTCTCAACACTCTTTCTATGTCGTTGTGGGCTATACATCGGAGGAGCGGCATTAAGAACCCTTGTCGGTATAAAACTTTGCCTTGCATAACATATCTAGAGGCTTTGCGAATGACAGCACGCCTTTCGCTCTTTTTGTTGGGAAGTGTCCCATTTATCAGGAAGTTCTTTAAGGGTGTCATCCATGATTCCCTTTCCGGCTCAGTCTCCAGTACATGATCAACTTCCATCTGATCGATGCTTGGAGACTACAGTACCTCTATCGGGACCATCTCTGTGTCCTTAGGGTTATCAGAACTAGCCATCTTGGCCAACTTATCTGATCTCTGATTCTCTGATCGGGGGATATGTGTTGTTCTGTAGTGTTTGAAGCCATTCAGCAATTTTCTTACTTCCTTCAAATATGATACGAGCCTTGTCCCTTTGGCCTGAAACTCTTCATTGACCTAGTTCACAACTATCTTGGAATCGCAAAAAATATCCAGTTTCTCTATTCCCAACTCCTTTGCAAGCCTGAGCCCGGCAATCAGGGCTTCGTACTCCAAGTCATTGTTCATAGCGTGGAACTCTAATCTCAAAGCATAGTATATCAATCGTTTTTCAGGGGTTACAAGCACAACTCTAGCACTAGACCATCTGACATTCCTGGCTCCATCAGTATACATCATCCAAGAGTTGGGGTCAGTTAGTAGTTTTGGGGTATCCGCTTCTTCACTCACTACATCGTCCTCTGGAATAGTAAATTCTGCTATAAAATCTGCCAACACTTGCCCCCTTATTGATCTTTGGGGCTGAAAGTTCAGATCTAATTGACTCAAGTCAATATTCCATTTGAGCAGCGTTTCTGACGCCTATGGTCTCTGCAACACTTGTCGGAGCGGATGGTCAGTGTATACAGTGATGGGATGAGCCTGAAAATAATGGTGAAGCTTTCTAGATGCGATCAACAGACTATATGCGAGCTTTTCTATCTTTGGGTAGTTCCGTTCTGCTGCCGCTAGCTTCTTACTTACGTAGTACACAAGCCTCTGGACTTTATCTTCTTCTCTTACCAGGGCTGAGCTTATTGCGTGGGACGACACTGCCAAGTACACGAACAAGTCCTCATGATCTACCGGCTTAGACAATATCGGGGGGTTTTCTAGATGATTCAGAAGGTTCTGGAATGCTTCTACACAATCAGGGGTCTATTTGAAATTGCGCTTCCCTCGCTTTATCAAATCAAAAAATGGAATACACTTATCTATAGCTTTAGAGATAAACCTACTTAATGAGGCTACTTTCCCAACAAGGCTTTGCACATCTCTGATTTGTCTTGGTTCTCGAATATTTCTGATTTCTGCGATCTGATCTGGGTTGATTTCAATTCCACGCGAACTAACGATAAAGCCCAATAATTTTCCAGAGGCAACTCCAAACGAACACTTCAGGGAGTTAAGCTTCATCCCGTATCACCTAAGGATGTCAAACATTTCTACTAGGTCGGTAGTATGGTTGAACAATTGTCTGGACTTCACAAGCATGTCATCCACGTACACTTCCATCGTCTTCCCAATCTGACTGTAGAACATCCGGTTTACTAGTCGTTGATATGTAGCCCCAGCGTTCTTTAAGGCGAAAGGAATCACTACATAGCAGTACAATCCAAAATCTGTAATGAAGCTGGTACGCTCTTGGTCCGGAACATGCATAGGAATTTGGTTATATCCGGAATATGCATCCATGAAGGGGAGGAGTTTGTGACCCGTCATCGAATCCACCAATTGATCGATTCTAGGAAGTGGAAAACTGTCTTTCGGACAAGCCTTGTTCAAATCTAAAAAATCGATACAGGTGCGCCATTTTCCGTTGGCCTTCTTTACCATAACCGGATTTGAAATCCATTCTGGGTAAGTTGAATCTCTAATGAATCCATTGCTCCTCAACTTCTCAACTTCTTCTTTTAAGGCAGCTGACCTCTCCGGGCCAAACATTCGCATTTTCTTCTTAACATGTGGGTGCTTCGGGTTGATGCTCAATGAGTAGCGCATAATTGATGGGGATATCCCACACATATCAGCATGGGTCCATGCAAACATGTCCAGGTTGGCCTTCAGGAAATCGGTCAATTCTTCTGCACGAAGAGGGTCTAAATGGGATCCGATCTTCAAAACCTTCACTGGGTCATCATCATCGATCGTAATATCCTCAGTCGTCTTGTTAGGAGTCACCATTATTCCCCTAGGTTCCTCGTCTTCTCTAGGATCTATATCATTGGGCAGTTCTATGGGCGGCTCCTTTGGGGCCGTCTTTAATTGCTATATTGAATCATCTTTTGTGGGTGGAGGAGTGCCCTTTGGTTCTATGTTTAATCCTTTGAGCAACAATTTCAACTCTGCTATATAGCAGGGTCGTCCAGCGATTTGGTCACCTCTGACTACTCCCACTCCTGCATCCATTGGGAACTTTAACAATAGGCACCAGGGTGCAACACAAGCCCTGAATTCAGCTAGGGTCGGTCGGCCCAAAAAGGCATTATAAGGCAATTCGATATCCAACACCACAAACGGAAGAATTCTCACTCTCCGACAATCTCCTTCTCCTTAAGTTACTGACAATTCCACATATCCGATCGGGGATGTTGAGGCTCTATTGAAGCCACGTATCCATCCATCACAGGGCTTCAAATCTTTCGCTTCAAGCTTCATCTGATCAAATGCTTTCTTAAACAAAATTTTTGCTGAACTTCCATTGTCCACCAATACCTTGTGGACCAAAGCAGGACCGATAGTTGTCGTGATCACTAAAGGGTCCTCAGTGGGGGAATGAACTCCAACACTATCTCTATCACGAAAGATGACATCGTCGAACATTGTTTTGTGCTGCTTTACCGGGGCTGTAATTTCAGGATTAATATACTCCCCTACTTCGAGGTGTTTGGCTGCATTTACATATTGGTCCATTACCCTAAAGTTGTGTCCAATAGGATGAGTTCCTCCTATTATAGTTTTGATGGCAATGTTCTTTCCTTTCTGCTAAGCAGTAGGCCTACCCACCAGTTGGTTTTGATTCGGGGCCTGTCCAGCTTGTCTTATGTCTCTCGAAGCAACCTTATATTCATCCAACATTCCTCCATGAAGTAGCTTCTCGACGACATCTCTCAAATGATGGCATTCATTGGTGAAGTGACCATGGGTCTGATGGAAAAGGCAAAACTTTCCTGTCTCACGTTCTTTCTCCGTTGAATCCCTCGGTGGAGGTCTCTTATACTGAAGGACGTTGTAGGTATGTAGGAAAATATTTTCTAATGTATCATTCAATGGTGTGAAGTTTTCAAAAGCCTTGAATCAAGGCCGCTTCTGAGAACCGTTTTCCTGATTCTTCTTTTGACCGTTATTCCCAGATTGGCGGCCAATGCCCTGATTCTTATTTCCAATGTTCACCTCCACCATTCCTGAACTGTCGCCAGATTGTTTGATGACTACGTTACTCTGTATATCTTCTTTATCGGTGGCCTTTCTCTTTCGATTGGCATATATCTCTTCCTGACGTAGTCAGATGTTAGCTTTTTCATAGAACATTTCTCTAGTCAGCGGCGGCTTGCCGTCTAAATATGTTCCAAACTTAGTATCTTTTTCCACTCCATCAATAAAGGCCATCAAGACAGTCTCTTCGTGAGGGTCTCTAACCTCTGTGACTGGTAAGTTAAAATGATCTAAGTAGGACCTCAAAGTTTCATCAAGGCGTTGTTTAATGAGAGATAATTCAATGATATTTTTAGACCTCTGAGCATGAAGCCAGAATTGGTTTACGAATTGCTCACTCAATTCCCTAAAACTGGAGATAGATCGTGCTGGCAAGCGGGTAAACTACATTAATGCCACATCCTCTCGGAATATCGGGAATGCTTTACATTTTACTGCGTCGGGAGCAGCGGCGGCATTCACGTACCATGAATACCTCATTAGATGTTGAACTGGATTCGTCTTAACCGAATAGTGGTTCATAGTTGGCATGTTGAATTTCCTCGAGAATCGGACATCTAATATGTCATCAGTATAGGGCGTATGACTGTGTTCTATACCTGAATCCTCGTTTCTCTGTCCATGGCTATCTGCCATGATTAGCCTAACCATTGCTTCAACATCATCATTGGTCAATGTAGATTTAGGATCAGCACTCCTTCCCCTGCAGGGCCCTCTTATGTCTCTTCAATGTGTTGTCGCGAAGTCTGGGGCTTGAGTGGAACTTCCTTGTCCCCTGTTGCCACGATCAATCACGCGGCGAGGGGGTGGTAATGGCTGATTTTGAACAGGGTCAACTATGCCTCTATTCCTAGGTAATGGAGCGGGATCATTTAAGTTACAATTATCAGGTCCTAGATTGAGGGTCGCCTCTTCTCGAGAAGGAAGTGATCCAAATCGAAGTTGTTCCACATTTTCAGCCCTTTCCAGCGGTCGTCGTGGAGATCTTGGAGGCTTCTACGATGAGGACGAGTGCTCTGGAGTAGGAGGATAAGCCGGCGGAGGTGTCCTCTGCCTTTGGAGGTCATTACTTCGCCTATCCAATGCAGTAATATTTTGTCGTAATAAGGAACTCTCTTGCCTTTGGGCTGCCAACTCATCATTCGTCCTATCCAACATATCGAGCACATGAGAGAGTTCTCCTTCAGTTACCGGAGCAGAGACATGTAACTAATCATCAGCATTAGCTCTTGGACGTAGAGTACTGGAGCCAAGTCAAGCAGAAGCACCAGCACGAGCACGACAAGCCATAATTTCCTTTCCGGGTCAAGTCGTGGTCCTATGGTGAGTGCGGTTCGTGATCCCCTCTTCAGGTTCCTGGCTCGTGGTTTCCTTCTGAAGTCGGCTCGTGGTGGCATTGGTGGTGCGGCTCGTGGCACCCTCTACGGGGCGGCTCGTGATGACATCCTGTGACAGGGTCGTGACCCCTTCCACGGGTCGGATCGTCCCCTGTGAGCCACGAGCTGGGAACTCCACTTCAGCCTGCTCGTGAACACTTTCCTCATTAACTTCGTTTGCTCGTGAAGCTCGTAAATTCTTGGTCTTCTTTCCAGCCATAATGTCTTGACTTTGCTGAAATCTTCAAAAACCAAAACAGTGGAAATTCGAATTACTTTCTTCGGACATGAATATCCAAATAGTAGAGCAATAATACGATATGCTGAGACTTCGGTTCTCAGTGAAAGCACCAAAATGTTTGACCAAATTATGGCTCTAACACCCAAATTATCTAGAATTGCAGAGAGTGATGACTAGAAATGAAAGAAAATGCAATCACACACCAAATTTATAGTGGTTCGGCGTTAACAAGCCTACGTCCACTTTATATGTCATTGATTATACGTTAAATGCAAGTACAATCAATGATTTCTCTCAATCTCACTTTTACAATGATGATTCACTTAGTAATTTCGAGATAATACTGACTAGAAATAATGGAAAAACAGTAATGGTGGAAACAATACTCAGAATTGCCAAAAGTTTCCTGAAAAATGCCCAGTATGGGGCTATTTATAGGTGATATATGCAGGCGGTTCGTGAAGACACGTGGCATGGATCCCGAGGGACTGGTTCATGGCTTGACGGAGAAATAGTCAAAATGGCGGGTATGGACAGGTGTCGCAAGATCCTACATTCTCGGTTCGTGAATGACCAAGTCTTGGCCACCATTCTCTAGTTACTGGGTCGGTTCGTGACTCTATATCATGAACGGGTCATGGGTAGCTTCTCACGAGTGAGTCGAGGAACTGGGTCACGAGCGGGTCGTGACAGGTGGATCACAAGCGGGTGGAGTCAGCTGGGTCACGATTGGGTTATAGTGTTTCACTAACCAAGGTAAATCTGTCTTGAACTTGTGTATATGAGTCTTTCTCCATTCACGTATGGATATTTGCCTTCTTGGTGGCTTAGTCACAAAACTGGCCAACATACCAGCTCTTGTCCGTTGTAAAAAGGGCGTTGTATAGGACATCTATTACAACAGTCCAGATATGACCATTGTCATAGCATTCTATTATAACAAGCAGCCATTGCCCATTGTAAAAGGGAAGTTATAATAGGGTATTTTGATTATAGCAGATAAATAATTGGATTTGGGTACATCCTCCCATTTTGATACTATGAGTACGAAACCAGCATGCACTCACAACTTGTTATAAAGCAGATGCAACTCCATATATTTACTTCTACGTATTACTTCATTAGAAGAACATTATGCATGTGCATCGTGCTATATAATGAGTTAGTAGAAGCTAGATGGCAGTTGAATGTGAGGCTATGTAACAACATTGTTAGCTTCATTATTGGTTACTATCAAGTCTATCACCCAAATGAATGGGATCCACAGTATAATAATATATGATATCGCTAACACAAATCATAGAAATGCATGAAAAGTAAAAAATACCACAGAATTATAGGGGTTTAGCAATGCGCCTATGTCCACTTCTTATTATCTATTTTTTAATGTTTGATTATAGATGAAATTATTTTTCATATAATAATTTCGAAGAGAAAAGAGGTGAACCTTGAAATAAACGGAATCAGTGCATGAAAGAGTCAAAAGGTTCCTCTCAAATGAAGCCCCTGGTATTTATTCTTGCGTTCAATCTGATTCGGTAGGCAGTTGAGTGTGAGGTGCAGAGTAGTGGAATAGGTGGGGAACGTGGATAAAATAGTGTGACATGTCACCTGGAGTGACTAGTCGAGATCTAGTCAATCCAGATCGGTATGGCCTTAACGATCTAAATAATACTGACCTAGAGTTATGCATTTGTGCTGATGTAGATTTCCACTTCGATCCATGCTTTGTCAAGCTTCTTAAGTCCAAACCGAAGTCAAATGAGCAGACTCCATGAAGTTTTGTGCTATATCCAAGTATCCAAGACAAAAGCATTGATCCCTTGCTTGGTCTATTGGCTGATTTGGGGACCATCTGGGTTGACGAAATGATCTAATCCAACTAGGCCGGAGGAGGGAGTGCGAAGATGAAGAGGGGTATGGAGGAAGAATGGGCTTAGCAGTGGATATGAAAAATGAGTTTTGTATCCCATAAATGCCCTTCACTTTTTTTATCCGATGGTGGAGGCCTCTTGTGGGAGATGAATAATACAGGATACGAAGATAAATTCGTATCTTAGTGGAGTACCGATTTTCACCAAGTCTTTGGGATATGAAATCTTGATTTCATATACCATGAACTTGCGTGAATCTTGTGCATCTGGTTCGGATACGAAAAGAAAGGTTGAGAAAATGAGGGGAGGATTGGTAAAATGGAGAAGAGTGTACCAGGAAAGGGATACAAAATCTTGTGATAGGCATGGGATACAAAATGTAAATTTCGTATCCAGCAGTTCCACCGAGTTTTCATATCTTGGGTGTTGAGTGTAAGGAGTACGAATTTTCAGGAGTTAGTGGGATATGAAATGTTAATTTCATATCCGGTCGCTCCAAATTTTTGTGTCCTCACACTTGGTGATTCTCGAGTTAAGATATTAGGAATAGAGACTTTCTCGAGCTTATAGGGATTCAAAACATGATTTTGTCTCCCGGAAACTTGGGAAATTTTCAAATCCGAAATCTCAACTCTCGAATTTTGATCCATACGCGAAGTTACGCGATCGGGTGGAGTTTGAACATGAGGGTTGAATTGCATAATGCATTAATGTTCGAATGACCTACTTGTTAGAAACGACGATTGGAACATGCACATATGATTACAGCATAAGCTTGGACTATGGACATATAACTGAACCATCGCTTGTAGGATTCGACTCTCAACCCAACGCGTGGTAATCGTGGTTCGACTTGAATTCCATTGACTTCGACTTGTGGCGACAATAGTTTAAGTTCATGGATAGGTAATCAGCGTCGCATTCTGAAGGATATTGGCACAACTGCATCAGCACGCATGACACTTGCATGTTCTACGTTAGTTTACACCAACACAGAAGATACAAGTTTTAGTACATTAATTAACGCAACTGTCTTGCAAGTATAGTTTGCAATGGCAAAGAGAAGCTCCAGGCGACTTCAAGGCTTAGAAGCCAAACCCGTAGAAACATCTCTGAGCTCTAATGTACATCCTTACAATTCTAGCCCATCAATGAGTGATGTAGGGCCTCCAGTACATCCACTTTATCCCAACAAGTGGGTACATCCGGCATACATGAACAAGGGGGACAACCCGATGGGTCTCTTCATTCAAGCTAGCACGCGGATGGACCAGTATTCAGAGGTGAAGAATTTTTTTTGGAGAGGGCCCATTAGAAGGAGAGGATGGCGGGGACAATCAAGAAGGCGTTTTTGTAGCACGGGACATAGTGGGAGATACTGCGATTTTTGAGAATCCTCCTGATTCAGTTGTTTAGCGGATAGATGAAACTTTATTGCGGCGAATCTACATGAAATATGGAATACCTTGGGGTGATTTTATGGTCCTCGGAAGGAAAGATAGGGTGCACACTCCTCTGGAAGGGTATGCTACCTAGATAATGCAAATGTGCTCCGTCGGATGCGTGCCTCTGTCTTGTTTGTATATCTGAGATATTCTATGTTTCTTCTAATTAGCGCTAACGCAACTTCATCCAAATGCATATGCCTTCCTACTCGGCACCTACATCATGTACATAGAATGGTTGAAAGTTGAACCGACTGGGGAAAACATTAGATATCTCTATTCTTTGGAGGAGAGAAACACTGTGTCGCCTTCCCTTATCTATATGAAGGCGCAACCCAACAGTTGCTTTATCCTGGGAGCGTGGAATAAGCTTAGCTAATTTAAAGATGTTTGGTTCTATGATGCCCACTAGGATTTGCGACAAGGTGGCTTTCTAGCCGTAAGTACTTGAAAACTTACATTGTTGCTTGAGTTAATTGATTCATAAGATCTAAACTAACTTGGAGTTTCATGTAGCAGGTATTCCCCCGATTCTAAAAAGTGGTCAATATTTAGAGCGAGTCCTGGCTCCGAGGGAAGTCCCAAGCGGATGTCGCGATTCCCAAACTCTACTATCATATTTCCTTCATTTGTTAGCTTGTTCCCGAAGGTCGTTCAATGGATCGCAAGGATGACAATGAAGCAGAGGAAGAGGGGGAAGCTGGGGGAGAACGGAATTCTCCGGATCTGCAGGAAGAAGAGGTGTCCTCTGTCGTGCCTTCTGATGTGCCCCTGGTCGAGGAGGAAGTTGCGGAGGGTCAAATGGATGTAGGCGGTGACAGTGACGATGAGAAGGAGCCCGTCGGAGGGCATGGTTCACAACCTACTCCCAATCCATCTCTAATTGAGGAGATGAGGACGGGAGAGGATTTTGAACAAAGTTCTCCAGCTACGACCTCGTGACCGCTATGTCGATGGAGGATGAAAATCAATTTAAAGATCTGGATAAGGTCCCAATAAAGACATCTTCATTTGGGTTAAGCAGTGCTGATGTTGAGAGCTTATTGGAGAGCAATGGGAAATAACCCCTTAAAGCAAGAAAACAATGGGTCCGTGGGGGAACACATAGGACACACATGCCCACAAGCATTGCATAGCACAACACTTGATTCGTATATGTTGGATGTTTGATTCTGACTTAGAGTTTTCTCCATGCAGGTACTAAGTCTTGGGAAGGTGACAAAGATCACGGTCGGAGACATTCTCGATGGCCGAGGAAAGATGTGATGGGCGATTTCTATGAAAGCACAGGACTATCGACAAAGAAGAAATCACATGGATTTGAAAGTATTCATCGTCATCGAGAACATTCCTCGAACTCAGAGCTTTTCAAATAGGCATGAAACTAGTGGATGCAAGGAGAGGGGTTGAACTGTTTAGTATAAGGGAGCAAGCTGCAACTGCCCCACCTATTTATGTCCCAACTCCCACACCGATGGCAATAACTGTAGCCATGAGCTGGTCTGGAGAAGTAAAGTCAGGAAGCGGAGGAAAGGATGTGAGAGGCCGGAGCCTGGTGCTACCCGACATGTCAGCAATCCCGGAGTTGAGCTCCGAGGAGATGAAGGCGATATTGAAGAAGTCGTTCTTGGGCTTCTACTTCGAGGAGCTGGTACGGTTGTCGGACATTAACCCGATTCCATGCCAGGACGACGAAGATGTTGGTAACGGGTGTACACGGTCTACTATCATTATTTAGAAATGTACAAATACGCTAAGAAAATCTTGAAGTTGATCAATCAGAAGAACCTAGAAATTCAAGGTTTGTAAATCGAACTCGAGCTTGAGAAGGAGAGTGTCGCGACTCAAAATAGGGAGATAGGTAAAAACACCTTCCCGAGCTATATCTATTTCTACGTTTTTGAGTAACACTTTCATATGATAACTCTCTATTGTCGAAACAGATGCATTGAAGGAGTTAGAGTGGACGAAGGTGGCGAGGGTATTGGCTAGTTCACATTACAAAGATGTGTTAGCTTATGTGTCAACCTGTGCCACCAACCAAGAGAAGGATAACAAGGCCATGGCCGAAGAGAACCGCAGGTTGTGGGAAGAAAATGAAACAGTACAACTAGGCTTTGGTCGGGGAAAATGAAAGACTCCAAAAGGAGAATGAAGAGGTTCAATGCCCGAGAAAGGAGAACAAGGAGATCAGGCAAGCGCTTGCGACAAATCGTGCTGGGCTAAAACAGGATGAGAAAGATAAGGAGGTAGGAGTAGCTTTAAATAAAGTACTTCTCGGCCAAATAGATGGGATCAGAATCGAACATGAAGTCTTGTTAGAGGAGCTGAGGAGACAAGTCAAGGAGACCCAAGAACAGGTATTGAGGGACATGGAGCCGATGGTCTAGGGTTTCTACATCAAAACACTTCGATACCGTGGGCTCTCATGGGTCCGTGACTACCATCAAAATCTGGCGTTGACTTGGAAGAAGCTAGATGAAGATGAGGCTGCTGCCCCAGGAGTGGAGAGCATGGATTAGGCTCATATGATGGACCGATACCGGCCGAGGATAAGTGTTAGGTGTTAACGGAAGGGAAGAAACTTCTTTAGGAAGATGCCGCGGTGGAGGAGACGGAAAGATGTGTTGTTGAGAAAGGGAAAACACTTATAATCGAGAGTGTCATAGCTTCTCTCAAAGTTGTTCCCCAACAGTAGCAAGTTATTCCTGCTGCAACCCCTGGTGGTCCTTCCGTACCGGCTCCAATTTTGCTTCCACCAATCTTCGAAGGGTAAACGTCAGGGGATGCCACACACCAGATTCCAGAAGGTATATCCATTTATTCAATAATGTCCGAAAAATGTGATAGAATGAAGTAGTGAGTCGAAGAGGAAGAAGAAGGATGAGCCACTTGAGACCAAACTTTAAAATAAGAAAGGGAAGAAGGGCGGCTCGCCCAAGTGACTATTGTAGATAGGTTTTGTTTTTGTAGGTCGATAAAATGTGCTAACACGACCCTCGCTTCTTGGAGGTACGATGTGGTTATAATGTACATCATGTTGTTGATACAAAGCTGTATTTTTGACATGTGAATAAAAGCTTATTTTCGTTCATCACATATCGTTCTAAGTGTTCAAGCACTCTTTACATTTTCCAGTACTGTACTTATGTAAAGTAACTTGGCATTACGTTTAGACTTGAGTTTGTTTGAGGAGTCTCGATACTTCGGGAATTCGGAGATGGGTCAGGAAATCACGATAACTTATCCCAAGTACGTGGAGATATGAACTTTTAATTTCGTCTCTCAAGGACTTCGCCAATTTTTCCTGTTTCTCCGGGAGTTGGAAGTTATGTTTCTTTCTTCAATCTCGAGTTCGAGCTTGTGAGCTTGGGTTGTCACAAGACATTGCATTATTGGGTTGTAATTGAAGCCGAATGTAATACAGCTGATTAGCATGATGCTCGAGGATTGAACTTATTTGGACTGAGCACCCGGATATGCACATGAGATGTAGATATATGTTGGGTGGTCAATTCCAGGATTTGATCCTTGATCCAACCACGCCGTGGTCGTGATCTGTTCCAAGTGCGGCGTTTGTGGTCGGTGACGACATTGGTTTTAGTTTTTAACCTAAAGGTGGCCACTGCATTCCGGGATGATTGTTTGTAGAGAGTCCTAACCTTGAGGTATGCCGCAGGAAACTTCCGTGGTGACAAGGCTATAGTTTTGGACCATCTTCTCTACGTGGTGGGTTTGCTCCCAAGAAAGCCATTCCGCGGTTTGCGGAGAAGATGATCGTCGTGAAGACGACAGGCTGGTGGAGGAGGAGACGTTCCCCAGGCATATTATATGTTGTGTGTACCTCTAGTAGTGCTCCTCGACGTGCCCTCAGCTAATTAGAAGATGGTTGGAGCTCAGGTGGAGGCTGAAGGTTGCGACAATAGCAAAGAGGAGGTGTCGATTGGAGAATGAGAGTTTGTTTCTCATCCCCAATTCTTCTCCATCGAGGGAGGCGAAGGTGGGAGTAAGTCATAAACCGGTGTCTCCGGTGACAACCTCAGAGATAACTGCATTGATGTTGACGGTTTAGGGAACTGGTGGAGGACCGGTGCCTCTAGGCCCGCTTCCATGGTTGTGCCTCTGGTAGTGTTTCCCGAATGCCCCCAGTTTACCGAAAGGTGGCCGAAGCTTAGGTCGAGGTGAAGGGCTATGGCACAGTGAAGAGTAGGTGTTCGTTGGGAAGAGGACTCGCTTTTCATTCTTATTATATCTCTGACGGGGCCAACAAAGGTGGGAATGAGTCACAACATCATAGATATTTCTATTCTAAATGTTTTAGTGCCTTTTACACTTTTTGGGAGTTGTATTTGTGTAACACGACTCAGCGTTGCACTTAAATAAGGATCGGTCGAAACTCCACTCTTGAGAAACTCAAGTCGTGCAGAGTTCGTCATTGCTTCGTTCTCGATTGGCTCGAGGAGTGTGAATCTTAAGTGGGAAAACTTGGCTCTTAATTGGCTCGAGGCATGCAAGGTTCTTCGTCGCTTCACTCTCGATTGGCTCGAGATGTGTGAAGCTTAAATGATGCCAACAGATCGCTGCCTGAGTACGCCAGAGCATAGGTAGGTTGGGTTAAGTCTGTTGTACTTATTGTGTTCATAGTAGCGGTGCTTCGGCGATCCGCGGATGAATATCGAATGTTGGGGCTAACGCTTTTATACTTCGTACAAGGATTGCAACTAAGTCGGTTATAAGATAACATAAGCTACATGTCAAAGTTAAAACATACAAGCAAAATGCTTTAAAAATTAAAACAACTATGTTCATACAAGGTGCAACTCAAGCAAGGCGAGTCGTAAGGTGCGGTGCCAATGTCTGTACTGCTTACTGTTGCTACGGTCCTGCTGAGTCGAAAGGATGATCCTGAGGGACTAATCACTAAGCGAGGTCTTAGTTGGTAGAAATTTGTGATGAGCATTGGACGGATCAGAAATTTCATGTGGGGGACATCGTGTATACAACTCTAGCATTCCCTTATGGACGAGTTATTCAATGTTCTTGTGCAAGTGACGACATTCATTTGTGTCGTGTATGTGGATGATGTGGAACCTGCAATACTTGGTGGATTCTCTTGGTTTGTCCAACAGACCTTTAGGCTTTGGTTTCTTGTACTGCAGAGTATTGCGAGTCTTGAAATAAATCTTCACGAGTGAGTTGCTGAGCCGAGTGTAATAGCGGAAAGATGGAAGTGTAGGATGTCTCCTCTTCTTATTGTGACTACCTCCAATGTCGCCATCTTGAGCAGGTTTGTGCGGAACATTAGGACTAGAGTCATTAGAGTTTTGGACTTCGTCTCGAAGTAAGTCATTGAAGCGAGAAGCTCGATTCCTTTGCACTTCTTATTGGTGTAGGAAATAGTTGTCTTTTTCGTAGAAGAACTCCAAAGTCTCAGGTTGTGTTTGGTCAATCCATGCTCCAAATTCAGAATTAGGAAGTACGCACTTGGTGTGCTGGGCTAGGATAGTCCGGGGACTCAAGTCTTCGTCATCTGCCAAAATGTTGTCTAATCTCTTGAGGTAGTCCGTCAGAGTTTCGTCATTGTCTTGGTAGATCTCTGTGTTGAATTGTCAGATTAAGTCTCCAGCTAGTTGGTCGAAGGTTGAAATGGTTCTTGGCGAAAGTCGAGTGAACCATAAAAGAGGAGCGCCTTAGAGAAGGATGAGGAATCACTTGCACTTCACGACATCGGTGGCACGAGTGGGATCCATGGATGATTCATATCGATTTATGAGGTCTCGAGGGTCTGACTCCCCTAAGTAGGCCTTGATCTATGGTATGTTGAAATGCATAGGACATTCGATGTTGAGTATATCATGAATGAAGGGGTTACGTCTCACACGGATTTCCTAATCTTCGTTGACGTGATCCTGAGATTCTTTCATGATGCTATAAACTAGGTTGGTGACAATGGGAGTTTGAATCTCCGCTGGATTTCAACGGTCACGATTCAACTCGGGAGTGCATCCTAGGACGTCTTCTTGGATGGATGTCGTCTTCATCTCGAGAATCTTCGACTTCGAATCTTTGAAATTGTGGAAGTAGATGAGTAGGAACTTGGGCCTAATTTGTTGCGTGAAGCGTAGGCGTCAAGTTTTGATGTGCGACAAGTGGACCCTGTCGAGTAATGGGTCGAGTGCTAATCCTTTGGTCACGATTGGGCACAAGTCGAGAGTAGTTGAGAGGATGGTTATCGTGAAGAGAAGCGAGAATGGAACTCGGAGGAAAAACAGTTTGGAAGGGGCTGAATGCCCAAATCTGTTTGAAGGCAAAGGGTGTCTCATATAGCATGTTGTTGAAGTCGTTGAGTCAACCCAAGGTTTTGGTTGATTTGTTTGACGGGGCTTCTCTGAGTTTCTCCCAACTTTCTCTTAATTTCATTGACTTGAGCTCGATCAACTAGTGTACCGAAACTGGAAGTAATATCATTATTTGCATTGGTGGGAACTTCGGTGGATTGAGGCCGAGGGGAGTTTTCCGAATCAGAATAAATCTTGGAAAGTCTAATCGTAGTGTTCTTTCCTTTGGTCACCATTATCAGTAGACTCAGTAGGTAAGTTTTGGAAGACTTAAGTAGCACTCCAAGTCTTGGTGATCGAACGATAGGAAAAGGCGAGGTTTAAATTTCTCAGTGGGGGTGGCGGAGAATTGACCATAGGTGTGTTATTTGACCTCTTCCTAGCATGCCAAAATGCTGACGGTCAAAAGTGCTCGCCAACACACGAGATTTCCATGATAGTGAAAATAAACATCCGTTACGGAAAATTAACGGTATGCGGTGTAAATATGTAGGGGAAAACACGAGTAAACCGTCATGTAGTATTTGTAGTGGTTCTACAATGTGTATCGATATATTTCCGAGTGTACAAGAGCAATGATTATTCCAATTGTTATTGTGAGCGATTCTAAGTGCTACGCTTGGAAAGTCAGGTAGTAGGCTATGCTTCGTGTCCCAAATGCTTGGAAGTGGAAGGAGGAGCCTTTACGAGTCCATGAGTCCAAGTCACGCCAAGTGGGGATCGAGAGGCTAGTATGTTCTCATGAGGCTACTATGGCCATGGTGGCAAGGAGGTCCAATGATGGGTTTTATCCTATCTTTTTGAAATGCCAAGGCAGTCCAAAATAGTCCAAATGTCCTGTAAGATAGTTATTCTTCTTCCTAGAGTGATGGAAGGTGATTAGGAGGTTGTAGGAGAGTTATCTTCTCCATATGAAGCCATGAGAGCAACGGGCCAACCTTCTTCATGCTGCAGAACCAGGGGTATTTATAGAGGAAGGAAGGCAGGTGAAGCAGGTGGAGTAGGTGAGGCAGTGGTCCCTGCACCAACAGTTCGTATCCCCCCGGGATCGTTTCGACTCTCAACCGGGACTTAGCCTTTTCCTTTAGAACATATCTTTCGTACCGTACCACTTTGTATCGTACTTTTCATATCCGGATGTTTTTCATATCTTGGCCTTTCATATCACTCATGTTTTCGTATCACAACCATTTAATATACCGAAGGGATATGAAATGGGGAACGGTTTTTGAAGTTATACGAAGTGAGGTTGTGGGATACGAAGTGGAGGGACATGAAGTATTGAGGAAGGAGCATATACAAATCCAGGAGTTTGCATGAGGGATACGAAAAGATGGGAGACGTAGTATGGGATACAGAAGCGACTGGGCGATTGGAAATCCGGGGAGTAGCTACAGCGGATACGAAATTCGAGAATTGCTTGCTTGAGTGATATGAAAAGGGATTCACATGTGGTGACTTGTTTGAGGGATACAAATTCGTATCTTGGAGAGTTGATGGAGACATATCCCGAGGGATATAAAATTCGGGAGTCGTATCCCGAGGGATACAAAATCCGAGAGTTGTATCCTGCTGGTTACTAAATTTGTGTTGTTGGTAGTTTTGAGGAGTTGTAAGGTTGGGATGCAATTTGATGATGAGGCTAAAAGCCGATCCCGAGGTGTTGGTCCATTGTTCAGCAATTCGGTTGAGCCGGAATGATTGTCCTTGTGCAACTCCATATGATCTTAAGCTCTGAATATTTCGGCAATGCTTCTGGGTTGTTGATCCACGTGATGGGCCGACTCATGTGGGCTTGAATTGCTTTTGGGAACCAGGCTAAAAGGCCGGTTAACAACTAGGTTACACTCATATTCCTATCAAAATAAGAAATCGAATGGTTAGTATACATGGATCTTCAAGCTTTTAAATTTACAGTTGATTCTAAGTTCTGATTCTTCCAAACGTGTGATCAATGGCACAAGAGCTAGTTGGTTATGTATGAATTGATGATTTCTTTGGTCGTATTCTACGGACACTTCGAGTATTTTTCATTTATAGCTGTCAATTAGGGTTCTAAGTATGTTGAGTGAGGTAGAGCTTAGATTTATGGTAGATTTTGCAATTATGTGCTCGAGTAACACACTTTCCATTAAACGTATTCGCGGTGCATCACTCTTCCTTTAATTCTAGGTGATGATTGGTCACCCAAGCATTCAAACGTCAATCCAAGAGTTTATTTTGAAGGCATCCTTTCGATCATGACTTAGGGTTCTACACAATTCTAGATACAAGAAAAAGAGCGAAACGTAGTATTCTGCCTTTTTGGATCCATACTAGTCCCAATGAGTCGAGTAATAGAATCTTAGATTAAATGGTTATGTCGTAACCATCTCAAGCTGGTTTTTTTCAATTCAGTGTAATGAACTAAGGCTATCCATCAAGTATTCGAATTGTGTGTCTCATTGCTCACATCTTTTTCCCCCATCCATTGAGCATATGATATTGGTAGATGACGAGGTCATGCCTTTTTGGGATTTATATTTTCTTATCGAATTATGAGTTATAGTTGAATGCAAGATGATTGGTTAGCACCTATCCTGAATTTATTTCTACCAGTTAGTTCGAAGGAAGGATGTCACATAACGAACAATCAATTCACATTCACTTCTCACTTATATTCTCATCTAAGCTCTGCGCATTGGAGTTAGGCAGCGAAAAGTCAGACTGTAGTCATCTTGAGTGTTCTCTTTTACCTACGCGTCAAGGAGAAACATTGCGGAATGAACTACTATGTCATACTCAACCAATGTTTGAAGTTGAACAATCAAGTAATGTTCAGTCGTGCTTATGTTCCTTCTACCTAGACATGGTATGGAACCGACATGTGGATGGTCAACCACATCTGTTTTATGATTGGCATGACAGATCAATGGTACAAATCAATAACGAGTGGTTGAGTCATGACCTCTTTGAATTTTTTATAATATTGCTCCCTGTCCAGGGGTAGTGTCAGGAGATAAATGGTCAGATCTCATGTATTCCAAGTCTGGGGACGTGCATAAGAGTCTAGCTTTAGAATATGATTTATTCATCCAAGTGCTCATATCGTTGCGTTTTCCATTCAATGTATTTGTGATTCGTTGCTTATCATTACACTTGAATTACAGTCAATTATTGTTGGTTCGTGCATTGATCGAAGATGCAATTACCAAGGCATATATCTAGTATTTGCATTAACTTGTGTAGTGTGTTGCCAAACATTCGACTCTTAAGGGTCTGTTTCGATCTTCTCCTTAAGTCATGTGGAATGTTATGATAGTCACTCGTAAGTTTGAGCACTGTTCTAATTGGGAAATCTCAAGGTCTCTAAGTGCAAACTTTGAAGCTTCCAAGGATGAGCCACCAAAGAAGCAGAGGAAAGATGATAAAGACACGTGAAGATCATTCACACTAAGGCTTTTGCTTTTGTTACTTATTAACCAGGTGCGAGCATGACCATCGCTTTTTGATTTTGTAACTTGATGTTGTATCTGTTTCCTATTTGCGAACAAAATGAGTCTTTTGAGTTTAAGTATTTGAGTGTTTACATTTTTCTATTCGATGTACTCATAGTGAATTTCATTTGTTACACTTAAACCATGTAGAATCAGGTGAATATGCAAGCGATAACCTGATGCACTACTCTCAAGTAACTTTGAGTCATGAGGTGTATCAAGAGCACTCCTTAAATTAAATGTTACGTTTAACTTATCATAATTTATACTTATTCCTTTTATCTCGAGTAAGAAGGGTGGATGGACGTTGAGTATCACCCTTTATACTCTACCATCAGGATTCAGGTTTGAGCAAGTGGGATTCAAGTCATCAACCTTTATACGCTCCTATCGAAGTTTAGATTAGAGTTAGTGGATATGGATTCATCGTACTTTATACTCCCCTATCTGGGTTGAGGTTAGAGTAGCAGATGTCAAGTCATTGTCCTTTATACTTTTCTGTTTGGGTTCAGGTAAGAGTTAGTGGACTTCAAGTCATCGTCATTTATACTCTCCTGTCGGGGATCAGGTTAGATTTAATGGATCGGGTGGATGTAAATCATGGTGCATTTATCACACCCATCCGTGATTCTAACTCCAATTAAAGGTTCGAGAATTAGAGGCATCGAGTCATGTGAATGGATCACTCGCTCCTCGAATGTACTCTAATCTAAGGTCTAAAGAGTAGAGTTAGATTGGCCGAAGATCATGACTGCCTTAGTTTATACTCAAGACCAAGCTCTGAGGAATAGAGTTAGGGTGGCTGACGATCACATCTGCCCTGGTTTATACTCTAATCCAAAATCTGAGGAATTTAGTTAGTATGGTAAATGATTGAACCATGTATGCCACATTTTATATTCTAATCCAAGCTCTAAGGATTTAAGTTGTGTGGATGAAGATCGAGAAACACTTGCCTTGTTTTTTATTCCTATCCAAGTTATAAGGATTAAATTTTAAGACGGACTCCTAAGTATGTTTAGACTTAAATATGTCACGTCACACCCATTTGTGTTCGCATTCATGATTCAAGTCCAAATGCAAGACTAGGAGATAGATGGTGGATCTCATCTGCTCCAAGTTATATGTTTCAAGGTGAAGACCCATGGGAGAATGGATGAATCATGTTCGTCAAAACTTTGTACCCCTCTTCCTATTATAGTGTGGGAGAAAGTAGGATGATGGATAGTCATGACTCTTTTGTCTGGCAATACGTATTTCGATCCCATGGCAAGGGAATTATGAATGTGTGGGCTGCTAATCTATGTCAATCTAGGATTGGGGTATGATTTTGCAGAGCTTAGAGTGAAATATGATCGTCTTCGAACATGCCACACGTGGGTTAGGTAAATGAAATATGGACAGACGAGTCCCATCACTTTTAGTGATACTTCTATTCTCGAGAGCATGGTTTGTTAAATGAGCAATCTAATTGCATTGGTCGTGGAAGTGCTTCGGGAGTTTGCATGCGGATGTCGCAAGTTTGATTGGTACCAGAATTTGGGTAACTTGACCTTTCACATATAAAGTCATTTGAGTTAGTCATGTCAATAACTTATAAAGAATGCAAAGACAAAGTGAATAAATTGAAAATAATCTTGTTGAAGAAGAAGCGTAAGTATTATTTTGAGTGGGAATGACATCGCATATTTGCAGCCAGTCCATTTTTGTTTTGTCTTATCTCAGCCTGGAGTAAATCATTAGAGATCTAATAGATGAAGGAAACTATTTCATGTCACTAGGAAACATCGGCTCTAACAAGATCTGGCCTTGATTGTGGTTTTGAAAAGACCAAAGAGTTTTGTGAGAGAATAATGGATCCACATCTATGAAGGATTCACACATTTTTTGTTATCTAGCAAGTTTGAACCCAATGATCAAGGCCTTGTATCCATCTTTGTCACTGGTCATAAGTAGTTTGAGTTTTAAGAAAGAAATTTTGGCAAATTTTGTCCCTGGGTGACCCTTCTAGGGAGATAGGTGATGTCGAATAGGTATATTTCGATGTTATATTCGAATAATCTTCTAGAAATCTTAAGCTGTTGCAAGGCCCATCCTAAAGGCTGGATGGCATGACTTTTATTAGAATAGGCCAAAAATGATGTTGAAGCTTGTTGAAGGATTAACAGGAAATAAGGTAGCTTCTCAATCTTCCTATTTTTCTGTGAGGTTACCTTAAACCCTTGCTAATGCAGTAAAAAGGCAGTTGGATTTGATGGTCAGGTGTGGAACTAATGACATGCAATCAAATGTCATGGTAAATTGATAAGTTTTCGTGATCCATAGGATAAGCGATCTCTCTGAATTATTTAACAGGTTTTGCAATAGTTTAACATTGAATTGGATTTTTGTCTAGTTGGGTGGATCACGCTAGGCCTCTTCTAGTGAATATAACCTCCTTTTGCATAATGTTAGGTTGCTTTGTCATATAAGCATTCAAGTGTGGTAAATGGTATTATTACTAGATACTCTCCAAAGTCAATGTCTAGTTTAACACCTTGGATTAAGGCCATCAAGATCATATCTTCTTTCGGATCAATCACCTCAATTATGGAAATATTTAATCTTTGGAATGAGATTTTTAATGGTTCTCCGTGTCTTTCGAACAAGCTAGAAAAGGATATAGCATATTTGATATTTGTTACGTATGCTCAAAATCATGTCAGAAAACCTTTTACCAATTGGTGTAGTGAGGAGCTGTACCACGGTGATTGTCAAATAAATCATGTGGTCGATAATCCTTCAAAAAATATGGAGAAGCATTTACATTTGATGGCATCGACAACTTTAGCAACGTCCATGTACTGGTTGTTTCTCTCAAGGTGTTATCAAAAATCATTTTTTCTAGCATACGTCATCATAGTTGGCATGGTGAATTGACAAGGAAACTCATTGCACTGAATAACATATGTGAATAGGTAGTGGCTCTAGGAAACATCCCAGGCTTTTCCATTTTGTTGTTGGCTTTCTTTGATTAACCGTCGAATTATGGCCATCATGTTTGAATGATTATTATTTTCCATTGCGCTGACACACGGGGTTCGGTGGGTATAGCAACCCTGATTCGGGTTGGTTAGTGACCCCAATCCGAGTCGATATGGTTACCCCAATCTGGATTAGTATGGTTACCCCAATCCACATCGGTATGGTTACCCCAATCCAGATCAGTATGGTTACCGCAATCCAAATCGGTATGGTTACCTTGATCTAGATCAGTATGGTTATCCCAATCCAGATCAGTATGCATCAAACTGAAATCTACAAATACGTCTCTTATACGTAATTACGTCTTCGAACTTTGGCTAAAATTGATAACCAGAGCTCTGATACCAAATGTGATGACCGCCCATAGCTCCTGCACTAAACAAAAGGAATCATGTGCTGAAAGGCGCGCCAAGCAGCTATGGACGATTATCAAGGTAAGATAACACAAGCGGAACCTATTGTAGAACTCACAGTGCAAGGATAAAATATAGTAGAAAATATACAACGGGTAATAGTAGTGAAGCATCATATAACAAACTTTTGAAACTTTCACAATCATCATAAAAGATTATTCAAACACTATAGGAAATATCAAAGCATGTACATAAGGCCTCACTACAACACTCATAGAGCAACTCAAACAATGAAAACTGAAATACTAGATAGTAATAAAACTGGCACGTAAGCCTCCAGCTCACCATCGATCAACATCCTCCTCCTCACTAATCACCTATCACCTGCTACCTAGTCTTCCAGTCCACAACCGGATGAATAACCCAAGGTAATAAGAGGGAAACATAAAATCTTGAGTCAGACAACAGTCTTAGTGAGCGATAAAACAGCTAGCAAACATCATCAATAAAGTATATGAGATTGGATAGACAAACAAACTAATCTACCCACAATACCAGATAAGAAATCAACCCTATCTTCCGCACATCGGACAGTGATAGCCTTTACATCAAACACTTCACTCATGGAAACCAGAACAACCATTCATTCATGGCAATCGGAAGCAAACACCACTAGCACTCATAGCATCCAAATTATATGTATTCCACGAGAACCATCCTAATCGAATTTAACATCCCTCAAGCACAAGCCCCAGAGGCCTAAACCGATATCAGACAAGCACCCAAGAAACATCTCCTTCGACGTTGGACAATTTACGTGAGACGGTACAAACAAGGCAACTAATCAACCATGACAGACTCTGGTTATCACCGTCATTCCTATTTTGAAACTATCGTTAATCGTATGACGGCCAACCTTGCCATATGTCAAGGGCTAATGGTAAACCCAGTTTTAGCGTAAACTCCATACGCCTTTCAACGATACATATGTGTGTCCAACCTTGACAACTAGGCCTTTCGACGATACCCAGGGTACTCGACCCACAACCGATCTTTTAGGTGCCCCTATTGTACCCCTGCTTTGAGCCTGCTAGAACTTACGACAATGATTATCTCTCAACCTTCGCATTTCTAGTCATCCAACCCGATGGCTCTTCATAGCTCAAGCAACCTTCTCAAGTAATCCATTATCCACCAACTCACAATCTTTGAGTTGTCACCTCATTCGTTGTTCTACACCGATCAATGAACACACTTCAAACCTTCTTAATTGAATTCACTTCGAACTCACACAACCACTGCGCCGTGGCACGGGTTCGGGCACTTCTGCTCGATTTTTTTTTCTAAAAAAGCACTTTTTATTCAAATCTGGGTCATACCCGGAAAATATAATTTTTCAGAATTGACCCTGTGCGACCGACGCATTCTCTTAGAGTCGACCGACCCACTCTGAAAAGGCACGATCGACCCACTCAGAAAAGCACGACCGACCCAATCAGAAAAGCACAAACGACCCACTCAGAATAGGACACGACCGACATGATCCCAAGCCACTCAACCGACCGACCCGGCCACTTTGGACCCATTCTCTTCAATTCTGACCGACCCGGTTATGTACGCATCTTAACCGACCAGCAATGACCGACCCGGCCCATCGAGACCGGCCCGACCAGATTTCTGCACCACCATCCAGGATGACAACGACCACCTCTGACTTGCTCCCCAAGACATGTTTTTGGGCCGACCGACCCTATTAGGACCGATCCATTTCCTGCACACTCCAATGCAACTCCAATTTCGACCAAAACTTCTTCAAACGATAAGATCGATGAAATATACTCGTCCAATTCATTCAACACAACCATAAGCATGTTACACTAACAATATGAATACAACTATTTTCACCAAAATTATGCAAATCACTCCAAAATCATAATAAATGAACATATGAACTAAATTGCGGATCTAACTTGCATAAACATATAAAATAACATAGGAATTACCGGTTTTAACTTGCTAACTTAGATCCTATGTTGATTCATATGAAAAAGGACTTACCAAGGTGTAGATCTAAGGAAAACGACTTGAATTTGATGAAAAACATGACTAAACATTCATATACTTGATTGAATCCGTGCGAGAGATGCATATCATTCACCAATTCTCCAAAATAAGTTAAAATCAATGTATTAAGATTTCAGACAGCAAGAAATTCGAACCAAACTCCTTGATCCGATGAATTCTCACTTCAAATGATGTATATCTAGCCTCAAATGGTGTAGATATTATTTTCCTCCCTTTAGATTACGATTTTAATGGTGGGAAGGTGTTAGAGGAAGGAGGAACATAGGCCATCAAATGAGAGAATAGAGAAACTAAACCATTTCTTATATCTCCCACCCCCTATTTATACCCTTCCACTAGCCCACTAATAGGCCTCTCCAAATCAGCCCATTAAGGCTTCACAAACCTGAACAGTCAACTGTTAAACCTTAAAATTGTGATTCCTCCCAAAGCCCTCAGCCAAATATTTAATGTAACCACTCTACGGAAAGGCAATCATCATTTCCTTTCCAATGGCATAGGTCTCAACATCTGATTCGACCTGAGCCAAAAGTTATGTCATGTACAAGACTGACAGGGGAAAAATGGCCGCAAACAAAATTGGTAAAAATTATGGACATGTCTCACATCCCCATAAGCAACATATTAATATGAGAATGATCCAACCCTCAAGGAATAAAATAAAAATATATTACGTTCTTTCAATATGTAAAATGTTGGCTGTTACACACTGTGTGTGGTACAATCTGAGCTTGGTGTGCAGCTTAGTGCCAGATGATACCATTATCACAAAAGTGCATGAAAAGTAAAAAACACCACATAATTATAGTGGTTTTGCAATGTGCCTACATCCACTGCTTGTAATCTATTATTTCTAATGTTTGATTACATATGTAGTTATGTTTCATGTAAGAAATTCAAATAGAAAAGAGATGGAACTAGAAATCAGCCGAGTCTGGGCATGGAAAAGAGACAAAAGGATCCCCTCAAGTGAAGCCCTTGGGTGTTAAATATAGGTGAGGTTTCAATCCGAAACAGTAGGAAGTTGAGCATGAGGTACGGAGTAGTGGGGAACATGGACAAAATGGTGTGACATGTCACTTGGAGGGATCACGTCAATCTAAATCGGAAAGTTATACCGATCTGGTTTGGTATGGTCATACCCATCCAGATCATACTGACTCGGAATTATGTGTTAGTGTTGATGTAGCTTGTTGTTCCTATCCAAGCTTTTCCTAGCAGTCCAAACCAAATCCTAGTGAGCTGACTTCATGAAGTGTCGTGCCAAATCCAGGTATCCAAGACACAAGGACTGACCCTGAGATTGGTATGTCAGCTGATTCGGGGCCATGCGGTCATACCGATCCGATCAGTTTTGCGCTTCATGTCGATTCAGGTTGATGAAATGACTTGATCCAGATTATTGAATGATATGTTGATCCAGACTCAATGACTATTGTAAAGATTTAACCAATCCGTGCTTTATGCCTCTCTAGTCTAGTTTTTGATCATCTCGTCCCACTATTCTTTTGTGCTTGTCCGACCGTCGACCCCTGATATTTAATCTCAATGCCTTGATCTTCAGAACATCTGCTTGGGTTGGTTTCCTAATAATCGTTAGACCATACTTGTGTTAGTGGTCTAGGGTAGTCAGACCAAAAGGCCGGGTAATAAATATTGCTATTCATCTCTTATAGGAGTATATTTTTTATAGAGCTCGACGATGAGCATCCTAATACTTTTTAGTATTTTATTTTGAAACGTTGTGTTTTCTTTCAGATTTCTACATTTCCTTTCGTATGGCATTTAAGGGAGTAGCGTTGATTGGAACAATCTGGTATAGTTCAAGTTAATAGGATAATATGTAAAGATTTATTCGTGTTAGCCTAAATTATATTGCTAGTTTAAGGGCGATGGGAAAGGTAGATAGTGAACCTTGCAATGTATTCAGATATTTATGCGAATATTGTACTAGACTAAACCGAGTACTTATTCTTTACCAAATAGAGTTTGAACCCCGATCGTGTTGGATCGTGTATCTCTTCCAATAGATTGTCATTACCACCCGCTGCTTTTTCGTCTCAATACACACATGTACCTATGTTCAATCTCCCTTCTCATGAACTAGAAGTATACACAATACAAAGTAAGGTCGTTAAGTATCCAATGCAGTATCCTGTATGCGAGAATATTCTATGCAATAATCCACTATTTTAAACCATTCAAAGCGACAATAAACTGCACATGTCAGACTTGAATCGCTCAAAACAATGGATTGTTAATTTATCTTGGGGTAAATACAAATTAGATCATAGAATCACAAACACAGATAATAGAATAACTCACAGCGGAAGAAAATAAAACTGTAGTAGTACGTAGAGTTATGACCAAAATAAATAGTCCTACATAAGTACATAAAATAAAGCCATAAGCTCATACAACAAAGGTCCCATACATAGATGTTTGCTAATATATACATATATATACAATTGATATAGATGGAAATAACTAAGATAACTAAAAGCTGATAGACTGATAAAGATCCAACAAGATTTCACGCTCCAAAAGATGCATCACGTATGGCTGTGATACTCAGGTTGACCCGAGTATAAAGTAAATAAAAACACTCGAGTCAGGACTAAAATTCTCTTTTAAGTAAATTAACTCAAGTGAAATGTTCACGGAAATGCACAATAAATTAAAGGATGTTTGGGATTCAATCCTTTAAGGATCCATTAAACTATGAACATATAATACAATACACTAGTAGTGCCTACTTAATAAAGTATAGTATTGATAATAGTTTTAAGTGGCATTATATTTTCACCCTTAACGCAGTTTATAAACATTAACATACACATTGTATATAAGAGACCGGTGGACCGTCAGTGGATAGGGATGCGTTGTGATACGACAATGTCAAATCAAAATCATAAGGGGCTCGATCAGGATATTGTGACTAGGCACCGAGGCTATACCGAAAGTAGGATTCTACTGGATTGCGGACCCGTGTTGGTGGTAACACATAGCCGCAACCACCACCCATGTCGAACAACACTCATAATCAATGGGACTTCAGATCAATCATATAGGTATGGTATCAAAGAAGCATGTTTGATCGGAGGTGCGAACTCACTTAGCCGGGGTATGGCTCCTATTTTAGTCATTTTAATTATGACCCGAAGGTCAAAGCTATTCCATCATTGTTCACATATTTCATTCTAGTAGCATTGTCAGTCCATCCTACTTCATTCTGGATCTCCACTACATACATGGTTGTCAATGTGTTATCGAAACAGATAGAGAGTATGTCAATATCGACTCTGGTCTTTTTGATAACTAATCTCTTATTTCACAACGTGGTTGTTTTATAAAATCATAAATTTAAAGAAATCATAATTTACAATACAACCCCAAAATTATCTAACTTCATAACGACAAGTAGGGCACTAAGCCGATTAAAACTCATATGTTTTATACACTTTGAAATCATCATTAGAAGCAACCAAAACTAAAAAAAATTAAGGAAAATATTTATCCATCAAATAATTGTCGGTGTTAACTACCAAAAAACCACCTAAGTCATTTTGTCGAGCATCTCGAGTGTGAGTACCTAGCTCAGCAAATATGGTACCAACAGCAGCAGCTCAGCTCGTTCACACATGTCTTGTCACCTTGGTCGAGCAGTACTGCTATTGGCGGGGTCGGTGATCATCATCAGTGCCCCGTCGTTCGAACACCAAAGCCATGACTAAGTAGTCGAGCAGCACCACTGAACGAGTCATAGCTGGTCGTGCAAACAGTCACTAGGTTGAGCAAGGATCACTGACAGGTCGCTCGCTCGCTTCATCATCGGGCTGGTCGCACAAGCATGCCACCACATCATCAGTCCAAGCGGGTCGAGCACCGCTCAATTGAGTGGTCGAGCAAGGCAAGCTTTAATGGTCGAGCACCATATCTTCAGGATCGAGCAGGGGTCGCTCATTCATGGTGGTCGGTCACCAGCACAAGCACTCGGTCGAGCAAGCTCCGAAATGGATGAGGAAGATTTAGGAAATAAAGTATAAATGACAATGGCATATTTCGTAATTTTCAATCCCCAATTTGCATAGTAAAAAATATATGAATGAGGCGGTGGCATTTTTGGTAATTTATGAACCCCTTTTTCACTAGAAGACAAGCAAGTTGCACATTTAGTAGCAGGTTAATATAAAAAGAGGATGACATACTTGTAATATTGGTGCGCATTTCTGAATAGTAAAAGACGCATGATCGAAGTAAATCACGTGCAAAGGTCGCTCGTTCCAACAGCATAAGGGCTCGCTCCTGTAGTAACCCATCGATCGCTCACATACGCACCAATTCTTCTGTGCCGAAATTCGGTGTGCCCTGTGTCCCCAACCAATCACAGCCCCCTGATTTCCGCCTTTTGCAGTTAAACCCTTTAATTGTCCGGGGATTAAAAAGCAAAAAAACTGAAATAGGGAGATTTGATTGGAGGGGACATGGGGGATAGGGGAATTGAGTACAGAAGAATTGGTCTCGCTCACATACTGGAAGTTGCGCACGATGCCAGCCTGTTGCCAACTATAAAGTAAACGCTGCCAGCTATAAAGTGCGCTCCACCAACTGTCCAATGGCATTTCTATAAATACAGGAGCGTGCAACCCGCACCTAGTTCACCATAATTACCGCTTTGTCACTTGGTTCAAATTTCTCCTATAAATACCTTATTTCACTACACTTCAAAGACCGATTCCTTCACCCGAAGGGCTGCCCGAATCACTTCTCCACCATTCTCAAACACTCTAAGCTCTCTCCAAACTCCATTAATGGCCGCCAAAGCTAACTTCATCATCCTCCATCACCAAATGGACTAAGTCTCCGCCTTCCTCCATTAGAGATCAACTCAAGCTTTCTCCATCCATTTCCAATCCGAGATCTACCATCTCCAAGCCGAGATCTACCATCTCCAAATCGAAATCCATCATCTCCACCCTCTCAAGCTCCATTCAAATTCTCTCCAACCGCCATTACTCCTCTTTAAAGCTCGGATCTAATACCAATTCTACGATGAAGTCAAGGAAGATCGTCTAATCATGAGATCTAATCCATTTCTTCCCGAATTCAAGTGAGATCAAAAGCTAAAAGAGAGCGAAGTAAGGAAAATCACCCTGTAAAGAGAGAATGAGCGAAAATGAGATGTTTGAGACGATGAACTTTGTAAATTTCTCCATGATAATGAAATGGCTTCCAAAGTGGATGTAGATCTACTCTAGATCGAACCACTATAAAAAAATTTGTGCATTTACTTACCTTTTTCCCGCTTATTTTGCGATTGTGGCTCCTTTTAATTTCTAACCATATTGGTGGAGTATGGTTTACGTACCTTTGGTGTTCGAACATTTGGTTTAAACAGTCGGGTAAATGTTTGTCCGTCTAATATTAGCCTATCATATATTTGTTCATGAAAAATTGGACTGATATATAAGTACTAAAATATAATTTTTAAACCCTTTAAGAAACATTTAATTATTTTGATTATCCTATTTTTGGCAAAGCCGACCGGTTTTTAAGGTGACCGTAAACACATTTTATTATGACCAATAGTAACAAATACAAAAAGTACAATGACTGTGGTTAACAGTCGGCTAAATTCGGTTTTTAAGGTGGATCGTTCACCGCATACGAAGTTTATAGTGTTCTGTCCACTATACCTAACAAGCTTAGAGCATTGGAGCTAGCTAATTTACTAGACTACAAAATTACATCCCAATATGACCTAACTCTCCACGTAGGGAGAGTGAATTACATTCTTCTAAAAGAAGAGATTACATCTTGAATACAATATACAAGAGCACAAGGTTGTACAAAGATAGATAAAGGTACTCAAATAGTTACATGACTAGACCGTAGAAGGTACAAAAAAGTATGTAGCAATACCAAAAGGACCATACTACAGCTGTCAAATTTTCTTGAGCTCCATAATCTGACACGAGGCCAGCAAGGTCACCATGAGCAAGGAAGGTTTCGATTTTCACTGAGAAAGGATAGCAGCGTCGAGAGCAATAAGCTTCACCTTTGTCACTACCTACTACAATGAAACGAATAATCCAGCAAACCAAAACTCAAGAATGAACCCAGACAGATATCACCATCGTGATTGTTCAGTCTTTCCATCCCCGAACACAACAACTATATTCCATGTTAACCATCCATGTATAGCTAAAGGTCGCCGGAGATTACTAAGCAAAAACAACAGTGACCGCACGAACATCCCAACCAGAATTCCATGGTTGCAAATCCATTCTCATGGTTCAAAAAAACAACCAAGCACCACAACAATACAATAACAACTAGAAACACAAAAATGAAACAGCACGATCTACCAACAAGACAAAAATTTAGAATGCATTGAAGACCAAATATGCGAAATGTACCATCACAAGCTCAAGGCCGAGACGTGGAAACATATCAGCAGATGAGGGGTTTCTGCTATCCAAATAATTTCCGTGCTAGTGCTGATACTCATCGCCTAAGAGATTACCACCAGTTGAATAACTCGAAAGGGAGTAGTTACCTGAAATAGAAACTTCTTAGATAAGGGGTCGATTTCAGGAAAGGTTTCAGGGAGTAAAGACTGTAGAAGTAAGGCGAAGAAAAGGGGAAACACAGCTCAGATCCGCTAGCTAGGGCAAAGCTTAGATCTGGAATTGACAAGGGGGAAACACCGAGAAAGACCACGCGTGGCGAAAACAGGCAAAGAAAAGGAAGAAATCGAGTGAATGAGGATAAGGAAGTGGGTATTTAACTAGTAGAGGAGTGCGAGACGAAGAAAAGGAATGTATGTCGCCATTTATAGTCTTCTCAATGTTTCGAAGCTTTTTTTATGAGTTTTTTTAGTGTATTATTGTAAAATAGTCTATGTTTAAATATTTTGATTATTCGATATTAAATAATTATAAAAGAATCTATGTTTAAATATTAAATTGCTTTATTTTCATTAAGTATTATTTAAATTACATGTATTTTAAAACTAAATAATATTATATTTCAAAATTTTAAAAATCATGTGGTTGATCGAACTGAATCAGATTGGATCAGATTTTGGAAATGCTTAAATTAATATTATTTTATATTAACTATTCTATTTTACCCATTAATTAACTATTTTATATATAATAATTTTTAGATAAATATTTTATGTTATGTTAAATTTTAACTTTAATTTTATAATTATTAAATTTAAATTGTTTATATTATATTTATCTATTTTACTTAAAATTATTTTAATTTATATATTTTACTCTTATCTATTTATTTATAATTATTATTTATATTTAACAATTTATAACCATTTAATTTAAACTGATATAAATACATTAAAATTTTATCATTTTAGCCACGTAATTAGTTAATTCAAAGTCTGGTCCAATCCGAGCAACTGGGAGCAAATTATTCGAATATAAATGTTTTTGAGAAAAGTGTGATATGTAATCTAAATCGAATTGAAGTTTTGGAAATTAAATCTTCTTGAAAGACGGAAGATGGAAATTTATGCTTAATCCAATAAATGAAGATGAATTTGGGTCTGAAGTTTGAATTTTGAGTTGATTTTTGAAAACGATAACGAAGTCGATAGTTGAAACCATCTAATTAATAAGACGAAATATAATATCAGGATCATATGAATATTACCGTGTTGCTTACATATGTCACCTAACATTTCTTTTGAGTTAATTTACTTGCATAAGAATATTAATTATGACTCGAGTGTTTTGTTTTACTTTACGCTCGGGAAGATCGAGTATTCCAGTTTTAAAGAAATTCATTTCTAAAGACAAAGATGGAACCGAAGGCTTTATCTATTACTATATTAGTACGTATTTCTTATTTCTCCCGGTAATGTGTATAATTCTGTGTATTGTGCATAAGTTAAATCAATGTAAACAACTTCATGAACTGTTTTATGTACTTATGGTATTTGTTTATTATATTATAATCCTTCCGCTGCGAGATTCTGTACTTGTTCTTCTGAATTTTATTTCTTTAAAACAAACCCATTGATAATCTATCTTTTAGAATGATTTGGATCAGACATGTGTGATTTATTGTCGATTTATGACCGTTTGCAAGGATGGGTTGTCACATACCAACGACCGTCAACGACTCTGAATCGTTGGAATAGCCATGTTTCCTTGTAGTGTATGTAACCATTTGTCATAGAACACCTGCACCACTTTGATTATTGATCATGAAGAGGACTGAAAAATTGTTTATGTACGTATATTATAACCTATTATCGCAAGTTGAAACCAGTTTCAAATATTTTTTATGTCTTATAGCATCGACAATGATAGTTTAACATTTTATTTGACTTTGTGAGGTTTTACTTCTTGTTATTTCTTTTTATAATTGTCCACATATTTATTTACATACATGTTCATCTTATATTTATATTTATTTCTCTTCGTCAGAAACATATACGAAAATAAATAAAGTTATATCGTCCATATGTAATATCAGCTTCAGTAGGTACGGTACTTATACATGATTTGAATACACAGGTTCTATCATATTTTAATATTTATCTTATTACTTCCATTTTTTCTTTGGAATTCGAAAGTTATAAGATGCAAGAAATCGCAAAGTATACCAGAGTATCTTTTTGTAATAAAAATTGGAGTGCCTCTACGCAGTTGAATAAAATTTATTAAGTATACTTGATATTTCAATGGTGTACCGATGTTATAAGCTGTGGAATCAAATTTATAATTATAAGATTTTAACAAAACATGTTAGTACCCATTCAGAATTCATGTGCTTACATGCAAAAGTCGGCTACAACCGGAGAAAATATCCTTGCCAAGAATGGCAGTACCCATGTGCAAGATGAATTAAAGAGAAAAATCACAACCAGAATTAAGATGAACTTTCTGAACAAGCATTAGATTATCTGCTGACAACATATTCCATTGCAATAAACAAGACACGATACATGCAAAAAAATATTTGCTTATTCACACAATACATAGTACAGAATGTACATACAGGGTAGTAAGGCCAATAGGCACTATTTTTAAGTTCCCAAAAGAAGTGCTAGTTGCTATCAACCCAAAACTGAGCCTGTAGCCAATCAACTAATTTCCGATCAATCTGAAATGCCTTTGCCAAAACATCATCTGAAATCGGAGGTTTAGCTCCAAACACAGCTTTTGCAATAGTGATAACTCCAGGATTCTGGCTACTAAGCGCCGCTATGGCAACAGCATCACTATGCCCAACGTTAAACTGAAAATGAATCAGTCCTTCAGGAAACACAAACACATCTCCCTTGTTCAGTACCTTAGTGAACAATTTGTTGTCAGGGTTCGACGTAACAAATCCAACGTACAGCTTCCCTTCCAGCACTGTTAAGATCTCAGTGGCTCGTGGATGGGTGTGAGGTGCGTTCAGCCCATATGATGCATAGTCTATACGCACTAACGAGACGCCTAACGTGTTCAGCCCTGTAATTTGCATCACGTTCACTGCAGTCACGTTTGACCCCACTTGATTTACCGTGTTTCATGGCTTGTCCAGTCCAGAGAAGAAGAAATCTTCTGTTTTTGCTTGCATTGGATCCTTGCACAAAAATCCATTCACAAATACTGCATTTTATGCCCAATATAATTATATATATAAGAAAGAGTGAATTAACAAAAATACGGTAAAAACTTACAATTAAAACAGGAACCAAGATGGGTAGTGAAACTTACAGTTGGGTAACTTTTGAGCAACACAGAAGTCCTAGAGTTGACTAGGATCTGAAGCAAACACTTGCCATGATGAGGTTAATGCTACAAGGAACACAATTACAACGTTTATTCCCATTACTACCAAAGGTTTCTTTTAGATAGAAATAAGTTGAATATGAAGAAGGCTTGAAGTTGTTTTTGTATTGCACCCGATATATATAGAAGCATAGGGCCAGAGTAATTTTAATTACTATTAAGTTAATCCTGGCCTCATCTTTAAGAATACACACCGGAGAAGGAGCGTTAAGATACATGTACTTTAAGAATATTATGTAAATTGAAGCAGTCTAGCCTAAAGCATGTGCTTGGACTTTGTAGGGGAAAGACATTGTCCTGAGTGACACAATATTAATATATGTAGCAAGTTTTGTATTATGGATTCAGGATTATTATAGTTGATGTATTGTCGCATGCTCAGTCATACACTGATAAGTTTTCAGCCATCTATACTTTCTTATATTTTCACTTTTTAAATTACATACCTGTTCGTTCACATACAAGATTTCAGTCAGACAATACCTAAGCATGTTTAATTTTTGATATCATCTAGCCTTCATGATAGTTTATTAATTTATATGTTACTGCTTTATTTTCATGTCTAATTAGCATTGATGATGATAGTTAACATCTTGTTTGACTTTTGTATGGTTTAATATTTTGTTATTTCATTTTACAGTTGTCCACATATTCATTTACACGTATGTTCATTTTACTTTTATTTTTCCTTGTCAAATACATGGAAATTAATGAACATGAGTATAATTTTATGTTAGACTACTTATGATAAAAAATTAACTAAGCACGAACAACTTAAAAAAATGAATAACAACATCGTGCCATAACCTTCATAAGTTTTATTATCATTTGCAACAATACACAAATCATATGCATTACGATATCATATTTCAGTCTTTGCCACAATGTTTCCATTTCTACTTGAGTTTGGAAGGTTTAGCGATGCAAGAAGTTGCAAGTAAATGAAAAATATCATCTGTAATAAAATTGGAGTGTATGCACCACCAGCTTGCACGCATATTGGTAATTTATAGAGTAGCTTGATTTTTATTTTTATTTTTAAATTCAGTTGGTTAACATTAGTAGTACTCTCCTAGTATTTATATAATAGTAAAAAAGTTAATGCTTGCCGTTAAATCAGTTGCTGACACAAAATCTAACACAAAAGATCTAAACCATTAGATTTTCCCCTAATTTTCACCTTTCATTTAAAGAGTGAGAAACACCTGATGCCCAATAATTGTGTGTTAAATTTTGTTGCACAAACCATGTGCGCACAGGCACACACAAAGTTATCTATGTAGTGCATTTTCCATATTCCAATTACAATACTATTTCCAGACTTTCTTTCTATATGTAGTAAAATGAAACACAAAATTTGTTTAACTAGTCTTAGTGGTAAAGATTATGATGTGTGCCATGGTAAGTGATTTTCCTTCAGATAATCTGAAGTTGTGATCATGTCGTGTTTACATTAATTAGATATACAACGTATATATCTTAGTCAAATAAGTTAAGAATATGGAAAAGATGAGTAAAAAAAATAAAAAAAAATACCCTGAACCCTACATGCACTACTTAATCTACATTACCGATATATTTATTTGCACCTCAACAATTACCTTCCGTGGATGACATCATGTGCTATGAACAAATTCAAAAAAAAAAAAAAAAAAAAAAAAAAAAAAAAGTTTCTCCCGTTAGTTAGTCGTAAACAAGATAAATTCAAGTTAATTTATATACTGGAAAGGTAATTAGAATTACCTAACCTTGACTGGATTTGAATATCCAAGTTTTTCTTATTACTTAACTTTGACCATTTCAGAACTATCTTCTCCCTACTCATTCTTCTCTTTTTTATAATGATTATGATTTTTTCAATTCGGCGTTCACTCCCATGCTTTTTGAAATATATATATAGGAAATGCAGAACATAAAACTCGTTATTAAATCAAAGAGACCCTCTGTTTAAAAAATAATTGTTGATACCATATACAAAATCACGATCGTAACCATTCCAACTACTGTACGATGATTTTATGTCCTTGAGCTAATTCAACTGTGACATCGTCTCGCTTCAGTCATAAAGGAAGATAAATAAAAATTTAAGTGTATCTAGAAAGATAAATAGATCTACCTAACTACCTTGACTAGATTTTGAATATTTAGCTTGTCAATCTTGTTTAACTTTGATCGATTCAAAAAAAATGCAAGTATCAATGCATAACATCTGATCACAAACACTATAAATAGCCTTGTAAGTTGTGTTAACATCCAAATCATTCAAACGTTTCCTAATTAACTTACAGTTCCCAGTTTGATTTAAATGACTTCTTATATTGTTATTCTTGCTCTCCTTGTAACTGTTGCTTCTGTGGCATTCGCTGCTGATCCTAGTCCTTTGCAGGACTTCTGTGTTGGTATCAAAATGCCTGATGGTACTAATTTAAATAGTTTATATACTTACCTGCATTGACAATGAATTATACATAAACATAAAAAAAAAAATTGTGTACCTTTTATTGCAGTATTTGTGAATGGGCTAATATGCAAGGACCCAAAGATGGTGGCAGCAGATGACTTCTTCTTTCCAGGGCTCAACAAGCCTGGAGATACACACAATAATGTGGGATCGAATGTCACTCTTGTTAACGTAGATAGAATTCTTGGTCTGAACACTCTTGGCGTTTCTCTGGCTAGAATAGACTATGCACCTTATGGGCTCAACCCACCACACACTCATCCTCGTGCAAGTGAGATCCTAACCGTAGTTGAAGGAACTCTCTATGTTGGATTTGTCACTTCCAATCCTGATAACAAACTCTTCACCAAGGTAATTAGTTATTTGTATTTGTATAGCGATCATACAAGAAAATAAACAATGGAATGGATTAATATTGATGCTCACTGACTTGATAATAGGTTCTTCAAAAGGGTGATGTGTTTGTGTTTCCTCAAGGACTGATCCACTTTCAGTTCAATCCGGGACATTCAATGGCGGTTGCATTTGCAGGACTTGGAAGCCAAAATCCGGGTACTATTACTATTGCTAATGCTGTTTTCGGATCTGACCCATCAATCAATGCTGATGTGCTGGCCAAAGCATTTCAGTTGGACAAAAAGATTGTTGAGGAACTTCAAGCAAAATTTTGGGCTGACATGAACTAGAGTGCATATGGATATTTCTCTAGTTGTATTTACCTATTATTATGTCTATCTAAATAAGCAAGATATTGTTTCTTGTCTTTGTTTGTATTGTTTTGGTGCTAATACCTTGATATAATTATTCGTATAATGTTAAAAATTTTGTAGTAAAATATAGGACTACAAATACTAGTTTGGTGACCATGTTGGACATAACATCCTTATAACATCAAATATTTGCTTAGTTAACTAGAAGCATCGTAATGTTCAAGATAAGCCATAAGGTTTAGGGTAGGCGTGTATTTTTATTAAAAAAACAATGGAAATTAGGGTCCAACCTAAAGTCCCTTACCGACCGGTTAACTAGTGGACTGATATATGGAGGTGAAACAAGTAAATGTGAAAGAAGATCATGAACAAGTCCGAGATTACATCATCAATTGTCGTATGAGATCGACGGAAAAGCAATCACTCGTATGCTAATGCTAGCAAACATACTAAAGTCTAGTGGTGTAGTCCCTAACTCGCCGCAGAGAATATGATATGTATTGATGGTTTTATACCACTGTAAAGCGATATTAGCACAAAATTACACTTCCCCTTCAGGAAGCATAAGAAAATCATTAAACGTATTCACCACGTTCTAGTTCGGATCCTAAAAACAACCGAAGTCAACTCTAATGAGAAATTGCCCGACTCCCCTGCATGTCATGCTCGCTCGACCAGCCTTGCTGCCTCCACGATTTCGACTGCATTCGCATTTGCCCCACCTTTTGACAGCCTCAAGAAGGTCTTAATATTTCATACTCATGGCCATAATGTACAATAAACTGACCTCTGCCATTGCCACCGGCACCGCCGTCGCCGCAGCTTTCAGCATGCATGAATTTTTAGTAATTAGAACGTTTCTACGGGTATAGATCTCTAAATCAAGCTTTAATTCGTGTATGAACGCACAAATTTAGAGGTTTAGGGGTGGAAAATGACAATAACAAGGGGTTGATTGAAAAGCTCTTGGATGAAGAGGTGAAAATATGGAGGAAGAAGGAAACAAGGTGGCAGCGGTGTCGGATTTAGGGTTTTGTTTATAACGGCGAAGCTTTAGTCATAAGAGCGTTTGCAGCAGTGTCAATTTTGAGTGAACCAGGGAGATGGACGCGTTTAATCGTGAAATATTTCCCGTTGAAGAGTGTGGATATTAGGATTTTGAAAACCGTTTAAAATACTTTTAATTAAAAAAAAAAAAAAATACCGTTTTAAGCCTTGAATGGTTCTAAGAAAACCGTTATGAAGGTTTTTTTTTTTTTTTTAAAAAAAAAGTTAAATCGCTTCTCATCTCATCGACTATTTGAATGGTGAGATAAATTCACGTTTTTAAATTTATTCATCCTCTCAGCAATCCACACGCTTCTAGAAATGCTCTAACAAAGAAGACTTCACCATTATTTATACAACTGATCAATGGCTAATTCACACTTTTCTGGATGCGCAGCTTGTCCGTTCAGTGCAGAAGCGTGAAAAAGAATGAGCTGAAAAAAATTGAATTGTCGGCAATGGTCTTAAAAATCAATTGTTTTGATTCCACGTACTCTTAATGAAAAGTTAGAAATTGCTATTCCAAAATATCACAGCTTTCTACATATGTCAGTTCAAATGTATATGTATATATATATATACATATATATACATATATATATATATATACATATATGTATACATATGTATATATATACATACATATATATATCATATTTGCGTCGATTGACGATACAGTGTGCTAGTACTTTCAAAAATCGTATAAATATATAAACGATTGAGCTAGTTCATGCAAATAAGTAGTGTTTCTTTTGGTTTGCTATATTATGTAACAGAGCTACAATTGGAAGTCTATAGTAGTTTTTTGTTTTGAAATTGACTACTTATATACAAGTCTATGTAGTATGTAACATACTACATGTCAATATATGTTTAAATCACGCTGTGTAAATTTCAAATGTGACATTCGAAGTGTCCAACCATTGAAACAAGGGTACTATGACATTCAGCACCGTAAATATTTAATATTATTAAATGAATGAATAATACAATAACTTGAGGGTAAAGTATTGTCCAAACTGGTTATGACACGTGGATATGGTGCAAGAGGTCCCATGTTTGATTTTTGTTTTGCGAGATCGAAATCACTTACCATGTAGTATGTTAACTTCATGTCTGTTAAGTAGTGAGCATAAACAGCTGATAATAAACGTTCTATACGATCAAGAAGTAATAAGTGTTTTGCTATGTTTACTAGCACCTATAGAACATTGAAAAATCAAGCAAAAACTTCAAATAGTGAACAAACTCTTCTTATATTGGTTGCCACAAACTTATTCAACATAAAGTAACAAATAACATATGAAATTTAATTATGAAATTTCACTTCAAACTCATTTATTTGACTAGCGTCACACGTCAAATCAATATCTACCTTCAACATGCAGGAGAGATGATCAGAGGCATAAGATTCAACTTGCTACACATTAGCCTGAAGTTGCTAAGGCAATGGAAAATGCTGCTACACAAAAAGCCATGTGCATGGTGCATAACATGTAAGGTTTTAATATGATCTAATCAATGTGTTATTCGAACAAATTAAAACCTATAATAATGAGATCTATGCGGAATTCAAGTAAATTGAATGTCATACCTGATGCTGCTACCAATTTTACCAAATTGATCGGATTTTAGAACTAGTTGTTTGAATCTTAGCCCTTCGAGTGTCGAGCCTCTATCGGTATCCACGAGAGCGTCTTCTCCTTCAATCGAATTGAGAGAAAACGAAATTGGTGCTAGCCGCCATTATTCTGGAATTTTGGAGAAAGGTTCGGTGGTTTTATTTTAGATCTGATCTAAAAAAAATGTTAGGGTTAGCCGCCACCCTTTTAAAGGGAAATTGTATATACCCTAGGTTAAAACAATGTGCCCCTTTTATAAAATGGAATTCAACCATAAATTAGGAACCACACCAAAACTAATTCCAACTTCAAACAAAATATCAACGTATTGATATTTTATTTGTCCAAAATAATTTCTCTTTTATAACGCTCTATTGTGTGACCCCATAGGTTATTACAACGTTGGCAATGATTTTAAATCATATTTTAAATCATAAACAGTGATCGGCATCTAGCAATACGTCGCTGCTACCCAAGCTGTAATAAGATCAACGATTCGATACAACCTGTTCTGTGACCAGTGTCTCAATGTAATATAATCCTTTTAACCAATATATCCAGAATTAAACTAGAAGCATGGATCGTATCATCCTCGTTATAATTTAATCCGTTTTCTTGATTGATGAGTAAACTGTTTTAAAACATATCAGTATTAGCACGGCCATGCATTTCACAGTCTCACTCAATTAAGAGGCCCATGGATATCACTACGAATATATCGTAGGGTTAAATTCCATCTAGATCATTCATAATTTCCATTCGACTTGAGATGTATCCAATAATCACTGTTATCGTTACTCTGTTACGAATAACTTTAGATGATATCAAAACACAAATGTCCTCGAATAAAATTATAATGATTTCAGGTCCGAGGACCATTACATCATTGTCACTATGAGAATAACTTATGATACTGTTAATTATATTCCATGGAGTTATCTCACGGTGGGTCAGCCCAATATGATATTCTCCAATACGTATTTATGTTTTGACATTAATATCACGTATATTAATGATCAATGAGATGTGATCATCAGTCAATCAACATACTAGTCTTAACGTTTTATTATTGTCCTATATTAACAACAAAACTCGACTAGGGGCATTTAAGAATTATAATACTTATCACATTATACAATCTCAAGTTCAGTCTTACTCGAACTATATAATTCCGTATTATTATTCTAAGGACTTCTATTATATTATTATTTATTTTACGCAGAAAATACAATATAATAGAATAATACTTTATTCCAAATAAAATAATAACATCAACATTGTTATCTATCTTATCAAATGAATTGCCTATAGGGCACAAACTCTAACAATCTCCCAATTGCACTAGAGTCAATCATTTACGTATCATATACTTATGAAACTAGTGTGACTATTAAACTTCTGCTGCGACAAAGTTTAATTCAGTAGGTCTGCAACATTACAACTTTTGTAACTTTGCAGATATGTTTATTTCTTCTGTGAACAACTTCACATAAGAATTATATTTCATAAATATATGTTTGGATTGATGATGAGTTTAACGTATTAGGCCTGAGCAACAGCCATATTGTTATCGCAATGTGTATCATTCGATCAACAATAAATTAAGTTCAATCGTGAACTTCTTAATCCAAACATTTTCTTTCTTAGAATTAGTATCTATTTCTTGTTTTTAAACTAACGTTATTTACAATAATTAATGTGTTATCAAATAACATCAGAATTATTGTATCACTCCCACTCAATTTCTTGTCTATACAAGATTCAATGGTATTTTGTGGTTTCCGAAACATTTCGAATTCTATTTCATTTCCATTGGTGTCTTAGAGATGGGCTCTCCTTCAAAAGGATACCAAATCGAGCAATAAACATTTTATTCTTAGAAAATTTATATCCACAAAATAGTAATTTGATTTAGGTCCGATCTTATTAGAAGAAGGACGTTTAACAAACGCCTTACATCCCAAATCTTCAAATTAGACACACTAGGACATTTCCTAGTCCATATCTTATATGGCTTCTTTAAAATCATTTTAGTGGGATTTAAATGAAATTTTTCAAAATTTAATTTATTGGAAGATCTATATGACTTATCTTGGTCGTACTATATCTTATAAGGTGTGATTACTCCTTTCAGACACACCATTTCAATATGGTGTTCTAGGTGGAGTACGTTACGAAACAATTTCAAACTCATATGGACAGTCATTAATTAATTGGCTTAAATATTTTTTTCGATCTGTTCGAAAAGTATTTTATATTTCTTTCAAAATTGGTTTCTATTTCCACTTTGAATTCTTTGAAATTTTCAAAGGATTATGATATGTGTTTCATAAGGCACACATATTTGTATCTACTGATATCATCAGTAAATATAATGAAGTAATAAAACCTGCCTCTAGCTTATGTATCCATTGCTCCATATACATCATTATGTATGAGACCCAATACTTATCACTCATTCACTGCGTCAAGTGAAAGGTGATTCAGTTATTTTGCCTAATAAACAAGATCTGTATTCTTCATATGATTAGAAATCAATTGATTTCAAAATTCCATCATTATGGAGTTTTGATATACTTTCTTGTTTAGTGGGCTAATTGGTAATACTAAAGGTATGCTGGATTTAAATTACTAAATTTAATCCACTCAGTTTTTCATGTCAAGTACATAATAGTTAAGGATTTACAAAGATCATTAACTACTTGTGAAATTCCATATGATATTTCATTTAAATAAAATGAATAACAGTTGTTCTTTTTATTACAAATGAAATTCAAACTTGTCTGAACAAGATCTTTCATAACATTTATATTAAGTGGAATTTCATAATAACATTTATTTTATTTATTTAATTAAGCCAATATAATGAACAAGAATCAACTTCCTATGGATAATCCAGCAGCATTTGCTTCATTTCCAATCGTAAGTCCACTTGTCGTTTTATCAGATTTCTACTTATTTTGCAGTTACTTTAAATTCACATACATTTATGTGATTCATATCTAGTATCTAATACTAGAGATGTATAAGTAGATTTTATAACATTTATATCTTATTCAGTTGAAGTCATACTTCAGCTTTGTTTTAGATCTTCGATATTTGAAAAATAATTACATTCAAATTTGTTTGAGGACCATCCTCAAAATTTAATGTTAGTCAAGAAATTTAATTTAATTCAATTTATCCTTCTTAAGGATTAATTTAAATTATCAGAGTTATTTATTATTTAATATCTACATTAGATAATGAATAATAACTGATTCTTAATATTTATTTAATACAAAATTTTGACAATCAAAATTTATATTAACATAAATATGTAATTTAAACTAAAATACGCTCCCACTCAAATTAACATCCCTCTGTTTTATATAAATATATCAGTATATATATAATGGTGTTCCAAGATCCATATCTAGTCATGTCTTGACCTAGCTTTGGCTAATCCCCAAAACACAACCTTTTAGGTAGACATCTTATGTCAATTATATCGTGTATATAATTCTTGGATAGCATGATGAACATTTTGTTCAGTATTATTCATTTGCTCAAAATATAGAATAATTCATGCTATTGTCTCTAAGGCCATAATCCTATTATGCAGCCTTAGTTAAATCAGACCCAATAATACAGTCGAAGCACCACAATTACTCCTACCGCATATAACCAAAATAAGATGATGCACAACGCTTTGGCGTTACCTACATCCAATGATTTTGGACATTGATGGGTGTACTATTGGAAGACTTCACCATGATTTAATGTAACAAAATAATTTGCTTTAAAGGGAATTTATAATTCGTAGTGACGAACATTATTAGAGTTATTTACATACATCAAAATATATGTATTTAATATTCGTAATATTAAATTGGATTTAAATAACATATATGAAATACATATATATACATTTAAATTCAATGTTATAAAAGAACCAATTTTATTTTTATTTGAACGTTTCAAAAGGTCAACTTTGATTCTTTCAAGTAGTGGAATAGAAATTTTAAATTAAATTTCATGTTTCCACATTCATTTCCTGTATTTATTCAGCATCTAGGCCCAAACGATTTAAGACCCAGTTTATGTTTAGCGTGGATGTTGAGCCCATATAGTTAGTAAAATTATAAATACACAAATTTACAGGCCCATAAAACCCATGGTTATATATATGAAATCAGGGCTATATTAATAACAAGGCCCAATATGTTACAAAATAAAATGAACTAAACCAAACATTTTGACCATATAACCATGACAATCAGGGTAATCTTAATGGTTCATATATGATAATATAATTCCTGAATTATAAATATACTTACCCTGCTACAGATTAAAGAATAGAATAACTATATACAAAACAATGGAACTAATACTATCACATTCAGAATTATAATATAGCAGATCGATACATTGTAATAAATCAATACATGATAATCTGCATATACAAATACAGTTTATAACTTATACAGCATATAAAACTTCATTGGCCACATTATATATACAATCATACACACATACAAACATATTTGTATTGTGTTACTTATAACATTTATACAGTTCATACAACATTTATACAGTCCATATAACACTCGTACAGTCTACACTGCCAAGGTTATTTATGCTTGCTTCAGCAAATCCATTCTATTTATACTCCAACATGTCCATCCATTTGCACACATTTGCTCAGTCAAACTGATTTATGATGCAAGATCGAATCTGCATATTTAATAACATGTTTCAGCAGATTACCTATAATTGAAAATAAACAATTCAATGTTTATTCATTATATATGTATATATATATCAATCATATATATATATATGTCACTGTTTAAATTCAAACATGTATATCAAATATACATGTGAGTAATACAAACAACTTTGTATGCTGGTGGACAAATTCATATTTCCAATCTGGTGCTTATTCAGATATGCACAGTGCAAGAAATCATTCAATAAATTACATTAAAACATAGCATAAATATGTATAGACCATCTATACAAAACAAAGGTTTTTGAATCTGAATATTTAAGTGTGTTGTTATTGACACTCCAACTATTGTTAGGGGGGTACTCATTTTTTAAAAACACTCCACTCTTTGAAAAATTGTTAAGGGGATAACAAATATATTATTTTGCACTGCTCAATATTCCCAAATTGTCCCTTCAAATTAGATTTTTAAAAAACTTATTCGATAAGGGAAACCGAATTAAAATAAGCAGTTCATCAAAAGTGCACTGAATGCATCATGTAATCAATTATGTATGAGTTCGATAGTGGTATGTCGAAAATTAATAATCATTTCGGTGCATTGCCTTCGTAATTATAAAATTTGGCATATTTATGTCGACAAAAAAAAAATAGTTCGATCATATTCCACCGAAAACGATTATCCTTTTGGGTTTAAAAAAAATCTATATATGCGAATTGAAAAAAAATTACTATGACCCTTGCAATATTTGTTAAGGTAAAATTACTTTATTTGTTAAGGGCTAAATGGGTAATAAGGTAAAATTACCTTTATTTGTTAAGGGGCTATTTTCTTCACGGTACTCCCCTTAACAATTTATTAAAAAATAAAAAATTGGCCTCCCCTTAACAATATTTGGAGTGTCAATAACAATGCCCATATTTAATTGTATTCACTCAGAGATGAATACATTAAATCATATTTCCAGAGTTCAGATTATCAATATAACAGATAAAACTGGAAACACTATAGAATGAATATCATATATTAATTCACAATTTAATACAGATTTAACCTTAGTGAAACAATTTCATGATTATAAATGAATTTATTCTAAATTCTTATATCAGTTCATACAAACATTAAAAACAGGATTAAAATTATACAAATATATATATATATATATATATCATGATATATGTATTGTGATCTAAAATTCATGATCAATATCATGATAATGTAAAAGCAAAATGTGATCGATCTGTGAACCCTTTATTCAACCATTTTCATCAACAATCAATATTGTTGCATTGTGATTAATATCATAACTGGTTAATGTATAACTATTGTGATTTAAACATTTAAATCATCAAAAGTTAAAACTAATAAATTAACTCTACCTAACAAATAAATCTGTCAAGTCAGAATTTAATGTAATAGATGTTGGATACATGTAAAATAGAATAAGTACATTACATATACAGATAATATTAAAATTGTATCCAATCTCTTTAATAAAGAGTACATGGTCTATTGTTAAACAAGATATAAAGTATTTCATATCAATCAATATGATAAATAGGATCTGAGTTTTGTTTAAAATTAATATCATATATTAATTTATAATTCAACTCAGATTTACAGTAATATCAAAAACTGGGATTAAATTATAACATACCAGAATATTAAACATGGGATGGTTTAAACATTTTATCCTATACATATATATATCATATATATAATGCCAAGATACAAAATGATTTAAAATCATTAAACCAACAAAGGTCATCGATCAAAATAATATTGGTGAGTCGGTGATTACAGAACAGGTTCTGTATTCATGATTTTTCTTAGAATATTATAACACTGAACCAACATTTGATCAGCATTGTAATTATTTATTAAGCAAAAGTGCTTAAATTAAACTTGAACTACTGCAAGTTTAACATGTAAACATTTTACACTTTATAATCGAATTTAAAACCACCTTTTTATTATTAATACAATAATTTTGGCAATGTAACATATCGAATCTTATTCTATATAACAAAGGCAGATCTAATCTTAATATCAAACATCAATCCATGATATCCTTTTTATACATTATAACAGAATACAATTTAAAAGGTAACATACATGTACTAAATTTAGTCTGACTGGAATAAAAGGAATTGCAATGTAACTTGTAAAACCGTATCATTTATATGTTTGTACAAACTTCATGTTAGATTGCAAAACCAGATTTATTATCTTAAGCATAATTGTAATGAAACAAGACAATTAGTTGCTAGAAACAGAAATATCATATTAACAGTTAGATAGTCTCTGTAATACATGTTTACTGGAGATAAACAAACAACCCCGAACATGAAAATTTCAAAGTTCACAACTCTATTATATGCTAGGAATACATTCTAAATGGCAAGCTGTGTGTTAAATGATATTAAACAGAGTTAAAATTGTAAATATGAGATACTCAAGACAAAATTAACCATTAATTCATATCAAGATTTTATATCAAATACAAAATCCTAATATACAGAAATATTTTCTAGATTTATAGGAGTAGTTCCCATTTCACCGTTTTAATCAAAATTAAATCAGTGTTTTCGACACTGTATAATATCGTAAGTATACACAATTCATTTCATCTATGTGTCAATTATAAGTCATTTCAACCTGAAACAATTTCACCTTTTGAAATGGATTTTATTTATAATCTGTAGTCACGATCATAATCAACAGTCAGGATTCATAATCAAATCGATTTTTTAAAACTAATTGATATAAAATCGAATCTAGGGTTTAAAATACCAAAATTCCGCAAACCCTAGCTCCGATACCACTGTAAGGTTTTAATATGTTCTAATCAATGTGTTATTTGAACAAATTAAAACCTATAATAATGAGATCTATGCGGAATTCAAGTAAATCGAATGTCATACCTGATGCTGCTACCAATTTTACTAAATCGATCGGATTTTAGAACTAGTTGTTTGAATCTTAGCCCTTCAAGTGTCGAGCCTCTATCAGTATCCACGAGAGCGTCTTCTCCTTCAATCGAATTGAGAGAAAAAGAAATTGGTGCTAGCCGCCATTATTCTGGAATTTTGGAGAAAGGTTCGGTGGTTTTATTTTATATCTGATCTTAAAAAAACATGTTAGGGTTGGCCGCCACCCTTTTAAAAGGAAACTGTATATACCCTAGGTTAAAACAATGTGCCCCTTTTATAAAATGGAATTCAACCATAAATTAGGATCCACACCAAAACTAATTCCAACTTCAAACAAAATATCAACGTATTGATATTTTATTTATCCAAAATAATTTCTCTTTTATAACGCTCTATTGTCTGACCCCATAGGTTATTACAACGTTGGCAATGATTTTAAATCATATTTTAAATCATAAACAGTGATTGGCATCTAGCAATACGTCGCTGCTAACCAAGCTGTAATAAGATCAATGATTCGATACAACCTGTTCTGTGACTAGTGTCTCAATGTAATATAATCCTTTTAACCAATATATCCAGAATTAAACTAAAGGCATGGATCGTATCATCCTCGTTATAATTTAATTCATTTTCTTGATCGATGAGTAGACTGTTTTAAAACAAATCAGTATTTGAGCATGGCCATGCATTTCACAGTCTCACTCAATCAAGAGGCTCATGGATATCACTACGAATATATCGTAGGGTTAAATTCCATCTAGATCATTCATAATTTCCATTCGACTTGAGATGTATCCAATAATCACCGTTATCGTTACTCTGTTACGAATAACTTTAGATGATATCAAAACACAAATGTCCTCGAATAAAATTATAATGATTTCAGGTCTGAGGACCATTACATCACTGTCACTATGAGAATAACTTATGATACTGTTAATTATATTCCATGGAGTTATCTCACGGTGGGTCAGCCCAATACGATATTCTCCAATACGTATTTATGTTTTGACATTAATATCACATATATTAATGATCAATGAGATGTGATCATCAGTCAATCAACATACTAGTCTTAACGCTTTATTGTTGTCCTATATTAACAACAAAACTCGACTAGGGGCATTTAAGAATTATAATACTTATCACATTATACAATCTTAAGTTCAGTCTTACTCGAACTATATAATTCCGTATTATTATTCTAAGGACTTCTATTATATTATTATTTATATTACGCAGAAAATACAGTATAAAAGAATAATACTTTATTCCAAATAAAATAATAACATCAACAGTGTTATCTATCTCATCAAATGAATTGCCTCTAGGGCACAAACTCTAACATAACATGCACAGCTGATGCAGCCATGCATAATAGAAGTGGAAGTAGCTCCAGAAGCAATACCATCTAGCTTAATGAATAAAAATTGTGAGAACCAATGCATATGAATTTGCTAATGAACAATTAAGCGGTCCTCGCCTTGTTATTAGTTCTTTTGGTAATATTAGATACCAATCGGATATTAACTATATTACTGATGCAAAAGTAATCTATTTGCCCCCAGAATATCTCTTGATTAAGTTTTTATGAATGAGCAAAATCAAGTAATCTTTATTTTACATTTTACCTCATTATTTTCTGGGGTTTTCCCCCTATTTTGTTTAGTATTTCATTTCCTTAAGTTCATTGTTATATCATCAATCATCACCCGTGTTGACGTGGAAAATTGTCAAACAGCAACACCCAATGTGTATGAAAATGCGTTGGCAACACAGTAATCCAAATAAGTAGTACAGTAAAGTAAATGCGGGGAGACACAGCTTTTTATAGTAGTCCGGCACTAACGCCTACATCCACTTTATAGTGATAATTCATCATTTGATATCCGATTACAATGTTGTGCAAGTTTTGACCATATTCGAGTACAACGTATCACAATAGAATAACAATGTCCTTGTTAATTCTAAACTTTGACTAAAATGTTCTTCTTCTTCCTCCTTGAGATGAGTTGACTTAGTCAACTATGTCTAATTTGTTCTTCAATGTCCAAGAAGTCCAAAACAGCCCAAAAATAGTGTTATTATCCTTGTAAATGTCCAAAGTATGATGGAAAACGTGTATGTCACATTCAATTGTCCATGCCATGTCCAATGGCATTAGAGAAAAAGGTGGTTGTCATTACTGGGGCTCTTGGAGCTCTAGAAGGCCAAAAAATTCAATGGCCAAAGATTCCAACGAAGGCCAAGGCTTAGGGTATTTATAGTTGAGGGTTAGTAGTGGAGTAGGCGAGATTTTGGGGTCCACTGGCAGAAAATCACATCATGCATAGACCGCATACAAAAAATCACATCACACACGGTGCTCGGGTGTGAAAAATCGCATCACAGCCCGCTGAATCACAAAAAATCACATCTTGCCTTATTGAAGGATAAAATCGCATCCTGGCCCTTTAAAAAACTCACATTACAGGGAAATTTGCATCCCTCCTGGGGGATGCGAGTTCACGCGTTCGGATGTGAAAATTCGCATTCGAGGGATGCGAATTTTCGCCTCAGAATGCGAAACCTCGCATCCGAGGGATTCGAATTTTCACATCCTTGAGGGATGCGAACTGTGATGATTTATTCGAAATGGAGGATAAGACTTCTTGTAGGATGCGATGCGGCGTGATGCGACGGAGCGTGATGCGAGGCAGAGCCCTGGATGCGAGATGGAGGGATGCAAATGTAATGTCCCGTATTTTTTGTAGTCAAATATTTAATTTTAAATATTATATTTGGAATATTAATGGATTTTAATATTGAATTCGTTTATTTAAAGCGAAGTTTAAACGTTAAATTTATATATAATTTAAATCGAGCTCGTAATAGCGCGATAATTCGTAATATTGAGTTTTGAGCTTCAATTGAATATACATGATCTGTTATAAGTTGGATTTCTATGAAACAAGAAATGTTAGAATCTTGTTGATTATAATTTTCATATTGAAGAGAAATTTCCAGATTTCGTGTTATAGATTGTTAGTTATGCCCAATTCAAATTTTAAAATAGTCGATATGGAAATCGTTATAAAATTATAACGTTTATTTAATAAATTTAAAAGGGTTTAAATATAATTTGAACACCGTTTTGACTCGGAATGTTGATATTAAGTTGTATGATTTATATTGGAAGCCATATGATAATTTTATTTGGATAAATACGTTAATAATAATTTATATTAATTGGATTTATTTTGCAATTTAATTAATATTTTATTAATATTATATAGCGTTAAAAATAGTCAGTTTTGCAAACGGTCTTGGTTTTCAATGAAATTAGTTTCATTGGGATCGTAACGTTAAATTATTATACGATATTAAATTTCGTGGCAAACCGATGTTGTATGTGACAACGGTAGCCGTAAACGCCATTCATTCTCTATAGCACGTAATTAATTTAATTTAATTTAATAGAGAGGTATTTGTGTATAACTTGAGTAGATGATCGAATTAAGTCATGAAACCAATTCTGTTGAATTTGTATCGACATTAAGAGCTAGGATAGGTATATAGTTTGTTATTTTTAGAGACCGTATAATTTGGTGTCCAACATAGCATTGTGGTGCGTATAAAAATAGCGTACCGGGAAACCATCTCGGAATACGACGAAACTTGCGTCGTTGGATTCGTATTAATTATTATACGATTTCAATTTTCGTGTCAATCGGACTTACCGTTTGATCGTGGCAACGATAAACGCTTTTATTGTTTTTATTTTTTGTCAATTTAGACAGGGGTAACTTTAAACGAATAAAGGACTGGCCAAATGAACTCCGATTTTAACGAAACAAATTTCACTGGATTCGTAAGGAAAAGGTCTAGTAAAATGCTAATGTTTCAAGTTGATTGGATTTATCTTGTAATTATGAAAAATTTAAATACGTGATTTTTCATCGATAATTAGAAAGGATTTTTCATAGATGACCTCGGAATTCGACGAAACCTGTCCCATTGGGTCCGAAATATTTTTTTATGTTTGGATTAGCCTTTTTACCGAAAAACTAAAGTTATATGTGGTAGTTTTAAAGGCTAATTCACAACTAAGTTTCATTGATAATAAAATAATAATTTATTGTATCCATATCTCACTATATAAATACACATATAGTCAAACCCTAACTCGTTCTTTTTCGTTGGTCAACATTCTATAAGCCGCCATCCTCACAAAACCAACGAACTATATCGTTCGATCAATTCTCCTCTTTTATCTTGAAATCAAATGATCAAAAGCACAAACCAATAACTAGAATTATGTTAAGCATTTCGAGATCCTTCGGTTGAATGGTCATGATCGAGTATAGAACTCCGTGGTGGTCGGAAAGCTAACGTAAAACCGCTGCGTTCGTGTGAAGATTGCCGGAGTTTGGCGATAGCTGGGGAAGCATGGCTTATGCTGCATGAAGAAGAGGGTGCGGCGTCCGATCAGATCCCAGTAGACTTGAGCTCCCTGCGGTGGCGAATTCTTCCGATGTGCGTGAGTTGGAGTTTCAGAACAGAAAGAAACGACGGGCCTGGGAAAAGTACACTTCAATAGGGTTTGGGGTTGTCAACGTGAATGAAGTTGGTAGGGGAAATGTTTTGGCAGCAGTTTGTTTAAATGTGGTGGGGTAGCAGTTCATGCGACAAGGAGTATGAAGGAGGAAGATGGGTTCTGTTGCATGCAAAAGAACGAGATCAGTGAGGAAACATATGGGTAGAATATGGATACAGGGTCGGCTAGTTTATGTTTAACTACGATAGAGTAATTAGCAGTTTTAATTAGTAAATTTACTAGTATGTTTTTTTAATAAACTGCCAACATCCATGCTTGGGAACGACGTAAGGATAGAGGACACCAGTTGCAAGATAAGTCAGCGGCAAATGTTAACCTTGTGCTGAATTAAAATGTAATTGATATTAAAACTTAAGGATAAATTTATAATTAAATTTATATTAACTTAAATGATTTATAACTTACTCATATGATTATAAAATGGAACAAAACAAAAGACGCTGAGATCATGATGATGGATAATACATTCTTAAATTAATCTGAATAGGAATGGAAACAATAGGAATTTACAGTTAAATTAAAAACCGTTTAATTTAGCTGTAAGCGAACCGCTCAGCAATGATTGGAATCAAGGTGAGTTAAACTTACTCAGTTCTTCCCACTTATATTTTATATAAGTCGAGTTTTTATTTTGCATGCTATGATTGCTAATGGTTGACTGTTTATCTTGATATATTGATTGAAATGATGAAATTAAACGTTATTTAATTTCAGTGAAAAACCATGTCGTTATTTTAACGATTGGACTCAAATAAGGTAACTTACCTTATTGGTCACGTTTATGAAATATACGTGTTTAATTTAATGAATTGTTTGAATTGTTATGGTGATGTGAAATAAATTGGTTGATATTATATTGTCATTATTGACTGTTATGAAAACCATTATTTATTCGAATTGAATGATTATATTTGAGATAACGTATTGGGATGCAGTGAAGTACAGGTTGGAGGATCCAATGGGGTTCCTCAAATATATTAAATGATATTTATTTTCACATTATCATTATATGAACTGTTCTGATTGAGTGATTGATTTAGTTGTTGACCGTTGACCTGAAATTCAACATTTGTTTTGTTTAAACCAATGGGCAGTATTGGTTGAGTAATTGGCAGTATATGGCCTATAAATCAATCGTTTTTAAAATATTGATTTACCGTCAGGTAAATCGATAGAAATGAAGTTATAAAATTTATTTTATAACTGAAGATAGTTTTGAAATATATTATTTCGAATAAAGTTATATAAAAGAAATAAATGGCTATTATTTATTATTTAAATTTATAAGTGGTTTTTAAATGATTTTATGAAGTAAATTCTGATGTTAATCAGATTTATAATCAAGAAAGTATAAAATTAACCTAACAGTTAATAATTGGATAATTGTCTTTTTTTAGAAACAATTAAATGGAATTATTTAAATTAATTATATTAGTAATTAATTTAAAGAAAGGACCAATTGAATTTGGTTAACGAGATAACTGTGTTTGGGTTGACTAAGTCAACCATTTTTAACTGAGAATAATTATTAAATTAGTTGTTTGAATTAATCCAATGAAATAATTTAATGAATTTTTGTTTTAAATTTAATAAGATTTTAAAAGGAAATTTACTATTTATTTTAGTTAACAAAGAAGATAACCACTTATATGGTAGTTAATGACGAAGTAAATTATTATGTTAATTTTATAATTTAAGTATAGTTGTAATAAAATTGAATTGAATTGTGAAAGGAGTTACGAATGGTTTTATATTAAAATCGAGTTTTTATAACGAAGTTATAAAAGTGAATTTTAAGCGAATATGATGGCTTAAATTAAATATTTACTTAATATTTGAAGTTGGAAAAAGGAAATTAAAAATTTGGCAAATGGTATAAAATGGGAGTGGAATTATTCCTAGGTTCGGAATGTGATATTCCGAAGTTCAGAATCATTAACGAAGTGAGATTTATTTCGGAGTTCGGAATGTTATGTTCCGAAGTTCGAAATATTAATCGAGGCAAGAATATAAGCTAAATAAAAGATTTTGATAATTGCAACGAATATAAATTGTCGTAAATGATTTACAAACGATTTTGTAAATGAAAGTTAAAGAGCTTAAAAATGTAATCGAAATATTAGTTGTTGATAATAATTTACAAATGGGATTTGTAAATGAAGTAAGAGTTTTGAAAAATGAATTCGTAACAATTGTTACAAATAATAAATTGAACCATTTGATTTATAAACTGAAGATCTTTAAAAAGGTCACTGTGTGATTTTAAGCAACATGTAAGTTGTCGGAATGATTTGAAAAAGGGTATAAATAAAGAAAGGATAATGTTTTGAAGTGAAATCTGTAGCGTTTGTTACAGACGATAAGCTGAATTGTTTTGATAAAACTAAATATAAGAATTGTAAAAGATAAGTGTAAGATTTACAAAGATATGTATGTAAGATTTATAAGGATATTTATATGAGATTGTTAAAGATAGTTATATATGCTTTAAAACAAATATAGTATTGCAAACAAGTTTTGAAGAGATTTTATAAAAGATTCTATTTATAATGGAATTGAAGCTCGAGTATAATATTATAAACGATCATTAAAGATTAATAAAGAAATATTATAATAAAAGTTTACTTAATAATTTATTAAGTAAACGGTGTTGAGACTTAAGGAAGGTTTCAAAAGGAAAACGTGTGGTTAATAAACTTCTATTTATTCTGAAGATATGAATGTTGTTAGTCAAGGTCTGAGAGGTAAATAAAATATCCCAACTTGAACAACTTCATGATTATCCAAGAATGGTATTAGTTTATAAACGAGAGAAATTGAGGGGAAACATAAGTTGTGATTTCCATAAAGAATATTGAAAACTGTTTCGGAAAAGTTTATAAGTAAATTAAATGATTTTAAGAATATTCTTATTTATAATAAGAAGTAAAAGATAAACTCTAAATATTGGAAGATTTTAAAAAATATAATTAAAACAGATGTTAATTAAAAAGGCCAAGTAATGTCGAGTACTGAATCAATGAACTCAATTTATTCTCATGATTATTTAATTGATAGTTAAATAAACCACTATAAAATCTGGCCAATATGATTGTTGGTACGGAAAGACCGGGATCGAATTTATATTTGAAAAACATTCTGAACTAGTAAATACGTGAAGATGCAGATTGAAGATGGAGAAATTGAAGACCGACGATCTTCATGAGCGGGAGAGCCACTTGTTGAATTTCCCTGGTTTAGCGGTCAGAGATATTTCGGTAGTGATTCCGATGTAAGTGAAATCTTCGGATTGCAGGGACTATTCGCTACTGATCATTGGGGTGATACCTATATAGGATGTGGTAGGACGGTGCCTTCGGTTCATCCTGTTCCTGGATGACTTGTATGGACGAATGTTTGACAAAGTATTTCCAAAGGATCACGTACATTGATTTCTTCAAGCGTATTTCTGTTGATGGCGGAGAAGACTTGACACCTTCTCTTAGCTAAATACGCAGAATATTTTTGGGGACGTCAATTAGTGATTTCTGACGGATTTGACGGCATTCAAAGTGAATGGTGGACAAATATTCTAAAGGTATTTATAACCTCTAATCTCATCAACCGGGAAATGGTTAAAATTGGGTAGGTCGCATGGCTATGTTGATCGCACCCATCAAAAGGGTATATCATTACCTGATCTGGAGAAATCAAATGCCTTTGGTTGTCCCTTTATTATATTTATATGCTATTGGTTCGGTTGGCTGGCCCCCAACCATGGTGATGATATATTCGGTACTCTCAAGCGAAGTGAGGGGTCGATCATGTTTTGCCTGGGTTGCAAGATGCTCTTATTGAACCCCAATGCATTCATCGCCGGAGGTACATTGTCGGCAAGGTGGTTGCCATACCATACCATGGAAATCCATTCTCCAATAAGCGATCGGGGTTTTGATTGTATATTATATATGTAGAGCATGAGATGCAAGCATTCTGCTAGATTGATATTTACTTGCATTTAGACACTATTGTAATATCAAAAAAGATATAGATTTCAAAAACATTTGGGTTATCGTAAGGTAAAAACTGTTCGTATTTATGTTTGGATTTGGTCTTACAATTATTATTTTCTTTCGAAAAGTGTTTGACTTAAAATCAAGTTGTGTGTACCTTTAAATTTGGTGTGTTTTTCTCACTCTGGTTCACCAGACTAATCCGGCGTCGGTAGTGCTCGGGTTAGACCGGGTTGTACAGGTTCAGGTTATCGAATGCTGCGAAGTCCAAAGACGAGCTGGAGAAGTTCAGACGTATGATATATGGTTGTTATTCCGCTGTGTGTGTCGTATATGATGAAAAGATATTATAACTGTTCAGATGTGTTGATGTACTCTGATGATTGTAAGTATATTTTTTCAAAGCTCTCAGTAAAGATCTATTTTACATTATACTTTGTACCTCCGCAATGTGAGATGCTGTGTTGTGTTGGTTCTTCTTCTTCTATTCTAATATTTCTTTCTTTGTTATCTCACCCTCTGATTTCTTTCTAATAACGTTCCTGTGTTTTTGATGCTCGAATGTTCGACATGGTGCTTTGTGTCGATTTTCGGGGTCGAAAATCCCGTTGTTCGTTACAGCGAGCTTCTCGGCTCGGAGGACAACTCGCCTGACGGTTCGCCTTCTACAAGAGTTATAGTGCGAAGCATCATGACATACGTTCTCGGGCCCACAAGTGGTCATCTGATAGAAGTTTCGGGCCTTTTCATGTTTGTGATGTGACTTCGACCAAATCGCTTTGAGTTTCTTGACGCTTGAGTGCGTTACTAACAAGAAACTTAACATGTGACAGCTCTAACCAAAAAGTGTGTCAACAACCCGCTACCACCTTATCCATGATCACACGCCTGAGACCAGCTAAAAGGCCTCCAAGCGTGCTTTAGAACCAACATTCTCTATATATTTAGATTGGTCATGTCTAAAAGCTGTAATCCTCCCAACATAACATCTAGTGCATTGTGAACCATGTTTCCTTTACAATATGGTACAACTCAAGCTCGTAAAAGGAAATATATAACAGCTCAATATATGTACGTGTATCACACATATCTACACACAAACAAAATCATCACAATGATGCTTGAGGTCGAGCATACATCTTTTAAGCATGAACCAATTAAGACATCAGTAAAACACAAATCATGGCAGTTATGTTAACTTTATTTAAATTAATTCTGATAGCCATACTTTGATGCAGCACATTAAAATGTAACTTAAGGCTGGGAAAGCCGACGTAACAAAAATATTGAGATCAACAAACTATGTTGCAATGTCAACGTAAACATAAGATAAGAGCAAAGGCAGAAATGGACATACCAAACTTATATATTGTATGTAGCAATGAAATAGTGTTGACTTTTATTATGACATGGTCAGTAAAACGAACCTGTTTATACTCTCAAACTTTTTAACAATGGAAAAAATCACATGAATGAACTACGACATAAATTATATTGGATAAACAAAATTTGGATTGAATACATACATATCAAAAGAAACATTTGAATGAGAAAGGAAAGAGAGCGGGGGGGTTGAGAAGACCTTGCGATAGATTCAGTAGATGATAGGCTTAAACATTTGCTAAGAGACACATCATCTCTGTACCTCCCCATAATATCAAAACAACAACAAAAACTTCCATGACCTCTTGTTCTTCATTTTACTTTAGAGAATCTCGAATTTCTACGCTCATGTCTACACATCATATATTTGAATTGGATGACGAAGCTCTCTCATCTACTGCTTCAAATGGCATGAACACCATTTCAGAAGTTCATGGATACCTTACATCAAAAAACTAAGTCTAACTAAATAACAAATTAACAAACAATTTTGTTAATATTCGATAGCAAAATAAAATATTTAACTAACGAAAATAAGAGAATTGAACTGTCATGCCGGATTTTGATTGACTACGTTTCCTGATTTTATCATCTTGATTGTGATCTATAAAGTGATAAAAGGGTTTCAGCTATCTGTTTTATTTTTGTCTTCAGACTTGTGTATATGGCCTCGACCCAATTTCTGTTTTAATTTTTCTCGTGTATATATAGTATTGTTATGTTATATTATAATCTATCGATTTCATTTTTTACAAAAACAATATTATCAATAAAATCAATATTGCTTCTTCGTCGTTTTGTGGTATGAGAGCTCGATTTGCCTAACGGCTACTTTGCTACATCCGTTGAAGAAATCAATGATCACTTTGCAGAGTTCATCAAGGAAGGAATCACTCATCATTCTTTTTCGTTTTTCATCATTTTTCTCACGATCAAGATAGTAGGCTAACCTGTTTATTCCTTAGAGAATTTTCATCATTGGAGTGTTACCCTTCTTAGTCGTGCATTCCTGTTCCTATCAGCTTTTTGATGACAGATTCTGTCTCGCCAAGAAGAGATCTGTTCATTGTCGTCGTTTCTCTTATGGCTGCAACTTCCCTCCATTGACAAATCATTTTGCTTCAGTGGTCACGTGTGGTTGCAGTTTCGTTCTTGATTCAGATTCTTGAATCATAATTCCTTGTCTTTATTCTTCATTTATTCTCTGCCACATCGAGTTTTCAATCATTTTGATCATGGATGGTTGGAACCAACGGCAATGTTACCTCTAAAAGTTCCAGATATAATGTCACTAATGGAACCACCTCTGCAGTAGCTCTCATCAAACCAAACAGCCAGATCATAATCATCCCACTCACCGAAGACAACTACAAATTCTGGAAGTACCAACTTGAGACAACAGTTAAAGGTTATGGCCTTCTTGATTACATTAGAGGCACATCAGCGATACCATCAATAATAATCGAAGACGATCAAGGAAATACCATCAGCAACATTGCATATTCAAAAGTTTTGAAATAAGGTTCATCTTGGTTGCTTTCTTCGATTAGTGCCAATCTATTGTCGCAAATAGATGGTTAATACTTCTCATGAAATATGGATAGGTATTGAGCAAATTTTCAATGTGAAGTCATCTGCATGCATTACGCACTACAAGAGAGAGGTGCACAACGCAAGAAAAGTAGACATGAACATGAGAGGCCATTTAACCAAGACTAAAAACTTATGTGATAAATTGAGTATGGTTGGTCACAAAGTTTCAGACAGTGAACAAGTACTGGTGATTACCGATGGCTTGGATCAAGATTATGTGTCTTTAGTTACTTACTTTGCGACACAACCAACTCTACCACTCATATTTATTAGCCCATGAAGGTTGAGTTGAACAAAGTAAAGCCATACAAGGGGACTATTCTGCTAATTTTGTTGGACCATATAGAAACAAGTCTCAACAAATAAACACATACAACCAGCAAAAGCAAGAAAGTCAAGGTCAAATTGGTGGTCAACCTCAAAGAGTTTATGACAAAGGCAGGAACAACTACAATAATCGTGTGAAGGGACAAATCTATGAGAAATTTGAATATATGGTGAACAAAGGTTATTTTAGATTTAATGCAATATACAATGTTGCTCGGCAGAACCATTCTCAACAGAGAGGACCCTGTGCTAATATGGCACAAATTAGTCAGCAAAACAAGTGCAATACTGATACTACCAAGGGACAAAGCATTAATGGTGATGAATATATGAAAATTGATGACATTAACATAGAAGACTGGTATCCAGATTCAGGTTCAACTAATCATATTACCAGTAATCTTCAAAATCTTAATCTTAATTATACAGGTATGCACAAATTATGTAACGACCCATATTTTTTGGTCATTTGAATTTGAATATTTAAGTCTGTTTTAAATATTATATTTGGAATGGTAATGGATTTTAATATTGAATTTGTTTATAAAACGAAGTTTAAACGTTAAATTTATATTTAATTTAAAACGAGCTCGTAACATCGCGGTAGTTCGTAATATTGAGTTTTGAACTTTAATTGAATATACACGATCCGATATAAGTTGGAATTCTGTGAAATAAGAAACGTTTGAATCTTGTTGATTAAAATTTACTAATAAAAGAGAAAAATCGAGATTTCATGTTATAGATTATTAGTTATGTCCAATTCAAATTTTCGAGTAGTCGTTATGGAGATCGTTTATAAATGATAACGTTTATTTAATAATTTTAAAAAGGATTTTTATATAATTTGGATATCATTTAACTCGGAACATTGATATTGAGTTGTTTAATCCATATTTGTTTATATTTGAAGCTATCTGTATATTCTATTTGGATATTTATGATAATAATAATTTATTATTATTTAATTGAATTATTTTGGAACTGAATAATATTTGTTGATATATTACAAGCCTTAAAATGGCCATTTTGCAAACGGTCTCGGTTTTCAATGAAATTGGTTTCATTAGAATCGTAATGTTAAACTATTGTACGAAACCAGATTTCGTGGCAAACCGATGTCATATGTGACAACAGTAGCCTTAAATGCTCAGTTGTTTTCTATAGCGCACAATTAAATAAATTAATTCAAATAGATGGGTATTTGGGTATAACCTGAGCAAACGATCGAATTAAGCCGCAGACCAATTCAGTTGGATTTGTATCGACGTTTAGAGTCGGGATAGGTAGGTAGTTTGTTATTTTTGGATATCGGATAAATTGGTATCCAAAATAACATTTTTTTGCATATAATTCCGGGAAATAACCTCGGAATGTGACGAAACTTGTGTCGTTGGATTCGTATTAGTTAGTTATTATAGGATTTCGATTTTCATATCGATTAGATTTACCGTTTGATCGTGAGAGTGGCAAACGCCTCGGTTTTTATTTAATCGTTTAATCAATTTAAATCGGAAATTAAAAATAACTGGTATTCAAACGAACTCCGTTTTCAACAAAACTAATTTTATTAAATCCGTAGTGATTTATTTTTGTAGTATTTCAATTTTAAAGTTAATTGGATTTTATTTGTGATCATATGCAATTTAAATGCGTGTTGATTCACATTATGAAGTTGTAAAGGAATTTTCACAAACGATCTCAAAATTCGACGAAACTTGTTCCGTCATGTCCGGAATATCAATTTATGCTAGGGTTTCAATTTTCATCCCAATTGAAGGTCGTATGTGGAAGTTTTAACGCGATACTTTCTGGTTAAGTTTAATATAATAATATTTTATTTATGTATGTCCCTATATTAACAACCCTATTGGTCAAAACCCTAATTCACTTTTCACCGTAGTCAACGTATATCTGCAGCAGCCCTTTAAACTTTCAATGGCTGAACTACTCCGACCTTCTCTTCCAAAAATTGAACAATCCACTCATCAATTCGAAAACCCCCAAAAGAAAAAATGTTAAGCTCAGTGAGCTCGATATCTTCAACGATGATGGTCAGAAATGAAAGCTTCTCATGATCGGATTTTGTCTCGAACCAACAGACATTTGAAGTGACGTTGGCGATGCATAACAACATTGAGCTCGGGCGACAGTCGAGTGGGTGACGGTGCTTCTCCGGGTGGCTTCAGATCTGGGTCAGATGGCCTGAGACAAGGTGCAGCAATGGTGAATTGCGGTTAAGCGTGGTAGCAGGTTTTGTAATAGAAGAATATAGAGAATGGGGAGAAAAGAATTTAACCGACCGTATATTTTTAATTAACGCAATTAACCTAGGTTAGTGAATAACTAAGGGAATAATTAATTTAATTAAAACCTTATAACTCTAAATATTTATAACTTGTGAATGCTTTATCATTATGGAACCAAACAAGTTACGTTACGATCGTGGTGATGAGCTCAACATCTTGGAACTATTCTGAACAGAAATAAAGACAACAAGAATTTACAGTTAAATTAAATGACTGTTTAATTTAACTACAATCAAACCGTTTCAATGATAAATCAGATCAAGGTGAGTAAAAATCACTCAGTTCATCCCACTTATATTTTATATAAGTCGGGTTTTTATTTGTATGCTATGGTTGATGATTGTTATATGTGTGTGTTAGTTATATATTTATATATTGATCGAATCGATGAAATTAAGCGTTGTTTAATTTCAATGAAAAACCAAATCGTTATTTTAATGATTGGACCTAACTGAGGTAACTTCCCTTGTTGGTCATGTTTATAAAATAAACGTGTTTAATTTAATGAATTGTTTAAATTATTATTGTTGTGTTAAATTATTATTATTGACTGTTACAGAAATTATTAGTTTAAAATTGGATAATTCTTATTGAATGATTTTATTTAAGATAACCTATTTGGATGCAGCACTACAAGGAAACACTGATTTTGCAACAGAAAAATCCATTACAAATCCGTCGCTACACTAGTATTAGCGACGGATTTGTGACAGATAGCACTGGTCGGTAAATTTCACGTCGGTATTTTAGTGACCATTTTGTAATGGAAATTAATGTCAATTCTCTGAAACTTTACTGTCATTTGTCAATATATTTAAATTTAAATTTTAAAATTTTTACCGATATTTTATCGACGGATATATATATCTTTAATATATATTTTAAAAAAATTCCGTCGGAGATCCCTTGCTAAACTGCAAGGGATTAGAAATGGATAATTTTACCAACATTTTATCGATGGATTTATGCAGTTATTGCTTTTTACTCCACAACAAAGATACGATAATATCTAATGATCACGAACATCTGGGGTTGCTTGTATGAAGGAAACCGATCGTCCAACCCAGAAATACAGACAGATCATTTACTCATGCCATCGTCTAGTCCCTTTCTTGTACTTTATTATTTAAGTTTTGCAAAATAATAATGTACTAAAAGAATGGATATCAACAATAATGAACAAACTAAATTCAGTTGATCTAACATATATACAAAAATAAACATTGCTTACTTATCCCATGTGGAAAAAAAACCAATATGAGCCATGCTCTGACTTTATTTCATGTGTAAATAAATTTTGTGTAAAGAACAGGGTTTGATTTTGGTTGCTGATTAATCGATTAATCCAAGACAGCAACAAGATCAATCTCGACTTTGGCTCCCAAGAGGAGTCCAACTTGGAAAGATGCACACGCAGGGTATGGTTTTGATATATTTGCATTACAGTTCAAGAATTATCCGTATTGTCCTCATACAGACATACTTATACCATAGTCTGTACTTATTATAATAGTACACAATCAGTTGATCAAATATTGCATATATATATATAGCAGCTGTAAGGAACCTACACTTCTTATAGATGTTATTCACTTTCTGGAAATCGTCAATGTTTGCCAACCTATACAAACATGTCAGAAAATAATTAAGAAAACACGATCGAGTAGGATGTATATGTGTGTGTGTGTGTATATATATATATATATATATATCAACAAATGGTCTAATATGCATGATGGACTATGGCTAAAAGATAGACAACTTATTACATGAAGGTTGTTTTGACAACATTCTTGAAACTGGCACCACCAACTTTCAGTATCTCGTTCAAATTCTTCATAATCTGCATATCACAAATTAGAACTAATTACATCAGAAACACTGACTCCATATATAACAATTATTTTTCTCATAATGCCATATGCATAGGAGACATGTTTTATCATGAGTAACCTATTACTCTATGCTACCTAAACATACTTATCAGTGAACTAATTTTGCTATTCAATAACACAAACAAAAGTTCTAAACAAGCGATGTACGTGGAAATGTAAAACTTGTTTTGTGAACATTCTTTGCATTTTAATGTTCCAAATTTCTGTTATTATATAATAATAATACCTGCTCCATTTGTTCCTCTACATCATCTGAAATTATTGCTCCTATCTGTAGGACGGACCCAGAATCTGCTCAACGGGGGAGGGGGGAGTCGAAGGGGAGGCCAAAAAAAATTGATCATGGCTGGGTAATGAGCAATGAGGTTTTGTAGAGGAACCTCTTCGAGTTCGGCTGCTCACCCCCTTTCTGTTTAATCATTTGGGGTGAGGTCATGCAATGAGGTTATGGATTTCAAACCACTGGCAGTAATAATAAATCTGGAAATAAAAAATTAATGGTATTGTCTTTCAAAGCTCTTTTACCTTATAGTCATCAGTTCTTTTATCTTAGTTCAAACTTCAGTTAGGCAGTAATGTTGCGATAACATGATTATAAAATATCGCTAAGTAGCTATTATGATGCTGCAATAGCTAGATCGGTTACAAAGGTCATTTGTAGGTAACATATATATATATATTTGTTATATGACCAATTCATATCTACGACCCAATTTAAGTTTTCAAATATCTATGCCCATTAACATCAAAATAAATATTTAATCCCCACTGATAATATGAAATTAGCTCATATACAAATGTGTTTGAATATAACGACGGAATTTACGTGCTGGAATAGTAAGTGACTCGTAAACCCGAATCAAGAATTAGGTAGATCACAGTCATGCCCGGTTTTAATCCGATCAGTTGATTTATGGTGCTGGTTGCCCAGTCCGTCCCGTCTTCGTTTAATAAAATAACCTAAAAATGATACATCGGTTTATGAAATTGATAATATGAGTTTCAATTTACCCAGTTCCAAAAGACAAAAATAATATCAAATAGTCAGTTTCAAATGGAATGTCTCCGGTTACAGTTCAATTCTTGCTGCCTAATCCAAAACTCCATTAAAATTGCTATTCAATGAAATAGTTTAGTTAATGCCAAAAAAAGGGGGAAATCGGTATGCTTTATACAAGCCTGAGGTCAGATTTCACCGTTATTGGGGAAAAAAGTATGATGGAACGACGGACTGATGGAGAATATTTCTAGGTTTAAACCTAGAAGCTCACAAAACAAAATTAATTTTGAATATAATACAGTACTAATAGTTCATACATCCCTAGTTGAACAACAGCAATAACGTTATAGTTTATTCTTCATACTTCGTTCAGTCCCTAAGGTTAACTTGTAGTTCGTATATCAAACCATTACTAGGAACAGTATTACATCTTATGGAATTTCAATCCTTGATGGAGGACTGATATTAGCTGTGAACTTAACCATGAACTACCAAACAATTTTAAGTTTATCGGTTATAGAAACAATTTGATTTTTGTTTAACATGACAAAGCATAGGAGGTTACAAATCCATATCGAAATTTATAGAAAATATTGCAGCTTAATATTTACATCCAATTTGAAAAAGGAAAGTTAGGAGATTTTGGTTAAGCCTAAATTCATAGCAGAGGAGAATAGTGCACAGAAAAAAAAAAAGCATCATGTTTACAAAAAAAGATAAGAGAAACGGTACTAATTTAGTTTGATAGAAAAACGTTCTTAAAACAATTATCGAATCAAAACCACCTCCAAAGCTTCAATGGCCGAATCTCCAGGTTCATATTGCATAACTTTCAAAGCTGCAAAATTATAGCACTTCAAAAGCAAATATAGTGAAACAAAAACTAACTTCACTTCTCCATAAAAAAAAAACTACTTAGTGCGTCCTTGTGTAACAATCTCACGGTTCACAGTAGGAATAGTATTTATCTTTAGTTGGCATACAAGAGTAACCAATATTAACTGAGCAACCACACATCAGGTCAACGTTTATTTTGCTTATGGCCGAGTGAAACTTTCAACAATCATTATGCCTTCCATTACACCTATTTTTTGTTTAATGCTCATTTAAATGTCCTTAAACCAGAGTAGTTCAACCCCTCAATGGACCTCGGTAATGTATATTTCAACATCAAGCTCCAAATCCGATTCAGTATTTTTAACAAACACTACATCTGCATGTGTGGCAAACCCTAAGTAACCAGCTACATCGTAAAAATATTTAGTTTCACTGCATTTGGCACATTTTTTTACCTGCACTGAACTATAAATAAGAGGACGATACAACATCAAAAAGAAAATTTGAAAATCAAACAAATAAAAACTAAGGAATGAAATTTTAGAGAAGAATCACTTATCCTTGGCATAGAGACCGAGTTGCCGTAAAAAAAACTAGTTTTAGCATCACTTTTTTTTATGGTTGAAGCTGGGTTTGCTAAAAGTTCTGTGCGATATTTTTGGTTGCTGAGAATGGTGCCCAGTTTGAGATTTGTGATATGCAGAGTTCTGAGTTTGGGAAGGGTTGCGTGAGTCTGGGAGGAGGAAAAGGAAAAGCTGATGCCAGACATGAGCTTTGAGCATGGAAGAATTTCCAGGCACGAGATGTGGATTTGCAGATTTTTGAGCGTGAGTTTGGAGATGATAATATTTGGCACATTCCGCCAAAAATTTCATTAGATGCCGCCATTATTTTGTTAGATGCTTCCATATCTTTGGTAACCAAATTATGTGTTCATCTGGTTTTTGAGAAAACGAATTAGAAATTGGAATTAAGAAGTGAAATTTTATATTAATAATAATATGAATTTTTTCGATTTCTTAAAAAGCATTATATATTACATTTTAATTATTTTTTTGTTACTTTTTAACTATAATAGAATGTTAATTGTCGAAAGTTAATTATTATGTATATATTAGCAATTATTAGATATCAAACGTTTAATAGTTGTTACTTTTAATATTCAATATAAATTACCAAAAACTAATCACCATTTATTAATTATTGATTATTAAGTATTTATTATAAGTAATTGGTAATTATTTATTTTTTAAATAGAAATTGTTAATTATAATAATTAATAATTAATTATTAAATATTTAATATTAAATTCTAAGTACTAAAGGATAATTACTGATTACTTATAGACTGTAGTACTTCTGTTAATTTATTAACGAATATAAATTATAAATATGATTAATAGTTAAATATTAAATGCCACTTTTCTTAATACTTATTACATATCATTTTATTATTAATTAAATATTAATATTATTAATATTTAGTTGATAAATATTATAATTAAAATTAGAATATATTTAATTGTCCTTTATCTTAGTCAGAATTTATAGAAAATTTCAAAATTTGAATATGAAGTATTATACAATTTAAATTAAACTATTAAATGAACTTTTTCAATATTTTAAAATTTGGAAATTTTGGTTATTTCGTGTCAAACAATACTTGGTTTTATAAACTTTATGATTTATTTCAAATTTATTCAAGATGATTACAAATTTTTAAATTTTTCGAAATATAAAATATAATTATCAACTATAATTATAAAATATAAATATCAACTATAATTATTAAAGAAAAATATTTAAAATTAATTATTGAACACTAAATCTAATTTCATAAGTATTAAATTTTAATATTAATTATTAAATAATTATTATAATAAACTGATATTTTCATCTCTTGCAAATCCATTGGAATTCTGCTGCCAAATAGCTTCGATAAATATTCGTCGGTATTCTGCCTGAATTTGCGGTAGAAAATAACGGCATAAATTTTCTATCTGTAATTTGACGCAATTTGCAATGGATTAGTGAGGGATGACAAAAGAAGATGGTAATAAATAAAAGGAAAAAAAGTTGAAAAAACAAAAAACTATCCCTTGTAGATCACACGGAAATTAGCGATGGAAATTTCTGCTTCTAAATATTTGACGCTAAATCGGTGTTTTCTTGTAGCGCAGGGATTAATAGGTTGGAGGGATCCAACTAGATTCCTCACTAGTAGTCATATTATAATATATGTTAAAAATATGAATTTGTGATGCAGGGATTGACAGGTTGGAGGAATTAAACAAGATTCCTCATTGATAATGTTTATCAATATGATTTGTTGTATTCATTTGGACATGAAATTAGTTAATTTTTCACGGTTTAATACTTTAGTAGATATTTACCTCTTTAGTACCGTCGATAAAAGAAAATATTTTGGAATCAATGTTAAATTAATTCTGGACGTTTTCAAAGTTATTTTTTTATATAAGGATTTGAAATACAATGTTTATTTTAAAAATATTAACATCATAGTTTATTTACGTTTTTATAACTATTTAAATTACTTCAAATTAATGGAATTTCTAAGATATTAATAAATAAATGTTTAAGCGTATAAATTAAATGAGAATGTTAAAATTATTGCGAAGAAGGGATTAAGCGGCGTAAATTGAATCTTAAAAGATTATAAATGTCGAAATGGACTAGTGGAATTGAAAGTGTAGGGGAATTAATTTAAAAGAATTGAAAAGTGAATTTTCATAACAAATGAACGTTTTTTTGCAAAAGTTGATTATAAATATATGAAATGTGATTAAATTGATTTTTCGTGAATGAGACTAGCGAATAAAGGGAATGGAAAATAGAATATGAACATTTGACGTATAATTGGAATTGAGACAAATATCTAATAAATGGGATTTTAAGGCAAAATTTGACGAAATGGAGTTATAAATGGAAATACTTAAAAACTGACTTATATAAAGGAAGTTGTAAAAGGAATTTGTATTTGCAAATAGAAAGGAATTTATAAATGAATGGTTAAGGAATTTATAAATGAAAGGAAGGAATTTTGTAAATGAAAAGTTAATGATTTTGTAAACGAAAGGTGAACGGTTTTTGAAACGGGATCCGTAACATTTATTTTGCAAATGTTAAACTATTTAGTTAATTTTATGAAATGGTATTTAAAATAGAATTGGAAATGATTTGTGCGATTATAAAGGAATATATTCGTTTTGAAAATGGTAAAAAAGAAGATGTTGTGTTATTCTAAGAAATTGGAACTTGTTGTGCGTTGGTTGAGTTGAAATAACTTTCGAGGTGTCAATCAGATGTTAGTTTCAGCCTTCGGGGTTGATAATGAGAGATTTATTAACTTACCAATTTATAATGAGGAGTCAATGAGTAAAAGTGGAATGATAGTTGAATATTCTTATATTAAATAAGAAAGGGAAATGTTTTCCAAATTTGAAGTTTAAATAATTAATTGACGGTTTGTTATTTAAAGAGGCTAAATGATGCTGGGTACCGAATCAAAAAATTTATTTTATTTTTATAGATGAATGATTGTTTATTTGATAGTTAAATAACTGACTATCAAATCTAGCCTATACGATTGTTGGTACGGAAATAGTGGGATCGAATTTATATTCGAAAACCATTCTGAATCAGCAAATACGTGGAATATGCTGAGTGAAGATGGAGTAGTTGAAGACCATTGATCTTCATGCGCGGAAGAACTACTTGTTGAATTTCTTTGGTTAGCTCCTAGAGATATTCCAGGAGTGATCCAGTCGTGATTGGAATCTACGGATTGCAAGGACTACTTGCTACTAATCCATAGGGTGATATCTAGGATGTGGCAATAGGGTGCCTTCGGTTTGTCCAGTCCCAGGACAACTTGTATGGACGGATGTTTGACAGTGTATTTCCAAAAGGATCACGTACGTTGATTTCTTCAAACATACCATAGTTGGTGGCGGAGAAGGGCACTTCTCTTAGCTTAATAACTAGAGTATTTTTATGGAAGTCAATTAGTGATTTTCTGGCAGATCTGACGATGTGACATTCAAAGTGAATAGTGGCTAGATATTCTGAAAAGATAATTATAACCTCAAGCCTCATCAACCGAGAAATGGTATAAAATCGGGTAGGTCGCATGGCTAAGTGGGTCGCTCCCAATTAAGGTATATTGTCACCATCTAGAGAAATTTCTATTTGTTCTTCTTTCGCTTCTGTATCTCCCGGGAATGGTTATGTTGGATCCAACCGTAGGTGACAATATATTCAGAACATTCAAGCGAACTGAATGGATGGTCATGTTTAGCCAAGGTTGCAAGACGTTCTTGTTGAATCCTAGTGTATTTTATTTAAAGGTACACTGTCGGAAGGTGGTCCCATACCTTGCCATAGTTGGAAATCCATTCTCCAATAAGTGCCCGTGGTTTTGATTGTATACTATGTATGTGGAGCGTGGGATGCAAGCGTTCTTCTAGATTGTTATTTACTTGATTTAGACACTATTATAATATCAAAAAAGTATTGATTTTAAAATTGTTTTGGGTTATCGTAAGGTAAAAACCATCCATATTTATGTGTGGATCGGTCTTACGATTATCCTTTTCATTCGGAAAGATTTTGACTTTAAAATCAAGTTGGATAATGCCTATAAACTTAGTAAGTTTTCTCATGCTGGTTCACCGGACTGATCCTGGCGTTTGTAATGCTCGGATCTGGCCATGTTTTATAGGTTCAGGTTATCGGATACTGTGAAGAGACGAGGTGGAAAAGTTCAGACGTATGATATTATATAGTTATTATTCCGCTATGTGATTGTATATAAGGATGGGTTGTTATAACTTTCCAAATTAACTGATGTACTCTGATGATTATAATTATTTTCAAGCTCCTGATAGAGATTTAATTCTATATTATATTTTGTTTCGCTGCTTTGTGAGACTCTGTGTTGTGTCGGTTCTTTTTATTCTATTCTAAACTTTCTTTCTCTCTTAACTCACCTTCCAATTTCTTCCCATTAACTATCTGGTGTTTTCGAGACTTGAGTTTTGGCAAGTAAAACAGATTTATGTATTATTGTCGAAATTCGAGTATCGAAATGCTACCGGGTCGTTACAGTGGTACCAGAGCATACAGTTAGTAATAATCTTGGCTCTGTGGCATAACTCGATAGAGATTGTGTAACGACCGGGAATTTCGCTCGATCCGAATCAGTCGCTAAACCGATCAAGACCGTTCGAAACCCCTGATTGTTTTGAGAACACGACAAATTGGAACGCAAACAGATGAACATTTCATTGTTTATTACAACAATTTCATCAGATTACAAGAATATACAGAGTATAAACAAATAATATACATTGGATAAATATCAGAGATTACAATACATTACATGGCAGCGGAAAATAATACAAAACACAACTGAAGGAGATATACATATACAAAGCTTTCCGGATATCGTTCCAGCTGTAAACCAGGATCCTGTGAATATAAATCTGCAAAACCAAAACTACTAGCTGCCCTTGTCAAAATAAGGGCACCCAGAGTTTAGGTTAAACCAATAAACTCCAGGTCAGTCATGTGACTAGTGTGAGAACTAAAACAGTTATTAATCTTTATTTTAAAGTTAGGTAAATCGAGGGACCACGCCGTATAACACGGAACGGGTTTCCTCCCAAGAATACCAGTGCATAAAACAAACAGCGCAATGCTATATAAAGAAAAATGAAGCTATTATAAGACCTAGGTCCCATCACACAATGCAATGCAAGCCGGAGGATAGGGTTTTTACCTTATAATAGCCAAGAATGCTTGGTACGTGAAATTTCATGTTTTATTATTACTATAAATGTATAGAGTCAAAACAATTTCAAATCATAAGTATCAATCATAGACGGCATAAGTGCCCCATACCACTATGTCGCCATACTAGGCTCTACAATCAAAAACCGCAAAGTCATGTATTGGAAGTTGGGTTTCCATCTATGAACCGAGGCAAGGGATCGTCCTCACCGGCTTCGAGACTCTCTAGCCCGAGCCTCAGGGTCAGAGCGCATCGATCCTTGGAGCGACAGGGCCGGTCCACCGATGTGGATTAAAATGCTTGAACACTGCGTTTCCCCGCCCTTTGGGGCATAAATGAGCCAACGAATGACTCCATCGGCTTCACATAGTCACCGATATATCCGAGGCGCCTCGCAACAGCAACAACCACATAATTCAAACTCGTCAGGGCATGTAAAACCACTGACGCCACTTCTAACTAGAAAGAAACGCATGTCCTTCCTGAGGTCCTCTCCCGTTTCTGGTTCACAACCGGGGTGTGAGGCTCGCGAATCCACGCTACACAAAGTTATGCCACACAGGCCATGCTTTGATCATCAACCACAAGAATGCTTTTCAACAGAAGCCTTGATCATATTTCCACTTGGGCATGCCACACAGGCAATTCACTCTATGCGTTTGATATCCATCAATATATAACCCTTGAGCTCGTATGTCTCAGAGAAGGGCGTTAAGAAAGAGAATAAATTCTCCGCTGCCAAATAGATATATATTTAATAGAAATCAATCACACAGAATAAAATCCAATGTCAGACACACAGTCCATTTACAAGTTCGTTTTGGGTCTGAACGAAACCGGAGGCACCTAGTACCCCGCAAATCCATCGATCTCCAAGTACGTCTGGACGATCACTAACTGATTCCCTCCTCTTGGGTGTACGGCCCAATCAAGATCATCAGTAACTATCCAAACGATGTTGAAGACCTCCGATCTTCGACCACCGTCTTCATCCTCGACACCACATCGAATCAGTTATTCAGAATGGGATAAACCCGGTCTTTCTGAATAACTCGCGTATGTAATAAACAAGTGTTACACAAACACAACATAAGCCTCATGCCAATTCAGAATATTCTTTCATTCAAATATTCTCATACTTTGGGAAAGGTTCCCATTAATTTTATCAATGATAAATTCTTTAAATTTATTCTTTAATCTTCTTTTTGAATATCAATTCAAACTAGTCGGGATTAACAAACCACACCGAAGTAATCATTGATTTTATTTCCCAATCCCAACCTATTCATCCCATGAAGTAAAACTGGTCATACTTCATCTCTAACACCACAGTGTTATCGGTAAACTCAATTACCATTTCACGTTCAAATCTAATTAAAGATTTAACTATCGCCTGGAGCAAAACTGGTGATACTCCATCCTGGACTATTCCAATCTAATTAAAGATTCATTAAAACTCCACTTAGTTTTAATCTTCCCAATAATCACTATCAATGATTATTTAACTTGGGAAAAACACATCCTGCCTTTAACTGGGTTAAAGAACCAATGTCATTTAAAACATGGTTCACTATAAACCCAAAATCACATTCCATTAATTATCGGGTTAAAGAACAAGTGTTATTTAAAACACCGTTCACGATAAACCCCAAAAATAAATTCAAATTCAATTCCAATTAAATACCATTTAATTGGTACACTTCATTAAATCTAAATAAAAAGATTTAATCTTTTTCTCAATTGGGTTTAAGAACAGTGTTAATGAAGACACCATTCACGACAACCCAAAATCACATTTGATATTAAATACAAGGCTCTGAATAGAAAATATATCGGCTTATATTCAATATCAAATTCTACGACGAACAAATATCGTATTAGAAATAACGATATTAATATATCTTTCAAATTCCCATAACAATATCTGTATAATCACGAAATCCAACATCGAAATATTCCAAAGACAATTTCAATTCACATCCCTTCCAATTCAATTATTTGAAATTCTGGTTATTTTCAAAACCATTTCAAATCCACTTTATTTATTTAAAAACAAATAGAATTATAATTCTAGTTCAAAACTAGTTCATTTCGATAAAAATCATTTTTTATCTTTTCAAATATGGAGTTTTTCATCCCAATTCTTCACAAATCATTTCTTATGATTTTACACAAATTATTACTATTTTTAATAATTTTATCAAGCCCTGTACAGTCGATTTCCATCAACGGCCGTCGAACTGCACATACAGCGATCTTTTCCAAATTTGATTTGGACATAATTCCAAATCCAACAGTTAGATTTCAAATCTCTAATATTCGTTAGAAAGCTCTTTTCGATACGAACCCAATGGTTCCTGTTTTAGGAGAATCCGACGGTCGGATCTCCCGTAATGTCCACTTGAAGTCAATGGTCGAAATTCACGAACTTCCGCAATGCGGCGTGTTCTATTCAGGCCGTTATATTATATATATAATATATACTTCGTCGATTTCCTTTTAAAACGTATTTTATAAATCGTTTTAAATTCGTTTTCAAAACGATTTCAACTTCATATTCAATTTCGAATCAAAATTGAATATTCCACATCATCGGTATACAAATGATAATATTTTCAAAACGTTATATTTTGAAATCACTTTCTTTTCTATATTCATTATAAACATGAATAAAATCGATATAAATATCGTTCACGTTAAAATGGCGTCAATCTAATCAACACGGCTTTTATATATTTCAATAACTTCGTTATTCTATTCAACAAATGAATATTTATTCTATTCAACACATGAATTTATTTTCTATTCAACACATGAATTTACTTTCAATTCAACACATGAATTTATTTTCTATTCAACACATGAATTTACTTTCAATTCAACACATGAATTTATTTTCTATTCAACACATGAATGTATATTTCTTTGTTGGAATGAGGCTCAATCAATTACCATATAACGTTTATTATATGGATTTCCATACAACACATGTATATAATAGCAACGATAAATAATCAACCATCATCCAAAGTGCACCACACAACTGCATAAGCATTAAATATCAACAATTAACACTTACACAGTCTGTCAATCCATCAATTGACGTACAACTAAATAATCAGGATTAGTGCACGTCAAATATCATCCCAACACCCGTGTGGAGTTTCAAATCAACAAACACAGATTTTATTTGTGCAGTTGGGCGATGTGTAAAATTTACCGTCCCAATCAATATCAGTCAAATCAGTGTATATAAACAAATCGTCCGATTTGTTTATAAATATTTATTTTATATACACGTTAAAAATTATATTTTTAACTATAAAATATTTTCCACTATAAAATATTTTATTTCATTTCACATCACACAATCAAATTTCACAACATAGCAATCAACAAACAAGTCATCCATGGTCTGTGGACGACGGGTGTCGGGTGCTGCTAAGCACCGTCTGCATCCTAGTATATATTTCAACTAGAAAAATAAATAAAAGGTGAGGAGTTCTCACCGACTAGCTAAACCAAACGCCATGACTCTTCATATGTAGAAATCTTCGTTGTGCTCGCCTTTCGTCAATTTCGTCGTCCGTAGCCACTACATATATAAAAATCACATTTTCATATTTTTTCTATGTATATAAAAATCACATTTTTAATTCGCTCTATATGGATAAAAATCACATTTTTATACCGCTACTATATAGATAAAAATTATATTTTTACAGCGCTACTATATAGATAAAAATTCTATTTTTACACCGCTACTATATAGATAAAAATTCTATTTTTATCTTGCTAGTAATATAATAAAAATTATATTTTTATTACTCTACATGAATAAAAATCACCTTTTTATTCTTTCTATGATATAAAGATCGAATTTTTATTATCTATATAATATAAAAATCATATTTTTAATCTTCTACTAATATAAAATATTATATTTTTACTTCGATGTTCATATCATAAAAATCAAATCTTTACGTGTACAGATCATACTTTTATTTCAAATCCATATAGATAAAGATCACACTTTTATTTTAAATCCAAATAGATAAAGATCACATTTTTCCCACAAAGTTATATACATAAAAATTGGATTTTTAAAACATAGTTGTATGCATAAAAATCAGATTTTTATTGCTGTATACATATTCCTAAAACTGATTTTAAACCACGTATTCGAATTAAATTAATTAAACTAGAAAAACTCACTTTTTTGTTGAAAGAAAATCCAATTGTTGATGAAGAAGGGTCATCAGTCGGAGGAGGGAGAGCCGGAGCATGCTGCGGCGGTGCAAGGAGGGGGCCCGACGCCTGAATCCGCGGTGGGGGGGGGGGTGTCGGTTTGGGGGATTCGAAGGGAGGGGGGTGTGCGGTTTTGGGGGATTCGAAGGGGGGGGGGCTCGCCTGTCGAGAAGGAGGAGGGGGAAGTGGAGGCGGCGATCGGAGCAGGGGGCCCGGTGGAGGCGTCGGCGGCTGATGGGGGGGGGGGGGGTTGATTTAGGTTTCCCCCCTTTTTTTCTTCTTGTATGATGCCGATGACATGGGGGGAGATATAGTTTTATATAATTATATTTAATTTATTTTTAAATTCCAAAAAGCAACTTTTTATTTTGACTTCGAAACGAGACCCACCGCCTGTCGTCCATAGCTGATTACCCCCATTCCGAACACAATGGGATATGTATCGTGAGCTGATTTGATTGTTTCGATCAGTTTTCGTCAAAATCAAAATATAAATCTATATATTGATTTTGAACGCACATTTCAATTTACCGGGGCCACATACGGACTCTAAAAATTCCCGAAAATATTTTCTAACTTCGTATTGACGATACGGTCCTAACAAAACTAATTTCATCGAATTCTGAGACCGACTGAAAAATGGCCATTTTCCAGTCGATTAAAATCAACTAAAACTGGTCAAACGCGTTTTCCTTTGCCACGCTCACATATTGATTCGAAAAATTACGAATTTTGAAACCTAGCAATAACTTGACATCACGGATCCTGTAACAACCCGAATTTTAACAACGTGTTAAGATAAGAAATCAAGGTAGAATTTAATTTTAAGATAAAAATCAAGAGAAACGGGTTGCGCTATTGCGTTCGTCTCGAAAAAATACGCGAAATAGATTCCAAGTTTTCGAAAATCGGAGTCCGTATGACCAAGATATGGCCAAAACAAGATTTCAGCAGACTTTCTGGCAGACTACCCGTGTCGACTGTAGTGTCGACACCCAAGTCAACCTGCCCCCCCTGTGTCGACTGTAGTGTCGACTCCCCCTCTGTACAGGTCAACCTGGTCGGCCTGGGGTGGCCCATAACCCATTTTTGAGGCCCAGGATGAGTTTTGATGGTCCGGATTGACTCTAGGGTTGATCTAATGGCCTAAATGAGTTTCCTACACCTATAAAATAACACCTAGACCTAACCTAATTCATAACAAATCATTCTTACACCTAAATGCTGCTGGAATCTCTCTTGATCCATGGCCGCCGTCTCCAAATTAAAGCTTAAGCGTTCAAACCCAAATCAAATCAAAGATCAATGCTTCTACAACAAATTCAAGAGGATAGATCAATGACACTGCAACTTTCTACGACAAATTCACTCCCTAATTCATTAGCCGTTCTCTGTAAGTTCTAGTTGCTTTCCGATTTAAATATTTAATTATAAAGTGGCCATGAATTAAAGTGTAATTGGATTAAGTATGATCTGTTCCTGTTGCTTTTTGAATCTCTAGTTTTGAGACTTGTCTACCTTTATTCTCATGACAAATTTGTGATTTATTCAGCAGTTTTCTTGGTTCGTAATGATGTTATCATCAAGTTCTAATCTTTATGCCTATCATGATGTTGTTTTTCTCTCTGATCTATTTATTATGCAAATTTCTACCTTCCCCTATTTATTTTCTTTTGATGAACCTTGGTCAACTTCGGACCTTGGCCTAAAATCGCGATTCGCATACGAGATGTATACGGGGGAATAATGGGATTATTGCCTATAAGAATATGATTAATAATTGGCAACATGAAATTGGATGTTATCATTTGATTTGCAAGTTTGGGGTAGATCTGTAAATTTTGGTATAATCCTGTTATGATAAAATTTGCATAAATATTCTATACATGGAATTCGACACCAATTGGATCTATGTAATGTAACATGAAATTTGGTATATATAACATGTATGTAATTTGGCATGTAAAATAAAATTATGAGTTTTGGAGCCTATGTAAATTAAATCAAAAGATTGGGCTTATGTTAATTAGGCATGTGTAGACTTGGAAATTTGAGCATGAAAGCGATTGTAAACTTTATAATTGGCATAAACATGTATTATGAACTTGGGCAACTGGCATGTATTGAAATAAAAAGATTATAGTTTGGGATAACTACATCATGAATCATCGGATTTAGGTTTATTGGGTATGAAACCTGATACATGTAATTTTGGCTAGATCTTGACATATGAAAAAAAAAACATGAAACTTGGTATATATGTAAACTGACTAGAATTGGGTACATATATTAGTTGGTATGTAATAGCCTTAAAAGAGGGATAAATATAAATTGAGATAAGTTGCCTTTAATGGCCTAAGATAAATTGTGGTAAAATTGGTATGATTTTGCATACCATTAATTGATGGACATAATTGAGTCAATTATGGACATCGTTAAATTAGGAATTAATTTATAATTTGAATAGGGGAAATAAATTCAAATTGGGGTAAAAGATTATAAGTGATAATCAATGCTTAGGACATGAGGTTGGACTCGTTTGTGACGTAAACCTGCCTGAAACCGCCCGGCGAATCCAGTAGTCACAAATGTCAGCCCAATGTGAGAGGTCCTAAGCCCAAATTAAAAGCGTAACAGTTGTAAAGACACGAGGTTAGACTCTTTTATGGTGTAAGACTGCCCGGACCCGCCCGGCAAATCCAGCTACCATAAATGTCAGTCTAATGTGAGAGGTCTTTATAAGGTTACGGCCTTAATGAATTAAGAAATACTTAACCAGATAAACATGTGGTGGGACATGGGGGTTAAGTCGGTGACATGTGGGTGACATGTGGAAATACGAATAGTAATACTTAACCAACGTAACATGGTAATTAGACCAGTGGGTAGGGTTAAGTAAATAAGAACACTTAACCAATATGATATAAATGGGTGGGTTAAGTAATATGATTAGGTTAATCTGGACACTTAACCAATTTAATAAGTTGACTACGGGAGTGGGTAAGGTTAAGCAAATGTTTAACCATTATAACATGATTAAACTGGACTAGAGAGTGAGGTTAAGTTAATGAGAACACTTAACTAATACAATGGGTTAATTAGACAAGTGGTTGCGGTTACGTAGTAACACTCAACCAACATAACAGGACAAGCGGGTGGGTTAAGTTAACTTGAACAAGTTGATAACACTTAACCATTATAATATGACTAGTGGATGGGGTTAAGTTAACATGCACTTAACCAATCTGATGTGATGCATAGTAGGGTTAAGTAACACATGGGGTTAAGTTAACAAGAAAATTCTTAACCAATGTAACCAGATAGACGAACGGGGTTAAGTTAATAAACCACACTTAACCAATCAAACATAATAAGCGAGAAAGGTTAAGTTAACTAAGGTAAACACTTAACCATGGTAACATAACGAGTAGAAGGGTTAAGTACATATCGGGTTGGTGAGTAATATTAGTAAATATAGGCCCACATACACTTAACCATTAAATACACATGCTTGAATCAGTAGCGGGGTTAAGTACACATCAGGGTTGGTGGGTAATATCAGAGAGTATAGGCCCACAGACTTAACCATTAGAAAAACCTAGTAACGGGGACCCATTTCAGCAGTAACCCACATTAGGTATCAACGGAACCCTGAGCTAGGCAGGGTGGGGCACGATTACTAGGCTGATTATAAGAGGTCAAATTAGCGGCGGTTGGTGCAGCAGTGCAGGTTCTAACGGAGTGCGGGCGTGCACACACTTCGGCGCAGAAAATTTAGCCACTGGGCATCAGTAGGTATAAAGCTTTGCATCTTGATTGTGTCAGGGTTGCCACCATGGGACTTGATACACCCCATGGTGGGACTAGCACAGGTATCTACAAGTAGGGGGCTGCGTGACACAAACGAGAACTAGGTCAAGTAGGGAGCTGATCAATAAGGTAGTAAGGGTGCATCGAATATATACATGGCCATTGGGATGATCGAGGTGGAATCCTCAAAATCGATGTACACCTGAAGGCTACCATAATTGCGGGGATTGGGATCACGTTGTAATTATTATATAACACGAGCTACTAGTTGGGACACTAGTAGGGGGTACGGATCCTTGTTACACAGGACACTAGTTGGGATACTAGTAGGAGTACAGATCATTCCATGTAAGACACTTATGAGGATGCTAGTTAGGTGGTGCAGGGCAAATAGACATCGTTTTAATGGTAAAGCTTAGAAACCTTGCAATGTTATTCTTGATAGAAACCATGCGGTGGGGTACTTGATGGGAATTATGGGATGTTATACTTGTTTCATCGTGCCCGAAGTTTATCTTGTAACCTTAGTTTACCTTGTTATCATAGTTTATCTTGTTATCTTAGTTTATCTTGCCTACCTTGTCATCATGCCTATGTTTACTTTCAGTTTATTCATGCCATGTTATCTTTACTCATTTTTATGCTGAAAGTCACTAGGACTTACTCAGTCTTTATGGCTGACCCGTTTTGTTTCGCCTCTTTTCCTTCCGTTTCCCCCCCAGGTTCACAGGGTGGGAATACAACTTAGTTCGGATCTTACCAAGCTCCAAGGCTCTTTCATGTGTGGCTTGGATTTCTCTTGGCTATGACTTGCTTTGCTTTATTGGGGAATACTGCAGTTTGTTTTTATGCTTCTTTGTTTTTGAGCAAGACATATATTTTAACTATGAAATTGGGTATTGGGAGTTGATGGGCTTTTCTTGTAAACATTTATATTTAATAAATGATTTGAAGTACTTCCACTTTATTTTCCGCTGTTTTATATATGTCTGTCTTGTAATATTTCTGTTCCAGTGCCCATAATACTCCATTGAAGTTAAGGCATTCCCTTTGTGAGTGACCTTAATAGATGTGGGGTGTTACGTTTGGTATCAGAGCAGAAGGTTACCAGACTGGGCAGAAGGTTTCAAAAACCTTCTGAAATTATTTTCAAACGTTTATAAAGAAACAAATTTTCAAGAAAATTTTGTTTTGATTAAAAGGCATATTCCCCAGAGCCATATGCACTATCTTTTTATTCTCTCTTGAAAACTCTTCTCTCTCTCTTTTCACCATAGTTTATAGGCATCCGACATATGTTGGAGGGCAAAGGAGTGCCCAACCTCCATCTGTAGCCGCAGTAGTTCTATCTGCGTCTAATCTTATTTCAAGTTGGGTAGAGTTGCCGTGCGTTGGAGGTAGCTTCGAGAGACTTGTCAACAAACTATACAAGGATAGTAAGAACAAGAAACTAGTTGATGTAGCTTAATCCACGAAGGAGGAAAAAAGGTGAAAGGAAAGAGGCCAAAGTGAAAGAATAGTAAAACCCATGACAAGAGAGAGTATCTTTAGTGAGGAGGGACATGTAGTTAAGTATTATAGGACAAGGGCAAGGGACAAGATCGTCGAGAGGGCAATTGTATGATCTCACCACTAGCATACCTAAGAGAGGTGGTAACGTTTCTATTGAAAAGTTTGGCTTTTCTTTTCTATCACCCCGCTAAAACTTTGTTTTTGTACATCGCACCCTTTTAATTCTGCTTCGATAGTTGAGTCTCTGCACCTTAGTACTAGCATAGTAGAGGATCCCATTTTTGTCTCAAATCCTTTTGGGGAAATCGGCTCATCTATTCATGACTTGTTTGGATTTGAGAATGTCTATGCTAAGTGTTGAGTCTAGAAGTAATGTTTACGTTTTGGACTATGGGTTGATTCTAGCGATGGAGGGGTTATCCAGTGAGGGTGACATTCTCGGTTTTGAAAAGAGGGTAGTTAGACTCTTGACTTGCCTCGGTAATACCCTCGAAGTCGCATGTAACCTTTAGGGTTCTATCATAATTTGTTACCTATAATCTCTTGACACATTTATTGGTAATTTGTAATCCGATCGGGTAGTGTTCGCCACTAAGGCGGATGCGTCATTTCGTTTATGCATGAGTTGTAGAGAATCACCTTAGTAAGTACATTTGGGAACATGGTTGGCATTTATTTCCAAGAGATAGTTCTTCTGCGTCGAATACCTGATAGTAAGTGAACGAGATCCAAGATTCACTAGTGAATTTTGGAGAGCTTGCATGAAACCATGAGTACGCAGTTATGTTTGAGCCGAGTATACTAGGAGGAGAATAAGTGAAAGTGGAACGAGAGGCAAAAGTGAAATGGATTCCAACCCATATTTTGGAATCAAGAATTAAGAAGCTACGGAATTGTGAAGTTAAAGGCGGTCAAAGCACAATGGAGTTAAGCTCAAAGAAATGCGACTTAGAAGATTGAAGACTTGATTCGCACATCATATCTCTTTTTAAGAGTATATCCATGATCTCTCTTTTCCTATAGAGCTTAATCACATGCTATCTTTTGTGTATATCCTCTCGGTCCTATCCTCAATCTAATTTATGTTGCAAACCCCATAGGGAGTATGACTCATCTGTTAGTAACACATGTTGGGGCTTGAGGGTGTTCATTGGGTTGACTAAACTTTTTGGGTTTTATAGGATACGGGTTGGTCTTAGGAAGGGATTTCCTTGTGACCTAATAGGAGTCCATCATGCTTAGTTTCCTAGAATCATATATATTGGTTGGGATGAGTAATTTTTTGGGTGTCGGTCTGATGTTGATTTCGGTCTTCGGGGCTGATGCTTAGAGAGTTCTTCTCCTAATCAATATATATGTGGCATATGTTTCCAGTTTTGACATTGCCTAATGGGCACAAAGTTTTTACTTGCTTCTATCATTCGACTATATCTTTAGATAGGAACAATTGGGTGTAAACATGTGTTTGAGACATGTTATGATTGATGGTTGCAAGTGGCTGCAAGTGGTTGCTCGTGGATGCATTTGCACACATTAGGCACTAGATCGGCTCAGTCACCTTTCATATTGCATATGCATGAGTGTTTATACTTGTTTATGGATGAAATTGAATGTGTTATCATGTGGATGTTGCATATGGATGGATGTTTGTGCACACATATAGTGTTTACGTGACTAGGATTATTTGCATACATGTGGATTCATGGCACTTAACATATTTTGCATTAGAAAGATCAATCAGGCCTGATCATTTACATTAGATAAGGGACATATACACACACCTCTTGCATATGTTCATACAGCATTAGAAATCTTTTAAGGACAATGGTTGCATGTGGATGATGTTTTGAGTAGATGGATGATGGATGGTAGGATACGCTCTTCCTAACTTGAAGATTTCGGGGACGAAATCCTTTAAGGAGGGGAGAATGTAACAACCCGAATTTTAACAACGTGTTAAGATAAGAAATCAAGGCAGAATTTAATTTTAAAATAAGAATCAAGAGAAACGGGTTGCTCTATTGCGTTCGTCTCGTAAAAATACGCGAAATAGGGTCCGAGTTTTCGAAAATCGGAGTCCGTATGACCAAGATATGGCCAAAACAAGATTTCAGCAGACTTTCTAGCAGACTACCCGTGTCGACTGTAGTGTCGACACCCAAGTCGACCTGCCCCCCTGTGTCGACTGTAGTGTCGACTCCCCCCTGTACAGGTCGACCCGGTCGGCCAGGGGTGGCCCAGAACCCATTTTTGAGGCCCAGGATGAGTTTTGATGGTCCGGATTGACTCTAGGGTTGATCTAATGGCCTAAATGAGTTTCCTACACCTATAAAATAACACCTAGACCTAACCTAATTCATAACAAATCATTCTTACACCTAAGTGCTGCTGGAATCTCTCTTGAGCCATGGCCGCCGTCTCCAAATTAAAGCTTAAGCGTTCAAACCCAAATCAAATCAAAGATCAATGCTTCTACAACAAATTCAAGAGGATAGATCAATGACACTGCAACTTTCTACGACAAATTCACTCCCTAATTCATTAGCCGTTCTCTGTAAGTTCTAGTTGCTTTCCGATTTAAATATTTAATTATAATGTGGCCATGAATTAAAGTGGAATTGGATTAAGTATGATCTATTCCTGTTGCTTTTTGAATCTCTAGTTTTGAGACTTGTCTACCTTTATTCTCATGACAAATTTGTGATTTATTCAGCAGTTTTCTTGGTTCGTAATGATGTTATCATCAAGTTCTAATCTTTATGCCTATCATGATGTTGTTTTTCTCTCTGATCTATTTATTATGCAAATTTCTACCTTCCCCTATTTATTTTCTTTTGATGAACCTTGGTCAACTTCGGACCTTGGCCTAAAATTGCGATTCGCATACGAGATGTATACGGGGGAATAATGGGATTATTGCATATAAGAATATGATTAATAATTGGCAACATGAAATTGGATGTTATCATTTTATTTGCAAGTTTGGGGTAAATCTGTAAATTTTGGTATAATCCTATTATGATAAAATTTGCATAAATATTCTATACATGGAATTCGACACCAATTGGATCTATGTAATGTAACATGAAATTTGGTATGTATAACATGTATGTAATTTGGCATGTAAAATAAAATTATGAGTTTTGGAGCCTATGTAAATTAAATCAAAAGATTGGGCTTATGTTAATTAGGCATGTGTAGACTTGGAAATTTGAGCATGAAAGCGATTGTAAACTTTATAATTGGCATAAACATGTATTATGAACTTGGGTAACTGGCATGTATTGAAATAAAAAGATTAGTTTGGGATAACTACATCATGAATCATCGGATTTGGGTTTACTGGGTATGAAACCTGATACATGTAATTTTGGCTAGATCTTGACATATGAAAATAAAAACATGAAACTTGGTATATATGTAAACTGACTAGAATTGGGTACATATATTAGTTGGTATGTAATAACCTTAAAAGAGGGATAAATATAAATTGAGATAAGTTGCCTTTAATGGCCTAAGATAAATTGTGGTAAAATTGGTATGATTTTGCATACCATTAATTGATGGACATAATTGAGTCAATTATGGACATCGTTAAATTAGGAATTAATTGATAATTTGAATAGGGGAAATAAATTCAAATTGGGGTAAAAGATTATAAGTGATAATCAATGCTTAGGACACGAGGTTGGACTCGTTTGTGACGTAAACCTGCCCGAAACCGCCCGGCGAATCCAGTAGTCACAAATGTCAGCCCAATGTGAGAGGTCCTAGGCCCAAATTAAAAGCGTAACAATTGTAAAGACATGAGGTTAGACTCTTATATGGTGTAAGACTGCCCGGACCCGCCCGGCAAATCCAGCTGCCATAAATGTCAGTCTAATGTGAGAGGTCTTTATAAGGTTACGGCCTTAATGAATTAAGAAATACTTAACCAGATAAACATGTGGTGGGACATGGGGGTTAAGTGGGTGACATGTGGGTGACATGTGGAAATACGAATAGTAATACTTAACCTACGTAACATGGTAATTAGACCAGTGGGTAGGGTTAAGTAAATAAGAACACTTAACCAATATGATATAAATGGGTGGGTTAAGTAATATGATTAGGTTAATCTGGACACTTAACCAATTTAATAAGTTGACTACGAGAGTGGGTAAGGTTAAGCAAATGTTTAACCATTATAACATGATTAAACTGGACTAGAGAGTGAGGTTAAGTTAATGAGAACACTTAACTAATACAATGGGTTAATTAGACAAGTGGTTGCGGTTAAGTAGTAACACTCAACCAACATAACAGGACAAGCGGGTGGGTTAAGTTAACTTGAACAAGTTGATAACACTTAACCATTATAATATGACTAGTGGATGGGGTTAAGTTAACATGCACTTAACCAATCTGATGTGATGCGTAGTAGGGTTAAGTAACACATGGGGTTAAGTTAACAAGAAAATTCTTAACCAATGTAACCAGATAGACGAACGGGGTTAAGTTAATAAACCACACTTAACCAATCAAACATAATAAGCGAGAAAGGTTAAGTTAACTAAGGTAAACACTTAACCATGGTAACATAACGAGTAGAAGGGTTAAGTACATATCGGGTTGGTGGGTAATATTAGTAAATATAGGCCCACATACACTTAACCATTAAATACACATGCTTGAATCAGTAGCGGGGTTAAGTACACATCAGGGTTGGTGGGTAATATCAGAGAGTATAGGCCCACAGACTTAACCATTAGAAAAACCTAGTAACGGGGACCCATTTCAGCAGTAACCCACATTAGGTATCAACGGAACCCTGAGCTAGGCAGGGTGGGGCACGATTACTGGGCTGATTATAAGAGGTCAAATTAGCGGCGGTTGGTGCAGCAGTGCAGGTTCTAACGGAGTGCGGGCGTGCACACACTTCGGCGCAGAAAATTTAGCCACTGGGCATAAGTAGGTATAAAGCTGTGCATCTCGATTGTGTCAGGGTTGCCACCATGGGACTTGATACACCCCATGGTGGGACCAGCACAGGTATCTACAAGTAGGGGGCCGCGTGACACAAACGAGAACTAGGTCAAGTAGGGAGCCGATCAATAAGGTAGTAAGGGTGCATCGAATATATACATGGCCATTGGGATGATCGAGGTGGAATCCTCAAAATCGATGTACACCTTAAGGCTACCATAATTGCGGGGATTGGTTTCACGTTGTAATTATTATATAACACGAGCTACTAGTTGGGACACTAGTAAGGGGTACAGATCCTTGTTACACAGGACACTAGTTGGGATATTATTAGGAGTACAGATCATTCCATGTAAGACACTTATGAGGATGCTAGTTAGGTGGTGCAGAGCAAATAGACATCGTTTTAATGGTAAAGCTTAGAAACCTTGCGATGTTATTCTTGATAGAAACCATGCGGTGGGGTACTTGATGGGAATTATGGGATGTTATACTTGTTTCATCGTGCCCGAAGTTTATCTTGTTACCTTAGTTTATCTTGTTATCATAGTTTATCTTGTTATCTTAGTTTATCTTGCCTACCTTGTCATCATGCTTATGTTTACATTCAGTTTATTCTTGCCATGTTATCTTTACTCATTTTTATGCTGAAAGTCACTAGGACTTACTCAGTCTTTATGACTGACCCGTTTTGTTTCGCCTCTTTTCCTTCCGTCCCCCCCAGGTTCACAGGGTGGGAATACAGCTTAGTTCGGATCTTACCAAGCTCCAAGGCTCTTTCATGTATGGCTTGGATTTCTCTTGGCTATGGCTTGCTTTGCTTTATTGGGGAATACTGCAGTTTGTTTTTATGCTTCTTTGTTTTTGAGCAAGATAGATATTTTAACTATGAAATTGGGTATTGGGAGTTGATGGGCTTTTCTTGTAAACATTTATATTTAATAAATGATTTGAAGTACTTCCACTTTATTTTCCGCTGTTTTATATATGTCTGTCTTGTAATATTTCTGTTCCAGTACCCATAATACTCCATTGAAGTTAAGGCATTCCCTTTGTGAGTGACCTAAATAGATGTGGGGTATTACAGATCCAACGAAAGTGGTTTCGTTGAAAACCGAGGTCGTTTGCAAAATTTCCATTTTTAAGGGCCAGAATTCCATAGCGACTATTCTGAAATTTCAATTGGACATAACTTTTTATCCCCGCTATGAAATTTCGATTTTTCGGATTCGTTGGAAAGATATTCTCCATTAGATTCAAATATTTTTGGTTTCGCTAAAATCCGGTTTATTTTGAATCCCGTACATTCATTTGAAATTTGAAATCGAATTATCGAACCACTGCGCCATTTTCAATTCCTTTTATAATTTATAATAAATATTTATATTCTAACGACGATTTATATAAATATATACGTTTTAATTCTATTCAAAATAAATTTCTCGTCGTTATTATTTAAAATAAATCATTTTAAATAATCAAAATCCGTCAAAATCGCCAAAATAAAAAATTTAAATTGGCTCAGATTTCCGGGTTATTACAATCTCCCCCACTTAAAACTTTTCGTCCCCGAAAAGGAACGAAGCCAAAAGTTGTTTTACAAACCAACTCAACTTTCATTATTTTTATTACGGCCTAAGTTCTTCAACTTTTCAGTTTTTAAGAACTTTTCAAAATTTTCAAAAATTTGGCTAACACCCTAAATTTTCGAAAAATTTCGCTATAACCTCCCCTGCACCGGGGACTTCGGGATATTTCATATAGCCTCCCATGGCCTTCTTCAATCCAAAAGAAAAAAGAAAAAGCCAAGCGGCTAGCCAATCGGCTCATAAAATCATCCAAACCCAAAGAAATACAATAAACATGTACTTATTTGTCGGGCAAACAAATTTATTCTTCTGCTCTAGCCTCCTTGCTATGACCTGTTCAACGTAAGTACATGTATATGTATGCAAATGCGAAATTTTTTCAATACAACTCACTATTTGATCAATTTGGTTAAATGGTTCAACATTTAATTAATCAACCAATAATCAAACAACACAATCAGCAATCAATTAGTTGATTAACGTTTCAAATTCATAATTTTGATATATAGATCAAAAATCAGATTTTTGATGCCAAGTCACAACAATATATTCTAACTATATTTTGGTTCTCACATCGGTCTAATGGAAATATATAGATATCATGCTTTCGGCACTCGAATATAAATACTGATGATGCGGCCGCATCATCAGAATTATCCCCGGGCGACTAGAGTGTGACTCTATATCTATCCAGTATATTAAAACTTCGAATGCCCGTGGATCAGACGTATATGCAAAATCATTATATACTGGATTGTCCAAATTCAATATATAATAAATAATCAAATACGTATATTTGAATTTTATTTTCAAAACAAAAATTGTTTTCATTTTAAAAATATACTCTTCACACTCGTTCTAGGATACTACTGATCCCATCTCTAACGAGTCATTCTTATTGGATATTACTAATCCAATCTCTGATGAATTCTTTCGTATGGTTCTAACGTGTCTTGTTCTCTGAGCTTTGTAAACCAAAGCCCTGATACCAAAATGTCACGACCGGGAATTTCGCTCGATCCGAATCACTCGCTAAACCGATCAAGACCGTTCAAAACCCCTGATTGTTTTGAGAACATGACAAATTGGAACACAAACAGATGAACATTTCATTGTTTATTACAACAATTTCATCAGATTACAGGAATATATAGAGTATAAACAAATAATATACATTGGATAAACAACAGAGATTACAATACATTACATAGCAGCGGAAAATAATACAAAACACAACTGAAGGAGATATACGGGTACAAAGCTTTCCGGATATCGTTCCAGCTGTAAACCAGGATCCTGTGAATATAAATCTGCAAAACCAAAACTACTAGCTGCCCGTGTCGAAATAAGGGTACCCAGAGTTTAGGTTAAAACAATAAACTTCAGGTCAGTCATGTGACTGGTGTGAGAACTAAAACAGTTATTAATCTTTATTTTAAAGTTAGGTAAATCGAGGGACTACGCCGTATAACACGGAACAGGTTTCCTCCCAAGAATAACAGTGCATAAAACAAACAACACAATGCTATATAAAGAAAAATGAAGCTATTATAAGACCTAGGTCCCATCACACAATGCAAAACAAGCCGGATGATAGGGTTTTTACCTTATAATAGCCAAGAATGCTTGGTACATGAAATTTCATGTTTTATTATTACTATAAATGTATAGAGTCAAAACAATTTCAGATCATAAGTATCAATCATAGACGACACAAGTGTTCCATACCACTATGTCGCCATACTAGGCTCTACAATCAAAAACCGCAAAGTCACGTATTGGAAGTTGGGTTTCCATCTATGAACCGAGGCAAGGGATCGTCCTCACCGGCTTCGAGACTCTCTATCCCGAGCCTCAGGGTCAGAGTGCATCGACCCTTGGAGCGACAGGGCCGGTCCACCGATGTGGATTAAAATGCCTAAACACTGCGTTTCCCCGCCCTTTGGGGCGTAAATGAGCCAACGAATGACTCCATCGACTTCACATAGTCACCGATATATCCGAGGCGCCTCGCAACAGCAACAACCACATAAGTCAAACTCGTCAGGGCGTGTAAAACCACTGACTCCACTTCTAACTAGAAAGAAACACATGTCCTCCCTGAGGTTTTCTCCCGTTTCTGGTTCACAACCGGGGTGTGAGGCTCGCGAATCCACGCTACACAAAGCTATGCCACATAGGCCGTGCTTTGATCATCAACCACAAGACTCTGCTTTTCAACAAAAGCCTTGATCATATTGCCACTTGGGCATGCCATACAGGCAAATCACTCTATGCGTTTGATATCCATCAATATATAACCCCTGAGCTCGTACGTCTCAAAGAAGGGCGTTAAGCAAGAGAATAAATTCTCCGCCGCCAAACAGATATATTTTTAATAGAAATCAATCACACAGAATAAAATCCAATGTCAGACACACAGTCCATTTACAAGTTCGTTCTTTGTCTGAACGAAACCGGAGGCACCTAGTACCCCGCATATCCATCGATCTCCAAGTACGTCTAGACGATCACTAACTGATTCCCTCCTCTTGGGTGTACGACCCAATCAAGATCATCAGTAACTATCCAAATGATGTTGAAGACCTCCGGTCTTCGACCACCATCTTCATCCTTGACACCACGTCGAATCAGTTATTCAGAATGGGATAAACTCGGTCTTTCTGAATAACTCGTGTACATAATAAACAAGTGTTACACAAACACAACATACACCTCATTCCAATTCAGAATATTCTTTCATTCAAATATTCTCATACTTTGGGAAATGTTCCCATTAATTTTATCAAAGATAAATTCTTTAAATTTATTCTTTAATCTTCTTTTTGAATATCAATTCAAACTAGTCGGGATTAGCAAACCACACCGAAGTAATCATTTATTTTATTTCCCAATCCCAACCTATTCATCCCATGAAGTAAAACTGGTCATACTTCATCTCTAACACCACAGTGTTATCGGTAAACTCAATTACCATTTCACGTTCAAATCTAATTAAAGATTTATCTATCGCCTGGAGCAAAACTGGTGATACTCCATCCTCGACTATTCCAATCTAATTAAAGATTCATTAAAACTCCACTTAGTTTTAATCTTCCCAATAATCACTATCAATGATTATTTAACTTGGGAAAAACACATCTTGTCTTTAACTGGGTTAAAGAACCAATGTCATTTAAAACATGGTTCACTATAAACCCAAAATCACATTCCATTAATTATCGGGTTAAAGAACAAGTGTTATTTAAAACACCGTTCACGATAAACCCCAAAAATCAATTCAAATTCAATTCCAATTAAATACCATTTAATTGGTACACTTCATTAAATCTAAATAAAAAGATTTAATCTTTTTCTCAACTGGGTTTAAGAACAGTGTTAATGAAGACACCATTCACGAAAACCCAAAATCACATTTGATATTAAATACAAGGCTCTGAATAGAAAATATATCGGCTTATATTCAATATCAAATTCTACGACGAACAAATATCGTATTGGAAATAACAATATTAATATATCTTTCAAATTCCCATAACAATATCTGTATAATCACGAAATCCAACATCGAAATATTCCAAAGACAATTTCGATTCACATCCCTCCCAATTCAATTATTGGAAATTTTGGTTGTTTTCAAAACCATTTCAAATCCACTTTATTTATTTTAAAAACAAATAGAATTATAATTCTAGTTCAAAACTAGTTCATTTCGATAAAAATCAATTTTTATCTTTTCAAATATGGAGTTTTTCATCCCAATTCTTCACAAATCATTTCTTATGATTTTACACAAATTATTACTATTTTTAATAATTTTATCAAGGCCTGTACAGTCGATTTCCATCAACGGCCATCGAACTGCACTTACAGCGACCTTTTCCAAATTTGATTTGGACATAATTCCAAATCCAACCATTAGATTTCAAATCTGTAATATTTGTTAGAAAGATCTTTTCGATACGAACTCAACGGTTCCGGTTTGAGGAGAATCCGACGGTCGGATCTCCCGTAATGTCCACTTGAAGCCAATGGTCGAAATTCACGAACTGCCGCAACGCGGCTCGTTCTATTCAGGCCATTATATAATATATATAATATATATACTTCGTCGATTTCCTTTTAAAACGTATTTTATAAATCGTTTTAAATTCGTTTTCAAAACGATTTCAACTTCATATTCAATTTCGAATCAAAATTGAATATTCCACATCATCGGTATACAAATGATAATATTTTCAAAACGTTATATTTTGAAATCACTTTCTTTTCTATATTCATTATAAAAATGAATAAAATCGATATAAATATCGTTTATGTCAAAATGGCGTCAATCTAATCAACACGACTTTTATATATTTCAATAACTTCGTTATTATATTCAACAAACGAATATTTATTCTATTCAACGCATGAATTTATTTTCTATTCAACACATGAATTTACTTTCAATTCAACACATGAATTTATTTTCTATTCAACACATGAATTTACTTTCAATTCAACACATGAATTTATTTTCTATTCAACACATGAATTTACTTTCAATTCAACACATGAATTTATTTTCTATTCAACACATGAATTTATATTTCTTTATTGGAATGAGGCCCAATCAATTACCATATAACGTTTATTATATGGATTTCCATACAACACATGTATATAATAGCAACGATAAATAATCAACCATCATCCAGAGTGCACCACATAACTGCATAAGCATTAAATATCAATAATTAACGCTTACACGGTCTGTCAATCCATCGATTGACATACAACTAAACAATCGGGATTAGTGTACGTAAAATATCAACCCAACACCCGTGTGGGGTTTCAAATCAACAAACACAGTTTTTATTTGTGCAGTTGGGCGATGTGTAAAATTTACCGTCCCAATCAATATCAGTCAAATAAGTGTATATAAAGAAATCGTCCGATTTGTTTATAAATATTTATTTTATATACACGTTAAAAATTATATTTTTAACTATAAAATATTTTCCACTATAAAATATTTTATTTCATTTCACATCACACAATAAAATTTCACAACACAGCAATCAACAAAAAAGTCATCCATGGTCTGTGGACGAAGGGTGTCGGGTGCTGCTAAGCACCGTCTGCATCCTAGTATATATTTCAACTAGAAAAATAAATAAAAGGTGAGGATTTCTCACCGACTAGCTAAACCAAACGCCACGACTCTTCATATGTAGAAATCTTCGTCGTGCTCGCCTTTCGTCAATTTCGTCGTCCGTAGCCACTACATATATAAAAATCACATTTTCATATTTTTGCTATGTATATAAAAATCACATTTTTAATTCGCTCTATATGGATAAAAATCACATTTTTATACCGCTACTATATTGATAAAAAAATATAGATAAAAAATATATTTTTACTCCGCTACTATATAGATAAAAATTCTATTTTTACACTGCTACTATATAGATAAAAATTCTATTTTTATCTTGCTAGTAATATAATAAAAATTATATTTTTATTACTCTACATGAATAAAAATCACCTTTTTATTCTTTCTATGATATAAAGATCGAATTTTTATTATCTATATAATATAAAAATCATATTTTTAATCTTCTACTAATATAAAAAATTATATTTTTACTTCGATGTTCATATCATAAAAATCAAATATTTATGTGTATAGATCATACTTTTATTTCAAATCGATATAGATAAAGATCAAACTTTTATTTCAAATCCATATAGATAAAGATCACATTTTTCCCACAAAGTTATATACATAAAAATCAGATTTTTAAAACAAAGTTGTATGCATAAAAATCAGATTTTTATTGCTGTATACATATTCCTAAAACTGATTTTAAACCACGTATTCGAATTAAATTAATTAAACTAGAAGAACTCACTTTTTTTTTGAAAGAAAATCCAATTGTTGATGAAGAAGGGTCATCAGTCGGAGGAGGGAGAGCCGGACCATGCTGTGGCGGTGCAAGGAGTGGGCCCGACGCCTGAATCCACGGTGGGGGGGGGGGGTGTCAGTTTGGGGGATTCGATGGGAGGGGGTGTGCGGTTTTGGGGGATTCGAAGGGGGGGCTTGCCTGTCGAGAAGGAGGAGGGGGAAGTGGAGGCGGCGATCGGAGCAGGGGGCACGGTGGAGGCGGCGACGGCTGATGGGTGGGTGGGGGGGGGCACGGTCGATTTAGGTTTCCTCCCTTTTTTTCTTCCTGTTTAAAGCCGATGACATGGGGGAGATATAGTTTTATATAATTATATTTAATTTATTTTTAAATTCCAAAAAGCAACTTTTTATTTTGACTTCGAAACGAGACCCACCGCCTGTCGCCCATAGCTGATTACCCCCATTCCAAACACAATGGGATATGTATCGTGAGCTGATTCGATCGTTTCGACCAGTTTTCGTCAAAATCAAAATATAAATCTATATATTGATTTTGAACGCACATTTCAATTTACCGGGGCCACATACGGACTCTAAAAATTCCCGAAAATATTTTCTAACTTCGTATTGACGATACGGTCCTAATAAAACTAATTTCGTCGAATTCTGAGACCGTTTAAAAAATAGCCATTTTCCAGTCGTTTAAAATCAACTAAAACTGGTCAAACGCGTTTTCCTTTGCCACGCTCACATATTGATTCAAAAAATTACGTATTTTGAAACCTAGCAATAATTTGACATCACGGATCCAACAAAAGTGGTTTCGTCGAAAACTGAGGTCGTTTGCAAAAGTTCCATTTTTAAGGGCCAGAATTCCATAGCGACTATTCTGAAATTTCAATTGGACATAACTTTTTATCCCCGCTATGAAATTTCAATTTTTCAGATTCGTTTGAAAGATATTCTCCATTAGATTCAAATATTTTTGGTTTCGCTAAAATCCGGTTTATTTTGAATCCCGTACATTCATTTGAAATTTGAAATCGAATTATCGAACTACCGCGTCATTTTCAATTCCTTTTATAATTTAAAATAAATATTTATATTCTAACGACGATTTATATAAATATATACGTTCTAATTCTATTCAAAATAAATTTCTCGCCGTTATTATTTAAAATAAATCATTTTAAATAATCAAAATCCGTCAAAATCGCCAAAATAAAAAATTTAAATTGGCTTAGATTTCCGGGTAATTACAGATTGGGTAAATAACACCCTAGATTGAGTTTGAGTGTATATATATGAGAGCGTGTATTTGTAGATTCTAAATACAAATGTTTTGTATTGTTTTATTTAATCGGTTCAAATTTGTACTGGCAATGTACACAATATTGTTTTGTAAAGAGGGTAAATGAAATAATTTTACCCAAATTATATTTTTGTATAGAAAGGAAATAAATTTATCAAATTATTGAGATATTGGTGTGTTTGATGTGTTTGGTTATTTTGAATAAAATTCAAATTGGATTATGAACTGGAATGGTTTAATATAACCAGAAGAAACTTCATATATTGAATTTATGAATCAGAATTTTAATATGTGGTTGAATGAATCAGAATTTGGTTAGAAAATCAATTTAGTAATTGGATTTGGAATTAACTTAGTTAAGTGGAGTTAAGAATGATATTGAAATTAAATAAAACAGAATTAGGATTTGGAAATTAAATGGACAATAATTAAATAGAAATCAATCGGAGATTAACTGACAGTTGCTCAAATATGTTAAACCAACGTAAATATTAATATTAAATGTAAATTCAATTGATTTGGTTGTGTTGATTGTGAATTGTTTATTATTGGATGATAGATTGTTTGAATAGAAAAAATCAACAATTTAATGGAGATGAATGAATTATAAACTAAAGAAAATAAATTAAAGTATAATAAATTGGAATGGAATCACATATGAATTGAAATTAATGCTTTAACCCTGTAATTGCAAAAGAATAATACTACCAATTTTATTTTGGAAATTTGTGTAGTTATAGTTGTTAATCAATGAAGTATTATTTAAAATTTCATGTAATTATTACTTACATGATAATTTGAGTTATGTATAGGTGCTAAAAGGCTATGAGGATTGATTTTGGTTGCGTATACTACACGTAAGTTGAGAAATAGCGCTCGTAAAAGGCATGCTTACGCGAAAATATAAATTTTGGTTTTTAGTTTTTGTATTCTGACCATGTGGGTCACTATATATAATATTTGTTCCTGCAATATCGTAGAAGTCCCTCTGTCAGAGGAGACTCTGCCGAATTTTTCTGGGAATTTAAGGAAAAATTTCGATATTTTTGGAAAACTTTATTAACAATAATGAATTGGTTTTCAATTTAAATTAAATTGAATTTTTGGAAAGTGAATGGTTTTGTAGCAATTTTTCTCTTTAGTAATTTCAGGGATGAAATTCTTTTAAGGGGGAAAGAATGTAATAAACCAGATTTTTCGGACATTTGAATTTGAATATTTAAATCTATTTTAAATATTATATTTGGAATATTAATGGATTTTAATATTGAATTCGTTTATAAAATGAAGTTTAAATGTTAAATTTATATTTAATTTAAAAAGAGCTCGTAACGTCGTGGTAGTTCGTAATATTGAGTTTTGGACTTCAATTAAATATATAGGATCTGATATAAGTCGAAATTCTATTAAATAAGAATCATTTGAATCTAGTTGATTATAATTTTCTAATGAAAGAGAAAATTCTAGATTTCATGTTATAGATTGTTAGTTATGTCCAATTCAAATTTTTGAGAAGTGGCTATGGAAATCGTTTATAAATGATAATGTTTATTTAATAAATTTAAAAAGGATTTTTTATATAATTTGGATATCATTTAACTCAGAATGTTGATATTGAGTTGTATAATCCATATTTGTTTATATTTGAAGCTATATATATATATTCTATTTGGATATTTACGATAACAATAATTTATTATTATTTAGTTGAATTAATTTTGAATTTAATAATATTTTATTGATATTAATATAAGCCATAAAATGGCAATTTTGCAAGCGGGCTCGGTTTTCAATGAAATTAGTTTCATTGGAATCGTAACGTTAAACTATTATACGAAACCAAATTTCTTGGCAAACCGATGTCATATGTGACAACGGTAGCCTTAAATGCTCAGTTGTTTTCTATAGAGCATAATTAATTCAAATAGATGATTATTTGGGTATAACTTGAGCCAACGATCGAATTAAGCCACGAAACCAATTCTGTTGGATTCGTATCGACGTTTAGAGTAAGGATACGAAGGTAGTTTGTTATTTTTGAACATCGGTATTTCGGTGTCCAAAATAACATTGTTTTGTGTATAAAATAGCGTTCTAGGAAACTATTTTGGAATGCGCCGAAACTTATGCCGTTGGATTCATATTAGATAGTTATTGTAGGATTTCAATTTTCATATCGATCGTATTTACCATTTGATCGTGAGAGTGGGAAACGCCTCGATTTTTATTTAGTCATTTTATCGATTTAAATTGGAAATTAAGAATAACTGGTATTCTAATGAACTCCATTTTCAACGAAACTAATTTTATTAAATCCATAATGATTTATTTTTGTAGTGTTTCAATTTTCAAGTTAATTGGATTTTATTTGTGATCGTACGCAATTTAAATGCATGTCGACTCACGTTATGAAGTTATAAAGTAATTTTCGCAAATGATCTGGGAATTCGACAAAACCTATTTCATCATGTCTGGAATATCGATTTATGCTAGGATTTCAGTTTTCATTCCAACTGATGGTCTTACGTGATGGTTTTAACGCGATATTTCGTGGTTGAGTTTAATATAATAATATTTTATTTATGTGCGCCTCTATATAAATAGCCCTATTGGTCATAACCCTAATTCCCTTTTCACCGTGGTCAACGTATATCTGCAGCCACCCTTTAAACTTTCAATGGCTGAACCATTTTGATCTTGTCTTCCAAAAATTGAACAATCCACCCATCAATTCGAAAAAATCCCAAAAGCAAAAATGTTAAGCTCGGTGAGCTCGACATCTTCAATGGTGATGATCGGAAATGAAGGCTTCTCGTGGATGGATTTTTTTCTCGAACCAACGGACATTAGAAGTGAGGTTGGCGATGCACGACAACATCGAGCTGCACTGAGTTTCGGGCGACAGTCGTGTGGGTGACGACACTTCTCTAGGAAGTTTCAGATCTGGGTCAGATGGCCTGAGACGAGGTGCAACAATGGTGAATTGTGGTAAAGCGTGGTAGCGGGTTTTGGAATATAAGAATATAGAGAAAGGGGAAAAAAGAATTTAAGTAGCCGTATATTTTTAATTAACGTAATTAACTTAGGTTTGTGAATAATTAAGGGAATAATTAACTTAATTAAAATCTTATATCTCTAAATATTTATAACTAGTGATTGCATTACCAGAATGGAACAAAACAAGTTACATTGCAATCGTGGCGTTGAGCTCAACATCGTGGAACGGTTCTGAACAGAAATAGAGACAACAAGAATTTACAGTTAAATTAAACGACTTGTGATTTAACTATAATCAAACCGTTTCAACGATAAATCAAATCAAGGTGAGTAAAACTCACTCAGTTCATCCCACTTATATTTTATTTGTATGCTTTGGTTAGTGATTGTTGTATGTGTGTATTAATTATATATTCATATATTGATTGAACCGATGATTTGTTGTGTTCATTTGGACGTGAAATTAGTTATTTTTTCACAGTTTAGTACTATAGTAGATATTTTAAATCGATTTCGGATGTTTTCAAAGTTATTTTTTATATAAAGATCTAAAATACGATGTTTATTTTAAAAATTATAACGTCGTAGTTTATTTACATTTTTATAACTACTTAAATTATTTTAAACTAATGGAATTTCCAAGATATTAATAAATATATGTTTAAGCGGTATAAATTAAATGGGAATGTTAAAATGATTGCGAAGAAGGGATTAAGCGGCGTAAATGGAATCTTAAAATATTTTAAAATATTTTAATGGACTAATGGAATTGGAAGTGTAGTGGAATTAATTTAAAAGAATTGAAAAGTGAATTTTCATAACAAATGAACGTGTTTTACATACACTGATTATAAATATATGAAATGTGACTAATGGATTTTTCGTGGATGGGATTAGCGAATAAAAGGAATGGAAAATAGAATATGAACATTTGGTGTATAATTGGAATTGAGACAAATATCTAATAAATGGGATTTTAAGGCAAGATTTGATGAAAGGGAGTTATAAATGGAAATACTTATAAACTGAGTTATATGAAGGAAGTTGTAAAAGGAATTTATATTTGAAAATAGAAAGGAATTTATAAATGAATGGTTAAGGAATTTAGAAATGAAAGGAAGGAATATTATAAATGAAAATTTAACGATTTTATAAATGAAAGGTGAACGGTTTTTGAATTAGATCTGTAACATTTATTTTACAGAGGTTAAGTTAAACTATTTAGTTAATTTTATGAAATGGTATTTAAAATAGAATTCGAAATGATTTGTGAGATTATAAAGGAATATAATCATTTTTAAAATGGTAAAAAAGAAGGTGATGGGTTGTTCTAAGAAACTGGAACTTATTGTACGTTGGTTGAGTTGAGTAACTTTCGAGGTGTCAATCTGATGTTAGTTTCGGCATTTGGGGTTGATACTGAGAGATTTATTCACTTGCCAATTTACAATGAGGAGCCAATGAGTAGAAGTGGAATGATAGTTGAATATTCCTATATTAAATAAGAAAGGGAAATGTTTTCCAAATTAGAAGTTTTAATAATTAATTAACGGCTAATCATTTAAAGAGGATAAATGATGTTGGGTACCAAATACATAATTTTATTTTATTTTTATGGATGAATGGTTGTTTATTTGGTACGGAATGACCGAAATCGAATTTATATTCAAAAACCATTCTAAATCAGTAAATACATGAAAGATGCTGAGTGAAGATGGAGCAGTTGAAGACCGTTGATCTCCATGAGCGGAAGAACTACTTGTTGAATTTCTCTGGTTAGCTCCTAGAGATATTTCGGCAGTGATCCAGTCATGATTGGAATCTACGGATTGCAAGGACTACTTGCCACTAATCCATAGGGTGATATCTAGGATGTGGCATTAGGGTGCCTTCTGTTTGTCCCGTCCCAAGACAACTTGTATGGACGGATGTTTGACAACATATTTCCAAAAGGATCACCTACGTTGATTTCTTCAAACGTACCATAGTTGGCGGCGGAGAATGACACTTCTCTTAGCTTAACAACTAGAGTATTTTTGTGGAAGTCAATTAGTTATTTTATGGTAGATCCGACGAAGTGACATTCAAAGTGAATGGTGGCCAGATATTCTGAAAAGATAATTATAACCTCAAGCCTCATCAACCGGGAAATGGTATAAAATAGGGTAGGTCACATGGCTAAGTGGGTCGCTCCCAACTAAGGTATATTGTCACCATCTAGAGAAATTTCTATTTGTTCTTCTTCCGCTTCTGTATCTCCTGGGAACGGTTATGTTGGATTCAACCGTAGGTGACAATATGTTCATAACATTCAAGCGAAGTGAATGGACGGTCATGTTTAGCCAGGGTTGCAAGATGTTATTGTTGAATCCTAATGTATTTTCTTTAGAGGTACACTGTCGGATTGTGGTCCCATACCTTGCCATAGTTGGAAATCCATTCTCCAGTAAGTTCCCCCGGTTTTGATTGTATACTATGTATTTAGAGCGTGAGATGCAAGCGTTCTGCTAGATTGCTATTTACTTGATTTAGACACTATTATAATATCAGAAAAATATTGATTTTAAAAATGTTTTGGGTCATTGTAAGGTAAAAACCGTCAGTATTTTTGTGTGGATCGGTCTTGTGATTATTCTTTTCTTTCAAAAAGATTTTGGCTTTAAAATCAAGTTGGATGATACCTATAAACTTAGCGAGTTTTCTCATGCTGGTTCACTAGTATTTTCAAGCTCTCAATAAAGATTTAATTCTATATTATATTTTGTTTCGCTGCAATGTGAGACTCTGTGTTGTGTTAGTTCTTCTTATTCTTCTATTCTAAAATTTCTTTCTCTCTTGACTCACCTTCTAATTTCTTTCTATTAACTATCTGGTGTTTGCGATACTTGAGTTTTACCAAGTAATACGGCTTTATGTATTATTTTCGAAATTCAGGAGTCAAATTCCTACCTGGTCGTTACAAGTTACATATGGGTAATGATGAAGTTGTAAGTATTTCACTTGTTGGTAGTGGCTGTATAAAAGGTAAAAGGCAACTATACTTAAATAATTTTCTAAGAATACCTAACATAAAAAAGAATTTAATAAGTGTATCTCAATTCTCCAACGACAACATTGTGTACTTTGAGTTTCACCCAAAGTTTTGTCTTGTAAAAGACTTATAAATAAAACCACATTGTTATAAGGTAATTTGCACGATGGATTATACAAGTTCAGCAATATCAAGTCCAAGAATTTTGCTAATTAAGCAATCTGGTGTAGTAATGCATGTAGTGACAGTGTTAACACTTATAGAAGTCATCATGTTGACAGTAAGACTTGTGTAAACATATGTAATGAATGCACTAATAGTGGAAATGCTGTAACAACCCGTATTTCGATAACATGATTAAGACGAGAATCAAGGCAGAATTTAATTTTAAATTCTGAATCAAGTTAAACGGGCTATGCCATTGCGTTCGTCTCGGAAAAATACGCGAAATAGAGTCTGAGTTTTCGAAAATCGGAGTCTGTATGACCTGATTAAGGCCCAACGAAGTTTTCAGAAAATTTCTAAGTAAAAACAGATTTCAAATTCAAACTTGAATTTGGAAAATTGGGCCAGTTGGGCCAGGCGGGAAAAGTTCCCGCCACAGTACCCAAGTCGACAGCCCTGTCGACTTGGGAGTCGACTTGGTCTGACCAAGTCGACAGCCCTGTCGACTTGGCTGTCGACCTGGCTCAGACGAGCAGTCTTGCCTGGTGCACCTGTTTCTATCTTGGCTAGGTTTCTGGGCCTGGTTTGAGATATGACGGTTCAGGCTGGTCCTAGGGTTAATCTAAGGGTCCTAACTAGCCTAAACTTCTATAAATAAGCCCCTAACCTACCCCTAAACCCTCATTATTCACTCATGTAACTAAACTATGGCCAAATTTCTACTCTCATGGCCTCCACTCAACTATCCTAGCCTCCACTTCATTTCTATGAGAGGTTTCATGATCATGAGAGTATTAGAGAGTCCTTATGTTAGTATGAGAGCTTCTCAAGTTGATTTCAAGACAAAAGCTTTGATCTTTGTTCATAAAGGTGGTGTTTTTAGTGATTTGGGGCATCCATCTTTGGGTTTTTGGATGATGGCATGCATAAGCTTCATCACAAGCTTTAGTTTAATCGATTTAGGCCTTCATAGCAATGTAAGCCCTTCCCTACTCTTAGATATTAACTATGAAGTTAAATGTTCATGTTTGGGTTTGATCATTGAGAATGATATATGCTACTATGTCATGCAAGTTTATGAAGTCATTATCTTGATCTTATGAGCTAAAAGCTACAACCTTTATGTTGAAATGTTGCATTATGCAACATGAGAATCTTCATAATCATTACGTCAACTTGCATATGAAGTCATAACCCTTATATGATGATATATGCGAGTTTCTAGTCATCATTCCATGTCTTTTGTCACCATGATTCGCTTATGTGCCAAGTTTGGGTTTATGCATGTTTTGAGGCTTAAGAATGTAACATGCAAGCTAATGAACACATTTGTGCCTCATTTGCCACTATGATTAACTTGTGGCTTAATATCCATTTTTGTCATGCCTTTGTCAAGTCTCTTCTTTTGGTCCATTACGTTGTTGCGAACATATACGCGAGTTTAAAAGCGTTGGGGTCACATTATGAGGAAAACATAATGACATGAACATGATTTGGGTAAATGGGTATAAACATGACAACATGTAACGTTAAATATGACATGTGTTTATACTTGAAAACATGACTTGAAATATAACATGGAAGTTGACATGTAAGTATGCATAAAAACATAAGCTTGGGAATTTACCTATTAAGTTAGGTCTACCCATTGGGAATTTACCTATTAAGTTAGGTCTACCCAATTGCTTGAAAACTTGACTATGAACATGACACTAGACTAAACATGGAAGTGGCCAACTCGAGGTTGGGTTGAGTTTGCAACGTAAAACTACCCGGAACCGACCGGCCTAACTAGTAGTTGCAAACAATAGGACCCAATGTGAGAAGTTGGTCATGTGTGCTCGAACCCGAGGTTAGACCAAGTTGTGGTGTAAAGCTACCCGGAACCGACCGGCTTAACTAGTAACCACAACAAAGTCTAATGTGAGAGGTGAAGGTGCATTAAGTAATTAATGCCACATAATAGGGTTAAGACAATTTGATTAATGACTCTTAACCAAATATGACATGGACAAGTGGGTTAAGTAATTTGATTAGGCTAATGATACTTAACAAAACATGACAAGGTTGGGTAGGTTAAGTAACTTGATTCGCCTAATGACACTTAACCATTTTTTATACGACTAGTGGACGGGGTTAAGTTAATCAACACTTAATCAATCCAACACGATAACTTGGTAAGGTTAATTGGGATCGGGTTTGATTTCTTAATGACGCTTAACCATGCAATATGATTAGGGGATGAGGTTAAGTAATTTACACTTAACTAATCTGACTGGGTAATTAGATGGGGTTAAGTAATCCACACTTAACTAATCTAAACACGGTAATTCGATGGGGTTAAGTTAAACACTTAACCAATTTAAACTTGGTAATTCAATGAGGTTAAGTAACCAATACTCAACCAACTTAACGTGGTAATTTAATGGGGTTAAGCAACTTATACTTAACCAAATATACATGATGATTTGATGGGGTTAAGTAACCCACACTTAACCAATCTAATACGCGGACCTGATAAGGTTAAGTCACAAGACCTTCTAAGAATGTACTTAACCATTGTAGTACGATTAGAGGATGGAGTTAAGCTAACCTATACTTAACCAATCCGACTCGATAATTTGATGGAATTAAGATAGTCTATGCTTAATCGATCTAGCAAGATAATCCGATAGGATTAAGGTAAGCTAGTACTTGACCAATTTGACTCGATAGGGTTAAGTCATGAGCCTCTGGGTACACTTAACCAACTTGTAGGGCTAAGTCTTGAACTTAAATACTTAGGCAATCTTGACGTGATTCGTGGGCAGGTTAAGTCATGGACTTGGATGATAACACTTAACCCAATAGACAAACCCTAGTTAGAGGAACTAGGTAGAAAATCGTGGTTAATCAAGGATAACGGGAATAAGGCTAAGTGATAAACCTTAGTTGAAGGGTAATTAAGTAATAATTCTTAGCTAAGGACATAGGACTAATTCTCAAAGCGATGAGTAACCTGATACGGTAGGTCATCGCTTAGTATACGAGGAGGAGCAAGCTATCTGACTTGGATAAAAGCTCCAGCGCACTGGGTGCCGAAGTGGAAGCTTCGGGGGACGTGAGGATATTCTTGGGATCCCTCTGTGGGCTGCCAGGTAATTATACTAGGCCCATGAGAGGTTAAGGTCTGCGTTAGAAGGACCAAGAGTATGCCTTGGTTGCTATGCGAGCGACCTAAAGACTGGGATGGATTAGCGTGGAGTCGACGATTCTTGGTTTTCGCCCTGGATAGCACATCGCCGACTACCTACCATCTTTAGTCAATCGTGTACGTACGGAAAGGCAGGGAACCCCCAACAGACCATGTGCTTGCTATCGAGTCATGGGTGAGGTTGGCCCATAGGAAAGTGGGCTATAGTGGGGCCGTGGAGTGGTTCTTATACATGATTTTTCTTGGATTGCCTTTCAGTAGTTGAGGGAGGGGTCACGTGGGACCATAGCCACGGGTACCAAAACAGACCTTGATATCTGCATCGGCAGACGATTTAAAGCTCCCGACCGAGTTCCGTATTTCTTGATTTGCCCTGGCATGGAACTCGGATGGCACATTGGGGAACATGTGCATCTAGACATGGAAAACGATTCACGATACATACGTGGGATCAAGGGCGCGGTTGACGGGTGGCGTAATCCCTAGTGGTCCTAGGTGGCCAAGACCCAAACCGAGACACGGAAACGTTCATTAGGTAGCATAATCCCTAGCGGCCCTAGGTGGCATAAATCCTAAGTGGACGCGCGATAGTTCATGGTAGGGAAACACAACTAGATCAAGGGTTGCAGTCCAAAACAACTTCAAGGATAAAACGTTTACATGGGAAAGTCCGTACGGCCTACGGCAAAGGACTGAACTTATTCATGGAAAGAAACATACGAGTTGGGAAAACCTACATATGCTATATGTTAGGTTGGCATGGACCATTCCATGACATTGGGCAAGGGACATTCATAGTTAACACATGGCGCGGGTAGGGATACTAGTACGAGAGGTGCAGGGCAAATATACATGTTAGAACCAGAGCGGGTATACAGGATAGATGCCATGGGACGTTATACGCGATAGATATCTTGGGATATTATACTTGATAGAAACCTGACAATGTGATACCTTGTTTTATCTTGACATCGTAGTTTATCACGACACCCTAGTTCATCTGAGTTCAGTAGTTCATCCTGTTATTTTGATTTAATTGACCTATCTTGTATCATGCTTATGTTCATCTCAGTTTCTCATGATAGTTAACTTTACTAGTTTTTATACTAATAGTAGATAGGGATTACTCAGTCTTTTTGACTGACCCGTTTTGTTTCGCCTCTTTTCTTCCGTTTCCCCCCAGGTTACAGGGAGGAAACACTGCTGTTTAGTTCGGACTTCTTCTGCTTGAAGGTCATCATGGATGGCTTGGACTTTTCTTGGCTATGGCTACTTTACTGCTTTTCTTGGGGAATAATTTATGAAAATGTCTTTATGTTTCTTTACTATTGCAAGACAGGTTTTGATGTACTCTGATGTAAAAGGCTTTAGACCTTATTTATTCATGTTATGAAAGTTTGATTTTACTTCCGCTGTTTTATATGTTCTGTCTTGTGATATTTCTGTGCATGATTACCAATAATGCCCCTCTAAAGCTAGTGCATTCCCTTGTGAGTGACCCTAGCGGAGGCGGGGTGTTACATTTGGTATCAGAGCAGAAGGTTACCAGACTGGGCGAAAGTTTTTAAAACCTTCTGAAAACTATTTGGAAAACCGTTTATAAAGATGCATTTTTCAAGAAAAGTTTGTTTTAAAAAGGCTATTCCCCAAAAGCCATTAGCATCATCCTTTGATTCCTTGATTAAATCACGTTTCCTTTCTTTTCTCCATCCGTGGTCACAGTAGTTCTCACTGTGACTAATCTTTGTCTAGCCACGTAGGTGTTTCCCGTACGATGGAGGTGGTTCTCGAGAGACCCATTGCCGTGTTACAAGAAAGGATAATAAAGAGCAAGGGTAAAGGATACGAGTTTAAGGATGAGCAACTTGTTGGTATGGCTCAACCCAAAATGAGGGAGAAAGATGAACAATGAAACCCATGACAAGAGAGTACCTTTGGCATGGTGAAACGGGGCGGATAGTTAAGTATCATGGGACAAGGACAAGATCATCGGGAGGGCAGTAGTATGCTCTCATTTCTAGGGTACCTCGGAAGGAGGGTAACGATCTTGTTAAAGGTTTAGCTTTTCTTCTCTACCATCCCGTTAGGACTTTGGTTCGATCCTCGTATCATTTAAGTCTGCTTCGATAGTTGAGTCTCTGCACCTTAAGTACTAGCATAATAGAGAATCCCATTTTTGTCTCAAGTCCTGTGGAGAATCGGTCCATTTATTCATGACTTGTTTTGGATTTGAGAATGACATGCCTCGGTTATGGATGGATTCTAGGGATGAAGTGGTTATCCAGTAAGGGGTGCCACTCTCGGTTTTGATAGAAGGGTAGTTAGACTCTTGACTAGCCTTGGTAATACCCTCGAAGTCTCGTGTAACCTTTTGGGTTCGGTCATGATTAGTTACTTAGAATCCCTTGATGCCTTTATTGGAAATTTGAAGCCCGATCGAATGGGTTCGCCGATAAGACGGATGGTTTATTTCACTTATGCATGGGTTATGGAAATCACCCTAGTAAGTGCACTTGATAACCCGGTTGGCATCTGTTTACTTTCAAGAGAAAGTTCTACTACGTGGAATACCTTATGGTACGAGGTCCGAGATTCACTAGTGAATTTTGGAAAGCTTGCATGAGATCATGAGTACGCAGTCATGTTTGCGTCAAGTATTCTAGGAAAAGGATAAGTGCAAGTTGAACGAGAGGCGACGAAGAAATGAGTTCCAGCTCATGTTATGGAAACAGGAAATAAGAAGCTATGAAATCGCGAAGTTAAAAGACGGTCAAGGCACAATGGAATTGAGCTCAAAGAAGTATGACATTGATGGCCAAAGACTAGATACGCGCATGATATCTCTTTTTGGGAGTATATCCTTGACCCCTGTTTTCTGTAGAGCTTACTTGTAGGCTATCTTTTGTGGACACCCTCTCGGTCCTATTTTCTGTTACAAACCCCGTAAGGAGTTTGTCTTGTTTATCTTCTCGACCCTGTTTCAGGGAATCCTAGGTAGAACCCTATGGATGTAAACATGTATTTGGAACATGTTATGATTGATATGGTTGCAAATGGTTGCAGGTGGTTGCTCATGGATGCGCGAATACACGTTAGATACTAGATTGACGCGATCACGTTTCATGTTGCATATGCACAAGCATTTATACTTCTTTATGGATGAAATAGAATGTGTTGTCATGCGGTTGATGCAAATGGGTGAATGTTTGTGCACGCATATAGTACTTATATGACTAGGACTATTTGCATACATATTGGATTCATGGCACTATACATATTTTTGCATTAGAAAGATTATTCAGGCCTGATCATTAGCATTTGCTAAGGAACATGTACACACACGTTTTGCATATATTCATATAGCATTAGAAATCATCTAAGGACAATGATTGCTTGTGGGTGATGTTTTGAGTAGATGGATGATGGATGGTAGGATATGTTCTTCCTAACTTGGAGATTTCGGGGACGAAATCCTAAAAGGTGGGGAGAATGTAACAACCCGTATTTCGATAACATGATTAAGACGAGAATCAAGGTAGAATTTAATTTTAAATTCTGAATCAAGTTAAACGGGCTATGCCATTGCGTTCGTCTCGGAAAAATACGCTAAATAGAGTCCGAGTTTTCGAAAATCGGAGTCCGTATGACCCGATTAAGGCCCAACGAAGTTTTCAGAAAATTTCTAAGTAAAAACAGATTTCAAATTCAAACTTGAATTTGGAAAATTGGGCCAGTTGGGCCAGGCGGGAAAAGTTCCCGCCACAGTACCCAAGTCGACATCCCTGTCGACTTGGGAGTCGACTTGGTCTGACCAAGTCGACAGCCCTGTCGACTTGGCTATCGACCTGGCTCAGACGAGCAGTCTTGCCTGGTGCACCTGTTTCTATCTTGGCTAGGTTTCTGGGCCTGGTTTGAGATCTGACGGTTCAGGTTGGTCCTAGGGTTAATCTAAGGGTCCTAACTAGCCTAAACTTCTATAAATAAGCCCCTAACCTACCCCTAAACCCTCATTATTCACTCATGTAACTAAACTATGGCCAAATTTCTACTCTCATGGCCTCCACTCAACTATCCTAGCCTCCACTTCATTTCTATGAGAGGTTTCATGATCATGAGAGTATTAGAGAGTCCTTATGTTAGTATGAGAGCTTCTCAAGTTGATTTCAAGACAAAAGCTTTGATCTTTGTTCATAAAGGTGGTGTTTTTAGTGATTTGGGGCATCCATCTTTGGGTTTTTGGATGATGGCATGCATAAGCTTCATCACAAGCTTTAGTTTAATCGATTTAGGCCTTCATAGCAATGTAAGCCCTTCCCTACTCTTAGATATTAACTATGAAGTTAAATGTTCATGTTTGGGTTTGATCATTGAGAATGATATATGCTACTATGTCATGCAAGTTTATGAAGTCATTATCTTGATCTTATGAGCTAAAAGCTACAACCTTTATGTTGAAATGTTGCATTATGCAACATGAGAATCTTCATAATCATTACATCAACTTGCATATGAAGTCATAACCCTTATATGATGATATATGCGAGTTTCTAGTCATCATTCCATGTCTTTTGTCACCATGATTCGCTTATGTGCCAAGTTTGGGTTTATGCATGTTTTGAGGCTTAAGAATGTAACATGCAAGCTAATGAACACATTTGTGCCTCATTTGCCACCATGATTAACTTGTGGCTTAATATCCATTTTTGTCATGCCTTTGTCAAGTCTCTTCTTTTGGTCCATTACGTTGTTGCGAACATATACGCGAGTTTAAAAGCGTTGGGGTCACATAATGAGGAAAACATAATGACATGAACATGATTTGGGTAAATGGGTATAAACATGACAACATGTAACGTTAAATATGACATGTGTTTATACTTGAAAACATGACTTGAAATATAACATGGAAGTTGACATGTAAGTATGCATAAAAACATAAGCTTGGGAATTTACCTATTAAGTTAGGTCTACCCATTGGGAATTTACCTATTAAGTTAGGTCTACCCAATTGCTTGAAAACTTGACTATGAACATGACACTAGACTAAACATGGAAGTGGCCAACTCGAGGTTGGGTTGAGTTTGCAACGTAAAACTACCCGGAACCGACCGACCTAACTAGTAGTTGCAAACAATAGGACCCAATGTGAGAAGTTGGTCATGTGTGCTCGAACCCGAGGTTAGACCAAGTTGTGGTGTAAAGCTACCCGGAACCGACCGGCTTAACTAGTAACCACAACAAAGTCTAATGTGAGAGGTGAAGGTGCATTAAGTAATTAATGCCACATAATAGGGTTAAGACAATTTGATTAATGACTCTTAACCAAATATGACATGGACAAGTGGGTTAAGTAATTTGAATAGGCTAATGATACTTAACAAAACATGACAAGGTTGGGTAGGTTAAGTAACTTGATTCGCCTAATGACACTTAACCATTTTTTATACGACTAGTGGACGGGGTTAATTTAATCAACACTTAATCATTCCAACACGATAACTTGGTAAGGTTAAGTGGGATCGGGTTTGATTTCTTAATGACGCTTAACCATGCAATATGATTAGGGGATGAGGTTAAGTAATTTACACTTAACTAATCCGACGGGGTAATTAGATGGGGTTAAGTAATCCACACTTAACTAATCTAAACACGGTAATTCGATGGGGTTAAGTTAAACACTTAACCAATTTAAACTTGGTAATTCAATGAGGTTAAGTAACCAATACTCAACCAACTTAACGTGGTAATTTAATGGGGTTAAGCAACTTATACTTAACCAAATATACATGATGATTTGATGGGGTTAAGTAACCCACACTTAACCAATCTAATACGCGGACCTGATAAGGTTAAGTCACAAGACCTTCTTAGAATGTACTTAACCATTGTAATACGATTAGAGGATGGGGTTAAGCTAACCTATACTTAACCAATCCGACTCGATAATTTGATGGAATTAAGATAGTCTATGCTTAATCGATCTAGCAAGATAATTCGATAGGATTAAGGTAAGCTAGTACTTGACCAATTTGACTCGATAGGGTTAAGTCATGAGCCTTTGGGTACACTTAACCAACTTGTAGGGCTAAGTCTTGAACTTAAATACTTAGGCAATCTTGACGTGATTCGTGGGCAGGTTAAGTCATGGACTTGGATGATAACATTTAACCCAATAGACAAACCCTAGTTAGAGGAACTAGGTAGAAAATCGTGGTTAATCAAGGATAACGGGAATAAGGCTAAGTGATAAACCTTAGTTGAAGGGTAACTAAGTAATAATTCTTAGCTAAGGACATAGGACTAATTCTCAAAGCGATGAGTAACCTGATACGGTAGGTCATCGCTTAGTATACGAGGAGGAGCAAGCTATCTGACTTGGATAAAAGCTCCAGCGCACTGGGTGCCGAAGTGGAAGCTTCGGGGGACGTGAGGATATTCTTGGGATCCCTCTGTGGGCTGCCAGGTAATTATACTACGCCCATGAGAGGTTAAGGTCTGCGTTACAAGGACCAAGAGTATGCCTTGGTTGCTATGCGAGCGACCTAAAGACTGGGATGGATTAGCATGGAGTCGACGATTCTTGGTTTTTGCCCTGGATAGCACATCGCCGACTACCTACCATCTTTAGTCAATCGTGTACGTACGGAAAGGCAGGGAACCCCCAACAGACCATGTGCTTGCTATCGAGTCATGGGTGAGGTTGGCCCATAGGAAAGTGGGCTATAGTGGGGCCGTGGAGTGGTTCTTATACATGATTTTTCTTGGATTGCCTTTCAGTAGTTGAGGGAGGGGTCACGTGGGACCATAGCCACGGGTACAAAAACAGACCTTGATATCTGCATCGGCAGACGATTTAAAGCTCCCGACCGAGTTCCGTATTTCTTGATTTGCCCTGGCACGGAACTCGGATGGCACATTGGGGAACATGTGCATCTAGACATGGAAAACGATTCACGATACATACGTGGGATCAAGGGCGCGGTTGACGGGTGGCGTAATCCCTAGTGGTCCTAGGTGGCCAAGACCCAAACCGAGACACAGAAACGTTCATTAGGTAGCATAATCCCTAGCGGCCCTAGGTGGCATAAATCCTAAGTGGACGCGCGATAGTTCATGGTAGGGAAACACAACTAGATCAAGGGTTGCAGTCCAAAACAACTTCAAGGATAAAACGTTTACATGGGAAAGTCCGTACGGCCTACGGCAAAGGACTGAACTTATTCATGGAAAGAAACATACGAGTTGGGAAAACCTACATATGCTATATGTTAGGTTGGCATGGACCATTCCATGACATTGGGCAAGGGACATTCATAGTTAACACATGGCGCGGGTTGGGATACTAGTACGAGAGGTGCAGGGCAAATATACATGTTAGAACCAGAGCGGGTATACAGGATAGATGCCATGGGACGTTATACGCGATAGATATCTTGGGATATTATACTTGATAGAAACCTGACAATGTGATACCTTGTTTTATCTTGACATCGTAGTTTATCACGACACCCTAGTTCATCTGAGTTCAGTAGTTCATCCTGTTATTTTGATTTAATTGACCTATCTTGTATCATGCTTATGTTCATCTCAGTTTCTCATGATAGTTAACTTTACTAGTTTTTATACTAATAGTAGATAGGGCTTACTCAGTCTTTTTGACTGACCCGTTTTGTTTCGCCTCTTTTCTTCCGTTTCCCCCCCAGGTTACAGGGAGGAAACACTGCTGTTTAGTTCGGACTTCTTCTGCTTGAAGGTCATCATGGATGGCTTGGACTTTTCTTGGCTATGGCTACTTTACTGCTTTTCTTGGGGAATAATTTATGAAAATGTCTTTATGCTTCTTTACTATTGCAAGACAGGTTTTGATGTACTCTGATGTAAAAGGCTTTAGACCTTATTTATTCATGTTATGAAAGTTTGATTTTACTTCCGCTGTTTTATATGTTCTGTCTTGTGATATTTCTGTGCATGATTACCAATAATGCCCCTCTAAAGCTAGTGCATTCCCTTGTGAGTGACCCTAGCGGAGGCGGGGTGTTACAAATGCTGTCAATAAAATATGTAGTACTATTAATTTAGTCAATATTAGAAATGATCATGGCAGTAATATCGGTGTCAATGATGATTATGATAAGGAAACTTTTGAATCTTGGCACTGCAGATTGGGACACCACAGTATCAAAATTGTGAAAAAAAAATTGCAGGATAACAATATTAATTGTAAAAATTTACTTGCATCACACACACTGCCAGCTTGGAAAAAGCCACAAATTGCCTTTGGGCAATTGTGAAACTAGATATAGCAAGCCTTTTGAACTTGTTGCCGCGAATTTATAGGTCTAACACCATTGAACTCCACTCAAAATCACAAGTACTTCCTTTGTTGATGTTCATACTTGATATACTTGGATTTACTTTCTCAAAGCCAAATCAGATGCCTATCATACTGTAATACATTTCATCACTTTTATTGAGAAGCAAACGAACTGTAATATTGGAAAAAATTCAAACTAACAGAGGGGGCTAATTCAGATCTCTTAAGAAATATTTTCATGAAGAAGGCATTTTACATCGAACAACATGCCTATGTACCTCTGAGCAAAACGGTCTCGTGGAGAGAAAACATAGATACATTGTAGATACTGGTCTTACCCTTCTTTTACAATCATATTTACCAATGAAATATTGGTATGAAGTTTTTAGTACTTTTTTCTGATAATAAGCTTCCTACCAAAATTTTGAATTACAATAGTCCTCATGAAATGTTATACAATATCAAACCTGACTATAGAAGTTTGAAAAGTTTTGGATGTCTATATTTCGCCTACCACAGGCCATATAACAAGCATACGCTTAGCCTAAGATCTAGCCTTTGCACCTTTTTGGGATATGCAAACAACCAAAAAGGGTACAGGTGCTTAGATAAGAAAAGCGAAATTTTTACATCTTTCGTTTTGTAGAAAAGGACAACAACGGAAAAGCAAAAATGAAAACTGCTGTATTGAAACACCCATCATACCTATTCAGATTGAGCGGGTTAATAAAATTGGAGTGAAGGCATGTCAAAGTCAGTCTAATAATAAACATCCAACCATCTCTACAAATAAATCAGAGTACAGTTCAAGAAACTATAATACTCATATGCCATTACATCAAGTGATGCTAATCAAGGTAGTGAAAATAGTGAAAAAATAGTGAGGGTGAATCCACCAATAATTTACACTTGAATGATCATGGAGAGGATCAACACCAGAATGAAACTAATGCTGGTCGTCATATGATCACAAGAGGAAAAAGTGGAATATTTAACCCAAGTTATACACTGTATCAGTCAACAAAAGAGAGCCTAATTCATATGAAGATGAAGATGTTGCTAAAGACAACAAATGGAAAGAGGCTATGGACATAGAAATGAATACACTAACAAAAATAAGATCTGGACCATTGTAAAAGCTCCAAAGCACAAGAACATTATTGAAGGCATTGTTAAATTTGGTGATACAAAATCACAGATTGATTGGAGCAAATTTGCAAAGAATGGAAAGTAAATATTTTTATAATGGGAATGCATTGATTGCATTTGATGAGGTGATAGAGAAATAAATGAAGGGATTAATTTCTTCCATCTATTTTAAAGAAACGAATTGATTTACTTCCTATGTTTGCACAATTGTTGCTTTGGTAATTTACCTCCATTATATTATTACCATATGTTGGTAATTTAATTGATGACTCACATAGATTTGCACTGGCTATATATTGAGGGGTAGACTTTAGTGTAAACCCATCCTGGCATGGAGCCAGTGATCCCCAATGGTGTCTCTTCTTGTTAAACCTGATTGAGGTTTGGATATGTAAACTCTTATTTTGTAATCTCTTGTAATTCTCTCATGTGGAATAAAATCTCTCTCTGTTGGACTGGACGTACACTATCTCAAGGATAGTGGAACCAGTATAAATATTGTGTCTCTTTGTTTCTCTATTATAGTTATTTACTATTTTGTTGATGTAATAGAATAATTGCTATCAGATTAGATTGGTGTTCAATTGGCAAATCTAGATCCTGCTTATTGTTCTTCCGCATATGCGCAATTTTGCACAGCAGGCAAATGGGCATACAACATTAAGAGAAAAGAAGATGGTAGTACTAGAAAAATATAAAGTGAGACTCGTAGCAAAAGGGTACTCCTAGTGGTTTGGTTTTGATTTTAAAACATTCTCACAAGTGGTTAAATCCACGACCATTCGAAATTGTACTGGCCATAGCTATGTACAAACAATGGAGAATAAGGAAACTTGATGTTAACAATTCTTTTCTTAATGGGGAGCTAAAAGAAGAGGTATATATGCAACAACCAAAAGGGTATAGTATTGATGATGCATATGATGTATGTAGACTACACAAGGCAATTTATGGATTAAAGCAAGCATCTAGAGCCTGGTATGAAAAACTCAAGTATACTCTAATTAAATAAAATTCGATGTCACTAAGTCAGATACTTGTCTATGTATCAGAAGTAATGAACATGCTACTATCTACATTTTGGTGTGCGTTGATGACATATTAATCACTGGGTGCAACAATGAAGAAATAAACAAAGTGGTAAACTATCTAGATCAAGCATTTGCCATTAAAGATCTTGGTACGTTAGATTATTTTTTTGGGAATTAACATAAAAAGAAGAATATCCTAAGGACAAATATTTTTACCCCAGAGACGTTTCATTGTAGAAATACAGGAAAGACCAAAAATGGAAGAAGCTAAGGCCTTACCTACTCCAACACAAGTGATCTTAGATTGTCGAAGCACAAAGGGGAACCTATTGAAAATGTCAGGCAGTATAGTAGTATAGTAGGTGCTCTATAGTATGTCATAGCCACTTGACCAGACATATGTTTTAGTATTAATAGATATTCCAATTTATGCAAAGCCCACTTATTGATCATTTGAAAGCCGTGAAACGTAGATTACGATACTTAAAGGGTATCATTAATCATAGCTTAACTATAAGATCTAGCAGTAACTTAAATTTAAATGCTTACAGTGATGTTGACTGTGCTAATGCAACAACCCGAATTTTTGGTAATGAATTTTTAATTAATTTAAATATTTAAACGATTAATTTTAAGAATTAATTGCTTGAATTAAATATAAAATGGGAATATGGTTATGAAATTGACTTGAAATTTAAGAAATTATTGTCGATGAATATGAGTGTTTTGTAATCGATTGATTATTTATTCGACTTTACTAACACATGTAAATAGCCAATTTTTAAACGACCTTGGATTTTGATAGAAATAATTTAATAAAATTCGTAATGGTTGATTATTGATAGATTTTAAGTTTTGTATCAGTCGATGTTGTTTTGTGATCATGCGCGATATAAACACATATCAATTAACAATTTAATATTAAAAATAGTGTTGTTTTTGCAAATAGTCTCGAAATTCGACGAAATCAGTTTCATAGGATCTGGAATAATAAATCATTATAAGATTTCAAATTTTGGAGCAATCGGGTTCGGTACGTGATTGTACGAGCTATAAACATTCATTGTAAAATATGTATCAATATAATATTATTAAATTTGGCTATAAATACCCTTCGACCCCCACTAAAAATTAGACAACTCATCCTCTTTCTCTCTCTCTTCTTTCTTATGTTATGTTGTGGGTTTCCCTTTGTAATCACAGAAAAAAGTATGTTTTGAAAATCCGAAAAAGGCTGAAATAAAATCATAAAAATAAAAAGGTGAGTTCTTTGGGTTTGTTTAGCTGAGATCTTCATGATGCTCGAATCTAGGAGCTTGTGACGGCTTTTCTAGTAGTAGGCGTAACCTATAGTAAGGCACTTGAGGCTAGGGTTGGGATTGGGTGAGCAATAGGAAGATTGATCTGCGAATTAGAGGCTAGAATAGAGTTTGTAGCAAAGAGGAGCATCTTTTTTGAATTTTTGAGGGTTATTAGTGAAATAAAGTTTCACAACCTGTGTTGATTTTGTGGAGGAAGAGGTGGTGTCGTCTTTTGAGGTTAGGGTGCGAGTTAGAATTAAAGGGGGGTAGGAAGGTATAGTTCGGGAAGGAGATCAAAATGGTGTTGGTTGTGTTCAATTTCACGGAGTAGGGAGGTCGTGAGAGAGAAGAGAGGGTAGCACAATCGAGGTTTGTACAGGAGCGGGATTCTCTGTGTTTGAAAAGGACAAGATGAAGGAGGCAACACGTGTTCTAGGGGTGAGGTATTTAAATTAATTTAGTTATCAAGTTAAGTTAATGACTGTTTAATTCAATTCAAACTTATAAACGTTGTATATTATTCATTTTAGGTTGAAATCAAATGCTGTCAGTTGCGTTGGGTTCGTATTAACAAACGCTACGCATATGAATTGGTTTGGGTTCATTTGGAACAATTTGGAATTTTGACTAATTTTAAACGCTCGGTTATAATTAGATTAAACGATGTGAAATCATCGAATCGGATTAGATGGTGAATTTATTCTCATGCTTTCAGAAATACTTGGAATGTTGTTATTTTATATAAAAATATTTAAAGTTGTTGGTATATAAACTGTGTTTGGATGTTTGAATGATTTATTATTTTTTTGGTAGTTGTTGATAGATATAATTCTCGTTTGTGAATGGATGAACCTTTGACACTATGTGCTGTAAGTGGAAGATTCATCTTAAATGAATTAGATTAGATTACCTATTTCATAAGAATATATAGATTGATATATATGTTGTGATTCAGAAGGACAAGTTGGAGGGATCTAACATGATTGTTTAATGTTTTGGATGTTACTTGGTTTCATATTTTGACAAATATGATCTGTCTATTATAAGTAACATTGAAAGTCTAATTGTATGATGATTGTTGAAATTAAATTCAACATTTGACTTGTTATTAATTAACAAACAATATTAGTTAAGTGATTGCCAGAAGGTGGCCAAAAATCCATCCTTTTAAGACGTTGATTCACCTTCAGGCGAATTGAATAGGTTGAAGTTATAAGATTTGATTTTTAAAACAAAAGCAAGGTTTTGGATTTATTTTATATAGGTTATATAAAGTAATGGTTTTATAAATAGATCAATATTTATAGTTGGATTTTATGTTTGGAATTATAAAATGTTTTGTAAAGTGAAATCCTGTTTTATAAATAAGTTTTATAATTGGAGACTTCGAGTGGTAAAACTTTAATAAGATTTATAATGAATTTTTATAAAGTTAAAAAAACCCTTTTTTATAATTAATTAAGTTTTTATGTGATTTTCAGTTGTTTTGAACAAGTTAATAATTAGTTTTATTGAACTTGTAAAACGACGCCGAATTGATATAGGATTTCAGAATTGAAATTTATGAAAAGCTGGATATTCTTTAAAATCTTTTAAATGATTTAAATTGATTTTAAGCGAAGTTGTGAAGTGATTTGTTTTAAAAATTAAACTCGGATCTATAAGTCTGAAGTCTATAAAGAAAGAGAAATCGAGTTTGTAATAAAATTTTAAAAGGAGATTTTATAGAGGGTTTTTATAATAAATCCATGTTTTATAAAACAAGTTTATAAAAGAGATTTAATACCAACGTGATGGTTTAATGACGGTTTGCTTAATAATTGAATTAAGTAAAAGAAATTGTATTGAAATTAGATTTTCAAATATAGAAACTGATTTTCAAACCTTATTCGAATTGAAAAATAATTGGAACTTATTGTGATATTTAATGAATGTCAGGTTTTGCGTTAACAAACTTCTATTTATCTTGAAGATAGGAATGTTATCGAATCAAGGCCTGAGAGGTAAATAAAATAATCCAACTTGAACGATTTCATTGTTATCCAAGAGATGATATTGGTTTGGAAACTAAAGAGATGCTGGAAATTAATTTATTACTTATATAAGAGATGTTATAAACTTTGATTTACAAAGTTTAGAAGTTAAATAAAACCATTTGGGTTTTATAGTAAAATAATGTATCGTATGACATTGTTTGGCCTAGATATGAATTATGACTATACTTATACCATTTGGTTAAGTATATGCAGTATTTTCTAAGTATTGAACATAGTAGTGTTTTGTAAATACATTTATTCCAAGAGATAAGTGTATGGCTATGGTTTTCAAAATAATGAAAATGAAAGATTTGTGAATATACTTATTCTGTTGAGATAAGCATATGGAATCAATTTTTAAGAATCGATGAAATGATTTTATGTCTGGTTTAAATTAAAGGGTATGTGCTACTGATGTACTTAACTGTACTATTTTGATTTGATAGTTAAAGAACCAACTTTCAATAAATTCCCTTTTAGCTTATAACATATTGGTTTGAGGAACCGAGATTGAAATTGTATCCAAAACAACTTCGAACTGACTGTGCGTTCGAACTGGAATTTGCAAGTATGTATTTATACAAACACAAAGTATTAGGAGTGCAAGGGTTACATGCTACTAATCCTATGGATGTAGTAGAAATAATGCCTTTGCTTTGTTCTGTTCTTGAACGACTTGTATGGATGAATTTCATCAGTGTATTGCCAGTGAAGGGCGATGAAAATTCAAAGATGGAAACATGCCTTGTGTAAAAAGGTAAAAAATGCAGTCCTTAGCCTCATCATCAGGGAATAGGGGAGATACAACAGGGTTATATGGGTCGCACCCATTAGGTTATGTTTATATTGACCAACTTTTTGGCAAAAGTTGTCGCGGTTCAACAGATCGAAGCCCATTGTCAAGAAGCTCACTTTTCTGCATCGATCTGTAACACCCCACCTCCGCCAGTGCCACTCTTGCAAGGACACTAGCTTTGGAGGGGCGTTACACGAGGTAAACATGCATGCAGATATCACAAGACAGAACATATAAGTAAAACAGAGTAGTAAAGCAGCGGATAAAACTAGCATTTCAAAACCATAGTCAAGTTACATCAAAGTACTGAGTCATTATTTTCCACAAAACAAAGTCTAGAAACATCAACTAAAAACTGGAAAGAAAATCATAAAGTAACTATCCCCAAAGTAGAATAAAGCCATAGCGTGCTCAAGTCCAAACCGTACATGAGCTATCCAGAAAAGCAGCTAAAGATCCAAGCTAAGTACCAGTGTTTCCACCCTGTAAACCTGAGGGGGGGGGGGGGAAACGGAAGAAAAAGAGGCGAAAGAAAACGGGTTAGTCAAAAAGACTGGTAAGTCCTATCTACTATTAGTATAAAAACTAATAAAGTTAACTGAACAAGTAAACATGGATGAGATATAGGGTGATAACTGGCATGGTGAAAAGTTAACAAGATAGATCAAGTGTGGCATCGCATATACAAGGTTAAGTTGCACCAGGTGTGTACTAGTATCCCAATCCATGTCAAGTATAAACAAGAAATGATCCCTTGGCCCAAAGCTGGCCCAAACCCATGAGATGACCTAAATCAAGGTCCAACTACTCGGTCTAGTTGATCGGCTCCCTATCAGCCTAACTCGTCGTGTATCAGTGTCATACGGTCCAAACATGAAATGTAGTCGACTGTGCTAGGTCCACCCTAGGGTGTATCCGACCCTAGGGTGTCAACCACTGACACGAAACAAGCACGCACAGTCCAAACCTACTGGTGCCCAAGTCTGTCTTTCATCCCCGGACAATGTGCATGACCATGGTCCGTCGGAATCTACTATGGCGCACCTACTTTTGCCGTCTTTTTGGTCACTTACACTCCAGCCCAGTAATCGTGCCCCACCCTATCCTAGTCCCTAGGGTATCCGATACTCCCTAGTGGGTTACTGCTGAGAAGGGCCACGCAACTAGGGTTTTCTAGTGGGTTAAGTGTGGTTAACCCCATCCAATCAAGTATCAAGTTGGTTAAGTATACCCAAGGTTCATGACTTAACCGCGTCAACCCATCATGTCTAATTGGTTAAGTATCCAAGTGGTCCATGACTTAACCCTACCATGTGGCATTAATTAGTTTAATGCACCCAACCTCTCACATTAGACCTTGTTGTGGTTACTAGTTAAGCCGGGCGGGTCCGGGTAGCTTTACACCACAACTTGGTCTAACCTCGGGTTTCTAGTGCAACATGACCAACTACTCACATTGGGTCCTATTGCTTGTAGCCACTAGTTAAGCCGGTCGGTTCCGGGTAGATTTATGCTACAAGCTCAACCCAACCTCGAGTTGGCCACACTCATATTTTCTAAGTGTCATGTCCATCATTATGTTTACAAACATAATCACAAGTCAATGTTCATGTCATATTTTAAAATCATGTTTTCATGTCATTAATATTACCCAACCCAACGCATCCCTATCGCATGTACGTTTCGCATAACATATCATAGATCAAAAGAGGGAACTTGGCAAAACATGACAAAAAGGGGCATAAGGTAATAAGGTTGACCACAAGTTAAACATGGTGGCATATGAGGCATAGATAGGTTCATAAGCTTGCATATTACTTCATAGGCCTCAAAGCATGCATAATATCAACTTAAGCAAATAGGTGAAACATGATTATGAATGACATAGGATGATGGCTAGAAGTTCGCATATAACATTATATGCAAGTTATCATGAAGGTTATAAGAGTTCTCATGTTGTATAATGCAACATTTCAACATAAAGCTTATAGCTTTTAGCCCACAAGGTCAAGGTGATAGGTTTACAAACATGCATAGAATGCATAACATGATAAGATCATAGGTTTACAAACATGCATAGAATATATTCATGCATAACATGATAAGATCAAAGCACATATCATACTTAGGCCCAAACTCAACTTGCAACATGTAACATTTAACTTCATAGTTAGAATCTAAGAGTAGTATAGGGCTTACAATGAGCGGTTATGCGATCTAGATCAATATATATAAAGATTGAGACGAAGCCACAAGCAAAATTCGCAAAGAAAATAATAAGCTCCACTTAAACGCCTTGAAACAAGAAGTAATAACTCCAATGACAAAGAAAGAAGGCTCTTTTACTTAAGAAAGATGGCTCTTTTATGACATAGATTGATTTGAGACACTCATGCTTTCATGAAGAAGATGGAGGCCATGATTAATGAACATTTGGGCAGCATTTAGTTGTAGGAATGATTAATGAGGGTTTAGGCTAGGTCTAGAGGTCTTTTTATAGGTGATTAGGTTAATTTAGACCATAGGATTAACCCTAAATCGAATCTGAGCCATCAACTCCCGTCAGAAACTTCCAGAGCAAGACCTAACATGTCAAAATGGTGCACCAGAAAAACTGGTCCGACCGGGGGGGTCGACCCCTGGGTCGACATGGGTGTCGACCCATTGGGGGGAGGGGGGTCGACAGGGGTGTCGACCCCTGTGTCGACCCTACCTGGGGCGGGGAAAATCCCGCCCATTCTGCCTTGGTTGCAATTCGAATCTGAAACTGTTTTCGGGCTTGGAATTTTCTGAAAACTTCATTGGGCCATAACTTGGTCATACGGACTCCGTTTTTCGAAAACTCGGACTCTATTTCGCGTATTTTTCCGAGACGAACGCAATGGCACAGCCCGTTTCCCTTGATTCAGATTTTTATATTTAATTCTGCCTTGTTTTATGTGATAACATGTTATTCAAAATACGGGTTGTTACATTCTCCCCACCTTAAAGGATTTCGTCCCCGAAATCTTCAAGTTAGGAAGAACGTATCCTACCATCCATCATCCATCTGCTCAAAACATCATCCACGTGCGGTCATTGTCCTTAAAGGATTCTAAATGCTATATGATCATATGCAAAAGGTGTGTGTATATGTACTTATCTAATGCAAAAATCAGGCGGTTACTGATTCAGTAAACCTCCTTAATGCAAAGTATGTTAGTGAAATGAGTCCATATGTATGCAAATTCCTAACATAATTTATAATCTCTACATGAGTGCACATAACATTCATTCATATGCAACATCCACGTGATAGCACAACAAGTTTCATCCATGAATAAGCATAAACACTCATGCATATGCAACATGAAAGTGTGTGAGCCGATCTTAGTGCCTAATGTGTATCATGCATCCACGAGTATCCACTTTCAAACACTTGCAATCACTTGCAACCATCAAGCATAACATGTTTCAAATACATGTTTCATCCAAAGGGTTTCTTCCTAAGGTTCTCATGACACGATTACGAGATAACAAGATAAACAAGATAAACATGGATAGCAAAAAGGAAGATATGCTACTTAGGAAAGGAGATTGAGAATGTACCCTCAAAAAGAAATGGATAAAGCCCACGCATCTTCTCCTCGGTTTCCCAAGTTGCATCTTCATCGGTTTCACTCCACTGAACTTTCACCAACTTGACTTCTCGATTCCTTAACTTCTTGATCTCTGTTCCCAAAATACGAATCGGAGCTCTCCTCAAGGTTGCCTCTTTCTCAACTTCCACCTCTTCAAGAATGCTTGGTTCAACCACTTCAGCGGACTCATGAAGGCACTTTCGGAGATGCGAGACGTGAAAGACATTATGTACTCTGGCTAGCTTCTCGGGCATTTCCACCTTATAGGCCATCTTTCCAATTCTCTCTATGATAGGGAAGGGCCCTACGAACCTTGGTGCCAGCTTCCCAATTGCTCCAAAACGCACCACATTACGCAAAGGAGAAACCTTCACGAAAACCCTGTCTCCCACTTCGAATTCCAAATCTGCCCTTCGCTTGTCAGCATAGGATTTCTGTCTATCTTGGGCCGCTTTCATCCGTCTTCTCACCAATTCAACTTTCTCGGATGTGTCCCGTATCATATCGGGCCCAAGTATAAGCCTATCTGTTGTCTCCCACCAACAAGATGGTGACCTACACGGCCTCCCATACAAAGCTTCAAATGGTGCCATCCCTATGCTGGCTTGATAGCTATTATTATAAGCAAACTCTACAAGAGGAAGGTGGTCTTCCCAAGTACCACCAAAGTCAAGAACACAAAGTCTCAAAAGATCTTCTAGCACTCTATTCACCCTTTCGGTTTGGCCATCCGTCTGGGGGTGATAGGCTGTACTCAGATTCAATTGCGTACCCATCGCTTCTTGCAAACTATTCCAGATCTGGCTAGTGAAAATTGGGTCACGATCGCTAACTATGCTAGAAGGAACTCCATGCAACCGCACTATCTCCCGAAGATAAATAGATGCTAGCCATGATGCGGTCCTCTTGCTCTTTACAGGAATGAAATGAGCACTCTTTGTAAATCTGTCAACTATGACCCATATGCTCGTGTTTCCTTTCCTTGACCTAGGCAACCCATCCACAAAATCCATAGAAATACTCTCCCACTTCCATTGCGGGACCTCCAATGGATGTAATAGCCCACCTGGTTTCTTCGACTCGGCTTTCACTTGTTGGCACACCATGCACTTTGAAACATATTCTGCCACATCTTTCTTCATTCCGGCCCAAAAGAAAATGCGCTTCATATCTCTATACATCTTATCTCCTCCCGGATGTATAGTCATCTTCGAGTGATGTGCTTCTTCAAGAACTTTATGCACCAAGTCTCCTACTTGAGGAACGCATAGCCTTCCATCACGCCTTAGCCAACCTTTATCATCAATAGTATATCTAGCAAGGTGACTGGACGTCTCACCACGAATCAACTTGTCCATGACCTCGACTATCTGTGGATCTTCGTTCTGCGAAGCCCCGACTTGATCAAGAAGCATAGGTCTAAGCTCAAGGGATGCTAATGAACCCGTCATCGACTCAACAGTCGTCGTGAAATCAAAGTTTGCCAAGAACTCTAAGTTCTTCATCTCAATAAACAAGGGACTCAAAGTCAACCTCCTTCTGCTTAGCGCATCTGCCACAACATTACCCTTGCCAGGGGTATAAGCTATCTCGAAGTCATATGATGCGAAGAATTCCATCCACCTTTGCTGCCTTAGATTCAGATATTTCTGCGAGAAGAGGTATTTGAGTGACTTGTGATCAGTATACAACTCGAACCTTTCGCCTAGAAGATAGTGGCGCCAGGATTTGAGTGCAAAAACAATCGCCGCCAACTCCAAATCATGAGTGGGATAGTTCTTCTCATGAACTTTCAGTTGCCTACCCCCATAACATATCACTCTTCCCTCTTGCATCAGGACAACACCTAACCCCGTGCCCCATGCATCGGTGTACACGGTAAACATCCTACCGCCATCGGGTAATGCCAAAACTGGAGCGGTAGTTAGGGCTCTCTTGAGCCTTTGAAAAGCAAGCTCACACTCCAAGTCCCATGCAAAGACTAAGTTCTTCTTTGTCAACCTAGTAAGAGGGGCCGAAATCTTAGCGAAGTCCCTGATGAACTTCCTATAGTAGCCCGCCAGACCGAGAAAGCTTCTTACTTCGGTTGCATTCCTAGGAGTCTTCCAGTCTTGAACTGCAACCACTTTCGCGGGATCCACCACTATGCCTTGCTTAGAAACTATATGTCCAAGAAACCGAACTTCCCTTCTCCAAAAATGACATTTGGAGAACTTGGCTTTCAACTGATGCGCTCTAAGCGTATCCATCACTTCCTTGAGATGCCTAGCATGCTCTTCCTCATCCTTTGAGAAGATCAGAATATCATCCACGAAGACAACTACGAACTTGTTAAGGAACTCCCTGAACACCCTACTCATCAAATCTACGAAATAGGCGGGTGCATTAGTCAAACCGAATGGCATGACAAGCCATTCAAAGAATCCATCTGGAGTCCTAAACGCAGTCTTATCAATACTATCCTCAGCCACTCTAAGCTGATGGAATCCGGTGGCTAGATCGAGCTGAGAGAAAACAGAAGCACCAACAAGCTGGTCAAAGAGATCATACATCCTCGGTAACGGGTGCCTATTCTTCTTTTCAGCTTGTTTAACTCTCGATAATCAACACATAGACGAAGCGAACCATCCGCCTTAGTAGCGAATACCACCGGAGCACCCCATTCAGAAATGCTTCGCCTAATAAAATTCTTCTCAAGCAACTCCTTGATTTGCTTACTGAGCTCTCTTCTTTCTCGTGGGGCCATGTGCCTAACGGGCAATGATACTGGCTTGGCATTATCGACTAGATAAATGCGGAAATCTATCTCTCGTTTAGGGGGTAACCCCTTAACTTCTTCAAAGACATCAGGATAGTCTCGGACCACCCTTACAGATTGAAGATCATCGATGGACGAGTCAAGAGATTCAAGATAACATAACATGAAGGGACCTCTAAGGTTACAAGAAATTTCTAGGGTATTACCAAGGCGAGTCATGAGCCTCACCACCCTATGTTCACAATCGAGAATGGCTCCATAACTGGACAACCAATCCATGCCCAAAATCAACCCGTATCCCGTGAACCCGAGAACATAAACATTACACATGAATTCTACGGTCAAGATAGAAATCTTCAAATCCACACAAATCATAGATAAATGGGCGGAACCCCCAATTGGATTTGAAACACTGACGGGATCCTCAACTAGACTAGTACTTAGGTGCAAACTTTCAACAATGTCAGAAGAAATAAAACTATGCGATGCGCCGGAATCAAATAAGGTGCGAACAGGATAATCAGAAATATAAACAAGACTTTCTACAGAAATACTACCTCAGTCCTGAACTGGAGCAGCGTTGAGAGCATGCACTTGCCCTCCAGAAGGTCCTGCACGCTGATTCTGCCCTTGCCCTTGTCCTTGCTTCTTGGGGCAATCCTTGCTAAAGTGTCCAGTCTCTCCACAATGAAAGCATTCGCCCCACTTCCTCTTCTTCTTTCTGCAATCCTTGGCTATGTGCCCAACAATCCCACAGAAGTTGCATTTTCTTGGGTCCTTGGCCTTGGCCTTGTTGCCCTTGTTGTTCTTGTTGTTTTGATTGCTCTGATTTCCTCCCCACTTGGAGTCTGTCTTCTTGGCTTGAGTCTCATTAGCCTTGACTTCCTTCTTGCCATTCCTATCGTCTCCTTGAAGCAATGCCATGTCTACTAGACCTTCGAAAGTGGCCCCCATGGGTATATGAGATAAAACTAAACCTTGTAATGGCTCATTCAATCCTCGTGCAAAGCATAAAGCCTTCTTCTGGGGAGTATTAACCATGTCCAAACCGAATCGAGCAAGCTGGTTAAATTTATTCACATACACCCTCACTGTCATGTCTCCTTGCTTTAAAGATATAAAATTCTCCAATTGCAGATTCGCCTCAGCTGATGATAGAAACTTAAGCCCAAACCTCGTCCTAAAGTCGGCCCAAGTCTCTATAGGTCTAGTAGCATTGGTGACCTCCCACCAATAAGCAGCCTCTTCTTTTAATAGCCATGCTGCCAATAAAACCTTTCTATGGTCTTCCACATCAAAGATAGCGAAGAGATCCTCAGTTCCTTTCAATCAATTTCGTGCCTCCACAAAAGTCTCCGTCCCAATGAAATTCTTGCCACCCATCGCCTTAAAGTCTTTGCAAATCTTAGCAAAATCTGCTTGTGGATTCTGAGGAGGGACCTCAGTTACGGTGGGGGTGGTTGCTGGGCCCACATTGTTGGCCCTAGCTTCCAAGTACCTCTGGAACCATCCGGGAATGGTCACTCCCTCGGGAAGGTTAAGATCGGCCATATTGAAAAAGAAAAAGATAGATTCAGAACGAGGAAACGAAGGATAGTGCTAATGGCTTTTGGGGAATAGCCTTTTAAAATAACTAGACTTTTCTTGGAAAATACTTAATTGGTTTTGAAAATAGTTTTTCAAAAGGTAAGTTTTAAAACTTTTCTTGAAAACTTTTGCCCAATCTTGTAAACCTGGCTCTGATACCAAATGTAACACCCCACCTCCACCAGTGCCACCCTTGCAAGAGTGGCACTGGCGGAGGTGGGGTGTTACACGATCGATCGACCTACATAACGACATGTACTTCAGAAAGTACAGAAAAGTTGGCCCGAGCTAGCTTCCTTCGAGCAGCGGCATTTCATACCCCGGCACAATTGCTCTCCCAGACCGACCAAGTCAAGTACGTCCTTAAAGTTCGGATCTACTAGATATCTCCGGATCTATATGGAAATATTCAGCTGAGTCATTCAATACTCGGCCTGATTCTCAAGGTAGTAAAGGTGGTTAACCACTTCCGAACAAAGCTCTACTTTTGATACACCTCACCTCAAGTGCCACGTAAGCCATAATTTTCGAGAATACTACTAATCAACAATGGATTGGTTCCCACCACCGCAACTACTTCCAATGATCGAGCCTCACGTGTCCGAGCCTAGCAAAAGAGGCAAGCCACATGGCGGCCCGCTCAACCCATTTCTTCACCTATAAATACTTCCATGCTCAAAATGGAAAGGGACCGTTTTGGAGACTCGATCTTCAGACCTACTTTCGGAGGCTCCATTCTCCACCTAAGACTTCCGATTCTAAGCTCTTCTTATGGCTAACCCCAAAAATAGCCAACTCTTCTTCTTTATTCAAACAGAAAAATTGTTGTACTTGTAATCAAAAGCAAATCAATACATACAAAGTGGACGTAGGCACCATCTTTGCCGAACCACAATAAAATTATTATGTGTTCCCCGTTTTCTTTACTATAGCATCTTGTAATTGTTATTCGTGTGCTCTTCACACGATTGGGGGTTGACTGTCACTAGTGACCAAATTTTGACGTCAACACTTTACGCGCCAGGTAGGAGGCGCACACCGACATACTCTACGACCTTTATCAAGTTCCGACCCATGCGAACAAGAGGAAGAAAGATGCAACATCTTCCTGTCTCATGAATGCTGATGCAGCCGAGATAAATTCTACAGTAGCAAGTCATGAAGCTTCCTCTCATGAAGACATGTCCTGGTATGTTACCTGGAATGACATGGATAAGATTATGGCCGAGTTCAGAGGCCAGATGACATCTTGGGGTGAACTCCTTGAACGACAACAATAGTTGATGGATCACCATCTCGCTTAGATGAAAAAGGTATTTAACACTTCAACAGCAATTCCTCCATCGGGCGAAGCTGGGGCAATAACCAATCTTCGGTCTACACAAATGCAAGCCACAGATCAGATCACTCCTTTGTTTCCTCCTGGCTTGGCTCCACCTCCCGACCAATCACAGCCAGGAGTATCACCTTCAGCAACCAGCGCAACCGCAGCCGTAGATTCACAGGAGGCCTACGATCAAGATCTAAGTCTTTCGACCGTTTACCTCCACTCCGGGGACCAGCTCGACCCCCCGAACCAATCGAGCAACCGCTATGTCAATCAGGATCAATGACATTCTCATTACAACCCAACATCTTATAGCAGACTCGTCTTATGTCGCCTCTCCTTCAACCAAGAGCTGGTGGAGTCTTCCCTTCAAACCGGGGAGACCACTATAACATACCAGTTCTTTCCATGGTGGACGAAAACGCTACCATAAACCCTTCTAACATCACTTTGGGCGGAGGCACCAGGGAGCCCCAAACATCACATGCTATGCTGGATCAGCCCGGATCTTCCATCGCGGGTATGGCTCGAACCAATTCCCATCAAGTTTAAGAGGCGCTCGTCTGTCTAGAACCAGTAGCTGTGATGGACCCTCGCCCTCACCTTCACTCAACTTTCAGAGACCGAGCCCAACCAACGGCCACCCTTCCGAGCATGCTTTCGTTGGACCCTGGTGCTGGAGCTCTCCCGAATGCAGAGCTGCATTCATGGCAGCGAATCCTCGAAGATGGAAGCCAGCTTGCAAGCATTATTCGACGCTTCACCAGAGGCACTTCTTCTCAGTAGGATATAGATAATATCCACTACAGCCCCTTCACCGGGGAAATTAGAAACTCCTGCAATCCTCCAAACTTTAAGTTTCCAGCCATTGAACCCTACAATGGTCGGACCGACCCGACCTTCCACCTTATACGATACATGCGCCATATGGAAGTACTCTCAGCATCAACCAATGTTATGGCCAAGTACTTCCTGCTCTTCCTCACAGATATAGTACATTCCGGCAGCTAACAAGGGAGTCGATTGGCAGTTGGAACACGTTGGTCACCCGCTTCATTGAGCAGTTCAGAGTTCACATCTCTCGACCAAAATGTATCATGTTCTTGACCTCCATCAAGTAACGTTCGGGAGAGACACTTCGATCTTTCCTCGAGAGATTCAACGTGGCCATAACATTAGTCGATTGACTCGAGCCATCGATGGTGCTTATGGCCGCCATCGCAGGTGTCCAGAACCGATCAGAATTCTCAATCTCTTTGACCAGATATCCCCCCAAGGATATCGAAGATTTCCATGCAGAGGCCGAGCGGCTCGTCCGACAAGAAGACGCCAGCATTGAGATGGAGAGCCTCAAGGTCCTTTCCACCAAAGGAGGAGGTCCATCCAACACCAATGGCCAGAATAAAGGAAGAGGAAAGGCCTTAGAAAAAGAATGAATGCAATGTACGACCCCGGAGAGAAAACAAGTACGATCAGTATATCGAGCTCAATTCTTCCCTACTCGACATCTACTCTAACGTAAGAGGAACCCTACCTTTCCCAAAACCTCCTCGAAGAGAGCCGACCCAGAAAGAGCTCGATTCTGAAAAGCACTGCATGTTTCACAACATTGCCGGTCACAACACCAACGAATGTAGGCACTTACGCGATCTCATCGAGGATAGGGTCAGGCGAGGAGAACTTCCCGAGTACGTCAAGAAAAACACACCGACCATGTCGCCACAATCTTCTGCCCAAGCACCTCAGGCCGGTCCTCAAACACCTAAAAATGGAAAGGACCCTGAGCCCAGCACTCGCGACATCATCATCAACTAATAAGATTTAAATTTCTTATTTTCAATGTATTTTTATTTCTTTCAATAAAGTGGATATGTTGATGACACATGTACGAGGTTAGGATTTAGCTCCTAGGCATGCTCTAGAATCAACAATTGTCCTCTTAGAATTTATTTTTGTTTCCTTGTAATAGTTATTTAGCAACGATAAATTTTCTTTTTCAAACATGGATTATGTTTGAATGATTTAAGTTGAGCATGGCTGAAGCTCACCAACCTGAATATGGTCAGTGCTAAGCCATCGTTCGTGACGTATGATCAAAGCCTGCCACCATAACTAAATCTACTCCTCGAGCCGAGTATGGATTATACTCGCCCCTTCTCTAAGCCGAGTGCACTGTCCACTCGCCATGACTTAATAAAATCATTTATACATGGCCTTGTACGTCTGGTTTCATTGGCCAAGTATGAACAAAATTATATATGCCGAGCATGATTAACACTTGCCATAAGTTGAGTATAGATAAAACTCGCCATCTCTGTAAATCGAGTATGGATAATACATGCCATCTCTGTAAGCCGAGTATGGATAATACTCGCCATCTATGTAAGCCGAGTATGAATAATACTCTCGCCATCTCTGTAAGCCGAGTATGGATAATACTTGCCACCTTTTTAAGCCAAGTGCGATTGTTGCTCGCCCATATCTTCAAGCCGAGTATGGTTAATACTCACCCAATCAAGACCAAAGCCTTCTCTAGACCGAGAATGGCCCACATAGCCTCTACAGGTGTTGAATCTCACAACCAAAGTTAACGATTACTTTCTCGACCTTAATATGGTCCTCGATGGTTATCGGTTTTCTGACCTTAATATGATCTACTTCGATCGTCGGTTTTCTGGTCTTAATACAATCATAGGATCATTGGATTTCTGGCCTTAATATGGTTTGGCGCAACCATCGCTACTTGCACATTGAACTTCGATATAAGGTTCAGAACATACCTCCTTTACCAAGAAAGATGTATTCTGTGGGGCAAAGTGTTGACCAACTTTTTGGCAAAAGCGCCGTGGTAGGATCGAAGCCCAATGTGAAGAAGATCACTTTTAAGCATTGGTCGATCGACCGATATAACGACCTGTACTTCAGAAAGTACATAAAAGATTTGGCCCGAGCTAGTTTCCTTCGAGCAGAGGCATCTCGTGCCCCGACACAATTGCTCTCCCAGACTGACCGAGTCAAGTACGTCCTTAAAGTTCGGATCGACCAGATATCTCTGTATCTATATGGAAATATTTAGTTGAGTCATTCATTACTTGGCTCGATTCTTAAGGAAGTAAAGGCGGTCAACCACTTCCAGTCAAAGCTCTACTTTTGATACACCTCACCTCAAGTGCCACGTAAGCCACAATTTTCGAGGATACTATTAATCAATAGTGGGTTGGGACCCATCTCCGCCACTACTTCCAATGATCGAGCCCCACGTGTCTGAGCTCCGCAAAAGAGACAAGCCACGTGGCAGCCCCCTCAGCCCATTTCTTCACCTATAAATACTTCCAAGCTCAAAATGGAAAGGGACTTTTTTGGAGACTCGATCTTCATACCTACTTTCGAAGGCTCTATTATCCACCTAAGACTTCTGATTCTAAGCTCTTCTTATGGCTAACTCCAAAAATAGCCAACTCTTCTTCTTTCTTCAAGTAGAAAAAGTGTTGTACTTGTAATCAAAAGCAAATCAATACATATAAAGTGGACGTAAGCACCATCTTTGCCGAACCACTATAAAAAGTCTTGTGTGTTCCCCGTTTTCTTTACTATATTGCGTTTTGTGATTGTTATTCGTGTGCTCTTCAAACGATTGGGAGTTAAATGTCACTAGTGACCAACTTTTGATGTCAACAGTTTATCACCAATCTAGAACAGTTGAGCATGTGATTATTTTATGCTTGGTGTAGTTGTTGATCACAACCATGGTGGTGACATGTTCGGTACTTTTAAGTTAAGCGGTAGGCTGATTATGTGTTGCCAAGGGTGCAAGATATTCTTGTGACCTCAATACGCTTATCTAGAAGGTAATGTGATGGGTGGTACCCCGGTGCCAAGTCATTGTAAGGAATTGAAACTCCAATACGAGCCTTTTACAGTTTTAGTTGTATACCTAGTATGCTGGAATTTAATTAATGTAACAATTTCGACTAGATTGATAAGTATTTGTATTTAGACATTATTATAATATCATTGGATTTATAATAAAAGTGTTTTAGTTATCGTAAGGGAAAAGCACGTGTCATGTTTACATGTGGTCGTATCTTACAAGAGTTCTGTTGATGGCCAAAAAATGTCGTAATACCCAAAGATTCTCCATTACTTAGAGAGTTACATTTCACGTGGGGAAATAAGTGCAGAAAGTAGTAAATAACACAGTAGATTTATAGTGGTTCGGTCTCGTGTGGGGCCTATATCCACGTTAAAGAGTTAGCTGGTATTTTATTGACAGTAATAATTTACAAGCTTAGAACTATGTCTTGACATCCATTTACAAACATTTCCAAGTATTTTGGAGTCATATTTGTCATATATGAATATTAGGAAAACATCACTTTTATGCTTCTTCTTCCTCAAAGCATGGCTGCCATTAATGAGTTCTTGGAGCTCTCAAGAGATGTCAAATCAGCCAATTTCCAACCCCTTTGAAGTGTAAGCTTTGGTGTATTTATAGTGGAGTGGTTAGGTGGGAGTAGGTAGGATTTTGGGACCACAACAGTACAATTTCGTATCATTGAAAGGTCGAACCCGGAATTCCGGATCCCTCTTTGTGTGTAATAATGGCCATTATCCCTTTATAGGGATACAAATTTCGTATCCGAAGGGTTATAAGATTTGTACCCCTTGGGATATGAGATGGCCTATCTCTAGAGGATACAGTCATCTTGTATCCCTTGGCGATACGTGTATCTCGTATCTCCTAAGAGATATGAGTTCATATCCCTAGGGTACAGTGTTATTGGAAAGAGAGAGGGACTTGAAATTCCCCGATGTTGAGGGACTCGATACTCTGGGATCCAAAGGCACCGTGTGTTGGAGGGATCTGAAGGCGTGGTATGGAGAGGTTCAAAATGAGGGGAACCGAGATTCTCTGTTTCGAAGATGGGGGTACGAGGTGTTTCGGTATTGAGGGATCCAAACCATAGGGATTCGAAGTTCTAGTATATGAGGGGTACGAAACTTAGGGTTCGAGAAACCCTATATAAGGTACACGAAAAAGTGATTAGTGTGAGGTTTTGAGGAGCTGTGAGGTTCCTGTTTGCATGACTTCTTTCAGGCATGTATCCTTGGCTTCTTGGTGACACTATGGGCTTTGGTGTCACCCGATGTGATGAGTTGAGCATGTTTGGTGTACTTTTGGGAACCAGACCAAAAGGCTGGTTAACATTTGCCCCCTAAAGTACGTCTTGTCTCGAAAAGATATGCATTGAATTAGTAGAATTATTTTGTAAAACGTGTATATGTTATGTATACGTATTCATACACATGTATATATATGCATATATATACACATTTTATTATTTATTCTTAATACTCTCGTACTCCGTGTCTGGGGCATGGGATCTTCTCATCCCTCGTGGGGATACGAGATTTTGCGTCCTAGTGGGGTATGAAATTTTTGTATCCCACTAGTATATGAAATCTCAGATCCCTATGCGGGATACGAATCGCCAATCGGGGTAAGCCCAGACTCTCCCCCTCTATAAATTTGAGCCACCTCCTACTTTTCCTTTTCTTCTTTTCTTTTTTCGTCACCGCTGATCTAAAGATTCACAACCCTAGTAACCAAATTAGTTAAACACCCAATTCGAAAGAAGGTAGGGTAAAAAACTTAAGTCTACTGTTTACTCAAGGATTCGAGCTCGAGCATGGTGATGGATTCTCGATCGAGGCCTGCGTTTGGAATTAGAATGGAGTTCGATCTTGGTTGAGCTTCTTGATCTTGGCAATGGGTTCGAGAAGGTTGAACATGAACTTTGATTTGAATCCAGGAGTGGGGCTCGAGAGTGGGGTGTTAGATCGTGTACTTGAGCTTGAGTCTGATGCGGGGTTTTGTGGGAAATGGATCAGAGACGATAGAAAGGGGAGGGGAGTTGAACTTGGAGGGGAGAAGAAGAGGGAAAGTGAAGTGTCGGAGGAGGGGGGGAGTCGAAATGCATGGCCGGAATTGTTGGAGCGCGTATCCCCTAGATTGGGGTACGATTTTTCATACCCCTTTGGGAGTTACGAATTTTTCATACCCCTCGGGTGGACAAAAAATTTGTAACCCCGGGGGGGTTACAAATTTTTGCACCCCTTATAGGGGATACGAATCTTCATACCTCTTAGAGGGGTTATGAATTTTTGTACCCCTTAGAGTAGACACAAATTTTCGTACCCCCTAGATATGAATTTTCGTACCTCCGAAGGGGTACGAGATATCAGATGGTCGTGGCATTTCGAGTCCACATTAGTCGTGCTTTGCCTTCCCCGTTTGAAACTCGATTTCTGAACAACCCGCCCCTGGGTCCACATTGCTTTTGCGACACTATACAATTGGATCGATGTTCACATTAGTCATAATTGAATTGATGATTCAGCCCGACACACAGGATTAGAGCATATATATTCAGACTGTGACTCGGACCAGACCATCAAACCGTTAGGCGTGATATTTCCGATTCTAATCGTAATGTAGTCGCGACTCGATGCAAATCCAGTGACGTTGGTTGAGTACGATGATGGTTACAGTCCTGGGGGCTTGTGATCGTCATTGTGTCCCAAGCTTCTAAGTTATAGTTGTATTAACATGGCACTGCAGAACACTACACGGATGTGTTAATTTACACCAACACGAGGGGTGCAGTTTATACTATGTGATGTCTAGCGCAAGTATGATGAAAGTATAGCTAGAAATGGACACAAGATCGAAAACATGGTAAACTTCGGAAGTCAAAGCTTCGCAACATTCACCATCTCCATCTGGTTCAACCAGCGATGCTAGCTTTGGGGGCAACGAGCTTGAGACCTCCGTAGTAACCACTCCTCAAACGATAGGCTTTCCAAAAGTGTCCAATCACAGTGTGCAGCCGGAAGGACAATAACCGCCAGTCGAGCATTCGACAGAGATACCAGCGCCCGAAATGCCTGGACCGATCGGGGGTGAACATGTAGAGGAAGAGAATGTAAATATTGTGGAGGGAAGCACGTTGGTGGTGCCAGATATGATGGTGGGTGTGGTTATACTAGAGAACCCCCGGATTTGGTGCCATCGCATATGGATAAGACATTGGTGAGGCGCATGGCGATGCCGTTCAGTATTCTCCAGAAAGATGTTCGCGTTCCTGGGAAGGATGACAGGGCTCACGCATCGCCGGAGGGGTACATTGTTTGGAACAGGCAAGCATGAATTTTTCGGTGCGTGCTCCCGGCTAATAATTTTATTTGGTACATACTGCACTACATTCGCCTTGCGCCGTCGCAGCTCCATCCGAATGCGTATGCTTCCCTTTTAGGTACTTACGTTCTCTACCGAGAGTACCTGCAGTTGGAGCCCATAGAGAAGACATCCAGTATTTGTTTCAATTGAAGAGGAGAGCCAATATTGCACCATCTCAATATTTCTTGAAAGCTCTGCCCAGCACTAAGTTCTTTGATGGAAAATAGCCCAAGTTGACTGTATATAAGCATGACTGGTTCTTCGTGCATTGTCCTCCAAGGTTTGCGAGGAGATGGTTGGAAGGAAGTAAGCATTCCCCCTTGTTTTGAGCTTGAGACTTGTGGGTTTAATAGCTTAAGACTAATTTCGTTCTTCTATGACAGGGAATCCTGATGCGCCCATAGAAACCATATACCAGCAATGTCTCAAGTCTTTGTTGGCTATCCCGGCCAAGGCTCGTTCTACCGATCGCGTTTTGGACCAGGATCGACTTCGTCGTGAGGGATTGCTTCCTGTTGATTATACGATAATCAGACCGGCCGCTGCCGGAAGTGGGAAGAAGGCGGAGACTGGGAAAGAAGTAGGCTCTTCGAGCCAAAAAAGGAAGACATCCCCTATCGGGTCTAAGCCAAGTAAGGTTGCGAAGATTCAGGAAGAAACCTGTGGGGACGAAACTGACAATGAGGCGGCAGTTCCTAGGGACGAGGTCCCGTCGATCGCTCCTGTACTGCTCGCAGTAGATAAGGCAAGGATAGAAACGTCGATTAGGCCATAGTCTCTAGTAGCTCACTCTGAGACCACCGTCTTACTTGAGAAAGAGGGTCAGTTTGACAAGCTTAATTAATTCCCGCTTGTAATGTTTCCCTAGCCTAGCGTCACAAGTATGGAGGAACTGGCTTTAGCTGCGGGGGAGATCATTCCTTCGAGCGTACCACCATCTGGTCTGTTGAGAGAACACTTAGGACACATTCATAAACACTGCATGTCACAACATTTGTTTGCATACACAGGGTGATCGATGCTGACTGTGGATCTGTTTCTTTCGCAGGTGAAACGGCTAGAGGAGGTAGAGGCCACGGTTATGGGCCTGGGAGTTACCATCCTTTGAGGAATGTTTTTCTTGGGAATTTTAGAAGGGGATCTTCTTTGGGTGACGAGCCCCCATCCCCTCATGATTATAGCAGCCAGTATCGTCATAGAGAACGATCTTGGTGTAGTCTCCTCCTTCGTACACTCGGTCATTGGGGACAGACACAAGCTATGTTTCCACCAATGCTGGGCTACCCTCTTCGACGCCTGCTCATTATATTCTACCTGCGCCGCTTGTCGTTTCTTCTAAGGGAAAAGAGGTGGCACATGCCAACCGAAAGAAGAAGGGGATACTCCCCGAGCCACCTGAATCTCAAGAAGCGTAAAAGAGAGGACGAACGTGCTGAAAGAGAAAGTCTCCAAGCACTATTTCGATGAAATCATGTGGCTTCCGGATCTTAATCCGATTCGTCGGAAGGATAGAGAGATGGTGTGGCAGAAGGTATATTCTACTTATTGTCAATGTAACGAGTTTACAAGTATTCATGGCATCTCTTGGAGCTTATTTTCAATAAGAATGTAGAGATTGCCAACTTAAAACAGGAATTCAAGGACGAGCAGCTGACCGTCCGAAATCGGGAAGATACCTTGCGTAAGACAAAAATGCTTTCAAGACTGCATCTATTTCTATGTATTCGAGCAGCATGTTTATATGCTAATTCTATATTGATGAAATAGGTAGGCTGAAGGAGAAGTATGACAAGTTGGTGAGAGATTCAGGGCATGTTGCTTCGACCTTTAAAGATACTATGGCCTCGGCGTCGACTGAAAATGCTCGTTTGAAGAAGGAAAACTCTGAGTGGACGGAGGTGAATATCCACTTGTCCATAGAAAATGAGAAACTATACTAACTTCAAAAGGGCAATGAGAGTTTGGTGCTGAAGAACGAGAGGCTAAAAATTGAGAATGAGAGGGTTCAGCAGTTGCAACGGGAGAATGATGAGTTAAGGAGAGAACTGGAGACGGTTAAGAAGGAGAAAGAGGAGGCTGAGGCCAATAATAGAGACGTGCTGAGATCTCTGTAAGGGATGAAGGCTTAGCATTAGAGGGAAGTGGGTAAGCTTAGGGAAGAGATTGAGGACACCTAGGCTAGGGTGGAGGAGTCACTGAAGGAGCCTATCTGGGGTATGTACATCAAGGCTTTGAGGTTTCGTGGAATATCATGGGTTAGGGACTACACTCGAATGATGGCTTAGACATAGGAGAGGCTGGTCCCGTTTGATGGTCGGTTGCAACAGGAGGTAGTGAACGAAATCAAACTCACGGTGGAGCTCTTGACCGAGGCTGAGTGCAATATTTTATAGGAAGGGAGGACATTGTTGCGGGAGGATGCCGAAAGGGAGAGATTGGCAAAGCGTGCTGCTGAAATAGGAAAGTTTGTGCCTACTGAGAGTGTGATTGTCACTCTGGAATTCGCAGAGGGAAGTTCTTAATGGCCACTAGTTTCACCATCTGCCACAACTAGCGGTCCCACAGTTCCGGCTCATTCCCCAGCTGAGTACGACCCTGCGCATCTAGAGTTGGGATTGACGAGATGCACTTTTATCGCGATAGTGAGCACCCTTCCTATCATACCCACGCCATACCTTTCTGGAGCTAGAGTCTAATTACCATGAATACCCGAAGAGGATGAAAGCACTAAATCATCAGAAACTACATAGTTGTATTTTTTGCTGTGCAGCCCAAATTGGAGTAGAAATGACAACGGGCTTTGCCCCCCATGCTTCCTGAAACGTCTAAGCCAGTATTTTGGTTACAGGGAATACAATTTGGAGAGGTAGGAGAACACATGGACATGTTTTCGGATGTGGACTTGGAATCCAGTGTTTATAGGAGTCGTCTTGAGGAGGGAGAGGTAGTGGATGGTCAAAGTGCTCAGGTGACGGGTGCAGCTGATGTGAGTATGCAAACGATGTATGACTTGGTGTAGTCATAGAAAGAATAGATGCTGGAGAAGTCTGAGGAACAGGAGGAGGAGGAGAAGAGGAAACCACGCATTAGGCATAGGAAAAGGCCAGGCAGGATCATGAGGAGAAGGCTGCTGCGGCGGCAAAGAAGAAGGTTGACGCTGAGGCAGAGAAGGAGAGGGCCGCTGAAGAGGCCAGAAAAAAGAAAGTTGGTGACGAGGCCGAGATGGAGAGAGCCGATGAGGAGGCTAGGAAGAAGAAAGTCGTTGACGATGCTAACAAAAGTGTTGAGGAGGCCTTTAAGAAGGTTAAGGTAGATGCTGCAATGCAACTCAAGGCCAAGAATCTAGCTGATCGGAAGGCCGCTAAAGATGCCAAAAAGAAAACAAAGTTGGAGGCCACAAAGGCTCCGGGGAAACTGAGGCTGTGCTGGTCCTCGCTTTTGACATCTCCCCTAAACCGCTGTAATGTATTAACCCCGAAGAGGTCATAGTAATTACAAGTGGCAAGGATGATGGTGAGAGGCACACATTGGTATCTCATGAGTATGTCACCCCCATGAAGGGAAGAGAAGGAAAAGGCAGAAGTGGCTCTTGAAGGAAAAGGTCCATAACCAGTTGTGACCGCCACGCGCCGAATCTGTTCAGAAAAAGAAGAATGATGAGTAATATCAGTGGTTGTCATAGATATTATTGATATTTTGGTTATGTGGGCCGATAGTATATGAAAGTACGACCCTCGCTTTGGGAGGCATGGGTAGTTTTCATGCATACCGTGTCGTTAGAAAGAAAGATATATAGATATGTAGTTTTCTTTTGGTATGTGAATGAAAGTGCTAGTTAACTTTTCTTACATCACATTTCATGTTAAGTGTTCAAATGTTTGTTTTACACTTTCCAGTTTCCTGTACTTGCGCAAGCATAGTTGTTTTTACGCTTAAGCAAACATGATTGGAGAATCCGCCCTAGGGGTTCCTCCACTCGTACTGAGGTCGTGCACAGGCTCCACTCTCGGGTTTTCCTTTGGTTAGGATCCCCGAGTCGCGCAGAGTCCAGGTTAGTTCCCTCTCCCTTGTACCTCCTAGAGGTCATTGGTCCTAAGTCGTGAGATGGCATGGACGTCATGGATTCGTCCTTTAGACTCTCCCATCGTTTCGTTCGGGTTAGACTTCGTTGGCGTCATTGATTCGCCAAATGGTACCCTGATCCATACCCGGTGGGTCGGTTGGAGCCGCAAGAGTGGTCGGAGTCACACTAGCTTGGCTGATGGACTGCCTCCAAATCTAGAGACTTGGAAACGAAACAATTTATTCTTAGTCTTGTCGTTGATTCGAGATTCGAGTGGTGTTATTTATACTTGGTCTCGTCATTGATTCGAGACTCAAGTGGTGTTATTTATACTTAGTCTCGTCGTTGGTTCGAGACTCGAGTGGTGTTATTTATACTCGGTCTCGTCATTGATACGAGACTCGAGTGGCGATACCGGCTCCCGTGCTCGTGGTGCCGATCCGGTGTTTGTGTGTGCAAGCTAGTTGTGATTGTCAATCACACATGTCATGCAGAAAATAAACGCTTCAAGAGCATAAAGAATTGAACACTATATTTACTAATAACTTTGTCAATAACATCCTTTACAATACCTCGGATTTAAAGAAAACAAAACATTGTTGGAAAGTGGGAAATCTATACATTAAGGTATGTGAAGTAGCGGCGAATATGTTCGTTGTTCCATGCCCTCGGGAGTTCAACTCCATTAATAGTCGCTAGCTTGAAGGTTCCTTCCGCAAGACTTCGTTGTATGACGTACGGACCCTCCCAGCGAGGACTGAAGCAAGTCGGCGTGGGAAAGACCCGTTTCAGAACGAGGTCGCCAAAATTGAGATCCTTGAGGCAGACTTTAGAATTGAACCACCAGGTAACTCGTTGGTGTTGAGCGGCAGCTTTAAGTTCATCTTCATTCCTTTTTTCTTCGAGCCAGTCGAGTGACTCTAAGAGTAAGTCTTGATTGGTCTTTGGATCGTAATAAGTAACTCGATGAGATTGAAGCTTTAACTCAATGGGAATGACAACTTCAGATCCATGGGCAAGGACGAATGGAGTGTGGCCAGTCGATGACTTATGTTGGTCAGGTAGGCCTATAGGGTGAGAGGGAGATCACCAGCCCATGAGCCTCCGGTCTTTTGCAGATGCTTCTTGATAATAGATTTAATCACTTTGTTGACAGCCTCGACTTGCCCATTGGCCTGAGGATGAGCCACTGCTGAGAATCTCTTTTCGATATTGTGTAGTCGGTAGAAAGTCTTGAACTCTACGCTCTCAATCTGGGTCCTGATGTCAGAGATAATGGTTTGAGGGACTCCACAATGGGTAATTATATTGCAAATGACGAAGTTGATTACTTTCTTGGTGGTGATTGTAGAAAGAGCTTCGGCTTTTGCCTATTTGATGAAGTAATCAACCATGATGATGGCATAGCGTGCCCTACCTCTGGCCATTGGAAGAGCCCCGATGGTATATGTCTCCCACATGGCGAAGGACTGACCATATGTGTTAGCTCGGTAGGTGGGGCTCTTGGGATTTTTGAAAACCCTGGCATTCATCACACTTGCGAGCATAGTTTGCGGCATCTTGGTCGAGTGTGGGCCAGAAATAACCCTATCTGATAATCTTCCTTGCTAGAGTTTGCCCTCCAGTGTGGTCGCCGCACTCGCCTTCGTGCATGCCTTGCAACACACAGTCGGCGTCGTTGTGGGCTACACACCGAAGTAACGGAACAGAGAAACCTCTTCGGTAGAGCACTCCATTTAAGACGATGTAGTAAGATGATTTACCAGTGAGTGCTCGTATTTCTTCATAGCATCTAGGGAGGATTCCATGTTGCAAGTAGTTCTTGATTAGTGTCATCCAAGACTCGGACTCAGTTTCGGCCTTTGTTGCTGCTACCAAATCAGTTTGCATTTAATCGATGCTCGGAGAATCGAGTACTTCGACAAGGGCAAGTCCCATAAGATGCGCATCCCGAAGCTAGCTAGTTTGGCTAATGAGTCAGCTTTCTTGTTTTGTCCTCAGAGAATATGTGTGATGATGTAGTGGTTGAAGCTGGTGAGAAGTTCACAAACTTGAGCGAGGTAGGGAGCGAGCTATGCCCCCTTGGCTTGGTACTCTCCCTGTACCTGACGCACAATGAGCTATAAGATAGAGTAAATATGAAGACCTTGAAGTTAAGTTCAATTGCAATTCTAAGTCCAGCGATCAAGGCTCCATATTCTACAGCATTGTTAGTTGCGGGAAAGTTAAGTTTTAAAGCGTAGAATATTGAGCTCTCCTCAAAAGTGATAAGCAGGACTCCCGCGCCGGAACATTGATTTTTGGTGGACCCATCCACTAACAGTTTCCATTGAATGTATGGAGCTTCGATGTCTTCTGGAGGAGGCTCTCTCAGAAGGGTGAATTCCACTATGAAATCAGCGAGGAATTGTCGGAGGATGGCTTCAGTATTCGTCTAGACGCCTCAGGTCGCTACAGGACCTATCGTAGAGGCTGGTCAATGTAGACTTTGATGGGGACTGAAAATATGGTCGTAGCATCTGAGAGGTAATCAAGAGACAGAAGGAAAGCTTTTGCAAGCCTCAGATAGTTCTTTTTCTCTCATGTTAACCTCATGCTGATGTAGTAAAGGGGTCGTTGGACACGGAGTACAATGTGCACAAGCCCTAAGCTGATTGCCTGCATGGAAAAAGACAAATGAACTTATAAGTCCTCATGATCCAAGGGTTTGGACAATATAGGTGGTCGCTCTAAGTGATTCAAAAGGTCCTTGAATGCGGCGACGCACTTTGGTGTCCATGTGAAGTTGCGCTTCCCATTTTTGAGAAAGTCGAAAAAGGGATGCACTTGTCAGTGGCTTTAGAGATGAATTGACTTAGAGCGGCGACCTTCCCATTTAAACTTTGAACATCCTTGATATTACGAAGGGCCGGAATATCTCGGATAACTTTAATCTTATCAGGATTGGCTTCGATACCCCATGAATTGACAATGAAGCCCAAAAATTTTCCTAACACAATGCTAAAAGAGCATTTCAAGGATTTGAGTTTCATGCCATATTGGCGGAGGACACCGAACATTTCAGAGAGGTATCGAACGTGGTCGTTCAATACCCTTGTTTTCACGAGCATATCGTCCACGTATACCTCTATGGATCTCCCGATTTGGTACTTGAAAATGAAGTTAACCAATTGTTGGTAGGTGGCTCCAGCGTTCTTAAGGCCGAAAGACATGACAAGATAGCAGTGGAGCCCAAGTTTAGTTTTGAAGGAAGTGTGCTTCTAGTCCGGGAGGTACATCGGAATCTGATTGCAGCCATAGCAGGCATCCATGAAGGATAGAAGTTGGTAGGCGGCAATCGAATCAACGAGTTGGTCGAACTTCGGGAATGTGATGTTGTATTTAGGGCACACCTTGTGTAACACCCACATTTTATGATAATTAAATAATGCATATGTTTATATATATATGCATAGACATAAACATTTAAAGAAAAATATAATAATGATAATATATGATTGCATGTAATAAATACATGCACTGAAAAAAAAAATTAATGTAAATTAAAATGTAATGCATACATTAAAAGAAAGAAAGGATCGGTTGCATGCCGTTTAAATATGTTGCATGCACTGATTCACCAATATTATGCATGGGAAATAAAAGAAAAAGATGCATGCAATGGTTTAATTAAAAGATTACATCAAACATGAAAAAGAGGAATAAGAAGAGAACAATAACCACCATTGTTCTAAGCCTTGTTAACAATAGCCTTAGTAGTCTAGTTGGTTAGAGCATGTGGCCTGCATACAAGAGGTACAAAGTTTGATCCTCGCTGTGTAATTTTTTCTTTAAGGGAACGACTAAAATAACACATATTCTAAAGAGAAAATATGTATAAACGCTCATATGAGGAAAAACATACATATAAGAAAGTAAAGAAAAATATATGTATATATATATGAGGATATATATGTATATATGTGCAAATATATATATATATATATATATATATAAGAGAAAAATCCAAAACAAGGCTGCAATCACATAAATATGGTAAGAATTAAATGACGTTACAACACCGTTTGAATTTTGAAATTGAAATAAAAAGTTGTGCGTGTATATATATGCGTAAAATGGTCATTAGACTATTTGTATACATATAAGAAGGTTATATGTGAATATAACAGTTAAATAAATTCAAGAAATTCAAACATTCGAAATTCAAACTTCCGCACCAGAACAGTTCTCGGGACCCACTATGGGGTCGACCCAGGGGTCGACACCCCCTAGATCCGGTCAGATTCATCAACGTATCTGGGCTATTTTCTTAACTAGGTTTAATGCTGACTCAGCGTTGCGTGTACGATAAGATCCTAAACATCTATAAATATGCTAGCAGAGCCTAGCCTGAATCTCATATTTCAGAGACAATATCTATACTCTGCCGTTCTTCTTCCCCCTCAAATCTCTTCAGAAAAACAAGATAATCAGTTTTGGAAAATTATGAATTAAGATCTGGAGGAAAAGAATGAATATTAATAAGAAGGTGCTCAGAATCATATTCGAAATAAGGTAATTTCTTAGATCTGGTCTATTTCAATTTTCTCCTCTTTCTTCCCTTTTTCTTTTAGTAAGAATTATGGATCCATGGTTGCTAGGTTCTAAATTCAACTAGGAGGACCATGGAGTACTAGATCTGGACCAGAACCAGGATTTGGAAAGCAATTTAGGTAAGTGGATTTAAGTTATATCATTTTTGATAATGATATATTATTGTTTGACATTTCCTGTTAATCTGTAATATAAATCTGCTAGAATGATTAAAAGTATTGAAATGCTAATTTGACATGTTGAGATATTAATATGTTGGAAAATTTAAATGTTGAAACGTTTAAATGTTCACATGTTGAAATGTAAACTTGTTAAAATATGTGTAGCAATCACTGTTGTTCTAATTTCATGTTAACTTGTGACATTTACGTACTTGAACCCTTAATTGTAGAAATTGGAATCATTACATGTTAAATTAGAATAATTACATGATTTAAGGATCACATGTTATTTTGAGATGAAATTAATTACATGTTAGGAAGATCATGCGACATAAAATGGGCTTAATATGATGGGATGTAAAATATAGATTACAGTAAAAATTTGAAGAATTGACACGCATAAACTATATAGAAAATTCACGGTAAATTGAAAACTGTAATGCACTTAGACACGAGGTTAAATTCAGCTTGTGGTAGAAGTCTGCCCGGAACCACCTAACAAATCTACCATTTAATGTGAGAGGTCTAGTGCGTAAATAAAACATGTAACTGTGCTAAGACATAAGGTTAAGTCAACTTGTGGAAGAACTCTGCCCGGAACCGCCTGGCAAAACCAGTATCCACAAGTGGCAAGGTTAATGTGAGAGGTTTAATACATAAGCATATATATAAATATATGAATATAAAAGGTTAGAAATAAATGGCATTAATCTATTACTTATATAGGAAAGGAAAAACCAATGCTTTAGTTTTATGCCACGTGTCATTGAACAACTGCCCTTTTCTTCCCTAAACACGTTTTCAATAATCAGTTTCCACAAAATTTTCATTCTCCCTTTTCCAACCCGCTATCGCCTCTAATTGCTCTCGGTATAGCAGATTTCTCCCTCTTCTTAAACAAATCCAATGGACGATTAGCATAGCGTGTCCTCTCTTAAAATTTTACGTCTGTTCATCGAAATCGCATAGCGCGCACAAATCTTAACCCCAATTTCTTCTTCAACTGCACTGTAACCCTAATGAATCATTTCACCTTCTTGACGTGAAAATTAATCGTCGTAATTCACCATGGTACAAATTTGGCCGGGCAACTTCCTCTACGCCCCTTCTCCTCCGCTCAGCGGAGTTCCCTCTTCCACTATTTCTAACGCCTGAGACATTCGTGGCAACGGATGTTGTTCCATCTTTGACATTAAGAGCCGACATCAAAACTGGGATTTCCACACTGGTAATTTAGTTTTTTCTCCTTCGTTACGATTTTCTATGCTTGAAATTGTTACTTCGTCCTTCGTCTTCACAAAGATGATATGATGCAGTGTCCCTTACCTTTGCTTCTTGGTATACAATTGAGAAAATATTACTGCGCTGTCACTCTGTCCCCTAAATTTTATGAATGTTGTCGGAAATGCAGTTTAATATTAATTTCTATGCGTTTTCTTGGTCAAGATAACAAGCATCAACCCACTTTCTGATGTTTGTACCAATATTTGTTTGTGGTTGCCTATAAAAATGCTTAACTGTTTGTGCAAAAATTTATGTTTTACTTTCTGATGTACAATCAAATTGTGCTATATAAGCTCAATTTTGATTCCCTGCTACACTAATTGCATAACGATAAACAAAACATCTGCTGGGAAAGGCTTTAATTTTATCACCTTATAAGTTATTAGTAATTCAACGTCATCAATAGTTATTTCTTGCGTCAGTTCAGCCTTTTTCCTTCTCAGACATTTCAGATTTATTGCAGCTCATTATGAATACTGTTATATGTTGTATTTATGTTTGGTAGATTTGAAACCAGTGTCGGTTTGTAGTTCAACCTATCATTCTTGAAGTTAAGGATATGGATTTTCCATTTATAGAAGAAAGTTAGCTATCATATAATCCACTGATGCCAAATTAATTGCTGAGAAAGTTTGAATTTACACACGCATACATTATAATACAGTAATATGTAAGTTTAGAAAGATTGTCACAGATTCACGCTACCTCATTTATGTACTTAATTATACACATTTTTTTGCTGTTCTTTTTTAGTTTTGTCTTAATTTAGGCAAGTATCTTCTATTTATGCTCAATTTTCACAACTAATTTATAAACAATATTATTTGAATCTTTTTAGAACCATGTACGGATGAGTTGATTGAAAAGTACTATCATTGAGTACCTTTTGTATCTGCTTTATGTCTAAATTTATTTATACGATATTGCTTGCAATAGATGTTTGCATTATCTTAAAACATACAGCATGCTCTGAGCTGCATTATATAAAATAACTTAATCCTCTGCAAAATATAGGTATCTAAAGTTACAACTTCGCCACTACAGATTATATATAAGAGTATTGGCATGAAGTAATACGGAAAATTTGAGTTTCTTCTAAGAATATGTTGAGATTATATATAAGGATAGAAAACTTTCGAATTGAATAATATATTTCACACCACATTTCAATTTGTTTCAGTAATTATTTTGAATACTAGATCAAATATATACTTTTTTGACACTCATTTGAACTTCGTATTTTCTCACCAACCAGTTGTTATACTCATTCTTCACAATTTTTGTTATTGCATGGAAAAGTACTTACCATGCTTTACCATTATTTTTATTCTTATGCATTTACATGTTTACAGAGACTAGATTATATTATTTGACAGGGATAGTTTCACCTTATTACATATATCGTTTAGTGGCAGAGTAATAATCAATTAGCTTATAGATCTCCATGTTTTCATAGTTTTAAAAATGTCCACTTAATTTTTCCTACCTACTAATTCCAACTATTTTACAACTAACTTTGCAATAAGGACAGCAGCATTAAATCATGTCAATTCGTGAGCAAGTTCGATACATTTAATCAACCTAACATATGATAATAATATGGGCTTATATTTTTACCAGTCATAAGCATTGCCCTATTTGAATGAATATGCTAAACTTATCCCACTATTGAGTAGTTTTAGTCCCTATAAATTCCAGTTTTTCCTTCTATTGTTAATGGGTAAATTTTATTCATGGTATATAAAGTTGTTTTCCCTTTTCCAAATCATTGTCGCCTCTGATGGCTGTCGGTATAATAGATTTCACCCTCTTCTTAAACAATCTATTGGACAATGGCTTCGATTGATTAAAAATCTAAGCGATCTAGGCTTCGACTGAGTGATTCAATCATTCATCAATCATCTAATTTTTAAACCCAATCATACGACCATGTTATTCTTGAATTTATCATATCCAAGCCTTAACCACTGAAAACATTAATCCCTCTACTTATCATTCAGTACTTATTAATAAGCCCAAAATATCCACTCATGAAGTCTTCGATTTTCCGTTCATAACCCACTAAACATCCAATATATATCCTTGGACGATTTACTTACGGAAAGAGGTCTTTGGTATTTTGTTGATTGTAAGTCGTCGTTGATTTTAGGTATGACAATTTGACATTTTTTATTTGTTGTTTTTGGGTTTCATATGTTTTGATTTAACTTTCACGCGTACAGTTATACTAAACTGATGGTTGTTATGCATATGCAGATTAAATCCCTTTTCCAAAATTTGCTTTTTGACTGGATATACTAAACATAAGCTGTTGAATGAAGTCTCTCAGGTGAGTTCTTATTCTGTGGTCGTTTTACTTATTTTGATTTCTGTTGAAAATGCATATGCATGCTTTTTCCTTTTATGTTAACGAAATATAGATATACTTTATACATAGGGGTTGTTTGAGGTTTTTTTTGTTGCTCAATCAATTTTACAATATAGTAAGTACTTTCCATTTGTGCTATTTTTTTCCAAATGTTTTCCACTGAAAATTGCATAACATGGGATGCAAAATATTGCTTATGTACAATGCCAAATAGATTATATATTTAAATTCAGTTACATGCGTTATTCTGCAATATTTATTGCACAGACCAATAGGTCAACTATAACATGCACCCACTATTCTTTCGATAGGCGAGAAACTATGGTTAAAGGTATATGTGGTATACCATATGTTGAATGCTTTATCCTAGAGTAGTAACCTGTCGAGGCTTACTTGAGGCTTACTCAGATTATTTCTCTATACGCTAACATGAACTTTTTACATAACTTACTTAAATAAGCATAACAAGCTTCAGAAAAAGTCTATGAAATAGTCAACTTAAGGTAAGAGGCTCTTTACATGATATTGACTAAGCACAGTTCGACAAATCTTCCAAACTTTTAGTTCTGCAGATTTGACAGTATTAAAATTTGAAAGTATATCCAGAAACACATGATAGTGCCTACGAGCTAAATTAAATTTCATATATGATCAGTACGATTTATGCCATCATATTATACGATAAAAAATGTGTTTACCACACGGTCTCTGATATTTGTAGACTCTGTCTACTAATTAAATAGGAAAAATGAAACTACATCTCTAATTTTGTGACAAGCGTTCAAATTCTAAGAATCTGAGAAAGAGAGGACGCATCAAAAACCCACCATCACTTATTCGTATTTTTAGTGAAAATTTGCAAACTTAGGTCAGTTTTGAAAAGAATTTTTTCAAACTCAAATAGGGCACTTTTGAAAGTTGTTATAGGAATAGGCTTCTTTTGGCAACTCATTGTTGACTGGGTGTAATCCTTAAGGTGATTTTTAATAAGTCACCCAACGACGATTTCTCAAGAGCTGCCATAAGAATTTTTTTTTGAATTTGTTCAGGAGGGAAACCAAACTTCCATAATAAGTATTATTACTTAATACATCTTGGAGATTTTAAAAAAATCACTTATATGAGCGATGTTTCAAAACCTGCCTGAAGGATTCTACCCAATCAGCGTTGAGTTTGCCAAAAGAGGCATATTTTTGTAATACCATTCAAAAGTGGTGTATTTGTGTTGTCTGTTTTACAGAATTGGCTTAAATCCGCTAAATTTTCTTTTTTTGAGTGAATGATTCAGTCATGTCATTCGATATCTTACTTAACCGATCAACCTGTAAGTTATTCTTAATTTAATCCCTATAATCTTCCCCCTTCATAGTTCTGCAGTTTTTTTTAACTTCACAACATAGTACTGAATATCCTAATATGGCATTTGCAAATTGATACAAAAATTACCATCACTAACACAATCACCAAACGAATACTCACAGAAGTATGACTATGCTCAAGATGTTGATATTTAAATGTGTTTGGATCTTCATGCATTTAGTAAACTCTGAAATAAATAAGCAAGCTGTTGCAAAATTTCAACATATAAGCCACATGTAAAATAAATTTTTGTTACGCTGTTTGGACTTTGGATGTAAAGTTTAATAAAAGAAGTCAACTAAAGTAATAAATCTAATAAGATATATGTCAATTTGGTAGATCTAAATCAAATTTGAAGCACGTTAAACTTCTCTCAATAAACACCAATAAATTCAGGTGTCATATCCTTTACTTTTTTTAACCTTTGTATGATACTCAATATGGCTCATCTATTCAGATGCAGGCTTTAGGTTTCGTTTGATTTTGAATGGGAAGAGGAAAATGAAAGGGGTATTTTGAAGGGTTATTTGAAGGGGAATTATCACGAAAGGGGAATGTGTTTTTTTTATAAAAGGGGTAAACTGAAAGGGGTAAAGTTATTATTTTATTAATTATTTGTATGTGTTTTATTTGTATGGGTATGTATAAAAAGGGTAAAAAAATTAGCTGTTGGCTTGCGTCAGACGCCGCGTCGGACGCGAAAGCTAACTTTTGAACTGTTCGGCTGGAAGGGGCAAATGGTGTGGACACCACATCGCCGCGTCCGACGCGGACGCTAACATTAACTGGCCAGTTTAAAAATCAAACGCTACCTTAATGCTTAATCAATCATAAAGTGAATAAAAATACTAACTAGCACAACATTCATGTGCATTCCTGTCGAACAATATATCCAACTAGTCCACTATTTTCTTAAATGCATTCCCATCTTTATGAATTCAGACAATTGTGAAATAGAATACTTAACCCTCCATATAATTTACCGTACTGTTGTCCATTATATTGGTAAGCTACATATTGGTTTGATGATCAACTCCCCACAAGTACATAGACCTGCTCTTGGTCATGATTCATAATAACTAGCTACTTCGTAACATTATTAGTTGTACAATGATTTTTGTATGGCCAACTAACAAGTGGTCAGTTTGATGTTGTTCACCATGCAGAAAAAGGTAATTTTATTTCTTTCAACCTTCTTCCTCTATGCTTTCAATTGTTTTCAGTTTTAACTTTATTTTATTAGGCTTTAAACACCTTTTTTTTATGTGTTGAACATGTTACATTTTGTACAACATGTTTTTTTTACTCAATTTGCATGTTTATGTTACTACATAGATTAGTAACCATATGTTATAGGATAAAAATGAAGTAGCAAGATGTCTTGAGTCTTACAGGGGCAAATATATTACTTAATTATCATAGCATTTTATAACACGTTGCCCTTAATAAGTTTATGGCTCATAAGTTATATCATATTCTCTTTTTCAATCTTTCATTTTAGCTATTTATGTTGTCGTCTATGACAATATTTATGACACCATATGAATTCATTAGTTATGATAAATAGAATGCATTTGATCATTGCATTGTTGATCAATTTATATATATAGTTAAGTAGGTTGCGTTCACCAAAATACATGTTTGATAAGGGATAGAAATATTTTATTATGCCATTATGCTTAATGGTAAATTTACTCATTACTGTTTTTGAAGTCTCCTGACTCTTTCATTCAATCAACTACTGTTGGTTTTAATTTTTTAAATTAAAATAATCCTGATAGTCTATGTTTATTTGATTTCATTTGAAACATTTTCGCTTAATTCTTTATGTAGGAAGAAATGCGATTTGATAGAAGCTTGGCACAACCCATCGATCAAGCTTATTTATACTACACTATTATTAAAGGTAAGTCTCTTATTATTTCATTAATTTTCAATTTTTTTCGTGTTATCACATTAATCCTTATTCCTTAAGCACCTGGGTTTTCACAGTTTTGTTGGAATTCAAGCTCTTTTTTTTCTCTTCAATCTAACTTTTCCTCTACCGCTTACCCATCTTCATACAGAATAAAACCAAGATTATTTTTCTTTTATGAAATTTTCTTTGCTTAGCATAGTTATTCCAACTTCTTTAATTCTTTAAGTGGATAGGAGGTAAGTCACATTCCATGGGTGTTGGGGGTGGATTTTGGATGTTTTGATGACAAAATAACTATGTTGCTTAATCAACCAACTCCTTTCCTTTAACACAACAAAACCTTCTTTTTATGGGTTTTCATTCTACGTTGTTCATGTTTATTTTGGACAACATTTTTATGGCAAATTTGATTTTGATATGTACACTATTAAACAGGCCTTTATTCCTAAGAAATCACTGATCAAGCGGGGAATAATACTATCCTTATTGGAATAGTTTTCATGCCTATAAACAAGGTTGAGATCACGTTCGTGGATTGACTAACAAAGTGCTTATAACAGTCCATCCTCTTTAAGATAAAAATCCTAGGTTTTTTTATTGTTCACTACCATTTTGTGGAATTGTTTCATGAAAGTAAATTTATCATTTTATTTTAAGCAACATATCTTTGGTCCAATTAGGATGGCTAAATTTGTTTTGTTTTAATTTGGATGCATTGTCTGATATTAATTTACCAACTTTATTACGTTTGATATTAAGTTAGAAATGTGAGAAGGTTGTGTTGCAGCAGTTCCATCCTTTGAGTTGGACTATTAATGCAAACTATCACAAACTACTACCTTATCTGATTTCACTTTTAATTTGGATCCATTGAGTTCGCTCTATGCAGTCTAATTTTCAGTTTTACATGCTTCATTTAAGGCTTCAATAATTTATCTTATTTAGCCAACTTGACTGTGTCATATCTGATTTCAAAAGTACAAATCAAGTTATTGCAATTGACTAGATTATAGTAAAGCTAACGTCTCCAAGGGTCCTGAATAATTAGTTTAAGAACTAATTGGCTATATATGTATTTCATCCTTTATATAAAATTTATACATTTAATTTAGGGTATGGCTATTTGGACACAAAATTAGACACAAACATAGAGACACAAAGCCTCGACCATTGGATCTTTTTGCCCTTATGTGGAGAAGTGGAAATAGGGGGTAATCCAATGATGGAGATCAGTTGTCACCAATTATGTCAAAAATTTGTGTTTAAATAGACTTTCCCTTTAATTTACTATAATTAGTCTATCACCCCTGTATAAAATTATCATACTCATAAAGGTATTCTTAGTGACTCATTTTGGTTCCTCAAGTCTGTATTAATCTCACAGCAAATAAAATACCAAAAATACTATGTGTCATTTGAGATTGGGACCCTGTCGTGATCTACAACCGAGCTCCTAATGCAACTGATGAGAAATATGAGAAAGTCGCCAACGCTACTAAGCAAAAAAATGTTTAAAAGGAAATAGCTGGTACAAATAAGTTGGGTGGCAGTACAATTTTGGACCCAAAGAAGTAAATCTATATCATGAGAGAGTCCTAGATGAGTTCAGGAAAAGCATAATGTAACCTCGGATGGATAAAACACTCACTCAGACGTCTTGACTTACCAAAGAGAAGGTTCAGCTGTACAAAAATATGAAGTAGGGAACGATATACCAAGTTAGCAAATAATCATCGACACTGAAACTGGTGTTATATTTATGCGGTTTGGTAAAGAAATGTATTGCTTTTCAGGTTTATATACCTAGAGTTCAACTTAGTTGTGTAATTCGTTGCTTTGTTTCCTGCACTCAGTTTTTGTATTAGTGTTTGTTATAACAACATGTGGGCATCTACACTAAGTATGGTTGCAGCAATGCTTTTCCACTTGATTGTTATAAATCTATTTATGATGATCAATGTTTTAAAAAAAATACATTGTAATTCGTTGCATGCATAATTAATTGTAACTTCCTATACCGAACAGTGGGATGGTTCTATATATACATTGTAAACGCTTTTCCACTTTATTGTTATAAATCTATTTATGATGATCAATGTTTTAAAAAAATTACATTGTAATTCGTTGCATGCATAATTAATTGTAACTTCCTATACCGAATAGTGGGATGGTTCTATATATACATTGTAAGTGCATGCCAAGAATGAAAGACTTATACTCCACGAATGGCCATATCTCAACTTTCATCTGATACAATCTTCTAAGTGCACGTTCTTGATCTTCCTTTAGTTGCATGTGTATGCGCATCACTACAAACCACATAACACAAGTATCAATTCTCACCAATCTAGATGTACACGTGAGTTAGAAATTACATGAAGGAGAGTATCTCATAAGGCTACGATTGTGAATACAAAATAAAAAATGCTTATGCGACCGGAAATCTGTAAGCAAGAAAACATGGCAGAAGGGGAACTGTTTTATTCTTCTTTCCCGTGAATTGCGTTTAATTCCTATCGCACAATCCAAGATACGGAAAATTTCACCGCAAAATTTTCGATCGTTCTAGCATCGTCCATACAAAATTCTTCTGTTTTGACCCAAGCCACACACGGACGGTCGGGAAAGTCTTAGCTGGCCCGAAGGAATTTTGGGGCTCCATAATAGTAACGATAGAGTATACGAAAATGACCATGCTCGAAATAAACTCATCCTCGATAAGGGAAGCTGTCTCATTCTTATGATCGCTATTCTCCTTTGATAACGTTTCCTTTCTTGCTTTTTTCCTTTTGTACAGGCAAATTGTAAAGTCATGGTAGTAAACCATTACTAACAACGTACAAGGAGAGGAATTCGAGTTAGGGCGTGTAAAGGACATATGAACAAAAAAATGTTATATATACAAATATATAATAAGTGGATTCCACATTAATTGATGAAATAGAATACGGTTTATGAGTTCCCTTCTAAAGGTGGTCTCAACTAGAGATTTGGTGTACTCAAGCCTAGCATCTCTCTACGGTAGATGTGTCAAATTCTATAACATCGAAGCCTATGACATACTCGAACCTTCATCCTTTTTTTTAAATCTTTTATACGAAAGGATGTGATATTCTTTTAATATCCATGGATTGTATTTAATTTACAAACTACAAAAAAATCGTTCGCTTAGATACATACAAAATAAACAATACAAAATTATAGCCATTATGCTAAATTGGCAGTCAACACCTTTAGAATAATAAAGAGAATGTTTCTAAAACATGTTAAAAGAGAAAAGTACTTATCAAAATTAGATAACCAAAAAAGTAATTATAAAATTTGACCATAAGAGTACACAATATGCACACTCACTGCCCGTATGAGTAGCACGGGTCCCGCACTAGTTATAGTTAATGGAAATGAATGGAATTGAATAAAAGTTACAATGGTAAAAAGATTGGAATGAATGAGGAATGATAATAACCTATTACAAATCAATTACATTAATGAGAATGTTATATAATAGGTAGGCTTGTCCTAAGGACAAGTGGAAATTATAACTTAGGTTATAATAAATGACAAAATGGAATAACTTATGTAATAAGATAAGTTGTACTTAATCGTAAATTAAGTTACCTGTGAGAACGAGAAATTAAAATATGCTGATAAGGACAACATAAGTTATATTTATGGAAAGGAAACTTATTAGTAAACCTTAGTTAAGAGAACTAAGTTAATAAGTAAACAATGATAAGTTGTATTGACAGTATAAGATGGAATTATGATTAAATAAGAAAGAATAAGGAAAACTTATGAAATGAAATAAGTTATATTCAATCATAAATAATAAGTGACATGTTAAACAGAAAACATGTGAATTGAGATATACTTGATTACTTATTAAGTAGAACATGTTATTGTAATTATGAAATCAAACAAGAATATAAAGGGATTATGGAGTACAAACCTTGGATCACAATCTAGAGAATAACTTGCTATGGGCTTATTAATATACTTAAATGGGTTAAGGTATATGACTGAAATTAATAAGCGAGAGGAACTTGAATAAGAAGTCAATGTGAATGGGAATAACCAAGTTAAATGGAAACCCAATGAGGTCGGGCAAGCGCATAATTGAATGTTTAGACATAGGGTCTAATAGCATATTAAAATAAGGCGATTGGACCAGTCCACACGTTTAAGGTAAATAACCCAACGGGGTAAATCATCGTGGTATCATGAGGCACAAGGGGAGCGCACGTCCATCTGATTATTCTGTTAGCACCAAAGGACTGGAAGGGGAAGCACGCGGCTTCATGAGACGCGTAAGGTGCTTTTGGTAGTCCTTTGTGTGGTGGCAGATGTTTAGGTTATGCTCGCAGAGGTTGGGTCTGTCCGTTACTACCGGGTGGGTGGGCCTTGACCGCAAAAGTAGCTTTGCAGTTAGAATGCTGTGACGAGGTGACTGTTAGCCTACTTTATGAACTAGGCTACACAAAGATTAAAAGATCAAAAGAATGAAGAATGTTTTCTCATTTAAGTTGGATTGGATTTCTTTTGACAAGGGCAGACCAGCGCAAAGCAAAGAAAGAAAGAATACAGGTCGAATCAGATCAGAGGGGACAAAACCAATCTGATCCCCAGGTTGCTAGCACCCCCGATCCGAACCCAGAGTCACAACCGTTTCACTCCACGTTTTCCTTAATATTCGGAGCAGTTATACCCACATTCTCCCCACGTTCGCCACTAACCTGATGCGCTGTTGCCACCGTATTCCATATGAACCCGATAATAATGGGATGGATGCCACGTGGATCTGAACCGAAGCCATCCCAGGAGCACTTTCCACCTATAAATACACCATCAAGGGACATTTGGAAGGAACTTTTGGCATCTTGAGAACTCAAACTCCTTTGCTATCTGAATTTCATCAACTAATTCAGATTACAATCACCTTTTGAAGCATATTGTGAAGGAAATTGAGTGAATCAATACATTGTATGAGTGAAAATTGAGTGAGAGTTATCGTTGTACTCGCATTCAAATCATCAATTCAAAGAGTAGAAAGTGGATGTAGGCTATTTAACGCTGAACCACTATAAATTGTGTGTTTTCTTTGTTTTTTTATTTCATTTCAGTAGAATTATTACTCGTTTAGGTGTTAGAGACAATTTTGGATCTAACATTTTGGTGCTTTCATTGAGAATTTTTGAATTCTCCTCTTTTTGGGTTTATCATTCTACTATTTGGACCTTCAAGTTCAAAGAAGTTAATCCTCTGTTTTCGATACCTTTAACTACCTATTGGTTAATTGCTGAAGAATTGGAAATTATGGCCAAAGGAAAAGGCAAAGAAATCCAAAGTAGTCGAGAGAATGAAGTTAATGAAAATCAGCAAACAATGGTCGTGACGAGGTCGCGTGGTCAAGACTCTAGAGCAGGCCGCTTCGGTTAGGAAGGTCCGAACCGAACAGAAGGCACCAATCCGAGCCGATCTAATGATGCAGAGGTCGCCCAATCTCCTCATCCGAACCGGTCCGGCCCTACCACTGTGCTCCAATTCGACCCGAATCAAAGTGAAGCTGGAACTTCTACTCGAGCTCCTACCAATGCTCCGATTCCAGCCGCTATGACCAATGATCATCCTGACGCATCTGCACCCTTCACACAAGGAGATTTTTCATGCTTTCTTGAAATGCTCCAGAGTACTAAGGAGGCATTAGAAGCCCATAAGCGTGATAGTCTTCGCATGCAAGAGAACATGATCACCATGAGTAGGGAACTCAAGGAGCTCCAGAGGAAAAAGACACCTTCCCCAACACGACGCCTTGCTGCAGATTATTCATCCTGTTTAGATGAGGGACACCCTCGTGAAAGAAAGCCGTTTGAGTGACCTCAGAACCTTGATCAGTTAACTTTTGGATCTTTAGGATCCCGCAAAGGCGCTGCTCGTGTGTTAGGGCCTGATGACCCGAGCTTGAGAGAGCCTATGCTGTTGCCCATGCGTGGATCCCATGTTCTACCCAGGGATCCTAATATTACTAATCCTACACAATAACTTCTCCAGCCCCTTCCTCCTGAAATCGACCGGGAGCGTATGGAGCAATGTAGAGCAGCCGCCGCTAGAAACAGGAGGTTATCCCCTAATCAAGAACCCAGGGGTAATCCGAATATCAGACCTAGAGAACCTGTGCAGACATTAACAAATGCCGATGTGTTGGCAATGGTGCGTCGAATTATCTCCGAAAGCCGACGATACACTAATAAGGACTGGGGCCTTGAGCGAAGTCATACCTCCTCACAGGTGATATATTGGACTTCCAGTTCCCTCGGTGATTCAACTTGCCACAAATGGATCGATATTCAGGGAGAACGGACCCAGGACAGCATCTGATGAGGTATGCATGGTTAATGAATGCTGCAGCAGCTCCAGAAGCAATAAAATGCAAGGCCTTTCCGATTTATCTAGAAGACGTGGCATTAATGTGGTTCACCCGACTCCCTCTACGGTCAGTATCAAATTTCACAGAATTAAGTGAGCACTTTATGAACTAGTTTCAACTTCACGCCCGAAAATCCAAAAGCGTCATAGAGTTGTCAAATATTAAACAAGCTCCGGGCGAATCTCTGAAATCATATTTCGACCGCTTCAACCTGGCTGTCACCGAAGTTAGTGACCCTTATGAACCCACTATTCTGATGGCTTTAATATAAGGAGTTGACCCGGACACAGAATTTGGGAATTATCTATCTGGGAAATCGCCCCCCACTAGGGAATTGTTCTACGAAAAGGATAATATTCGGTTAAGGTGAGAAGAAGCTCATGCAAATAGGAAGAGAAAGTCCGAAGGGGCCTCGAGGGAAGGTGCCCAAAGTAATGTTGCTGTGAAACAATCCGGAGACAGTTCAGGGAAGGTTGAAGTGAACGTTGGCAACCGGAACGGAGGTAGTAACAATAAGAATGGAAATGGCAATAGGAGGAGTAGGAACCGAGGGAACAATTCCAGCAAAAGACCTCGATTCCAAACTTTCGAAAACTATTCGCCATTAAATGATACCTTAGAAAACATTTATTTGGACACATACAACATATTGCAATACAAAAAGCCACCACCCAGAGACTCCACTGAAAAAGAGATCGCAATGGGAAAGTTTTGTTTGTTCCATGGAACCCACGAACATTCCACCAACGAATGCCATCATTTGAGAGATGTAGTTGAAAGATTTCTGTAGGAAGGGAAGTTAGATGAGTACAAGGTAGCCCTAAGGGACAGGGGACAAGGGGGGCAAGCCCCGGACCAAAACCAGCCTACTTCTAAACCCACAGCCCAGCAGAAAGGTAAGGGGATCGTTATCAATACTATTATAGGCGGACCCCACCTACCTAGCCGTAGTTTCAAAGCTATGGATCTGTACGTCAATGCCGCCAAGACTTTGATGTAGGAGAATGCAGTAACCTCGAAGACATTACTCTAGTAAAACAACAAAAGACGATGTCAGACGATGTCATATTCCGTAGTAGAGATGACACCGGAATTCAATCACCAACTGAAGACCCACTGGTAATTACCACGACCATTAGCCCTGCCTTAGTCCATAAGGTGTTGGTGGACGACGGAAGCTCAGTCAATATCCTCTTCAAGAAAGCTTTTGAACGAATGAGACTCGAAACAAAAGATCTAAAGTCCTGCGAAGGACGGATACGGGGCTTCAATGGGACGTCAACGGCTCCGATGGGCTACGTAGAATTACCAGTGACATTAGGACAGGGAGATCGGCAGAGAGTGAGGATCCTGCCATTTGTAGTTTTGGATATAGAGTCAACCTACAATGCTTTCCTAGGCCGAATGGCCCTCGCCGAGTTTAGGGCATGTATTGCACCTTGGTGCTTGCTGCTTAAATTCCCGACTGACGCAGGAATAGGGGTGATGAAAGGCGACCAAGCTACGGGTAGAGCTTGTTACATGACAGTGTTGAAGATGCTAATGAAGGGGTTAAATATAGAACCTAAGGACGATTCTCCCCCTTCTAAGGAAAACTCAGCATAGCAATTAAGGGGTCCAACCCCAAGAGAGTCACCCTTAGATGTCCTCGAGGATATAGATCCCAGAGAGGATAGAGAACCCGAGGATAGAAAGGCGACTCCCAACGAGACAACAATAGATATACCTATTGATGAGATAGATTCGACAAAAGTACTAAAAATCGGCTCGTAGCTAGATCCAATTCTAGCGAAAGAGTTGGCTGATTTCTTAAGGGAAAATTTAGATGTGTTTGCCTGGACTCACGCTGACGTGTGTGGGATTTCGCCTGCTATTATGAGCCACTCTTTATGCATTAATCCAAAGCACCTGCCGGTCAAGCAGAAGAGATGGATGTTAAGCCTAGAGCGGCCAGCAGCTTTGAAAGAAGAGGTAGAGAAATTAAAGGATAATGGATTCATTAAGGATTCGAAATATCCCGAATGGATATCAAATCCTGTCCTGGTCAAAAGTGGCGTATATGTATTGACTTCTCTGACTTGAACAAGGCTTGTCCGAAGGATAGCTTTCCTCTTCCTAGGATTGATCAACTAGTAGACTCAACGGCCGAACACGAGCTTTTATCCTTTATGGATGCCTATTCGGGGTACAATCAAATTCCCATGCACATGCCAGATCAGGAGCACACAAGTTTCATCACAGACTTGGGGTTATATTGTTATGTGGGAATGCCATTTGGATTAAAAAATGCATGAGCCACGTATCAGCATTTGGTCAACTGCATGTTCTATAATCAAATCGGGAAAACCATGGAGGTTTATGTGGATGACATGCTTGTGAAGTCTAAACAATCTTCCGACCATACAAGGGACTTAGCCGAAATGTTTGATATTCTTCGAAGATATGGAATGAAGTTAAACCCCCTAAAATGTTCATTTGGGGTCGCATCTGGGAAATTCCTGGGGTTTATCGTGAGTTCTCGAGGGATTGAGATAAATCCTTGTCAAATAGCAGCAATAAGGAATATTGAAGAACCACGAAAGATTAAGGATGTTCAAAGCCTGGCCGGAAAAGTTGCTGCATTGAGCAGGTTTATCTCCAAAGCCACAAATAAGTGCGTACCTTTCTTCGATCTGATAAAATGAGAAAAACGAAATTTTGAGTGGACTCCTGATTGTGTGGAGGCCTTCCAGAATCTATTAGACTTATTAGAAAAGCCTCCAATATTATCAAAACCCGTGGAACATGAGGATTTGTTTGTCTACCTAGCGGTATCATCTCATGCCGTCAGTACAGCATTGGTACGTGAAGAAGATAAAGTCCAGAGGCCTGTATACTACGTGAGCAAGAAGCTAGCTACAGCAGAATGTAATTATCCGAAGATAGAAAAACTTGTTTATAGCCTCCTGATTGCTTCCCACAAACTTCGTCATTACTTTCAGGCTCACCCGATAGTTGTATACACTGATCAACCTTTAAGACAAGTGTTGCAAAAACCCGAAGCATCGAGGCGGTTACTTAAATGGAATGTCGAGTTGATTCAATTCGATTTAAATTTTCAGCCATGGAGATCAATAAGGGGGCATACATTGGCCGACTTTATAGCCGAATTCACAATTCCCGAAGAGGGAACTGTAGGTGACAAGGTTGTTACTTTAAACCAAGAATTGGAGCTTAGTCCGTGGAAGTTATATACGGACGAAGCCAAAAATGATCGAAGGTCCAGTGCCGGAGTTGTTTTAATAACTCCTGAAGGACGATCTATTTACTATGCATTGCAATTAGAATTTGCTGCTACTAATAACGATTCCGAGTATGAAGCCCTGATTGCTGGGCTGAAACTCGCCAAAGAACTAGGGGTGAAGACACTGGATATATGCTACGATTCCAAGATAGTTGTATGTCAGGTACGGGAGGAGTTTGTTACTAAAGGACCTCGACTCGTTACTTATCTTAAAAAGGTAAAGGAGTTGTCGGACATTTGGAGCATTACAGCATAACGCATATTCCAAGAATGGAGAACCAGAAAGCAGATCGATTGGCAAAACTAGCAAGCTCTGATAACCCCGAAGAAACTGAAATGGTTCCAATAGAGGTTCTGGAATCACCGAGTTTCAACCTGATGGAGGTGGAACTAGCCTTAGAAGTTGATCCAGAGAGAGAATCATGGATGACACCGATCAAGAATTTTCTCAAGAGTGGAACCCTCCCGTTGAAGAAAAGCGAAAGATGAGCTGTAAGATGTAAGGCTGCAAGATACGTTTTACAGGATGTCATCCTTTATCGCCAAGGGTTTTCAATGCCCCTACTACGGTGTATCGCACATGACGACATCAAACGTGTACAACAAGAAGTACATGAAGGTGAGTGTGGGGACCATACCGGGGGCCAAACCCTAGCAAAGAAAGTGTTGCGGTATGGATATTTTTGGCCTACCGTGAATTAAGATGAGGCTGATTATTCACGACCCTGCGACAGATGTCAAAGATTCGCCAAAATTCCCAGAGCACCTCCGACTCAGATCAAGTCGATGGTAAGACCATGGCCATTTGCCATGTGGGGAACTGATATTATTGGAGTGTTACCTATAGCCAAAGAGGGAGCAAAGTACGCGATCGTCGCCGTGGACTATTTCAAGAAATGGGTGGAAGCTGAACCTTTAACAATGATCATGGCGAGAAAGGTGATTAGTTTTGTGGTCATAAACATTATCTGTCGATTTGGGATACCGAAGACCATCATAACTAATAGTGGGACACAGTTCGACAGCGTCGAATTTAGAAACTTCTGCCAGAAGTACAAGATTAATAAACGATACACCGCTGTAGCTCACCCACAGTCAAACGGCCATGTCGAAGCAATAAACAAGGTCATTAAATCTATTCTCAAGAAGCGGTTGGAGCAGGCCAAAGCCAAGTGGGTAGATGAGTTTCCACTAGCTTTGTGGGCCTATAGGACGACCTTTAAGACGGCCACTGGCCATACCCCTTTTTCACTCTCCTTCGGGTCAGAAGCAGTAATCCCGATAGAACTAGAAGTCCCTTCTCATCGAGTCGCATACTATGATCCGATGATGAATAGAACACTCCACCTAGAGTCTCTTGATATGGTTGAAGAAAAAAGAGACGAAGCAGACTTGCGTGCCTCAAGACATCGATATCAAGTAGCATGTTATTATGACCGGAAAGTTCGCTTCAAAACCTTTGAACCAGGAGACTTAGTATTGAAACGAGTCTTCCCACCTTCAACCCAATTGGGTCCGAAATGGGAAGGCCATATGCCATCCAACGGAAGCTGGAAATAGGAGCATTCAAGCTAATGACCATGGATGGTAAAGAGATTCCCAGAGCTTGGAATGCTCAGCACTTGCGACGATACCTGAGCTAAATATGAAATGTCTTCCTTTTTGTTTTTATAAGCTATGTAAAAAGGCATGACTTGCCTTAAAAAGTCTGTTTATATGAACAAAGGGTTATGAAGTGGATGCATGCTACGACTTAGCTGAACCACTATAAAAATATTGTGTGTCATTTACTTTCCTACATTATTTATATCTTCAGCCATTATTCTGTCATGACAATGAAACACAAAACATGAAATTAAATTTGAAAAATTGGAGATAACCTATGTGCAGGAGCAAACAAAATGACCGCTTTCATGATAAAGTGAAAAGAATAGGAAGACGACATTCTTAACTCTAACTTTCATTAATCGAGAGAGAGTATAAAGGACGAGAAAACGATGTCCCTTGAGGCGTGAAGGTGCACCCCGATAAGAGACCGCCTCAGTAATACTCTAACCTGGTTATGAGATAGGAGAGTATAAAGATGCTAAAAAGAAAAAGCATCAATGACGAAAAGAATATGGCCCCGTCAGAGAATCGGGGGAAACTGAATTTTGAATTTAATCAATCTTGAATAAGTCTTAATCAGTTATCCAAGATTTATTGGGGGAATATATATGTACACATGTTCCCCTTAATAATGACTTTATTATATAACTGTGATATGACATGCTGTTCATTTGCATTTTTACTTAAATGCTAAATTTACGAATATTAGACACTACAGGGAACAAACTACTTTATTCACAAACATGTAAGTTTATACAACAAAGCTGAGCAAAAGATGCGAGGGCCGCACTCGCTACAACAATAGCGGACCAGTGGAATATCAAAATAAAAAAACAAAGCGCATTGTCACTTGGGCTTTGGAGTAGACTTGGACTTCTTGGCAGCCTTAAGAGCCTTTTTATCTTCTTTTTCAGCATCAGACATGAGACACTTTGGTTTCTTCTTCTCTGTAATTGAGGTACCAGAGTCGGTAGATTTCTTTGCAGAAGTCGGAGCACTGGAATCAAGAGAAGATTTTTTAGCAAGCTCTTCTGTAATTGACCTAGTTTACAGCTTAACAACTAACCTCGATCCAGCATCCACCACTGCAAGGGGCTTAAAGCTTTCAGGGTCTATCTCCCTCGACATTCAGTTGCATGTGTTTGTCTTGTTCAGCTTTCATTTCAGCCAGAGTCATGTCATCAACATTTTTCGAATTCCCAATTACAGCAACATCCGGATCTTCTTCATGCCCATCATTACCATCGTCATCTTTCAAAGCATCTATCATTTCATCATCACGAGAAGTGTCGGCGTTAGGCGGTTCAGCTCCCCCTCCGGATTCAATGATGGTAGCCTTATCCTGTCCTCCCTGAGCCTCTTCCATGGATTTTCCCCAGTGGTGGTTCCCCGTGGCTCGTCAGTCTTCTCGGTTGGTTCATCACCTACAGAATGAGAAGCAACAGTTATCAACTCCGGAGAAAACAAAGAATCCTCGATCGATTTCCCAATGATGTGATGAAAGGTGGAGACTGCCTTGACAAATTGGGGTGAAAAGGTGGATATACCTTCTGATGATTTCTCAGTTGGGGCAACTACCGTCTCTGATGTTGATTCGGGTATAGGAGATAAAAGGGACGCTCTAGGAATTCCCGGATTCTCGGGATCATATTCCTCGACTCCAGTAGCTTCGGTGGTAACAGAAGAAGAACCAACTTCAAGGATATTCTTTTCTTTGGCCCGGCGTTTCTCCTCCTCCATGTCAGCAGCAATAAGGCGACGCCCCTCGGCCAGACGTGCCGGTTCATCATCTTTCAGATACTTCTCCATGAGTTTGTCCTTATCAACGAAGTCTACCTTAAGTTCATCTTTTTCCCATTCGATGATTTGACTCCATACATGAACTAAGGTAGTCGGATAGTCTTCGATCCAAGAGATGTTTCGGCGACGGATTTTGTAGGCAAAGAATTCAATCATCAGTTCGCCAAAGCTGTGCAATTCTTCTTGAGCCTTTGATAACTATTTATGAGTTTCTTTAGCAGACTTAATAGCGCTATCCACATTCCCCTTAGTTAAGGCAGCTCTAGTCTCAGCTTCCATTAACTTGGACTCCAAGTTAGCATTTCATTTCTCCAACTCGGCATTCTACCTCGCTAACTCGGCCTTTTCTTGCTCAAGCGTATTGTAAGCTAGTTGCACTTTGACACTATCTGACTTAGCATTTTTAGCTTATTTTTTCAACTCTAAGCTCTCTTGACTGTGAGATTTTAGTAGGTCGTGATAATGCTTTTCTAATTCCTCAAATTGCTTTTTGAAGTTGTTGGCATCTCGTTGAGCGATGACAAGTTGAGCCTGTGTATCTTCTAAGTCCTTCTCCAAAATTTTCAAAGCATTCTCATCGGAATTTGCAGCTTTCTTCATTGCATCGACGTCTATAATTAAGGCCCGAATGATTCTAGAGAGATTGCGTAAATACTTGTACATCTCCGAGTATTGTTTCTCTACTACATTGATCTTTGCCTTAGTCTCATCTGCCCACTTTGATGAAATAGGCTCGAGCGCGGGTAAGGAAGTTAAATTCTCAAAGTAGTGATCTAGGAACTGCTTCTCCAGATATGCCAGTTTCGTTTTGGAATCAGCGTCCAGTGGTGGGGGTTTGCAATATGATAGTTCAGTATGTTTCCGCTTAGCAGGGACGATGGCTGCATCGCCTTTTTCAGATCACTTCTTAGAAGCTTTGTGCTTATCTTACGAATCAGTGTGTTTCGGTGGACTTTTTCTCAATTATATTTATCTTGGGAAGAAATTCCGTCTTTGGATTGTGATGTGTCTTCCCCACGATGACTTTGGTGGCTCTTATACCTGTCTGGATCCAACCGAATAGGAGAACGAGAGCGTGAAGTGTGAGGTCGATGGGAATCGTAATGCCTTCTGTCATCTCTGCCCCGGTTCTCACGGCAATCATGCTTGGTTTCAGAGGGAGGTCTGGGCATGCTACGACGAATTTTCCTGACATCATAGTAAGGGCGTGACATAGTACTTGCACAACCATATAAGTGGAGTTCATAATCGACGTTCACATAAGACATGAGTTCTGTGGTGTGCGGTGCTAATGTGTTATGTGCATCCTAAGTGACGTTCCCCCCAACAAACCCGAGCCTGAAGCCAGACTAGCATGAGTGAGCTCTTTGGTCTTCACGGGAGTAGTCTCCTCTAAAGAAGTGAAGGTTAAAGGGTTCGTTCCGCAGTCCTCTGAAGTATAGATAGTTTCGGGTAAGGGAAGATTTCCTATTCCTAAACCCTTAAACGTGGAATCGTCAGTAGCAGGAGCATCTCCTTGAGAAGCGTCTAGTGGCAGCTCTTTAGGGGATGTTGACTTTTCAGGAGAAATGGCGTCATCAGGAATGGTATACCCTTCTCTGTGCTTTTCAGCTATGTTGGCTAATTCATCATCTTGAGTTGATGATGGAGAAGGAGGAGTCCTAAGAGGTATCGTTGGACCTGTCGAGTCCTCATCCGTCTCAGGAATAATGTCGACTGGGGGTATGTACACATATGGACCTGTCCCATGACCTATACTACGGGTAATAGATAGTAACCCGTGATGATGGAGATACTCATCCTTAAGAACTTCGTCGATGGTTAAGAACTTTTGGTCTCCATTGAGTAGCTGATGCAAACGATCAAAATATAATTGACCCGATATTTGCTTTGGGTTATCAACTGCGAATGGAAAAGAAAGCAAACTAATGTGTTGGCATGAGCATTTAAAGTTGAAATATGGAAAGTCGGTGTTTTACTTGATTTGGTCCACCTCCTGGCGCACCCCGGTTGCTGTCTGATATAAAACCATTCAGGTTTAGAATCATCAGCCTTGCTGCTATATGGAACAGTAATAATTTTCCTTTTTGGGACTGATTTGAAGTATGAGATGGAGGGAGTCTCTTGACCCCGATGCTTGAAATTATAAAAGAAGTGGACATCATCGAAGGTAGGTTCGATACCTAAAATCTCTTTGTATGCTATATACAAGGTGTATAAATAAGCATAAGGGTTGGGATGTAATTGCATGGGGGCAATCCGCATCTGTCTCAGAAAATCGATGACAAAAGGTGAAAACGGAGGTATTGCCCCAACCATACACATTAATCGGGTAATTGCCATAAATCCTTCCGGTGGATTGTGGGGGCGATCTGTTTTCGAAGGCACCGGGGTATCTCTTTTTAATATCCCATTCTTTAGACATATTCGGACGAGTCTATCATCATCGATCGTCGACTCAACAGAATCTTTGGGTAACTCCAATATAGTGGTAGTTTAAAACTCGTCGTGAGCACGATCATCTCCTATCTCTCCTTCCTCTTCCTCACCAAGAGAAACTTCACTCCCGGAAGATACTTCACTACTGTTCGCTTCCATTTCATAATCTGTCCCTCATCATCCCACCCAGGATCTGAGGAAGAAAATATGTCATCAAGAGTGAGTTTCTCGGATGTTTTGGTGACTTCTCTCTTTTCTGCTAATCTGGATGAACGTCTCTCTGCCATGGTCGCTAAACTACTGAAGAAGCAATAGCATAAGTTAGAGTAAAATAGCCCGTGTCCCCCCGTGCACGTGTGTGAACTAAAGTGTGTGCGATGCGTGCAAGAGATGCAAAGTAAACACATAAAAGCATAATGCAAAGGTTCAGTGAAGCAGTAATGTTCTGAATAATCTTGAATATTTTCTCATGTTCGTAAGGCACTATCCTAATTGTTCATTAAGTTGTAAGTCAAGGTAAACATTGATTGAGCAAGTCGGACATTTCTTGTGCATTAAATTGGATGGTTCCAGTTTGGTTCGGATATATATTTTTGGGGATCGGATCGGGCGCCCACAAAGGAAAGGGTTCGGACTGGGGGCAGGACCATGTGTGGCCCAAAGCAGAAGTTAATGCACTACGAGCATATTAGTTTGGTTCAGATGTTGGTACTTTACGTGATCCGGATCGGTTCGAGTGCCCATATATTTCCATGACCATGTCTCTCACTCCGACCTGACCCGATTGGGCACACCTCGTTTTTATCCTTCTCTTTATTTTTCACTCCGACCCGATTCGGTCAGATGGAACCCCCTCTCCTCTTCAGTCTTATACCTCTTCACCCGAACCGATCCCAGACCTTTACCTCTTCTTCTTCTTCATCCTCTTTCTTCCTTAACCAACACCGAACCCAATCTCATGCCCAAAACTGAATCAAAGTCAATCACTTACGTGCTGGCGCATTCAACCCTAGATCCTAAATCGCCTCCGTTACTGCCTCGAGATGGCGATGAGGCCATTAACGACGATGGCGAGGGAGAGGGGAGACGGTCATGGCGTTAAGGCCAGCTAAGTACCATGATCAAATCGTCCAAATTAACCACAAATTTGAATCGAAATCAATTAAAAAGGAATTAACTAAAGTTTTGCAACCTACCTATGTGATTATTTCGAGAATTGAAGGGAATTTTGATATTTTAGAAATTAGGGTTTCTCTTTTTAGCAAAACTTAAAGGACGGTGATAATGAAGGAAAGAAGGAAGAAGCGGATGAAAAGTGAATTTATATAGATTTGGAATGGCTCTTAGTATTCCCAACACTTCATTCCGATCGGACCGGAGTACTGGCCCATACAGGTATTTAGCCCATTCGTTCAATGATAGTGAAGTGTAAGAAAAGCCGTTCGGATCGGAGACCGAACCCCGATGGAATCATGCACATTGACTTGGCATATGAATTGAATTTAAAGGAAAATAAAAATAAACAAAGAGCTTACCTGGCGGAGTCACTGGATATCAATCAGAGTTCTCAAAGCTGTTTGAAACGAAGAAGGAAATCCGTGAACTTTTTGGTGTATTTATACGCTGCAAGAGACATGACTTCATGACACAACGCGTCCCTACGAACGAATGGAAGCGACTATTCAACAGTTCAAATTCAGAGACTAGTGAACAGATAATGTCAAAGCACGCTCCATCTTCAATAGAAGCGTCCTTTGAGGGGGCAAAATGTTAGCCTACTTTGTGAACTAGGCTACACAAAGATTAAAAGATCAAAAGAATGGAGAATGTTTTCTCATTTAAGTCGGATCGGATTTCTTTTGACAAGGGCAGACCAGCGCAAAGCAAAGAAAGAAAGAATACAGGTCGAATCGGATCGGAAGGGACAAAACCGATCCGATCCCCTGGTTGCTAGCACCCCGATCCGAACCTAGAGTCACAACAGTTTCACTCCACGTTTTCCTTAATATTCCGAGCGGTTATACTCACATTCTCCCCCACGTTCTCCACTAGCCTGATGTGTTGTTGCCACCGTATTCCATTCGAACCCGATAATAATGGGATGGATGCCACGTGGATCTGAACCGAAGCCATACCAAGAGCACTTTCCGCTATAAATACACCATCAAGGGACATTTGGAAGGATCTTTTGGCATCTTGAGAACTCAAACTTCTTTGCTATCAGAATTCCATCAACTTATTTAGATTAGAATCACCTTTTGAAGCATATTGTGAAGGAAATTGAGTGAATCAATACATTGTATAAGTGAATATTGAGTGAGAGTTATCGTTGTACTCGCATTCAAATCATCAATTCAAAGAGTAGAAAGTGGACGTAGGCTATTTAACGCCGAACCACTATAAATTTTGTTTTTTCTTCATTTTTTTTAATTTCATTTCAGTAGAATTATTACTCGTTTGGGTGTTAGAGCCAATTTTGGATCTAACAGTGACACTAGGGTGATTCGGCGATCGTCTCAATGGGAGGCGGGTCAGGACCAAACAAGGATAGTAGATCGTCGGGAACCTGTCATTGGCAACTAGTGGGATGCGAAAATACTAAGCTAAACCCAAGAGACCATTAACCTTTCACTATCGAGGCACGGTGGTTCAGGGGAGACGCCAACTGGATGTTTAGATTATTTGTTAGGGGCAAGTCGCTTAGCTCTGGTAGTCTTTACTAGTTGAGGGAGGGGCCGAGGTGGGGCCATAACCACCATGAAAAACAGACCCGGGGGATATATGTATTTTGAGGCCCTTAAAGGTGAGCCTGTACAGATATGGAAAAGCTCCCGACCGAGTTCCGTGTTTCTTGTACAGCCCTGCCATGGAACTCGGTGCACATTAGAGGTTATGTGCGGTTAAGACATCGAGTACGATTGACGCTACGTACGTAGGAAAGTCTAGATACATGCATATTTGCTCTGGGTGGTGTATCGTAGACTCTAAGGCATTACTCTGTGGTCTGATTAGATCATAGGTGGAAGTCCGTACGCTTACCTAGCATGGCGATGGCGGTTCTATGCGGAATGTAGCGTTGTAATATAGACGTCCGTACGTTACTCCAGCGTAGGATAAGGGACTGCGTATATTTCTATGGCTTTATGAGGGAGACCGTGCGAGTGGGGTACCATGGGGTGTACCTTAATATTGGGGGTAGCTACATATGTACTGAATTATGTTAATCCACTAGGAGTAAATGGGTACGGCGTGTGTGTAAGCCTTGAGTGTTGTTAACCCTAATAACCTAATGAATAAGAAAATGTGATTGAACGGTATATGTAGGGTTATCCAAAATGTATAGTTTAAATCCAGTCATCAGAACTTGTGTTCTGACCCCCTCCTCATAATATACTCATCGGTTAGACTTATGGCTGAGATATGATAGCTTTAGATACTGGTTAGGCAGTATTATTAATACGGTAAGGCTATACTTTGATTATATTATACTTTATCCATTCCGCTGTGAGCTATTTTTGAGCTCTGATATATTTTATATCTCTGTCTTTTCTGCTAGATACTAGAGCAACCAACACGGGTTTTGATGGATTATAATTTTGAAAAAAATCGGTTTGTCGGAATTCGGGCTGTTACATCTGGTATCAGAGTTTAGGTTTAGGGTCCTATATAAATAGTGAGCGAACGCTTTTGTATTTTTAAAAAATATAAATATATTATATATATACCTAGATCCATAGAAGAACCCACTAAATAGAAAAAGGATAATATGATAAGAAATGGGATGTTTGATTTGTACACTTAAGGAATGAATACGGAAATTTGAGACCCTTAGGTAATTTGGGTGGAAAGTGTACAATGTACTTTGTATGGAAGGAGTTGAATCCCATATGATTAGTATTTTGGGTTAGTGGGTTTGGTAGTAAAACCTTATAAATTGGAAAATGTTAAAATGAGAAAAAAGGGATTAGGAATATATATAGTTGAGAGAATTGACCTTGTGGGAGTGTCTAGGAAAGGCTAGGAAATTAGAAACCCGCTTTGAGTCTAACCTCATTTCTAACTTTTAAGAACTTGAAATTATAAAAGCTTTTGGGAGATGGTTTATGGTGTTTTCAAGTTTTAATCTTAAAAGTTATAATTTTAAAATATGTAAAGAAGTACATATTGGGTTTTGAAGTAAAATGGGGTATGTTTTGTAAATAGAGATTTCTTGCGAATTTTTTTTCTATAATAAAATTCTCTTTTGTAAAAGGTGCAGATTATAGAACATGTATAGCTCGCAAGTTTTCTTATTAAATTGCATAAAAGAATTTTTAATAAAGAAAGTTTTGAAGTCTCTATTCTTTTGACAATCATTTTTGATAAATTGTTTCAACAAGAGAATTTTGTTGGGTGGACAAAATAAATTGTAGAAATTAAGGATAGAGTAAATGTTTGCACCTTGTAGTAAGAGACTGAACTGACCCTATAGGCAAGAACAAGCCGTAAAACTGATTAAGAAATAGTTGTCCTTATCTACTCCAGTTTTGTGATTTGAAAAAAGAATGATTTACATTTTTTTCAAAAGACATGTTTTATGGTTTGGCAAAAGTAAGTTTTCATGAGGAAAATAAAGTTTTGACACTTTTAAATTTTTGAAAGAAAATCAATAACATAGAAAATTTTCATATGTGGGTTATGCTTGGTTAGAAAAATAGGGAATCTTTATAAATAGTTACATAAAATCCAAGTACGCTTGGAAAAAGGTATATAAAAGAAAGACAGAAGACTTGAAATTTTCCGTTTTCCACCTTTTTGTAACATAAGAAATCGAATTTAGAAAATTATTTTTCTGAAATTCGAAAATTAAAGTTGGTTGGTAGGATTTTGGATGCAACAATTGGATGAATTGCGCTCTTACTCTGCAAGAATGTAGGAAATTTTGGATGAAAATGTATTTTGATTTTCAAAATATTGTATTCATGTGGAACTACCAGTATATTTAGGATGTGAGCATCATGTTGTTAAAGAATTTTTGAAAAATTTGCATACACATAGGAGGTATCGCTTAGGCATACATGTATTATTATGTTGTATTTCACTTTGCACGAGTGCACAATGTTTGCAAAAAGCGGATGCACACATGATGGATGTATATTATGCGAGGGGTTATTTGTTTTTTACCCTTATCAAATTTCGGTAACGAAATTTCCTAAGGGTGAAAGAATATAACACCCCGCATTTTATGATAATTAAATAATGCATATGTGTATATATATGCATAGACATAAACATTTAAAAGAAAAACAGCAAATTAGTTTAAAGGAAAAAAGTTTAATAATATTTAAATTTAACGGATGTTAAGTTTTAACTTCCGTCTGAAGGAAAGGCGGCAAATTCTCCATCGTGTTCATTAGTTTTATTTTCTTCTACAAAACTACTTTTTTAATCTTCACTAAAAATGGCAGCCCTAGTCTCGCTCTAAAATTCTTCTCTTATCAAAGTTCAGGTTCTTATGCAATTGATTCTAGCAATGGAAGAGAAATCGCCGTCTTCCTCAGATTTCGCACAAAAACCCGAAGATTCAAATATCTCCAAAATTAGGGTTTCTCCAAGAAATAGGTCTTGTCCACGAACGTCAAAACCAGTTTCTCCAAGCACTAGGTCTTCTCCCCGAACGTCAAAACAAGTCGATTCGAGTAATATTCAGGGGAAAAAAAGAAAATCGAGAAGATTATTCGCCGCTGAGACCGAGAAACAAGACCAATTAAAGCAACAAGAGTTGTGCGATGAAATATTCAGTAGGAAAAGGAAATCAAAGGTATAACGTTAGATCTATATTTTTTATAGAAACATATCATGTTTAAATGATAGTTCAAAATATCATATTAGTCGAGTACGTCAAATTGTTATATGTTATATGCATAGTTTTAGAATGATGCCTAAACATTGCATTAAAAAAATGATATACATATATATCATGGAAAAAGTTTAGTTAAATACGTCAAATTGTTTTGCTGTGTGCTTTATAGGTAATGATAAATGATATACAAACATGTCATTGAATGTTTGGAAGCATTATACATATTATTAAGATGATAGTTCGAAATATCATATTAGTAGTTGCAAGCATTGTACAGAAATGTTATATGCATAGTTTTAGAATGATGCTTAAACAGGGCATTAAAAAAATGATATATATATATATGTCATGGAAAAAGTTTAGTTGAATACGTCAAATTGTTTTGCTGTGTGCTTTATGAGGAATGATAAAAGATATACAAACATGTCATTGAATGTTTGGAAGCATTATACATATTATTAAAATGATAGTTCAAAATATCATATTAGTAGTTGCAAGCATTGAACAGAAATTTTATATGCATAGTTTTAGAATGATGCCTAAACATGGCATTAAAAAAATGATATACATATATGTCATGGAAGAAGTTTAGTTGAATACGTCAAATTGTTTTGATGTGCGCTTTATAGGGAATAGTAAATGATATACAAACGTATCATTCAGTGTTTGGAAGCATTATACATATCATTTAAAATGATAGTTCAAAATATCATATTATTAGTTGCAAGCGTTATGCAGAAATGTTATATGTATACTTGTAGAATGATACCTAAACATACCATTAAAAAATGATATACATATCATGGAAAAAGTTTAGTATTCACGTATACACATATATCATGGAAAAATGATATACAAATATATCATGGAAAAACCTGATTAATGATGGAAAATGAAAATCAGGTTGTTTCGACAAAGTTGTCACTAGCAACTTCAAAGGGAAAAAAGACAACTGCATTGGAGAAAGGTAAACGAGATAAGGTACATTTGTTATTACCTTAATTTTTCCCCGTGTTGATCTTCTACTGTCTTTTATATTCACATATGCACATAGACACATGGACTATGTAAGCATTATACAGAAATGTTATGCAGAAATGTTATATTTTTTGGCAAATATGAAGAATTAACACTGGTTCCCCAGTCTGGATTTCACGGATTATGCAATTCTATTTTCATTGTCTTTTCACAGAGCCTCCTTGTAGCAAACACCTTGGCACATCCCCACTGACCATCCAAACTAAGCACATCCAACACCTTCCAGTTCCAACAAACTACACTCTGCCATCTACCTAACGCTTTACCAACTCCGCACAGTTACTTCACAAACTGAACTACAAGCATACTGCTATCCATCAATAAACCAGGCTCTACCTTCTGCATATCACCACCCCACTTCTAGCCGCAAACTAGTTTCTACAAACCTCCCCCATAACCACAATTTGAACAACACATTGTTATCTAATCTTGTACACTATATTACTCTTTTTTTTTACACATTATTACTTGGATACTAATGATAGATGTAACTTTCACTTTTCTTATACTTGGGTGCTATTGATAGATGTGAATGAAAGTTTCACTTATCATATAAGGTTCTAATGATAGTTTCACATATCATATATCATATACTGGGTGCTAATGGTAGACATGCAAATGACATTTGGAATGATGATTTCATATATCATATTATTGTTTTATATTGATATATACATGACATTGGAAATGATAGTTTCACATGTCATATACTTGTTTACTAATGATAGATGTAAATAGCGTTAAAATTAATTATATGTACACTGATTCATTCAGAAAATATTGTGCAGGAATCAACAGGGAAAGGAATGAAGAAGTTAAAGGCAGCAACAACGAAAAAAGAAAAAAAGGCATCTCAAGAAAAAATTCAATATCGTTGTAGCTTGTTGCCTATGATAAAAAATTTCAAAAAAATTATCCAAAAAGTTGGTGATCTTGCAAATCAGTTTAATTTTTTAAATCAAACCCCATTTGAAAAGTTTGTTCATGTCTTTTTCAAACAAACTTTAACCATTTCGGCTTTAACTAAATCATCTACAACCTTAGATGATATAGTAGAAACATTTTCTATTGAGGAAGAAGCTTTCAAAATTGGGAATGTTTTTCTAAAATTGGAACCAGAGGATATTTCAATTCTTTTTGGATTACATATGAGTGGTATTAACTTCTTACCAGCACCTAAAATGAGTTTCCAAGTTCTTCCTGACAACTGTAAAGACTTTGTTTTAAGAAATTTTGGTGTTGTAGAGCATATCTCAAAAGGCCTTACAATTTCTAAAATAAACAATGTGCTCGAGACAAGAAAAACTGAAAATGAAACCGATTTTCCGAAACTAATCTTAATTCTTGCAATGATCACCTTCTTTTTTCCCGATAGTCAAAGAATTTTGCCATGGGAATACATTCCTTATATCGTTGATATAAGGAAAATGAACTCAGTATCTTGGCCACTTTCAATCCATTATTCTTTGATTAGATCTTTGACGGATTTTAAAACAAAGCCAAGAAGCATGCCGGGTTGTTCCATGTTTCCAATGGTAAGTACATCATTTTAACTTTATATTCATGCATTTATTTTCGTAAATTAAATTATGCATATTCTATGTTTTAACAAATAAAATTTTATTTTCAGTTTTTTCTATGTGAGCATGTTAGTTTGATATCTCCGTTGCCAAACTACTCTTCAACATTGCCAAGATTTGGAAGATGGAATATTTCTAGCTTAAAGAAGGTTGTATCAAGAAATATTTTGTCAAGCATGGATGATGAAAAGGTATATTTTAACACACAAACAAAATAGATACATACAATAAATGTTAACTTGGAATATAGTGATAGTAGTCATGTTATTATGATACATTCATAGTCTAAAAGATAGTTAAATTTATCGTTAATGCAGAAATATAATTCAATGTACTTAATTCTGAAGAATGATAGTTATATATAGCATAAATGGAGAATGATAATTCCACATAGCATTAGTTAATTTATTGGGTGTTACTCAGTCATTTTGATATATGTTATTATACAGATTTTTGTTGAATTGAGAAACATATCAGAAGATGAAAAAGCTCTTCTTGAAAAAAGGCCCCAACATCAACATCTTCAGATTGAAACCAATGAACATATGGATATGCAACCAACAAATAGTTTGATAGAGACATTGAGCAAACAAGTAGAGTCTTTGCAACAGTATAACATGGATTTGGAACAGAAATTAAAGAAGAATGAAGAAGAATTTGAAATTGAGCAACAGAAAAGAAGGGATGCTGAAGCCCTTGTGGTAGAGCTAAAAAAGAAAGTAACAATGTTGGCATCAAGAAAAATACAAGAAGTAGAACCACCAACATTTAATCTTGATGTAACACAGCAAATGCTAATGATGCAACAAGAAAAAAAACAAGACACAACTGGCGAAGTCCTTGAAACTGGGAAAAAACAAGAGGATAAACATATAAGTACGAAGGAAAAAAAGGAAATCCTGAAAAAGAATGCGAAAACAATGAAAAAACCAAGCTCTTTAGTTGAGAGGGTTAAAAGTCGCAAACGAACGAGTACATTTGATTTGGAATCCCAGTACAAATTAATTCAAAGGAGAAAATATAACAAGAAGAAAACAGAAGTTGAAGAAAAAAAAGAAGGTGAAGATGACGAAGTTGAAGAAGATGATGTAGGTGAAAATAAAGAAGGTGGAGATGATGAAGTTGTAGAAGATGATGTAGGTGAAAAAAAAAGAAGCTGAAAAACTTGAAGAAGCTGAAGAAAGTGACCAAATGTCATTAGAAAAAGAAGAAAAAAATGAACAGTCTGATCATGAAGAGGAAACTAAAACTGAATCTGAAACACATAAAAATGAAGAGATGATTGATATTGATAGATATTCGCCAACAAGAAAAGTTTACAAAAGCAAAGATATCACAAAAAGCCATATCCTGAAATTATTGAATAAAGCACAACAAGAAAAGATTATCACTTTCTTCAAATTCAAGGAAAATGAGAAGTAAAATTTGTAACTTGTTTTCTTTCTTTATATTTGTAACATTGTAAGCTTTGAATAAAAAAATGACTTATAAAATGTTGATAATCAATTGCAGCACTATAGCATACCACAAAGACGAAGGAAACCAAGGAGGAATATGTATAGTGAAATCAATGTTAGAGGATATTCTTTTTGATGGGCTTACCAACGGTCAGGTATATATCAAACTAGAATTTATCAAACTAGAATTTTGAGCATAAAAAAGAGAGTAATAGGGTGTACAAGATTAGATAATGATTGGTAAACATATCATTCATCTTTTCATATATTTTGAGCAGTATTCTTACTATATATATGAATTGAATGGGGGAATGAAAGCTAGACGTAGCATCACTATATGTTAAATACCTATGAATGTATACGATGGGAGAATGATAATTAAAACTATCATTAACAGTTTTTAGTGCATATGTGTATAGGATGATAGAATGATAGTTAGAACTTGCATTCAGACTTCCAAATTGAATGTAAATGTATTGAATAACAGAATGAGAGTTAAAAGTAGCATTAGTATTTATTGAGTGCATGTAAGTATATTGAATATCCAAGACGCTAGTTTAAACTATCATTTGCATTATTCAGTGCAGTAGACAAGTAAATGATAGTGAAAACAAGAATTAAAAGCCTTGGTTTAAGAATGTAGAAAATTTAATTATTCGATAAAACTTAAAACTTCTTTTCCTTGGTTAAACAGCTGATCGACTGGTTTTACTACAATCAAGAAATGTACCCGCATAGTTACTACTTAACTACAATCATGATGGTAAGTATAAGCATTCAATTATAAATGCTGTAAAAAAACTCTGTTCTAATACATTTGAATATGCAGAATGCTATAACAAGTGATCAGAAAACAGTGATCAATGACATAGTCATGCCAACAATACAAAAGATTGTCAAAGATGAGTTGTGCGATAAAATTTTCTTCCCTTTGCATTTCGGAAACCATTAGACCTTGATGGTACTAAATTATGAAATAATGCAGTGGAGTCATTACGACTCAACAAAACCTAAAACCAGATCAACAAGGACATCAAACCCCAGCTACAACCAAGCCATCATCACTGTAAGAGAATTCTTATTTTTTTAACAAACTCTACAAGAAAAAGTCAACACTAATATATATATTTATATATATGTTTTTTGCAGAAAAATTTGATTGAGTTGCTGTTCAAGGATGCGTGGGTAAAAGAAGGTATAATGAACAAGCAATTCAACAAACCAACAGTGCAGCAGCCTAAAAGTCCACCACAAGATCCTGATTCGTAAGTAACTTATTTTATTCTCAATTTACTAAATGTATGTGTTAGGATGCATTGATAGATAATACATGAAAGTAGAATATCAATATTTAATAAACAACAGACAATAATTTTATGTACAGTAATTGAATGATAATTCAATATATCATTTGATTTACATGCATCATATGAGAATTTGAGATGATAGCGTATGTTTATTCAATTAAAACTGGGAACCAAACCGTGAATGCATAGTGAGTAGACTCTGTTCCTATTTGAAACAATCAATGACTTTTATATTATGCATCTAAATATGTGTGTTTAACTTCTTCTGGAATGAACGGGAGAATTAGAAGGGATCTGGACATTGTCTTTTAAGCCTGTAGCATATCTAAAAGGAAAAAAATACTCTGTTTTACACAGTGCTATACATGCATTTTGTTTTCCGGGGTTTCAAAACTTTTAATTGCCTGTGATCATGCTTGTAGAATGAATAAATATGCAATTTCATATGCAATTTTTGCTTAAAGCATGTCTATACTGAATAAATATGAAAAATGAATAAATATGCAATTTTACTGGAATGAATAAATATGCAAAATGACAGTCCTAAAGTAAAGAATGATAACTTAATTTAGCATTAGTTTATACTGTAATATTAACTACTATCTCTACATTTGATACAGACTTGATTGTGGTTTCATCGTGACGGCAAACATAAAAAAATTCGACAAGGATGAATTGCCGCCGAGTTACATAAAAGAGACAATAAGAATGCTAAGAGCTGCGGTTGCTTTTGATGTACTGAACGACAGGAAATACAGTTGGTCACCACACAAACATTAAGCATGATGATGAGTAAAGTTGTTGATGATAACAACTAATGATAGATAGTCTTACAAATTTTCTATCGATTTTAATTTTCCTGTATGAACTGCTCAAATAGGATTGTAATTGATGGATTGAAGTTTTAATTGTCTTTTTTCGTTGTACTTTCTTTGTACGAACTACTGGGAGTATATTCAAATGTAATTGGCACGTGAATTTAAATGTGTTTTCTGTATGTTTGATGTGGAGACAATATTTTATATTGAAATGCTATGTAAAACTAGCATTACATGAAAATAAAATTCTGTTGTGACATTTCAGTATCTAGAACTCTGATTAGAGTTTTCAATGTTGAAATTATATGTCACGTAAAATGCATACTACTTATAATGGAATGCTTGTTGACTGAAATGGTAACTACAGGTTTGTGAAAACCCGTAACTTCCCCCTAAAGGAAAGCGGCGGATAGTTCGAGAACAAGCCACAACAGAACGCATACAAAAGAACATTTCATGGTATATTACAACAATGCATCAGATTACAAGAATATACAGAGTATAAATGAATATTACACAGAAATATCAGAGATTTAAATTACATTTAAATACATAGCAGCGGAAAATAATACAATACACAACTAGAAGGAGATATACGGATACAAAGCTTTCCGGATATCGTTCCAGCTGTAAACCAGGATCCTGTGAATATAAATCTGCAAAACCAAAACTACTAGCTGCCCGTGTCAAAATAAGGGCACCCAGAGTTTAGGTTAATACAATAAACTCCAGGTCAGTCATGTGACTGGTGTGAGAACTAAAACAGTTAATCTTTAATTTCAAAGTTAGGTAAATCAAGGGACCACGCCGTATAACATGGAACGGGTTTCCTCCCAAGAATACCGGTGCATAAAACAAACACCGCAATGCTAAATAAAGAAAAATGAAGCTGTTATAAGACCCAGGTCCTATCACACAATGCAACGCAAGCCGGGGGATAGGGTTTTCCCTTATAACAGCCAAAGAATGCTTGATACGTTTGAAACAAATCATTTGATACTATAATAAGTGCATAGTGTATAAAACAACTTCAAATCATAAGTATCAATCATAGGCGGCATGGGTACCATATATCATGTCGCCATATATAGGTTATACAATCAAAATCGCAAAGTCACGTATTTGGAAATTGGGTTTCCATCTATGAACCGAGGCAAAAGATAGTCCTCAACCAATTCGAGACAATCTAGCCTACCATGTCTCAGGATCATAGCTCGAGTGACCCTAGGAGCGATAGGGCCGGTCCACCGATGTGGATTAAAATTCCTGAACAATACGTTTCCCCGCCCTTTGGGGCGCAAACGAGCCAACGAATGACTCCATCGGACCCGGATCGTCCGATTTAACCGAGGCGCCTCGCAACAGCAACAACCACACAGGTGAAAAGTATATAAATGTCAGGGCTGGTAGGTCACTGACACCACCCTAGCTAGAAAGAAACGCATGTCCTCCCTGAGGTCCTTCCTCCCGTTTTTGGTTCACAACCGGGGTGCGAAACTCGCGAAGTAAACGTTACACAAAGCTACGCCACAAAGGCCGTGCTTCGATCATCAACCACAAGACTTTGCTTTTCAATAGAAGCCTTGATCATTTGCATCTTAGCATGCCACACAGGCAATTCACTCCATGCGATTGATATCTATCAATATATAACCCCTGAGCTCGTACGTCTCAGAGAAGGGCGTTAAGCAAGAGAATAAATTCTCCGCCGCCAAACAGATATATATTTAATCGAGATCAATCACACGGACTAAAATCCAATGTCAGACACACAGTCCATTTACAAGTCCGTTCTGGGTCTGAACGAAACCGGAGGCACCTAGTACCCCGCATATCCATCGATCTCCAAGTACGTCTGGACGATCACCAACTGTTTCCATCTTCTTGGGTGTACAGCCCAATCAAGATCATCAGTTATCACCCAAACGACGTGAAGACCTCCGGTCTTCAACCATCGTCTTCTTCTTCGACTTATCGTCGTATCAGTTATTCAGAATGGGATAAACCCGGTCTTTCTGAATAACTCACGTATATTTTAAATAAGTGTTACACAAACACAACATACGCCACATTCCAATTCATCAGTCACTAACCATGAATTAATCAAGAGAATAATTCCCCAAATATTAACCCCGAAGGCCGAAACCAACATCAGATCAATATCCAGACAACCATTCTGCTTAGCTAACCGACAGTTAGTTTCTAAATTTCACATTCATAGGGAAAGGTTCCCATTAATTTTATCCAAGATAAATTCCTTGAATTTATTCTTTAATCATCTTTTGAATTTCGATTCAACTAGTCGGGATTAACGAACCTTACCGAAGTAATCATTGGTTTTAATTTCCCAATCCCAACCTATTCATCCCATGAAGTAAAACTGGTAGTACTTCATATCTAACACCACGGTGTTATCGGTAAATTCAATTACCATTTCACGTTCAAATCTAATTAAATATTTAACTATCGCCTGGAGCAAAACCGGTGATACTCCATTCTCGATCATTTCAATCTAATTAAAGATTCATTAAAACTCCACTTAGTTTTAATCGCTAACTGGGTTAAAGAATCAGTGTCATTTAAAACACGGTTCACGATAAACCCAAAATCACATTCCATTAATTATCGGGTTAAAGAACGAGTGTTATTTAAAACACTGTTCACGATAAACCCAAAAATCAATATCAATTCAATTCCAATTAAATATTATTTAATTGGTACACTTCATTAAATCTAAATAAAAAGATTTAATCTTTTCTCAACTGGGTTCAAGAACAGTGTTAGTGAAGACACCATTCACGGCAAACCCAAATCACATTTGATATTCAATACAAGGCTCTGAATAGAAAATATATCGGCTTATATTCAATATCAAATTCTACGATTAACAAATGTCGTTTTGGAAATAACGATATAAATATATATCTTTCAAATTTCCATAACAACATCTGTATAATCACGAATTCCAACATCGAAATATTCCGAAGACAATTTCGATTCAAATCCACTCCAATATAATTATTGGAAATTCTGGTTATTTTCAAAACCATTTTAAAATTCAATTTATTTATTTAAAAATAAATAGAATTATAATCCTAGTTCAAAACTAGTTCATTTCGATAAAAATCTATTTTTATCTTTTCAAATATGGAGTTTTTCATCCCAATTCTTTCTAAATCATTTCTTATGATTTTACACAAATTATTACTATTTTTAACAATTTTATCAAGGCCCGTACAGTCGATTTCCATCAACGGCCATCGAACTGCACTTACAGCGACCTTTTTCAAATTTGATTTGGACGTATCTCCAAATCCAACCGTTAGATTTCAAATTTCTAATATTCGTTAGAAAGCTCTTTTCGATACGAACCCAACGGTTCCGGTTTTAGGAGAATCCGACGGTCGGATCTCCCGTAATGTCCGTTTGAAATAAATGGTCGAAATTCACGAACTGCCGCGGCGCGGCGCGTTCTATTCAGGCCATTATATTATATATATAATATATAATATATATTTCGTCGATTTCTATTCAAAACGAATTATATAAATAGTTTTTAAATTCGTTTCAAAATCCATTTCAACTTCCCTTTCAATTCAAAGCAAAATTGAATTCTTCTTTATAAATTCGTTTTAAAATTCATTTCTATTCAATTCAAATCTCAATTCAATTTGAATTCATTTCAATTTGTCTCCAATTCAATTCGAATTCGTTTTCAATTCAATTCGAATTGGTTTTATATTCAATTCAATTCAAATTCGTTTTCTATTCAATTAAATTCGAATTCGTTTCGTTTGCTATTCAATTGAAATCAAATTCGTTTTCATTCAATTCGAATTCATTATATATTCAATTCATTTCGAAATCGTTATATATTCAATTCATTTCGAAATCGTTATACATTCAATTCATTTCGAAATCGTTATACATTCAATTCATTTCGAAATGGTTATACATTCAATTCATTTCGATTTCATTTTACATTCAATTCATTTCGAAATCGTTTCAAAATATGCATTTTCGAAATCACTTTTCAATATGCATTTTAAAATGAATAAAATCGATATAAATATCGTTCACGTCAAAATGGCGTCAATCTAACCAACACGGCTTCATATATTTCTATTTTCAAATATTCTATTCAACAAATGAATATTTATTCTTGTCAACACACGACTAATCTCAACGAATGAGTACTGTCCACGTGTAACAATTTTTGTTAAATTATTTCGTTCAACACATGACTAATCTCAACGGATGAGTACAGTCAATACATGAACATTTATTTTATATTGATAAAGATGCAAATTTTATTATTAAAATATTTCGTTCAACACATGACTAATCTCAACGAATGAGTACAGTCAACACATGAACTTTTATGTTATAATATTCTTTATTTTCTAAATTGGAATAAGGCACAACCAATCACCATATAAAATTAATTATATGGATTTTCATACATCACACGCATATAATAGCATTGAAAAATAATCAACCATCAACCAAAGTGCACTACACTGTATAAGCATCAAATATAGATATATAATGCTTATAACAGCCTGTCAATCAATCGATCGACATATTTAATCAATCAGGATGAGTGAACTTCAAATTTCATCCCAACGCCCGTGTAGGGTTTCAAACAACCAAACACAGATTTTATTTTTGCAGTTGGGCGATGTGTGAAATTTATCGTCCCAATCAATGTCTTTCAAATAGGTGTGCATAAACAAACCGCCCGGTTTGTAAATGAATATTTATTTATTTACATTCACGTTAAAAATTATATTTTTAACGACAAAACATTTTATTTCGACATATGAATTTCTATTTAATTCATTTATTCTATAAAATGATATTGTTATTTTTCTAACTTATTTTAGAAAATTTCGGCGGCATAACGGCACGATACTAGAAACGGGACGATGCCTAGCCTTATCCCGGTCTAGTGAAGGCCCACGCCATTCACACATCAATCAAATCTATTCATTTCACCACACAGTTCAATTTCAATCAAATGATCTAACTAATTTTTGCAATCAAACAAACAAGTCCATGGTCTATGGACGATTGTGTCGGGTGCTACTAAGCACCGTCTGCATCCTAGTATATATATAACTTGAAAAAGAAATTGAAAGGTGAGAAATTCTCACCGATAGCTATCCAACTCCCACGACACTTCCAATGCAGGAAATCTTCACTGTTCTCGTTTCTTATCACTCTCGTTGCCCGTATTCTCTACATATGTAAAAATCGAATTTTTACTATGCTATTCAATATAGAAAAATCGAATTTTTACTTTGCTATTCAATATAGAAAAATCGAATTTTTACTTTGCTATTCAATATAGAAAAATCGAATTTTTACTACGATGTCATATAGATAAAAATTCCATTTCAAAAATATAGATTTCGCCTTTATAAAAATAAAGATTTCTCCTTTTCAAAAATAAAGTTTTCGCCTTTCAAATATAAAGTTTATATTTTTTTTCTCGAAGTAAAAAAATCATATTTTTACTTCACTACTCATATCAAAATATCGTCTTTTCATATTTAAAAATATCGTCTTTTCATATTTAAAAATATCGCCTTTTCATATTTAAAAATATCGCCTTTTCATACTTTTATTTTTATCATCTATATAGTAAAGACTATATTTTTACTACTTTAAAAATATAAAAATCATATTTTTAACTTCTCGCTTATATAAAAATTATATTTTTACTTCGATGTTCAATATATAAAAATCATATTTTTACTTCGATGTTCAATATATAAAAATCATATTTTTACTTCGATGTTCAATATATAAAAATCATATTTTTACTTCGATGTTCAATATACAAAAATCATATTTTTACTTCGATGTTCAATATATAAAAATCATATTTTTACTTCGATGTTCAATATATAAAAATCATATTTTTACTTTGAAGACTATACTATAAAAATCCAATTTTTACTATGAAGACTATACTATAAAAATCAAATTTTTACTATGAAGACTATACTATAAAAATCCAATTTTTACTATGAAGACTATACTATAAAAATCTAATTTTTACTATGAAGACTATACTATAAAAATCAAATTTTTACTATGAAGACTATACTATAAAAATCAAATTTTTATTATGAAGACTATACTATAAAAATCCAATTTTTACTATGAAGACTATACTATAAAAATCAAATTTTTATTATGAAGACTATACTATAAAAATCAAATTTTTATTATGAAGACTATACTATAAAAATCAAATTTTTATTATGATAAAAATCCTATGACCTATCATTCAGAAATTATGGTTTTAAACAACAAAAATACATAAAAACCCAATTAAAACACTTACAGTCGGCGTTTACTGATGGGGAAGGTGTTGGGGGTTCATGGTGGTCGGAGAGCAGTGCGATCGGCGGTCTGATGGTCAAAGAAAAGGGGTGGCGGCGGCTTCTATTCGAGGAGGCCTAGGGTTTTGGGGGTGGAAAAGGGTCTAAACGGAGGAGGGCAGTGGCGCAGGGCGGCGCCGGAGCTAGGGTGGTGGTGCGAGGGCGGGGGTTGGCGGTCGCCTCGAGGCAGCGGCGGTTCCGTTCGTGGCAGCGATGAGTCTCCCCTTTTTTTTTTTAATTTCTGAATGAACGATGGGCTGTGAACGTGGAGAGAGATAAAGGGAGGAAGGGGTTGACTATTTATTTATATTTGATTAATTTAATTTACAAAAAGCTGACTTTTTCATACGACCCCTAAACGAGGCCTGCCGCCTGTCGTCCATAGCTAATTACCCCCATTCCGAACACAATGGGATATATATCATAGGTTGATTCGGCTGTTACAATCAGTTTCCGTTAAATTTACATTTAAATCACTATATTGAATTTTAAACGTACATTTCAATTTACCGGGGTCACATACTAACTCTAAAAATTCTCGAAAAATAATTTCTAGCTTCGTATTGACGATACGGTCCTAACAAAACTAGTTTCGTCGAATTCTGAGACCGTTAGAAAAATGGCCATTTCCCAGTCAATTAAAATCAACTGAAACTGGTCAAACGCGTTTTCCTTTGCCACGCTCACATATTGATTCGAAAAATTATGAAATTTGGAATCTAGCAATAACTTTACATCACGGATCCAACAAAAGTGGTTTCGTCGAAATCCGAGGTCGTTTGCAAAATTCCCATTTTTAAGGGCCTGAATTCCATAGCGACTATTCAGAATTTTCAACTGGACATATCTTTTGATTCCCGCTATGAAATTTTGATTTGTCGGATTCGTTGGAAAGATATTCTAAAATAGATCCTAATGTTTTTGGTTTCACTAAGATCCGGATTGTTTTGCACCCGGTACATTCAATTGAAGTTTGAAATCGAATTATCGAACTACCGCGCCATTTTCAATTCTATTTATAATTATATATAATTATTTATATTCTAACGACGACGTATATAATATATACGATCGAATTCTATTCAAAATAAATTTCTCATCGATATTATTTAAAATAATCTATTTTAAATATTCAAAATTCTCTAAAATTGCCAAAATAAAAATTTTAAACTGGCCCAGATTTTCGGGTTGTTACAAGGTTGGCTCGTACAATAAACTCATGAATTCATCTAAATTAGAATTATAATTGAACAAAAAAAACCTTAAATTCACCAAATAATGTAAACATTTAATTCATGTTTACAGTGGGCTTCCCATGCTGTCCAACTTAACCTCAAATAAGTTAAAAGAGTTTTCCTAGTAAAAGAGCATATGAGATATAACAGCTTGTAATATTAGGCCTATTGGCTGATCAATTAAAAGTATTTCATACAAGATGCATACTAATGATAAAGGAATGTTGGTTACAACTAGCATTCAACTGAAATGATAATTACAGGTAGCATTGAAAAGAATTGTTAAAAATGAAATGCTGAACTCATGCATTGAACTAAAGTACAGTTAGCATTGATAAAATAACCTGATTTAAAAAAAAAAACTTACTTCAAAGCAAAAGACAGTAGACATTACCAGACATTAAAAATTAAACAAAACAGACAACATAACACTTCATTTTTTAATTTGCAAACAATTCACAAATACTGACTTCAATTTACTATAAGTTGTAGCAGCTTTACAATTAAAAAAAATCCATTACACAAACAAATAACATGATTTTTTTTTATAAAATTTTAGAAGAAGCAAGGCAGTTCATTTATTGTTGCCAACTTCATTACAATGACTGCATCTGTTTCTTTTATTTTGAGAGTACCCAAATCCACCACGCGTCTTTGTAGATGGTCTTCCTGCACCACGAACTTGTTTCAGAGGCTTAATCAAAACATTATTTTCAACAACCGTTGGCTTATCAAAATCTGGAATTGGATTGATATCATAAGCATATGAAGAATTGAAAGCACTAACAGTAAAATATTCCTCCACAAAGTCGTAAACTGATAACCTTGACACATTAATACATTTGATTGCATGAGCACATGGAAATCTGGTAACTCTCCATTGATTACAGCTACATAAATGATTTTCGAGATCAACAAAATGAGACTTAGGGGATTTCACTTCAAACACAAAGTCTGAAGACTTGTAAACATCCCAGCCAAAGCCAACATCTACTAACTTAGACAAGTGTTCCTCCATAACAGGACAAAGAGTCGTTGTCCACAAACGACATTCCTCCCTTCGCCTAGCCATTTGCTCCATAACTTTCACTCGAATACCGTCCAAACAAGAAGTTATAGGAATTACTCTATCGTCCAAAATCCAAGAGTTGAAGCTTTCTGCAACATTTGAAGTATAGTCACCATACCGCTTTCCTTGAAAAAACAAATCTGCCCAGTGATCAAAAGGTTTATCTTGTAGAAAATTTTCAGCAGCCATACCCCCAATATTCTTAAATTTAGAAAGATATCGCTCAAAATCATACATATTAGAAGCTCTAGCACAAAGTTTGAATAACTCTACAACAGAAGAATCACCTTTAGCTGCCTTCACAACACTACCAATATTTTGTTCCATGTGAAGCAAACAGTAGCTATGATATGAAGAGGGAAATACTTTAGGAACACCTAATATGAGACCCCAATGACGATCAGACTTAAAAACTAGAGATCGGTCTTCATTTAGCATTTCTTTCAAATGGGACAAAAACCAAGAACAGTTAGATTCGTTTTCATGTGAAAAATACCCATAGCAAGAGGAAAGAAACCTGCAAAATAAATAATTAATGACTTCTCAATACAAAGATACATGAGCCTCATTAAGGATCAGAATTATGATAGTAATGTATGGCAAACACAATTGAATTAGACTCAAAACGATATATGAATATATCATATATTATATATCAGTATTTTAGTACCTTACTATCTAAAAATTAATACTACAAACACTTCCAGTGGAACCAGTAATAAATAAAGCAAACAAATCTAGTGTAAGCATTGTTGCATTAAAATTAGTTAATGTGCATAAAAATGATAGTTTCATATATCATAGGTACAAAAATAACCAAGAAAACGTAAACAAAAGTAAAATGAAACTCGTACCTTGACTAGCATTTTTAGAAGTAGCAGCTAACAAAACTCCAGGTCTTCCCTTCAAATGAGCAACATCTAAAAATATTAATGGTCTGCAGTGTTTAAAACCAAGCAAGCAAGCACCAAAAGCAAGACAAATTCTCTCAAACTAATTGGTTGAAGAATCAACGTCCATAGACACATAACTACCAGGATTATACCTTAGCAATGCCTCCGAATACCAATGTAAATCATTATATGACATTGCATCATCCCCATATATCACTTTCAATGCCAACTGTTTTCCATTATAAGCATAATAGTATGATAGATTGAAATTATACTCTCTTCTAAATTCCGCTATGATATCCTTCGACTTCTTCATAGGAGCATCCCGAATTTGATCCAAAATCAAGGATTTAACAAATCTACTTGAAATAGTTACTTTATTAACATCTCTAAGACCCGCTCCACACGAATGATTAAAATTATAAGTTCTAATAAAAAATCGAGAGAGTAAGTCCGGATCCGAAGAAGCATTAACATAAACTTGCAACCATCATTAATCCAAGAACAATTAACCGAAATTCTATCCGGAGCGTTTCTAACAAAAATCAAATCATAACCATTTTTTATTTGATACACCATTAAAAACTCCCTAAAATCCTCATCTCCATTAAAACAAAAACCAAGAAAATCCGCAATATTTTTCTGAGAACCTTTCTTTAACATATCTTTCAAATAATGAGATGAATCGACATGTGCCTCGCAATTTGTTCCAGAATTACTACCAATCGAAGTGCTTTGTACGCTTGCAGAACCCAAACCACAGCCATTACTATTAGATTCCATAACACCAACATTCTCCTTAACCGTAAACTTAAAATATTGACTCTTCTTAAAAGTTAGAAGACATAAAATGCTAAGCAAGTTTGAATCAGTGTCAATAACTATAGTCTTATTCTCAAGAACATAAGAAATCTCAATAGAAAACCGATTAAGGTGTGGCCAAACATAACATATTTCACTTTTAACACCAAATAAAGAAGAGACTGTGGTCAGACGAGTAGAATAACAATTCTCATTGTGTTCAAAGATAACAAGCAAACTATTTGCTTCATTATTGATAGTATCAGAACTACGAAAAAAAATCCAATTAAAATACTTAAACGAACAAAATAGTAACAGTAAATGTTAAATTTACATATCATAACAAAATAGAACCAATGTTGCCGCTGGATTAAACAAGAATACATTAACTAAAAAACCGTATGATAAATAAACATATCACTGGCAAGATTATAGTCTAAATGTGAATACTGCAGTAATGCTATATAAACATAGCATAAAATAACAAACCACATATAATATTCACTAGAACGACGGAACATCATAAAACTATAAAGCAATAAACATTGTTGAAGAAATGCAAAAATAAACATTAAAATCTTTCTTCTCCATTGAAATAAATCCAAATTTGATATCGATTACTAGAAGAAGAACAAGCTGCATAACGTAGATGAGCAAAAAATCGATTATTAATCGAAAATAATTATATGAAACAAAAAACAGAAATAATCGAAAGAAATTAAAGAAACATACCTGAATTCACCTAATTGTTTGATAAAGATAGAAATCGCCAATGGAGATCTGTAGGAAAGAAAGAAGATGAAAATCGATTGACAATGGAGAAATCGAATACAAAATTAGAGTGAGCGCCGTCTTGAATCGAGAAATCGGTGGTGAAGAAGATCGCAACCAAATTAACCAAAAGAAAAAATTTAAATGTTGCTGAGTCTTTTTCCTTGGAACGAAAGTTTAAAGACCGCTTCCTTCAGACGAAAAAAAAGAGCCACGTCCGTAGGCCCAAATAATTTGAATAAAACTTCCTTCAGCCCATTATCCTAAAAGAAAAATATAATAATGATAATATATGATTGCATTTAATAAATACATGCACTGAAAAAACAAGATTAATGTGAATAAAAATAGAATGTACACATTAAAAGAAAGAAATGATTGGTTGCATGCAGCGTAGATATGTTGCATGCACTAATTTACAAATATTATGCATGAGAAATAAAAGAAAAAGATGCATGCAATGGTTTAATTAAAAGATTACATCAAACATGAAAAAGAGGAATACGAAGATAACAACAACCACCATTGTCCCAAGCCTTGTTAACAATAGCCTTAGTAGTCTAGTTGGTTATAGCATGTGGCTTGCATACAAGAGGTATAGAGTTCGATCCCCACCGCTGTCATATTTTTGTTTTAAGGGAACGGCTAAAAAAAGCACATGTTCTAAAGAGAAAATATGTATAAACGCTCATATAAGGAAAAATATACATATAAGGAAGTAAAGAAAATATATGCATATATATATGTATATATGTGCAAATATGTATATATATATATATAAGAGAAAAATTCAAAACATGGAAGCAATCACAGAAATATGGTAAGAATCAAATGATGGTACAACACCGTTTGAATTTTGAAATCGAAATAAAAAGTTGTGCGTATATATATGCGTAGAATGGTCAATAGAAGATTTGTATACATATAAGAACGTTATATGTGAATATAACAGTTAAATAAATTCTAGAATTCAAACATTCGAAATTCAAACTTATGAGCCAAAACAGCTCGCGGGACCCATTATGGGGTCGACCCAGGGGTCGAAATCCCCAGATCCGCGCAGATTTATCAGCGTATCTGGAATATTTTCTTAACTAGGTTCAATGCTGACTCTGCGTTGCGTGTACGATAAGATCCTGAACAACTATAAATAGGCTAGCAGAACTTAGCTTGAATCTCATATTTCTGAGACAACGTCTATATTATGCCATTCTTCTTCCTCCTCAAATCTCTTCAGAAAAATAAGATAATTAGTTTAGGAAAATTCTGAATTAAGATCTGGAGGAAAATAATGAATATTAATAAGAAGATGTTTAGAATCATATTCGAAAAAAGGTAATTTCTTAGATCTGGTCTATTTCAATTTTCTCCTCTTTCTTCCCTTTTTGTTTTAGTAAGAATTATGGATCCATGGTTGCTAAGTTCTAAATTCAGTTAAGAGGACCATGGAATACTAGATCTGGACCAGATTCAGAAATTGGAAAGCAAATTAGGTGAGTGGATATAAGGTATATCATTATTGATAATGATATTTTATCATTTGACATTTCCCGCTAATCTGGAATATAAATCTGCTAGAATGATTAAAAGTGTTGAAATGCTAATATGACATGTTGGGATATTAATATGATAAAATATTAATATGTTGGAAAATTCATATGTTGAAACGTTTAAACGTTCACATGTTGAAATGTAAACTTGTTAAAATATGTGTAGCAATTACTATTGTTCTAATTTCATGTTAACTTGTGACATTTATGCACTTGAACCCTTAATTGTAGAAATTGGAATCATTACATGTAAATTAGAATAATTACATGATTTGACGATCACATGTTATTTTGAGATGAAATTAATTACATGATAGTAAGAACATGCGACATAAAATGGGCTTAATATGATGGCATGTAAAATATAGATTACAGTAAAAATTTGAAAGAATGGACATGCCTAAATTATATAGAAAATTTACAGTAAATAAAAAACTGTAGTGCACTTAGACATGAGGTTAAATTCAGCTTGTGGTAGAAGTCTGCCCGGAACCGCCCGACAAATCCAGCGTCCACAAGTTGTTAATTTAATGTGAGAGATTTAGTCCGTAAATAAAACATGTAACGGTGCTATGGCACGAGTTTAAGTCAACTTGTGGAAGAAGTTTGCCCGGAACCGCCTGGCAAATCCAGTATCCACAAGTGGTAGGGTTAATGTGAGAGGACTAGTACATAAGCATATATATAAATATATGAATATAAAAGGATAGAAATAAATGGCATTAATTGTAATTAATGGAAATGAATGGAATTGAATAAATGTTACAACGGTGAAAGGATTGGAATGAATGGGGAATGATAATAACCTATTATAAATAAATTACATTAATGAGAATGTTATATATTAAGTAGGCTTGTCCTAGGGACAAGTGGAAATTATAACTTAGGTTATAATAAATGATAAAATGGAATAACTTATGTGATTAGATAAGTTGTACTTAATTGTAAATTAAGTTATTTGTGAGAATGAGAAACTGAAATATTCTTATAAGGACAACATAAGTTATATTTATGGAAAGGAAACTTATTCGTAAACCTTAGTTAAGAGAACTAAGTTAATAAGTAAACAACAATAAGTTGTAGTGACAGTATAAGATGGAATTATAATTAAATAAGAAAGAATGAGGAAAACTTATGAAATGAAATAAGTTATATTTAATCATAAATAATAAGTAACATGTTAAACAGAAAACATGTGAATTGAGATATACTTAATTACTTATTAAGTAGAACATGTTATTTTAATCATGAAATCAAACAAGAATATAAAGTGATTGTGGATTACAGAACTTGGGTTACAATCTAGAGAATAATGTGTTATGGGCTTGTTAGTAAACTTAAATGGGTTAAGTTATATGACTGAAATTAACAAGCGAGAGGAACTTGGTAACTTGAATAAAAAGTCAATGTAAATGGGAATAACAAAGTTAAATGGGAACCCAACGACGTAGAGCAACCGCATAATTGAATGTTTAGACATAGTGTCTAATAGCATATTAAAATAAGGCGCATGGACTAGTTCGCACATTTAAGGTGAATAACCCAACGGGGTAGATCTTCGCGGTGTCATGAGGCGTGAGGGGAGCGCACATCCATTTGATTATTCTGTTGCTTCGAAGGACTGGTAGAGGAAGCAAGTGGCTTCCTAAGATGCGTAAGGTTCTCCTGGTAGTCCTCTGTGCGGTAGCCGATGTTTAGGTTGTGCTCGCAGAGGTTGGGTCCGTGCGTTACTACCGGGTGGGTGGGCCTTTACTGCAAAAGTAGCTTTGCATTCAGGATGCTGTGACGAGGTGACGCTAAGGTGATTCGGCGATCGCCTCAACGGGAGGCGGGCCAGGACCAAACAAGGATAGTAGTTCGTCGGGTACCCATCATCGACAGCCAGTGGGATGCGAAAAGAGTAGAGTTAAACCCAAGATACCATTAACCTTTCACTATCGAGGCACGGTGGTTGAGGGGAGACGTCAATTGGATGTTTATATTGTTTGTTAGGGGCAAATCGCTTAGCTCTTGTAGTCTTTACGAGTTGAGGGAGGAGCCGAGGTAGGGTCATAGCCACCATGAAAAACAGACCCGAGGTATATCTGTATTTTGAGGCCCTTAAAGGTGAGCCTGTGCATATATGGAAAAGATCCGGACCGAAATCCGTGTTTCTTGTACAGCCCCGCCATGGAACTCGGTGCACATTAGAGGTTATGTGCGGTTAAGGCATCGAGTACGATTGACGATACATACGTAGGAAAGTCTAGATACATGCATGTCTGCTCTGGGTGGTGTATCGTACTCTCTAGGGCATTACTCTGTGATCTGATTCGATCAAAGGTGGCAGTCTTTACGCTTACGTAGCATGGCGATGGCGGTTCTATGCGGAATGTAGCATTGTTATATAGAGGTCCATACATCACTCCGGCGTAGGATGAGGGACCGCGTATATTTCTGTGGCGTTATGGCGGAGACCGTGCGAGTGGGGTATCATGGGGTGTCAATATTGGGGGTAGCTACATATATACTGAATTATGTTAATTTACTAGGAGTAAATGGATACGATGTGTGTGTAAGCCTTGAGTACTGTTAACCCGAGTATCCAAATGAATAAGAAAATGTGAACGAATGGTATATATAGGGTAATCTTAAATGTATAGTTTAAATACAGTCACCAGAACTTGTGTTCTGACCTACTCCTCATAATATACTTGCAGGTTAGATTTGTGGTAGAGATATGATAGCTTTGGATGTTGGTTAGGCAGTATTACTAATACTGTAAGGCTATACTTTGATTATATTATACTTTATCCATTCCACTGTGAGATATTTTCTGAGCTCTGATATATTTTATATCTTTGTCTTTTCTGCAGGATACCAAAGCAATCAACACGGGTTTCGATGGATTATAATTTTGAAAAAAAATTCAATCTGTAGAAATTCGGGTTGTTACACTTTGTTCAAATCGGAGAAGTCTACACACGTTCGCCACTTGTCGTTTTCTTTCTTAACCAGGAATAGGTTGGAGACCCACTCAGGGTAATAGGCTTCTCGGATGAAACTGTTGTTAATAGCCTATCAATCTCTTCTTTGAGTGTCGTTGACCTTTCGATCCCCAAGATTCGATAGTTCTGTTTGACTGGAATTTGCAAGAGATTGATAGTTAACCTATGACAAGCGACTATAAGGTTGATGCCACACATATCAGAGTGGTTTCAAGCGAATACGTCAAGGTTTACCCTTAAGAATTATTTGAGATTTTCCTTTATTGCGAGGTGGAGTTGTGATCCAACTTTCAAGACCTTTATCGGGTCGTCGGGGCTGACCAGAACATCCAGCGTAGGTTCTTCTAGGGTAGCCCTCTCAAAATCGACCTCTTCGTCTTCCCTTGGATCAAGGTCATCCGAAAGACTTCAGTGGCGCCTGAGCCAAGACTCAGACGCCTTTGATTGCTATGCAGAGATGGTCTTGGCGCAAGAAAGAAGAAGCACAGTCTTGCCTTTGTCCTTATTGCACGCATTCTTCCATTCTATGAGGTAGCAATCTCTGGTTGTTGCTTGATCGCCTTTAATGGTGCCGATTCCATTTTCTATTGGGAACTTCATTAGAAGGGACCATAGCGACATGCAGACTCTGAACTTCGCAAGAAATGGACGTTCAAAGAAGACGTTGTATAGGGAGATGTCGTCGATGAGCACGAAGGTGAGGATTCGGACCTGGCTCCGATCCCCTTCCCCGAGTTCTACAGGGAGGTTGACAATGCCCACTAGGTGATTAGTAGATCCGTTGAAGCTGTGGATAGTGGCATGGCGGGGATTCAAGTCTTTGGCCTCAAGTTTCATCTGGTCGTAGACCACCTTGAAGATGATGTTGACCGAGCTTACTAAGTCAATAAGGATCCTTCAGACGAAAGTTGATCCGATCTAGGCAGATATGATGAGAGGGTCAATGGTTGGGATTTTGATTCCCATGGAATCTCTCTCGCGGAAGATGATATCGTCTCGCACTGTCTTCTGAAGCTTGGCGGGGATGGACTTATCCAGAATAGAGCAAGCTTCGTAGGTGGCATGATTTATGGAGTTGGCATACTCGTCCATCTTTCGGAAGCTGTCGTGTGTAGGTGAAGTCTTCCACAGATAGTATTGATCACGATGCCACATGACCTTTGATTGGATGGCCCTGGGACCGCGTTTGCATGTCCTTGAAGTGCAGGCGTTGGAGGGGTCGTAGCTACTTCGGGAGAAGCATGATCTTAGACATACTTTTCTAGTCGTTTCTTACAGATGAGTTTTTCAATTACATCCTTGAGGTGGCAACAGTCGTTAGTATTATGCCCATACATGTCGTGGGATCTGCAGTATTAGACGGTGTTTTTCTCGTGATCGGTACTCCCCCGTGTTGAGGTTTTTGTGTTGGAGAGTATTACAGGTTTCTAAGTAGATTGTCTCTATATCTCGATTCAACAGTGTAGTTCCTGTAATTTAGGTAGCATTTATGCTTCTTAGGATCTGTGTGAGCTTGGTTGTTCTTACGACCGCTGGGTTTGCCGCTGTTCGGCTTTGGCTTGTAAGGGGTTGCTCCTTTACCCTTATCGGAGGATTCTCCGACCTTCTTTCCTTTGACAGTGTCATCGAAGGTGCTGGCGTGTGGGTTGTTATAGTGGTTGCCCCGAGAAGATCGAGTACACCTTGTTTCTTCTTGGTAGAGGAACTGCCTAGCCATTTCGTAGAAAGCCTTTAAGGTCTTGGGCTATTTTTGGTCGATCCAGGCTCCGAATTCAAAAGGAGGAAGGATGCCTTTTGCAAGATGGAAGAGTATGGGGAGAGGTTCCAGGTCGTTGACCTCAGCGAGGGCAATATTGAATCGCTTGAGGTAGCTCATGAGGGGTTCTGCAGGACCCCAATAAAGGTTGGTTAGGGTGAGGGCGTTCCGCGGAATCGGAGCGCGCATTCTAAACTGGCTTACCAATTTCGTGGCCAGCTAGCTGAAGTTGTGTTTATATTGGAGTGCAAGCCGAGAAAACCAAAGCAGAGTTGTGCCTGATAAGAAGACTGGGAAACCCATGACCACGTCGGTGGCTCGACTGGAGTCCATCTTCCACTCATAGCGGTTCAGGAAAGCGCAGGGGTCAGTCGTGCCATTATAGAATGACATCTGCGGCATGTTGAGGCATCAGAGCCACTCGGCTTCGTGCACGATCCTAGTGAAGGGTTTACACCTCAAGTGTGTTTCCTAAGAGTCGTTGGCATTCCCTTGCATATCTTTCGTGATCCTTCGGAACATGTCGGGGAGATATGCTGGTTGGACATCCTCTCGCATAATCCATTGGTTTTAGTGAACTTCGAGAATTCTGTTCCGAGGGCGCCTTCTGTAATGCACATTGGGCTGATGGCCGGGTTTTGGTATGGCTGGTGAGGTTGAGCGGGCTGGCATGCATTCTGATTCAGAGGGTCTTAGGCCTGCTGTGTAGCCGGGAGTGCGGGCCCCAAGTTCTGAGTGATGACAGTTGGGTTCTGTCGAGGTGGGGGTTGGTTACTCGGACTCGATTCATCGTTGATAACCAACTGGGAGCGATCACAATACTGCGTTCCCCCGCTATAAGTGACGGTGGTTTTATCACCGTTTCCATTTCCGTTGCCGTTAGTATAAGCATTAGAGCGGAAAGAGACGTTATTGCTGAGGCTGAACCTCCTTCTTTGATGTCCGCCCCTTGATTTGGAAGAAGAGGTTTCCGATACATTATGCCACGATCGGGCGTTATTCTGAGCAAGATGCAGTTTAACGACGATACGTTGACTGTCTTGAATTTGACGCATAAGGTCGATGTTGTTTTTCAATGCTTGGTTGAGTTCAAGAGCCGTATTTTCATACGTCTTGTTGAGTGCATAGATCTGGGCTTGAGTCGCAGTGGCTTCGGGATCCACAGGTGGAAGAAGTTTTGTTTGATCAGGGTCTTCATCCGATTGAGGTTACTGAGAAGTATCGACGTTAGCTGCGGTAGAGGTACCAAACATCTAATTCTTTGTTCGCTTAACCATCGTAAGCAGGATTGGCGACAGGTTATAGAAGAAACCTAAAGCGCATCAAAGTCGAGAAGGAAATGTGCGACAAAGATGCGAGTTTAAGCCCTCAATGAAAGCACCAGAATGTTGATGGAAAAAAACATCGTAACACCCAATGATTCTCTGTTACTTAGAGAATTACATTTCGCATGGGGAAATAAGTGTAGAAAGCAGTAAATAACATAGAAAATTTGTAACAACCCGAGGATTTTCTACTCCGAAAATCGGCACAACATACCATGTCGACTATTCAAACATTGAAAATACCGGACCATTTATAAAAAGAATATAGAGGGTGAGAAATAGAAAGAAAGAAAGTCAGAATAGAAGAAGAAGAAGAAGATCACAAAAGAACAGAATCAGAGTACACACGAATCTCACAACGAAACAAATAAATATCTTTTATAGAAACTTTGGAAATACAAAACTATAACTGTATATACATACCAGTATAATACGTAAAATCACAGCGGGGATATACTCTATATAAACTAATGTTGAAGCCTCCTGATCCAAGCTCTTCCAAGGATATCTGGAAAATCTTGACTACTTGACTGCTCGTACAAATTTGGGCACCCAAGAGTTTTGGGAAACAAAACAAAATAAACTCTGGTTCAGTCATGTGACTGGTGTGAGTAAACTCTAATCACTTGGTTTAACTTTTGAAAGAAATGATAATATTAAGACCAATCCACACATAAACACAGACGGTTTTTACCTTATGATAAGCCAAAATATTTCTTAAGATCGTTATTTTCTTATATTATAATAATGTCTAAATCAATTAAATAGCAATCTAGCAGAACGCTTTCATCTCACGCTCTACATATATAATATATAATCAAAAATCGCGGGCTCTTATTGGGTAATGGATTTCCAACTATGACAAGGTATGGAACCACCTTCCGATCAGTGTACTCTAGAAGCGATACACTGGAGTTCAACAAGGACATCTTGTAACTCGGTCACACATGACCGGCCATTCATTTCGCTTGAATGTTCCAAATAGATTGTCACCTTACGGTTGGTATACCAACATAACCGTTCCCGAGAGATACAGAAATGAAAGAAGTAACAAATATGAATATTCTCTAGATGGTAACAATATACCCTAATTGGGTGCGACCCACTATGCTGCCTGCCCGATTTCTGTCATTTCTCGGTTGATGAGGCTTGAGGTCATAATGTACTGTTATACATACCACATCTATTTACTTTGAATGCCACATCGTCATACCCGCCAAATCACAAATTCGTTTCCCCAAAAATGCCACGGGTATAAGCTAAGAGAAATGAATTCCTCCACCACCAACGTAATACGTTTGAAGCGATCGACTTACGCAATCTATTAGATATCCTCTGTCAAACATTAGTCCATATACGTTGTCCTGGGACTGGACAAACCGAAGGAATTATTTTGTAAATCCGGCAATTTCAACATAGGATCACCAGAATAACCCTTGCATAAACTTCATCTTCAATTGTCTTCGATATGTTGATTCGAAACGATAATGCCCATATGGAGTGGTTTTTAGATAATCAATCTGATCTCAGTCTCTCCGTATTGACAATGGAATTGGTCAAAAACTTTGATAGTCAGGTATTTGATATCAAAGGAAAACATGTGTACAAACAATGGTCGTATTTCCAAATGAAAATTACACTAATCAATCATTAATCAACATTCAGCCCCCTTTAAATTAATTTATCGTTAATTTATCCATTTCTCAAACTCCCATTTATTTCTCAAAACCAGTTTTAATTTCTAACGATTCTTGGAAAATAATTCCATGTATCCATAACTCTTATTTTCTATAGTTAGAAAATATATGTTTATTAACATTGGAAAACATTCTCATATCTTATTCACGCATCACTATTCTTTCATGTCCGTCGATCCCTAACTGTAAACTAGTAAGATAATAACTCCCTAAGTATTGACCCCGATGGCCGAAACCAACATCAGATCAATACCAGAAAGCCGTTCAACTCAACTAGTCTCCAGTCAGTTTCTAATTTCCTTAACTCCATTTAAATCTGCAATTATTCACTTTAAAACATGAATATTATTTCTTAACAGAAATCTGGACTCATTATATTAAATCATATCTTGATTTAAATAATATTTACCATTACAGTTTAAAATTCCATCCATCTGTTTATTAAATAATTTCATACTTCATAAAATTCTGTTTAAAAGTCTTCTTATTAATTTCATATCTAATTTCTAACTTGATCTCAACTTCATATTCGATTATAAATTAAATCAAATATTAACCTCCTTGTCCAATTCTGGATTCTATACTATGTAATTTCTAAAAATAAATTACTTTTGTAACATTTGACATAGTTGAATTTCCATTATACATCTTATGGATTCATTTCTGTTCTATTTACATTCGAACTTCGAAATAATTTCATTGATTTCCTTTTAAACTATTTCCCTCTTGAATTTACTTCTCCAATATATTTAATAATAATTATTCCATCTCATTTATAAATATAATTTATAAATCAAACTTCTTATTTTAATAAAATTGAAACAAGTTATTTAAATTAAATTTCTATTTAAAAATAGATTATCCTTTTTAAAACCCCAATTTCTTTTCCCATATATTCGAATATATTTTACGGTATTTTTAATACCAATTATTTCAGGTCAATGTTGTTCAAAACATCCCAATTATACAATAATCAACACTAGATTATTTGTCACATCATATAATGCAATCTATGAAAAATAACAATATAATTGTTTAGGATTCAAGTCGGATCCCTCCAACCTGTTCCCTACATCCACAGATGTTAATCAACACTAATTTCTTATCGATATAAGATATTTAAATAAATAGAATGAGCATTAAATTAATGATTTATGTATATAACTACATATATTTTACTTTAACCAATTACTTTGCAAATCATCCAAACAACCATCACATACAACATTCAATCATTTTTATCAATATTAAATAACATTTATAAAATTATAAAGCTGGACAAAGTTAGTGAGTTTACTAACTTTGGTCAGTAATTGTTGAATAACGGTTAACGTCGGATGATTTAATTCAGTGTTCCAATGTGCAATAATTTCAAACGAACTCTAAATGATTCTAAACTAGCTTCATGGTGAAGCCTATGTCCGTACGATACCAACTGATCAATCCGTTTGCGATTCAATCTGGCCCAATACCGCATTGTTCTCCCTAACCACACCCCTAGTATTCCTTCTTCATTAATAATAAGATCCAAACAAAATCGTATCCAGTTGAACTAAATTCCAATTATTTCATACACTTTCCGTCCTTTAAGTTATCCTTTCTTCTTTGGATCCACGTGAACAATGCCTCTTCCAAAGCTCAAAAGTACTGCTCCCAAATGAACCAATAGTCCTCCTCGTAAACAAAATGAACGTCTCCAGTATTACAAAATCATGGCCCAAACTACATGGCCTCGACGTGTTTCACCCTCCCCATAATATCATCATACTCACGCCACTTCGTTTCCCTACAAAGCTCACGTGCATTCATCATTTCGCTTACATCTATATGTCACGTTTCCTTTCTTGTACCCTTATTTATCGCGTGACTTCTTCCTTCCCAAATGACTTCGATACTCAGGCCTTCCTTCCCCTAAATACACAAACTCCAGTACTTATAAAAGGCCATTTCCATATTATGTGATCCCCACGTTCTCCCTTATTCTCCTTTTCAGCACTAGTTACTGTTCCATGCAACTATCATCAACAGGAAGCCACTCATTTCCATCACATGCCACGCTACAAGGATTCATCTCCCTTTCCACTGATATAACCACTTCTATTAAACATTCCCTCAATTATTTGATTCGTTCTCCCTCACTTAACAACAGTTTCACTTCTCTTTACCGCCTTCCACCACTCAGCACAGCAAGCAACAACATGCACACCCCTTCGCAGTTGCTACTTCTAAAAAAATCTGAACCCAGATCCCAACAACTCCTATGTTACTTCGTAATTTCAAAACCAAACTCCACCGGAAAACACCATCATATTATTGAGGCCATTTACTTTCAACTACCCTTTTTCCTGAAAGCTGAAATGTGAGGGCATTGTGTTAACATATGGGTACTAAAGCATACAAACCGATCGTATATGGTTCTCTTATTTCTCATTGGGCTTGTGTATGTTATTTGTGTATTAGGATTTATATCTGTCAGCCCACTTAAGCGTTATTGCTATATATACATAGCATTACACTTGTATTGTACATTCAGTTCTGATCATTAATACATTTTCTTTCTCTACAACATTACAAATCATACAAATCTCACATGGTATCAGAGCCTATCAGCCAAACGGCAATTTGAGAAAGATCATCAATTCTTTAAAAAGAAAAAAAAGGAAGAGGATGATTTATCAAAGTCTCCTCAGAGTATTTTCATCACAGGAGATCATACCTTCTTTGATCGCATAGCGATTGTTCTTATCAGTTTTTTTTGAACAGTGCCTGCCTTGCCGGAATTGTATTCACGGCGGCTACAACTGCTCATTTTCGACCATCAGAGATTCTGGATCTCGTCATCTGGTTTTCCTGCCCACTATTCCGCAATTCTTGAATCTTCAAAGGAAGCAAGAACCACTGAACATTTGCTGTTACCCTCGGGTGCTTCCTGTATAGGCTGCTACTTCTTGATCAAGTAGCCTCGCCATATACATCAGTCGACCTGCAATCTTCTATCACCATGGCAGGAGGCAGCACTGATCAATCGTCAGCAACTTCTATAACAGATAACAATGGACCACCGCCAACCTTTCCTTTGCCACTAGTGAAACCAAAGGCCTAAGTCATCACTGTTCCTCTCGATGAAGACAATTTCTTGATGTGGAAATTCCAAGTTGAAACAGCCTTGAAGGGATGCGACCTTCAAGATTATGTCAAAGGAACCAAGCCAAAACCACTACAACGACAAAAGATGCACAAAACAACATCATCAACAATTCAGAGTTTGTCCACCATCTAAAACAAGATAAATTACTATCTTCTTGGCTCCTATCATCGATTAGTACGAATCTGTTATCACAAGTTATAGGGTGCAGTTCATCCCATGAAATTTGGTCGACAATTCAACAGATTTTCAACTCACCATCATCAGCACATATAATGTACTACAGGAGAGAATTTCAAAATGCAAGAAAGGGTGATATGAGCATGCATGAGTATATTTCTAAGGTGAAGACTCTTTGTGACAAACTCAAAGCAGTTGGACATACTATATCAGACAGTTAATAGATCTTGACTCTAACAAATGGGTTAGATGAAGAATATGAGTCTCTTGTCACTTACATTGCTACCCAAACTAACCTACCAGATATACAATTTGTGTATTCAGCCCTATTTGCATATGAGGGTAGAGTGGAACAAAGAAAGGCAGTCCAGAGTGAGTACAGCATAAACTTAGCATCAAATTCATGAGATGCTAATCAAAATCAACCAAGAAATGCACCTGGATATAGCAGAGGAAACCCACAGGGACAGAGAGGCAATCCCAATCAGAGAGGCAGAGGAAGGGGCGGATCCAACAACAACAACAATACATACAGAGTAAAATGTCAGATATGTGATAAACCAGGGCATGCAGCAAATAGATGCTATTTTAGATTTAACACTGATGTTAACAATGCTCAACAAGGTGGACAAAGAGGCGTGAATGCTAACTTAGCACATGCAAACTACCAATGAAGGAAAAATACTGAAGTGTCTACATCATAAGCTACTGGCAGTGATGACTGTGTCAAGAATGATGATATAAATACTAAAGATTGGTTTCCAGAATCAAGGGCAACTAATCACCTTACCAATAACCTTCAGAATCTAAATTTGGGTAACAAGAATTATTCAGGTACGCAATTTATTCACACTTATAATGGTGAAACTATGAATATATCACATGTTGGGGGCAGGATATGTTAAAGTAAAAGAAAATTATAACTCAACAATCTTCCTAGAGTTCCCACTGTTAAGAAGAACATGATTAGTGTATCCCAATTCACTAATGACAACAAGGTATATTTTGAGTTTCACCCTAATTATTTCCTAATTAGAGACTTGCTAAGCAAGGAAATATTATTACAAGGTAGGTTGAACAATGGCCTTTACAGGTTCAGTCCTATGCAATCAAGATTGAGCAATGAAAGGAACACTTGGTGTTGCAATGTCAATATTCAGATTAGCAATGATAATGAAAACAATTCTGATGATGTTAATAATAGTAATAGTGTCCAAAATGATTTAAACATTTGGTATTGTAAACTTGGACACCCTAGTTATGACATTGTAATGCAGATTTTAAAAGACAATAATATTTCTTTTAAACACTCATCTGTTCCTAATGTTCGCACACATTGTCAACTTGGAAAGAGCCACAAATTACCTTTTGGCAGATCTGAAACTATTTACTCTAAACCCCTTGAATTAGTTATAGTAGATTTATGGGGACCTACACCTTTAAGCTCAAGGCAAGGATACAGGTATTATCTTTCTATTATAGATGCATATACCAGGTATACCTGGATTTTCTTTCTCAAAGCCAAATCAGAATCATACAATGCAATGCTACAGTTTATGAATTTCATAGAAAAATAAATAAACAGCAACATTAAAATCATACAGATAGATGAGGGAAGTGAGTTTTTACCACTTAAACATATTTTTAATCAAAAAGGTATTATTTACAGAACCACTTGCCCATACACATCTGAACAAAATGACATTGTAGAAAGAAAACACAGACACATAGTGGAAATAGGATTGACATTGCTGTCTATGTCTTCTTTACCTTTAAAATATTGGAATGAGGCATTTAGCACAAGTGTTTATCTAATAAATAAAATGCCTATAAAGATTCTACAAAATAAATGCCCTCATGAGGTTCTGTTTGGGAATAAACCAAACAACACCTTTCTGAGAACATATGGATGCTTGTGTTTCTCATGCCCCAGACCCTCTAACAATCACAAACTCTCCTTAAGATCCAGCCGATGTACCTTCATAGGGTATGCAAGTAACCAAAAGGGGTACAAGTGTCTGGATGATAAGGGAAAAATCATTTGTATCTAGACATGTGGTTTTTAATGAGTGTGTGTTTCCTTTTGCAGACAAGAAAAATGATAAAAATCAAAAACATGATCAGTCCAGAACTACCATATGAACTATTCCTACACTAACTGAATGGACTGAAAAAGGTGATGATAAGGAGACACCACTACTAACTATTGCTACTCCAACTATTTCCAGCACCAGATCTGGATACAGCTCAAGTGAGCATTTAAGTGAGGATGATGATCAAGCTCAAAACTATGACAGTCATAACAGCAATGATCAACATCAAAGCAGTGAAAGTGAAGCAACAGACAGTGACAATGAAGATAACAATGCTCAAAAACAACCAATTGGACACCACATGACCACAAGAGCCAAAAGTGGCATATTTAAGCCAAAATATACAGTGCAACTACAGAAAATGCAGACACCATAGAACCAGTTACATATGAACAAGTAGTGAAACAGAAACCATGGTGCAAAGCTATGAATGAAGTGTATGATGCATTGATAAAGAATAAGACATGGAGTCTTGTGGCTGCACCAAAAGGTAAGAACATTGTGTCATGCTAATGGACTTACAAACTAAAGAAGGATGTAGAAGGAAACATATGTAAACACAAGGCCAGACTGGTTGCCAGAGGTTTTTCACAACAGTATGGTTTTGACTTTACTGAAACATTCTCTCCAGTGGTCAAGTCAACAACCATCAGAATTATGCTAAACCTAGCTGTGTACAATGGCTGGGACATAAGACAATCGAATGTGTGTAATGCATTCTTAAATGGGGAGCTACATGAAACTGTCTATATGCAACAACCAAAGGGGTATATTTGCAAGGGAAAAGAAAGTTATGCATGCCAACTACACAAGGCCATATATGGACTGAAACAAGCCTCAAGAGCATGGTATGTTAATCTAAAGAACACACTAAGTGACTTGGGTTATACAACAACAAAGTCTGACTGCTCTCTATATACCAAAACACATAATCAAAGAAGTGTCTACATACTTGTTTATGTTGATGATTTCCTTATAACAGGAAGTGACAGCACAGAAATCAACATGGTTATATCTCACTTGGATAAAACATTTGCTATTAAAGACATGGGGGAAGTAAACTATTTTTTAGGCATACAGGTACAGAGGAAATCAAAATCAGAAATATTCCTATCTCAAAGGAAATACATATCTGAAATCCTTATCAAAGCAAACATGGACAAAGCCAAATCCATTTCTACACCTATGACTAGCAACTTATGACTGACAAAACACAAGGATGATAACATTGACAATGGCACACAATACTGCAGTATAGTTGGAGAACTCCAATACTCAACTATCATGAGACCAAAAATATGTTTTAGTGTGAATAAAGTGTGTCAGTTTATGGCCATCCCTTTAAACGAGCACTGGAGAGCGGTCAAGAGAATTCTACGTTACTTGGAGGGGACTTTAGACTATGGTTTAACAATCAAAGCAAGTAGAGACATTAATTTAAACACTTACAGTGATGCAGACTGGGCGAATGATCCAGATGACCGGAGATCTACATCTGGATATTGCTTGTTTATGGGACCAAACCCTATTTCATAGTGCACGAAGAAAGAACCGACAATCTCCAGATCGAGCACTGAAGCGGAGTACAGGGCTATCGCCTCAGCCACCGCTGAGATCTTCTGGGTAGAAACCCTAATCAGTGAGCTAGGGTTAACCTTCACGAAGAAACCAGTTCTCGGGTGTGACAATAAGAGCACAGTCTCCATATCCATCAATCCGATACAACACTCGAGGATGAAACACATTGAAATCGACCTCCACTTCATTAGAGAAAGGACTGAAGCAGGGAATCTCACAATCAAGCACATACCAGCCTTTTATCAGAAGGCTGACATCTTAACTAAAGCCTTATTGAGAAGTAATTTTAAAAGATTAAGAGAAGACTTGAGAGTTTCTAATGGCGGCGCAGAACAAAAGCATGGTAACCCTAGATCGGTTTGAGGGGCTGTGTTAACATATGGGTACTAAAGCATACAAACCGATTGTATATGGGTCTCTTATTTCTCATTGGGCTTGTGTATGCTATTTGTGTATTGGGCTTTATATCTGTCAGCCCACTTGAGCATTATCGCTATATATACATAGCGTTACACTTGTATTGTACATTCGGTTCTGATTATTAATACATTTTCTTTCTCTACAACATTAGTTAACATATGGGTACTAAAGCATACAAACCGATCGTATATGGGTCTCTTATTTCTCATTGGGCTTGTGCATGTTATTTGTGTATTGGGCTTTATATCTGTCATCCCACTTAAGCGTTATCGCTATATATACATAGTGTTACACTTGTATTGTACATTCGGTTCAGATCATTAATATATTTTCTTTCTCTACAAAATTACAAATCATACAAATCTCACATAGTGTGCTCTATTTATAGGTGGGGGAGGCTTAGGAATTAAGGAATTGGCATGTTCTTAGGTGGTACTTTAATTGCGGTAGGGTATGTTTTTTTGTTATCACCACGTCTGTTCATAAGGTCTACGTTGGAAAATAACATACGATTACTTAGCCCTGAAGGAAGGCAAAAATATATAAATATATCTATTATTTATTTATATTTGATATAGGATAGATATCTACCAGTTCAAGGGAAAATGCAGTACCTGACGTCATTAGCAATATATCTAACTGACGTACTAATGCTTGTGTGTCTGTTTTTATTTTGATTCCATAATTAAGTTTTATTTTTATATATTTATAAATGTCAGTACATCTATTGTAGAAAGTATCATTATCTCTTGTTTGGAATAGTATATATATCACCCTATATTTACAACTAATGACCAAACCAAGGAATCAGCGAAAGTTGGAAAATGTTGTAAGATAAAATAATGCAAAAATAAACAATGAATGAAGAAATAAACCACATGTCAAAAGAAACAAGAAAAACATGGGGGATAATGTCCAAACATAGTTCTAGGAATAATAATATCTCCAAGGCCAAGCATGGAAAATGGACGTGCAACATTTGGAGTGGGGAAAGAAACTTTACAGGAGCATCAAGGTCACGTCCAGTTTTCTTAGTCGCAACTGAAGATGAAAATGGAAGAGTGATGCCTTAAATTATCATCCTTTAGCTAGTATAGAAGCTTGGTTACCCACTTTTGTGTTCTTTCTACGATACCAAGAATTTCATGTTTAATAGCATGTGCATGTCTTACCCATAAGTTTCCTGTAACATATTCATGGGTTAAAACGAGCCGCTATGCACAAAAATAAAAAAACAGTCATGTCGAGTGGTGTGCCATGATTCCAAAACTATAATAAAATGGATAAGCTAACTTATTCTGTGAAACCCCAAAATGCTGGTTTAGGGTGTAAAATACTCCAAACAAAAAGTTGCTTATTTTCCAAAATAAAAATTACAGTAAAATTCTAAAATTTAAATTATAACTACTCTCAAATATCTTGTCCAAATTCAAAACCAATATTTAATTATAATTAAATATATCGTTATAGCTTATAAACGATTCTACAACAACTACTTGAAAATTTGATTTGGACATAACTAACAATTTACAAGATGATATCTCGATTTTTCACTTCCATTAGAAAAATATAGCTAAATAGATTCCAACGTTTCTTGTTTCCAAGAAATCCGACTTAAAACGAATCCTGTATAATGTTTGAAGTTCAAAACTCAATATTACGAACTACCGTAGCGTTACGGGCCCAATTATAATTATATTATAATTAATACGTTCAATTTTCGTTTAATTAATATATTCGTTATTATAATTCAATACTAAACTGAAATAATTCCTCATATTATCCAGTTTACACAATATTGCAAATTCAACTATTTCCAATTATTTCGGAATTAAATTATTATCCTATTATTTATATTAATAAATATAAATTAGAATTATTTAATTTAAGTTAATTAAATTACCAAAACATAATTAAATTAATTAATTATTATACTGATAAAAATACGGGACGTTATAAGATTTATAGTGGTTCGGTCCCATGAGGGGCCTACGTCCACTTTGAAAGAGTTCACTGATATTTTATTGACAATAATAAGTTACAAGCTTAGAACTACGTCATGATATCCATTTACAAAATTTAAAAGTATTTTGGAGTTATAGTTCCCGTATATGAATATTGGGGAAAAAATCACTTTATGCTTCTTCTTCCTCAAAGCATGACTATCATTAATGAGTTATTAGAGCTATCAAGAGGTGTCAAATCAGCCATTTTCCAACCCTTTTGAAGTGTGAGCTTGGGGGTATTTATAAAGGAGTGGTTAGGTGGGAGTAGGTAGGATTTGGGGGACCACAACAGTAAAATTTCATATCCCTGAAAGCCCGAACCAGGAATTTCTGATCCTCGTTTGTGTGTAATAATGTCTTGCATCCCTTTATTGGGATACGAATTTCGTATCCGAAGGGATATGTGATTCGTACCTATTGGGATACGAGATAGTGTATCCCTATGGGATACAGTCATCTCGTATCCCTTGCGGATACCTGTATCTCGTATCTCTTAAGAGATACGAGTTCGTATCCCTAGGGATACAGCGTTATTGGAAAGAGAGAGGGACTCGAAATTCCCAAATGTTGAGGGACTCGAGACTTTGGGATCCGAAGGCACCTTGTGTTGGAGGGATCCGAAGGCGTGGCATGGAGAGGTCCGAAATGGGCGGAACCGAGATTCTCTGGTTCGAAAATGGGGGATACAAGGTGTTTTGATATTGAGGGATCCGAACCATAAGGGTTCAAAGTTCTAGTATATAAGGGGTACAAAAATTAGGGTTCGAGATCCCCTATATGAGGGATAAGAAAAAGTGATTAGTACGAGGTTTTGAGAAGCCATGAGGTTCATGTTTTCATGACTTCTATTAGGCTTGCATCCTTGGCTTCTTGGCGACACTTTGGGCTTTGGTGTCACACGATGTGTTGAGTTGAGCGTGTCTGGTATACTTTTGGGAACCAGACCAAAAGGTCGGTTAATAAGTTTCATTTTTTTGAAAAAAGGTTTTCAAAAAGTAAGCAAGTTGTTTGTGATGTATGTTTCACTGTTAAGTATTCCAGACTGATCTGAGTGATTTTGCTTTCCCTCAAAATTTGGCTCAGGTGAGACTGTGCATATTTTCTAGGTTTGTTTTTTATTTTCTTGGAGTTGCAGCAAAAAAGTTAGAGCCGACATTTATTCTCGTATTTATCGTATTAATTCATTTTCGTTGTGTGTGTTGTGTATTTATCAATTATTATACGGACATGCTGTTATAACTTTATAGAATGATTTATTGTGTACTCTGATGATTAATGTATGTATATATACAGTTTTCTCTTATGTAAAAAGTATTGGTATATTTTATTCATTCCGTTGCGAGATTGCTATCTTTTCCGGTTCTGATGTGTTTGTGTCCTTCTTCTTCTTCTTCTTCTTCTTTTATTCTAACTTTTCTTGATTTCTTCTTTCTCCTAACTTTCTGGGTTTTTGGTACTTGAGTTTAGGCACGTGAATACAGAGGATGTATTAGTGTCGAAATTCGAGTGTCGAATTCCCCGACCGTTACATTTGGGTATTAGAGCTGAATGTTAAGTGATAACCTTGGCTCTGTGGCGTAAATTCAATCAAAGATAAGGTAGTGGATTGCCTTATAATGAGTTTGAGAGTGTATATATGACGGTGCGTATTTTTTAGTGCCTATAAAATGTTTTATATTATGTTGTTTACCTATTGAGTGGAATATAAATTGCACAATTATGTGTTTGGCCGACGTTATCGATAGGAGTTTCTAAATAGTTGAACAGGGAAAATCAACATAGTATTGTTTCTAAGAGTTGGTAAATGAAATAATTTTATCAAGGTTTTATATATTAAAATATAAAAAGGAATTTTCAAACTAAATTTAGTATTAGGGATGATTAGTTTGATTGGAAATGATAATATTCTATTATTATCATTTATTGTTTGATTAGTCGTGCTCACTATCAAGCATTGACTAGGATTGATTGATTTGTAGTCGTACCCGACCAGTTTATGGGTGTTAGCTACTTTGTTCAGTTAAGAGAAATGTTATCACATTCTTACATGGATTAGGTAGGTTTGTAATTAGGATAACCATGGAAACGAATATCATGTGAATTCAGTTTCACGACTTGACTATACACCATTCGATGATAATGTTGGATAAGAATTAAACCTAAGTAGGTTGTTTAATATGAATTTAAACGAGGAATAACTTAGGTGAAGTAATTTTACATAGAGCTAGAACTATATAATGTGATTTATAAACGATGCTTAAAAATAAGAATTAGATTTGTGTTGTGAACTAAAGGATTCAAATTCCAAGTAAATTTGAAAAGAATGGTTTTTCAAGATTTAAGAAGGAATATTGAGATTATTTGGAAGTGTTTATGAAAATAATGGATTTCTAAAGAGTTTTAAAAGCATAGATATTACTTCGGTCGCTGGAAAATAATTCTGATGATAACTGCAGCAACATCAGTGTTCATTTTCGAGTTTCTAAGTAAGAACTTGCTACCATAGGTAAATTGTTGGATTAAAACGAAAGCTTGTTTTAAATCCAAAATTTGTGATTTTGAAATCCGGAGTTTGATTCCAAAATTTTCAACTAAATTATAATATGGATGGATGTATATTATAAATGATAGAGTTATTTGATTTTGCATTTAACTTGACATGATATTTCATAGATTTGTAATGGAATATTATACGGTTTTGGACAGTCAAAATTTTCAAGTTAGGTTAGAATATCTTGATTAGTTATATTAAACTGTAAGACAATGGTGTTGAAATTTATTAATTAAACGAAGTTTAAACACTTACTTAAAATTAAATTAAAACGAGCTCATCAACGCAGTAGTTTGTAAATTGTCGATTTGAACATCAATTGAGTGTATAATCTTTCAAATCTATTGGTTTATAGTTTTCTAATGAAAGAGAAAAATCGAGATTTCATCTTGTAAATTTTGAATTACGTCAAAATCAAATTTCCAGAAAATTGCGCTGTGGTTGTTTATAAACTATAACGATTTATTTAATAAATGGAAGGATTTTAAGTGAATAAAATTCTGATTTCCATTAATAGAATATACCTGCTTGGTATATTAGCTTGTAGTGAGTTTGGAATTAAATTTTTGGGTTGCTTGGGTTAGCATGAATAGTCGGTTAAGTAATAAATGTGGTTGTTGAGCGAATGGTGACACTTAACATATTGTTTATCATCCTAGTGCAATGATGAGGTTTATTTTCTAAATAAAACACGAATTGAATTTTTTAGTGTTTATAACACTATATGGTAATAATGTGTGTTTATTGATTGTGATTGAATGCAGCATTATGTTACATTTGTGTTGTTTGCCGAGTTGTGTCATTCCTGCTAGTTGTATCATACTTGGTTGCTGGTATGATTTATGTGTGTTGTTGTGCATTTATGACCATTATTGTATTACTTGTCTATTTTTCTTAACTCTCTTTTGGGTTATGTAAGTATATACAAGTATTTGGAAGCAGAAGTTTGCTAACTTGCTAATAACTTTTGGTTTTGTGGTAAAGATATGTTTGCCCAACAAAATGGTACGTATTTCGGATTACATACCATACGAGGGTCATATATATCTTATTTCCCTATGGTTTAGGATGCCTCGTTACTGAGATCAGATGTATAATGGCTTATATTTTATTGTGAAATTTTTCGTATAGGTCGTACAAAGGAGGTGCTACCGAAAATTTCCGTAAATTTCAAGTGTTAGGAAAATTTAACATAATTTTTGGGAAATGTTTTTGAAGTAAAATTAATAGTTTGTAACAATCTTCCTAACTTGCAATTTCGAGGACGAAATCATTTAAGGGGGGAAGATTGTAACAACCCCTATTTTTAGTAATGAATATTTTATTAATTTAAATATTTAAAATGATTAATTTTAAGAATTAATTGCTTGAATTAAATTTAAAATGAGAATATGGTTATAGAATTGACTTGAAATTTAGAATATCGAGTTGAAAATAAAGTTAAATTTATTTTGAAGGTTCATAAAATTATATTTGAATATATATACGATAATAAGAAATTATTATCGATGAATGTGAGTGCTTTGGAATCGATTGATTATTTGTTCGATTTTACTAACACATGTAAATAGCCAATTTTTAAATGAACTCGGATTTTGACGAAACTAATTTTATAAAACCCGTAATGCTTAATTATTGCTAGATTTCAAGTTTTGTGTCAATCATAGTTGTTTTGTGATAGTTCGCGATATAAACGTGTATCGATTAACGGTTTGATAATAAAAACACTGTTGATTTTTCAAATGATCTTGGAATTCGACAAATTTAGTTCCATCGGATCCGGAATAATAAATCATTATAGAATTTCAAATTTCATAGCAATCGGGTTTGGTATGTGACTGTGTGAGCTATAAACGTTTGTTGTAAAATACGTATCAATGTAATATTATTAAATTTGGCTATAAATACACTTCCACCCCACTAGAAATTAGACAACTCATCCCCTTCCTCTCTCTCTTCTTTTATATGTCATGCCATGGGTTTCCTTTTGTAATCAAAGAAAAAAAGTATGCTTTAAAATTCAAGAACAAATTGAGATAAAATCATAAAAATAAAAAGATTAGTTCTTTGGATTTGTTTAACAGAGATCTTCCTGATGCTCGAATCTAGGAACTTACGATGGGTTTTCCAGTTGTAGGCACAGCCTATAGTAAGGCACTTGAGGCTAGGGTTGGAATTGGTGCACAATAGGAAGATTGATTTGCGAATCGGTGGTTAGAATGGAGTTTGTAGCAAAAAGGAGTATCTCGTGTGAATTTTAGGGGTGATTGGTGAAACAATGTTTCCGAATCTGTACTATTTTCATAAAGGAAGAGCTGGTGTCGGCTTTTGAGGTAGGGGTGCGAGTTGGGATTAAAAGGGATAGGGAGGTAGAGTTTGGGAAGGAGATCAAAATGGTGTTGGTTGTGTTCGATTTCATGGAGCAGGGATGTCGTAAGAGAGGAGAGAAGGTGGCACAATGGTGGTAGGTTTCTCTGTGTTTGAAAAGGAGAAGATGAAGGAGGTAGCACGTGTTATAAGGGTGAGCTATTTAAATTAATTCAGTAATTAACTTAAGTTAATGACTATTTAATTCAATTCAAACTTATAAACGTTGTATATTATTCGTTTTAGTCGGAATCGAATGCCGTCAGTTGTGTTGGGTTTGTATTGATGAACACTACATCTATGAATTGGTTTGGGTTCATTTGGAGCAGTTTGGAATTTTGTCTAATTTTGAGCGCTCGTTTAAAATTAGACAAAACAACAAGAAATCGTCGAATCAGAACGGATGGTGAGTTAATTCTCATGCTTTCTGGAATACTTGGAATGTTGTTATTTTATATAAAAATATTTAGTGTTGTTGGTATATAAATTGTGTGTTTGGGTATTTGGGTGATTATTGTTTTGTTGGTGGTTGTTGATATATATATTTTCATTTGTGAACGGATGAACCTAACGTGCTGTTAAGCAGAAGATTCATCTTAAATGAATTAAATTAGATTATCTATTTCATAAGCATATATAGACTAATATATGGATTGTGATGTACGGGGTTAGGTTTGAGGGATGCAACAGGGTTCCTCAAATGTTTTGGATGTTGTTTGCTTTCATATTTTAAAAAATATGAACTGTCTAACATAAGTAACATTTAAAATATCATTGGATGATGATTGTTGACATTAAATTGAACATTTAACGTATTATTAATCAATAAACAATATTGGTTAAGTGATTGGCAGAAGATGGCCAAAAATCCATCTTTTTAAGACCTTTATTCGCCGTCAGGTGAATTGACTAGGTTGAAGTTATAAAATTCGATTTTTATAACAAAAGCAAGGTTTCAGATTTATTTTATATAAGTTATATAAAGTAATGGCTTTATAAATAGATTAATATTTATAGTTGGATTTTATATTTGGAATTACAAAATGTTTTGTGAAGCGAAATCCCTGTTTTATAAATAAGTTTTATAATTGGAGATTTCGAGTGGTAAAACTTTAATAAGTTTTATAACCAAATTTTATGAAGTTATAAATCCCTATTTTATAATTAATTAAGTTTTGAAGTTATTTTCAGTTGTTTTGAACAAGTTAATAAATAGTTTTGTTGAACTTGTAAAATGACATAGAATTGATTTGGATTTTTAAAATGAAATTTATGAAAAGTTGGATATTCATAAAAAGCTTTTAAATTGATTTTTAAGCAAAATTTCAAAGTGAGTTGTTTTAAAAATAAAAATTGGATCTATAAGATCTGAAGTTCACAAAGAACGGGAAATCGAATTTGTAATAAGATTTTAAAAGAAGATCTTATAAAGGATTTTATAAAGGGTTTTTATAATAAATCCAAGTTATAAAAAACAAGGTTTATAAAAGAGATTTAAAACTATTATAATGGTTTTAAATGATGGTTTACTTAATAATTGAATTAAGTAAATGAGATTGTATTAAAATGAGATTTTCAAATATAGAAATTGATTTTCAAACCTTATTTGAATTGAATAATAAATTGAACTTATTGTGATATTTGCTAAATGTCAGGTTTTTGCATTTAAAAACTTCTATTTATCTTGAAGATAAGAATGTTATCAAGTCAAGTTCTGAGAGGTAAATAAAATGCCCCAACTTGAACGACTTCATTATTATCCAAGGGATGATATTGGTTTGAAAATTAAAGAGATTCTAGAAATTAATTTATTATTTCCATAAGAGACGTTATAAACTTTGATTTACAAAGTTGTTAAGTTAAATAAAACCGTTTAGGTTTTATAGTAAAACAATGCATCGTATGGCATTGTTTGGTCGGGATATGAATTGCAACTATAATTATACCATTTGGTTAAGTATATGGCTGTATTTTCTAAGTATTGAAAATAGTAGTGTTTTATAAATACATTTTTGTAATGATAAAAATCGTCAAAACCCGATTTAAGGATTAACAATGCATACATAGTGAAATTTAGAGGGTAATCGATCTAAAGGATGCTGAAAGATAACTCAGCCTCAACAAGCTCAACTTACTCTGTCATTTCCTAGATATAAAGATCTTAAGTTCAAAAATTAGTTCCTCTTCCTTCAAGAGGTGAGTATCACACTTACGAAACTTAAAGACCAATAGTTACCTTGGGATAAGGGTATTATAAGCTTACGGAATGTTGATAACCTTGTTACAGCAGTTGTCCTTAGATTCAGGATAGAATAATATACATTGTGTAAAGAAGAGACAGGCTAAAATAACTCACCAATTAGATTGATGGCATATTGTAACTCTTAATAACTTAAGATGATACTTCCACATCGATCCAGCCTACAAGAGGCCTTGGTTGTGTTAGTTATCGAGTCATTAGGCTACAATTAGCCTTGTAGAAACGTTGTTCTACATTAGGCTTATTGTGAGGGATTTGATACATGTATAAGTATCATATGGAAGAATTCATTGATTTCCCTCTTTGAATGCTCAAATCTCCCACGAAAGAGGTTAATGATAACTTCTTTTTCAATCAATTGAAAACACAACATGATTATTGAATCGAGATTAATTTATGCCTCGATTTCCCTTCCATTAAATATGAATGTATTACAATCATTGTGGAAATCCCCATTCGATTTGGAAGTTAGGGTTTGCTCTTAAAGTAAAGCATACAAGATCTTGGAATGAGAGAAAGGATCCCCTAAAATGTGACCTCTACTGTAATGCCTCACCCCAAGACCCACATCAGTAAACAACATTAACGTATAATGTTGTTACTAATGCAGAGAATAGGGCTGGTTGAGGGTGACCAACCATCATTTTTGTATTAAATAAGCATCAAGAGTGTCGATAAGTGTTTTTATTTTCGTGGTTCGACTCCCTTAATCTTCATTCAATACAATCATGTGGCGGCTCTACATATATTCAGAACAAAAGCAACTAATTAAAGTATAATCAATCTTAGAACAGCCATCCCAGCACATATACAGAAACATATGCGATACAATACAAGTACAATGTCACAGTTTGTGGAATACATCCACTATAAAAATAAGTACAATGAGTCAAACAGATATACGATACAACATCATAGTATAGGAACTAGCATGAATATCTACAATCAAAATAGCTGGAACTGCAAAGCCCAAAAAGCAAGGATCCAAGGTGTTTAGACAATCATGTCTATAGCTGCTAGAAAAGTACCTTAAAAGCTTAGTCTGACCCGTTAACACACACGGGTCAGTCTAGATAACAGTGAGTAATAGCATAAATGATAATAATAATATGAAATACGAAGTATAACTCTCTATCTAGAAGATTTAGGTTTATAATACCAAGGGAATACTAAGTGTGTTATGTACTTGCCACAAGCTAAGTACATACATATTCACCCGTAAAACATCAAATTCAACAGATTATCAAAATCGTCAAAATCACTGGAATCATCGTAAACACCAAAAAATTAAAACACCAAATTATTAGATCTAAACATCGGATTGGCATGCCGAAGCGCTACCTGCACATGCTAAACACCAGATTGGCTTAAGGCCTTACCAGTACCAATATTTTAAGGTACCTTATGATATGACCGATGTAACACCCCCACCTCCGCTAGGGTCACTCACAAAGGGAATGCACTAGATTTGGTGGAGCATTATCTAGATAAACATACACAGAATATTACAAGACAGAACATATAAAACAGCGGAAGGAAAACCAAATTTCATTTCTTTAAACTCTAGTAAGGTCTAAAGCCTTTTACATCAAAGTGCCATTAAATCCATTACATCGAAATCTGTCTTGCAATAGTAAAGAAGCATAAAACCATAGTCATAAATCATGATCTTGAAGCAGAAAGAAGTCCAAACTAAGTAGTAGTGTTTCCTCCCTGAGAACCTGGGGGGAGAAACGGAAGAAAAAGAGGCGAAACAAAAACGGGTCAGTCATACAGACTGGTAAGTCCTAGTGACTTTCAGCATAGAAACAAGTAAAGATAACATGACATATATAAACTGAAAGTAAACATAAGGATGATGACAAGACAGGAAAGTTAAACTAAGATAACAAGATAAACTACGCAAACGAGATAAACTAAGTTAACAAGATAAACTATGCTATAACATCGCATGTTCGACATTCTCTGCACCAACTGTACTAGTTCCCCAACCCATATCATCCTTTCTATGTATATGTACAGTCCCTTGCCGTATATCGTACGTGTTTCATCACGTATTTCTATACTACTTCAACGTAGTGCCACCATTCTTGAAATCGTTTGGACTGCCACCCTTGTTCTGGCTAGGTTTCCTTATCATGAACTATCGCGTGTTCAACTAGGATTTATGCCACCTAGGACCACTAGGGATTATGCTACCTATTGAATGTTTTCTAGATTCGATTAGGGTTTATGCCACCTAGGACCACTAGGGATTATGCTACCTAACGAACAACACCCTTTTTCCACGTAACGATCTATCAATCGATCGGCTCACTACAAGTCCTAACTCCTTCATGTGTCTATGTCATACAGCCCAATCACGAAATGTAGTCACCTGTGCAAGGTCCACCATAGGGTGTATCAAGCACTAGGGTGCCAACCACCGACACGAATCAAGCACGCACAGTGTAAACCTACCGGTGCCCAATGCCTGCTTTTCAACTCCGGACTACGTGCACGACCATAGTTCGCCTGAACCTACAGTGGCGCACCAACTCAGCCGTCGTTCTGGTCGCTTACAATTAGCCCAGTAATCGTGCCCCACCCTGCCTAATTCCAGGGTACCGTGATACACCTAGTGGGTTACTGCTGAAAAGGACCGCGTAACTAGGGTTTCCGTCCAGTAGGTTAAGTGTTGTCATTTAAATTCGAGACTTAACCCCATCAGTCTAGCATGTCAATTTGGTTAAGTATATTAAAGCGGTTCATGACTTAACCCTATCAAATCATCATGTCAAATTAGTTAAGTATATTCAAGCGGTTCATGACTTAACCCTATCAAATCATCGTGCCAAATTGGTTAAGTATATTCAAGCGGTTCATGACTTAACCCTATCAAATCATCGTGTCAAATTGGTTAAGTATATTCAAGCGGTTCATGACATAACCCTATCAAATCATCGTGTCAAATTGGTTAAGTATATTCAAGCGGTTCATGACTTAACCCTATCAAATCATCGTGTCAAATTGGTTAAGTATATTCAAGCGGTTCATGACTTAACCCTATCAAATCATCGTGTCAAATTGGTTAAGTATACTCAAGCAGTTCATGACTTAACCCTATCATGTGGCATTAATTCATTAATGCACCCCAACCTCTCACATCAGACCTGTTGTTGTGGTCACTGGATATGCCGGGTGGTTCCGGGCAGAGTTACACCACAACTCAGTCTGACCTCCGGTTTTCAAGTGCGATATGACCAACTACCCACATTGGATCCTATTGTTTGCAGTAACTGGATTTGCCGGGCGGTTCTGGGCAGAATTACACTGTAAATTCAACCCAACCTCGAGTTGGCCATTTTCAAGTTCATTTTAAGTGTCATGTCCATGTTCAAGTTTCATGTCAAGTTCGTGTCAAGTTTCAGGTTTCAACTTATGCCTATTATCAAGTTCATGATTCATATTCATAACCAATTCATGTTTCAATTTCATAAGCATGTTTACGTGCCTTCTAGATGCCAAATATCAACTATCAAGTCACAGTCAATTCTGTGTTCAAGTTATTCCCATCGTATCAATTTCGCGCTATTTGTCGCGTCCCATAATTGCCTAAAAACATGGTTTGACCAACAGATTCTATTTTCTCTAATTACGTTCCAAGTTCACAATTCACGTTCATTTCAATTATCAAGTTTTCAATCGCTTTCGTGTTCAAGTTATGCCAATTCATGTCCAAGCTAATTCATGTCATACCAATTCATGTCTAAGTGAATCTTCATGTTTTGTCCAATATCCCCAAACCGTATTCCCACAGTGCGCGTATCGAGATTAATTTAAAAAGGGATAAACAAGGAAATCATGACAAAGATGGGCATGTGAATAGGCATGAGATTATAATCCAAATCATATGTTCAACAGAATTGGTGTATAATAGTTTAACACATCATAGGCATGTGAATAGGATCTAGAACAACAATGTGAAAACCAAGGTTTAGGAACATAGGTAGACTTGCATTAATTCAAATTCAAGATTCAAGAGAGAATAGGGTGAAAAGGTCTTATCATCAAGTCAAGGTCCAAGAATTCATATTACAATCTAGTGTTTGAATAATAAACTAGGTCCAACAACATGAATGGGCATGATTCAATCGATAAGAAATAACCCAAAATCCTAGATTCAAGAAGAAACAAGAACAGATCTATATAGATAATCAAGCTTAGGTCCAATTTCATTTTATTCCATGTCCATATTAAATTTAACAAGTTTAAATCTCAAAGTAACTAGAACTTACAGAGCGCGGATCGAGAATTAGAGTGCAGAGATTTGATTCTAGAAATGGTTGTTGCAGTTGTTGAATCTCTATTTGTTCAGTCTTGTTCTAGTTGAAAATCCCCAATTTGCAATTCGTAGATGTTGTCTTGACGAAAAAGAAGTAGTCTTTTTTAATTTAAATATTATCATTTTGATTTTCACAGAGGTAGCATAAGGACATAAAGAATTGGTGTAGAGAGAATGAGGCTAGGAGGCTGTTTATATAGGTTTAGAGTCACGAATCTAGTCAGAAAATTGGTCCAAATACATCAGAATGAACCCAGGCTGAAAACCAGGTTTTGGCACCAGGTCGACCAGAGGGTTGACCTGGTCCCTGGGAGGTCGACCATAGTGTCGACCCCCAGGTCGACCTGGTCCTGGGCGGGAAATTTTCTGCCCAGTCTGCCCTGGGGTTTGAATTTGAATTTCGAATTCAATTTTCAAGCTGTTTTTGATTCTGAAAATTCCTGAAACTTCGGAGGGCCATAACTTGGTCATATGGACTCCGTTTTTTGAAAACTCAGACTCGTTTCCAAGCAGAATTTCGAGACGAACGCAATGGCGCAACCCGTTTCCCTTGATTCTTATTTTAAAATTTAATTCTGCCTTGATTTATGGTTTCAATATGTTATTAAAATACGGGTTGTTACATTCTCCCCTCCTTAAAGGATTTCGTCCCCGAAATCTCTAAGTTATGAAGTATGTATCCTACCATCCATCATCCATCTACTCAAAACATCATCCACAAGCAATCATTGTCCTTAAAATATTCCTAATGTTGTATGTCTATATGCAGAAAGTGTGTGTATATGTACTTATCTAATGCAAAAGATCAGGCAGTTACTGATTCAGCAAACCTCCTTAATGCAAAATATGTTAGTGTAATGAGTCCAACATGTATGAAAATTCCTAACATACTTTATAATCTCTACATTAGTGCACAAACATTCATTCATATGCAACATCCGAATGATAGCATATCAAGATTCCATCCATGTACAAGTATAAACATTCATGCATATGCAATATGAGATATGACTGAGCCGATCTAGTGCCTAATGTGTGTTCATGCATCCACGAGCAACAACTAGCAACCACTTGCAACCATCAACCATAACATGTCTCACACACATGTTTACATCCATTAGTTCCTACCTAAAGGTATAGCCGAATGATAGAAGCAAGTAAAGAAAAACTTTGTACCCATTAGGCAATGTCCAAACTGGAAATCTTCCTCACATATATGCTGATTAGGAAAAAAAAATCCTCTAACACCAGCCCAAAACCAATATATACGATTCTAGGAAACCCAACGGACACCCTCAAACCCCAACATATATCACAACCAGATGAGTCATACTCCTTATGGGGTTTGCAACGGAAATAAGATAGAGAATCAGACCGAGAGGATATATATAAAAGATAGCATGCAAGTAAGCTCTACAGGAAAACAGGGATCAAGGATATACTCTTAAAAAGAGATATGATGCGCGTATCTAGTCTTCAATCTTCTAAGTCGCATTTCCTTGAGCTTAACTCCATTGTGCTTTGTCCGCCTTTAACTTCATAATTTCGTAGCTTCTTAATTCTTGTTTCCAAAATATGAGTTGGAACTCATTTCACTGTTGCCTCTCGTCCCACTTCCCCTTATCCTCCTTCTAGTATACTCGGCTCAAACATAACTGCGTACTCATGGTTTCATGCAAGCTCTCCAAAATTCACTAGTGAATCCTGGATATTGTTTACTCACTATAGGGTATTCCACGCAGAAGAATTATCTCTTGCAAATAAACAGATGTCAGCCAGGTTGCCAAATGTACTTACTAAGGTGATTTCCTATAACTCATGCCTAAGCGAAATGAACCATCCACCTTAGTGGCGAACACTACTCGAGATCAACAAATGTATCAAGAGATTCTAGGTAACTAAGCATGGCAGAATCCTCAGGGTTACACTAGACTTCGAGGGTATTACCATGGCTGTCAAGAGTCTAACTACCCTCTTTTCATACTCAAGAATGGCACCAGTACTGGATAACCATTCCATCCGTAGAATCGACCCGTAGCCCAAAAACATAAGCATTGCTTAGCATAGACATTCTCAAATCCAAACAAGTCATGAATAAATGAGCTGATTCCCCAACAGGATTTGAGAAGAAGAAAAAAAATGGGATCCTCTACTATGCTAGTTCTAAGGTGCAGAGACTCAACTATTGAAGCAGAAATAAAAAGGATGCGATGTACCATAATAAAAAAAGGGGTACGGACAAGATAGAAAGATAAACTAGGCTTTCCTACAGAAACATTTCTACCTTCTTGTTCTGAGCCTCATTCGCCTTAACCACCCTTATCCCCACTTATTTATCGTGTTAACAGGACTCTCAAGAACTACCTCCATCGCACGGCAACCCTTCAAAGCTTGAAATAAGGTTAGTCGCAGATGGAACTAATGTGACTACAGATGGATGAAAGAAAGGAAAAGGGATTCAAACAAGGAAACAAAGGATAATGCTAATGGCCTTTGGGGAATAGCCTTTAAAAATAAAACTTTTCTTGAAAAATGCTTCTTTGTAAATGGTTTTGAAAATGATTTCAAGAGGTTTTAAAAACTTTTGCCCAGTCTGGTAACTTTCTGCTCTGATACCAAATGTAACACCCCACCTCCGCTAGGGTCACTCACAAAGGGAATGCACTAGCTTGAGTGGAGCAATATCTAGGTAAACATACATAGAAATATTACAAGACAGAACATATAAAACAGCAGAAGGAAAACCAAATTTCATTTCTTTAAACTCTAGTAAGGTCTAAAGCCTTTTACATCAAAATGCCAGTAAATCCATTACATCGAAATCTGTCTTGCAATAGTAAAGAAGCATAAAACCATAGTCATAAATCATGATCTTGAAGCAGAAAGAAGTCCAAACTAAGTAGTAGTGTTTCCTCCCTGAGAACCTGGGGGGAGAAACGGAAGAAAAAGAGGCAAAACAAAAATGGGTCAGTCATACAGACTGGTAAGTCCTAGTGACTTTCAGCATAGAAACAAGTAAAGATAACATGACATATATAAACTGAAAGTAAACATAAGGATGATGACAAGATGGGCAAGTTAAACTAAGATAACAAGATAAACTATGCAAACGAGATAAACTAAGGTAACAAGATAAACTACGCTATAGCATCGCATGTTCGACATTCTTTGCACCAACTGTACTAGTACCCCAACCCGTATCATCCTTTCTATGTATATGTACAGTCCCTTGCCGTATATCGTACGGGTTTCATCACGTATTTCTTTACTACTTCAACGTAGTGCCACCATTCTTGAAATCGTTTGGACTGCCACCCTTGTTCTGGCTAGGTTTCCTTATCATGAACTATCGCGTGTTCAACTAGGATTTATGCCACCTAGGACCACTAGGGATTATGCTACCTATCGAACGTTTTCTAGATTCGATTAGGGTTTATGCCACCTAGGACCACTAGGGATTATGCTACCTAACGAACAACATCCTTTTTCCATGTAACGATCTATTAATCGATCGGCTCCCTACAAGTCCTAGCTCGTTCATGTGTCTGTGTCATACGGCCCAATCACGAAATGTAGTCACCTGTGCTAGGTCCACCATAGGGTGTATCAAGTCCTAGGGTGCCAACCACCGACACGAATCAAGCACGCACAGTGTAAACCTACCGGTGCCCAATGCCTGCTTTTTCAACTCCGGACTACGTGCACGACCATAGTCCGCCTAAACCTACAATGGCGTACCAACTCAGCCGTCGTTCTGGTCGCCTACAATCAGCCCAGTAATCGTGCCCCACCCTGCCTAGTTCCAGGGTACCGTGATACACCTAGTGGGTTACTGCTGAAAAGGACCGCGTAACTAGGGTTTCCGTCCAGTAGTTTAAGTGTCGTCATTTAAATTCGAGACGTAACCCCATCAGTCTAGCATGTCAAGTTGGTTAAGTATATTCAAGCGGTTCATGACTTAACCCTATCAAATCATCGTGTCAAATTAGTTAAGTATATTCAAGCGGTTCATGACTTAACCCTATCAAATCATCGTGTCAAATTGGTTAAGTAAATTCAAGCGGTTCATGACTTAATCCTATCAAATCATCGTGTCAAGTTGGTTAAGTATATTCAAGCGGTTCATGACTTAACCCTATAAAATCATCATGTCAACTTAGTTAAGTATATTCAAGCGGTTCATGACTTAACCCTTTCAAATCATCGTGTCAAATTGGTTAAGTATATTCAAGTGGTTCATGACTTAACCCTATCAAATCATCGTGTCAAATTGGTTAAGTTTATTCAAGCGGTTCATGACTTAACCCTATCAAATCATCGTGTCAACCTGGTTAAGTATATTCAAGCGGTTCATGACTTAACCCTATCAAATCATCGTATCAAATTGGTTAAGTATATTCAAACGGTTCAAACCCTATCAAATCATCGTGTCAAATTGGTTAAGTATATTCAAGCGGTTCATGACTTAACCCCTATCAAATCATCGTGTCAAATTGGTTAAGTATATTCAAGCGGTTCATGACTTAACCCTATCAAATCATCGTGTCAAATTGGTTAAGTATATTCAAGCGGTTCATGACTTAACCCTATCAAATCATCGTGTCAAATTAGTTAAGTATATTCAAGCGGTTCATGACTTAACCCTATCAAATCATCGTGTCAAATTGGTTAAGTATATTCAAGCGGTTCATGACTTAACCCTATCATGTGGCATTAATTCATTAATGCACCCCAACCTCTCACATCAGACCGGTTGTTGTGGTCACTGGATATGTCGGGCGGTTCCGGGCAGAATTACACCACAACTCAGTCTGACCTCGGGTTTTCAAGTGCTATATGACCTACTACCCACATTGGATCCTATTGTTTGCAGTAACTGGATTTGTCGGGCGGTTCCGGGCAGAATTACACTGCAAACTCAACCCAACCTCGAGTTGGCCATTTTCAAGTTCATTCTAAGTGTCATGTCCATGTTCAAGTTTCATGTCAAGTTCGTGTCAAGTTTCAGGTTTCAACTTATGCCTATTATAAAGTTCATGATTCATATTCATAACCAATTCTTGTTTCAATTTCATAAGCATGTTTACGTGCCTTCTAGATGTCAAATATCAACTATCAAGTCACAGACAATTCTGCGTTCAAGTTATTCCCATCGTATCAATTTCGTGCTATTTGTCGTGTTCCATAATTACCTAAAAACATGGTTTGACCAACAGATTCTATTTTCTCTAATTACGTTCCAAGTTCACAATTCACGTTCATCTCAATTATCAAGTTTACAATCGCTTTCGTGTTCAAGTTATGCCAATTCATGTCCAAGATAATTCATGTCAATTACCAATTCATGTCTAAGTGAATCTTCATGTTTTGTACAATATCCCCAAATCATATTCCCACCATGCGCGTATCGAGATTAATTCAAAAAGGGATAAACAAGGAAATCATGACAAAGATGGGCATGTGAATAGGCATGAGATTATAATCCAAATCATATGTTCAACAGAATTGGTGTATAATAGTTTAACACATCATAGGCATGTGAATAGGATCTAGAACAACAATATGAAAACCAAGGTTTAGGAACATAGGTAGACTTGCATTAATCCAAATTCAAGATTCAAGAGAGAATTGGGTGAAAAAGTCTTATCATCAAGTCAAGGTCCAAGAATTCATATTACAATCTAGTGTTTGAATAATAAACTAGGTCCAACAACATGAATGGGCATGATTCAATCGATAAGAAATAACCAAAGTTCCTAGATTCAAGAAGAAACAAGAACAGATCTAAATAGATAATCAAGCTTAGGTCCAATTTCATTTTATTCCATGTCCATATTAAATTTAACAAGTTTAAATCTCAAAGTAACTAGAACTTGCAGAGCGCGGATCGAGAATTAGAGTGCAGAGATTTGATTCTAGAAACGGTTGTTGCCGTTGTTGAATCTCTATTTGTTCAGTCTTGTTCTAGTTGAAAACCCCCAATTTGCAATTCCTAGATGTTGTCTTGACGAAGAAAAAGTAGTCCCTTTTAATTTAAATATTATCATTTTGATTTTCATAGAGGTAGCATAAGGACAGAAAGAATTAGTGTAGAGAGAATGAGGCTTGGAGGCTGTTTATATAGGTTTAGAGTCACGAATCTAGTCAGAAAATTGGTCCAAATACATCAGAATGAACCCAGGCTGAAAACCAGGTTTTGGCACCAGGTCGACCATAAAGTCGACCTGGTCCCTAGGAGGTCGACCATAGTGTCGACCCCCAGGTCGACCTGGTCCTGGGCGGGAAATTTACCGCTCAGTCTACCCTGGGGTTTGAATTTGAATTTCGAATTCAAATTTCGAGCTTTTTTTTATTCTGAAAATTCCTGAAACTTCGGAGGGCCGTAACTTGGTCATACGTACTCCGTTTTTCGAAAACTCAGACTCGTTTCCAAGCAGAATTTCGAGACGAACACAATGGCGCAACCCATTTCCCTTGATTCTTATTTTAAAATTTAATTCTGCCTTGATTTATGGTTTCAATATGTTATTAAAATACGGGTTGTTACAACTGAGTTGGTCATCATACACCATAAATAACCCAATCGCTATATTGACCCAACGGTCCATCAGATTGACCTGAAAGTCTAGTACTAGCAATAACACCAGAATGTGTCATAGACTTAAAGATAGTAATCGAAAATAGTGGTAACTCTGCATCCTATACCACACGTTCTCACTATTGGTTCACTAACCGGTCATCAATTCCACACATAAAACATCAAAACACCTGATACGACACCAAATCACCAAGACATCAATCATTAGAAAATACCGAGTCATTATAACAAGTCACTAGCTTTATAATAAAACATTGGAAATCAACAGATCACTGAGTCAACAGTCCACAACTTCAATAAAACGATACTAGGATTAACCAATGTAACAACCCGGAAAATCTGGGCCAGTTTAAAATTTTTATTTTGGCAATTTTATCGAATTTTGAATATTTAAAATGAAATATTTTAAATAATATCGACGGAAATTTATTTTGAATAAAATTCGAACGTATATATTATACGCGTCGTCGTTAGAATATAAATAATTATATATAATTATAAATAGAATTGAAAATGGCGCGGTAGTTCGATAATTCGATTTCAAACTTCAATTGAATGTACCGGGTGCAAAACAATCCGGATTTTAGTGAAACCAAAAATGATAGGATCTAATTGATAATATCTTTCTATCGAATCCGAATAATCAAGATTTCATAGCGGGAATCAAAAGATATGTCCAGTTGAAAATTCTGAATAGTCGCTATGGAATTCAGGCCCTTAAAAATGGACATTTTGCAAACGACCTCGGATTTCGACGAAACCAGTTTTGTTGGGTCCGGGATGTGAAGTTATTGCTAGGTTTCAAATTTCATAATTTTTCGAATCAATATGGGAGCGTGGCAAAGGAAAACGTGTTTTGACCATTTCAGTTGATTTTAATCGACTGGAAATTGGCCATTTTTCCAACGGTCTCAGAATTCGACGAAACTAGTTTTGTTAGGACCGTATTGACAATACGAAGCTAGAAAATATTTTTCTGGAATTTTTCTAGTTAGTATGTGACCCAGGTAATTTGAAATGTACGTTTAAAATTCAATAAAGTGATTTAAATGTAAATTTAACAGAAACTGATTGTAACGGCCGAACTGGCTTATGAAACATATCCCATTGTGTTCGGAATGGGGGTTAAACGCTATGGGCGACAGTCGGTGGGCCTCGTTTCGAGGTCGTATGTAAAAGTCAACTTTTAAATAATTAAGTAATAAAAATATATATATATATATATATCCTCCTACTTTATTCAGCTGACCCCCCCCCTTTTCTTCCAAAATCATTTCGGAAATCGAAAATAGAAAAAAAAAAAAACCCCCGACGACCTCGATCTCATCGCCGACCCCTCCCACGTCGTCGCCCTCCTCCCTGGCGCCTCCACGGCCACCCCGCACCCCCACCAGACTCCAGCAATGACGGAAAACCCCCATCTTCGATTCGAAGCCCCACCGAGCCCCCCCCCCCGAATCGACTGCAGCCGCCCCCCCCATTCGTCGAACCACCTGACGAGGAGCCCCCCCTACCTCGCGGTGACGAGAACACCCCCCCCCTGGCTGCTGTGCGATGACGAGGAAACCCCCCTACCTCGCGGTGACGAAAGACCCCCCCCCCCCTCCCCGCTCCTCTGTAAGTTTTTAATTTAATTTTATTTTTATTTTATTTTATTTTTATTTTTATATAAAAACTGATTTAGTTTAAAAAAAAAAAAAAGGAAATTATAAGAGGCAAAAGCTGATTTTGTTTTAGGATTTAAAAACTGCATTTTTATAAAAGAGTTTTAAAAACTGTTTTGAAAAGAATTTGAAAACTGATTTATGAAAATATAAAAACTGATTTTCTGAGATTTTAAAAAACTGAATTTAAAATGATTTATAAACTAGAAGAAGATTAGAAATTTAAAAAGTAAAAATCAGATTTTTTTTTTATATTGAAAGTCGAGATAAAAATCAGATTTTTATATATTGAAAGTCGAAATAAAAATTCAATTTTTATATATTGAACTTTGAAATAAAAATTCGATTTTTATATATTGAACTTTGAAATAAAAATTCGATTTTTATATATTGAACTTTGAAATAAAAATTCGATTTTTATATATTGAACTTTGAAATAAAAATTCGATTTTTATATATTGAACTTTGAAATAAAAATTCGATTTTTATATATTGAACTTTGAAATAAAAATTCGATTTTTATATATTGAACTTTGAAATAAAAATATGATTTTTATATATTGAACTTCGAAATAAAAATATGATTTTTATTTATTGAATAGCGAAGTAAAAATATGATTTATACATATGTAGTGAAAGCGGGCAACGAAGATGACGAAGGTGCGATAGCAATGAAGTTTTCTATCAGTGAAGTGCCGTGGAGCTAGGATAGCTATAGGTGAGAACTTCTCACTCAAATTCTACTTTTCTAGTTATATATATATATACTAGGATGCGGACGGTGCTTAGTAGCACCCGACACAAAATCGTCCACAGACCATGGACTTGTTTGTTTGGCTGTTTGGTTATTGATTGCGATATTGGTTTGAATGTGGTTTGTGGTATGAAAAATCGAATCGATAAATTGGTTAGGATTAGACGTGCGCCGTTATAAGGCGAAGGAGTAAGGCTAGGTTAGATCCTTACTCCAAATTTTGTGGTTTGCATAACGAAAGTGATTTGATTGATGTGTGAATGGCGTGGGCCTTCACTAGACCGGGGATAAGGCTAGGCCTTGTCCCGTTTCTAGTATCGTGCCGTTATGCCGCCGAAATTTTCTAAAATATGTTAGAAAATAAAAATATCATTTTATTGTGTAAATGAATAATAGAAATTCATATGTTGGAATAAAATGTTTTATCGTTAAAAATATAATTTTTAACGTGAGAATGAATATAGTGAAAGTGAATAAAATAAAATATTCATTTACAAACCAGATGGTTTGTTTATGTACACCTATTTGAAGGACATTGATTGGGTCGATAAATTTTACACATCGCCCAACGGCACAAATAAAATATGTGTTTGATTGTTTGAAACCCCACACGGGTGTTGGGATGAAATTTGAAGTTCACTCATCCCGATTGATTGAATATGTCGATCGGTGGATTGACAGGCTGTTTTAAGCGTTGGATATCTATATTTGATGCTTATACAGTGTAGTGCACTTTGGTTGATGGTTGATTATTTTTCCATGCTATTATATACATGTGTTGTATGAAAATCCATATAATTAACTTTATATGGTAATGGATTGGGCCTCATTCCAGTTTTAAAATAGAATATTTGAAATAGAAATATTTGAAATAGAATATTTGAAATTAGAAATTTATGAAGCCGTGTTGATTAGATTGACGCCATTTTGACGTGATCGATATTTATATCGATTTTGAAAACGATTTCGAAATGAATTGAATTGAAAACGATTTCGAAATGAATTGAATTGAAAACGATTTCGAAATGAATTGAATTGAAAACGATTTCGAAATGAATTGAATTGAAAACGATTTCGAAATGAATTGAATTGAAAACGATTTCGAAATGAATTGAATTGAAAACGATTTCGAAATGAATTGAATTGAAAACGATTTCGAAATGAATTGAATTGAAAACGATTTCGAAATGAATTGAATTGAAAACGATTTCGAAATGAATTGAATTGAAAACGATTTCGAAATGAATTGAATTGAAAACGATTTCGAAATGAATTGAATTGAAAACGATTTCGAAATGAATTCAAATTGAATTGAAATTTGAATTGAATAGAAATGAATTTTGAAACGAATTTATAAAGAAGAATTCAATTTTGCTTTGAATTGAAATAGGTTTTGAAACGATTTTAAAACTATTTATATAATTCGTTTTGAATAGAAATCGACGAAATATATATTATATATATTATATATATAATATAATGGCCTGAATAGAACGCGCCGCGCCGCGGCAGTTCGTGAATTTCGACCATTTATTTCAAACGGACATTACGGGAGATCCGACCGTCGGATTCTCCTGAAACCGGAACCGTTGGGTTCGTATCGAAAAGAGCTTTCTAACGAATATTAGAAATTTGAAATCTAACGGTTGGATTTGGAATTATGTCCAAATCAAATTCGAAAAAGGTCGCTGTAAGTGCAGTTCGATGGCCATTGATGGAAATCGACTGTACGGGCCTTGATAAAATTATTAAAAATAGTAATAATTGGTGTAAAATCATAAGAAATGATTTGTGAAGATTTGGGATGAAAAACTCCCTATTTGAAAGGATAAAAATAGATTTTTATCGAAATGAACTAGTTTTGAACTAGAATTATAATTCTATTTATTTTTAAATAAATTGAATTTGAAAAGGGTTTTAAAAATAACCAGAATATCCAATGATTGCATTGGAGTGGATTTGAATCGAAATTGTCTTCGGAATATTTCGATGTTGGAATTCGTGATTATACAGATGTGGTTATGGAAATTTGAAAGATATATATTTATATCGTTATTTCCAATACGACATTTGTTAGTCGTAGAATTCGATATTGAATATAAGCCGATATATTTTCTATTCAGAGCCTTGTATTGAATATCGAATGTGATTTGGGTTTGTCGTGAATGGTGTCTTCACTAACACTGTTCTTGAACCCAGTTGAGAAAAGATTAAATCTTTTTATTTAGATTTAATGAAGTGTACCAATTAAATAATATTTAATTGGAATTGAATTGATATTGATTTTTGGGTTTATCGTGAACAGTGTTTTAAATAACACTTGTTCTTTAACCCGATAATTAATGAATGTGATTTGGGTTTGTCGTGAATGGTGTCTTCACTAACACTGTTCTTGAACCCAGTTGAGAAAAGATTAAATCTTTTTATTTAGATTTAATGAAGTGTACCAATTAAATAATATTTAATTGGAATTGAATTGATATTGATTTTTGGGTTTATCGTGAACAGTGTTTTAAATAACACTTGTTCTTTAACCCGATAATTAATGAATGTGATTTGGGTTTGTCGTGAATGGTGTCTTCACTAACACTGTTCTTGAACCCAGTTGAGAAAAGATTAAATCTTTTTATTTAGATTTAATGAAGTGTACCAATTAAATAATATTTAATTGGAATTGAATTGATATTGATTTTTGGGTTTATCGTGAACAGTGTTTTAAATAACACTTGTTCTTTAACCCGATAATTAATGGGATGTGACTTTGGGTTTATCGTGAACCGTGTTTTTAAATGACACTGATTCTTTAACCCAGTCACAGATTAAAACTAAGTGGAGTTTTAATGAATCTTTAATTAGATTGAAAAGATCGAGAATGGAGTATCACCAGTTTTGCTCCAAGCGATAGTTAAATCTTTAATTAGATTTGAACGTGAAATTTAGAAACTAACTGTCGGTTAGCCAAGCAGAATGGTTTTCTGGATATTGATCTGATGTTGGTTTCGGCCTTCGGGGTTAATGTTTGGGGAATTATTCTCTTGATTAATTTACGGTTAGTGACTAATGAATTGGAATGAGGCGTATGTTGTGTTTGTGTAACACTTTTAGAATATATACGCGAGTTATTCGGAAAGACCGGGTTTATCCCATTCTGAATAACTGATACGACGATAAGTCGAAGATGAAGACGATGGTCGAAGACCGGAGGTCTTCACGTCGTTTGGGTGATAACTGATGATCTTGATTGGGCGGTACACCCAAGAAGATGGAAACAGTTAGTGATCGTCCAGACGTACTTGGAGATCGATGGATATGCGGGGTACTAGGTGCCTCCAGTTTCGTTCAGGCCCAGAACGGACTTGTAAATGGACTGTGTGTCTGACATCGGATTTCATTCTGTGTGACTGATATCGGTTGCATAGGATGGTTTGCCTGTGTGGCATGCTAAGATGCAAATGATCAAGGCTTCTGTTGAAAAGCAAAGTCTTGTGGTGATGATCAAAGCACGGCCTTTGTGGCGTAGCTTTGTGTAACGTTTACCTCGCGTGTTTCACACCAGGTATGAACCAAAAACGGGAGACGGACCTCAGGGAGGACTTGCGTTTCTTTCTAGTTAGAAGTGGCGTCAGTGGTTTTACACGCCCTGACGAGTTTGACTTATGTGGTTGTTGCTGTTGCGAGGCGCCTCGGTTATATCGGTTTCGGCCGATGCATTCTGGTCGGCTGACGGACCAGACTTACACCCCATAGGGTGGGGAAACGTAGTGTTCAGGCATAATAATCCACATCGGTGGACCGGCCCTGACGATCTAAAGGCTTGCCTGCGCGCTTGCCTGTGGCTCGGGCTAGAGAGTCACGAATCGGTTGAGGACTATCTTTTGCCTCGGTTCATAGACGGAAATCCAATTTCCAAATACGTGACTTTGCGGTTTTATTTGTAAACCTATATATGGCGACATGATATATGGTACCCATGCCGCCTATGATTGATACTTATGATTTGAAGTCGTTTATACACTATGCACTTATTATAGTATCAAATGATTTGTTTTAAACGTATCAAGCATACTTTGGCTGTTATAAGGGAAAACCCTATCCTCGACTGCGTTGCATTGTGTGATGGGACCTGGGTCTTATAACAGCTTCATTTTTCTTTATTTAGCATTGCGCTGTTTGTTTTATGTACTGGTATTCTTGGGAGGAAACCCGTTCCGTGTTATACGGCGTGGTCCCTTGATTTACCTTTGAAAATAAAAGATTAATAACTGTTTTAGTTCTCACACCGGTCACATGACTGACCTGGAGTTTATTGTTTTAACCTAAACTCTGGGTGCCCTTATTTTGACACGGGCAGCTAGTAGTTTTGGTTTTGCAGATTTATATTCACAGGATCCTGGTTTACAGCTGGAACGATATCCGGAAAGCTTTGTATCCGTATATCTCATTCTAGTTGTGTATTGTATTATTTTCCGCTGCTATGGATTTAAATGTAATTTAAATCTCTGATATTTCTGTGTAATATTCATTTATACTCTGTATATTCTTGTAATCTGGTGCATTGTTGTAACATACAATGAAATGTTCTTCTGTATGCGTTCTGTTTTGTCGTGTTCTCAAACGATAGGGCGTTTCGAACGGCCTGGATCGGTTTAGCGACTGGTTCGGACCGAGCGAAATTCCTTGCCGTCACAGTTGGTATCAGAGCTTTGGTTTACAAAGCTAGAGAACAAGACACATTAGAACCATACGAAAGAATTCATCAGATATTGGATTAGTAATATCCAATGAGAATGACTCGTTAGAGATAGGATCAGTAGTATCCTAGAACGGGTGTGAAGAGTATATTTTTCTAATGAAAACAAACTTTTGTTTTGAAAATTTAAATCAATTATTCTTAGTTGATTATCTATTTATATTGATGTGGACAATCCAGTATATATAGATTTTACGTATACGTCTGATCCGCGTGTATTCGAAATTTTAATATACTGGATAGATATAGAGTCACACTCTAGTCGCCCGGACATGATTCTGATGATGGCGCGCCATCACCAGTATTTATTTTCGTGTTTCGAAGGTGTGATTTCTATATATTTCCATTAGGCTGGTGTGAGAACCAAAACTTATATATAGCTAGAATACATTGTTGTGATTTGGCATCAAAAACCTGATTTTTGACTATGTATCAGAATTATGAATTTGAAACTCTAATTCACTAATTGATTGATGTTTGTGTTGTATGTTTATTTGTTTGATAATTTTTAGCCATTTAGCCTAATTAAATCAAATATTGAACTATATTGAAAATTGGTTGCGTTTGCTTGCATATACATATGTTTATATTGAACAGGTCATAGCAAGGAGGCTAGAGCCAGAGAATAAAATTTGTTTGCCCGACAAATAGGTACATGTTTACTACATAATTTCCTGTTTTGTTTGGGTGATGATGATATTGTGAGCCTATTGGCTAGCCGCTTGGCTTTTTCTTTTTCTTTTTGAGAACTGAAGGACCGGGGAAGCTATTTGAAATTCCCCGATGCTCCCAGTGCAGGGGAGGTTATGGCGAAATTTTTCAAAAATTTAGGGTGTTAGCCAAATTTTTGAAATTTTGAAAATTCTCAGAAACTGAAAAGTTGGAGAATGGAAGCCAGATCGAACGTAGAGTTGAATAATCAAACCACTTTCGACTTTGTTCCTTTTCGGGGACGAAAAGTTTTAAGTGGGGGAGATTGTAACAACCCGGAAAATCTGGGCCAGTTTAAAATTTTTATTTTGGCAATTTTATCGAATTTTGATTATTTAAAATGAAATATTTTAAATAATATCGACGGAAATTTATTTTGAATAAAATTCGAACGTATATATTATACGCGTCGTCGTTAGAATATAAATAATTATATATAATTATAAATAGAATTGAAAATGGCGCGGTAGTTCGATAATTCGATTTCAAACTTCAATTGAATGTACCGGGTGCAAAACAATCCGGATTTTAGTGAAACCAAAAATGATAGGATCTAATTGATAATATCTTTCTATCGAATCCGAATAATCAAGATTTCATAGCGGGAATCAAAAGATATGTCCAGTTGAAAATTCTGAATAGTCGCTATGGAATTCAGGCCCTTAAAAATGGACATTTTGCAAACGACCTCGGATTTCGACGAAACCAGTTTTGTTGGGTCCGGGATGTGAAGTTATTGCTAGGTTTCAAATTTCATAATTTTTCGAATCAATATGGGAGCGTGGCAAAGAAAAACGTGTTTTGACCATTTCAGTTGATTTTAATCGACTGGAAATTGGCCATTTTTCCAACGGTCTCAGAATTCGACGAAACTAGTTTTGTTAGGACCGTATTGACAATACGAAGCTAGAAAATATTTTTCTGGAATTTTTCTAGTTAGTATGTGACCCAGGTAATTTGAAATGTACGTTTAAAATTCAATAAAGTGATTTAAATGTAAATTTAACAGAAACTGATTGTAACGGCCGAACTGGCTTATGAAACATATCCCATTGTGTTCGGAATGGGGGTTAAACGCTATGGGCGACAGTCGGTGGGCCTCGTTTCGAGGTCGTATGTAAAAGTCAACTTTTAAATAATTAAGTAATAAAAATATATATATATATATCCTCCTACTTTATTCAGCTGACCCCCCCCCCCCTTTTCTTCCAAAATCATTTCGGAAATCGAAAATAGAAAAAAAAAAAAAACCCCCGACGACCTCGATCTCATCGCCGACCCCTCCCACGTCGTCGCCCTCCTCCCTGGCGCCTCCACGGCCACCCCGCACCCCCACCAGACTCCAGCAATGACGGAAACCCCCCATCTTCGATTCGAAGCCCCACCGAGCCCCCCCCCCCCGAATCGACTGCAGCCGCCCCCCCATTCGTCGAACCACCTGACGAGGAGCCCCCCCTACCTCGCGGTGACGAGAACACCCCCCCCCCTGGCTGCTGTGGGATGACGAGGAAACCCCCCTACCTCGCGGTGACGAAAGACCCCCCCCCCCTCCCCGCTCCTCTGTAAGTTTTTAATTTAATTTTATTTTTATTTTATTTTATTTTTATTTTTATATAAAAACTGATTTAGTTTAAAAAAAAAAAAAGGAAATTATAAGAGGCAAAAGCTGATTTTGTTTTAGGATTTAAAAACTGCATTTTTATAAAAGAGTTTTAAAAACTGTTTTGAAAAGAATTTTAAAACTGATTTATGAAAATATAAAAACTGATTTTCTGAGATTTTAAAAAACTGAATTTAAAATGATTTATAAACTAGAAGAAGATTAGAAATTTAAAAAGTAAAAATCAGATTTTTTTTTATATTGAAAGTCGAGATAAAAATCAGATTTTTATATATTGAAAGTCGAAATAAAAATTCAATTTTTATATATTGAACTTTGAAATAAAAATTCGATTTTTATATATTGAACTTTGAAATAAAAATTCGATTTTTATATATTGAACTTTGAAATAAAAATTCGATTTTTATATATTGAACTTTGAAATAAAAATTCGATTTTTATATATTGAACTTTGAAATAAAAATTCGATTTTTATATATTGAACTTTGAAATAAAAATATGATTTTTATATATTGAACTTCGAAATAAAAATATGATTTTTATTTATTGAATAGCGAAGTAAAAATATGATTTTTACATATGTAGTGAAAGCGGGCAACGAAGATGACGAAGGTGCGATAGCAATGAAGTTTTCTATCAGTGAAGTGCCGTGGAGCTAGGATAGCTATAGGTGAGAACTTCTCACTCAAATTCTACTTTTCTAGTTATATATATATATACTAGGATGCAGACGGTGCTTAGTAGCACCCGATACAAAATCGTCCACAGACCATGGACTTGTTTGTTTGGCTGTTTGGTTATTGATTGCGATATTGGTTTGAATGTGGTTTGTGGTATGAAAAATCGAATCGATAAATTGGTTAGGATTAGACGTGCGCCGTTATAAGGCGAAGGAGTAAGGCTAGGTTAGATCCTTACTCCAAATTTTGTGGTTTGCATAACGAAAGTGATTTGATTGATGTGTGAATGGCGTGGGCCTTCACTAGACCGGGGATAAGGCTAGGCCTTGTCCCGTTTCTAGTATCGTGCCGTTATGCCGCCGAAATTTTCTAAAATATGTTAGAAAATAAAAATATCATTTTATTGTGTAAATGAATAATAGAAATTCATATGTTGGAATAAAATGTTTTATCGTTAAAAATATAATTTTTAACGTGAGAATGAATATAGTGAAAGTGAATAAAATAAAATATTCATTTACAAACCAGATGGTTTGTTTATGTACACCTATTTGAAGGACATTGATTGGGTCGATAAATTTTACACATCGCCCAACGGCACAAATAAAATATGTGTTTGATTGTTTGAAACCCCACACGGGTGTTGGGATGAAATTTGAAGTTCACTCATCCCGATTGATTGAATATGTCGATCGGTGGATTGACAGGCTGTTTTAAGCGTTGGATATCTATATTTGATGCTTATACAGTGTAGTGCACTTTGGTTGATGGTTGATTATTTTTCCATGCTATTATATACATGTGTTGTATGAAAATCCATATAATTAACTTTATATGGTAATGGATTGGGCCTCATTCCAGTTTTAAAATAGAATATTTGAAATAGAAATATTTGAAATAGAATATTTGAAATTAGAAATTTATGAAGCCGTGTTGATTAGATTGACGCCATTTTGACGTGATCGATATTTATATCGATTTTGAAAACGATTTCGAAATGAATTGAAATGAAAACGATTTCGAAATGAATTGAATTGAAAACGATTTCGAAATGAATTGAATTGAAAACGATTTCGAAATGAATTGAATTGAAAACGATTTCGAAATGAATTGAATTGAAAACGATTTCGAAATGAATTGAATTGAAAACGATTTCGAAATGAATTGAATTGAAAACGATTTCGAAATGAATTGAATTGAAAACGATTTCGAAATGAATTGAATTGAAAACGATTTCGAAATGAATTGAATTGAAAACGATTTCGAAATGAATTCAAATTGAATTGAAATTTGAATTGAATAGAAATGAATTTTGAAACGAATTTATAAAGAAGAATTCAATTTTGCTTTGAATTGAAATAGGTTTTGAAACGATTTTAAAACTATTTATATAATTCGTTTTGAATAGAAATCGACGAAATATATATTATATATATTATATATATAATATAATGGCCTGAATAGAACGCGCCGCGCCGCGGCAGTTCGTGAATTTCGACCATTTATTTCAAACGGACATTACGGGAGATCCGACCGTCGGATTCTCCTGAAACCGGAACCGTTGGGTTCGTATCGAAAAGAGCTTTCTAACGAATATTAGAAATTTGAAATCTAACGGTTGGATTTGGAATTATGTCCAAATCAAATTCGAAAAAGGTCGCTGTAAGTGCAGTTCGATGGCCATTGATGGAAATCGACTGTACGGGCCTTGATAAAATTATTAAAAATAGTAATAATTGGTGTAAAATCATAAGAAATGATTTGTGAAGATTTGGGATGAAAAACTCCCTATTTGAAAGGATAAAAATAGATTTTTATCGAAATGAACTAGTTTTGAACTAGAATTATAATTCTATTTATTTTTAAATAAATTGAATTTGAAAAGGGTTTTAAAAATAACCAGAATATCCAATGATTGCATTGGAGTGGATTTGAATCGAAATTGTCTTCGGAATATTTCGATGTTGGAATTCGTGATTATACAGATGTGGTTATGGAAATTTGAAAGATATATATTTATATCGTTATTTCCAATACGACATTTGTTAGTCGTAGAATTCGATATTGAATATAAGCCGATATATTTTCTATTCAGAGCCTTGTATTGAATATCGAATGTGATTTGGGTTTGTCGTGAATGGTGTCTTCACTAACACTGTTCTTGAACCCAGTTGAGAAAAGATTAAATCTTTTTATTTAGATTTAATGAAGTGTACCAATTAAATAATATTTAATTGGAATTAAATTGATATTGATTTTTGGGTTTATCGTGAACAGTGTTTTAAATAACACTTGTTCTTTAACCCGATAATTAATGAATGTGATTTGGGTTTGTCGTGAATGGTGTCTTCACTAACACTGTTCTTGAACCCAGTTGAGAAAAGATTAAATCTTTTTATTTAGATTTAATGAAGTGTACCAATTAAATAATATTTAATTGGAATTGAATTGATATTGATTTTTGGGTTTATCGTGAACAGTGTTTTAAATAACACTTGTTCTTTAACCCGATAATTAATGAATGTGATTTGGGTTTGTCGTGAATGGTGTCTTCACTAACACTGTTCTTGAACCCAGTTGAGAAAAGATTAAATCTTTTTATTTAGATTTAATGAAGTGTACCAATTAAATAATATTTAATTGGAATTGAATTGATATTGATTTTTGGGTTTATCGTGAACAGTGTTTTAAATAACACTTGTTCTTTAACCCGATAATTAATGGGATGTGACTTTGGGTTTATCGTGAACCGTGTTTTTAAATGACACTGATTCTTTAACCCAGTCACAGATTAAAACTAAGTGGAGTTTTAATGAATCTTTAATTAGATTGAAAAGATCGAGAATGGAGTATCACCAGTTTTGCTCCAAGCGATAGTTAAATCTTTAATTAGATTTGAACGTGAAATTTAGAAACTAACTGTCGGTTAGCCAAGCAGAATGGTTTTCTGGATATTGATCTGATGTTGGTTTCGGCCTTCGGGGTTAATGTTTGGGGAATTATTCTCTTGATTAATTTACGGTTAGTGACTAATGAATTGGAATGAGGCGTATGTTGTGTTTGTGTAACACTTTTAGAATATATACGCGAGTTATTCGGAAAGACCGGGTTTATCCCATTCTGAATAACTGATACGACGATAAGTCGAAGATGAAGACGATGGTCGAAGACCGGAGGTCTTCACGTCGTTTGGGTGATAACTGATGATCTTGATTGGGCTGTACACCCAAGAAGATGGAAACAGTTAGTGATCGTCCAGACGTACTTGGAGATCGATGGATATGCGGGGTACTAGGTGCCTCCGGTTTCGTTCAGGCCCAGAACGGACTTGTAAATGGACTGTGTGTCTGACATCGGATTTCATTCTGTGTGACTGATATCGGTTGCATAGGATGGTTTGCCTGTGTGGCATGCTAAGATGCAAATGATCAAGGCTTCTGTTGAAAAGCAAAGTCTTGTGGTGATGATCAAAGCACGGCCTTTGTGGCGTAGCTTTGTGTAACGTTTACCTCGCGTGTTTCACACCAGGTATGAACCAAAAACGGGAGACGGACCTCAGGGAGGACTTGCGTTTCTTTCTAGTTAGAAGTGGCGTCAGTGGTTTTACACGCCCTGACGAGTTTGACTTATGTGGTTGTTGCTGTTGCGAGGCGCCTCGGTTATATCGGTTTCGGCCGATGCATTCTGGTCGGCTGACGGACCAGACTTACACCCCATAGGGTGGGGAAACGTAGTGTTCAGGCATAATAATCCACATCGGTGGACCGGCCCTGACGATCTAAAGGCTTGCCTGCGCGCTTGCCTGTGGCTCGGGCTAGAGAGTCACGAATCGGTTGAGGACTATCTTTTGCCTCGGTTCATAGACGGAAATCCAATTTCCAAATACGTGACTTTGCGGTTTTATTTGTAAACCTATATATGGCGACATGATATATGGTACCCATGCCGCCTATGATTGATACTTATGATTTGAAGTCGTTTATACACTATGCACTTATTATAGTATCAAATGATTTGTTTTAAACGTATCAAGCATACTTTGGCTGTTATAAGGGAAAACCCTATCCTCGACTGCGTTGCATTGTGTGATGGGACCTGGGTCTTATAACAGCTTCATTTTTCTTTATTTAGCATTGCGCTGTTTGTTTTATGCACTGGTATTTTTGGGAGGAAACCCGTTCCGTGTTATACGGCGTGGTCCCTTGATTTACCTTTGAAAATAAAAGATTAATAACTGTTTTAGTTCTCACACCGGTCACATGACTGACCTGGAGTTTATTGTTTTAACCTAAACTCTGGGTGCCCTTATTTTGACACGGGCAGCTAGTAGTTTTGGTTTTGCAGATTTATATTCACAGGATCCTGGTTTACAGCTGGAACGATATCCGGAAAGCTTTGTATCCGTATATCTCATTCTAGTTGTGTATTGTATTATTTTCCGCTGCTATGGATTTAAATGTAATTTAAATCTCTGATATTTCTGTGTAATATTCATTTATACTCTGTATATTCTTGTAATCTGGTACATTGTTGTAACATACAATGAAATGTTCTTCTGTATGCGTTCTGTTTTGTCGTGTTCTCAAACGATAGGGCGTTTCGAACGGCCTGGATCGGTTTAGCGACTGGTTCGGACCGAGCGAAATTCCTTGCCGTCACAACCAATTTCGTTTACCATTGTGTCCCACACCACGAGATTTACGATATCAGTTAATTCCCATTATTTCATCTCGAAGGGTGCAGAAAGGTGTGGTTTTTAAATAGGGAAATACTTATTTAAAACCAATTCATAAAACAATTATTGAAAACCGTTTGTTTTCTTTCGAGAATCAACATATATTACAAAAATATATTTTATACTAGTGTTTTGAGGCAATTTATATTTCAAAATCAAATCAAAAAACTTATTTTAGCCCCAAACCTATAAAGAAATCGAAATTTACTTATATAGCGAAAACTAGTCTAAAACGTGCAACATGTGTCCAATATCATCAAAAAGTCATCAGAATCTCAACCATGAATCATCATAAATTTCCTCAAAATCTAGAGTTTATATTTTGGAAGATATGGACTCGGCTTCACAAGATAACAAGGTAGTGAACCAAGTCACAAAACCATAGAAAATCACTTAAAAATCAAGTATTAAGGCATAAAAATGCACCAAGAAATCAATTTTAGTTGCTACTCTCAACATAGTTTCGAATGACCAGTTGACCTCCGATTGTTCTAAAATTTGATATGCACAAACTAGAAAGATTGAATTTCAAATTAAAAAGGAATCACTAAAGTCCGATATCACACGAAAACGTTATTAAGCTCCAAACTTGGACCCATAACTGAATTTCATCTTGGACTGAAATCACTTACAGGTCTAACTTTAGGACCTGTTTTGTATGGCCAAACGACCTCGGATTGGCATGAAAATTTGCAATATGTAGATAAAGTTCCAAGATTTACAAGTCAAAAAGATTCTTCCAAAACGGATCAATAATGAGGGAGATATAACACCTAGAAGTTGGACTTGGGCGCTATTATCGCCCAAATATGCTACAGGAACACATAGGTGCCATAGAAAAGGCCTACTACTCAATTTTATCAAGGTGGGTCGACCCAAAACCATGGTGGGTCGACCCCTGGGTTGACCCATGTGTAAAGTGGGTCGACCCACTTTACAGACTTCGCTTCTGCACCAATTCCTAATGAAACTCCTACTTCTAGAACGTATTCTGACAGCCAAACGACGTCGGATCACGCAGAAAATTGACTTTCTTGTTCACAAGATACTCTACAGCAACATGCAAAAAGTTCTACATCAAAACACTTAAAGACCAAAGAGATATGATAGCCATAAGTGGGACTTTGGCTGTGATTTTTCAGCTTAGAAATAAGATGAACAACGTATAGGATTTTGTTCGTAAAACTTACAGATTAATATCAAATCTCACTGAAACTATAAAATTGTGAGTAAACACTCATGTTAGTTTTGATTACAGCAGGATTAAGACAAAATGAGGTGCAAAGAAGCTTGAAAACACAAAAGAGACATGCTAATCACTTGTAGATTGCATTACAGTAGCATGCAAAAGGGAAACTTACTGTAACTAAGCAATTCTTAATAAAATCAAATGAAACTTGTATTAGATTAGTATTTTGGAGTAATTACATGTTGTTATGTCATTTAATCAACAAAATCATTGGTTTGCTTATGGGTTTGAGGCACTAGAGTTTGAAAGAAAAAAAATGGGTTTTCTCACATTTCCTTCTTCTTTTTCACTGAAGAAGAAAGGCTGAGGAGAAAATGAACGTACTTTTCATTCTCTCCGGATCTTTCTTCAACTTAGGTTAGTAATTAGGCCTCTTAACAACCCATTTAATCCCATAGCACTATAATTAATTATTAATTAGGCTTTGTAAATATGTAATTAGCCTATAAAACAATGATTTATACCAAATTTTACACTATAACCACACCCAACATTTGGTATAACACAAAGATGATCAAATAAAAATTGTCAACATTATTTTTAAATACGTGTTAAAGCTTATTGTATTTAAAACTTCTCATTTCACAACAAAAATTTGTAGTGTACAATATAATTACACAATTTACAGAAATAATTTTGTCCATATTTGTGTAGCTTTTATAATGCAATCAAATTAAATATTTTAAATGAATTAATCTTAATACATTAAATTGTTAAAACTTATTAAACACTTATTTTGACAGAAAATATATTTCGTATGTGTTTATCACTACTAATTTCCCCATAAAAATATTTTAACTCTTCTTATTTATGTGTTACACCAGATATTATCATTTGTTAATATTTTTAGTTGCCAAATTACTTAATTCTTACAAAAAAAATATTTCACAATTTATTACTAATTTCACATTTAACCAAACTAAGCCTCAAATTTGATCACTTGAGCATGATTAACCCCACAACAAAACTACAAAGCTTCAAATTATAATTAACACGAATAATTAAGTCAAATAACAAAATTAACGATATATTCAACTTAATTATTATCCGATTATTTATAATTAAATAGATAAGCATCCTGAAACTTAATTACCAAAAAACTCGGGTTGTTACATCTGGGCTCTTATTTATAGAAAATTGGGGCCCTGTTTGGTAATGTCTCTACTAGAAGCCCGCTTTTGGTCCATGCTCTTGGTGTCGACCCATTTTTGTAGCTTTCGGTGGCGGCTTCTGGGTGTTGGTCCTCTTGGTTTCGATACAACTTCTCTTCCAAAATTTTATTGCCTCGACGCTTCTAGTTTGGAAGCAAAATCCGGTGTCGGCCTATCTTTAGAAGATGCTTCACTGTTTCTCCTTTTTATACGGTATCGCTACCTAGCCTGTTAGTAGCGATAGCACTTTTGCTGGAGCTTCTGCCTTGTTGCTAATCATTTGCCTTCACTGTTCTTGGTATCGTGTCCTGATGCTTGACTTCGTCATTATTCACCAGTATCAATAGCAAACTTCACCGATACCGATAGTACCCCAGTTGTTCTCATGTTAGTTATTGGCATTGTCTCTCCTTTGGTGGCTTTGCACTCTGGTGTCGAATCATGTGCTTTCGGCTTCCTCTATTGTTTTGCTTTCGGTATCGGTTTAATTCTTTTAACCTTGCTTTTTGGGTATCTACTTTGTCCGCTTGTTTCTCTTCCACTGGTACCGAAACCGGATTAACTCCTTTCCCTTTAATATCGGCACCAAGCCAACTGTTCCCAACACGTTTGTGCCGATAGCATGCTTTGTACTTTCTTGATTTGGTATCAACACCAAGCATTTGATCTTCTGTTGAGGCTGATAACGTCCTTAATTTCGGTATCGGCTCCTACACGATATCCCTTCACCTTAGCTTGGTTTCGGTGTTGAATTCTGGTAGTAACATTTTCCCCTAGTGAAGGGGTATTTCTGACTTTTCACGTCAGACATTTTTCTTTTGCTTTCAATATCTTTGTTTGGAGCTTTACTTGTATTTCTCATGTATAAATTTCAGCAACTCATATTTCGTGTCAGTCTTTTACTCATAGTAGGTTGTATATAACTATTTTGTGATATTATGTTCAATGTTACGAAGGTATGAGCCTAATCACACTTTAAGCCTACAACGGGGTAGTATAATCATTCATACCTTATACTTTATTGGAATAGCGATCAACAATGCTCTTATAACTTAGAAACTTTCCTGTATAAGGTGTGTGGAACACTTATCATCATCATAAGGTTAAGTCATGGAAAACCCAAGGTGTTTACCCAACGGTTCAATAACCCTTTATCGGAAACAAGATGGTAAGCCTTTAGAAATATACAATCCAAATTAATGCATTAATAATAGAGTATCAAAAATCTAAATCTGATAATAATGAATAGAAGATCTGAAACCCAGACTAGGGTATTTAATAGAAAACCGGAAATCCATTTCTGGTAAATGAAAGAAGTCCCGAACCAACCCTATATTTTGGTATTGATGATAGAAGACCAGAAACTCATTTCTGGTAATAACAGAAGCCTCGAACCATAATCCAGATTCAGGTATTAATGATATTAGATCAGAAATCCACTTCTATTATTTTTAGAAGTCCCGAACCATAACCCAGATTCAGGTATTAATGATAGTATACTAGAAATCCACTTCAGGTATTTATAGAAGTTTCGAACCATAACCCAGATTCAGGTATTAATGGTAGTAGACCATGAATCCCGAACTATAACCCAGATTCAGATATTAATGACAGTAGACCAGAAATCTGTTTCTTGTATTTATAGAAGTCCCGAACCATAACCCATATTGAGGTATTAATGATAGTAGACCAGAAATCCACTTCTGGTAATCGATAGTTTTGTTACCCCCTTCAAGTTTAATTTGTAAAGTAGAGGATTTATGTTCTTTACGAGCCACTCTCTGGGCTTTTTATCGTCAAAGCAGAGAATGTACATGCTTTGTGAGCCACTCTTTGGGATTCTAATCGTCAAAGAGAGGATTTACGTGATTTGTGAGTCATTCTCTGGGCTTTTTATCCCTTCTGCAGGATAGTGTGTAAGGAGAGGATGTACGTGCTTACAGTGCTCCTTTTGAGCTTTCGTTCCCTTCTGCAGGATACGATCGAAGACATAAGCAAAGGAAAAGCATGCTCTTCTACGAGCAGAGGCATGATATGCTTAATCGAAGCAGAGGCGGGGCGTGCTCTTCTAAGAGCATAGGCATGGCATGCTTATTGTGCTCCTTCAGAGAATTCGTTCCCTCCTGCGGGATACGAAGACTTAAGCATAGGTAAGTCATGCTCTTCTGTGAGCTGAGGCAGACATGCTTAGACATAGCAGAGGTAGGGCGTGTTTATTTAGATGCTCTGTCCAGACCATTTCTGGCATAGATCAGAGGCTTACGCTTTTGATGCTTTAATCTGGAACTTTCTTATTTGGATGCGGGTAAAGGCTTAGAACCTACCTTCCTTCGGGAGATTCCTTACCCTGGCTATCTTGCCAGTGACAAGGGTTTTATTTCCATCGTAGGTTGTTCCACCCATTTCGGGAAGTTTCAAATTTTGAGAGGTTTTCCATACCCTTAATCATGTGGATGTTCTCAAGGAGACCTCTTATTCACTTGTAGTTGAAAAGTAAGGCATCAAGTGTTCTGCATTCCATGTTCTAGGTATGAGATCACCATTCGGTTTGCAGAGTCGTTATGCTCCAGGTGTGAGCTCTTGATGAATAATCAAGGGTCCTTCCCAGTTTGGGCCAAGGGGACCATCTGCTGGATTCTTTGTGTTGGTCATTACCCTTCGTAAGACCAAACCTCCTTTTCGTACGACTCTCGTTTTTACCCTTAAATTGTAGTACTTGGTGATTCTTCTTTGATATTCAATTGTTCTAATGGTTACTTCATCTCTTAACCCTTGAATTAGGTCTAAGGATTCCCTTTTTAATTCTTGATTATGATCAAATGCATAAGCTATCCTTCTGTGTGAAGAGATCTCAACTTCAATTGGAAGCATAGCCTCACATCCGTCTGTTAGAGAATATGGAGTGTGTCCCATTGCCGTCTTGGCGGAGGTTATAAATGCTTAAAGAACTAGTAGAAATTCATCTGCCCAATTTCCTTTAGCTTGGTTTAGCCTTTTCTTTAAGATTGACTTTATGGTTTTATTTGCAGCTTCAACGACACTGTTTCTCCCTTGGATGTGCTACAAAAGAGAAACTTTTATGATTCCATTTTTATCACAAAACCATGTGAATTCTTCACTTTCAAATTGTCTTTCATTTTCCGATATGATCTTATAAGGAATTCCAAAGCATGTGACTACATTCTTTATCACTAATCTTAGCACCTTTTTGATTAGATAGTTGGGAGTGATTCTGCTTCAACCTATTTGGTAAAGTATTCATTGGCTACTACTGCATACTTAGATCCTCCTTTGGAGAATGGTGAGGGTCCAATTAAGTCTATTCCCCATACATCGAAAGGCCATGGACTTGAGATGGAAGTCACGTCACTTGGAGGCAATAGGGGTATTCTAGAATACCTTTGGCATTTTTTGCATTTCCTAACATACTTCGTTGCTTGACTAACCATTTGCAGCCAATAGAAGCCTTGTCACATAACTCTCTTGGCTATCTTAATTCCGTTAGAATGATTTCCACATAAACCCTCATATGTTTCTTTTAACAAATTGAGCCCATCTTCAAGGCTTACACATCTCAAGTATTGGAGTGAATGCCCTTTTTTGTAAAGCACCTTGTCCATAATTATGAAGGTAGAGGCTTGGCGTTTAACCTTCCTAGCATCTTGCCTACTAGCAGGTAAGGTTCCATTTAAGAGATAATCTATGATGGGGGACATCCAAGTGTTCTCATAACAGAAATCTTTTTCAATTGGCACGGGTTCCTCACTAGGAGCAATGTCCTTTTCCTCTTCAGTCTCTTTTGCCAAAGTCTGATATCTATTCAATACTAGCAGTTTCTTTCCTAATTCGGGCACCTCTTTCTCAATGCTAGGCTTTTCCTGATATCCTATAGGGATTATTCAAGTTTAAGGCGCTCCTCTCGAGTAGGTTAGTTTTCCAAAGAGTCGGCTTGAGAGTTTTCCCCTCTTGGGATCTGATGTATGGAAAAGTATTCGAATTGAGTGAGCATCTCCAGTATTCTCTTCACATATAGCACTAATCGGGCATCCTTGGTTTGGTAGTTTGCTTTATCTGGTTTACCATTAGCTGTAAGTTGCTAAAGATCTCAATCCGCGGTGTCTTTAAATGTAGTGTCAAATTCAATCTTGCCACCATCGAATCATATTTTGACATATTGTATGTTGCAGCGAAATTCAGCTTCATTGCATAATGCAATCGATGTTTGTCAGGTGTGATTATTATATACCCAGCCTCTACTCCATCTTCATTTGAAGCTCCATCCACAAATAACTTCCATTTAACCTGCAGATCATTTTCCTTTGTTGACTGTTCTGTAACGAAACTTGTGCACTCATTTACAAAGTATGTTAGAGCCTTCCCTTTAATCGCTGTTCGAGGTTGGAACTCAATTTTGTACTGGCTAGGCTCGATTCCCCACTTTACTAACCTTCCAGAGGTTTTTAGCACATTGAAAATTTGTTTGAGGGGAAAGTTGGTTAAAACCTTAATGGAATGTTCCTGAATGTAATCTCTAAGCTTAAGTGCTGTAAGTATTAGACAATAGGCTAACTTCTCTACTATGAGGTATCAGATTTGTAACACCCCACCTTCGTTAAGGTCACTCCCAAAGGGAATGCCTTAACTTTGATGGAGCGTTTTAGTAGACAGAACATAAATTTACAAGACAGATAAAACAATATTTGAAAAATTAATAACTTTATTACAACAGAAACCGAAGTAAGTTTGGTTACATCTTTTCAAATCACAATATCAGAATTCAAGTACAAAATATCAGTCTTGTACAAAAGCCTTCAGAATGCATAGTTTTTAAAATCATAAACTACCATGGAAAGATAGAGCCAAGGCCAAGCGATACTTCAAGCAGAGGAAATCCGAATCAAGCTCCTATATTTCCACCCTAAAAACCTGTGTGGGGGGGGGGACGAAAGAAAAGGGGCAAAAACAAGCAAGGTCAGACATAAAGTCTGGCAAGTCCAGTGACTTTCAGCATATGAACAGATAATAATATCATGACATGAAAATAAAGCTGGATAAGAGAAAACAGCAACATGAGTAACATGTATACTTAAGCTAAACAGAAGAAACAGAATGATATAGCCCAAGTTATGCTTCTTACTTACATCTTACTTTTCTGCACTAATACTAGTATAACAGGATTAGGTGCTACCCTAATGTCTAAACTGATACAGAAACGGAACAGAATAATCTATACAGAAACAGAATGCCAGTAATGGGCCTTTACCACCCCAACAGACAGAAGGTACATAAACGGAATCAGAGACGGAAACAGAATAATCCCTACGGAAACAGAATGTTAGAATTAGGTGTAAACTAGTAAATGGGCCTTTACCACCCCAACAGACAGTACCACGCAGAAACAGACATGTGTTACCACCCAACAGAAACAGACGGTACCCCAATGGAAACAGACAGAACTAAGTGTACCCTAAATCTACCCCCAAGCGATCGGCTCCCTAATACATAAATACCCTGTGCCAACCCCACAGAAGGGTGTATCACTCCCTAAAGTTGCAACCTTTGAATGACACAGGCCTATTTACAGATGTCACGGCGTCTTACATCCTCAGAGGCAGACCGGGATCCATGCACGCACATGACCCGGTTGGAACCCACCATCAACACCCCTCACCATTATCAGAATGAACCGCTTATAATTAGTTCAGTAAGCGTGCCCGGACCCTACCTACTGTTGGGTTATAGTTTTGATACCACAAAGGGCTACTGACTAATATGGGTCCCAAACAACAGATGACACAAGTATTTTCCCTCCTAACCTTATGTCCCCAGACTAATGGATTTCAGATTAACTTGTTTACAAGTTTTCAGACTTACAGAGTTCTGATCAACTAGTTCACAGATCAGAAAATCAAGTCAACAGGTTTTCAGACTAACGGATCAGATGTACAGTTTTAACAGACTTACAAATTGTCTAACTTTGTATTGGGCCTACAGATTCATGAAACAGGTTTATTAATTCATCAGTCCAGTTAGTTTATCCCTATCTACCCAACACGTTTTAGACATCCTATTTATCTCAGATTTGCATTAATTAAATATTAATGCGCAGACCTCTCACATTAGGTCGGTAGCTTGTGGCCGCTGGATAAGACGGGCGGTTCCGGGCAGACTTCTGCCACAAGCCAGACCTAACCTCGTGTCTAAGCATATTTAGTTATGCCTATGACCTCTCACATTAGACTAGCAGTTTGCGGTTGCTGGTTAAGCCGGTTGGGTCCGGGCCGGCTTCTACCGCAAACATGAGTCTAACCTTGTGCCTCAGCATTTTTATTATAACCAGTTTATTCCATTACAAATTGTACAACTATCAGACTAACAGATTTGACTTCTTTTCAAGTCGCAGCAGATTAATCAAATTAACATGTTTTACTCAATCTTAGATCGAGCCTACGGATTTTCATACACAAATTACAATCATTCAACTTTTCCGCAGATTTAACAGATTTAGCAGTTCTGGCGGTTCAACAGATTTAGCAGAATTAGGCAACTCAACGGATTTAGCAGATTAGGCACAATTAGCAGATTAGGCGATTCAACATATGTAATAGTTTAGGCAATTCAACAGATTAAACAGGTAACAGATTTAGCAGATTAGGCAAATTTAACATATTAAGCAGATAACAGTTTTAGTCGACTTAAACATTCCTTAAAGTCCTATTCATATATCTTGCCTAATTCATAAAGTAAGCCTAAATTTATATGCCCAAATTATGGTCATAATCCACCATATATCATATGTCCCAAATTTTAGTTAAACTTGCATAGTTCAGAATATTCTCCAAAAACCTTACATATAAATTATGCAAAATATAGCCATTGATTACAATCCATGTCACGTATCCAAAAAAAACCCTTTACTTAGGTGTATTCACACTTAACAATCATCAAATCTTAATATGGATCTTTACACCTAAGTTATATGCAAATTAATTCTTTTTTTTTTCAAATTCCAGACTATAAAATATAGTATGTCCAAATCTAGATCTTGAATTATAACTTGTACTATGCATCCAAATCAGTTACATGTTCACAGTTAAACTTTATGCCCTAAATCCCAAGTCATATATCTAATATTCTTTATGCCTCAAAACTCAAGACATACGTTAAATACACCTTATGTTTTAAATACAACATGCCCAATTATATGCCTCAGAATTATATTCTAAGTTACAACCTATGTTCTTTATGTTCTAAGTCACAATAATCCTTTCCTTCCAAGTCATAGATCGTCTTATGCAATATGCCTCAAGTTTATGTCCAGAATTACAACATGCGTTGTATCCTCAAATTAATTACAAATTGATTTTGCCCAAATATGCCTCATTCAATATTCTTCCCAAATTTAGCGTTTATGCGTTCATCTCTTATGAGACTTTGCTCAGGCTCGTGGTAGCCTGGCTATCTAATAAAAAGAAAGAGGAAGAAATACGGAACAAACAGAATAATAAAACAGAGGAACATATCAGATAAATAGAAAAAGGGCATAATCTCAGATTCAGTTTTATAATTATGTCAAGATCATGATTAAACTTCATATTGGAAAATAACTGCACTTGCCTTGATTGGATTATATAAGAAGAGGTGCAGTAGTTCTCTTTTAATCTAATCCAGATTTGGAAGAAGATGCACTAGTTCTAGATTTGATTCCAGCAGAGTAGCGACGCCATTATTTTATTTATTTATTCCTATTATCTCAGAGGCAGCATAAGGAGAGAAGAATGGTGTAAAAAGAATGGGGCTAGGGCGCTGTTTATATAGGATTAGGCGAGCAAATCTAGACTGAAAACGAGGCCAGATACATCAGAATGAACCCAGGCTCAAAACTGGCTTTGGGCACCAGGTCGACCCCAAGGTCGACTGGTGCTTGGGAGGTCGACCATAGTGTCGACCACCAGGTCGACCTGGTCCTGAGCGGGAAAATTCCCGCCCACTCCGCGCTGGGATTTGAATTCGAATTTCGAATTCGAATTTCGAGCTGTTTTTGATTCTGAAAATTCATGAAACTTCGGAGGGTCATATCTCCCTCATACGGACTCCGTTTCTCGAAAACTCGAACTCGATTTCATGTAGAATTTCGAGACGAACGCAATGGCGCAACCTGTTTTCCCTTATTCTTAATTTAAAATTTAATTTGGCCTTGATTTATGGTCTTAACATGTTATTAAAATACGGGTTGTTACATTCTCCCCTACTTAAAGGATTTCGTCCCCGAAATCTTCAAGTTAAGAAGAACGCATCCTATCATCCAATCATCCATCTACTCAACCATTATTCACAAGCAAACATTGTCCTTAAAATATTTCTAATGATGTATGAACTTATGCAAGAGTGTGTGTATATGTACTTATCTGATGCAAAGATCAGGTGGTCCACTGATTCAGTTGACCTTCTTAATGCAAATTATATCAGTGCCATGAGTCCAACATGTATGCAATTTTCCTATTTGATACATATCATTTCTATATGAGTGCATAACCGTTCATTCATATGCAACATCCATGTGCTGAGTCAACCATTTTGCATCCATAAAAAAATGCACACACATCCATATGCAGTATGAGAGTGTTTTTGAGCCGATCTAGTGCCTAGTGTGTGTATATGCATCCACGAGCAATCACTAGCAACCACTTGCATCCACTTGCAACCATCAAACATAACATGTCTCAAACACATGTTTACACCCATTAGTTTCTACCTAAAGGTCGAAGGATAAAGTCGAGTGATAGAAGCAAGTATAATTAAAACTAAAGCTAGGTCCCCATTAGACATCGGTTTAAGAGAATAACCCCCTAAGTATCAACCCCGAAGACCGAAATCAACATCAGATTAATACTCAGAGAATCACTCCCATTAAACAAATGCCCAACTGGAAATCTATTTCACACTTTGAGTAAAACTCCTATCCTTTTCAGAAACCTACAGACTACTGATACAGATCAGATTATCAAATGATTCTTAGGAAACTAAGCACGATAAAAACTCATAATGTATGCGTCATGGTCAACTTAACGCCCAACACTGATGCCCTCAAACCCCAACTTATCATAAACAGATGAGTTGTAACCCTCATGGGGTCTGAGACTATAACGGAACCAGAAACAAGACTAGTATTAAAGTGCAGAGTTTCAATTACAGAATCAAAATGCCAGAATCAGAAAGAGTTTTTAACTCCTCAATCAGATAAGGAAATTAAACCTTCTACATAAATTTTCTTATTTCTACCCTATCTACCAGTCACTTGAGCATTCGCCTGTCCTCCAGAAGTGGGTTCTGCCCTCTGCCCTTGCCCCCGTTTCTTTGGGCAGTCCCTTGTGAAGTGCCCCATTTCTCCACAGTTGAAGCAAGTGCCCTTCCTTTTTCTGCAATCCTTGTTCAGATGGGTCGAGCTTCCACAAGTAAAGCACTTCTTCTCCTTCTTATCTTCAGTCTTCTCATCCTTCTTTTATGTGTCCTTTTTGGGCCCCGCCTTCTTGTTCTTTGGTCCTTCAAGCTTTTCCTCTTTCTTTTTTACTTTCGGCTTCCTCTTCATGCATTAACGCCATGTCCACCAATTTTTCGAAGGTTGCCCCCATAGGAATGTGGGACATCACCAATCCGTGTAGCGGCTCATTCAAACCTTTAGCAAATATTAGTGCCTTCTTATGCGGTGTATTTACCAATTCTAAGACGAATCTTGCCAATTGATTAAACTTGTTGACATACTCTCTCACCGATAAATTCCCTTTCTTCAACGCCAAGAACCTTTCTACGTATAGACTCTCTTCTGCTCGTGAGAGAAATTTCATCTCGAACCTGTGCCTGAAATCCATCCATCTCTCTACCGGACGCTCTCCATTTGTGACCTCCCACCAAAAAGAAGCTTCGTCCTTAAGCAACCATACCGCCAACTGTATCTTCTGCCTATCGTCCACCTCGAAGATAACGAACAAATCTTCAGTTTCTTTGAGCCAGTTCCTTGCTTCCACAAAGGATTCAGTTCCATTAAAGTTCTTCCCACCCATGGCTTGAAAGTCTCTACATATCTTCGGGAAAGTATTCACGTGCGGAGGAGGAGGAGGAATCGCTGCAGTTGGGGGAGGAGGGACGTTTGTTGGGCCCGCATCATTAGCCCTAGCTTCTAGGTACCTCCTGAACCAGCCAGGTATCGGTATGCCCTCCGGGAGGTTAAGATCCCCAGACATGCTGAAACGAAAGAAAAAGGAAAGATTCAAAAAAAAGAATAGAAAGATAGGCTATGGCTTTGGGGATTATGTTTTTCAAAATAAACTCTACTTTTGAAAATACTTCTCTTTTTAAAAAAAAAAAAACCTTTTTGAAAATAGTTTTCCAAAACTTTTTATCAAATCCGGTAACCTTCAGCTCTGATACCAAGTGTAACAACCTACCTCCGTTAAGGTCACTCACAAAGGGAATGCCTTAATGTAATGACCCGCATTTTCCAGGGTTATAATTAATTTATTTAATTGTTTAAAATAGTGATATAGGGAATTTAATCGTCGTTAATTAAATAATATGGAATATTTAATTAAATTAAATAATTTAAATAATATATTTAATTCAGAAATAATCGAAAATATTGGGAATCACAATATTCTGTGAACGGGGTCATCCCCGAGATTTAATTCAGCTTAGAGTTGAATTATATTGACGAATATATTCAATCGACGTCAGTTTGAACGTAGAATTACAATATAATTAAAATAGAGCTTGAAATGGCACGGCAGTTCGCTATTTGGCGATTTGAACTTCAACAGGACATACAGGGTTCGTTTTAAATCGGATTTCTGTGAAACAAGAAACGTGTGGAGCTGGTGAAGTATATCTTTATAGTGGAAGAGAAAAATTAGGATTTCGTCGTGTAGATTTTGATTCACGTCCAAATCAAATTTTGAAATAGTCGTTATAGAACCGTTTATCGACCGTATCGGTTTATTCGATATAACTAGAAATCGGGTTTGAATTTAGACAGGGTTCTTTTGGGAAGTAGTGATAATTTAATTTTTAGAAATTTATGGTAATTTTTAATTAATTAAATAAGCAACTTTTTATTTGGAGTATTTGGCACCCTGTATCGACATTTCGGGGTTTCACAATATGAGTCCATCTACCGGTATTATTACATTTTTGGGACCAGAGCACGTCACTCATTTAAATGGTATCTTTGTTTCTGTCCATAGCAGTCCCTACGTGAACAGGATATTTCATAGTACGGTACACTCTGTTTTTAACTTGAAACAAACTAAACTGAATGGTTAACTGGTCAAACGAACTCGAAATTCAACGAAACAAGTTTCATACGAAACCTTAGGAAGTGGTCTAGTGAAACGTCAAGGCCTCATATTTTTAAGTTTTTTTTTGTAATTTTAAAGAATTAATGCTCGGTGTTTTTCATCGATATTTTCTAAGGGATTTTTACAAACGGTGTCGGAATTCGACGAAACCTGTCCCATTGGGTCCGGAATATTTTTCTATGCTAGGAATAGCTTAGTTTGTCAAAAACAGAAGTTAAAATTGTAGTAAGTTTGAGCCATTTCTCATTTGCAAGGGTATGGACAATAGAATAGTATTAAATCCTTTCCCATTTTTCTATAAATAGTCCAACAGCCTTAAGACCTAATATTCATTCCTCTCAAAAACAAACGGCCGCCACTTTGCTGAAGGAAACCAAACGAGTTTCAATTCAAGAAAAAAAATCAAACAGATCATTCAAGAATCTGGAAATCACGAAATCAAGATCTCTGAAATCGCCGTAACATCCTCTTCGATTTGATGCTGCTTTTGTTGGGTTCGACGTTGGTTCTATGTTGCTGGTTTTCTGAACCGCACCTAGGGTTTGGCGACTCAGCAAATTTGAAGGCGTCGGTTGGATTTATGAGTTCATACTTGAGTTGAGGAGGGATGGTGGTGACAGTAGAGGAGTTGGTGAAGGGATGATCGAGCATGTGTTTCTGGAGGATGAGCTGTTTGGAACATGGAAGGGTGTGTGTGACAAGTACAGGCGAGGAACGATGGGAGAATGAGGCAGTGGCGGGGTAGTCTTGTAGTTGGAACTGACGATGCAAGGAGGGGAGTGGCGGGTTGTGAACAGATCGGGGAAGAGGCATTCTGGAGTCCACGCAAGTGTTGAATCGAGATATGTACCGGTGGAGGCGTTATGAACACTTATGTATTTGGGGAAGGAATACAATACGGTCGGAAATGTTTTGGGCACGTACGGGCATTGGGCCGTGAGATAGAACATGGGTATTGGGCTTGGAAAAGAATGTAAGGTCCCTTTATTAAATAAGTTAGTTTTATTTTTTTTAAATCTAAATAGTATGTTAACTTTAAGCAGTCATAACTTATTCATATGAAATCAGAATCACGAACCGTAAGTTGCGTTGGGGTCGTATGGACGGGAGCAACACAATGAGACTGACTGGAAGTCCATCGGAGCTCGTTACAATTTATGGCGAAATAAATTGTCCAACTGAATCAAATTACGCAAACCGTTATTTAACGATTAACACGCCAATGTGAGTAAAACTCACTAATTCTGAACAGTTATATTTTTATAACGTATTTTTAGAACTGTTAATCATCTGTTGATTGCTGTGTGTTGGTTGATTGATTGAACTGCTAGTCAGTTAGGGAAAATTATATATATATATAATTATATATATAAACCGTTAAATATTTATATATTGATTCTGCTATCAGAATAATTTATATTGAACTGAAAGTGATGATAATCATATTGTGTAACATCTGTGGATGCAGGGAGACAGGTTGGAGGAATCCGACTGGATTCTCAACTGTTTTTTTTTTCATATATTGTTATATGATGTGATATAAAATCTGTGGGCGATTATATGTGCTTGGACGATATTGAACATCGTAATTTGATATGATTGAATACCATAACATACCGAAATGTTGATAATGGGATTTCAAAGTGATATTTATAAATAAAAGATATTTATAAAGTGGAATATTTATAAATAAGAAATGTTTATAAATTGGAATATTTATAAATAGGAGATATTCAAAAAGGAAATAATTACAAACCATTTTCTTTTTGAATGGAAATGCCTGTGTGGCGGGTTTGGGGATTTTCCCGATGCTCCCGTTACAAAGGAGGTTATGGCGAATTTTTCAGAGAATTTAAGGAGTTAGAATATTTCAAGAATAAATTTGAAAAGGAAATATTTGTAAACCATTTACAAATAGAATTGAAAAGGAAACGTTATAAAAAGGAAATCATTTTTAAAGTGTAGAACCGTTATTTAAAAGTAAATCTTTTCAAATGAATAAAACGTTGTTAAAAAGTAAATCTTTATAAAGTGAATAAAGTAAATCGAATATGGTATTCGAAAGGAGTTAAATCGAATATGGTATTCGAAGGGAGTAAATCGAATATGGTATTCGAAAGTTAGTAAAACGAATATGCTATTCGAAAGGGGTTAGTCGAGTCGAGTTAGTTGAATAGAGTTAACGAGTTCAGTAGAGTTAACCAGTTCAGTAGAGTTAACCAGTTCAGTAGAGTTAACCAGTTTAGTAGAGTTAACCAGTTCAGTACAGTTAACCAGTTCAATAGAGTTAACCAGTGAGTTAAGTAAGTCAAGTTAACCGGTTGAGTTAATTAAGTCGATTTAATCAAGTCGAGTTGATCGAGTTAGAGTTACTCAGTTAGAGTTAATCGATTAGAGTTAAAACGAACTAGAGTTAATCAAATATAGTTATTTGAGACAGAGTTAGTCAAACATAGTATTTAGGGTAAGTTGCCATCTCGTACGACTGCTAGCGTAATTCGCAGGGCTGTAAATAGCCTACGGCGGTCGGATGTTTCCTGAGAGAGTCAGGCGTAACCATTGTGATCGCTGCGATCTAGAGTCAAGCGAATGAAGTTAAATCGAATATTTGTTATTCGATAGGAGTTAAGTTCTTGAGTTAGATTATCGAGATAAGTTAATCGAGTTAAGTTCTTGAGTTAGATTATCGAGATAAGTGAGTCGAGTTAAGTTCGTCGAGTTAAATTAATCGATGTTAGTTTCATCGAAAGGACTTAATCGATGTTAGTTTCATCGAAAGGAGTATCGATGTTAGTTTCATCGAAGGGAGTTATCGATTAGTTAAATCGAAAGGAGTTATTAATTAGTTAAATCGAAAGGAGTTATCGAATTTAGTTATTCGAAAAGGAGTTATCGATTTGTTAAATCGAAAGGGAAGATTATCGAATATCGTTTATTCGAGAGGAGATTATCGAATGTAGTTTATTCGAAGGAGTTATCGATTATTAGTGAATCGAAGTGAGTTATAGAATATTAGTTAAATCGAAGGAGTTATCGAATATAGTTTATTCGATGGAGTTAATCGATTAGAGTTAAATCAAATGAGTTGATCGAATATAGTTTATTCGAATATAGAAAAGGAGTTAATCGAATATAGTTTATTCGAATAGAGTAAATGAGTTAATCGAATATAGTTTATTCGAATAGAGTTAGAGGAGTTATCGAATATAGTTTATTCGACAGGAGTTAAGTGAATTAGTTAAGTTAAACTAAGTGAATTAGTTAAGTGAATTGGTTAAGTTAACCAAAGTGAATTAGTCGAGTTAATCAAAGTGATTAGTTCAGTTAATCGAGATAAGTAAATCAAGTTAGGTTAATCGAGTTGAATTAGTCAGTCGAGTTAATAAATTGAGTTAGTCAAACCAAGTAAAACCAGTTAGAGTTAATTAATTAAGGTTGACCAGTTAGAGTTGATCGGTTAGAATTAACCAGTTAGAGTTAATCAATTAGAGTTAATCAAATAGAGTTAAGTAAAATTAGAACTGACTAGAGATTAGTAAATTGAATGGTTTCTAAGTGCCTATCTGATGTTGGTTTCGGCCTTCAGGGTTTATACTTTGGGGATTGTTCTCATACTAGTTTACAGTCAGGGACTGATAGTTGGGGAAGAGTAGTGATTTGTAAATAAGCAAATGGAAAACGTTTTCCAGTGTTAATAACATATACTTTCTAAACATAGAAAATAAGGCAATGTGAATATATATATAGATATATGTTGATGATTGATTGATATAATTTCCATCTGGAAATAATATCGTTGTTTGCACACTTGTTTTTCTTTGATAGTTAACTCACAGACTATCGAAGTTTTGACCATTTTAACGTTGTTAATATGGAGAGACCGGTTGAATTATTATCCAAAGAACCACTCTGTATTGGCATAAGCGTTGCGAATCATTTATGCCAAAGATAATTGAAGACGGAGTAAAGTGCAAGGGCTGTTGTATAAGTCTTAGATAACAGTGACTAAGATGGATATACTGAATAGTGCCTTCGGTTTGTCCAGTCCCATGACAACTTGTACAGACGAAGGTCTGACAGAGTATATCCAATAGATCGCGTAAGTTGATCTGTTCAAACGTATTCACGTTTGGTGGCGGAGGAATTCGTTTCTCTTAGCTGTATACCCGTGTTATTTTTGGATAAGTCAATTTGTGATTTGGCGGGTATGACGATGTGACATTTTAAGTGAATGAAGATGGATGTCTAACAGAGTATTTCCAGAAAGGTCACGTACATTGATTTCTTCAACCGTACCAAGAGTGGAAGCGGAGAAGGAAACTTCTTTTAGCTGACACGTAATGTACTGTTGTAAACATCAATTAGTGATTTCGATGGATTTGACAATGTAGCATTCGAAGTGAATCTGATGCAATGATAAAGCGTAGCTTCTAGCCTCATCAACCAGTAAATGACAGAAATCGGGCAGGCAGCATGGCTAAGTCGGTCGCACCGAAGTAGGGTGTATAATCACCTATCTAGAGAATATTCATTTGTTTCTTAAATCTATCAATGTTGTCCCATATATATACGGGAACAGTTGCTGATCCCAACCGTTGGTGATATACATTCGATACACTCAAGCAAAATGAGTGGTCGGTCATGTGTGGCTGAGTTACAAGATGTTCTTGTTGAACTCCAGTGTATCGTTCCTAGAGTACACTGATCGGAAGGTGGTTCCATACCTTGTCATAGTTGGAAATCCATTATCCAATACGTGCTTGCGATTTTGATTGTATGCTATATATGTAGAACGTGAGATGAAAGCGTTTCTGCTAGTTGATATCTATTTGTACATAGACATTATTATAATATCAAAAGGTTTTTGATATAAAGATATTTTGGATTCTCATAAGGGAAAAACCCGTTCCGTTCTGCGGCGTAGTCTTATGAGATATCGTTTACTTGTTCATATACCTGTTTAAACTATTTTACTCACACCAGTCCCATGACTGACCCGGAGTTTACTTTGTTGTTTTCCTTAAACTCTTGGGTGCCTAATTTTGTACGGGCAGTCAAGTAGTCGGGGTTTTACAGATACACTTGGAGAGCTTGGAGCAGGAGGCTTCAGGATTCTATAGTTATTATTATTTCCGCTGTTGTTGTAAGTGTTGTACTCTGATAAGTGCTATTGTATATATAACTGTTTGTATTTCAAAAGTTATGTTATATTTTATTCGTTCCGCTGTGAGATTCGTGTTACTCTGATGATGATGTTCTTCTTCTTCTTCTATTCTATAAGTTCTATCTTATCTTTCCTCACCCTCTAGTTTCTTTCATTAATTACCGGTATTTTTCGATGTTTTGGTTATCGACATCGAGCTTATGTCGATAACCAAAGTCGCCGAAAATCTGGGTCGTTACACTTAACTTTGATGGAGCGTTTTAGTAGGCAGAACAGAAATTTACAAGACAGATAAAACAGTACTTGAAAAATTAATAACTTTATTACAACAGAAACCGAAGTAAGTTTGGTTACATCTTTTCAAATCACAATATCAGAATTCAAGTACAAAATATCAGTCTTGTACAAAAGCCTTCAGAATGCATAGTTTTTAAAATCATAATCCCCAACATAAACTGCCATGGAAAGATAGAGCCCAGGCCAAGCGATACTTCAAGCAGAGGAAATCCGAATCAAGCTCCTATATTTCCACCCTAAAAACCTAGAGGGGGGGGGGGGACGAAAGAAAAGGGGCGAAAACAAGCAACGTCAGACATAAAGTCTGGCAAGTCCAATGACTTTCAGCATATGAACAGATAATAATTTCATGACATGAAAATAAAGCTGGATAAGAGAAAACAGCAACAGGAGTAACAGGTATACTTAAGCTAAACAGAAGAAACAAAATGATATAGCCCAAGTTATGCTTCTTACTTACATCTTACTTTTCTGCACTAATACTAGTATAACAGGATTAGGTGTTACCCTAATGTCTAAACTGAAACAGAAACGGAACAGAATAATCTATACAGAAACAGAATGCCAGTAATGGGCCTTTACCACCCCAACAGACAGAAGGTACATAAACGGAATCAGATACGGAAACAGAATAATCCCTACGGAAACAGAATGTTAGAATTAGGTGTACACTAGTAAATGGGCCTTTACCACCCCAACAGACAGTACCACGCAGAAACAGACAGGTGTTACCACCCAACAGAAACAAACGGTACCCCAATGGAAACAGACAGAACTAAGTGTACCCTAAATCTACCCCAAGAGATCGGCTCCCTAATACATAAATACCCTATGCCAGCCCCACAGAAGGGTGTATCACTCCCTAAAGTGGCAGCCTTTGAATGACACAGACTTATTTACAGATGTCACGGCGTCTTACATCCTCAGAGGCAGACCGGGATCCATGCACGCACATGACCCGGTTGGAACGCACCATCAACACCTCTCGCCATTATCAGAATGAACCGCTTATAATTAGTTCAGTAAGCGTGCCCGAACCCTACCTACTGTTGGGTCATAGTTTTGATACCAGAAAGGGTTAATGACTAATATGGGTCTCAACAACAGATGACACAAGTATTTTCCCTCCTAACCTTGTGTCCCCAGACTAATGGATTTCAGATTAACTTGTTTACAAGTTTTCAGACTTACAGAGTTCAGATCAACTAGTTCACAGATCAGAAAATCAAGTCAACAGGTTTTCAGACTAACGGATCAGATGTACAGTTTTAACAGACTTACAAATTGTCTAACTTTGTATTGGGCCTACATATTCACGAAACAGGTTTACTAATTCATCAGTCCATTTGGTTTAGCCCTATCTACCCAACACGTTTTAGACATCATATTTATCTTAGATTTGCATTAATTAAATATTAATGCGCGGACCTCTCACATTAGGTCAGTAGCTTGTGGCCGCTGGATAAGCCGGGCGGTTCCGGGCAGACTTCTGCCACAAGCCAGACCTAACCTCGTGTCTAAGCATATTTTAGTTATGCCTACGACCTCTCACATTAGACTAGCAGTTTACGGTTGCTGGTTAAGCCGGTTGGGTCCGGGCAGGCTTCTACCGCAAACATGAGTCTAACCTCGTGTCTCAGCATTTTTATTATAACCAGTTTATTCCATTACAAATTATACAACTATCAGACTAACAGATTTGACTTCTTTTCAAGTCGCAGCAGATTAATCAAATTAACATGTTTTATTCAATCTTAGATCGAGCCTACGGATTTTCATACACAAATTACAATCATTCAACTTTTCAATAGATTTAACAGATTTAGCAGTTCAGGCTTTTCAACAGATTTAGGAGAATTAGGCAACTCAACGGATTTAGCATATTAGGCATAATTAGCAGATTAGGCGATTCAACATAGGTAACAGTTTAGGCAATTCAACAGATTAAACAGGTAACAGATTTAGCAGATTAGGCAAATTTAGCATATTAAGCAGATAACAAATTTAGTCGATTTAAACATTCCTTAAAGTCCTATTCACATATCTTGCCTAATTCATAAAGTAAGCCTAAACTTATATGCCCAAATTATGGTCATAATCCACCATATAACATATGTCCCAAATTTTAGTTAAACTTGCATAGTTCAGAATATTCTCCAAAAACCTTACATATAAATTATGCCAAATATAGCCATTGATTACAATCCATGTCACATATCCAAAAAACCCCCTTTACTTAGGTGTATTCACACTTAACAATCATCAAATCTTAATATGGATCTTTACACCAAAGTTATATGCAAATTAATTCTTTTTTTTCCAAATTTCAGACTATAAAATATAGTATGTCCAAATTTAGATCTTGAATTATAACTTGTACTATGCATCCAAATCAGTTACATGTTCACAGTTAAAATTTACGCCCCAAATCCCAAGTCATATGTCTAATATTCTTTATGCCTCAAAACTCAAGACATACGTTAAATACACCTTATGTTTTAAATACAACATGCCCAATTATATGCCTCAGATTTATGTTCTAAGTTACAACCTATGTTCTTTATGTTCTAAGTCACAATAATCCTTTCCTTCCAAGTCATAGATCGTCTTATGCAATATGCCTCAAGTTTATGTCCAGAATTACAACATGCGTTGTATCCTCAAATTAATTGCAAATCGATTTTGCCCAAATATGCGTCATTCAATATTCTTCCCAAATTTAGCGTTTATGCGTTCATCTCTTATGACACTTTGCTCAGGCTCGTGGTAGCCTGGCTATCAAACAAAAAGAAAGAGGAAGAAATACAGAACAAACAGAATAATAAAACAGAGGAACAGATCTGATAAATAGAAAAAGGGCATAATCTCAGATTCAGTTTTATAATTATGTCAAGATCATGATTAAACTTCATATCGGAAAATAACTGCACTTGCCTTGATTGGATTATAGAAGAAGAGTTGCAGTAGTTCTCTTTTAATCTAATCCAGATTTGGAAGAAGATGCACTAGTTCTAGATTTGATTCCAGCAGAGTAGCAACGCCATTATTTATTTATTTATTTGATGATTGTTTATATAGGATTAGGTGGGCAAATCTAGACTGAAAACGAGGCCAGATACATCAAAATGAACCCAGGCTCAAAACTGGGTTCGGGCACCAGGTCGACCCCCAGGTCGACTGGTCCCTGGGAGGTCGACCATAGTGTCGACTCCCAGGTCGACCTGGTCCTGGGCGGGAAAATTCCCGCCCAGTCCGCGCTGGGATTTGAATTCGAATTTCGAATTTGAATTTCGAGCTGTTTTTTATTTTGAAAATTCCTGAAACTTCGGAGGGTCATATCTCCCTCATACGGACTCCGTTTCTCGAAAACTCGTACTCGATTTGATGTAGAATTTCGAGGCGAACGCAATGGCGCAACCCATTTTCCCTGATTCTTAGTTTAAAATTTAATTCTGCCTTCATTTATGGTCTTAACATGTTATTAAAATACGGGTTGTTACAGGATTTCCATATTTTTTATCCTTCCACTGACATGGTTAATTGGGAACTGCGTTCCATTGCTTTCCCTAATGAGAATTGAGATCATCGCGTACTCTGAGATGTCCATATAAAGGTATACATCTTCCTCTATTTCAGGACTAGAAAAAACTTGCGGCTTTCTCATATAATCCTTCAATTCATGAAAATCCTTCCTGCATTCCTCATTCCATTCAAAGTTCTTCTATTTCTTAATCACATCAAAGAAATGGACACACTTGGCTTTAGAAATGAACCGACTGTTGGATCTAGATTAACCCTAGAGGGGGGAGGGGTGAATAAGGTTTATCACAGTTTTTAACTGAATTAAAATTCTAACGAGATATATAATAATAAACAGATCACAGACTATAGCAGAAACATAAATGCAGAAAATAAATCACACACAGATATACCCAACTTTGGCAAAACCCTGCCTACTACTGCATTTCTAAGGTTTCTACTAGGTTGTAACGACCCAGCAGGTTCGACGCCCAGACTTCGACAATGATACATTAAACCCGTATCACTTGTCAAAATCCAAGTATCGAAAACACCAGATAGTTATGAGAAAGAAGGTAGAGGGTGAGATAAGAAAGAAAGAAATATTAGAATAGAAGAAGAAGAAGAAGAACCAACACAATACAGAGTCTCACATCGCAGCGGAACAAAATATAATACAGAAATAAATCTTTACTGAAAACTTTAAAATACTTACAATATCAGAGTACAACACACAGCAGGACAGTTTTGATAATCTGTCCTCATATATAATCACACAGCGGAATATCATTCATCTGAGCATCTTCAGCTCGTCTCTGGACTTCTCAGTACTTGATAACCTGAACCTGTACACCTCGGTCTATCCCGAGCATTTACAAAACACCGGGTCAGTCTGGTGAACCAGAGTGAGATAAACTCGCATAGCATTTAGCGTATCACACAACTTGATTTTAAAGTTAAAATCTTTCCGAAAGAAAAAGATAATCGTAAGACCGATCCACACATAAACACGGACGGTTTTTACCTTACGATAACCCAAACCAGTTTTCCAAAATCAATATCTCGATCTGATATTATGATAATGTCTAGATACAAATAATTAACAAATCTAGAGGAACACTTGCATCTCACGCTTCCCGTATATAGTATACAATCAAAAACCGCGGGCGCTTATTGGATATTGGATTTCCAACTTGACAAGGTATGGGACCACCTTCCGCACGTGTATCTCTAGAGGCGAATACACAGGGTTCAACAAGAAACGTCTTACAACCCGGCCCTCACATGACCGACCACTCATTTCGCTTGAGTGTATCGAATGTATATCACCAACGTTTGGACTCAAACCACCGTTCCCGAATGGGCAGAATCGATAGATTAAGAAACAAAAGGAATTTCTCTAGATAGGTGATTATACATCCTAATGGGAGCGACCCACATAGCCATGCTGCCTGCCCGATTTTTGTCATCTCCCGGTTTGATGAGGCTTGAGGTCAGAATTCCCTTTACAGCACCTGGCTACCATCTACTTTGAATGACACATCGTCAGATCCGCCAGATATCACACTGATTGACATCCACAAAAATACTCTAGTTTATCTGGCTAGAGAATAACCATTTCTCCGCCATCAACTATGGTATGTTTGGAGAAATCAACTCATGTAATTCCTTTGGAAATACTCCGTCAGACATCCGTCCATACAAGTCATCCAGGAACAGGATGAACCAAAGGCACTCTCCTACTGCATCTCATATAGGAATCACCCCCTGGATCAGTAGCGAGAAGTCGTTGCAACCCGTGGACTCCAACCACGACCGAACCACAGTTTATCTCTAGGAGCTCACCAAAGATTATTAACAGTCCTTCCGCTTATGAAGATCCACGGTCTTCAATGCTCCATCTCGACCATCTTCAAATATCTTCACGTATTTGTTGGTCGGAATGGTTTTCGAATATAAATTCGATCCCGGTCTTTCCATACCAACAAGCGAATTGGTCAGGTTTTGATAGTCGGTGACTTAACTATCAAATAACACATGTGTCAATAAAATGATTTCACTGATTCAGTACTTGGCATGACTTGGCCTTTTTAAAAATATATTTAACAAAATCGTTGATCAATTCTAATACTCGACTTAACTCTATTCGCTTGACTCTAGATCGCAGCGATCACAATGGTTACGCCTGATTCCCTCAGGAAACATCCGACCGCCGTAGGCTATCTGCAGCCCTGCGAATTTCGCTAGCAGTCGTACGCAATGACAACTCTTTCTGACTAACTACGTTTGATTAACCCTACTATATTCGATCAACTCTAATTAAATAACAAATGTTCGATATAAATTTGAAATCAATATTCTTATTCCTTTTTCAAACCAATATTGCAATATTCCTTAATTTCCCAAATCGTTGTATTAGAGTTCAGTATTCCTTGTATAAGATAAAACCAATTCATCACCTTCACTCACACCAAATTAATATTGTCCCTCGATAATAGTGAGGCCAACCAAGTTGGGGTATTTTAGTTACCTCTCAGACCTTGATCGACCCGTTCTTACCTCAGAATAATATTAGCTTATCATATAACTATCAATACTAAAACTCTTTTCAAATCTTGATTTCAAATCTGGGTTATTCAACCTTTCTTATATTTGAAACCTTTGTTCGAACATCTCATCACTTAACCCCTTTAACATATCATTCTAATTCGGATTCGCCTTACTTAATTTGAAACATTAAGTACAACCCTTATTTAAATCTTTACTCTTACCTACCAACTTCATTTACCAAGTTCGTCGAACGCTTGGGTCATAAAACACCTCATAATCTCTTAATCGAGTTTATCTCCACTAATTATTTCTTACACGACTTTAAATTGAATTCTTTTCTTTAAATAATTTTACATTAAAAGGAAAATTAGTTTTACCATTAACCATATCAAAATATAGTTAACTTAGCCCAAATCAAAAATAGGATTATTATTACTTTACAAGCTTACTCAAAAATAATTTAGGTTATTAACAATAACCAGGTCAATATTCTCTTTAGATTTTGGTTAATCGGAGATCAACTAATATCTCACTCTACTCGTTACACTTTAACGAATATTTAAATCAATATCTATCCCTTTGTTCGTTTTACTCGAAACGGTGGATTTTACCAACCATATATATATATATATATATATATATATCAGTTAACAGTTAACTGAATTTCCTTTGTCATTTCCCTTTCCTTTAATTAATCAAATAACTTAATTGATAAAAATCAATTTTTAATTGTTTAAAACAAATGGTCTAAGTGACCAACCCGTAGGTAAAACCTTGGGTTTTTCACTGCTGTCAAACTTCTATAAACCCTTCTTTTATCACTTTTCTTTATAAAATCATTTAAAAACCAATTATAACTCAATTCGTAAATAATAAATATTTATTTCCTTTTTACAACTTTAATTCAAATAATAGATTTAAAATTCTATTTTCAGTTATAAAATAAATTTTATAACTTATCTCGTCGATTTACCTGACGGTAGATCGATATTTATAAAACGGTAAATTCACAGGCCATGTACTGCCAACCACTCAACCAATAATACCCATTGGTTTAAACCAAACAAATGGTAAATCATCAGGTCCATATTCAACCATCAAAACAATTCAATAATGGCCTCATAACAGTTTATAACGATAATTCAAGGTCGATCGCAACAATCAATCAAACAAATCATTTATTAAAAACACGTTTATTTTATAAACGTGACCAATGAGGTAACTTACCTCAATTGGAACCAATTGTTAAAAATAACGATTTGGGTTTCACTGGAATTAAACGACGTTTAATTTCATCAGTTTAACAATAACTGATTATATCAGCGATCAGTCAATCACTAGCAATCATAACACACAAAAATAAAAACCCAACATATAAAATATAAGCGGGAAATAACTGAGTGAGTTTAACTCACCTTTGAATTGATTTCGTCGATAAATCAGCTTGTTTTCAATTGAATTCAATGACGTTTCATTTTTCTGAAAAAATCCAGCTGCTGCCTGCCCTGCTCAATTCCCTTCCATCACGTAGTACCCGTCTTCACGGTCCCGATGTTTTTCGTTTCTTCGAAATCTGATTTCGTATGCATTCGAAATTAATATTTGACTTTTTATATAAAACTTTAAACTAAGAAAACCTTATATAAATAATAAATAAAATGGGCCTTACTCTTTCTCTTTCGTTCAGCCCATTAGAACCGGCCCGTTTACCCTAAGTAAAAACCCTCCATCCATTTACTCTTCTAATTCCATCGGCCGCCACTTCAAAAAAATTGAGCAACGAAACCCTCTTCCCTCATAACCATCGGATCCACAAAATCATCCGCCACCTCCATTTTATAAAATTAAAACCCAACTACGTCGATCGAAAATCCGTCCCTCTCCTCTAATCGTTGGTCTGCCGACTTACCAGCCTCAAATGTTAGTGCCACCACCTTGTTGCAAACCCCCATCCGATCGTGCTGTCCCCTTCTACAACCCGTCAGCACCCACCACCTCTTCACAGACCCAAACCCTTCCAGAAGCTCAAGAGCTTCAGACCGAGGCCGATCTCCAGGCGAGGCCGAACCCAAATCATCACAATAAAGCTAAGTATTTTACTCAAATAAGTTTTCTGTTTTGATTTTCTTTGAATTCGGTTCTATTCTTTGTTGTTGCGTTCAGAAATGAGGTGTATGATCTATATTTATACTTGGGTTTGATCATGGTCAGAACAACGTCAATCTCTATTGTAAAATCATGCATTAGGGTTTGCAGTCCCTAGTCTTTAGGCGTTTTCTTTGTGTTGTTTCAACTGTGCTGTGTGGTCTCTTGGTGATGGAACTAGATTTGCGTGTGACATTACAGTGAAAAATATGGACTTTATTTTGGGTTGTACGTACTTGTTTGCTTAGATCCCTGAACTGTTTATACATAAATTTAGATGAACTGTGTATTGTCACTTCAGCTATTAATATCCCAGATTTCTTTCTTGTTTGAAATTCTTTGTTCAGTTTTATAGATTTGAGGTATGAGGCTATATATATTGGGCTGTATAGCTACTTCTTAGCTGTTCATAGCTATGTACCCTATTGCTTTCTTGAGTAGTTAAATCAATGTTTCATATTTGTTATTTCACTGTTACTTGGCTGTTCAAGCCCTATAAAGATTTGATGCATCTTTCTTTTACTATTCGACTTGTTTTGTCAATCTGGTGATATGTATACACATATCCTGTTTCACTGATTTGAATGAGGACATAAATATACATATATTGTGTTTGTTTCATTTTCATTTTTAATTCTTTGATTATCTTCAACTTTATATATATATATATACCTACTTTTCTAGCTATACTAATAGCTGTATCTTTCTTCTTTTTCTTTTCAGGTAAATTTTACTATTGGCGACAGCGGTGCTTTGATGGAATTACTCACCAGACAGTGAAGATTTTGCATTGAATTTCCCTTTTCCTTTTTCTTATTTATTCTATATTTGATTCTGTATCATTTTAATGGTTCATATCTCTTTGTCCACTTGCCTGGCAGTAGATATACAATTGTACCCTTCCATTATTTCCTTTGTATGCGGTTTGATTTATATATATGTGTACGTTCTCTTTATGTCTTCTCTCTTGAATTCAATTGTGTATTGATGATATAAATTTTACATGCATGTGCTTTCTTTTTTCTTCCCTGTCCATGTGTATTTGATTACAAAAATACACATTTGTTCTGTGCATATTTCTTGGTATTGTACTCCTTCGGTTTTTTTTGTGTTGGATACAATCCAATTTCATATTAAATATATATAGAGTAGCTTTCCTTGTTATGTTGAACGCGAATGATATGTGTGTTCCGGTTTCACTTTCACTTTGTATTTTTTTAAATTCTAGTTTCAGTTTCCAATATGCACACGTTCTAGTTTTCATATGTTTCGGAATTCATGTTTATGTGACAAATTCGTTTTTGATGTATATGTATGGTATAACTGTAGTATCCAGCTTTTAAGCGAGTTAAATTTTTATAAATCTTTTAAAATGTTAATACACTACAAATTAAATTTCAAAACAGTTTAATCGAATAAAATAACTGATATTATCGAATATGTTCAAAACGAAATATCACTTCAAATAAGACTAAGAAGAATTTAAAACTCGGCACTCAGGAATTCGGCTTAACAAATATCCGATTGTAAATAAATCGCTAATATTTTATTTAATAAACGTTATCGTTTATAAACGAAATCCATAGCGACTATTTCAAAATTTCAACTGGACGTAACTAACAAATTATAACACGAAATCTCGATTTTCCACTTTCATATGAAAAATATAATCGACACGGTTCCAGCGTGTCTCGTTTCACAGAAATCCGACTTATACCGGATCCTGTACGTCCAGTCAAAGTTCAAATCGAAAATTTCGAACTACCGCGTCATTTCTAGTTTGTTTAAAATATAATTATAAATTTAACGTTCCGACATCGTTTTAAATAATGAATATATTTATAGAATTAAATATAAACAACATTTCCCTTTAAATCACTCGCTCACGTTATATCGCAAATTCACCATTTTCCAAATATCCGAAGAATAAAATATTATTATATTATTATTAATAATTTAAATATTCAATTTAAATTGGTTAAACCCCATTATTTAAATTCAAATTAATAATTTAAATAAATAAAATATTTCAAATAAATGGCTAGAAAATCCGGGACATTACATAGGTGATAGAACAGTTCCCGCATACAAGACCATGTACACTCGCAAACCCTGCTCCTGTTCTGACCCTACGCTCAAAACCATAGACTGATCGATATCCTCTCGATCAGATTTTCCCGAATTACAATCCCGTAATCCGTAACCCAGATTTTACAGACTCTGAAACTGACAGTCAACACCCTGACTGAGTTTTCCTAGATTTTTACAGAACTCTAGAAACTGATCAGGTTTGTTTTACAAAACATAGTAAAAACAAAGACACAAAAAAAACGTAGGATTTAAAGTAAAGGTGTCATCCCCTTTTAAACATGGCTTAGCCCCCTTTCACATAGCCGGCCCATTTGTAATTTCTTTGGTCCGATCTCCTTTTGCTCTGAAGAAAAAAAAATATGGCGGCTGCGATTGAAAACTAGGGTTTCTGATTTCCAATCCAAATCGTGATCGATTGCTTGTGAGAAAATAAATCTCTGATGGCTTCGACAACTTGTGGCTTGCTTCTCTATGATTTGGGAATTGGATTGGCTTTCGATCGAAAATCCTGTGAGTAAATTCTTGTTTGATTTTTCTTTGTGCCCGTGATTTCGATGTTGATTTCTTTCGATCTGAAATGTTGGGTTGGATTTTTCCTATGTCAGCCGATGATGAATTTGGTGTAACTAATATAGGGTATAGAAAACTCCTATAAAATCTCCGATTTCAATTAAATGATTTGATCTGAATGCGTGCTATCCCCTTTTGAATTTCTCGACTTTGATTGGGATGGTATCGGCCTTGATTGTTTTGGCACATGTGGAAATATTCGGCCTTGAATGAAAGATTTACCTGGCCATATATGAATGATTGTTGAATTTGTCCCTTGCTTGATTAAGTTGATTGATAAACTGCTGAATATATTTTGAGAATTCAATTTGCAATTCAAAAAGGATTCTTGCCCTGTTCGTGCTTTGCTCTAGATTGTTTTGCAGAAAATTTTCCTTGCCAAATATAAAACTCTGATTTCTTCAAAACAAGAAATTACATTTCACTGTCCCCTTTGAATATGTTGTTTTGAAATTCCCTTTTGATTACTTGTTGCCGAGTTGAATGATTGCCAAAACATTTGATTACTGAATTTCCGGAAAGAAACGTTCCCTGGCCTCCTTGAATACATTGCTTCCTTTTAAACACTTACCAGAATTGATTTGTTTCATTTCAGTCGAATGCATGATTGAAGCTTTCCATAAAAAAACTTTGTGCAATATTTTTGCTGATGCATTCTTGAAATGAATTTTATCCATATATGCATTTCTGGAAATTTATTTGAGCATGCCATATATTTTTGATTGATTGCTCAATCAAATTTTAACATTTGAAACTTGCCAAATATGTGTATCTGCTTGATTTTAGCCATGATATCCAGCATGCTGACTTGATTCCAATTTAAAGAAAGAACACGAAAAAATTCCATCCTTTATTTTTATCTTAACAAAAACATGTGGGATTTTCTGGAGGATATCTTGCTCATTAAAAACTTGCCAAAAAATGATTTTGTCCCTTTGAATCAGCATGTACTGCTATCTGTTTCACCATCTAGTTGATAACATTCTGTTGTTGAGCTGAATTTATATAAAGTTGCACCAATGTAAAAGATCTACATGCTCCATTGCCAAACTTGAATACCAGATTTGTGTTGACTACACCGTGCACATTTGTCTTGCTTTTGCTCCACTGTGTCATACTGTTGTGCTTGACACTTCACCTAGACTTGCTGCTGTATCACCATGCCCATTTTCATGCATATGTGTACATTATCATGCTTTTATACCATGCTGTTATGTTACTTTGACTTTGCACATACACAACTGAAACTTGTACACTGTGTTACAATGATCCATGATGCCATTTGCATATTGTACCATGTTTGTTTGCTGTGCATCACATTTGCACACCACTGTCCCATGATTTCAGTTAACATGCTGCTCCATTTGTGACTTTGTCTTGCATTGCTGTTTGTGATCAATTCCTGAACCTTAATATGACATGTATTTGAGCTCGGCCATTTGTTGCTGCCATGCACGATTGAGCTGAACCATATGATTGATCATTTACCATACTGCTCGGCCCCTTGCACTTGAATCTGCACCATTTTGTCTTGACTTCACATGCTGTTTTGATTTTTTTGATCAACTCTTGAACTTTTGTGTACTGATTTTCATTTTGCACTGAGTCGAGACGGTCCACGTGACTACTCCTCAGTTGCACACTGATCGGCGAGGCAGTGCACACGTGTATATGCATGCACGTGTGTACATGCAGCCATCTAACTATTTTTCTGTCCCTGTACTATATATAAACTGTCTAGACATAGTCGGATTAACAAATTAGATCAAGTTAGAAAAATGATGAGAAACACACCAGAAAACTGAGGCAAATAAAATTTCAAAAATATGCATGTATTCAGTTTTTATTTCTATTGTAGTGTACTGTGTGTGTGTTTCTGTATATGACAGGTATGAAGACTGGACTGAATGCAGAAAGCTGTGAAGACAAAAGATAAAAGATAGAAGACAGTGAAAAATAAGAAGAGTGTCAGTGTGTCTGTGTAAATATATACGAATCTGTGTAAATGAAATTGTATATATGAAATGCAAACTGAGTGAATGTATGAGTGTTATAGTGAGGAGCTAATGTATATGAAAAAGTGATTGTACTGATTATTTGTAATAAACAAAATCTATTTGAAATAAAAATATTATTTCATTGTTGTCAAACAGACTTGTCTATTCTATTCTGTTAATTTATAAGTACAAATATGTGAAGTGACTAAATAGTGGAGTTAAAATAGATGTACTGTTTGAATGTTAGAAGTATAATATTTATATTTTAAATAAAATACAGTAAATATTTGATTTTCTGTAAAGATGTATTTTATTTAAATATAAATATTACATTCCTGTCTGTGATGTAAATATAGAACAGTACAGTAACAAACACATTTATAAAATATATTTGGTTGTTATCATCAAACAAAAATCATATAATTGTGTATACAACACCGTTATATACAACAATCTCCCCCTTTTGATGATGACAACAAATATAAGATTTTGAATCCAACAAATGTGTTTTACAGTGAAAAATGAACTCCCCCTATTTATTAGCTCCCCCTATAACAGAAAACTCCCCCTATAACTGTGCATGAGTGAATTGAACTGGATGATAATGACTTTTCAAAAGTAAAAATATTAATAAAATATTCACTCATAAATCAAAATCTAATCCATTCTCCCCCTTTTGTTATCATCAAAAGGAAACAGATTTTAAAATACAAATGAAAATTGACTAGAAATATAATTTCAGCATAAGAGGAAGAACGATCATCATAAATTTCAATCAGTCAAACAAAAATCATAATAATCCAAAAACTGGTGGCATATTTCACATTGTAGAGAATGACGAATATACGATGAATTTTATATAAAATGGAGAGAGTTTTAAAAACAATTCATTTCCAATTATTTTCAAAGGATTTTTATAAAAAATAAAGCACAAAAACAGTGATGGATTTGGACTATAATTAATAATTCAATTTAAGTGACAAGATCGAATAATCTCAAATCCCAATATCTATCAATCAACAAATCATAATACGTCATAATATTTCAACACATTTCACAGATTAGAAAGATGGATTGATAGGCTGGTTTTTATACACTGAGGAGAATTTCATATTAATTTCTATTTTTAGCACTTTATTTCCTTTTTTTTATTATTATTTAAGAGCACACTGACCACGCATAACCAGAGCTTGGATTTTTAAATGGGATCAGTCGCAGCTTAAATTATAAGACGTCTCATAATTATGCATAACCAGAGCTTGGATTTTTAAATGAGGTTAGAGACACTCTTATATATTAATTATATTTATTATTTTCAGCATTATAAAGGAAAAACTCCTCGGTATATGAAACCAATACGGATGATAGAAATGTGGTAGGTACAGAAATGGACTGTGAAATAAATTTCTAAATTAATTATATTATGAGATAAGCTCGACTGTACTGGGATTATTAATAATTTTCAATTATCACTAATTTTGAATACTAATATAGTCCCATTTCTATCACAAATAATTTTCACTGTTTTAAAACAAGATGATTAAAAAAAACTCTCCACATTAATATAAAATCATGATGGATGGCAGACAGGTGATAGATAAAGGAGATGGTCGTGAAATAATTGCCAGTTCAAAGATATTATAATAAATATTCAACCATCATGAAAATATTTAAATAAAATCTCCTCTTATTGTGAAATATACTGCAGTCACAATTCATCACAATTTCAAAGTCTGATAATAATTTTGATGAATTATAAATACAGTACTATTTGGATATTGATTTCAATTTCTGAATGAATAATTAATAAATAATTTTAAAATTGAAAAAAACAATTACAAAAGGAATATGAAGAGCTATACCGGACAAGAGGGAAAAAATTGTACAAGGCAAAAAAAGTGTGTAGATCTATACAAGGTGAAAATTAGAATCTAAGTACAGATGGGTAGAACAAATATAAGGCACTTCTGATACCACTTGGTGTCTCTATTAATAAATTTTAATCACAAAGATACCGGGGACAAACCAAGATATCACAGTCAGAAGAAATTTAAAGACCAAGCAGACAGTATAACAAATTAGCCAAGCAGCAGACAGGTTAAAACAGGCAGTTCTTTGAAAAGCAGTATCAGAGTAGCATAACAGAAGCAGTATCAAATCAGACTTGACAAGATGTTGGTCACACAAGATGATTCATGAACCAATGATTTTAACAAACAGATTTTCAAATCAAATTATCATGAAATAACAATGATTTTTAAGACTTGATTTTCAAATCAAATTTCCACAAAAATTCAGACAAGCCTAAAAGAAATTTCAGATCATCTATATCAATTTTGAAAAGTATTCATGATCCAGAAAAATAGAATAATTTATTTGAAATCACTTGAATCGATGTCAAGTTTTGGAAAATAATGAATCAGTCCCACAAGGTTAATAATTTCAAATTTAGGAGGTGTGTGATTATTCAAAATATCAATAATTTCAGATGATTTCAAACAAACAAATTCTAGCCATAATGATCATAAGTAATGATGGTTTTCAAGATGTATCACTGAGATTTAAGACAGATTAATTTCCAAGCCAATCCGAAAATCAATGAAATTTTCACAACTGATAAATTGCAGTGTGCTGTAATGAGTATAACATTTTAAGAGTTTCCAAAATTAATTGGAAGAAACTCAAAACAACATAAGAGTGTGAAATTTCATTAAATATTCAGATCTTCAAAAATTTAGAATTCAAATTAACATTGTTCATGATATGGCACAAATACATCAACACTGTTATGAATTCAGAAAATCAGAAAACAAACTTCAAATAAATTGCAGGTATTTACAAAAATAAATTCAAGATCTGGACATGATTAAACACATCAGAGTTTTATAGAAATGAAGCAAATTTCCAGAAAGAATATGAATTCTGCAATATGAAGTTAATGAAGCCTAAAAAGTTACAAAGGTATGACAGTGACAAATCAAAACAAAAGAAAACAAAGGAAAAATAAACAGAAGGGATAGAAGGAGAAATAAACAATGAAAATAAAAACAAAGAATATTTACAAAGGTGAGTTTAGAGATCATACCAGAATCCAATGAAAATCAGAATCTCTAACTCAACAGACTTGGCTAAGAAGCTGTGAATGATTTCATAATATGAAGCAGTTTGAATTTAGTTTCTCTTTCTGCACAGCAGCTCCTCAGCCTCCTCAGGTACCTAACAACTTAGGGGATCGAGTGGTCTAACAAAATTTGTAAAACCACTCATAGTATTGTTCATATCTTTCGGTACCCAAACTAGTTTGAATAACAACCCATCAAAATTTATCTTTGTACCCTTTGGAACCCAAATCTGTTTTAATTTAGTCCAAGTTGTTTTATTACTTTTCGGGATCCAAGAATGTCTAAATGGATTATTATAAAACAATTTCACATTACGATTTTGATTCAAAAATCCTTTGCAATTATCAGAGTTCAGATTTTCAAATCGATTCTTTTCAAAGCAGTTTGAGGGATTTTTCAAATCATTTGAATATTGTTTTCCAAAAACATCATTTTTCCCGAAGCCAAGACCAGATTTATTTCCAATAGAAACTTGGTTTTGTAACAGCATATTCAACGATTTTTCCCCATTAGAAAATTTAGTCAAAGTAGACTCTAGTCGTTGAATTTTGAATTTAAGATCACCGTTCTCTTTTATTAAATCTGAACAACGGTTACCTGTGATCTTTCTTTCAGCGTCATATTGTTTCAAAACCAAATTTTCAGATTCAAGTAATTTGATTTTGGTCTTGGATTCGAAGATTTCAGATTCAAATTTAATTTGCTTTTTAAATTCAAGCTTCTTGAAATTTTCAATCTCTTTTTCAAGCTCATTTAAAATCAAATCACTTTTCAACAAACTTTCTTTTTCAGTGATTTCATGTTTGGAATTTTTCATGGTCTTAAAATTATTAAATTCTTTTTGCAAAGAATTGTTTGACTCTTTCAACTCAATCTCGTTATCTTTTAAAATCAGAATTTCTTCTTCAAGCCTTTGAATATTATTATTGAGATGAACGAGATCAGTTTTTGATTTCAAACAATTTTCACAATCAGAATTTTCAAATTTCATGACATTTGACAATTTTGATTCCAAACAGTTAATTTTGCTGGTCAACTCATGATTCCTAGATTACAGAGATTTATTTTTCAGTTTGAGTTTATCAACAGATTTGGTTAAATCAACACAAAAGTAAACCAGATCTTCATATGAGAAATTTTCTATTTCCTTGTATGTTGAGTCTCCACTAACTGATTCATTTGAATTTTCATCTATATGACTTGTCAAGCATAGATCTAAATCAGAGTTGACATTCTGGGGTTTTGAGCTGTGGTTGTCAGATCCTCCATACTTTGTATTGAGAGTATCCCAGATTTCCTGTGCAGATAAACAATGACAGATAAGATTAAACTGTTCAGCACTAAGATAATCAAATATAATTTTCATAGCACGAGCATTGAAAGTAATATCTACACTGTTAAACCCATTGATAACAACATCCCAACATTTAATATTAACAAATTTTAAATAAAATTCCATTTTGGATTTCCAGTTTAAAAAATCTGTACCATCAAAAATATTTGGAATGTGACTGGACTGACACTCTATGGTCTGACAACTAGGAATCACCATTGCTCTAGAGTTAACAGAAAACCTGGCTCTGATACCACTTGTTGGATCTAGATTAACACTAGAGAGGGGTTGAACAGGGTTTATCACAGTTTTTAACTAAATTAAAATTCTAACGAGATATATAATAATAAACAGATCACAGACTATAGCAGAAACAGAAATGCAGAAAATAAATCACACACAGATATACCCAGATTCGGCAAAACCCTGCCTAATGCTGCATTTCTAAGGTTTATACTAGGTGATAGAACAGTTCCCGCATACAAGACCATGTACACTCGCAAATCCTGCTCCTATTCAAACCCTACGCTCAAAACCATAGACTGATCGATATCCTCTCGATCAGATTTTCCCGAATTACAATCCCGTAATCCGTAACCCAAATTTTACTGACTCTGAAACTAACAGTAAACACCCTGACTGAGTTTTCCTAGATTTTTACAGAACTCTAGAAACTGATCAGGTTTGTTTTACAGAACAAAGTAAAAACAAAGACACAAAAAAAACAAAAAAAACCCTAGGATTTAAAGTAAAGGGGTCATCCCCTTTTAAACATGGCTTAGCCCCCTTTCACATAGCCGGCCCATTTGTAATTTCTTTGGTCCGATCTCCTTTTGCTCTGAAGAAAAAAAATATGGCGGCTGCGATTGAAAACTAGGGTTTCTGATTTCCAATCCAAATCGTGATCGATTGCTTGTGAGAAAATAAATCTCTGATGGCTTCGAAAACTTGTGGCTTTCTTCTCTATGATTTGGGAATTGGATTGCTTTCGATCGAAAATTCTGTGAGTAAATTCTTGTTTGATTTTTCTTTGTGCTCGTGATTTCGATGTTGATTTCTTTCGATCTGAAATGTTGGGTTGGATTTTTCCTATGTCAGCCGATGATGAATTTGGTGTAACTAATATAGGGTATAGAAAACTCCTATAAAATCTCCGATTTCAATTAAATGATTTGATCTGAATGCGTGCTATCCCCTTTTGAATTTCTCGACTTTGATTGGGTTGGTATCGGCCTTGATTATTTTGGCACATGTGGAAATATTCGGCCTTGAATGAAAGATTTACCTGGCCATATATGAATGATTGTTGAATTTGTCCCTTGCTTGATAAAGTTGATTGATAAACTGCTGAACATATTTTGAGAATTCAATTTGCAATTCAAAAAGGATTCTTGCCATGTTCGTGCTTTGCCGTAGATTATTTTGCAGAAAATTTTCCTTGCCAAATATAAAACTCTGATTTCTTCAAAACAGGAAATTACATTTCACTGTCCCCTTTGAATATGTTGTTTTGAAATTCCCTTTTGATTACTAGTTTCCAAGTTGAATGATTGCCAAAACATTTTATTACTGAATTTCTGGAAAGAAACGTTCCCTGGCCTCCTTGAATACATTGCTTCCTTTTAAACACTAGCCAGAATTGATTTGTTTCATTTCAGTCGAATGCATGATTGAAGCTTTCCATAAAAAAACTTTGTGCAATATTTTTGCTGATGCATTCTTGAAATGAATTTTATCCATATATGCATTTCTGGAAATTTATTTGAGCATGCCATATATTTTTGATTGATTGCTCATTCAAATTTTAGCATTTGAAACTTGCCAAATATGTGTATCCGCTTGATTTTAGCCATGATATCCAGCATGCTGACTTGATTCCAATTTAAAGAAAGAACACAAAAAAATTCCATCCTTTATTTTTCTCTTAACAAAAACATGTGGGATTTTATGGAGGATATCTTGCTCATTAAAAACTTGCCAAAAAATGATTTTGTCCCTTTGAATCAGCATGTACTGCTATCTGTTTCACCATCTAGTTGATAACATTCTGATGTTGATCTGAATTTATATAAAGTTGCACCAATGTAAAAGATCTGCATGCTCCATTGCCAAACTTGAATACCAGATTTGTATTGACTACACCGTGCACATTTTTCTTGCTTTTGCTCCACTGTGTCATACTGTTGTGCTTGACACTTCACCTAGACTTGCTGCTGTATCACCATGCCCATTTTCATGCTTTTATACCATGCTGTTATGTTACTTTGACTTTGCACATACACAACTGAAACTTGTACACTGTGTTACAATGATCCAGGATTCCATTTGCATATTGTACCATGTTTGTTTGCTGTGCATCACATTTGCACACCACTGTCCCATGATTTCAGTTAACATGCTGCTCTATTTATGACTTTGTCTTGCATTGCTGTTTGTGATCAATTCATGAACCTTAATATGACATGTATTTGAGCTCGGCCATTTGTTGCTGCCATGCACGATTGAGCTGAACCATATGCCTGATCATTTACCATATTGCTCGGCCCCGTGCACTTGAATCTGCACCATTTTGTCTTGAGTTCACATGCTGTTTTGATTTTGTTGATCGACTCTTGAACTTTTGTGTACTGATTTTCATTTTGCACTGAGTCGAGACGGTCCACGTGACTACTCCTCAGTTGCACACTGATCGGCGAGGCAGTCCACACGTGTATATGCATGCATGTGTGTACATGCAGCCATCTGACTATTTTTCTGTCCCTGTACTATATATAAACTATCTAGACACAGTCGGATTAACAAATCAGATCAAGTCGGAAAAATGATGAGAAACACACCAGAAAACGGAGGCAAATAAAATTTCAAAAATAAAATTCAAATCTGCATGTATTCAGTTTTTATTTCTATTGCAGTGTACTGTGTGTGTTTCTGTATATGACATGTATGAAGACTGGACTGAATGCAGAAAGCTATGAAGACAAAAGATAAAAGACAGAAGACAGTGAAAATAAGAAGAGTGTCAGTGTGTCTATGTAAATATATACGAATCTGTGTAAATGAAATTGTATACATGAAATGCAAACTGAGTGAATGTATGAGTGTTATAGTGAGGAGCTAATATATATGAAAAAGTGATTGTACTGATTATTTGTAATAAACAAAATCAATTTGAAATAAAAATATTATTTCATTGTTGTCAAACAGACTTGTCTATTCTATTCTATTTATTTATAAGTACAAAATGTGAAGTGATTAAATAGTGGAGTTAAAATAGATGTACTGTTTGAATGTTAGAAATATAATATTTATATTTTAAATAAAATACAGTAAATATTTGATTATCTGTACAGATGTATTTTATTTAAATATAAATATTACATTCCTGTCTGTGATGTAAATATAGAACAGTATAGTAACAAACACATTTATAAAATATATTTGATTGTTATCATCAAACAAAAATCATATAATTGTGTATACAACACCGTTATATACAACAACGACTTAAGGCCTCTACCGTCCCATTTAAGCTCATAAATTCTTTGCTCATTTTGGGTTCTTCCATAAACTTTATGGCTTTGATCTGATCGGGACTGGCTTCGATACCTTGTTCGCTAACAACATACCCTAGGAACTTTCTAGACTAAACCCCGAAAGAACACTTCTAAGGATTTAACTTCATTTGATATTTCCTCAATATATTGAAAATCTCTTATAGATCCCCGAAATGACTTTCTGCCTTAGTAGATTTCACTAGCATGTTATCCACATACACCTCCATGTTTCGCCCTATTTGGTCTTGAAACTATCTATTAACCAACCTATGATATGTTGCACTGGTGTTCTTTAATCCAAAGGGCATCACCTTATAGCAAAACGTTCCACAATCAGTAATGAAGCTTGTATGTTCTTCATTAGGTTTGAACATAGGTATTTGGTTTTATCCTTAGTAGGCATCCATGAGGAATAGAAACTTATGTCCACTAGTCGCATCAACCAACTGATCTATTCGGGGAAGGGAATAACAATCCTTTGGGAAAGCTTTGTTTAGATTTGTGTAGTCAACACAAGTCCTCCATCTCCCACTAGACTTTTTCACCAGTACTGGATTGGGTAACCATTTGGAATAAAATACCTCTCAGATAAATCCATTCATAAGTAACTGTTTGACCTCCTTTTTCAGGGCTTATGATCTATCTCCATTATATTGCCTTTTCTTTTGTTGGATAGGGGTCACTGATGGGTTATTGTTCAGTGCGTGACTCATGATGGAAGGGTTAATTCTTACCATGTTCGAGTGGGTCCAAGCGAATACACCCTTATTATGCTGTAGGAATTAGATCAAATCCGTTTTCATGGGTTCTTCCAACCTTTTCCCTATTTTGATAATGTTGGTTTTGTCGATTGGATCCACGCATATTTCCTCTAAGTCTTCTATTGGTTTGATTTTTCCTGTATTCCCTCAGGAATCTAATTTTGTAACAATTTCTTCTTCTTTTTCCAAATTTATTTCATCGGCCCCTTTCTTTTTCTCCCCAAAGAAGTGTACCTGCCATTCATATGTTTGTTAGTCTTATTGATTCTTATTTTAGCTCCGAATGTCGGATGTAAGAATCCATCATCCAAAGGTTGAAAAACTGTAGAAGAGTCAAATTAAGCAAGATACTCCCTTTTATATTGTTCAACGGTTGCAAAATACAACTCGCGAGAACTGAATTATTCCCCCCTGATTGTGCCCTAGCCTTATTTTGTTAGGAATTTCATCATAAGATATTTGGACGAGATGAATGCATCCATTACTACCAGAGACGGCCGGCCAAAGAAAGCATTGTAGTAGGAAGGCTAGTCAATAATTGAGAAAAGGGTCTCGAAGGATCTGCAGAGAGGAAATAATCCAACTTGGACCAAAAGCTTGATTTACCCCACTGGAGTAGACCCTTTGTTGTTGAAACCAAAAATATGCTCATTGCTTGGTTCCAGCTTTTGCCCAGAAATTCCCATTTGGTCGAAGGCATGTTCAAAGATTACATTTAATGCACTTCCAGTATCAACAAGAATTTTAGTAACTATAGAAAGCCCAATCTATGATGTTGTCATGAGAGGGTCATTATATGGGTGACGAAATCCCTTTTTGCATCGCTGTGGGGAAACCACTAGGGTATGCATCTTAATGTTGTAGCGGGCATTCTTTAGGGATGGTTCCTCCTGAATAGAAAACATTCCTTCATGAGCCTCCCTTGGATATCAGTTCCGAGCAGCTTGGCTATTCCCAACGGGATGTGGCCCACCATGGATCACATTGATTCGATTGATTGGAGGGCCTAAATCAAGTTGACCCTCCTCAATTGGAGCTTCCACCGAGTTAACTGAAACCTTTTGGTTCTCGTTGGTATGTTGGGATGCTTGTTGTTTATTCATAACAAATTCTTTTAAGTGCCCTTCACGAATGAGCTTCTGAATTATGCCTCCCAACACTTTGCATTCATCGGCCTTGTGTCCATTCGCCTTGTGGTACTCACAATACTTTCCTCCACTATATGGTTTTAGGCAGTTTTAGGCTTTAAAAGATGCTGGGAAGTTGTTGACTCTTTCTTTAGCCACAACGTAGATAAATGAAATAGGTTAACTCAAAGCCACCGAGTTAGTGTTAGATTCTTCCCATCTTGGTTTCTTTTGGCTTCTATCAACTCCAAGCCTCCCACCTTGAGTTCTTCGGTTGAATCCTGGTTTACCTCCTTCCCCATAGGAGGCAAACTTCTTCTTTATAGCTTCTTCTTTGTGCAGTATAGTTCATCCATGCTAATGAATTTATTCACCTGGAAGTGGAAATCTTGCAAATCTTTGCACCCGTGGATACATAACTCCTTCCAAAAAGGAGTGTATTCAATTAGTCCTAAGAGAACGGCTATAAGCTTGTCACGGTCGTTCATATCTTTGGCGTTTAAAGCTTCCACATTGAACTTTTTTAAATAATCTTCCAAGGACTCACCCTGCCATTTCTTTATGTTGGCAATGACGGTGTAGTCAACTGTTGGGTCCTTGCAGATACAAAACTGTGCTGAGAGTTCATAAGAGAATTTCTTCCGTGAGTAAATGGTATTTTCCCGATACCACTCAGTGGCTGCCCCTTAAGTGGTTACTAGGAAGAGACGACAGTGGACAACTCCCGAAGGGTTATAAAGGTCCATCTGACTGTCAAAAACCATTAGATGATCATCAGGGTCGGTGGTGCCAAGATACTTCATGATTGGGATCTTCACGCGGGATGGTATTATAGTGTTCATGATTTAATCTATAAAAGGACCACCCTTTCATTTCCATTAACCCTTTCATCTAGGGTTATTTTTCCTTTACTCACTAGAAAATCTTTAACAAATTTCTTCGTTATGTCTTTGAGGTAAGCCTATGAATTATCATAGTCTAATCTCTTGGGACTGTACTCTTTAGTAGTAGAGCTTCCGTACTGCTCTTGATACATTGATTTCATCGATGACCTATCCCTGTCAGATGGGATATCTTCATCATGGAAGAAGTTGATTTGACCTTTTCCTTTCCCCCTGAATGTCGTACGGAATCTTTTCTTCTTGGGGACTCAACTTCCTCCCTTGGACCTGGCCTGGTGATCCTTAAGGACTTTTGGATCTGAGCAACTTCCAAGCGACTTTTCATTTAAAGGACATGTTTCTCAAAAGCATTTAATTTGATGGCATTTTCTTCTACAACACCCGAGTTAGGAGGCTGCACTGGATTAGAGTTTCTTCCTAATTCAGTTGCGTTTAAGTTGAGTGTTCAAGTTATATTCTCCTATAGGGTAGCATTGAGAGTTGGTACTTTATTTAGAGCCTCCAATCGTTTTGATTTCATCCTTTGCCATTAAGCAATAAGTTCACCAAATTAATCTATAATTAAATAAGAGAGTCAGAGGTTCAGGCCCTCCTGCTAGCGCCAAAATTTTAATGATAAAAATCGTCAACACCCAATTTAAGGATTAAACAATGCATACATAGTGAAATTTAGAGGGCAATCAATCTAAAGGATGCTAAAGATAACCCAAACTCAACAGGCTCAACTTACTCTATCGTTTCCTATATATTAAGACCTTAAGTTCAATGATTAGTTACTCTTCATTCAAGAGGTGAATATCACGCTTACGAAATTTAAAGACCAACAATTATCTTGGGATCAATAGTTAACTTTGGATAAGGGCATTATAAGCTTACAGAAGGTTAAGAACCGTGTTACAACGGTTGTCCTTAGATTTAGGATTGAATAATATACATTGTGTAGAGAAGAGACGGGCTAAAATAACACAATAGTTAGACATGATGTCATATTTTAACTCTTAATGACTTAAGATGATACTTCCATATCAATCCAGCCTACGAGAGGGCTTGGTTGTGTAGGTTATTGAGTCATTAGGCTAAATTTAGCCTTGTAGAAACGTTCTGCTACATTCGGCTTACTGCCAGAGATTTGAAACACGTATAAGTATAATAAGCTAGAATTCATCGATTTCCCTCTTTGAATGCTTTCGTGTTAAAATCTCCAATGAAAGAGGTTAATGGTCCTTGTTCAATCAATAGAAAACAAAACATGATTATTTAATCAAGATTAATTTATGTCTTGATTTTCCTTTTCCATTAAATATGAAAGTATTACAATTTTTTTTGAATTCCCCAATTCGATTTGGAAATTAGGGTTTGCTCTTAAAGAAAAGAATACAAGATTGTGGAATGAGAGAAATGATCCCCTAAAACATGACCTCTAGGTTCTTATTTATAGAAAATTAGGGACTTCTTTGGTAATGTGTCTACTGGAAGCCCGCTTTCAGTCCATGTTGTTGGTGTTGACCCGCCTTTATGGCTTTCGATGCCAACTTCTGGGTGTCGGTCCTCTTGGTTTTGGTACCACTTCTCCTCCGAAATTTTATTGCCTCAATGCTTCTACATAGGAAGCAACAAACCAGTATTGGCCTATCTTCAGAAGATGCTTCACTATTTTCTCTTTTTTATACTCCATTGTTTTCGGTATCGCTACCAAGCTTGTTGGTTGCGACAACACTTTTGCTGGAGCTTATGCCTTATTGCTAATCGTTTACCTTCACCTGTTCTTGGTATTATGTCTTAATGTTTGACTTCATCTTTATTCACCAGTATCGATTGCAAACATTATCGATACCTATAGCACCCTGCCTGTTCTCTTGTTAGTTATTGGCCTTGTCTCTCCTTTGGTGGTTTTGAACTCTGATGTCGAATCATGTGCTTTCGGCTTCCTCCTATTGTTTTGCTTTCGGAACCAGGTAGTGCTTTTAACCTTGCTTTCTTGGCAACTACTTTGGGCCCTTGCTTCTATTCCACAGGTACTGAAACTGGATCAACTATCTTTCCAATTAGTATTGACACCAAGCCAACTATTCCCAACACGTTGAAGCCGATAACATGCTTTCTCCTTTCTTGATTTGGTATCAACACCAAGAATTTAGTCTTCTGTTGATGTCGATAATGTCCTTACTTTTGGTATCGGCTCCCGTGCAATACCCCTTCACCTTATCTAGGTTTCAATGTTGAATTCTAGTAGTAACACATTTATTCCAAGAGATAAGTGTATGGCTATGGTTTTCAAAATAACGAAAACGAGAGATTCATGAATATACTTATTCTGCTGAGATAAGTTTACGAAATCGATTTTTAAGAATCGATGAAATGATTTTAATAATGGTTTAAATTAAAATGGTTTGTGTTGCTGATGTACTTAACTATGCTATTTTGATTTGATTGTTAAAGATTTGACTATCAATAAATTCCCTTTTAACCTATAACGCGCTGGTTCGAGGAATCGGAATTGGAATTAGATTCAAAACAACTTCGAACCGACTTTGCGTTCGAACTGGAATTTGTAGGTATGTTTGTGCAGAAACAAAGTATTAAGGGTGCAAAGGTTACTTGCTACTATCCTATGGACGTAGTAAAAGTAATTCCTTTGGTTCATTCTGTTCCTGAATGATTTGTATAGATGAATACTATCAATACATTGTCAGTGAAGCGTGTTGAACATTTAAAGATGGAAATGTGCCTTGTGTAAAAAGATAAAACGAAGCCTTTAGCCTCATCAACCAGGAATGACTAAAATTAAGGGGGATGTAGTACGGCTATGTGGGTCGCACCCGTTAGGGTATGTTTATCACCAATCTAGCACGGTTGACCGTTTGATTATTTTATGCTTGGCGTGGTTGCTGATTACAATAATGGAGGTGACATATTCAGTACTATCAAGTTAATTGGTAGCTTAGTTCTGCGTTGGCAAGGGTGCAAGATGTTCTTGCGACCTCGGTACGCTTATCTATAGAGGTATTGTGATGGGTGGTACCCCAGTTCCCAGTCATTATATGGAATCCAAACTCCAATACGAGCCTTTTACAGTTTTAGTTGCATAATTAGTATGCTGGAATTTAATTAATGTAACAATTTTGGCTAGATTGATAAGTATTTGTATTTAGACATTATTATAATATCATTGGATTTATAATAAAAGTATTTTGGTTATCGTAAGGGATAAACACTTGCTATTTTTATGTGTGGTCGTGTCTTACGAGGGTTTCCTTTTTTTTCAAAGAAGGGTTTTCAAAAATTAAGCAAGTTGTTTGTCATGTATGTTTCATTGTTAAGTATTCTAGACCGATCCGGGTGAATTTGCTATCCCTTAAAATGTGCTTGGGTCAGACCGTGTATATTTTTCCAGGTTTGCTTTGGATTTGCTTGGAGCTGTAGTAGAGAATCCAGAGCCGAGACGTATTCTTGTATTTCTCGTACTAATTCATTTCTATTATGTGTGTTGTGTATTTATCAGTTATTGTATAGACATGTTGTTATAACTGTATAGAGTGATTTGTTTTGTACTCTGATGATTATTGTATGTATATATATATATATATATATATATATATATATATATATATATATATATATACAGTTTCTCTTGTGTAAAGAGTATTGGTATATTATATTTTGTTCATTTCTCTATGAGATACCTATCTCTTTTTATTCTTATATGTTCGTATCCTTCTTCTTCTATTCTAACTTTTCTTGCTTTCTTCTTTCTGACCCTCTAACTTATCTGTTCTAAGTTTTTGGGTTTTCGGTACTTTTTAGGCACGTGAATACAGAGGATGTATTAGTGTCACAATTCGGACGTCGAATTCCCCGACCATTATAGCTGATGACCCCAATGATCGAAAATCTATCACCGTGTACATGTTTATTTGGGCTGTAACACTGTATCATGGTGCACCAAGAAGCAAACCACAGTCTCTTGATCTAGTACGGAGACTGAGTATCGATCTATAGCTAGCATGATGGCTGAAATTATTTGATAAAAAGCTTACATGAGGAATTAGGGTTTGGGCCATAGAGCAAGTTGATCATTTGTTGTGACAACCGAAGCTCCATTTCTCTTTCTATGAACCTAGATCAACATTATTGAACCAAACATATTGAAATTGACCTTCACTTTGTTCACGAAAGAAACAACGGTGGAAAAATGATGATAAATCACATACAATCATTCTACCAATGTGCTGATGTCTTCATGAAGCATTATCCAGCAAAAAATTCATGAGATTGAAAGCTAATTTGAAAGTGGAAGAAGAAGCCAATATGGAGAAAAGAGGGGTGGAAACCCTGGCCGCAATTGTGGTAGGGTAAACTGATTAAAGGGTTTTGGCTATCTGTTGTATGTTCTGTGTGTAGGCTTTTGTATATTGGGCCTCGGTCCAATTTTTGTTTTATTCTTTCTCGTATATATATAGTATTGTTATGTTACATTACAATCTATCGATTTCATTTTATACAAAAGCAATATTTTTAATAAAATTAAAACTGCTTCTTCTTCTTTTTAATCTAGATCAAATCCTTTTAAAGCATTTTCATTCTTAAACAATTACAAAATTTAATGTATTGCTCCTATTCTACTCAATAATCATCTGTTTTAGAAGAATGCTTTTGTGCTTTTCAACAAATTTTTGATCTTGTACACTCGGTATAGGAGCACCTAAGTATTAGCTAGGTGGTGTCCACCATTTTTTCACACTTCTTACTGTACATTTTTCCTTCGTATCAGTGATACGTCGAAAAGACCACCTTGATCAGTCAAAATTGCTAGATGAACCATATTACTTGATTATCAATGCTAGTGTAGTTCATATTATTGCACATGCTACTGTGATCGTGTATAGTTTTTTTCGTATAAGCGGTCTTTGATAATGACACATCAACTAAGTGCGGTGCTAGCGATGCTACAAGTAAAATTTTAACATGAAGTTATTATATATACATGTATATTACAAACAATAAATATTTACCAGCTTTTTTGGTTTACTAATAATGTTAAATGATTAATTATATAGGTTGGTCACATAGCTGTATGTAATAGTTGGCCACTTGGAATAAATGCAACACTGAAAATTTTCACATATTTCTTGAGCCGGCTAGACTAGGCTATATGAACCACATTTTGGTGATTTTCTATAGTTTTCCACACTTTCACTTGTTGGTCGTTGAAGTGGAGGCTCTTACCAGGAAACGGTGTTTTACTATGCACATGTTCCATTTTTCAAATCTTTAGTTGGGATTGAGTCCTAATCTCTTTATATGTTAAGTGGTATAGAGGTTGGCCAACTAGACCATGTGTTGGTACTCTTGATAGTTTATATAAATATTTTTACTCATGTACTGTGTACTTACTGGCATTAGCCGATGATGAGGTTAAATGAGGTGCGGTTATCTTAAGTTGTCTATAGAGGTATAAAGTATAATACATGAAAGTTGAGGAGGTGCACATTTATGTTATATATGTATTTCTATATATTCATGGTTCTTTATTTTTTCAAGCAATAAAGGCACTATCAGACTTCAATATCTAACTAGATCACTTGACGTAGGTGGACTTCGTATTTATGACCATGGTACTTCCATCATTTGACATTTGTATGTAGCATTGAATACTTATGTGCTACAACAGTCACGATCAGTCCAACAAAATTTTTTATACAACGGGCAATGCCCTTTGTAATATGGGTTTCGCAACGGGCATTACAATCGTTGTATTAGGTCATGTTATAATTGGTCATCTTTTTAAAAAGGTCATTTGTAAAACCCCACACTTTTCAGCACCCAAATTTTGACAAAAATCAAAGCTTGAGTACATCCAAGCATAGAGCATATATCTGGTACCTGCAATAAATGAGCATGAGCATAATCAGAGTACGTTAAGTATAACTCATAGTGGAAACAAAACTAGGATAAATTAGTATTAACTCAAGCAACTACCTTTTTCAAAGTAAGTCACTTTTCCAATACCGAGCATGAGAGAGAACGAGAACCGAAAGCCAAACTTAAACATCTTTGAGAACCCGGCCTTCTCTATGAAACCTAGAGGTTGTAATGAGGAGTGGGTCAGAACAACAAGTTCTGGTGACAAAGAAATGTACAATACATGCTATAACACAGATATATTCCATTTGGTTTAACCCAAGCTGTATGCCTAACCAGGTTAGTGATTCTAATCCAACCCAATAAATATTTACGCACGACTTTACTATTCATCCCAAAGCAGTATTCCCAACTTATATTATTGAGATAGGGCATTTATACACATTTTTATAAAGCCTTTATACTTGAGTTTAAGTGGTTAATTATATCGAGAGTGGTCCCCTAATTTTGAGGTTTCTATCTATATCCTCATTCTTTATTATTTATTATTTAATGCCTCACTATCAAATGATAGATAGGGTGTATTCTCCCTGGTCACTTAAAACCCTAGGCGGACCTACTAGTCACTTATTAACCCTCAACAATATATTCAGTGTTAACATAAACTAGAGGGCACTAGCTACGGGCCCTACTAGTTAAGGCTTCCGTCATGCATGCATATACCCTTGCCCCGCATAAGATAAGAGTAAGTATTTTATCGTTCGTTATACCTTCTAGCTGAACTCATACGATAACCTCCTTAGTCACTTACTACTTCCCATGGGATAGACGGTCATATATGACCTTTTTAATTTCCAGGTTTGGGTAGGCCCACACATACCTGCCATTTAAGACCCCTATACTGAAAATCCTATTCCCAGGTGGACTCTTCAACCTAAGCCACTTACGACCCAAGGAAGCAGACTATACGCGAAGGTTATTAGTTTGTCCCCCATCAGCCTTTAAAACCTTTCCCGTTTTGGGATAAAGTAGGCTACGTTATTAAGTCATTCATGTTCAATTTGCTTATATGGAAATACTATATGTACACCATTTATTTGTATCACGGGTTTGTCTGGTTAATAACGTCTTATATTATTAATCTACTAAGTCCAACTATATTTTTAATTATAAGTTTTATTATCATAAATAAGGATGATCATATTCCCTTTTCTCTAGGATATTTATTAATTTTCCTCCCTGATTTGGACTTAGTATTTAAACGGCAATCAATATCCATTAATCCCCATTTTTACACCCATTTCTTTTTATTTACATTTTATTTCCCTTTATGACTCTAATGTCATATTTTCCTAAGGCAACTATTTATTAGTCCCAAGTTATATATTTGTTGTACCCCAACAGGCAATTACTATACTAATTCTTTATTTTATTTTATTTGTTTATTGGTTATTATATATATTTATGCACTAGGCCTCTCACATTAAGTTGACTACCTATGGATGTTGGATTTGTCGGTCGGTTCCGGTCAGACTTCTACCACAAGTGAACTTAACCTTATGCCTTAGTACATTTATTTTTATCCATTAGACCTCTTACATTAAACCGACTACCTGTGGTGTTGGATTTGTCGGTTGGTTCCGGGCAGGCTTGCACCATAAGTTGAGTTTAACCTCATGTCCAAATGCAGTTATAATTTAAATGTCCTAATTGGGGTCCACAACAATTATCCTAATTGATTTTAGGAATTGTCACCATTTTCCTATCACATTTATTTTCCCCTAATCAATATTGGTTACAATAATTATTTCTTTATTTGCGGTCTCATTTATGGCAAATAATTATATTTATTGCTACAAATGGTCACCACAAATATACTAATTCAATATGGATTATATTTACATATAATTCCACCACTGAATCTTGTCCATACATTCAACATTTGTCACAATTGTTGATTATTTATTTATGTCCTCATTTATAGCAATCAATTACACTAATTGCTACAATGGTCACCATAAATATATTCATTAAGTATTGAATTTAAATTTACATGTATGATTCCATAAATGAATACCATTCAACATTTAATACGATGCATATTTTTACTGTTTTATGATGATTTGGACAGATAATATATATATATATATATATATATTTCCATGTTTGCATGAGGTCAACGAAGTTATTATTATTTTTATTTTTATTCTTAAATTTAAATTAATGATATGGTCTAATCAATTAACTAATCATTCCCTTTTTATATTCAATCTTGCCAAAAAGGTTTCAAGTCTCACAAGGACCGTTAGCTAAATCGTTGCAAATGATGCCTATTTTGTGGAATTGACATATTTCTAAATCACAAGAAATATGTGTAATATATTTTTATTTTGGAAAAGTCGATGCAAATTACATACAAAAATATGTGCCTTTGCACCACTTTTCCCCTTTTTATTTCTTTTTGTCATACTTCTTGTGATTCTAAAGTAATGCCTCTTTATTTAAAAATGAGTAAAACGACATAATTTACAATGCTTAAGCCAAAAACCAAAAAAAAAAGAATGTAAACAAGGAATATTTCTTTTTATTCTTAACATCACATAATACGCAATTTTCATCTTTTTACCCAAATTCACATATTTCTTATTTCAACATCGAACTAAAGATCTAGAACATAACTACAACAAATTTATGTTTAATGGGACTGATTTCTAAATCCACGGTGCCATGCGGCATAAACAACATATTTCATAATTCATGACATAACTTGTAGGAATATGTGGGAACATATATAAAAATCCTACAGTTCATATTTATACATAATCACAACTTTCTCATTTACCAATTTCAAACATATTCATAATCAGATCTGATGGTTATCACAATTTACAATTATTTAAATAACAGATCTGGTAGGCATAAAACAAAGATTGGATTCAAATGAAATAGATGAGTCATTATAATTGTATTAGTTACCTTATAGCTTCCAATTTCTGAATTATGAACCTTTTTTGGCTTGCAATCCCCAAATTCATATAAATCTACAATTTATCTAGAAAGGGGAAAATTCTAGATCTATAGAAATGTAAGAAAAAGGGAAGAGAGCGAAGAATATATTTTTGAGCGTCAAATTGCATTCCTTTCCATTAGATCTGTTTGCCCTCTCAATTTCATATGAATTGCATTTGATTTGATAAGTATGAATATATTTTTATTTTAGAATTTAGGTTTGGAGAGAAAGAGAGAGAAATGGCAGAGCTCTGCTGCCTCTACAAATTTATGTGAAAAAAGAATGAGGCTCTACCCCTTTATTTATAAGGGTGGAAATGGCCTTGCATCATTGGATTCATTTTAATTGTCATCCGTCCATTCATTTTATAAAATATAACAAGAATATCCCTAAAAGCCTAGCCGTCATTGGTGAGGTGGTTGGGTAATTATATATTACTATATATATAATATTGTAATAACCCGGAAATCTGGGCCAATTTAAAAAATTTATTTTGGCAATTTTAGCGAATTTTGATTATTTAAAATGAATTATTTTGAATAATAACGACGAGAAATTTATTTTGAATAGAATTCGAACGAATATATTTATATAGATCGTCGTTAGAATATAAATATTTATTTTAAATTATAAAAGGAATTGAAAATGGCGTGGTAGTTCGATAATTCGATTTCAAACTTCAATTGAACATACCGGGTGCAAAACAAACCGGATTTTAGTGAAACCAAAAATATTTGAATCTAATTGATAATATCTTTCCAACGAATTCAAAAAATCAAAATTTCATAGCGGGGATAAAAAGATATGTCCAGTCGAAATTTCAGAATTGTCGCTATGGAATTTCGGCCCTTAAAAATGGCCATTTTGCACACAACCTCGGATTTCGACGAAACCACTTTTGTTGGATCCATGATGTCTAGTTATTGCTAGGTTTCAAATTTCATAATTTTTCGAATCAATATGTGAGCGTGACAAAGGAAAACGCGTTTGACCAGTTTTAGTTGATTTCAATCGACTGGAAAATGACCATTTTTCAAACGGTCTCAGAATTCGACGAAACTAGTTTTGTTAGGACTGTATCGTCAATATGAAGCTAGAAAATATTTTTCTGGAATTTTTCGAATTGGTATGTGACCCCGGTAAATTGAAATGCACGTTCAAAATTCAATATATAGAGTTATATGTTGATTTTGACGAAACCTGATCGTAACGATCGAATCCGCCTACGATACATATCCTATTGTGTTCGGAATGAGGGTAATTAGCTAGGGGCGACAGTCGTTGGACCTTGTTAGGTGGTCGGATGAAAAGTCAACATTTTTTTAAAATAAAATAATATAAAATTATAAATTTATAACTTACCCCCTCCTTCTTTCCTCACTCGCCGTCCACTTCAGAAAAAGGAAATAAAAAAACCTCGTTGAAATCACCCGCCGCCCCTCTCTCTCTACCGCCGCCACCTCCTGTCGCGTGTGCCCCCTACCACCACCCAAGTCCGGCGCGACTCCTCCCTCCGACGCCGTCCCTCCCTCGAATTCGCACCCCCTAAACCCGCAGCCCTTCCCAAAACCCGACGCAACTGCCTCCGCCTGGATGCTCCGACCGCCGCCTGGCCTGCAGCGCCTCCCCCTAACCCTTGAACGCCGGAAAACCCCCCTCCTCCGACTGAAATGAATTCTTTTTTAGGCAAAGGTGAGTTTTTATTTTATTTTCTATTCTTTTTAAAATCTGATTTTTTTTAGGTTAGAAACATATTTAAGAAAAACAGTTTTATAAATCTTTGAAAGCTTTGATTTTATATGAAGAAAGATTTGATTTTTTTTTCATGAAAAGGATATATTTTTAAACAAGTAAGGATTATATTTTTATATGAAGAAAAAATAGAATTTTTATATGAATAAAGATTGAATTTTTATATACGAAAGATTTGATTTTTAATCGGAGAAAAATTAGATTTTTCATTTGTAAGTAGCGAATAAAAATATAAACTTTACTTTGTTTGTAGAGAATAAAAATATGATTTTTATATTATAAAAAGAATAAAAATTTGATTTGTATATATTATAGCGATATAAAAACATGATTTTTATTTGTATAATAGCGTTATAAAAATATGAAATCTCTTTGTATAAAGGTGTGATTTTTACTTTAGCAAAGATGTGATTCTTTATCGGTATAACGTTGAAATAAAAATATAGAAAGGATTAAAATGCGATTTTTAAATATATATAATCATCATAATAAAAATATGATTTTTATTTTATTGAAATAAAGTGATAAAAATAATATTTTAATTTGAACAGCGTGAAAAGAACTGCATTTGAATTTCAAGCAGATCGAAACGGTTCAGCAGTTCAACAGCAAAGCACGGCGGAGTGGAACCCTCGGTGAGAACTTCTCACCTTTTAATTTTGTTTTTCTAGTTAAAATATATACTAAGATGCAGACGGTGTTTAGTAGCACCCGACACCCGTCGTCCACAGACCATGGACGGCTTGTATGCTTGTTTGTTTGATTTTGATGTGTAGTTGATTGTGTGATGTGATGTGAAATGAAATAAAATATTTATATAGATGAAATAAAATATTTTATAGTGTAAAATAATTTATAGTTAAAAATAGAATTTTTAACGTGTATATGAAATGAAATAAAAATAAACAGATCGGACGATTTGTTTATATACACACATTTGACTGATATTGATTGGGACGATAAATTTTACACATCGCCCAACTGCACAAATAAAATCTGTGTTTGATTGTTTGAAACCCCACACGGGTATTGGGATGATAGATGACATACACTAATCCCAATAGTTAGTTGTATGTCGATCGATTGATTGATTGGCAGACTGTTATAAGCGTTAAATATTTATATTCGATGCTTATACAGGGTAGAATGAACTTTGGATGATGGTTGATTATTCATCGTTGTTATTGTATACATGTGTTGTAGAAAATCCATATAATTAACATTATATGGTAATTGATTGGGCCTCATTCCAGTTTTGAAAAAGAAAGTTTTGAAATAGAAATATTTGAAAAAGAAATATTTGAAATAGAAATATTTGAAATAGAATATTTGAAAATAGAAATATATGAAGCCGTGTTGATTAGATTGACGCCATTTTGACGTGAACGATATTTATATCGATTTTATTCATTTTATAATGAATATCGAAAGTGATTTCAAAATCTGATATTTTGAAAAGAATTGAAATTCGAATTAGATTGAATTGAATTGAATTGAATATAAAACTAATTCGAATTGAATTGAATATAAAACAAATTCGAGTTAAATTGAATATAAAACGAATTCGAGTTGAATTGTATATAAAACGAATTCGAATTGAATTGAATATAAAACGAATTCGAGTTGAATTGAATATAAAACGAATTCGAGTTGAATTGAATATAAAACGAATTCGAGTTGAATTGAATATAAAACGGATTCGAATTGAATTAAATTGAATAGAAAATGAATTCAAATCGAATTAAAAATGAATTCAAATCGAATTAAAAATCGATTTGAATTGAAATCAATTTGAAATGAATTTAAAACGAATTTATATTGGAAAATTCAATTATGATTTAAATTTGAAATAAAGTTGAAATCGTTTCAAAAACGAATTTAAAACGATTTATAAAATACGTTTTAAAAAGGAAATCGACGAAGTATATATTATATATATATAATATAATGGCCTGAATAGAACGCGCCGCGCCGTGGTAGTTCGCGAATTTTGACCATTGACTTCAAATAATGGATATTACGGGAGATCTGACCGTTGGATTCTCCTAAAACCGGAACCGTTGGGTTCGTATCGAAAAGAGCTTTCTAACGAATATTGGAAATTAGAAATCTAATGGTTGGATTTGTAATTATGTCCAAATCAAATTTGGAAAAGGTCGCTATAAGTGCAGTTCGATGGCCGTTGATGGAAATCGACTGTATGGGCCTTGATAAAATTATTAAAAATAGTAATAATTTGTGTAAAATCATAAGAAATGATTTGTGAAGAATTGGGATGAAAAACTCCATATTTGAAAAGATAAAAATAGATTTTTATCGAAATGAACTAGTTTTGAACTAGAATTAAAATTCTATTTATTTTTAAATAAATAAATTGAATTTGAAATGGTTTTGAAAATAACCAGAATTTCCAATAATTGCATTGGAATGGATTTGAATCGAAATTGTCTTCGGAATATTTCGATGTTGGATTTCGTGATTATACAGATGTTGTTATGGAAATTTGAAAGATATACATATATATATATATATATATCGTTATTTCCAATATGATATTTGTTGGTCATAGAATTTGATATTGAATAAAAGTCGATATATTTTATATTCAGAGCCTTGTATTTAATATCAAATGTGATTTGGGTTTGTCGTGAAGGGTGTCTTCATTAACACTGTTTTAAAGCCCAGTTGAGAAAAGATTAAATCTTTTTATTTAAATTTAATGAAGTGTACCAATTAAATGATATTTAATTGGAATTGAGTTGATATTGATTTTTGGGTTTATCGTGAACAGTGTTTTAAATAACACCTGTTCTTTAACCCAATAATTAAAGGAATGGGATTTTGGGTTTATCGTGAACCGTGTTTTAAATGATACTGATTCTTTAACCCGGTCAAAGATTAAAACTAAGTGGAGTTTTAATGAATCTTTAATTAGATTGAAAAGATCGAGATTGGGGTATCACCAGTTTTACTCCAGACGGTAGTTAAATCTTTAATTAGATTTGAATGTGAAATAGTAATTGAATTTACCGATAACACCGTGGTGTTAGATATGAAGTATAACCAGTTTTACTTCATGGGATGAATAGGTTGGGGTTGGGAAATTAAAACAAATGATTACTTCTGTAAGGTTCGTTAATCCCAACTAGTTTGAACTGATATTCAAAGAAATATTAAAGATAAATTCAAGGAATTTATCTTTGATAAAATTAATGGGAACCTTTCCCTATGAATGTGAAATTTAGAAACTAACTGTCGGTTAGCTAAGCAGAATGATTTTCGGGATATTGATCTGATGTTGTTTTCGGCCTTCGGGGTTAATATTTGGGGAATTATTCTCTTGTTAATTTACGGTTAGTGACTGATGAATTGGAATGAGGCGTATGTTGTGTTTGTGTAACACTTGTTTATAATATACGCGAGTTATTCGGAAAGACCGGGTTTATCCCATTCTAAATAACTGATACGACGGTAAGTCGAAGATGAAGACGGTGGTTGAAGACCGGAGGTCTTCACGTCGTTTGGATAATTACTGATGATCTTGATTGGGATGTACACCCAAGAAGATGGAAACAGTTAGTGATCGTCCAGACGTACTTGGAGATCGATGGATATGCGGGGTACTAGGTGCCTCCGGTTTCGTTCAGACCCAGAATGGACTTGTAAATGGACTGTGTGTCTGACATTGGATTTTAGTCTGTGTGGTTGATTTCTATTAAATATATATCTGTTTGGCGGCATTGAATTTATTCTCTTGCTTAACGCCCTTCTCTGAGACGTACGAGCTTAGGGGTTATATACTAAGGATATCAAACGCATAGAGTGAATTGCCTGTGTGGCATGCCTAAGTGGCAAATGATCAAGGCTTCTATTGAAAAGCAAAGCCTTGTGGTTGATGATCAAAGCACGACCTTTGTGGCGTAGCTTTGTGTAACGTTTACTTCGCGAGTTTCACACCCGGTATGAACCAAAAACGGGAGACGGACCTAAGGGAGGACATGCGTTTCTTTCTAGTTAGAAGTGGCGTCAGTGGTTTTACACGCCCTGACGAGTTTGACTTATGTGGTTGTTACTGTTGCGAGGCGCCACAGATATATTGGTCGTTCTCGAACCGATGGAGTCATTTAGTTGGCTCACCTACGCCCCGAAGGGCAGGGAAATGCATTGTTCAGGCATTTTAATCCACATAGGTGGATCGACCCTGACGATCCAAGGGCCCACCTGAGTCTGGGTCCTGAGGGGCGGACTAGAGCATCTCGAATCGGTTGAGGACTATCTTTTGCCTTGGTTCATAGATGGAAATCCAATTTCCAAATACGTGATTCTGCGGTTTTATTTGTAGAGCCTAGTATGGCGACATAGTGGGATGGGGTGCTTATGCCGTCTATGATTGATACTTATGATTTGAAGTTGTCTTATACACTATGCACTTATAATAGTATCAAATGATTTGTTTTAAACGTATCAAGCATTCTTGGCTATTATAAGGTAAAAACCCTATCCTCCAGCTTGCGTTGCATTGTGTGATGGGAACTGGGTCTTATAATAGCTTCATTGTTCTTTATTTAGCATTGCGCTGTTGTTTTATGCACTGGTGTTCTTGGGAGGAAACCCGTTCCGTGTTATACGGCGTGGTCCCTTGATTTACCTAACTTTAAAAATAAAGATTAATAACTGTTTTAGTTCTCACACCAGTCCCATGACTGACCTGGAGTTTATTGTTTTAACCTAAACTCTGGGTGCCCTTATTTTGACACGGGCAACTAGTAGTTTTGGTTTTGCAGATTTATATTCACAGGATCCTGGTTTACAGCTGGAACGATATCCGGAAAGCTTTGTATCTGTATATCTCCTTCAGTTGTGTTTGTATTATTTTCCGCTGCTATGTATTTAAATGTAATTTAAATCTCTGATATTTATCGAATGTAATATTCATTTATACTCTGTATATTCCTGTATTCTGATGAATTGTTTTTATATACAATGAAATGTTCTCCCGTCTGCGTTATTCTGTGGCTTGTTCTCGAACTATCCGCGCTTTCCTTCCCGGGGAAGTTACGGGTTTTCACAGTTGGTATCAGAGCTTTGGTTTACAATGCTCAGAGAACAAGACACATTATAACCATACGAAAGAATTCATCAGAAATTGGATTAGTAATATCCAATGGGAATGACTCATTAGAGATGGGATCAGTAGTATCCTAGAACGTGTGTGAAGAGTATATTTTTAAAATGAAAACAAGTTTTGTTTTGAAAATTTAAATCACTTATTCGTATTTGATTATTTATTTTAAATGAATTGGGACAATCCAATATATAAAATTTTTGCGTATATGTCTTGCAAACGTGTATTCAAAGTTTTAATGTACTGGATAGTTGTAGGATCACACTCTAGTTGCCCGGGGATAATTCTGGTGACGGGGCACCATCGCCAGTATTTATTTTCGAGCGACGAAAGTGAAATTTCTATATATTTCCAATTGACTTGTGTGAGAACTGAAACTAGATAGGGCTTATCGTTGTGATTTGTCATCAAAAATCTGATTTTTTGACAATATATCAAAGTTATGAATTTGAAAAGCTAACCAACTAATTGATTGATGGTTTTGTTGTTGATTATTGGTTGATTAATTAAAATTTGTATTATATAGCCAAATTGAGCCAAATAGTAAATTGTATTGAAATTTGTCACATTTGCTTGCATATACATGTACTTACATTGAACATGTCATAGCAAGGAGGCTAGAGCAGAAGAATAAAATTGTTTGCCCGACAAATAGGTACATGTTTACCATAATTTACTGTTTTGTTTGGGTGATGATGATTTTATGAGCCGCTTGGCTTTTTCTTTTCCTTTTTGAGATCAGAGGGCCTGTATGGCAATTTCGGGATTTTCCCGTGCTCCCGGTGCAAGGGAGGTTATGGCGAAATTTTTCGAAAATTTAGGGTGTTAGCCAAATTTTTGAAAAGTTCTTAGAAACTGAAAAGTTGAAGAACTTAAGCCGTAGTGAAAACACTGGAAGTTGAGTTGATTTGTGAAACAACTTTTGACTTCGTTCCTTTTCGGGGACGAAAAATTTTAAGTGGGGGAGATTGTAATAACCCGGAAATCTGGGCCAACTTAAATTTTTTATTTTGGCAATTTTAGCGAATTTTGATTATTTAAAATGAATTATTTTAAATAATAACGACGAGAAATTTATTTTGAATAGAATTCGAACGAATATATTTATATAGATCGTCGTTAGAATATAAATATTTATTTTAAATTATAAAAGGAATTGAAAATGGCGCGGTAGTTCGATAATTCGATTTCAAACTTCAATTGAACATACCGGGTGCAAAACAAACCGGATTTTAGTGAACCCAAAAATATTTGAATCTAATTGATAATATCTTTCCAACGAATCCGAAAAATCAAAATTTCATAGCGGGGATAAAAAGATATGTCCAGTCGAAATTTCAGAATAGTCGCTATGGAATTTCGGCCCTTAAAAATGGCCATTTTGCAAACGACCTTGGATTTCGACGAAACCACTTTTGTTGGATCCGTGATGTCTAGTTATTGCTAGGTTTCAAATTTCATAATTTTTCGAATCAATATGTGAGCGTGGCAAAGGAAAACGCGTTTGACCAGTTTTAGTTGATTTCAATCGACTGGAAAATGACCATTTTTCAAACGGTCTCAGAATTCGACGAAACTAGTTTTCTTTGGACCGTATCGTCAATATGAAGCTAGAAAATATTTTTCTAGAATTTTTCGAATTGGTATGTGACCCCGGTAAATTGAAATGCACGTTCAAAATTCAATATATAGAGTTATATGTTGATTTTGACGAAACCTGATCGTAACGATCGAATCAGCCTACGATACATATCCTATTGTGTTCGAAATGGGGGTAATTAGCTAGGGGCGACAGTCGTTGGACCTTGTTAGGTGGTCGGATGAAAAGTCAACATTTTTTTTTAAATAAAATAATATAAAATTATAAATTTATAACTAACCCCCCTCCTTCTTTCCTCACTCTCCGTCCACTTCAGAAAAAGGAAATAAAAAAAAACCTCGTTGAAATCACCCGCCGCCCCTCTCTCTCTACTGCCGCCACCTCCTGTCGCGCGTGCCCCCCAACCACCACACAAGTCCGGCGCGACTCCCCCTTCCGACGCCGTCCCTCCCTCGAATCCGCACCCCCGAAACCCGCACCCCTTCCCAAAACCCGACGCAACCGCCTCCCCCTGGATGCTCCGACCGCCGCCTGGCCTGCAGCGCCTCCCCCTAACCCTTAAACGCCGGAAAACCCCCCTCCTCCGACTGAAATGAATTCTTTTTTAGGAAAAGGTGAGTTTTTATTTTATTTTATTTTCTAATCTTTTTAAAATCTGATTTTTTTTAGGTTAGAAACATATTTTTTTTAAAAAATCAGTTTTATAAATCTTTGAAAGCTTTGATTTTATATGAAGAAAGATTTGATTTTTTTTTGCATGAAAAGGATATATTTTTAAACAAGTAAGGATTATATTTGTAACACCCCACACCCGCTAAGGTCACTCACAAGGGGAATGCCTTAGCTTCGATGGAGTATTTAAGTGAATATAGAACTGAAAAATTACAACAAGACAGATATAAGTGATACATGAAATTTTAAAACATCATTTCATTGCAGCAGAAGGTAAACATGTTTGGTTACATCTCAAAAACCAACAAGAGTCAAGTACAAAATATCCATCTCGTTAAAACATAAGTACATAATCCCACTACATACTAATAGCCATAATAGAAAAGATAACCGAGCTTTTCTTCAAGAGTCCAAGCTCCAAAAGATAGATAACGCAATCTGATCAAAGCCCACTAGTGCTAGGCCCACTCTGAGAACCTGAGGGTTGGGGAAAAAGATAAAAACAACAGGGTCAGACATAAGTCTGAGTGAGCCCTATAACCTTAACAATACAATCATTAAAGTAATTAGGGTATGATATAAACCTGGTATGGTACGACTGGGGATAAATGACTACACTAAGTAGCCAACTAGACTTAGGATAAACTAAGATAACGGTAAAGACGCGCCTATCCACCCAAGGATAAATACTACATTGCACCACACCAGATCTACCCACCCAAGGATAATTCCTACACTGCACCACACCAGTTCTACCCACCCAAGGGTAATTCCTACTTAAAGGTTGATCCCCACTAAGTGTACTTAGTAATTTTTGATAGTAGTTTCGTGTACCCCTAGCTGACTACATAGGTGTCGTCTGCCCCTATCTCCACTAGGTGTACCCTTAGTAATCTTAATAGTAGTCTCTTGTACCCCTAGCTGACTACATAGGTGCCGTCTGCCCCTATCTCCACTAGGTGTACCTGCTACTCCCCAAGCGATCGGCTCCCTACCGTAGATACCCGTGCTGGCCCCACAGTGGGGTGTATCACTCCCCAAAGTGGCAACCCGAAAATGGTGCACGACTTATATCTACACGATGCAACAACGTCTTACCTACCAGCCCGGGTCCACACACGCATATGAAACCCGTTGGACTTGCGTTGCCACAGCTACCCCGTTTTGGCCTCTTATAGTCAAGCCCAGTACGCGTGTCCCATCCTCGACATGGGTCGAGCCCAATAAGATACATATGGGTTACTGGTTGAAATGGGCCCCCACAAGCTACTACTTAAGCTTGTCATTTTATCTAGTGCATCCCACTTAACCCCTTTATATAATCATGCCCACTTACATGTTAAGGTTTGGTTAAGTCATCTAATCATATTTCAATTGCCACTCAAGGCCCCCACAAGCTACTACTTAAGCTTGTCATTTTATCTAGTGCATCCCACTTAACCCCTTTTCATAATCATGCCCACTTACATGTTAAGGTTTGGTTAAGTCATCTAATCATATTTCAATTGCCACTCAAGGCACCCACTAGATTTCTACATGCCACCCAAGGCACCCACTTAACCCTTTAATCATGTTTAGTTACATGTTCCCCTTTGGTTAAGTATTCTTGTCGTATTCTCTATTGCCACCCAAGGCAACCCACTAGATTTTTCCACATGCCACCCAAGGCACCCACTTAACCCTTTAATCATGTTTAATTACATGTCCCACTTTGGTTAAGTATTCTAATCTTATCTTCTATTGCCACCCAAGGCAACCACTAGATTTTCCCATGCCACCCAAGGCACTTACTTAACCCTTTAATCATGTTTAATTACATGTTCCACTTCGGTTAAGTATTCTAATCGTATTTTCTATTGCCACCCAAGGCAACTACTAGATTTTTCCACATGCCACCCAAGGCACCCACTTTACCCCTCATGTCCTTTACATGCTAATATGGTTAAATGTTTCTTAACTGATTAAGAACGTAACCGTTGTAGAGACCTCTCACATTAGACTATCTCTTATGTCAGCTGGATTTGCCGGTCGGGTCCGGGCAGCCTTACGCCATAACCGAGTCTAACCTCGTGTCCTTACACTTGTCACGTATATAGTTTGTGCCTAAGACCTCTCACATTGGGCCAATCATTTGTAGCCGCTGGATTTGCCGGTCGGTTCCGGGCAGTCTTATGCTACAAAAGGGTCCAACCTCGTGTCTTAGTCGATTAATTACACCTAATTAATCACCCCCATGTTTCGAATTATTTTTCCCTAATTAATTCCAATTTTTAACAATGTACATAATTGACTCAATTATGTCCATCCTCTTTATGGTATGCATAATCATACCAATTCCACACCATTTCATTAACATGTATATTAACCCCATCGTTCCCCACGTAAATCGCTAACATGACATAAAAGGGAAGATTCATCACACATACAATGGGTTCAACTTGCATGACATTAACATGGGTTTTAAAGGTGTCAACATGCATATAGCATCAACCCAACTAGCATAAATAATCAACCCAAACTTGCATGAATCACATATGTCATAAGGAGGTTAACTTGCATAGGTTATTTATGTCATACAAAAAGGGGTAAACTTGCATATGTATGTATGACATACAAAGGGGTTAACTTGCATATGTATGCATATCATACAAAGGTGTAAACTTGCACATGTTACTTGCATATAATCAAACACCAAACTTGCATATCATGTCATGTATGAACTTGCATATAATCATACACCAAACTTGCATATCATGTCATGTATGAACTTGCATATAATCGTACACCAAACTTGCATATCATGTCATGTATGAACTTGCATATAATCATACACCAAACTTGCATAACATATCATGTATGAACTAGCATATAATCATACACCAAACTTGCATATCATGGTGTCATAATGGATCAATGTTTCTCATACGATTTGCATATCTTGCATAACATCATAAACACCTAGCATATGACTTGCATAACTTGCATAACTTCATGATCATATATCATATGACTTGCATAACTTGCATAACACCACAAACACATAGCATATGACTTGCATAACTTGCATAACATCATAATCACATAGCATATGACTTGCATAACTTGCATAACATCATGAACATGTATCATATGGCTTGCATAACTTGCATAACTTCATGAACATATAGCACATAACTTGCATAACTTGCATAACATCACAAACACATAGCATATGATAACATAAACTTGCATTAATCCACATTCATAGCCATAACCTCATTATATCCTATCATAATCATTTCAACAATTGGTTATTAAGGCTATAGAAAACTCACAACTTGTTGATTAGCACTCCTAAGAAGAAGATTAAGTTGCTAGAGTTGATTAGAGATTGATTTGAGAAGCCATCTTCCTCTTTAGATTGATGGAGGCTCCTTCAAGTTGCATTTTGACGGCATAACGGTGTTGTAGCTATTTTTAGTATGAATTAGGGTAGTCTTAGGGTGTATTTATAGATTAGTTAGGTGTTTTAGGCACTTAGATTAACCCTAAATCAGATTAGAGCCGTCAGATCACGTCCTAGCCATCAAAACACAGCCAAAAAGCCAAACTGGTGCACCCAGGTCACCTGGGCTCGACCAGGGAGGTCGACTCCCAGGTCGACCCTAGGGTCGACTCCTCAGTCGACCTGGGGGGAGGTCGACTCCCCAGTCGACCCCCTGGGTCTGGCGGAATTTTTCCCGCCACTTCTGAAAATTGAAAATTTCTGTTTTTAAATCTGTTTTTAAATTTTCTGAAACTTCTTCGGGCCATATCTGGGTCATACGGACTCCGATTTTCGAAAACTCGGACTCTATTTCGCGTATTTTTCCGAGACGAACGCAATGGCATAGCCCGTTTTCCCTGATTCAGATTTTTAAATTTAATTCTGCCCTATTTTATATTATAGCAAGTTATTCAACATACGGGGTGTTACATTCTCCCCTACTTAAAGGATTTCGTCCCCGAAATCTCTAAGTCAAGAAGAACGTATCCTACCAACCAAACAACCATCTACTCAAACCATCAAACACTGGCATCCATTGTCCTTAGAGCTTCTAATGCTGTATGAACATATGCAAAGAGTGTGTGTATATGTTCCCTGTCTAATGCAAAATTAGGCGGTCTACTAATTCAGTTGACCTCCTTAATGCAAACCATGATAGTGCCATGCATCTAGTATGTATGCAAAAGAATCCTATCGACACACACTATCTCTACATGTGTGCACAACCATACACCAAAATGCATCATCCATGTGATAACGCAACCATTATACATCCATTAATATAGCTACCTACACACAATTTTATGCAATATGCAATATGAAGTGATTGAGCTGATCTAGTGCCTAGAGTGTGTGTATATGCATCCACGAGCAACCACTAGCAACCACTTGCATCCACACGCATCCATCAAACATAACATGTCTCAAACACATGTTTCAACCATAGGTTTTCCCTATCTAAAGGTCAAAGGTACTAATCAGAGGACATACTAAAGATAAGATAAGCACTAGACAAACGATAAAGGAGAAGTTAAAAGACATACCCTCCAAAAAGAAATGGGTACAATGAACGCATCTTCGCTTCTGTCTCCCAAGTAGCATTACTCTCATCTTCTCCCCTTGGCACTTTGACTAGTCGAACCTCTCTGTTTCTCAACTTCCTAATCTCTGACCCAAGGATGCGGGTAGGAGCTCGTCGAATAGTCGCATCACGCTCTACCTCTACTTCCCTAAGCAGGCTCGGCTCTACCACCTCTGCGGTCTCATGTAGGCACTTCCTCAAATGTGACACATGGAATACGTCCTGTACCCCACTGCTTCTTGCAAACTCTTCCAAAACTCGCTAGTGAAGATAGGATCTCGATCGCTCACTATGCTAGAAGGTACACCATATAACCGGGCTATCCCTCAAAGGTAAACTGAAGCTAGCCGTGGAGCCGTTCTCTTGCTCTTCACGGGTGTGAAATGGGCACTCTTAATAAATCTGTCTATGACAACCCAAATTCCCATATTACCCTTCCTCGATCTGGGTAACCCATCAATAAAATCCATCGAGACGCTATCCCACTTCCATTGCGGAACTTCCAATGGGTGAAGCAACCCACCGGGTTTCTTTTGCTCCGCTTTCACCTGTTGGCACACCAAGCATCTAGCGACATACTCGGCCACATCTTTCTTCATATCCTGGTACATCTTGTCCCCACTGGGATAAATGGTCATCCTAGAACGGTGTACATCATCAAGAATAGCCTTCCTCAAATCCTCGTCTTGCGGTACACAAAGTCTACCGTCTCTACGCAAGCACCCCCTATAGTCTAGGGTGTACCTACTCAAATGGCTGGATGACTCCCCCCTTATGAGCCTCTCTACTAACTCAACCAACTGTGGGTCGTCCCTCTGTGCCTCGCAAATCCATCCCAAAAGAGTAGGTCTGACCTCCAAGGATGCTAGCAAACCGGGTATATAGTCAACGGAAGGTCTAAAATCAAACATCGAGCTAAATTCCAAGCTTCGTCGTTCCACGAACAATGGACTCAAGGACAACCTTTTTCCGCTCAAGGCGTCCGCCACCACGTTACCCTTGCCAGGGGTATACGCTATCTCGAAATCATAGGATGCTAAGAACTCCATCCACCTTTTCTGTCTCTAGACTATGCGCTCGAAGAGTCTCCAACACCCCACACCCGCTAAGGTCACTCACAAGGGGAATGCCTTAGCTTCGGTGGAGTATTTAAGTGAATATAGAACTGAAAAATTACAACAAGACAGATATAAGTGATACTTGAAATTTTAAAACATCATTTCATTGCAGCAGAAGGTAAACATGTTTGGTTACATCTCAAAAACCAACAAGAGTCAAGTACAAAATATCCATCTCGTTAAAACATAAGTACATAATCCCACTACATACTAATAGCCATAATAGAAAAGATAACCGAGCTTTTCTTCAAGAGTCCAAGCTCCAAAAGATAGATAACGCAATCTGATCAAAGCCCACTAGTGCTAGGCCCACTCTGAGAACCTGAGGGTTGGGGAAAAAGATAAAAACAACGGGGTCAGACATAAGTCTGAGTGAGCCCAATAACCTTAACAATACAATCATTAAAGTAATTAGGGTATGATATAAACCTGGTACGGTACGACTGGGGATAAATGACTACACTAAGTAGCCAACTAGACTTAGGATAAACTAAGATAACGGTAAAGACGCGCCTACCCACCCAAGGATAAATACTACATTGCACCACACCTGATCTACCCACCCAAGGATAATTCCTACACTGCACCACACCAGTTCCACCCACCCAAGGGTAATTCCTACATAAGGGTTGATCCCCACTAAGTGTACTTAGTAATTTTTGATAGTAGTTTCGTGTACCCCTAGCTGACTACATAGGTGCCGTCTGCCCCTATCTCCACTAGGTGTACCCTTAGTAATCTTAATAGTAGTCTCTTGTACCCTTAGCTGACTACATAGGTGCCGTCTGCCCCTATCTCCACTAGGTGTACCTGCTACTCCCCAAGTGATCGGCTCCCTACCGTAGATACCCGTGCTGGCCCCACAGTGGGGTGTATCACTCCCCAAAGTGGCAACCCGAAAATGGTGCACGGCTTATATCTACACGATGCAACAACGTCTTACCTACCATCCCGGGTCCACACACGCATATGAAACCCGTTGGACTTGCGTTGCCACCGCTACCCCGTTTTGGCCTCTTATAGTCAAGCCCAGTACGCGTGTCCCGTCCTCGACATGGGTCGAGCCCAATAAGATACATATGGGTTACTGGTTGAAATGGGCCCCCACAAGCTAATACTTAAGCTTGTCATTTTATCTAGTGCATCCCACTTAACCCCTTTTTATAATCATGCCCACTTACATGTTAAGGTTTGGTTAAGTCATCTAGTCATATTTCAATTTCCACTCAAGGCCCCCACAAGCTACTACTTAAGCTTGTCATTTTATCTAGTGCATCCCACTTAACCCCTTTTCATAATCATGCCCACTTACATGTTAAGGTTTGGTTAAGTCATCTAATCATATTTCAATTGCCAATCAAGGCACCCACTAGATTTCTACATGCCACCCAAGGCACCCACTTAACCCTTTAATCATGTTTAGTTGCATGTTCCCCTTTGGTTAAGTATTCTTGTCGTATTCTCTATTGCCACCCAAGGCAACCCACTAGATTTTTCCACATGCCACCCAAGGCACCCACTTAACCCTTTAATCATGTTTAATTACATGTCCCACTTTGGTTAAGTATTCTAATCTTATCTTCTATTGCCACCCAAGGCAACCGCTAGATTTTCCCATGCCACCCAAGGCACTTACTTAACCCTTTAATCATGTTTAATTACATGTTCCACTTCGGTTAAGTATTCTAATCGTATTTTCTATTGCCACCCAAGGCAACTACTAGATTTTTCCACATGCCACCCAAGGCACCCACTTAACCCCTCATGTCCTCTACATGCTAATATGGTTAAGTGTTTCTTAATTGATTAAGAACGTAACCGTTGTAGAGACCTCTCACATTAGACTATCTCTTATGGCAGCTGGATTTGCCGGTCGGGTCCGGGCAGCCTTACGCCATAACCGAGTCTAATCTCGTGTCCTTACACTTGTCACGTATATAGTTTGTGCCTAAGACCTCTCACATTGGGCCAATCATTTGTAGCCGCTGGATTTGCCGGTCGGTTCCGGGCAGTCTTATGCTACAAAAGGGTCCATCCTCGTGTCTTAGTCGATTAATTACACCTAATTAATCACCCCCATATTTCGAATTAATTTTCCCTAATTAATTCCAATTTTTAACGATGTACATAATTGACTCAATTATGTCCATCCTCTTTATGGTATGCATAATCATACCAATTCCACACCATTTCATTAACATGTATATTAACCCCATCGTTCCCCACGTAAATCGCTAACATGACATAAAAGGGACGATTCATCACACATACAATGGGTTCAACTTGCATGACATTAACATGGGTTTTAAAGGTGTCAACATGCATATAGCATCAACCCAACTAGCATAAATAATCAACCCAAACTTGCATGAATCACATATGTCATAAGGAGGTTAACTTGCATAGGTTATTTATGTCATACAAAAAGGGGTAAACTTGCATATGTATGTATGACATACAAAGGCGTTAACTTGCATATGTATGCATATCATACAAAGGTGTAAACTTGCACATGTTACTTGCATATAATCAAACACCAAACTTGCATATCATGTCATGTATGAACTTGCATATAATCATACACCAAACTTGCATATCATGTCATGTATGAACTTGCATATAATCGTACACCAAACTTGCATATCATGTCATGTATGAACTTGCATATAATCATACACCAAACTTGCATAACATATCATGTATGAACTAGCATATAATCATACACCAAACTTGCATATCATGGTGTCATAATGGATCAATGTTTCTCATACGATTTGCATATCTTGCATAACATCATAAATACCTAGCATATGACTTGCATAACTTGCATAACATCATAAACACCTAGCATATGACTTGCATAACTTGCATAACTTCATGATCATATATCATATGACTTGCATAACTTGAATAACACCACAAACACATAGCATATGACTTGCATAACTTGCATAACATCATAATCACATAGCATATGACTTGCATAACTTGCATAACATCATGAACATGTATCATATGGCTTGCATAACTTGCATAACTTCATGAACATATAGCACATAACTTGCATAACTTGCATAACATCACAAACACATAGCATATGATAACATAAACTTGCATTGATCCACATTCATAACCATAACCTCATTATATCCTATCATAATCATTTCAACAATTGGTTATTAAGGCTATAGAAAACTCACAACTTATTGATTAGCACTCCTAAGAAGAAGATTAAGTTGCTAGAGTTGATTAGAGATTGATTTGAGAAGCCATCTTCCTCTTTAGATTGATGGAGGCTCCTTCAAGTTGCATTTTGACGGCATAACGGTGTTGTAGCTATTTTTAGTATGAATTAGGGTAGTCTTAGGGTGTATTTATAGATTAGTTAGGTGTTTTAGGCCCTTAGATTAACCCTAAATCAGATTAGAGCCGTCAGATCACGTCCTAGCTATCAAGACACAACCAAAAAGCAAAACCGGTGCACCCAGGTCACCTGGGCTCGACCAGGGAGGTCGACTCCCAGGTCGACCCTAGGTTCGACTCCCCAGTCGACCTGGGGGGGAGGTCGACTCCCCAGTCGACCCCCAGGTCGACCCCCTGGGTCTGGCGGGATTTTTCCCGCCACTTCTGAAAATTGAAAATTTCTGTTTTTAAATCTGTTTTTAAATTTTCTGAAACTTCTTCGGGCCATATCTGGGTCATACGGACTCCGATTTTCGAAAACTTGGACTCTATTTTGCGTATTTTTCCGAGACAAACGCAATGGCATAGCCCATTTCACCTGATTCAGATTTTTAAATTTAATTCTGCCCTATTTTATATTATAGCAAGTTATTCAACATACGGGGTGTTACAATATTTTTATATGAAAAAAAAATAGAATTTTTATATGAATAAAGATTGAATTTTTATATACGAAAGATTTGATTTTTAATCGGAGAAAAATTAGATTTTTCATTTGTAAGCAGCTAATAAAAATATAAACTTTACTTTGTTTGTAGAGAATAAAAATATGATTTTTATATTATAGAAGGATTAAAAATTTGATTTCTATATATTATAGCGATATAAGAACATGATTTTTATTTGTATAATGGCGTTATAAAAATATGAAATCTCTTTGTATAAAGGTGTGATTTTTACTTTAGCAAAGATGTGATTCTTTATCGGTATAACGTTGAAATAAAAATATATAAAGGATTAAAATGCGATTTTTAAATATATATAATCATCATAATAAAAATATGATTTTTATTTTATTGAAATGAAGTGATAAAAATAATATTTTAATTTGAACAGCATGAAAAGAACTGCATTTGAATTTCAAGCAGATCGAAACGGTTCAGCAGTTCAACAGCAAAGCACGGCGGAGTGGAACCCTCAGTGAGAACATCTCACCTTTTAATTTTGTTTTTCTAGTTAAAATATATACTAGGATGCAGACGGTGTTTAGTAGCACCCGACACCCGTCGTCCACAAACCATGGATGGCTTGTATGCTTGTTTGTTTGATTTTGATGTGTAGTTGATTGTGTGATGTGATGTGAAATGAAATAAAATATTTATATAGATGAAATAAAATATTTTATAGTGGAAAATGTTGATACTAATATTTTTGTTTGATGATAACAAATAGATTTTTGTTACTGGAGTGTTTGATTGTGGAATATCTAGTATTATTGGAAAATAAAATAACACTGAATTTACACAGAATATAGAAAAACAAATCAAATAAATTTTATTTCCAATAATATTATTTATTTTACAATTCATTTACACACAAGACTTTACAAATCAATTTACAAGTAATTTCAGTACATACAATTTTTTTTACAAGCACTTCATTTCTTTTCTTTTTCCTTCTCATTTCTAGCTGGATTATTCTTGTTGAGAACACCTTAGCTGCCCAAAGCATCATCCTGTAATCTGTCACAAAAGAAAGAAAAATACACAGTACACTGGAACTAAAACAAATACTTTTGACAAAATTGGTTCTCTGTGTGATTGATTCAATTTTTTTTTTGTCTCAGCTTTCTGTGTGTTTTTCTCATCATATTTCAGACTTGAACAGCCACATCAAAACCATACTGGTTTGCTGATCAGAACCAACCGTTTCTGACCAGCCTCAACTCAGTACAGTTTGACTGCTATTTTTTTTATTTTCAGAATCAAACAAGTGATGAGCAAAGTATCAAGCAAAACAAGGTGAATTGTCAAAATCAAAGTCAACATGGAGTCAAAAATCACCAAAAGTCAAAATGGTCAAGCCTTTACATGTCAGCATTAACATGATCGAGAGTAACACAAAAGCAAGGCTCAAGTTCATGTTTCAGCAAATAATCAAATCAGTGATGAAATGGAAAATCCCAAGTGCCAAGTTCAAATCAGTTTTTTATTTATTTTGGCAAACAGGGAATTTCAGCAATAAATGGTGCATCCCAACAAGAAATGTAAGTGCAGCAATGTTTCAAGACAGTGGGAGCAAATGTGAATTCAAGCAAGTGGTCAAGTAATATATATATATATATATATATATATATATATATATATATATATATATGTCAGTGTGTCATGATGTAAAAATGAATGAAGGTGAAGCATGATGAACCTCATTTACACATTAACTTGGCAGCATGCAAATACCAGTTCCCAGATACAAAGCAGAGAAGATCACAAAGTGGTTCAGCAGTGTCAAAATGGTTTAGGTCTTGTATTCTAGACTACAGACATTAAACAGGGTAGTGCAGCATGTATTCAGCATAAACACATTCATATGTACAAAGTGAAGCACAGATATGGAACATAGTTATCAAGTATAACATACATAAGGATAGTGCATGCATGAATGAAGTCAGAACAGAAAACAGAAGGATGGTGAGCATGGAGATGAGTTCACAACAGTTGGAGCAAAAGTAACAAAGTCATGTTTAATCAAGTCGAGGTACAAAAGTGTGCATGGTGTGTGTGTGTGTACAGTATAACTAAAAGCTTCTGTGTAAAAAATCAAGCATGGATATGCTTTCAGGAAACAACAAAATTGCCGAGCAACAATTTTTCAGAAATCATGTTTTTATTTCCAGAATGGATAATAAAATTATTTCTTTCCTGTTTTGATACCTTAAGAGGAAAAATAAATTCATGGTTCAAAACAGTTTCCATTTAGCAAAGAGTTTATCAAGTTTCCAGAAATGGACATGGATATTGTAGTCAATTTGGTTCATGGCAAGTATGAAATCTCGAGGAAATTTAATTCCAGAATTTACAGAAATCATGTTGGGCAAGAATTGACAAATGGAAACAAATAATTTTTTTTAATCTTTCATTTTTGTTTCCAGAATTACAGGAATTCACGCAAACAATCAAGCAGTTCATAACCACAAACCACGCAAAGGAAATTCAAAAGAGGCAACAATTTATTTCAGGAATTCACGGGATTTTTTTTAGGGGCCACAGATTATTCAAAGCCGAGGAAAATCACACAATCAAGTCCAGTATTTCATCAAAATTCATCGAAGTATTAAAGGCGACAAATTTTAATTTCATTCGAGAATTCCAAAAGGGGAAACCACCAATAATCAGCCAAATCGAGCAAGTCATCAATGAAATCAGAGCACCAGGGTGTAGAAACCCTTATAAAAGCACACAATTCATCATCGACTTGATTATCAATTCACACAAAAAGAAATTCGAAATCCTAAATTGCAAGAGTTAATAAAACTCACTCAGATTGATCGCAAGAACGAAGGAGACATACTGGAGAAGCAAAAACAAGCGTCTAGAAATCCATTACACACTTCACCGAGACTGATTTAGGGAAAAATCATTGAAACCCTAAATCGCCGCTGCCATTTTTTTGTTTCAGAGAGAAAGGAAGGATCGGGCTAAAGAAAACATAAGGGAGCACCACAAAATAGAAGTGGGCCGACCATTTTTTGGCTTGTGCAAAGAAAAGGGGATGACCCCTCATTTTTAACTTCTTCTTTATTTTTCTTTAAGTTTTTTTTATTTTTTTTTCTAGTTTATTGTAAAACTAGGGAGCATAGAGTATTGAAGTGAAATCTGAAAAATCTAGTCTAGGGTATACAGACTAGTCTAGGATTTTGAGCTTAGGGATAAACAGGAGCAGGAGTTGCGAGTTTACATAGAATTGTAAGCGGGATCTGTTTGTATCTCCTAGTAAAAATCTTAGAAAGGCAGCAGTAGGCACAGTTTGCCGAAGCTGGGTATATCCGCGTGTGATTTTATTTTTACTGCATTTCTTTATTACTGTGTTTAGTTTAAATTTATTGTTAAAAACCCTATTCACCCCCCCCCCCTCTAGGGTTATTATCGATCCTACAATTGGTATCAGAGCCGGTGTTTGAACCCTAGAATCATGACTTCAATGAACAATGCTTTTTCTGAAGGTCAATCTATTGCTAGACCACCCATGTTCAATGGTAGTGATTACGCGTATTGGAAAGCTAGGATGAAAATTTATCTAGTGTCTGTTGATTATGATGTCTGGGATATCATTGAAACTGGATATACACCTCCAACTGAAACTGTTAATGGTATTGTAACACCTAAACCAAAAAATAGGTGGGATGCAAATGATAAGAAATTATACTCTATAGATTCTAAAGCTATGAATGCTCTGATTTGTGCTCTTGATAAAACAGAATATAACAGAATTTCTCATTGTAATACAGCCCAGGAAATTTGGCATACTCTGGAAGTCACACACGAAGGAACTTCTCAGGTTAAAGAATCCCGTCTTGCTATGTTCAGTAATGAATATGAAAACTTCAACATGCAGAAGGACGAGAGCATCAAGGACATGTATGGTCGCTTCTCCGTACTAGTTTACAATGCCAGAGCCCTTGGAAAGGTCTATACAGAAGTGGAGCTTGTGAGAAAGATTCTGCGTGTTCTTCCCATGAACTTTGAAGCAAAAGTCACAGCCATTCAAGAATCCAAAGATCTGAGCAAGCTGAGCATGGAAGAGCTTATCGGAAATCTGATGACATATGAAATGGAGCTGAAAGCAAGAGAAGATCGCAACAACTCAGATCTGAAAAAGAAGTCAATAGCTTTGTCCAACACTGTCACTAGCGATAGTGAAGATCCCATTGAACAACTTGCCATGGCAGTCAGACAACTCACGAAGTGGAGAAAATTCAAACCTCGAAGAAATAAACCAAAGAGCAACAATTCAGAAGACGAACCACTCTGCTACAACTGTCAAAAGCCTGGACACATAAAACCAAATTGTCCACTTCTCCAAAGAAACAAGAAGAAAAAGAAAGCTTTTGCCATAACTTGGGATGACGAGGAAGGAGAAGAAGATTCAGACAGCAGTGAGGAGGAAAGCAATTTGTGCTTTATGGCAAAATCAGACCTAGAAGATATTGACGAGGAAACCACTGAGGTATACAGTTATGATGATCTGGTTTTAATGTGTAAACATCTTTCTGAAATTATTGACACGTTAGAATCAGAAGCAGAGAAACTAAAAGCAGAAAACTTCAAACTTGTTCACAATAATAAGAAGTTGGAATCTGAGATTAAAAATGCTTCAAAAACCAATAACCTAGATTGTGAAATGTGTAAAGATGTGAATCTAGAAATTTTAACACTCAAGAGCACCATTGAGAATCTTGAAAAAGAAAACTTGACTCTAAAAGTTGAAGATGACACTAAAAGAAAGAACTACGTTAAACGATGCACTTCACTTGTGAATGAGAACACAATCTTAAAAACAAGAGTCCAAGATCTGGAAGTCACATTGAACAAATTCTCAATCGGTCAAACATCCTTTAAAATGTTACTTGGAAACCAATTGGTTGGGAATAATAGAAAAGGACTAGGTTTTGGGAAGATACAAGAAATAATTGGAAGTGACAATGCTAAAGGTAAAGGTATTTTTCCCAAATGTGTAAAATGTGGGGTGATTGGTCACAGTCATGAAAATTGCAAGTTTAGCAGTAAAATTCAGAAGTTCAAAAAGGTATGGGTCCCTAAACACTTGGCACACAATTATCACAAAGATTGGAACACAAAGAAAAATCAAATTTGGATTCCAAAAGAATCTTATGACTATCATTCTTCAACTACTGATATGATTAGGCCTAGAAGTTTCTCTAGGTCATCTCCTTCTTTGTTTATGTAGGTATGTTGGCGGGCTAAGGAGCAACAAAAATGGTACTTGGATTCAGGTTGCTCCAGACATATGACGGGTGATAAAAGACTGTTCCTTAGCCTGGAAAAACATAAAGGTGGGAATGTGACATTAGGTGACAACAGCAAATGTAAAATTATTGGTAAGGGAAAAGTAGGTAACAGTATCTTTGCCTTAACTGATGTTTTATATGTTGATAATCTCTTTCACAATCTTATCTCCATCAGTCAGCTTTGTGATAAAGGAATGAATGTTGTGTTTGATAGTAATAGTTGCAAAATCGTTGAGATCTCCTCTGGAAAGGTTGTGTTTACAGGGAAAAGAAAAGGAAATGTCTATACTCTCTCATTCGATGATGTAACAGTATCTAGGTGTTTGGTAGCAACAGAAGAGGAGGCAATCCTATGGCACAGAAGATTGGCACATGCAAGTATGGGTCTTCTTGAAAGACTAAAAACAAATGAACTTGTCAGGGGTTTACCACATCAGAATTTCAAAAATAACAAAGTATGTAAAGCTTGTACCATGGGAAAACTTAGTCGTTCATCTTTCCATCCAAAAAATGTTGTTAGCACTTCACGAGTGCTTGAATTGATTCATATGGACTTGTTTGGACCTACTGATACTGCTAGTTTAAATGGTAAACGTTATTGTTATGTATTGGTTGATGATTACTCTAGGTTTACATGGGTTTACTTTTTAGCCAAAAAGTCTGAAACTTTTGATTATTTTTTAAAGTTTTCAAAACTTGTCCAAAATGAAAAAGGGGTTTCAATTAAAACTTTAAGAAGTGATCATGGAGGTGAATTTGAAAACTTAGACTTTGAAAATCTTTGTGAAGAAAATGGCTTCAAACATGAATTTTCCGCTCCTCGAACACCTCAACAGAATGGGGTGGTTGAAAGGAAAAATCGTACATTACAAGAAATGGCTAGATCTATGTTATGTGAATATCAATTGCCTCAAACTTTCTGGGCTGAGGCAGTTAATACTTCGTGCTATGTAATGAACAGAGTTATGATTAGACCAATACTTAATAAAACGTCATATGAACTGTGGTCTAACAAAAAGCCTAACATCTCATATTTTAGAGTGTTTGGATGTCCTTGTTATATTTTGAACACAGGTGAACAGCTTGGGAAATTTGAGTCAAAAACGGTTGATGGAATCTTCATGGGTTATTCATCAAGAAGTAAGGCTTACAGAATCTTCAATAAACAGTCAAGAACAATCGTGGAAATCGTCAACGTCAAGTTCAATGAATCAGATATGGATACGATACCAGAAGATGATAAAGATGATGCTGGAGCACAAGAAATTGAACAAGAAAACAATGATGTTGAGACAAACAATGAAAAAGCCACTGAAGCAGCAATAGATATTGAAAGACTAAAATTCAAGCCAAGTCATCCCCCAGATTTGGTAATTGGAAGTCCAACTGCTGGTGTTCGTACACGATCCTCTCTCAATAGGGAAGTTTGTACCCTTTGTATTCATAATGCCTTTGTATCTGAAATAGAACCAAGTTCTTATGATGTTGCTCTTAATGATGAATTTTGGTTGTTAGCTATGCAGGAGGAACTTAACCAGTTTGAGAGAAACAGAGTCTGGAACTTGGTACCCAGACCAAAAGACTACCCAGTTGTAGGAACAAAATGGGTATTCAAAAATAAGCTTGACGAATCTGGAAACGTAACAAGAAACAAAGCTAGGTTGGTCGCTAAGGGATACAATCAAATCGAAGGTGTTGATTTTGATGAAACTTTTGCCCCAGTTGCTAGGCTTGAAGCAATCATAATTTTGTTAAGCTTTGCGTGCTTTAAGGGGTTCAAATTAAAGCAAATGGATGTGAAGAGTGCTTTTCTGAATGGAGAACTGAAAGAAGAAGTGTATGTTGAACAACCCCCTGGTTTTGAGAGTCACGATTATCCAAATCATGTATACAAACTGGAAAAAGCATTGTATGGCCTTAAGCAAGCTCCTCGAGCTTGGTATGACTGTCTGTGTACATATCTCTTGGACAATGGTTTTAAAAAGGGAAGTGCTGACACAACCTTGTTTTTATCTCATGATGGTGATGATTTTTTAATTGTCCAAATTTATGTTGATGATATCATATACGGTGCTACTAATGATGTCTTGTGTGAAAATTTTGAAAAAGTTATGCAGGGCAAATTTGAGATGAGTTTGGTTGGAGAGCTGAAATTCTTCCTTGGTTTCCAAATCAAACAAAGTAGCAAAGGGATCTTCATCTCTCAAACGAAGTACGTGATGGAGTTGTTAAAGAGATTTGGAGTTCAAGATGCAAAGCCAATGAAAACACCGATGAGTCCAACAACCAAACTTGACAAAGATGAAAAAGGTGTTGCTGTGGATCAAAAGAAATATCGCGGTATTATCGGTTCACTTCTTTATCTTTCTGCTTCTAGACCCGATATTATGTTTTCTGTTTGTTTGTGTGCTCGTTTTCAATCAAATCCCAAAGAATCTCATCTAAAAGCCACAAAACGAATTCTAAGATATTTGTTACACACACCAAATTTAGGGTTATGGTATCCTTCTTGTGATAACTTTAATTTAGTTAGGTTTACTGATGCTGATTATGCTGGTTCACTCACTGATAGAAAAAGTACTAGTGGAACGTGTTTCATGCTAGGTCATTCACTTGTATCGTGGTCAAGTAGAAAACAAAGCTGTGTTGCTTTATCCACCACTGAGGCTGAATATATTGCTTTAGGAAGTTGTTGTGCACAGATTCTATGGATGATGCAGACTTTATCTGACTTTGGACTTTGTTATAAACGAGTTCCTCTAAAATGTGACAGTAAGAGTGCAATTGACTTATCAAATAATCCAGTACATCACTCACGCACAAAACACATTGATGTAAGACACCACTTTCTTAGAGATCATATTGCTTGTGAAGATATTTGTATAGAATTTATTCCAACTGAATCTCAACTTGCTGATATTTTTACAAAACCCCTTCCCGAAGACAGATTTTGCAGATTACGTTTGGATTTGGGAATTATGGAAATAAATTAATCTTTTAGCATTTTTGGATAAATTTTCTCTTAAGATGTTCTGTTGGCAATTATCTTTCTGACAAATAATCCATGCTTCAAATCATCAAGAAAAGACCAGTTTGTTTTTTGGACATTTATAATAAATTTGTGACTGTATAAGTTTTTCAGAATATGAGATGTTTGAAAATTTGTAACTCTGATACGATGAAATATGCTTTATAATATGAGTAATTGAGGAACTTTTTTGTTCACTTTCATCTTCTGTCTCTATCACCCTTCTATCAATCATTATTATTTTATATATATATCAAAGGGATTTAAAAAAAAAGAAAAAAAAAAGAAAAAAAAGAAAAAAAAAGGTATTTCTCTAATCTCATTTAAAAATCCAAGCTCTGGTCATGCATGGTTATGAGAATACTTATTTTTTTTTTCATGCTATCACTGATTCCATTTAAAAATCCAAGATCTGGTTATGTGTGGTCAGTATAGTATTGAATTTATTTCATGTTGCAGCTAATTCCATTTAAAAATCCAAGCTATGGTCATGCGTGGTTAGTTTGCTATTGAAATATCCCTGATATATATTAAATATTTCTTCATTCCATCTTCTGTCTTGTGAAATGTGTTCTTCTTTTACAGATTATTCTGAGGTTTTTGTTTGATTATTCGGAGTGTTTGAATCTGATAATGTCAAGTGACTTGATTACTATTTACAGTCCATACCTTTTAAAATGTCCAGAATTGTTATTCTTTTGATGATTACAAAGGGGGAGAAGAAGTTAAGATTTTGTGTTGTTTACAGACGTCTATAGATTTTATTTTGCCATTAATGCTAAGTGTTTAATTTTTTTTCTCATTTTCAATTTTTTTACTCATGTCTGTTTACAACTGATAGGGGGAGCTCAAATGTAGGGGGAGCCCTTGTTCAAACACATCTCGTTATTCACAAAAATCTTAAGTCTGTTTGTCATCATCAAAAGGGGGAGTTTGTTGATACTAATATTTTTGTTTGATGATAACAAATAGATTTTTGTTACTGGAGTGTTTGATTGTGGAATATCTAGTATTATTGGAAAATAAAATAACACTGAATTTACACAGAATATAGAAAAACAAATCAAATAAATTTTATTTCCAATAATATTATTTATTTTACAATTCATTTACACACAAGACTTTACAAATCACTTTACAAGTAATTTCAGTACATACAATTTTTTTTACAAGCACTTCATTTCTTTTCTTTTTCCTTCTCATTTCTAGCTGGATTATTCTTGTTGAGAACACCTTAGCTGCCCAAAGCATCATCCTGTAATCTGTCACAAAAGAAAGAAAAATACACAGTACACTGGAACTAAAACAAATACTTTTGACAAAATTGGTTCTCTGTGTGATTGATTCAATTTTTTTTTGTCTCAGCTTTCTGTGTGTTTTTCTCATCATATTTCAGACTTGAACAGCCACATCAAAACCATACTGGTTTGCTGATCAGAACCAACCGTTTCTGACCAGCCTCAACTCAGTACAGTTTGACTGCTATTTTTTTTATTTTCAGAATCAAACAAGTGATGAGCAAAGTATCAAGCAAAACAAGGTGAATTGTCAAAATCAAAGTCAACATGGAGTCAAAAATCACCAAAAGTCAAAATGGTCAAGCCTTTACATGTCAGCATTAACATGATCGAGAGTAACACAAAAGCAAGGCTCAAGTTCATGTTTCAGCAAATAATCAAATCAGTGATGAAATGGAAAATCCCAAGTGCCAAGTTCAAATCAGTTTTTTTTTTATTTTGGCAAACAGGGAATTTCAACAATAAATGGTGCATCCCAACAAGAAATGTAAGTGCAGCAATGTTTCAAGACAGTGGGAGCAAATGTGAATTCAAGCAAGTGGTCAAGTAATATATATATATATATATATATGTCAGTGTGTCATGATGTAAAAATGAATGAAGGTGAAGCATGATGAACCTCATTTACACATTAACTTGGCAGCATGCAAATACCAGTTCCCAGATACAAAGCAGAGAAGATCACAAAGTGGTTCAGCAGTGTCAAAATGGTTTAGGTCTTGTATTCTAGACTACAGACATGTAAACAGGGTAGTGCAGCATGTATTCAGCATAAACACATTCATATGTACAAAGTGAAGCACAGATATGGAACATAGTTATCAAGTATAACATACATAAGGATAGTGCATGCATGAATGAAGTCAGAACAGAAAACAGAAGGATGGTGAGCATGGAGATGAGTTCACAACAGTTGGAGCAAAAGTAACAAAGTCATGTTTAATCAAGTCGAGGTACAAAAGTGTGCATGGTGTGTGTGTGTGTACAGTATAACTAAAAGCTTCTGTGTAAAAAATCAAGCATGGATATGCTTTCAGGAAACAACAAAATTGCCGAGCAACAATTTTTCAGAAATCATGTTTTTATTTCCAAAATGGATAATAAAATTATTTCTTTCCTGTTTTGATACCTTAAGAGGAAAAATAAATTCATGGTTCAAAACAGTTTCCATTTAGCAAAGAGTTTATCAAGTTTCCAGAAATGGACATGGATATTGTAGTCAATTTGGTTCATGGCAAGTATGAAATCTCGAGGAGATTTAATTCCAGAATTTACAGAAATCATGTTGGGCAAGAATTGACAAATGGAAACAAATAATTTTTTTTAATCTTTCATTTTTGTTTCCAGAATTACAGGAATTCACGCAAACAATCAAGCAGTTCATAACCACAAACCACGCAAAGGAAATTCAAAAGAGGCAACAATTTATTTCAGGAATTCACGGGATTTTTTTTAGGGGCCACAGATTATTCAAAGCCGAGGAAAATCACACAATCAAGTCCAGTATTTCATCAAAATTCATCGAAGTATTAAAGGCGACAAATTTTAATTTCATTCGAGAATTCCAAAAGGGGAAACCACCAATAATCAGCCAAATCGAGCAAGTCATCAATGAAATCAGAGCACCAGGGTGTAGAAACCCTTATAAAAGCACACAATTCATCATCGACTTGATTATCAATTCACACAAAAAGAAATTCGAAATCCTAAATTGCAAGAGTTAATAAAACTCACTCAGATTGATCGCAAGAACGAAGGAGACATACTGGAGAAGCAAAAACAAGCGTCTAGAAATCCATTACACACTTCACCGAGACTGATTTAGGGAAAAATCATTGAAACCCTAAATCGCCGCCGCCATTTTTTTGTTTCAGAGAGAAAGGAAGGATCGGGCTAAAGAAAACATAAGGGAGCACCACAAAATAGAAGTGGGCCGACCATTTTTTGGCTTGTGCAAAGAAAAGGGGATGACCCCTCATTTTTAACTTCTTCTTTATTTTTCTTTAAGTTTTTTTTAATTTTTTTTCTAGTTTATTGTAAAACTAGGGAGCATAGAGTATTAAAGTGAAATCTGAAAAATCTAGTCTAGGGTATACAGACTAGTCTAGGATTTTGAGCTTAGGGATAAACAGGAGCAGGAGTTGCGAGTTTACATAGAATTGTAAGCGGGATCTGTTTGTATCTCCTAGTAAAAATCTTAGAAAGGCAGCAGTAGGCACAGTTTGCCAAAGCTGGGTATATCCGCGTGTGATTTTATTTTTACTACATTTCTTTATTACTGTGTTTAGTTTAAATTTATTGTTAAAAACCCTATTCACCCCCCCTCTAGGGTTATTATCGATCCTACAGAAAATACTTTATAGTTAAAAATAGAATTTTTAACGTGTATGTGAAATGAAATAAAAATAAACAGATCGGATGATTTGTTCATATACACACATTTGACTGATATTGATTGGGACGATAAATTTTACACATCGCCCAACTGCACAAATAAAATTTGTGTTTGATTGTTTGAAACCAAACATGGGTATTGGGATGATAGATGACATACACTAATCCCAATAGTTAGTTGTATGTCGATCGATTGATTGGCAGACTGTTATAAGCGTTAAATATTTATATTCGATGCTTATACAGGGTAGAATGCACTTTGAATGATGGTTGATTATTCATCGTTGTTGTTGTATACATGTGTTGTAGAAAATCCATATAATTAACATTATATGGTAATTGATTGGGCCTCATTCCAGTTTTCAAAAAGAAAGTTTTGAAATAGAAATATTTGAAAAAGAAATATTTGAAATAGAAATATTTGAAATAGAATATTTGAAAATAGAAATATATGAAGCCGTGTTGATTAGATTGACGCCATTTTGACGTGAACGATATTTATATCGATTTTATTCATTTTATAATGAATATCGAAAGTGATTTCAAAATCTGATATTTTGAAAAGAATTGAAATTCGAATTAGATTGAATTGAATTGAATATAAAACGAATTCGAATTGAATTGAATATAAAACGAATTCGAGTTGAATTGAATATAAAACGAATTCGAGTTGAATTGAATATAAAACGAATTCGAATTGAATTGAATATAAAACGAATTCGAGTTGAATTGAATATAAAACGAATTCGAGTTGAATTGAATATAAAACGAATTCGAGTTGAATTGAATATAAAACGGATTCGAATTGAATAAAATTGAATAGAAAATGAATTCAAATCGAATTAAAAATCGATTTGAATTGAAATCAATTTGAAATGAATTTAAAACGAATTTATATTGGAAAACTCAATTTAGATTTAAATTTGAAATAAAGTTGAAATCGTTTCGAAAACGAATTTAAAACGATTTATAAAATACGTTTTAAAAAGGAAATCGACGAAGTATATATTATATATATATATATATATATATATATATATATATATAATATAATGGCCTGAATAGAACGCGTCGCGCCGCGGTAGTTCGCGAATTTCGACCATTGACTTCGAATGGATATTACGGGATATCCGACCGTTGGATTCTCCTAAAACCGAAACCTTTGGGTTCGTATCGAAAAGAGCTTTCTAACGAAAATTGGAAATTAGAAATCTAACGGTTGGATTTGGAATTATGTCCAAATCAAATTTGGAAAAGGTCGCTATAAGTGCAGTTCGATGGCCGTTGATGGAAATCGACTGTACGGGTCTTGATAAAATTATTAAAAATAGTAATAATTTGTGTAAAATCATAAGAAATGATTTGTGAAGAATTGGGATGAAAACTCCATATTTGAAAAGATAAAAATAGATTTTTATCGAAATGAACTAATTTTGAACTAGAATTAAAATTCTATTTATTTTTAAATAAATAAATTGAATTTGAAATGGTTTTGAAAATAACCAGAATTTCCAATAATTGCATTGGAATGGATTTGAATCGAAATTGTCTTCGGAATATTTCGATGTTGGATTTCGTGATTATACAGATGTTGTTATGGAAATTTGAAAGATATACATATATATATCGTTATTTCCAATACGATATTTGTTGGTCGTAGAATTTGATATTGAATATAAGCCGATATGTTTTCTATTCAGAGCCTTGTATTTAATATCAAATGTGATTTGGGTTTGTCGTGAATGGTGTCTTCATTAACACTGTTTTTAAGCCCAGTTGAGAAAAGATTAAATCTTTTTATTTAGATTTAATGAAGTGTACCAATTAAATGACATTTAATTGGAATTGAATTGATTTTGATTTTTGGGTTTATCGTGAACAGTGTTTTAAATAACACTTGTTCTTTAACCCGATAATTAATGGAATGGGATTTTGGGTTTATCGTGAACCGTGTTTTAAATGACACTGATTCTTTAACCCAGTCAAAGATTAAAACTAAGTGGAGTTTTAATGAATCTTTAATTAGATTGAAAAGATCGAGAATGGAGTATCACCAGTTTTACTCCAGACGGTAGTTAAATCTTTAATTAGATTTGAACGTGAAATGGTAATTGAATTTACCGATAACACTGTTGTGTTAGATATGAAGTATAACCAGTTTTACTTCATGGGATGAATAGGTTGGGTTGGGAAATTAAAACAAATGATTACTTCTGTAAGGTTCGTTAATCCCGACTAGTTTGAAGTGATATTCAAAGAAAGATTAAAGATAAATTCAAGGAATTTATCTTTGATAAAACTAATGGGAACCTTTCCCTATGAATGTGAAATTTAGAAACTAACTGTCGGTTAGCTAAGCAGAATGATTTTCTGGATATTGATCTGATGTTGGTTTCGGCCTTCGGGGTTAATATTTGGGGAATTATTCTCTTGTTAATTTACGGTTAGTGACTGATGAATTGGAATGAGGCGTATGTTGTGTTTGTGTAACACTTGTTTATAATATACGCGAGTTATTCGGAAAGACCGGGTTTATCCCATTTTGAATAACTGATATGACGATAAGTCGAAGATGAAGATGGTGGTTGAAGACCAGAGGTCTTCACATCATTTGGATAATTAATGATGATCTTGATTGGGATGTACACCCAAGAAGATGGAAACATTTAGTGATCGTCCAGACGTACTTGGAGATCGATGGATATGCGGGGTACTCGGTGCCTCCGGTTTCGTTCAGACTTAGAACGGACTTGTAAATGGACTGTGTGTCTGACATTGGATTTTAGTCTGTGTGATTGATTTCTATTAAATATATATCTGTTTGGCGGCGGAGAATTTATTCTCTTGCTTAACGACCTTCTCTGAGACGTACGAGCTCAGGGGTTATATACTAATGGATATCAAACGCATAGAGTGAATTGCCTGTGTGGCATACCTAAGTGGCAAATGATCAAGGCTTCTGTTGAAAAGCAAAGTCTTGTGGTTGATGATCAAAGCACGACCTTTGTGGCGTAGCTTTGTGTAATGTTTAGTTCGCGAGTTTCACACCTGGTATGAACCAAAAACGGGAGACGGACCTCAGGGAGGACATGCGTTTCTTTCTAGTTAGAAGTGGCGTCAGTGGTTTTACACGCCCTGACGAGTTTGACTTATGTGGTTGTTGCTGTTGTGAGGCGGCTCGGATATATCGGTCGTTCTCGAACCGATGGAGTCATTTAGTTGGCTCACCTACGCCCCAAAGGGCGGGGAAACGCATTGTTCAGGCATTTTAATCCACATCGGTGGACCGGCCCTGATGATCCAAGGGCCTACCTGAGTCTAGATCCTGAGGGGCGGACTAGAGCGTCTCGAATCGGTTGAGGACTGTCTTTTGCCTCGGTTCATAGATGGAAATATAATTTCCAAATACGTGATTCTGCGGTTTTATTTGTAGAGCCTAGTATGGCGACATAGTGGGATGGAGTGCTTATGCCGTCTATGATTGATACTTATGATTTGAAGTTGTCTTATACACTATGCACTTATAATAGTATCAAACGATTTGTTTTAAACGTATCAAGCATTCTTGGCTATTATAAGGTGAAAACCCTATACTCCGGCTTGCGTTGCATTGTGTGATGGGAACTGGGTCTTATAATTGCTTCATTATTCTTTATTTAGCATTGCGCTGTTGTTTTATGCACTGGTGTTCTTGGGAGGAAACCCGTTCCGTGTTATACGGCGTGGTCCCTTGATTCGCCTAACTTTAAAAATAAAGATTAATAACTGTTTTAGTTCTCACACCAGTCCCATGACTGACCTGGAGTTTATTGTTTTAACCTAAACTCTGGGTGCCCTTATTTTGACACGGGCTGCTAGTAGTTTTGTTTTTGCAGATTTATATTCACAGGATCCTGGTTTACAGCTGGAACGATGTCCGGAAAGCTTTGTATCCTTATATCTCCTTCAGTTGTGTTTGTATTATTTTCCGCTGCTATGTATTTAAATGTAATTTAAATCTCTGATATTTATCGAATGTAATATTCATTTATACTCTGTATATTCTTATATTCTGATGAATTGTTGTAATATACAATGAAATGTTCTCCCGTCTGCGTTATTCTGTGGCTTGTTCTCGAACTATCCGCGCTTTCATTCCCGTTGAAGTTACGGGTTTTCACAAATATTCTATTTTATTTATTTTCCGTCCGTTTTCGTATTTCTTCCATAACTTTTTCATACGAACTCCGTTCGCGAAACACCAAACATGAAAGTTGACCAGAATTCCGAGATGAACCCAATGGTTAAAGTTTCGTAGACAAATTCCATCATTTGCGGAAATTCCTATTTTGAGTTTTTAATTAATTAACTATTTATTGTCAAAATTCTGGGTTGTTACATCATTGGTCATTGCAATTGTCTCTATGACAACAGTTAATGCCTACTGTATTAGGCCATGTTGTAATAATACAACTTTTTACAATGACCATTGGCCAATGCAATAGACTCTATGACAACATTTAATGCCATTGTAAAACGCTGAAATTTACAAGGAGTTTTGATCATTGTAATAAAAGATATTTGCGAGGACTAAAATATTTAACTCAAATTTCTAGTTTTGAATAGATATTTTATTGAAACAAAAATTTTATTACACTTTTAAATAGTACACAGTTGTGTTTCTCTCTGTTATACAATCAGTATACAAAATACTCATTTGTACAAGCATTGCATCATTACATACATTTAGTTACAATCACTCTCACACTTGATGTCTTCCATCTTCAGCGGTTGATCTATAAACTATTTTACATATTAGAATAGAATAACGCAATAAACTAGAAAAGAAACAATTTGCAACTATGAAATCTACTACACAATGCTCAATTCAATGCCTACATTTAAAAAAACAAAAAAACAAAAAAACAAATAAATAAAGACCCTGGATACATGTGCTTCTTTGTAATTCTCTGTTCAAATGCATTTTTTAGCATAACCAAAGCCATCCAACATGAACACAATAAATATACTGTGAGAGGTATAAATCTATGTATGTGTGGATATCTAATGAAAAAAAAGTACACAAATATAGTATGGCTAGATAGAAACATAACATTTCTTGTTTCAAACCAAGATAATATTCAAACACAGTTGAATATTATGAGATAAGATCATGCATTGAACATATTAAAAGAGTTTGCAGGAATACGATATTTAACATATTGTTGAAACGATTACAGTAACAAACTATAATAAGTTTAGAGCTCATAGGAATACAATTATTATTTGAAATATGAATGTTCAAATTTATCTAGAGTACTTGTATAATCGTTTAACTTGGACAACTATAAATGTGTATTAAGTCAACTCGGTGTATATCAAATGCTGCTAATACTTTGATGACCAACATGAAATTTTTTTTTCCACTGTTCCAATATTGGACTTCCCGTTCAGGCTGTACATGAATGTAGTTCATGGTATTAGCTATTGTTCCAATTTTTAGAATTTGAAATTCCATATTTATTTATTTATTTATTTATTTTCATTTTGATTTATAAGTAAAAAAATTGTAAAACTTTTTAATTTTTAAAACCATACCTGAATAGTGCTCATTTCTCTCTTCAAACAATGGAATCAAAATTTCTCCATGCAAATAAATTATTTTATTTTGCTGGTTTATTACTTCCAATACTCATCATTTCGAACGTGTAACAAACCTCTTAACATTTGCGTCATTCTAATTGGTCCCAACCATAGCCTCCCCATGCCCATAGCTAACATTGACAAGAATACCTGGATCACTATAATGAGTAACTGTACACAAGCTCCATAGCCCTCTTCATTGGATCTCCGCTCTCAAAGATGCCAGATCCTATGAGAACCCCATCACAACCCAACTGCATCATCAGTGCCACATCTGCTGGAGTAGCCACCCCAACTGCATCAAACTGCACAACAGGCAACCTTCCCAACTGCTTAGTCTACATCGCCAAATCGTATGGCACAACAATTTTCTTTGCGAAGGTAATATTACATCATCATCAATGTTCCTTAAAACCCTAATCTCACCCATCACAGATCTAATATGCCTCACTACCTCCATAACATTTCCTGTCCAGCCTCCCCTTTCATTATTATCATAGTCGTCGCTTCTTTGATTCAACAAAACGCTTCTCTTAGATTATTGCTGCCCTTAGCTTATCTAACAAAACATAGCTTCAAATTATCAAGCAAACTATAAATCGACAAAGATACTGTTCTGGATCATGTACGAAGATGAATTACTGGAGTTGTCATCGGGGCAGAGTGAGGCGAGGAGGAGTTTTGTGTAAAAATATGGTGTTTCACCGGATCTCATCGTGTCTGTGGTTCATCAACCATTAGCATGCTACATCTCCTCCCTCCAGGCTTCAACAGCTCCTCCTCAGTGCCAACATGCTATCTTTACGTCCATAAAGCACATTTACAAGCTGCAATATCACTGTTCGCTGCACCACCTTGTTCTCGACCTCATTCAAGTTTCCATACCTCACATAAGTGTAACCTTCATTCAAATTTCAACCAACAACAATTGACAAGAGGCAAGTCATTACAATCTCCAGATATCCATACATACCTTACCTCCAAAGGCGAACAAGACTTTAGTGCTATCGAGCTCTAATTATCGACGACAACTGCAGATATCTAAGCCGATCAACTGGAATATCGCCTATCGTGGTTGTTATGTTAAACTTTGGGAAGCCATACCAAATCTAATGCGACGGTTCAAGTAATTGACGAATGTGATTTAATCTATAGGAAAATACGATTTAATTGGTGGACAACGACCATTTATTCTCTAAATCTCATCACTCCTCAAACGATAATTTTTAGCTGCGGCTTGACAACTTTCTAGCTGCTCGATGTTTGAGAAGAATGAGAGATGATTTTCAGGAATAGAAAATTATTTAAGCGACTTTTGATCGTTCACACAAAGAATTTAGAGGTTTTTTTGGTGGGATTGGGAATTTAGGATTAAGTATAAATGGAGAAAGAGGAAATTTAGGGTTGAGTGAAAATGGGTAAGTGGGAAACGAAAATGAGGAGAAAAGTGGGTGGGAAACAAAGAACACATGTGTTATCCAAATCTGAAGGATAACCTAATAATTAAATACTATTTATTACATACATATTATTATACCAATAGCAATTACAAATCAGGAGCTCAAAACCCCCAAACTTTTTCGAGCCCTTTAATAATGGCGATCTCGAGCCCCTGTTTCTTGTCCTTGCAACTATCTTTATCCATCAACCCTTCCTCCTCTCAAATCAAATCCCACCTGCACCTCCTCCATTATCTCTTCTGTCTCTTCTTGTACCTCCTTCCCCTGATCCATCGCTTTCCTCACTACTCAGCTCAATATCTTCTCCATCCACTCCTTATCCCTATGTAATCAATATCGAGAAAACGTGGTCTACACATTTTGAAGCTAAATCTAAGAATGCGGGCGTGTTTTCCTCCCCTTCATTTCAATTAAATTTCTTTGGAAAAGCACTGTTACCAACCAAAGAAATCCTCTCAGCAGCTAAGGAGGAATGGCAAGACTATTTGGTTGGTTTTTTCCTTGATCGATTGTTGTTATACACAACCATTATCACACATCTAAAATGCTTTTGGAAGCCAAGTAGAAGTAATGAAGTGAAGTCTACTGGTAAATATCCTTTTTCTGCTTTCTAATTTAGAAGATAGGGATAGAATATTGCGAGCAAACCTAGTTATTATCAAGAACAAGATCTTCTTAGTTAAACCATGAGACATTGGTGTAGGTAGCAGTTGTGTTAAAAGTGTCCCTGTTTGGATTAGAATTTCAAACATACCTATCGATGTTCGATCAAAAAAAAGAATCTATTGGTTAGCATATAGATCGACAAATTTCTTTGCATGTACATTTTAACTAAGAAATTCGAAAAGTTAAAATATGCGAAGTGCATGGTTGAGGTCACCCCCGATGCAACATTACCCACTGAGTTCCCTATTAAATTAATTGAAGAAGCTAAGAAAATTGTTTCAATGGGGTATTTATGGAAACTGAAAATATGTGTTAAACTCAAGAGCTTTGGATATGTTAGTGTTGATTGTGTTATGCCCGGTGAAAAGACTAGTGTTGGTTCACTGACCTGTCTTAATAAGGGTGAAACTATTGTAACCAAATTTAAACCAAACTGTGGTATGCTTGTTACTTTTGTTTCTAAAGTTGACAAAATAGATTAAAGACCTACTGCTAAGAAGAAAGCCATTTGGAGGAGAGTCTTAAGCAAAAAATGAAAATTGTTATTCCTCAAAGTAATGGTAAAGCTAGGAAATCCCCTGTTGTAGTAAATGAAAGGTCGGTGAAACAAGAAAATGTTGATGGTAAAACTTGTTGTTTATTTAGCAACAGTTTCAGTGCCCTTTCTTAATGTGTTGAAGAGGATAAAATGGATGATGATGAGATTGCTTATGAAGAGGGTGAAGTTGGCATTTTAGATGATCTACTCACAAAAGCAGTCACTTGGCCTAACAGTACTGGTAAGAAACAAGCATTGCTTGTTTATCGTAATGGTACAAATGTAATTAAATGTGTTGAACCTGATGTGCAACATGCAGTCTTGAATGGTGTTAACACTGATGATCACAGTGTTGCTTTGGCAAAGGCGTTATGTGTTAAGTCACTACAACTTCAAATGAATTCTGCTATTAGCAATTCTCCACTGCCTTGCTCACTTCAACTCAAGCTAGGTTTCTTAAATAAACGGCCTTCTCCTATGAGATCTTGCAAAGACGCAGAGAAATCCTTATCTTCAAGCAAGTCACCTAACAGTGAAATGAAGCAGGATTCTGATAGTGAAAAAAAGAATGATTCCAACTCGAACAAGAAAAACCTGAAAACCACACAAGCACTTCCGTATGCTCATTTGATCCCTTCTATTGTGTACACGGCACTACCTCCAATGCCACCCACTATAAGTGAATCCCTTTCTAACTCCCCCCTTTTTGTTTCTCTCCCGGGGTACATCACGAAAAGCAAGAAGAGTGTTTTGATGAAAGGGAATCTTTTTGACAATGACTAATGGTAACAATATTTTTTGTCAACACTGGAGATAGGTCTAAGGAAATGGACCTAAAGGAAAAATAGGATTATTCAGTTCCTACAAGCTTGAGTTTGTTCACCGTTTCCTAGATCTCAAGGTCTTAAGTCTGAAGATTAGTTACTCTTCCCTCAAGGGGTGAGTATCGCGCTTCTGCAACTTGAGGACCAACAATTACCTTGGGATAGGGGTTTCCTAAGCATAACACAAGTAAGGAAGCTGAACAGCTTGCAAAAGTGTCGTCTAGGCTTGCTACAGGGTAGGAAGCTTATGGAAGGGTAATTGGTGTTCTAAGACTTAGGGAGAGGTTGGTGCGGAAAGGCTTATATTGTGAGGAAAGCGTTAGGTTGCTAAGAATCTAACGGTTTGTGTAAGAACATTCTGGTAATCCAATAGCATAGCATAATATGTACAGAAATATATTGAAGAACAATATAGTTTGCGGAAAAAGTAAGAACACCCAATTTATAGTGGTTCGGTTCGAATAGAACTTACGTCCACTTTGAAGGCTTTGATGATTTTATTCATGAAGGAGGTTACATAGGAAGTCCCCAAATTGATTTAACAATTAGGATTTGCTCTCTGGGAAATGAGAGCAAGGTTGAGGAATCAGAAAACTTCCCCAAAATGTGACCCCTGGGGTCTTATTTATAGAGAATTCGGGGCCCCTTCTGCTGTTGGGCCATTAGGCTTGCAGAAGCTTCTATTGGTCGCTTTTCTCCTTGGTCTCAGAAGTTTAGCTTCCGATCGACTTTGCGGTGCTGATTATAGCTTCTGGAGTGAGGGTCTCGGTCAAGTTGAGCTTCTTCGAGATTGATATGATCTTGTCGATGTAAATGGCTTTCGGAAGACGCTTGTGCTCTCGGTTATGGCTTCCGGGTGTAGGCTTTTGGTTTTCTCATGAATACTTAGAGGAGCTTTCCCTCGTGAAGTATGCAGATAGATTACAGTGGAGCTTTCGGATGATGTCTAGCCTTCTGGAGGGTAACTTCAACCTTCCGATGCTTGGGTCTTTCGGGGGCTAGTTCCGAATAGCCCTTAGGTTCTTTAGGCTTGGTATCTTTAATGCCTTAATCTCCTGATGTATCGGTGTTAAGCAGGTTAACACTGAAAACTCTTCCATCTTTCTGGGTACTGATTAGAGGATCTCTTCCCTCCCTCTTTCTTAGCTTCTGACTTATGACTTTTCGTTATAGAACTACCCTGCCGGACATACCCTTCCGAATAGACTATGGCGGTATTCTGTTGCCTTTGAGTTCTCTATGGTGTTTGGCTTTTTGCTTTCGTAGGATTCTTCTGTGCTTGTGTTCATCTGATACCCTTTCACTGTCACCCTATTTAGGGGCTAATTTTGGTAGTAACAACCCTCTTATCATCGGCTCCCGGTATTATTTGGAATGCATTCGGGGTCGTTTCTCTGTACTTCATTAGGTGTCGATGCTGCCCTTTCTGTGTACCCTTAATCTTCTACTATCGGTGTTGGACCGATATCCTTGCGCCCAAGAGTTGATGCTCGTTCAAATTGAATCCTCTTTGCTGTCGGTATCTGCTTTTTGATTTGCTGCCGGCTCTTGGAATTTGTTTCTGGCAGCTCCTTAATTTTGCCCCTTTTCTTCATGATCCTAGTTTCACTGTCCGAAACCCTCTGCTTTTTCAGCTTTGGAGCCTCTGCTTCTTTATACTTGGCTAGTGCGAATTTTGGTGTCAACAGTTAGGCCCCCTGATGTAAAGAAGCTTTTGTTCTTTTGGAAAAAATCCACTACTTCCTGCATTGCCCTTTTTTTTGCAACTCAAAAATCATTAGAATAGTTTCGGCATTAATCTAGTTTAGCTCAAAATAATGAAGTTAGGAGGCACAAGTTTTCTTATTCAAACATTCAACTAATTTATTATTGGAAGTGTGAGATGGTAAGTTTGTACCCTTACACTCAAGTATTCGCAATAGAGAATCAGAAGGTTACTTCTGATAAGCATATTGGGCTACTGTGTCTTTGCGCACAACAAATCAAATATTTGTTTTAAATACTTTAAGCAACTACGAGGTTAGGACTAAGTACAAGTTTAGAAAGATCTCCCTATATGACGTAAGGATTTATGGCCTGCATTTGAAGGCTCTTGAGGTAATAGACTCTGACTACCATTCTTGGTATTGACGGTCGACCCTCTTTCCAGGGGTTGAGACTAAAAATTTCTTGACCCAAATTAGGGTATTAAGCTAGAAATCCTGAACTTTGTTTCTAAAGGTGTGAAGGGAGATGTCGAAAGCCATATTTGGGGAATGCATAAGATAAGATTAGATATTTATAACTAACAGTAATGACTAGTAGCTTTGAAACCCAGATTCGGGTATTATAGATAGAGTTCCACAAACTCATCTTCGGTATCAATTAGGAGTTCAGAACCATAACCTTGGTTCAAGTAACCAATAGAGGGTTAGATATCCAAACCCAGATGCGAGCAATTGAATAAAGAACAGAAATTCGCTTTTGGAATGTAATAGAGGTTCTGAATCAAACTTAGATTAGAGTATTAAAAATTGTAGATTAGCATTCCACTTTTGGTAACTAATGGAGACCATGAACCAAACTCGATTCGAGTGTTTGAATGAAGATCAGAGGTCCACTTCTGGAATGTGATTGATGTCCCGAACCGAACCTAGATTCAGGTATTTGAATGAAGACTGGAAATCCACTTCCGAAATGTAATAGAAGTTCCGAATCGAACCCAGATTCAGGTATTTGAATGAAGATCGGAAATCCACTTCCGGAATGTAATAGAAGTCCCGAATCAAACCCAGATTTGGGTATTTGAATGGAGACTGAAAATCCACTTTCGGAATGTAATAGAAGTCCTGAATCGAACCCAGATTCGAGTATTCGATCTTTGCTTTGTGATAGTGTTTCGGTCTTTTGAGCCACTCCTTGGGCTTTTGTTTTGATTTGCAAGCTACTTCCCAGGGCCTTGATTGAGTTGAATGGGCGCTTCTCTGGGCTTGTATTGGCCGTTATGGCTTTATTCTCTTGAGCAAAGGTTGCATGTGCTCCAAGTTCTCCCTTTGAGCTTTTGTTCCCTTCTGTGGGATGGAATTTGAGCATAGGATGTACGTGGTCCAAGCGCTCCCTCTGAGCTTTTGTTCCCTTCTACGGGATGGAATATGAGCAGAGGATGTACGTGCTCCAAGTGCTCCCTCTGAGCTTTTGTTCCCTTCCGTGGGATGGAATTTGAACAGAGGATGTACGTGCTCCAAGTGCCCCCTTTGAGATTTTTGTTTACTTCTACGGAATGGAAGCAGAGGATGTACATGCACCAAGTGCTCCCTCTGAGCTTTTGTTCCCTTCTGCAGGATGGAATTTGAGCACAGGAAGTACATTCTCCAAGCGCACTATAACGACCCAGACTTTTGGATGATTTATTTTAAATATTTAATATGGTTTAAATATTGAGTTGATAATATAAATCGATTTTTATATTAAGTTATCGATTTTACAATCGATTTCAATTTAATATCGAATATATTAAATTATCATGATACGAAATATAATTGAATTCAGTGACTAAAACTGCATCAAAATGATTCAGATAAATTGTATTAACTATAAACGATGGTGATAATAATTTATTTACAAAAAGTTACATTGTTTTGAATTTAAATTATATTATATCTATTTAATATGATTATTGTATATATACATTCGTATTAAATTTTATAATCTATCATGTTGAGTCCGGAATAGCGTTACAACCTTGTAACATCGGTCAGTACATTAAAATAAGGGTTCGAGTTATGAACCATGAGATATTTTTACTGGATAAGCTTGAAATCAAATCAAAATCCATTTGAAAAGAATAAAGATCTCTTCAAATCAAATCGTATAAATTTTAAATCAAATCAACATAAATAAAAATCTACTTGTATTAATTTTGGCGTACTTCCGCCGACCTAAGTTCTACCTATTATGTACATTCCCAGGCCTGTCTCCTTTATGGTTAAGTATTCTTCTATAAATTTCAATGCACTCCCTCCTTTCTTCATTTTGGTTCTTCACTAAAATAATTCGCAATCTTCTAAAAACCCAATTAGCTCGTTTCCCAAACGTTCAAACAAATACAAATGGCCGACTCCTGTTCAATTCATTTATAAAAGTTTTAATATACCAAACCCGCGGCTATCCCTTTTCCTCCCCCGTTCATTTTCAATCAAACTTGAAAGCTTCATTTCAATTAAAAATAGCCTCAGAGCCCAAACTGAAATCGTAATCTTCAGCTGCCTCTGTATGGATTCTTCGAATCCTAGAATTGAAGCACGGAAGAGGAACATGAGAAGTTGGAAGCTCGCAGTTTGGTTTGAGGGTTCGACAGTTTTATTTAAAACGTTAAGCTCAAGGCCGCGATGGCAGTTTGGAGAGGGATCAATTGCGTTTCAGAAGGGGGGTCAAGGCTGTTTCGGCAATGATGGAATGGGTTCGCGGATGGGGTTAGCTATAACACCCCACGTCCATTAATGTCACTCACAAAGGGAATGCATTAACTTCTATGGAGCGTTTTAAGTAAGTATAGAACAGAAACTTAACAACAAGACAGATATAAACAGTACTTGAAAATTTAAAACTTTATTTCATTGCAGCGGAAAACACATATGTTTGAATTACATCATCAAAACCAGAGTCAAAGTACATAATATCCATCTTGACCAAACCAAAGTACATAAATTGAAAGACATAATCCCCAATACAAAATAGCCATGAATAAAAGAGGCTGAACTTTACTTCAGCGATCCAAGCAATCTTCTAAAAGCAGAGAAACAGCAGTCCAAAATCAAGCTCCACTGGTGCTAGTTCCTACCCGAGCACCTGGGGGGGGAGGAAGAAAAGAGGAGGAAACAAAGGGGGTCGGACATAAAGTCTAGCGAGTGCGATGACTTTAACAATATAATTACCAAAGTAACTAGGCTAAGGCATAAGTTGGAAAATAAGGAAATGACCATGAACCATTGAGTATGGCAGAGTAAACAAGGAACAAGATGAACAACGATATCGTTAAAGCGCACCTAACCCATTCTAAGATAATTACTAAACTGCGTCACCATTATACGATAATTGTTATACTGCACCACCACTACTATACTGCACCACCACTAGTCACCCTAAGGTTGATCCCGCATACAAAACTTAAATAGTGATATTGGTAGTTTCGTGCACCCCTAGCTGCCTTCATAGGTGCCGCCTGCCCCTATCTCCACTAGGTGTACCCACTACCCCCATGCGATCGGCTCCCTAACTCATAGATATCTGTGCTGGCCCTACAGTGGGGTGTATCACTCCCCAAAATGGCAACCCGATACCACAAATAATGCACGACTTATACCTACACGATGCAACAACGTCTTACCTACCAGCCCGGGCCCACACAAGTATATGAACCCGTTGGACTTGCGTTGCCACCGCTAACCCGTTTTGGCCTCTTACAGTCAAGCCCAGTATGCGTGTCCCGTCCTCGACTTGGGTCGATCCCACAAAGATACGTATGGGTTACTGATTGAAATGGGCCACCATTACTTGACACAAGCTATCCACCTAAGCTTGGTCTCCTCTAGTACATCCCACTTAACCCACTTCTTATTCATGTTCACTTACATGTATCAATTTTGGTTAAGTGTTTCTAATCGTATTTCCAATGCCACTCAAGGCACCCACTAGATTCCACATGCCACCCAAGGCACCCACTTAACCCCCTCATGTCCCACTACATGTTTATCTAGTTAAATGTTTCTTAATTCATTAAGACCGTAACCTCATAAAGACCTCTCACATTAGACTGGCATTTGTGGCAGCTGGATTTGCCGGGCGGGTCCGGGCAGTCTTACACCACAAACGAGCCTAACCTCGTGTCTTTGCAATTGTTACGTATTTAATTTATGCCTAAGACCTCTCACATTAGACTGGCATTTGTGGCAGCTGGATTTTCCGGGCGGGTCCGGGCAGTCTTACATCACAAACGAGCCTAACCTCGTGTCTTAGACGATTAATTACACCTAATTAATCATTCCCCAATTTGAATTACTTTCCCTATTCAAATTATCAATTAATTCCAAATTTAACGATGTCCATAATTGACTCTATTATGTCCATCCATTTATGGTATGTAAAATCATACAAATTTTCATCACAAATTTATTTTATGCCTTTTAAGTCATTTATGCTAATTAAATCCTTTTTAATATTATCCCCTTTACCCCCACGTTGTACGTTCGTTCGTTTAACGTAAAATATACGTTAGACTCGAATAGTCTAACTCATGGAATAAAGAGAAAACATCACAACATACATATAATTAAAACTAGATCTAAACATAGGGTGAACTTGCATGTGTGAATGATGTTCTACACCTAAAACTTGCATAGGCCAAAGTTACAACTTGCATAAAACTACATATGTCATAGAACCAAATTTAAAGGTGTAAACTTGTTGAGATAATGGTCACAAACTTGCATAAACCATGTATGTCATAGATCTACATCTAAAGGTGTAAACTTGCATAGGCAATAACCACAAACTTGCATAACATGATTCATACTCAAACACATGTATTCATACAAACTTGCATATGTTATTTATGCAACATAACAATGGTATAAACTTACACCTAAACATGTAAAATAGCGTGTAGAATTTGGCATATAACTCACACATGTCATAGCCTAACTTTAGATCTAAAATAGATGTCATGAAGCATATAAGGTCATACATATAATTTCCCCCAACTTGTATATGATTCATGTCTTAATAAAAATCTAAACTTGTATACATACTTATGATTTATCATATGAATCATCATACCCAAAATAGCATATGAACAACATGGTGATTCAATTATACATAAGCCAATCATAAAATTACAACATGGATGATAACATCATAACTTTATAATATAGATGATCACAATCATAACATCATAGAATTCATCACAATTTTACAACATAATTATAACATGCGGTCAATAATTCACATCATATCCAAATAATCCACATCATAAAATAATCCAATTAATTTGCTAATTATTTTATTAAAATTATCGAACTCACAACTCAATGAAGGTCTTGAGTTCTGAATTCTGAGTTCTGAAGTTGTATTAGCTTTCCCTTGAAGAAGATTCGTTGTTAAAGTTGAAAAGAGTTGAATTAGATTAGCTTTCTTCCTCTCTAATTGGTGGCGGCTATGCTGAGTTGCTAGGTGACGGCATGGAGGCCATGAATCTAATTTTTGTTTTGATTTTAGGGTTTTAGTCAAGTGGTGTTTTTATAGAGTTTAGGATTAGTTTAAGCCGTCCGATCAACCCAGAATTAATCCCAGCAAACCAGAGCATATCAGAAACCCTTATGAGTCAGCATCTAGTCATCAACAGGTCGCAAAACAAATCTGCCGGGGGGGGAGGGGGGGCAGGTCGACCCTATGGTCGACCTGGTCAGGGTACGTCGACCTGGCCCTGGCGGGAATTTTCCCGCCTAGCTTGTCTGACTCCGAAAATTTGAAATTTGAAATCTGTTTTGAATTTTCTAAAACTTCCGATGGCCATAACTTCTTCATATGAAGTCCAATTCATGCAAACTCGGACTCTATCTCAACCATAATTCCGAGACGAACACAATGGCGCAACCCGTTTCCTTTAATTCTCACATCTGAGATTAGTTATTCTTTTATTAGTAAACATTAGTGTTAACAGAAATACGGTGTGTTACATTCTCCCCTCCTCAAAGGATTTCGCCCCCGAAATCTCCAAGTTAAGGAGAATGCATATCCTAACATCCAAACAACCATCTACTCAACCATCAAACACAGGCATCCATTGTCCTTATAAATTCCTAATACTATATGAATATATGCAAGAAGTGTGTGTATATGTTCCTTATCTAATGCAAAATCAGGCGGTCTACTGATTCAGTTGACCTCCTTAATGCAAACCATGATAGTGCCATGCGTCCATTATGTATGCAAAAGAACCTTATCGATACATATTATTTCTACATGTGTGCACAACCATTCACCAAAATGCAACATCCATATGATAATTCAACCATTATACATCCATTAACTTAAATATGTACACACATTTATATGCAATATGCAATATGAAGTGACTGAACCGATCTAGTGCCTAATGTGTGTGTATATGCATCCACGAGCAACCACTAGCAAACACTTGCATCCACGTGCATCCATCATACATAACATGTCTCAAACACATGTTTCAACCATAGGACTACCCTATCTAAAGGTCAAAGATACTAGCGAGAGGACATACTAAAGATAAGATAAGTACAAGCTAAGCGATAAAGGAGAAATTAAAAGACATACCCTCGAAAAGAAAAGGGTACAATGAACGCATCTTCTCTTCCGTCTCCCAAGTAGTGTTGCTCTCATCATCTCCCCAATGCACTTTGACTAGCTTGACCTCTCGATTCCTCAACTTCTTAATCTCCGACCCAAGAATGCACGTAGGAGCTCGTTGAATCGTCGCATCACGCTCTATCTCCACCTCTTTAAGCAAGCTTGGCTCTACCACTTCCGCGGTCTCGTGCAAGCATTTCCTCAAATGTGACACATGGAATACATCGTGTACACCACTAAGTCTCTCGGGCAACTCCACTCTATACGCCATCTGCCCAATCCTATCCTTAATAGGAAACGACCCTACGAACCTTGGTGCTGACTTCCCAACGTACCCAAAGAGAACGACGTTCCGTAATGGAGACACCTTGACAAAGACCATGTCCCCAATATCAAACTCAAGATCTGACCTCCTCTTGTCCGCATAAGATTTCTACCTATCTTGCGCCGTCTTCATCCTCCTTCGAATCAAATCGATCTTTTCCGAAGTCTCTCTAATCATATCGGGTCCAAGCAAGATCTTGTCTGTAGACTCCCACCAACATGTTGGCGAACGACACGGCCGTCCATAAAGAGCCTCGAACGGTGCCATGCCAATGCTAGACTGAAAGCTGTTATTATATGCGAACTCTACCAACGGAAGATGTTCCTCCCATGTACCTCCGAAGTCTAAGACACATAACCTCAATAGGTCCTCTAGAATACGATTCACCCTCTCCGTCTAGCCGTCCGTCTAAGGATGATATGCGGTGCTCAAACATAACTGAGTCGCTACCGCCTCTTGCAAACTTTTCCAAAATTCGCTAGTGAAAATAGGATCGCGGTCGCTCACTATGCTAGAAGGAACACCGTGCAAACGAACTATCTCTCAAATGTATATGGTGGCTAACCATGGAGCAGTCCTCTTACTCTTCACGGGAATGAAATGGGCGCTCTTAGTAAGTCTGTCTACCACGACCCAAATCCCCGTATTACCCTTCCTCGATCTTGGTAACCCGTCAACAAAGTCCATCGAGATGCTTTCCCACTTCCATTGTGGGACCTCCAATGGGTGAAGCAATCCACCGGGCTTCTTTTGCTCTGCTTTTACTTGTTGGCACACCAAGCATCTAGCGACAAACTCGGCCACGTCCCTCTTCATACCGGCCCAAAAGTAAACTCGTCTCATGTCCATGTACATCTTGTCCCCGCCGGGATGGATGGTCATCTTCGAACGATGTGCATCATCAAGAATGGTCTTCCTTAGGTCCTCGTCTTTTGGTACACAAAGTCTACTGTCCCTACGTAACCAACCCTTATCATCTAGAGTATACCTACTGAGATGGCTCGATGACTCCCCTCTTTTGAGCTTTTCTACTAACTCAACCAACTGTGGGTCGTTTCGCTGTGCCTCATCAATCCATCCCAAAAGCGTAGGTCTGACCTCTAAGGATGCTAGCAAACTGGGTGCAAAGTCAACAGAGGGTCTAAAGTCAAACGTAGAGATGAACTCTAAGCTTCGCCACTCAACAAACAACGGGCTCAAGGATAACCTTTTTCTACTTAAGGCGTCTGCCACCACGTTACCCTTGCCAGGGGTATATTCTATCTCGAAGTCGTAGGACGCTAAGAATTCCATCCACCTTTGCTGCCTTAAGTTCAAGTCCTTCTGAGAGAATAAGTATTTTAGCGATTTGTGGTCAGTGAATAATTCGAATTTTTCACCAAGGAGATAATGACGCCAAGACTTAAGCGCAAAAACAATAGAGGCCAACTCTAGGTCATGTGTAGGATAATTTCTCTCATGCACTCTCAACTGCCTTCCGCCATAGGCTATTACCCTTCCCTCTTGCATTAAGACCGCGCCTAGTCCTGTCCCATAAGCATCGGTATAAACGATAAATGGCTTACTCCCATCTGGCAACACTAAAACTGGGGCCGTGGTTAAAGCTCTCTTTAAACGTTGGAACGCATCATCACAATCTACGTCCCACATGAAAACTAAGTTCTTCTTCGTCAAGCGTGTTAATGGGGCTGATATTTTTGTGAAGTCTTTGATAAACTTCCTATAGTAACCAGCCAACCCTAAGAAACTCCTCACCTCGGTAGCATTTTTAGGGCCCTTCCAATCTTGGATGGCCACTACCTTCGCGGGATCCACAACTATCCCATCTTTGGAAACCACGTGCCCTAAGAATCGCACTTCCTTCCTCCAAAAGTGACATTTAGAAAATTTAGCTTTAAGGCTATGCGCTCGAAGAGTCTCCAACACTTTCCTAAGATGTAGGGTATGCTCTTCCTCATTCTTAGAAAAGATCAAGATGTCGTCCTCAAAGACTACCACGAATTTATTAAGGTACTCCCTAAACACCCTACTCATCAAGTCAACAAAGTATGCGGGGCCGTTTGTCAAACCGAAGGGCATCACAAGCCACTCGAAGAAGCCGTCTGGAGTCCCTAAAGGCAGTCTTGTCTATGGTATCCTCAGCCACTCTCAACTGATGAAAACCCGTGGCTAAGTCCAACTGCGAAAACACTGAGGTGCAACTAACTGATCGAAGAGATCGTCAATCCTCAGCAGTGGGTGTCTATTCTTTTTAGTAAGCTTATTGAGTTGTCTATAGTCCACACAAAGTCTGAGGGACCCATCCGCCTTCGTGGCAAATACTACTGGAGCACCCCACTCCGATATACTACGTCTAATGAACCCCTTCTCAAGCAATTCCTTCACTTGCTTACTGAGTTCTCTTCTCTCTCTTGGAGCCATGTGGCGCACTGGCAATGCAACTGGCTTTGCATTATCTACTAGATATATTCGAAAGTCTATCTCACGTTTTGGGGGTAAACCCCTAACCTCATCGAAGACATCAACATACTCACGGACTATGGGAACAGAATGTAAATCATCATCGGATGCGTCAAGGGATTCTAGGTAGCTAAGCATTACTGGACCCCTAGGGTCACAAGAAATATCAAGGGTCTTTACAGAACGAGTCAACAATCTAACTACCCTTCTTTCACAATCTAGGATGGCTCCATATCTAGTTAGCCAATCCATACCTAGAACTAAACCGTAGCCCATGAAGCCAAGAACAAAGGCGTTGCACTCAAACTCAACGCCCAAGATAAACACTCTCAAATCCCGACAAATCATAGAAAGATGAGCCGAACCACCGATAGGATTTGAGACTACTAAGGGATCAGTAACTAGACTAGTATCAAGGTGCAGTGTTTCAACTAATGATGTAGAAATAAACGAATGTGATGCGCCAAAATCGAATAAAGTACGGACAGGATGATCAAACAGAAAAACTAAACTTTCAACGGAGATTGCTCTACCTCGTTCTTGCAGCGGTGGGGCCACGAGAGCCTGAACTTGTCCCCTTGCCTGCCCTGGTGCCATGAGAGCCTGCACCTGTCCTCCCGAGGTAGACCCTGCCCTCTTCCCTTTCTTGGGCAATCCTTAATCAGATGTCCCGCCTCGCCACAGTGGAAACAACCAGTCTTCTTTTTCTTCCTACAATCTTTGCTTAGACGGCCGGGTGTCCCACAGTTAAAGCATCTTTTCTTTCCCTTACCATTGTTGCCTTTACTATACGTTCCCCATTCGTGACCTCCGACCTACAAGAAACCTCATCCTTCATCAACCAAGCAGCTAGTCGAACCTTCCTCCCTTCGCCTATCTCAAAGATACCGACAAGTCCTCCACTTTCTTGAGCCAACTTCTAGTCCCGACAAACGTCTAAGTCCCATGAACCGGTTTTCCGCCCATCGTACGGAAGTCCTCATATATCTTAGGAAAAAACATCTATATGCGGAGGAAGAGATTCAAAAAGGGAAAGAGGAAGAGATTCAAAACGGAGAATCGAAGGAAAGATATATGGCTCTTGGGTATTATGTTTTCTAAAATAAGCTTTTCTCTTGAAAATACTTTCCTTAAAACATCCTTTTGAAGGTACTTCTTTATAAAAATGGGTTTGAAAAACATTTTTTTCAAAATTCATATCTGTTCTGGTAACCTTCAGCTCTGATACCACGTGTAACACCCCACGTCCATTAATGTCACTCACAAAGGGAATGCATTAGCTTCTATGGATCGTATTAAGTAAGTATAGAACATAAACTTAACAACAAGAAAGATATAAACATTACTTGAAAATTTAAAAGTTTATTTCATTGCAGCGGAAAACACATATGTTTGAATTACATCATCAAAACCAGACTCAAAGTACATAATATCCATCTTGACTAAACCAAAGTACATAAATTGAAAGACATAATCCCCAATACAAAATATCCATAAATAAAAGAGGCTGAACTTTACTTCAGCGATCCAAGCAATCTTCTAAAAGCAGAGAAACAGCAGTCCAAAATCAAGCTCCACATGTGCTAGTTCCAACCTGAGCACCTGGGGGGGAGGAAGAAAAGAGGAGGAAACAATGGGGGTCAGACATAAAGTCTGGCGAGTGCGATAACTTTAACAATATAATTACCAAAGTAACTAGGCTAAGGCATAAGTTGGAAAATAAGGAAATGACCATGAACCATTGAGTATGGCAGAGTAAACGAGGAACAAGATGAACAACGATATTGTTAAAGCGCACCTAACCCATTCTAAGATAATTACTAAACTGCACCACCATTATACGATAATTGCTATACTGCACCACCACTACTATACTGCACCACCACTAGTCACCTTATGGTTGATCCCGCCTACAAAACTTAAATAGTGATATTGGTAGTTTCATGCATCCCTAGCTGCCTTCATAGGCGCCACCTGCCCCTATCTCCACAAGGTGTATGTAACACCCCACCTCCGCCAATGCCACTCTTGCAAGCACACTAGCTTTGGAGGGGCGTTAAACGAGGTAAACATGCATGCAGATATCACAAGACAGAACGTATACGTAAAAACAGAGTAAATAAAGCAGCGGATAAAACTAACATTTCAAAACCATAGTCAAGTTACATCAAAGTACTTGGTCATTATTTTCCACAAAACATAGTCTAGAAACATCAACTGAAAACAGGAAAGAAAATCATAAAGTAACTATCCCCAAGGTAGAATAAAGCCATAGCGTGCTCAAGTCCAAACCGTACATGAGCTATCCAGAAGAGCAGCTAAAGATCCAAGCTAGGTACTAGTGTTCCCACCCTGTAAACCTGAGGGGGGGGGGGAACGGAAGAAAAGAGGCGAAAGAGAACGGGTCAGTCAAAAAGACTGGTAAGTCCTATCTACTATCAGTATAAAAACTAATAAAGTTAAATGGACATGTAAAGCAGAGATGAAACATAGGGTGATAACTGGCATGGTGAAAAGTTAACAAGATAGATCAAGTGTGGCATCGCATATTCAAGGTTAAGTTGCACCAGGTGTGTACTAGTATTCCAATCCATGTCAAGTACAAACAAGAAATGATCCCTTGGCCCAATAAGGCCCAATATCATGAGGTGACCCAAATCAAGGTCCAATTACTCGGTCTAGTCGATCGGCTCCCTATAAGCCTAACACGTCAAGTGTCGGTGTCATACGGTCCAAACATGAAATGTAGTCGACTGTGCTAGGTCCACCCTAGGGTGTATCCAGCCCTAGGGTGTCAACCACTGACACGAAACAAGCACGCACAGTCAAAACCTACTGGTGCCTAAGTCTGTCTTTCATCCCCGGACAATGTGCACGACCATGGTCCGTCGGAATCTACTATGGCGCACCTACTTTTGCCGTCTTTTTGGTCGCTTACAATCCAACCCAGTAATCGTGCCCCACCCTAGCCTAGTCCCTAGGGTATCCGATACTCCCTAGTGGGTTACTGCTGAGAAGGACCGCGTAACTAGGGTTTTCTAGTGGGTTAAGTGTGGTTAACCCCATCCAATCAAGTATCAAGTTGGTTAAGTGTACCCAAGGTTCATGACTTAACCGCGTCAACCCATCATGTTTAATTGGTTAAGTATTCAAGTGGTCCATGACTTAACCCTACCATGTGGCATTAATTAATTTAATGCACCCAACCTATCACATTAGACCTTGTTGTGGTTACTAGTTAAGCCGGGCGGGTCCGGGTAGCTTTACACCACAACTTAGTCTAACCTCGGGTTTCAAGTGCGACATGACCAACTACTCACATTGGGTCCTTTTGCTTGTAGCCACTAGTTAAGCCGGTCGGTTCCGGGTAGATTTATGCTACAAACTCAACCCAACCTCGAGTTGGCCATTCTCATGTTCTCTAGAAGTCATGTCCAAACTCATGTTTACAAACATAATCACAAGTCAATGTTCATGTCATATTTTAATATCATGTTTCATGTCATTGATATTACCCAAACCCAACGCATTCCCATCGCATGTACGTTTCGCATAACATAACATAGATAAATAGAGGGAACTTGGCAAAAGCATGACAAAAGGGCATAAGGTAATAAGGTTGGCCACAAGTTAAACATGGTGGCATATGAGGCATAAGTATGTTCATTTAAACTTGCATGTTACATGCACAACATTCAAACTTAGCGAATAGGTGATACATGGTCCTAGATGACATAGGATGATGACTAGAAGTTCGCATACAACATTATATGCAAGTTATCATATAGGTTATGAGAGTTCTCATGTTGCATAATGCAACATTTCAAATCAAAGGTCATAGCTTTCTATGCACAAAGTCAAGGTGAGAGCTTTACAAACATGCATAGGATAAATCTATGCATAACATGATAGAATCAAAGCACAAATCATACTTAGGTCCAAACTCAAACTTGCAACATGTCATATTTAACTTCATAGTTAGAATCTAAGAGTAGTATAGAGCTTACAATGTTATGAAGACTTATAAAATATAAATAAGATTGAGACGAAGCCACTAGCAACTCTAAACACTCCCAAATGACAAGCTCCAATGAAAACCCTTGAGAAACAAGCAAAAGATCCTTGCTTTGATGAAGAAAGATTGAACTTTGGCCTTAATTCAAGCTTAGAAACTCTCAAACAAGCTTAGGAACTCTCATATTTTCATGAAGAGGATGGAGGCCATGATCAAGAAACATTTTGGCATAGTTTAGTTGTAGGATTGATTTATGATGACTTAGGCTATGTATTAGGGTCTTTTTATAGGTGATTAGGTTAGTTTAGACCATAGGATTAACCCTAAAACGAATCTGGACCATTAACTCCCGTCAGAAACCAACAAAAGAGGACCTAACATGCCGAAATGGTGCACCAGAAAAATTGGGTTGACATGGGTGTCGACCCCTGGGTCGACATGGGTGTCGACCCCTAGGTCGACATGGGTGTCGACCCATTCTGGGGGGTTGACACAGGTGTCGTCCCCTGTGTCGACCCTGCCTGGGGCGGGAAAATTCCCGCCTATCCTGTTTTAGCTGAAATTCAAACCTGAATTCGAATTTGAACTGTTTTCGGGCTTGGAATTTTCTGAAAAATTCATTGGGCCATAACTTGGTCATACGGACTCCGTTTTTCGAAAACTCGGACTCTATTTCGCGTATTTTTCCGAGACGAACGCAATGGCACAGCCCGTTTCCCTTGATTCAGATTTTAGAATTTAATTCTTCCTTGATTTACATTATAACATGTTATTAAAAATACGGGTTGTTACATTCTACCCTCCTTAAAGGATTTCGTCCCCGAAATCTCCAAGTTAGGAAGAACATATCCTACTATCCATCATCCATCTACTCAAAACATCATCCACAAGTAACCATTGTCCTTAAAAAGATTCTAAATGTTGTATGAACATATGCAAAGGTGTGTGTATATGCACTTATCTAATGCGAAAATCAGGCGGTTCTGATTCAGTAAACCTCCTTAATGCAAAGTATGTTAGTGAAATGAGTCCATATGTATGCAAATTCCTAACATAATTCATAATCTCTATATGAGTGCACATAACATCCATCCATATGCAACATCCATGTGATAGCATACAAGTTTCATCTATGAATAAGCATAAACACTCATGCATATGCGGTATGAAAGTGTGTGAGCCGATCTTAGTGCCTAACGTGTATCATGCATCCACAAGTATCCACTTGCAAACACTTGCAACCACTGGCATACATCAAGCATAACATGTTTCAAATACATGTTTCAACCAAAGGGTTTCTACCTAAGGTTCTCATGACAAGATTAACGAGATAACAAGATAAACAGGATAAACATGGATAGCAAAAAGGAAGACATGTAAAAGGAAAAGAGGTCGAGAATGTACCCTCAAAAAGAAATGGATAAAGCCCACGCATCTTCTCCTCGGTTTCCCAAGTTGCATCCTCTTCGGCTTCACTCCACTGAACCTTCACCAATTTGACTTCTCGATTTCTTAGCTTCTTGATCTCTGTTCCCAAGATACGAATCGGAGCTCTCCTCAAGGTTGCCTCTTTCTCTACCTCCACGTCTTCAAGAATGCTTGGTTCAACCACCTCAGCGGACTCATGTAGGCACTTTCGGAGATGCGAGACATGAAAGACATTATGCACTCCGGCTAGCTTCTCGGGCAATTCCACCTTATAGGCCATCTTTCCAATTCTCTCTATGATAGGGAAGGGTCCTACAAACCTTAGTGCCAGTTTCCCAACTGCTCCAAAACGTACCACATTACACAAAGGAGAAACCTTCACGAAAACCATGTCTCCCACTTCGAATTCCAAATCTTCCCTTCGCTTGTCAGCATAGGATTTCTGTCTGTCTTGGGCCGCTTTCATCCGTCTTCTCACCAATTCAACTTTCTCGGATGTGTCCCGTATCATATCGGGCCCAAGTATCAGCCTATCCGTTGTCTCCCACCAACAAGATGGTGACCTACACGGCCTCCCATACAAAGCTTCGAATGGTGCCATCCCTATGCTGGCTTGATAGCTATTATTATAAGCAAACTCTACAAGAGGAAGGTGGTCCTCCCAAGTGCCACCAAAGTCAAGGACACAAAGCCTCAAAAGATCTTCTAGCACTCTATTCACCCTTGCGGTTTGGCCATCCGTCTGGGGGTGATAGGCTGTACTCAGATTCAATCGCGTACCCATCGCTTCTTGCAAACTATTCCAGAACTGGCTAGTGAAAATTGGGTCACGATCGCTAACTATGCTAGAAGGAACTCCATGCAACCGCACTATCTCCCGAAGATAAATAGACGCTATCCATGATGCGGTCCTCTTGCTCTTTACTGGAATGAAGTGAGCACTCTTCGTAAGTCTGTCAACTATAACCCATATGCTCGTGTTCCCTTTCCTTGACTTAGGCAATCCATCAACAAAATCCATAGAAATACTCTCCCACTTCCATTGCGGGACCTCCAATGGATGTAATAGCCCATCAGGTTTCTTCGACTCTGCTTTCACTTATTGGCACACCATGCACTTAGAAACATACTCTGCCACATCTTTCTTCATTCCAGCCCAAAAGAAAATGCGCTTCATATCTCTATACATCTTATCTCCTCCAGGATGTATAGTCATCTTCGAGTGATGTGCTTCTTCGAGAACTTTATGCACCGAGTCTCCTACTTGTGGAACGCATAGCCTTCCATCACGCCTTAGCCAACCCTTGTCATCAATAGTATATCTAGCAAGGTGACTAGACCTCTCACCACGGACCAACTTGTCCATGATCTCAACTATCCGCGGGTCTTCCTTCTGTGAAGCCCCTACTTGATCAAGAAGTGTGGGTCTAAGCTCAAGGGATGCTAATGAACCCGTCATCGACTCAACAGCCGTCGTGAAATCAAAGGTTGCCAAGAACTCTAAGTTCTTCATCTCAATAAACAAGGGACTCAAAGTCAACCTCCTTCTGCTTAGTGCATCTGCCACAACATTACCCTTGCCAGGGGTGTAAGCTATCTCGAAGTCATATGATGCCAAGAATTCCATCTACCTTTGCTGCCTTAGATTCAGATCTTTCTGTGAGAAGAGGTACTTGAGTGACTTGTGATCAGTATACAACTCAAACCTTTCGCCTAGAAGATAGTGGCGCCAGGATTTGTGTGCAAAGACGATCGCCGCCAACTCCAAATCATGAGTGGGATAGTTCTTCTCATGAACTTTCAGTTGCCTACCCCCATAACATATCACTCTTCCCTCTTGCATCAGAACAGCACCTAACCCCGTGCCACATGCATCGGTGTACACGGTAAACATCTTACCGCCATCGGGTAATGCCAAAAGTGGAGCTGTGGTAAGGGCCCTCTTGAGCCTTTGAAAAGCAAGCTCACACTCTAAGTCCCATGCAAAGACTAAGTTCTTCTTCGTCAACTTAGTAAGAGGGGACGAAATCTTAGCGAAGTCCCTGATGAACTTCCTATAGTAGCCCGCCAGACCGAGAAAGCTTCTTACTTCAGTTGCATTCCTAGGAGTCTTCCAGTCTTGAACCACAACCACTTTCGCGGGATCCACCGCTATGCCTTGCTTAGAAACTATATGTCCAAGAAACCGAACTTCCCTTCTCCAAAAATGACATTTGGAGAACTTGGCTTTCAACTGATGCGCTCTAAGCGTATCCACCACTTCCTTGAGATACCTAGCATGCTCTTCCTCATCCTTTGAGAAGATCAGAATATCATCCACGAAGACAACAACAAACTTGTTAAGGAACTCCCTGAACACCCTACTCATCAAATCTACGAAGTAGGCGGGTGCATTAGTCAAACCGAATGGCATGACAAGCCATTCAAAGAATCCATCTGGAGTCCTAAACGCAGTTTTATCAATACTATCCTCAGCCACTCTAAGCTGATGAAATCCGGTGGCTAGTTCGAGCTGAGAGAAAACAGAAGCACCAACAAGCTGGTCAAAGAGGTCGTCTATCCTCGGTAACGGGTGCCTATTCTTCTTTGTTAGCTTGTTCAACTCTCGATAATCAACACATAGACGAAGCGAACCATCCGCCTTAGTAGCGAATACCACAGGAGCACCCCATTCAGAAATGCTTCGCCTAATAAAATTCTTCTCAAGCAACTCCTTGATTTGCTTACTGAGCTCCCTTCTTTCACGTGGGGCCATGTGCCTAACGGGCAATGATACTGGCTTGGCATTATCGACTAGATAAATGCGGAAATCTATCTCTCGTTTAGGGGGTAACCCCTTAACCTCTTCAAAGACATCAGGATAGTCTCGGACCACCCTTACAGATTGCAGATCATCGATGGACAAGTCAAGAGATTCAAGATAACATAACATGACAGGACCTCTAGGGTTACAAGAAATTTCTAGGGTATTACCGAGGCGAGTCATGAGCCTCACCACCCTATGCTCACAATCGAGAATGGCTCCATAACTGGACAACCAATCCATGCCCAAGATCAACCCGTATCCCGTGAACTCGAGAACATAAGCATTACACGTGAATTCTACGGTCAAGATAGAAATCTTCAAATCCACACAAATCATAGATAAATGGGAGGAACCCCCAATTGGATTTGAAACACTGACGGGATCCTCAACTAGACTAGTACTTAGGTGCAAACTTTCAACAATGTCAGAAGAAATAAAGGTATGCGATGCGCCAGAATCAAATAAAGTGCGAACAGGAAAGTCAGAAATATAAACAAGACTTTCTACAGAAATACTACCTCGGTCCTGAACTGGAGCAGTGTTGAGAGAATGCACTTGCCCTCCAGAAGGTCCTGCACGCTGATTCTTCCCTTGCCCTTGCCCTTGCCCTTGTCCTTGCTTCTTGGGGCAATCCTTGCTAAAGTGTCCAGTCTCTCCACAATGAAAGCGTTCGCCCCGCTTCCTCTTCTTCTTTCTGCAATCCTTGGCTATGTGCCCAACAATCCCACAGAAGTTGCATTTTCTTGGGTCCTTTGCCTTGTCCTTGTTGCCCTTGTTGTTCTTGTTGTTCTGATTGCCCTGATTTCCTCCCCACTTGGAGTCCGTCTTCTTGGTTTGAGTCTCATTAGTCTTGACTTCCTTCTTGCCATTCTTATCGTCTCCTTGAAGCAATGCCATGTCTACTAGGCCTTCGAAAGTGGCCCCCATGGGTATATGAGATAGGGCTAAACCTTGTAATGGCTCATTCAACCCTCGTGCAAAGCGTAAAGCCTTCTTCTGGGGAGTATTAACCATGTCCAAACTGAATCGAGCGAGCTGGTTAAACTTATTCACATACTCCCTCACTGTCATGTCCCCTTGCTTCAAAGATATAAACTTCTCCAATTGCAGATTCGCCTCAGCTGATGATAGAAACTTAAGCCCAAACCTCGTCCTAAAGTCGGCCCAAGTCTCTATAGGTCTAGTAGCATTGGTGACCTCCCACCAATAAGTAGCTTCTTCTTTTAATAGCCATGTTGCCAATAAAACCTTTCTATGGTCTTCCACATCAAAGATAGCGAAAAGATCTTCAGTTTCTTTCAACCAATTTCTCGCCTCCACAAAAGTCTCCGTCCCAATAAAATTCTTGCCACCCATCTCCTTAAAGTCCTTGCAAACCTTTGCGAAATCTGCTTGTGGATGCTGAGGAGGGGGAGGAGGAGGAGGAACCTCAGTTACGGTGGGGGTATTTACTGGGCCCGCATCGTTGGCCCTAGCTTCCAAGTACCTCCGGAACCATCCGGGAATGGTTACTCCCTCGGGAAGGTTAAGATCGGCCATGCTGAAAAAGGAAAAGATAGATTTAGAACGAGGAAATGAAGGATAGTGCTAATGGCTTTTGGGGAATAGCCTTTTAAAATAACTAGACTTTTCTTTGGAAAATACTTAATTGGTTTTTAAAATAGTTTTCCAAAAAGGCAAATTTTAAAGACACTTTTTCTCAAATCTTGTAAACCTTATGCTCTGATACCAATTGTAACACCCCACCTCCGCCAATGCCACTCTTGCAAGCACACTAGCTTTGGAGGGGCGTTAAACGAGGTAAACATGCATGCAGATATCACAAGACAGAACGTATAAGTAAAAATAGAGTAAATAAAGCAGCGGATAAAACTAACATTTCAAAACCATAGTCAAGTTACATCAAAGTACTTGGTCATTATTTTCCACAAAACATAGTCTAGAAACATCAACTGAAAACTGGAAAGAAAATCATAAAGTAACTATCCCCAAGGTAGAATAAAGTCGTAGCGTGCTCAAGTCCAAACCGTACATGAGCTATCCAGAAGAGCAGCTAAAGATCCAAGCTAGGTACTAGTGTTCCCACCCTATAAACCTGAGGGGGGGGGGGAAACGGAATAAAAGAGGCGAAAGAGAACGGGTCAGTCAAAAAGACTGGTAAGTCCTATCTACTATTAGTATAAAAACTAATAAAGTTAACTGGACATGTAAAGCAGAGATGAAACATAGGGTGATAACTGGCATGGTGAAAAGTTAACAAGATAGATCAAGTGTGGCATCGCATATTCAAGGTTAAGTTGCACCAGGTGTGTACTAGTATTCCAATCCATATCAAGTATAAACAAGAAATGATCTCTTGGCCCAATAAGGCCCAATATCATGAGGTGACACAAATCAAGGTCCAACTACTCGGTCTAGTCGATCAGCTCCCTATAAGCCTAACTCGTCAAGTGTCGGTGTCATACGGTCCAAACATGAAATGTAGTCGACTGTGCTAGGTCCACCCTAGGGTGTATCCGGCCCTAGGGTGTCAACCACTGGTACGAAACAAGCACGCACAGTCAAAACCTACTGGTGCCCAAGTCTGTCTTTCATCCCCGGACAATGTGCACGACCATGGTCCGTCGGAATCTACTATGGCGCACCTACTTTTGCCGTCTTTTTGGTCGCTTACGCTCCAGCCCAGTAATCGTGCCCCACCCTAGCCTAGTCCCTAGGGTATCCGATACTCCCTAGTGGGTTACTGCTGAGAAGGACCACATAACTAGGGTTTTCTAGTGGGTTAAGTGTGGTTAACCCCATCCAATCAAGTATCAAGTTGGTTAAGTGTACCCAAGGTTCATGACTTAACCGCGTCAACCCATCATGTTTAATTGGTTAAGTATTCAAGTGGTCCATGACTTAACCCTACGATGTGGCATTAATTAATTTAATGCACCCAACCTCTCACATTAGACCTCGTTGTGTTTACTAGTTAAGCTGGGCGGGTCCGGGTAGCTTTACACCACAACTTAGTCTAACCTCGGGTTTCAAGTGCGACATGACCAACTACTCACATTGGGTCCTTTTGCTTGTAGCCACTAGTTAAGCCGGTCGGTTCCGGGTAGATTTATGCTACAAACTCAACCCAACCTCGAGTTGGCCATTCTCATGTTCTCTAGAAGTCATGTCCAAACTCATGTTTACAAACATAATCACAAGTCAATGTTCATGTCATATTTTAAAATCATTTTTCATGTCATTGATATTACCCAAACCCAACGCATTCCCATCGCATGTACGTTTCGCATAACATAACATAGATCAAAAGAGGGAACTTGGCAAAAGCATGACAAAAGGGCATAAGGTAATAAGGTTGGCCACAAGTTAAGCATGGTGGCATATAAGGCATAAATATGTTCATTTAAACTTGAATGTAACATGCACAACATTCAAACTTAGCGAATAGGTGATACATGGTCCTAGATGACATAGGATGATGACTAGAAGTTCGCATACAACATTATATGCAAGTTATCATATAGGTTATGAGAGTTCTCATGTTGCATAATGCAACATTTCAAATCAAAGGTCATAGCTTTCTATGCACAAAGTCAAGGTGAGAGCTTTACAAACATGCATAGGATAAATCTATGCATAACATGATAGAATCAAAGCACAAATCATACTTAGGCCCAAACTCAAACTTGCAACATGTCATATTTAACTTCATAGTTAGAATCTAAGAGTAGTATAGAGCTTACAATGCTATGAAGACTTATAAAATATAAATAAGATTGAGACGAAGCCACTAGCAACTCTAAACACTCCCAAATGACAAGCTCCAATGAAAACCCTTGAGAAACAAGCAAAAGATCATTGCTTTGAAGAAGAAAGATTGAACTTTGGCCTTAATTCAAGCTTAGAAACTCTCAAACAAGCTTCGGAACTCTCATATTTTCATGAATAGGATGGAGGCCATGATCAAGAAACATTTTGGCATAGTTTAGTTGTAGGATTGATTTATAATGACTTAGGCTAGGTATTAGGGTCTTTTTATAGGTGATTAGGTTAGTTTAGACCATAGGATTAACCCTAAAACGAATCTGGACCATTAACTCCCGTCAGAAACCAACAAAAGAGGACCCAACATGCCGAAATGGTGCACCAGAAAAATTGGTCCGACCGGGGGGGGGGGGGGGTTCGACCCCTAGGTCGACATGGGTATCGACCCCTGGGTCGACATGGGTGTCGACCCATTGGGGGGGGTCGACACAGGTGTCGACCCCTGTGTCGACCCTGCCTGGGGCGGGAAAATTCCCGCCTATCCTGTTTTGGCTGAAATTCAAACCTGAATTCGAATTTGAACTGTTTTCGAGCTTGGAATTTTCTGAAAACTTCATTGGGCCATAACTTGGTCATACGGACTCCGTTTTTCGAAAACTCGGACTCTATTTCGCGTATTTTTCCGAGACGAACGCAATGGCACAGCCCGTTTCCCTTGATTCAGATTTTAGAATTTAATTCTGCCTTGATTTACATTATAACATGTTATTAAAAATACGGGTTGTTACAGTGTACCCACTACCCCCATGCGATCGGCTCCCTAACTCGTAGATACCCGTGCTGACCCCATAATGGGGTGTATCACTCCCCAAAGTGGCAACCCGATACCACAAATAATACACGGCTTATACCTACACAATGCAACAACGTCTTACCTACCAGCCCGGGCCCACACACGCATATGAACCCGTTGGACTTGCATTGCCAACACTAACCCGTTTTGGCCTCTTACAGTCAAGCCCAGTATGCGTGTCCCGTCCTCGACTTGGGTCAAACCCACAAAGATACGTATGGGTTACTGGTTGAAATGGGCCCCCATTACTTGACACAAGCTATCCACCTATGCTTGATCCCCTCTAGTACATCCCATTTACCCACTTCTTATTCATGTTCACTTACATGTTTCAATTTTGGTTAAGTGTTTCTAATCGTATTTCCAATGCCACCCAAGGCACCCACTAGATTCCACATGCCACCCAAGGCACCCACTTAACCCCCTCATGTCCCACTACATGTTTATCTAGTTAAGTGTTTCTTAATTCATTAAGACCGTAACCTCATAAAGACCTCTCACATTAGACTGGCATTTGTGGCAGCTGGATTTGCCGGGCGTGTCCGGGAAGTCTTACACCACAAACGAGCCTAACCTCGTGTCTTTACAATTGCTACGTATTTAATTTATGCCTAAGACCTCTCACATTAGACTAGCATTTGTGGCAGCTGGATTTGTCGGGCGGGTCCGGGCAGTCTTACACCACAAACGAGCCTAACCTCGTGTCTTAAACGATTAATTACACCTAATTAATCATTCCCAAATTTGAATTACTTTCCCTATTCAAATTATCAATTAATTCCAAATTTAACGATGTCCATAATTGACTCAATTATGTCCATCCATTTATGGTACGTAAAATCATACAGATTTTCATCACAAATTTATTTTATGCCTTTTAAGGCATTTATGCCAATTAAATCCTTTTTAATATTATCCCCTTTACCCCACGTTGTACGTTCGTTCGTTTAACGTAAAATATACGTTAGACTCGAATAGTCTAACTCATGGAATAAAGAGAATACATCGCAACATACATATAATTAAAACTAGATCTAAACATAGGGGTGAACTTGCATGTGTGAATGATGTTCTACACCTAAAACTTGCATAGGCCAAAGTTACAACTTGCATAAAACTACATATGTCATAGACCCAAATTTAAAGGTGTAAACTTGTTGAGATAATGGTCACAAACTTGCATAAATCATGTATGTCATAGATCTACATCTAAAGGTGTAAACTTGCATAGGCAATAACCACAAACTTGCATAACATGATTCATACTCAAACACATGTATTCATACAAACTTGCATATGTGATTTATGCAACATAACAATGGTATAAACTTACATCTAAACATGTAAACTAGCATGTAGAATTTGGCATATAACTCACACATGTCATAGCCTAACTTTAGATCTAAAATAGATGTCATGAAGCATATAAGGTCATACATATAATTTTCCCCAAATTGTTTATGATTCATGTGTTAATAAAAATCTAAACTTGCATACATACTTATGATTTATCATATGAATCATCATACCCAAACTTGCATATGAACAACATGGTGATTCAATTATACATAAGCCAATCATGAAATTACAACATGGATGATAGCATCATAACTTTATAATATATATGATCACAATCATAACATCATAGAATTCATCACAATTTTACAACATAATTATAACATGCGGTCAATAATTCACATCATATCCAAATAATCCACATCATAACATAATCCAATTAATTTCCTAATTATTTTATTAAAATTATCGAACTCACAACTCAAAGAAGGTCTTGAGTTCTGAAGTTGTATTAGCTTTCCCTTGAAGAAGATTCGTTGTTAAAGTTGAAAAGAGTTGAATTAGATTAGCTTTCTTCCTCTCTAATTGGTGGCGGCTATGCTGAGTTGCTAGGTGACGGCATGGAGGCCATGAATCTAATTTTTGTTTTGATTTTAGGGTTTGAGTCAAGAGGTGCTTTTATAGAGTTTAGGATTAGTTTAAACCGTCCGATCAACCCAGAATTAATCCCAGCCAACCAGAGCATATCAGAAACCCTAATGAGTCAGCATCTAGTCATCAACAGGTCACAAAACAAATCTGCCCGGCGGGGGAGGGGCAGGTCGACCCTATGGTCGACCTGGTCAGGGTAGGTCGACCATGTGGTCGACCTGGCCCTGGCGGGTATTTTCCCGCCTAGCCTGTCTGACTCCGAAATTTTGAAATTTGAAATCTGTTTTGAATTTTCTGAAACTTCCGATGGCCATAACTTCTTCATACGAAGTCCAATTCACGCAAACTCGGACTCTATCTCAACCATAATTCTGAGACGAACACAATGGCGCAACCTCTTTCCATTAATTATCACATCTGAGATTAGTTATTCTTTAATTAGTGAACATTAGTGTTAACAGAAATACGGGGTGTTACATTAGCGATGGGTATGGGTGGTTGGAGTGAGAGGAAGGCACAATCAAAGGGATAAACGGCTACAGGGATTTGTGAAAACTGACGATGATGAACTAGAGGCTTGGATTTGTTAATTCAAGGGCTTATTTATTGGGAAGTTTGGATCTGTGATTTTGAGATAGTGGATGCACGTGTAACAGGAAATTGGAGGATTTTGTTCGAACTGGAAATTCTACAGGAAAGGGGATTGGTGCAATGGAAATTAAGGGGAATTCGAACATATTGGAAGGAGTTTAAGGTTGAAGTTGCTGTGTTTGTGAATTGAAAAACAAATTAGGTAATTTATTTAAACCTTTTTGTGCTTAAATTCATTAATATAAGTCTAGTAAATTTATTTAATTTAAGCTTGCCTAGACCATTTTAAAAAGAAGAAGAAAAATAGTTTGTTTAATTTAAAGTGATTAATAGTGATTAAATTAAATGAAATAAATAAATTATTTTTGATATGAAACTTGTAAATGAGTATAATTTATTTACACGATAACAAATCTCAATGAAACGAGATGCATTGGCTTTGCATCGTCAAATACTTCTCAACGGAGTTAAAATGGAAATCAGAATAGATCGGGAAAATAAAAATCACGGTGAGTAAACTCACTCTCTGGATTTTATCTTAAATAATTTTTTGTACTATTTATTGGTTGTTTGGATGCGTTTAAATATTTTTGTGGCTATTATAACTATATTGGTTATTTAGGCTTGGTGTTTGTTGTTATTATATATATATATATATATATATTGGTGACTGGATAGTTCCTGTAGTACCATTAGCGGATGCCCGCAGTATCATTAGCGGATGACCCTATGCGCCCCCATAATATGATAGTGGATGACCTTTTATACTGCGATATCTTACCTCGAAGCAGGATGGGTATTATTTGTGTCGGCTAACGTCTGTGGATGCAGGAAAAACAGGTTGGAGGGATCCAACTGGGTTCCTCAAAAATATTATTATTTGTTTGTTTTCACATATATTATCATATATGATGAGTTAGAAAACTTGTGATTTGATAATTGGGTGTTTTTGAATGTTTAAATATCATTGGGCCTAAATGTTGATTTATAAAAATATCATGAAAAGAGATTTTGAGAATTAAACAGGAAAATCTATTTTTTTTTTTTTTTTTTGAAAATTGGTTCACTTTATTTCTACTAAAAAAAGCATACAAGAACGAGGTTAGCATACTAACCTTTACATAAGCAAAACATAAAAGGAAAAAACTGAAATAACATGTAATAAAATCCTAACTAGTGATAAATGGCCCATGATGAGGCCTTCTTCCCGCTTCCGTGCATTTTCGGCACCTCTACTAACTAGAAGCTCCTCTTAAACATGACAAACATAAAAGAGAACCCCAAAGTTTAAATCCGTTACATCTAGTTTTTCAGATTAGGACCGCTATTGTCGAAGACAGATCCGGTCTTAAAATTGTGGGAGTAAAGTGAAAAAACTCTGATGGCTTATCAAACGAGAGATACTCGTTGAAGATTGAAGAATGAAAAAGATAGTAAACAAATGAAAAACGATAGAAGTCGAGAGTCGCTCACGCATGGCGAAAACAGGAGAATCTTTTCTCCTGTCGCCATTAACGAGCGACCTCTTTTCGGGAAAATCTATTTTTCTAAAAATAGAATTTTAATTTCAAATGGCAAAAAAATTATAAATGGTGTTTATAAATTAAATGGAATAATTTTAATTGGATAATGTGGGGAATTGAAATGAATTTATAAACGGTGCTTATAAATGAAGGGAAATAAATTATCATTGGATAATATGAATATTTAAATTCAAATGTGATTTTGAAGTGAGAATCGAAAAATCGTTTAAAATAGTAAACGATGGAATTTATTCCGATGTTCGGAATAGAAATTAAATTGAATATACCCATAGGATTTATGTTTGAATTCAATTATGTTTGATTTACAAAATAGATTATTCCCAAATAGGATATATAAATTGTATTAGATAAAAACTGAAATTAATTATGAAAATAGATTCCATATTTATATATATGTTAAAATAATAAAATATTCCAAAGAAAGAATCAGGTTTTAAATAGATTTTTATAGAACTTGTTTTAATATATAAACAAATAAATTTATAAACGATGTTTATAAATGTAGTGAATTAATTATCGTGAGATAAATTTGAAATTTTAAATTCAAGTATGAATTTAAAAATAGAAATCATTTCGAAAAGGGAAACACGGTTTTTATTTCGGAATAAGGAATATAAAAGGGATTGAGTTTCCAATAGATTTTGAAATGAAACTTGTTTTAATATATAAAACATGGAAATTGGATTTATAAACGATGTTTATAAATCTAGTAAAATAAACTATCATTAGATAATTTAGAGTTTAAATTCAGGTATGAATTAAAAAGTGAATTGGAAAACGGTTTGAAATAGAACGATAAATTTATTCTCAGAATTCGGAATATAAATTGAACTGATAAAAATCTGATGGATGTATAATTAGAATTCGATTATATCGATTTTATAAATAATTTATTTACAAAGGAACTAAAATTTAGTATAGAAGATTCAGTTATAAATAAATTTATAACCGAGTTATGAAATAATCAACGGATAAGGATAATCAAGAATATTAAGTTAGATTTGGTAGATGGGCTGAACTAATATTCAAATTTATAAGAATGGAGTAGCAATTTATTTACAAAAAAAGTTTAAATGTTTATATTTAAATATAATTAAAACGAGCTTGTCGTAGCGCGATAGTTTGTAAATTGGCATTTCGAACTTCAATTAAGTATATACAACTCAATGTAGATCGGAATTCTTTGAAACAAAAATCGTCAGGGGAGATTGAATAATAGTTTTCTAATGGAAGAGAAAATATGGATTTCGTCTTACAGATTTGGAGTTATGTCAAAATAAATTTTCAGAAAAAGCAGCGCCATAACCATTATTAAACCATAACGGTTTATTTAAATTAATAAAAGGATTTTAAGCAAATAAAACTGGAATTTCAATTAGAAAAATCCAGACTTGAGTTATAAAATAAATATGAACTCAAGTGGAGTAAATAGATTGATTTTTGAAACTAAAATCAGATTTTTAATTATTGAATAGCATTAACTAATTAGAAGAATACTTATTTAATGGACTTTTGAATTGAATTTAACGTTGGATAAGATAAAGGGGTTTGTAAATTTATATTTGAAATCGAACATGAAACTTGAATTAAAAATGGAATTCGATTGGTTTATAAGCAAGTTAAAATTTTATTTGAATGTGTTATGTTCAAATAAAAAATGAAATAGGAAAAAGAGATAATTAAAGAATAATTAGCGAATTGAGTTAAAAATGATCGGATTGAGTTGGAATAAATTAAAAATGGACGTATATGGGTTAGAAAAGTATGGAATGAAGTGTGTGAAGATTATAATTTGAGTGCCTGGCAAAAAGGTACACGTTTAAATTCCATATGAGATTTTATGTGCCGAATCGGTAAGCCGCTTGGCTTTTTGATTTTCTTTTTGAATGGAAAAGGTCTTGAGAGGCGAGTTAGAGTTTGAGCTATTGACCAGTACAAAGGAGGTGCTGGCGAAATTTTCTGAAAATTTAAGGAGTTAGAATATTTTTAAGAAAATTTGATAACTAGAAATCATTATATCAATATATATATTTCGATAAGGAGATGAACTTAAAAAAGAATATTATAAACAAAAAGGAAATCTATAATTAAATTGGTAAAAATAAAAAGAGAAACATGTATACATTTTAAAAATGAATATTCGGTTTTTATGGTGTTGATTATTCGAGGTAAGTGGTCGGGCCTGTTTTGAAGTTAAGGATGTTTTCAGTCAAGGTCCAAAAGGTAATTATACATCAACTTGATTGACTTCATTATTAACCGATAAATAGGAAGATTAAGTCTCAAAGATCAATGTTTGAATAAGATTTAGTCGAACGTAGTATTTTGGGTTGTTGTAACGATGTTTTTACACAACATTCATTTTAACCCAAGTAAGTGGAATTTTGGAAATAAAATAATAAATATTTCCTGAGTATTGAAATGAATGGTCATGAAAGGGAGAAGTGTCTGAAAATGTTTTTCCAATTATAAATAGAATAGATTTTCTACATGTAGAAAATAAAAGAATGCGATATATGTAATGTTTTCAAAATAGCGTAAGAGGCTAAGATGATGGTTCAAAATATTGGATTAACAAATATTGATAAGGAAATGGGAAACTAATTTAATTAATAAAATATTAATTAAGGGGCCCAGTGATTGTTTGATGCTTTGGAAGAATGTTTGTTTTTCTTCAATAGTTAAATAATCGACTATCGAAGTATTTGCCAATATCATTGCCAATATAAAGAGACTAGTTGGATTATTACCCGAGAACCACTCGGTATCGGCAGTAGCATTGCGAATAAGACTATATGAAGATACTCAAATATGGAGTAAAAATCAAGGGATTTTTATGTTAATCCTCGGTAGAAATTGCCTAAGATTGATTAATGCAAATTGTGCCTTCGGTTTCGTTCAATCCCTGAATGAACGTGTATGGACGAATGTCTGACAGAGTATTTCCAATGATCGCATATGTTGGTATGTATAAATATATATATGGTGGCAGAGAATTTATTCTCTTAGCATAATATCCAGAATATATTTGTGTAAATCAATTAATGATTAACGGATCTGACGATGTAGCATTCAATGTGATTGTGCTACTAATGAAATGTAAGTAATCGTAGCCTCAGAACTCAACAACCGGGAAATTACAAAAATCGGGCAGGCTGCATGGCCAAGTGGGTATGAAACGACCCAAACTTCCCCGTAAAGGAAAGCCCGGATTGTAATGAGAATACGGCAAATCAGAACACAAATAGAAGAACATTTCATTGCCTGTTACAACAATTTACATCAGAGTACAAGAATATAAAGAGTATGAATAAATATTACACATTGTAAAATATCAGAGATTAAAATACATTACATAACAGCGGAAAAATAATACAAAATACAATTGAAAGAGATAAACGGACACAGAGCTTCCCGAATATCATTCCAGCTGTAAACCAGGATCCTATGAATATAAATCTACAAAACCAAAACTACTAGCTGCTCGTATGGAAAATAGGGGCACCCAGAGTTTAGGTTAAAACAATAAACTCCAGGTCAGTCATGTGACTGGTGTAAGAACCAAAACAATTATTAAATCTTTACTTTAAAAATAAAGTAAATCAAGGGACCACGCCGTATAACACGGAATGGGTTTCCTCCCAAGAATACCAGTGCATAGAATAAACAACGCAATGCTTTTTGGAAAAATGAAGCTATTATAAGACTCAGGTACCATCACACAATGCAATGCAAGTCGGAGGATAGAGTTTTACCTTATAACAGGCAAACATGCTTGGTACGTTTAAAACAAATCATTTTGATACTAATACAGTGTAAAGAGTATTAAAACAACTTCAAATATAAATGTATCAATCATAGACGGCATAGTGCCCCATCCTACTATGTCGCCATACTAAGCTCTACAAATAAAACTGAATGTCATGTATTGGAAATTGGATTTCCGTCATGAGTCGAGGCAAGGAATGTACTCCTCGCCGGCTTCAAGACACTCTAACAAATACCTCAGGATCTCCCGCATTAGACCCTAGGATCCTGCAAGGCCGGTCCACACTTACGTTAGTGGATTGGCAATTCCTGAACACACGTTTCCCAGTCCTATAGGACCTATATCTATTGGCTTCGTTGAGACCGATATATCCGAGGCGCCTCGCATTCCAACAACCACAAAGGTAAAAATAATATAAATGTCTGGGCTTGCAAAACCCCGACATCACCCATAGCTAGAAAGAAACGACCTGTCCTCCTTGGGTTCCCTTATCTCGTTTTTAACTTATACCAAGGTGTGAGGCTCGCGAATTAATGCTATACACAAAGCTATGCTATATTAAAGCCGTGCTTTGATCATCAACCACAAGACTCTGCTTTTCAATAGAAGCCTTGATCATTTGCATCTCAGCATGCCATGCAAGCAATTCATGCCATGCGACTGATATCTATTGATATATAACCTCTGAGCTCGTACGTCTCAGAGAAGGGCGTTAAGCAAGAGAATAAATTCTCCGTCGCTAAACAGATATATATTTTCAACACAGAATAAAATCCAATGTCAGACACACATCCATTTACAAGTTCGTTCTGGGTCTGAGCGAAACTGGAGGCACCTTATTCCTCGTCCCATATGTCTAATACAGGAGAGAAGTCCTCGCATATCCGGTCGATCTCCAAGTACGTCTGGACGATCACCACTTATTACCTCGTCTTGGATGTACAGTCCAATCAAGACATCAGTAATCATCCAAACGATGTGAAGACCTCCGGTCTTCAACCACCGTCTTCATCGTCGACTTATCGTCGAATCAGTTATTCAGAATGGGTATAAACCAGGCCTTTCCGAATAACTCGCGTATATAATAAGCAAGTGCTATAAAAACACAACATATGCCTCATTCCGATTCAGAATATTCTTTTATTCAAATATTCATATATTTTGGGAAAGGTTCCCATTAATTTTATCAAAGATAAATTCTTTTAAATTTATTCTTTAATTTTCCTTTGGATACCAATTCTAAACCAAATTAAGGTTTATCAACTAGTTAGGATTAGCGAACCTTACCGAAGTAATCATTTGTTACATTTCCCCATCCTAACCTATTCATCCCATGGAGCAAAACTGGTAATACTCCATATCTAACACCACAGTGTTATTGGTAAAACTAATTACCATTTCCCGTTCAAATCTAATTAAAGATTTAACTATCGCTTGGAGCAAAACTGGTGATACTCCACTCTCGATCATTTCCCAAATTTGATAATTTAAATTATCACAATCTCTTTTCAATCTAATTAAAGATTCATTAAAACTCCACTTGGTTTTAATCTTCCCAAAAATCAATATTAATGATTATTTAACTTTGGAAACACAAACATGCCGCATCGACAATCTACCCCGTACTATTGATTTCTGCCGATATATAACCTCTAAGCTCGTACGTCTTAGAGAAGGGTGTTAAGAAAGAGAATAAATTCTCCACCACCAAACAGATATATATTTAGCAGAGATCAACCATACAATGTTGGACATGCAATCCTGTCTTTAACTGGATTAAAGAACTAATGTCATTTAAAACACAGTTCACGATAAACCTAAATCACATTCCAATAATTATGAATTCTTCACGAAAAACAGATCAATATATAATCGATATCAATTTCCGTATCCGGCTAATAATATAAATGGAATAACGACAAAGCCTTTTAAATTACATATATATTAACAGTCTTCCTCCACAGAAGCTCATTTCGATTATTATCAAATCGAATTCCATTCAATTCCAATTTAATATATTAAATTGGAAAACTTTACTTTGGAAAATTCCTGTTAAATCTTAATAAAAAGATTTATAAATTCCAAATCACATTTCACTGTAAATCGGGTTAGAGAACAAATGTCGTTAAAAACACTATTCACAATAAACCCAATACACATCCCATTTTCAATCCCAATTAAATGCTAATTAATTGGAAACTCTAATAATCTTAATTAAAAGATTTATTCTTTTCACACGGGGTTTAAGAACAGTGTTATTTAAGACACCATTCACGACAAACCCAAAATCCAATTCTTTTATTCAATTCCAATTAAATCTTAATTAATTGGAAAACTTCACTAAATCTTAATTAAAAGATTTATTCTTATCTCAACTGGGTTTAAGGACAGTATTAGTAAAGACACTGTTCACGACAAACCCAAAATCCAATTTGACATTAAATACAAGGCTCTGCATAGAAATTATATCGGCTTATATTCAATATCAAAATCTGAAACCAACAGACAACGTATTGGAAATAACGATATAAAATATATCTTCCAAATTTCCATAACAATATCCGTATAATCACGGAAACCAATATCGAAATATTACGAAGATTATTTCCATTCCAATTTGTTCGTTGGAAATAGCTGGTTATATCAAAACCATTCACATATCCAATTTATTTTATTTAAAAATTATTGGATGTAAAATCTAGTTAATAACTAGTTCATTTTGTTAAAAATATATATATTGATCTTTACAAACGTGGAATTTTTCATCCCAATTCTTTCCAAATCATTTATTATGATTTTACACAAATTATCAATATTTTTAATAATTTTATCAAGGCCTGTACAGTCGATTTCCATAAACGGTCATCGAACCGCACTTACAGCGACTTTTTCCAAATTTGATTTGGATATAATTCCAAATCCAACCGTTAGATTTCAAATCTCTTATATTCGTTGGAAAGTTCTTTTCGATACAAACCCAACTGTTCCGGTTTTAGGAGAATCTGATGGTCGGATCTCCCGTAATGTCAATTCGAAGTCAATGATCGAAATTCGTGAACTGCCGCGGCGCGGCGCGTTCTATTTAGGCCATTGAATATAATATATAATATATATATATATATTTCATCGATTTTCATTAAAATGTATCGTTTTAAATTCGTTTTCAAAACGGCTTCAACTTCATATTCAATTTCAAATCAAAATTGAATATTCCGTATCATTAATATATAAATGATAATATTTTCAAAACATTAGATTTTGAAATCAGTTCCTTTTCGATATTCATTATAAAAATGAATAAAATCGATATAAATATTGTTCACGTCAAAAGGGCGTTAATCTAATCGACACGACTTTATATATTTAAATATTTTCGTGTCCATCCCAAATCAAATATCAAAATCATATTTTTATCCATAACTGAATATTATTTTAAAATATTAGTTATTTTAAAATATTCCTTATTAGCCATTTTAAAATATTCGTTCTTTCCGAATTGGAATCAGACACAGCCAATTACCATATAATTTTATTTATATGGATTTCATACACACATGTACACAACAATAATCAAACACAGTCAACCATCATTCAGAGTGCATTACACAACTACATAAGCGTTAAATATAAATAATTAACGCCTACAACAGTCTGTCAACCCATCGATTGACATACAACTAAATACTGGGATTAGTGTATGTTCAATATCATCCCAATACCCGTGTGGGGTTTTCAAACAAGAAACACTGATTATTATTTGTGCAGTTGGGCGATGTGTAAAATATATCATCCCAAATCGATATTAGTCAAATGTGTGTACATAAACAAATCGTCCGATTTGTAAATGAATATTTATTTTATTCATATACACGTTAAAAATTATATTTTTAACGATAAACTATTTATTTTAACACATGAATATTTTATTTATTCCATTCCACATCACAATCAATTTTCACAACATATTATAATCAAACAAGTCGTCCATGGTCTGTGGACGACGGGTAGCAGTTCATATATGCGGTTATAAAATAAATAACTGTACAAGAAATTTCAATGAGGAGTTCTCACCTTTAGGATTCACTCCTCCATTCTTTATTTCTGAATGGTTTGGATTTGGATTTGTTTCCAACCAGTTCTATCGCAATCTTTTTCATGTTGTTCATTGTAAAAATCACATTTTCAATATTATGTTTATGTTTTAAAAATCACATTTTTATATCGTTATATATATATATATTAAAAATCACATTTTTATCTTCTACCGTATATATAAAAATCATATTTTTATATTGCTACTTATATTATAAAAATCATATTTTTATTTCGCTACATGAATAAAAATCATATTTTTTAACCGCTATTATATTATAAAAATCATATCTTTATAATGCTCCTTATATAATAAAAATCATATATTTATTATCATATTGTCTAAATAAAAATCATGTTTTTATAATATAAAAATCATGTCTTTCTAGAAATAAAAATCTCATCTTTTCACATATAAAAATCGCATCTTTTCTTACTTAGAAATCAAACCTTTATGTTATTAAAAATCAAACCTTTATGTTTTTAAAAATCATACCTTTTCTAAACTAAAAATCTAATCTTTTCATTATATATATATATATATATTAAAAATCAGATTTATAAAGTTATATATAAATTAAACTAATTACATATAGAAAAACTCACCTTTTTCAACTTGGTAGCGTCGAACGGCGATGGAGGGCTGCGGTGGAGGTCAGATGGCCAGCGGCGGGGTGCTCCTGCGTGGCAGCGGTCGTTCAAGTGGTCAAAGGCGTGGCGGGTTGCGGCTGGAGGTGGCATTTGGTCAGGGCGTGGCCGGCGTAGAGTTTTCTTGGTGATTTGGGGCTTCGCGGTTTAACAGAGGAGGGGAGGAGAGATCGGAGGTGGCCACGGCGGTATTGCGACGTGGCGGTGGGGGAGATGGGCTGTAAAAACCCGATACTTCCCCGGTAAGGAAAGCCCGGATAGAATTGAGAACGACACACATCGGAACGCAAACAGAAGAACATTTCATTGTTTATTACAACAATACCATCAAAATACAAGAATATACAGAGTATGAATCAATATTACACAGAAAATATCAGAGATTCAAATTACATTACATAGCAGCGGAAAAATAATACAAAACACAACTGAAAGTAATACACGGATACAGAGCTTTCCGAGTATCGTTCCAGCTGTAAATCAGGATCCTGTGAACATAAATCTGCAAAACTAAAACTACTAGCTGCCCCTGTGGAAAATAAGAGCCCCCAGAGTTTAGGTTAAAACAATAAACCCCCGGTCAGTCATGTGACTGGTGTGAGAACTAAAACAGTTATATAAAGCTTTACTTTAAATCAGATATATCAAGGGACCACGCCGTATAACACGGAACGGGTTTCCTCCCAAGAATACTGGTGCATATAACAAAACAGCGCAATGCTTTTTGGAAAAATGGAGCTATTCTAAGACCTAGGTCCCATCACACAATGCAACACAAGCAGGAGGATAGGGTTTTCCCTTATAATAGCCAAACATGCTTGGTACGTTAAAAACAAATCATTTGATACTATTATAAGTGTATAGTGTCAAAACAATTTCAATCATAAATATCAATCATAGACGGCATGCGTACTATATATCATGTCGCCATACTAGGCTCTACAATCAAAACCGCAAAGTCACGTATTTGGAAATTGGATTTCCGTCTGTGAACGAGGCAAAAGATAGTTCTCTACCGATTCGAGACAATCTAGCCAACCATGTCTCAGGAACAGCCGCAACTGCACCTTGGATCGTCAGGGCCGGTCCACCGATGTGGATTAAAATGCCTGAACACTGCGTTTCCCCACCCTTTGGGGGCGTAAATAAGCCAAATGACTCCATCGGCTCCACACAGTCACCGATATATCCGCGGCGCCTCGCAACAGCAACAACCACACAGGTGAAAATAATATAAATGTCAGGGCTGGTAGGTCACTGACACCACCTTAGCTAGAAAGAAACGCATGCCCTCGCTGAGGTCCTCTCCCGTTTCTGGTTCACAACCGGGGTGTGAGGTTCGCGAATCCACGCTACACAAAGCTATGCCACATACGTCGTGCTTTGATCATCAACCACAAGACTCTGCATTTCAACAAAAGCCTTGATCATTTGCCACTTAGGCATGCCACACAGGCAATTCACTCCATGCGATTGATGTCCATCAATATATAACCCCTGAGCTCGTACGTCTCAGAGAAGGGCGTTAAGCAAGAGAATAAATTCTCCACCGCGAAACAAATATATATTTAATAGAAATCAATCACACAGAATAAAATCCAATGTCAGACACACATTCCATTTACAAGTTCGTTCAGGGTCTGAACGAAACCGGAGGCACCTTGTACCTCGCATATCCATCGATCTCCAAGTACGTCTGGACGATTACCAACTGATTCCCTCCTCTTTGGTGTACAGCCCAATCAAGTTCATCAGTAATCACCCAAACGATGTGAAGACCTCTGGTCTTCGACCACCGTCTTCATCCTCGACACCACGTCGAATCAGTTATTCAGAATGGGATAAACCCGGTCTTTCTGAATAACTCGCGTATATAATAAACAAGTGTTACACAAATACAACATATGCCTCATTCCAATTCAGAATATTCTTTTATTCAAATATTCTTATACTTTGGTAAAGGCTCCCATTAATTTTATCAGAGATAAATTCTTTAAATTTATTCTTTAATCTTCCTTTGAATATCAATTCAAATTAGTCGGGATTAGCGAACCACATCGCAGTAATCATTTATTTTATTTCCCAATCCCAACCTATTCATCCCATGAAGTAAAGCTGGTCATACTTCATATCTAACACCACGGTGTTATCGGTAAATTTAATTACCATTTCACGTTCAAATCTAATTAAAGATTTAACTATCGCCTGGAGCAAAACTGGTGATACTCCATTCTCGATCACTTCAATCTAATTAAAGATTCATTAAAACTCCACTTAGTTTTAATCTTTCCAAAAATCAATATCCTGTCTTTAACTGGGTTAAAGAACCAATGTCATCTAAAACACGGTTCACGATAAACCGAAAATCACATTCCATTAATTATCGGGTTAAAGAACAGGTGTTATTTAAAACACCGTTCACGATAAACCCAAAAATCAATTCCAATTCAATTCCAATTAAATACCATTTAATTGGTACACTTCCTTAAATCTAAATAGAGAGATTTAATCTTTTTCTCCACTGGGTTTAAGAACAGTGTTAATGAAGACACCATTCACGACAAACCCAATTTCCATTTGATATTAAATACAAGGCTCTGAATAGAAAATATATCGTCTTATATTCAATATCAAATTCTACGACCAACAAATATCGTATTGGAAATAACGATATAAATATATCTTTCAAATCTCCATAAAAATATTTGTATAATCACGAAATCCAACATCGAAATATTCCAAAGAAATATTCCAAAGACAATTTCAATTCAAATCAATTCCAATTCAATTATTAGAAATTCTGGTTATTTTTAAAACCATTTCAAATCCAATTTATTTATTTAAAAATAAATGGATTTTAATTCTAGTTCAAAACTAGTTCATTTCGATAAAAATCTATTTTTATCTTTTCAAATTTGGAATTTTTCATCCCAATTCTTCACAAATCATTTCTTATGATTTTAAACAAATTATTACTATTTTTAATAATTTTATCAAGGCACGTACAGTCGATTTCCATCAACGGCCATCGAACTGCATTTACAACGACCTTTTCCAAATTTGATATGGACATAATTCCAAATCCAGCCGTTAGATTTCAAACCTCTAATATTCGTTAGAAAGCTCTAATCGATACGAACCCAACGGTTCCGGTTTTAGGAGAATCCGACGGTCGGATCTCCCGTAATATCTGTTCGAAGTCAATGGTCGAAATTCGCGAACTGCCGCGGCGCGGCGCGTTCTATTCAGGCCATTATATATATATATATATGTAATATATATTATATATATACTTCATCGATTTCCTTTTAAAATGTATTTTATAAATGGTTTAAAATTCGTTTTCGAAACGATTTCAACTTCATATTCAATTTTGAATCAAAATTGAATATTCCACATCATCGATATACAATTGATAATATTTTCAAAACGTTATATTTTGAAATCACTTCCTTTTCTATATTCATTATAAAAATGAATAAAATCGATATAAATATCGTTCAGGTCAAAATGGCGTCAATCTAATCAACACGGCTTTATATATTTCAATAACTTCGTTATTCTATTCAACAAATGAATATTTTTTTCAACACATGAATTTATATTTCTATTCAACACATGAATATTTATTTCATTCAACACATGAATTTTCTTTCTATTCAAAACATGAATTTTCTTTCTATTCAACACATGAATTTTCTTTCTATTCAACACATGAATATATATTTTTACTCAATTCAACACATGAATTGTTATTTTTATTATATTCCTTATTTTCCAAATTGGAATGAGGCCCAATCAATTACCATATAACGTTAATTATATGGATTCCCTACAACACATGTATATAACAGCAACGATAAATCATCAACCATCATCCAGAGTGCACCACACAACCGCATAAGCATTAAATATAAATAATTAACGCTTACACAGTCTGTCAACCTACCGATTGACATACAACTAAACAATTGGGATTAGTGTACGTCAAATATCATCCCAATACCCGTGTGGGGTTTCAAATCAACAAACACAGATTTTTATTTGTGCAGTTGGGCGATGTGTAAAATTTATCGTCCCAATCAATATCAGTCAAATCAGTGCATATAAACAAATCATTCGATTTGTTTATTACTATTTATTTTATACACACGTTAAAAATCATATTTTTAACTATAAAATATTTTCCAATATAAAATATTTTATTTTATTCCACATCACACAGTCAAATTTCACAACACAGCAATCAAACAAACAAGTCATCCATGGTTTGTGGACGACGGGTGTCAGGTGCTGCTAAGCACCGTCTGCATCCTAGTATATATTTCAACTAGAAATTAAAATAAAAGTGAGGTGTTCTCACCTTAGGGTTCCACTCCGCCATTCTTTATTTCTGAACAGTTCGAATTCGCTTGATATTCTAACTCAAACTTTTCCACGCTGTTCACAATAAAAATCACATTTTTAATAACGCTTTCTATAAATAAAAATCATATTTTTATTTCGCTACTATATATATAAATCGTATTTTTATAACGATATTTCCTATATAAAAATCATATGTTTTAAAACGAAGTTATTTAAATAAAAACCATAATTTTATATTCACACAATTCATATAAAAATCACATTTTTAATAACGCTTCTCATATAAAAATCATATTTTTATTTGTCTATCTTATATATAAAAACCGAATTTTTATTTCGCTAAAACATTATAGAAAATTATATTCTTATAGCCTTACTTTCTATATAAAAATTATATTTTTGTATCGCTACTCAAATAATAAAAATCACATTTTTATTTTGTCTACTTCCCAGTAAAGATCATATTTTTAAGTTGCTACCTCCTACGTAAAAATCATATCTTTACTATTTTAAAAATCTAATCTTTCCTATATAAAAATATAAATTTTATCATATAAAAATCCTTTCTTTTACTGTACAAAAATATAAACTTTTCTATGTAAAATATATATAAAAACTTTTTATTAATTAAAAATATCTGAAATTAGAATCAATACACAAAAAAAACTCAATAGCATAAAAAAGAAAAATATACACCAAATTAAAACTCACAGTGAAATTCGGGGGTAGGAGATGGCGTGGCTCGAGGGGTCTGCAAGGGTGGCACGGGGGGTGGGGGGTAGGAGGCGGGTCTGGTGGTGGTTGCGTCGGATTGCGATGGTGGTTCTTGGGCTCGCGGGTTTCTTTGCAGAGGGGGAGAGAGAGAATGAAGAAGAGGATGGGGAGCAAGGGAGGGAGGCGCGGCCTAGGGAAGCGCGCGCGGTGGTGGAAGTCCGCCTGGGGGCGGCGTTGGGAGCTAAGCGACGGGATCTCCTTTTTTTCTTTTTGTTTTTCTGAAATGTACGGGGGGTATGAGAGAGAGGTAGAGGTGAGGGAGTTATATAATATATATTTATTAATTAATTAATTAATTCCATAAAGTAACTTTTTAATTCGAACACGAAATCGAACCCATCGACTGTCGTCCGTAGCTAATTACCCCATTCCGAACACAATGGGATATGTTCCGTAAGCCAGTTCGGCCGTTATGATCAGTTTCCATTTAAATTAACATTTAAATCCTTATATTGAATATTAAACGTACATTTCAATTTACTGGGGTCACATACGGATCCCAAAAATTCCAAAAAAATATTTTCTAGCTTCGTATTGACGATACGGTCCTAACAAAACTAATTTCGTCAAATTCTGAGACCGTTTGAAAAATGGCCATTTTCCAGTCGATTAAAATCAACTGAAACTGGTCAAACGCGTTTTCCTTTGCCATGCTCACATATTGATTCGAAAAATTACGAATTTTGAAACCTAGCGATAACTTGACATCACGGATCCAACAAAAGTGGTTTCGTCGAAAACCGAGGTCGTTTGTAAAATTTCCATTTTCAAGGGCCAAAATTCCACAACGACTATTCTGAATTTTCAACTAGGCATAACTTTTTATCCCCGCTATGAAATTTCAAATTTTCGGATTCTTTGGAAAGATATTCTCAAATAGATTCAAATATTTTTGGTTTCACTAAAATCTGGTTTATTTTGAATCCTGTACATTCATTTGAAATTTGAAATCAAAATTTCAAACTACCGCGCCATTTTCAATTCCTTTTATAATTAAAATAAATATATATATATTCTAACGACGATTCAAATAAATATATACGTTCTATTTCTATTCAAAATAGATTTCTCGTCGTTATTATTTAAAATAATTCATTTTAAATATTCAAAATTCATCGAAATTGCCAAAATAAAAAATTTAAATTAGCTCAGATTTCCGGGTTATTACAATCTCCCCCACTTAAAACTTTTCATCCCCGAAAAGTAACGAAGCCGAAAGTTGTTTTACAAATCAACCCAACTTTCAGTATTTTCATTACGGCCTAAGTTCTTCAACTTTTCAGTTTCTAAGAACGTTTCAAATTTTTCAAAAATTTGGCTGACACCCTAAATTTTTGAAAAATTTCGCCATAACCTCCCCTGCACCGGGAGCTTCGGGATATTTCAAATAGCCTCCCATGACCCTTACCAATCCAAAAGGAAAAAGAAACAGCCAAGCGGCTAGCCAATTGGCTCATAAAATCATCAAAAACCCAATTAATTTGTAAACATGTACCTATTTGTAGGGCAAACAATTTTATTCTTCTGCTCTAGCCTTCTTGCTATGACCTGTTCAACGTAAGTACATGTATATGCATGCAAATGCGACTAATTTTCAATACAATTCACTTTTTGGTTCAATTTGACTAAAGGTTCAACATTTAATTAATGAAACAATAATCAAACAACACAACCAACAATCAATTAGTTGATTATCATTTCAAATTCATAACTTTGATATATAGCCCAAAAATCACATTTTTGATGCCAAATCACAATAATAGGCCCTATCTAATTTTGGTTCTCACACCAGTCAATTGGAAATATATAGGAATCCCACTTTCGTCACTCAAAAATAAATTCTGATGATGAAGCTTCAATCATCAGAACCATCTCCGGGCAACTAGAGCGTGATTCTATATCTATCCAGTATATTAAAACTTTGAATACCCATGGATCAGACGTATATGCAAAATCTTTATATACTGGGTTGTCCAAATTCAATACAAATAAATATTCAAATACGTTGAATAAAGTTTAAATTTTCAAAAAAAATACGTTTTCATTTTAAAAATATAATCTTCACACCCGTTCTAGGATACTACTGATCCCATCTCTAACGAGCCATTCTTACTGGATACTACTAATCTAATCTCTGATGAATTCTTTCGAATGGTTCTAACGTGTCTTGTTCTCCGAGCTCTGTAAACCAGAGCTCTGATACCAACTGTAAAAACCCGAAACTTCCCCAGTAAGGAAAGCCCGGATAGAATTGAGAATGATACACATCGGAACGTAAACAGAAGAACATTTCATTGTTTATTACAACAATTCCATCAGAATACAAGAATATACAGAGTATGAATCAATATTACACAAAAAATATCAGAGATTCAAATTACATTACATAGCAGCGGAAAAATAATACAAAACACAACTGAAAGTAATACACGGATACAGAGCTTTCCGAGTATCGTTCCAGCTGTAAATCAGGATCCTGCGAACATAAATCTGCAAAACCAAAACTACTAGCTGCCCCTGTGGAAAATAAGGGCCCCCAGAGTTTAGGTTAAAACAATAAACTCCCGGTCAGTCATGTGACTGGTGTGAGAACTAAAATAGTTATTTAAAGCTTTACTTTAAATCGGATATTTCAAGGGACCACGCTGTATAACACGGAACGGGTTTCCTCCCAAGAATACTGGTGCGTATAACAAAATAGCGCAATGCTTTTTGAAAAAATGGAGCTATTATAAGACCAGGTCCCATCACACAATGCAACACAAGCCGGAGGATAGGGTTTTCCCTTATAATAGCCAAACATGCTTGGTACGTTAAAAAACAAATCATTTGATACTATTATAAGTGTATAGTGTCAAAACAATTTCAATCATAAATATCAATCATAGACGGCATGCGTACCGTATATCATGTTGCCATACTAGGTTCTACAATCAAAACCGCAAAGTCACGTATTTGGATATTGGATTTCCGTCTATGAATCGAGGCAAAAGATAGTACTCTACCGATTCGAGACAATCTAGCCTACCATGTCTCAGGAACAGCTGCAACTGCACCTTGGATTGTCAGGGCCGGTCCACCGATGTGGATTAAAATGCCTGAACACTGCATTTCCCAACCCTTTGGGGGCGTAAATAAGCCAAATGACTCCATCGGCTCCACACAGTCACCGATATATCCGCGGCGCCTCGCAACAGCAACAACCACACAGGTGAAAATAATATAAATGTCAGGGCTGGTAGGTCACTGACACCACCCTAGCTAGAAAGAAACACATGTCCTCCCTGAGGTCCTCTCCCGTTTCTGGTTCACAACCGGGGTGTGAGGCTCACGAATCCACGCTACACAAAGCTATGCCACATAGGCCGTGCTTTGATCATCAACCACAAGACTCTGTTTTTCAACAAAAGCCTTGATCATTTGCCACTTAGGCATGTCACACAGGCAATTCACTCCATGCGATTGATGTCCATCAATATATAACCCCTGAGCTCGTACGTCTCAGAGAAGGGCGTTAAGCAAGAGAACAAATTCTCTGCCACGAAACAGATATATATTTAATAGAAATCAATCACACAGAATAAAATCCAACGTCAGACACACAGTCCATTTACAAGTTCGTTCAGGGTCTGAACGAAACCGGAGGCACCTTGTACCTCGCATATCCATCGATCTCCAAGTACGTCTGGACGATCACCAACTGATTCCCTCCTCTTGGGTGTACAGCCCAATCAAGTTCATCAGTAATCACCCAAACGATGTGAAGACCTCTGGTCTTCGACCACCGTCTTCATCCTCGACACCACGTCGAATCAGTTACTCAGAATGGGATAAACCCGGTCTTTCTGAATAACTCGCGTATATAATAAACAAGTGTTACACAAACACAACATACGCCTCATTCCAATTCAGAATATTCTTTTATTCAGATATTCTTATACTTTGGTAAAGGCTCCCATTAATTTTATCAAAGATAAATTCTTTAAATTTATTCTTTAATCTTCCTTTGAATATCAATTCAAATTAGTCGGGATTAGCGAACCACACCGCAGTAATCATTTATTTTATTTCCCAATCCCAACCTATTCATTCCATGAAGTAAAAATGGTCATACTTCATATCTAACACCATGGTGTTATCGGTAAATTTAATTACCATTTCACGTTCAAATCTAATTAAAGATTTAACTATCGCCTGGAGCAAAACTGATGATACTCCATTCTCGATCACTTCAATCTAATTAAAGATTCATTAAAACTCCACTTAGTTTTAATCTTCCCAAAAATCAATATCCTGTCTTTAACTGGGTTAAAGAACCAATGTCATCTAAAACACGGTTCACGATAAACGCAAAATCACATTCCATTAATTATCGGGTTAAAGAACAGGTGTTATTTAAAACACCGTTCACGATAAACCCAAAAATCAATTCCAATTCAATTCCAATTAAATAACATTTAATTGGTACACTTCATTAAATCTAAATAGAGAGATTTAATCTTTTTCTCCACTGGGTTTAAGAACAGTGTTAATTGTAATGACACGGATTTCGCTCGGACCTAATCGATCGCTAAATCGACCAAGAACGTTCGAATCCCGCATACGCTAACTCTAGGCATACAACACATCAGAACAAATAACAGAAGACTTTTATAAACATCATAATGATGTTACATCAGAGTAAAGAATATCAGAGTACATCGAATCATATAATACAGCGGAAGATAATTTTACAATAAATGTAATACAATGCACAGCGGAAACAATAACTAACACGGCGGAAGACTATCAATACTCTGGACACGGCTTTTCGCTTCGATCCAGAATCCTGCTTAACATATCTGCAAAATAAGACTACTCGACTGCCCATGTGGAAAATAGGGGCAAACGAGTTTGCAAGGGAAAAGCAAACTATAGGCCAGTCATGGGACTGATGTGAGAAACTCTAAACAGTTATAATTAACTTATTTAATAATATGGAATATCACGGGACCACGCTGCTAACACGGAACGGGTTTACCCCCATGAATGCCAACGTATATCAACAATCAATATAGATATATGGATCTACTATGCATCAATCAACATGCAATATCCCAATCTACCCCTTTAGATTAATCACCACACTTAGATTTTCCAAATCCAATTCAATTTACAGAAATTATTCCTTTGGATTTTATTCCCGATTTCTTATTTCAAATCATTTGAAATACCTATCTAACATTCTATGTCAAAGTAGATTTCAATTCGGGATCTCAAATCAAATCGTTTGGAAATATGAATTCCAAAACATAACAATGCATACAGACAAGTACGCAACCAAATATCGTGCTCCCCATCGATAAGGCAAAGGTTACGCACCCAGCAACTCGATATATAAATGTGCACCTACCCCACATAGGAGCAGGCTACACCGACGATGCACCTCCCACACATGGAGAGCATACACCGCCCTCTCACCCAAACTTTTAGTCTCAAGGTTACCCGACTCTTTAGCCACATACTAAATCAGTTTATATCCCGAAGTAGGGAAAATCATTTCACAACATAATAATCACAACTACATTCAAACTATAGTAATTCACATCAGTAATTCACACATATGATTAGTCATTATTAATCACATAACCTTTGAGCTCGTACGTCTCAAAGAAGGGTGTTAAGCAAGAGAATAAATTCTCCGCCACCAAACAGATACATCATTAATAGCAACTAATCGAATATGTGATCAACTACAATGTAAAACCATAATACATTTCCAAATCATTTCGAAATCTTCGGGTTTTAGGCCTCGAAATCCTTTCTGTTTTATAAAACATTTTTATAAAACATTCCCTATCCAAAATCGGGAATATACTTCTTTTCACTTAAGAAAAATATATCATTTCATAGTCATTCATTAAATTTGAAATGAACACAACATCGCTAAACACCTTATAGTCAAATCGTGAAGTGTTTCACAAGGAGTTAACACACAAATATTTTTACCCAACCCAATGCTAAATGTAAAAGCATATTCTTCTCATAAACTGCTCAAGCACCATCCAAACAATCAATCAGTCACAATCAATATCAACAACTAAGTAAATTTGGTTTAATCACATCACGTGTTTTGGTAAATTTAATCACCATTCATTCATACAAATCTAATTGAAGATTTATTCAAACCCCAATTGGTTTCATCTCTAAAATCATTTCATATTGATTGTTCTACTTTTTGGAAATTAATCCTGCTTTTACGCGGGTTAAAGAACTAATGTCATTTAAACACAGTTCATGACAAACCCCAAATCCAATTTGATATTAAACACAAGGCTCTGAATAGAAAATAGTATCAGCATATATTCAACATCAAATTCTGAAACCAACAAATATCGTATTGGAAATAACGATATTAATATATCTTTCAAATTTCCACAACCATATCTTTATAATCACGAAATCCGACATCGAAATATTCCGAAGATAATTTCGATTCAAATCCATTCCAATTCATATATTGGAAATTCTGGTTATTTTTAAAAACATTTCAAATCCAATTTATTTATTTAAAAAAAAGTTATTATTCTAGTTAATAACTAGTTCATTTCGATAAAAATCTATTTTTATCTTTTCAAATATGGATTTTTTCATCCCAATTCTTCACAAATCATTTCTTATGATTTTACACAAATTATTACTATTTTTAATAATTTTATCAAGGCTCGTACAGTCGATTTCCATCAACGGCCATCGAACTGCACTTACAGCGACCTTTTACAAATTTTATTTGGACATAATTCCAAATCCAACCGTTAGATTTCAAATTTCTAATATTCGTTAGAAAGCTCCTTTCGATACGAACCCAACGGTCCCGGTTTCAGGAGAATCCGACGGTCGGATCTCCCGTAATGTCCGTTCGAAGTCAATGGTCGAAATTCGCGAACTACCGCAGCGCGATGCGTTCTATTCAGGCCATTATATTATATATATATATATATAATATTTCTTCGATTTCTATTTAAAATGAATTTTATAAATTGTTTTAAATTCGTTTCAAAAACAATTTCAACTTCCATTTCAAATTCAAATCAAAATTGAATTTTTCCTTATAAATTCGTTTTAAATTCATTTCAATTCAATTCAAATTTCAAATTCATTTCAATTCAATTTAAATTCTATTCAATTCAATTCGAATTCATTTTCTATTCAATTCAATTCGAATTCATTTTCTATTCAATTCAATTCAAATTCATTTTCTATTCAATTCGAATTCATTTTCTATTCAATTCAATTCGAATTCATTTTCTATTTTATATCAAAATCGAATATTTCATATACATGACAATTTTATACAGTGTATATATATACGTTAAAAATTATATTTTTAACAATCAAATCATTTTCACATTTCATATATATATATATATATCGTTTTCATTTCATATATATTTTTTATATATCATTTTCATTTCATATATATTTTTTATTCATTCCATATATATATATATATATATATATATTATTTTCTCACTTCGTATATATATTTTTCACCTTTCATATATATATTTTATTTCATATATATATATATTTCTATTTTCATCTCGTATATATATAATTTTCACATCGTATATATATATATATTTTGTTTTCATCGCATATATATATATATATATATATATATATATATATATATATATATTTCTCATTCACATCGTATATATATACTTCATTCACATCACATATATATATATATAATTTATTTCATTTCACATCACGATCAATTTTCATACATAATACAATCAAACAAGTCGTCCATGGTCTGTGGACGACGGGGAGCAGTTCATATATGCAGTTATAAAATAAATAACTGTACAGAAAATAATATAGTGAGAGAATTCTGACCTTTGGTATCCACTCCGTCAGTTTTAATTTCTGAATTCAGTACAGTCTGAATTTGAATTTTGCTTGAAATTCTAATCAGCTCAATTTCAGTTCCAGTCTGCTCTATGTTGTAGTGCTCGCTGTTGCGAATCCAACGCAACTTGTTTCACTAAATTTCGATATCACATGAAAGAGTTACACGACTTTAAACATTAATTACATTTATAAATAATTAAATATTAATTATACATTAATTACTTCTCTTAATTATCTCCTCCCTCTGTAATACGTTCCTCCATCGTTCACAACAGGAAACCCATGCTTCCAACCTTTGACCAACCACTGCGTCCCTCACGAGCGTCGGGGCGACGATCGAGCTCCCTCACCGTGCGCGCCTCCGCGCAAGCCGCCTCCGGCCATAACGCCAGCCGGTCACGTGGGCCCCTCCCTCATAAAGCGTGATCGACGATGGCCTATTTGGGGCAAAAATTCGAGCGCTATACTTAGTGAAAAATCATCATCAGGGTATGGAACGAAAGGGCTGAAGAAGATCTTTGATGTTGTTTTAGAGATTTGAATTAATTCGAACTGGGGTGGAGGAATTTTTGGATCGAAGATTGGACGATTTTGACTGCTTATCTTAGGGTGGCGGCTGTCTGATATTGGACGGAGGAGTTAGGGTTTAGAGGAAGTTAAAGGGGTATTTATATAAATATTAAATTATATTTAATTCCACTATTACTCGCTTATCGTCACAAACTCCAAACGAACCCCAACGATTGTCGTCCCTAGCAAATTACCCCCATTCCGAACACAATGGGATATGTCCCGTAGGCCAATTCGATCGTTTCGATCAGTTTTCGTCAAAATCAAAATATAACTCTATATATTGAATTTGAACGCGCATTTCAATTTACCGGGGCCACATACGAACTCTAAAAATTCCCAAAAAATATTTTCTAGCTTCGTATTGACGATACGGTCCTAACAAAACTAATTTCGTCAAATTCTGAGGCCGTTTGAAAAATGGCCATTTTCCAGTCGATTAAAATCAACTAAAACTGGTCAAAAACGTTTTCCTTTGCCACGCTCACATATTGATTCGAAAAATTACGAATTTTGAAACCTAGCGATAACTTGACATCACGGATCCAACAAAAGTGGTTTCGTCGAAAACCGAGGTCGTTTGCAAAATTCCCATTTTTAAGGGCCAGAATTCCATAGCGACTATTCTGAATTTTCAACTGGACATAACTTTTTATCCCCGCTATGAAATTTCAATTGTTTGGATTCGTTGGAAAGATATTCACAACTAGATTCTAATATTTTTGGTTTCATCAAAATCCGGTTTATTTTGAATCATGCCCATTCATTTGAAATTTGTAATCGAATTTTCGAACTACCGCGCCATTTTCAATTCCTTATATATATATATATAAATAAATATTTATATTCTAACAACGATCTATATAAATATATACGTTCGAATTCTATTCAAAATAAATTCTTCGTCGTTATTATTTAAAATAATCCATTTTAAATAATCAAAATTCGCTAAAATTGCCAAAATAAATTTTTTAAATTGGCTCGGATTTCCGGGTTATTACAATCTCCCCCCACTTAAAAGTTTTCATCCCCGAAAAGGAACGAAGCTGAAAGTTGTTTCACAAACCAACTCAACTTTTACTATTTCCATTACGGCTTAAGTTCTTCAACTTTTCAGTTTCTAGGAACTTTTCAAATTTTTCAAAAATTTGGCTAACACCCAAAATTTTCGAAAAATTGCGCCATAACCTCCCCTGCACCGGGGACTTTGGGATATTTTAAATAGCCTCCCATGGCCCTCTTCAATCCAAAAGAAAAAGAAAAAGCCAAGCGGCTAGCCAATCGGCACATAAAATCATCCAAACCCAAAGAAATACAATAAACATGTACCTATTTGTCAGTCAAATAATTTTATTCTTCTGCTCTAGCCTCCTTGCTATGACCTGTTCACTATATATGCATGTACATGCATGCAATTGTAATCATTTTTCAATATAGTTCTAAATTTGGTTCCATTAGGCTAAATGGTTCAAAATTTCAATTAATCAAACCAACCATCAAACAACACAACCGACAATCAATTTGGGAATTAGCTTTTCAAATGTACAACCTTTTTATATATTCAAAAATCATATTTTTATAAGATCAGATTACACCTATAATCACAAATACGTTATTTATAAACATACAACTCAACTCATTCTAGGGCATTTCGAACCCCTTCTCTAACGAGTTGCTCATTCTAGAATGCTACTGATTCTATCTCTAATCAGGATTCTTCAATAGGACATTACTAATCCTACCTCTGATGAGTCCTTCTATTCTGTTCTAACGAGTTGTACCCCAAAGATTTGAGTTTAACCAAAGCTCTGATACTAGCTGAGACGACACGGATTTCTCTCGGACCTAATCGATCGCTAAATCGACCAAGAACGTTCGAATCCCGCATACGCTAACTCTGGGCATACAACACATCAGAACAAATAACAAAAGACTTTTATAAACATCATAATAATGTTACATCAGAGTAAAGAATATCAGAGTACATCGAATCATATAATACAGCGGAAGATAATTTTACAATAAATGTAATACAATGCACAGCGGAAACAATAACTAACACGGCGGAAGACTATCAATACTCTGGACACGGCTTTTCGCTTCGATCCAGAATCCTGCTTAACATATCTGCAAAATAAGACTACTCGACTGCCCATGTGGAAAATAGGGGCAAACGAGTTTGCAAGGGAAAAGCAAACTATAGGCCAGTCATGGGACTGATGTGAGAAACTCTAAACAGTTATAATTAACTTATTTAATAATATGGAATATCACGGGACCACGCTGCTAACACGGAACGGGTTTACCCCCATGAATGCCAACGTATATCAACAATCAATATAGATATATGGATCTACTATGCATCAATCAACATGCAATATCCCAATCTACCCCTTTAGATTAATCACCACACTTAGATTTTCCAAATCCAATTCAATTTACAGAAATTATTCCTTTGGATTTTATTCCCGATTTCTTATTTCAAATCATTTGAAATACCTATCTAACTTTCTATATCAAAGTAGAATTCACTTTGGGATCTCAAATCAAATCGTTTGGAAATATGAATTCCAAAACATAATAATGCATACAGACAAGTATGCAACCAAATATCGTGCTCCCCATCGACCAGGCAAAGGGTACGCACCCAGCAACTCGATATATAAATGTGCACCTACCCCACATAGGAGCAGGCTACACCGACGATGCACCTCCCACACATGGAGAGCATACACCGCCCTCTCACCCATACTTTTAGTCTCAGGGTTACCCGGCTCTTTAGCCACATACTGAATCATTTTATATCCCGAAGTAGGGAAAACGATTTCACAACATAATAATCACAAGTACATTCAAACTATAGTACTTCACATCAGTAATTCACACATATGATTAGTCATTATTAATCACATAACCTTTGAGCTCGTACGTCTCAAAGAAGGGTGTTAAGCAAGAGAATAAATTCTCTGCCACCAAACAGATACATCATTAATAGCAACTAATTGAATATGTGATGAACTACAATGTAAAACCATAATACATTTCCAAATCATTTCGAAATCTTCGGGTTTTGGGCCTCGAAATCCTTTCTTTTTTATAAAACAATTTTATAAAACATTCCCTGTCCAAAATCATGAATATACTTCTTTTCACTTAAGAAAAATATATCATTTCACAATCATTCATTAAATTTGAAATGAACACAACATCGCTAAGCACCTTATAGTCAAATCGTGAAGTGTTTCAAAAGGTGTTAACACACATATATTTTTACCCAACCCAATGATAAATGTAAAAGCATATTCTGCTCATAAACTGGTCAAGCACCATCCAAACAATCAATCAATCACAATCAATATCAACAACTAAGTGAATTTGGTTTAATCACATCACATGTTTTGGTAAATTTAATCACCATTCATTCATACAAATCTAATTGAAGATTTATTCAAACCCCAATTGGTTTCATCTCTAAAATCATTTCATATTGATTGTTCTACTTTTTGGAAATTAATCCTGCTTTTATGCGGGTTAAAGAACTAATGTCATTTAAACACAGTTCACGACAAACCCCAAATCCAATTTGATATTAAACACAAGGCTCTGAATAGAAAATAGTATCGGCTTATATTCAACATCAAATTCTAAAACCAACAAATATCATATTGGAAATAACGATATTAATATATCTTTCAAATATCCACAACCATATCTGTATAATCACAAAATCCATCATCGAAATATTCCGAAGATAATTTCGATTCAAATCCATTCCAATTCATATATTGGAAATTCGGGTTATTTTTAAAACCATCTCAAATTCAATTTATTTATTTAAAAATAAATAAATTATTATTCTAGTTAATAACTAGTTCATTTCGATAAAAATCTATTTTTATCTTTTCAAATATGGAGTTTTTCATCCTAATTCTTCACAAATCATTTCTTATGATTTTACACAAATTATTACTATTTTTAATAATTTTATCAAGGCCCGTACAGTCGATTTCCATCAACGGCCATCGAACTGCACTTACAACGACCTTTTACAAATTTTATTTGGACATAATTCCAAATCCAACCATTAGATTTCAAATTTCTCATATTCGTTAGAAAGCTCTTTTCGATACAAACCTAACAGTTCCGGTTTCAGGAGAATCCGACGGTCGGAACTCCCGTAATGTCCGTTCGAAGTCAATGGTCGAAATTCGCGAACTGCCGCAGCGCGGTGCGTTCTATTCAGGCCATTATATTATATATATAATATATATTTCAACGATTTATATTTAAAACAAATTTTATATATCGTTTTAAATTCGTTTCAAAAACAATTTCAACTTCCATTTCAAATTCAAATCAAAATTGAATTTTTCCTTATAAATTCGTTTTAAATTCATTTCAATTCAATTCAAAGTTCAAATTCATTTCAATTCAATTCAAATTCTATTCAATTCAATTCGAATTCATTTTCTATTCATTTCAATTCGAATTCGTTTTCTATTCAATTCAATTCGAATTCATTTTCTATTTTATATCAAAATCGAATATTTCATATACATGACAATTTTATACAGTGTATATATATATGTTAAAAATTATATTTTTAACAATCAAATCATTTTCACATTTCATATATATATATATATATATATCGTTTTCATTTCATATATATATTTTATATATCATTTTCATTTCATATATATATTTTATTCATTTCATATATATATATATATATTATTTTCTCACTTCGTATATATATTTTTCACCTTTCGTATATATATTTTATTTCATATATATATATTTCTATTTTCATCTCGTATATATATATAATTTTCACATCGTGTATATATATATATTCACATCGTATATATATATTTTGTTTTCATCGCATATATATATATATATATATATATATATATATATATATATATATTTCTCATTCACATCGTATATATATACTTCATTCACATCACATATATATAATTTATTTCATTTCACATCACGATCAATTTTCACATAGAATACAATCAAACAAGTCGTCCATGGTCTATGGACGACGGGGAGCAGTTCATATATGCAGTTATAAAATAAATAACTGTACAGAAAATAATATAGTGAGAGAATTCTCACCTTTGGAATCCACTCCATCAGTTTTAATTTCTGAATTCAGTACAGTCTGAATTTGAATTTTGCTTGAAATTCTAATTAGCTCAATTTCAGTTCCAGTCTGCTCTATGTTGTAGTGCTCGCTGTTGCGAATCCAACGCAACTTGTTTCACTAAATTTCGATATCACATGAAAGAGTTACACGACTTTAAACATTAATTACATTAATAAATAATTAAATATTAATTATACATTAATTACTTCTCTTAATTATCTTCTCCCTCTATAATACGTTCCTCCATCGTTCACAACAAGAAACCCATGCTTCCAACCTTTGACCAACCACTGCGTCCCTCACGAGCGTCGGGGCGACGATCGAGCTCCCTCACCGTGCCGCCTCCGCGCAAGCCGCCTCCGGCCAGAACGCCAGCCGGTCCGGTGGGCCCCTGCCTCATAAAGCGTGATCGACGATGGCCTATTTGGGGCAAAAATTCGAGCGCTATACTTAGTGAAAAATCATCATCAGGGTATGGAACGAAAGGGCTGAAGAAGATCTTTGATGTTGTTTTAGAGATTTGAATTAATTCAAACTGGGGTGGAGGAATTTTTGGATCGAAGATTGGACGATTTTGACCGCTTATCATAGGGTGGCGGCTGTCTGATATTGGACGGGGGAGTTAGGGTTTAGAGGAAGTTAAAGGGGTATTTATATAAATATTAAATTATATTTAATTCCACTATTACTCGCTTATCGTCACGAACTCCAAACGAACCCCAACGACTGTCGTCCCTAGCCAATTACCCCCATTCCAAACACAATGGGATATGTCCCGTAGGCCAATTCGATCGTTTCGATTAGTTTTCGTCAAAATCAAAATATAACTCTATATATTGAATTTAAACGCGCATTTCAATTTACCGGGGCCACATACGAACTCTAAAAATTCCCGAAAAATATTTTCTAGCTTCGTATTGACGATACGGTCCTAACAAAACTAATTTGGTCAAATTTTGAGACCATTTGAAAAATGGCCATTTTCCAGTCGATTAAAATCAACTGAAACTGGTCAACCGCGTTTTCCTTTGCCACGCTCACATATTGATTCGAAAAATTACGAATTTTGAAACCTAGCGATAACTTGACATCACGGATCCAACAAAAGTGGTTTCGTCGAAAACCGAGGTCATTTGCAAAATTCCCATTTTTAAAGGCCAGAATTCCATAGCGACTATTCTGAATTTTCAACTGGACATAACTTTTTATCCCCGCTATGAAATTTCAATTTTTCGGATTCGTTGGAAAGATATTCACAACTAGATTCTAATATTTTTGGTTTCATCAAAATCCGGTTTATTTTGAATCCTGTACATTCATTTGAAATTTGAAATCGAATTTTCGAACTACCGCGCCATTTTCAATTCCTTTTATATATATAAATAAATATTTATATTCTAATGACGATCTATATAAATATATACGTTCGAATTCTATTCAAAATAAATTCTTCGTCGTTGTTATTTAAAATAATCCATTTTAAATAATAAAAATTCGCTAAAATTGCCAAAATAAATTTTTTAAATTGGCTCGGATTTCCAGGTTATTACATTAATGAAGACACCTTTCACGACAAACCCAAATCCCATTTGATATTAAATACAAGGCTCTGAATAGAAAATATATCGTCTTATATTCAATATCAAATTCTACGACCAACAAATATCGTATTGGAAATAACAATATAAATATATATTTCAAATCTCCATAACAATATCTGTATAATCACGAAATCCAACATCGAAATATTCCAAAGATAATTTCGATTCAAATCCATTCCAATTCAATTATTGGAAATTCTGGTTATTTTCAAAACCATTTCAAATCCAATTTATTTATTTAAAAATAAATGGATTTTAATTCTAGTTCAAAACTAGTTCATTTCGATAGAAATATATTTTTATCTTTTCAAATTTGGAATTTTTCATCCCAATTCTTCACAAATCATTTCTTATGATTTTACACAGATTATTACTATTTTTAATAATTTTATCAAGGTCCGTATAGTCGATTTCCATCAACGGCCATCGAACTGCACTTATAGCGACCTTTTCCAAATTTGATTTGGACATAATTCCAAATCCAGCCGTTAGATTTCAAACCACTAATATTCATTAGAAAGCACTTTTTGATACGAACCCAACGGTTCCGGTTTTAGGAGAATCCGACGGTCGGATCTCCCATAATATATGTTCGAAGTCAATGGTCAAAATTCGCGAACTGCCGCGGCGCGGCGCGTTCTATTCAGGCCATTATATATATAATATATATATATATTATATATATTTCGTCGATTTCCTTTTAAAACATATTTTATAAATCGTTTTAAATTCGTTTTCGAAACGATTTCAACTTCATATTCAATTTTGAATCAAAATTGAATATTCCACATCATCGATATACAATTGATAATATTTTCAAAACGTTATATTTTGAAATCACTTCCTTTTCTATATTCATTATAAAAATGAATAAAATCGATATAAATATCGTTCACGTCAAAATGGCGTCAATCTAATCAACATGGCTTTATATATTTCAATAACTTCGTTATTCTATTCAACAAATGAATATTTTCTTCAACACATGAATTTATATTTCAATTCAACACATGAATATTTATTTCATTCAACACATGAATTTTCTTTCTATTCAACACATGAATTTTCTTTCTATTCAACACATGAATATATATTTTTATTCAATTCAACACATGAATTGTTATTTTTATTATATTCCTTATTTTCCAAATTGGAATGAGGCCCAATCAATTACCATATAACGTTAATTATATGGATTCCCTACAACACATGTATATAACCGCAACGATAAATCATCAACCATAATCCAGAGTGCACCACACAACTGTATAAGCATTAAATATAAATAATTAACGCTTACACAGACTGTCAACCCACCGATTGACATACAACTAAACAATCGGGATTAGTGTGCGTCAAATATCATCCCAATACCCGTTTGGGGTTTCAAATCAACAAACACAGATTTTTATTTGTGCAGCTGGGCGATGTGTAAAATTTATCGTCCTAATCAATATCAGTCATATCAGTGCATATAAACAAATTATCCGATTTATTTATTACTATTTATTTTATATACACGTTAAAATCATATTTTTAACTATAAAATATTTTCCACTATAAAATATTTTATTTTATTCCACATCACACAGTCAAATTTCACAACACAGCAGTCAAACAAACAAGTCATCCATGGTTTGTGGACGACGGGTGTCAGGTGCTCCTAAGCACCGTCTGCATCCTAGTATATATTTCAACTAGAAATTAAAATAAAAGTGCGGAGTTCTCACCTTAGGGTTCCACTCCGCCATTCTTTATTTCTGAACAGTTCAGATTCGCTTGATATTCTAACTCAAACTTTTCCACGCTATTCACAATAAAAAACACATTTTTAATAACGCTTTCTATACATAAAAATCATATTTTTATTTCACTACTGTATATATAAAAATCGTATTTTTATAACGATATTTGATATATAAAAATCATATGTTTTAAAATGAAGTTATTTAAATAAAAATCATATTTTTATATTCATACAATTCATATAAAAATCACATTTTTAATAACGCTTCTCATATAAAAATCATATTTTTATTTGTCTATCTTATATATAAAAACCGAATTTTTATTTCGCTAAAACATTATAAAAAATTATATTCTTATAGCCCTGCTTTCTATATAAAAATTATATTTTTGTATCGCTACTCAAATAATAAAAATCACATTTTTATTTTGTCTACTTCCTAATAAAGATCATATTTTTAAGTTGCTACCTCCTACGTAAAAATCATATCTTTACTATTTTAAAAATCTAATCTTTCCTATATAAAAATATAAATTTTATCATATAAAAATCCTTTCTTTTACTGTACAAAAATATTAACTTTTGTATATAAAATATATATAAAAACTTTTTATTAATTAAAAATATCTGAAATTAGAATCAATACAAAAAAAACTCAATAGCATAAAAAAGAAAAATATAAACCAAATTAAAACTCACAGTGAAATTCGGGGGTAGGAGATGGTGTGGCTCGAGGGGTCTGCAAGGGTGGCACGGGGGGTGGGGGGGTAGGAGGCGGGTCTGGTGGTGGTTGCGTCGGATTGCGGTGGTGGTTCTTGGGCTCGCGGGTTTCTTTACAGAGGGGGAGAGAGAGAATGAAGAAGAGGATGGGGAGCAAGGGAGGGAGGCGCGGCCTAGGGAAGCGCGCGCGGTGGTGGAAGTCCGCCTGGGGGCGGCGTTGGGAGCTAAGCGACGGGATCTCCTTTTTTTCTTTTTGTTTTTCTGAAATGTACGGGGGGGTATGTGTAACGACCCACATTTTTAGACCGTTCAAATCGACAATAAACCACACATGTCGACCCGAACAAATCGCAAATGCAGGTAGTTATTGGGAAAAGAAGAAAAAGAAAGAAAGAAGAGAAAAACCAATCACAGAACCTCACAGCGGAAGGACAACATATAATAAACAAATAGCAGTTTAGAAGCAGTTGAAATATATATACATTGATTATAACCTTCAATGATTATCAGAGTTACGTATACATACAGCCGTACATAATAAGCAGCGGAAATAATGCAGCGGAAATACTTATGTTTGATATATATATATCAAATCCTCGTCTTCGTCGTCCAAGCTATTGAGATCTTCGCTAACTGCAACTTCTGCTGACCCAAGCATAATGCATAAAAGAAAACACAACAAACACTCGGATCAGCACTAAATTATTTCATATTAGTCAAATCAAAATACGAAATAACATCAGTGTCATGGGTACAGTAACTCAAGAGATGTTACGGGATTTTTTTTCCATCTCTCAAGGATCCGTTAATCTAATACATATATAATATAGTACGCTATTATGATAGTGTCTATCCAGTAAAGTATAAATACTAAAAATAGCGTAAGCGGGATTACCATATTACCCTTACGCCGTTTAGGCATCAACAGTCTATACAGTACCGTAAATTCACCGTACTGGTGTTATCAGAGGGCACTCCATAGAAGGCAATGCTAAATTAAAATCGTATGGGGCTCGATATGGATATATATGACAAGGCACTCGAGGCAATGCCCAGGGTAGGATTCTACCAATTGCACTCCCCGACCGGTGGTAACGCATAGCAGCCACTACCGCCCACCTCGGAACACACTCCCAAAGTCATAAATGGGCCCAAATCATCATCATCATCATAGTCATAGAAATAGTATCGAAGAAGTGTGTCCGATCAAAGGTGCTACCTCAATTAGTCACGGTATAGCTCCTATTTTAGTCATTTCAATTCTGACCCTAAGGTCAGGGCTATTTCGTCTTCGATCATCTTCTTCGATTCAATAATCGACTCCAAGTCATCATATCTCGTTCTGGATACGTCCAAACGTTCATGGTTGTCAAAGTGGTATCGACACTGACAGAGAGTATGCCTTATGTCGACTCCGGTCTCTTTGACAACCAACGTTTACATTTTTCCACATCGGTTGGTTCTTTTACATTTCAAAGGTTCGCTTTCATCTCAAATATCATATTTGTTTCGAACCCGTTTTATATTCAAATAGAATATAATTTCATATCAACGTATCGTAATCATTCCAAACCATTTATATTCTAAAACTAGAATATATTTCATATCATTATATTATAATCATATAATATTTTAAAACGACTTATATTCAAATAGAATATAATTTATCTCAAAGATTTCACATTATCACGGATACTTATCTCAACTCCATTTGAACCAGCGGTTCAAACTCAAGCATTTCCATTCGGAAGAACTTATACTTAAAAGAAATATAATTTTAAAAGATAGATACTCATAAGGAAAACCTTTATATAATTAATGTATATATATATAATATCATAGTTAGAATAGGACAAGATAAATTTTAAACACTATATATACATATAAATTGAAAGTTTACTAAATAATTTAATAATAGAATATAAGGAAAAAAAATTGTTGTTATAAAAATATTTATAGATAAAGGTTAATAAATAAATTCCCGAAGAGAGGATAATAATTTAAAATCAAACGGTGTAAATATATATAAGAAAATTCTTTAACTAAAAATTTACTCTTCCTCCCGAACTTCAATACTTGAATCTAAACTCCAGTCTCAATGGAGTTGCTTAGCTCAAAGGACTTGTTTCAAATCCCATTTCAACCCATTTTCAAATTCAAGGATTCAATGTTATACTCGTATTAAGTTGAAAACAATCCCGAGTATTCTCGATTATCTTAATTCCGAAATTAAATTCAATAAGAGTTTGTTTTATTCGAGTCCGCCCAATCTTGAAAATCCCAAATCGTATAAATTTAACTCTTAACCTTTAAATTCACTTTGGGAAAATACTTAAATCATTTCAAATAATCTTTAAGATTCAGATTTTCAAAGGGAGAATAAAGCTTATCGAAGTCGATACATTTCCTTAAATGAAATTTCCATCAAAATAAAATTTCAAATATTCAAATCATTTAACCAACCGATGTCCATATATAATTTACTACCCTATGGCCAAATGGTTTAAAATTTAATTTCTCGCTATTCAAGGATGGATCTATCATTTCAATCCAAATCAGAGTCACAGAGGTTTATCATTTCACTCTGTGTTCTTAATTTATTTTATCGATAAATCCCGGGTTCATTAGATGCCTGTAACATCAAGAGTAAATGAGATTTATCGTCATAATCAACATGCATTACAATATACTGAAATAAGGAGCATTAAAATGTCACTATAAATTCAGTAATAAATTTCAACCAACATCCATCACAACAATTCCATTCAACTGATCAGCATCACACTGTTTCAGGATTTTTGCAGGGGTTCAAATTTTTAATTCTGAAATTTAAATTAAATTAGAAAACTAATCGTTACCTAAATTGCATGTAAACACACTTGCATGTCAAATTTAAACAACGCATCAACAATCCAACACAACCATGCAACCAAACTTATTTCATAATTTAATTCAATAAATATGGGAATAATTCAGTATTTCGTGAGTGAGAAAATCACTCACCTTTGGGTCCTTAGTGGATCGAACGTCCAACCAAAGTCCAAAATTTGTCAGTCTCAGATCGCAACCAAACCAGCGCCAGAACGTCCGCAATTCCGCCACGATCCCAACGCAACAAACCGTGTCCAAATCCGAGTTCATATGAGAAAGTTATCAGTGTTTTACCATTTGAATTTTAAATATATAAAATTAATAAAACAAAATGGCTCACCCTACCCCGTGCTGACACGTCGGCCCCCTTCAAACAACTCCCGCTCCATCTTCTCAAACACGCTACAGGACCCGATGGAAAGCAACCCATTCAACGCAACTTTGACCGCAAAAATCCGTGAGCTCCGACCTCGATAGACCTCGAGACCACCTCCACTGGAACCAGCGTCGGAAACCGCACCTTGCTAGGGCGGAGCCACCACCTTCGGTTTACCAGAGGTCTTCCGCTGCGAGCCCTAAATCCGGGTTTTTCCAAACCCTAACCACCGATTCCGACTAGCCTACCAACTTTTAGACGATGCCACTGCCACCATTGAACTCGTATGCTCCTCCTCTTCGAAACCCATATCACCGATTCTCCGATTACATCCCAAATCGAAAACGCCCAAATTATGGTCTTAGGGTTCGAAAATCAGCAGTTTGACCCTCGAATTCTGGCCAAACGGTGTACTGCATGTTGGAACGAACTACACCAGAAGCTTCGTATCGTCGAGAGCTTCGATTTGATATATAATTTGTTATAGTTTGGAGAGATTTTATTTCGAGCTTGAATTTTGTTTTTGATCTAGGGTTTAGAAAAATTTATTTCAACCATTAGAGCTGAAATATGATGGAGAAGACATACGTATGTGAGAATGAGTTGATGAGGTAGTATAGGTTTTATTTATATACTTATAGGAGGCCCAATATAAGAAATACCTAATTATTCATTTATACTGATCTCTTTCACATTTTCTCTCGTATGGTCAAACGGTAAGCTGGATTATAGCGCAAACCGAAATCCTATCATAATTCACTGTTCCGGTTCCAATGGCGCCAGTTTTGTCGAATTCTGAGACAGTCGCCGAAACAATTAAATTTCACAGTTAATTAAATAAATAAAATATCAAAAATTCAATTAACTGTTTAAATTCAAATTAAATATCAAAAAAAAAAATCCCATTTAAATCAATTTATAACTTAAATGAAATTTTATAATCAATTTCACATATTTTAAGTTCCTGAATTAATTATCAATCCATTTAAACTCATATTTCAATTATTATTAAATAACTTAAAATTTCACCAATTCACCAATTTAAATTTAAATTTAAATTTTCCTTTTAACTTAACGAACTAAAATTCCAATTAATTATTAAAAATATTAAATTCCCTTTTTCAACATTTTTAATAACTAAATTTGAAAATTTAATTTTACCCAACCCAACAATCCTCATCATTAAAAATCATCAAAATTTGATTTTTAAACCCGTGTTATTCGATTTATTTAATAAAATTCAAGTTTCAAATATGCGGAAAATTATGGGATGTTACATTCTCCCCCACTTAAAAGTCTTTTCGTCCTCGAAAAGAGAACGAAACGATATTAAACACATATCCATTTCAAATCCATACTTAAAATAGTATTTACAAAATAAGTATATAGTTGTAAAACTCATAAATTTTTCTAACGTCCGAAATCACGGAAAAATTTCGGCAGCATCTCCTTTGTACGGAGAGGTCCGGGGAAAAATTCCTACATACATATAACTCAAATATCATCTCATCACACGATGAGGCATCCCAGAAATGGGGAAAACAAAATATAAAACCACCAAAACCTTGTAACACAATTACGTACCTTTCTTTTGCGTTTATTTGCATTTTTATTATCTTAGCATTTTGCGTTTAGCGCAAGCAAGCTCCGTAGCGCAATACCACTTCCTTACCCCTGTTACAACTCGCATACATATGAGATCCAAGCATATATATACAATATATAACAAACATATGCTCTTGCACAACATACATAAATCATTTTTATCCCTAAAACCAACATATCCATGACAGGCCAGCAAACAAAATGAAGTTTATCACCCTTTAGATGAGGGAATTTGACTAAAACATACTAGACAAAAGTTGTAGCTTTTGTTTCAGGCTTTCCGAATTGTCCGGATTCGTCGAATTCGGATAACTCGTTCAAAAGTTATGACTAATTTAGCGAGAGTGAACGCTTCAGCTCACGCAAGAAAATTGCAGACCTGAATTGTTCAACCCAGTTTTTAACACTTCAAACATCATAATCTCAGCAAACACAATAAGGAAAAGTTTTAGTTCAGATCCTGGGCTTTCCAAATTGTACTCGCACATTAAAATCCGACATTCCGTTAGGAAGTTATGGTCAAAACAATATAGGTATCCGCTTCAGATTTTTATTTTCTGCGCGTACAACTATGACTAGTTCTTGCATTTCAGCTTAGTAAACATAGGAATTCGACAGGGCTTTATAAACGAAAGTTTTAGCTCGGTTTCTAAGGTTTCCGAAAAGTCCGGAATCGTCAGATTCCGATCATCCCATCAAAAGTTATGCCTATTTTATTTCAGCTTATTGACTATTCCAGATTTACATAAACATTGGTTTATTCCTATTCGAAATTTCAACATTTTCGATTCCAATACTTTTGTAAATCCCTTACACTTGACTTTGTTATCACTTCATTATTAAGAAATGAATTCACATTCGATTTCTTATTCTTTTCCGATATATTTTCTATATATTTTCTCCTTTCGTTTTCATTCCAAGCATTCAGTTACACAAGACTTGAATTCATTTTAATTTCTGAACTAACTCGATAATATTAAATCATTAAACCATTAACCTTGGTCGATTTACCAAACTAGTTAAATATTCAAATTAAATAATTTAGCCCTTGGTTTTATATTTCCTATATCTTATTTCATATCTCAAATTCCCGGTTTTGTTCCACTTCCTCGCACCTCGTCCTCATTCATTTAACCATTCCTTATTCCATATCGATTATGTTTGAAATCCATTACTAATGATTTTATTTCCCAAACGGACTTTAAGAATTCAATTCCGTACCTTTTATTTCAACCAAATCTTCTTTTGAATGTTAATTTATTTGAGTTGGAGATCCAAACCTTCGGATTTTTTCCACCTTAGCACCCTCGACCACTAGATGTGGTTACCACTTATTAATGCCATGAATTTACCCTTAAGTTCGTTTTCGTTCGGTTCAGTTCATTAACCTACATTAAGTTATCTTAAATCCAAGTTCCTTCAAATATCTCCCTTACTAGATTCAGGTTTATCCAAATCCTTATTTAATTTCATTAACATAGGGTTTTCTTAAACTCCCCTTGTCTTCTTTCTATAATTCCACGTTATTAAATTAAATTTTTTCTCATTTCATTTATTAAGCTCCAAATTTCGAGAATCATTACTGAACATCAAACTTCTTCTATTTTAATACTAATTCAAATCTATTTATGGTTTTTGAACTAGCTCGATTTGGTTTCATTCGTTAAGCCCAAATTACGTTAAACCTCATTTCCTTTCTACACTCGATATTATTCTTACCATTATTCATCCAATTAGATTCTATTCCCACTTAAAGTTTATTCTCCTAATTCAAGTTAATTATTCGACTCTAGAATCCTGAATCGAGTTAAGGATGGTTTGTGTATAGACCAAATGTTCCTCAACTCTTACTATTCGATTTCTATGTGAAATTTATTATACTCAATTCCTTTACTCAACTAAGTATTTTTTTCTCTCTTTTTAACCAATTTATTTGCTTGGCTCCTCCATCATGAATTTAATTAGGGATTGTTTATCATTCAAGTTTTTACACTTAGTTTTCGAACCATTTTTCTTCGATTTCCTAATCTGGCTTTATTTAACTCGACTAACTTAATTTCCTTATAAATTAGCCAAGTCATAAGCTACGCTAAAATTTATTTGCACAATAAAACTTTCTAATATATTATACTTTAGTTGGATTTCACCTTTTGGTTAATTAAAATTTTATCGAACGCCTATATCTATTAAACTTGGAATTTTCTTAACTCTATTATTGCTAGTGCTTAAGCATTTTCAACCACTACATCTCTTCTCCCAATACATAAGTCCATTTCTTAGTTTAAAAAATCAACATTCACTAATTGAATCGAGTTGTCTTAGCTCTCAACTAACATTACTTGTTAGGATGAACCTGAATGCCTTGATTCCGGGTTATAACTAAGTTTAAATAATATATGTATTTATACTATTTTAGGGAAAACAATACCATAATTTTTTTTCCAAATCTAAATCTTTAAATTTATAATGAATAATTTCCAATTTTGGTTAAGCTTAAGCCCAACTTGACAACATATATTAATATCTTCATATAAAATTATTCAATATGGAATTAAATCCAAAATACCTTTCAAATAAATTATGAAAGTACGGAGTGGTCTCCCCCACTTAGACATTTCATGATAAATGTCGATAATGCGTGCACTCATTACCGAAGTCATTTCTGATGTCCGAGAAGGGATTACACACTTATTTCTTTTAAAAATCCTTTAAAGCATTCCTTTCGAAAATACCTATAATATGATAATATTCAAACCTTGGAAAAACTATTTCAAAATACCTAGGATCAAGTTCAAGTTCATTTCTATTTTAATCGCAATCGTTTCACCCAATGATACTTAAAAGTATCATTTCGTTTCTAATATTTTCTTAAACCATATAATTTCCTTTATTAGATTTATTATCTAATCACCCATAATAGGTGATAACTTAATATTACCACCTACTAAAACGGATATATATATATATATATATATATATGATTGAACCAATAATATACCTGGTATATTTTAAAAATATAGTTGAAAACCATATTATGTCGATCATTCTGTTCGATTATTTAGAGATTCCTATCGATTCTATGGCGTCCCATATATCGACCAGAATCTATAAATATTCACAGAACAAATCAACACAATGTAAAACCAATTTATATCAAAAATACAAGTACGCTCTCTCGTATCACTCAGACTCATTCTAGGGCATATCTAACCCCATCTCTAATGAGTAAATTCCCAACAGAGCCAAGGTTGTCGCCAACCATTGCTCTGATACCAACTGTAACGACCCACATTTTTAGACCGTTCAAATCGACAATAAACCACACATGTCGACCCGAACAAATCGCAAATGCAGGTAGTTATTGGGAAAAGAAGAAAAAGAAAGAAAGAAGAGAAAAACCAATCACAGAACCTCACAGCGGAAGGACAACATATAATAAACAAATAGCAGTTTAGAAGCAGTTGAAATATATATACATTGATTATAACCTTCAATGATTATCAGAGTTACGTATACATACAGCCGTACATAATAAGCAGCGGAAATAATGCAGCGGAAATACTTATGTTTGATATATATATCAAATCCTCGTCTTCGTCGTCCAAGCTATTGAGATCTTCGCTAACTGCAACTTCTGCTGACCCAAGCATATTGCATAAAAGAAAACACAACAAACACTCGGATCAGCACTAAATCATTTCATATTAGTCAAATCAAAATACGAAATAACATCAGTGTCATGGGTACAGTAACTCAAGAGATGTTACGGGATTTTTTTTCCATCTCTCAAGGATCCGTTAAACTAATACATATATAATATAGTACGCTATTATGATAGTGTCTATCCAGTAAAGTATAAATACTGAAAATAGCGTAAGCGGGATTACCATATTACCCTTACGCCGTTTAGGCATCAACAGTCTATACAGTACCGTAAATTCACCGTACTGGTGTTATCAGAGGGCACTCCATAGAAGGCAATGCTAAATTAAAATCGTATGGGGCTCGATATGGATATATATGACAAGGCACTCGAGGCAATGCCCAGGGTAAGATTCTACCAATTGCACTCCCCGACCGGTGGTAACGCATAGCAGCCACTACCGCCCACCTCGGAACACACTCCCAAAGTCATAAATGGGCCCAAATCATCATCATCATCATAGTCATAGAAATAGTATCGAAGAAGTGTGTCCGATCAAAGGTGCTACCTCAATTAGTCACGGTATAGCTCCTGTTTTAGTCATTTCAATTCTGACCCTAAGGTCAGGGCTATTTCGTCTTCGATCATCTTCTTCGATTCAATAATCGACTCCAAGTCATCATATCTCGTTCTGGATACGTCCAAACGTTCATGGTTGTCAAAGTGGTATCGACACTGACAGAGAGTATGCCTTATGTCGACTCCGGTCTCTTTGACAACCAACGTTTACATTTTTCCACATCGGTTGGTTCTTTTACATTTCAAAGGTTCGCTTTCATCTCAAATATCATATTTGTTTCGAACCCGTTTTATATTCAAATAGAATATAATTTCATATCAACGTATCGTAATCATTCCAAACCATTTATATTCTAAAACTAGAATATATTTCATATCATTATATTATAATCATATAATATTTTAAAACGACTTATATTCAAATAGAATATAATTTATCTCAAAGATTTCACATTATCACGGATACTTATCTCAACTCCATTTGAACCAGCGGTTCAAACTCAAGCATTTCCATTCGGAAGAACTTATACTTAAAAGAAATATAATTTTAAAAGATAGATACTCATAAGGAAAACCTTTATATAATTAATGTATATATATATAATATCATAGTTAGAATAGGACAAGATAAATTTTAAACACTATATATACATATAAATTGAAAGTTTACTAAATAATTTAATAATAGAATATAAGAAAAAAAAATTGTTGTTATAAAAATATTTATAGATAAAGGTTAATAAATAAATTCCCGAAGAGAGGATAATAATTAAAATCAAACGGTGTAAATATATATAAGAAAATTCTTTAACTAAAAATTTACTCTTCCTCCCGAACTTCAATACTTGAATCTAAACTCCAGTCTCAATGGAGTTGCTTAGCTCAAAGGACTTGTTTCAAATCCCATTTCAACCCATTTTCAAATTCAAGGATTCAATGTTATACTCGTATTAAGTTGAAAACAATCCCGAGTATTCTCGATTATCTTAATTCCGAAATTAAATTCAATAAGAGTTTGTTTTATTCGAGTCCGCCCAATCTTGAAAATCCCAAATCGTATAAATTTAACTCTTAACCTTTAAATTCACTTTGGGAAAATACTTAAATCATTTCAAATAATCTTTAAGATTCAGATTTTCAAAGGGAGAATAAAGCTTATCGAAGTCGATACATTTCCTTAAATGAAATTTCCATCAAAATAAAATTTCAAATATTCAAATCATTTAACCAACCGATGTCCATATATAATTTACTACCCTATGGCCAAATGGTTTAAAATTTAATTTCTCGCTATTCAAGGATGGATCTATCATTTCAATCCAAATCAGAGTCACAGAGGTTTATCATTTCACTCTGTGTTCTTAATTTATTTTATCGATAAATCCCGGGTTCATTAGATGCCTGTAACATCAAGAGTAAATGAGATTTATCGTCATAATCAACATGCATTACAATATACTGAAATAAGGAGCATTAAAATGTCACTATAAATTCAGTAATAAATTTCAACCAACATCCATCACAACAATTCCATTCAACTGATCAGCATTACACTGTTTCAGGATTTTTGCAGGGGTTCAAATTTTTAATTTTGAAATTTAAATTAAATTAGATAACTAATCGTTACCTAAATTGCATGTAAACACACTTGCATGTCAAATTTAAACAACGCATCAACAATCCAACACAACCATGCAACCAAACTTATTTCATAATTTAATTCAATAAATATGGGAATAATTCAGTATTTCGTGAGTGAGAAAATCACTCACCTTTGGGTCCTTAGTGGATCGAACGTCCAACCAAAGTCCAAAATTTGTCAGTCTCAGATCGCAACCAAACCAGCGCCAGAACGTCCGCAATTCCGCCACGATCCCAACGCAACAAACCGTGTCCAAATCCGAGTTCATATGAGAAAGTTATCAGTGTTTTACCATTTGAATTTTAAATATATAAAATTAATAAAACAAAATGGCTCACCCTACCCCGTGCTGACACGTCGGCCCCCTTCAAACAACTCCCGCTCCATCTTCTCAAACACGCTACAGGACCCGATGGAAAGCAACCCATTCAACGCAACTTTGACCGCAAAAATCCGTGAGCTCCGACCTCGATAGACCTCGAGACCACCTCCACTGGAACCAGCGTCGGAAACCGCACCTTGCTAGGGCGGAGCCACCACCTTCGGTTTACCAGAGGTCTTCCGCTGCGAGCCCTAAATCCGGGTTTTTCCAAACCCTAACCACCGATTCCGACTAGCCTACCAACTTTTAGACGATGCCACTGCCACCATTGAACTCGTATGCTCCTCCTCTTCGAAACCCATATCACCGATTCTCCGATTACATCCCAAATCGAAAACGCCCAAATTATGGTCTTAGGGTTCGAAAATCAACAGTTTGACCCTCGAATTCTGGCCAAACGGTGTACTGCATGTTGGAACGAACTACACCAGAAGCTTCGTATCGTCGAGAGCTTCGATTTGATATATAATTTGTTATAGTTTGGAGAGATTTTATTTCGAGCTTGAAATTTGTTTTTGATCTAGGGTTTAGAAAAATTTATTTCAACCATTAGAGCTGAAATATGATGGAGAAGACATACGTATGTGAGAATGAGTTGATGAGGTAGTATAGGTTTTATTTATATACTTATAGGAGGCCCAATATAAGAAATACCTAATTATTCATTTATATTGATCTCTTTCACATTTTCTCTCGTATGGTCAAACGGTAAGCTGGATTATAGCGCAAACCGAAATCCTATCATAATTCACTGTTCCGGTTCCAATGGCGCCAGTTTTGTCGAATTCTGAGACAGTCGCCGAAACAATTAAATTTCACAGTTAATTAAATAAATAAAATATCAAAAATTCAATTAACTGTTTAAATTCAAATTAAATATCAAAAAAAAATCCCATTTAAATCAATTTATAACTTAAATGAAATTTTATAATCAATTTCACATATTTTAAGTTCCTGAATTAATTATCAATCCATTTAAACTCATATTTCAATTATTATTAAATAACTTAAAATTTCACCAATTCACCAATTTAAATTTAAATTTTCCTTTTAACTTAACTAACTAAAATTCCAATTAATTATTAAAAATATTAAATACTCTTTTTCAACATTTTTAATAACTAAATTTGAAAATTTAATTTTACCCAACCCAACAATCCTCATCATTAAAAATCATCAAAATTTGATTTTTAAACCCGTGTTATTCGATTTATTTAATAAATTTCAAGTTTCAAATATGCGGAAAATTATGGGATGTTACAGTATGAGAGAGAGGTAGAGGTGAGGGAGTTATATAATATATATTTATTATTTAATTAATTAATTAATTCCATAGAGTAACTTTTTTATTCGAACTCGAAATCGAACCCATCGACTGTCGTCCATAGCTAATTACCCCCATTCTGAACACAATGGGATATGTTCCGTAAGGCAGTTCGGCCGTTATGATCAGTTTCCATTTAAATTAACATTTAAATCCTTATATTGAATATTAAACGTACATTTCAATTTACTGGGGTCACATACGGATCCCAAAAATTCCAGAAAAATATTTTCTAGCTTCGTATTGACGATACGGTCCTAACAAAACTAATTTCATCAAATTCTGAGACCGTTTGAAAAATAGCCATTTTCCAGTCGATTAAAATCAACTAAAACTGGTCAAACACGTTTTCCTTTGCCACGCTCACATATTGATTCGAAAAATTACGAATTTTGAAACTTAGCAATAAATTGACATCACGGATCCAACAAAATGTGGTTTCGTCGAAAACTGAGGTCGTTTGCAAAATTACCATTTTCAAGGGCCAGAATTCCATAACGACTATTCTGAATTTTCAACTGGGCATAACTTTTTATCCCCGCTATGAAATTTCAATTTTTCGGATTCGTTGGGAAGATATTCTCAAATAGATTCAAATATTTTTGGTTTCACTAAAATCCGGTTTATTTTGAATCCTGTACATTCATTTGAAATTTGAAATTGAAATTTCAAACTACCGCGCCATTTTCAATTCCTTTTATAATTAAAATAAATATATATATTCTAACAACGATTCAAATTAATATATACGTTCTATTTCTATTCAAAATAAATTTCTCGTCGTTATTATTTAGAATAATTCATTTTAAATATTCAAAATTCATCTAAGTTGCCAAAATAAAAAAATTAAATTGGCTCAGATTTCCGGGTTATTACATGGGCGGCAGCGTGCGGTGGGTGGCATGATAGAGGCGGCGTCGCGATTTTAGGTTTTAGGTTATATATATATATTTTTTGTTCTGTCATGAACGATGTGGAGGAGGTAAAAGGGGGAAAACCTTTTATATAATAATTTATATTATTTTTAATTATCCCCAAAAGTTCACTTTTTTATCCGACCTCCAAACGAGACCCAACGACTATCGTCCCTAGCTAATTACCCTCATTTCGAACACAATGGAATATGTCCCACAAGCCCATTCGACTGTTACGATTGGTTTCATTTAAATTAAAATATAAATAATATATATTAAATTTGAACGCACATTTTAATTTACAGGGGCCACATACGGACTCCAAAAATTCCAAAAAAATAAACCTAGCTGTGTTTTGATGATACGGTCCTAACAAAACTAATTTCGTCGAATTTGGAGACCGTTTGAAAAATGGTCAATTTCCAGTCGACTAAATTCAAACTGAAATGTGCAAACGTGTTTAAATTTGCCATATTGATTCCAAAAATTATGAATTTTAGAATCTAGAAATAATTTGACAATCCAGATCCAACAAAAGTGGTTTCATCGAAAACAGAGGTCATTTACAAAATCTCTATTTTTAAGGGCTATATTTCCATAGTGACTATTCTGAATTTTCAACTGGACATAACTTTTTATTCCCGCTATGAAATTTCAATTTTTCAGATTCGTTGGAAAGATATTTTCAAACAGATTCAAATATTTCTGTTTTCACTAAAATCTGGTTTATTTTGAACCCTATACATTCATTTGAAATTTGAAATCGAATTTTCAAACTACCGCGCCATTTCCAATTCCATTTATAATTAAAATAAATATTTATATTCTAACTTCGATTTAAATAAATTTATACATTTTAATTCTATTCAAAATATATTTCTAGTCGTTCTTATTTAAAATAATTGTTTTAAATATTCAAAATTCATTAAAATTGCCAAAATAAAAATTTTAAATTGGCTCTGATTTTCCGGGTTGTTACAGGGTAGCTCCCAATTAGGGTGTATTATCACCTATCTAGAGAAAATTTATTTCCTTCTTTATTCTGTTCGATGGTGTCCCATTCGGGAAAACGGTTGTTGATCCCAACCGTTGTTGATATACATTCGATACGCTCAAGCGAAATGAGTGGTCAGTCATGTGTGGCCAGGTTGCAAGATGTTTTTGTTGAACCCAATGTATTCCTCTATAGAGATATACTATTGGAAGGTGGTTCCACACCTTGTCACAGTTGGAATTCCATTACCTAATAAGGTCCCGTGGTTTTGATTGTATACTATGTATGTAGAGCGTTAGATGTAAACATTCCGCTAGATTGTTGTTTTTTGATTTAGACACTATTATATATAATATCAGATTAGTATCGATTTTATAGAGATGTTTTATGTTATCTTAAGGTAAAAACCATCTGTTTTTTATGTATGGATAGGTCTTACAATTATTCTTTCTTTTAAAATGAGTTTTAAAAGCTAATCCAAGTGCTTTGAGTTTACTCACACCAGTCCTATGACTGACCCATGGTTTATTTTTTTTTCTTACCCTAAACTCTTGGGTTCCCAAATTTGTATGGGCAGTCAAGTAGTTCAGATGTTTACAGATATACTTGGAGGAGCTTGGAGCAGGAGGCTTCAGCGTTATATAGTATTGTTATTTCCACTATGTTATAAGTGTTGTACTCTGAAAATTTTATATGTTATACAGTTAAAATTTTGTATTTCAAAAGTTATGATATATTATATTTTGTTCTGTTGCGATATGCGATTCTATGTTGTTATTTCTGTTCTTCTTCTACCTTTTTCTTCTTCATTTCATAATGATTCGTATTTCTGTGCAATTTGGGTTGGACGTGTGGTGTATTTAGTCAACTCAGATAGCATGGATTTCCGGGCCACTGCAGTTGGTATCAGAGCATAGGTTGAGCGAATAACTAGGCTTTGGTGGGGGTTTAGTCATTGGAGATAGGGTCAGTAGTACCCTAGAATGGGTTGAGTGTGTATACGAGAGCGCGTATTTGTAAATTGATATAAAAAAGTTGTTTTATATTATGTTGGTTTGTTTGTTGAGTGGCTTATTAATTTTAATCGAATTGTGGGACGCCACGAAGTCGATAAAAATTTCTAAACACTTGAACAGGGAAATTTGACAAAATATTGTTTTAAGTGGGTAAATGAAATAATTTTACCTAAAATTATATTTTGATATAGAAAGGAACAATTTTCTATAATTATTATAATATATGGATGTGTTGGTTGTTATTATAATCAAATGAGGTTATAAAATGGAAATGGTTATATATGATCAAATAGAATATGTACATAAATTAAAACACAAATGTGATGAACTAAAATTGGATTCAGAATCAGAATTAAGAATTTAAAAATCCTGGATATTGGGAAAAATATTTTTTGAAGTATATTAAAGTAATATAGCTTTGTTTGGAAGGATTTTTGAATAAAAACCATTTCTAATGGATTTTGAAAGTGATAAAGCATTAAACTCACTTTAGTTAATGGAAAATAATTCTGATGATGACTGCAGCAGCATCAGTGTTAATTTTAAAGTTTCTAAGTGATGAATTGCTACCTTAGAAAAGTTTTTGATGGAAATTTCTTTGAAAGAAACCAAGTTAGTTTAAAAATTCAAATGTTTTGATTTTGAGATGGAAATAAATATATATATATATATTTGTGGGATTTCAAAAGGATTTGAAATAAAACCCAGGAATTTGAATTCTCGAATTTAAATTTAACTTAAGCCAGTTAATTGGATCGAAGTGAATAAATTGATTTGAATCAATTTGAATGCATACGAATTGAATATGAATGGGATGTGAATATATTGGTTGTAAATCATTCGAATTAATTGAAAGTAAGCATATATGGTGTGCAATGTAAATGGAAACCAAAAGTTTTGGTAGAATTAAAATTGTTAAAATATGAAATGTTGAGCTTCGACATAAGTGAGTTTTGAAAAGTAATGGGTTTGTAACATTTTTTCCTACCTTATTAATTTCGGGGACGAAATTCTTTTAAGGGGCGAAGAATGTAATGACCTAGATTTTCAGATGATTTATTTTAAATATTTAATATGGTTTAAATATTGAGTTGATAATATAAATCGATTTTTATATTAAGTTAACGATTTTATAATCGATTTCGATTTAATATCGAGTATATTAAATTATCGTAATACGAAATATAATTGAATTTGGAGACTAAAACTATATCGAAATGATTCAAATAAATTGTAATGACTATAAATGATGATAATAATAATAATTTATTTACGAAGAGTTAAATTGGTTTGAATTTAAATTATATTATATCAATTTAATATGATTATTGTATATATACATTCAATTAAATTTTATAATCTATCATGTTGAGTTCGGACTAACGCTACAACCTTGTAACATCGGTCGGTACGTTAAAATAGGGGTTCGAGTTACGAACTGTGAGATATTTTTACTGGATAAGCTTGAAATCAAATCAGAGTCCATTTAAAAAGAATAAAGATCTCTTTAAATCAAATATTATATGTTTTTTTTCACATATATTATCATATATGATGAGTTAGAAAACCTGTGATTTGATAATTGGGTGTTTTTGAATGTTTAAATATCACTGGGCCTAAATGTTGATTTATAAGAATATCGGGAAAAGAGATTTTGAGAATTAAACGGGAAAATCTATTTTTATAAAAATAGATTTTTAATTTTCAATGGACTAGAAATAAAAACAAGTAATAAATTTATAAATTTTGTTTGTAAATTAAATGGAATAATTTTAATTGGATAATGTGGGGAATTGAAATGAATTTATGAACAGTGTTTAAAAATGAAGGGAAATAAATTATCATTCGATATCATGAATATTTAAATTCAAATGTAAATTTAAATTTAGAATTGAAAAATCATTTTAAATAGTAAACGATGGAATTTATTCCAATGTTTGGAATGGAAATTAAATTGAGTAAATCCATAGGATTTATGTTTGAATTCGACTATGTCGGATTTACAAAAAAAATTATTTCAAAATAGGATATATAAATTGTATTAGATAGAAACTGAAATTAATTATGAAAATAGATTCTTATATGTATGTTAAAAAAATGAAATATTCGAAAGAAAGAATCAGGTTATAAATAGATTTGTATAGAAGTTGTTTTAATATATAAACGATGTTTATAAATGTAGTGAATTAATTAGCGTGAGATAAATTTTAAATTTTAAATTTAAGTATGAATTTTAAAATAGAATTTGAAATCATTTCGAAAAGGGAACGACGGTTTTTTTTTCGGAATTAGGAATATTAAAGGAATTGAGTTTGAAACTGATTTTGAAATGAAACTTGTTTTAATATATAAAACAAGAAAGTTGGATTTATAAACGATATTTATAAATCTAGTAAAATAAATTATCATTAGATAATTTAGAGCTTAAATTCTAGTATGAATTAAAAAGTGAATTGGAAAACAGTTTGAAATAGAACGATAAATTTTATTCCGGAATTCGGAATATAAATTGAACTGAGAAAATCCAATGAATTTATAATTAGAATTCGATTATATAGAGTTTTATAAATAATTTATTTATAAAGGAACTGAAATTTAGTATAGAAGATTCAGTTATAAATAAAATTTATAACTGAGTTATGAAATAATCAACGAATAGGGATAATCAAGAATATTAAGTTGGATTTGGTAAATGGGCTAAATTAATATTTACATATATAAGAATGGAGTAGAAATTTATTTATAAACAAAGTTTAAATGTTTATATTTAAATATAATTAAAACGAGCTTCCCGCAGCGCGACAATTCGTTAATTGGCTTTTTGAACTTCAATTGAGTAAATAGAACTCAACTTAAGTCAGAACACTCTGAAACAAGAATCGTCAGGACCGATTGAATAATAGTTTTCAAATGGAAGAGAAAAATCTAGATTTCGTCTTATTGATTTGGAGTTATGGCAAAATCAAGTTTTCAGAAAAACAGTTTCATATCCATTGTTAAACCATAATGGTTGATTAAAATTAATAAAAGGGTTTTAAGCACTGGAATTTCCATTAGAAAAATCCACACTTGAGTTATAAAATAAATATGAACTCAAGTGGAATAAATAGATTGATTTTTGAAAGAAAAATCAGAATTTTAATTATTGAATAAAATTAACTAATTAGAATAATTAGCTAATGGACTTTTGAATTGAATTTAAAGTTGGATAAGAAAAAGGGGTTTGTAAATTTATATTCGAAATCGAATATGAAACTTGAATTAAAAATGGAATTCGATTGGTTTATAAGTAAGTTAAAAATTTATTTGAACGTGGTATGTTCAAATAAAAAGTGAAATAGGCAAAAAAATAATTAAAGAATAAATTAGCGAATTGAGTTAAAAATGATCGGACTGAGTTGGAATAAATTAAAATGGACGTATATGGGTTAGACTGGTATGGAATGAAGTGTATGAAGATTATAATTTGAGTGCCCAACAAAAAGGTTTACGTTTAAATTCCATATGAGATTTTACGTGCCGAATCGGCAAGCCGCTTGGCTTTTTGATTTTCTTTTTGAATGGAAAGGGCCTAGAGAGGTGAGTTAGAGTTTGAGATATTGATCAATACAAAGGAGGTGTTGGCGAAATTTTCTAAAAATTTAAGGAGTTAGAATATTTTTAAGAAAACTTGATAACTAGAAATCAATATATCAATATATATATATTTCGATAAGGAGATGAACTTAAAAGTAGAATATTATAAACAAAAAGGAAATCTATAATTAAATATTGTAAAAATAAAAACATAAACGTGTACACATTTTAGTAATGAATAATTGGTTTTTATGGTGTTCATTATTCGAGGTAAGAGGTCTGGCCTCTTTTGAAGTTAAGGATGCTTTCAGTCAAGGTCTGAGAGGTAGTTACACCCCCAACTGGATTGCTTTCATTATTAACTGATAAATAGGAAGATTCAGTCTCGAAGATCAATGTTTGAATAAGATTTAGTTGAATGTAGTATTTTGGGTTGTTGTAACGATGTTTTACACAACATTCGTTTTAACACAAGTAAGTGGAATTTTGGAAATAAAATAATAAATATTTCCAGTGTATAGAAATGAATGGTCGTGAAAGGGAGAAGTGTCTGGAAATGTTTTTCCAATTAAAAATAGAAGAGATATTCTACATGTAGAAAATAAAAGAATGTGATATATGAAATGTTTTCAAAATAGTGTAAGAGGCCAAGATAATGGTTCAAAATATTGGATTAACAAATATTGATAAGGAAATAGAGAAGTAATTTAATTAATGAAATACTAATTAAGGGGACCAGTGATTGTTTGATGCTTTGGATAAATATTTGTTTTTCTTCGATAGTTTAATAATCGACTATCGAATTATTTGCCAATATCATTGTCAATATGGAGAGACCGATTGGATTATTATCCGAGAACCGCTCTGTATCGGCAATAGCGTTGCGAATCAAATTATATGAAGATAATCGAAGACGAAGTAAAGTGCAAGGGCTTTTTTTGTTAATCCTAGGTAGAAATTGCTTAAGATGGATTAATGCAAATTGTACCTTCGGTTTCGTTCAATCCCAGAACGAACATGTATGAACGAATGTCTGGCAGAGTATTTCCAATTATCGCATATGCTGGTATGTATAAATATATATGGTGGTAGAGAATTTATTCTCTTTTCATAATATCCAGAATATATTTGTGCAAATCAATAATGATTAACGGATCTGACGATGTGGCATTAAAAGTGATTGTGCTATCAATGAAATGTAAGTAATCATAGCCTTAGGCCTCAACAATCGGGAAATGACAAAAATCGGGCAGGCAGCATGGGCAAGTGGGCAGCACCCAATTAGGGTGTATTATCACCTATCTTGAGAAAATTTATTTCCTTCTTTATTCTATTCGATATTGTCCCATTCGGGAAAATGGTTGCTGGTCCCAACCGTTGGTGATATACATTCGATACACTCAAGCGAAAAGAGTGGTCAGTCATGTGTGGCAGGGTTGCAAGATGTTCTTATTGAACCTGGTGTATTCCTCTCTAGAGATACACTATCGGAAGGTGGTTTCATACTTTGTCATAGTTGGAATTCCATTATCCAATAAGCGCCCCCAGTTTTTGATTGTATACTATATATGTGGAGCGTGAAATGCTAGCGTTCCGCTAGATTGTTATTTACTTAATTTAGACACTATTATAATATCAGATTAGTATTGATTTTATAGAAATGTTTTGGGTTATCATAAGGTAAAAACCATCCGTGTTTTATGTATGGATCGGTCTTACGATTGTTCTTTCTTTTAAAATGAGTTTTAAAAGCTAAACCAAGTGTTTTGAGTTTACTCACACCAGTCCCATGACTGACCCAGAGTTTATTTTATTTTATTTTACCCAAAACTCTTAGGTGCCCAAATTTGTATGGGCAGTCAAGTAGTTTAGGTGTTTACAGATATACTTGGAGGAACTTGGAGCAGGAGGCTTCAGCGTTATATAGTATTGTTATTTCCGCTATTTTGTAAGTGTTTTACTCTGATTTTTTTATGTTATACAGTTAAAATTTTGTATTTCAAAAGTTATGATATATTATATTTTGTTCCTTTGCGATGTGAGATTCTATGTTGTTATTTCTGTTCTTCTTCTACCTTTTTCTTCTTTATTTCATAATGATTTGTATTTCTATGCAATTTAGGTTGGACATGTGGGTATTTAGTCAACTCAAATAGCATGGATTTCCGAGCCTCTAACGCTCCCTCTGAGCTTTTGTTCTCTTCTGCGGGATGAAATTTGACACAAGTCGAGGTAGGGCGTACTCACATAGAGCAAAGGCATGACATGCTTGGTCGAAGCAGAGGTAGGGCATGCTCACATAGAGCAGAGGCAGGACATGCTTTATGATTATAACCTGAGTACACAGCTCATGCAGCGATGAGCACATAGCTCGCGTCGTTATGAGCACACAGCTCGCATAGTGATGTGTGGTGCAAACTACAAAATACCTGGGGTGGAATCACAGTTCCGCAGATGGTCAAATCAGCAATGACCATCAAAGATGACATTGAAAGTCTTTCCATATCAAGCTAGAAGATAGGCCAAACTAATTAAATGTTGCACAACCATTTAGCTTAATCATCCATGAATAAAATGGAAAACCTGTTGTAAGGCATGAAACAAAGGTCATGTGCAAGGCTTTCAACATAAGTGTTTTTAGAGAAGCACTTCGACGTCATAGTGCCTCTGACTTTAAAGAAGGTTTCAAGAGTATTTAAAAGAAAAGCAACTCAATCATCCATATCATCCATGACACTTTGTGGAAAATCTCCCATCTATCTTAGACATAAAGTACTAGCTATTCTAACACTATTCTTAACTCCTTATTGCTTAGAAGAGCGAGTACTGGGTACAAAAGGCTATCTAGGGTTAAACCTTACAATAATCTTAATGTTGTAGAAGCCTTAAATAGGCGCTCAACTCCTAGAACGAACATCTAGATAAAAACGATGCAAAGCACACACAAGTAAGTGCAATATGCATGCGAAACTTAGTAATTAGGAGAACGAAAACTACTCGATTTAGAAGGAGTGTTGTCAGAAGCCCACTCAACATCTAGATTCCCTTACATGAAAGTGTTGCATGTCTCGGAGCTTGGCAAATGCGACAGGTATGGGACTTAGGACATTTACTAGAGTAATGGTCCTTTGATCCTCAACTGTAACAATTCCCATGAGTAGAGTTGGAAGTTCTAGATCCGGAGGTTTTCTTCCCACCTCTAAACACAGTACAATTCCATAAGAGCTAGCAAACCTGGATTTGGGATGATCAGGCAGGGAGATGGTTCCTATTGTGAAGGCGTCTGAAATCAGGCGGTTGCCGCGTAGTTTCCAGTTTATCTTCAACATACTCATCTTGATGTTCTTCCCGGATGAGCTCTTGTATCACTTCCTTAAGCACTTTGCATTTATTAGTTTTGTGCTTGTTTGTCTTATGATATTCGCAGTACTTCCTTCCTTCGATGGGTTCTGGACAGTTCTTGGCTACGAAAGGAACGTGGAAGTTGATTCTTTCTTTCGTCATAGCATATATGTGTGAAATGGGCTTGCTTAAGATTATAGTACCGGCCCTTGGTCCTTCCTCCTTTGGCTTCTTTTGTTCATCATGAAATCTAGGCTTCTCATCCTGAAGGTTTGAAGAGCATGAGATTCCCCGTCATCCTTGTAACAACCGAGATTCTTTTTCCAATCATACAATACTTCCGTGTGACTGAACGTGTTCGCCCAATAGTAGAATTCTGACAAGTCTTTGCACCCACATATATACAACTCCTCCCAAAAAGGTGTTTTCTCAATCAGCCCTGAATGAATGGTGATAAGCTTATCGCGGTTGCTCATACCTTTTGCTCTCGAAGACTCGACATTAAATCATTCAAAGTAACCGGCTAGAGATTCCCTTGCCCCTGTTTTATGCTTATCACGGTAGAATAATCCACCACTTGAATCATACAGCTACAAAATTATGTTGAAAAATCATAAAAGAATTGCTCCCAAGAATGGATGTTCTTCCGTTGATACCGGGGATACCATTTAGCAGCTGCTTCTCATAAGGTCAGAGGAAACATTCGGCATCGCATAGTTTTTGAAGCATTATGGAAATCAATATAATTTTCAAAGGAAGCAAGGTGCTCTTCGGGGTCTGTAGCTCCGTCATATATAAGGTGTGGAATATTTATACTAGGCGGAGTTTCAGTCACTTTTTCCTTTCTATCTTCTGGAGGCAACGGGTTTCTGTTCTCCTTTGAACTGGTAGCTTCTCCTGACATTCTGTTGTCCCTTTGTAAAGATGGACTACTTTGTGGAATTGATAAGGGTTTAAACCGACTATCAGGGACTTGAGGTGCAACTACTCTTGACTCTACTTCATAAGGAGCTATCCCTAAGGACCTTCGGGCTAGATTTGCTTCAATAAATCTTCTAGTATTATCAATTTGTGTTGTCAAGAGTAATATTTCTACTTCGTTGCTCACTTTTGATGTTTGATCGTCCTTTTGTGAAACAAAACTGGTTTGCGACAAGTATATAGCTTTACCACTAAATTCGGGAGATGCCCTCATTTTTAGTTCCGTCCGATAGGATTCCATCTCAAAATTTCTTTCAGTGGAGTTCTCTTCAACAGATCTTCTAGCAGCGTCAACTTGTAAAGTTAAGTATAATGCTGCCAATTCTTCATCCTTTCCCTTAAGACCGAAGGCTCCTCAGCTCTTAGATTTGTAGAATCGACACTTGTTAGTATGCTTGTTCCTATAATGGAGGATGCATTGGAGCCCTGCTCCCAACTCTCTTGCAACTTAACCATTCTAATTAATCTGGGCATTATCTTGTTATGATGGGATAAAAATTGTGTATGGTATGAGAAATAAGGAGGTAGGTATGAGAGGAAAGGCTAGCAGCTGAAAGTTAGATAGCTCTTTTGATTAGCAACACACTGAGTAGCAAACTAGAATTTAGAAACCCTTTATTGAGACCCGTTATATAATCTCTCTTCTCCAAAGCTTAGTCCAACCCGGGATGGAATAGCACAGTTAGAAATGTGGTCAACTGCTCGAATGGTAATGGGAACGGAGGTTCAAGCCCTCCTTTTAGTGCCAAAATGTTAACAATATTTTTCCTCAACACCGGAGATAGGTCTAAAGTAATGGACCTAAGGAAAAATGGGATTGTTCAGTTCCTACAAGCTTGAGTTAGTTCACCGTTTCCTAGGTCTCATGGTCTTAAGTCCGAAGATTAGTTACTCTTCCCTCAAGGGGTGAGTATCATGCTTCTGCAACTTGAGGACCAACAGTTACCTCGGGATAGGGGTTTCCTAAGCACAACACAAGTGAGGAAGCTAAACAGCTTGAAGAAGGGTCGCCTAGGCTTGCTACAAGGTAGGAAGCTCACGGAAGGGTAATCGGTGTTATAAGACTTGGTGAAAGGTTGGTGCGGAAAGACTTATATTATGAAAAAAGCGTCAGGTTGCTGAGACACTACATCAAAACAGTCAATTTGACACCCCAGGATTTATAGATTTGATATGGCTTAAAGCCGTATCAATTTTGATAGGGCTCATAGCCGTATCAAATTTCATTTGCTACAACTTACCAATCCGCGTCTTCCCAATCTCGATCATGACAGCTTCGAATTGTTTCCTTTTGGTACATATTCAACCCATATCCAATCAGCCCCATCTATTTTCCTCTGCTAAACTTTTTTTTCTCATCGATTGGCCGCTTCTTTTCTAATTATTCTCAATTATGTCTCCTTTCCCATCTCCCCCTTCTCGTGAAAACCCTAGAAATCCAAACTTGAACATAATTCTCGTGAAAACCCGAGAGAAATCCAAACTTGAACATGATTATGTCTTGTCATGAAAACCCTAGAGAAATCCAAACTCGATTCTGTCGCCTTTTCCACACTCTAATTTCATAAAGATAAATCGCTTTGAAACTGACAGTGTGGAAAAAGGGCTGCTGAAAGTTGTAAAGGTATTCGAATTCCTTTTATTTACTTATTTTCTAAATAGGAAATACTTGCTTGGGCTAGATTATCATCCAACTTAGGTTATATCCCATACCAATTCGATTTATGATTTCGACGTGGTAAAGTATGTACACCACTTATATACAAAGCAGTTGTAAATTTCAATTCTGAAAGATTGACATCGATTATTTATATTTGTTCAACTAATGGTTCAAAACTTAGAGATGATTTGCAGTCGTTTAGCGTGGGGTAAAACCATTTAAGATTCACATGGTAAATCAGTATTGTAACATGTCATGAAATCATTGCAATTACCAAGAAAATTAATACTCTAATTAGAATTTTACATACTCCATTATTTTAGTTGTTTTGTGTATCTCTGTGAACTTGTGAATGATTTTAAGAGTATGGGTGGTTTCAATGTAGAAAGACCACCACCTGCCCACTGTTCGTCATAATTGTATGGAGATACCCAAATCTAATAAGTGTAAAGGCTACAAGAAAGTTATTTTACTTGATATTATCTTTATTAGTTTAGTTGTAAAGTCGTGAAAGATTACATACTTGATTATTTGTGAAAGCAGCTCTAAGTTGTGGTGGATCATCAAGATCAAGCAAACTGGCAGCTATGGCTGAAGGAACTTTTCTATATTCAAACAGATTTCCCTCCTACTTCTGCTGATTGTTAATAATATGAAACTTTGAAGGATTGTGTAATGTAAGTTTAATTTGAGCTTCTTTCTCAGTCTTTGAAATTATCTTCATAATTTTCATCTCTTTCTTGGGGATTTGATTTTTGTAGTTTTTTGCTTTATCCATTGAACTTTAGCAAATGAATTGTTGCTTGGCCCATCGATATCCATGTACAAGTAAAATGTGATAAAATGGTCATGCACTACTCCAATGAGGCTTTCATCAATTAGTTTTCTGTATATGTCTTCTAGCTTGGGAATTTGACTTGTATTTTTATAAACTGTGCCTTTGACCATTAACATATCAAATTAGCATAGCTGAGGTTTGAACCAATCGTGAGACCATATTATTAGTACTCTGAGACAATATTCAGTTTATGGATATTTTTATATATAACAATATATGATTAAATTTCAAAAATAAATTAGTTACTTTTGTTAACTTACCTGTGATTAATTCTTTCCATCCATAAAATCATATCTTCTTTATCTACTTGCTTGAATCATGCTTACTAAATTTTATTTCATTTTTATTTTTACCATGTTTAGTTACTAAATGAATGACAAGATGAGAAATCATGTTGATGATGCCAGAATTTGAAGTAGAACATTCAATCATGTTGATGATGCCAGAATGGTCAGAGACTGAATTACATTTGTTTATTTGGTCGCCAATGCAAGCCTCGATAGTTGGTAAATGTTACAAAAATATCATATTATTCTTTTTAAGTATTTCTCTATTTTTTTAATAAAAGTTACAATCAAATATGGGTTTTTCTTTAGTACAGTTCTTTATAATTGTTATAATAATGTGTGGTTTAAGAATATTAATATTGGGGCGTCTTCAATCAAATTGTTTGATTTGTTGATTCATGAACAACAGTTTATCACTTTAGCACTGGCAAATTACATCCTTAAATCGTATTATCTAGAAAATCATGTAAGTAATCCAATAATTCTTAAATTGATTTAAACCATATTAGCAGTTTATCACTTTAGCACTAGCAAATGAGCAGTTTATTTCTTGACTACTCCATTGCTTTAAAAACAATTAATATGTCTACTTTCAGTCAACAGTCTAGGGTTCTACATCAAGTTACAAATGTGCAAAACAAATGGCCTAATAAAGCAGCACTTGAGTTAGCCTCTGATTCTTATAGGGAGGTTATGGATTTGGCTTCTCAAGTCAATGCTTATGTGGATGTTGACATGGTTAATTCTCATACATGCTTCTTTAGATAATGCTCCAGCACACAGTCCTCAATATGAGAACACAGTTGAAACGCAAGATGCTTCACAGGAGGTAGGCGATTGCTTGTCACGGATGGTACCATCCGAGAATGCAGTCGGTGCATCTACCTAATTGGGTACATTTCAGATTTCTTGCATCACAATTAGTTTAAGGGTTTTTTTTCTTCTTTATGTGCATTGCATATTCTAATTTCCTGAAATCTCCTTTTCTTTTTCTTTTTTCCTTTCACTTTTTTTATTTATAACAGTGAGTATACTGAGTATACCAGTAATGATTGATTGCTGATAAAACTAGCTCTTCTTGATTGGAGGACCTTTCCCGTTCTCAAAAAATATTTACTGACAATGAAATAGTAATCTCAATGATTTTTTTACTGCAAATCTCATTGATTTTTTATTTGGTATAGATAAGATGTTGAAATCAAGTATCAACGCGGAAAAATGTGACTTGAAGCTTCATATACTGTAAGTTATGATTTAAGAAATATTTCATTTGGTGATATTTTATGGCTTTAGAAGAGTGGGAGAGTAGAAATATTAAATATTGAAACATACGCTACAAAAAACTAATCACTTTTGTATGATTTCATGAGGGGTCAAAATTGAGTTTCCAAGCTCAGTACGAAACTGAGTTTTCAAACTCAGTTAAATTGAGCTTCCAAACTCAGTCAAACCGAGTTTAACTGTAATGTCCCATATTTTCTGACCATTTATTTATATATTTAAAATATTTATTTGAGTTTAAATAATGGAATTTAACCATTTTAAATTCAATATTTATATTATATTAATAAAATATTAACGGTCATATATATATATTTGATATAGTTTAACCAAATTTGTGTTGAAAATTAATCTTAGTCCTGTTGGAAGTCATATGGTATTTCATTTTTAATATATATATACTCGGTAATATCGATTTATTTCAACTATTTTAGAATTTAATTTATATTCTATGAAAAGAAAAAGAAAACAACAAACCAAACTAAAGCTTATAGATGCCATATCAAAATGAAGAAGTTGAGAGTTGAAACATCAACATTGGTCACTGTAATCAACAGAGACAAGGTCATCTATATTAATTTAGCACTGGTTCTTTGGGAACTTTTATCAGCCAACTCACCCTTAAAGTTCAAAGAGACATAAACCATGTTTTTTTTTACATCATGCCATGTTCTTTCAATGAGAAACAGTGAAAACAAAAGAAGAATTAAACAGCAAAATACATGTATATATTTATCCATTAAAACCATACAGAGAATGAACAGCAAATGAAAACATAATATACATAAAGTTACATCTGACAATATATTTTCATACATAAGGAAATCTACAACAATATATATGAACATTTCTTTTCACCATCCACAGTCAAATTGATACAACCAATGTATATTTATATACATGGAAATCTCATGTACAAGACAATTCAGAATAGCAGGAAAAAAATCTAAGGCAAAATCTCATAACATCATGCCTTCATCATCGTGGAATCAACCTGAAAAGAAATTAGAGGAAAATAGCTATGAGTAGCAAGAAAGTATAGGTGTAAATATATTTAAAGTTGGAAGATTTCCAATCAGAAATCCAACGAAAAACCCAATCAAATATGCATATATATATATATATATATATGTATGTATTCAGGAAAAGAGAAAGATATGGATTCAACAAAAGTCAAAACAGTTAGAAAAATATGACTAGAACTAGCATATACATGTTGTACAATGCAAAATAGTGGACATGACAATTCCTATTGGTTACAAATCTCGAAATGGATTGGAATAGTAATGCACCAGCTAAACAGCTAGATCGACTAATATAGGCCTAAATCTGAACACCATGTGAACAAAGGAAAAAATAAAAAAAATGAATTAAACAGCTAAGATCTATGCAAATCAGTAATAGGAACAGCTATAGACAACAGTGAAATGTATAGTCGAATCCTTATTAAATGCATATGGTGACGGCCAAAGGAGATATGGTTTCAGAAATCTTTTGTATAAACAAAAAGTCATCATTTACAGTATGGATTGACAATACAATTCAAAAGCTATATATTTCAAAGATAAGACCATACGATTAAACAGTACATAGTTCATATAATCCTAGAAGGAACAGTTCGGATTTTGCACGATTGCACATGGGAAAATCCATCCGCAAATCTGCATATTCACTAGTAAACATCACTCACAAATCAAGTCCATCACAAAGATCATAGCAAAACCGAAAATATGGCCTAAGAACTAGGACTAAACAAAACCCCAAATCTATGATTCGAAATCAAATTGACATCGTCCTTATCAAGAGCAAACCGCAAGTATAAATAGGGGTTACACACCACATTTCAGAACATAACCGAATTTAAATCCTCAAAGAAAACAAAACAAAAAAAAACTGAAATTTTATCACAAAGGAAAACTTAGCTTTCTGGGATGGGAGGCTCGGTCTAGTTCTTCACGAATGGCGGAGGAAGGGAAGCCTGAACAACGTCGCCTCTGGTGAGGCTGGGAAGGTGGGGTCCGGTGGTAATGAGCGTCGACGGCAAGGGTTTAAGGTGGAGGGTTTCCATTTTCTTTTGCTCTGGAAATTTCTTGTTGGCGGCTACGTTTATCAAAGGAATGAAGGGGCCGATGGTTTTAGGGTTACTAATGGGTACGGGTTTGAACTAATGCGGGTTGGGTTGGACGTAAGTAAGGTAAGGCCCATTATTTTTATTTTAAAATTTACTTAGTTTCAATGTTTTATTAAATTTCAAATATTGATTTCGAACGCTCACGAAATCAGATTTCGACGAAACCAAAAACACCGGGACCCTGAAGACGAGTACGACACGATGGATGAGAACTAAGCAGGCCAGATAGCGGCTGGATTTTTCAACTAAATTAAACGCAGTTTAATTTGACTGGAATGGGCTGATTTATTGACAAATCAAACTTGAGGTGAGTTAAACTCACTTAGATCTCTCCACTTATATTTTATATAAGTTGGTTTTACCTTGTGTGTTATTGTTGTTCATGGTTGATTATTTGATATTTATACATTATATGTTGATCGAAATTCTGTAATTAAACGTGTTTAACTTCAGTGAAATTCCAAATCGTTATTTTAACGATTTGATCCAACGGAGGTAACTCACCCTGTTGGTCACCTTTATTATAAACATGCTTAATTGTTTGAATTGTTCTGTTATTTGGTTGGTGTTAAATGGTTGTATTTATTATCAGTTAAATGTGATTGATGTGATTGTTGATTTTTGATTGAAAATTCAACATCTGTTTAATTTGAACCAATTAGTGCTATTGGTGGGGTATTTGGCGGCAGTATATGGTCTATGAAACTGTTAGATCAAAATTTGGACCTAACACCCAAATCGTTCTGATTCTTATAGAGTTTTAACTGGAGAATGAAGAAAAAGCAAAAAACACACAGAATTTATAGTGGTTCGGCGTTAACGAGCCTACGTCCACTTTATACGTTATCAATTATACTTTGAATGCTAATACAATCAATGATTTCTCTCTAGCTCACTTTTACAATTGTGATTTCTCTCAGTAATCTAGTAATAAAACTGATAAGAAATGGTGATATGACAATAATGGCGGAATCAGTACTCAATATTGCCAAAAAGATCCTAAAAAATGCCAAGCTCTGGGCTATTTATAGCTGATTTTGTCAGGCGGATCGCGGTCACACGTGGCACGAATCCCGAGAATATCGGATCGTATCGCAGCCGATGAAGAATTAGTCAAATTAGCCGTTGTGGATAGGTGTCGCGATCCCCTTGAATATCGGATCGAGCAAAGGGGGAGAATCAGTCAAAATGACAGTTGGGGACACGTGTCGCTGGATCCGTGCATCTTGGATCGCCGAAGACTAGCTCGTGCTTGACCGAGTCAGAGGCTTCGTCGTGCATCAGGGGATCGGATCGGTCTGTGCAGGATAGTAGCGTAAGGACGGATCGATTCGTGCAAGGGTAGTCGGATCGCTGAAGTTATGGGGGCGATCCGATGAAGTGCGATCCGATGAGGGGCGATCCGATAAGGGGCGATCCTCTGGTGCGATCCGTTCCTTCATGTACTTAGGGAACATAGTTTCATACTTTCTTCTTGTGAATGAACCTGGGTGGCTTGGTCAAAAAGCTAGCCAACATTTTGCCCCCTCGAAGTATGTTTTATCGATGATGGAACATGCTTCGAAACTATAAAAAAGTCTTTTCATAAACAGATGCAAATCAGTGGACAATTCTTTTTCTGGGATCTTTCAGAGTCTTCATCATCGAATCTGTCAGGTGCCTCTTTGAATTTTCATTTCTGTCGGTCATTCATCGATTCAGATCGCATGCGCGAGTCGCGGTCCGTTAGCGAGTCATTCGCCTCGTCCTTTGGTGAGCACTTGGGCCTCTTCACGGAACGGAACGAGGTGGGCTCCTCTTCGAGACGTGGTGGGCTTTTGGTTCGCGGCCCGTCTATTTTCGCGGATCGAATAAGACAAAAAAAGGGGAGACAAACGGTCGCCCTTTTGCCTATATAAACAGACCCTCACCTTCATTCTCTTCTTCTTTCTTTGTTCACAGTCGCCGCCAATTTTTCTGAGAGAAAACCCTAACTTTGATTTTCGAATTCCCAACCAATCTCAAACTTTAAAAAGGTAATTAAACTGCTTTTCTTTAGTTTCTAGCTTGTTCGCACTGATTCAAAGAGGGGAGACAGCGGAAATTCGTAGGATTCGACGATAGTGAACGCGAGAGTGCCTGGTGCGAAGAGGAGAGTTGAGGAAGAAGAAGGAAGGGATGACCAGGTCGGTTCGTGGAAAGTTGATTTGGCTAGTGGATCGGATCGCGGAAATGGCAAAGCTACGATTCGTGGGGAACTAGGCGTAAGTGTCGGATCGCGGAGATACCGGAGCTTCGGATCGTGTAGGATGGGGGCGATGCGGATCACCAAGATACCATCGCGATCCGTTCAGGATGAATTGGTGCGCCTCACGATCCGAAGCTTTTTCATGACCTAATACCCTTCCGCGTATCGAGTCCTTCACCACGATCCGTCCACATGTTGCGATCCGAACCTGTCCTGCGATCCGACTGACGAACGATCGGATGCACATGCTGACTAAATAATATGATGCAACTCTAACAAATCGATTAACAGTTAGGTTAGAGCCCTTGAAACGAACATTCCAGATCGAACAAATGCATAATCTATCAACCGAACGATGACCAATGTCTGGATGATTTTATTGAGCCTTGTACTTTTCTTTAATGCATGCACAAGCACACACACCGTCACTTGCACACACGGGGGACGGGTAGTTTTAATCTCATTTCTCATGTTTTCTCACCTAACAGTAATGTCGGATAATCATTCCTCTTCATGATCCGTTACAGAAGCGGAGTCCGAGGTTCCTGAGCAATACAACCCCGAGGTCCCTCCAATTAACCCAGGGGGTGAAGATTCTGGATCCGAATACGAGGCAACGGAATCGTATCCGTCTGAAAGTACTTCACTTAGTGAAGAGTCTGAAGCAGACAGGCGAGCTCCCGACGAGATTCCTGGCACGCTCGGGATAGAGAAATTTTCTGATTCTTTGGCATCTAAACTCGATGATATAAAGCTTAAAAGAATTTGCCTGAGACATGGGATCCCTTGGGATGATGTGAGGACACCCGTTAGCGAAGATAGACCCCACTTAGCTCCGGAAGGGTATATGGCAGTCAGCCGAACCATGTGCTTGGTAGGGGCTATTCCTCCGTTTCCTCCAATCGTCATCGAGACCTTAAAACGGCTGGGTATCGCTCCGATGCAGCTTCATCCTAATGCTTACGCGTCTCTATACACCCTATATATTTCATACGCGGAGATCCTGCATACCGAACTCACATTTAGATATTTAACATTCTTTTATCTTTTCAAGCATCGCTCTTCGGCAACCCCAAATTTCCCTTTCTTTGAATCGGTGGCGAATAGGAAGGTTTTGTATGACGGATATAACAATATAGGGGATCCCAAGTCTGATTGGTTCTATATAAAGAAATAGGCCGGGTGCTCAAGAAGATGGCTTAAATCAAGTAAACTTTAATCTTTCGATTGAATATCTTGCTTAAGAAACCGAAGCATTAACATCCCCCCCTTTTTCTTTGTTTTAAGCAGATCACGTCTTCCCCAAGACGGAAGGCCCGTTATACAATAATCGATTGCCTATTCTTCTACAAAGAAGATCCGATTTTCTAAGGATCAAGAAGTGCATCACTGACGATAATCTTCATAAGCATCGCCTTCTGGATATAAGATTTGGACTTGGTGCTGGCGGCAAACCCTACAAATACGTGCCCCCAATGGAGGGAGAGGGAATATCTCGGGCAGCAGAGACAACTAAATTCCGTAAGAGTCCTTCTCCGATAATCATCCAGGATGACGAGGACCTGAACATATATAGAGGAGATGAGGCTCGTGGTGACAAGCCTAAGAAAATCCCAGTCTCTCCGCGGGGTTTCCCCTCCAGGGCTTCCCTTCCGATCGAACCTGCTGCTCCCGATGATTTGACAGATGAAAAACTATTTAAAGAGCTGAGCAAAATTCCTCTGCCCGATGATGTATACACAGAGGTGGACTTTGAAGGGGAGCCATTCTTTCCTGCTTCTGAGGGGACCACTATTCCAATTAGAGAACAAGAAACTACTCAGATGTGCCTAACTTCAGGCCCGGGTCCGTTAGGGGGAATTATATGGGATGCACAAATCACACACACTGCCTGACCCCGCACTTTTATATCATCAGTATTCAAGGTTTTAATATGCTCTTTTCTCCTTTGCAGGGAAGATGTCTCGCAGGCGGTCTTATTCTTATCGTTCTCTTCGTGAGGGCACACCCAGTCTCCATCCGAGTACCGAGCGCTCTCGCGGCCTTTCTCACAAGACGACTTCTTCGCAACCTCAGTCTCCACCGAAATCGACATCTGGCAAGCTTCCCAGTTATCCGGTAGCTCCTACAGGGGGAAAACAACTTCCTAAAGAGTTAACTCCTCCGAAGAGTGCACCCTCTCACAGCAGGTCGTCAAAAAGACATTACGAGCCTAAGGATAAAAGCAAGGATCCAATCAAAGATTCTGAAAAGGAGAGGAGTGACATTGTCCCTTCCAGCCAGCCAGAGTTGGCTGCCCCCGGGTCACGGGATTACATCCATGGTCCCGAGACTCAAGGTAGGCTGGAAAAGTTGCGGGAACAATTCCCCAACATCTTCTTCGAAAGGATGACGTTTGTTCTAGCCTTGGAGCCAGTCCCTAGGAACTGGGATAATGAAGTTGTCGGGCACATCCGCCATGTAGCCAGGCAGTATGAAATGATGAAGAAACATGCGGTTAATCTTTCAGAAGTCATTCGAACGCTCGAAATGGAAGCACATAGATCTAAAGTGAAAATTGATAACAACTAAAGGGCCAGGACAAAGATGGAGAAGGACTTGGAAGATGCTCAATCCCAACTCGCCTTAGCGCGGAGAGATGCTGAAAATTATAAGATCGAATTGGAGAATGCTAAGAAGCGCTTTCATTCGGAACTTGACTCAAATAGCCAAGATAAGATGGCCTTAAAGAAGGAGGTAAAAGATCTTAAAATGGCCAACATTGAGTTGAAGACAGCAAAAGGCCATTTTGAAGCTGAGAGAGCTGCCTGGGAGGCAGAAAAAGCAAGTTTGAGAGAAAGTTTAGCTTTGGCTGAAGCGGAAAAGGTGATTTTGAATGATCAAGTCATGGATGCGGAGAGACGGGCGGCTCTCGCCGAAAAGAATGTTGAAAGTGCCATTGAAATGGCTACTGCTTCTAACAACAAGCTTCTCGAGAGAGAAAAGGATATCGAAGGGTTTGAAGAGATGATCTTTGACTTCCTGGGCCAAGTCCTCAAAACCCGCAACATCTCGTGGATCCCGGACTACCACGTTACTTTAGCCAATTTATGGGATGCCATCGTTGAGGGTGAGAAGCAGAGATTGGGAGTCGAAGAAATTGATGAGGATGAGCTGATGAAGACCATCCTCAGGGATAACGAGCCCGAGGATCTGGCAGAGGGTCGTCGTCTAATTCAAGCGGAAATGGAAAAGGAGAGGGCCCTGGCTAAGGGCAAAAGCAAGGCCGACGAAGGTTCGAGCTCAGCTGTGGAGCCCAAGACCACCGGAGTTGAGGAATACCATCCTGATGATCCATTAATCCCTTTGGGCCTAACTCCTGTGGTTGTTGGAGCTCCTGCAGCTAGCCTAGATGGAGGATCTGCGGAAGGTATCTCCCTTTTTTCCCCACAATTTGTTAAAGCAATTGTGAATTGTCGTCATCTGGTAGAGCAACCAATTGAATTAGTAACATGTGTCCCTCATAATACAGGTGGCGAGCCCGTCGACAAGGATGTTGAGCAAAGGAAAGAGGCGGAGAAGGTTGTCGTCTCGCCAGGTGCCGGTGTTGATATACCGAAACAGGCTGAGGGTACAACAGCAGAGAAAGGCATCCTGGCACCCAGTGCTGATGTTCCCAAGGATGATGAAACCATCGAGGCCTTAAAAGATATGGATGGGCGCCATGTAGAGGATGAGGAGGATATCATTAGCGCCAAAGAAACCGAAGACGATGACGACGAAACTTTGGCCAATAGAAAAGCTAGGCAGGAAAAGGAGATGGCTTTGAAGAAGGTGGGACAAGAGCCTTTGAACATAGTCCCTATCGCGGAGTTTGATCCCAAAACTGGGATGGTTTTGAAACTCCAGCCCAAATCCATCAGCAGACAACTTCATTTTGCGAATCCTGATGATTTCCCATCATCCCTTACTGATAAAAAGAAAAGAAAGGAGGCGGAAGGGGAATCTTCTGAAGAGTCGGACGTTCCTCTCATAGACAAGAGGAAGAGAAAGAAAGGTGATCAATCCGATGCTGACAAGGCGAAGCTAGAGAAACAGAAGCAGGAGAAGCGGTCAAAGCGTAAATAGGATATTGTCGCTTGTTTATATTTTGTCTTTAGGTTTCCCACTGGCCAGGAAATGTAATTACGAGACTAGCCCACTTTTTGCTTTCTAGGTTGTATTTCACTTTGTAAGCTTGCAGTATATAAATGAAAGTTTATCTCTTTTTGCATCATTGTGTACCTGTATTCAATAAACTTTTCATGCTTAGTCATAGATCATCTGATTATAACTACAAATCAGTCAAACAACAGAAAGAAAAATTTAAAAATTTTCGTGCTGCATTGCTGCATTAAAGTTCATGTGTATATGCATATGGCCCCCAATCAGTCGTTAATGTAGCGCTTAACTAGGGCTTATTAAAGATTGATTAGCATTATTCGCATGTTGCCCCCTATTTCTGAATATGGGGGACTTAGAGAATTTAGCAAGATAATTGTCCTTATGGTGCCGAGTTTCTGGCACCTTTCTCAGTGCTTAACCATAAACTCCTTTATACTCTCTCGGCGGCCCCCGAGGTTAGAGTTTGAATTCAGTAATTCAGTCGGTCCTCGTTCCTTCAACGGGGAAGAAGTTCTTTCTCTGCGCTCAATCGGAGACGCTTTTATACTCTCTCTCTCTCTCTCTGGAGAGTTAGAGTTCGAGCTCAGCAATTCAATCGCTCCCCGATCCTTCAGCGGGGAAGGAGCTCTTTCTCAGCGCTCAATCGGAGACGCTTTTATACTCTCTCTCTCTGGAGAGTTAGAGTTCCGTCACGGCGGTTCCGATCATGGTACATTGCCATGACCTACGGACATCGCCTTCATATCCGTTATCCTCAGAATTTTGACTAGTGATTACATTCCATTCTGATGGATGGCACCTATAATTGTATGCTTCTGGGATCGTTGCATGATTCACAGCAATTTCCATAAAAATAGAAAGATAGATAAATAATGCAATAAAGGTAAACGACACACAATATTTTTATAGTGGTTCGGTCGAATCATGACCTACATCCACTTTATAATTTTTTGCTTTAAGGAATCAGACTATTCTAGGCAAGTCGTGCCTTGTACATGGTTCTCAACAAAGCAAAAGAACAGATTTGAAATTTTTATGTTAAGTATGGCCGTAAATGTAGGGCATTCCACACTCTGGGGATTTCCTTTCCATCTACGATTGCCAGCTTGAAGGTTCCATTATCAAGCTTGCTCAGAATGGAGTACGGCCCTTCCCACTTCGCACCCATATGAGTTGGGGGTGGAAAGACACGCTTCAGAACCAAGTCTCCGGGTTCCAAGGTTCAGGCTCGAACCTTTTTGTTGTAGTATCGAGCGACCTGTTGTTTGCACCTCAAGGCACGCAGGTCTGCTTCATCCCTCTTTTCTTCGATCATATCCAGGGATTCAAGGAGCAATTCGTTATTAGTCATCGGATCGTAATAAGTCACTCGGTGAGAAGGTACTTTTATCTCAACTGGGATGACTACTTCTGCTCCAAAAGCAAGGGAGAAGGGGGTATGCCCTGTTGCCGATTTATACGTTGTCCTGTAGGCCCATAGTGCCAAGGGTAATTCATCAGCACACATGGCTCTTGGCCGCTTCAGTCTTCTTTTCAGAATGGACTTAATCACTTTATTCGCCGCTTCGACTTGTCCGTTTGATTGCGGGTGCGCCACAGAGGTGTATCGTTTCTCAATGTGGTATTTCTGGTAGAAGTTTCTGAATTCAGTGCTATCGAACTGAGTTCCGTTATCAGTTATAACAATCTTTGGAATTCCAAATCGGCAGATGATGTTTCTAACAACAAAATTGATCACTCGTTTGGTTGTGATTGTAGTCAGTGGTTCAGCCTCGACCCACTTAGTGAAATAATCTACGGCTATAATAGCGAACTTTTGCTCCGCCCCTAGCTATGGGGAGACTTCCGATGATATCAATTCCCCACATAGCGAAAGGCCATGGGCTCGTCATTGTTTTTAACTGATTAGGAGGTGCTCTAGGTATCTTTGAAAATCTCTGGCATGCATCACACCGTCGTGCGTATTTCGCCGCATCCTTGTTTATGGTAGGCCAGAAATAACCATGCCGCAACACCTTTTTCGCCAATGTTTGCCCTCCAGTGTGATCGCCGCATTCGCCTTCGTGTACCTCCAGCAGCACACGCTCGATGTCATCATGAGCTATACACCGAAGAAGGGGCATCGAAAATCCTTGTCTGTAAAGAACTCCGCCTTGCAGAACGTATCGGGCAGCTTTACGAATTACTTTACGCCTCTCGCTTTTCTTGGTCGGAAGCGCTCCATTCATCAAGAAATTCTTTAGAGGGGTCATCCATGACTCCCTTTCTGGTTCCGTCTCTAGTATTGGATTGATTTCCCTTTGATCTATACTAGGGGACCGAAGTACTTCAACGGGGGCTAGCTCGGTCTCTCGTCGGAACTAGCCATCTTTGCCAACTTATCCGCCTGCTGATTCTTTGACCGCGGAATGTGAGATATGCTGTAGTGATCAAAGTCGCTCAGCAACTCCTTCACTTTCTTCAAGTATAAAATCAATCTTGCACTTTTGGCTTGGAATTTTCCAGTAACCTGGTTCACAACTAACTCGGAGTCGCAAAAGATGTCCAGCTTTGTGACTTCTAACCCCTTTGCGATCCTTAGTCCGGCTATCAGGGCTTCATATTCGGAGTCGTTGTTAGTGGCGTGAAACTCCATCCGGATAGCATAGGATATCAATCGTTTCTCGGGAGTTTCAAGCACTATTCCAGCGCCAGATCTCTTGTCATTCCTATCGCCATCAGTATACAATCTCCAGGCACTGGGATCGAGAAGTAATTCTGAGGGGTCAACTTCTTCGTTTGCTATATCCTCCTCCGGGACGGTAAACTCTGCTATGAAGTCGGCTATCACTTGCCCCCGAATTGACCGTCGGGGCTGAAAGTTCAGATCAAATTGACTTAACTCAATGTTCCATTTGAGTAATCTTCCAGACGCCTCTGGTCTCTGTAGAACTTTTTTGAGTGGATGATCAGTGTATACGGTAATGGGATGCGCCTGAAAATAATGTCGAAGTTTTCTAGAGGCGATCAGTAAACTATACGCCAACTTTTCTATCCTTGGATAATTACGTTCTGCTGCCGTCAATTTTTTGCTCACGTAATACACAGGTCTTTGTACCTTATCTTCTTCTCTTACCAACGCTGAGCTGATCGCGTGGGAGGACACTGCCAAGTACACGAATAAGTCCTCGTGATCCATCGGCTTAGATAATATCGGAGGTTTCTCTAGGTGTCTCAGCAAGTTCTGAAACGCTTCTAAGCAGTCGGGCGTCCATTTGAAGTGGCGTTTTCCTCGCTTTATCAATTCGAAGAATAGGATGCATTTGTCCTTAGCCCTAGAGATAAATCTGCTTAGTGCGGCTACTTTTCCTGCAAGGCTTTGCACATCTTTAATTCGCCTAGGTTCCTGAATGTCCCTGATTGTTGCGATATGGTCTGGATTAATCTCAATCCCACGAGAATTGACAATGAATCCCAAGAATTTTCCGGAGGCGACCCCGAATGAACATTTGGTTGGGTTGAGTTTCATCCCGTACTTTTGAAGAATGCCAAACATTTCTGCCAAGTCCGTAGTGTGATTGGAGGATTGTTTGGACTTAACCAACATGTCGTCAACGTATACTTCCATTGTTTTCCCAATTTGGTTATAGAACATTCTGTTCACTAACCGTTGATATGTAGTGCTTGCGTTCTTCAAGCCAAAGGGCATCACTACATAGCAATATAATCCTAGATCCGTAATAAAACTAGTGTGTTCTTGATCTGGAACATGCATTGGAATTTGGTTATATCCTGAATAAGCATCCATAAAGGATAGAAGTTCATGACCCGCCGTTGAGTCCACCAACTGATCGATCCTGGGTAACGGAAAGCTGTCTTTCAGGCAGGCTTTATTCAAATCCGAGAAATCGATACACGTTCGCCACTTCCCGTTGGCCTTCTTTACCAGGACTGGATTTGAAATCCAATCTGGGTAGATTGAGTCTCTGATAAATCCATTACTTTTTAGCTTTCCAACTTCTTCTTTCAAGGCAGCGGACCTCTCTGGGCCCAGCATTCGCCTTTTTTGTTTTACCGGAGGATGTTTAGGGTTAATGCTTAATGAATGGCTCATGATTGATGGAGATATCCCGCACATGTCTGCATGGGTCCAAGCAAATACATCCAAGTTATTTTTTAAGAAATTCATCAGTTCTTTAGCTAGATTCGGATTTAACTAGGATCCAATCTTAAGGACCTTCTCTGGGTCACTATCATCGATCGGTATATCCACGGTTGTCTCGTTGGGAGTCGCCATTCTGCCCCCAGGTTCTTTGTCCTCTCTGGGATCTATATCCTTGGGCAACTCTCTGGGCGACTCTCCTACGGTTATCCTCTTTAGTTGCTATAAGGTCTCCGCCCTTGTAGGGGGAGAAGCGCCCTTGGTTTCTATGTCCCCTCCATTGCGGAGTAGCTTTAGCTCTGCAACATAACATGCTCGTGCGGCAACCTGATCTCCTCTGACAATACCAACGCCGACTTTCGTGGGAAATTTCAATAATAAGCACCAGGGGGCTAAACAGGCTCTAAACTTTGCGAGGGCCGGTCGGCCCAGGAAGGCATTGTAGGGTGATTCAACATCCAGAACCACGAAGGGAAGGATTCTCACTCTCTGGCGTTCTCCTTCCCCGAGTGTAACTGGTAACTCTACATAACCCATTGGAGCGGTGGATGCTCCGTTAAATCCACGGATCCATCCCTGACAGGGCTTCAAGTCTTTTATCCCGAGGTTCATCTGATCGAATGTCCTTTTGAAAAGAATATTGACATAACTCCCGTTATCCACCAAAACTTTATGAACAGTGGCCGGGCCAATAGGTATTGTGATTACAAATGGATCTTCAGTCGGAGCATGGACTCCAATGCTTTCTCGTTCGCGGAAAATGACATCGTCAGACATCATCTTTTGTTGCTTTATCGGGACGTTGTCCTCGGGGTTGCTACACTCCCCTACCTCGAGGTGTTGCCTGGCTTCATTGACATATTGATCCAACGCCTTGGAACCGTGTCCGGCGAGACAAAGCCCTCCGATCACGGTATTGATAACAATGTCCTTTCCCTTTTGCTGGGCAGTTGGCCTGACAGCAGGTTGATTCTGGTTTTGATTTGGGGCCTGTACGGCTTTCCCCCTGTCTCTGGGCGTTACTCTGTATTCATCTAATTTTCCTTCTCGAAGAAGCCTTTCGACTACATCTCTTAGGTGACGGCATTCATTTGTCGAATGGCCATGAATCTGATGAAAGAGACAAAACTTCCCCGTTTCGCGTTCTTTCTCCGTCGACTCTCTGGGAGGTGGCCTCTTATTTTGGAGGACGTTATACGAATCCATGAAGATATTCTCCAAAGTATCGTTTATTGGCGTATAACTCTCAAAAGCCCTGGGACGAGTCCTTCTCTGGCAGTCGTTCCCTCGATTCCTCTTCCGGTTGTTGCCATTACTGTTATTATCATTGTTCCCTGACTGACGACCAACCTGATTCCGATTTCCGACATTAACTTCGACCTTCCCCGAGCTGTCACCTGTCTGCTTAATGGCGACATTGCTCTGGATTTCCTCCTTATCGGCCGTTTTTGCCTTTCGGTTAGCATATACTTCTTCCCGGCGTAAATGTACGTTAGCTTTTTCGTAGAATAACTCTCTAGTATGGGGTGGCTTGCCGGCCAGGTATCTCCCAAATTCAGTGTCTTTATCTACTCCATCAATCAGAGCTGCGACAATTGTTGGCTCATGAGGATCTTTAACTTCAGTAGCGGCAAGGTTGAAACGGTCTAGGTACACCCTCAAACTCTCGCCTGGTCGTTGCTTGACAAGGAACAAGTCAATCACACTCTTTGTCTTTTGTGTGTAGATGCGGAACTATTCCACGAACCTTTCACTCAACTCCCTGAAGCTGGAAATTGATCTTGCTGGTAAGCGAGTAAACCATAACAATGCTACATCCTCCAAGAATATGGGAAATGCTTTGCACTTGACAGTGTCAGAAGCTGCGGCAGCAGTCATTGACCAAGAATATCTCATCAGATGCTGGACGGGATCAGATCTACCCGCGTAACGGTTCATCTGTGGCATGTTGAAACGCCTCGGGAAAGTCGCATCTAAAATATCATCAGTGAAAGGGGTATGATTGCGGTCAATTCCCTAATCTTCATTCCGTTGTCCACGGCTATCTTCCAGAATTTGATGGATCATAGCTGCAACATTTGCACTGGTCAGCGGAGGTTCGGGGTCAGTGCTTCTTGCTCGGTGGGGTTCTCTAATCTCTCTTCCGGGAGAAGTCACAAAATCCGGGGCTCGGATTTGGCTTCGTTGCCCCCTGTTACTATGAGCATTTGCACGGCGACGGGGATGAGGCAGTCTGTTCTGTACAGGGCTGTCCACACCTCGAGCTCTGGGAGTTGCGGTGTGATCGTTCACATTACGGTCTGAGGGCCCTGCACCCAGTGCCTCTTCTTCCCGTGACGGCAGGGTTCCAAATCGAAGCTGCTCTATATTTTCGGATCTCTCATATGGTCGCCGCGGAGGTCTCGGCGATTCCTTTGACGAAGAAGAGTATCCTGGGGTGAGCGGACGAACTGGTGGCGTCCTTTGCCTTGCGAGATCATTAAGCCTTCTATCCATAGCAGTCAAATTTTGTCGCAGAACGGAGCTTTCCTGCCGTTGAGCAACCAATTCATCAAACAGTCTCTCCCACATTTCGGAAAAGCGAGAGAGATCCCCCTCAGTAACAGGAGCAGAAGGGTCATACTGATCATCATCACTTTCTCTTATGCGCAAGGAGCTTGAGCCAGGTCGAGCGGAGGAGCCAGGACGGTTGGAGCGAGCCATAGGCTCCTTTCCAGGTCTAGTTATAGTCTGATCATCAATTCGGATCGCTATGGATCGAGGATGGTGGCTCGCAGTGCCCCCCGGGATCGGTTCGTGGTCATGGTTCGCGGAGGATTCGAGGCGTTATCACGGGATCGAGTAACAACTCCTTCAGCAGTTCGGATCGTCTCGTCTTCGTCGACTCGGAGCATGGTACCTTCATCGGATCGGTTCGCCCCCGACACTCCGCGATCCAAAGTTCCCTCATTGCCTAGCTCGTGCACACTTTCTTCAACTGCTTCGTTCGCGATTTCATTTGTTCGTGAAGCTCGTACTTCCTTAGATCTCTTTCCAGCCATGATATCGGATGTCGCTGGAATCTTCAAAGAACTGATTAGTGAAATTTTAGGACTGTTTTTTCTCAGTGAAAGCACCAAAATGTTAGATCAAAATTTGGACCTAACACCCAAATCGTTCTAATTCTTATAGAGTTTTAACTGGAGAATGAAGAAAAAGCAGAAAACACACAGAATATATAGTGGTTCGGCGTTAACGAGCCTACGTCCACTTTATACGTTATCAATTATACTTTGAATGCTAATACAATCAATGATTTCTCTCTAGCTCACTTTTACAATTGTGATTTCTCTCAGTAATCTAGTAATAAAACTGACAAGAAATGGTGATATGACAATAATGGCGGAATCAGTACTCAATATTGCCAAAAAGATCCTGAAAATGCCAAGCTCTGGGCTATTTATAGCTGATTTTGTCAGGCGGATCGTGGTCACACGTGGCACGAATCCCGAGAATATCGGATCGTATCGCAGCCGATGAAGAATTAGTCAAATTAGCCGTTGTGGATAGGTGTCGCGATCCCCTTGAATATCGGATCGAGCAAAGGGGGGAATCAGTCAAAATGACAGTTGGGGACACGTGTCGCTGGATCAGTGCATCTTGGATTGCCGAAGACTAGCTCATGCTTGAACGGGTCAGAGGCTTCGTCGAGCATCAGGGGATCGGATCGGTCTGTGCAGGATAGTAGCGTAAGGACGGATCGAGTCGTGCAAGGGTAGTCGGATCGTTGAAGTTATGGGGGCGATCCGATGAAGTGCGATCCGATGAGGGGCGATCCGGTAAGGGGTGATCCTCTGGTGCGATCCGTTCCTTCATGTACTTAGGGAACGTAGTTTCATACTTTCTTCTTGTGAATGAACCTGGGTGGCTTGGTCAAAAAGCTAGACAACAGAAACCAATTGTTTATAAATATTGATTTACCGTCAGATAAATCGACAGAAAAGAAGTTATAAAAATTATTTTTATAACTGGAAATAGATTTTGAAATATACTTTATTTTGAATAAAGGTTTGTTTAAAAGAAAATAAATATTTATTATTTATTTTATAAGGGAACTCTGATGTTAATCAGAATGATATAAACTGAATAGGAATTAACCTGGCGAATTAAATTTAATAATGGTTTGATAAGGAATAATTAAATAGAATTATTTAAATAAATTATATTATTAATTAATTTGAAAGGGGAAACTAATTGGAATCAGTTAATGGGATAACCGTATTTGAGGTGACTAAGTTGACTATTTTAACTGGAATTAGTTATCGAATTTGTTTGTTTGGATTTATCAAATCGAATAGTTTAAAGAATATTTGGTTTGTTTTAATTGAAGTTTTAAATAGGAATTTACCATTTATTTTAGATAATAAAAAGAATTAACTATTTTATAATAGTAAATGATTAAAGAAAGGTATTATCCTGATTAATAGCAATTTAGCCAAATTAGTTTTAAATGGAATAAGTGTAAGAAGTAATCGATGTTGAAATGAAATCAAATAGAATGGTGGAAGGAGTTTTAAACAACTGTTACATTTAAAACCCGAAATTTTAAAACAAAGAGGATTTTAAGTAAGTATGATTGCTTAGATTAAATGATACTTGAATTAAGGAGAAAAAGATGAAAAGGATTTATAATACTTTTTAAAGAAAGGATTATACATGTATTTCCGAAGTAAGGAAAATAAAAAGAGAATATATGAAAATCTGAAATGGTATTTTCAAGATAAAAGAAAATTGAAATGCTAAGTTTTTTGAATAGTTTATACTAAAGATAGCTGATTATTATATTCAGGTGGTAAAATAAAAAGAAGATTTCATAACGTTGTTCACTTAGAAAAGAGGAGTCGTTCTCCAATATGGTTAATAAGAAATAAAATATTAAATGGTTTTGAAACGACTGGAGAAAAATGAATTTGATATGAGACGAAAGTGAAATAGTTTTGAAAATTTGAAATCGTATATATCAAATGAGTTACATTTGAAAGGATGAAATATTTAAGGGTTTAAGATTAACTATCGTTAATCGTTTTAAAAAGGCCTTGTAGTGTTGATACTAAACTGGTGAACTCATGTCATACACACGATTATTTATTTGATAGTTAAATCACCGACTATCAAAATTGACCCATACGATCGTTGGGAAGGAAAGACCGGGATCGAATTTATATTCGAAAACCATTCCGACCAGCGAATACGTGAAAGAGGATTACTGAAGATGGAGGAATTGAAGACCGTTGATCTTCATAAGCGGAGGAACTACTGATTGGATTTCTCTGGTTTAGCGGCCAGAGATATTTCAACAGTGATTATGTCGTGATTTGAAATCTACGGATTGCAAGGACTTCTCGCTACTGGTCTGGAGGGTGATTCCTAGGATGCAGTAGGAGGGTGATTCCTAGAATGCAGTAGGAGGGTGATTCCTAGAATGCAGTAGGAGGGTGCCTTCGGTTCATCCTGTTCCTGTATGACTTGTATGGACGAGTGTCTGACATAGTATTTCCAAAGGAGATTACGTACGTTAATTTCTTCAAACGTACCATAGTTGATGGCGGAGAAATGGTTTTCTCTAGCCAAATAACTAGAGTATTTTTGTGGACGTCAATTAGTAATATCTAGAGGATCTGACGATGTGGCATTCAAAGTGAATGGTGGCCAGATGTTCGAAAAGAAGTTCTAGCCTCAAGCCTCATCAACCGGGAAATGACAAAAATCGGGCAGGCAGCATGGCTATGTGGGTCGCTCCCATTAGGGTGTATGATCACCTATCTAGAGAAATTCCATTTGTTTCTTTAATCTATTTTTGATGTTGTCCCTTTCCGGGAGGCGGTTGCTGATCCCAACCGTCGGTGATATACATTCAATACACTCAAGCGAAATGAGTGGTCGGTCATGTGTGGGCCGGGTTGCAAGACGTTCTTGTTGAACCCAGTGTATTTGTCTCTAGAGATACACGATCGACAGGTGGTCCCATACCTTGTCAGAGTTGGAATCCAGTCTCCAATAAGCACCTGCAGTTTTGATTGTATTCTATATATATGGAGCGTGAGATGCAAGCGTTCCACTAGATTGATATTTACTTGTATTTAGACATTATTATAATATTAGAGAAGATATTGTTTTCAAAACTGTTTTGGGTTATCGTGATAAAAACCGTCCGTGTTTATGTGTGGATTCGGTCTTACGATTATCTTTTGCTTTTGAAAGATTTTGAACTTTAAAATCATGATTGGATGATTTACCCTTAATATTGTGCGAGTTTATCTCACTCTGGTTCACCAGACTGACCCGGTGTTTTGTAAATGCTCGGGTTAGCCTGGAGTGTACAGGTTCAGGTTATCGAATGCTGTGAAGAGATGGGCTGGAAGAATTCAAACATATGATATTATTCCACTGTGTGGTATATAAGGGCAGATTATTATAACTGTCCAGTGATGTTGATGCACTCTGATGTTGTAAGTTTATTCAAAGCTCTCAATAAAGATTATTTCTATATTATATTTTGTTCCGCTGCGATGTAAGACTTTGTGTTTGTGTTGGTTCTTCTTCTTCTATTCTTATATTTCTTTCTTTCTTATCTCACCCTCCAATTTCTTTCATTGACAATCCGGTGTTCTCGGTGTTTGAAAGGTCGGCATGAGATACAGTAAAGGTATTTATGTCGAATTTCGGGGCCGAAAATACTGGGTCCTTATAGTGGTATCAGAGTTATTGGTTTAGTAATAGCCTTGGCTCTGTGGCATGAATCGATAGAGATAGGGTTAGTAACACCCTAGATTGAGTTTGAGTGTGTGTGTGTATATATATATATATATATATATATATATATATATGGGAGCGTATTTGTAAATTTTATATACAAATGTTTTGTATTGTGTTGTTGATCGGTTCAAGTGTTGAAAAGCGTTGAACTGGTAAGGAACACAATATTGTTTTGTGAAAAGGGGTAAATGAAATAATTTTACCCGAAATTTATTTTTGTATTAAAAGAAAATAATTTTCTCAAATTATTTTGATATAGTGTGTTAACTGATTTGAATGAAATTTAAAATTTGGTTAAAATTTTGAATTGAAACTTCAGTAGGTTAAGTGAAATCGAATTATATAATTAATAATCATATTGAAATTAAATTAAGAAATAATGTTGTAATTTAAATTGAAATTGTGAATTTAATGAACAATAATAAAATAGAATCAATCGAATATTAATTGGGTGATATTTGAATATGTTAAATTAAATTAAATAGTAATAATGAATGTGAATTTAGCTAATTTGATTGAGTTGTTGTGCCTTGATTGTTGATTGATTGTTTTCTGCTTGTCAGACTGGCTGAATAAAATTCATCCATGGGTTGATAAAAAGTATATAAACTGAAACCTAGAGGAAAAGGAAGTATTACTTAAATATTTCATATATGTAATGAATCGAGTTAAGTACAGAAGCCAGAGGACTATGAAGATTGAGTTTGAAGGCGTAAGTTGCACGTAAATTGAGTAGTAGACTCAATCACACTCGAAAAGGGTACGCCTTCGCGAAAATAAAAATTTTGGTTTTGATTTTTGTTTTCCGACCGTGTAGGTCGATATTTCGTGTTTCTGCAATATCCCAAAAGTCCCTCCATGCAAGGAAGAGTCTGCTAAATTTTTCTGAGAATTTAACGCGTTAAAATATTTTCGATAATTTTTGAAAATCTTGTTTTACCAAAATAAATTGGTTTTGATTTGAAATGAAATATATTTTTAAAATTAATGGGATTTACAATAATTTTCTTACCTTAGCAATTTCGAGGACGAAATTATTTTAAGGGGGGAAGAATGTAATGTCCCGTATTTTCTGACCATTTATTTATATATTTAAAATATTTATTTGAGTTTAAATAATGGAATTTGACCATTTTAAATTGAATATTTATATTATATTAATAAAATATTAACGTTCATATATATATTTGATATATTTTAACCAAATTTGTGTTGAAAATTAATCTTAGTCCTGTTGGAAGTCATATGGTATTTCATTTTTAATATATATATACTCGGTAATATCGATTTATTTCAACTATTTTAGAATTTAATATATATTCTATGAAAAGAAAAAGAAAACAACAAAACAAACTAAAGCTTATAGATGCCATATCATAATGAAGAAGTTGAGAGTTGAATCATCAACTTCGGTCACTGTAATCAACAGAGACAAGGACATCTATATTAATTTAGCACTGGTTCTTTGGGAACTTTTATTAGCCAACTCACCCTTAAAGTTCAAAGCGACATAAACCATGTTTTTTTTTTACATCATGCCATGTTCTTTCAATGAGATATAGTGAAAACAAAAAAAAGAATTAAACAGCAAAATACATGTATATATTTATCCATTGAAACCATACAGAGAATGAACAGCAAATGAAAACATAATATACATAAAGTTACATCTGACAATATATTTTCATACATAAGGAAATCTACAACAATATATATGAACATTTCTTTTCACCATCCACAATCAAATTGATACAGCCAATGTATATTTATATACATGGAAATCTCACGTACAAGACAATTAAGAATAGCAGGAAAAAAATCTAAGGCAAAATCTCATAACATCATGCGTTCATCACCGTGGAATCAACCTGAAAAGAAAGTAGAGGAAAATAGCTATGATTAGCTAGAAAGTATAGGTGTAAATATATTTAAAGTTGGAAGATTTCCAATCAGAAATCCAACGAAAAACCCAATCAAATCTGCATATATATATAAATGTATTTAGGAAAAGAGAAAGATATGGATTCAACAAAAATCAAAACAGCTAGAAAAATATGACTAGAACTAGCATATACATGTTTTACCATGCAAAATAGTGGACATGACAATTCCTATTGGTTACAAATCTCGAAATGGATTGGAATAGTAATGCACCAGCTAAACAGGTAGATGGACTAATATAGGCCTAAATCTGAAAACCATGTGAACAAAGGAAAAAATAAAAAAATGAATTAAACTGCTAAGATCTATGCAAATCAGTAATAGGAACAGCTATAAACAACAGTGAAATGTATAGTCGAATCCTTATTAAATGCATACAGTGACGGCCAAAGGAGATATGGTTTCGGAAATCTTTTGTATAAACAAGAAGTCACCATTTACAGTATGGATTGACAATACAATTCAAAAGCTGTATATTTCAAAGACAAGACCATACGATTAAACAATACATAGTTCATCTAATCCTAGAAGGAACAGTTCGGATTTTGCAGGATTGCACGTGGGAAAATCCATCCGCAAATCTACATATTCACTAGTAAACATCACTCACAAATCAAGTCCATCACAAAGATCATAGCAGAACCGAAAATATGGCCTAAGAACTAGGACTGAACAAAACCCCAAATCTATGATTCGAAATCAAATTGACATCGTCCTTATCAAGATAAAACCGCAAGTATAAATAGGGGTTACACACCACATTTCATAACACAACCGAATTTAAATCCTCAAAGAAAACAAAACAGAAAAATAAATATAAACTGAAATTTTATCACAAAGGAAAACTTAGCTTTCTGGGATGGGAGGCTCGGTCTAGTTCTTCACGAACGGCGGAGGAGGGGAAGCCTGAACAGCATCGCCTCTGGTGAGGTTGGGAAGGTGGGGTCCGGTGGTAACGAGCGTCGGCGGCAAGGGTTTAAGGTAGAGGGTTTCCATTTTCTTTTGCTCTGGAAATTTCTTGTTGGCGGCTACGTTTATGAAAGGAATGAAGGGGTCGATGGTTTTAGGGTTACTAATGGGTACGGGTTTGAACTAATGCGGGTTGGGCTGGACGTAAGTAAGGTAAGGCCCATTATTTTTATTTTAAAATTTACTTAGTTTTAATGTTTTATTAAATTTCAAATATTGATTTCGAACGCTCACGAAATCAGATTTCGACGAAACCAAAAACACCGGGACCCTGAAGACGAGTACGACACGATGGATGAGAACTAAGCAGGGCAGACAGCGGCTGGATTTTTCAAATAAATTAAACGCAGTTTAATTTGACTGGAATGGGCCAATTTATTGACAAATCAAACTCGGGGTGAGTTAAACTCACTCAAAACTCTCCACTTATATTTTATATAAGTTGGTTTTACCTTGTGTGTTATTGTTGTTCATGGTCGATTGATTGATATTTATACATTATATGTTGATCGAAATTCTGAAATTAAACGTGTTTAACTTAAGTGAAATTCCAAATCGTTATTTTAACGATTTGATCCAACGGAGGTAACTCACCCTGTTGGTCACATTTATTATAAACATGCTTAATTGTTTGAATTGTTCTGTTATTTGGTTGGTGTTAAATGGTTGTATTTATTATCAGTTAAATGTGATTGATGTGATTGTTGATTTTTGATTGAAAATTTAACATCTGTTTAATTTGGACCAATGAGTGCTATTGGTGGGGTATTTGGCGGCAGTATATGGTCTATGAAACCAATTGTTTATAAATATTGATTTACCGTCAGATAAATCGACAGAAAAGAGGTTATAAAAATTATTTTTATAACTAGAAATAGATTTTGAAATATACTTTATTTTGAATAAAGGTTTGTTTAAAAGAAAATAAATATTTATTATTTATTATTTATTTTATAAGGGAACTCTGATGTTAATCAGAATGATATAAACAGAATAGGAATTAACCTGGAGATTTAAATTTAATAATGATTTGATAAGGAATAATTAAATAGAATTATTTAAATTAATTATATTATTAATTAATTTGAAAGGGGAAACTAATTGGAATCAGTTAATGGGATAACCGTATTTGAGGTGACTAAGTTGACTATTTTAACTGGAATTACTTATCGAATTAGTTTGTTTGGATTTATCGAATCGAATAGCTTAAAGAATATTTGGTTTGTTTTAATTGAAGTTTTAAAAAGGAATTTACCATTTATTTTAGATAATAAAAAGAATTAACTATTTTATAATAGTAAATGATTAAAGAAAGGTATTATCCTGATTAATATCAATTTAGCCAAATTAGTTTTAAATGGAATAAGTGTAAGAAGTAATCGATGTTGAAATGAAATCAAATAGAATGGTGGAAGGAGTTTTAAACAACTGTTACATTTAAAACCCTAAATTTTAAAACAAAGAGGATTTTATGTAAGTATGATTGCTTAGATTAAATGATACTTGAATTAAGGAGAAAAAGATGAAAAGGATTTATAATACTTTTTAAAGAAAGGATTATACATGTATTTCCGAAGTAAGGAAAATAAAAACAGAATATATGAAAATCTGAAATGGTATTTTCAAGATAAAAGAAAATTGAAATGCTAAGTTTTGTGAATAGTTTATACTAAAGATAGCTGATTATTATATTCAGGTGATAAAATAAAGAAGATTTCATAACGTTGTTCACTTGGAAAAGAGGAGTCGTTCTCCAATATGGTTAATAAGAAATAAAATAGTAAATGGTTTTAAAACGACTGGAGAAAAATGAATTTGATATGATACGAAAGTGAAATAGTTTTGAAAATTTGAAATCGTATATATCAAATGAGTTACATTTGAAAGAATGAAATATTTAAGGGTTTAAGATTAACTATCGTTAATCGTTTTAAAAAGGCCATGTAGTGTTGATACTGAACTGGTGAACTCATGTCATACACACAATTATATATTTGATAGTTAAATCACCGACTATCAAAATTGACCCATACGATCGTTGGGACGGAAAGACCGGGATCGAATTTATATTCGAAAACCATTCCGACCAGCGAATACGTGAAAGAAGATTACTAAAGATGGAGGAATTGAAGACCGTTGATCTTCATAAGCAGAGGAACTACTGATTGGATTTATCTGGTTTAGCGGCCAGAGATATTTCAACAGTGATTCTGTCGTGATTTGAAATCTACGGATTGCAAGTACTTCACGCTACTGGTCTGGAGGGTGATTCCTAGGATGCAGTAGGAGGGTGCCTTCGGTTCATCCTGTTCCTGGATGACTTGTATGAACGAGTGTTTGACAGAGTATTTCCAAAGGAGATTACGTACGTTGATTTCTTCAAACGTACCATAGTTGATGGCGGAGAAATGGTTTTCTCTAACCAAATAACTAGAGTATTTTTGTGGACGTCAATTAGTAATATCTAGAGGATCTGACGATGTGGCATTCAAAGTGAATGGTGGCCAGATGTTCGAAAAGAAGTTCTAGCCTCAAGCTTCATCAACCGGGAAATGTCAAAAATCGGGCAGGCAGCATGGCTATGTGGGTCGCTCCCATTAAGGTGTATGATCACCTATCTAGAGAAATTCCATTTGTTTCTGTAGTCTATATTCGATGTTGTCCCTTTCTGGGAGGTGGTTGCTGATCCCAACCGTCGGTGATATACATTCGATACACTCAAACGAAATGAGTGGTCGGTCATGTGTGGGCCGGGTTGCAAGACGTTCTTGTTGAACCCAGTGTATTCTTCTCTAGAGATACACGATCGGCAGGTGGTCGCATACCTTGTCAGAGTTGGAATCCAATCTCCAATAAGCACCTGCAGTTTTGATTGTATACTATATATGTGGAGCGTGAGATGCAAGCGTTCCACTTGATTGATATTTACTTGTATTTAGACATTATTATAATATTAGAGAAGATATTGTTTTCAAAACTGTTTTGGGTTATCGTAAGATAAAAACCGTCCGTGTTTATGTGTGGATTCGGTCTTATGATTATCTTTTGCTTTTGAAAGATTTTGAACTTTAAAATCATGATTGGATGATTTACCCTTAATACTGTGTGAGTTTATCTCACTCTGGTTCACCAGATTGACCCGGTGTTTTGTAAATGCTCGGGTTAGCCCGGAGTGTACAGGTTCAGGTTATCGAATGCTGTGAAGAGATGGGCTGGAAGAATTCAGATGTATGATATTATTCCGCTGTGTGGTATATAAGGGCAGATTATTATAACTGTCTAGTGATGTTGATGTACTCTGATATTGTAAGTTTATTCAAAGCTCTCAATAAAGATTATTTCTATATTATATTTTGTTCCGCTGTGATGTGAGACTCTGTGTTTGTGTTGGTTCTTCTTCTTCTATTTTTATATTTCTTTCTTTCTTATCTCACCCTCCAATTTCTTTCATTGACAATCCTGTGTTCTCGGTGTTTGAAAGGTCGACATGAGATACAGTAAAGGTATTTATGTCGAATTTCGGGGCCGAAAATACTGGGTTGTTACATTAACTCAGTTCGATACTAAGTTTATAAAATCGGTTTCGAACTGTAAACTCAGTTCTAGCTGAGTTACACTGAGTTTCGAACCGAGTTTATAAATTCTGTTTTTGAACTGAGTCCAGTTCGAAATTGATTTTATAAACTTGGTTAGAAACTGAGTTTATCTTAGTTGGAACTGAGTTTACAATTCGAAACCGGGTTTATAAACTCAGTTTTGAACTGAGTTAAACTCAATACCAAACTAATTTTATGAACTTAGTATCAGACTGTGTTAATAACTCAGTCTTATATTTATGAAAACATCAAATCTGTTCTTTAAAATGCAAAATTCTGAATTTTGTATTTCAAAGAACAGATTTGATGTTTGCATAAATATAAGATTGAATTTTGTATTTCAAAGAACAGTTCGGTACTGAGTTCAACTCAGTTTGAAACTGAGTTTTTAACACAGTCTGATGCTAAGTTTATAAAATCAGTTCGGTACAGAGTTTAACTTAGTTCAAAACTGAGTTTATAAACTTGGTTTCGAACTGTAAACTCAGTTCCTACTGAGTTAAACTCAGTTTCCAACTCATATATATGTATATATATATATATTGAAAAAAAAAACATTGAAGTTTATATGATATTAATAACAACCTAAACCGTTCAAACTTGAATTTGCTTGATCTGCATTGTGAAAGCAGATGGTACCTTGAAAGGGGGAATAAATCGAGGAGGAGTCATGTACTACAACAATATCATCAATGAGCTATTAAAAAATGGTGAGAATTAGAAAGTTTGCATATGTCGTAACATGCATGTTTAATTTTACATCAAATTTACATGTGATTTACATTGTAGGTATAACGCCATTTATTACACTCTTCCATTAGGATGTCCCACAAGCTTTGGAAGATAAATATGGCGGTTTCCTTGTAAAAAAATTGTGTAAGAATTTAATTCACATCGAGCACCATTTTCTTTATTTACAACTATTATACGGGTCTCCTTAAGAGTAATATGATAAATGAATGATAATATGTTTTATAGAACATAAATTCAACAAAAAGGTAAATATAAAAAATTTTAAAATTTCATGTCATAAGTCATAACACTTATTTGCACCTCGTAAACTTGTACCCCTCAACCATAACTTAAGATCGTTGTAGTTGAATTAGTTAGTTGAGCAAGGTTGTCATGGTGTGCACTTAAGCATGCTTAGACAGTAGAAACTCGATTGCGGACTGAGGTATCGTGCCTGAGTTTGCAAACTCAGTCTGGACTGAGTTTGCAAACTCAATCGTGGACTGAGTACAAACTCAGTTCCGGAGTCGCGGACTGAGTGCAAACTCAGTTCCGGACTGAGTGCAAACTCAGTTCCGGACTGAGTTTGCAAACTCAATCGCAGATTGAGTGCAAACTCAGTCACGGACTTAGTGCAAACTCAGTTGCGGACTGAGTGCAAACTCAGTTCCGGACTGAGTTTGCAAACTCAGTCGCGGACTGAGTACAAACTCACTTCCGGACTGAGTACGCAAACTCTCACCTGTGAATTATAAATATCACAAATATCCAAATTTGGCAGGAATGTTCCGAATTTTTAACAGCCAAAAGTAAATTAAAACTCAGTCCCAGACTGAGTACGCAAACTCAGTCGCGGACTGAGTACAAACTCACTTCTGGACCGAGTACGCAAACTCTCACCTATGAATTATAAATATCACAAATATCCAAATTTGGCAAGAATGTTCCAGATTTTTAGCAGCCAAAAGTAAATTAAAACTCAGTCCCAGACTGAGTACGCAAACTCAGTCACGGACTGAGTACAAACTCACTTTCGGACTGAGTACGCAAACTCTCACCCATGAATTATAAATATCACAAATATCCAAATTAGGCAGGAATGTTCCGGATTTTTAACAGCCAAAAGTAAATTAAAATTTGTGTACTCGTACTGCACATGAATAATCAGTCATATGGCATTGTTGTTACATTGAGCTATTTAAAGTTGTAGTATTATCATGAATAGTTATTATACTTCTTCTCAAGTTTTATCCTCTGTAACTAAATATGTATTTAATGTAAATTTACTTATATAGGTATGGGAGGGAAGAATATGGTGCATAATAGTGACAACGATGACGACGATGAAGATGAAGATGGCAAAGGGAAATCTAGGTGTTGAACAATCAGGTGTAATTATACATTTAAAAAGTGTTTGTGTGCTTATATCTTTAGAAAAGAGAGAACTGGTTGTAATTGATCAGTAAAATAATCAAAGGCCACTGGTTCTGTTTTATCATAGCTAAATTATTATTGTATATACTTAATATATTGTTGAATAATATCGATCGAATACTCATTTCAATTGCTATTTCAAGTTTTTCACTTCGATAATGGTCCTTGATTTGTATCATGTTTCATTCAATTTGGTCTTGATCGGTTATGTGAGATTTTGTTCTGATATAAATTCTGTGATATTTGTTGTATTCAAATTGTTTTAATTTTGGAGCTCTTGCTGTAATTTTTTATAAATTAGATACGGCTTAAAACCGTATCGATCTATGAAGCTGATAGTGCCATCATGCTAAATTGATACGGTTTTAAGCCGTATCAATTAAGAAATTTGATACGGCTTTAAGCCATATCAAATACATCAATTGATACGGTTTTAAGCTGTAACACCCCGCCTCCACTAGGGTCACTCGCAAAGGAATGCACTAGCTTTAGAGAGGCATTATTGGTAAACATGCACAGAAATATCACAAGACAGAACATATAAAATAGCGGAAGTAAAATCAAACTTTCATAACATGAATAAATAAGGTCTAAAGCCTTTTACATCAGAGTACATCGAAAACCTGTCTTGCAATAGATAAAGAAGCATAAAGACTTTTTCATAAATTATTCCCCAAGAAAGAAAACAGTAAAGTAGCCATAGCCAAGAGAAGTCCAAGCCATCCATGATGACCTTCAAGCAGAAGAAGTCCGAACTAAACAACAGTGTTTCCTCCCTGTAACCTGGGGGGGGGACGGAAGAAAAGAGGCGAAACAAAACGGGTCAGTCAAAAAGACTGAGTAAGCCCTATCTACTATTAGCATAAAAACTAGTAAAGTTAACTGACATGAGAAACTGAGATGAACATAAGCATGATGACAAGATAGATAAGCTAAATCAAAATAACAGGGTGAACTACTGAACTCAGATAAACTAAGGTGTCATGATAAATTACGATGTCAAGATAAAACAAGGTATCCCATCGTCAGGTTCCTATCAAGTATAATATCCCCAAGATATCTATCACGTATAACATCCCATGGTATCTATCCTGTCTTTTAGCTCTGCACCTACCGTACTAGTATCCCCACCGTATCATGTGTTAACCATGAATGACCCTTACTCAAAAGTCGTGTAATGGTCTATGTCAACCTAATATATCGCATATATAGGTTACTCAACTCGTATGTTTTATTCCATGTAAATGTTCAGTCCCTTGCCGTAGACCATACGGGCTTTCCCATGAGATTCTATATTACTTTAACATAGTTCCATGATCCTTAAGATCGGTTTGGACTGTTACCCTAAACCTAGCTAGGGTCTTCCAACATGAATTATCGTTTGTACAACTAGGACTTATGCTACCTAGGGCTACTAGGGATTATGCTTACCTATTGCACTTTTTCGTATCTCGGTTTGGGTTCAACCACCTAGGGCCACTAGGGATTACGCTAACCGTCAACCGCGCCCTTTTTCCCACGCATATATCGTGAATCATTTTTCCATGACTGTATGCACATGTATCACATCGTGCCATCCGAGTCCTGTCACAGGGCAAATCAAGAAGTACAGGACTCGGTCGGGAGCTTTAGATTTATCTGCCGATGCAGATGCTAAGGTCTGTTTTTTCCTATACGTGGCTATGGTCCCACGAGACCACTCCCTCAACTAGTGAAAGACAAGACAGGATAAATCCTGTATGAGAACACAACACTGGCCAACCCACATCCAAGCCTTACCGCAACCATAATTAGATAGCAATTATGGTCTTTTGGGTGTTCTCTGCCTTTCCGTACGTACACGCTTGACCAAAGATGGTAGGTAGCCTGACGAAATGCTATCTAGGGTACGACCGTGTATCGTCGACTATCCCCTATCCATCCCCGTCTTTAGGTCGCTCGTATAGCAACCAAGGCATACTCTTGGTTCTTCTAACGCAGACCTTAACCTCTCATGAGCCTAGTATAATCACCTGGCAGCTCATAGAGGGATACCAAGAATACCCTCACGTTCCCCGAAGCCGCTGCTTCGTTACCCAGTTCGCTGGAGCCTTTATCCAAATCAGATACTTGCTCCTACTCGTATACTTAAACGATGACCTACCGTATTAGGTTACTCATCTATCTATGAACTGGTCCAAACTTCCTTGACTAAGAATCATTACTTAGTTATTCTTCAACTAAGGTTTAACACTTAGCCTTATTCCCGCTATCCTTGCTAACTACGGTTATCCACCTAATCCTCAGAACTAGGGTTTACATAATGGATTAAGTGTCACTTAAGTTCATGACTTAACCCGTCTACAAATCATGTCAAAATTGGCTAAGTATCCAAGTTCAAGACTTAACCCTACAAACCATGCTCAAGTTGGTTAAGTATATTAAGCAATTCACGACTTAACCTCGTCCAATTATCATTCTAGATTGGTTAAGTATATATTAACTTGACCCTATCAATTTACTTAGTCAAATCGGTCAAATGTATTCAAGCGATTCGTGACTTAGCCTTATCATGTTTTCACGTTATATTGGTTAAGTATTGGTTAACTTAACCACAATAAATTAAGGAGTTAGATTGGTTAAGTATAGGTCACTTAACCACATCAATTCATCATGTTTAGACTAGTTAAGTGTTTAACTTAACCCCATTAAACTACCAAGTGGGATTAATTAAGTCTAGGCTAACTTAACCCCATCCGATTTCCATGTTTAGACTAGTTGAGTCTAATCTTAACCCCATCCGTTAACCGTATTTTTCGGTTAAGCGTCATTAAGAAAACTTACTTAACCTTACCAAGTTATCGCGTTGGATTGATTAAGTGTTGGTTAACTTAACCCCGTCCACTAGTCATATAAAAATGGTTAAGTGTCATTAGGCAAATCAAGTTACTTAACCTACCCAACCTTGTCATGTTTTGTTAAGTATCATTAGCCTAATCAAATTACTTAACCCATTTGTCCATGTCATATTTGGTTAAGAGTCATTAATCAAATTAACTTAACCCTATCATGTGGCATTAATTACTTAATGCACCTTCACCTCTCACATTAGACTTTGTTGTGGTTACTAGTTAAGCCGGTCGGTTCCGGGTAGCTTTACACCACAACTTGGTCTAACCTCGGGTTCAAGCACAACATGACTAACTTCTCACATTGGGTCCTATTGTTTGCAACTACTAGTTAGGCCGGTCGGTTCTGGGTAGTTTTACGTTGCAAACTCAACCCAACCTCGAGTTGGCCACACTTATATTATCTAAGTGTCATGTCCATTATGTTTCCAACACATATTACAAGTTTTCAAGCAATTGGGTAGACCTAACTTAATAGGTAAATTCCCAATGGGTAGACCTAACTTAATAGGTAAATTCCCAAGCTTATGTTTTCAAGCATACTTACATGTCAACTTCCATGTTATATTTCAAGTCATGTTTTCAAGTATAAACACATGTCATATTTAACGTTACATGTTGTCATGTTTATGCCCTTTTACCCAAATCATGTTCATGTCATTATGTTTTCCCATAATGTGACCCCAACGCTTTTAAACTCGCATAATGGATTCAAAGAAGGAACTTGTCAAAGGCATGACAAAAATGGATATTAAGCCACAAGTTAATCATGGTGGCAAATGAGGCACAAATGTGTTCATTAGCTTGCATGTTACATTTTTAAGCCTAAAAAACATGCATAAACCCAAACTTGGCACATAAGCAAATCATGGTGACAAAAGACATGGAATGATGACTAGTAACTCGCATATATCATCATATAAGGGTTATGACTTCATATGCAAGTTGACATAAAGGTTATGAGGGTTCTCATGTTGCATAATGCAACATTTCAACATAAAGGTTGTAGCTTTTGGCCCACAAGATCAAGATAATGACTTCATAAACTTGCACGACATGATAGCATGTATCATACTCAATGATCAAACCCAAACTTGCAACATGAACATTTAACTTCATAATTAATATCTAAGAGTAGGGAAAGGGCTTACATTGCTATGAAGGCACAAATCGATTAAATTAAAGATTGAAACAAAGCCTATGCATGCCATCATTCAAAAACCCAAAGATGAAAGCTCCAAATCAATAAAAAAAAACCATCTTGATGAACAAAGGTCAAAGCTTTAGCCTTGAAATCAACTTGAGAAGCTCTCATACTAACATAGGGACTCTCTAACACTCACATGATCATGAAACCTCTCAAAGAAATGAAGTGGAGGCTAGGATTTTGAGTGGAGGCCATGAGAGGAGCAATTTTGCCATAGTTTAGTTGTAGGAATGAATAATGAGGGTTTTAGGAGAGGGTTAGGGGTCTTTTTATAGAAGACTAGGATAGTTTTAGCCATAGGATAAACCCTAGAACTAATCCTAGCCTTTAAAGCATGTCTTGGGGAAGAAGTCAAGTCTAAAAAATGGAGTGGTGTCTTAACCAGGCCTAAAAATGGAGTGGTGTCTTAATTGGGCTGAATTTCAAATCTGTTTTCGGATTTGAATTTTCGTGAAACTTTGCGAGGCCATATCTCGGTCATACGAACTCCGATTTTCGAAAACTCGGACTCTATTTCGCGTATTTTTCCGAGATGAACGCAATGGTATAGCCCGTTTCCCTTGATTCAGATTTTACAGTTTAATTCTGCCTCCATTTATGTTATAACAGGTTATTGAAAATACGGGTTGTTAAATTCTCCCTACCTTTTAGGATTTCGTCCCCGAAATCTCCAAGTTAGGAAGAACATATCCTACCATCCATCATCCATCTACTCAAAACATCATCCACAAGCAACCATTGTCCTTAGATGATTTCTAATGCTGTATGAATATATGCAAAACGTGTGTGTACATGTTCCTTAGCTAATGCTAATGATCAGGCCTGAATAATCTTTCTAATGCAAAATATGTATAGTGCCATGAATCCAACATGTATGCAAATAATCCTAGTCATATGGATACTATATGCGTGCACAATCATTCATTCATATGCAACAACCGCATGATAATACATTCGATTTCATCCATAAACAAGTATAAATACTCGTGCATATGCAATATGAAATGTGACCGAGTCGAGCTAGTATCTAATGTGTATTCGCGCATCCACGGGCAACCACTTGCAACCATATCAATCATAACATGTTTCAAATACATGTTTACATCCATAGGGTTCTACCTAGAATTACCTGAAACAGGGTCGAGAAGATAAACAGGACAAACTCCTTACAGGGTTTGTAACGGAGAATAGGACCGAGAGGATGTCCACAAAAGATAGCCTACAAGTAAGCTCTACAGAAAACAGGGATCAAGGATATACTCCCAAAAGGAGATATCATGCGCGTATCCAGTCTTTGACCATCAAAGTCGTCTTTTAACTTCGCGATTTTGTAGCTTCTTATTCCTGTTTCCATAACATGAGCTGGAACTCATTTCTTCGTCGCCTCTCGTTCCACTTGCACTTATCCTTTTCCTAGAATACTTGATGCAAACATGACTGCGTACTCATGATCTCATGCAAGCTTTCCAAAATTCACTAGTGAATCTTGGATCTCGTTTATAAACTATAAGGCATTCCATGTAGAAGAACTTTCTCTTGAAAGTAAACAGATGTCAATCAGGTTATCATGCGCACTTACTAGGGTGATCTCTATAACCCATGCATAAATGAAGTAAACCATCCGTCTTATTGGCGAACACCACTCGATCGGGCTTCAAATTTCCAATAAAGGCATCAAGGGATTCTAAGTAACTAGTCATGCCAGAACCTCAAAAAGGTTACACGATACTTCGAGGGCATTACCAAGGCTAGTCAAAAGGTCTAACTACCCTCCTATCAAAACCGAGAGTGGCACCCCCTACTGGATAACCACTTCATCCCTAGAATCCATCCATAGCTTATAAACATAAGCATTATTTCCAAACTCAACACTTGGCATAGACATTCTCAAATCCAAACAAGTCATGTATAAATGGACTGATTCTCCAATAGGACTTTGAGACAAAAATGGGATTCTCTATTACGCTAGTACTTAAGGTGCAGAGACTCAACTATCGAAGCAGACTTAAATGATACGAACAACGAAGTCCTAACGGGATGATAGAGAAGAAAAGCTAAACCTTTAACAAGATCGTTACCCTCCTTCCGAGGTACTCTAGAAATGAGAGCATACTACTGCCCTCCCGATGATCTTGTCCTTGTCCCATAATACTTAACTATCCGCCCCGTTTTACCATGCCAAAGGTACTCTCTCGTCATGGGTTTCATTGTTCATCTTTCTCCCTCCTTTGAGGACTAAGCCATACCAACAAGTTGCTCATCCTTAAGCACGTATCCTTTATCCTTCTTTCTCACGATCCTTTCTTATAACGCGGCCACTGGTCTCTCGAGAACCACCTCCATCGTATGGAAAGCACTTTCGTAGGTAGAAAAGACTAGTCGCAGTTAAAACTACTGTGACTACAGATGGAGGAAAGAAAGGAAAAGAGACTCAATTAAGGAAACAAGGATAGTGCTAATGGCCTTTGGGGAATAGCCTTTTTCTTTTACAAGAAAATTTTCTTGAAAAATGCTTCTTTGTAAACGGTTTTTTTTTTCAAATAGTTTTCAGAAGGTCTTTAAAAACTTTTGCCCAGTCTGGTAACCTTCTGCTCTAATACCACGTGTAACACCCCGCCTCCGCTAGGGTCACTCGTAAAGGAATGCACTAGCTTTAGAGAGGCATTATTGGTAAACATGCACAGAAATATCACAAGACAGAACATATAAAATAGCGGAAGTAAAATCAAACTTTCATAACATGAATAAATAAGGTCTAAAGCCTTTTACATCAGAGTACATCGAAAACCTGTCTTGCAATAGATAAAGAAGCATAAAGACTTTTTCATAAATTATTCCCCAAGAAAAAAAACAGTAAAGTAGCCATAGCCAAGAGAAGTCCAAGCCATCCATGATGACCTTCAAGCAGAAGAAGTCCGAACTAAACAACAGTGTTTCCTCCCTGTAACCTGGGGGGAAACAGAAGAAAAGAGGCGAAACAAAACGGGTCAGTCAAAAAGACCGAGTAAGCCCTATCTACTATTAGCATAAAAACTAGTAAAGTTAACTGACATGAGAAACTGAGATGAACATAAGCATGATGACAAGATAGATAAGCTAAATCAAAATAACAGGGTGAACTACTGAACTCAGATAAACTAAGGTGTCATGATAAATTATGATGTCAAGATAAAACAAGGTATCCCATCGTCAGGTTCCTATCAAGTATAATATCCCCAAGATATCTATCACGTATAACATCCCATGGTATCTATCCTGTCTTTTAGCTCTGCACCTACCGTACTAGTATCCCCACCGTATCATGTGTTAACCATGAATGACCCTTACTCAAAAGTCGTGTAATGGTCTATGTCAACCTAATATATCGCATATATAGGTTACTCAACTCGTATGTTTTATTCCATGTAAATGTTCAGTCCCTTGCCGTAGACCATACGGGCTTTCCCATGAGATTCTATATTACTTTAACATAGTTCCATGATCCTTAAGATCGGTTTGGACTGTTACCCTAAACCTAGCTAGGGTCTTCCAACATGAATTATCGTTTGTACAACTAGGACTTATTCTACCTAGGGCTACTAGGGATTATGCTTACCTATTGCACTTTTTCGTATCTCGGTTTGGGTTCAACCACCTAGGGCCACTAGGGATTACGCTAACCGTCAACCGCGCCCTTTTTCCCACGCATATATCGTGAATCGTTTTTCCATGACTGTATGCACATGTATCACATCGTGCCATCCGAGTCCTGTCACAGGGCAAATCAAGAAGTACAGGACTCGGTCGGGAGCTTTAGATTTATCTGCCGATGCAGATGCTAAGGTCTGTTTTTCCCATACGTGGCTATGGTCCCACGAGACCACTCCCTCAACTAGTGAAAGACAAGACAGGATAAATCCTGTATGAGAACACAACACTGGCCAACCCACATCCAAGCCTTACCGCAACCATAATTAGATAGCAATTATGGTCTTTTGGGTGTTCTCTGCCTTTCCGTACGTACACGCTTGACCAAAGATGGTAGGCAGCCTGACGAAATGCTATCTAGGGTACGACCGTGTATCGTCGACTATCCCCTATCCATCCCCGTCTTTAGGTCGCTCGTATAGCAACCAAGGCAAACTCTTGGTTCTTCTAACACAGACCTTAACCTCTCATGAGCCTAGTATAATCACCTGGCAGCTCATAGAGGGATACCAAGAATACCCTCACGTTCCCCGAAGCCGCTGCTTCGTTACCCAGTTCGCTGGAGCCTTTATCCAAATCAGATACTTGCTCCTACTCGTATACTTAAACGATGACCTACCGTATTAGGTTACTCATCTATCTATGAACTGGTCCAAACTTCCTTGACTAAGAATCATTACTTAGTTATTCTTCAACTAAGGTTTACCACTTAGCCTTATTCCCGCTATCCTTGCTAACTACGGTTATCCACCTAATCCTCAGAACTAGGGTTTACATAATGGATTAAGTGTCACTTAAGTTCATGACTTAACCCGTCTACAAATCATGTCAAAATTGGCTAAGTATCCAAGTTCAAGACTTAACCCTACAAACCATGCTCAAGTTGGTTAAGTATATTAAGAAATTCACGACTTAACCTCGTCCAATTATCATTCTAGATTGGTTAAGTATATATTAACTTGACCCTATCAATTTACTTAGTCAAATCGGTCAAGTGTATTCAAGCGATTCGTGACTTAGCCTTATCATGTTTTCACGTTATATTGGTTAAGTATTGGTTAACTTAACCACAATAAATTAAGGAGTTAGATTGGTTAAGTATAGGTCACTTAACTACATCAATTCATCATGTTTAGATTAGTTAAGTGTTTAACTGAACCCCATTAAACTACCAAGTGGGATTAATTAAGTCTAGGCTAACTTAACCCCATCCGATTTCCATGTTTAGACTAGTTGAGTCTAAACTTAACCCCATCCGTTAACCGTATTTTTCGGTTAAGCGTCATTAAGAAAACTTACTTAACCTTACCAAGTTATCGCGTTGGATTGATTTAGTGTTGGTTAACTTAACCCCGTCCACTAGTCATATAAAAATGGTTAAGTGTCATTAGGCAAATCAAGTTACTTAACCTACCCTACCTTGTCATGTTTTGTTAAGTATCATTAGCCTAATCAAATTACTTAACCCATTTGTCCATGTCATATTTGGTTAAGAGTCATTAATCAAATTAACTTAACCCTATCATGTTGCATTAATTACTTAATGCACCTTCACCTCTCACATTAGACTTTGTTGTGGTTACTAGTTAAGCCGGTCGGTTCCGGGTAGCTTTACACCACAACTTGGTCTAACCTCGGGTTCAAGCACAACATGACCAACTTCTCACATTGGGTCCTATTGTTTGCAACTACTAGTTAGGCCGGTCAGTTCCGGGTAGTTTTACGTTGCAAACTCAACCCAACCTCGAGTTGGCCACACTTATATTATCTAAGTGTCATGTCCATTATGTTTCCAACACATATTACAAGTTTTCAAGCAATTGGGTAGACCTAACTTAATAGGTAAATTCCCAATGGGTAGACCTAACTTAATAGGTAAATTCCCAAGCTTATGTTTTCAAGCATACTTACATGTCAACTTCCATGTTATATTTCAAGTCATGTTTTCAAGTATAAACACATGTCATATTTAACGTTACATGTTGTCATGTTTATACCCATTTACCCAAATCATGTTCATGTCATTATGTTTTCCCATAATGTGACCCCAACGCTTTTAAACTCGCATAATGGATTCAAAGAAGGAACTTGTCAAAGGCATGACAAAAATGGATATTAAGCCACAAGTTAATCATGGTGGCAAATGAGGCACAAATGTGTTCATTAGCTTGCATGTTACATTTTTAAGCCTCAAAAACATGCATAAACCCAAACTTGGCACATAAGCAAATCATGGTGACAAAAGACATGGAATGATGACTAGTAACTCGCATATATCATCATATAAGGGTTATGACTTCATATGCAAGTTGACATAAAGGTTATGAGGGTTCTCATGTTGCATAATGCAACATTTCAACATAAAGGTTGTAGCTTTTGGCCCACAAGATCAAGATAATGACTTCATAAACTTGCATGACATGATAGCATGTATCATACTCAATGATCAAACCCAAACTTGCAACATGAACATTTAACTTCATAGTTAATATCTAAGAGTAGGGAAAGGGCTTACATTGCTATGAAGGCACAAATCGATTAAATTAAAGATTGAGACAAAGCCTATGCATGCCATCATTCAAAAACCCAAAGATGAAAGCTCCAAATCAATAAAAACCCCATCTTGATGAACAAAGGTCAAAGCTTTAGCCTTGAAATCAACTTGAGAAGCTCTCATACTAACATAGGGACTCTCTAACACTCACATGATCATGAAACCTCTCATAGAAATGAAGTGGATGCTAGGAATTTGAGTGGAGGCCATGAGAGGAGCAATTTTGCTATAGTTTAGTTGTAGGAATGAATAATGAGGGTTTTAGGAGAGGGTTAGGGGTCTTTTTATAGAAGACTAGGATAGTTTTAGCCATAGGATAAACCCTAGAACCAATCCTAGCCTTTAAAGCATGTCTTGGGGAAGAAGTCAAGTCTAAAAAATGGAGTGGTGTCTTAACCAGGCCTAAAAATGGAGTGGTGTCTTAATCGGGCTGAATTTCAAATCTGTTTTCGGATTTGAATTTTCGTGAAACTTTGCGAGGCCATATCTCGGTCATACGAACTCCGATTTTCGAAAACTCGGACTCTATTTCGCGTATTTTTCCGAGACGAACGCAATGGCATAGCCCGTTTCCCTTGATTCAGATTTTACAGTTTAATTCTGCCTCCATTTATGTTATAACAGGTTATTGAAAATACGGGTTGTTACATAAGCCGTATCAAAATCATAAATTGATACGGCTTGAAACCGATTCAAATTACCAATTTGATACGGTTTTAAGCCGTATCAATTTATGATTTTGATACGGCTTAAAACAGTATCAAAGTAACAAAGACGCCATTTTTTGATACGGCTTAAAACCGTATAAAATCAATTTTGATACGGCCAAGAGCACTACCAAATTGGCATTTCTGGTGTACTGCGAACCTACGATTTGTGTAAGAGAATTCTGACAATCCAATAGCATAGCAGAATACATACAGAAATATATTCAAGAAAAATATAGTATGCAAAAAAAATAAGAACACACAATTTATAGTGGTTCGGTTCGGATTGAACTTACATCCACTTTGAAGGCTTTGATTATTTTATTCATGAAGGAGCTTACATAGGAAATCCCCAAATTGATTTACAAATTAGGGTTTGCTCTACGGGAAATGAGAGCAAGGTTGAGGAATCAAAAAGTCCCCCAAAATGTGACCCTTGGGGTCTTATTTATACAGAATTCGGGGGCCCTTCTGCTGTTGGTCCATTGGGCTTGCAAAAGCCTCTGTTGGCCGCTTTTCTCCTTGGTCTCGGATGTTTAGCTTCTGACCGCCTTTGCGGTGCTGATTGTAGCTTCTGGAGTGAGTGTCTCGGTCAGTTGGAGCTTCTTCGAGATTGATATGAGCTTGTCGATGCAAATGGCTTTTGGAAGACGCTTGTGCTCCCGGTTATGGCATCCGGGTGTAGTCTTCCAGTTTTCTCATGAATACTTAGAGGAGCTTGCCCTCGTGATGTATGTATATAGCTTCCGATGGAGCTTTCGGATGATGTCTAGCCTTTCGGAGGGTAACTTCATGTATTTTACCTATTGTTTAGTAGAACGACCTTCCGGTGCTTGGATATTTCGGGGGCTAGTTCCGAATAGCCCTTAGGTGCTTTAGGTTTGGTGTCTTTAATGCCTTAATCTCCTGATGTATTGGTGTTAAGCAGGTTAACACCGACAACCCTTCCGTCATTCTGGGTTCTGATTAGCGGAGCTCTTCCCTCCCTCTTTCTTAACTTCTGACTTAGATGACTTTTCGTTATGGAACTACCCTCAAATAGACCCTGTCGGGTACCACCTGTCGGATAGACCCTATAGGTATTACGTTTCCTTTGAGTTCTCTCTGGTGTTTGTCTTTTTTCTTTCGGAGGATTCTTCGGTGCTTGTGTTCATCCGATACCCCTCTACCATCAGTCTGTTTATGGGTCAATTTTGGTAGTAACACCCCTCTTATCATCGACTCCCGGTATTATTTGGAATGCATCCGGGACCGTTTCTCTGTATCTCATTAGGTGTCGGTGCTACCCTTTAAGTGTCTTTTTTATTACCCTCAATCTTCTACTATTGGTGTTGGACCGATATCCTTGTGCCCAAGTGTTGTTGCTCGTTCAACTTGAATCCTCCTTATTGCTGGTATTTGCTTTTTGGTTTGTTGCCGGGTCTTGGACTCTGTTTCCAGTAGCTCCTTAGTTTTGCTCCTTTTCTTCATGATCCTAGTTTCACTGTCTGAAGCCTCTGTTCTTTCATCTTTGGAGCCTCTACTTCTTTATACTTGGCCAGTGCAAATTTTGGTGTTAACAACTAACTTTTGGCATGTTCCCTGCTATGTTGGTTGGATGCAGCATGAAGCCTCACTTTAGAACTTGGTGAATGTCATTCTCTTATGTTATGTGTTTTGCTTTGTTTGGCACTTGTAATCTTTTAATTATGTAATCAGCTTGTATGTGAATCTTGTTTGCTTTAGGCGGTGTTTCTTCCCTACGTAGAAGTATGCTTTTTTGTTGTAGCAAATATACATCGTGTATATCTCCTACAATCCTTGTATTTATTATTTTTATAATAAAAGTTTGTTATGGATCACTTTAAAAACTGGTCGACCCTATGCAAAAAAAATTACAAATCAATAATTAGTAAATACTGAATATATAACTAAATAGTAAATTAATCAACAATAATTGATTATTAATTATTAAACTACAGTAATTACTAAATAATTATTATTAAAATTATAGATTAACTAAATATATTGAATGTTTATCTTTGATTATTACATAATAATTTTTAAAATTTAATTATTAACCATCAATTATTTAATAGTATTAATGACTAATTATTTAATGATTGTACTTAATTATATTTATTAATTATTTTATGTAATTAATAAATATTAAATTTAATTTAATAGTAATTAATAATTAACCATAAAAAAGTATTAAATATAATTTTTCATTGATTATAAATACTAAATAATAATTATGAATGATTTATTATTAATAATTAATTATTTTAAATTTCAAATTATGTTTTGTACAAGTTGACGTTTATAATTGTTATTTATAAATTTAAGTATTATTGGTTATTAACTACAAACTATCAATTATCAATTACCAGTTATCAATTATTAGTTATATTAAATTATAAATTTTTTAATATTTAATATATATTATTATATACTCTTTTTTATCAGAAATTATTATTATTATTATTAATTATTGAATATTAATAAATAATAATAATTACAATGAGCATTTTATGATCATTGTAAAATTGACATCAGTCAAAACTGGTATTTTGTGACCATTGTAAAATTGGAACCGATACAACGAGCGTTGCAAATTAAGCACCAATTAAAATGAGCAATTTGTGACCATTGTAAAATTGACATCTATTACAACAGGCATTTTGTGAATATTATAAAAAAATTACCTGTTACAATGAGCATGAGAGAACCGTTGTTATAGCATTCTATTACAACGACCATGTTAGACCAAATTATGGCTCTAACACCCAAATTGTCTAAAATTGCAGAGAATAATAACTAGAAATGAAAGAAAATGCAACCAACACACCAAATTTATAGTGGTTCGGCGTTAATGAGCCTACGTCCACTTTATATATCTTTGATTATACATTGAATGCAAGTACAATCAATGATTTCTCTCAATCTAACTTTTACAATGATGATTCACTCAGTAATTTCGAGATAATACTAACTAGAAATAATGGAAAAGCAGTAATCGTGGAAACAATACTCAGAATTGCCAAAAAGATCCTGAAAATGCCAATATGGGGCTTTTTATAGGTGATATCTGCAGGCGGTTCGTGAAGATACATGGCACGGATCCCGAGGATCTCAGACCGGTTCGTAGCTTGATGAAGAAATAGTCAAAATGGCGGTTATGGACAGGTGTCGCAAGATCCTTCATTCTCGGTTCGTGAATGACCAAGCCTTGGCCACCATTCTCTGGTCGAAGGGTCGGTTTGTGACTCTATATCACGAACGGGTCGTAGGTAGCTTCTCACAAGCAGGTTGTAGTGACCCGTTACTTCCCCGTGAAGGAAAGCGCGGATACTTTGAGAATAGGACAAAATAGAACGCAAACGGAAGAACATTTCATTGTTATTTACAACAATTCCATCAGATACAAGAATATACAGAGTATAAATAAATATTATACAATAGAAAAATATCAGAGATTACAATAAATTACATAGCAGCGGAAAAATATACAAAACACATCTGAAAGTAATACACGGATACAGAGCTTTCCGAGCATCGTTCCAGCTGTTAATCAGGATCCTGTGAATATAAATCTGCAAAACCAAAACTACTAGCTGCCCGTGTAGGAAATTGGGGCACCCAGAGTTTAGGTTAAAACAATAAACTCCAGGTCAGTCATGTGACTGGTGTGAGAACTAAAACAGTTATTAATCTTTATTTTAAAGTTCGGTAAATCAAGGGACCACGCCGTATAACACGGAACGGGTTTCCTCCCAAGAATACCAGTGCATAAAACAAACAACGCAATGCTAAATAAAGATAAATGAAGCTATTATAAGACCCAGGTCCCATCACACAATGCAACGCAAGCCGGAGGATAGGGTTTTTACCTTATAATAGCCAAAGCATGCTTGATACGTTTAAAACACATTATTTGATACTATTATAAGTGTATAGTGTCAAAACAATTTCAATCATAAATATCAATCATAGACGGCATAAGTGCCCCATCCCACTATGTCGCCATACTAGGCTCTACAAATAAAACTGAAACACACGTATTGGAAATTGGATTCCATCATGAGTCGAGGCAAGGGGCAAGCTCCTCTCCGATTCGAGACACTCTAGCAAATGTCTCAGGACCCCACTATGATCCTTGGATCTTCAGGGCCGGTCCTCTCTTACTTTTGAGGATTGGCAATTCCTGAACACACGTTTCCCGGTCCTTACAGACCTATATCCGAGGCGCCTCGTATCCAACAACCACACAGGTGAAAAGTATATAAATGTCAGGGCTTGTAGGTCACTGACACCACCTTAGCTAGAAAGAAACGTCGTGCTCTCCCTGCAGTCACTATCCCGTTTTTGACTCATACCGAGGTGTGAGGCTCGCGAATTCACGTTATACACAAAGCTGCGCCACACAGGCCGTGCTTTGATCATCAACCACAAGACTTTGGTTTTCAACAGAAGCCCTGATCAATTGCCACTTGTTCGTGCCACACTGGCAATTCACTCCATGCGACTGTTGTCCATCGATATACAACCTCTGAGCTCATACGTCTCAGAGAAGGGCGTTAAGCAAGAGAATAAATTCTCCATCGCCAAACAGATGTATATTTAATAGAGATCAATCAACACAGAATAAAATCCAATGTCAGACACACAATCCATTTACAAGTTCGCTCTGGGTCTGAACGAAACCGGAGGCACTTTCCTCGCATATCCATCGATCTCCAAGTACGTCTGGACGATAACCAACTGTTTCCCTCATCTTGGGTGTACAGCCCAATCAAGACCATCAATAATCACCCAAACGATGTGAAGACTTGCGGTCTTCAACCACCGTCTTCATCTTCGACATCTCGTCGAATCGGTTATTCAGAATGGGTATAAGCCCGGCCTTTCTGAATAACCCACGTATATGATAAACAAATGTTAAACAAACACAACAAACGCCTCATTCCAATTCAGAATATTCTTTTATTCACAAAATCACATTCTTAGGGAAAGGTTCCCATTAATTTTATCCAAAATAAATTCTTCTAAATTTATTCTTTAATCTTCCTTTGGATATCATTTCAAACCATATTATGGTATTCCAAACTAGTCGGGATTAGCGAACCACACCGAAGTAATTATTTGTTTTATTTCCCAATCCCAACCTATTCATCCCCTGGAGCAAAACTGGTGATACTCCATTCTTAACACCACGGTGTTATCGGTAAAATTAATTACCATACATTTCACGTTTAAATCTAATTAAAGATTTAACTATCGCTTTGGAGCAAAACTGGTGCTACTCCATTCTTGATCACCTTTCAGATTTGATAATTTAAATTATCAATTCACATTTCAATCTAATTAAAGATTCATTAAAACTCCACTTAGTTTTAATCTTTTCAAAAATCAATATCCTGCCTTTAACTGGGTTAAAGAACCAATGTCATCTAAAACACGATTCACGACAAACCCAAATCACATTTGATATTAAATACAAGGCTCTGAATAGAAAATATATCGGCTTATATTCAATATCAAATTCTGAAACCAACAAATATCGTATTGGAAATAACGATATAAAATATATCTTTCAGATTCCCATAACAATATCTTTATAGTCATGAAATCCAACGTCGAAATATTCCGAAGATCATTTCGATTCAACTCCAGTCCAATTCACGTATTGGAATATTGATTATTTTTAAAATCACTTTCAAATTCAATTTATTTATTTCAAAAATAAATTGATTTTAATTCTAGTTCAAAAACTAGTTCATTTCAACAAAAATATATTTTTATTCTTTCAAATGTGGAATTTTCACCCCAGTTCTTTCCAATTCATATATTATGATTTTACACAAATTATTAATATTTTTAATAATTTTATCAAGGCCCGTACAGTCGATTTCCATCAACGGCCATCGAACTGCACTTACAGCGACCTTTTCCAAATTTAATTTGGACATAATTCCAAATCCAACCGTTAGATTTCAAATATCTAATATTCATTGGAAAGCTCTTTTCGATACGAAACCAACGGTTCCGGTTTTAGGAGAATCCGACGGTCGGATCCCCCGCTACGTCAATTCGAAGTCAATGGTCGAAATTCACGAACTGCCGCGGCGCGGCGCGTTCTATTCAGGCTATTATATATATAATATATATATATATATATATTATATATTTCGTCGATTTCCTTTTAAAACGTATTTTATAAATCATTTAAATTCGTTTTCCAAACCATTTCAACTCTATATTCAATTTCAAATCAAAATTGGATATTTCCTATCATTACTATATCAATGATAATATTTTCAAAACGTTATATTTTGAAATCACTTCTTTTCTATATTCATTATAAAAACGAATATAATCGATATAAATATCGCACACGTTAAAATAGCGCAACTCTAATCAACATGGGTTTATATATTTCAATAAATTCGTTATTCTATTCAACAAATGAATATTTATTCTATTCAACACATGAATCTATATTTCTTTCAACACACGACTAATCTCAACACATGAGTACTGTCAAAAAACGACTATTTTTGTTATGTAAAATATTTTATAAAACTATGGTATCTATCGTTTGATTTTTAATTAGACTCCAACCGTAAAGTAGATTCTAATCGTAAATATGATAAAGATGTAAATTTTATTATTAAAATATTTTACTCAACACATGAATAGTTTCAACACGTGAACATCGTCAACACATGACTATTTTTATATTCAACACATGAATTTTCTTTTATAATATTCATTATTTTCCCGATTGTAATGAGGCCCAATCAATTACCATATAATGTTAATTATATGGATTCCATACAACACATGTATATAATAGCAACGATAAACAATCAACCATCATCCAAAGTGCACCACACAACTGCATAAGCATCAAATATAAATAATCAACGCTTACACAGTCTGTTGACCAATCGATCGACATACAATTAAATAACTGGGATTAGTGTACCCAAATATCATCCCAACACCCGTGTGGGGTTTCAAATCAACAAACACAGATTTTTATTTGTGCAATTGGGCGATGTGTAAAATTTACCATTCCAATCAATATCAGTCAAATCAGTGTATATAAACAAATCGGCCGATTTGTTTATAAATATTCATTTATTCACATTCACGTTAAAATTTATATTTTCAACGATAGTTAATTTATTTCAACTATCTACATTTTATTATCGCTTTCACATCAACGTCACAAACAAATTTCACAACACATCAAACAAGCATACAAGCCGTCCATGGTCTGTGGACGACGGGTGTCGGGTGCTGCTAAGCACCGTCTGCATCCTAGTATATATATATATATATATATATAACTAGAAAAGGAAATTTAGAGTGAGAAGTTCTCACCGACTAGCTAATCCAATCATCTCGACTCTTCTCGTGTAGAAGTCGTCGTTGTTCTCGCCTTTATCACTTTTGTTGCCCGTAGCCACTACATATATAAAAATCACATTTTTATATTGTTGCTATGTGTATAAAAATTCTATTTTTATAATTACTCCATATGGATAAAAATTCCATTTTTATATCGCTACTATATAGATAAAATTCTATTTTTACATCGATGTTCATATAATAAAGATTATATTTTTATCATGCTATTCTCTATATAAAGATTTCGCCTTTTTATTTCATCACTATAAAAATCACATTTTTATTTTGCTACATATATAAAGATGATATTTTTACTATCTTACCTATATAAAAATTATATTTTTATACTTCTACAACATAAAAGATTATATTTTTATTATCTATATAATATGAAAATTATATTTTCAACCTTTACATACGATAAAAATTATATTTTTAACTTCCTTATCATATAAATATCATATCATTAACTTTCCTATCGAATAAAAATTCAGTTTTTAACTCTCCCATCGAATAAAAATTCAGATTTTTAATTGCAAAAATTAATTAAACAAAACAAAATAAATAAATAAATAAAAGGGCTTACATTGCTTTAAGGAGGAGAGGAGGGGGGTTTCACCATTGGCGGAGCTAGGCGGCAGGGGGTGGGCGACGCGAGTTTCAGAAGGGAAAAGGGGAAGAGGAGGGAGCGGCGGAAATGATGGGGGAGTGGGGAGGCGCAGTCGGAGAAGAAGAAGGGGAGGAGGAGAAGAAAGGAGGCGGAGGAAGGAGGAGGTGCGAGGCTCGAAGGGGGCTTTGGGGGGTTCGGTTTCGCAGAAGGGAGGAGGGAAGGCGGAAGGAGAAGTGGAGTGAGGAGAGATGGAGGAAAAGAAGGGGAGGGAGGCGATGGAGGTGGTGGGCCCGTTCGGGGCGGCGGCGGCGCTGGCCGACGACGAGGGGGAGCAGCAAGGGTTTCCCCCTTTCCCGTCGTTTCTTTTTTTTATTTAATTTGATTTCTGTTCGATCAACGGGGAGGAAAGAGAAGGTAAGGGGAGGGAGAGGGATTTTATTTTTAATTTATTTAATTCTTTAATTTCAAAAAGCAACTTTTATTTTCGAACCCGAAATCGAACCCACCGCCTGTCGTCCATAGCTAATTACCCCTATTCCGAACACAATGGGATATGTATCGTAAGCTGATTCGATCGTTTCGATCTTTTTCCGTCGAATTTAAAATATAACTCTATATATATTCAATTTGAACGCATATTTCAATTTACCGGGGCCACATGCTAATTAGAAAAATTCCAGAAAAATATTTCTAGCTTCGTTTTGACGATACGGTCCTAACAAAACTAGTTTGGTAGAATTCTGAGACCGTTGGAAAAATGGCCATTTTCCAGTCGATTAAAATCAACTAAAATTGGTCAAATACGTTTTCCTTTGCCACGCTCACATATTGATTCGAAAAATTATGAAATTTGGAATCTAGCAATAATTTGACATCACGGACCGAACAAAAGTGGTTTCGTCGAAATCCGAGGTCGTTTGCGAAATGGCTATTTTCAAGGGCTGGAAATTCCATATCGACTATTCTGAAATTTCAACTGAATGTATCTTTTGATTCCCACTATGAAATTTCAATATTTCGGATTCGTTGGAAAGATATTCTCAATTAGATTCAAATATTTTTGGTTTCGCTAAAATCCGGTTTATTTTGCACCCGGTACATTCATTTGAAGTTTGAAATCGAATTATCGAACTACCGCGCCATTTTCAATTCTATTTTATAATTATATATAATTATTATATTCTAGCGACGACGTATATAAATATATACGTTCGAATTCTATTCAAAATAAATTTCTCTTCGTTTTTATTCAAAATAATCTATTTTAAATATTCAAAATTCGCTAAAATTGCTAAAATAAAAATTTTAAACTGGCTCAGATTTTCCGGGTTGTTACACAGGTCGACGAACTGGGTCACGAGCGGGTCGTGACAGGGGGATCACGAGCGGGTGGAGTCAGCTGGGTCACGATCGGGTTATAGTGCTTCACGAACCAAGGTAAATTTGCCTTGAACTTTTGTATGTGAGTCTTTCTCCATTCACATATGGATATTTGCCTTCTTGGTGGCTTAGTCACAAAACTAGCCAACATTTTGCCCCCTCAAAGTATGTTTTATCAAGGATGGAACATGCTTCGAAATTGCCGAAGTAACTTTTCTTGGAAGGGTGTGGATCAACAGTTACATCTGCTAGTACGGTTACGATGTTTCGAATAGTCGTGTCCTTTGACGAGTATAAATATCAGGCTAGGTTTACAATTATTTCTCTGCTTATTGATTGACTTTGATCTCTTAAATTCCGAAACACATTGCGATTAATTCTTCAGGTGTGTCGTTAAACTTTTGTAAAAAATAGTGTTAAATAACTTACTTGCTTCTGTAAGTAGGAACCTCTAGCTTTCCAATCCAGTAGCCGTGTCAAAGTCTGGGTCGCCAAGCTATGCCACGGTTCATGCCCCTTGGGTGTGTATCACGAACAGGCAGTAGATCATACCGTTGCGCGAACAATCGGTGGGCTCATTGGTGCGCTCGTGGTCCACTGGGCCTGGTCGATCCGATAAGAAAAAATAGGGGAGACCAAAAGCCCCTGTAACGACCCGTATTTTTAACGAATAATCAATAATTTATTTAGTTATTTAAATAGTGATTTGGTAATTTAAAATGATCAGAATTAAATAATATTGAATATTTAATTAATATAAATAGTAGAATAATATATTTAATTTTAAAAATAGTCGGAGATAGTGGAATTCACAATATTGTGTGAATTGGATCATTTATAATATATAATTTAGTATAGAGTTGAATTATATTAACGAATATATTATATAAATAACAGTTGAACGTATAATTTTATTATAATTATAATCAAGCTCGAAATGGCGCGGCACTTCGTAATTTGGCGATTCGAACTTTAAACGAATATACATAATTCGTTCTAAGTCGGATTTCTGTGAAACAAGAAACGTTCGGATCTGGTGAACTAAATTTTTCTAATGAAGGTCAAAAATGGAGATTTCGCTTTATAAATTATAAGTTATATCCAAATCAATTTTTCAAATAGTCGCTATGAAATCGCTTATAGGCCATAACGGTTATTTAATTTTAATTAAATGTTGGTTTCTAATCTAGACAAATTCTTGTAGACGTAGTTATAATTTAGTTTTTAGAATTTTACTATAATTTTTATTTTGAAAAATAAGCACTTTTTAGCTTAGAGTATTTTACACCCTAAATCGGCATTTTGGGACATCACATAATAAATTAATTTGTCTGTTTTATATTATTTTTGGGATCAGGGCACGTTGTTCGATATGATGGTATTTTCAGTTTTGCCATTAGTGGTCGGTAAGTGAACTAGATTTTTGATAAAGGGGTACACTAAATATTGAAGGTGGTTATACCACAAGTCCATAAGATAGAGTCTGAAAGTAGAGTAACATAGAACAAGTAAGTTGTGCTTCCACCGCACACCATAAGACATATGTTTTAACAACCATTGTAACACCAATTTTTGGGTCGCGTACTCTTGTTCGCTAGAATAAATTAGCACTGTTCATGCACTGTAAGGGACTAAATTAAATAAAATAAAATAAAAGGAAAATATACTACCTTAGCAGCTAAGAATTTTTTTAGTTTTTCCTCTTTAAAGGACAGCCTACCCTAAACTAAGTAATAAAATAAAAATATATTAAGCATTACCTGCCCCAAAGTCACGCAGCTAGCCATCCCTATTACTTAATGCAGAAGGAACTCGCATGAATTTTCACATCTCAAGCTGGAACAAATTGTACCATGCTTCCTTAGTAACTAAGGAACTAAAATTCTATAAATAAACGCACTGCTCACCTCCATTTTCTTCTTCTAGAAATATATTAGTTGTGAGTTTTAATGGCTACGCAAATCAAAAACAAATTAGATTCCCTACTAAAAATTTCGATATATGTATTTATTCAAACTACTGGACTTGTTCTCTTCAATCTGTTATGTGGTGTTCAACCAATATTTGGTTCGCTGGTTTTTTTCTCTCAACACAAACAGACATTCTAAAAGAAACTCTAAAGTAAATATACTAAGGATCCTTGAAGCAAGAGTTCAAGCTCGGTTAGGTTTCATATGTATTAAGTACCATTTCCTTCGCACAAAAATAAAGAGTGCGTGCGTTACATGTATGGTGAGGATGGCTGACGAGTTGAACTTGTGAAGTGGAAAAATAGTAATGATTTTGTGTGGTTGCGGAAAAGAAGGGAGAGTCGTACGGTGTCGCATGGGGATGGTAGGCTAAAACTTGTGTGAACCAATAGGATGGGTATAAGCGGTTTTTGTTTGAAGAAATGAACTCGGAAGGTGATGAGAAAATGTTGTGAAGTGGATACGCAAGGGAAGGCAAGGGGGAAAATGGAGACATGTTAATGGAAGGACTGTAGCTATCAGGGTACAGGAGCTCGCGTTAAAATGGGATGGAAACTGTTCGCTCCAGGCTTTAAAACAAAGAGGAGCAACAATTTGAAACTTCTTCTTTATGAGTGCGAGTTCGAGTATGGCATGGAGGTCGGCAGGAAGTTGTAAGGACGAGTTGAAGTGGTTGTGGAGAAATGAGCGTGGATTGGTGTGGTCATGGTTTACGGGAGTGACATCATGTTTATGCTTTCGGGGAAGAAAGCGAATAAATGGGGCGGGTCTGGTTACTTTAGTGGGCCGAGGTTTGTAAAGGTTAAGCCCATTTTAAATAGATAAATTATCCTAGTTTTAATTTAAAATTTATTTAAATATTTGTATAAACTTTTAATAACAATAACTTGCTCGTATATTATTGGAATCCGACAAAACAAGATCCGTTGGGATCGTATGGATGGCGGCTACATAATTTAACTGATTCGGAGTGAATTGGAGCTCATTACAATTTATTGCGAAATAAATTGCCTGGTCTGAATCAACGACCGGTATTCATTATTTAACGATTAACGACCAATGTGAGTAAATCTCACTAGTCTGATCAGTTTATATTTTTATAACGTATTTTTAGATTTGATAAGTGCTGGTTGATTGTTGTGTGTTGACCGTTTGGATGAACTGCTAATTAATTGGTTGAGAATATAGATAATGATATATAAATATATATCGTTAATCAAATATTGATTCTATTTATCAGAATATTTGATATTTGAAATAGAATTGATGTTAATTATATTGTTTAACATCTGTGGATGCAGGGAAACAGGTTGGAGGGATCCAACTGGGTTCCTCAATATTTAAAATATTGTTTTTATATATATTGTGATATATAATGTGATATATAATCTATGATTGATTATGATGAAACTGGTTTTGTTATTCGGTATTTTAAATACCATAAGAAATACTGGAATGTAAAAAGGGAATTTTCAAAGTGTATATTGAAAATAAATTATTTATATAAAATCAATGGATTTTATAAAAAGAAATTATTTGGAAAAATAAACAATAACTTCTGTATAAGATTATTAACAGTTATATGAATGTTTTAAAAGTTCGTTTTTGGTATAAATACTGAAAGAAGGTAATAAGAGGTAAATAAGTGAGTATATAGAGTAAGTATAATTATAAATGGAATATTTATTTGGAAAATAAATATAATTATAAAAGGAATATTTATTTGGAAAGTAAATAGAATTATAAAAGGAAATATTTGGAAAATGAATAGAATTTTATAAAAAGAGAATTTTACATTCGGAAGGTTTAGACCCATGCTTCGCATACGGGTGTAACATGATATTGATTTAAAGTAAATATTTAATAGAAAACTATTTTAACAAATAAATTAAGGAGAATACTTTATAAATGATGTTTATAAATTAAGGAAATGTTTTTCATTTGATAAATTGAATATATAAATTTGAATTTATATAGAGAAGTAAAAATCGGTTTTAACACTCATAATTGAAATGGAATGTGAACGTAGTAGTTATAAAGGAAATTTGCACTGAGATTATAAATGTTGTAAATGAAATAAGATTTGTATGAATAATTCTGCAAATATAAATATAAATAGAATTTGGGTTTGAGATATTGTTTTTAAATATGAAATCAAACTGTTTTGATTATATAAAGAAGTATTATTCACATTCTATGTGAAAAATTAGATTAAAGTAAATATTTTGCAAATAAAATATTATAAAGGAATTTGGAGTTTGAATTAGGAATTTAAATGGAATTACTAAAATTAGAAACTGACTGAAAATTAGTTGAGTTGAATGGCTTTCTCGGTATCCATCTGATGTTGGTTTCGGCCTTCGGGGTTTATATTTGGGAAGTTGTTCTCTTACTAGTTTACAGTTAGAGACTGATAGAGGTGGAAAGATATTGATGTGTGAATCAGAAATGGAAACGTTTTCCAAAGTTAATAACGTATATTTTCTTTTTTTTAAGGAATTTATGAATATATGGAAATGATAAATGGGAAATTGGGAAATGAAATGATAATTGATTGGTAAGATTTCCATTTGGGAATACGAACGTTGTTTGTACACATGTTTTCCTTTAATAGTTAAATAACCGACTATCAAAGTTTTGACCATTTCAGTTGCCAATACGGAGAGACCGGGATCACATTTATTATCTGAAAACCACTCCGTATGGGCATTACCGTTTCGACTCAAATATATCGAAGACAATTGAAGACGAAATTTATGCAAGGTTTATTCTGGCGATCCTAAGTATAAATTTCCTAAGATGGATTTATAGAATAATTCCTTCGGGTCGTCCAGTCCTAGGACAACTTGAATGGACGAATGTCTGACAGAGTATATCTGGTAGATCGCGTAAGTTGATCGCTTCAAATGTATTTGCATTGGTGGCGGAGGAATTCGTTTCTCTTAGGTTATACCCATGGTATTTTTGGAGAAATAAATTTGTGATTTGACGTGTATGACGATGTGGCAACCAAAGTAAATGAAGAAGTGATCTGTTAAAAGATACATTATGACCTCAAGCCTCATCAACTGGGAAATGACAGAAATCAGGTAGGCAACATGGCTAAGTGGGTCGCACCCAATTAGGGTGTATTTTCACCATCTAGAGAATATTCATATTTGTTACTTCTTTCAATTCTATATCTCCCGGGAACGGTTATGTTGGTATACCAACCGTAAGGTGACAATATATTCGGAACATTCAAGCGAAATGAATGGTCGGTTATGTGTGGCTGAGTTATAAGATGTTCTTGTTGAACTCCAGTGTATCACTTCTAGAGTATACTGATTAGAAGGTGGTTCCATACCTTGTCACAGTTGGGAATTCATTATCCAATAAGAGCCAGCGATTTTTGATTGTATATTCTGTATGTAGAGCGTGAGATGAAAGCGTTCTACTAGATTTCCATTTATTTGATTTAGACATTATTATAATATCAAAAGAGATTTGATAAGAAGAACGTTTTGGGTTATCGTAAGGTAAAAATCATCCGTATTTATGTGTGGATCGGTCTTACGATTATCATTTCTTTTGAAAAGGATTTGGAAAAGTTAAACCAAGTGTTTGGAGTTTACTCACACCAGTCACATGACTGACCCAGAGTTTATTTTGTTTTGTTTTCCCTAAACTCTTGGGTGCCCAGTTTTGTACGGGCAGTCAAGTATTCGGGATTTTACAGATACTTGGAGAGTTGGAGCAGGAGGCTTCAGGATTATATAGCTATTGTTATTTCCGCTGTGTTGTAAGTGTTGTACTCTGATAATAGTATTGTATACTGATACTGTTTTATTCCAAAGTTATGTTATATAATATAGTTTATTCGTTCCGCTGTGTGATTTTTGTTACTCTGATGTTGTTGTAGTTGTGTTCTTCTTCTTCTATTCAAATTTTCTATCTTATCTATTCTCACCCTCTAACTTCTTTCTATTGACGTTCCGGTATTTACGTTGCTTGAATAGTCGACATTGAGTTTATGTCGATAACCAAGGTTGCAAATCTCCTAGGTTATTACAGCCCTTGTGTAAGCTATATAAACCAGCCCCCCTCCCTTTCTCCTTTTTTCTTTATACCTTTTCACTCTTGTCGCCGCAGCTTTATTCCTTCAGCTTAAAAACCTAACTCATCCTTTCCCCCAAAATTAGCAATGCCTCCTTAATCCGTTCTAAAAAGGTAATCAAAGCGATCTCGACTACGATTTATTTCCTCCTTCATTTTTCTTTAACTCCAAAGGGTTTGCCGTGGATTCTTGAGGTCGTCGCTAGCCAGTAGCAATGACGGCGGCGGAGTTTTTGGCGTTGAGGCCTGAAAGTGGAGGTGATGTATTAGGTTCGATTCAGATGGAGGGCGTGGATTTATAGGTAGGAGAAAGAGTTGACAAGGAGGAAGACGAGTCCCAACAGGTCGATTCGTGAATGGCGTGATGGTGCGGTTCGTGACGACGTTGAGTTGGAGGAAGTGAGGCGAATGGAAGCATGCTTCAGCGCTTTGGTTCGTGGTCCATCTTGTTGAAGTGGATCGTGAAGGAGGATTTAGATCTAGGGTTGAATTACAAATAGGAGCAAGGCATTTCTTCGGGTCGTGAAAGTGGGAGAAGCATCGGTTCCTGAGAAGGGTGGATCGGGTAGGGTCGTGGAGGTAGCTCACAAGCCCCTCGTTCACGAGTCAGCAGGTCTCTCATTTTAACTCTCAATCCGAATCCAGACCATGACCTGGTGCTCTGTCCACGATCCATACTTACTTCACGAGCGTCCCCTGGTCACGAACCAAATTCTCTTTCACGAGCCGACCTTTGATCACGAGCCGACGCATAAGGCCTTAGCGAGCCAATTTAACTAGCAAACCGACCTACATTTTGACTGAAATTTTATGCAACTCTAACACATCAATGAACAGTTAGGATAGAGCCTTCAAAATGAACCTTGTGAACTGAATGACCAAACAAATTGGCAGCATACAACGATCAATTTTACGTTTATCTGATTAAATTTATGCTTTTCTTTTCCAGTACCATACACACCCAAACACTTCAGCACTTGTACACACACGGGGTTCACGGGTAATTGTGTTCTAATCTCTCATGTTTAATCACCAACACAGCCATTTATGATAGACGCTCAACAAGAATATCAGAGAAAAGTGCAGATCCAGAGTCATCAAATTATTATAATCCTGATGTACTCCTATTAGACCCAGATTTGAGTAATTCTAACTCCGAATATGAGACAGATCTTGATACAGAATCGACATCTTCTGAGAGCACATCACTTAAGGAAGAGGATGATGATCGATCTCCTAATGAAATCGAGGGTGTTAAAGAAGTGGAGAAAGAAAAACTGAGTGACTCTATAGTCTCCAAATTAGATGATATAAAACTTGAGATGTTATGCCTAAGGCATGGGATTCCCTGGGTTGATGTGAAAACTCCAGAGAAAGGAGATCGACCCCATTCCGGCCCGGAGGGGTACATGGCTATCAGCAGAGTCACGTGCTTGGTGGGCGCCATTCTCCATTTCGTCCAATTGTCGTTGATCTTCTGAGACGACTACGCATTGCTCCTATGTAGCTCCATCCCAATGCTTATGCAGCTTTGTACACATTGTATATCACATATGCAAAGATTTTAGAGACCGAGCTTAATTACATTCAAAGATTTGAACTTCTATTACTATTTCAAGCATCGCTCCACGGGGACTCCGAACTTCATTTTCTTTGAATCGATCCCCTCCAGGAAGGTATTGTCAGACGGACATAGCAATTTAGGAGATGCTAAGTCTGACTGGTTTTGCATAAAACATCAAGCTGGATGTGCGAGGAAATAGCTGCAGTCAAGTAGGTCCTGAATCCTTCATTACATATTCCGTTATATGGTTGAAGTGTTAATATTTTCCTTTCTATGTACAACTCATGTAACAACCCGCACCTTCGTTCACGCAAGTTATTGTCCCCAACTTAGTCACCATATAGGTGTGGGGTTTTGCTCCTCAAAAGGCCTCGACGTTAGTAAGAGATGGGCTCTACTATATAAGTACCCACTTCACACAGGCTTCCACGTGGGACTTAGGGGTGTTAAATTCTCCCCTCCTACAGAGACCAATGTCCCCGTTGGCCCACAAACACATCATCCAGGCGCTGTGGTCCACATAGTAGCCATAATTCTGGCTGGGTATTGGCTCTGATACCACTGTAACAACCCGCACCTCCATTCACGCAAGATATTGTCCCCAACTTAGCCACCGTATAGGTGTGGGGTTTTGTTCCTCAAAAGGCCTTGGCGTTAGTAATAGATGGGCTCTACTATATAGGTACCCACTTCACGCAGGCTTCCACGTGGGACTTAGGGGTGTTACAGCTCATAATTTCCAAAAGACGGAAGGTTCGGGATACGAAGATCGATTATCCCATCTTTTAAAGAGCAAATATGACTTTTGTAGAATCAGGAAGTGTATAACCGATGAGAATCTTCACAAACATCATCTTTTGGACATACGACTTGGGCTTGATGTGGGTGTCAAGCATTACAAATACGTGCCCCTACTCAGACAGTTGGGGAATCTAGAAGCATGCCCTCGGCCGAGGGAGAAGTGAACACAGAAGCCACGAAGACGACCGAGTTTCATAAGAGTCCTTCACCGATGATTGATCAGGATAATGAGGATTTGAATGTATACAAAGGGGATGAAATCCGAGTCGACGAGCCAAAGAAGGTTTCAGTTTCCAAGGTGCAGTCTCCCCCAAGGACTCCACCACCAGTAGAGCCTACCATTCGTGATGCATTAAAAGAGGAACAGATATTTGGGGAGTTAGGGAAGATCCCCCAGCCAAATAACATCTACACACCTGAAAACTTTGGAGGGTAACCATTCTTCCCTATCTCTGAGGAAGAAACCACTCCCACCAAAGAGAAAGATACCGTACAGACGAGCCTTGCTCTAGGACCTGGTCCGTTAGGGGGGATTACACGAGATACACAAATCACATGCACCACTTGTCATAACACTCATGTACTATTTGTATTCACAAATCTCATACTTATTTGTTATTCTTTGCAGGAAAAATGTCTCGTTGCTTCTCGTATTTTCATCTTGAATTTCGTGGTTGTACTCCCAGACTCAACCCCGTATCTGAACATGACCGCAGTGAAAATCGAGGAAGAGATTGCCAACGACACCGTGATTCTTATCAGCCTCATTCTACACGGTCTCCCTCTCCTTCAAAGAAAGACCCTGGGAAATACCATAGTCGTCAAGTGCTACAGGAGGGAGGCAAGCAGCTTCCTAAAGATCTGACTCCCCGAAGAGTATACCATCTAAGAGTAAATCTTCGAAGAAGCATCATGAATCCAAAGACAAAGACAAGGGTCCAAGCAAAAGTTCAGAAAAAGATAAGGCAGCTCTTGTCCCATCTGGTCAGCACCACTTGGACACTGCCACTGTACAGGAAGGGGTCCTTACTTCTAAAAATAAGGCTAAACTAGAAAGTAGTTCCCCGACATCTACTTTGAAAGGATGGTGTTTGTTCCAGATCTTGAACCGATTCCTGAGGACTGGGATGCTGAAGTTGTGGGCCAAGTCGGTCTTATGGCCAAACAATATAGGGTGATGAAGAAGCATGTAAAGAATCTTTCAGACGTTATCTGTCGTCTGGAAATAGATGCTGCTAGGGCTAGGATGAAAATTGATTACGATGCGAAGGCCAGGAGCAAGGCAGAGAAAGAACTTGAGGATGCACAAGTTCAGCTCGCTATAGCTCAGCGGAATGTTGAAAATTACAAAACTGAGTTAGAAAGCGCAAAGAAACGCTTCCATCTTGAACTTGATTCCAACAGCCAAGAGCGAGTGGCTCTAAAGATCACAATATCGCTTTGTTGTGGAAAAGGTCGCCTGAGAGAGAGAAATGGCAAGTTTAAAATACAAAGTTGCTCATGCTGAGGAGAGAGTGGCCCTTGCCAAAGGCAATGCTAATGTTGCTCTCGAGTCCGCCTCCACTGCTACTGCTAAACTTGCTGCGGCTGAGAAGGAGATAGAGGAATTCGATGAACTGCTAGTGGACTTCTTTGCTCAAGTCATTCAGACTCGAGATATCTCTTAGATCGGTAACTATCCCACCACCTTAGTAAATGTATGGGAGGAGATTGTCGAGAGTGGGAGGCGACGCTTGAAGGTTGAGGAAATCGATGAGGGCCAACTCATGCAGACTTTTCTCAGAGGTGGAGAGCCTGAGGCTTTAGCAGAGGGTAGGCGTCAAATCCATGAGACCATGGAGAAAGAAAGGCTTGAGCTCAAGGGTAAGAACAAAATTCACAAGGGTTCAAGCTCAGCACCGGAGCCCAAGACTTCTGAGGTTGAGGAGTATAATCCGGACGGTCCCTTAATCTCCGAGTTCCCAGTTACCCCAGCAGTTGGGGTTTCTACTACGACTTCGGGTGAGTAGACAGCTGAAGGTATCTCCATATTCTCTCTACAATTTGTCAAAGCTATTGTAACTTGTCGTCCCATTATTGAGCAAACAACTAAGAAGACCACATTATCTCCCAAACTAATAACGGTTGCTTCTCATATTATATGTGTCAATCCGTCAGAGAAGGATGCAGCAAGACAAGCAGAGGTTGAGAAAGTCAGTGTACCTCCTAGTGTTGAAGTTTATGAGGTCCCAAGGTAAACCGAGGGCACAACAACTGAAAAGGCCATTGTGGTATCAAGAACCGATGTTCCCAAGGATGTGAAAATCATTGAAGCTTTACACGATACCGACGGTGGTAATGGAGACGAAGAAGAGGAGGTCACCATCATGGGAGAGACAAAGGATGAAGACTGCATGACTTTGGCCGACTTGAAGGCCAAGAAGGATGAACAGCTGGCCTTAAAAATAGAGGAGCAAGAGCCTCTAAATGTGCCACCTATCTCTGTAGCTGATCCCAAAGCAGGGTTAATTATAAAGTTGTCTACTAAGTCGATAACTACAAAGCTCGCATCCCAATCCTCTGACCTTCCATAGGATCCTCCTACGGATAAGAAGAAGAGGAAAAAGCATGATAAATCTGATGCTGACAAGGAGGAGCCAGAGAAGCAAATGAAGGAGAAAAGGCCAAGGTCATCTCCAAAGCCCAAGTAGAGTTAGTTTGCTTATGTGTTTTCTCTTTTTAGTTGTTTCACTGGCCTTATGATGTGGTCGCGAGTATGGCTTTCGCATTTTGTCTAGCCTTATCTTGTAAATATGCACTTAGTAAATGAAAATTTGTTTCTTTTGCCTCATTGTGTACCTGTGAATACCTCACAATTAGTCACTCATATATATATATTCAAATCGTAAGTAAGTCATGAATGAAAGCATATCATAAGTTTTTCATTGTAAGCACAGCATAAAAACTTTTGTAATGCATTGTTGTGTGTCAAGTAGTATGTGTATAAATGCCCCCAATTAATCGTCGACGTGGTGCTTGGCCAGGGCTCGTTAATGATTGATTAGGATTGATATTGCATAGCCCTCCACGTCCGGACATGGAGGGTTCGAGCTCATCCTTCAGTCTTACCCCCGATACTTCAGCGGGGTAGGAGACCTTTAATGGCATTTAATCAATGTGCCTTTATACTGTCCTGTCGTATGCCCGGGATAGAGTTCGAACTCATCTTTCAATTTGACCCCCGTTCCTTCAGCGGGGTAGGAGTTCTTTCGTGACGCTCAGTCTCTGGCGCCTTTATACTCTCCCGTCGAATGCCAAGGGTAGAGTGCAGTCGAGATGGTCTTTATAATCATGGTGCACCTTTACGCCTCATGGACAATTTATCTCCTTGTCCTATGTACTCTTTCTCAGGTCCTGAGAAGTAGAGCTTCGGTAGTTGTGTCGTTTACTTTACTGCACCCTCGATGCTTTGCATATAGAAATTATAACAATTCATGTAAGTTAAGGACGAAGGAGTAAATAAGAAATGGTGTGGCAAAGGTAAATGACACACGGTATTTTATAGTGGTTCGGTCGAATCATGACCTACGTCCACTTTATAATCTTTTTCTTATATAACCGGACTATTCTAGGCAAGTCGTGCCTTTTTACATGGTCCAAAAAAAAAGAGTAAAAATGACAGTTTCATGTCAAGTAGTGCGACAAATGCAAGGCATTCCACACTCTGGGGATTTTGTTCCATCCACAGTCGCTAGCTTGAAAGATCCATTATCAAGCCTCCATAGGATGGTATAGGGTCCTTCCCATTTTGGGCCCAAATGTACTGGGGGTGGAAAGACACGCTTCAGAACCAAGTCTCCGGGTTCAAAAGTTCGCGCTCAGAACTTTCTGTTGTAATACCGAGCGACCTGCTGTTTGTGCCTCAAGGCACAGAGGTCTGCTTCGTCCCTTTTTTCTTCAACCATATCCAGGGATTCGAGGAGTAACTCCTTATTGGTCATCGGGTCGTAGTAGGTGACCCTATGGGATGGTACTTCTAATTCGACCGGGATGACTGCCTCAGATCCAAAAGATAAGAAGAAAGGCGTGTGCCCCGTAGCTGACTTCAAAGTTGTTCGGTAGGCCCACAATGCCAAGGGTAACACATCGACCCACATGGCTTTGGCCCGCTTCAACCACTTCTTCAGAATGAACTTGATTACTTTGTTTGCCGCTTCTACATGTCCATTTGATTGCGGATGTGCCACAGCAGTGAATCTCTTCTCGATGTGATATCTCTGGCAAAAATCCCGAAACTCGGTGCTGTCAAATTGGGTCCCATTATCTGTTATGATGACTTTCGGGATTCCAAATCGACAAATAATGTTTCTGATGACGAAGTTTATCACTCGCTTGGTTATGACCGTGGTTAACGGTTCTGCCTTGACCCACTTAGTAAAGTAATCCACGACTACAATGGAAAATTTCGCTCCGCCCTTTGCTATGGGGAGGCTTCCAATAATATCAATTCCCCACACAGTGAAGGGCCATGGACTCATCATCATCTTCAACTAGCTAGGAGGTGCCCTTGGAATTTTCAAAAACTTCTGGCATGCGTCGTAACGTCGTGCATACTTAGCCGCATCTTTATTCACAGTGGGCCAGAAATAGCCATATCGCAGTATCTTCTTTGCCAGTGTTTGTCCTCCAATGTGGTCGCCACACTCACCTTCGTGAACTTCTCTCAACACTCTTTCTATGTCATCGTGGGCTATACATCGGAGGAGCGGCATTAAGAACACTTGTCGGTATAAAACTTCGCCTTGCATAACATATCTAGAGGCTTTGCGAATGACAGCACGCCTTTCGCTCTTTTTGTTGGGAAGTGTCCCATTTATCAGGAAGTTCTTTAAGGGTGTCATCCATGATTCCCTTTCCGGCTCAGTCTCCAGTACAGGATCAACTTCCATCTGATCGATGCTTGGAGACTACAGTACCTCTATCGGGACCATCTCTGTGTCCTCAGGGTTATCAGAACTAGCCATCTTGGCCAACTTATCTGATATCTAATTCTCTGATCGGGGGATATGTGTTATTCTGTAGTGTTCGAAGCTATTCAGCAATTTTCTTACTTCCTTCAAATATGATACGAGCCTTGTCCCTTTGGCCTGAAACTCTTCATTGACCTAGTTCACAACTATCTTGGAATCGCAAAAAATATCCAGTTTCTCTATTCCCAACTCCTTTGCAAGCCTGAGCCCGGCAATCAGGGCTTCGTACTCCAAGTCATTGTTCATAGCGTGGAACTCTAATCTCAAAGCATAGTATATCAATGGTTTTTCAGGGGTTACAAGCACAACTCTAGCACTAGACCATCTGTCATTCCTGGCTCCATCCGTATACATCATCTAAGAGTTGGGGTCAGTTAGTAGTTTTGGGGTATCCGCTTCTTCACTCACTACATCGTCCTCTGGAATAGTAAATTCTGCTATAAAATCTACCAACACTTGCCCCCTTATTGATCTTTGGGGCTGAAAGTTCAGATCAAATTGACTCAAGTCAATATTCCATTTGAGTAGCCTTTCTGATGCCTATAGTCTCTGCAACACTTGTCGGAGCGGATGGTCAGTGTATACAGTGATGGGATGAGCCTGAAAATAATGGTGAAGCTTTCTAGACGCGATCAGCAGACTATATGCGAGCTTTTCTATCTTTGGGTAGTTCCGTTCTACTGCCGCTAGCTTCTTACTCACGTAGTACACAAGCCTCTGGACTTTATCTTCTTCTCTTACCAGGGCTGAGCTTGTTGCGTGGGACGACACTGCTAAGGACACGAACAAGTCCTCGTGATCTACCGGCTTAGACAATATCGGGGGGTTTTCTAGATGATTCAGAAGGTTCTGGAATGCTTCTACACAATCAGGGGTCTATTTGAAATTGCGCTTCCCTCGCTTTATCAAATCAAAAAATGGAATGCACTTATCTATAGCTTTAGAGATAAACCTACTTAATGAGGCTACTTTCCCAACAAGGCTTTGCACATCTCTGATTTGTCTTGGTTCTCGAATATTTCTGATTGCTGCGATCTGATCTGGGTTGATTTCAATTCCACGCGAACTAACGATAAAGCCCAAGAATTTTCCAGAGGAAACTCCAAACGAACACTACAGGGGGTTAAGCTTCATCCCGTATTGCCTAAGGATGTCAAACATTTCTACTAGGTCGGCAGTATGATTGAACAATTGTCTGGACTTCACAAGCATGTCATCCACGTACACTTCCATCGTCTTCCCAATCTGACTGTAGAACATCCGGTTTACTAGTCGTTGATATGTAGCACCAGTGTTCTTTAAGGCGAAAGGAATCACTACATAGCAGTACAATCCAATGTAATGAAGCTGGTACGCTCTTGGTCTGGAACATGCACAGGAATTTGGTTATATCCGGAATATGCATCCATGAAGGGGAGGAGTTTGTGACCCGTCGTCGAATCCACCAATTGATCGATTATAGGAAGTGGAAAACTATCTTTCGGACAAGCCTTGTTCAAATCTGAAAAATCAATACAGGTGCGCCATTTTCCGTTGGCCTTCTTTACCAAAATCGGATTTGAAATCCATTCTGGGTAAGTTGAATGTCTAATGAATCCATTGCTCCTCAACTTCTCAACTTCTTCTTTTAAGGCAGCTGACCTCTCCGGGCCAAACATTCGCATTTTCTGCTTAACATGCGGGTGCTTTGGGTTGATGCTCAATGAGTAGCGCATAATTGATGGGGATACCCCACACATATCAGCATGGGTCCATGCAAACATGTCTAGGTTGGCCTTCAGGAAATCGGTCAATTCTTCTGCACGAAGAGGGTCTAAATGGGATCCGATCTTCAAAACCTTCACTGGGTCATCATCATCGATCGGAATATCCTCAGTCGTCACGTTAGGAGTCACCATTCTGCCCCTGGGTTCCTCGTCTTCTCTAGGATCTATATCCTTGGGCAGTTCTCTGGGCGGCTCCTTTGGGGCCGTCTTTAATTGCTATATTGAATCCTCCTTTGTGGGTGGAGGAGTGCCCTTTGGTTCTATGTTTAATCCTTTGAGCAACAAATTCAACTCTGCTATATAGCAGGGTCGTCCAGCGATTTGGTCACCTCTGACTACTCCCACTCCTGCATCCATTGGGAACTTTAACAATAGGCACCAGGGTGCAACACAAACCCTGAATTCAGCTAGGGACGGTCGGCCCAAAAAGGCATTATAAGGCAATTCGATATCCAACACCACAAACAGAAGAATTCTCACTCTCCGACAATCTCCTTCTCCTAAAGTTACTGACAATTCCACATATCCGATCGGGGATGTTGAGGCTCTATTGAAGCCACGTATCCATCCATCACAGGGCTTCCAATCTTTCGCTTCAAGTTTCATCTGATCAAATGATTTCTTAAACAAAATTTTTGCTGAACTTCCAATGTCCACCAACACCTTGTGGACCAAAGCAGGACTGATAGTTGTCGTGATCACTAAAGGGTCCTTAGTGGGGGAATGAACTCCAACACTATCTCTATCACGAAAGATGACATCATCGAACATTGTTTTGTGCTGCTTTACTGGGGCTGTTATTTCAGGATTACTATACTCCCCTACTTCGAGGTGTTTGGCTGCATTTACATATTGGTCCATTGCCCTAAAGTTGTGTCCAATAGGATGAGTTCCTCCTATTATAGTGTTGATGGCAATGTTCTTTCCTTTCTGCTAAGCACACATATTTGAAAATCTAACCGTTGGATCTTCATAAAATTTACATCATTAGAAAGATCTTTTCAAAACAAATCCAACGGTTCCAGTTTCGGGAAAATCCGACGGTCGGATCTCCCGGTATAATCGTTTGAAGTTTCGATTTTAAAATACGAACTGCAGCGTCGTTATTGGATTTAACATAATTATATATATATATATATAATCGATTCTGACGCTATTTTTCTTCAGATTTGAATTAAACATTCCAGACAATCCAACCGTTGGATTTTTACAAAGTTGGTGCCGTTGGAAAGATATTTCCAAAGCGAACCCAACGGTTGCAATTTCGGGAAAATCCGATGGTCGGATCTCCCACACTAATCATTTGAAATCATGGTTTCAAAATATGAACTGCAGCTTCGTTATTCGATATATTTCAATTCTATTTATATATATATATCGATTCTTCGATTTCAAAACTATATGATTTTCATACATTTGATAAAAATGATATTTTTATCTAACTGCCTTCTATTTCAACACTTCACTATTTTTAACAATTCATGTGTACAGTAGAAAGGTGATTTTTATTGTAAAACAATTCATTTCAAAACGCGATTATTTTATATAGTTCATATAGGTAATAAAAATATGATTTTTATTATAAAACAATTTATTTATTATAAAACAATTTATTTAAAAACAAGAGTATTTTATATAGTTCATATTGATGATAAAAATAGGATTTTTATTATAAAACAATTCATTTCAAAATATGAATACCACTCAACACATGAATTTCAATTCAACGAATGAATTTCGATTCAACACATGAAGGTTTTCTATAGTTTATATATATAGAAAAAAAGGTGATTTTTATATTTAAAACACAAATACCATTCAACACATGAATTCTATTAAACGAATGAATTTCAATTCAACACATGAAGGTTTTCTATAGTTTATATATATAGATAAAAAGGTGATTTTTATATTTAAAACACGAATACCATTCAACACATGAATTCTATTCAACGAATGAATTTCAATTCAACACATGAAGGTTTTCTATAGTTTATATACATATAGATAAAAAGGTGATTTTTATATTTAAAACACGAATACAATTCAACACATGAATTATATTCAACGAATGAATTTCAATTCAACACATGAAGGTTTTCTATAGTTTATATATATAGATAAAAGGGTGATTTTTATTGCAAAACAATTTATTTCAAACATGAATGTCATTCAATAGATGAATTTCTATTCAACACACGAATATAGTTTCAACACATGAAAATAATTCTAACACAAGAATATTATTCAAAATTTCGGCAGCATAACGGCAGGGTAGTTAAAACCGGGGCCGTCCCTAGTACGGCTCCTCGCTCTACCTTAAAGCCTCGCAGCTTTTGACAATGGGGAATCATGCATCTAGTTCACACGCAGGCGGCATGTATTTTTTTTTCATTTCCACAAACTAATCCTATGTGGTTTCAACCAAATATTTCACAACCACAAACGGGTATTTTTCAACCACAATCAATCAATTCCAACCACAAACAATTTCAATCAACCATTCGCTATCAATCAATTTTCACATCAATCACAACCAATAAATATCGTCCATGGTTTGTGGACGAGGAGCGTGTATATATATATATATATATATATATTATATAAGCATTTCACTTCTATTTCAACACATATATAATTTTTACAACGCATATATAACTTATATATCGAACGTACAACCTATACAACGCTTATACATGAGGTGTACAACGCTTATACAAGTCATACATCGACTATATAATTTATACATCGTCGTTTTCCATATCGTTTATAAATTAGAAATCTCACAGTGGGTTCCACTCCACCAAAAAATAGCAGAAGGCTCAGAAAAATATGCGGTCTCTTCTAGAAGGTAGAAGACGTCCACACGAGTCCACTGTCTCTTGTTTCACTGAATTTCATCAACAAACGAAAAAGATATGATTTTTACAGTGAAATCATAAACGGCAGCGCTTTTAAAATGCTATAATATAGTTTAATATATATAAACCGTTACCTCTCTATTTGTTTCGAAACTAGGGTTGGGAATTTCGCGAAATCCGTGAAGCTAGAGGACGATCGGCCTTCGCAGCGTCGAAGGGCTAGGAGAGGCGTTTCCGCGCAGGGGGGTGTGGACCAGCTCGGTGGTCAGGGGAGCTAGCGGCGGCGGTTTGAAACGATGAACTTTGGGGCGGTGGTTCTCGTCGATGGCGCCACGATAGGAGGAGCAACTGGTATGGTTTTGAAGAGGGGAGCGAGGGCTTCAAAAAGTTGTAAAGGGTCGGGGTCAATCGATGAACGGAGTCGCCGGAATCGGAGCTGGAAGCTTTGAAGGGCTTTCCACCTTCAATCGATCGGGGAGAGAGAAATTGCGGGGGTTTCTGACGTGGCCCAATACCCTTTTTTTATTTATATATATTTTTTTCCAAAAATACCCCCTTTCACACACGAACCCCAATCCAAACCCAACGACTGTCGTCCCTAGCGTTTTACCCCCATTCCGAACACAATAGGATATGTTTCGTAGGCCCATTCGACTGTTTCAGTCAGTTTTCCTTCAATTTAAAATATATAACATTCAATATTCGATTTGAACGTACATTTCAATTTGCCAGGGCCACAATCTGATTCGAAAAATTCCATAAAAATAAATCTAGCTATGTTGGTCCCAACAAAACTAGTTTCGTCGAATTCTGAGACCGTTTGCAAAATGGCCCATATCTGGTCGATCCAATTTAACTGTAATTGACCAAAACACATTTTCCTTTGCCACGCTCACATACTAGATTCAAAAATTATGAAATTTGAAACCTAGCAATGACTTCACATCCCGGATCCAACAAAAGTGGTTTCGTCGAATTCCGAGGTCGTTTGCAAAATGGCCATTTTCACGGGCTTTAAAATTTCCATAGCGACCTTTCAGAAAATTCATTTGGCCATAACTTTTGCTTTCCGCTATGAAACTTCGATTTTTCAGATTCGTTAGAAAGGTATTCACTAACAGATTTAAATATTTTTGGTTTCACTCAAATCCGTTTTGTTTTGCACCCAGTACAGTCAGTCAAAGTTTGAATTCAAATTTGAAACTACCGCGCCATTTCAGGCCTTGTTTATAATTAGAATTAATTATATTCGTTTTCAAACATCGATTCAAACTCACTTTTCATTACTATTATTTAAAACATTTATTTTAAATATTTAAAATCCACTATTTTAGCCAACTTAAATTTTTTAAATTAGTTCAGATTTTCCGGGTCGTTACAATCTCCCCCACTTAAAAAATTTCGTCCCTGAAAAGGAAAAAAGTCGAAAGTGGTTTGATTAATCAACTCTACGTTCAATCTGGCTTCCATTCTCCAACTTTTCAGTTTCTGAGAATTTTCAAATTCTTCAAAAATTTGGCTAACACCCGGAATTTTTGAAAAATTTCGCCATAACCTCCTTTGTACGGGGAGAGGTTTGGAAATTTATTGGGCTGTATTAGGTACCCAATAAATCCTAATAAGCGTACACATATTTATAGTGATATATTCTGGTGTTTACAGGGGAGCATGTATAGATAATAACTCCAAAGAATAAATTCTCGTCACCCTGTCAAAGCCTGTGGGAGTGTGTATTTTAATTGCTCCAGAGGATAAATCCTTGTCACCTCGTCCCGTGTGGGAAATAAATAGTCCATGTGCCGTATCTAATGACTAGAGAGACGTGATTATTGTCAACTCTAGACCCGTGTGGGGTTTTTATTAATCTGGCAATTTATCGTTACAATTTTATATGGTCTATATCAGTCATCAGTTCAACCTTTAAAATATAGTCATCGCCATACAAGCCTCTCGCTCGTATGGTAAATCTTCCACCTCGTCACACAAGTTCCAAATGCTTATGTGGTATATGATGAAGTATGCCTATCTTCAAGAAGTATGCCATGTAGTGTAGTTCAAAATTAATTGTTACTATCCTATGGCGAAGTTTATTAATTACACACAGAATAACCAGCACTCTGCATCCAATGGCATTCACAGGAGTTGATATAATAATAAAATTGCGCATCCAACTCATTAAGGTGTACCTATTTGTCGGGCACGCAAATAATTTCTTTACTCAACAGCTAATCCAATTACCTGTTCAAACATATATAATGCAAAAGTATATATTTCTATCTATTTTTAAATCAGTTCAATGTGTGATTTAATTAAATATCATTTTAATAATTTAATTAAACAAATCCACCATCACACAACTCAAACAACAATCAAATGGTTTTTAACTTTTCAAATATACATCCTTTATATATTCAAAAATCATATTTCTAAAGCCAAACTATAAATATAATCACAAATACGTTATTTATAAACATATAACTCTCGACTCGTTCTGGGGCACTTCTGACCCCATCTCTAACGAGTTATTCTGATTCTGCTATACTCATACTAGGATATTACTGATCCTATCTGTAATGAGTTATCCGTCCTAGAACACTACTGGTTCTATCTCTGACGAGTTCGTTAATGTGTTATATACCATAGCTAAGCTTAACCAAAGCTCTGATACCACGTTGAGACGACCCCAAATCCCTTACTGACGGTGACAAGGGTAATCTTTGGAATATAACACAGAAACAGATAATAGCAGAACATAAATAAATAAATACACCAGATAATGAACAAATAATCACTGGATAAACAATAATCATCAGAGTTACACAGTATATACAGGATCATACTTAGTACAAATACAGTTCAGCTATACATAAATGTCTACAGTGGAAAACAAACATAATATGTACAATAGGAGCTGAACGGCATAAAAAGAGATAAATGATAGAATCCATCTTCAGCTCCAGCTATCCAGAGAAAGCCAGCTAAAACCTGAATACAAGGCTGCCCGTGTAGAAAAAGGGGCACCCGAGTTTGAAAGTGAAACAAAGTACGAGTCAGTCATGGGACTGGTATGAGAAATCTACTTAACACATCATACAATTGGCTAATCACAGGACCGCGCCACTTTCGCGGAACAGGTTTTCTCCATTGGATTGCCAGTGCTTTAAAACAATTAAATCTTTTAAACATCGCAATGCTTTTTATAAAAATGAAGCCATTATAAGACTCAGTTCCCATCACACAATACAACGCAAACCGGAGGATAGAGTTTTTACCTTATAATGGCCAAAATATGCTTGATACGAATAAAACAAGAGCATTTGATATTATTACTAGTGTTTATATGTTTCAAAAACAATTTCAAATCATAAGTATCAATCATAGACGGCATTAATGCCCCATACCACTATGTCGCCATATATAGGTATACAATCAAAACCGCACGGTCACGTATTTGGAAATTGGATTTCCGTCATGAACCAAGGCAAAAGATAGTCCTTACCGACTTCGAGACTCTCTAGTCCGAGCCTCAGGGTCAGAGCGCATCGACCCTTGGATCATCAGGGCCGGTCCACCGATGTGGATTAAAATTCCTGAACATTGCGTTTCCCCGCCCTTTGGGCCGTAAATGAGAAAACGAATGACTCCATCGGTCCCGGATCGACTGATATAAACGAGGCGCCTCGCAATAGCAACAACCACATAGGTGAAAATAATATAAATGTCAGCCAGTTTAAGCACTGACACCACCTCTAACTAGAAAGAAACGCATGTCCTCCCTGAGGTCCTTCTCCCGTTTCTGGTTCATACACGGGTGTGAGGTTCGTGAATTCACGTTATACACAAAGCTACGCCACACAGACGGTGCTTTGATCATCAACCACAAGACTTTGCTTTTCAACAGAAGCCCTGATCACTTCATCTTAGCATGCCACACAGGCAATTCACGCCATGTAACTGATGGCTATCAATCACACAGAATGAATTCCAATGTCAGACACACATTCCATTTGCAAGTCCGTTCTGGGTCTTAACGAAACCGGAGGCACTATATACCTCGCAAACCCATCGATCTCCACGTACGTCTGGACGATCACCACTCATTATCCATATTTTGGGATGCCTCCCAATCAGGACATCAGTTACCATCCAAACGAGGTGAAGAACTCCGGTCTTCGACCACCGTCTTCATCTTCGATTTCTTATCGTCGATTCAGTTATTCAGAATGGGATAAACCCGGTCTTTCTGAGCAACTCGCGTATAAAATAAACAAGTGCAACACAAACACACATACGCATCATTTCAATTCATTAGTCGCTAACCGTAAATCAGTAAGAGAACGATTTCCCAAATATTAACCCCGAAGGCCGAAACCAACATCAGATCAACACCCAAGAAACCATTCGACTTAGCCAACCTTCAGTTAGTTTCTAAATTTCATATTCCATATCATTTATAATATTTTATAACAATTTATCGCTATTTTTATTTATTTTAAAATAGCCAATTTATTAAACGACGCTTCGGGCCATAACGCGGCCGTGGCGCTGTTTTTCTTCAGATTTGATTTACACATATCTGAAAATATAACTGTTGGATCTTTATAAAATTTACATCATTAGAAAGATCTTTTCATAACGAATCCAACAATTCCAGTTTCGAGAAAATCCAACGGTCGGATCTCCCGGTATAATCGTTTGAAGTTTCGATTTCAAAATACGAACTGCAGCGTCGTTATTCAATTTAATATAATTATATATATATAATCGATTCTGGCGCTGTTTTTCTTCAGATTTGAATTAAACATTCCAGACAATCCAACCGTTGGATTTTTACAAAGCTGGTGCCGTTCGAAAGATATTTCCAAAGCGAACCCAACGGTTGCAATTTCGGGAAAATCCGATGGTCGGATCTCCCGCACTAATCATTTGAAATCATGGTTTCAAAATACGAACTGCAGCTTCGTTATTTGATATATTTCAATTCTATTTATATATATATATATATATATACATATATCGATTCTTCGATTTCAAAACTATATGATTTTCATACATTTGATAAAAATGATATTCTTATCTAACTGCCTTCTATTTCAACACTTCACTATTTTTAACAATTCATGTGTACAGTAGAAAGGTGATTTTTATTGTAAAGCAATTCATTTCAAAACGCGATTATTTTATATAGTTCATATAGGTAATAAAAATATGATTTTTATTATAAAACAATTTATTTATTATAAAACAATTTATTTAAAAACAAGAGTATTTTATATAGTTCATATTGATGATAAAAATAGGATTTTTATTATAAAACAATTCATTTCAAAATATGAATACCACTCAACACATGAATTTCAATTCAACGAATGAATTTCGATTCAACACATGAAGGTTTTCTATAGTTTATATATATAGAAAAAAAGGTGATTTTTATATTTAAAACACGAATACCATTCAACACATGAATTCTATTAAACGAATCAATTTCAATTCAACACATGAAGGTTTTCTATAGTTTATATATATAGATAAAAAGGTGATTTTTATATTTAAAACACGAATACCATTCAATACATGAATTCTATTCAACGAATGAATTTCAATTCAACACATGAAGGTTTTCTATAGTTTATATACATATAGATAAAAAGGTGATTTTTATATTTAAAACACGAATACAATTCAACACATGAATTCTATTCAACGAATGAATTTCAATTCAACACATGAAGGTTTTCTATAGTTTATATATATATAGATAAAAAGGTGATTTTTATTGCAAAACAATTTATTTCAAACATGAATGTCGTTCAATAGATGAATTTCTATTCAACACACGAATATAGTTTCAACACATGAAAATAATTCTAACATAAGAATATTATTCAAAATTTAGGCAGCATAACGGCAGGGTAGTTAAAACCGGGGCCGTCCCTAGTACGGATCCTCGCTCTACCTTAAAGCCTCGCAGCTTTTGACAATGGGGAATCATGCATCTAGTTCGCACGCATGCGGCATGTATATTTTTTTCATTTCCACAAACTAATCCTATGTGGTTTCAACCAAATATTTCACAACCACAAACGGGTATTTTTCAACCACAATCAATCAATTCCAACCACAAACAATTTCAATCAACCATTCGCTATCAATCAATTTTCACACCAATCATAACCAATAAATATCGTCCATGGTTTGTGGACGAGGGGCATATATATATATATATATATATATATATATATTATATAAGCATTTCACCTCTATTTCAACACATATATAATTTTTACAACGCATATATAACTTATATATCGAACGTACAACCTATACAACACGCTTATACAAGTCATACATCGACTATATAATTTATACATCGTCGTTTTCCATATCGTTTATAAATTAGAAATCTCACATTGGGTTCCACTCCACCAAAAAATAGCATAAGGCTCAGAAAAATATGCGGTCTCTTCTAGAAGGTAGAAGACGTCCACACGAGTCCACTGTCTCTTGTTTCACTGAATTTCGTCAACAAACGAAAAAGATATGATTTTTACAGTGAAATCATAAACGGTAGCGCTTTGAAAATGATATAATATAGTTAAATATATATAAACCATTACCTCTCTGTTTGGTTCGAAACTAGGGTTGGGAATTTCGCGAAATCCGTGAAGCTAGAGGACGATCGGCCTTCGCAGCGTCGAAGGGCTAGGAGAGGCGTTTCCGCGCAGGTGGTGTGGACCAGCTCGGTGGTCAGGGGAGCTCGCGGCGGCGGTTTGAAACGATGAACTTTGGGGTGGTGGTTCTCGTCGATGGCGCCACGATAGGAGGAGGAACTGGTATGGATTTGAAGAAGGGAGCGAGGGCTTCAAAAAGTTGTGAAAGGCTGGGGTCAATCGATGAACGCAGTCGCCGGAATCGGAGCTGGAAGCTTTGAAGGGCTTTCCGCCTTCAATCGATCGGGGAGAGAGAAATTGGGGGGGTTCTGACGTGGCCCAATACCCTTTTTTATTTATATTTTTTTCCAAAAATACCCCCTTTCACACACGAACCCCAATCCTAACCCAACGACTGTCGTCCCTAGCGTTTTACCCCCATTCCAAACACAATGAGATATGTTTCGTAGGCCTATTCGACTATTTCAGTCAGTTTTCCTTCAATTTAAAATATATGACATTCAATATTCGATTTGAACGTACATTTCAATTTGCCAGGGCCACAAACTAATTCAAAAAATTCCAAAAAAATAAATCTAGCTATGTTTTGACGATACGGTCCTAACAAAACTAGTTTCGTCGAATTCTGAGACCGTTTGCAAAATGGCCCATTTCTGGTCGATCCAATTTAACTATAATTGACCAAAACACATTTTCCTTTGCCACGCTCACATACTAGCTTCAAAAATTATGAAATTTGAATCCTAGCAATGACTTCACATCCCGGATCCAACAAAAGTGGTTTCGTCGAATTCCGAGGTCGTTTGCAAAATGGCCATTTTCACGGGCTATAAAATTTCCATAGCGACCTTTCAGAAAATTCATTTGGCCATAACTTTTGCTTTCCGCTATGAAACTTCGATTTTTCAGATTCGTTAGAAAGGTATTCACTAACAGATTTAAATATTTTTGGTTTCACTCAAATCCGTTTTGTTTTGCACCCGGTACAATCAGTCAAAGTTTGAATTCAAATTTGAAACTACTGCGCCATTTCAGGTCTTGTTTATAATTAGAATTAATTATATTCATTTTCTAACGTCGATTCAAACTAACTTTTCATTGCTATTATTTAAAATATTTATTTTAAATATTTAAAATCCACTATTTTAGCCAATTAATTTTTTTAAATTAGTTCAGATTTTCTGGGTCATTACAAGTAGGCCTACCCGCAAGTTGGTTTTAATTCGGGGCCTGCCCAGCTTGTCCCCTGTCTCTCGAAGCAACCTTATATTCATCAAACATTCCTCCATGAAGTAGCTTCTCGACGACGTCTCTCAAATGATGGCATTAATTGGTGAAGTGACCATGGGTCTGATGGAAAAGGCAAAACTTTCCTGTCTCACGTTCTTTCTCCGTTGAATCCCTCGGTGGAGATCTCTTATACTGAAGAACGTTGTAGGTATGCAGGAAAATATTTTCTAATGTATCATTCAATGGTGTGAAGTTTTCAAAAGCCTTGAATCAAGGCCTCTTCTGGGAACCGTTTTCCTGATTCTTCTTCTGACCGTTATTCCCTGATTGGCGGCCAATGCCCTGATTCTTATTTCCAATGTTCACCTCCACCATTCCTGAACTATCGCCAGATTGTTTGATGACTACGTTACTCTATATATCTTCTTTATCGGTGGCCTTTCTCTTTCGATTGGCATATATCTCTTCCTGACGTAGTCAGATGTTAGCTTTTTCATAGAACATTTCTCTAGTCAGCGGCGGCTTGCCGGCTAAATATGTTCCAAACTTAGTATCTTTGTCCACTCCATCAATAAAGGCCATCAAGACAATCTCTTCATGAGGGTCTCTAACCTCTGTGATTGTTAAGTTAAAATGATCTAAGTAGGACCTCAAAGTTTCATCAAGGCGTTGTTTATTGAGAGATAATTCAATGACGTTTTTAGACCTCTGAGCATGAAGCCGGAATTGGTTTACGAATTGCTCACTCAATTCCCTAAAACTGGAGATAGATCGTGCTGGCAAGCAGGTAAACCACATTAATGCCACATCCTCTAGGAATATCGGGAATGCTTTACATTTTACTGCGTCAGGAGCAGCGACGGCATTCACGTACCATGAATACCTCATTAGATGCTGAACTGGATTCGTCTTACCCGAATAGTGGTTCATAGTTGGCATGTTGAATTTCCTCGAAAATCAGACATCTAATATGTCATCGGTATAGGGCGTATGACTGCGTTCTATACCTGAATCCTCGTTTCTCTATCCACGGCTATCTGCCATGATTTGCCTAACCATTGCTTCAACATCAGCATTGGTCAATGTAGATTTAGGATCAGCACTCCTTCCCCTGCAGGGCCCTCTAATGTCTCTTCAATGTGTTGTCGCGAAGTCTGGGGCTTGAGTGGAACTTCCTTGTCCCTTGTTGCCACGATTAATCACGCGGCGAGGGGGTGGTAATGGTTGATTCTGAATAGGGTCAACTATGCCTCAATTCCTAGGTAACAGAGCGGGATCATTTAAGTTACAATTATCAGGTCCCAGATTGAGGGTCGCCTCTTCTGGAGAAGGAAGTGATCCAAATCGAAGCTGTTACACATTTTCATCCCTTTCCAGCGGTCGTCGTGGAGATCTTGGAGGCTTCTCCGATGAGGACGAGTGCTCTGGAGTAGGAGGATAAGCCGGCGGAGATGTCCTCTGCCTTTGGAGGTCATCAGTTCGCCTATCCAATGCAGTAATATTTTGTCGTAACAAGGAACTCTCTTGCCTTTGGGCTGCCAACTCATCATTCGTCCTATCCAACATATCGAGCACATAAGAGAGTTCTCCTTCAGTTACCAGAGTAGAGACATGTAACTAATCATTAACATTAGCTCTTGGATGTAGAGTACTGGAGCCAAGTCGAGCAGAAGCACCAGCACGAGCAGGACAAGCCATAATTTCCTTTCCGGGTCGAGTCGTGGTCCTATGGTGAGGGCGGTTCGTGATCCCCTCTTCAGGTTCCTGGCTCGTGGTTTCATTATGAAGTTGGCTCGTGGTGGCATTGGTGGGGTGGCTCGTGGCACCCTCTACAGGGCGGCTCGTGATGACATCCTGTGACCGGGTCGTGACCCCTTCCACGGGTCGGATCGTCCCCTGCAAGCCACGAGCTGGGAACTCCACTTCAGCCTGCTCGTGAACACTTTCCTCGTTAGCTTCGTTTGCAGCTTCGTTTGCTCGTGAAGCTCGTAAATTCTTGGTCTTCTTTCCAGCCATAATGTCTTGACATTGCTGAAATCTTCAAAAACCAAAACAGTGGAAATTCGAATTACTTTCTTCGGACTTGAATATCCAAATAGTAGAGCAATAATACGATATGTTGGGACTTCGGTTCTCAATGAAAGCACCAAAATGTTTGACCAAATTATGGCTCTAACACCCAAATTATCTAGAATTGCAGAGAGTAATGACTAGAAATGAAAGAAAATGCAACCACACACCAAATTTATAGTGGTTCGGCATTAACAAGCCTACGTCCACTTTATATGTCTTTGATTATATGTTAAATGCAAGTACAATCAATGATTTCTCTCAATCTCACTTTTACAATGATGATTCACTTAGTAATTTCGAGATAATACTGACTAGAAATAATGGAAAAACAGTAATGGTGGAAACAATACTCAGAATAGCCAAAAATTTCCTGAAAAATGCCCAGTATAGGGCTATTTATAGATGATATCTGCAGGCGGTTCGTGAAGACACGTGGCATGGATCCCGAGGGACTGGTTCGTGGCTTGACGGAGAAATAGTCAAAATGGCGGTTATGGACAGGTGTCGCAAGATCCTACATTCTCGGTTTGTGAATGACCAAGTCTTGGCCACCATTCTCTGGTTACTGGGTCGGTTCGTGACTCTATATCATGAATGGGTCATGCGTAGCTTCTCACGAGCGAGTCGAGGAACTGGGTCACGAGCGGGTCGTGACAGGTGGATCACAAGCGGGTGGAGTCAACTGGGTCACGATTGGGTTATAGTGCTTCACGAACCAAGGTAAATCTGTCTTGAACTTGTGTATATGAGTCTTTCTCCATTCACATATGGATATTTGCCTTCTTGGTGGCTTAGTCACAAAACTGGCCAACATACCAGCTCTTGTCCGTTGTAAAAAGGACATTGTATAGGACATCTATTACAACAGTCCAGATATGACCACTGTTATAGCATTCTATTATAACAAGCAGCCATTGTCCATTGTAAAAAGGAAGTTATAATAGGGTGTTTTGGTTATAGCAGATAAATAATTGGTTTTGGGTACATCCTCCCATTTTGATACTATGAGTACGAAACCAGCATGCACTCACAACTTGTTATAAAGCAGATGCTACTCCATATATTTACTTCTACGTATTACTTCATTAGAAGAACATTATGCATGTGCATCGTGCTATACAATGAGTTAGTAGAAGCTAGACGGTAGTTGAATGTGAGGCTATGTAACAACATTGTTAGCTTCATTATTGGTTACTATCAAGTCTAACACCCAAATGAATGGGATCCACAGTATAATAATATATGATATCGCTAACACAAATCATAGAAATGCATGAAAAGTAAAGAATACCACAGAATTATAGGGGTTTAGCAATGTGCCTATGTCCACTTCTTATTATCTATTTTTTAATGTTTGATTATAGATGAAATTATTTTTCATATAATAAATTCAAAGAGAAAAGAGGTGAACCTTGAAATAAACGGAATCAGTGCATGAAAGGGCCAAAAGGTTCCTCTCAAATGAAGCCCCTGGTATTTATTCTTGCGTTCAATCTGATTCGGTAGGCAGTTGAGTGTGAGGTGTAGAGTAGTGGAATAGGTGGGGAACGTGGATAAAATAGTGTGACATGTCACCTGGAGTGACTAGTCGAGATCTAGTCAATCCAGATCAGTATGGCCTTAACGATCTAAATAATACTGACCTAGAGTTATGCGTTTGTGCTGATGTAGATTTCCACTTCGATCCATGCTTTTTCAAGCTTCTTAAGTCCAAACCGAAGTCAAATGAGCAGACTCCATGAAGTTTTGTGCTATATCCAAGTATCCAAGACAAAAGCATTGATCCCTTGCTTGGTATATTGGCTGATTTGGGGACCATCTGGGTTGATGAAATGATCTAATCCAACTAGGCCGGAGGAGGGAGTGCGAAGATGAAGAGGGGAATGAAGGAAGAATGGGCTTAGCAGTGGATATGAAAAATGAGTTTCGTATCCCATAAATGCCCTTCACTTTCCTTATCCGATGGTGGAGGCCTCTTGTGGGAGACGAATAATGCAGGATACGAAGATAAATTCGTATCTTAGTGGAGTACCGATTTTCACCAAGTCTTTGGGATATGAAATCTTGATTTCATATACCATGAACTTGCGTGAATCTTGTGCATCTGGTTCGGATACGAAAAGCAAGGTTGAGAAAATGAGGGGAGGATTGGTGAAATGGAGAAGAGTGTACCAGGAAAGGGATAAAAAATCTTGTGATAGGCATGGGATACAAAATGTAAATTTTGTATCCAACAGTTCCACCGAGTTTTCATATCTTGGGTGTTGAGTGTAAGGAATACGAATTTTCAGGAGTTAGTGGTATATGAAATGTTAATTTCATATCCGGTCGCTCCAAATTTTTTGTGTCCTCACACTTGATGATTCTCGAGTTAAGATATTAGGGATAGAGACTTTCTCGAGCTTATAGAGATTCAAAACAGGATTTTGTCTCCCGGAAACTTGGGAAATTTTCAAATCCGAAATCTCAACTCTCGAATTTTGATCCATACGCGAAGTTACGCGATCGGGTGGAGTTTGAACATGAGGGTTAAATTGCATAATGTGTTAATGTTCGAATGACCTACTTGTTAGAAACGACGATTGGAACATGCACATATGATTACAGCATAAGCTTGGACTTTGGACATATAACTGAACCATCGCTTGTAGGATTCGACTCTCAACCCAACGCGTGGTAATCGTGGTTCGACTTGAATTCCATTGACTTCGACTTGTGGCGACGATAGTTTAAGTTCATGGATAGGTAATCAGCGCCGCATTTTGAAGGATATTGGCACAACTGCATCAGCACGCATGACACTTGCATGTTCTATGTTAGTTTACACCAACACAGAAGGTACAAGTTTTAGTACATTAATTAACACAACTGTCTTGCAAGTATAGTTTGCAATGGCAAAGAGAAGCTCCAGGCGACTTCAAGGCTTAGAAACCAAACCCGTAGAAACATCTCTGAGCTCTAATGTATATCCTTACAATTCTAGCCCATCAATGAGTGATGTAGGGCCTCCAATACATCCACTTTATCCCAACAAGTGGGTACATCCGGCATACATGAACAAGGGGGACAACCCGATGGGTCTCTTCATTCAAGCTAGCACACGGATGGACCAGTATTCAGAGGTGAAGAATTTTTTTTGGAGAGGGCCCATTAGAAGGAGAGGATGGCGGGGACAATCAAGAAGGCGTTTTTGTAGCACGGGACATAGTGGGAGATACTGCGATTTTTGAGAATCCCCCTGATTCAGTTGTTTAGCGGATAGATGAAACTTTATTGTGGCGAATCTACATGAAATATGGAATACCCTGGGGTTATTTTATGGTCCTCGGAAGGGAAGATAGGGTGCATACTCCTCTGGAAGGGTATGCTACCTAGATAATGCATATGTGCTCCATCGGATGCGTGCCTCTGTCTTGTTTGTATATCTGAGAAATTCTATGTTTCTTCAAATTAGCGCTAACGCAACTTCATCCAAATGCATATGCCTTCCTACTCGGCACCTGCATCATGTACATAGAATGGTTGGGAGTTGAACCGACTGGGGAAAACATTAGATATCTCTATTCTTTGGAGGAGAGAAACACTGTGTCGCCTTCCCTTATCTATATGAAGGCGCAACCCAACAGTTGCTTTATCCTGGGAGTGTGGAATAAGCTTAGCTAATTTAAAGATGTTTGGTTCTATGATGCCCACTAGGATTTGCGACAAGGTGGCTTTCTAGCTGTAAGTACTTGAAAACTTACATTGTTGCTTGAGTTAATTGATTCGTAAGATCTAAACTAACTTGGAGTTTCATGTAGCAGGTATTCCCCCGATTCTAAAGAGTGGTCAATATTTAGAGCGAGTCCTGGCTCCGAGGGAAGTCCCAAGCGGATATCGCGATTCCCAGACTCTACTATCAGATTTCCTTCATTTGTTTGCTTGTTCCCGAAGGTCGTTCAATGGATCGCAAAGATGACAATGAAGCGGAGGAAGAGGGGGAAGCTGGGGGAGAACGGAATTCTCCGGATCTGCAGGAAGAAGAGGTGTCCTCGGTCGTGCCTTCTGATGTGCCCCTGGTCGAGAAGGACGTTGCGGAGGGTCAAATGGATGTAGGCGGTGACAGTGACGATGAGAAGGAGCCCGTCGGAGGGCATGGTTCACAGCCTACTCCCAATCCATCTCTGATTGAGGAGATGAGGACGGGAGAGGCTTTTGAACCAAGTTCTCCAGCTACGACCTCGTGACCACTATGTCGATGGAGGATGAAAATCAATTTAAAGATCTGGATAAGGTCCCAATAAAGACATCTTCATTTGGGTTAAGCAGTGCTGATGTTGAGAGCTTATTGGCGAGCAATGGGAAATAACCCCTTAAAGCAAGCAAACAATGGGTCCGTGGGGGAACACATAGGATACACATGCCCACAAGCATTGCATAGCACAACACTTGTTTCATATATGTTGGATGTTTGATTCTGACTTAGAGTTTTCTCCATGCAGGTACTAAGTATTGGGAAGGTGACAAAGATCACGGTCGGAGACATTCTCGATGGCCGAGGAAAGATGTGATGGGCGATTTCTATGAAAGCACAGGACTATCCACAAAGAAGAAATCACATGGATTTGAAAGTAGTCATCGTCATCGAGAACATTCCTCGAACTCAGAGCCTTTTCAAATAGGCATGAAACTAGTGGATGCAAGGGGAGGGGTTGAAGTTTTTAGTATAAGGGAGCAAGTTGCAACTGCCCCACCTATTTATGTCCCAACTCCCACACCGATGGCAATAGCCGTAGGCATGAGATGGTCTGGAGAAGTAAAGTCAGGAAGCGGAGGAAAGGATGTGAGAGGCCGGAGCCTGGTGCTACCCGACATGTCAGCAATCCCGGAGTTAAGCTCCGAGGAGGTAAAGGCGATATTGAAGAAGTCGTTCTTGGGCTTCTACTTCGAGGAGCTGGTACGGTTGTCGGACATTAACCCGATTCCATGCCAGGACGACGAAGATGTTGGTAACTGGTGTACACGGTATACTATCATTATTTAGAAATGTACAAATACGCTAAGAAAATCTTGAAGTTGATCAATCAGAAGAACCTAGAAATTCAAGGTTTGTATATCGAACTCGAGCTTGAGAAGGAGAGTGTCGCGACTCAAAATAGGGAGATAGGTAAAACACCTTCCCAAGCTATATCTGTTTCTACGTTTTTGAGTAACACTTTTATATGATAACTCTCTATTGTCGAAACAGATGCGCTGAAGGAGTTAGAGTGGACGAAGGTGGCGAGGGTAGTGGCTATTTCACATTACAAAGATGTGTTAGCCTATGTGTCAACCTGTGCCACCAACCAAGAGAAGGATAACAAGGCCATGGCCGAAGAGAACCACAGGCTATGGGAAGAAAATGAAACAGTACAACTAGGCTTTGGTCGGGGAAAATGAAAGACTCCAAAAGGATAATGAAGAGGTTCAATGCCCGAGAAAGGAGAACAAGGAGATCAGGCAAGCGCTTGCGACAAATCGTGTTGAGCTCAAACATGATGAGAAAGATAAGGAGGAAGGAGTAGCTTTAAATAAAGAACTTCTCGGCCAAACAGATGGGATCAGAATCGAACATGAAGTCTTGTTAGAGGAGCTGAGGAGACAAGTCAAGGAGACCCGAGAACAGGTATTGATGGACATGGAGCCAATGGTCTAGGGTTTCTACATCAAAACACTTTGATACCGTGGACTCTCATGGCTCCGTGACTACCATCAAAATCTGGCGTTGACTTGGAAGAAGCTAGTTGAAGATGAGGCTGCTGCCCCAGGAGTGGAGAGCATGGATTAGGCTCATGTGATGGACTGATACCGGCCGAGGATGAGTGTTAGGTGTTAACGGAAGGGAAGAAACTTCTTTAGGAAGATGCCGCGGTGGAGGAGATGGAAAGATGTGTTGTTGAGAAAGGGAAAACACTTATAATCGAGAGTGTCATAGCTTTTCTCAAAGTTGTTCCCCAACAGTAGCAAGTTATTCCTGCTGCAACCCCTGGTGGTCCTTCCGTACCGGCTCCAATTGTGCTTCCACCAATCTTCGAAGGGTAAACGTCAGGGGATGCCACACACCAGATTCCAGAAGGTATATCCATTTATTCAATAATGTCCGAAAAATGTGATAGAACGAAGTATAAGTAAACTGATTTGTTTATCTCCAACGTGTAGGTACCTCTGGGAAGGGACAATGACTGTGATTGAAATGTCAATGGTGGCTACAACTGGGATAGATCCGCCTGCCTACAAAAGGCAGATGGAGGAAGAGCATAGGTTCCTCAAAGGATTTTACTTGGAAATGGGAGAGTTCAGATTGGATGACTTTGCCAAAATTCTCGATAAGGGCAAGGATAGCAGGGTGCGGATGTCCAAATGACGGGGAATATGGAGGAAGTTGGGAAGACCTTGCATGAGTTAGTCGAAGAACAAAAAGCCCACCTAATGACGAAGTCTGAGGATCTTGAGGCAAAGAGGACGAGGAAGCCTGGGTCAAAGCTCAGGAGAAGGTGAGGAATAAATCCGAGGATGAAGCTCAGGCTAAGATAGAGGAGGAGGCTCGGAAGAAGGAAGATCACGAGGCCTTCTAGAAAAGAGTCGGGGAGGAAATGAAGAAGATGAAGGCCCAAGAAGAGGCAAAGCTAAAGGCGGGTTAGATGTCAATGAAGAAAGCTGAGAGGTAAGCCAGAAAAGCTCAGAAAGAGGCCAAGAAGCTTGCATCTTCGAGGTCCACTGTCGAAGATTTCCCTATTCCCCTAAAGGCGATCCTTCCCAAGATTGGGACCGTCGATATCCCGAGCGAAGAAGAAGAATAGCGGATCCTTCTGGCAACCTTGAGCCGTGGACATGTATTTAGACTTCGCCGCTTCACAACCCCACCGAAAGAAAAGAAGTTTGGAAGTAGTGAGTCGAAGAGGAAGAAGAAGGATGAGCCACTTGAGACCAAACTTTAAAATAAGAAAGGGAAGAAGGGCGGCTCGCCTAAGTGACTATTGTAGATAGGTTTTTTTTTGTAGGTCGATAAAATGTGCTAACACGGCCCTCGCTTCTTGAAGGTACGATGTGGTTATAATGTACATCATGTTGTTGATGCAAAGCTGTATTTTTGACATGTGAATAAAAGCTTATTTTCGTTCATCACGTATCGTTCTAAGTGTTCAAGCACTCTTTACATTTTCCAGTACTGTACTTATGTAAAGTAACTTGGCATTACGTTTAGACTTGAGTTTGTTTGAGGAGTCTCGATACTTCGGGAATTCGGAGATGGGTCAGGAAAACACGATAACTTATCCCAAGTACGTGGAGATATGAACTTTTAATTTCGTCTCTCAAGGACTTCGCAAATTTTTCCTGTTTCTCCGGGAGTTGGAAGTTATGTTTCTTTCTTCAATCCCGAGTTCGAGCTTGTGAGCTTGGGTTGTCACAAGACATCGCATTATTGGGTTGTAATTGAAGCCGAATGTAATACAGCTGATTAGCATGACGCTCGAGGATTGAACTTATTTGGACTAAGCACCCGGATATGCACATGAGATGTAGATATATGTTGGGTGGTCAATTCCAGGATTTGATCCTTGATCCAACCACGCCATGGTCGTGATCTGTTCCAAGTGCGGCGTTTGTGGTCGGTGACGACATTGGTTTTAGTTTTTAACCTAAAGGTGGCCACTGCATTCCGGGATGATTTTTTGTAGAGAGTCCTAACCTCGAGGTATGCCGCAGGAAACTTCCGTGGTGACAAGGCTATAGTTTTGGACCATCTTCTCTATGTGGTGGGTTTGCTCCCAAGAAAGCCATTCCGCGGTTTGCGGAGATCGTGAAGACGACAGGCTGGTGGAGGAGGAGACGTGCCCCAAGCATATTATATGTTGTGTGTACCTCTAGTAGAGCTCCTCGACGTGCCCTCAGCTAATTAGAAGATGGTCGGATCTCAGGTGCAGGCTGAAGGTTGCAACAATAGCAAAGAGGAGGTGTCGATTGGAGAATGAGAGTTTGTTTCTCATCCCCAATTCTTCTCCATCGAGGGAGGCGAAGGTGGGAGTAAGTCATAAACCGGTGTCTCCGGTGACAACCTCAGAGATAACTGCATTGATGTTGACGGTTTAGGGAACTGGTGGAGGACCGGTGCCTCTAGGCCCGCTCCATGGTTGTGCCTCTGGTAGTGCTTCCCGAATGCCCCCAGTTTACCGAAAGGTGGCCGAATCTTAGGTCGAGGTGAAGGGCTATGGCACAGTGAAGAGCAGGTGTTCGTTGGGAAGAGGACTCGCTTTTCATTCTTATTATATCTCTGACGGGGCCAACAAAGGTGGGAATGAGTCACAAGCCAGCATCTTCGGTGATAACCTCAGAGATTTTTACGTCATAGATATTTCTATTCTAAATGTTTTAGTGCCTTTTATACTTTTTGGGAGTTGTATTTGTGTAACACGACTCAGCGTTGCACTTAAATAAGGATCGGTTGAAACTCCACTCTTGAGAAACTCAAGTCGTGCAGAGTTCGGCATTGCTTCATTCTCGATTGGCTCGAGGCGTGTGAATCTTAAGTGGGAAAACTTGGCTCTTAATTGGCTCAAGGCATGCAAAGTTCTTCGTCGCTTCACTCTCGATTGGCTCGAGATGTGCGAAGCTTAAATGATGCCAACAGATCGCTGCCTGAGTACGCCAGAGCATAGGTAGGTTGGGTTAAGTCTGTTGTACTTATTGTGTTCATAGTAGCGGTGCTTCGGCAATCCGCGGATGAATATCGAATGTTGGGGCTAACGCTTTTATACTTCGTACAAGGATTGCAACTAAGTCGGTTATAAGATAACATAAGCTACATGTCAAAGTTAAAACATACAAGCAAAATGCTTTAAAAATTAAAACAACTATGTTCATACAAGGTGCAACTCAAGCAAGGCGAGTCTTAAGGTGCGGTGCCGATGTCTGTACTGCTTACTGTTGCTACGGTCTTGCTGAGTCGAAAGGATGATCCTGAGGGACTAATCACTAAGAGAGGTTTGGTTGGTAGAAATTCGTGATGAGCATTGGACGGATCAGAAATTTCATGTGGGGGACATCGTGTATACTACTCTAGCATTCCCTTGTGGACGAGTTATTCAATGTTCTTGTGCATGTGACGACATTCATTTGTGTCGTGTATGTGGATGATGTGGAACCTACAATACTTAGTGGATTCTCTTGGTTTGTCCAACAGACCTTTAGGCTTTGGTTTCTTGTACTGCAGAGTATTGCGAGTCTTGAAATAAATGTTCACGAGTGAGTTGTTGAGCTGAGTGTAATAGCGGAAAGATGGAAGTGTAGATGTCTCCTCTTCTTATTGTGACTACCTCCGATGTCGCCATCTTGAGCAGGTTTGTAAGGAACATTAGGACTAGAGTCATTAGAGTTTTGGACTTCATCTCGAAGTAAGTCATTGAAGCGAGAAGCTTGATTCCTTTGCACTTCTTATTGGTGTAGGAAATAGTTGTCTTTTACGTAGAAGAACTCCGAAATCTCAGGTTGTGTTTGGTCAATTCATGCTCCAAATTCAGAATTAGGAAGTACGCACTCGGTGTGTTGGGCTAGGATAGTCCGGGGACTCAAGTCTTCGTCATCCGCCAAAATGTTGTCTAATCTCTTGAGGTAGTCCATCAGAGTTTCATCATTGTCTTGGTAGATCTCTGTGTTGAATTGTCAGATTAAGTCTCCAGCTAGTTGGTCGAAGGTTGAAATGGTTCTTGGCGAAAGTCGAGTGAACCATAAAAGAGGAGCGCCTTAGAGAAGGATGAGGAATCACTTGCACTTCATGACATCGGTGGCACGAGTGGGATCCATGGATGATTCATTTCGATTTATGAGGTCTCGAGGGTCTGACTCCCCTAAGTAGGCCTTGATCTATGGTATGTTGAAATGCATAGGACATTCGGCGTTGAGTATATCATGAATGAAGGGGTTACGTCTCACACGGATTTCCTAATCTTCGTTGATGTGATCCTGAGATTCTTTCATGATGCTATAAACTAGGTTGGTGACAATGGGAGTTTGAATCTCCGCTGGATTTCAACGGTCATGATTCAACTCGGGAGTGCATCCTAGGACGTCTTCTTGGATGGATGTCGTCTTCATCTCGAGAATCTTCGACTTCGAATCTTTGAAATTGTGGAAGTTAATGAGTAGGAACTTGGGCCTAATTTGTTGCGTGAAGCGTAGGCGACAAGTTTTGATGTGCGACAAGTGGACCCTATCGAGTAATGGGTCGAGTGCTAATCCTTTGGTCACGATTGGGCACAAGTCGAGAGTAGTTGACAGGACGGTTATCGTGAAGAGAAGCGAGAATGGAACTCGGAGGAAAAACAGTTTGGAAGGGGTTGAATGCCCAAATCTGTTTGAAGGCGAAGGGTGTCTCATATAGCATGTTGTTGAAGCCGTTGAGTCAACCCAAGGTTTTGGTTGATTTGTTTGACGGGGCTTCTCTGAGTTTCTCCCAACTTTCTCTTAATTTCATTGACTTGAGCTCGATCAACTAGTGTACCGAAACTGGAAGTAATATCATTATTTGCATTGGTGGGAACTTCGGTGGATTGAGGCCGAGGGGAGTTTTACGAATCAGGATAAATCTTGGAAAGTCCAATCGTAGTGTTCTTTCCTTTGGTCACCATTATCAGTAGACTCAGTAGGTAAGTTTTGGAAGACTTAAGTAGCACTCCAAGTCTTGGTGATCGAACGATAGGAAAAGGCGAGGTTTAAATTTCTCAGTGGGGGTGGCGGAGAATTGACCATAGGTGTGTTATTTGACCTCTTCCTAGCATGCCAAAATGTTGACGGTCAAAAGTGCTCGACAACACACGAGATTTCCATGATAGTGAAAATAAACATCCGTAACGGAAAATTAACGGTATGCGGTGTAAATATGTAGGGGAAAACACGAGTAAACCGTCATGTAGTATTTGTAGTGGTTCTACAATGTGTATCGATATATTTCCGAGTGTACAAGAGCAATGATTATTCCAATTGTTATAGTGAGTGAATCTAAGTGCTACGCTTGGAAAGTCAGGTAGTAGGCTATGCTTCGTGTCCCAAATGCTTGGAAGTGGAAGGAGGAGCCTTTACGAGTCCATGAGTCCAAGTCACGCCAAGTGGGGATCGAGAGGCTAGTATGTTCTCATGAGGCTACTATGGCCATGGTGGCAAGGAGGTCCAATGATGTGTTTTATCCTATCTTTTTTAAATGCCAAGGCAGTCCAAAATAGTCCAAATGTCCTGTAAGATAGTTATTCTTCTTCCTAGAGTGATGGAAGGTGCTTAGGAGGTTATAGGAGAGCTATCTTCTCCATATGAAGCCATGAGAGCAACGGGCCAACCTTCTTCATGCTGCAGAACCAGGGGTATTTATAGAGGAAGGTAGGCAGGTAAAGCAGGTGGAGTAGGTGAGGCAGTGGGCCCTGCACCAACAGTTCGTATCCCCCCGGGATCGGTTCGACTCTCAGCCGGGACTTAGCCTTTTCCTTCAGAACATATCTTTAGTACCGTACCACTTTGTATCGTACTTTTCATATCCGGATGTTTTTCATTTCTTGGCCTTTCATATCACTCATATTTTCGTATCATAACCATTTAATATACCAAAGGGATACGAAATGGGGAACGGTTTTTGAAGTTATACGAAGTGAGGTTGTGGGATACGAAGTGGAGGGACATGAAGTGTTGAGGAAGGAGCATATACAAATCCAGGAGTTTGCATGAGGGATACGAAAAGATGGGAGACGAAGTATGGGATACAGAAGCGACTGGGCGATTGGAAATCCGGGGAGTAGCTACAGCGGATACGAAATTCGAGAATTGCTTGCTTGAGTGATATGAAAAGGGATTCACATGTGGTGACTTGTTTGAGGGATACAAATTCGTATCTTGGAGAGTTGATGGAGACATATCCCGAGGGATATAAAATTCGGGAGTCGTATCCCGAGGGATACAGAATCTGAGAGTTGTATCTTGCTGGTTACTAAATTTTTGTTGTTGGTAGTTTTGAGGAGTTGTAAGGTTGGGATGCAAGTTGATGATGAGGCTCAAAGCCGATCCCAAGGTGTTGGTCCATTGTTCAGCAATTTGGTTGAGCCGGAATGATTGTCCTTGTGCAACTCCATCTGATCTTGGGCTCTGAATGTTTCGGCAATGCTTCTGGGTTGTTGATCCACGTGATGGCCCGACTCATGTGGGCTTGAATTGCTTTTGGGAACCAGGCTAAAGGCCCGGTTAACAACTAGGTTACACTCAGATTCCTATCAAAATAAGAAATCAAATGGTTAATGTACATGGATCTTCAAGCTTTTAAATTTACAGTTGATTCTAAGTTCTGATTCTTCCAAACGTGTGATCAATGGCACAAGAGCTAGTTGGTTATGTATGAATTGATGATTTCTTTGGTCGTATTCTATGGACACTTCGAGCATGTTTCATCTATAGCTGTCAATTAGGGTTCTAAGTATGTTGAGTGAGGTAGAGCTTAGATTTATGGTAGATTTTGCAATTATGTGCTCGAGTAACACACTTTCCATTAAATGTATTCGTGGTGCATCACTCTTCCTTTAATTCTAGGTGATGATTGGTCACCCAAGCATTCAAACGTCAATCCAAGAGTTTATTTTGAAGGCATCCTTTCGATCATGACTTAGGGTTCTACACAATTCTAGATACAAGTAAAAGAGCGAAACGTAGTATTCTGCCTTTTTGGATCCATACTAGTCCCAATGAGTCGAGTAATAGAATCTTAGATTAAATGGTTATGTCGTAACCATCTCAAGCTGGTTTTTTTCAATTCAGTGTAATGAACTAAGGCTAGCCATCAAGTATTCGAATTGTGCGTCTCATTGCTCACATCTTTTTTCCCCATCCATTGAGCATATGATATTGGTAGATGACGAGGTCATGCCTTTTTGGGATTTATATTCTCTTATCGAATTATGAGTTATAGTTGAATGCAAGATGATTGGTTAGCACCTATCCTGAATTTATTTCTACCAGTTAGTTCGAAGGAAGGATGTCACATAACGAACAATCAATTCACATTCACTTCTCACTTATATTCTCATCTAAGCTCTGCGCATTGGAGTTAGGCAGCGAAAAGTCAGACTGTAGTCATATTGAGTGTTCTCTTTTACCTACGCGTCAAGGAGAAACATTGCGGGATGAACAACTATGTCATACTCAGCCAATGTTTGAAGTGGAACAATCAAGTAATGTTCGGTCGTGCTTATGTTCCTTCTACCTAGACATGGTATGGAACTGACATGTGGATGGTCAACCACATCTGTTTTATGTTTTATGATTGGCATGACAGATCAATGGTACAAATCAATAGCGAGTGGTTGAGTCATGACCTCTTTGAATTTTCTATAATATTGCTCCCTGTCCAGGGGTAGTGTCAGGAGATAAATGGTCAGATCTCATGTATTCCAAGTCTGGGGACGTGCATAAGAGTCTGTACTATTTTCCAAGCTTTAGAATATGATTTATTCATCCAAGTGCTCATATCGTTGCATTTTCCATTCAATGTATTTGTGATTCGTTGCTTATCATTGCACTTGAAATACAGTCAATTATTGTTGGTTCGTGCATTGATCGAAGATGCAATTACCAAGGCATATATCTAGTATTTGCATTAACTTGTGTAGTGTGTTGCCAAACATTCGACTCTTAAGGGTCTGTTTTGATCTTCTCCTTAAGTCATGTGGAATGTTATGACAGTCACTCGTAAGTTTGAGCACTGTTCTAATTGGGAAATCTCAAGGTCTCCAAGTGCAAACTTTGAAGCTTCCAAGGATGAGCCACCAAAGAAGCAGAGGAAAGATGATAAAGACATGCGAAGATCATTCACACTAAGGCTTTTGCTTTTGTTACTTATTGACCGGGTGCGAGCATGACCATCGCTTTTTGATTTTGTGACTTGATGTTGTATCCGTTTCCTGTTTGTGAACAAAATGAGTCTTTTGAGTTTAAGTATTTGAGTGTTTACACTTTTCCATTCGATGTAGTCATAGTGAATTTCATTTGTTACACTTAAACCATGTAGAATCAGGTGAATATGCAAGCGATAACCTGATGCACTACTCTCAAGTAACTTTGAGTCATGAGGTGTATCAAGAGCACTCCTTAAATTAAATGTTATGTTTAACTTATTATAATTTATACTTATTCCTTTTATCTCGAGTAAGAAGGGTGGCTGGACGTTGAGTATCACCCTTTATACTCTACTATCAGGATTCAGGTTTGAGCAAGTGGGATTCAAGTCATCAACCTTTATACGCTCCTATTGAAGTTTAGATTAGAGTTAGTGGATATGGATTCATCATACTTTATACTCCCCTATCTGGGTTGAGGTTAGAGTAGCAGATGTCAAGTCATTGTCCTTTATACTCTTCTGTTTGGGTTCAGGTAAGAGTTAGTGGACTTCAAGTCATTTATACTCTCCTATCGGGGATCAGGTTAGATTTAATGGATCAGGTGGATGTAAATCATGGTGCATTTATCACACCCATCCGTGATTCTAACTCCAATTCAAGGTTCGAGAATTAGAGGCATCGAGTCATGTAAATGGATCACTCGCTCCTCGAATGTACTCTAATCTAAGGTCTAAAGAGTAGAGTTAGATTGGCCGAAGATCATGACTGCCTTAGTTTATACTCAAGACCAAGCTCTGAGGAATAGAGTTAGGGTGGGTGACGATCACATCTGCCCTGGTTTATACTCTAATCCAAAATCTGAGGAATTTAGTTAGTATGGTAAATGATTGAACCATGTATGCCACATTTTATATTCTAATCCAAGCTCTAAGGATTTAAGTTGTGTGGATGAAGATCGAGAAACACTTGCCTTGTTTTTTATTCCTATCCAAGTTATAAGGATTAAATTTTAAGACGGACTCCTAAGTATGTTTAGACTTAAATATGTCACGTCACACCCATTTGTGTTCGCATTCATGATTCAAGTCCAAATGCAAGACTATGAGATAGATGGTGGATCTCATCTGCTCCAAGTTATATGTTTCAAGGTGAAGACCCATGGGAGAATGGATGAATCATGTTTGTCAAAACTTTGTACCCCTCTTCCTATTAGAGTATGGGAGAAAGTAGGATGATGGATAGTCATGACTCTTTTGTCTGGCAATACGTATTTCGATCCCATGGCAAGGGAATTATGAATGTGTGGGCTGCTAATCTATGTCAATCAAGGATTGGGGTATGATTTTGCAGAGCTTAGAGTGAAATATGATCGTCTTCAAACATGCCACACGTGGGTTAGGTAAATGAAATATGGACAGACGAGTCTCATCACTTTTAGTGATACTTCTATTCTCGAGAGCATGGTTTGTTAAATGAGAAATCTAATTGCATTGGTCGTGGAAGTGCTTCGGGAGTTTGTATGCGGGTGTCGCAAGTTTGATTGGTACCAGAATTTGGGTAACTTGACCTTTCACATATAAAGTCATTTGAGTTAGTCATGTCAATAACTCATAAAGAATGCAAAGACAAAGTGCATAAATTGAAAATAATCTTGTTGAAGAAGAAGCGTAAGTATTATTCTGAGTGGGAATAACATCGCATATTTGCAGCCAGTCCATTTTTGTTTTGTCTTATCTCAGCCTGGAGTAAATCATTAGAGATCTAATAGATGAAGGAAACTATTTCATGTCACTAGGAAACATCGGCTCTAACAAGATCTGGCCTTGATTGTGGTTTTGAAAAGATCAAAGAGTTTTGTGAGAGAATAATGGATCCACATCTATGAAGGATTCACACATTTTCTGTTATCTGGCAAGTTTGAACTCAATGATCAAGGCCTTGTATCCATCTTTGTCACTGGTCATAAGTAGTTTGAGTTTTAAGAAAAAAAAATTGGCAAATTTTGTCCCTGGGTGACCCTCCTAGGGAGATAGGTGATGTCGAATAGGTATATTTCGATGTTATATTCGAATAATCTTCTAGAAATCTTAAGCTGTTGCAAGGCCCATCCTAAAGGCTGGATGGCATGACTTTTATTAGAATAGGCCAAAAATGATGTTGAAGCTTGTTGAAGGATTAACAGGAAATAAGGTAGCTTCTCAATCTTCCTATTTTTTTGTGAGGTTCCCTTAAACCCTTGCTAATGCAGTAAAAAGGCAGTTGGATTTGATGGTCAGGTGTGGAACTGATGACATGCAATCAAATGTCATGGTAAATTGATAAGTTTTTGTGATCCACAGGATAAGCGATCTCTTATTTAACAGGTTTTGCAATAGTTCAACTTTGAATTGGATTTTTGTCTAGTTGGGTGGATCACGCTAGGCCTCTTCTGGTGAATATAACCTCCTTTTGCATAATGTTAGGTTGCTTTGTCATATAAACATTCAAGTGTGGTAAATGGTATTATTACTAGATACTCTCCAAAGTCAATGTCTAGTTTAACACCTCGGATTAAGGCCATCAAGATCATATCTTCTTTTGGATCAATCACCTCAATTATGGAAATTTTTAATCTTTGGAATGAGATTTTTAATGGTTCTCCATGTCTTTCGAACAAGCTAGAAAAGGATATAGCATATTTGATATTTGTTACGTATGCTCAAAATCATGTCAGAAAACCTTTTACCAATTGGTGTAGTGAGGAGCTGTACCACGGTGATTGTCAAATAAATCATGTGGTCGATAATCCTTCAAAAAATATGGAGAAGCATTTACATTTGATGGCATCGACAACTTTAGCAACGTCCATGTACTGGTTGTTTCTCTTAAGGTGTTATCAAAAATCATTTTTTCTAGCATACGTCATCATAGTTGGCATGGTGAATTGACCAGGGAACTCATTGCACTGAATAACATATGTGAATAGGTAGTGGCTCTGGGAAACATCCCAGGCTTTTCCATTTTGCTGTTGGCTTTCTTTGATTAACCATCAAATTATGGCCATCATGTTTGAATGATTATTATTTTCCATTGCGCTGACACACGGGGTTCGGTGGGTATAGCAACCCTGATTCGGGTTGGTTAGTGACCCCAATCTGAGTCGATATGGTTACCCCAATCTGGATTAGTATGGTTACCCCAATCCAGATCGGTATGGTTAACCCAATCCAGATCAGTATGGTTACCGCAATCCAAATCGGTATGGTTACCCTGATCTAGATCAGTATGGTTATCCCAATCCAGATCAGTATGCATCAAACTGAAATCTACAAATACGTCTCTTATACGTAATTACGTCTTCGAACTTTGGCTAAAATTGATAACCAGAGCTCTAATACCAAATGTGACGACCGCCCATAGCTCCTGCACTAAACAAAAGGAATCATGTGCTGAAAGGCGCGCCAGGCAGCTATGGACGATTATCAAGGTAAGATAACACAAGCGGAACCTATTGTAGAACTCACAGTACAAGGATAAAATATAGTAGAAAATATACAATAGGTAATAGTAGTGAAGCATCATATAACAAACTTTTGAAACTTTCACAATCATCATTAAAGATTATTCAAACACTATAGGAAATATCAAAGCATGTACATAAGGCCTCACTACAACACTCATAGAGCAACTCAAACAACGAAAAATGAAATACTAGATAGTAATAAAACTGGCACGTAAGCCACCAGCTCGCCATCGATCAGCATCATCCTCCTCACTAATCACCTATCACCTGCTACCTAGTCTTTCAGTCCACAACCGGATGAATAACCCAAGGTAATAAGAGGGAAATATAAAATCTTGAGTCAGACAACAGTCTTAGTGAGCGATAAAACAGCTAGCAAACATCATCAATAAAGTATATGAGATTGGATAGACAAACAAACTAATCTACCCACAATACCAGATAAGAAATCAACCCTATCTTCCGCACATCGGACAGTGATAGCCTTTACATCAAACGCTTCACTCATGGAAACCAGAACAACCATTCATTCATGGCAATCAGAAGCAAACACCACTAGCACTCATAGCATCCAAATTATATGTATTCCACGAGAACCATCCAAATCGAATTTAACATCCCTCAAGCACAAGCCCCAGAGGCCTAAACCTATATCAGACAAGCACCCAAGAGACATCTCCTTCGACGTTGGACAATTTACATGAGACGGTACAAACAAGGCAACTAATCAACCATGACAGACTCTGGTTATCACCGTCAATCCTATTTTGAAACTATCGTTAATCGTATGACGGCCAACCTTGCCATATGTCAAGGGCTAATGGTAAACCCAGTTTTAGCGTAAACTCCATTCGCCTTTCAACGATACATATGTATGTCCAACCTTGACAACTAGGCCTTTCGACGATACCCAGGGTACTCGACCCACAGCCGGTCTTTTAGGTGCCCCTATTGTACCCCTGCTTTGAGCCTGCTAGAACTTGCGACAATGATTATCTCTCAACCTTCGCATTTCTAGTCATCCAACCCGATGGCTCTTCATAGCTCAAGCAACCTTCTCAAGTAATCCATTATCCACCAACTCAAAATCTTTGAGTTGTCACCTCATTCGCTGTTCTACACCGATCAATGAACACATTTCAACACTTCGAACCTTCTTAATTGAATTCACTTCGAACTCACACAACCACTGCGTCGTGGCACGGGTTCGGGCACTTCTGCTCGATTTTTTTTCTAAAAAAGCACTTTTTGTTCAAATCCGGGTCATACCCGAAAAATATAATTTTTCAGAATTGACCCTGTGCGACCGACGCATTCTCTTGGAGCCGACCGACCCACTCTGAAAAGGCATGATCGACCCACTCAGAAAAGCACGACCGACCCAATCAGAAAAGCACAAACGACCCACTCAGAATAGGGCACGACCGACATGATCCCAAGCCACTCAACCGACCGACCCGGCCACTTTGGACCCATTCTCTTCAATTCTGACCGACCCGGTTATGTACGCATCTTAACCGACCAGCAATGACCGACCCGACCCATCGAGACCAGCCCGACCATATTTCTGCACCACCGTCCAGGACGAGAACGACCACCTCTGACTTGCTCCCCAAGACATGTTTTTGGGCCGACCGACCCTATTAGGACAGATCCATTTCCTGCACACTCCAATGCAACTCCAATTTCGACCAAAACTTCTTCAAACGATAAGATCGATGAAATATACTCGTCCAATTCATTCAACACAACCATAAGCATGTTACACCAACAATATGAATACAACTATTTTCACCAAAGTTATGCAAATCACTCCAAAATCATAATAAATGAACATATGAACTAAATTGCGGATCTAACTTGCATAAACATATGAAATAACATAGGAATTACCAGTTTTAACTTGTTAACTTAGATCCTATGTTGATTCATATGAAAATGGACTTACCAAGGTGTAGATCTAAGGAAAACGACTTGAATTTGATGAAAAACATGACCAAACATTCATATACTTGATTGAATCCATGCGAGAGATGCATATCATTCACCAATTCTCCAAAATAAGTTAAAATCAATGTATTAAGATTTCAGACAGCAAGAAATTCGAACCAAAATCCTTGATCTAATGAATTCTCACTTCAAATGATGTATATCTAGCCTCAAATGGTGTAGATATTATTTTCCTCCCTTTAGATTACGATTTTAATGGTGGGAAGCTATTAGAGGAAGGAGGAACATAGGCCATCAAATGAGAGAATAGAGAAACTAAACCATTGCTTATATCTCCCACCCCCTATTTATATCCTTCCACTAGCCCACTAATAGGCCTCTCCAAATCAGCCCATTAAGGCTTCACAAACCTGAACAGTCAACTGTTAAACCTTAAAACTGCGATTCCTCCCAAAGCGCTCAGCCAAATATTTAATGTAACCACTCTACGGAAAGGCAATCATCATTTCCTTTCCAATGGCATAGGTCTCAACATCTGATTCGACCTGAGCCAAAAGTTATGTCCTGTACAAGACTGACATGGGAAAAAATGGCCACAAACAAAATTGGTAAAAATTATTGACATGTCTTGTAACACCCCACATCCGTTAGTGTCACTCACCAAGCGAATGCACCAAGTTCTGTGGAGCATTTAGGGTAAAAGATGCAGATAAATTACAAGACAGACAGAAATTAAACAGCGGAAAATAAAACTTTACTTTATTGATAAGATAGTTTGTACAACAATTGTTTTCCAATACCAGAGTATCATTTGTCTTACAAAATAAAGAAGCATAAAAATACATTTATATTCCCTAATGTAGCATAAGTCAGCCATAGCAGCGAAAAAGAGAGTCCAAAGCACTTTGTCCAAGAATCTTCAAGCTTGCGAAGAGCAGCGGTCCAATCTAACCTGAGCTGAACTATTCCCTCCTCAACTACCTGGGGGGGGAACGGAAGAAAAGAAGACGAAAGAAAAGTAGAGTCAGACATAAAGCCTGAGTATGTCTAGTGACTATTCAGTCTATGGATAAGAAAAAGAGCATGATAAGTATATGCTGGAAATGGGAAAGCACCCTAAACTAAGTTAAGTTATCTCGAACCGAATATACTATCGTACCCCATACTAATCTCTACACCACCTAACTAGTGTCCCTACTAGTAATGATAACGTGATCCCAATCCCTGTAATTTTTGTTGCCTTCAGGCGTACATTTATCGTTTCTGACCTAGATCTAATCTAGGATTTACGCTATCTTCCAAACGATGCCCTCTAGTCTAGGACACACTACTTGAGTGGTATATGTTCCTAGACTTTTTCCATGTATGTGTCGTGAATCGTTATCGCTTGTCTAGATGCACATGTCCTGTAATGTGCGGCCCGAGTTCCGTGTCACGGCTATTTTAGAAATACGGAACTCGGTCGGGAGCTTTCAGATATCCGCCGATGCAGATGCTAAGGTCTGTTTTTTTCTAGTGGCTATGGTCCCACTCGACCCCTCCCTCAACTTATGAAAGGCCATCCTTGAAAAATGAGAACTATGCGCTGGCCCCCCATGCCCCACTGTCCTATGGCCATCCGCAACCATAACTAGATAGCAAGTATATGGTCTTTTAGAGTTCTCCGCCTTTCCGCTTCACGTATCTCGATTGACTCAAGATGGTAGGTAGACGACGAGTTACTATCACAGGGCTACCGTCTTCTCGCCGAATCACGCTGGTCCATCCTAGTCTTTAGGTTGCCATATTTTGCAACCAAGGCATACCCTTGGTTCTTCTAACGCAGACCTTAACCTCTGTGAGCCTAGGAGGATCATCTGCAGCCTCACAGAGGGATACCAAGAGTACCCTCGCGTCCCCTCGAAGCCTTGGGCTTCGTAACCCAATTCGTTGGAGCCTTCTAGAATCAGATGGACGTACGCTCCTTCTCGTGTTCTACTAAGATTTACTACTTAGTTTCTTTCCTTCATCAAGTTGGTTAAGTGTCATTAGTCAATTCAAGTTAACTTAACCCATCCCTTTTGTCATATTATACTGGTTAAGTGTTGCCTCCTTGTGTTAACTTAACCTCACCATCTGTTTAACTAACCTGTTACAACGGTTAAGTGTCTCCTTATATAACTTAACCCTACTACTTGTTTAATTAACAGGTTATAATGGTTAAGTGTTGTCCATTCACGTTTAACTTTACTACAAGTCAAATTACACTGGTTAAGTGTTCTTGTTACTTAACTCTAATCATTCATGTTATATTGGTTAAGTATTTCTAACTTACTTAATCCTAACCCACTTGTCAAATCAACTTGTTATCATGGTTAAGAGTTCTAATTTTACTTAACCTCAATCACTTGTCTCACTAACATTTTTCTATGGTTAAGTGTTCTAATTAACTTAACCCCAATCACTTATCTCACTAACATGTTTCTATGGTTAAGTGCTCTAATTAACTTAACCTCAATCACTTGTCTCACTAACATGTTTCTATGGTTAAGTGTTCTAATTAACTTAACCTTACTCTCTAGTCCAGTTTAATCATGTTAGAATGGTTAAACATTTGCTTAACCTTACCCACTCCCCTAGTCAACATATTAAATTGGTTAAGTGTCCAGATTAACCTAACCCTACCCACCAATTTAGTTAACATGTTGAATTTGGTTAAGTATTAATTCAATTGACTTAACCCTATCAATCCTGACTCAGCCTTAATTTATTAATTAAAGCACCAACCACTCACATTAGACAAATATTGTTGTGGTAACTGGACAGCCGGTCGGTTCCGGGCAGGTTTACACTACAACTCATGTCTAACCTCGGGTCTTTATTGGGCTCAATGCTTAACCACCCACATTGGATAGGTATTGTTGTGATTACTGGACAGCCGGTCGGTTCCGGGCAGGTTTACATCACAACTCAATCCAACCTCGGGTTAAGCATATCGTATTTTCTAAGTTTACATATTTGTCTATTTTCAATTTTATATGTAAATGTTTTGTGGCCCATTATCCAAATTCGTTATTCTTGGGTATAATAATTTATACCACTTAAATTTCACAAGTCGTTGGCATGTTCCAAACATGCCAACACATATATTTTAATTAAACCCAGCGTTATTTTCCCCGTTTGTACGTTCGCAAGATTATAACATATGTTGGGCTTCAACATTTCAGCCCAACTTAGAAACATAAAAAAAGAGGTTTAGAACATGATATATTCTAAGTAACATAAAAGGGGTGTGTGAACGCATGAACTTTCAACATAGCGATTTAACTAACATAAATTATGTGGTGCATGAACTTGCAATATAGCGATTTAATTAACATAAATTAGTGGTGCATGAACTTGCAATATAGCGATTTAATTAACATAAATTATGTGGTGCATGAACTTGCAATATAGCGATTTAATTAACATAAATTAGTGGTGCATGAACTTGCAATATAGCAATTTAATTAACATAAATTATGTGGTGCATGAACTTGCAATATAGCGATTTAATTAACATAAATTAGTGGCTTGTGTACTTGCATTGTAATAGCATATAATTTTGACATAAATCATAAACCTAAACAGGAGTCATGGGTTTCAATCAATTCATGTAAACTTGCATTCAAAATATGAACCTAACTAAATTAGGTGTCCCTTGTATTAACATAAGCCTAAAACATATTTTTATTTAGGCATAACACTAAACATAAACTAGTCATTTCCATAAAGTCACTATATGTTCACAAAGATGCTTACTTTTGTCAATAATACAAAAGTATAGTTTAACTTGAATTATGAGGCCTATTCCAACATAAACTTATATGAATCATGTTACCCAAATGGATCCAACTACACTTGAAATGATCATAGGCATATATATAAAAAGATCTAAATCATGTACGCATAACAGTGAATTATGTTTACATAAGTCTCAACTTGGTTGTAACAAAATATATACAACTTCTTACTAACCACAACATATAAATGTCAATTTCCAACATGAATTGTATACTTGCAAGGGGTGTTACTTTTCATTGCAAATGTACAATTAATCCAATATCATGTTAATTATACTACAACATCCCAAATTTATTTATAATAAAATCAGAACAACATACAATTATGAACTAGCATCGTTACAATTAAAGTACAATTCCATTTTCATTCTACACAAATCAAGTCTCAATTTTTATTCATATCGGAATAGTACTCTACTTACAACGTATGACGAATCTTGTATTCAGGATTCTGAATTCTGAATTTGGTGATGCTATCCTTTGAGTTTGACATTGTTTTGATTTATTTGTTGCAGTTTTAAGCTTTGAATCAACTCTTAATCATCTCTTAATTTGACGGCTACTCCTAGTCTCTCTTCAGCAGCATGACGGCTCCTTTTTTTTTGTGAATTAGGTTGTGAGAGCTATGTTGTTTATATAGAGTTGCAAGTTAATTTGAGCCGTCGATGAAGCCAAGGTTAATACAAGCCGTCCGTTCTAAAGAGAAGCCAATTATGTTCACAATTTAAGGGCTGTAAATTACTCCTATTTCAAATTATGTCGTAATTACTTTCTTAATGTACATTATCAACATTTATTATTATTTGTCAATCCATCAAATATAAATACGTACACATTAGATACATCTCTGCTTTACACATTTTTTTTTGTATGCACATTAGATACATCTCCCCTTTACACATTTATTATTATTTTTGGATTAGCAACTTTAGTGTTAACAAAAATACGGGGTGTTACATGTCTCACATCCTTATAAGCAACATATTAATATGAGAATGATCCAACCCTCAAGGAATAAAATAAAAATATATTACGTTCTTTCAATATGTAAAATGTTGGCTGTTACACACTGTGTGTGGTACAATCTGAGCTTGGTGTGCAGCTTAGTGCCAGATGATACCATTATCACAAATCACAAAAGTGCATGAAAAGTAAAGAACACCACATAATTATAGTGGTTCTGCAATGTGCCTACATCCACTGCTTGTAATCTATTATTTCTAATGTTTGATTACATATGTAGTTATGTTTCATGTAAGAAATTCAAATAGAAAAGAGGTGGAACTAGAAATCAGCCGAGTCTGGGCATGGAAAAGAGACAAAAGGATCCCCTCAAGTGAAGCCCTTGGGTGTTAATTATAGGTGAGGTTTGAATCCGAAACAGTAGGAAGTTGAGCATGAGGTACGGAGTAGTGGGGAACATGGACAAAATGGTGTGACATGTCACTTGGAGGGATCACGTCAATCTAAATTGGAAAGTTATACCGATCTGGTTTGGTATGGTCATACCCATCCAAATCATACTGACTCGGAATTATGTGTTAGTGTTGATGTAGCTTGTTGTTCCTATCCAAGCTTTTCCTAGCAGTCCAAACCAAATCCTAGTGAGCTGACTTCATGAAGTGTCGTGCCAAATCCAGGTATCCAAGACACAAGGACTGACCCTGAGATTGGTATGTCAGTTGATTCGGGGCCATGCGGTCATACCTATCCGATCAGTTTTGCGCTTCATGTCGATTCAGGTTGATGAAATGACTTGATCCAGATTATTGAATGATATGTTGATCCAGACTCATTGACTATTGTAAAGATTTAACCAATCCGTGCTTTATGCCTCTCTAGTCTAGTTTTTGGTCATCTCGTCCCACTATTCTTTTGTGCTTGTCCGACCGTCGACCCCTGATATTTAATCTCAATGCCTTGATCTTCAGAACATCTTCTTGGGTTGGTTCCCTAATAATCGTTAGACCATACTTGTGTTAGTGGTCTAGGGTAGTCAGACCAAAAGGCCGGGTAACAAATATTGCTATTCATCTCTTATAGGAGTATATTTTTTATAGAGCTGGACGATGAGCATCCTAATACTTTTTAGTATTTTATTTTGAAACGTTGTGTTTTCTTTCAGATTTCTACATTTCCTTTCGTATGGCATTTAAGGGAGTAGCGTTGATTGGAACAATCTGGTATAGTTCAAGTTAATAGGATAATATGTAAAGATTTATTCGTGTTAGCCCAAATTATATTGCAAGTTTAAGGGCGATGGGAAAGGTAGATAGTGAACCTTGCAATGTATTCGGATATTTCTGCGAATATTGTACTAGACTAAACCGAGTACTTATTCGTTACCAAATAAATATGGAGTTTGAACCCCGATCGTATTGGATCGTGTATCTCTTCCAATAGATTGTCATTACCACCCGCTGATTTTTCGTCTCAATACACACATGTACCTATGTTCAATCTCCCTTCTCATGAACTAGAAGTATACAAAATACAAAGTAAGGTCGTTAGGTATCCAATGCAGTATCCTGTATGCGAGAATATTCTATGCAATAATCCACTATTTTAAACCATTCAAAGCGACAAAAATTGCACATGTCAGACTTGAATCGCTCAAAACAATGGATTGTTAATTTATCTTGGGTTAAATACAAATTAGATCACGGAATCACAGACACAGATAACAGAATAACTCACAGCGGAAGAAAATAAAACTGTAGTAGTACGTAGAGTTATGACCAAAATAAATAGTCCTACATAAGTACATAAAATAAAGCCATAAGCTCATACAACAAAGGTCCCATACATAGATGTTTGCTAATATATACATATATATACAATTGATATAGATGGAAATAACTAAGATAACTAAAAGCTGATAAACTGATAAAGATCCAACAAGATTTCATGCTCCAAAAGATGCCTCACGTATGGCTGTGATACTCAGGTTGACCCGAGTATAAAGTAAATAAAAACACTCGAGTCAGGACTAAAATTCTCTTTTAAGTAAATTAACTCAAGTGAAATGTTCATGGAAATGCACAATAAATTAAAGGATGTTTGGGATTCAATCCTTTAAGGATCCATTAAACTATGAACATATAATACAATACACTAGTAGTGCCTATTTAGTAAAGTATAGTATTGATAATAGTTTTAAGTGGCATTATATTTTCACCCTTAACGCAGTTTATAAACATTAACATACACATTGTATATAAGATACCGGTGGACCGTCAGTGGATAGGGATGCATTGTGATACGACAATGTCAAATCAAAATCATAAGGGGCTCGATCAGGATATTGTGACTAGGCACCGAGGCTATACCGAAAGTAGGATTCTACTGGATTGCGGACCCGTGTTGGTAGTAACACATTGCCGCAACCACCACCCATGTCGAACAACACTCATAATCAATGGGACTTCAGATCAATCATATAGGTATGGTATCAAAGAAGCATGTTTGATCGGAGGTGCGAACTCACTTAGCCAGGGTATGGCTCCTATTTTAGTCATTTTAATTATGACCCGAAGGTCAAAGCTATTCCATCATTGTTCACATATTTCATTCTAGTAGCATTGTCAGTCCATCCTACTTCATTCTGGACCTCCACTACATACATGGTTGTCAATGTGTTATCGAAACTGATAGAGAGTATGTCAATATCGACTCTGGTCTTTTTGATAACTAATCTCTTATTTCACAACGTGGTTTTTTTATAAAATCATAAATTTAAAGAAATCATAATTTACAATACAACCCCAAAGTTATCTAACTTCATAACGACAAGTAGGGCACTAAGCCGATTAAAACTCATATGTTTTATACACTTTGAAATCATCATTAGAAGCAACCAAAACTAAAAAAAAATTAAGGAAGATATTTATCCATCAAATAATTGTCAGTGTTAACTACCAAAAAACCACCTAAGTCATTTTGTCGAGCATCTCGAGTGTGAGTACCTAGCTCAGCAAATATGGTACCAACAGCAGCAGCTCAGCTCGTTCACACATGTCTTGTCACCTTGGTCGAGCAGTACTGTTATTGGCGGGGTCGGTGATCATCATCAGTGCCCCGTCGTTCGAACACCAAAGCCATGACTAAGTAGTCGAGCAGCACCACTGAACAAGTCATAGCTGGTCGTGCAAACAGTCACTAGGTTGAGCAAGGATCACTGACAGATCGCTCGCTCGCTTCATCATCGGGCTGGTCGCACAAGCATGCCACCACATCATCAGTCCAAGCGGGTCGAGCACCGCTCACTTGAGTGGTCGAGCAAGGCAAGCTTTAATGGTCGAGCACCATATCTTCAGGATCGAGCAGGGGTCGCTCATTCATGGTGGTCGGTCACCAGCACAAGCACTCGGTCGAGCAAGCTCCGAAATGGATGAGGAAGATTCAGGAAATAAAGTATAAATGACAATGGCATATTTCGTAATTTTCAATCCCCAATTTGCATAGTAAAAAATATATGAATGAGGCGGTGGCATTTTTGGTAATTTATGAACCCCTTTTTCACTAGAAGACAAGCAAGTTGCACATTTAGTAGCAGGTTAATATAAAAAGAGGATGACATACTTGTAATATTGGTGCCCATTTCTGAATAGTAAAAGACGCATGATCGAAGTAAATCACGTGCAAAGGTCACTCGTTCCAACAACATAAGGGCTCGCTCCTGTAGTAACCCATCGATCGCTCACATACGCACCAATTCTTCTATGCCGAAATTCGGTGTGCCCTGTGTCCCCAACCAATCACAGTCCCCTGATTTCCGCCTTTTGCAGTTAAACCCTTTAATTGTCCGGGGATTAAAATGCAAAAAATCCGAAATAGGGAGATTTGATTGGAGGGGACATGGGGGATAGGGGAATTGGGTACAGAAGAATTGGTCTTGCTCACATAGTGGAAGTTGCGCACAATGCCAGCCTGTTGCCAATAATAAAGTAAACACTGCCAACTATAAAGTGCGCTCCACCAACTGTCCAATGGCATTTCTATAAATAGAGGAGCGTGCAACCCGCACCTAGTTCACCATAATTACCGCTTTGTCACCTGGTTCAAATTTCTCCTATAAATACCTTATTTCACTACACTTCAAAGACCGATTCCTTCACCCCGAAGGGCTGCCCGAATCACTTCTCCACCATTCTCAAACACTATAAGCTCTCTCCAAACTCCATTAATGGCCGCCAAAGCTAACTTCATCATCCTCCATCACCAAATGGACTAAGTCTCCGCCTTCCTCCATTAGAGATCAACTCAAGCTTTCTTCATCCATTTCCAAGCCGAGATCTACCATCTCCAAGCCGAGATCTACCATCTCCAAACCGAAATCCATCATCTCCACCCTCTCAAGCTCCATTCAAATTCTCTCCAACCGCCATTACTCCTCTTTAAAGCTCGGATCTAATACCAATTCCACGATGAAGTCAAGGAAGATCGTCTAATCATGAGATCTGATCCATTTCTTCCCGAATTCAAGTGAGATCAAAAGCTAAAAGAGAGCGAAGTAAGGAAAATCACCCTGTAAAGAGAGATTGAGCGAAAATGAGATGTTTGAGACGATGAACTTTGTAAATTTCTCCATGATAATGAAATGGCTTCCAAAGTGAATGTAGATCTACTCTAGATCGAACCACTATAAAAATCTTTGTGCATTTACTTACCTTTTTCCCGCTTATTTTGCGATTGTGACTCCTTTTAATTTCTAACCATATTGGTGGAGTATGGTTTACGTACCTTTGGCGTTCGAACTTTTGGTTTAAACAGTCGGGTAAATGTTTGTCCGTCTAATATTAGCCTATCATATATTTGTTCATGAAAAATTAGACTGATATATAAGTACTAAAATATAATTTTTAAGCCCTTTAAGAAACATTTAATTATTTTGATTATCCTATTTTTGGCAAAGCCGACCGGTTTTTAAGGTGACCGTAAACACATTTTATTATGACCAATAGTAAAAAATACAAAAAGTACAATGACTTTGGTTAACAGTCGACTAAATTCGGTTTTTAAGGTGGATCGTTCACCGCATACGAAGTTTATAGTGTTCTGTCCACTATACCTAACAAGCTTAGAGCACTGGAGCTAGCTAATTTACTAGACTACAAAATTACATCCCAATATGACGTAACTCTCCACGCAGGGAGAGTGAATTACATTCTTCTAAAAGAAGAGATTACATCTTGAATACAATATACAAGAGCACAAGGTTGTACAAAGATAGATAAAGGTACTCAAATAGTTACATGACTAGACCGTAGAAGGTACAAAAAAGTATGTAGCAATACCAAAAGGACCATACTACAGCTGTCAAATTGTCTTGAGCTCCATAATCTGACACGAGGCCAGCAAGGTCACCATGAGCAAGGAAGGTTTCGATTTTCACTGAGAATGGATAGCAGCGTCGAGAGCAATAAGCTTCACCTTTGTCACTACCTACTACAATGAAACGAATAATCCAGCAAACCAAAACTCAAGAATGAACCCAGACAGATATCACCATCGTGATTGTTCAGTCTTTCCACCCCCAAACACAACAACTATATTCCATGTTAACCATCCATGTATAGCTAAAGGTCACCGGAGATTACTAAGAAAAAACAACAGTGACCGCACAAACATCCCAACCAGAATTCCATGGTTGCAAATCCATTCTCATGGTTCAAAAAAACAACCAAGCACCACAACAATACAATAACAACTAGAAACACAAAAATGAAACAGCACGATCTACCAGCAAGACAAAAATTTAGAATGCATTGAAGACCAAATATGCGAAATGTACCATCACAAGCTCAAGGCCGAGACGTGGAAACATATCAGCAGATGAGGGGTTTCTGCTATCCAAATAATTTCCGTGCTAGTGCTGATACTCATCGCCTAAGAGATTACCACCAGTTGAATAACTCGAAAGGGAGTAGTTACCTGAAATAGAAACTTCTCGGATAAGGGGTCGATTTCAGGAAAGGTTTCAGGGAGTAAAGACTGTAGAAGTAAGGCGAAGAAAAGGGGAAACATAGCTCAGATCCGCTAGCTAGGGCAAAGCTTAGATCTGGAATTGACAAGGGGGAACACCGAGAAAGACCACGCGTGGCGAAAACAGGCAAAGAAAAGGAAGAAATCGAGTGAATGAGGATAAGGAAGTGGGTATTTAACTAGTAGAGGAGTGCGAGACGAAGAAAAGGAATGCCTGTCGCCATTTATAGTCTTCTCAATGTTTCGAAGCTTTTTTTATGAGTTTTTTAGCGTATTATTATAAAAGAGTCTATGTTTAAATATTTTGATTATTCGATATTAAATATTTATAAAAGAATCTATGTTTAAATATTAAATTGCTTTATTTTCATTAATTATTATTTAAATTACATGTATTTTAAAACTAAATAATATTATATTTCAAAATTTTAAAAATCATGTCGTTGATCGAACTGAATCAGATTGGATCAGATTTTGGAAATGCTTAAATTAATATTATTTTATATTAACTATTCTATTTTACCCATTAATTAACTATTTTATATATAATAATTTTTAGATTAAAATATTTTATGTTATGTTAAATTTTAACTTTAATTTTATAATTATTAAATTTAAATTGTTTATATTATATTTATCTATTTTACTTAAAATTATTTTAATTTATATATTTTACTCTTATCTATTTATTTATAATTATTATTTATATTTAACAATTTATAACCATTTAATTTAAACTGATATAAATACATTAAAATTATATCATTTTAGCCCCGTAATTAGTTAATTCAAAGTCTGGTCCAATCCGAGCAATTGGGAGCAAATTATTCGAATATAAATGTTTTTGAGAAAAGTGTGATATGTAATCTAAATCGAATTGAAGTTTTGGAAATTAAATCTTCTGGAAAGACGGAAGATGGAAATTTATGCTTAATCCAATAAATGAAGATGAATTTGGGTCTGAAGTTTGAATTTTGAGTTGATTTTTGAAAACGATAACGAAGTCGATAGTTGAAACCATCTAATTAATAAGACGAAATATAATATCAGGATCATATGAATATTACCGTGTTGCTTACATATGTCACCTAACATTTCTTTTGAGTTAATTTACTTGCATAAGAATATTAATTATGACTCGAGTGTTTTGTTTTACTTTACGCTCGGGAAGATCGAGTATTCCAGTTTTAAAGAAATTCATTTCTAAAGACAAAGATGGAGCCGAAGGCTTTATCTATTACTATATTAGTACGTATTTCTTATTTCGTCCGGTAATGTGTATAATTCTGTGTATTGTGCATAAGTTAAATCAATGTAAACAACTTCATGAACTGTTTTATGTACTTATGGTATTTGTTTATTATATTATAATCCTTCCGCTGCGAGATTCTGTACTTATTCTTCTGAATTTTATTTCTTTAAAACAAACCCATTGATAATCTATCTTTTAGAATGATTTGGATCAGACATGTGTGGTTTATTGTTGATTTATGACCGTTTGCAAGGATGGGTTGTCACATACCAACGACCGTCAACGACTCTGAATCGTTGGAATAGCCATGTTTCCTTGTAGTGTATGTAACCATTTGTCATAGAACACCTGCACCACTTTGATTATTGATCATGAAGAGGACTGAAAAATTGTTTATATACGTATATTATAACCTATTATCGCAAGTTGAAACCAGTTTCAGATATTTTTATGTCTTATAGCATCGACAATGATAGTTTAACATTTTATTTGACTTTGTGAGGTTTTACTTCTTGTTATTTCTTTTTATAATTGTCCACATATTTATTTACATACATGTTCATCTTATATTTATATTTATTTCTCTTCGTCAGACGCATATACGAAAATAAATAAAGTTATATCGTCCATATGTATTATCAGCTTCAGTAGGTACGGTACTTATACATTATTTGAATACACAGGTTCTATCATATTTTAATATTTATCTTATTACTTCCATTTTTTCTTTGGAATTCGAAAGTTATAAGATGCAAGAAATCGCAAAGTATACCAGAGTATCTTTTTGTAATAAAAATTGGAGTGCCTCTACGCAGTTGAATAAAATTTATTAAGTATACTTGATATTTCAATGGTGTACCGATGTTATAAGCTGTGGAATCAAATTTATAATTATAAGATTTTAACAAAACATGTTAGTACCCATTCAGAATTCATGTGCTTACATGCAAAAGTCGGCTACAACCGGAGAAAATATCCTTGCCAAGAATGGCAGTACCCATGTGCAAGATGAATTAAAGAGAAAAATCACAACCAGAATTAAGATGAACTTTCTGAACAAGCATTAGATTATCTGCTGACAACATATTCCATTGCAATAAACAAGACACGATACATGCAAAAAAATATTTGCTTATTCACACAATACATAGTACAGAATGTACATACAGGGTAGTAAGGCCAATAGGCACTATTTATTTTTAAGTTCCCAAAAGAAGTGCTAGTTGCTATCAACCCAAAACTGAGCCTGTAGCCAATCAACTAATTTCCGATCAATCTGAAATGCCTTTGCCAAAACATCATCTGAAATCGGAGGTTTAGCTCCAAACACAGCTTTTGCAATAGTGATAACTCCAGGATTCTGGCTACTAAGCGCCGCTATGGCAACAGCATCACTATGCCCAACGTTAAACTGAAAATGAATCAGTCCTTCTGGAAACACAAACACATCTCCCTTGTTCAGTACCTTAGTGAACAATTTGTTGTCAGGGTTTGACGTAACAAATCCAACATACAGCTTCCCTTCCAGCACAGTTAAGATCTCGGTGGCTCGTGGATGGGTGTGAGGTGCGTTCAGCCCATATGGTGCATAGTCTATACGCACTAACGAGACGCCTAATGTGTTCAGCCCTGGAATTTGCATCACGTTCACTGCAGTCACGTTTAACCCCACTTGATTTACCGTGTTTCCTGGCTTGTCCAGTCCAGAGAAGAAGAAATCTTCTGCTTTTGCTTGCATTGGATCCTTGCACAAAAATCCATTCACAAATACTGCATTTTATGCCCAATATAATTATATATATAAGAAAGAGTGAATTAACAAAACTATGGTAAAAACTTACAATTAAAACGGGAACCAAGATGGGTAGTGAAACTTACAGTTGGGTAACTTTTGAGCAACACAGAAGTCCTAGAGTTGACTAGGATCTGAAGCAAACACTTGCCATGATGAGGTTAATGCTACAAGGAACACAATTACAATGTTTATCCCCATTACTACCAAAGGTTTCTTTTAGATAGAAATAAGTTTTTTTTTTTTTTTTTTTGTTTTTTTTTTTTTTTTAAAGGAAATATATAACATAACAAAATGGAGAATCTAGCCATTCTCCAACGGCTCACAAAAACGGTTTCTGCAGAAAACTGAAACCGTGCACACACACGAACAAATGAAACAAAATACAGATAAACACCAAATTACAACAAGTCTAGGAGGCAGGACAACAATGCGAAGGGAGGAAAGTCCGTTGAGGAAGCCTCCTCTCCGATCCAATAAGAAGGCAACGATCCCCTGAACCGTGGTGGGAAGAGCTGGTAGAGAAGCACAAAACATATCCAATGTCTCGAAAAGCGACCAAAGCTCCTGCTGATCCACAGGTCCAACCAAGGAGGATAACAACAACCACCACGTATCATCTAACTGATCCAACCCAGCAACCTGTACGTCAATACCTGAAACTAGCCTGAAACTAGCAAACAATGTCAGATCTTGGGGGGGGGGGGGGGGGGGGAGTGGGTATAGAAAGAACACCAAATCACACGACCCACACAATGGAGAAATCAACCAATACCTTGTCTGGTGGTTGCTGTTAACATTGAAATGTCAAAATTAACTTATTCAACTTATTCAACTTCTTCAAGCCTTCTTCATATTCAACTTATTTTTATATTTAGATAGAAATAAGTTGAATATGAAGAAGGCTTGAAGTTGTTTTTGTATTGCACCCGATATATATAGAAGCATGGGGCCAGAGTAATTTTAATTACTATTAAGTTAATCCTGGCCTCATCTTTAAGAATACACACCGGAGAAGGAGCGTTAAGATACATGTACTTTAAGAATATTATGTAAATTGAAGCAGTCTAGCCTAAAGCATGTGCTTGGACTTTGTAGGGGAAAGACATTGTCCTGAGTGACACAATATTAATAATTAATATATGTAGCAAGTTTTGTATTATGGATTCAGGATTATTATAGTTGATGTATTGTCGCATGCTCAGTCATACACTGATAAGTTTTCAGCCATCTATACTTTCTTATATTTTCACTTTTTAAATTACGTACTTGTTCGTTCACATACAAGATTTCAGTCAGACAATACCTAAGCATGTTTAATTTTTGATATCATCTAGCCTTCATGATAGTTTATTAATTTATATGTTACTGCTTTATTTTCATGTTTAATTAGCATTGATGATGATAGTTAACATCTTGTTTGACTTTTGTATGGTTTAATATTTTGTTATTTCATTTTACAGTTGTCCACATATTCATTTACACATGTGTTCATCTTACTTTTATTTTTCCTTGTCAAATACATGGAAATTAATGAACATGAGTATAATTTTATGTTAGACTACTTATGATAAAAAATTAACTAAGCACGAACAACTTAAAAAAATGAATAACAACATCGTGCCATAACCTTCATAAATTTTATTATCATTTGCAACAATACACAAATCAAATGCATTACGATATCATATTTCAGTCTTTGCCACAATGTTTCTATTTATACTTGAGTTTGGAAGGCTTAGCGATGCAAGAAGTTGCAAGTAAATGAAAAATATCATCTGTAATAAAATTGGAGTGTATGCACCACCAGCTTGCACGCATATTGGCAATTTATAGAGTAGCTTGATTTTTTTATTTTTATTTTAAATTCAGTTGGTTAACATTAGTAGTACTCTCCTAGTATTTATATAATAGTGAAAAAGTTAATGCTTGCCGTTAAATCAGTTGCTGACACAAAATCTAACACAAAAGATCTAAACCATTAGATTTCCCCCTAATTTTCACCTTTCATTTAAAGAGTGAGAAACACCTGATGCCCAATAATTGTGTGTTAAATTTTGTTGCACAAACCATGTGTGCACAGGCACACACAAAGTTATCTATGTAGTGCATTTTCCATATTCCAATTACAATACTATTTCCAGACTTTCTTTCTATATGTAGTAAAATGAAACACAAAATTTGTTTAACTAGTCTTAGTGGTAAAGATTGTGATGTGTGCCATGGTAAGTGATTTTCCTTCAGATAATCTGAAGTTGTGATCATGTCGTGTTTACATTAATTAGATATACAACGTATATATCTTAGTCAAATAAGTTAAGAATATGGAAAAGATGAGTAAAAAAAATAAAAAAAATACCCTGAACCCTACATGCACTACTTAATCTACATTACTGATATATTTATTTGCACCTCAACAACTACCTTCCGTGGATGACATCATGTGCCATGAACAAATTCAAAAAAAAAAAAAAAAAAAAAAAAAAAAAAAAAAAAAAAAAAAAAAAAAAAAAAAAATAGTTTCTCCCGTTAGTTAGTCGTAAACAAGATAAATTCAAGTTAATTTATATACTGGAAAGGTAATTAGAATTACCTAACCTTGACTGGATTTGAATATCCAAGTTTTTCTTATTACTTAACTTTGACCATTTCAGAACTATCTTATCCCTACTCATTCTTCTCTTTTTTATAATGATTATGATTTTTCCAATTCGGCGTTCACTCCCATGCTTTTTGAAATATATATATATAGGAAATGCAGAACATAAAACTCGTTATTAAATCAAAGAGACCCTTTGTTTAAAAAATAATTGTTGATACCATATACAAAATCACGATCGTAACCATTCCAACTACTGTACGATGATTTTATGTCCTTGAGCTAATTCAACTGTGACATCGTCTCGCTTCAGTCATAAAGGAAGATAAATAAAAATTTAAGTGTATCTAGAAAGATAAATAGATCTACCTAACTACCTTGACTAGATTTTGAATATTTAGCTTGTCAATCTTGTTTAACTTTGATCGATTCAAAAAAAATGCAAGTATCAATGCATAACATCTGATCACAAACACTATAAATAGCCTTGTAAGTTGTGTTAACATCCAAATCATTCAAACGTTTCCTAATTAACTTACAGTTCCCAGTTTGATTTAAATGACTTCTTGTATTGTTATTCTTGCTCTCCTTGTAACTGTTGCTTCTGTGGCATTCGCTGCTGATCCTAGTCCTTTGCAGGACTTCTGTGTTGGTATCAAAATGCCTGATGGTACTAATTTAAATAGTTTATATATTTACCTGCATTGACAATGAATTATACATAAACATAAAAAAAAAATGTGTACCTTTTATTGCAGTATTTGTGAATGGGCTAATATGCAAGGACCCAAAGATGGTGGCAGCAGATGACTTCTTCTTTCCAGGGCTCAACAAGCCTGGAGATACACACAATAATGTGGGATCGAATGTCACTCTTGTTAACGTAGATAGAATTCTTGGTCTGAACACTCTTGGCGTTTCTCTGGCTAGAATAGACTATGCACCTTATGGGCTCAACCCACCACACACTCATCCTCGTGCAAGTGAGATCCTAACCGTGGTTGAAGGAACTCTCTATGTTGGATTTGTCACTTCCAATCCTGATAACAAACTCTTCACCAAGGTAATTAGTTATTTGTATTTGTATAGCGATCATACAAGAAAATAAACAATGGAATGGATTAATATTGATGCTCACTGACTTGATAATAGGTTCTTCAAAAGGGTGATGTGTTTGTGTTTCCTCAAGGACTGATCCACTTTCAGTTCAATCCGGGACATTCAATGGCGGTTGCATTTGCAGGACTTGGAAGCCAAAATCCGGGTACTATTACTATTGCTAATGCTGTTTTCGGATCTGACCCACCAATCAATGCAGATGTGCTGGCCAAAGCATTTCAGTTGGACAAAAAGATTGTTGAGGAACTTCAAGCAAAATTTTGGGCTGACATGAACTAGAGTGCAAATGGATATTTCTCTAGTTGTATTTACCTATTATTATGTCTATCTAAATAAGCAAGATATTGTTTCTTGTCTTTGTTTGTATTGTTTTGGTGCTAATACCTTGATATAATTATTCGTATAATGTTAAAATTTTTGTAGTAAAATATAGGACTACAAATACTAGTTTGGTGACCATGTTGGACATAACATCCTTATAACATCAAATATTTGCTTAGTTAACTAGAAGCATCGTAATGTTCAAGATAAGCCATAAGGTTTAGGGTAGGCGTGTATTTTTATTAAAAAAACAATGGAAATTAGGGTCCAACCTAAAGTCCCTTACCGACCGGTTAACTAGTGGACTGATATATGGAGGTGAAACAAGTAAATGTGAAAGAAGATCATGAACAAGTCCGAGATTACATCATCAATTGTCGTATGAGATCGACGGAAAAGCAATCACTCGTATGCTAATGCTAGCAAACATACTAAAGTCTAGTGGTGTAGTCCCTAACTCACCGCAGAGAATATGATATGTATTGATGGTTTTATACCACTGTAAAGCGATAGACAAATTCTATTTCAACCCATAAATATGCTGAGTAGCCCCCCGTTTTAACAGAAAAATACGAGGACGAAAATGTCCTTTCTATGTTATATTTTTTTCCTGTTTTCTTAACATCTCGTAGTCTCCTTACGTGGTTCATTAGTGTACCTCGTAGTAGCACTACGTGGTCTTTGAAAGAACCACGGAGAACTGCTACGAGGTACACTGATGAACCACGTAGCGTTGTTACGAGGTACGCTGATAAACCACGCATTCTCTCTACGTGGGAGGGTATTTTCGGATTTTTTTTTAAATTATTGGGGGGCTACTCAGCAAAATTGGGGGTATACCGGTTTTTTCATGCTTTGGAGGGGCTACTCAGCATATTGCTGGTTTTGAATAGAATTTGCCAAAGCGATATTAGCACAAAATTACACTTCCCCTTCAGGAAGCATAAGAAAATCTTTAAACATCTTCACCACGTTCTAGTTCGGATCCTAAAAACAACCGAAGTCAACTCTAATGGGAAATTGCCCGACTCCCCTGCGTGTCATGCTCGCTCGACCAGCCTTGCTGCCTCCACGATTTCGACTGCATTCGCATTTGCCCCAACTTTTGACAGCCTCAAGAAGGTCTTAATATTTCATACTCATGGCCATAATGTACAATAAACTGACCTCTGCCATTGCCACCGGCACCGCCGTCGCCGCAGCTTTCAGCATGCATGAATTTTTAGTAATTAGAACGTTTCTACGGGTATAGAACTCTAAAACAAGCTTTAATTCGTGTATGAACGCACAAATTTAGAGGTTTAGGGGTGGAAAATGACAATAACAAGGGGTTGATTGAAAAGCTCTTGGATGAAGAGGTGAAAATATGGAGGAAGAAGGAAACAAGGTGGCAGCGGTGTTGGATTTAGGGTTTTGTTTATAACGGCGAAGCTTTAGTTATAAGAGAATTTGCAGCAGTGTCAATTTTGAGTGAACCAGGGAGATGGACGCGTTTAATCGTGAAATATTTCCCGTTGAAGCCTGTGGATCCTTAGGATTTTGAAAACCGTTTAAAATACTTTTAATTAAAAAAAAAAAAAAAAAATCGTTTATGGCCTTGAATGGTTCTAAGAAAACCGTTATGAAGTTAAATCGCTTCTCATCGACTGTTTGAATGGTGAGATAAATTCACGTTTTTAAATTTATTCATCCTCTCAGCAATCCACACGCTTCTAGAAATGCTCTAACAAAGAAGACTTCACCATTATTTATACAACTGATCAATGGCTAATTCACGCTTATCTGGATGCGCAGCTTGTCCGTTCAGTGCAGAAGCGTGAAAAAGAATGAACTGAAAAAAATTGAATTGTCGGCAATGGTCTTAAAAATCAATTGTTTTGATTCCACGTACTCTTAATGAAAAGTTAGAAATTGCTATTCCAAAATATCACAGCTTTCTACATATGTCAGTTCAAATGTATATGTGTGTGTGTGTGTGTGTGTGTGTGTGTGTGTGTGTATATATATATATATATATATATATATATATATACACACACATACATACATATATATATCATATTTACGTCGATTGACGATACAGTGTGCTGGTACTTTCAAAAATCGTATAAATATATAAACGATTGAGCTAGTTCATGCAAATAAGTAGTGTTTCTTTTGGTTTGCTATATTATGTAACAGAGCTACAATTGGAAGTCTATAGTAGTTTTTTGTTTTGAAATTGACTTCTTATATACAAGTCTATGTAGTATGTAACATACTACATGTCAATATATGTTTAAATCACGCTGTGTAAATTTCAAATGTGACCTTCGAAGTGTCCAACCATTGAAACAAGGGTACTATGACATTCAGCACTGTAAATATTTAATATTATTAAATGAATGAATAATACAATAACTTGAGGGTAAGGTATTGTCCAAACTGGTTATGACACGTGGATATGGTGCAAGAGGTCCCATGTTTGATTTTTGTTTTGCGAGATCGAAATCACTTACCATGTAGTATGTTATATACTACCTAAATTTTTATATAAAATACCCAGATTAAAAAAAAAAAAAAAAAAAAAAAAAAAAAAACAAGATGGAATGGACATTAGAAAAACACCCAAGCATAAACTTCATGTCTGCGATGGAATGAACATTAGAAAAACACCCAAGCATAAACTTCATGTCTGTTAAGTAGTGAGCATAAACACCTAATAATAAAAGTTCTATACGATCAAGAAGTAATAAGTGTTTTGCTATGTTTACTAGCACCTATAAAACATTGAAAAACCAAGCAAAAACTTCAAATAGTGAACAAACTCTTCTTATATTGGTTGCCACAAACTTATTCAACATAAAGTAACAAATAACATATGAAATTTAATTATGAAATTTCACTTCAAACTCATTTATTTGACTAGCGTCACACATCAAATCAATATCTACCTTCAACATGCAGGAGAGATGATCAGAGGCATAAGATTCAACTTGCTATACATTAGCCTGAAGTTGCTAAGGCAATGGAAAATGCTGCTACACAAAAAGCCATGTGCATGGTGCATAACATGTAAGGTTTTAATATGATCTAATCAATGTGTTATTCGAACAAATTAAAACCTATAATAATGAGATCTATGCGGAATTCAAGTAAATTGAATGTCATACCTGATGCTGCTACCAATTTTAGCAAATCGATCGGATTTTAGAACTAGTTGTTTGAATCTTAGCCCTTCGAGTGTCGAGCCTCTATCGGTATCCACGAGAGCGTCTTCTCCTTCAATCGAATTGAGAGAAAACGAAATTGGTGCTAGCCGCCATTATTCTGGAATTTTGGAGAAAGGTTCGGTGGTTTTATTTTAGATCTGATCTAAAAAAAATGTTAGGGTTAGACGCCACCCTTTTAAAGGGAAATTGTATATACCCTAGGTTAAAAAAATGTGCCCCTTTTATAAAATGGAATTCAACCATAAATTAGGAACCACACCAAAACTAATTCCAACTTCAAACAAAATATCAACGTATTGATATTTTATTTGTCCAAAATAATTTCTCTTTTATAACGCTCTATTGTGTGACCCCATAGGTTATTACAACGTTGGCAATGATTTTAAATCATAAAAAGTGATTGGCATCTAGCAATACGTCGCTGCTACCCAAGATGTAATAAGATCAACGATTCGATACAACCTGTTCTGTGACCAGTGTCTCAATGTAATATAATCCTTTTAACCAATATATCCAGAATTAAACTAGAGGCATGGATCGTATCATCCTCGTTATAATTTAATCCGTTTTCTTGATCGATGAGTAAACTGTTTTAAAACATATCAGTATTAGCACGACCATGCATTTCACAGTCCCACTCAATTAAGAGGCCCATGGATATCACTACGAATATATCGTAGGGTTAAATTCCATCTAGATCATTCATAATTTCCATTCGACTTGAGATGTATCCAATAATCACTGTTATCGTTACTCTGTTACGAATAACTTTAGATGATATCAAAACACAAATGTCCTCGAATAAAATTATAATGATTTCAGGTCCGAGGACCATTACATCATTGTCACTATGAGAATAACTTATGATACTGTTAATTATATTCCATGGAGTTATCTCACGGTGGGTCAGCCCAATATGATATTCTCCAATACGTATTTATGTTTTGACATTAATATCACGTATATTAATGATCAATGAGATGTGATCATCAGTCAATCAACATACTAGTCTTAACGCTTTATTGTTGTCCTATATTAACAACAAAACTCGACTAGGGGCATTTAAGAATTATAATACTTATCACATTATACAATCTCAAGTTCAGTCTTACTCGAACTATATAATTCTGTATTATTATTCTAAGGACTTCTATTATATTATTATTTATATTACGCAGAAAATACAATATAATAGAATAATACTTTATTCCAAATAAAATAATAACATCAACATTGTTATCTATCTCATCAAATGAATTGCCTATAGGGCACAAACTCTAACAATCTCCCACTTGCACTAGAGTCAATCATTTACGTATCATATACTTATGAAACTAGTGTGACTATTAAACTTCTACTGCGACAAAGTTTAATTCAGTAGGTCTGCAACATTACAACTTTTGTAACTTTGGAGATATGTTTATTTCTTCTGTGAACAACTTCACATAAGAATTATTTTTCTTAAATATATGTTTGGATTGATGATGAGTTTAACGTATTAGGCCTGAGCAACAGCCATATTTTTATCGTAATGTGTATCATTCGATCAACAATAAATTAAGTTCAATCGTGAAATTCTTAATCCAAACATTTTCTTTCTTAGAATTAGTATCTATTTCTTGTTTTTAAACTAACGTTATTTACAATAATTAATGTGTTATCAAATAACATCAGAATTATTGTATCACTCCCACTCAATTTCTTGTCTATACAAGATTCAATGGTATTTTGTGGTTTCCGAAACATTTCGAATTCTATTTCATTTCCATTGGTGTCTTAGAGATGGGCTCTCCTTCAAAAGGATACCAAATCGAGCAATAAACATTTTATTCTTAGAAAATTTATATCCACAAAATAGTAATTTGATTTAGGTCCGATCTTATCAAAAGAAGGACGTTTAACAAACGCCTTACATCCCAAATCTTCAAATTAGACACACTAGGACATTTCCTAGTCCATATCTTATATGGCTTCTTTAAAATCATTTTAGTGGGATTTAAATGAAATTTTTCAAAAATTAATTTATTGGAAGATCTATATGACTTATCTTGGTCGTACTATATCTTATAAGGTGTGATTACTCCTTTCAGACACACCATTTCAATATGGTGTTCTAGGTGGAGTATGTTACGAAACAATTTCAAACTCATATGGACAGTCATTAATTAATTGGCTTAAATATTCTTTTCGATCTGTTCGAAAAGTATTTATATTTCTTTCAAAATTGGTTTCTATTTCCACTTTGAATTCTTTGAAATTTTCAAAGGATTATGATATGTGTTTCATAAGACACACATATCTGTATCTACTGATATCATCAGTAAATATAATGAAGTAATAAAACATGCCTCTAGCTTATGTATCCATTGCTCCATATATGAAACGACCCGGACTTCCGTACCCTTTGAGTCGACTAATAACACCACACGTCCAACTCAAATTGCACAGAAATACGAACCATTATTAGAAAGAAGTTAGAGGGTGAGAAATAGAAAGAAAGAAATATTAGAATAGAAGAAAATGAAGATCACAAACTCACAGCGGAACGAATAAAATATATTAGATAACATACTTTTGAAATATAAAACAATAACTGTATATATACATACCATCATCAGAGCACAACAGTTATCTTTGGAACAGTTATAAACACCTGTTTCCAGATACAACATAGTACACAGCGGAAAATATGATAGTCTATAGCTAACTGGTGAAGCCTCCTGTTTCGAGCTCCTTCAAGTGAATCTGAAAAATCCCGACTACTTGACTGCCCGTACAAATTTGGGCACCCAAGAGTTTAGGGAAAACAAACAAAATAAACTCTGGGTCAGTTATGGGACTGGTGTGAGTAAACTCCAACCATTGGTTTGACTTTCAAAAATCCTTTCAAAAGAAATGATAATCGTAAGACCGATCCACACATAAACACGGACGGTTTTTACCTTACGATAACCCAAAACACTTTGGAAATCATATATTATCTGATATTATAATAATGTCTAATCACAAGTAATTAAAATCTAGTAGAACGCTTGCATCTCACGCTCTACATATATACTATAAAATCAAACTCGCAGGCACTTATTGGAGATTGGATTCCAACTTGACAAGGTATGGGACCACCTTCCGAACGTGTATCTCTAGAGGCAAATACACTGGGTTCAACAAGAACATCTTGCAACCCGGCCCACACATGACCGACCACTCATTTTGCTTGAGTGTATCGAATGTATACCACCGACGGTTGGGATCAGCAACCGCCTCCCGAAAAGGGACAGCATCGATAGATTTAAGAAGCAAAAGGAATTTCTCTAGATATATGGTTATACATCCTAATGGGTGCGACCCACATAGCCATGCTGCCTGCCCGATTTTTGTCCAATTCCGGGTTGATGAGGCTTGAGGTTTGAATTATCTTCCAGAACATTTGGCCACCATTCACTTTGAATGCCACATCGTCAGATCCATCGGAAATCACTAATTGATTCCCACAAAAATACTCAGATTGTTAGGCTAAAGAAGTTTCCCTTCTATGCCACTAACTTCGTACGTTTGAAGGAATCAACGTACGTAACTCCCTTTGGAAATACTCTGTCAGACACTCGTCCATACAAGTTGTCCTGGGTCTGGACAAACCGAAGGCACTATCCCGTAAACAGGATAGTCCTTGCATAACTCCGTCTTCAATTTTCTTCAGCATAAGTTGCTTCATAACGCTTACGCCAATACGGAGTGGTTTTCAGATATCAAATCTGATCCCGGTCTCTCCATATTGACAACGGAGGTATATATAAAAATAAAACTTTGATAGTCGGTGATTTAACTATCAAAGAAACATCCATACAATCAACGGTCCTATTTCCAAATGGAAATTCTATCAAGCAAGCATCAAACACACTGGGCCCTTTTTATTAGTTCTTTATTACATTGTCATTTCAAAATCCCATTTCCCATCTTTCGCGTTCTATCAAAGTCCTATTTTCTCTCTTGATTATTGGAAAACATTTCCAATATTATAATTCCTTTATTGAGAAAATATCTCTTATTCCAATTAGAAAACATTTCTAAATCCTTTGAATTAACTGATGTTATAAACATCGTTATTATAACTCAAATCATAAATCATTCGTTAACCAACGATATCACTAACCAACCCTTGCTATCGAGCCTTAACCATTTCTCCGTCAATCATGCAGTCAGTCAAGTTGGGGTATAATTACCTCTCAGACCTTAACTGAACGACATTCTTAACTTTGAAATAGTCAGAGCTCACAATTTTAAACCAAACATTGCTTACGCGACTCTCGGATTTGATCTACGAACACACCTTCTTTATAAAAATATTGATTATAACGGTAGCGTTATAATCGCTATCTTCAAATGTTTTATAAAACATTGCTTTCAACAACAGCGTTAAAACCGCTGACTAGCATTATAGAACACTTATCATAACCATAGCATTAAGATTGCTATTAAAACAGTTATTATAATGGCAGCGTTAAAATTGCTATTTAGATTTACCAAGACATTTATTATAACAGCAGCGTCTAAAATTGCTGTATAGATTTACAACATCTATTATAACAACAGCGCTAAAATCGCTATTTAGTTTTATAAAAGCATTTCTTACAAAGACAGCGTTAAAACCGCTGTTTAAAATTAAAAAAAAACATTTCTTATAACAACAGCGTTATGATTGCTGTTTTGAATACAATACCGTGTGCGACGCACACGCTTCCGTTGTTCATTTATAAACTCTGTTTATTTTAAACAATTCAAGTTCTCCTTTAAACATAATTATAAACTATACATTCTTCTAACCACTTAATTCGATTTCTATAAATCCCCTTTTTATATACATTTTATTTGCAAAATATTTCCTTGTTTTAAACTATTTATTCTTTTATTTTAAGCATTTGAAAATCTTTCTTTAAACTTTCCTCTGTAATTTGCTAAATTCGGATCCATTTCCAAATATTGGTTTCAAAACCGATACTCACTTTCAAATATACATTCATATTTGAACTCACCTTTTAATTTATCCAATGGTTAATGATCCACTTAATTTATATCTTTATTTATAACATTTTTCTTGGTTTACCCAATGGAATAGGTTTCCATTTGCAACTCAATGAAAAAGAAATTATTTCTAATTTGGAAATAAACACTGCTTTTAAATTCTAATTTCCTTTTTCACATTCGATGATATTTTACGGTATCTAAAATACCAGGTTCCTAAGACCAGGGTAAATCAAACACACAAATTAAACCATGGATAATGTAGCATAACATATATCACCATCAAATAAAACAGTAAATAAAATGTTGAGGGATCCAGTTGGATCCCTCCAACCTGTTTCCCTGCACCCACAGATGTTAGTAACATCAAAAATATCGCATTAATGAAAAAAACCAATCAACGATGTGATTATATCAACCAATTTATCAACTATTCAACCAAGCAACCATTTCACATTATAAAATAATTTTAAACGAGTGAGTTTACTCACCTTGTTTCGCGGTCGATGATCCTGCTTTTATTTTGCTTTGAAATCAAACCGACGTTTGATTTTATCACGAAACTCCAATTGTTCTGTGCTTGGCCATATCGGTTCTACAACGTAGATTCCGTCGCTACCGTCTCATCGTGACTTGTTTAGTGAATTTCATTTTAATGCTTGCTAATCACGGTTACCTCGTGATAATCCATCTGCAGCTTCCATAGTTTCGGTCGATCCTTTTCCTACACCGAGGCAACACGCGAAAAACAACTGTAACAATTCAGTACCCAAAATGCCAACCACATACGCCGGACTTTCGCCTTTGACATCCAACGCCCCGGCTATCCATGTTGATCACCATACTTTCAATCCAACTCCTCAGTATAGCTATCTATCAGCACTCATTCGAACAATCTTCCGTCAAAATCATCATTGTAAAAATCACCATACTTCAGTCATTCTTGCGCTCCTTCTTCTCCTATCCTCCATCACATTTCGTTACTAAACCCCCAGAAACTTCACCAAAAATTTCAACTGTCAATAATACAGTATGGTTAATACACGCACTCATTATCTCTTTTATGGACCTTGCTCCCATTAATCTCTTTGAATACCACTTAATCAAATAATCATGAACGTTCTAGGTCTGAGATATATCTGGATTATAAAGTATACAACCTAATGTTTAAAAGCACGCTGTTCAGACGGGTTTCCAGAAGTTGAGTGCACTTATGTCAGTCCATACAGGTCAATAACTATCCCGTAACTATTATCTCACCCCATCACTTGTTTTAGAAACCCATCCTTCACTTCGTCAACACAACTTGCGTTCAGCTCCTTCTACCGAACTCGACATCACGCTTCTCACCACAATCCCTCCACGTACGGTGAGTTAGAGGCCGCCGCACCACCAGGAAGACAGCTCCGCCTCCACCCTTCCCGTTGTCCACAGTAACGACCCCTAGCCTAGATCAGAATGACGGTAGAAACTCCAACAGCGAACCCTAAAATAGGCACACGGAAATTGAAGAGCATGGTTCGAGGATTAGGACAATACTGGTTTTGGAATTTATAGGTTTCATTGGATTTGAAGTGGAGATTTTTAAGTTTTTATTCACTGAAGGAAATCGGATTGGGAATTGAAGAAAAATGGACGGGGAAAGGGATTTAAGGATTGTCAGTATTTAAAAGATGAAGCAACGTGGTAACCACGGAAATAACAGCGTGGTAGGTACGAAAACGAAGTGCCTTGGAGAGCACGGGTTCTATTTTCCTTGATACGCACGGAAGTAGGTTAGCTTGGCACGCACGAGCTAAAAGTTTTGGATGACACGGTTCTTTTTTCTTGGTACTCACGGTGAACATAGTTTAGTGTTCTTGATTTTGTTACGGTGGTTTATTAATTTCATGTTGGTTGCTTTGTATACGACCCTACTTGTAAACCGATAATAACACTTTATTTGGATGACAACTGTTAATGCGAAACATTCCAAAATACAAGTTGAAGTATTCTTCGTAAGCAGTGGTTCAGCAAATGATTAAAACATATTATTATAATATATAACGAAACTTCGTGGTGAAGTATTAAGTAAAACAAATCACAGTCGACTTCTGTTTACTGATAAAAAAGTTAATCTTGGTGTAAAAAGGTATTCTGAACCCAATGGGACAAGTTTCGTCGAATTCCGACATCGTTTGAAAAATTTTCCTTTATAAAACCAGAAATCAACACGCGTTTAAAATTTTCACGATCACCAGATAAATCAAATCAACTTGAAACTGCGAACACTGACAATAACTTTTCGATACGAACCCAACGGCACTAGTTTCGTCGCATTCTGAGACTGTTCCCCCGGTAGACTGTTTTTGGCGCGTACCGCACTGCCCTTCTGAACACCAAATTTGCCGATCTCTAAAAATAACAAACTATATACCTATCTTGACTCTAATCGACGATACGAACTCAACGGAACTGGTTTCGCGGCCTAATTCGATCGTCTGTTCAAGTTACACTCTAATATCCCTTTATTCAGTTGAATTAATTTAATTGCACTGAACGAGCGTTTACGGCTACCGTTGTCACATACGACATCGGTTTTCCATGCCACTCACCACCGTACAATAATTTAATGATACGGTCCCAATGAAACTGATTTCGTCGAAATCTGAGTCCGTTTGCAAAACGGCTATTTTAACACGTATAATTTAAATAACGATTTCCACAGCGATTATTTCAAAATTTGATTTGACAATAACTAACAAATTATAACACGAAATCTAGATTTTTCTCTTTCATATGAGAATTATAATCAATACGGTTCCAACGTGTCTTGTTTCACAGAAATCCGACTTATATCGGATCCTATATCCTCAGTTGAAGTTCAAAACTCTATATTACGAACTGCCGCGCGATTTCGAGCTCGTTTTATAATTATATTATAAATTTACGTTCAAACTTCGTTTTTATAAATAAATTCCCTATATATAATTCAAATAATATATTAAAAATAAAATTTAAATATTCAGAATTCAACGGCTAAAAATCCGGGTCGTTACATTCCTTCCCCCTTAAAATAATTTCGTCCTCGAAATTGCTAAGGTAGGAAAAGATGCTACATACCCTATTAACTAGATTCAAAAATCCTTTTTGTTCACTTTTTAATTTCAGCTTAACTGAATCAATTTATTTCAATTAAAATATTAATTTATTCTTCTTAACGAAACTTTTCAAAATTCTGAAAATTTTCTAGTACTTTAAATTCTGAAAAATTTCGGCAGCATCTCCTCTGCACGGCTCAATCGGCACAATCACAACTCGCCTTCCTAGGCCTCTCCAATCCAAAAGAAAATCAAAAAGCCAAGTGGCTTGCCTCATAGGCTCATAAAATCATCAACCCAAACAATATTGTAAACATGTACCTTTTTGTCGGGCATAATTCTATCTCTTGCACTTGCTTCCTTTCAATATTTGCTCAGCATATCCATTCCAACTGATTTCTAATCAGTCCAACTTCCAGTCTTTAACTCTCTAATCAACTTCTGATTAGTCCATTTTATCAATTCAAACTTGATTTCTATTTCCAAAACCAATCTACTTATCCTGCTTGGGTTCAATTCCATCACGGTTTAATTCCAAACAACAACATCCAATGTATATTCAACTTTTCACACATAAGTCGAATTCACTTTATTAATTCCAATTTCAAGCATTTCTCTTCGTTTAATTTCGTTCTGGATTATCTCTATTACAATTCAAATTTATATAACTTAGGTTAAATTTTAATTTCAGACTTCAAATTCCCGGGTTTTAGTTTGAAATCATATATATTTATATACATATATTTATAATCAACTCAATTCAAAACTTTTGAATTTCTAAAATAACTTTTCATTTTCAAACAAATCTTTCATTCCGAAATTACTATAGCAATCCACCACTCGAAACTTGAAAATGAATACCGATAATGTCGCGACCCATTATCCGAATTATTTTCTCGCCACTGAAGTGATTTCAATGCTTAATCGCTTTTAAAATCCATTTAAAACATTCTAATTCAAAAAAATTTCAAACCAATGCTATATTACCTTTAAAATACTTCAAGGAATATTTTCGAATATCCGGGATTTAAATTCCAATTTATGGTTTGAATCTAATTCTAGTTTATCTTGGTTATATAACCATTTCAATGTCTTATAATTCCATTTGATTGTAACAACAATCAACACATTCGATAATTTCAGAAAAATCTCCTTTTATATCAAAATAACTTTTGGGCAAATTATTTCATTTACCCATTTTAAAACAATACTGCGTCGAATTGTTTTGTTCGAGAGTTTAGAAACACCTATCGATACAGTTATACATCCTGTATCGACCAGAATTCATAAACCACTCAACAAACCAGTCAATACAATATAAAACAAATTTTATATCAAATCTACAAATATGCGCTCATATATATATACATTTACACTCAATCTAGGGTATTACTAACCCCATCTCTATTGAGTTACGCCACAGAGCCAAGGTAATCACTTAACCTTCAGCTCTGATACCAAATGAAACGACCCGGACTTCCGTACCCTTTGAGTCGACTAATAACACCACACGTCCAACTCAAATTGCACAGAAATACGAACCATTATTAGAAAGAAGTTAGAGGGTGAGAAATAGAAAGAAAGAAATATTAGAATAGAAGAAAATGAAGATCACAAACTCACAGCGGAACGAATAAAATATATTAGATAACATACTTTTGAAATATAAAACAATAACTGTATATATACATACCATCATCAGAGCACAACAGTTATCTTTGGAACAGTTATAAACACCTGTTTCCAGATACAACATAGTACACAGCGGAAAATATGATAGTCTATAGCTAACTGGTGAAGCCTCCTGTTTCGAGCTCCTTCAAGTGAATCTGAAAAATCCCGACTACTTGACTGCCCGTACAAATTTGGGCACCCAAGAGTTTAGGGAAAACAAACAAAATAAACTCTGGGTCAGTCATGGGACTGGTGTGAGTAAACTCCAACCATTGGTTTAACTTTCAAAAATCCTTTCAAAAGAAATGATAATCGTAAGACCGATCCACACATAAACACGGACGGTTTTTACCTTACGATAACCCAAAACACTTTGGAAATCATATATTATCTGATATTATAATAATGTCTAATCACAAGTAATTAAAATCTAGTAGAACGCTTGCATCTCACGCTCTACATATATACTATACAATCAAACTCGCAGGCACTTATTGGAGATTGGATTCCAACTTGACAAGGTATGGGACCACCTTCCGAACGTGTATCTCTAGAGGCAAATACACTGGGTTCAACAAGAACATCTTGCAACCCGGCCCACACAAGACCGACCACTCATTTCGCTTGAGTGTATCGAATGTATACCACCGACGGTTGGGATCAGCAACCGCCTCCCGAAAAGGGACAGCATCGATAGATTTAAGAAGCAAAAGGAATTTCTCTAGATAGATGGTTATACATCCTAATGGGTGCGACCCACATAGCCATGCTGCCTGCCCGATTTTTGTCCAATTCCGGGTTGATGAGGCTTGAGGTTTGAATTATCTTCCAGAACATTTGGCCACCATTCACTTTGAATGCCACATCGTCAGATCCATCGGAAATCACTAATTGATTCCCACAAAAATACTCAGATTGTTAGGCTAAAGAAGTTTCCCTTCTATGCCACTAACTTCGTACGTTTGAAGGAATCAACGTACGTAACTCCCTTTGGAAATACTCTGTCAGACACTCGTCCATACAAGTTGTCCTGGGTCTGGACAAACCGAAGGCACTATCCCGTAAACAGGATAGTCCTTGCATAACTCCGTCTTCAATTTTCTTCAGCATAAGTTGCTTCATAACGCTTACGCCAATACGGAGTGGTTTTCAGATATCAAATCTGATCCTGGTCTCTCCATATTGACAACGTGTAACACCCCACGCCCGCTAGGGTCACTCACAAAGGGAATGCCATAGCATCGGTGGAGTATTTTAGTGAATATAGAACAGAAAAATTACAACAAGACAGATATAAATAGTACTTGAAATTTTAAAACATCATCTCATAACAGCGGAAATAAACATGTCTGGTTACATCATAAAACCATGATAAAAGTCAAGTACAATATCCATCAAAATAAAGAAGTACATAATCCCACTCTCTCATACAATAGCCATAACAAAAGAAAAGATAACTGGATAACTGGAGCTTTACGTCTATCCAAGCTCCTCAAGACTGGAACAGCAATCCGATCAAGCTCTACTACCACTAGGATCCACCGTAGGACCTGAGGGTTGGGAAAAAGATAAAAACAACGGGGTCAGACATAAGTCTGAGTGAGTCCTATAACTTTAACAATACAATCATTAAGGTAACCAGAGAAGACATAAACTTGACCTACGGTAATATCTGGGGATGAATGGCTATACTAAGCAGCTTGGTAGACTTAGGATAAACTAAGATAACCGTCAGGACGCATCTACCCACCCAAGGATAATTACTAACTGCACCACACCAGTCCTTCCTACTTAAAGGTTGATCCCTTCCAAAGACTTAGAAAATTTTCCCCAGTAGTTTCATGTACCCCTAGCCCACTACATAGGTGCCGTCTGCCCCTATCTCCACTAGGTGTACCCGGTAATACTTACCCAGTAGTCTCTTGTACCCCTACATAGGTGCCGTCTGCCCCTATCTCCATTAGGTGTACCCGGTAATACTTACCCAGTAGTTTCTTGTACCCCTACATAGGTGCCGTCTGCCCCTATCTTCATTAGGTGTACCCACTACTCCCCAAGCGATCGGCTCCCTACCGTAGATACCCGTGCTGGTCCCACAGTGGGGTGTATCACTCCCCTAAAGTGGCTACCCAATACTAACGGTGCACGGCTTTATATCTACACGATGCAACAACGGCTTATCTACCAGCCCGGGCCCACGCACGCATATGAAACCCGTTGGACTTGCGTTGCCACCGCTAACCCGTTTTGGCCTCTTATAATCAAGCCCAATATGCGTGTCCCGTCACTCGACTTGGGTCGAGCCCACAAAGATACGTTTGGGATATTGGTTGAAATGGGCCCCCACAAGCTACCCACTTAAGCTTGTCAAATATCTAGTGTATCCCACTTAACCCTTTAATCATGTTTAATTACATGTTTCCACTTGGTTAAGTATTCTAATCGTATTTTCTATTGCCACCCAAGGCAACCCACTAGATTCCACATGCCACCCAAGGCAACCACCAAATTTCCTCATGCCACCAAAGGCACCCACTTAACCCCTCATGTCCCACTACATGCTACTATGGTTAAGTGTTTCTTAATTAATTAAGACCGTGATCCCCCATAAAGACCTCCCACATTAGACTGGCTGTTATGACCGCCTGGTTAAGCCGGTAGAATCCGGGCAGTCTTACGTCATAACAGAGTCTAACCTCGTGTCTTTATCTTAATCACGTATTTAATTTATGGCTAAGACCTCTCACATTGGGCTGACACTTGTAGCAACTGGTTAGGCCGGTCGGGTCCGGGCAGTTTTACACTACAAATGAGTCCAACCTCGTGTCTTAGTCGATTAATTTCACCTAATTAATCACCCCCATATTAATTATCCCTAATTAATATCAAGTTTTCCATAACATGGGTAGACCTAACTCAATAGGTAAATTCCCATGGGATAGACCTAACTCAATAGGTAAATTCCCACTTATGGTAATTTATTTTTATGGTATGCTTAATCATACCCAAACATTCATTTATTATTAATATATTTACCAACCCCATCGTTCCCCACGTAAATCGTTCTCGTTACATGACATAATAAGGGGAAGATCATCACAAATATCATGGGTTTAGCATACAACTTTGTCATGGGTTAAGAGGATGTCAACTTGCATATATGAGCATATATTAACCCAACTACATACAACCCAAACTTGCATATTATCATACACATGATTTGCATAACATGTTGCATATGAGCTTGCATATTATCATACACATATCTTGCATAACATGTTAAACTTGCATATAGGCATTCTAAATCTTGCATAACATGTTAAACATGCATTTAAGCATACACATAACTTGCATAAGCATTCACATACTTGCATAACTTGCATATCATGTCATTTAAGCATATACCTATCTTGCATAAGTATTCATATACTCGCATAAGCATGCATAACTTGCATATCACATAAATCTTGCATTTAAACATATACATGACTTGCATAAGCTTCCATACACTTGCATAAGCATGCATAACTTGCATATCACTTTCAACTTGCATTTAAACATACACTTAACTTGCATATCACTTTCAACTTGCATTTAAACATACACTTAACTTGCATATCACTTTCAACTTGCATTTAAACATACACTTAACTTGCATATCTCACTTTGCTAAACATGCATAATTCCACTTATTAAATATGCATAAATCCACTTATTAAACATGCATATATCAACTTGTTAAACATGCATAAATCAACTTGTTAAGCATGCATAAACCAACTTATCAAATATGCATAAACATAGAACAACATAGAGTAACATATCATTATACATGATTCATACTCACTAATCCGCATTTAAGACCATAAGTCTCATTACACCCAATCTACTTACTTTAACAATTGATGTTAAAGTGATAGAAACTCACCAAACTCAAGATTAACCAACTTGTGAAGAGAGATTAGTTGCTAATTATGATGATGGAGATGATTAGAGAATGATATGAGAGGGATTAGCTTGAAACTTCCTTCTTAGATTAATGGAGACTCCTTTTTAGGATTTGATTTGGCGGCATGAGGCCATTATTTCTATTTTTGGTGAGGATTAAGGTAGGTTTAGGGTGTATTTATAGATTAAGAAAGTGTTTTAGGCCCTTGGATTAACCCTAGATTAATTTAGGTCCATTAGATTTAGGAAACCTCTAGAACCAGACCCAGCCCTAACCAGAAAACCAGATCTGGTGCACCCAAGCACCCTGGCTCGACACACCATGTCGACAGGCAAGTCGACAGGCATGTCGACACCCCTGTCGACAGGCCTGTCGACAGCCCTGTCGACATGCTTAGGCGGGAATCCTCCCGCCTGGCCCTGCTGGTTCTAAATTTAAATTTAAATTTAAACTCCTAATTCTGTTTTAAGCTCTAATTTTTCTGCAAACTTCTCTGGGCCATAGCCGGGCCATACGGACTCCGATTTTCGAAAACTCGGACTCTATTTCACGTATTTTTCCGAGACGAACGCAATAACGCAGCCCGTTACCCCTAATTCCCACGTCTGAGATTATTTATCCTATAATTATTGAATTTTAGTATTAACTAAAATTCGGGGTGTTACATTCTCCCCTCCTTAAAGGATTTCGTCCCCGAAATCTCTAGGCTAAGGAGAATGCATATCCTACCATCCAAACAACCATCTACTCAAATCATCAACCACAGGCATCCATTGTCCTTAAACAGTTTCTAATGATGTATGAGCATATGCAAAAAGTGTGTGTATATGTTCCCTATCTAATGTATGAACATATGCAAACCATGACAGTGCCATGCATCCATTATGTATGCGAGAAAACCCTATCGACACATACAATATCTACATGAGTGCACAATCATTCACCAAAATGCATCATCCATGTGATAACACAACCATTATACATCCATAAATATATTATCCTACACACAATTTTATGCAATATGCAATATGAAGTGATTGAGCCGATCTAGTGCCTAGAGTGTGTGTATATGCATCCACGAGCAACCACTAGCAAACACTTGCATCCACTTGCATCCATCAACCATAACATGTCTCAAACACATGTTTCAACCATAGGTTTACCCTATCTAAAGGTCAATGGTACTAACGAGAGGACATACCAAAGATAAGATAAGTACTAGTCAAGCGATAAAGGAGAAAGTAAGGACATACCCTCAAAAAGAAATGGGTACAATGAACGCATCTTCGCTTCCGTCTCCCAAGTCGCGTTGCTCTCATCTTCTCCCCATTGCACTTTGACTAGCTGAACCTCTCGATTCCTCAATTTCCTAGTCTCTGACCCAAGGATGCGAGTAGGAGCTCGTCGAATCGTCGCATCACGCTCAACCTCTACATCTCTAAGTAAGCTTGGCTCTACCACCTCTGCGGTCTCATGTAAGCACTTCCTCAGATGTGATACATGGAATACATCATGGACACCACTAAGTCTGTCAGGCAACTCCACTCTATATGCCATCCGTCCAATCCTTTCCTTAATAGGAAACGGCCCAACAAACCTTGGTGCTAACTTCCCAACGGATCCGAAGCGAACAACATTTCTCAATGGAGATACCTTAACAAAAACCATGTCCCCAACCTCAAACTCAAGATCCGTCCTTCTCTTGTCCGCATAAGATTTTTGCCTATCCTGCGCTGCTTTCATCCTTCTTCGAATCAAGTCAATCTTCTCTGAAGTTTCCCTAACCATATCAGGCCCAAGCAAGATCTTATCCGTAGATTCCCACCAACATGTAGGTGATCGACAAGGCCTTCCATAGAGAGCTTCGAAAGGAGCCATACCAATACTGGACTGAAAGCTGTTATTATATGCGAACTCCACTAGTGGAAGATGCTCTTCCCATGTACCTCCAAAATCTAGGATACAAAGCCTCAAAAGGTCTTCTAGAACACGATTCACCCTCTCAGTTTGGCCGTCCGTCTGAGGATGATATGCGGTGCTCAAACACAATTGAGTCCCCACTGCTTCTTGCAAACTTCTCCAGAACTCGCTAGTGAAGATAGGATCTCGATCACTAACTATGCTAGAGGGTACCCCATGCAATCGAACTATCTCTCGAAGATATACAGAAGCTAGCCATGGAGCGGTCCTCTTGCTCTTCACAGGTATGAAATGGGCGCTCTTAGTAAGTCTATCTACCACCACCCAAATTCCTGTATTACCCTTCCTCGACCTGGGTAACCCGTCAATAAAATCCATCGAGACGCTATCCCACTTCCATTGCGGAACCTCCAATGGGTGAAGCAACCCACCTGGTTTCCTTTGCTCCGCCTTCACTTGCTGGCACACCAAACATCGAGCGACATATTCGGCCACGTCTTTCTTCATACCGGCCCAGAAGAAAACCCTCTTCATGTCTTGGTACATCTTATCCCCACCGGGATGAATGGTCATCCTAGAACGGTGTGCGTCATCAAGAATAGCCTTCCTCAAACCCTCGTCTTGCGGTACACAAAGTCTACCGTCTCTACGCAAGCACCCCCTATCGTCTAGGGTGTACCTACTCAAATGGCTGGACGACTCCCCCCTCATGAGCTTTTCTACTAACTCAACCAACTGTGGGTCGCCCCTCTGTGCTTCTCCAATCCGCCCCAAAAGAGTAGGTCTAACTTCCAAAGAAGCTAGCAAACCGGGTACATAATCAATGGAAGGTCTGAAATCAAACATCGAGATAAATTCCAAGCTTTGTCGTTCCACGAACAACGGACTCAAGGACAACCTCTTCCTACTCAAGGCGTCCGCCACCACGTTACCCTTGCCAGGGGTATACGCTATCTCGAAATCATAGGATGCTAAAAACTCCATCCACCTTTGCTGTCTTAAGTTTAGATCTTTCTGAGAGAACAAGTACTTCAAAGATTTATGGTCAGTGAACAACTCGAATCTCTCACCAAGAAGATAATGGCGCCAAATCTTAAGCGCAAAAACAATAGCGGCCAGCTCTAGATCATGGGTAGGGTAATTTTTCTCATGTGCCCTCAACTGCCTTCCACCATAGGCTATTACCCTCCCCTCTTGCATTAAGACTGCGCCAAGTCCTGTCCCACAGGCATCGGTATAGACAACAAATGGCTTGCTCCCATCTGGCAACACTAAAACTGGAGCGGTGGTTAAAGCTCTCTTTAACCGTCGGAATGCATCATCACAATCTACGTCCCACGTGAAAACAAGATTCTTCTTTGTTAAGCGGGTTAATGGGGCTGATATCTTCGCGAAGTCTTTAATAAACTTCCTATAATAACCCGCCAACCCCAAGAAACTTCTTACTTCGGTAGCATTCTTCGGAACCTTCCAATCCTGAATTGATACTACCTTCGCGGGATCCACAGCTATCCCTTCCTTGGAGACCACGTGCCCCAAGAATCGTACTTCCTTCCTCCAGAAGTGACATTTAGAGAATTTAGCCTTAAGGCTATGCGCTCGAAGAGTCTTCAACACTTCCCCAAGATGTAGGGCATGCTCTTCTTCACTCTTAGAAAATACTAAGATATCATCCACAAAGACCACCACGAATTTATTAAGGAACTCCCTGAACACCCTACTCATCAAATCAACAAAGTATGCAGGGGCGTTCGTCAACCCAAATGGCATCACCAGCCACTCATAGAAACCATCCGGAGTCCTAAAGGCAGTCTTGTCTATGCTATCCTCAGCCACCCTCAACTGATGAAACCCCGTGGCCAAGTCCAACTGAGAAAATACTGAAGCGCCAACCAACTGATCGAAAAGATCATCTATCCTCGGCAATGGGTGTCTATTCTTCTTTGTGAGCTTGTTGAGTTCTCTATAGTCTACACAAAGTCTGAGGGACCCATCCGCCTTCGTAGCAAATACTACTGGAGCACCCCACTCCGATATGCTCCGTCTTATGAACCCCTTCTCAAGCAACTCCCCTATTTGCTTATGGAGTTCCCTCCTCTCACGAGGAGCCATGTGGCGCACTGGTAAAGATACCGGTTTAGCATTATCCACCAAATATATTCGGAAGTCAATCTCCCGCTTCGGAGGTAAGCCCTTCACCTCCTCAAACACATCCGGATATTCCCGGACCACTCTAATAGATTGTAAACTCTCGACCGAAGCGTCAAGCGATTCAAGATAACTTAGCATAACAGAGTCCATGGGATTACAAGAAATCTCGAGAGTGTTACCCAAGCGGGTCATCAGCCTAACAACTCTCCTTTCACAATCAAGAACGGCACCATTACTGGATAACCAGTCCATGCCCAAAATCAACCCATAGCCCGTGAAGCCCAATACAAAAGCATCACATCTAAACTCAATGCTAAGTATAGAAATCTTCAAACCCAAACATATCATGGACAAGTAAGTGGAGCCCCCAATTGGGTTTGAAACAACCAAGGGATCATCTACCAGACTGGTGTCTAGGTGCAGTGACTCAACTAATGATGATGAAATAAACGAATGCGATGCGCCTGAATCAAACAATGTACGGACAGGATGATCAAATAGAAAAACCAGACTTTCAACGGAGATAGTTCTACCTCTCTCCTGAATCGGTGGAACCGCGAGAGCCTGTACTTGCCCCCTAGCCTGAGTCGGTGCCATAAGAGCTTGCACCTGTCCTCCCGAGGTAGATCCCGTCCTTTGCCCCTTCTTAGGGCAATCCTTCACTAAGTGCCCTGCTTCACCACAGTGGAAGCAGCCGGTCTTCTTCTTCTTGCGACAATCCTTGCTTAGGTGGCCAGGTGTCCCACAATTGAAACATTTCTTCTTCTTGCTCTTGCCACCATTGCCTTTCCCACCTTTGCCTTGCTGTTGTTGAAGTCTCTTTTGATCTCCCTTCTTCTCGGGTGCCTTATTAGCATTAGGACCCTTCTCTTCCTCATACATGAGTGCCATGTCAACTAGCTTCTCAAAGGTGGCCCCCATAGGGATGTGAGTCATAGCCAACCCATGCATCGGTTCATTCAAGCCTTTCACGAACCTCAAAGCCTTCTTCTCCGGTGTATTCACCATGTCTAGGCCAAACCTTGCCAATTGATTAAACTTGTTAACATATTCCTTCACCGAAAGATTTCCTTGCTTTAGAGTCAAGAATCTTTCCATATACAAGTTTTCCTCCGCCCTTGAGAGAAACTTTGCCACAAATCTTTGCCTAAAATCTGCCCAAGAGTCAACGGGGCGTTCTCCATTAGTGACCTCCCACCAGAATGAGGCCTCTCCCTTCATTAACCAAGCAGCCAACTTGACTTTCTTCCCTTCTTCCATCTCAAAGATATCTATCAACTCTTCCACCTCTTTAAGCCAATCTCTAGCCTCCACAAAGGTTTCAGATCCTTGAAAAGGTTTCCCTCCCATAGCTTTAAATTCCTTGCAAGTCTTAGCAAAAGTATCCGTGCGAGGAGGAGGGGGAGGAGGAAGATCGGGTGCTACGGTTGGTGGAGGAATATTTGCTGGACCCGTAGTGGTGGCCCTAGCCTCCATCAATCTCCTATACCATACTGGTACCGTCACACCCTCTGGAAGATTAAGATTCTCGGCCATGCTGAAACGAAAAAGGAAAGATTCAAAACGGAGAATTCGAAGGATATAGATATGGCTATTGGGGATTATGCTTTTCTTTCAAAAACTTTTCTCTTAAAAGACATGTTTTTGAAAATATCTTTTCCAAAAATGTTTTAGAAAAATAGTTTTCTAAAAATTTCATCTGTTCCGGTAACCTTTGCTCTGATACCACGTGTAACACCCCACGCCCGCTAGGGTCACTCACAAAGGGAATGCCATAGCATCGGTGGAGTATTTTAGTGAATATAGAACAGAAAAATTACAACAAGACAGATATAAATAGTACTTGAAATTTTAAAACATCATCTCATAACAGCGGAAATAAACATGTCTGGTTACATCATAAAACCATGATAAAAGTCAAGTACAATATCCATCAAAATAAAGAAGTACATAATCCCACTCTCTCATACAATAGCCATAACAAAAGAAAAGATAACTGGATAACTGGAGCTTTACGTCTATCCAAGCTCCTCAAGACTGGAACAGCAATCCGATCAAGCTCTACTACCACTAGGATCCACCGTAGGACCTGAGGGTTGGGAAAAAGATAAAAACAACGGGGTCAGACATAAGTCTGAGTGAGTCCTATAACTTTAACAATACAATCATTAAGGTAACCAGAGAAGACATAAACTTGACCTACGGTAATATCTGGGGATGAATGGCTATACTAAGCAGCTTGGTAGACTTAGGATAAACTAAGATAACCGTCAGGACGCATCTACCCACCCAAGGATAATTACTAACTGCACCACACCAGTCCTTCCTACTTAAAGGTTGATCCCTTCCAAAGACTTAGAAAATTTTCCCCAGTAGTTTCATGTACCCCTAGCCCACTACATAGGTGTCGTCTGCCCCTATCTCCACTAGGTGTACCCGGTAATACTTACCCAGTAGTCTCTTGTACCCCTACATAGGTGCCGTCTGCCCCTATCTCCACTAGGTGTACCCGGTAATACTTACCCAGTAGTTTCTTGTACCCCTACATAGGTGCCGTCTGCCCCTATCTTCATTAGGTGTACCCACTACTCCCCAAGCGATCGGCTCCCTACCGTAGATACCCGTGCTGGTCCCACAGTGGGGTGTATCACTCCCCTAAAGTGGCTACCCAATACTAACGGTGCACGGCTTTATATCTACACGATGCAACAACGGCTTATCTACCAGCCCGGGCCCACACACGCATATGAAACCCGTTGGACTTGCGTTACCACCGCTAACCCGTTTTGGCCTCTTATAATCAAGCCCAATATGCGTGTCCCGTCACTCGACTTGGGTCGAGCCCACAAAGATACGTTTGGGATATTGGTTGAAATGGGCCCCCACAAGCTACCCACTTAAGCTTGTCAAATATCTAGTGTATCCCACTTAACCCTTTAATCATGTTTAATTACATGTTTCCACTTGGTTAAGTATTCTAATCGTATTTTCTATTGCCACCCAAGGCAACCCACTAGATTCCACATGCCACCCAAGGCAACCACCAAATTTCCTCATGCCACCAAAGGCACCCACTTAACCCCTCATGTCCCACTACATGCTACTATGGTTAAGTGTTTCTTAATTAATTAAGACCGTGATCCCCCATAAAGACCTCCCACATTAGACTGGCTGTTATGACCGCCTGGTTAAGCCGGTAGAATCCGGGCAGTCTTACGTCATAACAGAGTCTAACCTCGTGTCTTTATCTTAATCACGTATTTAATTTATGGCTAAGACCTCTCACATTGGGCTGACACTTGTAGCAACTGGTTAGGCCGGTCGGGTCCGGGCAGTTTTACACTACAAATGAGTCCAACCTCGTGTCTTAGTCGATTAATTTCACCTAATTAATCACCCCCATATTAATTATCCCTAATTAATATCAAGTTTTCCATAACATGGGTAGACCTAACTCAATAGGTAAATTCCCATGGGGTAGACCTAACTCAATAGGTAAATTCCCACTTATGGTAATTTATTTTTATGGTATGCTTAATCATACCCAAACATTCATTTATTATTAATATATTTACCAACCCCATCGTTCCCCACGTAAATCGTTCTCGTTACATGACATAATAAGGGGAAGATCATCACAAATATCATGGGTTTAGCATACAACTTTGTCATGGGTTAAGAGGATGTCAACTTGCATATATGAGCATATATTAACCCAACTACATACAACCCAAACTTGCATATTATCATACACATGATTTGCATAACATGTTGCATATGAGCTTGCATATTATCATACACATATCTTGCATAACATGTTAAACTTGCATATAGGCATTCTAAATCTTGCATAACATGTTAAACATGCATTTAAGCATACACATAACTTGCATAAGCATTCACATACTTGCATAACTTGCATATCATGTCATTTAAGCATATACCTATCTTGCATAAGTATTCATATACTCGCATAAGCATGCATAACTTGCATATCACATAAATCTTGCATTTAAACATATACATGACTTGCATAAGCTTCCATACACTTGCATAAGCATGCATAACTTGCATATCACTTTCAACTTGCATTTAAACATACACTTAACTTGCATATCACTTTCAACTTGCATTTAAACATACACTTAACTTGCATATCTCACTTTGCTAAACATGCATAATTCCACTTATTAAATATGCATAAATCCACTTATTAAACATGCATATATCAACTTGTTAAACATGCATAAATCAACTTATTAAGCATGCATAAACCAACTTATCAAATATGCATAAACATAGAACAACATAGAGTAACATATCATTATACATGATTCATACTCACTAATCCGCATTTAAGACCATAAGTCTCATTACGCCCAATCTACTTACTTTAACAATTGATGTTAAAGTGATAGAAACTCACCAAACTCAAGATTAACCAACTTGTGAAGAGAGATTAGTTGCTAATTATGATGATGGAGATGATTAGAGAATGATATGAGAGGGATTAGCTTGAAACTTCCTTCTTAGATTAATGGAGACTCCTTTTTAGGATTTGATTTGGCGGCATGAGGCCATTATTTCTATTTTTGGTGAGGATTAAGGTAGGTTTAGGGTGTATTTATAGATTAAGAAAGTGTTTTAGGCCCTTGGATTAACCCTAGATTAATTTAGGTCCATTAGATTTAGGAAACCTCTAGAACCAGACCCAGCCCTAACCAGAAAACCAGATCTGGTGCACCCAAGCACCCTGGCTCGACACACCATGTCGACAGGCAAGTTGACAGGCATGTCGACACCCCTGTCGACAGGCCTGTCGACAACCCTGTCGACATGCTTAGGCGGGAATCCTCCCGCCTGGCCCTGCTGGTTCTAAATTTAAATTTAAATTTAAACTCCTAATTCTGTTTTAAGCTCTAATTTTCTGCAAACTTCTCTGGGCCATAACCGGGCCATACGGACTCCGATTTTCGAAAACTCGGACTCTATTTCACGTATTTTTCCGAGACGAACGCAATAACGCAGCCCGTTACCCCTAATTCCCACGTCTGAGATTATTTATCCTATAATTATTGAATTTTAGTATTAACTAAAATTCGGGGTGTTACACAACGGAGGTATATATAAAAATAAAACTTTGATAGTCGGTGATTTAACTATCAAAGAAACATCCATACAATCAACGGTCCTATTTCCAAATGGAAATTCTATCAAGCAAGCATCAAACACACTGGGCCCTTTTTATTAGTTCTTTATTACATTGTCATTTCAAAATCCCATTTCCCATCTTTCGCGTTCTATCAAAGTCCTATTTTCTCTCTTGATTATTGGAAAACATTTCCAATATTATAATTCCTTTATTGAGAAAATATCTCTTATTCCAATTAGAAAACATTTCTAAATCCTTTGAATTAACTGATGTTATAAACATCGTTATTATAACTCAAATCATAAATCATTCGTTAACTAACGATATCACTAACCAACCCTTGCTATCGAGCCTTAACCATTTCTCCGTCAATCATGCAGTCAGTCAAGTTGGGGTATAATTACCTCTCAGACCTTAACTGAACGACATTCTTAACTTTGAAATAGTCAGAGCTCACAATTTTAAACCAAACATTGCTTACGCGACTCTCGGATTTGATCTACGAACACACCTTCTTTATAAAAATATTGATTATAACGGTAGCGTTATAATCGCTATCTTCAAATGTTTTATAAAACATTGCTTTCAACAACAGCGTTAAAACCGCTGTCTAGCATTATAGAACACTTATCATAACCATAGCATTAAGATTGCTATTAAAACAGTTATTATAACGGCAGCGTTAAAATTGCTATTTAGATTTACCAAGACATTTATTATAACAGCAGCGTCTAAAATTGCTGTATAGATTTACAACATCTATTATAACAACAGCGCTAAAATCGCTGTTTAGTTTTATAAAAGCATTTCTTACAAAGACAGCGTTAAAACCGCTGTTTAAAATTTAAAAAAAAACATTTCTTATAACAACAGCGTTATGATTGCTGTTTTGAATACAATACCGTGTGCGACGCACACGCTTCCGTTGTTCATTTATAAACTCTGTTTATTTTAAACAATTCAAGTTCTCCTTTAAACATAATTATAAACTATACATTCTTCTAACCACTTAATTCGATTTCTATAAATCCCCTTTTTATATACATTTTATTTGCAAAATATTTCCTTGTTTTAAACTATTTATTCTTTTATTTTAAGCATTTGAAAATCTTTCTTTAAACTTTCCTCTGTAATTTGCTAAATTCGGATCCATTTCCAAATATTGGTTTCAAAACCGATACTCACTTTCAAATATACATTCATATTTGAACTCACCTTTTAATTTATCCAATGGTTAATGATCCACTTAATTTATATCTTTATTTATAACATTTTTCTTGGTTTACCCAATGGAATAGGTTTCCATTTGCAACTCAATGAAAAAGAAATTATTTCTAATTTGGAAATAAACTCTACTTTTAAATTCTAATTTCCTTTTTCACATTCGATGATATTTTACGGTATCTAAAATACCAGGTTCCTAAGGCCAGGGTAAATCAAACACACAAATTCAACCATGGATAATGTAGCATAACATATATCACCATCAAATAAAACAGTAAATAAAATGTTGAGGGATCCAGTTGGATCCCTCCAACCTGTTTCCCTGCACCCACAGATGTTAGTAACATCAAAAATATCGCATTAATGAAAAAAACCAATCAACGATGTGATTATATCAACCAATTTATCAACTATTCAACCAAGCAACCATTTCACATTATAAAATAATTTTAAACGAGTGAGTTTACTCACCTTGTTTCGCGGTCGATGATCCTGCTTTTATTTTGCTTTGAAATCAAACCGACGTTTGATTTTATCACGAAACTCCAATTGTTCTGTGCTTGGCCATATCGGTTTTACAACGTAGATTCCGTCGCTACCGTCTCATCGTGACTTGTTTAGTGAATTTCATTTTAATGCTTGCTAATCACGGTTACCTCGTGATAATCCATCTGCAGCTTCCATAGTTTCGGTCGATCCTTTTCCTACACCGAGGCAACACGCGAAAAACAACTGTAACAATTCAGTACCCAAAATGCCAACCACATACGCCAGACTTTCGCCTTTGACATCCAACGCCCCGGCTATCCATGTTGATCACCATACTTTCAATCCAACTCCTCAGTATAGCTATCTATCAGCACTCATTCGAACAATCTGCCGTCAAAATCATCATTGTAAAAATCACCATACTTCAGTCATTCTTGCGCTCCTTCTTCTCCTATCCTCCATCACATTTCGTTACTAAACCCCCAGAAACTTCACCAAAAATTTCAACTGTCAATAATACAGTATGGTTAATACACGCACTCATTATCTCTTTTATTGACCTTGCTCCCATTAATCTCTTTGAATACCACTTAATCAAATAATCATGAACGTTCAAGGTCTGAGATATATCTGGATTATAAAGTATACAACCTAATGTTTAAAAGCACGCTGTTCAGACGGGTTTCCAGAAGTTGAGTGCACTTATGTCAGTCCATACAGGTCAATAACTATCCCGTAACTATTATCTCACCCCATCACTTGTTTTAGAAACCCATCCTTCACTTCGTCAACACAACTTGCGTTCAACTCCTTCTACCAAACTCGACATCACGCTTCTCACCACAATCCCTCCACGTACGGTGAGTTAGAGGCCGCCGCACCACCAGGAAGACAGCTCCGCCTCCACCCTTCCCGTTGTCCACAGTAACGACCCCTAGCCTAGATCAGAACGACGGTAGAAACTCCAACAGCGAACCCTAAAATAGGCACACGGAAATTGAAGAGCATGGTTCGAGGATTAGGACAATACTGGTTTTGGAATTTATAGGTTTCATTGGATTTGAAGTGGAGATTTTTAAGTTTTTATTCACTGAAGGAAATCGGATTGGGAATTGAAGAAAAATGGACGGGGAAAGGGATTTAAGGATTGTCAGTATTTAAAAGATGAAGCAACGTGGTAACCACGGAAATAACAGCGTGGTAGGTACGAAAACGAAGTGCCTTGGAGAGCACGGGTTCTATTTTCCTTGATACGCACGGAAGTAGGTTAGCTTGGCACGCACGAGCTAAAAGTTTTGGATGACACGGTTCTTTTTTCTTGGTACTCACGGTGAACATAGTTTAGTGTTCTTGATTTTGTTACGGTGGTTTATTAATTTCCTGTTGGTTGCTTTGTATACGACCCTACTTGTAAACCGATAATAACACTTTATTTGGATGACAACTGTTAATGCGAAACATTCCAAAATACAAGTTGAAGTATTCTTCGTAAGCAGTGGTTCAGCAAATGATTAAAACATATTATTATAATATATAACGAAACTTCGCGGTGAAGTATTAAGTAAAACAAATCACAGTCGACTTCTGTTTACTGATAAAAAAGTTAATCTTGGTGTAAAAAGGTATTCTGAACCCAATGGGACAAGTTTCGTCGAATTCCGACATCGTTTGAAAAATTTTCCTTTATAAAACCAGAAATCAACACGCGTTTAAATTTTTCACGATCACCAGATAAATCAAATCAACTTGAAACTGCGAACACTGACAATAACTTTTCGATACGAACCCAACGGCACTAGTTTCGTCGCATTCTGAGACTGTTCCCCCGGTAGACTGTTTTTGGCGCGTACCGCACTGCCCTTCTGAACACCAAATTTGCCGATCTCTAAAAATAACAAACTATATACCTATCCTGACTCTAATCGACGATACGAACTCAACGGAACTGGTTTCGCGGCCTAATTCGATCGTCTGTTCAAGTTACACTCTAATATCCCTTTATTCAGTTGAATTAATTTAATTGCACTGAACGAGCGTTTACGGCTACCGTGGTCACATACGACATCGGTTTTCCATGCCACTCACCACCGTACAATAATTTAATGATACGGTCCCAATGAAACTGATTTCGTTGAAATCTGAGTCCGTTTGCAAAACGGCTATTTTAACACGTATAATTTAAATAACGATTTCCACAACGATTATTTCAAAATTTGATTTGACCATAACTAACAAATTATAACACGAAATCTAGATTTTTCTCTTTCATATGAGAATTATAATCAATACGGTTCCAACGTGTCTTGTTTCACAGAAATCCGACTTATATCGGATCCTGTATCCTCAGTTGAAGTTCAAAACTCTATATTACGAACTGCCGCGCGATTTCGAGCTCGTTTTATAATTATATTATAAATTTACGTTCAAACTTCGTTTTTATAAATAAATTCCCTATATATAATTCAAATAATATATTAAAAATAAAATTTAAATATTCAGAATTCAACGGCTAAAAATCCGGGTCGTTACAATATACATCATTATGTATGAGACCCAATACTTATCACTCATTCACTGCGTCAAGTGAAAGGTGATTCAGTTATTTTTCCTAATAAACAAGATCTGTATTCTTCATATGATTAGAAATCAATTGATTTCAAAATTCCGTCATTATGGAGTTTTGATATACTTTCTTGTTTAGTGGGCTAATTGGTAATACTAAAGGTATGCTGGATTTAAATTACTAAATTTAATCCACTCAGTTTTTCATGTCAAGTACATAATAGTTAAGGATTTACAAAGATCATTAACTACTTGTGAAATTCCATATGATATTTCATTTAAATAAAATGAATAACAGTTGTTCTTTTTATTACAAATGAAATTCAAACTTGTCTGAACAAGATCTTTCATAACATTTATATTAAGTGGAATTTCATAATAACATTTATTTTATTTATTTAATTAAGCCAATATAATGAACAAGAATCAACTTCCTATGCATAATCCAGCAGCATTTGCTTCATTTCCAATCGTAAGTCCACTTGTCCTTTTATCAGATTTCTACTTATTTTGCAGTTACTTTAAATTCACATACATTTATGTGATTCATATCTTGTATCTAATACTAGAGATGTATAAGTAGATTTTATAACATTTATATCTTATTCAGTTGAAGTCATACTTCAGCTTTGTTTTAGATCTTCGATATTTGAAAAATAATTACATTCAAATTTGTTTGAGGACCATCCTCAAATTTTAATGTTAGTCAAGAAATTTAATTTAATTCAATTTATCATTCTTAAGGATTAATTTAAATTATCAGAGTTATTTATTATTTAATATCTACATTAGATAATGAATAATAACTGATTCTTAATATTTATTTAATACAAAATTTTGACAACCAAAATTTACATTAACATAAATATGTAATTTAAACTAAAATACGCTCCCACTCAAATTAACATCCCTCTGTTCTATATAAATATATCAGTATGTATATAATGGTGTTCCAAGATCCATATCTAGTCATGTCTTGACCTAGCTTTGGCTAATCCCCAAAACACAACCTTTTAGGTAGATATCTTATGTCAATTATATCGTGTATATAATTCTTGGATAGCATGATGAACATTTTGTTCAGTATTATTCATTTGCTCAAAATATAGAATAATTCATGCTATTGTCTCTAAGGCCATAATCCTATTATGCAGCCTTGGTTAAATCAGACCCAATAATATAGTCGAAGCACCACAATTACTCCTACCGCATATAACCAAAATAAGATGATGCACAACGCTTTGGCGTTACCTACATCCAATGATTTTGGACATTGATGGGTGTACTATTGGAAGACTTCACCATGATTTAATGTAACAAAATAATTTGCTTTAAAGGGAATTTATAATTCGTAGTGATGAACATTATTAGAGTTATTTACATACATCAAAATATATGTATTTAATATTCGTAATATTAAATTGGATTTAAATAACATATACGAAATACATATATATACATTTAAATTCAATGTTATAAAAGAACCAATTTTATTTTTATTTGAACGTTTCAAAAGGTCAACTTTGATTCTTTCAAGTAGTGGAATAGAAATTTTAAATTAAATTTCATGTTTCCACATTCATTTCCTGTATTTATTCAGCATCTAGGCCCAAACGATTTAAGACCCAGTTTATGTTTAGCGTGGATGTTGAGCCCATATAGTTAGTAAAATTATAAATACACAAATTTACAGGCCCATAAAACCCATGGTTATATATATGAAATCAGGGCTATATTAATAACAAGGCCCAATATGTTACAAAATAAAATGAACTAAACCAAACATTTTGACCATATAACCATGACAATCAGGGTAATCTTAATGGTTCATATATGATAATATAATTCCTGAATTATAAATATACTTACCTTGCTACAGATTAAAGAATAGAATAACTATATACAAAACAATGGAAATAATACTATCACATTTAGAATTATAATATAACAGATCGATACATTGTAATAAATCAATACATGATAATCTGCATATACAAATACAGTTTATAACTTATACAGCATATAAAACTTCATTGGCCACATTATATATACAATCATACACACATACAAACATATTTATATTGTGTTACTTATAACATTTATACAGTTCATACAACATTTATACAGTCCATATAACACTCGTACAGTCTACACTGCCAAGGTTATTTATGCTTGCTTCAGCAAATCCATTCTATTTATACTTCAACATGTCCATCAATTTGCACACATTTGCTCAGTCAAACTGATTTATGATGCAAGATCGAATCTGCATATTTAATAACATGTTTCAGCAGATTACCTATAATTGAAAATAAACAATTCAATGTTTATTCATTATATATGTATATATATCAATCATATATATATATATATATATATATATATATATATATATATGTCACTGTTTAAATTCAAACATGTATATCAAATATACATGTGAGTAATACAAACAACTTTGTATGCTGGTGGACAAATTCATATTTCCAATCTGGTGCTTATTCAGATATGCACAGATATGCAAGAAATCATTCAATAAATTACATTAAAACATAGCATAAATATGTATAGACCATCTATACAAAACAAAGGTTTTTGAATCTGAATATTTAAGTGTGTTGTTATTGACACTCCAACTATTGTTAAGGGGGGGGGGTCATTTTTTAAAAACACTCCACTCTTTGAAAAATTGTTAAGGGGATAACAAATATATTATTTTGCACTGCTCAATATTCCCAGATTGTCCCTTCAAATTAGATTTAAAAAAAAAACTTATTCGACAAGGGAAACCGAATTAAAATAAGCAGTTCATCAAAAGTGCACTGAATGCAGCATGTAATCAATTATGTATGTATTCGATAGTGGTATGTCGAAAATTAATAATCATTTCGGTGCATTGCCTTCGTAATTATAAAATTTGGCATATTTATGTCGACCAAAAAAAATAGTTCGATCATATTCCGCCGAAAACGATTATCCTTTTGGGTTTAAAAAAAAATCTATATATGCGAATTGAAAAAAAATTACTATGACCCTTGCAATATTTGTTAAGGTAAAATTACTTTATTTGTTAAGGGCTAAATGGGTAATAAGGTAAAATTACCTTTATTTGTTAAGGGGATATTTTCTTCATGGTACTCCCATTAACGATTTATTAAAAAATAAAAAATTGGCCTCCCCTTAACAATATTTGGAGTGTCAATAACAATGCCCATATTTAATTGTATTCACTCAGAGATGAATACATTAAATCATATTTCCAGAGTTCAGATTATCAATATAACAGATAAAACTGGAAACACTATAGAATGAATATCATATATTAATTCACAATTTAATACAGATTTAACCTTAGTGAAACAATTTCATGATTATAAATGAATTTATTCTAAATTCTTATATCAGTTCATACAAACATTAAAAACAGGATTAAAATTATACAAATATATATATATATATCATGATATATGTATTGTGATCTAAAATTCATGATCAATATCATGATAATGTAAAAGCAAAATGTGATCGATCTGTGAACCCTTTATTCAACCATTTTCATCAACAATCAATATTGTTGCATTGTGATTAATATCATAAGTGGTTAAAGTATAACTATTGTGATTTAAACATTTAAATCATCAAAGGTTAAAATTGATAAATTAACTCTACCTAACAAATAAATCTGTCAAGTCAGAATTTAATGTAATAGATGTTGGATACATGTAAAATAGAATAAGTACATTACATTTACAGATAATATTAAAATTGTATCCAATCTCTTTAATAAAGAGTACATGGTCTATTGTTAAACAAGATATAAAGTATTTCATATCAATCAATATGATAAATAGGATCTGAGTTTTGTTTAAAATTAATATCATATACTAATTTATAATTCAACTCAGATTTACAGTAATATCAAAAACTGGGATTAAATTATAACATACCAGAATATTAAACATGGGATGGTTTAAACATTTTATCCTATACATATATATTTATATATCATATATATAATGCCAAGATACAAAATGATTTAAAATCATTAAACCAACAAAGGTCATCGATCAAAATAATATGGGTGAGTCAGTGATTACAGAATAGGTTCTGTATTCATGATTTTTCTTAGAATATTATAACACTGAACCAACATTTGATCAACATTGTAATTATTTATTAAGCAAAAGTGCTTAAATTAAACTTGAACTACTGCAAGTTTGACATGTAAACATTTTACACTTTATAATCGAATTTAAAACCACCTTTTTATTATTAATACAATAATTTTGGCAATGTAACATATCAAATCTTATTCTATATAACAAAGGCAGATCTAATCTTAATATCAAACATCAATCCATGATATCCTTTTTTTATATTGTAACAGAATACAATTTAAAAGGTAACATACATGTACTAAATTTAGTCTGACTAGAATAAAAGGAATTGCAATGTAACTTGTAAAACCGTATCATTTATATGTTTGTACAAACTTCATGTTAGATTGCAAAACCAGATTTATTATCTTAAGCATAATTGTAATGAAACAAGACAATTAGTTGCTAGAAACAGAAATATCATATTAACAGTTAGATAGTCTCTGTAATACATGTTTACTGGAGCTAAACAAACAACCCCTGACATGAAAATTTCAAAGTTCACAACTCTACTATATGCTAGGAATACATTCTAAATGGCAAGCTGTGTGTTAAATGATATTAAACAGAGTTAAAATTGTAAATATGAGATACTCAAGACAAAATTAACCATTAATTCATATCAAGATTTTATATCAAATACAAAATCCTAATATACAGAAATATTTTCTAGGTTTATAGGAGTAGTTCCCATTTCACCATTTTAATCAAAATTAAATCAGTGTTTTCGACACTGTATAATATCGCAAGTATACACAATTCATTTCATCTATGTGTCAATTATAAGTCATTTCAACCTGAAACAATTTCAACTTCTGAAATGGATTTTATTTATAATCTGTAGTCACGATCATAATCAACAGTCAGGATTCATAATCAAATCGATTTTATAAAACTAATTGATATAAAATCGAATCTAGGGTTCAAAATACCAAAATTCCGCAAACCCTAGCTCCGATACCACTGTAAGGTTTTAATATGATCTAATCAATGTGTTATTCGAACAAATTAAAACTTATAATAATGAGATCTATGCAGAATTCAAGTAAATCGAATGTCATACCTGATGCTGCTACCAATTTTACCAAATCGATCGGAATTTAGAACTAGTTGTTTGAATCTTAGCCCTTCAAGTGTCGAGCCTCTATCGGTATCCACGAGAGCGTCTTCTCCTTCAATCGAATTTAGAGAAAAAGAAATTGGTGCTAGCGCCATTATTCTGGAATTTTGGAGAAAGGTTCGGTGGTTTTATTTTATATCTGATCTAAAAAAAAATGTTAGGGTTAGCCGCCACCCTTTTAAAGGGAAACTGTATATACCCTAGGTTAAAACAATGTGCCCCTTTTATAAAATGGAATTCAACCATAAATTAGGATCCACACCAAAACTAATTCCAACTTCAAACAAAATATCAACGTATTGATATTTTTTTATCCAAAATAATTTCTCTTTTATAACGCTCTATTGTGTGACCCCATAGGTTATTACAACGTCGGCAATGATTTTAAATCATAAACAGTGATTGGCATCTAGCAATACGTCGCTGCTACCCAAGCTGTAATAAGATCAACGATTCGATCCATCTTGTTCTGTGACTAGTGTCTCAATGTAATATAATCCTTTTAACCAATATATCCAGAATTAAACTAGAGGCATGGATCGTATCATCCTCGTTATAATTTAATTCGTTTTCATGATCGATGAGTAGACTGTTTTAAAACAAATCAGTATTTGAGCATGGCCATGCATTTCACAGTCTCACTCAATCAAGAGGCCCATGGATATCACTACGAATATATCATAGGGTTAAATTCCATCTAGATCATTCATAATTTCCATTCGACTTGAGATGTATCCTATAATCACCGTTATTGTTACTCTGTTACGAATAACTTTAGATGATATCAAAACACAAATGTCCTCGAATAAAATTATAATGATTTCAGGTCTGAGGACCATTACATCACTGTCACTATGAGAATAACTTATGATACTATTAATTATGTTCCATGGTGTTATCTCACGGTGGGTCAGCCCAATACGATATTCTCCAATACGTATTTATGTTTTGACATTAATATCACGTATATTAATGATCAATGAGATGTGATCATCAGTCAATCAACATACTAGTATTAACGCTTTATTGTTGTCCTATATTAACAATAAAACTCGACTAGGGGCATTTAAGAATTATAATACTTATCACATTATACAATCTTAAGTTCAGTCTTACTCGAACTATATAATTCTGTATTATTATTCTAAGGACTTCTATTATATTATTATTTATATTACGCAGAAAATACAGTATAATAGAATAATACTTTATTCCAAATAAAATAATAACATCAACAGTGTTATCTACCTCATCAAATGAATTGCCTCTAGGGCACAAACTCTAACATAACATGCACAACTGATGCATCCATGCACAATAGAAGTGGAAGTAGCTCCAGCAGCAATACCATCTAGCTTAATGAATAAAAATTGTGAGAACCAATGCATATGAATTTTTTAATGAACAATTTAGCGGTCCTTGCCTTGTTATTAGTTCTTTTGGTAATATTAGAGACCAATCGGATATTAACTATATTAGTGATGCAAAAGTAATCTATTTGCCCCCAGAATATCTCTTGATTAAGTTTTTATGAATGAGCAAAATCAAGTAATCTTTATTTTACATTTTACCTCATTATTTTCTAGGGTTTTCCCCTATTTTGTTTAGTATTTCATTTCCTTAAGTTCATTGTTATATCATCAATCATCACCCGTGTTGACATGGAAAATTGTCAAACAGCAACACCCAATGTGTATGCAAATGCGTTGGCGACACAGTAATCCAAATAAGTAGTAAAGTAAAGTAAATGCGGGGAGACACAACTTTTTATAGTGGTCCTACACTAACGCCTACATCCACTTTATAGTGATAATTCATCATTTGATATCCGATTACAATGTTGTGCAAGTTTTGACCATATTCGAGTACAACGTATCACAATAGAATAACAATGTCCTTGTTAATTCTAAACTTTGACTAAAATGTTCTTCTTCTTCCTCCTTGAGATGAGTTGACTTGGTCAACTATGTCTAATTTGTTCTTCAATGTCCAAGAAGTCCAAAACAGCCCAAAAATAGTGTTATTATCTTTGTAAATGTCCAAAGTATGATGGAAAACGTGTATGTCACATTCAATTGTCCATGCCATGTCAATGGCCATAGAGAAAAAGGTGGTTGTCATTACTGGGGCTCTTGGAGCTCTGGAAGGCCAAAAATTTCAATGGACAAAGATCCCAACGAAGTCCAAGGCTTAGGGTATTTATAGTTGAGGGTTAGTAGTGGAGTAGGCGAGATTCTGGGGTCCACTGGCAGAAAATCACATCATGCATAGACCGCATAAAAAAATAACATCACACACGGTGCTCGGGTGTGAAAAATCGCATCACAGCCCGCTGAATCACAAAAAATACATCTTGCCTTATTGAAGGATAAAATCGCATCCTGGCCCTTTAAAAAACTCACATTACAGGGAAATTTGCATCCCTCCTGGGGGATGCGAGTTCACGCGTTCGGATGTGAAATTTCGCATCCGAGGGATGCGAATTTTCGCATCAGAATGCGAAACCTCGCATCCGAGGGATTCGAATTTTCACATCCTTGAGGGATGCGAACTGTGATGATTTATTCGAAATGGAGGATAAGACTTTTTGTAGGATGCGATGCGGCGTGATGCGACGGAGCGTGATGCGAGGCAGAGCCCTGGATGCGAGATTGAGGGATGCAAATGTAATGTCCCGTATTTTTTATAGTCAAATATTTAATTTTAAATATTATATTTGGAATATTAATGGATTTTAATATTGAATTCGTTTATTTAAAGCAAAGTTTAAACGTTAAATTTATATATAATATAAATCGAGCTCGTAATAGCGCGATAGTTCGTAATATTGTGTTTTGAGCTTCAATTGAATATACATGATCTGTTATAAGTTGGATTTCTATGAAACAAGAAACGTTAGAATCTTGTTGATTATAATTTTCATATTAAAGAGAAATTTTCAGATTTCGTGTTATAGATTGTTAGTTATGCCCAATTCAAATTTTAAAATAGTCGATATGGAAATCGTTATAAAATTATAACGTTTATTTAATAAATTTAAAAGGGTTTAAATATAATTTGAACACCTTTTTGACTCGGAATGCTGATATTAAGTTGTATGATTTATATTGGAAGCCATATGATAATTTTATTTGGATAAATACGTTAATAATAATTTATATTAATTGGATTTATTTTACAATTTAACTAATATTTTATTTATATTATATAGCGTTAAAAATAGTCAGTTTTGCAAACGGTCTTGGTTTTCAATGAAATTTGTTTCATTGGGATCGTAACGTTAAATTATTATACGATATTAAATTTCGTGGCAAACCGATGTCGTATGTGACAACGGTAGCCGTAAACGCCATTCATTCTCTATAGCACGTAATTAATTTAATTTAATTTAATAGAGAGGTATTTGTGTATAACTTGAGTAGATGATCGAATTAAGTCATGAAACCAATTCCGTTGAATTTGTATCGACATTAAGAGCTAGGATAGGTATATAGTTTGTTATTTTTAGAGACCGTATAATTTGGTGTCCAACATAGCATTGTGGTGAGTATAAAAATAGCATACCGGGAAACCGTCTCGGAATATGATGAAACTTGCGTCGTTGGATTCGTATTAATTATTATACGATTTCAATTTTCGTGTCAATCGGACTTACCGTTTGATCGTGGCAACGATAAACGCTTTTATCGTTTATTTTTTTTTGTCAATTTAGACAGGGGTAACTTTAAACGAATAAAGGACTGGCCAAATGAACTCGGATTTTAACGAAACAAATTTCACTGGATTCGTAAGGAAAAGGTCTAGTAAAATGCCAATGTTTCAAGTTGATTGGATTTATCTTGTAATTATGGAAAATTTAAACACGTGATTTTTCATCGATAATTAGAAAGGACTTTTCATAGATGACCTCGGAATTCGACGAAACCTGTCCCATTGGGTCCGAAATATTTTTTTATGTTTGGATTAGCCTTTTTATCGAAAAACTAAAGTTGTATGTGGTAGTTTTAAAGGTTAATTCACAACTAAGTTTCATTGATAATAAGATAATAATTTATTGTATCCATATCTCACTATATAAATACACATACAGTCAAACCCTAACTCGTTCTTTTTCGTTGGTCAACATTCTATAAGCCGCCATCCTCACAAAACCAACGAACTATATCGTTCGATCAATTCTCCTATTTTATCTCGAAATCAAATGATCAAAAGCACAAACCAATAACTAGAATTATGTTAAGCATTTCGAGATCCTTCGGTTGAATTGTCATGATCGAGTATAGAACTCCGTGGTGGTCGGAAAGCTAACGTAAAACCGCTGCGTTCGTGTGAAGATAGCCGGAGTTTGGCGATAGCTGGGGAAGCATGGCTTATGGTGCATGAAGAAGAGTGTGCGGCGTCCGATCAGATCCTAGTAGACTTGAGCTCCCTGCGGTGGCGAATTCTTCCGATGAGCGTGAGTTGGAGTTTCAGAACAGAAAGAAACGACGGGCCTGGGAAAAGTACACTTCAATAGGGTCTGGGGTTGTCAACGTGAATGAAGTTGGTAGGGGAAATGTTTTGGCAGCAGTTTGTTTAAATGTGGTGGGGTAGCAGTTCATGCGACAAGGAGTATGAAGAAGGAAGATGGGTTTTGTTGCATGCAAAAGAACGAGATCAGTGAGGAAACATATGGGTAGAAGATGGATGCAAGTTCGGCTAGTTTATGTTTAACTACGACAGAGTAATTAACAGTTTTAATTAGTAAATTAACTAGTATGTTTTTTAATAAACTGCCAACATCCATGCTTGGGAACGACGTAGGGATAGAGGACACCAGTTGCAAGATAAGTCAGCGGAAAATGTTAACCTTGTGCTGAATTAAAATGTAATTGATATTAAAACTTAAGGATAATTTTATAATTAAATTTATATTAACTTAAATGATTTATAACTTACTCATATGATTATAAAATGGAACAAAACAAAAGACGCTGAGATCATGATGATGGATAATACATTCTTAAATTAATCTGAATAGGAATGGAAACAATAGGAATTTACAGTTAAATTAAAAACCGTTTAATTTAGCTGTAAGCGAACCGCTCAGCAATGGTTGGAATCAAGGTGAGTTAAACTTACTCAGTTCTTCCCACTTATATTTTATATAAGTCGGGTTTTTATTTTTCATGCTATGATTGCTAATGGTTGACTGTTTATCTTGATATATTGATTGAAATGATGAAATTAAACGTTATTTAATTTCAGTGAAAAACCATGTCATTATTTTAACGATTGGACTCAAATAAGGTAACTTACCTTATTGGTCACGTTTATAAAATATACGTGTTTAATTTAATGAATTGTTTGAATTGTTATGGTGATGTGAAATAAATTGGTTGATATTATATTGTCGTTATTGTCTGTTATGAAAACCATTATTTATTCGAATTGAATGATTATATTTGAGATAACGTATTGGGATGCAGGGAAGTACAGGTTGGAGGATCCAACGGGGTTTCTCAAATATATTAAATGATATTTATTTTCACATTATCATTATATGAAGTGTTCTGATTGAGTGATTGATTTAGTTGTTGACCGTTGACCTGAAATTCAACATTTGTTTTGTTTAAACCAATGGGCAGTATTGGTTGAGTAATTGGCAGTATATGGCCTATAAATCAATCGTTTTTTAAATATTGATTTACCGTCAGGTAAATCGATAGAAATGAAGTTATAAAATTTATTTTATAACCGAAGATAGTTTTGAAACATATTATTTCGAATAAAGTTATATAAAAGAAATAAATGGCTATTATTTATTATTTAAATTTATAAGTGGTTTTTAAATGATTTTATGAAGTAAATTCTGATGTTAATCAGATTTATAAGCAAGAAAGTATAAAATTAACCTAACGATTAATAATTGGATAATTGTCTTTTTTTAGAAACAATTAAATGGAATTATTTAAATTAATTATATTATTAATTAATTTAAAGAAAGGACCAATTGAATTTGGTTAACGAGATAACTGTGTTTGGGTTGACTAAGTCAACCATTTTTAACTAAGAATAATTATTAAATTAGTTGTTTGAATTAATCCAATGAAATAATTTAATGAATTTTTGTTTTAAATTTAATAAGATTTTAAAAGGAAATTTACTATTTATTTTAGTTAATAAAGAAGATAACCACTTATACGGTAGTTAATGACGAAGTAAACTATTATGTTAATTGTATAATTTAAGTATAGTTGTAATGAAATTGAATTGAATTGTGAAAGGAGTTACGAACGGTTTTATATTAAAATCGAGTTTTTATAACGAAGTTATAAAAGTGAATTTTAAGCGAATACGATGGCTTAAATTAAATATTTACTTAATATTTGAAGTTGGAAAAAGGAAATTAAAAATTTGGCAAATGGTATAAAATGGGAGTGGAATTATTCCGAGGTTCGGAATGTGATATTCCGAAGTTCAGAATGGTTAACGAAGTGAGATTTATTTCGAAGTTCGGTATGTTATGTTCCGAACTTCGAAATATTAATCGAGGCAAGAATATAAGCTAAATAAAAGGTTTTGAGAATTGCAACGAATATAAATTGTCGTAAATGATTTACAAACGATTTTGTAAATGAAAGTTAAAGAGCTTAAAAACGTAATCGAAATATTAGTTGTTGACAATAATTTACAAATGGGATTTGTAAATGAAGTAAGAGTTTTGAAAAATGAATTCGTAACAATTGTTACAAATAATAAATTAAACCATTTGATTTATAAACTGAAGATCTTTAAAAAGGTCGCTGTGTGATTTTAAGCAACATGTAAGTTGTCGGAATGATTTGAAAAAGGGTATAAATAAAGAAAGGATAATGTTTTGAAGTGAAATCTGTAGCGTTTATTACAGACGATAAGCTGAACTGTTTTGATAAAATTAAATATAAGAATTGTAAAAGATAAGTGCAAGATTTACAAAGATATGTATGTAAGATTTATAAGGATATTTATATGAGATTGTTAAAGATAGTTATATATGCTTTAAAACAAATATAGTATTGCAAACAAGTTTTGAAGAGATTTTATAACAGATTCTATTTATAATGGAATCGAAGCTCGAGTATAATATTATAAACGATCATTAAAGATTAATAGAGAAATATTATAATAATAGTTTACTTAATAATTTATTAAGTAAACGGTGTTGAGACTTAAGGAAGGTTTCAAAAGGAAACCGTGTGGTTAATAAACTTCTATTTATTCTGAAGATATGAATGTTGTTAGTCAAGGTCTGAGAGGTAAATAAAATACCCCAACTTGAACAACTTCATGATTATCCAAGAATGGTATTAGTTTATAAACGAGAGAAATTGAGGGGAAACATAAGTTGTGATTTCCATAAAGAATATTGAAAACTGTTTCGGAAAAGTTTATAAGTAAGTGAAATGATTTTAAGAATATTCTTATTTATAATAAGAAGTAAAAGATAAACTCTAAATATTGGAAGATTTTAAAAAATATAATTAAAAAAGATGTTAATTAAAAAGGCCAAGTAATGTCGAGTATTGAATCAATGAACTCAATTTATTCTCATGATTATTTAATTGATAGTTAAATAAACCACTATCAAATCTGGTCAATATGATTGTTGGTACGGAAAGACCGGGATCAAATTTATATTTGAAAAACATTCTGAACCAGTAAATACGTGAAGATACAGATTGAAGATGGAGAAATCGAAGACCGACGATCTTCATGAGCGGGAGAGCCACTTGTTGAATTTCCCTGGTTTAGCGGTCAGAGATATTTCGGCAGTGATTCTGATTTAAGTGAAATCTTCGGATTGCAAGGACTATTCGCTACTGATCCTTGGGGTGATACCTATATAGGATGTGGTAGGACGGTGCCTTCGGTTCATCCTGTTCTTGGATGAGTTGTATGGACGAATGTCTGACAAAGTATTTCCAAAGGATCACGTACATTGATTTCTTCAAGCATATTTCTGTTGATGGCGGAGAAGACTGGACACCTTCTCTTAGCTAAATATGCATAATATTTTTGGGGATGTCAATTAGTGATTTCTGACGGATTTGACGGCATTCAAAGTGAATGGTGGCCAAATATTCTAAAGGTATTTATAACCTCTAATCTCATCAACCGGGAAATGGTTAAAATCGGGTAGGTCGCATGGCTATGTTGATCGCACCCATCAAAAGGGTATATCATTACCTGATCTGGAGAAATCAAATGCCTTCGGTTGTCCCTTTATTATATTTATATGCTATTGGTTCGGTTGGCTGGCCCCCAACCGTGGTGATGATATATTCGGTACTCTCAAGCGAAGTGAGGGGTCGATCATGTTTTTCCTGGGTTGCAAGATGTTCTTATTGAACCCCAATGTATTCATCGCCGGAGGTACATTGTCGGCAAGGTGGTTGCCCATACCTTACCATGGAAATCCATTCTCCAATAAGCGATCGGGGTTTTGATTGTATATTATATATGTAGAGCATGAGATGCAAGCATTCTGCTAGATTGATATTTACTTGTATTTAGACACTATTGTAATATCAAAAAAGATATTGATTTCAAAAACATTTGGGTTATCGTAAGGTAAAACTATTCGTATTTATGTTTGGATTTGGTCTTACGATTATTCTTTTCTTTCGAAAAGTGTTTGACTTAAAATCAAGTTGTGTGTACCTTTAAATTTGGTGTGTTTTCCTCACTCTGGTTCACCAGACTAATCCGACGTCGGTAGTGCTTGGGTTAGACTGGGTTGTACAGGTTCAGGTTATCGAATGCTGCGAAGTCCAAAGACAAGCTGGAGTAGTTCAGATGTATGATATATGGTTGTTATTCCGCTGTGTGTGTCGTATATGAGGAAAAGATATATTAACTGTTCAGATGTGTTGATGTACTCTGATGATTGTAAGTATACTTTTTCAAAGCTCTCAGTACAGATCTATTTTACATTATACTTTGTACTTCCGTAATGTGAGACGCTGTGTTGTGTTGGTTCTTCTTCTTCTATTCTAATATTTCTTTCTTTGTTATCTCACCCTATGATTTCTTTCTAATAACGTTCCTGTGTTTTCGATGCTCGAATGTTCGACATGGTGCTTTATGTCGATTTTCGAGGTCGAACATCTCGTTGTTCGTTGCAGCGAGCTTCTCGGCTCGGAGGACAACTCGCCTGATGGTTCGCCTTCTACAAGAGTTATAGTGCGAAGCGTCATGACATACGTTCTCGGGCCCACAAGTGGTCGTCTGATAGAAGTTTCAGGCCTTTTCATGTTTGTGATGCGACTTCGACCAAATCGCTTTGAGTTTCTTGGCGCTTGAGTGCGTTACTAACAAGAAACTTAACATGTGACAGCTTTAACCAAAAATTGTGTCAACAACCCACTACCACCTTATTCATGATCACACGCCTGAGACTAGCTAAAAGTCCTCCAAGCGTGCTTTAGAACCAACGTTCTCTATATATTTAGATCGGTCATGTCTAAAAGTTGTAATCCTCCCAACATAACATCTAGTGCATTGTGAACCATGTTTCCTTTGCAATATGGTACAACTCAAGCTCATAAAAGGAAATATATAATAGCTCAATATATGTATGTGTATCACACATATCTACACAAAAACAAAATCATCACAATGATGCTTGAGGTCGAGCATACATCTTTTAAGCATGAACCAATTAAGACATCAGTAAAACACAAATCATGGCAGTTATGTTAACTTTATTTAAACTAATTCTGATAGCCATACTTTGATGCAGCACATTAAAAAATGTAACTTAAGGCTGGGAAAGCCGACGTAACAAAAATATTGAGATCAACAAACTATGTTGCAATGTCAACGTAAACATAAGATAAGAGCAAAGGCAGAAATGGACATACCAAACTTATATATTGTATGTAGCAATGAAATAGTGTTGGTTTTTATTATGACATGGTCACTAAAACGAACCTGTTTATACTCTCAAACTTTTTAACAATGGAAAAAATCACTTGAATGAACTACGACATAAATTATATTGGATAAAAAAAATTTGGATTGAATACATATATATCAAAAGAAACATTTGAATGAGAAAGGAAAGAGAGAGGGGGGTTGAGAAGACCTTGCGATAGATTCAGTAGATGATAGGCTTAAACATTTGCTAAGAGACACATCATCTTTGTACCTCCCCATAATATCAAAACAACAAAAAAAACTTCCATGACCTCTTGTTCTTCATTTTACTTTAGAGAATCTCGAATTTCTACGCTCATGTCTACACATCAGATATTTGAATTGGATGACGAAGCCCTCTCATCTACTGGTTCAAATGGCATGAACACCATTTTAGAAGTTCATGGATACCTTACATCAAAAAACTAATTCTAACTAAATAACAAATTAACAAACAATTTTGTTAATATTCGATAGCAAAATAAAATATTTAACTAACGAAAATAAGAGAATTGAACTGTCATGCCTAATTTTGATTGACTATGTTTGCTGATTTCATCATCTTGATTGTGATCTATAAAGTGATAAAAGGGTTTCAGCTATCTTTTTTATTTTCGTCTTCAGACTTGTGTATATGGCCTCGGCGCAATTTCTGTTTTAATTTTTCTCGTGTATATATAGTATTGTTATGTTATATTATAATCTATCGATTTCATTTTTTACAAAAACAATATTATCAATAAAATCAATATTGCTTCTTCGTCGTTTTATGGTATGAGAGCTCGATTTGCCTAACGGCTACTTTGCTACATCCGTTGAAGAAATCAATGATCACTTTGCAGAGTTCATCAAGGAAGGCATCACTCATCATTCTTTTTCATTTTTCATCATTTTTCTCACGATCAAGATAGTAGGCTAACCTGTTTACTCCTTAGAGAATTTTCATCATTGGAGTGTTACCCTTCTTAGTCGTGCATTCCAATTCCTATCAGCTTTTCGATGACAGATTCTGTCTCGCCAAGAAGATATCTGTTCATTGTCGTCGTTTCTCTTATGGCTGCAACTTCCCTCCATTGACAAATCATTTTGCTTCAGTGGTCACGTGTGGTTGCAGTTTCGTTCTTGATTCAGATTCTTGAATCATAATTCCTTGTCTTTATTCTTCATTTATTCTCTGCCACATCGAGTTTTCAATCATTTTGATCATGGATGGTTGGAACCAACGGCGATGTTACCTCTAAAAGTTCCAGATATAATGTCACTAATGGAACCACCTATGCAGTAGCTCTCATCAAACCAAACAGCCAGATCATAACCATCCCACTCACCGAAGACAACTACAAATTCTGGAAGTACCAACTTGAGACAACACTTAAAGGTTATGGCCTTCTTGATTACATCGGAGGTACATTAGCGATACCATCAATAATAATTGAAGACGATCAAGGCAATACCATCAGCAACATTGCATATTCAAAAGTTTTGAAATAAGGTTCATCTTGGTTGCTTTCTTCGATTAGTGCCAATCTATTGTCGTAAATAGATGGTTAATACTTCTCATGAAATATGGATAGGTATTGAGCAAATTTTCAATGTGAAGTCATCTGCATGCATTACGCACTACAAGAGAGAGGTGCACAACGCAAGAAAAGTAGACATGAACATGAGAGGCCATTTAACCAAGACTAAAAACTTATGTGATAAATTGAGTGTGGTTGGTCACAAAGTTTCAGACAGTGAACAAGTACTGGTGATTACCGATGGCTTGGATCAAGATTATGTGTCTTTAGTTACTTACTTTGCGACACAACCAACTCTACCACTCATATTTATTAGCCCATGAAGGTTGAGTTGAACAAAGTAAAGCCATACAAGGGGACTATTCTGCTAATTTTGTTGCACCATTTAGAAACAAGTCTCAACAAATAAACACATACAACCAGCAAAAGCAAGAAAGTCAAGGTCAAATTGGTGGTCAACCTCAAAGAGTTTATGGCAAAGGCAGGAACAACTACAATAATCGTGTGAAGGAACAAATCTATGAGAAATTTGAATATATGGCGAACAAATGTAATTTTAGATTTAATGCAAGATACAATGTTGCTCGGCAGAACCATTCTCAACAGAGAGGACCCTGTGCTAATATGGCACAAATTAGTCAGCAAAACAAGAGCAATATTGATGCTACCAAGGGACAAAGCATTAATGGTGATGAATATATGCAAATTGATGACATTAACATAGAAGACTGGTATCCAGATTCAAGTTCAACTAATCATATTACCAGTAATCTTCAAAATCTTAATTATACAGGTATGCACAAATTATGTAACGACCCATATTTTTTGGTCATTTGAATTTGAATATTTAAGTCTGTTTTAAATATTATATTTGAAATGGTAATGGATTTTAATATTGAATTCGTTTATAAAACGAAGTTTAAACGTTAAATTTATATTTAATTTAAAACGAGCTCGTAACGTCGTGGTAGTACGTAATATTGAGTTTTGAACTTCAATTGTATATACACGATCCGATATAAGTTGGAATTCTGTGAAACAAGCAACGTTTGAATCTTGTTGATTAAAATTTACTAATAAAAGAGAAAAATCGAGATTTCATGTTATAAATTATTAGTTATGTCCAATTCAAATTTACGAGTAGTCGTTATGGAGATCGTTTATAAATGATAACGTTTATTTAATAATTTTAAAAAGGATTTTTATATAATTTGGATATCGTTTAACTCGGAACATTGATATTGAGTTGTATAATCCATATTTGTTTATATTTGAAGCTATCTGTATATTCTATTTGGATATTTATGATAATAATAATTTATTATTATTTAACTGAATTATTTTGGAACTGAATAATATTTGTTGATATATTACAAGCCTTAAAATGGCCATTTTGCAAACGGCCTCGGTTTTCAATGAAATTGGTTTCATTAGAATCGTAACGTTAAACTATTGTACGAAACCAGATTTCGTGGCAAACCGATGTCATATGTGACAACAGTAGCCTTAAATGCTCAGTTGTTTTCTATAGAGCACAATTAATTAAATTAATTCAAATATATGGGTTTTTGGGTATAACCTGAGCAAACGATCGAATTAAGCCGCAAACCAATTCAGTTGGATTTGTATCGACGTTTAGAGTCGGGATAGGTAGGTAGTTTGTTATTTTTGGATATCGGATAAATTGGTATCAAAAATAACATTGTTTTGCATATAATTCCGGGAAATAACCTCGGAATGTGACGAAACTTGTGTCGTTGGATTCGTATTAGTTAGTTATTATAGGATTTCGATTTTCATATCGATTAGATTTACCGTTTGATCGTGAGAGTGGCAAACGCCTCGGTTTTTATTTAATCGTTTAATCAATTTAAATCGGAAATTAAAAATAACTGGTATTCAAACGAACTCCGTTTTCAACAAAACTAATTTTATTAAATCCGTAGTGATTTATTTTTGTAGTATTTCAATTTTAAAGTTAATTGGATTTTATTTGTGATCATATGAAATTTAAACGCGTGTTGATTCACATTATGAAGTTATAAAGGAATTTTCACAAATGATCTCGAAATTCGACGAAACTTGTTCCGTCATGTCCGGAATAACAATTTATGCTAGGGTTTCAATTTTCATCCCAATTGAAGGTCGTATGTGGAAGTTTTAACGCGATACTTCCTGGTTAAGTTTAATATAATAATATTTTATTTATGTATGTCCCTATATTAACAACCCTATTGGTCAAAACCCTAATTCACTTTTCACCGTGGTCAACGTATATCTGCAGCAGCCCTTTAAACTTTCAATGGCTGAACCACTCCGATCTTCTCTTCCAAAAATTGAACAATCCACTCATCAATTCGAAATCCCCCAAAAGAAAAAATGTTAAGCTCAGTGAGCTCGACATCTTCAACGATGATGATCAGAAATGAAAGCTTCTCATGACCGAATTTTGTCTCGAAGCAACAGACATTTGAAGTGACGTTGGCGATGCATAACAACATTGAGCTCGGGCGACAGTCGAGTGGGTGACGGTGCTTCTCCCGGTGGCTTCTGATATGGGTCAGATGGCCTGAGACAAGGTGTAGCAATGGTGAAATGCGGTTAAGCGTGGTAGCAGGTTTTGGAATAGAAGAATATAGAGAATGGGGAGAAAAGAGTTTAACCGACTGTATATTTTTAATTAACACAATTAACTTAGGTTAGTGAATAATTAAGGGAATAATTAATTTAATTAAAACCTTATAACTCTAAATATTTATAACTTGTGATTGCATTATCATTATGGAACCAAACAAGTTACGTTACGATCGTGGTGATGAGCTCAACATCTTGGAACTATTCTAAACAGAAATAAAGACAACAAGAATTTACAGTTAAATTAAACGACTGTTTAATTTAACTACAATCAAACCGTTTCAATGATAAATCAGATCAAGGTGAGTAAAACTCACTCAGTTCATCCCACTTATATTTTATATAAGTCGGGTTTTTATTTGTATGCTATGGTTGATGATTGTTATATGTGTGTGTTAATTATATATTTATATATTGATCGAACTGATGAAATTAAGCGTTGTTTAATTTCAATGAAAAACCAAATCGTTATTTTAATGATTGGACCTAACTGAGGTAACTTCCCTTGTTGGTCATGTTTATAAAATAAACATGTTTAATTTAATGAATTGTTTAAATTATTATTGTTGTGTTAAATTATTATTATTGACTGTTACATAAATTATTAGTTTAAAATTGGATAATTCTTATTGAATGATTTTATTTAAAATAACCTATTTGGATGCAACAATACAAGAAAACACTGATTTTGCAACAGAAAAATCCATCACAAATCCATCGCTACACAAGTATTAGCGACGGATTTGTGATAGATAGGACTGGTCGGTAAATTTCACATCGGTATTTTAGTGACCATTTTGTAATGGAAATTAACGTCAATTCTCCGACACTTTACTGCCATTTGTCAATATATTTAAATTTAAATTTTAAAATTTTTACCGATATTTTATCGACGGATATATATTTCTTTAATATATTTTTTTTTTAAATTCCGCCGGAGATCCCTTGCTAAACTGCAAGGGATTAGAAACGGATAATTTTACCAACATTTTACCGATGGATTTATGTAGTTATTTCTTTTTACTCCACAACAAAGATACGATAATATCTAATGATCACGAAAATCTGGGGCTGCTTGTATGAAGGAAACCGATCGTCCAACCCAGAAATACAGACAGATCATTTACTCATGCCATCGTCTAGTCCCTTTCATGCACTTTATTATTTAAGTTTTGCAAAATAATAATGTACTAAAAGAATGAATATCAACAATAATGAACAAACTAAATTCAGTTGATCTAACATATATACAAAAATAAACATCGCTTACTTATCCCATGTGAAAAAAAAACAATATGCGCCATGCTCTGACTTTATTTCATGTGTAAATAAACTTTGTGTAAAGAACAGGGTTTGATTTTGGTTGTTGATTAATTGATTAATCCAAGACAACAACAAGATCAATCTCGACTTTGGCTCCCAATAGCAGTCCAACTTTGAAAGATGCACACGCAGGGTATGGTTTTGATATATTTGCATTACAGTTCAAGAATTATCCGTATTATCCTCATACAGACATACTTATACCATAGTCTGTACTTATTATAATAGTACACAACCAGTTGATCAAATATTGCATATATATATATATTTAGCAGCTGTAAGGAACTTACACTTCTTATAGATGTTATTCACTTTCTGGAAATCGTCAATGTTTGCCAACCTATACAAACATGTTAGAAAATAATTAAGAAAACACGATCGAGTAGGATGTATATGTGTGTGTGTGTGTGTATGTGTGTGTGTGTATATATATCAACAAATGGTCTAATATGCATGATGGACTATGGCTAAAAGATAGACAACTTATTACATGAAGGTTGTTTTGACAACATTCTTGAAACTGGCACCACCAACTTTCAGTATCTCGTTCAAATTCTTCATAATCTGCATATCACAAATTAGAACTAATTACATCAGAAACACTGACTCCATATATAACAATTATTTTTCTCATAATGCCATATGCATAGGAGACATGTTTTATCATGAGTAACCTATTACTCTATGCTACCCAAACATACTTATCAGTGAACTAATTTTGCTATTCAATAACACAAACAAAAGTTCTAAACAAGCGATGTACATGGAAATGTAAAACTTGTTTTGTGAACATTCTTTGCATTTTAATGTTCCAAATTTCTGTTATTATATAATAATAATACCTGCTCCGTTTGTTCCTCTACATCATCTGAAATTATTGCTCCTATCTGCAGGACGGACCCAGAATCTGCTCAACGGGGGAGGGGGGATTCGAAGGGGAGGCCAAAAAAATTTGATCATGGCTGGGTAATAAGCAATGAGGTTTTATAGAGGAACCTCTTCGAGTTCGGCTGCTCACCCCCTTTCTATTTAATCATTTGGGGTGAGGTCATGCAATGAGGTTATGGATTTCAAACCACTGGCAGTAACAATAAATTTGGAAATAAAAAATTAATGGTATTGTCTTTCAAAGCTCTTTTACCTTACAGTCATCAGTTCTTTTATCTTAGTTCAAACTTCAGTTAGGCAGTAATGTTGCGGTAACATGATTATAAAATATCGCTAAGTAGCTGTTATGATGCGGCAATAGCTAGATCAGTTACAAAGGTCATTTGTAGGTAACATATATATTTTTTATATGACCAATTCATATCTACGACCCAATTTAAGTTTTCAAATATCTGTGCCCATTAACATCAAAATAAATATTTAATCCGCATTGATAATACGAAATTAGCTCATATACAGATGTGTTTGAATATAACGACGGAATTTACGTGCTGGAATAGTAGGTGACTCGCAAACCCGAATCAAGAATTAGGTAGATCACAGTCATGCCCGGTTTTAATCCGATCAGTTGATTTATTGTAATGACCCAGATTTCCATAACATCAGAGTTGACTATATACATAATACGTCCAACCCAAATATCACGAAAATACGAGACATTTTTTTTTTAGAAGAAAGAGGTAGAAGAAGAACAAAAATAACAACACAGAATCTCACATCGCAGCGGAACAAAATATAATATATCACATCTTTGAAATACAAAATCTTAACTGTATAACATACACTTATCAGAGTACAACACTTACAACATAGCGGAACAAACTATAACTAGATAACGCTGAAGCCTCCTGCTCCAAGCTCCTTTAGATATATCTGAAAAATCCTGAACTACTTGACTGCCCGTACAAATTTAGGCACCCAAGAGTTTAGGTAGAACAAAACAAATAAACTCCGGGTCAGTCATGGGACTGGTATGAGTAAACAGTTTAAAACAGTTTCAGAAACTAAATGATATCTCATAAGACCACGTCGTATAACACGGAACGGGTTTTTCCCTTATGAGAATCCAAACACTTGACTTATCTTTATATCAAAACTCTTTTGATATTATAATAATGTCTAAATCAAGTAGATAACAATCTAGTGGAACGTTTGCATCTCACGTTCCACATATATATACAATCAAAACCGCAAGCACGTATTGGGTAATGGATTTCCAACTATGACAAGGTATGGAATCACCTTCCGCTGGTATATCTCTAGAGGAGAATACACCGAGTTCAACAAGAACATCTTGCAACTCAGCCACACATGACCGACCACTCATTTCGCTTGAGTGTATCGAATGTATATCACCAACGATTGGGATCAGCAATCGTTTCCCGAATGGGTCAGCATCGACAATAGATTTTTAGAAGTAAATGAAACTCTAGATCAGGTGATTATACACCCTAATAGGTGCGACCTACATAGCCATGCTGCTTGCCCGATTTCTGTCATTTACCGGTTGATGAGGCTAGAAGCTACGCTTTCTCATCACACCAGATTCACTTCGAATGTCACATCGTCAAATCCATCAAATCACCGATTGACGTCCTCAACAGTACATTACGTGTTAGCTAAAAGAAGTTTCCTTCTCCGCTTCCACTCTTGGTACGGTTGAAGAAATCAATGTACGTGACCTCTCTGGAAATACTCCGTCAGACATTCATCCATACAAGTCACCCAGGAACAGGATGAACTGAAGGCACTATTTCTATTTATAGAAAAAGTCCTTGCACTCTACTCCGTCTTCGATTATCTTTATATAATCTGATTCGCACGCTACTGCCGATATGGAGTGGTTCTTCGGATAATAATCCAACCGGTCTCTCCATATTGACAACGATGGTCAAAACTTCGATAGTCTGTGATTTAACTATCGAATAAAAACAAGTGTTTCGATAGTCGATGATTTAACTATCGAATAAAACAAGTGTTCATCCAAACATCCAACAATCACTGAAACTTTAATTAATATTCCATTAATTAAATCTCTTCTCTATTTCTTTATCAATATTTGTTAATCAAATATTTCAATAGCCATATTGCCCTTTTACGTTTTTTTGGAAAACATTTCCATATATCGCCTTCTTTTATTTTCTATACTAGGAAATATTCATTATTCTATTTCCAAGTTTTGCACATATTTGGGTTAAAACAGATGTTGCGTAAAACATCGTTACGACAACCCAAATACAGTATTTAACTAATTCTTATTCCACATTGATCTTCGAGCCTGAATCTTGCTACTTATCGGTATATCATGAAATCAACCAAGTTGGGGTATAATTACCTCTCAGACCTTGACTGAATAACATTTAACATCAAAACAGACAAGACTACTTACTCGAATAATCAATACCATACAACTGATTTTTCACCTTTAAACACATATACATTTTCTCTTTTATCCTTACGAGGTTTTATTCTTATACTTCCTTTTTGATTATACTATTCTATTTCTAAGTTCGTTTCCTTATTGACTACTATATATTTTGATACGTTAATTCCTAACTATCAAATTATCTTAAAAATATTCTATCTCCTTAAATTCCCGGAAAAATTCGCCATAACCTCCTTTGTACCGGGAGCATCGGGAAATTTCAAATAGCTTTCCCGGTCCTTCTCATCTCAAAAAGAAAAAGAAAAAGCCAAGCGGCTAGCCGATACGGCGCATAAAATCTCATATGGAAATTAAATACGTACCTTTTTGTCGGGCATTCTATTTATTTCACTTCTATACTTTATTCCATACCTGTCTCCTGTATATTTATACCTGTCCAATCTATTTTAACTATACCAATCGTTTTAACTCAATTTGTTAATTAAATCTGTTACTTAACTTTTCAGTCTATTTCACCTTCATATTTGAACATGACATGTTCAAATATATTTTAACTGCATATTAACAAATTCTAATTATACTCATACTCTCGTTCCCTTATCGACTTCTTATTCACATTCCAATTCAAATCTATTTGAACTCTCTTTATTTAAACTTCATTTGAATTCTATTTTCAAATTCTATAGTTTAAAGTCCATTTGAATTCTATATTCAAATTCTATAGTTTAAAGTCCATTTGAATTCTATATTCAAATTCTATATTCAAAGTCTATTTGAATTCTATATTCAAATTCTATATTCAAAGTCTATTTGAATTCTATATTCAAATTCTATATTCAAAGTCTATTTGAATTCTCTATATTATTTACAAACAACGTTTATAACTTCAATTCAAATCCCACCTTTCCATTTATAAACAACGTTTATAAATGCAATTCAATCCCATATTTTCATTTATAAACAAAGTTTATAAATTCGATTCAAAACCCACCTTTCCTTTATAAACAAAGTTTATAAATTCGATCACTTGTTTAATATACCTTCAAAACAAGTTAATATTTTCTATAGTTTTAAAGTCCATTTGAATTCTATATTCAAAGTCTATTTGAATTCTCTATATTCAAATTCTATCGTCAAAGTCTTTTTTTGAATTCTATATTCAAATTCTATCGTTTAAAGTCCATTTGAACTCTATATTCAAATACTATCGTTTAAAGTCCATTTGAATACCTCTGCATTATTTATAAACAACGTTTATAAATTCAATTCAAATATCATATTTTCATTTATAAACAAAGTTTATAAATTCGATATTCGTTCATATATATTCAAAACAAGTTAATGTTTTCTATAGTTTATTTAAAATTCGAATTCTATTTGTAAAAATAGAATTCAGTTTTTAAATCTCAAATACTCTTTTCGATATTTTTATAAATCAATATTCAAGCCCCATTGATATTTTAAATAATCAAATCAACCAATTCTCAATCATTTGATTTTCTACACATCATATATGAATATATATGAAATCAAACAAACAACAAACAGATAATATATTTTTGAGGAATCCAGTTGGATTCCTCCAACCTGTTTTCCTGCATCCACAGATGTTAGTCAACATAGTAATACCCATCCTGCTTCGAGGCAGGATATCGCGGTATGAAGGTCATCCACTAATCATAGCGTGGGGCGTATAGGGTAATCATCCGCTATGGTACCGCGGGCATCCGCTAATGAAACTGCGGGAATCCAACCAATCATCAACACAATATATATATATATATATCCTAAATAACTAATATATATTTTAAACCAATCAGACAGCATTCAACAAACACAGACAATTATTTTTAACTATATAAAAATAAATTTCTAAATAAAAGGTGAGATTTACTCACCGTGATTTTTCGATCTTTTCTGATTTCTTTTTAATTTCCGATTATGAAATCTTCAGCTACAACTTCCTCGACTGCCTTTGTTCGATAAGATCTTAATCCAGTTTGGTCCTTCCTTCCTTACTGTAAAAATCCGAAAAGGCTGCTATTGTATGAAACCAAACATGAACATCTCTCTCTCTCTCCTCCTATTTTCTTTTACCGTCAAATTCATCAACAGTGCCTCGCCCCTACTGTCAAGCTCCTGTCTTTCCCTTTTGTCCAACTTCGATCACCCTTTTACCTTTATTCTCCTCTATCTTTCACTGTTCGAAAAACCCCTCAAACTCTAAGTCCAAGTCTCCACTTCGCAGATCCGCACCCTCCAATTACCAATGTCAGAACCTCCCCAAAGCCCTTGACCAAAAACCGAACTCGAGTGCTCAACCATCAGGTAATTCGCACCAGTCCAGAACCCTAGTTCGAACCCTAGAAACGCAAGTACCAATTCAAACTCGAATTGCTGAGGAGCCGAAGCCCTAGGATGCCTGAATAACTCGCTAAACCCCCGGACAACGATCGCGACCAGAAATAGAACCGTCGAACCCTAGCCTCGAAATGAAGAATACTCCGATCCCACAGAAAACAATTTGCGAGCTCCAGAAAATGTATCGCGATTTGAACTAAGGTGAAGGAGCGGCCCTTTTTGAATCTCGTCTGAAGCTTTTCGGTTTCGGATTAAACAAATGAATTAAAAGAGGAAGGGAGGAGCGGTTTTTAAATAGGAGGAGGTGGTTGCGATTTGTGGTGAATGAAGGAGCACGGTGTTGGCTTGATTTATGGTGATAAGGGAGGAAACGGTAATGTATTTGTTTGTGGGGGAAAAGGGAGCCACACAACACTTATTTATTTTAATTTAATTTAATTAAAAACTATATCCTAAAATTAAAATACCCATGATGCCGAACTCCTTTCTGAACCCAACAACTGACGATCTTAGAGTAATTCCACTATTCCGGACACACTGGGATAGGTCACGAGGTCTAATTCGATCGTCTGAAGGAGATATTTGTTTAAATTGATATAAATCAAACTTTAAAACAATTTATTCTTCAAAAATAAATCAATATTATTATTCTGATTCAAACAGAATTTCTATTGTTCATTTGAACTGTAATTAAATTCAGAATTAAATTTTAATTCAATCAACTTCGTATTCTGATAACTTGATATATATATCGATTTTAAATTGAAATTGATTATTAAACTAATAACAAAATATAAAATTCCATTTATATTTTCCCTCCCCAATATTTAAATCCATATTAAATAGTTAAAATTTACCCATCAGAATGCGGGTCATTATAATCTTCCCCACTTAAAATAATTTCGTCCTCGAAATTGCTAAGGTAGAAAAAGTGCTACAAACCCATTTATCTTTTCAAAACTTATTTATGTTGATACTCAACATTTCAAACTTCCTTACGTAACTCTCTTTCGAATAAATCCTTATTCGATAACTCCTCCCTTCGAATAACTATATTCGATAATCTATCTTTCGAATAACTAGATTCGAAAACCTTTCTTCGAATAAACTATATTCGATTTACTCTATTCGATTTACTCTTATCAATTAACTCTATTGGATTTAACTCTTTTCGATTAACTCCATCGAATTAAATAAATTCGATAACTCCTTCGAATAACCAATATTATATAACTCACTTCGATTAAACTAATCGATAACTCTTTTCGATTAAACTATAATCGATAACTCAATTCGATTAACAAATAATCGGTAACTCCTTCGATTAACTAATAATCGATAACTCCTTCGATTAACTAATAATCGATAACTCCTTCGATTAACTAATAATCGATAACTCCTTTTGAATAACCAAATTCGATAATTCCTTTCGAATAAACTATATTCGATTAACTCCATTCGCTTGACTCTAGATCGCAGCGATCACAATGGTTACGCCTGATTCCCCCAGGAAACATCCGACCGCCCTAGGCTATCTACAGCCCTACGAATTACGCTAGCAGTCGTACGAAATGGCAACTTATCCTGAGTAACTATGTTTGACTAATTCTATCTCAATAACAATATTCGATTAACTTTAATTGAATAACTAACATTCAATTAAATCCTAATTCGATTTACCATGTTCAATTAACTCTATCTGATTAACTCTTTATTTGAATAACAAATATTCGATAAATTCTAATTGAATAACGAATATTCAATTAACTCTACAGATTAACCCTAACTGGTTAACTCTAACTGGTTAATTCTTTCTCTAATCGATTTATCCTAACTCTAATCGATTATTTCTACTCTAATCGACTTCTCCTATTCGAATAACTCCTATTGGATAACGTTTATTCATTTATAAAGATTTACTTTTAGTAACGGTTCTTCACTTTATAAATGTTCTCTTTAATAGCGTTACTTCACTTATACAAGGGTTGTGTACCCCTTCTATTTAAAACTATCGTTGTTAAAAACCAACATCTCTTCTCTATATAAGCTCAGACTTATATTCCATCTATCGAATGATAAATATTTAATTTAATTTATAAACTGTTATTTATAAATTAATCCTTTCTATTTATTTGTTAAAAACAGATTTCCATTTTCTATTCACCTTCTAAATATTTCTTTGATTAAATTCTATTTATTCAACAAATAAATATCTCATCTATAACATTCTATTTGTAAACGTTTTTACAAATATTTCTCCTTCTATTTGTTTGCACATAACTTCCTTTGTATTTGCTTTTACAAATATATTTCCTTTTTAACTCTTTTGGTTTTTCCTTTATTCACACTCAATTCATATTCCATTCACATTGATTTTACTCAATTTATTCATTTCGATCCATTTAACTTTCTTAAGTTAAATTTATTTTCAATCGTTCAAATTCCCATTTACTAGTTGCTAATTAACCGTTTTGCCAAATTCACCCTTTTTATTTGAATATAACTTGTTCAAATATATGTCAACTCAATTATAGACTAATCTAATTATATTTTCAACTCGAGTTATATATTCGATTTCGAATATAAATTCTCAATCTCTTTCACTTATCAAAAATCCAATTTCGATTCAAATTTCCTTTAACTAATTATTTTCCAATTTAGTTAATTCTATTTAACCATTTAAAAATATGATTTTTGTCTTAAAAATCATTTCACTTACTTCACTGGAGTTCATATTTAATTTATATCTCCAGTCTGGATTTTTCTAATGCCAATTCGGATTTTATTTCCTAAAAATCCTTTTATTTATTTAATTAAACCGTTATGGTTTTATAATGGTTCTGGCGCTGCTTTTCTAAAAATTTGATTTTGACATAACTCAAAATCTATACGACGAAATCCAGATTTTTCTCTTTCATTAGAAAACAATTGTTTAACCGGTCCCGACGATTCTTGTTTCAAAGAATTCCGACTTCAACTGAGTTCTGTATACTAAATTGAAGTTCGAATCGCCAATTTACGAACTGCCGCGCTATGACGAGCTCGTTTTAATTATATTTATAAATATAAACGTTTAACTTCGTTTATAATAAATTCAACTCCATTCTTGATATATTTTTAATATATATCCAATCCATTTCAACATAATATTCCCGATCTATTTCACTTCAAATATTCAAATCCTATATATTTACAATATTCAAATTCCATTTGAATCTCTTTATTCAAACTCTATATTTGAATTTCCTTCTATTCAATTTCTATTTGAATTTCTTTTATTCAAATTCTATTTGAATTTCTTATCTTCAATTTCTATTTGAAATCCTTTATTCAAAACCCATTTCAAATCCCTTATTCAAATTCCATTTGAAATCCTTTATTCAATTTCTATTTGAAATTCTTTATTCAATTTCTATTTTAAATTCCTTATTCAAATTCCTATTTGAAATCCTTTGAATTTAAATTCTATTTTAACTCCTTTTGTTTTCTTTGAATTCTATTTAACCATTCTCCATTTGGATTCTAATATTCAAATCTCTATTTGAAATTTCTTTATTCAAATCCATTTGAATTCCTTTGAATTCAAATTCAACAACAACAACAACAAAGCCATATATTTCTATTTGAATTCCTTTGAATTCCTTTTGAATTCAAATTCCATTTCAATTTTTCTTATACAATTTCTATTTGAATTTTTCCTTTATTCAAACTCATTTGAATTCCTTTGAATTCAAATTCTATTTCACTTTTATTTGAATTATATATATATATTCAAATTCCTTTATTTTACTTCTATTTGAAATCTATATTCCCATTTCACATTTCAAAATTCCTTTGAAGTTATATAAATATATACATATATTTATACCTATCCCAAATTCAAAATATTTGAATTTTCAAACAACTTGTTTTTCCTTTCAAACAAATTTCCATCAAATTTTTTCTAAGGCAGCAATTCATCACTTAGAAACTCGAAAATGAACACTGATGATGTTGCGACCATTATCAGAATTATTTCCCAGCTACTGAATGAGTTCCAGTGCTATATTTCTTTCAAAATCCATTTAGAAAAAATATTTTCCAAACTCCCAGGATTTTAAATTCTTAATTCTGGTTGGAATTCAATTTCGATTTATCACATTTGTATATTTGCTTTCATATACAAATTCTACTGGTTATATATCTATTTCTGTTTTATAATCTAATTCGATTATAATCCTAATGATCAACTTAATTATTTGAAAACAATATCGTGTCCAATCTTCTGTTCAAGTGTTTATAAACTCCTATCGACATCGTGGCGTCCCACGATTCGACCAAAATTTATAATCCACTCAACAGACTAGTCAACACAATATAAAACAGTTTTCATATCAAATAACAAGCACGCTCTCTCGTATATATATACACTCAACTCATTCTAGGATACTACTGATCCTATCTCTAATGAGCACATTTCCACACAACCTAGGTATTCGCTCAACCTAAGCTCCGATACCAACTGTAATGACCCAGATTTCCATAACATCAGAGTTGACTATATACATCATACGTCCAACCCAAATATCACGAAAATACGAGACATTTTTTTTAGAAGAAAGAGGTAGAAGAAGAACAAAAATAACAACACAGAATCTCACATCGCAGCGGAACAAAATATAATATATCACATCTTTGAAATACAAAATCTTAACTGTATAACATACACTTATCAGAGTACAACACTTACAACATAGCGGAACAAACTATAACTAGATAACGCTGAAGCCTCCTGCTCCAAGCTCCTTTAGATATATCTGAAAAATCCTGAACTACTTGACTGCCCGTACAAATTTAGGCACCCAAGAGTTTAGGTAGAACAAAACAAATAAACTCCGGGTCAGTCATGGGACTGGTATGAGTAAACAGTTTAAAACAGTTTCAGAAACTAAATGATATCTCATAAGACCACGCCGTATAACACGGAACAAGTTTTTCCCTTATGAGAATCCAAACACTTGACTTATCTTTATATCAAAACTCTTTTGATATTATAATAATGTCTAAATCAAGTAGATAACAATCTAGTGGAACGTTTGCATCTCACGTTCCACATATATATACAATCAAAACCGCAAGCACGTATTGGGTAATGGATTTCCAACTATGACAAGGTATGGAATCACCTTCCGCTGGTATATCTCTAGAGGAGAATACACCGAGTTCAACAAGAACATCTTGCAACTCAGCCACACATGACCGACCACTCATTTCGCTTGAGTGTATCGAATGTATATCACCAACGATTGGGATCAGCAATCGTTTCCCGAATGGGTTAGCATCGACAATAGATTTTTAGAAGTAAATGAAACTCTAGATCAGGTGATTATACACCCTAATAGGTGCGACCTACATAGCCATGCTGCTTGCCTGATTTCTGTCATTTACCGGTTGATGAGGCTAGAAGCTACGCTTTCTCATCACACCAGATTCACTTCGAATGTCACATCGTCAAATCCATCAAATCACCGATTGACGTCCTCAACAGTACATTACGTGTTAGCTAAAAGAAGTTTCCTTCTCCGCTTCCACTCTTGGTACGGTTGAAGAAATCAATGTACGTGACCTCTCTGGAAATACTCCGTCAGACATTCATCCATACAAGTCACCCAGGAACAGGATGAACTGAAGGCACTATTTCTATTTATAGAAAAAGTCCTTGCACTCTACTCCGTCTTCGATTATCTTTATATAATCTGATTTGCACGCTACTGCCGATATGGAGTGGTTCTTCGGATAATAATCCAACCGGTCTCTCCATATTGACAACGATGGTCAAAACTTCGATAGTCTGTGATTTAACTATCGAATAAAAACAAGTGTTTCGATAGTCGATGATTTAACTATCGAATAAAACAAGTGTTCATCCAAACATCCAACAATCACTGAAACTTTAATTAATATTCCATTAATTAAATCTCTTCTCTATTTCTTTATCAATATTTGTTAATCAAATATTTCAATAACCATATTGCCCTTTTACGTTTTTTTGGAAAACATTTCCATATATCGCCTTCTTTTATTTTCTATACTAGGAAATATTCATTATTCTATTTCCAAGTTTTGCACATATTTGGGTTAAAACAGATGTTGTGTAAAACATCGTTACGACAACCCAAATACAGTATTTAACTAATTCTTATTCCACATTGATCTTCGAGCCTGAATCTTGCTACTTATCGGTATATCATGAAATCAACCAAGTTGGGGTATAATTACCTCTCAGACCTTGACTGAATAACATTTAACGTCAAAACAGACAAGACTACTTACTCGAATAATCAATACCATACAACTGATTTTTCACCTTTAAACACATATACATTTTCTCTTTTATCCTTACGAGGTTTTATTCTTATACTTCCTTTTTGATTATACTATTCTATTTCTAAGTTCGTTTCCTTATTGACTACTATATATTTTGATACGTTAATTCCTAACTATCGAATTATCTTAAAAATATTCTATCTCCTTAAATTCCCGGAAAAATTCGCCATAACCTCCTTTGTACCGGGAGCATCGGGAAATTTCAAATAGCTTTCCCGGTCCTTCTCATCTCAAAAAGAAAAAGAAAAAGCCAAGCGGCTAGCCGATACGGCGCATAAAATCTCATATGGAAATTAAATACGTACCTTTTTGTCGGGCATTCTATTTATTTCACTTCTATACTTTATTCCATACCTGTCTCCTGTATATTTATACCTGTCCAATCTATTTTAACTATACCAATCGTTTTAACTCAATTTGTTAATTAAATCTGTTACTTAACTTTTCAGTCTATTTCACCTTCATATTTGAACATGACATGTTCAAATATATTTTAACTGCATATTAACAAATTCTAATTATACTCATACTCTCGTTCCCTTATCGACTTCTTATTCACATTCCAATTCAAATCTATTTGAACTCTCTTTATTTAAACTTCATTTGAATTCTATTTTCAAATTCTATAGTTTAAAGTCCATTTGAATTCTATATTCAAATTCTATAGTTTAAAGTCCATTTGAATTCTATATTCAAATTCTATATTCAAAGTCTATTTGAATTCTATATTCAAATTCTATATTCAAAGTCTATTTGAATTCTATATTCAAATTCTATATTCAAAGTCTATTTGAATTCTCTATATTATTTATAAACAACGTTTATAACTTCAATTCAAATCCCACCTTTCCATTTATAAACAACGTTTATAAATGCAATTCAATCCCATATTTTCATTTATAAACAAAGTTTATAAATTCGATTCAAAACCCACCTTTCCTTTATAAACAAAGTTTATAAATTCGATCACTTGTTTAATATACCTTCAAAACAAGTTAATATTTTCTGTAGTTTTAAAGTCCATTTGAATTCTATATTCAAAGTCTATTTGAATTCTCTATATTCAAATTCTATCGTCAAAGTCTTTTTTTGAATTCTATATTCAAATTCTATCGTTTAAAGTCCATTTGAACTCTATATTCAAATACTATCGTTTAAAGTCCATTTGAATACCTCTGCATTATTTATAAACAACGTTTATAAATTCAATTCAAATCTCATATTTTCATTTATAAACAAAGTTTATAAATTCGATATTCGTTCATATATATTCAAAACAAGTTAATGTTTTCTATAGTTTATTTAAAATTCGAATTCTATTTGTAAAAATTGAATTCACTTTTTAAATCTCAAATACTCTTTTCAATATTTTTATAAATCAATATTCAAGCCCCATTGATATTTTAAATAATCAAATCAACCAATTCTCAATCATTTGATTTTCTACACATCATATATGAATATATATGAAATCAAACAAACAACAAACAGATAATATATTTTTGAGGAATCCAGTTGGATTCCTCCAACCTGTTTTCCTGCATCCACAGATGTTAGTCAACATAGTAATACCCATCCTGCTTCGAGGCAGGATATCGCGGTATGAAGGTCATCCACTAATCATAGCGTGGGGCGTATAGGGTAATCATCCGCTATGGTACCGCGGGCATCCGCTAATGAAACTGCGGGAATCCAACCAATCATCAACCCAATATATATATATATATATATATATCCTAAATAACTAATATATATTTTAAACCAATCAGACAACATTCAACAAACACAGACAATTATTTTTAACTATATAAAAAAAAATTTCTAAATAAAAGGTGAGATTTACTCACCGTGATTTTTCGATCTTTTCTGATTTCTTTTTAATTTCCGATTATGAAATCTTCAGCTACAACTTCCTCGACTGCCTTTGTTCGATAAGATCTTAATCCAGTTTGGTCCTTCCTTCCTTACTGTAAAAATCCGAAAAGGCTGCTATTGTATGAAACCAAACATGAACATCTCTCTCTCTCTCCTCCTATTTTCTTTTACCGTCAAATTCATCAACAGTGCCTCGCCCCTACTGTCAAGCTCCTGTCTTTCCCTTTTGTCCAACTTCGATCACCCTTTTACCTTTATTCTCCTCCATCTTTCACTGTTCGACAAACCCCTCAAACTCTAAGTCAAAGTCTCCACTTCGCAGATCCGCACCCTCCAATTACCAATGTCAGAACCTCCCCAAAGCCCTTGACTAAAAACCGAACTCGAGTGCTCAACCATCAGGTAATTCGCACCAGTCCAGAACCCTAGTTCGAACCCTAGAAACGCAAGTACCAATTCAAACTCGAATTGCTGAGGAGCCGAAGCCCTAGGATGCCTGAATAACTCGCTAAACCCCCAAACAACGATCGCGACCAGAAATAGAACCGTCGAACCCTAGCCTCGAAATGAAGAATACTCCGATCCCACAGAAAACAATTTGCGAGCTCCAGAAAATGTATCGCGATTTGAACTAAGGTGAAGGAGCGGCCCTTTTTGAATCTCGTCTGAAGCTTTTCGGTTTCGGATTAAACAAATGAATTAAAAGAGGAAGGGAGGAGCGGTTTTTAAATAGGAGGAGGTGGTTGCGATTTGTGGTGAATGAAGGAGCACGGTGTTGGCTTGATTTATGGTGATAAGGGAGGAAACGGTAATGTATTTGTTTGTGGGGGAAAAGGGAGCCACACAACACTTATTTATTTTAATTTAATTTAATTAAAAACTATATCCTAAAATTAAAATACCCATGATGCCGAACTCCTTTCTGAACCCAACAAATGACGATCTTAGAGTAATTCCACTATTCCGGACACATTGGGATAGGTCACGAGGTCTAATTCGATCGTCTGAAGGAGATATTTGTTTAAATTGATATAAATCAAACTTTAAAACAATTTATTCTTCAAAAATAAATCAATATTATTATTCTGATTCAAACAGAATTTCTATTGTTCATTTGAACTGTAATTAAATTCAGAATTAAATTTTAATTCAATCAACTTCGTATTCTGATAACTTGATATATATATCGATTTTAAATCAAAATTGATTATTAAACTAATAACATAATATAAAATTCCATTTATATTTTCCCTCCCCAATATTTAAATCCATATTAAATAGTTAAAATTTACCCATCAGAATGCGGGTCATTACATTTATGGTGCTGGTTGCCCAGTCCGTCCCGTCTTCGTTTAATAAAATAACCTAAAAATGATACATCGGTTTATGAAATTGGTAATATGAGTTTCAATTTACCCAGTTCCAAAAGACAAAAATAATATCAAATAGTCAGTTTCAAATGGAATGTCTCCAATTATAGTTCAATTCTTCCTGCCTAATCCAAAACTCCATTAAAATTGCTATTCAATGAAATAGTTTAGTTAATGCCAAAAAAGGGGGGAAATCGGTATGCTTTATACAAGCCTAAGGTCAGATTTCACCGTTATTGGGTAAAAAAAGTATGATGGAACGACGGACTGATGGAGAATATTTCTAGGTTTAAACCTAGAAGCTCACAAAACAAAATTAATTTTGAATATAATACAGTACTAATAGTTCATACATCCCTAGTTGAACAACAGCAATAACGTTATAGTTTATTCTTCATACTTCGTTCAGTCCCTAAGGTTAACTTGTAGTTCGTATATCAAACCATTACTAGGAACAATATTACATCTTATGGAATTTCTATCCTTGATGGAGGACTGATATTAGCTGTGAACTTAACCATGAACTACCAAACAATTTTAAGTTTATCGGTTATAGAAACAATTTGATTTTTGTTTAACATGACAAAGCATAGGAGTTTACAAATCCATATCGAAATTTATAGAAAATATTGCAGCTTAATATTTACATCCAATTTGAAAAAGGAAAGTTAGGAGATTTTGGTTAAGCCTAAATTCATAGCAGAGGAGAATAGTGCACAGAAATAAAAAAAGAAGAAAAAACATCATGTTTACAAAAAAAAGATAAGAGAAACGGTACTAATTTAGTTTGATAAAAAAACGTTCTTAAAACAATTATCGAATCAAAAACCACCTCCAAAGCTTCAATGGCAGAATCTCCAGGTTCATATTGCATAACTTTCAAAGATGCAAAAGTATAACACTTCAAAAGCAAATATAGTGAAACAAAAACCAACTTCACTTCTCCATAAAAAAAAAAAACTTAGTGCGTCCTTGCGTAACAATCACACGGTTCACAGTAGGAATAGTATTTATCTTTAGATGGCATACAAGAGTAACCAATATTAACTGAGCAACCACACATCAGGTCAACGTTTATTTTGCTTATGGCCGAATGAAACTTTCAACAGTCATTATGCCTTCCATTACACCTATTTTTTTGTTTAATGCTCATTTAAATGTCCTTAAACCAGAGCAATTCAACCCCTCAATGGACCTCGGTAATGTATATTTCAACATCAAGCTCCAAATCCGATTCAGTATTTTTAACAAACACTACATCTGCATGTGTGGCAAACCCTAAGTAACCAGCTACATCGTAAAAATATTTAGTTTCACTGCATTTGGCACATTTTTTTACCTGCACTGAACTCTAAATAAGAGGACGATACAACATAAAAAAGAAAATTTGAAAATCAAACAAATAAAAAGTAAGGAATGAAATTTTAGAGAAGAACCACTTATCCTTGGCATAGAGACCGAGTTGCCGTAAACAAAACTAGTTTTAGCATCACTTTTTTTTTATGGTTGAAGCTGGGTTTGCTAAAACTTCTGTGTGATATTTTTGGTTGCTGAGAATGGTGCCCAGTTTGAGATTTGTGATCTGTAGGGTTCTGAGTTTGGGAGGGGTTGCGTGAGTCTGGGAGGAGGAAAAGGAAAAGCTGATGCCAGACATGAGTTTTGAGCATGGAAGAATTTCCAGGCACGAGATGTGGATTTGCAGATTTTTGAGCGTGAGTTTGGAGATGATAATATTTGGCACATTCCGCCAAAAATTTCATTAGATGCCGCCATTATTTTGTTAGATGCTGCCATATCTTTGGTAACCAAATTATGTGTTCATCTGTTTTTTTGAGAAAACGAATTAGAAATTGGAATTAAGAAGTGAAATTTTATATTAGTAATAATATGAATTTTTTAGATTTCTTAAAAAGCATTATATATTACATTTTAATTATTTTTTTGTTACTTTTTAACTATAATAGAATGTTAATTGTCGAAAGTTAATTATTATGTATATATTAGCAATTATTAGATATCAAACATTTAATAGTTGTTACTTTTAATATTCAATACAAATTATCAAAAACTAATCACCATTTATTAATTATTGATTATTAAGTATTTATTATAAGTAATTGATAATTATTTATTTTTTAAATAGAAATTGTTAATTTTAATAATTAATTATTAAATATTTAATATTAAATTCTAAGTACTAAAAGTTAATTACTGATTACTTATAGACTGTAGTACTTCTGTTAATTTATTAACGAATATAAATTATAAATATGATTATAGTTAAATATTAAATGCCACTTTTCTTAATACTTATTACATATCATTTTATTATTAATTATTATTAATTAAATATTAATATCATTCATATTTAGTTAATAATTATTATAATTAAAATTAGAATATATTTAATTGTCCTTTATCTTAGTCAGAATTTATAGAATTTTTTTTAATTTGAATATGAAGTATTATACAATTTAAATTAAACTATTAAATGAACTTTTTCAATATTTTAAAATTTAGAAATTTTGGTTATTTCGTGTCAAACAATAATTGGTTTTATAAACTTTATGATTTATTTCAAATTTATTCAAGATGATTAAAATTTTTGAATTTTTCGAAATATAAAATATAATTATCAACTATAATTATAAAATATAAATATCAACTATAATTATTAAAGAAAAATATTTAAAATTAATTATTGAACACTAAATATAATTTCATAAGTATTAAATTTTAATATTAATTATTAAATAATTATTATAATAAATTGATATTTTCATCTCTTGCAAATCCGTTGGAATTCTACTGCAAAATAGCTTCGATAAATATTCGTCCGTATTCTGCCTGAATTTGCGGTAGAAAATAGCGGCATAAATTTTCTGTTCGTAATTTGACGCAATTTGCAATGGATTAGTGAGGGATGACAAAAGAAGATGGTAATAAATAAAAGGAAAAAAGTTGAAAAAACTATCCCTTGCAGATCACACGGAAATTAGCGATGGAAATTTCTGCTTCTAAATATTTGACGCTAAATCGGTGTTTTCTTGTAGCGTAGGGATTAATAGGTTGGAGGGATCCAACTGGATTCCTCACTAGTAGTCATATTATAATATATGTTAAAAATATGAATTTGTGATGCAGGGATTGACAGGTTGGAGGAATTAAACAAGATTCCTCATTGATATTGATAATGTTTATCAATATGATTTGTTGTATTCATTTGGACATGAAATTAGTTAATTTTTCACGGTTTAATACTTTAGTAGATATTTACCTCTTTAGTACCGTCGATAAAAGAAAAGATTTCGGAATCAATGTTAAATCAATTCTGGACGTTTTCAAAGTTATTTTTTTATATAAGGATTTGAAATACAATGTTTATTTTAAAAATATAAACATCATAGTTTATTTACGTTTTTATAACTATTTAAATTACTTTAAATTAATGGAATTTCTAAGATATTAATAAATAAATGTTTAAGCGTATAAATTAAATGAGAATGTTAAAATTATTGCGAAGAAGGGTTAAGCGGCGTAAATGGAATCTTAAAAGATTATAAATGTCGAAATGGACTAGTGGAATTGGAAGTGTAGGGGAATTAATTTAAAAGAATTGAAAAGTGAATTTTCATAACAAATGAACTTTTTTTGCAAAAGTTGATTATAAATAAATGAAATGTGATTAAATTGATTTTTCGTGAATGAGACTAGCGAATAAAGGGAATGGAAAATAGAATATGAACATTTGACGTATAATTGGAATTGAGACAAATATCTAATAAATGGGATTTTAAGGCAAGATTTGACGAAAGGGAGTTATAAATGGAAATACTTATAAACTGACTTATATAAAGGAAGTTGTAAAAGGAATTTATATTTGCAAATAGAAAGTAATTTATAAATGAATGGTTAAGGAATTTATAAATGAAAGGAAGGAATTTTGTTAATGAAAAGTTAATGATTTTGTAAACGAAAGGTGAACGGTTTTTGAAATGGGATCCGTAACATTTATTTTGCAAATGTTAAACTATTTAGTTAATTATATGAAATGGTATTTAAAATAGAATTGGAAATGATTTGTGCGATTATAAAGGAATATAATCGTTTTGAAAATGGTAAAAAAGAAGATGTTGTGTTATTCTAAGAAATTGGAACTTGTTGTGCGTTGTTTGAGTTGAAATAACTTTCGAGGTGTCAATCAGATGTTAGTTTCAGCCTTCGGGGTTGATAATGAGAGATTTATTAATTTACCAATTTACAATGAGGAGTCAATGAGTAAAAGTGGAATGATAGTTGAATATTCTTATATTAAATAAGAAAGGGAAATGTTTTCCAAATTAGAAGTTTAAATAATTAATTAACAGTTTGTTATTTAAAGAGGTTGAATGATGCTGGGTACCGAATCAAAAAAATTATTTTATTTTTATGGATGAATGATTGTTTATTTGATAGTTAAATAACTGACTATCAAGTCTAGCCTATACGATTGTTGGTACGGAAATAGTGGGATCGAATTTATATTCGAAAACCATTCTGAATCAGCAAATACGTGGAATATGCTGAGTGAAGATGGAGTAGTTGAAGACCATTGATCTTCATGAGCGGAAGAAATACTCGTTGAATTTCTTTGGTTAGCTCTTAGAGATATTCCAGGAGTGATCCAGTCGTGATTGGAATATACGGAATGCAAGGACTACTTGCTACTAGTCCATAGGGTAATATCTAGCATGTGGCATTAGGGTGCCTTCGGTTTGTCCAGTCCCAGGACAACTTGTATGGACGGATGTTTGACAGTGTATTTCCAAGAGGATCACATACATTGATTTCTTCAAACATACCATAGTTGGTGGCGGATAAGGGCACTTCTCTTAGCTTAACAACTAGATTATTTTTATGGAAGTCAATTAGTGATTTTCTGGCAGATCTGACGATGTGACATTCAAAGTGAATAGTGGCTAGATATTCTGAAAAGATAATTATAACCTCAAGCCTCATCAACCGAGAAATGGTATAAAATCGGGTAGGTTGCATGGCTAAGTGGGTCGCTCCCAATTAAGGTATATTGTCACCATCTAGAGAAATTTCTATTTGTTCTTCTTTCGCTTCTGTATCTCCCAGGAATGGCTATGTTGGATCCAACCGTAGGTGACAATATATTCAGAACATTCAAGCGAAGTGAATGGATGGTCATGTTTAGCCAAGGTTGCAAGATGTTCTTGTTGAATCCAATTACCATTTCACGTCCAAATCTAATTAAAGATTTAACTATCGCCTGGAGCAAAACTGGTGATACTCCATCCTCGACTATTCCAATCTAATTAAAGATTCATTAAAACTCTACTTAGTTTTAATCTTCCCAATAATCACTATCAACGATTATTTAACTTGGGAAAAACACATCCTGTCTTTAACTGGTTTAAAGAACCAATGTCATTTAAAACATGGTTCACTATAAACCCAAAATCACATTCCATTAATTATCGGGTTAAAGAGCAAGTGTTATTTAAAACACCGTTCACGATAAACCCCAAAAATCAATTCAAATTCAATTCCAATTAAATACCATTTAATTGGTACACTTCATTAAATCTAAATAAAAAGATTTGATCTTTTTCTCAACTGGGTTTAAGAACAGTGTTAATGAAGACACCATTCTCGACAACCCAAAATCACATTTGATATTAAATACAAGGCTCTGAATAGAAAATATATCGGCTTATATTCAATATCAAATTCTAGGATGAACAAATATCGTATTGGAAATAACGATATTAATATATCTTTCAAATTCCCATAACAATATCTGTATAATCACGAAATCCAACATCGAAATATTCCAAAGACAATTTCGATTCACATCCCTTCCAATTCAATTATTGGAAATTCTGGTTATTTTCAAAACCATTTCAAATCCACTTTATTTATTTAAAAACAAATAGAATTATAATTCTAGTTCAAAACTAGTTCATTTCGATAAAAATCAATTTTTATCTTTTCAAATATGGAGTTTTTCATCCCAATTCTTCACAAATCATTTCTTATGATTTTACACAAATTATTACTATTTTTAATAATTTTATCAAGGCCTGTACAGTCGATTTCCATCAACGGCCATCGAACTGCACTTACAGCGACCTTTTCCAAATTTGATTTGGACATAATTCCAAATCCAACAGTTAGATTTCAAATCTCTAATATTCGTTAGAAATCTCTTTTCGATACGAACCCAATGGTTCCGGTTTTAGGAGAATCCGACGGTCGGATCTCCCGTAATGTCCACTTGAAGTCAATGATCGAAATTCACGAACTGCCGCAACGCAGCGTGTTCTATTCAGGCCATTATATTATATATATAAAATATACTTCGTCGATTTCCTTTTAAAACGTATTTTATAAATGGTTTTAAATTCGTTTTCAAAACGATTTCAACTTCATATTCAATTTCGAATCAAAATTGAATATTCCCCATCATCGGTATACCAATGATAATATTTTCAAAACGTTATATTTTGAAATCACTTTCTTTTCTATATTCATTATAAAAATGAATAAAATCGATATAAATATCGTTCCCGTCAAAATGGCGTCAATCTAATCAACACGGCTTTTATATATTTCAATAACTTCGTTATTCTATTCAACAAATGAATATTTATTCTATTCAACACATGAATTTATTTTCTATTCAACACATGAATTTACTTTCAATTCAACACAAGAATTTATTTTCTATTCAACACATGAATTTACTTTCAATTCAACACAAGAATTTATTTTCTATTCAACACAAGAATTTATATTTCTTTACTGGAATGAGGCTCAATCAATTACCATATAACGTTTATTATATGGATTTCCATACAACACATGTATATAATAGCAACGATAAATAATCAACCATCATCCAGAGTGCACCACACAACTGCATAATCATAAAATATCAACAATTAACGCTTACACAGTCTGTCAATCCATCGATTGACATACAACTAAACAATCAGGATTAGTGTACGTCAAATATCATCCCAACACCCGTGTGGGGTTTCAAATCAACAAACACAGATTTTATTTGTGTAGTTGGGCGATGTGTAAAATTTACCGTCCCAGTCAATATCAGTCAAATCAGTGTATATAAACAAATCGTCTGATTTGTTTATAAGTATTTATTTTATATACACGTTAAAAATTATATTTTTAACTATAAAATATTTTCCACTATAAAATATTTTATTTCATTTCACATCACACGATCAAATTTCACAACATAGCAATCAACAAACAAGTCATCCATGGTCTGTGGACGACGAGTGTCGGGTGCTGCTAAGCACCGTCTGCATCCTAGTATATATTTCAACTAGAAAAATAAATAAAAGGTGAGGAGTTCTCACCGACTAGCTAAACCAAACGCCACGACTCTTCATATGTAGAAATCTTCGTCGTGCTTGCCTTTCGTCAATTTCGTCGTCCGTAGCCACTACATATATAAAAAATCACATTTTCATATTTTTGCTATGTATATAAAAATCACATTTTTAATTCGCTCTATATGGATAAAAATCACATTTTTATACCGCTACTATACAGATAAAAATTATATTTTTACACCGCTACTACATAGATAAAATTTTTATTTTTACACCGCTACTATATAGATAAAAATTCTATTTTTATCTTGCTAGTAATATAATAAAATTTATATTTTTATTACTCTACATGAATAAAAATCACCTTTTTATTCTTTCTATGATATAAAGATCGAATTTTTATTATCTATATAATACAAAAATCATATTTTTAATCTTCTACTAATATAAAAAATTATATTTTTACTTCGATGTTCATATCATAAAAATCAAATCTTTACGTGTATAGATCATACTTTTATTTCAAATCCATATTGATAAAGATCACACTTTTATTTCAAATCCATATAGATAAAGATCACATTTTTCCCACAAAGTTATATACATAAAAATCGGATTTTTAAAACAAAGTTGTATGCATAAAAATCAGATTTTTATTGCTGTATACATATTCCTAAAACTGATTTTAAACCACATATTCGAATTAAATTAATTAAACTAGAAAAACTCACTTTTTTGTTGAAAGAAAATCCAATTGTTGATGAAGAAAGGTCATCAGTCGGAGGAGGGAGAGCCGGAGCATGCTGTGGCGGTGCAAGGAGGGGGCCCGACGCCTGAATCCGCGGTGGGGGGGGGGGGGTGTCGGTTTGGTGGATTCGAAGGGAGGGGGATGTGCGGTTTTGGGGGATTCGAAGGGGGGCTCGCTTGTCGAGAAGGAGGAGGGGGAAGTGGAGGCGGCGATCGGAGCAGGGGGCACGGTGGAGGCAGCGGCGGCTGATGGGGGGGGGGTCGATTTAGGTTCCCCCCCTTTTTTTTCTTTCTTCCTGTATGAAGCCGATGACAGGGGGGAGATATAGTTTTATATAATTATATTTAATTTATTTTTAAATTCCAAAAAGCAACTTTTTATTTTGACTTCGAAACGAGACCCACCGCCTGTCGCCCATAGCTGATTACCCCCATTCCGAACATAATGGGATATGTATCGTGAGCTGATTCGATCGTTTCGATCAGTTTTCGTCAAAATCAAAATATAAATCTATATATTAATTTTGAACGCACATTTCAATTTACCGGGGCCACATACGGACTTTAAAAATTCCCAAAAATATTTTTGAACTTCGTATTGACGACACGGTCCTAACAAAATAAATTTCGTCGAATTCTGAGACCGTTTGAAAAATGGCCATTTTCCAGTCGATTAAAATCAACTTAAACTAGTCAAACGCGTTTTCCTTTTCCACGCTCACATATAGATTCGAAAAATTACGAATTTTGAAACCTAGTAATAACTTGACATCATGGATCCAACGAGAGTGGTTTCGTCGAAAAGCGAGGTCGTTTGCAAAATTTCCATTTTTAAGGGCCAGAATTCCATAGCGACTATTCTGAAATTTCAATTGGACATAACTTTTTATCCCCGCTATGAAATTTCGATTTTTCGGATTCGTTGGAAAGATATTCTCCATTAGATTCAAATATTTTTGGTTTCGCTAAAATCCGGTTTATTTTGAATCCCGTACATTCATTTGAAATTTGAAATCGAATTATCGAACTACCACGCCATTTTCAATTCCTTTTATAATTTAAAATAAATATTTATATTCTAACGACGATTTATATAAATATATACGTTTTAATTCTATTCAAAAAAAATTTCTCGTTGTTATTATTTAAAATAAATCATTTTAAATAATCAAAATCCGTCAAAATCGCCAAAATAAAAAATTTAAATTGGCTCAGATTTCCGGATTATTACAATCTCCCCCACTTAAAACTTTTCGTCCCCGAAAAGGAACGAAGCCAAAAGTTGTTTTACAAACCAACTCAACTTTCATTATTTTTATTACGGCCTAAGTTCTTCAACTTTTCAGTTTTTAAGAACTTTTCAAAATTTTCAAAAATTTGGCTAACACCCTAAATTTTCGAAAAATTTCGCCATAACCTCCCCTGCACCGGGGACTTCGGGATATTTCATATAGCCTCCCATGGCCTTCTTCAATCCAAAAGAAAAAAGAAAAAGCCAAGAGGTTAGCCAATCGGCTCATAAAATCATCCAAACCCAAAGAAATACAATAAACATGTACCTATTTGTCGGGCAAACAAATTTATTCTTCTGCTCTAGCCTCCTTGCTATGACCTGTTCAATGTAAGTACATGTATATGTTTGCAAATGCGACAAATTTTCAATACAACTCACTATTTGATCAATTTGGCTAAATGGTTCAACATTTAATTAATCAACCAATAATCAAACGACACAATCAGCAATCAATTAGTTGATTAACGTTTCAAATTCATAATTTTGATATATAGTCCAAAAATCAGATTTTTGATGCCAAGTCACAACAATATATTCTAACTATATTTTGGTTCTCACACCAGTCTAATGGAAATATATAGATATCACACTTTCGGCACTCGAATATAAATACTGATGATGCGGCCGCATCATCCGAATTATCCTCGGGCGACTAGAGTTTGACTCTATATCTATCCAGTATATTAAAACTTCGAATACCCGTGGATCAGACGTATATGCAAAATCTTTATATACTGGATTGTCCAAATTCAATATATAATAAGTAATCAAATACGTATATTTGAATTTTATTTTCAAAACAAAAATTGTTTTCATTTTAAAAATATACTCTTCACACTCGTTCTAGGATACTACTGATCCCATCTCCAACGAGTCATTCTTATTGGATATTACTAATCCAATCTCTGATGAATTCTTTCGTATGGTTCTAACGTGTCTTGTTCTCTGAACTTTGTAAACCAAAGCTCTGATACCAAAATGTAACGACCGGGAATTTCGTTCGATCCGAATCAGTCGCTAAACCGATCAAGACTGTTCGAAACCCCTGATTGTTTTGAGAACACGACAAATTGGAACGCAAACAGATGAACATTTCATTGTTTATTACAACAATTTCATCAGATTACAAGAATATACAGAGTATAAACAAATAATATACATTGGATAAATATCAGAGATTATAATACATTACATAGCAGCGGAAAATAATACAAAACACAACTGAAGGAGATATATGGATACAAAGCTTTCCGGATATCATTCCAGCTGTAAACCAGGATCCTGTGAATATAAATCTTCAAAACCAAAACTACTAGCTGCCCGTGTCAAAATAAGGGCACCCAGAGTTTAGGTTAAAACAATAAACTCCAGGCTAGTCATGTGACTGGTGTGAGAACTAAAACAGTTATTAATCTTTATTTTAAAGTTAGGAAAATCGAGGGACCACGCCGTATAACACGGAACAGGTTTCCTCCCAAGAATACCAGTGCATAAAACAAACAGCGCAATGCTAAATAAAGAAAAATGAAGCTATTATAAGACCTAGGTCCCATCACACAATGCAATGCAAGCCAGAGGATAGGGTTTTTACCTTATAATAGCCAAGAATGCTTGGTACGTGAAATTTCATGTTTTATTATTACTATAAATGTATAGAGTCAAAACAATTTCAAATCATAAGTATCAATCATAGACGACATAAGTGCCTCATACCACTATGTTGCCATACTAGGCTCTACAATCAAAAACCGCAAAGTCACATATTGGAAGTTGGGTTTCCATCTATGAACCGAGGCAAGGGATCGTCCTCACCGGCTTCGAGACTCTCTAGCCGAGCCTCAGGGTCAGAGCGCATCGACCCTTGGAGCGACAGGGCCGGTCCACCGATGTGGATTAAAATGCCTGAACACTGCGTTTCCCCGCACTTTGGGGCGTAAATGTGCCAACGAATGACTCCATTGGCTTCACATAGTCACCGATATATCCGAGGCGCCTCGCAATAGCAACAACCATATAAGTCAAACTCGTCAGGGCGTGTAAAACCACCGACGCCACTTCTAACTAGAAAGAAACGCATGTCCTCCCTGAGGTCCTCTCCCGTTTCTGGTTCACAACCGGGGTGTGAGGCTCGCGAATCCACGCTACACAAAGCTATTCCACACAGGCCGTGCTTTGATCATCAACCACAAGACTCTGCTTTTCAACAGAAGGCTTGATCATATTGCCACTTGGGCATGCCACACAGGCAATTCACTCTATGTGTTTGATATCCATCAATATATAACCCCTGAGCTCGTACGTCTCAAAGAAGGGCGTTAAGCAAGAGAATAAATTCTCCGCCACCAAACAGATATATATTTAATAGAAATCAATCACACAGAATAAAATCCAATGTCAGACACACAGTCCATTTACAAATTCGTTCTGGGTCTGAACGAAACCGGAGGCACCTAGTACCCCGCATATCCATCGATATCCAAGTACGTCTAGACGATCACTAACTGATTCCCTCCTCTTGGGTGTACGGCCCAATCAAGATCATCAGTAACTATCCAAACGATGTTGAAGACCTCCGGTCTTCGACCACCGTCTTCATCCTCGAAACCACGTCGAATCAGTTATTCAGAATGGGATAAACCCGGTCTTTCTGAATAACTCGCGTATATAATAAACAAGTGTTACACAAACACAACATACGCCTCATGCCAATTCAGAATATTATTTCATTCAAATATTCTCATACTTTGGGAAAGGTTCCCATTAATTTTATCAATGATAAATTCTTTAAATTTATTCTTTAATCTTCTTTTTGAATATCAATTCAAACTAGTCGGGATTAACAAACCACACCGAAGTAATCATTTATTTTATTTCCCAATCCCAACCTATTCATCCCATGAAGTAAAACTGGTCATACTTCATCTCTAACACCACAGTGTTATCGGTAAACTCAATTACCATTTCACGTTCAAATCTAATTAAAGATTTAACTATCGCCTGGAGCAAAACTGGTGATACTCCATCCTCGACTATTCCAATCTAATTAAAGATTCATTAAAACTCCACTTAGTTTTAATCTTCCCAATAATCACTATCAATGATTATTTAACTTGGGAAAAACACATCCTGTCTTTAACTGGGTTAAAGAACCAATGTCATTTAAAACATGGTTCACTATAAACCCAAAATCACATTCCATTAATTATCGGGTTAAAGAACAAGTGTTATTTAAAACACCGTTCATGATAAACCCCAAAAATAAATTCAAATTCAATTCCAATTAAATACCATTTAATTGGTACACTTCATTAAATCTAAATAAAAAGATTTAATCTTTTACTCAATTGGGTTTAAGAACAGTGTTAATGAAGACACCATTCACGACAACCCAAAATCACATTTGATATTAAATACAAGGCTCTGAGTAGAAAATATATCGGCTTATATTCAATATCAAATTCTACGACGAACAAATATCGTATTAGAAATAACGATATTAATATATCTTTCAAATTCCCATAACAATATCTGTATAATCACGAAATCCAACATCGAAATATTCCAAAGACAATTTCGATTCACATCCCTTCCAATTCAATTATTGGAAATTCTGGTTATTTTCAAAACCATTTCAAATCCACTTTATTTATTTAAAAACAAATAGAATATAATTCTAGTTCAAAACTAGTTCATTTCGATAAAAATCAATTTTTATCTTTTCAAATATGGAGTTTTTCATCCCAATTCTTCACATTCTTATGATTTTACACAAATTATTACTATTTTTAATAATTTTATCAAGCCCTGTACAGTCGATTTCCATCAACGGCCGTCGAACTGCACTTACAGCGATCTTTTCCAAATTTGATTTGGACATAATTCCAAATCCAACCGTTAGATTTCAAATCTCTAATATTCGTTAGAAAGCTCTTTTCGATACGAACCCAATGGTTCCTGTTTTAGGAGAATCCGACGGTCGGATCTCCCGTAATGTCCACTTGAAGTCAATGGTCGAAATTCACGAACTTCCGCAACGCGGCGTGTTCTATTCAGGCCATTATATTATATATATAATATATATATAATATATATAATATATACTTCGTCGATTTCCTTTTAAAACGTATTTTATAAATCGTTTTAAATTCGTTTTCAAAACGATTTCAACTTCATATTCAATTTCGAATCAAAATTGAATATTCCACATCTTTAAATGATAATATTTTCAAAACGTTATATTTTGAAATCACTTTCTTTTCTATATTCATTATAAAAATGAATAAAATCGATATAAATATCGTTCACGTTAAAATGGCGTCAATCTAATCAACACGGCTTTTATATATTTCAATAACTTCGTTATTCTATTCAACAAATGAATATTTATTCTATTCAACACATGAATTTATTTTCTATTCAACACATGAATTTACTTTCAATTCAACACAAGAATTTATTTTCTATTCAACACATGAATTTACTTTCAATTCAACACATGAATTTATTTTCTATTCAACACATGAATTTACTTTCAATTCAACACATGAATTTATTTCTATTCAACACATGAATTTATATTTCTTTATTGGAATGAGGCCCAATCAATTCGATATTTTGAAATCTGTGGGGTTTCAAATCAACAAACACAGATTTTATTTGTGCAGTTGGGTGATGTGTAAAATTTACCATCCCAATCAATATCAGTCAAATTAGTGTATATAAACAAATCGTCCGATTTGTTTATAAATATTTATTTTATATACACGTTAAAAATTATATTTTTAACTATAAAATATTTTCCACTATAAAATATTTTATTTCATTTCACATCACACAATCAAATTTCACAACACAGCAATCAACAAACAAGTCATCCATGGTCTGTGGACGTTCGGTGTCGGGTGCTGCTAAGCACCGTCTGCATCCTATTATATATTTCAACTAGAAAAATAAATAAAATGTGAGGAGTTCTCACCGACTAGCTAAACCAAACGCCACGACTCTTCATATGTAGAAATCTTCGTCGTGCTCGCCTTTCGTCAATTTCGTCGTCCGTAGCCACTACATATATAAAAATCACATTTTCATATTTTTGCTATGTATATAAAAATCACATTTTTATCTATATGGATAAAAATCACATTTTTATACTGCTACTATATAGATAAAAATTACATTTTTACTCCGCTATAATATAGATAAAAATTCTATTTTTACACCGCTACTATATAGATAAAAATTCTATTTTTATCTTGCTAGTAATATAATAAAAATTATATTTTTATTACTCTACATGAATAAAAATCACCTTTTTATTCTTTCTATGATATAAAGATCGAATTTTTATTATTTATATAATATAAAAATCATATTTTTAATCTTCTACTAATATAAAAAATTATATTTTTACTTCGAAGTTCATATCATTAAAATCAAATCTTTATGTGTATAGGTCATACTTTTATTTCAAATCCATATAGATAAAGATCACACTTTTATTTCAAATCCATATAGATAAAGATCACATTTTTCCCACAAAGTTATATACATAAAAATCGGATTTTTAAAACAAAGTTTTATGCATAAAAATCAGATTTTTATTGCTGTATACATATTCCTAAATCTGACTTTAAACCACGTATTCGAATTAAATTAATTAAACTAGAAAAACTCACTTTTTTGTTGAAAGAAAATCCAATTTTTGATGAAGAAGGGTCATCAGTCGGAGGAGGGAGAGCCGGAGCATGCTGTGGCGGTGCAAGGAGGGGGCCCGATGCCTAAATCCGCGGTGGGGGGGGGGGGGGGTAGGTGTCGGTTTGGGGGATTCGAGGGGAGGGGGTGTGCGGTTTTGGGGGATTCGAAGGGGGGGCTCGCCTGTCGAGAAGGAGGAGGGGGAAGTGGAGGCGGCGATCGGAGCAGGGAGCACGGTAGAGGCGTCGGCGGCTGATGGGGGGGGGGCACGGTCGATTTAGGTTTCCCCCCCTTTTTTTCTTTATTCCTGTATGAAGTCGATGACAGGGGGGAGATATAGTTTTATATAATTATATTTAATTTATTTTTAAATTCCAAAAAGCAACTTTTTATTTTGACTTCGAAACGAGACCCACCGCTTGTCGCCCATAGCTGATTACCCCCATTCCAAACACAATGGGATATGTATCGTGAGCTGATTCGATCGTTTCGATCAGTTTTCGTCAAAATCAAAATTTAAATATATATATTGATTTTGAACGCACATTTCAATTTACCGGGGCCATATACGGACTCTAAAAATTCCCAAAAATATTTTCTAACTTCGTATTGACAATACGGTCCTAACAAAACTAATTTCGTCGAATTCTGAGATCGTTTAAAAAATGGTCATTTTCTAGTCGTTTAAAATCAACTGAAACTGGTCAAACGCGTTTTCCTTTGCCACGCTCACATATTGATTCGAAAAATTACGAATTTTGAAACCTAGCAATAACTTGACATCACGGATCCAACGAAAGTGGTTTCGTCGAAAACCGAGGTCGTTTGCAAATTTTCCATTTTTAAGGGCCAGAATTCCATAGCGACTATTCTGAAATTTCAATTGGACATAACTTTTTATCCCCGCTATGAAATTTCGATTTTTCAGATTCGTTGGAAATATATTCTCCATTAGATTCAAATATTTTTGGTTTCGCTAAAATCCGGTTTAATTTGAATACCGTACATTCATTTGAAATTTGAAATAATTATCGAACTACCGCGTCATTTTCAATTCCTTTTATAATATAAAATAAATATTTATATTCGAACGACGATTTATATAAATATATACGTTCTAATTCTATTAAAAATAAATTTCTCGTCGTTATTATTTAAAATAAATCATTTTAAATAATCAAAATCCGTCAAAATCGCCAAAATAAAAAATTTAAATTGGCACAGATTTCCGGGTTATTACAGATTGGGTAAGTAACACCTTAGATTGAGTTTGAGTGTATATATATAAGAGCGTGTATTTATAGATTCTAAATACAAATGTTTTGTATTGTTTTATTTAATCGGTTCAAATTTGTACTGGCAATGTACACAATATTGTTTTGTAAAGAGGGTAAATGAAATAATTTTACCCAAATTATATTTTTGTATAGAAAGGAAATAAATTTATCAAATTATTGAGATATTGGTGTGTTTGATGTGTTTGATTATTTTGAATAAAATTCAAATTGGATTATGAACTGGAATGGTTTAATATAACCGGAAGAAATTTCATATATAGAATTTATGAATCAGAATTTTAATATGTGATTGAATGAATCAGAATTTAGTTAGAAAATCAATTTAGTAATTGGATTTGGAATTAACTTAGTTAAGTGGAGTTAAGAATGATATTGAAATTAAATAAAACAGAATTAGGATTTGGAATTTAAATGGACAATAATTAAATAGAAATCAATCGGATATTAACTGACAGTTGTTCAAATATGTTAAACCAACGTAAATATTAATATTGAATGTAAATTCAATTGATTTGGTTATGTTGATTGTGAATTGTTTATTATTGGATGATAGATTGTTTGAATAGAAAAAATCAACAATTTAATGGAGATGAATGAATTATAAACTAAAGAAAATAAATTAAAGTATAATAAATTGGAATGGAATCACATATGAATTGAAATTAATGGTTTAACCCTGTAATTGCAAAAGAATAATACTACCAATTTTATTTTGGAAATTTGTGTAGTTATAGTTGTTAATCAATGAAGTATTATTTAAAATTTCATGTAATTGTTACTTACATGATAATTTGAGTTAAGTACAGGTGCTAAAAGGCTATGAGGATTGATTTTGGTTGCGTATACTACACACAAGTTGAGAAATAGCACTCGTAAAAGGCACGCTTACGCGAAAATATAAATTTTGGTTTTTGGTTTTTAGTTTTTGTATTCCGACCGTGTGGGTCAATATATATAATATTTGTTCTTGCGATATCGTAGAAGTCCCTCCGTCAGGGGAGACTCTGCCGAATTTTTCTGGGAATTTAAGGAAAAATTTCGATATTTTTGGAAAACTTTATTAACAATAATGAATTGGTTTTCAATTTAAATTAAATTGAATTTTTGGAAAGTGAATGGTTTTGTAGCAATTTTTCTCTTTAGTAATTTCAGGGATGAAATTCTTTTAAGGGGGAAGGAATGTAATGACCCAGATTTTTCGGACATTTGAATTTGAATATTTAAATCTATTTTAAACATTATATTTGGAATATTAATGGATTTTAATATTGAATTCGTTTATAAAATGAATTTTAAACGTTAAATTTATATTTAACTTAAAAAGAGCTCGTAACGTCGCGGTAGTTCGTAATATTGAGTTTTGGACTTCAATTAAATATATAGGATCTGATATAAGTCGAAATTCTGTGAAACAAGAATCATTTGAATCTAGTTGATTATAATTTTCTAATGAAAGAGAAAATTCGAGATTTCATGTTATAAATTGTTAGTAATGTCCAATTCAAATTTTTGAGTAGTGGCTATGGAAATCGTTTATAAATGATAATGTTTATTTAATAAATTTAAAAAGAATTTTTTATATAATTTGGATATCGTTTAACTCGGAATGTTGATATTGAGTTGTATAATCCATATTTGTTTATATTCGAAGCTATATATATTCTATTTGGATATTTACGATAACAATAATTTATTATTATTTAGTTGAATTAATTTTGAATTCAATAATATTTTATTGATATTAATATAAGCCATAAAATGGCCATTTTGCAAGCGGGCTCGGTTTTCAATGAAATTAGTTTCATTGGAATCGTAACGTTAAACTATTATACGAAACCAAATTTCTTGGCAAACCGATGTCATATGTGACAATGGTAGCCTTAAATGCTCAGCTGTTTTCTATAGCGCAAAATTAATTCAAATAGATGATTATTTGGGTATAACTTGAGCCAACGATCGAATTAAGCCACGAAACCAATTCTGTTGGATTCGTATCGACGTTTAGAGTATGGATATGAAGGTAGTTTGTTATTTTTGAACATCGGTATTTCGGTGTCCAAAATAACATCGTTTTGTGTATAAAATAACATTCTAGGAAACAGTTTTGGAATGCGCCGAAACTTATGCCGTTGGATTCATATTAGATAGTTATTATAGGATTTCAATTTTCATATCGATCGTATTTACCATTTGATCGTGAGAGTGGGAAACACCTTGATTTTTATTTAGTCATTTTAACGATTTAAATTGGAAATTAAGAATAACTGGTATTCTAACGAACTCCGTTTTCAACGAATTTTTTTATTAAATCCATAATGATTTATTTTTCTAGTGTTTAAATTTTCAAGTTAATTGGATTTTATTTGTGATCGTACGCAATTTAAATGCATGTCGACTCACGTTATGAAGTTATAAAGGAATTTTCGTAAACGATCTGGGAATTCGACGAAACCTATTTCATCATGTCTGGAATATCGATTTATGCTAGGATTTCAGTTTTCATTCCAATTGATGGTCGTACGTGGCGGTTTTAACGCGATATTTCGTGGTTGAGTTTAATACAATAATATTTTATTTATGTGCGCCCCTATATAAATAGCCCTATTGGTCATAACCCTAATTCCCTTTTCACCGTGGTCAACATATATCTGCAGCCACCCTTTAAACTTTCAATGGCTGAACCATTTTGATCTTGTCTTCCAAAAATTGAACAATCCACCCATCAATTCGAAAAAATCCCAAAAGCAAAAATGTTAAGCTCAGTGAGCTCGACATCTTCAATGGTGATGATCGGAAATGAAGGCTTCTCGTGGATGGATTTTTTTCTCGAACCAACGGACATTAGAAGTGAGGTTGGCGATGCACGACAACATCGAGCTCAAGCGACAGTCGTGTGGGTGACGGCACTTCTCTGGGAAGTTTCAGATCTGGGTTAGATGGCCTGAGATGAGGTGCAACAATGGTGAATTGCGGTTAAGCATGGTAGCAGGTTTTGGAATATAAGAATATAAAGAAAGGGGAAAAAAGAATTTAAGCAGCTGTATATTTTTAATTAACGTAATTAACTTAGGTTTGTGAATAATTAAGGGAATAATTAACTTAATTAAAATCTTATAACTCTAAATATTTATAACTAGTGATTGCATTACCAGAATGGAACAAAACAAGTTACATTGCAATCGTGGCGTTGAGCTCAACATCATGGAACGGTTCTGAACAGAAATAGAGACAACAAGAATTTACAGTTAAATTAAACGACTTTTGATTTAACTATAATCAAACCGTTTCAACGATAAATCAAATCAAGGAGAGTAAAACTCACTCAGTTCATCCCACTTATATTTTATTTGTATGCTTTGGTTAGTGATTGTTGTATGTGTGTATTAATTATATATTCATATATTGATTGAACCGAAGATTTGTTGTGTTCATTTGGATGTGAAATTAGTTAATTTTTCACAGTTTAGTACTGTAGTAGATATTTTAAATCGATTTCGGATGTTTTCAAAGTTATTTTTTTATATAAGGATTTAAAATACGATGTTTATTTTAAAAATAATAACGTCGTAGTTTATTTACATTTTTATAACTACTTAAATTATTTTAAACTAATGGAATTTCCAAGATATTAATAAATAAATGTTTAAGCGGTATAAATTAAATGGGAATGTTAAAATGATTGCGAAGAAGGGATTAAGCGGCGTAAATGGAATCTTAAAATATTTTAAAATATTGTAATGGACTAATGGAATTGGAAGTGTAGTGGAATTAATTTAAAAGAATTGAAAAGTGAATTTTCATAACAAATGAACGTTTTTTACATACATTGATTATAAATATATGAAATGTGACTAATGGATTTTTCGTGAATGGGTTTAGCGAATAAAAGGAATGGAAAATAGAATATGAACATTTGGTGTATAATTGGAATTGAGACAAATATCTAATAAATAGGATTTTAAGGCAAGATTTGACGAAAGGGAGTTATAAATGGAAATACTTAGAAACTGAGTTATATGAAGGAAGTTGTAAAAGGAATTTATATTTGCAAATAGAAAGGAATTTATAAATGAATGGTTAAGGAATTTATAAATGAAAGGAAGGAGTATTATAAATGAAAATTTAACGATTTTATAAATGAAAGGTGAACGGTTTTTGAATTAGATATGTAACATTTATTTTACAGAGGTTAAGTTAAACTATTTAGTTAATTTTATGAAATGGTATTTAAAATAGAATTGGAAATGATTTGTGAGATTATAAAGGAATATAATCATTTTTAAAATGGTAAAAAAGAAGGTGATGGGTTTTTCTAAGAAACTGGAACTTATTGTACGTTGGTTGAGTTGAGTAACTTTCGAGGTGTCAATCTGATGTTGGTTTCGGCATTTGGGGTTGATACTGAGAGATTTATTCACTTGCCAATTTACAATGAGGAGCCAATGAGTAGAAGTGGAATGATAGTTGAATATTCCTATATTAAATAAGAAAGGGAAATGTTTTCCAAATTAGAAGTTTTAATAATTAATTAACGACTAATTATTTAAAGAGGATAAATGATGTTGGGTACCGAATACATAAATTTATTTTATTTTTATGGATGAATGATTGTTTATTTGGTACGGAAAGACCGGAATCGAATTTATATTCAAAAACCATTCTAAATCAGTAAATACATGAAAGATGCTGAGTGAAGATGGAGCAGTTGAAGACAGTTGATCTTCATGAGCGGAAGAACTACTTGTTGAATGTCTCTGGTTAGCTCCTAGAGATATTTCAGCAGTGATCCAGTCATGATTGGAATCTACGGATTGCAAGGACTACTTGCTACTAATCCATAGGGTGATATCTAGGATGTGGCATTAGGGTGCCTTCGGTTTGTCCAGTCCCAGGACAACTTGTATGGACGGATGTTTGACAACGTATTTCCAAAAGGATCACCTACGTTGATTTCTTCAAACGTACCATAGTTGGTGGTGGAGAATGACACTTCTCTTAGCTTAACAACTAGAGTATTTTTGTGGAAGTCAATTAGTGATTTTCTGGCAGATTTGACGATGTGACATTCAAAGTGAATGGTGGCCAGATATTCTGAAAAGATAATTATAACCTCAAGCCTCATCAACCGGGATATGGTATAAAATAGGGTAGGTCACATGGCTAAGTGGGTCGCTCCAAACTAAGGTATATTGTCACCATCTAGAGAAATTTCTATTTGTTCTTCTTCCGCTTCTGTATCTCCTGGGAACGGTTATGTTGGATTCAACCGTAGGTGACAATATGTTCATAACATTCAAGCGAAGTGAATGGACGGTCATGTTTAGCCAGGGTTGCAAGATGTTATTGTTGAATCCTAATGTATTTTCTTTAGAGGTACACTGTCGGATTGTGGTCCCATACCTTGCCATAGTTGGAAATCCGTTCTCCAATAAGTTCCCGCGGTTTCGATTGTATACTATGTATTCAGAGCGTGAGATGCAAGCGTTCTGCTAGATTGCTATTTACTTGATTTAGACACTATTATAATATCAGAAAAGTATTGATTTTAAAAATGTTTTGGGTCATCGTAAAGTAAAAATCATCAGTATTTTTGTGTGGATCGGTCTTATGATTATTCTTTTCTTTCAAAAAGATTTTGGCTTTAAAATCAAGTTGGATGATACCTATAAACTTAGCGAGTTTTCTCATGCTGGTTCACTAGTATTTCCAAGCTCTCAATAAAGATTTAATTCTATATTATATTTTGTTTCGCTGCAATGTGAGACTCTGTGTTGTGTTAGTTCTTCTTATTCTTCTATTCTAAAATTTCTTTCTCTCTTGACTCACCTTCTAATTTCTTTCTATTAACTATCTGCTGTTTGCGATACTTGAGTTTTACCAAGTAATACGGCTTTATGTATTATTGTCGAAATTCAGGAGTCAAATTCCTACCTGGTCGTTACAAGTTACATATGGGTAATGATGAAGTTGTAAGTATTTCACATGTTGGTAGTGGCTGTATAAAAGGTAAAAGGCAACTATACTTAAATAATTTTCTAAGAATACCTAACATAAAAAAGAATTTAATAAGTGTATCTCAATTCTCCAATGACAACATTGTGTACTTTGAGTTTCACCCAAAGTTTTGTCTTGTAAAAGACTTATAAATAAAACCACATTGTTATAAGGTAATTTGCACGATGGATTATATAAGTTCAGCAATATCAAGTCCAAGAATTCTTCTAATTAAGCAATCTGGTGTAGTAATGCATGTAGTGATAGTGTTAACACTGATAGAAGTCATCATGTTGACAGTAAGACTTGTGTAAACATATGTAATGAATGCACTAATAGTGGAAATGCTGTCAATAAAATATGTAGTACTATTAATTTAGTCAATATTAGAAAAGATCATGGCAGTAATATCGGTGTCAATGATGATTATGATAAGGACACTTTTGAATCTTGGCACTGCAGATTGGGACACCACAGTATCAAAATTGTGAAAAAAAAAATTGCAGGATAACAATATTAATTGTAAAAATTTACTTGCATCACACACACTGCCAGATTGGAAAAAGCCACAAATTGCCTTTGGGCAATTGTGAAACTAGATATAGCAAGCCTTTTGAACTTGTTGCCGTGGATTTATAGGTCTAACACCATTGAACTCCACTCAAAAACACAAGTACTTCCTTTGTTGATGTTCATACTAGATATACTTGGATTTACTTTCTCAAAGCCAAATCAGATGCCTATGATACTGTAATACATTTCATCACTTTTATTGAGAAGCAAACGAACTGTAATATTGAAAAAAATTCAAACTAATAGAGGGGGTTAATTCAGATCTCTTAAAAATATTTTCATGAAGAAGGCATTTTACATCGAACAACATGCCTACGTACCTCTGAGCAAAACGGTCTCATGGAGAGAAAACATAGATACATTGTAGATACTGGTCTTACCCTTCTTTTACAATCATATTTACCAATGAAATATTAGTATGAAATTTTTAGTACTTTTTTTTCTGATAATAAGCTTCCTACCAAAATTTTGAATTACAATAGTCCTCATGAAATGTTATACAATATCAAACCTGACTATAGAAGTTTGAAAAGTTTTGGATGTCTATATTTCGCCTACCACAGGCCATATAACAAGCATACACTTAGCCTAAGATCTAGCCTTTGCACCTTTTTGGGATATGCAAACAACCAAAAAGGGTACAAGTGCTTAGATAAGAAAAGCGAAATGTTTACATCTTTCGTTTTGTAGAAAAGGACAACAACGGAAAAGCAAAAATGAAAACTGCAGTATTGAAACACCCATCATACCTATTCTGATTGAGTGGGTTAATAAAATTGGAGTGAAGGCATGACAAAGTTAGTCTGATAATAAACATCCAACCATCTCTACAAATAAATCAGAGTACAGTTCAAGAAACTATAATACTCATATGCCATTGCATCAAGTGATGCTAATCAAGGTAGTGAAAATAGTGAAAAAATAGTGAGGGTGAATCCACCAATAATTTACACTTGAATGATCATGGAGAGGATCAACACCAGAATGAAACTAATGCTGGTCATCATATGATCACAAGAGGAAAAAGTGGAATATTTAACCCAAGTTATACACTGTATCATTCAACAAAAGAGAGCCTAATTCATATGAAGATGAAGATGTAGCTAAAGACAGCAAATGGAAAGAGGCTATGGACATAGAAATGAATACACTAACAAAAATAAGACCTGGACCATTGTAAAAGCTCCAAAGCACAAGAACATTATTGAAGGAAAATGGGCATACAAGATTAAGAGAAAAGAAGATGGTAGTACAAGAAAATATAAAGTGAGACTCGTAGCAAAAGGATACTCCTAGTGGTTTGGTTTTGATTTTAAAACATTCTCACAAGTGGTTAAATCCACGACCATTCGAAATTATACTGGCCATAGCAATGTAAAAACAATGGAGAATAAGGAAACTTGATGTTGACAATACTTTTCTTAATGGTGAGCTAAAAGAATAGGTATATATGCAACAACCAAAAGGGTATAGTACTGATGATGCATATGATGTATGTAGACTACACAAGGCAATTTATGGATTAAAGCAGGCATCTAGAGCCTGGTATGAAAAACTCAAGTATACTCTAATTAAATTAAATTCGATGTCACTAAGTCAGATACTTGTCTATGTATCAGAAGTAATGAATGTGCTACTATCTACATTTTGGTGTGCGTTGATTACATATGAATCACTGGGTGCAACAATGAAGAAATAAACAAAGTGGTAAACTATCTAGATCAAGCATTTGCCATTAAAGATCTTGGTACGTTAGATTATTTTTTTGGGAATTAACATAAAAAGAAGAAGGACAAATATTTTTATCCCAGAGACGTTTCATTGTAGAAATACAGGCAAGACCAAAAATGGAAGAATCTAAGGCCTTACCTACTCCAACAAAAGTGATCTTAGATTGTCGAAGCACAAAGGGGAACCTATTGAAAATGTCAAGAAGTATAGTAGTATAGTTGGTGCTCTATAGTATGTCATAGCCACTTGACCAGACATGTGTTTTAGTATTAATAGATATGCCAATTTATGCAAAGCCCACTTATTGATCATTTGAAAGCCGTGAAACGTAGATTACGATCCTTAAAGGGTATCATTAATCATAGCTTAACTATAAGATCTAGTAGTAACTTAAATTTAAATGCTTACAGTGATGTTGACTGTGCTAATGCAACAACCCGAATTTTTGGTAATGAATATTTAATTAATTTAAATATTTAAACGATTAATTTTAAGAATTAATTGCTTGAATTAAATTTAAAATGGGAATATGGTTATAAAATTGACTTGAAATTTAAGAAATTATTGTCGATGAATATGAGTGTTTTCTAATCGATTGATTATTTATTCGACTTTACTAACACATGTAAATAGCCAATTTTTAAACGACCTTGGATTTTGACAGAAATAATTTAATAAAATCCGTAATGGTTAATTATTGATAGATTTTAAGTTTTGTATCAGTCGGTGTTGTTTTGTGATCGTGCGCGATATAAACACATATCAATTAACAATTTAATATTAAAAATAGTGTTGTTTTTGCAAACAGTCTCGAAATTCGACGAAATCAGTTTCATAGGATCTGGAATAATAAATCATTATAAGATTTCAAATTTTGGAGCAATCGGGTTCGGTACGTGATTGTACGAGCTATAAACATTTATTGTAAAATATGTATCAATATAGTATTATTAAATCTGGCTATAAATACCCTTCGACCTCCACTAAAAATTAGACAACTCGTCCTCTTTCTCTCTCTCTTCTTTCTTATGTTATGTCGTGGGTTTCCTTTTGTAATCACAGAAAAAAAGTATGTTTTGAAAATCCGGAAAGGGCTGAAATAAAATCATAAAAATAAAAAGGTGAGTTTTTTGGGTTTTTTTAGCTGAGATCTTCATGATGGTCGAATCTAGGAGCTTGTGATGGCTTTTCTAGTAGTAGGCGTAACCTATAGTAAGGCACTTGAGGCTAGGGTTGGGATTGGGTGAGCAATAGGAAGATTGATCTGCGAATTAGAGGCTAGAATAGAGTTTGTAGCAAAGAGGAGCATCTTGTGTGAATTTTTGAGGTTTATTAGTGAAATAAAGTTTCACAACCTGTGTTGATTTTGTGGAGGAAGAGGTGGTGTCGTCTTTTGAGGTTGGGGTGCGAGTTAGGATTAAAGGGGGGCAGGGAGGTATAGTTCGGGAAGGAGATCAAAATGGTGTTGGTTGTGTTCAATTTCACGGAGTAGGGAGGTCATGAGAGAGGAGAGAGGGTAGCACAATCGAGGTTTGTACAGTGGAGGGATTCTTTGTGTTTGAAAAGGACAAGATGAAGGAGGCAACACGTGTTCTAGGGGTGAGGTATTTAAATTAATTTAGTTATCAAGTTAAGTTAATGACTGTTTAATTCAATTCAAACTTATAAACGTTGTATAATATTCATTTTAGGTTGAAATTAAATGTTGTCAGTTGCATTGGGTTCGTATTAACAAACGCTACGCATATGAATTGGTTTGGGTTCATTTGGAACAGTTTGGAATTTTGACTAATTTTAAACGCTCGTTTATAATTAGATTAAACGATGTGAAATCATCGAATCGGATTAGATGGTGAATTTATTCTCATGCTTTCTGAAATACTTGGAATGTTGTTATTTTATATAAAAATATTTAATGTTGTTGGTATATAAAATATGTTTGGATGTTTGAATGATTTATTATTTTGTTGGTAGTTGTTGATAGATATAATTTTTGTTTGTGAATGGATGAACCTTTGACACTATGTGCTGTAAGTGGAAGATTCATCTTAAATGAATTAGATTAGATTACCTATTTCATAAGAATATATAGATTGATATATATGTTGTGATGCAGAAGGACAAGTTGGAGGGATCCAACAGGATTGTTTAATGTTTTGGATGTTACTTGGTTTCATATTTTGAAAAATATGATCTGTCTATTATAAGTAACATTGAAAGTCTAATTGTATGATGATTGTTGAAATTAAATTCGACATTTGACTTGTTATTAATTAACAAACAATTTTAGTTAAGTGATTGCCACAAGGTGTCCAAAAATCCATCCTTTTAAGACGTTGATTCACCTTCAGGCGAATTGAATAGGTTGAAGTTATAAGATTTGGTTTTTAAAACAAAAGCAAGGTTTTGGATTTATTTTATATAGGTTATATAAAGTAATGGTTTTATAAATAGATCAATATTTATAGTTGGATTTTATGTTTGGAATTATAAAATGTTTTGTAAAGTGAAATCCTGTTTTATAAATAAGTTTTATAATTGGAGATTTCGAGTGGTAAAACTTTAATAAGATTTATAATGAATTTTTATGAAGTTAAAAAAACCCTTTTTTATAATTAATTAAGTTTTTATGTGATTTTCAGTTGTTTTGAACAAGTTAATAAATAGTTTTATTGAACTTGTAAAACGATGCCGAATTGATATAGGATTTCAGAATTGAAATTTATGAAAAGCTGGATATTCTTTAAAAGCTTTTAAATGATTTCAATTGATTTTAAGCGAAGTTGTGAAGTGATTTGTTTTAAAAATTAAACTCGGATCTATAAGTCTAAAGTCTATAAAGAAAGAGAAATCGAGTTTGTAATAAAATTTAAAAGGAGATTTTATAAAGGGTTTTTATAATAAATCCATGTTTTATAAAACAAGTTTATAAAAGAGATTTAATACCAACGTGATGGTTTAATGACGGTTTGCTTAATAATTGAATTAAGTAAAAGAAATTGTATTGAAATTAGATTTTCAAATATAGAAACTGATTTTCAAACCTTATTCGAATTGAATAATAAATGGAACTTATTGTGATATTTAATGAATGTTAGGTTTTGCGTTAACAAACTTCTATTTATCTTGAAGATAGGAATGTTATCGAATCAAGGCCTGAGAGGTAAATAAAATAATCCAACTTGAATGATTTCATTGTTATCCAAGAGATGATATTGGTTTGGAAACTAAAGAGATGCTGGAAATTAATTTATTACTTCTATAAGAGATGTTATAAACTTTAATTTACAAAGTTTAGAAGTTAAATAAAACCATTTGGGTTTTATAGTAAAATAATGTATCGTATGACATTGTTTGGCCTAGAAATGAATTATGACTATACTTATACCATTTGGTTAAGTATATGCAGTATTTTCTAAGTATTGAAAACAGTAGTGTTTTGTAAATACATTTATTCCAAGAGATAAGTGTATGGCTATGGTTTTCAAAATAATGAAAATGAATGATTTGTGAATATACTTATTCTGTTGAGATAAGCATATGGAATCAACTTTTAAGAATCGATGAAATGATTTTATGTCTGGTTTAAATTAAAGGGTATGTGCTACTGATGTACTTAACTGTACTATTTTGATTTGATAGTTAAAGAACCAACTTTCAATAAATTCCCTTTTAGCTTATAACATATTGGTTTGAGGACCCGATATTGAAATTGTATCCAAAACGACTTCGAACTGACTGTGCGTTCGAACTGGAATTTGCAAGTATGTATTTATACAAACACAAAGTATTAGGAGTGCAAGGGTTACATGCTACTAATCCTATGGATGTAGTAGAAGTAATGCCTTTGCTTTGTTCTGTTCTTGAACGACTTGTATGGATGAATTTCATCAGTGTATTGCCAGTGAAGGGCGATGAAAATTCAAAGATGGAAACATGCCTTGTGTAAAAAGGTAAAAAATGCAGTCCTTAGCCTCATCATCAGGGAATAGGGGAGATACAACAGGGTTATATGGGTCGCACCCATTAGGTTATGTTTATATTGACCGACTTTTTGGCAAAAGTTGTCGCGGTTCAACAGATTGAAGCCCATTGTCAAGAAGCTCACTTTTCTGCATCGGTCGATCGACCTACATAACGACATGTACTTCAGAAAGTACAGAAAAGTTGGCCCGAGCTAGCTTCCTTCGAGCAGCGGCATCTCATACCCCGACACAATTGCTCTCCCAGACCGACCAAGTCAAGTACGTCCTTAAAGTTTGGATCTACTAGATATCTCCGGATCTATATGGAAATATTCAGCTGAGTCATTCAATACTGGGCCTGATTCTCAAGGCAGTAAAGGTGGTTAACCACTTCCGAACAAAGCTCTACTTTTGATACACCTCACCTCAAGTGCCACGTAAGCCATAATTTTCTAGGATACTACTAATCAACAGTGGATTGGGTCCCACCACCGCAACTACTTCCAATGATCGAGCCTCACGTGTCCGAGCTTAGCAAAAGAGGCAAGCCACATGGCGGCCCGCTCAACCCATTTCTTCACCTATAAATACTTCCATGCTCAAAATGGAAAGGGACCGTTTTGGAGACTCGATCTTCAGACCTACTTTCGGAGGCTCCATTCTCCACCTAAGACTTCCGATTCTAAGCTCTTCTTATGGCTGACTCCAAAAATAGCCAACTCTTCTTCTTTATTCAAACAGAAAAATTGTTGTACTTGTAATCAAAAGCAAATCAATACATATAAAGTGGACGTAGGCACCATCTTTGCCGAACCACTATAAAATTATTGTGTGTTCCCCGTTTTATTTACTATAGCATCTTGTAATTGTTATTCGTGTGTTCTTCACACGATTGGGGGTTGACTGTCACTAGTGACCAAATTTTAACGTCAACACTTTATGCGCCAGGTAGGAGGCATACACTGACATACTCTACGACCTTTAACAAGTTCTGACCCATGCGAACAAGAGGAAGAAAGATGCAACATCTTCCTGTCTCATGAATGCTGATGCAGCCGAGATAAATGCTACAGTAGCAAGTCATGAAGCTTCCTCTCATGAAGACGTGTCCTAGTATGTTACCTGGAACGACATGGATAATATTATGGCCGAGTTCAGAGGCCAGATGACATCTCGGGGTGAACTCCTTGAACGACAACAATAGTTGATGGATCACCTTCTCGCTTAGATGAAAAAGGGATTTAACACTTCAACATCAATTCCTCCACCCGACGAAGCTGGGGAAATAACCAATCTTCGGTCTGCACAAATGCAAGCCGCAGATCAGATCACTCCTTTGTTTCCTCCTGGCTTGGCTCCACCTCCCGACCAATCACAGCCAGGAGTATCACTTTCAGCAACCAGCGCAACCGCAACCGCAGATTCACAGGAGGCCTGCGATCAAGATCTAAGTCTTTCGACCGTTTACCTCCACTCCAGGGACCAGCTCGACCCCCCGAACCAATCGAGCAACCGCTATGTCAATCAGGATCAATGCCATTCTCATTACAATTCAACATCTTATAGCAGACTCGTCTTATGCCGCCTCTCCTTCAACCAAGAGCTGGTGGAGTCTTCCCTTCAAACCAGGGAGATCACTATAACATACCGGTTCTTTCCATGGTGGACGAAAATGCTACCACAAACCCTTCTAACATCACTTTGGGCGGAGGCACCAGGGAGCCCCAAACATCGCATGCTATGCTGGATCAGCCCGGATCTTCCATCGCGGGTATGGCTCGAACCAATTCTCATCAAGTTTAAGAGGCGCTCGTCTGTCTAGAACCAGTAGCTGTGATGAACCCTCGCCCTCACCTTCACTCAACTTTCGGAGACCGAGCCCAACCAACGGCCACCCTTCCGAGCATGCTTTCGTTGGACCCTGGTGTTGGAGCTCTCCCGAATGCAGAGCTGCATTCATGGCAGCGAATCCTCGGAGATGGAAGCCAGCTTGCAAGCATTATTCAACGCTTCACCAGAGGCACTTCTTCTCAGTAGGATATAGATAATATCCACTACAGCCCCTTCACCGGGGAAATTAGAAACTCCCACAATCCTCCAAACTTTAAGTTTCCAGCCATTGAACCCTACAATGGTCGGACCGACTCGACCTTCCACCTTATACGATACATGCGCCATATGGAAGTACTCTCAGCATCAACCAATGTTATGGCCAAGTGCTTCCTGCTCTTCCTCACAGATATAGTACATTCCGGCAGCTAACAAGGGAGTCGATTGGCAGTTGGAACATGTTGGTCACCCGCTTCATCGAGCAGTTCAGAGTTCACATCTCTCGACCAAAATGTATCATGTTCCTGAACTCCATCAAGTAACGTTTGGGAGAGACACTTCGATCTTTCCTCGAGAGATTCCACGTGGCCGTAGCATCAGTCGATTGACTTGAGCCATTGATGGTGCTTATGGCCGCCATCGCAGGTGTCCAGAACCGATCAGAATTCTCAATCTCTTTGACCAGATATCCACCCAATGATATCGAAGATTTCCACGCAGAGGCCGAGCGGCTCGTCCGACAAGAAGACGCCAGCATTGAGATGAGAGCCTCAAGGTCCTTTCCACCAAAGGAGGAGGTCCATCCAACACCAATGGCCAGAATAAAGGAAGAGGAAAGGCCTTAGAAAAAGAATGAATGCAATGTACGACCCCGGAGAGAAAACAAGTACGATCAGTATATCGAGCTCAATTCTACCCTGCTCGACATCTACTCTAACGTACGAGGAACCCTACCTTTCCCAAAACCTCCTCGAAGAGAGCCGACCCAGAAAGAGCTCGATTCTGGAAAGCACTGCATGTTTCACAACATTGCCGGTCACAACACCAACGAATGTAGGAACTTACGCGATCTTATCGAGGATAGGGTCAGGCGAGGAGAACTTCCCGAGTACGTCAAGAAAAACACACCAACCATGCCGCCACATTCTTCTGCCCAAGCTCCTCAGGCCGGTCCTCAAGCACCTAAAAATGGAAAGGACCTTGAGCCCAGCACTCGCGACATCATCATCAACTAATAAGATTTAAATTTCTTATTTTCAATGTATTTTTATTTCTTTCAATAAAGTGGATATGTTGATGACACATGTACGAGGTTAGGATTTAGCTCCTAGGCATGCTCTAGAATCAACAATTGTCCTCTTAGAATTTATTTTTGTTTCCTTGTAATAGTTATTTAGCAACGATAAACTTTCTTTTTCAAACATGGATTATGTTTGAATGATTTAAGTTGAGCATGGCTGAAGCTCACCAACCTGAATATGGTCAGTGCTAAGCCATCGTTCGTGACGTACGATCAAAGCCTGCCACTATAACTAAATCTACTCCTCAAGCCGAGTATGGATTATACTCGCCCCTTCTCTAAGCCGAGTGCACTGTCCACTCGCCATGACTTAATAAAATCATTTATACATGGTCTTGTATGTCTGGTTTCATTGGCCAAGTATGAACAAAATTATATATGCCGAGCATGATTAACACTTGCCATAAGTTGAGTATAGATAAAACTCACCATCTCTGTAAATCGAGTATGGATAATACATGCCATCTCTGTAAGCCGAGTATGGATAATACTCGCCATCTATGTAAGCCGAGTATGAATAATACTCTCGCCATCTCTGTAAGCCGAATATGGATAATACTTGCCACCTTTCTAAGCCAAGTACGATTGTTGCTCGCCCATATCTTCAAGCCGAGCATGGTTAATACTCACCCAATCAAGACCAAAGCCTTCTCTAGACCGAGAATGGCCCACACAACCTCTACAGGTGTTGAATCTCACAACCAAAGTTAACGATTACTTTCTCGGCCTTAATACGGTCCTCGATGGTTGTCTATTTTCTGACCTTAATACGATCTACTTCGATTGTCGGTTATCTGGTCTTAATACAACCACCAGGATCATTGGATTTCTGGTCTTAATATGGTTTGGCGCAACCATCGCTACTTGCACATTGAACTTCAATATAAGGTTCAGAACATACCTCCTTTACCAAGAAAGATATATTCTATGGGGCAAAGTGTTGACCAACTTTTTGGCAAAAGCGCCGTGGTAGGATCGAAGCCCAATGTGAAGAAGCTCACTTTTAAGCATTGGTCGATCGACCGATAGAACGACCTGTACTTCAAAAAGTACATAAAAGATTTGTCCCGAGCTAGTTTCCTTCGAGCAGAGACATCTCGTGCCCCGACACAATCGCTCTCCCAGACTGACCGAGTCAAGTACGTCCTTAAAGTTCAAATCGACCAGATATCTCTGGATCTATATGGAAATATTTAGTTGAGTCATTCATTACTTGGCCCGATTCTCAAGGAAGTAAAGGCGGTCAACCACTTCCAGTCAAAGCTCTACTTTTGATACACCTCACCTCAAGTGCCACATAAGCCACAATTTTCGAGGATACTATTAATCAACAGTGGGTTGGGTCCCATCGCCGCAACTACTTCCAATGATCGAGCCCCACGTGTCTGAGCTCCGCAAAACAGACAAGCCACGTGGCAGCCCCCTCAGCCCATTTCTTCACCTATAAATACTTCCAAGCTCGAAATGGAAAGGGACTTTTTTGGAGACTCGATCTTCATACCTACTTTCGAAGGCTCTATGCTCCACCTAAGACTTCTGATTCTAAGCTCTTCTTATGGCTAACTCCAAAAATAGCCAACTCTTCTTCTTTCTTCAAATAGAAAAAGTGTTGTACTCGTAATCAAAAGCAAATCAATTCATATAAAGTGGACGTAAGCACCATATTTGCCGAACCACTATAAAAAGTCTTGTGTGTTCCCCGTTTTCTTTACTATATTGCATTTTGTGATTGTTATTCGTGTGCTCTTCAAACGATTGGGAGTTAAATGTCACTAGTGACCAACTTTTGATGTCAACAGTTTATCACCAATCTAGAACAGTTGAGCAAGTGATTATTTTATGCTTGGTGTAGTTGTTGATCACAACCATGGTGGTGACATGTTCGGTACTATCAAGGTAAGCGGTAGGCTGATTATGTATTGCCAAGGGTGCAAGATATTCTTGTGACCTCAGTACGCTTATCTAGAAGGTAATGTGATGGGTGGTACCCCTATGCCTAGTCATTGTAAGGAATTGAAACTCCAATACGAGCCTTTTACAATTTTAGCTGTATACCTAATATGCTGGAATTTAATTAATGTAACAATTTCGACTAGATTGATAAGTATTTGTATTTAGACATTATTATAATATCATTGGATTTATAATAAAAGTGTTTTAGTTATCGTAAGGGAAAAGCACGTGTCATGTTTACATGTGGTCGTATCTTATGAGAGTTCTGTTGATGGCTAAAAAATGTCGTAATACCCAAAGATTCTCCGTTACTTAGAGAGTTACGTTTCATGTGGGGAAATAAGTGCAGAAAGTAGTAAATAACACAGTAGATTTATAGTGGTTCGGTCTCGTGTGGGGCCTATATCCACATTAAAAGAGTTAGCTGATATTTTATTGACAGTAATAATTTACAAGCTTAGAACTATGTATTGACATCCATTTACAAACATTTCCAAGTATTTTGGAGTCATATTTGTCATATATGAATATTAGGAAAACGTCATTTTTATGCTTCTTCTTCCTCAAAGCATGGATGCCATTAATGAGTTCTTGGAGCTCTCAAGAGATGTCAAATCCGCCAATTTCCAACCCCTTTGAAATGTAAGCTTTGGTGTATTTATAGTGGAGTGGTTAGGTGGGAGTAGGTAGGATTTTGGGACCACAATAGTACAATTTCGTATCATTGAAAGGCCGAACCCGGAATTTCGGATCCCTCTTTGTGTGTAATAATGGCCATTATCCCTTTATAGGGATACAAATTTCGTATCCGAAGGGATATAAGATTTGTACCCCTTGGGATACGAGATGGCCTATCTCTAGAGGATACAGTCATCTTGTATCCCTTGGCGATACATGTATCTCGTATCTCCTAAGAGATATGAGTTCATATCCCTAGGGTACAGTGTTGTTGGAAAGAGAGAGGGACTTGAAATTCCCCAATGTTGAGGGACTCGATACTCTGGGATCCAAAGGCACCGTGTGTTGGAGGGATCTGAAGGCGTGGTATGGAGAGGTTCAAAATGAGGGGAACCGAGATTCTCTGATTCGAAGATGGGGGTACGAGGTGTTTCGGTATTGAGGGATCCAAACCATAGGGGTTCGAAGTTCTAGTATATGAGGGGTACGAAACTTAGGGTTCGAGAAACCCTATATGAGGTACACGAAAAAGTGATTAGTGTGAGGTTTTGAGGAGCTGTGAGGTTCCTGTTTGCACGACTTCTTTCAGGATTGTATCCTTGGCTTCTTGGTGACACTATGGGCTTTGGTGTCACCTGATGTGATGAGTTGAGCATGTTTGGTGTACTTTTGGTAACCGGACCAAATGGCCGGTTAACATTTGCCCCCCAAAGTACGTCTTGTCTCGAAATAATATGCATTGAATTAGTAGAATTATTTTGTAAAATGTGTATATGTTATGTATACGTATTCATACACATGTATATATATGCATATATATACACATTTTATTATATATTCTTAATACTCTCGTACTCCGTGTCTGGGGCATGGGATCTTCTCATCCCTCGTGAGGATATGAGATTTCGTGTCCTAGTAGGGTATGAAATTTTTGTATCCCACTAGTATATGAAATCGCAGATCCCTATGCGGGATACGAATCGCCAGTCGGGCTAAGCCCAGACTCTCCCCCTCTATAAATTTGAGCCACCTCCTACTTTTCCTTTTCTTCTTTTCTTTTTTCGTCACCGCTGATCTAAAGATTCACAACCCTAGTAACCGAATTAGTTAAACACCCAATTCGAAAGAAGGTAGGGTAAAAAACTTAAGTCTACTGTTTACTCAAGGATTCGAGCTCGAGCATGGTGATGGATTCTCGATCGAGGCCTGCGTTTGGAATTAGAATGGAGTTCGATCTTGGTTGAGCTTCTTGATCTTGGCAATGGGTTCGAGAAGGTCGAACATGAACTTTGATTTGAATCCAGGAGTGGGGCTCGAGAGTGGGGTGTTAGATCGTGTACTTGAGCTTTAGTCTGATGCGGGGTTTTGTGGGAAATGGATCAGAGACGAGAGAAAGGGGAGGGGAGTTGAACTCGGAGGGGAGAAGAAGAGGGAAAGTGAAGTGTCAGAGGGGGGGGGGGAGTCGAAATGCATGGCCGGAATTGTTGGAGCGCGTATCCCCTAGATTGGGGTACGATTTTTCATACCCCTTTGGGAGTTACGAATTTTTCATACCCCTCGGGTGGACAAAAAAAATTGTAACCCGGGGGGGGGGGGGGGTTAAAAATTTTTGCACCCCTTATAGGGGATACGAATCTTCATACCTCTTAGAGGGGTTATGAATTTTCGTACCCCCTAGAGAGGATATGAATTGTCGTAACTCCGAAGGGGTACGAGATATCAGATGGTCGTGGCATTTCGAGTCCACATTAGTCGCGCTTTGCCTTCCCCGTTTGAAACTCGATTTCCGAACAACCCGCGCCTGGGTCCACATTGCTTTTGCGACACTATACAATTGGATCGATGTTCACATTAGTCATAATTGAATTGATGATTCAGCCCGACACATAGGATTAGAGCATATATATATATATTCAGACTGTGACTCGGACCAGACCATCAAACCATTAGGTGTGATATTTCCGATTCTAATCGTAACGTAGTCGCGACTCGGTGCAAATCCAGTGACGTTGGTTGAGTACGACGATGGTTACAGTCCTGGGGGCTTGTGATCGTCATTGTGTCCCAAGCTTCTAAGTTATAGTTGTATTAACATGGCACTGCACAACACTACACGGATGTGTTAATTTACACCAACACGATGGGTGCAGTTTATACTATGTGATGTCTAGCGCAAGTATGTTGAAAGTATAGCTAGCAATGGACACAAGATCGAAAACATGGTAAACTTCGGAAGTCAAAGCTTCGCAGCATTCACCATCTCCATTTGGTTCAACCAGCGATGCTAGCTCTAGGGGCAACGAGCTTGAGACCTCCGTAGTAACCACTCCTCAAACGATAGGCTTTCCAAAAGTGTCCAATCACAGTGTGCAGCTGGAAGGACAATAACCGTCGGTCGAGCATTCAACAGAGATACCAGCACCCGGAATGCCTGGGCCGATCGTGGGTGAACATGTAGAGGAAGAGAATGTAGATATCGTGGAGGGAAGCACGTTGGTGGCGCCAGATATGATGGTAGGCGTGGTTATATTAGAGAACCCCCCGGATTTGGTGCCATCGCATATGGATGAGACATTGGTGAGGCGCATGGCGATGCGGTTCAGTATTCCCCAGAAAGATTTTCGCATGTCCGGGAAGGATGACAGGGCTCACGCATCGCTGGAGGGGTACATTGTTTGGAACAGGCAAGCGTGAATTTTTGGGTGCGTGCTTCCGGCTAATAATTTTATTTGGTACATACTGCACAACTTTCGCCTTGCGCCGTCGCAGCTCCATCCGAATGAGTATGCTTCCCTTTTAGGTACTTGCGTTCTCTACAGGGAGTACCTGCAGTCGGAGCCCACAGAGAAGACATCCGGTATTTGTTTCAATTGAAGAGGAGAGCCAATATTGCACCATCTCAATATTTCTTGAAAGTTCTGCCCAGCACTAAGTTCTTTGATGGAAAATAGCCCAAGTTGACTATATATAAGCATGATTGGTTCTTCTTGCATTGTCCTCCAAGGTTCGCGAGGAGATGGTTGGAAGGAAGTTAGCATTCCCCCTTGTTTTAAGCTTGAGACTTGTGGGTTTGATAACTTAAAACTAATTCCGTTCTTCTATGACAGGGAATCCTGATGCGCCCACAAAAACCATATACCAGCAATGTCTCGAGTCTTTGTTGGCTATCCCAGCCAAGGCTCGTTCTACCGATCGCGTTTTGGATCAGGATCGACTTCGTCGTGAGGGATTGCTTCCTGTTGATTGTGCGATAATCAGACCGGCCGCTGCCGGAAGTGGGAAGAAGGCGGAGACTGGGAAAGAAGTAGGCTCTTCGAGCCAAAAAAGGGAGGCATCCCCTGTCGGGTCTAAGCCAAGTAAGGTTGCGAAGATTCAGGAAGAAACATGTGGGGACGAAACTGACAATGAGGCGGCAGTTCCTAGGGACGAGGTCCCGTCGATCGCTCCTGTACTGCTCGCAGTAGATAAGGCAAGGATAGAAACGTCGATTAGGCCATAGTCTCTAGTAGCTCCCTTTGAGACCACTGTCTTACTTGAGAAAGAGGGTCAGTTTGACAAGCTTAATTAATTCCCGCTTGTAATGTTTCCCTGGCCTAGCGTCACAAGTATGGAGGAACTAGCTTTAGCTGCGGGGGAGATCATTCTTCGAGCGTACCACCATCTGGTATGTTGAGAGAACACTTAGGACACATTCATAAACACTACATGTCACAACATTTATTTGCATACACAGGGTGATCGATGCTGACTTTGGATCTGTTTCTTTCGCAGGTGAAATGGCTAGAGGAGGTAGAGGCCACGGTTATGGGCCTGGGAGTTACCATCCTTTGAAGAATGTTTTTCTTGGGAATTTTAGAAGGGGGTCTTCTTTAGGTGACGAGCCCCCAGCCCCTCATGATTATAGCAGCCAGTATCGTCATAGAGAAAGATCTTGGTGTAGTCTCCTCCTTCGTACACTCGGACATTGGGGACAGACACAAGTTATGTTTCCACCAACGCTGGGCTCCCCTCTTCGACGACTGCTCATTAAATTCTGCCTGCGCCGCCTGTCGTTTCTTCTAAGGGAAAAAAAGTGGCACATGCCAACCGAAAGAAGAAGGAGATAGTCCCCGAGCCACCTGAAGCTCAAGAAGCGTAGAAGAGAGGACGAACGTGCTGAAAGACAAATTACCCAAGCACTATTTCGATGAAATCATGTGGCTTCCGGATCTTAATCTGATTCGTCGGGAGGACAGAGAGATGGTGTGGCAGAAGGTATATTCTACTTATTGTCAATGTAACGAGTTTACAAGTATTCATGGCATCTCTCGGAGCTTATTTTCAATAAGAATGTAGAGATTGCCAACTTAAAACAGGAAGTCAAGGACGAGCAGCTGACCGTCCGAAATCGAGAAGATACCTTGCGTAAGACAAAAATGCTTTCAAGACTGCATCTATTGCTATGTATTCGAGCAGCATGTTTATATGCTAATTCTCTATTGATGAAATAGGTAGGCTGAAGGAGAAGTATGACAAGTTAGTGAGAGATTCAGTGCATGCTACTTCGACCTTTAAAGATACTGTGGCCTCGGCGTCGACTGAAAATGCTCGTTTGAAGAAGGAAAACTCTGAGTGGACGGAGGTGAATATCCACTTGTACACAGAAAATGAGAAACTACACTAACTTCAAAAGGACAATGAGACTTTGGTGCTGAAGAAAGAGAGGCTAAAAATTGAGAACGAGAGAGTTCAGCAGTTGCAACGGGAGAATGATGAGTTGAGGAGACAATTGGAGGCGGTTAAGAAGGAGAAAGAGGAGGCTGAGGCCAATAATAGAGATGCACTGAGATCGCTGTAAGGGATGAAGGCTTAGCATCAGAGGGAAGTGGGTAAGCTTAAGGAAGAGATTGAGGACACCTAGGCTAGGGTGGAGGAATCACTGGAGGAGCCTATCTGGGGTATGTACATCAAGGCTTTGAGGTTTCGTGGAATATCATGGGTTAGGGACTACCCTCGAATGATGGCTTAGACATAGGAGAGGCTGGTGCCGTTTGACGGTCGGTTGCGACAGGAGGTAGTGAACGAAATCAAACTCACGGTGGAGCTCTTGACCGAGGCTGAATGCAAGATTTTGGAGGAAGGGAGGACATTGTTGCGGGAGGATGCCGAAAGGGAGAGATTGGCGAAGCGTGCTGCTGAAATAGGAAAGTTTGTGCCTACTGAGAGTGTGATTGTCACTCTGGAATTTGCAGAGGGAAGTTCTTAATGGCCGCCAGTTTCACCATCTGCCACAACTAGCGGTCCCACAGTTCCGGCTCATTCCCCAGCTGAGTACGACCCTGCGCATCTAGAGTTGGGATTGACGAGATCCACTTTTATCGCGATAGTGAGCACCCTTCCTATCATACCCACGCCATACCTTTCTGGAGCTAGAGTCTAATTACCATGAATACCCGAAGAGGATGAAAGCACTAAATCATCAGAAACTACATAGTTGTATTTTTTGCTGTGCAACCCAAATTGGAGCAGAAATGACAACGGGCTTTGCCCCCCATGCTTCCTGAAACGTCTGAGCCAGGATTTTGGTTATAGGGAATACAATTTGAGAGATAGGAGAACACGTGGACACGTTTTCGGACGTGGACTTGGAATCAAGTGTTTATAAGAGTCTTCTTGAGGAGGGAGAGGTAGTGGATGGTCAAAGTGATCAGGTGACGGGTGCAGCTGATGTGAGTATGCAAAAGATGTATGACTTGGTGTAGTCATAGAAAGAATAGATGCTGGAGAAGTTTGAGGAACAGGAGGAGGAGGAGAAGAAGAAACCACACATTAGGCATAGGAAAAGGCTAGGCAGGATCATGAGGAGAAGGCTGCTGCGGTGGCAAAGAAGAAGGCTAACGCTGAGGCAGAGAAGGAGAGGGCCGCTGAAGAGGCCAGAAAAAAGAAAGTTGGTGACGAGGCCGAGATGGAGAGAGCCGATGAGGAGGCTAGGAAGAAGAAAGTCGTTGACGATGCTAACAAAAGGGTCGAGGAGGCCTTTAAGAAGGTTAAGGCAGATGCTGCAATGCAACTCAAGGCCAAGAATCTAGCTGATCGGAAGGCCGCTAAAGATGCCAAAAAGAAAACAATGTTGGAGGCTACAAAGGCTCAGGGGAAACTGAGGCTGTGCTGGCCCTCGCTTTTGACATCTCCCCTAAACCGTTGTAATGTATTACCCCCGAAGAGGTCATAGTAATTACAAGTGGCGAGGATGATTGTGAGAGGAACACATTGGTATCTCATGAGTATGTCACCCCCATGAAGGGAAGAGAAGGAAAAGGCAGAAGTGGCTCTTGAAGGAAAAGGTCCATAACCAGTTGTGACCGCCACGCGCCGAATCTGTTCAGAAAAAGAAGAATGATGAGTAATATCAGTGGTTGTCATAGATATTACTGATATTTTGGTAATGTGGGCCGATAGTATATGAAAGTACGACACTCGCTTTTGGAGGCATGGGGTAGTTTTCATGCACACCGTGTCGTTAGAAAGAAAGATATATAGATATGTAGTTTTCTTTTGGTATGTGAATGAAAGTGCTAGTTAACTTTTCTTACATCGCATTTCATGTTAAGTGTTCAAATATTTGTTTTACACTTTCCAGTTTCCTGTACTTGCGCAAGCATAGTTGTCGTTACGCTCAAGCAAACATGATTGGAGAATCTGCCCTGGGGGTTCCTCCACTCGTACGGAGGTCGTGCACTGGCTCTACTCTCGGGTTTTCCTTTGGTTAGGAGTCCCGAGTCGTGCGGAGTCCAGGTTAGTTTCCTCTCCCTTGTACCTCCTAGAGGTCGTTGGTCCTAAGTCGTGAGATGGCATGGATGTCATGGATTCGTCATTTAGACTCTCCCGTCGTTTCGTTCGGGTTAGACTTCGTGGGCATCATTGATTTGCCAAATGGTACCCTGATCCATACCCGGTGGGTCGGTTGGAGCCGTAGGAGTGGTCGGAGTCACACTAGCTTGGCTGATGGGCTGCCTCCAAGTCTAGAGACTTGGAAACGAAACAATTTATTCTTGGTCTTGTCATTGATTCGATATTCGAGTGGTGTTATTTATACTTGGTCTCGTCATTGATTCGAGACTCGAGTGGTGTTATTTATACTTGGTCTCGTCGTTGGTTCGAGACTCGAGTGGTGTTATTTATACTCGGTCTCGTCATTGATACGAGACTCGAGTGGCGATACCGGCTCTCGTGCTCGGGGTGCCGATACGGTGTTTGTGTGTGCAGGCTAGTTGTGATTGTTAATCACACATGTCATGCATAAAATAAACGCTTCAAGAGCATAAAGAATTGAACATTATATTTACTAATAACTTTGTCAATAACGTCCTTTACAATACCTTGGATTTAAAGAAAACAAAACATTGTTGGAAAGTGGGAAATCTATACATTAAGGTATGTGAAGTAGCGGCGAATATGTTCATTGTTCCATGCCCTCGGGAGTTCAACGCCATTAATGGTCGCTAGCTTGAAGGTTCCTTCCGCAAGACTTCGTTGTATGACGTATGGACCCTCCCAGCGAGGACTGAAGCAAGTCAGCGTGGGAAAGACCCGTTTCAGAACGAGGTCGCCAAAATTGAGATCCTTGAGGCAGACTTTAGAATTGAACCACCAGGTAACTCGTTGGTGTTGAGCGGCAGCTTTAAGTTCATCTTCATTCCTTTTTTCTTCGAGCCAGTCGAGTGACTCTAAGAGTAAGTCTTGATTGATCTTTGGATCATAATAAGTAACTCGATGAGATTGAAGCTTTAGCTCAATGGGAATGACAACTTCAGATCCATAGGCAAGGAAGAATGGAGTGTGGCCAGTCGATGACTTATGTTGGTCCGGTAGGCCTATAGGGTGAGAGGGTGATCATCAGCCCATGAGCCTCTGGTCTTTTGCAGATGCTTCTTGATAATAGATTTAATCACTTTGTTGACAGCCTCAACTTGCCCATTGGCCTGAGGATGAGCCACTGCTGAGAATCTCTTTTCGATATTGTGTAGTCGGTAGAAAGTCTTTAACTCTACGCTCTCAATCTGGGTCCTGATGTCAGAGATAATGGTTTGAGGGACTCCACAACGGGTAATGATATTGCAGATGACGAAGTTGATTACTTTCTTGGTGGTGATTGCAGCAAGAGCTTCGGCTTTTGCCTATTTGATGAAGTAATCAACCATGATGATGGCATAACGTGCCCTACCTCTGGCCATTGGAAGAGCCTCAATGGTATATGTCTCCCATTGGCGAAGGACTAAGGACTGACCATATGTGTTAGCTCGGTAGGTGGGGCTCTTGGGATTTTTGAAAACCGTTGTCATTCATCACAATTGCGAGCATAGTTTGCGGCGTCTTGGTCGAGTGTGGGCCAGAAATAACCCTATCCAATAATCTTCCTTGCTAGAGTTTGCCCTCCAGTGTGGTCGTCGCACTCGCCTTCGTGCATGCCTTACAACACAATTAGCGTCGTTGTGGGCTACACACCGAAGTAACGAAACAAAGAAACCTCTTCGGTAAAGCACTCCATTTAAGACGATGTAGCAAGATGATTTACCAGTGAGTGCTCGTATTTCTTTGTAGCATCTAGGGAGGATTCCGTGATGCAAGTAGTTCTTGATTAGTGTCATCCAAGACTTGGACTCAGTTTCGGCCTTCGTTGCTGCTACCAAATCAGTCTGCATTTAATCAATGCTCGGAGAATCGAGTACTTCGACAAGGGCAAGTCCCATAAGCTGCGCATCCCGGAGCTAGCTAGTTTGGCTAATGAGTCAACTTTCTTCTTTTGTCCTCAGAGAATATGTGTGATGATGTAGTGGTTGAAGCTGGTGAGAAGTTCGTAAACTTGAGCGAGGTAGGGAGCGAGCTATGCCCCCTTGGCTTGGTACTCTCCCTGTACCTGACGCACAATGAGCTATAAGATAGAGTAAATATGAAGACCTTGATGTTAAGTTCGATTGAAATTCTAAGTCCAGCGATCAAGGCTTCATATTCTACAGCATTGTTAGTTGCGGGAAAGTTAAGTTTTAAAGCGTAGAATATTGAGCTCTCCTCAAAAGTGATAAGCAGGACTCCCGCGCCGGAACATTGATTTTTGGAGGACCCATCCACTAACAGTTTCCATTGAATGTATGGAGCTTCGATGTCTTCTGGAGGAGGCTCTCTCAGAAGGGTGAATTCCACTATGAAATCGGCGAGGGCTTGGCGAGGAATGAATGTGATCTCGAACTGGCTTAGCTTTATGTTCCACATCAGTATTCGTCTAGACGCCTCAGGTCGCTACAGGACGTATCGTAGAGGCTGGTCATTGTAGACTTTGATGGGGAATGAAAATATGGTCGTAGCATCTGAGAGGTAATCAAGAGACAGAAGGAAAGCTTTTGCAAGCCTCAGATAGTTCTTTTTCTCTCATGTTAACCTCATGCTGATGCATTAAAGGGGTCGTTGGACACGGTGTACAATGTGCACAAGCACTGAGCTGATTGCCTGCATGGAAAAAGACAAATAAACTTATAAGTCCTCATGATCCAAGGGTTTGGACAATATAGGTGGTCGCTCTAAGTGATTCAAAAGGTCCTTGAATGCGGCAATGCACTTTGGTGTCCATGTGAAGTTGCGCTTCCCATTTTTGAGAAAGTCGGAAAAGGGATGCACTTGTCAGTGGCTTTAGAGATGAATTGACTTAAAGCGGCGACCTTCCCATTTAAACTTTGAACATCCTTGATATTACGAAGGGCCGGAATATCCCAGATAGCTTTAATCTTATCAGGATTGGCTTCAATACCCCACGAATTGACAATGAAGCCCAAAAATTTTCCTGACACAATGCTAAAAGAGCATTTCAAGGATTTGAGTTTCATGCAATATTGGCGGAGGACACCGAACATTTCAGAGAGGTATCGGACGTGGTCGTTCAATACCCTTGTTTTCACGAGCATATCGTCCACGTATACCTCTATGGATCTCCCGATTAGGTACTTGAAAATGAAGTTAACCAATTGTTGGTAGGTGGCTCTAGCGTTCTTAAGGCCGAAAGACATGACAAGATAGAAGTGGAGCCCAAGTTCAGTTTTGTAGGAAGTGTGCTTCTAGTCCGGGAGGTACATCGGAATCTGATTGGAGCCAGAGTAGGCATCCATGAAGGATAGAAGTTGGTAGGCGGCAATCGAATCAACGAGTTGGTCGAACTTCGGGAATGGGAAGTTGTATTTAGGGCACACCTTGTGTAACACCCACATTTTATGATAATTAAATAATGCATATGTGTATATATATGCATAGACATAAACATTTAAAGAAAAATATAATAATGATAATATATGATTGCATGTAATAAATACATGCACTGAAAAAAAAGATTAATGTAAATAAAAATGTAATGCATACATTAAAAGAAAGGATCGGCTGCATGCAGTTTAAATATGTTGCATGCACTGATTTACCAATATTATGCATGGGAAATAAAAGAAAAAGATGCATGCAATGGTTTAATTAAAAGATTACATCAAACATGAAAAAGAGGAATAAGAAGAGAACAATAACCACCATTGTTCTAAGCCTTATTAACAATAGCCTTAGTAGTCCAGTTGGTTAGAGCATGTGGCCTGCATACAAGAGGTACAAAGTTTGATCGTCGCTGTGTAATTTTTTCTTTAAGGGAACGACTAAAATAACACATATTCTAACGCTCATATAAGGAAAAATATACATATAAGAAAGTAAAGAAAAAAATGTATATATATGAGGATATATATGTATATATGTGCAAATATATATATATATATATATATATATATATATATAAGAGAAAAATCCAAAACAAGGCTGCAATCACAGAAATATGGTAAGAATTAAATGACGTTACAACACCGTTTGAATTTTGAAATCGAAATAAAAAGTTGTGCGTGTATATATATGCGTAAAATGGTCATTAGACTATTTGTATACATATAAGAAGGTTATATGTGAATATAACAGTTAAATAAATTCAAGAAATTCAAACATTCGAAATTCAAACTTCTGCACTAGAACAGTTCTCGGGACCCACTATGGGGTCGACCCAGGGGTCGACACCCCCTAGATCCGGGCAGATTCATCAATGTATATGGGCTATTTTCTTAACTAGGTTTAATGCTGACTCAGCGTTGCGTGTACGATAAGATCCTAAACATCTATAAATAGGCTAGCAGAGCCTAGCCTGAATCTCATATTTCGGAGACAATGTCTACACTCTGCCGTTCTTCTTCCCCCTCAAATCTCTTTAGAAAAATAAGATAATCAGTTTTGGAAAATTCTGAATTAAGATCTGGAGGAAAAGAATGAATATTAATAAGAAGGTGCTCAGAATCATATTCGAAATAAGGTAATTTCTTAGATCTGGTCTATTTCAATTTTCTCCTCTTTCTTCCTTTTTTCTTTTAGTAAGAATTATGGATCCATGGTTGCTAGGTTCTAAATTCAGCTAGGAGGACCATGGAGTACTAGATCTGGACCAGAACCAGGATTTGGAAAGCAATTTAGGTGAGTGGATTTAAGTTATATCATTTTTGATAATGATATATTATTGTTTGACATTTCCCATTAATCTGTAATATAAATCTGCTAGAATGATTAAAAGTATTGAAATGCTAATATGACATGTTGAGATATTAATATGTTAAAATATTAATATGTTGGAAAATTTAAATGTTGAAACGTTTCAATGTTCACGTGTTGAAATGTAAACTTGTTAAAATATGTGTAGCAATTATTGTTGTTATAATTTCATGTTAACTTGTGACATTAATGTACTTGAACCCTTAATTGTAGAAATTGGAATCATTACATGTTAAATTAGTATAATTACATGATTTAACGATCACATGTTATTTTGAGATGAAATTAATTACATGTTAGGAAGATCATGCGACATAAAATGGGCTTAATATGATGGGATGTAAAATATAGATTACAGTAAAAATTTGAAAGAATTGACATGCCTAAACTATATAGAAAATTCACAGTAAATTGAAAACTGTAATGCACTTAGACACGAGGTTAAATTTAGCTTGTGGTAGAAGTCTGCCCGGAACCGCCTGACAAATCCACCGTCCATAAGTTTTTAATTTAATGTGAGAGGTCTAGTGCGTAAATAAAACATGTAACGGTGCTAAGACATAAGGTTAAGTCAACTTGTGGAAGAACTCTGCCCGGAACCGCCTGGCAAAACCAGTATCCACAAGTGGCAAGGTTAATGTGAGATGTTTAATACATAAGCATATATATAAATATATGAATATAAAAGGTTAGAAATAAATGGCATTAATCTATTACTTATATAGGAAAGGAAAAACCAATGCTTTATTTTTATGCCACGTGTCATTGAACAACTGCTCTTTTCTTCCCTAAACACGTTTTCAATAATCAGTTTCCACAAAATTTTCATTCTCCCTTTTCCAACCAGCTATCGCCTCTAATTGCTCTCGGTATAGCAGATTTCTCCCTCTTCTTAAACAAATCCAATGGGCGATTAGCATAGCGTGTCCTCTCTTAAAATTTTACGTCTGTTCATCGAAATCGCATAGCGTGCACAAATCTTAACCCCAATTTCTTCATCAACTGCACCGTAACCCTAATGAATCATTTCACCTTCTTGACGTGAAAATCAATCGTCGTAATTCAGCATGGTACAAATTTGGTCGGGCAACTTCCTCTACGCCCCTTCTCCTTCGCTCAGCGGAGTTCCCTCTTCCACTATTTCTAACGCCTGAGACATTCGTGGCAACGAATGTTGTTCCGCCTTTGACATTAAGAGCCGATATCAAAACTGGGATTTCCACACTGGTAATTTAGTTTTTTCTCCTTCGTTACGATTTTCTATGCTTGAAACTGTTACTTCGTCCTTCGTCTTCACTAAGATGATATGATGCAGTGTCCCTTACCTTTGCTTCTTGGTATACAATTGAGAAAATATTACTGCGCTGTCACTTTGTCGCCTAAATTTTATGAATGTTGTCGGAAATGCAGTTTAATATAAATTAATTTCTATGCGTTTTCTTGGTCAAGATAACAAGCATCAGTCCACTTTCTGATGTTTGTACCAATAGTTGTTTGTGGTTGCCTATAAAAATGCTTAACTGTTTGTGCAAAAATTTATGTTTTACTTTCTGATGTACAATCAAATTGTGCTATATAAGCTCAATTTTGATTCCCTGCTACACTAATTGCATAACGATAAACAAAACATCTGCTGGGAAAGGCTTTAATTTTATCACCTTATAAGTTATTAGTAATTCAACGTCATCAATAGTTATTTCTTGCGTCAGTTCAGCCTTTTTCCTTCTCAGACATTTCAAATTTATTGCAGCTCATTTTGAATACTGTTATATGTTGTATTTATGTTTGGTAGATTTGAAACCAGTGTCGGTTTGTAGTTCAACCTATCATTCTTGAAGTTAAGGACATGGATTTGCCATTTATAGAAGAAAGTTAGCTATCATATAATCCACTGATGCCAAAGTAATTGCTGGGAAAGTTTTAATTTACACACGCATACATTATAATATAGTAATATGTAAGTTTAGAAAGATTGTCACAGATTCACGCTACCACATTTATGTACTTAATTATACACATTTTTTTGCTGTTCTTTTATGGTTTTGTCTTAATTTAGGCAAGTATCTTCTATTTATGCTCCATGTTCACAACTAATTTATAAACAATATTATTTGAATCTTTTTAGAACCATGTACGGATGAGTTGATTGAAAAGTACTATCATTGAGTACCTTTTGTATCTGCTTTATGTCTAAATTTATTTATACGATATTGCTTGCAATAGAAGTTTGCATTACCTTAAAACATACAGCATGCTCTGAGCTGCATTATATAAAATAACTTAATCCTCTGCAAAATATAGGTATCTAAAGTTACAACTTCGCCACTACAGATTATATATAAGAGTATTGGCATGAAGTAATATGGAAAATTTGAGTTTCTTCTAAGAATATGTTGAGATTATATATAAGGATAGAAAACTTTCGAATTGAATAATATACTTCACACCACATTCCGATTTGTTTCAGTAATTATTTTGAATACTAGATCAAATATATACTTTTTTGACACTCATTTGAACTTCGTGTTTTCTCACCAACCAGTTGTTATACTCATTCTTCACAATTTTTGTTATTGCATGGAAAAGTACTTACCATGCTTTACCATTATTTTTATTCTTATGCATTTACATGTTTACAAAGACTAGATTATATTATTTGACAGAGATAGTTTCACCTTATTACATATATCGTTTAGTGGCAGAGTAATAATCAATTAGCTTATAGATCTCCATGTTTTTCATAGTTTTAAAAATGTCCACTTAATTTTTCCTACCTACTAATTCCAACTATTTTACAACTAACTTTGCAATAAGGACGGTAGCATTAAATCATGTCAATTTGTGAGCAAGTTCGATACATTTAATCAGCCTAACATATGATAATAATATGGGCTTATATTTTTACCAGTCATAGGCATTGCCCTATTTGAATGAATATGCTAAACTTATCCCACTATTGAGTAGTTTTAGTCCCTATAAATTCCAGTTTTTCCTTCTATTGTTAATGGGTAAATTTTATTCATGGTATATAAAGTTGTTTTCCCTTTTCCAAATCATTGTCGCCTCTGATGGCTGTCGGTATAACAGATTTCACCCTCTTCTTAAACAATCTATTGGACAATGGCTTCGATTGATTAAAAATCTAAGCGATCTAGGCTTCGACTGAGTGATTCAATCATTCGTCAATCATCTAATTTTTAAACCCAATCATACGACCATGTTATTCTTGAATTTATCATATCCAAGCCTTAACCACTGAAAACATTAATCCCTCTATTTATCATTCAGTACTTATTAATAAGCCCAAAATATCCACTCATGAAGTCTTCGATTTTCCGTTCATAACCCACTAAACATCCAATATATATCCTTAGACGATTTACTTACGGAAAGAGGTCTTTGGTATTTTGTTGATTGTAAGTCGTCGTAGATTTTAGGTATGACAATTTGACATTTTTTATTTGTTGTTTTTGGGTTTCATATGTTTTGATTTAACTTTCACGCGTACAGTTATACTAAACTGATGGTTGTTATGCATATGCAGATTAAATCCCTTTTTCAAAATTTTCTTTTTGACTGGATATGCTAAACATAAGCTGTTGAATGAAGTCTCTCAGGTGAGTTCTTATTCTGTGGTCGTTTTACTTATTTTGATTTCTGTTGAAAATGCATATGCATGCTTTTTCCTTTTATGTTAACGAAATATAGATATACTTTATACATAGGGGTTGTTTGAGGTTTTTTTTGTTGCTCAATCAATTTTACAATATAGTAAGTACTTTCCATTTGTGCTATTTTTTTTCAAACGTTTTCCACTGAAAATTGCATAACATGGGGTGCAAAATATTGCTTATGTACAATGCCAAATAGATTATATATTTACATTCAGTTACATGCGTTATTCTGCAATATTTATTGCACAGACCAATAGGTCAACTATAACATGCACCCACTATTCTTTCGATAGGCGAGAAACTATGGTTAAAGGTATATGTGGTATACCATATGTTGAATGCTTTATCCTAGAGTAGTAACCTGTCGAGGTTTACTTGAGGCTTACTCAGATTATTTCTCTTTATGCTAACATGAACTTTTTACATAACTTACTTAAATAAGCATAGCAAGCTTCAGAAAAAGTCTATGAAATAGTCAACTTAAGGTAAGAGGCTCTTTACATGATATTGACTAAGCACAGTTCGACAAATCTTCCAAATTTTTAGTTCTGCAGATTTGACAGTATTAAAATTTGAAAGTATATCCAGAAACACATGATAGTGCCTACGAGCTGAATTAAATTTCATATCTGATCAGTACGATTTATGCCATCATATTATACGATAAAAAATGTGTTTACCACACGGTCTCTGATATTTGTAGACTCTGTCTACTAATTAAATAGGAAAAATGAAACTACATCTCTAATTTTGTGACAAGCGTTCAAATTCTAAGAATTTGAGAAAGAGAGGACGTATCAAAAACCCGCCATCACTTATTAGTATTTTTAGTGAAAATTTGCAAACTTAGGTCAGTTTTGAAAAGAATTTTTTCAAACTCAAATAGGGCACTTTTGAAAGTTGTTATGGGAATAGGCTTCTTTTGGCAACTCATTGTTGACTGGGTGTAATCCTTAAGGTGATTTTTAATAAGTCACCCAGCGGCGATTTCTCAAGAGCCACCATAAGTTTTTTTTTTTGAATTTGTTAAGGAGGGAAACCGAACTGCCATAATAAGTATTATTACTTAATACATCTTGGAGATTTTAAAAAAATCACCTATATGAGCGATGTTTCAAAACCTGCCTGAAGGATTCTACCCAATCAGCGTTGAGTTTGCCAAAAGAGGCATATTTTTGTAATACCATTCAAAAGTGGTGTATTTGTGTTGTCTGTTTTACAGAATTGGCCTAAATCCGCTAAATTTTCTTTTTTTGAGTGAATGATTCAGTCATGTCATTCGTTATCTTACTTAACCAATCAATCTGTAAGTTATTCTTAATTTAATCCCTATAATCTTCCCCCTTCATAGTTCTGCAGTTTTTTTTAACTTCACAACATAGTACTGAATATCCTAATATGGCATTTGAAAATTGATACAAAAATTACCAACACTAACACAATCACCAAATGAATACTCACAGAAGTATGACTATGCTCAAGATGTTGATATTTAAATGTGTTTGGATCTTCATGCATTTAGTAAACTCTGAAATAAATAAGCAAGTTGTTGCAAAATTTCAACATATAAACCACATGTAAAATAAATTTTTGTTATGCTGTTTGGACTTTGGATGTAAAGTTTAATAAAAGAAACCAACTAAAGTAATAAAATTAATAAGATATATGTCAATTTGGTAGATCTAAATCAAATCTGAAACACGTTAAACTTCTCTCAATAAACACCAATAAATTCAGGTGTCATATCCTTTACTTTTTTTTTTACCTTTGTATGATACTCAATATGGCTCATCTATTCAGTAGCAGGCTTTAGGGTCCGTTTGATTTTGAACGGGAAGAGGAAAATTAAAGGGGTATTTTGAAGGGTTATTTGAAGGGGAATTATCACGAAAGGGGAATGTGTTTTTTTTTATGAAAGGGGTAAAGTTATTATTTTATTAATTATTTGTATGTGTTTTATTTGTATAGGTATGTATAAAAGGGACAAAAAAATTAGCTATTGGCTTGCGTCAGACGCCGCGTCGGACGCGAAAGCTAACTTTTGAACTGTTCAGCTGGAAGGGGCAAATGGTGTGGACCCCACATCGACGCGTCCGACACGGACGCTAACATTAACTGGCGAGTTTAAAAATCAAACGCTACCTTAAAGCTTAATCAATCATAAAGTGAATAAAAATACTAACTAGCACAACATTCATGTGCATTCCTGTCGAACAATATATCCAACTGGTCCACTATTTACTTAAATGCATTCCCATCTTTATGAATTCAGACAATTGTGAAATAGAATACTTAACCCTCCATATAATTTACCGTACTGTTGTCCATTATATTGGTAAGCTACATATTGGTTTGATGATCAACTCCCCACAAGTACATAGACCTGGTCTTGGTCATGATTCATAATAACTAGCTACTTCGTAACATTATTAGTTGTACAATGATTTTTGTATGGCCAACTAACAAGTGGTCAGTTTGACGTTGTTCACCATGCAGAAAAAGGTAATTTTATTTCTTTCAACCTTCTTCCTCTATGCTTTCAATTGTTTTCAGTTTTAACTTTATTTTATTAGGCTTTAAACACCTTTTTTTATGTGTTGAACATGTTACATTTTGTACAACATGTTTTTTTTACTCAATTTGCATGTTTATGTTACAAAATAGATTAGTAACCATATGTTATAGGATAAAAATGAAGTAGCAAGATGTCTTGAGTCTGACAGGGGCAAATATATTACTTAATTATCATAGCATTTTATAACACGTTGCCCTTAATAAGTTTATGGCTCATAAGTTATATCATATTCTCTTTTTCAATCTTTCATTTTAGCTATTTATGTTGTCGTCTATGACAATATTTATGACACCATATGAATTCATTAGTTATGATAAATAGAATGCATTTTATCATTGCATTGTTGATCAATTTATATATATAGTTAAGTAGGTTGCGTTCACCAAAATACATGTTTGATAAGGGATAGAAATATTTTATTATGCCATTATGCTTAATGGTAAATTTACTCATTACTGTTTTTGAAGTCTCTTGACTCTTTCATTCAATCAACTACTGTTGGATTTAATTTTTTAAATTAAAATAATCCTGATAGTCTATGTTTATTTGATTTCATTTGAAACATTTTCGCTTAATTCTTTATGTAGGAAGAAATGCGTTTTAATAGAAGCTTGGCACAACCCATCGATCAAGCTTATTTATACTACACTATTATTAAAGGTAAGTCTCTTATTATTTCATTAATTTTCAATTTTTTTCGTGTTATCACATTAATCCTTATTCCTTAAGCACCTGGGTTTTCACAGTTCTGTTATTATCTACATAATGATAAGGAATTCAAGCTCATTTTTTTTCTCTTCAATCTAACTTTTCCTCTACCACTTACCCATCTTCATACAGAATAAAACCAAGATTATTTTTCTTTTATGAATTTTTCTTTGCTTAGCATAGTTATTCCAACTTCTTTAATTCTTCAAGTGGATAGGAGGTAAGTCACATTCCATGGATGTTGGGGGTGGATTTTGGATGTTTTGATGACAAAATAACTATGTTGCTTAATCAACCAACTCCTTTCCTTTAACACAACAAAACCTTCTTTTTATGGGTTTTCATTCTACGTTGTTCATGTTTATTTTGGACAACATTTTTATGGCAAATTTGATTTTGATATGTACACTATTAAACAGGTCTTTATTCCTAAGAAATCAGCGATCAAGCGGGGAATAATACTATCCTTATTTGGAATAGTTTTCATGCCTATAAACAAGGTTGAGATCACGTTCGTGGATTGACTAACAAAGTGCTTATAACAGTCCATCCTCTTTAAGATAAAAATCCTAGGTTTTTTTATTGTTCACTACCATTTTGTGGAATTGTTTCATGAAAGTAAATTTATCATTTTATTTTAAGCAACATACCTTTGGTCCAATTAAGATGGCTAAATTTGTTTTGTTTTAATTTGGATGCATTGTCTGATATTAATTTACCAACTTTATTACGTTTGATATTAAGTTAGAAATGTGAGAAGGTTGTGTTGCAGTAGTTCCATCCTTTGAGTTGGACTATTAATGCAAAGTATCACAAACTACTACCTTATCTGATTTCACTTTTAAGTTGGATCCTTTGTGTAACGACACGGGTTTCGCCCGACCTTAATCGATCGCAAAATCGACCAAGACCGTTCAAAATCCGCATACGTTAACTTTGGGAATACAACACATCAGAACAATAACAGCAGACTTTTATTACATCATGATAATATAACATCAGAGTACAGAATATATCAGAGTACATCGAAATTAAAATACAGCGGAAGGAAAATTTACAATAAATTAAATACAGTGCAGTGGAAATAAAATAACTAAGGCAGCGGAAGGCTTCCAATGTTCTGGACACAGCTTTAAGCTTCAATCCAGGATCCTGCTAAAAAGATAAACCTGTGGACACTGCTCGACTGCCCGTGTGGAAAGAGGGCACCCGAGTTTGCAAAAAGGTGGAAACAAACAACGGGTTAGTCGTGGGACTGGTGTGAGAATTCTTAACTAATAAATCACTATTAATAGGGCAAATCCAAAGACCACGCCGCTAATGCGGAACGGGTTTACTCTAATGGATTGCCATGCATAACTTAAAGTAAATCGTAAAACAACGCAATGTTTTTTAGAAAAATGAAATCACCATAAGACTCAGGTCCCATCACACAATGCAACGCACACCAGAGGATAGAGTTTTACCTTATGGTGATCAACATGATAAATACGGCAAATACGAGTTTGATATTATTATTAGTGTGTATATGTTTTAAAAACAATTACAATCATAATGTATCAATCCTAGGAAGCATAGGTACCATATGCTATGCCTCCGTACTAGTAATACAATCAAAACCGAATGGCGCGTATTGGAAATTGGTTTCCATCATGAGTCAAGGCTAGGGAGGAGCTCCTACCGATTCGAGACACTCTAGCTAATGTCTCAGGATTACCCGCAGTTAACCCTTGGAAATGGCAGGGCCGGTCCTCAAATACAGCTTAGAGGATTGGCAATTCCTAAGCACACGTTCCCCGGTCCTATAGGACCTATCCGAGGCGCCTCATTCCATCATCCACATAAGTAAAATGTCAGGGCTGGTAGGTCACTGACACCAATCTAGTTAGAAAGAAACGTGCTGCTCTCCCTGCGTTCCCTTCTCCCGTTTTACACTCCGCCGGTGTGTGAGGCTCGTGAAGTCACGTCATACACAAAGCTATACCTAAACAGGTTATGCTTTGATCATCCCACAAGGCCTGCTTTTCAACAAAGCTTTGATCATATGCATCTTAGCATGCCACATCATCACCCCATATCACACTACCAATCCTTTGCCGAAATATATGAACGGGTGTTAAGCAAGAGAATAAATTCTCCGCCACCAAACATCCATACATTCGACAGAAGATTAATAACATGATATATAATGGAGTACGATGTCAGACACACAATCCATTTATAAGCTTATGCTCTGGGTCTGCGCGAAAGCCAAATCCGTTCAATCAACATGTTCGTTCGGACGACGACCATGACCTTGACTTGGGAGCAAATCAATTCAAAGTCTCAATCGCTGTCCTCCTGAGGGGAAGATTGACGGTCTTCATTAGTCGTCTTCTTCTTCAATTCTCATCGTCGTTTGATTATTTGGAATGAGACTAACTCGGTCTTCCCAAATAATCTTCGTATATATATATGTAAATATATTGAAAACTCTTCCATATCGTTATTTCTAATTTATAACGATTATTTCCTATTTTATTTAATTAAAAATAATTAAATCTTTAATCAACGACGATTCAGGTCAATGGCGATTTTGGCGCTGTTTTCAACCAACTTTGATTTTCACATATCTCAAAATCTAACCGTTGGATTTTGATGTATTATATATCGTTGGAAAGATCTTTCCAACACGGTCCTAACGGTTTCAGTTTTGGGAAAATCCGACGGTCGGATCTCCTTGTATAGTCATTTAAAGATATAATTTCAAAACGCGAACTACCACGCTCGATTCATTTAATTTTAATTATATATATAAATATATATATAAATAATTCGTTTAATTCATCGTTCTTACCTGCATCTCCCCTTTTCCTTTATTCTTTTCTTTTTCCACTTCTTAATCTTACATGAAAATGTAATTTATAATTAGACGGTGAATTATTCCCTTTTATTTTATTTTTATTTCTTTATAATTTACATTTAAATGTAAATTATAATTTATCGCTCTATTTATTCCATTTCATCTTTCAATTATATTATGATTCCATTTACATATATAAAATACTCATTCTCTTTCTAAATGCATTCTCAATCTCAATTACATCTAAAATTTAATTTAATTTTACGATGACATTTCCATTCTATTCACATTATAAATAATGTACATTTCCTACGATGAAAAATTCTCTTTTAATATACATTAAAAATAATGTATTTTTATCCTACGGTATGTTTTTCTTTTTATAATGTTACCTTAACATACAATGCATTTTCTATTTTTATTAACATTGAAAATAATGTTAATTTTCTATCTTTACATTACACATGAAAATGTATATTTTGATACATCGCAAATTCCTACTTTATTTTTACAAAATAGAGAGTAAACCTTGTCATGCGGTGAATTCCTACCTTATTTTACAAATAAAAAGTAAATCTTATCATACAGTGAAAATGCCAACTTACTTTTACAAATAAAAGTGTACATCTTATCATGTGGTGAAAATACTCTAATATTAACATTATAAATAAATGTTAATGTCAATTTCTCTTACAATGTAAATTTCTCTTTTTATACATACATTAATAAAAGCGTGTTAATACATACGGTGCAATCTTCTTTTTAATCAATATCAAAAATAATGTTAAACAATCTTTTCTTTTTATATAACATTAAAATAATGTTAATAAATCATATGGTCATTCTCTTTTAATATTTACATTAGGATAATGTAAGTCAATCTTTCCTTTTCATATACATTTAAAAATAATGTACATTTTTCTTACGAGGTAAATTCTCTTTTGTTTAACATTATAAATAATGTTAATCTTACATACGGTTCAATTCCTTTTTATTAACATTAAAAATAATGTTAAATTTACATACAATGCATTTCCTATTTATTAACATTAAAAATAATGATAAATTTTACATATAATGCATTCCCTATTTATTAACATTAAAAATAATGATAAATTTTACATATAATGCATTCCCTATTTATTAACATTAAAAATAATGATAAATTTACATATAATGCATTCCCTATTTATTAACATTAAAAATAATGATAAATTTACATATAATGCATTCCCTATTTATTAACATTAAAAATATCAGTTTCTTATACCATGTAAGTTTAATCTTTATATTAAAATGCAAATTCAATCTTCTTGTACAATGTAAATTTCCACCCTTCTTATTACATTAACAAGAATGATATTTTCCTACGATGAAAATTATCTTATTTTTAACATTAAAAATAATGTTAATCAATCATACGGTGAATTCTTTTAAATAACATTAAAATAATGTTAAACAATCATGCGGTATTCTTCTTTTTAAATTAACATTAAAATATAAATGTCCATGAGTCATACGATGTAAATCTTCTAACATTAACATTAAACAAAAATGCCAATTATTCATACGATGGATATTTTCCAATTTAACATTAAACAAAAATGCCAATTTCTCTTATTACATATAAAAGTGAATTTATATGCACACAAGTTTATTTCATCACTCTCTTTACATATAAAAAGGAGTTTGTCGCTATTCTTTACCTTAACAAAAATGAATTTGTCATACTCTTAACATTAACAAAAATGAATTTTATCATTCTTTTTTTTTACATTAACAAAAATGAATTTTATCATTCTCTTTACATTAACAAAAATGAATTTTATCATTCTCTTTACATTAACAAAAATGAATTTTATCATTCTCTTTACATTAACAAAAAGGAATGTATATTTTGTTTCTTTAACTTTTGTTCTTCATTCTTCTCTTTTAAAACAAAAATGAACCTTTGTTCTTTTTATTCTTTTTATAAACCAAAAGTGAAATTTGGTTCTTTTCTTTTCTTTCAAAATAAAGATATGTTTTTTTTGTTCTTTAACGAAAATATGGATTTTGTTCTCTTACTTTTTCTTTATAACAAAAATATGTTTTTGTTCTTCTTGGTTACCAAGGAATGTAATTAAAGTTCACCTTTCAATAAGCATAATTTAAATTTACATAAAGGTGAGAATCTCAACAAGTAACTTACATCAAACAAGATGATTTGGGTTTTTTAATTACTTCAACTTAATTCAATTATAAAATTTGAATCCCAAATCTAATGAATATACAAATCTCAAATAAACGAGATTATCAATGAATTAGTCAAACATTCACAGCAACAAATAAACAGAAATTCCTAAATTACCAAATCGCAGATCTATACTGTTACATACATAACAATGATTCAAACCATACCAAACAATCAACATGGAAATAATAATCTATGCAGCAACACATGAATTTCATATAATATGAATATAGATTTCGTAGTGAATTAAATGAATAAATAAACATGTTTTTTTTAAAAATAGAATTCTCACCTTGTTTGGATAAAATTATAATAAATCCAAGAAATGTTCAGAATGTTCCAGTCAGTCACAGCAGGTCCTAATCGTCGTCACGGTTCTAACGGTTCTGAAATTTTCAGAATCGAAGTTCATATGCATTAGTTATCAACGTTTTAAACATACTGGTTTTTAACAACTGCTGCAGCCACGCTTAAAAGCGTCGCAATTTCTGAAATAGAATTTACCTTTGAATTTTCAGTTTTGTTCAGAATTTCAAATCCGGATTTCTCAGCCTGTAGTCGATCGTTTTGGTCGCCGTTTGTTGGACAAGGACCGGCTTGGAGAGGGCTTTGATCGGCCAGAGGTTGGTGGCGTTCGGCGGCTTCAGGCGGGGCCCACGGCGGTGCGACTGGCGGCCGTTTGGAGGGACGGGGCGGCTTCGATAGGCAACGGGGAGGAGCGGGGTTTGTCTGAGATCGTAGAGCTCGGATTTCTCTTCGAAACGTGACCAACGGCGATGGATTTCGTGAATAATTGAGGGAGAAATCAAAGTTTGAAATTTTGAGCCATAATGGGTTATGCGGCGGGTTTCAAACGAAGGAGAAGGAGACTACTGTAGCACGTATTTATACGTGTATTCCTAGGGTATTCTAATTATTATTTTATTTTAATAATTTCAGAAAATAGTGATTTTCCGTCCGAACTCCGATTCGCGCTCAACGACTGTCGAACTTAATGTTTTGACGTCCTCTGAACGCGATGACGCTATTGCCAAGGTCCAATTCTGAAGTTATACGCATGTTCCTTTTATTTTTAAAATAAATCTTTTATTTTTAATTCAAACGTAAATATAATTTTGCCGGGGCCACATACAAAGTCGGAAAAATCCGGAAAAATTATTTTTGGCTTTCTTATGACGATACGATCACAACAAAATTTGTTTCGTTCAATTCTGAGCCTTTTTGAAAAATGGCTATTTTCAAGGCCAGTATATTTAATATTAAAAATACATTTTGAAACAAATATTTTCTGAAACTCGAAACATATAAGTGTTTACTGTTTTTCAATGCAGAAACATCATTTCGAACTCAATGGAAGTGGTTTCGAGTCGAAATTCCTTCGTATGCAAAAAGTAGCATTTTAGACCTATGCAATTTACCCACGACCTTTCTAAAAATTGAATTGGCCATAAATTTTGATTTCCGCTATGAAATTTCGATTTTTCGGATTCGTTGGAAAGATATTTTTAAATAGATTCTAATATTTTTGGTTTCACTAAAATCCGTTAAATTTTGCATCCTGTACGGTCAGTCAAAGTTCAAGTTTGACTTTTCAAACTACCGCGCTATTTCTAACTCTTTTTATAATTAAAAGTAAATTATTCATTCTAACTTCGATTTGTACCAAATTTGTGATCATTATTATTTAAAATAGATTATTTTAAATATCAAAACTCATTAAAATTGCTTAAAATAAAATTTTAAATTGGCCCGAAAATTCAGGGTCGTTACAGTCTCCCCCACTTAAAAACTTTTCGTCCTCGAAAAGGGACGAATCTAAAAGTTGATTAATTAACTAACTAATTTATATATATATATTCTCCATTGGTTTAAATAATTTCATTAGTTGATTAACTTTCAAATATATCACTTTTTTGTATATTCAAAATCATATTTTTCAAAATAAAGTATAATTAATCACAAATACGTATATTATAGGCTTGCTACTCTCAACTCATTCTAGGGCGTTACTAACCCTATCTCTAATGAGTTTTCTCATTCTAGGATACTGCTGATCCTATCTCTAATGAGTATTCTTATTGGATATTACTAATCCAATCTCTGATGAGTCTTTTGTTCAGTTCTAATGAGTTGTACCCCAAAGATTTGAGCTAACCTGGCTCTGATACCAACTGTAACGACACGGGTTTCGCTCGACCTTAATCGATCGCAAAATCGACCAAGACCGTTCAAAATCCGCATACGTTAACTTTGGGAATACAACACATCAGAACAATAACAACAGACTTTTATTACATCATGATAATATAACATCAGAGTACAGAATATATCAGAGTACATCGAAATTAAAATACAGCGGAAGGAAAATTTACAATAAATTAAATACAGTGCAGTGGAAATAAAATAACTAAGGCAGCGGAAGGCTTCCAATGTTCTGGACACAGCTTTAAGCTTCAATCCAGGATCCTGCTAAAAAGATAAACCTGTGGACACTGCTCGACTGCCCGTGTGGAAAGAGGGCACCCGAGTTTGCAAAAAGGTGGAAACAAACAACGGGTTAGTCGTGGGACTGGTGTGAGAATTCTTAACTAATAAATCACTATTAATAGGGCAAATCCAAAGACCACGCCGCTAATGCGGAACGGGTTTACTCTAATGGATTGCCATGCATAACTTAAAGTAAATCGTAAAACAACGCAATGTTTTTTAGAAAAATGAAATCACCATAAGACTCAGGTCCCATCACACAATGCAACACACACCAGAGGATAGAGTTTTACCTTATGGTGATCAACATGATAAATACGGCAAATACGAGTTTGATATTATTATTAGTGTGTATATGTTTTAAAAACAATTACAATCATAATGTATCAATCCTAGGAAGCATAGGTACCATATGCTATGCCTCCGTACTAGTAATACAATCAAAACCGAATGGCGCGTATTGGAAATTGGTTTCCATCATGAGTCAAGGCTAGGGAGGAGCTCCTACCGATTCGAGACACTCTAGCTAATGTCTCAGGATTACCCGCAGTTAACCCTTGGAAATGGCAGGGCCGGTCCTCAAATACAGCTTAGAGGATTGGCAATTCCTAAGCACACGTTCCCCGGTCCTATAGGACCTATCCGAGGCGCCTCATTCCATCATCCACATAAGTAAAATGTCAGGGCTGGTAGGTCACTGACACCACACTAGCTAGAAAGAAACGTGCTGCTCTCCCTGCGTTCCCTTCTCCCGTTTTAGACTCCGTCGGTGTGTGAGGCTCGTGAAGTCACGTCATACACAAAGCTATACCTAAACAGGTTATGCTTTGATCATCCCACAAGGCCTGCTTTTCAACAAAGCTTTGATCATATGCATCTTAGCATGCCACATCATCACCCCATATCACACTACCAATCCTTTGCCGAAATATATGAATGGGTGTTAAGCAAGAGAATAAATTCTCCGCCACCAAACATCCATACATTCGACAGAAGATTAATAACATGATATATAATGGAGTACGATGTCAGACACACAATCCATTTATAAGCTTATGCTCTGGGTCTGCGCGAAAGCCAAATCCGTTCAATCAACATGTTCGTTCGGACGACGACCATGACCTTGACTTGGGAGCAAATCAATTCAAAGTCTCAATCGCTGTCCTCTTGAGGGGAAGATTGACGGTCTTCATTAGTCGTCTTCTTCTTCAATTCTCATCGTCGTTTGATTATTTGGAATGAGATTAACTCGGTCTTCCCAAATAATCTTCGTATATATATATATGTAAATTTATTGAAAACTCTTCCTTATCGTTATTTCTAATTTATAACGATTATTTCCTATTTTATTTAATTAAAAATAATTAAATCTTTAATCAACGACGATTCAGGTCAATGGCGATTTTGGCGCTGTTTTCAACCAACTTTGATTTTCACATATCTCAAAATCTAACCGTTGGATTTTGATGTATTATATATCGTTGGAAAGATCTTTCCAACACGGTCCTAACGGTTTCAGTTTCGGGAAAATCCAACGGTCGGATCTCCTTGTATAGTCATTTAAAGATATAATTTCAAAACGCGAACTACCACGCTCGATTCATTTAATTTTAATTATATATATAAATATATATATAAATAATTCGTTTAATTCATCGTTCTTACCTGCATCTCCCCTTTTCCTTTATTCTTTTCTTTTTCCACTTCTTAATCTTACATGAAAATGTAATTTATAATTAGACGGTGAATTATTCCCTTTTATTTTATTTTTATTTCTTTATGATTTACATTTAAATGTAAATTATAATTCATCGCTCTATTTATTCCATTTCATCTTTCAATTATATTATGATTCCATTTACATATATAAAATACTCATTCTCTTTCTAAATGCATTCTCAATCTCAATTACATCTAAAATTTAATTTAATTTTACGATGACATTTCCATTCTATTCACATTATAAATAATGTACATTTCCTACGATGAAAAATTCTCTTTTAATATACATTAAAAATAATGTATTTTTATCCTACGGTATGTTTTTCTTTTTATAATGTTACCTTAACATACAGTGCATTTTCTATTTTTATTAACATTGAAAATAATGTTAATTTTTCTATCTATACATTACACATGAAAATGTATATTTTGATACATCGCACATTCCTACTTTATTTTTACAAAATAAAGAGTAAACCTTGTCATGCGGTGAATTGCTACCTTATTTTACAAATAAAAAGTAAATCTTATCATACAGTGAAAATGCCAACTTACTTTTACAAATAAATGTGTACATCTTATCATGTGGTGAAAATACTCTAATATTAACATTATAAATAAATGTTAATGTCAATTTCTCTTACAATGTAAATTTCTCTTTTTATACATACATTAATAAAAGCGTGTTAATACATACGGTGCAATCTTCTTTTTAATCAATATCAAAAATAATGTTAAACAATCTTTTCTTTTTATATAACATTAAAATAATGTTAATAAATCATATGGTCATTCTCTTTTAATATTTACATTAGGATAATGTAAATCAATCTTTCCTTTTCATATACATTTAAAAATAATGTACATTTTTCTTACGAGGTAAATTCTCTTTTGTTTAACATTATAAATAATGTTAATCTTACATACGGTTCAATTCCTTTTTATATACATTAAAAATAATGTTAAATTTACATACAATGCATTTCCTATTTATTAACATTAAAAATAATGATAAATTTTACATATAATGCATTCCCTATTTATTAACATTAAAAATAATGATAAATTTTACATATAATGCATTCCCTATTTATTAACATTAAAAATAATGATAAATTTACATATAATGCATTCCCTATTTATTAACATTAAAAATAATGATAAATTTACATATAATGCATTCCCTATTTATTAACATTAAAAATATCAGTTTCTTATACCATGTAAGTTTAATCTTTATATTAAAATGCAAATTCAATCTTCTTGTACAATGTAAATTTCCACCCTTCTTATTACATTAACAAGAATGATATTTTCCTACGATGAAAATTATCTTATTTTTAACATTAAAAATAATGTTAATCAATCATACGGTGAATTCTTTTAAATAACATTAAAATAATGTTAAACAATCATGCGGTATTCTTCTTTTTAAATTAACATTAAAATATAAATGTCCATGAGTCATACGATGTAAATCTTCTAACATTAACATTAAACAAAAATGCCAATTATTCATACGATGGATATTTTCTAATTTAACATTAAACAAAAATGCCAATTTCTCTTATTACATATAAAAGTGAATTTATATGCACACAAGTTTATTTCATCACTCTCTTTACATATAAAAAGGAGTTTGTCGCTATTCTTTACCTTAACAAAAATGAATTTGTCATACTCTTAACATTAACAAAAATGAATTTTATCATTCTTTTTTTTTTACATTAACAAAAATGAATTTTATCATTCTCTTTACATTAACAAAAATGAATTTTATCATTCTCTTTACATTAACAAAAAGGAATGTATATTTTGTTTCTTTAACTTTTGTTCTTCATTCTTCTCTTTTAAAACAAAAATGAACCTTTGTTCTTTTTATTCTTTTTATAAACCAAAAGTGAAATTTGGTTCTTTTCTTTTCTTTCAAAATAAAGATATGTTTTTTTTTGTTCTTTAACGAAAATATGGATTTTGTTCTCTTACTTTTTCTTTATAACAAAAATATGTTTTTGTTCTTCTTGGTTACCAAGGAATGTAATTAAAGTTCACCTTTCAATAAGCATAATTTAAATTTACATAAAGGTGAGAATCTCAACAAGTAACTTACACCAAACAAGATGATTTGGGTTTTTTAGTTACTTCAACTTAATTCAATTATAAAATTTGAATCCCAAATCTAATGAATATACAAATCTCAAATAAACGAGATTATCAATGAATTAGTCAAACATTCACAGCAACAAATAAACAGAAATTCCTAAATTACCAAATCGCAGATCTATACTGTTACATACATAACAATGATTCAAACCATACCAAACAATCAACATGGAAATAATAATCTATGCAGCAACACATGAATTTCATATAATATGAATATAGATTTCGTAGTGAATTAAATGAATAAATAAACATGTTTTTTTAAAAAAATAGAATTCTCACCTTGTTTGGATAAAATTATAATAAATCCAAGAAATGTTCAGAATGTTCCAGTCAATCACAGCAGGTCCTAATCGTCGTCACGGTTCTAACGGTTCTAAAATTTTCAGAATCGAAGTTCATATGCATTAGTTATAAACGTTTTAAACATACTGGTTTTTAACAACTGCTGCAGCCACGCTTAAAAGCGTCGCAATTTCTGAAATAGAATTTACCTTTGAATTTTCAGTTTTGTTCAGAATTTCAAATCCGGATTTCTCAGCCTGTAGTCGATCGTTTTGGTCGCCGTTTGTTGGACAAGGACCAGCTTGGAGAGGGCTTTGATCGGCCAGAGGTTGGTGGCGTTCGGCGGCTTCAGGCGGGGCCCACGGCGGTGCGACTGGCGGCCGTTTGGAGGGACGGGGCGGCTTCGATAGGCAACGGGGAGGAGCGGGGTTTGTCTGAGATCGTAGAGCTCGGATATCTTCGAAATGTGACCAACGGCGATGGATTTCGTGAAGAATTGAGGGAGAAATCAAAGTTTGAAATTTTGAGCCATAATGGGTTATGCGGCGGGTTTCAAACGAAGGAGAAGGAGACTACTGTAGCACGTATTTATACGTGTATTCCTAGGGTATTCTAATTATTATTTTATTTTAATAATTTCAGAAAATAGTGATTTTCCGTCCAAACTCCGATTCGCGCTCAACGACTGTCGAACTTAATGTTTTGACGTCCTCTGAACGCGATGACGCTATTGCCAAGGTCCAATTCTGAAGTTATACGCATGTTCCTCTTATTTTTAAAATAAATCTTTTATTTTTAATTCAAACGTAAATATAATTTTGCCGGGGCCATATACAAAGTCGGAAAAATCCGGAAAAATTATTTTTGGCTTTCTTATGACGATACGATCACAACAAAATTTGTTTCGTTCAATTCTGAGCCTTTTTGAAAAATGGCTATTTTCAAGGCCAGTATATTTAATATTAAAAATACATTTTGAAACAAATATTTTTTGAAACTCGAAACATATAAGTGTTTACTGTTTTTCAATGCAGAAACATCATTTCGAACTCAATGGAAGTGGTTTCGAGTCGAAATTCCTTCGTATGCAAAAAGTAGCATTTTAGACCTATGCAATTTACCCACGACCTTTCTAAAAATTGAATTGGCCATAACTTTTGATTTCCGCTATGAAATTTCGATTTTTCGGATTCGTTGGAAAGATATTTTTAAATAGATTCTAATATTTTTGGTTTCACTAAAATCCGTTAAATTTTGCATCCTGTACGGTCAGTCAAAGTTCAAGTTTGACTTTTCAAACTACCGCGCTATTTCTAACTCTTTTTATAATTAAAAGTAAATTATTCATTCTAACTTCGATTTGAACCAAATTTGTGATCATTATTATTTAAAATAGATTATTTTAAATATCAAAACTCATTAAAATTGCTTAAAATAAATTTTTAAATTGGCCCGAAAATTCAAGGTCGTTACACTTTGAGTTCGCTCTATGCAGTCTAATTTTCAGTTTTACATGCTTCATTTAAGGCTTCAATAATTTATCTTATTTATCCAACTTGACTGTGTCATATCTGATTTCAAAAGTACAAATCAAGTTATTGCAATTGACTAAATTATAGTAAAGATAACGTCACCAAGGGTCCTTAATAATTAGTTTAAGAACTAATTGGCTATATATGTATTTCATCCTTTATATAAAATTTATACATTTAAATTAGGGTACGACTATTTGGACACAAAATTAGACACAAACATAGAGACACAAAGCCTCGACCATTGGATCTTTTTGCCCTTATGTGGAGGAGTGGAAATCAGGGGTAATCCAATGATGAAGATCAGTTGACACCAATTATGTCAAAAATTTGTGTTTAAATAGATTTTCCCTTTAATTTACTATAATTAGTCTATCACCCCTGTATAAAATTATCGTACTCATAAAGGTATTCTTAGTGACTCATTTTGGTTTCTTAAGTCTGTATTAATCTCACAGCAAATAAAATACCAAAAATACCATGTGTCATTTGAGATTGGGACCCTGTCGTGATCTACAACCAAGCTCCTAATGCAACTGATGAGAAATATGAGAAACTCGCCAACGCTACTAAGCAAAAAAATGTTTAAAAGGAAATAACTGGTACAAATAAGTTGGGTGGCAGTACAATTTTGGACCCAAAGAAGAAAATCTATCTCATGAGAGAGTCCTAGATGAGTTCAGGAAAAGCATAATGTAACCTCGGATGGATAAAACACTCACTCAGACGTCTTGACTTACCAAAGAGAAGGTTCAGCTGTACAAAAATATGAAGTAGGGAACGCTATACCAAGTTAGCAAATAATCATCGACACTGAAACTGGTGTTATATTTATGCGGTTTGGTAAAGAAATGTATTGCTTTTCAGGTTTATATACCTGGAGTTCAACTTAGTTGTGTAATTCATTGCTTTGTTTCCTGCACTCAGTTTTTGTATCAGTGTTTGTTATAACAACATGTGGGCATCTACACTATGTATGGTTGCAGCAACGCTTTTCCACTTTATTGTTATAAATCTATTTATGATGATCAATGTTTTAAAAAAATTACATTGTAATTCGTTACATGCATAATTAATTGTAACTTCCTATACCGAACAGTGGGATGGTTCTATATATACATTGTAAATGCTTTTCCACTTTATTGTTATAAATCTATTTATGATGATCGATGTTTTAAAAAAATTACATTGTAATTCGTTGCATGCATAATTAATTGTAACTTCCTATACCGAACAGTGGGATGGTTCTATATATACATTGTAAGTGCATGTCAAGAATGAAAGACTTATACTCCACGAATGGCCATATCTCAACTTTCATCTGATACAATCTTCTAACTGCACGTTCTTGATCTTCCTTTAGTTGCATGTGTATGCGCATCACTACAAACCACATATCACAAGTATCAATTCTCACCAATCTAGATGTACACATGAGTTAGCAATTACATGAAGGAGAGTATCTCATAAGGCTACGATTGTGAATACAAAATCAAAAATGCTTATGCGACCGGAAATCAGTAAGTGAAACACCCCACCTCCGTTAGGGTCACTCTCAAAGGGAATGCCCTAATTTTGGGAGAGGTTTATAAGTCACGGATATACAAGACAGATATAAGAACACATATTTTTGAACAACGGAAAACAACAACTTTTATTTCAATAAAATACGTGTTACACCAACCATACCATAATTGTCTTACAATACTTCAAAAAAAAACATAACATCTTCATAACTGTCTTGATTACATTATTTAAAGAAGCATAAAGAAAACATAAATAAACTGCAAAAGTCCCATAGTTGTTGTCCAAAGCCATAGTCCAAAACAAAAAGATCCAAGCAATACATTCTTTCTCTTCAAGCTGGATATGAAGGCTGGTCAAGCTGCGGTATTCCCTCCCCGTGGACCTTGGGGGAGGGGGGGGGGAACGGAAGAAAAGAAGACGAAAGAAAAGTAGAGTCAGACATAAAGCCTGAGTAAGTCTAGGACTATTCAGTCTATGAATAAAGAACTGGGTATGATAAGTATAAACTAGAAATGGGAAAGCACCATTAACTTAGTTAAGTTGTCTAGGGTCGAATATACTATCGTACCCCATACTAATCTCTGTACCCATATAAACTAGTTCCCAACAGGCACCCCATAATCGGGGTGAAGTGATCCATTTTATGATGATCGGCTCCTACTCGCATAGTTACATGTGTCTTACGGCCCCCGATGTTGTAGTTACCTATGCTAGTCCCACCATGGGGTGTATCAAGTTCCATGGTGGCGGCCCGACACAATCCTAGAATGCACAGGTATGCTACTGGTGCCCAGTGCCTTATTTTTCTGCGCCGGAGTGTGTGCACGCCCGCACCCCGTTAGAACCTACACTGCTGCACCACCGCCGTCGATTTGACCTCTTACAGTCAGCCCAGTAATCGTGCCCCACCCTGCCTAGTTTCAGGGTATCATGATACCTTATAGGGTTACTGCTGAAAAGGGTCCCCCGCTACTAGGTTTTTCTATTTCTAGCCAACATGCTAAGTTGGTTAAGTGTGTTATAAACCTAACCCCCAAATCAGTCTGTTTAGTTTAGCATGTTCCATCTTGATTAAGTATTAATATAATTTACGTAATCCTATCAATCCTGACTCAGCCTTAATTGTCTTATTAAAGCCTTGACCTCTCACATTAGGCAGGTATTGTTGTGGCTGCCTGTTGCCGGTTGGGTCCGGGCAGTCTTACGCCACAACTCAGTCTAACCTCGGGTCCTTATTGGGCTCCATGTTTAACCACCCACATTGGATAGGTATTGTTGTGACTACTGGACAGCCGGGCGGTTCCGGGCAGGTTTACATCACAACTCAATCCAACCTCGGGTTAAACACATCGTATTTTCTACATTTACATATTTTGTCTTTCTTCTTTTTATATGTAAATATTTGCGTCCCATTATTCAAATTCATCTTTATTGGTTAAGATTTATTTATGCCACTTAATTGTTTTTCAAAGTTATTGGCGTGCGTCAAACAAGCCAACACATATGTTCTATATTTTTAACCCAAACGTCATTTCCCCCGTTTTATTCGTTCGTTCCAATGTAAGGTGTGTTGGGTTTAATACTTAAACCCAATTTAGCCATATGAAAGGGGAGGCTATAACATGGTGTTTATAAGGTGACATAAAAAGGGGAGTGTGAACGCATGAACTTGCAACATACGATCTAATTATCATAAGATATGCATATGTGAACTTGCAATTGTAACAACATATAATATAAGCAATACTTAAACATGAATCATTCTATTCACATAATCATGGTGTAAACGAAACATGTAGTCATGGCATAAATAGTACTTAAACATGAACCACTCTAATCATATAATTATGGCATAATCATAATTGAACATGAGTCCTTATATGGTCATGGCATAAACATAATTGATTATGAATCCTATTATTCATATAATCATGGGTTTTTGTCCAATCTATGTAACTTGTAAGGGGATGCAATTCTAGTGTAAATTTCTAATGTAACTTATGTGCCAAAAATATATTATCATATGATTAAGATAACAACATAAGCTTAGAAAACATGTTCTTAACTAGGCATAATAACAAACATAGCTTAGACATGTTCATAAAATTAATACAAGCTTACAACGACGCTTGCTTTTGTCACTATCACAAAATCATGATTTTTATACTTGAACTATGATGCCAATTTCAACATAACCTTCATATGAATCATAATACTTAGGTGAATCAAATTACACTAAAGATGACCATAGAATTTTACATCATGTTGTCATAACAATAGACCATAGACTTGCATGAATTTCAAAATAAACTATTACAACATATAGTTGTTGTTCAACATGAATCTTATACTGGCATTTACCAAATGGGTGTTGTAAATAACTACCACAAACATGTAGTTTTCAATATGAATCATATGCTTGCATAAGTCCCAATAAATATTCCACAACATGTGGTTGTCAACATAAGCCACATACTTGTATGAATCAAACCATAGCATTGCCAAATCGTTTAGAATCAAAATAACATACAAATATAAGTCATTATCGCCATAATTCCATTTCGTTTCCAATGCAAATTGCGTACTTGCAAATATCCAATCGTATACCATAATATTCCCAAATCGTTTTGCATCAAAGCAACATGCAAATATAGATTATTATCGCCACAATTCCATTTCTTACATTACACAAATCAACACAATTATTTAATTCATACCGGAATAGCACTCTACTTACAGCGTATGGCGAATCTTCAATTCAGAAATCTGAATTCTGAATTTGGAGACGCTAATTTTTTGTTGTTGTAGGCGTTGCTTTGATTGATTTGATGTTACTTTAAGCTTTGAATTATCTCCTAGTTGTCTCTCTATTTCTGACGTCTATATTCAGTCTCTCCTCAGCAGCATGACGGTCTCATCTCCATTTTAGTTTATGTGAATTAGGGTTAGCCTTAGGTCCTTTTTATAGAGTTTGTGAATTGATTTAGACCGTCGATGAAGCTTGGTTCAATACTAGCCGTTCGTTTGAAGGAGAGACCAACCAGGAGCTGACACCTAGCCCTAGTGATAAGGCAAGGCTCAGAAAATCGACCAAACACAGACCTGGCCAGCCAGGGTGGGCTGGGTTCGACCTGGCTCAGGGGCCAGGTCGACACCCCAGTCGACACCGTGTCGACTTGGCAATCGACACGGGTTACCCAGGTCGACTGCCCAGTCGACCTGGCTAGCCCCAGGTCGACTGCCAAGTCGACCTGGGTGCTTTGGGCGGGAATTTTCCCGCCTTGGCCAATTGGGCCCGATTTTGAATTTTGAATTAGTTTTTCTGAGCTGTTTTCGTCAGTTCGAATTTTAAACCTAATTCTGAAACTTCCGGAGGCCATATCTTGGTCATACGGACTCCGATTTTCGAAAACTCGGACTCTATTTCGCGTATTTTTCTGAGACGAACGCAATGGCGTATCCCGTTTCCCATAATTCTTTGATTTGAAATTAATTATACTTTAATTTATGAATTCCACGGTTATAGAATACACGGGGTGTTTCATTCTCCCCCACTTAAAAGGATTTCGTCCCCGAAATCTTCAAGTTAGGAAGAATGTATATCCTAACATCCAAACATCCATCTACTCATCCATCAAACACGAGCATCCATTGTCCTTAAAAGACTACTAATGCTTCATGATCATATGCGAAGTGTGTGTGTACATGTACTTATCTAATGCAAAATCAGGCGGTCTACTGATTCAGTTGACCTCCTTAATGCGAATTTTTTAAGTGCTATGAATCCATTATGTATGCAAATCCTCCTATTCATGATTCTACATGAGTGCACAATCATTCATATAAATGAAACATCCATATGACAAAACATTAAAGTTCAACCATATACAAATGCAAACATATATGCATATGCAATATGAAGTGACTGAGCCGATCTAAAACCTAGATTGTGTGTGTATATGCAACCACGAGCAACCACTAGCAATCACTTGCAACCACTTGCAACCATCATCCATAACATGTTTCAACTACATGTTTTCATCCAAAGAGTTTCTACCTACAAGATAGGGTCGAGGAGATATACCTAAAAAAAAGATAGATAAAAGCGCAACTTAAGGAAAAGGAAGGATCAAAGATGTACCCTCGAAAAGAAAAGGGTAGGCAGCGCGTATTTTAGCTTCAGTCTCCCAAGTTGCATCTCCTTCGGCGTCGCTCCACTGAACTTTGACGAGCTTGACTTCGCGGTTGCGTAGCTTCTTCACTTCCGTTCCTAATATGCGGGTTGGAACTTTCCTCACGGTTGCTTTGCGTTCCACTTCAGCTTCTTCTAGGATATTTGGCTCTACCACTTAAGCAGACTCATGTAGACATTTTTGGAGATGTGAAACATGAAAAACGTTGTGAACTCCGGCCAGCTTTTAGGGTAGCTCTAATCTATAGGCCATTTTCCCAATTTTCTCGTTGATAGGGAATGGCCCTACGAACCTTGGTGCTAGCTTTCCTGTGGTTCCAAAACGGACAACGTTCCTTAGCGGAGATACCTTAAGAAAAACTCTGTCTCCAACCTCAAATTCAAGGTCGGTCCTCCTCTTGTTGGCGTAGGACTTTTGTCTGTCTTGGGCCATCTTCATCCTTCTTCGTATTAAGTCTACTTTTTCTGAAGTCTCTCGGATCATATCTGGTCCAAGTATGAGTTTATCAGTAGACTCCCACCAACAAGTGGGCGATCGGCACGGTCTTCCATATAAAGCTTCGAAGGGCGCCATCCCGATGGTTGCTTGATAGCTGTTATTGTAGGCAAATTCCACCAAAGGAAGATGGTCTTCCCATGTCCCTCCGAAGTCAAGGACGCACAGTCTTAAAAGGTCCTCCAAAACTCTGTTCACTCTTTCTGTTTGGCCGTCGGTTTGGGGATGATAGGCTGTGCTCAAGCATAACTGCGTTCCTACTGCTTCTTGCAGACTCCGCCAAAACTCACTGGTGAAGATAGGGTCTCGGTCACTAACAATGCTGGATGGTATTCCATGGAGTCGAACGATTTCCTTGAGGTAAAGAGATGCTAGGGATGAGGCAGTTCTTTTACTTCTGACAGGTAAAAAGTGGGCGCTTTTAGTAAGCCTATCCACTATTACCCAAATGCTAGTGTTGCCTCTCCTAGACCTAGGCAGCCCATCGATGAAGTCCATTGAGATGCTGTCCCACTTCCACTGCGGGACCTCTAGAGGATGTAGCAGACCGCCAGGCTTTTTCTGTTTCGCCTTAACCTGTTGGCACACCATACACTTAGAAACGAATTCTGCCACGTCCTTTTTCATGCCGTTCCAGAAGAAAGTTCTTTTTATGTCCTTGTACATTTTATCTCCGCCTGGGTGTATCATCATCTTGGAGTGATGTGCTTCCCCGAGAACCCTCTTTACTAAATCCCTTGTCTGTGGGACGCATAGTCTTCCGTCTCGCCTTAGCCAACCCTTATCGTCGATGGAGTATCTGTTGAGGTGACTTGAAGTCTCACCCCTAATTAGCCTATCAATCGTTTCCACAAGATGAGGGTCTTCGCTTTGTGCTGTCCCTATTGAGTCCACTAAAGTCGGGCGCACTTCGAGAGATGCTAGCAAACCTGGTACAAAATCGGAGGAAGGCCTAAAGTCGAAGCTGGCTATAAACTCTAGGCTTTGTCTTTCAACAAACAGCGGGCTTAGGGTCAATTTCTTTCGGCTCAACGCGTCTGCCACTACGTTGCCTTTGCCCGGAGTGTAGGAGATCTCGAAATCGTACGAGGCAAGAAACTCCATCCATCTCTGTTGCCTCAAGTTAAGATCTTTCTGCGAGAAAAGATATTTCAACGATTTATGGTCAGTGTAAAGTTCGAACTTCTCACCTAGGAGATAGTGTCGCCAAGACTTGAGTGCAAAGACGATGGCAGCTAACTCAAGATCGTGGGTCGGGTAGTTCTTTTTGTGCACTTTCAACTGCCTCCCGCCATAAGCTACTACCCTTCCTTCTTGCATTAAGACAGCGCCTTGCCCTGTCCCACATGCATATGTATAAACAGTGAACATCTCGCTTCCATCTGGCAACGTCAAAACTGGGGCTGTTGTAAGAGCCCTTTTTAGTCGCTGGAAAGCAAACTCGCAATCCAAGTCCCAATTGAATGCTAGATTCTTCTTGGTCAATTTCGTGAGCGGAGCTGAGATTTTCGAAAAATCCTTTATGAACTTTCGATAGAAACCTGTTAGTCCTAGAAAACTTCGGACCTCAGTTGCATTCCTTCGTGTCTTCCAATCCTGTACCGCCACTACCTTAGCAGGGTCCACTGCTAACCCTTGTTTGGATACTATGTGCCCAAGGAACCTCACTTCTTCTCTCCAAAAGTGGCATTTGGAGAATTTGGCTTTTAGCTGATGGACTCGCAGAGTTTCCATGATTGCCCTTAAGTGCTGAGCATGTTCCTCTTCACTCTTTGAGAAGATAAGGATATCGTCTACGAAGACCACTACGAACTTATTGAGGAAATCTATGAATACCCTACTCATCAGGTCCACGAAGTAAGCAGGTGCATTTGTCAAGCCGAAAGGCATGACAAGCCATTCAAAGAAGCCGTCTGGGGTTCTGAATGCCGTTTTATCGATACTATCTTCAGCCACCCTTAGCTGATGAAAACCGGTCGCTAAATCGAGTTGGGAGAAAACAGACGCTCCTACAAGCTGATCAAACAAATCGTCAATTTTGGGGAGAGGGTGCCTATTCTTTTCGTTAGCTTGTTGAGCTCCCTATAGTCAACACATAGACGGAGTGAACCATCCGCCTTTGTAGCGAACACCACTGGAGCGCCCCATTCTGAAATGCTCCTCCTAATGAACCCCTTTTCTAGAAGCTCTTTAATCTGTTTACTGAGCTCTTTCCTTTCCCGTGGAGCCATGTGTCTAACGGGCAACGCAACGGGCTTTGCATTATCTACAAGGTATATGCGGAAGTCTATCTCCCGCTTCGGAGGCAAGCCCTTCACCTCTTCGAAGACATCCGGATATTCCCGGACCACTCTAACTGATTGCAAATTTTCAACAGAGGCATCTAGCGATTCAAGGTAACTAAGCATAACCGCATACGAGGGATTACAAGAAATTTCCAAAGTATTACCGAGCTGGGTTAGGAGCCTAACAACCCTTTTCTCACAATCAAGGATGGCCCCATTACTGGATAGCCATTCCATGCCCAAAATCAAACCATATCCCGGAAAGCCCAAAACAAAGGCATTACATTGAAATTCTACGCTTAGAATAGAAATTTTCAATCCCAAACAGATCATAGACAAATGAGCTGGGCCCCCAATTGGGTTTGAAACAATTAAGGGGTCCTCTACCATACTAGTTTTTAGGTGTAGAGATTCTACTAAAAGAGACGAGATAAAGGAGTGTGATACTCCAGAATCAAATAAAGTGCGAACGGGGTGATCATAAAGATAAACTACACTTTCTACAGAAGTATTTATACCTCGCTGTTGCAGAGGTGGCGCTTCTAGCACATGAACTTGTTCCCCTGAGGTGGATCCAGCCCTCTGCCCCTGTCCTCGTTTCTTTGGGCAGTCCTTAGCCCTGTGGCCTGTCTCACCGCAAGAAAAGCACCCACCATTCTCCTTGGCCTTCTTTTTCCGGCAATCTTTCACTAAGTGCCCCACTTTGCCACAGAAATTACACTTCCTCTTCTCTTTGTTGCCTTTCCCGCCCTTCTTAAAGTCTGTCTTCTTAGGCTGCAAACCCTCTTTCTTCCCTTGAGAGCTTTCTGCCTTTGTCTCCTTCTTGCCCTTGTCCTCTTCGTTCAGCAACGCCATCTGTACCAACCTTTCATACGTAGCTCCCATAGGTATATGGGTCATGGCCAAACTGTGTAATGGCTCATTCAACCCTTTGACAAAACGGAGAGCCTTCTTGTGCGGGGTGTTGACTAGGTCCAGCCCAAACCTAGCCAGCTCATCGAACTGATTAACATACTTTTTGACTGTCTTGTTCCCTTGCTTAAGAAATAAGAATTTTTCCAACTACAAACTCCTTTCCGCATCTGAGAGAAATTTAGCCTCAAACCTTGCCCTAAAGTCCTCCCATGTTTCCACTGGTCTTTCTGCATTAGTGACTTCCCACCAGTAGGAAGCCTCACCTTTTAGCAACCATTCTGCCAGTTGTACTTTCTGCCTATCTTCTACCTCAAAGATGATGAATAAGTCCTCGGTTTCTTTCAGCCAATTTCTAGCTGCCACGAAGGACTCAGTTCCATGGAAATCCTTTCCTCCCATAGTTTTAAAATCTTTACATATCTTAACAAACGTGTTTCCCCGTGGAGGAGGTGGAGGAAGAGGTGCTGCTACAGCTGGATGATTTCCTGCAGCTGGGGGAGGAGGAACGGTAGGACCTGGCTGAGTGGCCCTTGCTTCTAAGAACTGCCTAAACCAACCAGGTATTGGTACACCCTCTGGCAAGTTAAGTTCTTCGGACATGCTGAAACAAAAATGATAGATTCAAAACGAAGGATAAGAGATAGTACCTATGGGTTTGGGGGGAATTTGCCTTTTTTTTAAATAAAATAATATTTTTATTTTAAAAATGCTTCTTTAAATTTTTTTTTTTGAAAATAAATTTTCAAAACTTTTTATCTTATCTGGTAAACATATGCTCTGATACCAAGTGAAACACCCCACCTCCGTTAGGGTCACTCTCAAAGGGAATGCCCTAATTTTGGTGGAGGTTTATAAGTCACGGATATACAAGACAGATATAAGAACACATATTTTTGAACAGCGGAAAACAACAACTTTTATTTCAATAAAATACGTGTTACACCAACCATACCATAATTGTCTTACAATACTTCAAAAAAAAACATAACATCTTCATAACTGTCTTGATTACATTATTTAAAGAAGCCTAAAGAAAACATAAATAAACTGCAAAAGTCCCATAGTTGTTGTCCAAAGCCATAGTCCAAAACGAAAAGATCCAAGCAATACATTCTTTCTCTTCAAGCTGGATATGAAGGCTGGTCAAGCTGCGGTATTCCCTCCCTGTGGACCTGGGGGGGGGGGGGGGACGGAAGAAAAGAAGATGAAAGAAAAGTAGAGTCAGACATAAAGCCTGAGTAAGTCTAGGACTATTCAGTCTATGAATAAAGAACTGGGTATGATAAGTATAAACTAGAAATGGGAAAGCACCATAAACTTAGTTAAGTTGTCTAGGGTCGAATATACTATCGTACCCCATACTAATCTCTGTACCCATATAAACTAGTTCCCAACAGGCACCCCATAATCAGGGTGAAGTGATCCATTTTATGATGATCGGCTCCTACTCGCATAGTTACATGTGTCTTACGGCCCCCGATGTTGTAGTTACCTATGCTGGTCCCACCATGGGGTGTATCAAGTCCCATGGTGGCGGCCCGACACAATCCTAGAATGCACAGGTATGCTACTGGTGCCCAGTGCCTTATTTTTCTGCGCCGGAGTGTGTGCACGCCCGCACCCCGTTAGAACCTACACTGCTGCACCACCGCCGTCGATTTGACCTCTTACAGTCAGCCCAGTAATCGTGCCCCACCCTGCCTAGTTTCAGGGTATCATGATACCTTATAGGGTTACTGCTGAAAAGGGTCCCCCGCTACTAGGTTTTTCTATTTCTAGCCAACATGCTAAGTTGGTTAAGTGTGTTATAAACCTAACCCCCAAATCAGTCTGTTTAGTTTAGCATGTTCCATCTTGATTAAGTATTAATATAATTTACTTAATCCTATCAATCCTGACTCAGCCTTAATTGTCTTATTAAAGCCTTGACCTCTCACATTAGGCAGGTATTGTTGTGGCTGCCTGTTGCCGGTTGGGTCCGGGCAGTCTTACGCCACAACTCAGTCTAACCTCGGGTCCTTATTGGGCTCCATGTTTAACCACCCACATTGGATAGGTATTGTTGTGACTACTGGACAGCCGGGCGGTTCCGGGCAGGTTTACATCACAACTCAATCCAACCTCGGGTTAAACACATCGTATTTTCTACATTTACATATTTTGTCTTTCTTCTTTTTATATGTAAATATTTGCGTCCCATTATTCAAATTCATCTTTATTGGTTAAGATTTATTTATGCCACTTAATTGTTTTTCAAAGTTATTGGCGTGCGTCAAACAAGCCAACACATATGTTCTATATTTTTAACCCAAACGTCATTTCCCCCGTTTTATTCGTTCGTTCCAATGTAAGGTGTGTTGGGTTTAATACTTAAACCCAATTTAGCCATATGAAAGGGGAGGCTATAACATGGTGTTTATAAGGTGACATAAAAAGGGGAGTGTGAACGCATGAACTTGCAACATACGATCTAATTATCATAAGATATGCATATGTGAACTTGCAATTGTAACAACATATAATATAAGCAATACTTAAACATGAATCATTCTATTCACATAATCATGGTGTAAACGAAACATGTAGTCATGGCATAAATAGTACTTAAACATGAACCACTCTAATCATATAATTATGGCATAATCATAATTGAACATGAGTCCTTATATGGTCATGGCATAAACATAATTGATTATGAATCCTATTATTCATATAATCATGGGTTTTTGTCCAATCTATGTAACTTGTAAGGGGATGCAATTCTAGTGTAAATTTCTAATGTAACTTATGTGCCAAAAATATATTATCATATGATTAAGATAACAACATAAGCTTAGAAAACATGTTCTTAACTAGGCATAATAACAAACATAGCTTAGACATGTTCATAAAATTAATACAAGCTTACAACGACGCTTGCTTTTGTCACTATCACAAAATCATGATTTTTATACTTGAACTATGATGCCAATTTCAACATAACCTTCATATGAATCATAATACTTAGGTGAATCAAATTACACTAAAGATGACCATAGAATTTTACATCATGTTGTCATAACAATAGACCATAGACTTGCATGAATTTCAAAATAAACTATTACAACATATAGTTGTTGTTCAACATGAATCTTATACTGGCATTTACCAAATGGGTGTTGTAAATAACTACCACAAACATGTAGTTTTCAATATGAATCATATGCTTGCATAAGTCCCAATAAATATTCCACAACATGTGGTTGTCAACATAAGCCACATACTTGTATGAATCAAACCATAGCATTGCCAAATCGTTTAGAATCAAAATAACATACAAATATAAGTCATTATCGCCACAATTCCATTTCGTTTCCAACACAAATTGCGTACTTGCAAATATCCAATCGTATACCATAATATTCCCAAATCGTTTTGCATCAAAGCAACATGCAAATATAGATTATTATCGCCACAATTCCATTTCTTACATTACACAAATCAACACAATTATTTAATTCATACCGGAATAGCACTCTACTTACAGCGTATGGCGAATCTTCAATTCAGAAATCTGAATTCTGAATTTGGAGACGCTAATTTTTTGTTGTTGTAGGCGTTGCTTTGATTGATTTGATGTTCCTTTAAGCTTTGAATTATCTCCTAGTTGTCTCTCTATTTCTGACGTCTATCTTCAGTCTCTCCTCAGCAGCATGACGGTCTCATCTCCATTTTAGTTTATGTGAATTAGGGTTAGCCTTAGGTCCTTTTTATAGAGTTTGTGAGTTGATTTAGACCGTCGATGAAGCTTGGTTCAATAATAGCCGTTCGTTTGAAGGAGAGACCAACCAGGAGCTGACACCTAGCCCTAGTGACAAGGCAAGGCTCAGAAAATCGACCAAACACAGACCTGGCCAGCCAGGGTGGGCTGGGTTCGACTTGGCTCAGGGGCCAGGTCGACACCCCAGTCGACACCGTGTCGACTTGGCAGTCGACACGGGTTACCCAGGTCGACTGCCCAGTCGACCTGGCTAGCCCCAGGTCGACTGCCAAGTCGATCTGGGTGCTTTAGGCGGGAATTTTCCCGCCTTGGCCAATTGGGCCCGATTTTGAATTTTGAATTAGTTTTTCTGAGCTGTTTTCGTTAGTTCGAATTTTAAACCTAATTCTGAAACTTCCGGAGGCCATATCTTGGTCATACGGTCTCCGATTTTCGAAAACTCGGACTCTATTTCGCGTATTTTTCCGAGATGAACGCAATGGCTTATCCCGTTTCCCTTAATTCTTTGATTTGAAATTAACTATACTTTAATTTATGAATTCCACGGTTATAGAATACACGGGGTGTTACAGTAAGCAAGAAAACATGGCAGAAGGGGAACTGTTTTATTCTTCTTTCCCGTGAATTGCGTTTAATTCCTATCGCACAATCCAAGATACGGAAAATTTCACCGCAAAATTTTCGATCGTTCTAGCATCGTCCTACAAAATTCTTCTGTTTTGACCCAAGCCACACACGGACGGTCGGGAAAGTCTTAGCTGGCCCGAAGGAATTTTGGGGCTCCATAGTAGTAATGATAGAGTATACGAAAATGACCATGCTCGAAATAAACTCATCCTCGATAAGGGAAGCTGTCTCATTCTTATGCTCGCTATTCTCCTTTGATAATGTTTCCTTTCTTGCTTTTTTTCCTTTTGTACAGGCGAATTTTAAAGTCATGGTAGTAAACCATTACTAACAACGTACAAGGAGAGGAATTCGAGTTAGGGCGTGTAAAGGACATATGAACAAAAAATGATACATATACAAATATATAATAGGACGATTCCACATTAATTGATGAAATAGAATAGAGTTTATGAGTTCCCTTCTAAAGGTGATCTCAACTAGAGCTTTGGTGTACTCAAGCCTAGCATCTCTCTACGGTAGATGTGTCAAATTCTATAACATCAAAGCCTATGACATACTCGAACCTTCAGCCTTTTTTTTAAATCTTTTATACGAAAGGATGTCATATTCTTTTAATATCCATGGATTGTATTTAATTTACAAACCACAAAAAAATCGTTTGCTTAGATACATACAAAATAAACAATACAAAATTATAGCCATTATGCTAAATTGGCAGTCAACACCTTTAGAATAATAAAGAGAATGTTTCTAAAACATGTTAAAAGTGAAAAGTACTTATCAAAATTAGATAACCAAAAAAGTAATTATAAATTTTGACCACAAGTGTACACAATATGCACACTCACTGCCCGTATGCGTAACACGGGTCCCGCACTAGTTATAGTTAATGGAAATGAATGGAATTGAATAAAAGTTACAACGGTAAAAGGATTGGAATGAACGAGGAAAGATAGTAACCTATTACAAATAAATTATATTAATGAGAATGTTATAAAATAGGTAGGCTTGTCCTAGGGACAAGTGGAAATTATAACTTAGGTTATAATAAATGATAAAATGGAATAACTTATGTAATAAGATAAGTTGTACTTAATCGTAAATTAAGTTACCTGTGAGAACGAGAAATTGAAATATGCTGATAAGGACAACATAAGTTATATTTATGGAAAGGAAACTTATTAGTAAACCTTAGTTAAGAGAACTAAGTTAATAAGTAAACAATGATAAGTTGTATTGACAGTATAAGATGGAATTATGATTAAATAAGAAAGAATAAGGAAAACTTGTGAAATGAAATAAGTTATATTCAATCATAAATAATAAGTGACATGTTAAACAGAAAACATGTGAATTGAGATATACTTGATTACTTATTAAGTAGAACATGTTATTGTAATTATGAAATCAAACAAGAATATAAAGGGATTATGGAGTACAGACCTTGGATCACAATCTAGAGAATAACTTGTTATGGGCTTATTAATATATTTAAATGGATTAAGGTATATGACTGAAATTAATAAGCGAGAGGAACTTGAATAAGAAGTCAATGTGAATGGGAATAACCAAGTTAAATGGAAACCCAATGAGGTCGGGCAAGCGCATAATTGAATGTTCAGACAAAGGGTCTAATAGCATATTAAAACAAGGCGATTAGACCAGTCCACACGTTTAAGGTAAATAACCCAACGGGGTAAATCATCGTGGTATCATGAGGCACAAGAGGAGCGCACGTCCATCTGATTATTCTGTTAGCACCAAAGGACTGGAAGGGGAAGAACGCGGCTTCGTGAGACGCATAAGGTGCTTTTGGTAGTCCTCTGTGTGGTGGCAGATGTTTAGGTTATGCTCGCAGAGGTTGGGTCTGTGCGTTACTACCGGGTGGGTGGGCCTTGACCGCAAAAGTAGCTTTGCAGTCAGAATGCTGTGACGAGGTGACTGTTAGCCTACTTTGTGAACTAGGCTACACAAAGATTAAAAGATCAAAAGAATGAAGAATGTTTTCTCATTTAAGTCGGATTGGATTTCTTTTGACAAGGGCAGACCATCGCAAAGCAAAGAAAGAAAGAATACAGGTCGAATCGGATCGGAGGGGACAAAACCGATCCGATCCCCAGGTTGCTAGCACCACCGATCCGAACCCAGAGTCACAAAAGTTTCACTCCACGTATTCCTTAATATTCGGAGCTGTTATACCCATGTTCTCCCCACGTTCGCCACTAACCTGATGCGTTGTTGCCACCGTATTCCATCTGAACCCGATAATAATGGGATGGATGCCATGTGGATCTGAACCGAAGCCATCCCAGGAGCACTTTCCACCTATAAATACACCATCAAGGGACATTTGGAAGGATCTTTTGGCATCTTGAGAACTCAAACTCCTTTGCTTATCTTAATTTCATCAACTAATTCAGATTACAATCACCTTTTGAAGCATACTGTGAAGGAAATTGAGTGAATCAATACATTGTATGAGTGAAAATTGAGTGAGAGTTATCGTTGTACTCGCATTCAAATCATCAATTCAAAGAGTAGAAAGTTGACGTAGGCTATTTAACGCTGAACCACTATAAATTGTGTGTTTTCTTTGTTTTTTTATTTCATTTCAGTAGAATTATTACTCGTTTGGGTGTTAGAGCCAATTTTGGATCTAACATTTTGGTACTTTCACTGGGAATTTTTGAATTCTCCGCTTTTTGGGATTATCATTCTACTATTTGGACCTTCAAGTTCAAAGAAGTTAATCCTCTGTTTTTGACACCTTTAACTACCTATTGGTTAATTGATGAAGAATTGGAAATTATGGCCAAAGGAAAAGGCAAAGAAATCCAAAGTAGTCGAGAGAATGAAGTTAATGAAGATCAGCAAACAATGGTCGTGACGAGGTCGCATGGTCAAGACTCTGGAGCAGGCCGCTCCGGTTAGGAAGGTCTGAACCGAACAGAAGACACCAATCCGAGCCGACCTAATGATGCAGAGGTCGCCCACTCTCCTCATCCAAACCGGTCCGGCCGTATCACTGTGCTCCAATCCGACCCGAATCAAAGTGAAGCTGGAACTTCTACTCGAGCTCCTACCAAAGCTCTGATTCCAGCCGCTATGACCAATGATCAGCCTGATGCATCTGCACCCTTCACACAAGGAGATTTTTCATGCTTTCTTGAAATGCTCCAGAGTACTAAGGAGGCATTAGAAGCCCATAAGTGTGATAGTCTTCGCATGCAAGAGAACATGATCACCATGAGTAGGGAACTCAAGGAGCTCCAGAGGCAAAAGACACCTTCCCCAACACGCCGCCTTGCTGCAGATTATTCATCATGTTCAGATGAGGGACACCCTCATGAAAAAAGGCCGCTTGAGCGACCTCAGAACCTTGATCAGTTAACTTTTGGATCTTTAGGATCCCGCGAAGGCGCTGCTCGTTTGTTAGGGCCTGATGACTCGAGCTTGAGAGAGCCTATGCTGTTGCCCATGCGTGGATCCCACGTTCTACCCACGGATCCTAATATTACTAATCCTACACAACAACAACTTCTCCAGCCCCTTCCTCCTGAGATCGACCGGGAGCGTAGGGAGCAATGTAGAGCAGCCGCCGCTAGAAACATGAGGTTATCCCCTAATCAGGAACCCAGAGGTAATCCGAATATCAGACCTAGAGAACCTGTGAAGACATTAACAAATGTTGATGTGTTGGCAATGGTGCGTCGGATTATGTCCGAAAGCCGATGATACACTAATGAGGACTGGGGCCTTGAGCGAAGTCATACCTCCTCACAGATGATATATTGGACTTCCAGTTCCCTCGGCGATTCCACTTGCCATAAATGGATCGATATTCAGGGAGAACGGACCCAGGGCAGCATCTGATGAGGTATGCATGGTTAATGAATGCTGTAGCAGCTCCAGACGCTATAAAATGCAAGGCCTTTCCGATTTATCTAGAAGACGTGGCATTAATGTGGTTCACCCGACTCCCTCCACGGTCAGTATCAAATTTCACAAAATTAAGTGAGCGCTTTATGAACCAGTTTCGACTTCACGCCCGAAAATCCAAAAGCGTCATAGGGTTGTCAAAGATTAAACAAGCTCCGGGCGAATCTCTGAAATCATATTTGGACCGCTTCAACCTGGCTGTCACTGAAGTTAGTGACCCTCGTGAACCCACTATTCTGATGGCTTTAATAGATGGAGTTGACCCGGACACAGAATTTGGGAATTATCTATCCGGGAAATCGCCCCCCACTAGGGAATTGTTCTACGAAAAGGATAATATTCGGTTAAGGTGAGAAGAAGCTCATGCAAATAGGAAGAGAAAGTCCGAAGGGGCCTCGAGGGAAGGTGTCCAAAGTAATGTTTCTGTGAAACAATCCGGAGATAGTTCAGGGAAGGTTGAAGTGAACGTTGGCAACCGGAATGGAGGTAGTAACAATAAGAATGGAAATGGCAATAGGAGGAGTAGGAACCGAGGGAAAAATTCCAGCAAAAGACCTCGATTCCAAACTTTCGAAAACTATTCCCCATTAAATGATACCTTGGAAAACATTTATTTGGACACATACAACATATTGCAATACAAAAAGCCACTACCCAGAGACTCCACTGAAAAAGAGATCGCAATGGGAAAGTTTTGTTTGTTCCATGGAACCCATGGACATTCCACCAACGAATGCCGTCATTTGAGAGATGTAGTTGAAAGATTGCTACAGGAAGGGAAGTTAGATGAGTACAAGGTAGCCCCAAGGGATAGGGGGCAAGGGGGGCAAGCCCCGGACAAAAACCAGCCTACTTCTAAACCCACAACCCAGCAGAAAGGTAAGGGGATCGTTATCAATACTATTATAGGCGGACCCCACCTAGCTAGCCGTAATTTCAAAGCTATGGATCGGTACGTCAATGCCGCCAAGACTTTGAGGTAGGAGAATGTAGTAACCTCGAAGACATTACTCTAGTAAAACAACAAAAGACGATGTCAGACGATGTCATATTCCGTAGTAGAGATGACACCGGAATTCAATCACCAACTGAAGACCCACTGGTAATTACCATGACCATCAGCCCTGCCTTAGTCCATAAGGTGTTGGTGTACGATGGAAGCTCAGTCAATATCCTCTTCAAGAAAGCTTTTGAACAAATGAGACTCGAAGCAAAAGATCTAAAGTCCTGCAAAGCACGGATACGGGGCTTCAATGGGACGTCAACGGCTCTGATGGGCTACGTAGAATTACCAGTGACATTAGGACAGGGAGATCGCCAGAGAGTGAGGATCCTGCCGTTTGTAGTTTTGGATATAGAGTCAACCTACAATGCTTTCCTAGGACGAACGACCCTCGCCGAGTTTAGGGCATGTATTGCACCTTGGTGCTTGCTGCTTAAATTCCCGACCGACGCAGGAATAAGGGTAATTAGAGGCGACCAAGCTACGGGACGAGCTTGTTACATGACGGAGTTGAAGATGCTAATGAAGGGGTTGAATATTGAATCTAAGGACGATTCTCCCCCTTCGATGGAAAACTCAGCATAGCAATTAAGGGGTCCAACCCCAAGAGAGTCTCCCTTAGATGTGCTCGAGGATATAGATCCCAGAGAGGATAGAGAACCCGAGGATAGAAAGGCGACTCCCAACGAGACAACAATAGATATACCTATTGATGAGATATATTCGACAAAAGTACCAAAAATCGGCTCGCAGCTAGATCCAATTCGAGCAAAAGAGTTGGCTGATTTCTTAAGGGAAAATTTAGATGTGTTTGCCTGGACTCACGCTGACGTGTGTGGGATTTTGCCTGCTATTATGAGCCACTCTTTATGCATTAATCCAAAGCACCCTCCGGTCAAGCAGAAGAGACGGATGTTAAGCCCAGAGCGGTCAGCAACTTTGAAAGAAGAGGTAGAGAAATTAAAGGATAATGGATTCATTAAGGATTCGAAATATCCCGACTGGATATCAAATCCTGTCCTGGTCAAAAGTGGCGTATATGTATTGACTTCTCTGACTTGAACAAGGCTTGTCCGAAGGATAGCTTTCCTCTTCCTAGGATTGATCAACTAGTAGACTAGAAGGCCGGACACGAGCTTTTATCCTTTATGGATGCCTATTCGGGGTACAATCAAATTCCCATGCACATACCAGATCAGAAGCACACAAGTTTCATCACAGACTTGGGGTAATATTATTATGTGGTAATGCCATTTGGATTAAAAAATGCAGGAGCCACGTATCAGCATTTGGTCAACTGCATGTTCTATAATCAAATCAGGAAAACCATGGAGGTTTATGTGGATGACATTCTTGTGAAGTCTAAACAATCTTCCGACCGTACAAGGGACTTAGCCGAAATGTTTGCTATTCTTCGAAGATATGGAATGAAGTTAAACCCCCTAAAATGTTCATTTGGGGTCGCATCTGCGAAATTCCTTGGGTTTATCGTGAGTTCTCGAGGGATTGAGATAAATCGTAGTCAAATAGCAGCAATAAGGAATATTGAAGAACCACGAAAGATTAAGGATGTTCAAAGCCTGGCTGGAAAAGTTGCTGCATTGAGCAGGTTTATCTCCAAAGCCACAAATAAGTGCGTACCTTTCTTCGATCTGATAAAACAAGGAAAACAAAATTTTGAGTGGACTCCTGATTGTGTGGAGGCCTTCCAGAATCTATTAGACTTATTTGAAAAGCCTCCAATATTATCAAAACCCGTGGAACATGAGGATTTGTTTGTCTACCTAGCGGTATCATCTCATGCCGTCTGTACAGCATTGGTACGTGAAGAAGATAAAGTCCAGAGGCCTGTATACTACGCGAGCAAGAAGCTAGCTACAACAGAACATAATTATCCGAAGATAGATAAACTTGTTTATAGCCTCCTGATTGCTTCCCGCAAAATTCATCATTACTTTCAGGCTCACCCGATAGTTGTATACACCGATCAACCTTTAAGACAAGTGTTGCAAAAACCCGAAGCATCGGGGTGGTTACTTAAATGGAACGTCGAGTTGATTCAATTCGATTTAAATTTTCAGCCACGGAGATCAATAAGGGGGCAGACATTGGCCCACTTATAGCCGAATTCACAATTCCCGAAGAGTAAACTGTAGGTGACAAGGTGGTTACTTTAAACCAAGAATTGGAGCTTAGTCCGTGGAAGTTATATACGGACGGAGCCAAAAATGATTGAAGGTCCAGTGCCGGAGTTGTTTTAATAACTCCTGAAGGACGATCTATTTACTATGCATTGCGATTAGAATTTGCTGCTACTAATAACGATTCCGAGTATGAAGCCCTAATTGCCGGGCTGAAACTCGCCAAAGAACTAGGGGTGAAGACACTGGATATATGCTGCGATTCCAAGATAGTTGTATGTCAGGTACGGGAGGAGTTTGTTACTAAAGGACCTCGACTCGTTACTTATCTTAAAAAGGTAAAGGAGCTGTTGGACAATTTGGAGCATTATAACATAACGCATATTTCAAGAATGGAGAACCAGAAAGCAGATCGATTGGCAAAACTAGCAAGCTCTGATAACCCCGAAGAAACTGAAATTGTTCCAATAGAGGTTTTGGAATCACCGAGTTTCAACCTGATGGAGGTGGAACTAGCCTTAGAAGTTGATCCAGAGAGAGAATCATGGATGACACCGATCAAGAATTTTCTCAAGAGTGGAACCCTCCCGTTGAAGAAAAGTGAAAGATGAGCTGTAAGACGTAAGGCTGCAAGATACGTTTTACAGGATGTCATCCTTTATCGCCAAGGGTTTTCAATGCCCCTACTACGGTGTATCGCACATGACGACATCAAACGTGTACTACAAGAAGTACATGAAGGTGAGTGTGGGGACCATACCGGGGCCAAACCCTAGCAAAGAAAGTGTTGCGGTATGGATATTTTTGGCCTACCGTGAATAAAGACGAGGCTGATTATTCACGACGCTGCGACAGATGTCAAAGATTCCCCAAAATTCCCAGAGCACCTTCGACTCAGATCAAGTCGATGGTAAGACCATGGCCATTTTCCATGTGGGGAATTGATATTATTGGAGTGTTACCTATAGCCAAAGGGGGAGCAAAGTACGCGATCGTCGCCGTGGACTATTTCATGAAATGGGTGGAAGCTGAACCTTTAACAATGATCACGGCGAGAAAGGTGATTAGTTTTGTGGTCATAAACATTATCTGTCGATTTGGGATACCAAAGACCATCATAACTGATAATGGGACACAGTTCGACAGCGTCGAATTTAGAAACTTCTGCCAGAAGTACAAGATTGATAAACGATACACCGCTGTAGCTCACCCACAGTCAAACGGCCAGGTCGAAGCAATAAACAAGGTCATTAAATATATTCTCAAGAAGCGGTTGGAGCAGGCCAAAGCCAAGTGGGTAGATGAGTTTCCACTAGCTTTGTGGGCCTACAGGACAACCTTTAAGACGACCACTGGCCATACCCCTTTTTCACTCTCCTTCGGGTCAGAAGCAGTAATCCCGATAGAACTAGAAGCCCCTTCTCATCGAGTCGCATACTATGATCCGATGACGAATAGAACACTCCTCCTAGATTCTCTTGATATGGTTGAAAAAAAAAGAGATGAAGCAGACTTGCATGCCTCAAGACATCGATATCAAGTATCATGTTATTATGACCGGAAAGTTCGCTTCAAAACCTTTGAACTAGGAGACTTAGTATTGAAACGAGTCTTCCCACCTTCAACCCAATTGGGTCCGAAATGGGAAGGCCATACGCCATCCAACGGAAGCTGGAAACAGGAGCATTCAAGCTAACGACCGTGGATGGTGAAGAGATTCCCAGAGCTTGGAATGCTCAGCACTTGCGACGATACCTGTAACACCCCGAATTTCAGTTAACACTGATATTCACTAATTACAGAATTAATAATCTCAGATGTGAGAATCAGGGGAAACAGGTTACGTCATTGTGTTCGTCTCGGAAAAATACGCGAAATAGAGTCCGAAATTTTGTAAATCGGAGTCCGTATGACCCGGTTAAGGCCCAAAGAAGTTTTCGGGAAATTTGAATTTCGAAACATGCAGAAATGGGGGCCAGGCGGGAAAAATCCCGCCCATCCAAGTCGACTTGGCTGTCGACAGGGCTGTCGACTTACCTGTCGACATGCCTGTCGACTTGGCTGTCGACAGGGCTGTCGACTTGCCCTGTCGGCTGATTCTGGCCTGGGTGCACCTGGTTGAGTTTTGGGCTGGGTTGGAGGGCTTGGGACAAAATCTGACGGACCTAAACTAACCTAGGGTTAATCTGAGGGTCTAAAACACATCCTAATCCTATAAATAAGACCCTAAGCTAGCCCTAAATGATCATAATCCTATCCTCTAACTAAACTATGCCAAAATTTTCTATGATCATTGCCTCCACTCAAAACCCTAGCCTCCATCCTCTTTCTAAACTATTTCTATGAAGGCTTTCATGTTCATACAAGCATTTTTATGTTGTATGAGTGATCATTAGCTTGCATTCATCATCAAGTTGCAAGCTTTATTTTCAAGGCTAGAGTTTTTGGTGATTTTTGGCAAGGGTTTGCTTATTGGAGTTTAGTGGTGAGTTTCTATAGCCTTAATAATCAATTGTTAAATTGATTATGATAGGATATGATAAGATATGGCTATGTTTGTGGATCAATGTGTTTATGCAAGTTTAGTATAGTGTATGTTGTGTGTTTTGCGAGTTTTATGCTATATGTTATGCAAGTATAATGCTATGTTTTATGATGCTCATTATGCAAAACACTATGTTGAACATTGATTCATATGTAACATGTTATGCAAGCTATATGTGAGGTTATATGCAAGTTCATATGTAACATGTTATGCAAGCTATATGTGAGATTATATGCAAGTTCATATGTAACATGTAATGCAAGTTATGTGCATGATTATATGCAAGATCATATGTAACATGTTATGCAAGTTATGTGTTTGGTTATATGCAAGTTATGTGCATGATTATATGCAAGTACATATGTAACATGTAATGCAAGTTATGTGTTTGGTTATATGCAAGTTATGTGCATGATTATATGCAAGTTCATATGTAACATGTTATGCAAGTTATGTGTTTGGTTATATGCAAGTTATGTGCATGATTATATGCAAGTTCATATGTAACATGTTATGCAAGTTATGTGTTTGGTTATATGCAAGTTAACATGTGACATGCTATGCGAGTTCACACCTTTGTATGACATAAGAATCATATGCAAGTTACCCCCTTTGTGACATATGTGCTTCATGCAAGTTTGGGTTAAATGCTAGTTGGGTTTAATGTATGCTCATATATGCAATTTGACACCTTTTAAACCCATGATAAAGTTATATGCTATGTTGGTTAAACCCATGACATTTGTGATGAATCTTCCCTTTATTATGTCATGTTATGAGAACGAATTACGTGGGGAACGATGGGGTTAATATGCATGTTAATAAAATGGTGTGAAATGGGTATGCTTAAGCATAACATAATGTGAATGGACATAATTGGGAATTTACCTATTAAGTTAGGTCTACCCATATTATGGAATTGGGAATTTACCTATTAAGTTAGGTCTACCCATATTATGGAATTGGGAATTTACCTATTGAGTTAGGTCTACCCATATTCTTGAAATTTGTAATTAATTAGGGATAATTAATACAAATTATGGGGATGATTAATTAGGTGTAATTAATCGACTAAGACACGAGGTTGGACCCTTTTGTAGCATGAGACTGCCCGGAACCTACCGGCAAATCCAGCGGCTACAAATGATTGGCCCAATGTGAGAGGTCTTAGTCATAAACTAAATACGTGACAAGTGTAAAGACTTGAGGTTAGACTCTGTTATGGTGTAAGGCTGCCCGGAACCAACCGGCATATCCAGCTGCCATAAAAGACAGTCTAATGTGAGAGGTCTTTACAAAGGTTACGATCTTAATTAATTAAGAAACACTTAACCAAATTAGCATGTAGTGAGGCATGAGTGGTTAAGTGGGTGCCTTGGGTGGCATGTAGTAACTAGTGGGGATGCCTTGGGTGGCATAAGGAAACTAGTGGGTTGCCTTGGGTGGCAATAGAAAATACGATTAGAATACTTAACCAAAGTGGAACATGTAATTAAACATGATTAAAGGGTTAAGTAAGTGCCTTGGGTGGCATGTGGGAATTAAGTAAGTGCCTTGGGTGGCATGTGGGAATCAAGTAAGTGCCTTGGGTGGCATGTGGAAATCTTGTGGGGGCCTTAAGTGGCAATTGAAATATGATTAAATGACAAGCTTAAGTAGTAGCTTGTGGGGGCCTTAAGTGGCAATTGAAATATGATTAAATGACAAGCTTAAGTAGTAGCTTGTGGGGGCCTTGAGTGGCAATTGAAATATGATTAGATGACTTAACCAAACCTTAACATATAAGTGGGCATGATTTTAAAAAGGGGTTAAGTGGGATGCACTAGATAAAATGACAAGCTTAAGTAGTAGCTTGTGGGGGCCCATTTCAACCAATATCCCAAACGTATCTTTGTGGGCTAGACCCAAGTCGAGGACGGGACATGCATATTGGGCTTGACTGTAAGAGGCCAAAACGGGGTAGCGGTGGCAACGCAAGTCCAACGGGTTTCATATGCGTGTGTGGACCCGGGCTGGTAAGTAAGACGTTGTTGCATCGTGTAGGTATAAGCCGTGCACCGTTGATATTATCAGGTTGCCACTTTGGGGAATGATACACCCCACTGTGGGGCCAGCACGGGTATCTACGTTAGGGAGCCGATCGCTTGGGGAGTAGTGGGTACACCTAGTGGAGATAGGGGCAGACGACACCTATGTAGTCAGCTAGGGGTACACGAAACTACTATTAAAAATTACTAAGTACACTTAGTGGGATCAACCTTAAGTAGGAATTACCCTTGGGTGGGTAGAACTGGTGTGGTGCAGTGTAGGAATTACCCTTGGGTGGGTAGATCTGGGATGGTGCAGTGTAGTAATTATCCTTGAGTGGGTAAATGCGTCTTTTCGGTTACCTTAGTATATCCTGTGTTTAGTTGGCTACTTAGTGTAGTCATTATCCCCAGAGGTACCGTACCTTGTTTATATCATACCCTAATTACTTTAATGATTGTATTGTTAAGGTTATAGGACTCGCTCAGACTTATGTCTGACCCCGTTGTTTTTATCTTTTTCCCAACCCTCAGGTTATCAGAGTGGGCCTAGCACTATTGGGCTTTGATCAGACTGCTTTATCTATCTTTTGGAGCTTGGACCGTGGATGTAAAGCTCAGTTTATCTTTTCTATTATGGCTATTAAGTTATGTAGTGGGATTATGTACTTTTGTTTTATCAGGATGGATATTATGTACTTGACTCTTGTTTATGGTTTTGGTGTAACCAAACATGTTTTACTTTTCGCTGCAATGAAATGATGTTTTAAATTCTCAAGTATTACTTATATCTGTCTTGTTGTAATTTTTCTGTTCTATATTCACTTAAAATACTCCACCGATGTTATGGCATTCCCTTAGTGAGTGACCGTAGCGGGTGTGGGGTGTTACACGTGGTATCAGAGCTTAAGGTTACCAGAACAGATAATTTTTTTAGAAAAACTATTTTTCTAAAACATTTTTCGAAGAAGTATTTTCAAAAGCATGTCTTTTAAGAGAAAAGTTTTTGAAAGAAAAACATAATCCCCAATAGCCATATCTCTATCTTTCGAATTCTCCGTTTTGAATCTCTTCCTCTCTCGTTTTGAGTTTCCCCTCCGTGTATAGATGATCTTTCTAAGATAGATAAGAATGGAAAACCACTTCAAGGGACTTAGACATTTGTCGGATTAGAAGCTGGTTTAAGAAGGAGGAGGACTTGTAGGTACCTATGGGATAGACGATGGGAGGAAGGCTCAAATAGTTGTTTGGTTAATGAAGGACGAAACCTCATTGATGGGAGGTTACGAGTGGAGAATGGGAAGAAGAAGGCTAGTAGTTATCCTTTTTGGAGGAATAGGACACCTTATTAGGATTGTCCAAGGAGGCAAGGGAAAGGTACGGAATCTCCTGGAGGGTAGTTGTATTCCCTCACTGCTAGTATACCAGATGGGGATAGGACCGTCTAGGTTGGAATTTGGATTGCTTTATTATCCGGTTCGAACTTTATTTAATTCTGACGCATTGAGTTCGTTTATCTCATCATTGTTAGTTGAGTCACTGCACTTAGACACCAGTTTAGTAGATGATCCCTTAGTTGTTTCAAACCCAATTGGGGCTCCATGATGTGTTTGGGTTTGAAAGTTTCTATACTTAGCGTTGAGTTTAGATGTGATGCTTTTTGGGCTTCACGGGCTATGGGGTAGTTTTGGGCATGGACTGGTTATCTAGTAGGGGTGCCGTTCTTGATTTTGAAGGGAGAGTTGTTAGGCTTATGACCCGCTTGGGTAACACTCTCGAGATCTCTTGTAATCCCATGGAATCTGTTATGCTAAGTTATCTAGAATCGCTTGACACGTCGGTCTAGAGTTTGCGATCTGTTAGAGAGGTCCGGGAATACTCGGATGTGTTTGAGGAGGTGAAGGGCTTACCTCCGGAGCGGGAGATTGACTTCCGAATATATCTGGTAGACAATGCCAAACCAGTATCTTGGCCAGTGTGCCACATGGCTCCTCGTGAGAGGAGGGAACTCCATAAGCAAGTAGGCGATTTGCTTGAGAAGGGGTTCATAAGACGAAGTACATCGGAGTGGGGTGCTCCAGTAGTTTTTGCCACGAAGGCGGATGGGTCCCTCAGACTTTGTGTAGGCTAAAGAAATCTAAATAAACTCACAAAGAAGAATAGACACCCATTGCCGAGGATTGATGATCTCTTTAATCAGTTAGTTGGCGCCTCAGTATTTTCGCAGTTGGACTTAGCCACGGGGTTTCGTCAGTTGAGAGTGGCTGAGGATAGTATAGAGAAGACTGCCTTTAGGACTCCGGATGGTTTTTTTATGAGTGGCTGGTGATGCCATTTGGTTTGACGAACGCCCCCGCATACTTTATTGATTTGATGAGAAGGGTGTTTAGGGAGTACCTAAATAAGTTCGTGATGGTCTTTGTAAATGACATCTTGGTCTTTTCTAGGAGCGAAATAAGTTTTTGTATGTGCTCAATAGGTTGAGCAAAGCCAGTTATGGGATAAACGGTGGTTTTGGAGCGAGACTGGCAAGGACATCCAGAGTTGGACAAGGGCTTAATTAGTTAGCCGTTTTTACTAGTATCATCTCACGTAGGTCGTTTGAATTCGAAGGAGGTATCCCTTGGGTGTTTGTCTGATATTGGTTTAGGCCTTTGGGGCTTGCATTTGGGGGATGCCGAGTTCGACTAGGGTGGTCTGCGTGAGAGATGGACAGTTGTGATGATTTTGGATGGGGTAATATCCTGGTTTTCTCTAAAAGTGGAGAAGAGCATGCCCTACATCTTAGGGAAGTGTTGGAGACTCTTCGAGCGCATAGTCTTAGGACAACAAAAGTGGATGGGATTCTTAGCATCCTATGAGTTGGAGATAGCGTATACCCATGGCAAGGGTAACGTGGTAGCGGACGCCTTAAGTAGAAAAAGGTTGTCCTCGAGTTCATTGTTCGTTGAACGACGGAGCTTAGAGTTTATTTCTATGTTTGACTTTAGACCTTCCGTTGACTTTGTACCCGGTTTGCTAGCCTCCTTGGAGGTTAGGCCTATTCTTTTGGGACGGATTGGCGAGGCACAGTGAGACGACCCACAGTTTGTTGAGTTAGTAGAGAAGCTCATAAGGGGGGGAGTCGTCCAGCCATTTGAGTAGGTACACCCTAGATGGTAAGGGTGGTTGCGTAGAGACAGTAGACTTTGTGTACCGCAAGACGAGGGTTTGAGGAAGGCTATACTTGATGATGCACATCGGTCGAAGATGACCATTCATCCCGGTGGGGACATGATGTACCAAGACATGAAGCGAGTTTTCTTTTGGGCCGGTATGAAGAAAGATGTGGCCGAGCATGTCGCTAGATGCTTGGTGTGCTAGTAAGTGAAAGCGGAGCAGAAGAAACCCGGTGGGTTGCTTCACCCATTGGAGGTTCCGCTATGGAAGTGGAATAGTGTCTCGATGGATTATCGAGATCGAGGAAGGGTAATACGGGAATTTGGGTTGTGGTAGACAAACTTACTAAGAGCGCCCATTTTATACCCGTGGAGAGTAAGAGAACTGCTCCATGGCTAGCTTCAGTTTACATTCGAGAGATTATTAGATTGCATGGTGTACCTTCCAGTATAGTGAGCGATCGAGATCCTATCTTCACTAGAGAGTTTTGGAAGAGTTTGCAAAAGGCGGTAGGGACTCAGTTGTGTTTGAGTACCGCATATCATCCTCAGACGGACGGCCAGACCGAGAGGGTGAATCATATTTTAGAAGACCTTTTGAGGCTATGTATCTTAGATTTTGGAGGTACATGAGAAGAGCATCTTCCATTGGTGGAGTTTCCCGACAGACTTAGTGGTGTACATAATGTATTCCATGTGAGGAAGTGCCTACATGAGACCGCAGAGGTGGTAGAGCCGAGCTTGCTTAGAGAAGTAGAGATAGAGCGTGATGCGACTATTCGACGAGCTCCTACACGCATCCTTGGGTCAGAGATTAAGAGGTTGAGAAACAGGGAGGTTCAACTAGTCAAAGTGCAATGGGGAGAAGATGAGAGCAACGCTACTTGGGAGACGGAAGCGAAAATGCGTTCATTATACCCATTCCTTTTTGAGGGTATGTCTTTTAACTTCTCCTTTATCGTTTGTCTAATACTTATCTTATCTTTAGTATGTCCTCTTGTTAGTGCCTTTGACCTTTAGATAGGGTAAACCTATGGTTGAAACATGTGTTTGAGACATGTTATGATTGATGGATGCATGTGGATGCAAGTGTTTGCTAGTGGTTGCTCGTGGATGCATATACGCACACTCTAGACACTAGATCGGCTCAATCACTTCATATTGCATATAATTGTGTGTAGGTAACTATATTTATGGATGTATAATGGTTGTGTTATCATATGGACGATGCATTTTGGTGAATGATTGTGCACTCATGTAGATATAGTATGTGTCGATAGGGTTCTTTCGCATACATATTGGATGCATGGCACTATCACGGTTTGCATATGTTCATACATTAGATAGGGAACATATACACACACTTTTTGCATATGCTCATACATCAGTAGAAATTGTTTTAAGGACAATGGATGCCCGTGTTTGATGGATTGAGTAGATGGTTGTTTGGATGGTAGGATATGCATTCTCCTTAGCTTAGAGATTTCGGGGACGAAATCCTTTAAGGAGGGGAGAATGTAACACCCCGAATTTCAATTAACACTGATATTCACTAATTACAGAATTAATAATCTCAGATGTGAGAATCAGGGGAAACGGGTTATGTCATTGTGTTCGTCTCGGAAAAATACGCGAAATAGAGTCCGAAATTTTGTAAATCGGAGTCCGTATGACCCGGTTAAGGCCCAAAGAAGTTTTCGGGAAATTTGAATTTCGAAACATGCAGAAATGGGGGCCAGGCGGGAAAACTCCCGCCCAGCCAAGTCGACTTGGCTGTCGACAGGGCTGTCGACTTGCCTGTTGACATGCCTGTCGACTTGGCAGTCGACAGGGCTGTGACTTGCCCTGTTGGCTGATTCTGGCCTGGGTGCACCTGGTTGAGTTTTGGGCTGGGTTGGAGAGCTTGGGACGAAATCTGACGGACCTAAACTAACCTAGGGTTAATCTGAGGGTCTAAAACACATCCTAATCCTATAAATAAGACCCTAAGCTAGCCCTAAATGATCATAATCCTATCCTCTAACTAAACTATGCCAAAATTTTCTATGATCATGGCCTCCACTTAAAACCCTAGCCTCCATCCTCTTTCTAAACTATTTCTATGAAGGCTTTCATGTTCATACAAGCATTTTTAAGTTGTATGAGTGATCATTAGCTTGCATTCATCATCAAGTTGCAAGCTTTATTTTCAAGGCTAGAGTTTTTGGGTGATTTTTGGCAAGGGTTTGCTTATTGGAGTTTAGTGGTGAGTTTCTATAGCCTTAATAATCAATTGTTAAATTGATTATGATAGGATATGATAAGATATGGCTATGTTTGTGGATCAATGTGTTTATGCAAGTTTAGTATAGTGTATGTTGTGTGTTTTGCGAGTTTTATGCTATATGTTATGCAAGTATAATGCTATGTTTTATGATGCTCATTATGCAAAACACTATGTTGAACATTGATTCATATGTAACATGTTATGCAAGCTATATGTGAGGTTATATGCAAGTTCATATGTAACATGTTATGCAAGCTATATGTGAGATTATATGCAAGTTCATATGTAACATGTAATGCAAGTTATGTGCATGATTATATGCAAGATCATATGTAACATGTTATGCAAGTTATGTGTTTGGTTATATGCAAGTTATGTGCATGATTATATGCAAGTTCATATGTAACATGTTATGCAAGTTATGTGTTTGGTTATATGCAAGTTAGGTGCATGATTATATGCAAGTTCATATGTAACATGTTATGCAAGTTATGTGTTTGGTTATATGCAAGTTATGTGCATGATTATATGCAAGTTCATATGTAACATGTTATGCAAGTTACGTGTTTGGTTATATGCAAGTTAACATGTGACATGCTATGCAAGTTCACACCTTTGTATGACATAAGAATCATATGCAAGTTACCCCCTTTGTGACATATGTGCTTCATGCAAGTTTGGGTTAAATGCTAGTTGGGTTTAATGTATGCTCATATATGCAAGTTGACACCTTTTAAACCCATGATAAAGTTATATGCTATGTTGGTTAAACCCATGACATTTGTGATGAATCTTCTCTTTATTATGTCATGTTATGAGAACGAATTACGTCGGGAACGATGGGGTTAATATGCATGTTAATAAAATGGTGTGAAATGGGTATGCTTAAGCATAACATAAAGTGAATGGACATAATTGGGAATTTACCTATTAAGTTAGGTCTACCCATATTATGGAATTGGGAATTTACCTATTAAGTTAGGTCTACCCATATTATGGAATTGGGAGTTTACCTATTGAGTTAGATCTACCCATATTCTTGAAATTTGTAATTAATTAGGGATAATTAATACAAATTATGGGGGTGATTAATTAGGTGTAATTAATCGACTAAGACACGAGGTTGGACCCTTTTGTAGCATGAGACTGCCCGGAACTGACCGGCAAATCCAACGGCTACAAATGATTGGCCCAATGTGAGAGGTCTTAGTCATAAACTAAATATGTGACAAGTGTAAAGACACGAGGTTAGACTCTGTTATGGTGTAAGGCTGCCCGGAACCAACCGGCATATCCAGCTGCCATAAAAGACTGTCTAATGTGAGAGGTCTTTACAAAGGTTACGATCTTAATTAATTAAGAAACACTTAACCAAATTAGCATGTAGTGAGGCATGAGGGGTTAAGTGGGTGCCTTGGGTGGCATGTAGTAACTAGTGGGGGTGCCTTGGGTGGCATAAGGAAACTAGTGGGTTGCCTTGGGTGGCAATAGAAAATACGATTAGAATACTTAACCAAAGTGGAACGTGTAATTAAACATGATTAAAGGGTTAAGTAAGTGCCTTGGGTGGCATGTGGGAATCAAGTAAGTGCCTTGGGTGGCATGTGGGAATCAAGTAAGTGCCTTGGGTGGCATGTGGAAATCTAGTGGGTGCCTTAAGTGGCAATTGAAATATGATTAAATGAAAAGCTTAAGTAGTAGCTTGTGGGGGCCTTAAGTGGCAATTGAAATATGATTAAATGACAAGCTTAAGTAGTAGCTTATGGGGGCCTTAAGTGGCAATTGAAATATGATTAAATGACAAGCTTAAGTAGCAGCTTGTGGGGGCCTTGAGTGGCAATTGAAATATGATTAGATGACTTAACCAAACCTTAACATATAAGTGGGCATGATTTTAAAAAGGGGTTAAGTGGGATGCACTAGATAAAATGACAAGCTTAAGTAGTAGCTTGTGGGGGCCCATTTCAACCAATATCCCAAACGTATCTTTGTGGGCTCGACCCAAGTCGAGGACGGGACACGCATATTGGGCTTGACTGTAAGAGGCCAAAACGGGGTAGCGGTGGCAACACAAGTCCAACGGGTTTCATATGCGTGTGTGGACCCGGGCTGGTAAGTAAGACGTTGTTGCATCGTGTAGGTATAAGCCGTGCACCATTGATATTATCAGGTTGTCACTTTGGGGAATGATACACCCCACTGTGGGGCCAGCACGGGTATCTACGTTAGGGAGCCGATCGCTTGGGGAGTAGTGGGTACACCTAGTGGAGATAGGGGCAGACGGCACCTATGTAGTCAGCTATGGGTACACGAAACTACTATTAAAAATTACTAAGTACACTTAGTGGGATCAACCTTAAGTAGGAATTACCCTTGGGTGTGTAGAACTGGTGTGGTGCAGTGTAGGAATTACCCTTGGGTGGGTAGATCTAGGATGGTGCAGTGTAGTAATTATCCTTGAGTGGGTAAATGCGTCTTTTCGGTTACCTTAGTATATCCTGTGTTTAGTTGGCTACTTAGTGTAGTCATTATCCCCAGAGGTACCGTACCTTGTTTATATCATACCCTAATTACTTTAATGATTGTATTGTTAAGGTTATAGGACTCGCTCAGACTTATGTCTGACCCCGTTGTTTTTATCTTTTTCCCAACCCTCAGGTTATCAGAGTGGGCCTAGCACTATTGGGCTTTGATCAGGCTGCTTTATCTATCTTTTGGAGCTTGGACCGTGGATGTAAAGCTCAGTTTATCTTTTCTATTATGGCTATTAAGTTATGTAGTGGGATTATGTACTTTTGTTTTATCAGGATGGATATTATGTACTTGACTCTTGTTTATGGTTTTGGTGTAACCAAACATGTTTTACTTTCCGCTGCAATGAAATGATGTTTTAAATTCTCAAGTATTACTTATATCTGTCTTGTTGTAATTTTTCTGTTCTATATTCACTTAAAATACTCCACCGATGTTATGGCATTCCCTTAGTGAGTGACCGTAGCGGGTGTGGGGTGTTACAATACCTGAGCTAAATATGAAATGTCTTCCTTTTTGTTTTTATAAGCTTTGTAAAAAGGCACGACTTGCCTTAAAAGTCTGTTTATATGAACAAAGGGTTATGAAGTGGATGTAGGCTACGACTTAGCTGAACCACTATAAAAATATCGTGCGTCATTTACTTTCCTGCATTATTTATATCTTCAGCCATTATTCTGTCATGACAATGAAACACCAAACATGAAATTAAATTTGAAAAATTGGAGATAACCTATGTGCAGGAGCAAACAAAATGACTGCTTTCATGATAAAGTGCAAAGAATGGGAAGACGACATTCTTAACTCTAACTTTCATTAATCGAGAGAGAGTATAAAGGACGAGAAAACGACGTCCCTTGAGGCGTGAAGGTGCACCCCGATAGGAGACCGCCTCAGTAATACTCTAACCTGGTTATGAGATAGGAGAGTATATAGATGCTAAAAAGAATAAGCATCAATGACGAAAAGAATATAGCCCCGTCAGAGAATCGGGGGAAACTGAATTTTGAATTTAATCAATCTTGAATAAGTCTTAATCAGTTATCCAAGATTGATTGGGGGAATATATATGTACACATGTTCCCCTTAATAATGACTTTATTATATAACTGTGATATGACATGCTGTTCATTTGCATTTTTACTTAAATGCTAAATTTATGAATATTATACACTATAGGGAACAAACTACTTTATTCACAAACATGTGAGTTTATACAGGAAAGCTAAGCAAAAGATGCGAGGGTCGCACTCGCTACAGCAATAGCGGACCAGTGGAATATCAAAATAAAAAACAAAGCGCATTGTCACTTGGGCTTTAGAGTAGACTTGGACTTCTTGGCAGCCTTAAGAGCCTTTTTAGCTTCTTTTTCAGCATCATACATGAGGCGCTTTGGTTTCTTCTTCTCTGTAATTGAGGTACCAGAGTCGGTAGATTTCTTTGCAGAAGTCGGAGCACTGGAATCAAGAGAAGATTTTTTAGCAAGCTCTTCTTTAATTGACCTAGTTTACAGCTTAACAACTAACCTCGAACCAGCATCCACCACTGCAAGGGGTTGAAAGCTTTCAGGGTCTATCTCCTCGACTTTCAGTTGCATGTGTTTGTCTTGTTCGACTTTCATTTCAGCCAGAGTCATGTCATCAACATTTTTCGAATTCCCAATTATAGCAACATCAGGATCTTCTTCATGCCCATCATTACCATCGTCATCTTTCAAAGCGTCTATCATTTCATCATCATGAGAAGTGTCAGCGTTAGGCAGTTCAGCTCCCCCTCCGGATTCAACGATGGTAGCCTTATCCTATCCTCCCTGAGCCTCTTCCATGGATTTTTTCCCCAGTGGTTGTTCCCCGAGGCTCGTCAGTCTTCTTGGTTGGTTCAGCACCTACAGAATGAGAAGCAACAGTTATCAACTCAGGAGAAAATAAAGAATTCTCGATCGATTGCCCAATGATGTGATGAAAGGTGGAGACTGCCTTGACAAATTGGGGGTGAAAAGGTGGAAATACCTTCTGATGATTTCTCAATTAGGGCAGCTACCGTCTCTGATGCTGATTCGGGTATAGGAGATAAAAGAGACGCTCTAGGAATTCCCGGATTCTCAGGATCATATTCCTCGACTCCAGTAGCTTCGGTGGTAACAGAAGAAGAACCAACTTCAAGGATATTCTTTTCTTTGGCCAGGCGTTTCTCCTCCTCCATGGCGGTAGCAATAAGGCGACGCCCCTCGGCCAGACGTGCCGGTTCATCATCTATCAGATACTTCTCCATTAGTTTGTCTTCATCAACGAAGTCTACCTTAAGTTCATCTTTTTCCCATTCGATGATTTGACTCCATACATGAACTAAGGTAGTCGGATAGTCTTCGATCCAAGAGATGTTTCGGCGACGGATTATGTAGGCAAAGAATTCAATCATCAGTTCGCCAAAGCCGTGCAATTCTTCTTGAGCCTTTGATAACTATTTATGAGTTTCTTTAGCAGACTTAATAGCGCAATCCACATTCCCCTCAGTTAAGGCAGCTCTAGTCTCGGCTTCCATTAACTTGGACTCCAAGTCAGCATTTCATTTCTCCAACTCGGCGTTCTTCCTCACTAACTCGGCCTTTTCTTGCTCAAGAGTATTGTAAGCTAGTTGCACTTTGACACTATCTGACTTAGCATCTTCAGCTTATTTTTTCAACTCTAAGCGCTCTTGACTGTGAGATTCTAGTAGGTCATGATAATGCTTTTCTAGTTCCTCAAATTGCTTTTTGAAGTTGTTGGCATCTCGTTGAGCGATGACAAGTTGAGCCTGTGTATCTTCTAAGTCCTTCTCCAAAATTTTCAAAGCATTCTCATAGGAATTTGCAGCTTTCTTCATTGCATCGACGTCTATAATTAAGGCCCGAATGATTCTGGAGAGATTGCATAAATACTTGTACATCTTCGAGTATTGTTTCTCTACTACATCGATCTTTGCCTTAGCCTCATCTGCCTACTTTGAAGAAATAGGCTCGAGCGCGGGTAAGGAAGTTAAATTCTCAAAGTAGTGATCTGGGAACTGCTTCTCCAGATATGCCAGTTTCGTTTTGGAATCAGCGTCCAGTGGTGGGGATTTGCAATATTATAGTTCAATATGTTTCCACTTAGCAGGGACGATGGCTGCATCGCCTTTTTCAGATCGCTTCTCAGAAGCTTTGTGCTTATCTCGCGAATTTGTGTGTTTCGGTGGACTTTTTCTCGATTATATTTATCTTGGGAAGAAATTCGGTCTTTGGATTGTGATGTGTCTTCCCCACGATGACTTTGGTGGCTCTTATACCTGTCTGGATCTGACCGAATATGAGAACGAGAGCGTGAAGTGTGAGGTCGATGGGAATCATAATGCCTTTTGTCATCTCTGCCCCGGTTCTCACGGCGATCATGCTCGGTTTCAGAGGGAGGTCTGGGCATGCTACAGCGAATTTTCCTGACATCATAGTAAGGGCGTGACATGGTACCTACACAATAATATAAGTGGAGTTCAGAATCGACGTTCACATAAGACATGAGTGCTGTGGTGTGCGGTGCTAATGTGTTATGTGCATCCTAAGTGACGTTGCCCCCAACAAACCCGAGCCTGAAGCCAGACTAGCATGAGTGGGCTCTTTGGTCTTCACGGGAGTAGTCTCCTCTAAAGAAGTGAAGGTTAAAGGATTCGTTCCGCAGTCCTCTGAAGTATAGATAGTTTCGGGTAGGGGAAGTTTTCCTATTCCTAAACCCTTAAACGTGGAATCGTAGGTAGTAGGAGCATCTCCTTGAGAAGCGTCTAGTGGTAGCTCTTTAGGGGATGTTGACTTTTCAGGAGAAATGGCGTCATCAAGAATGGTATACCCTTCTCTGTGATTTTCAGCTATGTTGGCTAATTCATCATCTTAAGTTGATGATGGAGAAGGAGGAGTCCTAAGAGGTATCATTGGACCTGTCGAGTCCTCATCCGTCTCAGGAATAATGTCGACCGGGAGTATGTACACATATGGACCTGTCCCATGACCTATACTACGGGTAATATATAGTAACCCGTGATGATGGAGATACTCATCCTTAAGAACTTCGTCAATGGTTAAGAACTTTTGGTCACCATTGAGTAGCTGATGCAGACGATCAAAATATAATTGACCCGAAATTTGCTTTGGGTTATCAACTGCGAATGAAAAAGAAAGCAAACTAATGTGTTGGCATGAGAATTTAAAGTTGAAATCTGGAAAGTCGGTGTTTTACTTGATTTGGTCCACCTCCTGGCGCACCCCGGTTGCTGTCTGATATAAAACCATTCAGGTTTAGAATCACCAGCCTTGCTGCTATATGGAACAGTAATAATTTTCCTTTTTGGGACTGATTCGAAGTATGAGAAGGAGGGAGTCTCTTGACTCCGATGCTTGAAATTATAAAAGAAGTGGACATCATAGAAGGTAGGTTCTATACCTAAAATCTCTTTGTATGCTATATACAAGGTGTATAAATAAGCATAAGGGTTGGGATGTAATTGCATGGGGGCAATCCGCATATGTCTCAGAAAATCGACGACAAACGGCGAAAACGGAGGTATTGCCCCAACCATACACATTAATCGGGTAATTGCCGTAAATCCTTCCGGTGGATTGTGGGGGCGATCTGTTTTCGAAGGCACCAAGGTATCTCTTTTTAATATCCCATGCTTTAGACATATTCGGACGAGTCTATCATCATCGATCGTCGACTCAACAGAATCTTTGGGTAACTCCAATATAGTGGCAGTTTCAAACTCGTCGGGAGTACGATCATCTCCTATCTCTCCTTCCTCTTCCTCCCCAAGAGAAACTTCACTCCCAGAAGATACTTCACTACTGTGCGCTTCCATTTCATAATCTGGTCCCTTATCATCCCACCCAGGGTCTGAGGAAGAAAATATGTCATCAAGAGTGAGTTTCTCGGATGTTTCGGTGACTTCTCTCTTTTCTGCTAATCTGGATGAATGTCTCTCTACCATGGTCGCTAAACTACTGAAGAAGCAATAGCATAAGTTAGAGTAAAATAGCCCGTGTCCCCCCGTGCACGTGTGTGAACTAAAGTGTGTGCGATGTGTGCAAGAGATGCAAAGTAAACACATAAAAGCATAATGCAAAGGTTCGGTGAAGCAGTAATGTTCAGAATAGTCTTGAATATTTTCTCATGTTCGTAAGGCACTATCCTAACTATTCATTAAGTTGTAAGTCAAGGCAAACATTGATTGAGAAAGTCGGACATTTCTTGTGCATTAAATTGGATGGTTCCAGTTCGGTTCAGATATATATTTTTGGGGATCGGATCGGGTGCCCACAAAGGAAAGGGTTCGGACTGGGGGCAGGACCATGTGTGGCCCAATGCAGAAGTTAATGCACTACGAGCATATCAGTTTGGTTCAGAAGTTGGTACTTTACGTGATAAGGATCGGTCCGAGTGCCCATATATTTCCATGACCATGTCTCTCACTCCGACCTGACCCGGTTGGGCACACCTCATTTTTATCCTTCACTTTATTTTTCACTCTGACCCGACTCGGTCAGATGGAACCCCCTCTCCTCTTCAGTCATATACCTCTTCACCCGAACCGATCCCAGACCTTTCCCTCTTCTTCTTCTTCATCTTCTTTCTTCCTTAACCAACACCGAACCGAATCTCGTGGCCAAAACTGAATCAAAGTCAATCACTTACGTGCTGGCGCATTCAACCTTAGATCCTAAATCCCCTCCGTTACTGCCTCGAGATGGCGATGAGGCCATTAACGACGATGGCGAGGGAGGGAGGAGAGGGTCATGGTGTTAAGGCCAGCTAAGTACCATGCTCAAATCGTCCAAATTAACCACGAATTTGAATCGAAATCAATTAAAAAGGAATTAACTAAAGTTTTGCAACCTACCTATGTGATTATTTCGAAAATTGAAGGGAATTTTGATATTTCAGAAATTAGGGTTTCTCTTTTTAGCAAAACTTAAAGGACGGTGATAATGAAGGAAAGAAGGAAGAAGCGGATGAAAAGCGAATTTATATAGATTTGAAATGGCTCTTAGTATTCCCAACACTTCATTCCGATCGGACCGGAGTACTGGCCCATACAGGTATTTAGCCCATTCGTTCAATGATAGTGAAGTGTAAGAAAAGCCGTTCGGATCGGAGACCGAACCCCGATGGAATCATGCACATTGACTTGGCATATGAATTGAATTTAAAGGAAAATAAAAATAAACAAAGAGCTTACCTGGTGGAGTCACTGGACATCAATCAGAGTTCTCAAAGCTGTTTGAAACGAAGAAGGAAATCCGTGAACTTTTTGGTGTATTTATAGGCTGCAAGAGACATGACTTCATGACACAACGCGTCCCTACGAACGAATGGAAGCGACTATTCAACAGTTCAAATTCAGAGACTAGTGAACAGATAATGTCAAAGCACGCTCCATCTTCAATAGAAGCGTCCTTTGAGGGGGCAAAATATTAGCCTACTTTGTGAACTAGGCTACACAAAGATTAAAAGATCAAAAGAATGAAGAATGTTTTCTCATTTAAGTCGGATTGGATCGGATTTCTTTTGACAATGGCAGACCAGTGCAAAGCAAAGAAAGAATACAGGTCGAATCGGATCAGAGGGGACAAAACCGATTCGATCCCCTGGTTGCTAGCACCCCAATCCGAACCCAGAGTCACAACAGTTTCACTCCATGTTTTCCTTAATATTCAGAGTGGTTATACCCACGATCTCCACTAGTCTGATGTGTTGTTGCCACCGTATCCCATCCGAACCAGATAATAATGGGATGGATGCCACGTGGATCCGAACCGAAGCCATCCCAGGAGCACTTTCCACTATAAATACACCATCAAGGGACATTTGGAAGGATCTTTTGGCTTCTTGAGAACTCAAACTTCTTTGCTATCCGAATTCCATCAACTTATTAGGATTAAAATCACCTTTTGAAGCATATTGTGAAGGAAATTGAGTGAATCAATGCATTGTATGAGTGAAAATTGAGTGAGAGTTATCGTTGTACTCGCATTCAAATCATCAATTCAAAGTGTAGAAAGTGGACGTAGGCTATTTAACGCCGAACCACTATAAATTTTGTGTTTTCTTCATTTTTTTTAATTTCATTTCAGTAGAATTATTACTCGTTTGGGTGTTAGAGCCAATTTTGGATCTAACAGTGACACTAGGGTGATTCGGCGATCGCCTCAATGGGAGGCGGGTCAGGACCAAACAAGGATAGTAGATCGTCGGGTATCTATCATCGGCAACTAGTGGAATGCGAAAATACTAAGCTAAACCCAAGAGACCATTAACCATTCACTATCGAGGCACGGTGGTTCAGGGGAGATGCCAACTGGATGTTTAGATTGTTTGTTAGGGGCAAGTCGCTTAGCTCTGGTAGTCTTTACTAGTTGAGAGAGGGACCGAGGTGGGGCCATAACCACCATGAAAAACATACCCGAGGGATATATGTATTTTGAGGCCCTTAAAGGAGAGCCTGTACAGATATGGAAAAGCTCCCGACCGAGTTCCGTGTTTCTTATACAGCCCTGCCATGGAACTCAGTGCACATTAGAGGTTATGTGCGGTTAAGGCATCGAGTACGATTGACGCTACGTATGTAGGAAAGTCTAGATACATGCATATCTGCTCTGGGTGGTGTATCGTAGACTCTAGGGCATTGCTCTGTGGTCTGATTAGATCAAAGATGGCAGTCCGTACGCTTACCTAGCATGGCGATGGCGGTTCTATGCAGAATGTAGCGTTGTAATATAGACATCCGTACGTTACTCCAGCGTAGGATAAGGGACTGCGTATATTTCTATGGCTTTACGAGGGAGACCGTGCGAGTGGGGTACCGTGGGGTGTACCTTAATATTGGGGGTAGCTACATATGTACTGAATTATGTTAATCCACTGGGAGTAAATGGGTACGACGTGTGTGTAAGCCTTGAGTGTTGTTAACCCTAATAACCTAATGAATAAGAAAATGTGATTGAACGATATATGTAGGGTTATCCAAAATGTATAGTTTAAATCCAATCATCAGAACTTGTGTTCGGACCCCCTCCTCATAATATACCCGTCGGTTAGATTTCTGGCAGAGATATGATAGCTTTAGATACTGGTTAGGCAGTATTATTAATACGGTAAGGCTATACTTTGATTATATTATACTTTATCCATTCCACTGTGAGCTATTTTTGAGCTCTGATATATTTTATATCTCTGTCTTTTCTGCAAGATACTAGAGCAACCAACACGGGTTTTGATGCATTAGAATTTTGAAAAAAAACCGGTTTGTCGGAATTCGGGTTGTTACATCTGGTATCAGAGGTTAGGTTTAGGGTCCTATACAAATAGTGAGCGAACGCTTTTGTATTTTTGAAAAATATAAATATATTATATATATACCTAGATCCATAGAAGAACCCACTAAATAGAAAAGGATAATATGATAATAAATGGGATGTTTGATTTGTACACTTAAGGAATGAATATGGAAATTTGAGACCCTTAGGTAATTTGGGTGGAAAGTGTACAATGTACTTTGTATGGAAGGAGTTGAACCCCATATGATTAGTATTTTGGGTTAGTGGGTTTGGTAGTAAAACCTTATAAATTGGAAAATGTTAAAAAGAGAAAAAAGGGATTAGGAATATATATAGTTGAGAGAATTGACCTTGTGGGAGTGTCTAGGAAAGTCTAGGAAATTAGAAACCCGCTTTGAGTCTAACCTCATTTCTAACTTTTAAGAACTTGAAATTATAAAAGCTTTTGGGAGATGGTTTATGGTGTTTTCAAGTTTTAATCTTAAAAGTTATAATTTTAAAATATGTAAAGAAGTACATATTGGGTTTTGAAGTAAAATGGGGTATGTTTTGTAAATAGAGATTTCTTGCGAAATTTTTTCTATAATAAAATTCTCTTTTGTAAAAGGTGCAGATTATAGAATATGTATAGCTCGCAAGTTTTCTTATTAAATTGAATAAAAGAATTTTTAATAAAGAAAGTTTTGAAGTCTCTATTCTTTTGACAATCATTTTTGATAAATTGTTTCAACAAGAGAATTTTTTTGGGTGGACAAAATAAATTGTAGAAATTAAGGATAGAGTAAATGTTTGCACCTTGTAGTAAGAGACTGAACTGACCCTATAGGCAAGAACAAGCCGTAAAACTGATTAAGAAATAGTTGTCCTTATCTACTCCAGTTTTGTGATTTGAAAAAAGAACAATTTACATTTTTTTCAAAAGACATGTTTTATGGCTTGGCAAAAGTAAGTTTTCATGAGGAAAATAAAGTTTTGACACTTTTAAATTTTTGAAAGAAAATCAATAACATAGAAAATTTTCATATGTGGGTTATGCTTGGTTAGAAAAATAGGGTATCTTTATAAATAGTTACATAAAATCCAAGTACGCTTGGAAAAAGGTATGTAAAAGAAAGGCAGAAGACGTGAAATTTTCCGTTTTCCACCTTTTTGTAACATAAGAAATCGAATTTAGAATTTTTTTTCTTTTGAAATTCGAAAATTAAAGTTGGTTGGTAGGATTTTGGATGCAACAATTGGATGAATTGCGCTCTTACTCTGCAAGAATGTAGGAAATTTTGGATGAAAATGTATATTGATTTTCAAAATATTGTATTCATGTGGAACTACCAATATATTTAGGATGTGAGCATCATGTTGTTAAAGAATTTTTGAAAAATTTGCATACACATAGGAGGTATCGCTTAGGTATACATGTATTATTATGTTGTATTTCACTTTGCACGAGTGCACAATGTTTGCAAAAAGCGGATGCATACATGATGGATGTATATTATGCGAGGGGTTATTTGATTTTTACCCTTATCAAATTTCGATAACGAAATTTCCTAAGGGTGAAAGAATATAACACCCCGCATTTTATGATAATTAAATAATGCATATGTGTATATATATGCATAGACATAAACATTTAAAAGAAAAACAGCAAATTAGTTTAAAGGAAAAAGTTTAATAATATTTAAATTTAACGGACGTTAAGTTTTAACTTCCGTCTGAATGACAGGCGGCAAATTCTCCATCGGGTTCATCAGTTTTATTTTCTTCTACAAAACTACTTTTTCAATCTTCACTAAAAATGGAAGCCCTTGTCTCGCTCTAAAATTTTTCTCTTATCAAAGTTCAGGTTCTCACGCAATCGATTCTAGCAATGGAAGATAAATCGCCGTCTTCCTCAGATTTCGCACAAAAACCCGAAGATTCAAATATCTCCAAAATTAAGGTTTCTCCAAGAACTAGGTCTTGTCCACGAACGTCAAAACCAGTTTCTCCAAGCACTAGGTCTTCTCCCCGAACGTCAAAACAAGTCGATTCTAGTAATATTCAGGGGAAAAAAAGAAAATCGAGAAGATTATTCGCCACTGAGACCGAGAAACAAGACCAATTAAAGCAACAAGAGTTGTGCGATGAAATATTCGGTAGGAAAAGGAAATCAAAGGTATAACGTTAGATCTATATTTTTTACAGAAACATATCATGTTTAAATGATAGTTCAAAATATCATATTAGTTGAATACGTCAAATTGTTATATGTTATATGCATAGTTTTAGAATGATGCCTAAACATGGCATTAAAAAAATGATATACATATATATCATGGAAAAAGTTTAGTTGAATACATCAAATTGTTTTGCTGTGTGCTTTATGGGTAATGATAAATGATATACAAACATGTCATTGAATGTTTGGAAGCATTATACATATTATTAAGATGATAGTTCAAAATATCATATTAGTAGTTGCAAGCATTGTACAGAAATGTTATATGCATAGTTTTAGAATGATGCTTAAACATGGCATTAAAAAAAATGATATACATATATGTCATGGAAAAAGTGTAACACCCCGAAAATTCTGTAACTGTGAAGTTAACAAAGTAAAGTATAATTAATTTGAAATCAAAGAACCAAGGGAAACGGGATACGCCATTGCGTTCGTCTCGGAAAAATACGCGAAATAGAGTCCGAGTTTTCGAAAAACGGAGTCCGTATGAAGAAGATATGGCCTTCGGAAGTTTTTGAATTAAATTTAAAATTCAAACAGAATAAAATAATTAAAAATCGGGCCCAATGGGCCAGGGCGGATAAACACCCGCCTAGGCCACCCAGGTCGATTGGGCTGTCGACCTGGGCTACCCATGTCGACAGGGCTGTCGACAGCCCTGTCGACAGGGGTGTCGACCTGGTCGAGCCCAGTCAACCTGGCTGGCCAGGTCTGTGTTTGGCCGATTCTCTGTGGTCTGCTTTGTCATTAGGGCTAGGTGGCGGGTTCTAATTGGTCTCTCTATCTAATGAATGACTACGATCTAACCTAGCAACATCAATGGTCCTAATCAATTCCTAACCTCTATATAAACAACCCTAGACTAAACCCTAATCTATTCATTCAAATTAAGAACATAGCCGCCATGTTGCTGAGGAACGACTAAGAGTAGCCGCCAACTAGAGAGAGAATTAGGAAGAAAGTTCTAAAGCCTAAAGCAATTCAAGCAACCTAAAGCCAATCAATTCAACAAAGGAATCATATCTCTTAATTAGAGAATTCGCCGCAACCATTGTAAGTAGAGTATTACTTTGGTATGAATAAACAACTGTATTGATTTGTATACTTGAATTGGGATAATAAAGTAGTTCATATTTGTGCAAAATTATGTTATTCATTATAAAGAACTACATGCGGTAGTTCTATGCAAGTATACGTTTGGAATATTGCGCAAATTATGTAATCTATGTTGAAGCTACATGTATGTAGTTGATTGAAATTCATGCAAGTTTGGGGCTTTGTTATTATGTCATCATGATGTATATTTTTGTGCATAAATCATTTTGTAAGTAATTAGAACAAGTTTGGTTATCATAATCCATAGGAAATTATGTTGAGAATTTGGCATCATGTATTAAGCCATACTTTTGTACTAGAAAACCTATTTGCAAACTTATGAATATGGCTAGGCTATGAATGATATTTGGCATAATTGAAATCCATGATTAAGTCTATCTTGTTTACAAGAATTATATGATGACATATGGGGTACATGGCTAGGTTAGGTTCAAAAAGTCCCTTTTGTAAGTTTACATGACTAAAGTAAGAATCATGATTTCATGTTAGAAATATTTATGCCATGAACAAATTTAACTATACTTATGCCATGCTTATGTTTGACATTATGCCATGTTTATGCTAGAAGTATTTATGCCATGCTTATGTTTGACATTATGCTATGCTTATGCTAGAAATATTTATGCCATGCTTATGTTTGACATTATGCCTAAATAAAAATATAGGTTCATGTGTCAATAATGATATCTCAATTACAAGTTCACATGCTTTGATTCATGTCACCTATGTTTTATGACCAAAGTATATGTCACTACTATGCAAGTACACCAGTTTCTATTTTGTATTCCCAACGTCATATTGCAAGTTCATACGCTCACCTTCCCCTTTTTGTGTATGTAATCACGCCATAAGCCTCCCCTTTTCGCATGGCTAAATTGGGCTTTAAAAGACTAAGCCCAATATATATATATAAACGGACGTGTAAAACGGGGGAAAATAACGTTGGGTTAAAATTACTAATGAATGAAAATATAAAATAGAAGGGCCCAAGTTCAAGTATGGGTTGGGCCCGTGATTGGTGTAACCTTTACACCATTAACTTAATAATGGGCCGCAAATATTTACATATAAGAAATAAAGAGGAATGACAAGATATGTAAATGTAGAACATACGATGTGTTTAACCCGAGGTTGGATTGAGTTGTGATGTAAACCTGCCCGGAACCGCCCTGCTGTCCAGTAGTCACAACAATACCTATCCAATGTGGGAGGTTAAACATGGAGCCCAGCAAGGACCCGAGGTTAGACTGAGTTGTGGCGTAAGACTGCCCGGAACCAACCGGCAACAGGCAGCCACAACAATACCAGTCTAATGTGAGAGGTCAGGGCCTTAATAAGACAATTAAGGCTGAGTCAGGATTGATAGGATTAAGTGAACTAAAGACTTAATCAAAATAGAACATGCTAAACTAAACGGACTGGTGGGGGTTAGGTAGGAAACACTTAACCAACTTAGCATGTTGGCTAGAGATAGAAAACCTAGTAACGGGGGACCCTTTTCAGCAGTAACCCTAAAAGGTGTATCAGGATACCCTGAAACTAGGCAGGGTGGGGCACGATTACTGGGCTGATTGTAAGAGGTCAAAGCGACGGCGGTGGTGTAGCAGTGTAGGTTCTAACGGAGTGCGGGCGTGCACACACTCCGGTGCAGAAAAATAAGGCACTGGACACCAGTAGCATACCTGTGCACTCTAAGGTTGTGTCGGGTTGCCACTATGGGACATGATACACCCCATGGTGGGACCAGCATAGGTAACTACAACATCGGGGGCCGTAAGACACATGTAACTATGCGAGTAGGAGCCGATCATCATAGAATGGATCACATCACCCTGATTATGGGGTGCAAATTGGAAACTAGTTTATATGGGTTCAGAGGTTAACATGGGGTACGATGGTCTATTCGACCCTAGACAACTTAACCAAGTTTATAATGCTTGCCCACTTCTTGTTTATACTTATCACACCCAGTTCTTTATTCATAGACAAAATAGTACTAGACTTACTCAGGCTTTATGTCTGACTCTATTTTTCTTTCGTCTTCTTTCTTCCGTTTCCCCCCCCCCCCCCAAGGTCCTCAGGGAGGGAACACAGCAGCTTGATCAGCCTTGACATCCAGTTTGAAGTAGAGAAATGTTTTGCTTGGACTTTCCTGTTTTGAACTATGGCTTTGGACAATCCACTATGGGGCTTTTGCAGTTTATCTACGTTTTATTTATGCTTCTTTAAAAAAAAAATGTACTAAAGACAGATTATGAAAGTGTTATGTTATGTTTTTGGAAAGAATGCTGTTGTAACACGTATTTGACTTTGTGAAATAAAGTTTGTTGTTCTTCCGCTGTTTACAAATATGTGTTCTTATATCTGTCTTGTATATCTGTGACTTGTACTTATAAACGTCCACCAAAATTAGGGCATTCCCTTTGAGAGTGACCCTAACGGAGGTGGGGTGTTTCACTTGGTATCAGAGCATAGGTTTACCAGATAAGATAAAAAGTTTTGAAAAATTATTTTCAAAAAGGAAATTTAAAGAAGCATTTTTAAAAGAAAATATTATTTTATTTTAAAAAAAGGCAAAGTCCACCCCCCCAAAGCCATAGGAACTATCTCTATCCTTCGTTTTGAATCTATCCTTTTTGTTTCAGCATGTCCCAAGAACTTAACTTGCCGGAAGGGGTGCCAATACCTGGTTGGTTTAGACGGTTCTTAGAAGCAAGGGCCACTCAGCCAGGTCCTACCATTCCTCCTCCCCCAGCTGAAGGAAATCATCCAGCCGCAGCGACACCTTTTCCTCCACCTCTTCCTCGGGGAAACACATTCGCTAAGATATGTAAAGATTTTAAAGCTATGGGAGGAAGGGATTTCCATGGAACTGAGTCCTTCGTAGCAGCTAGAAATTGGCTGAAAGAAACTGAGGACCTATTCATCATCTTTGAGGTAGAGGATAGACAAAAAGTACAATTGGCAGTGTGGCTATTGAAGGGCGAGGCTTCCTACTGGTGGGAAGTCACTAATGCTGAAAGACCAGTGGAGACATGGGAGGACTTTAGGGCAAGGTTTGAGACCAAATTTCTCTCAGATGCGGAAAGAAGTTTGCAGTTGGAAAAATTCTTATTTCTTAAGCAAGGGGACAAGACGGTCAGAGAGTATGTGAATCAGTTCAATGAGCTGGCTAGGTTTGGGCTTGACCTAGTCAACACCCCGCACAAGAAGGCTCTCCGTTTCGTCAAAGGGTTAAATGAGCCATTACACAGTTTGGCCATGACCCATATACCCATGGGAGCCACGTATGAAAGATTGGTGCAAATGGAATTGCTGAACGAAGAGGATAAGGGCAAGAAGAAAGAGGGTTTGCAGCCCAAGAAGACAGACTTTAAGAAAGGCGGGAAAGGCAACAAAGAGAAGAGGAAGTGCAATTTCTGTGGCAAAGTGGGGCACTTAGTAAAGGACTGCCGGAAAAAGAAGGCCAAGGAGAATGGTGGGTGCTTTTCTTGCGGTGAGACAGGCCATAGGGCTAAGGACTGCCCAAAGAAACGAGGACAGGGGCAGAGGGCTGGATCCACCCCAGGGGCACAGGTTCACGTGCTGGAAGCGCCACCTCTGCAGCAACGAGGTATAAATACTTCTGTAGAAAGTGTAGTTTATCTTTATGATCACCCCGTTCGCACTTTATTTGATTCTGGCACATCACACTCCTTTATCTCGTCTGCTTTAGTAGAATCTCTGCACCTAAAAACTAGTATGGTAGAGGACCCCTTAATTGTTTCAAACCCAATTGGGGGCCCAGCTCATTTGTCTATGATCTGTGTGGGATTGAAAATTTCTATTCTAAGTGTAGAATTTCAATGTAGTGCCTTTGTTTTGGGCTTTTCGGGTTATGGTTTGATTTTGGGTATGGATTGGCTATCCAGTAATGGGGCCATCCTTGATTGTGAGAAAAGGGTTGTTAGGCTCCTAACCCAACTCGGTAATACTTTGGAAATTTCTTGTAATCCCTCGTATGCGGTTATGCTTAGTTATCTTGAATCGCTAGATGCCTCTGTTGAAAATTTGAAATCAGTTAGAGTGGTCCGGGAATATCCGGATGTCTTTGAAGAGGTGAAGGGCTTACCTCCGAAGCGGGAAATAGACTTCCGCATATATCTTGTAGATAATGCAAAGCCCGTTGCGTTGCCCGTTAGACATATGGCTCCACGAGAAAGGAAAGAGCTCAGTAAACAGATTAAAGAGCTTCTAGAAAAGGGGTTCATTAGGAGAAGCATTTCAGAATGGGGCGCTCCGGTGGTGTTCGCTACGAAGGCGGATGGTTCACTCCGTCTATGTGTTGACTATAGGGAGCTCAACAAGCTAACGAAAAAGAATAGGCACCCTCTCCCTAGAATTGACGATTTATTTGACCAGCTTGTAGGGGCGTCTGTTTTCTCCCAACTCGATTTAGCAACCGGTTTTCATCAGCTAAGGGTGGCTGAAGATAGCATCGATAAAACGGCGTTCAGAACCCCAGACGGATTCTTTGAATGGCTTGTCATGCCTTTCGGCTTGACAAATGCACCTGCGTACTTCGTGGACCTAATGAGTAGGGTATTTAGAGATTTCCTCAACAAATTCGTAGTGGTCTTCGTAGATTGTACCCTTATCTTCTCAAAGAGTGAAGAGGAACATGCTCAACACTTAAGGGCAATCATGGAAACTTTGCGAGTCCATCAACTAAAAGCCAAATTCTCCAAATGCCACTTTTGGAGAGAAGACGTGATGTTCCTTGGGCACATAGTATCCAAACAAGGGTTAGCAGTGGACCCTGCTAAGGTAGTGGCGGTACAGGACTGGAAGACACCAAGGAATGCAACTGAGGTCCGAAGCTTTCTAGGACTAGCAGGTTTCTATCGAAAGTTTATAAGGGATTTTGCGAAAATCTCAGCTCCGCTCACGAAATTGACTAAGAAGAATCTAATGTTTAATTGGGATTTGGATTGCGAGTTTGCTTTCCAACGACTAAAAAGGGCTCTCACAACAGCCCCAGTTTTGACGCTGCCAGATGGGAGCAAGATGTTCACTGTTTATACGGATGCATGTGGGACAGGGCTAGGCGCCGTCTTAATGCAAGAAGGAAGGGTGGTAGCTTATGGCGGGAGGCAGTTGAAGGTGCACGAAAAGAACTACCCAACCCACGATCTTGAGTTAGCCGCCATCGTCTTTGCACTCAAGTCTTGGCGACACTATCTCCTAGGTGAGAAGTTCGAACTTTACACTGACCATAAATCGTTGAAATATCTTTTCTCGCAGAAGGATCTTAACTTGAGGCAACAAAGATGGATGGAGTTTCTTGCCTCGTACGATTTCGAAATCTCCTACACTCCGGGCAAAGGCAACGTAGTAGCAGACGCGTTGAGCCGAAAGAAATTGACCCTAAGCCCGTTGTTTGTTGAAAGACAAAGCCTAGAGTTTATAGCCAACTTCAACTTTAGGCCTTCCTCCGATCTCGTACCGGGCTTGCTAGCATCTCTCGAAGTGCGTCCAACTTTAGTGGATTCAGTAGGGACAGCACAACGCGAAGACCCTCAGCTTGTGGAAATAATTGATAGGCTAATTTGGGGTGAGACTTCAAGTCACCTCAACAGATACTCCATCGACGATAAGGGATTGCTAAGGCGAGACGGAAGACTATGCGTCCCACAGATAAAAGATTTAGTAAAGAAGGTTCTCGAGGAAGCACATCACTCCAAGATGACGATACACCCAGGCGGAGATAAAATGTACAAAGACATAAAGAGGACTTTCTTTTGGAACGGCATGAAAAAGGACGTGGCAGAATTCGTTTCTAAGTGTATAGTGTGCCAACAGGTTAAGGCGGAACAGAAAAAGCCTGGCGGACTGCTACATCCTTTGGAGGTCCCGCAGTGGAAGTGGGATAGCATCTCAATGGACTTCATCGATGGGCTGCCTAGGTCTAGGAGAGGCAACACTAGCATTTGGGTAATAGTGGATAGGCTTACTAAAAGCGCCCACTTTTTACCTGTCAAAAGTAAAAGAACCGCCTCATCCCTAGCATCACTTTACCTTAAGGAAATCGTTCGACTCCATGGAATACCGTCTAGCATTGTTAGTGACCGAGACCCCATCTTCACTAGTGAGTTTTGGCGGAGTCTGCAAGAAGCAGTAGGAACGCAGTTATGCTTGAGCACTGCCTATCATCCCCAAACCGACGGCCAAACAGAGAGAGTGAACAGAGTTTTGGAAGACCTTTTAAGGCTATGCGTCCTTGACTTCGGAGGGACATGGGAAGACCACCTTCCTTTGGTGGAATTTGCCTACAACAACAGCTATCAAGCAACCATCGGAATGGCGCCCTTCGAAGCTTTATATGGAAGACCGTGCCGATCGCCCACTTGTTGGTGGGAGTCCACGGATAAGCTCATACTTGGACCAGATATGATCCGAGAGACCTCAGAGAAAGTAGACTTAATACGAAGAAGGATGAAGACGGCCCAAGATAGACAAAAGTCCTATGCCGACAAGAGAAGGACCGACCTTTAATTCGAAGTTGGAGACAGGGTTTTTCTCAAGGTATCACCGCTAAGGAACGTTGTTCGTTTTGGAACCACAGGAAAACTAGCGCCAAGGTTCGTAGGGCCATTCCCTATCATCGAGAAAATTGGGAAAATGGCTTATAGATTAGAGCTACCCGAGAAGTTGGCTGGAGTCCACAACGTTTTTCACGTTTCACATCTCCGAAAATGTCTACATGAGTCTGCTGAAGTGGTAGAGCCAAATATACTCGAAGAGGCCGAAGTGGAACGCGAAGCAACCATAAGAAAAGTTCCAACCCGCATCTTAGGAACGGAAGTGAAGAAGCTACGCAACCGTGAAGTCAAGCTCGTCAAAGTTCAGTGGAGCGACGCCGAGGAAGACGCGACTTGGGAAACTGAAGCTAGAATCCGTACAGCCTACCCTTTTCTGTTCGAGGGTACATCCTTGATCTTTCATTTTCCTTAAGTTGCGCTTTTATCCATCTTTTTAGGTATATTTCCTCGACCGTATCTTTTAGATAGAATCTTTTTGGATGGAAACATGTAGTTGAAACATGTTATGGATGATGGTTGCAAGTGGTTGCAAGTGATTGCTAGTGGTTGCTCGTGGTTGCATATACACACACAATCTAGGTTTTAGATCGGCTCAGTCACTTCATATTGCATATGCATATATGTTTGCATTCGTATATGGTTGAACTTTAATGTGTTGTCATATGGATGTTGCATTTGTACTGAATGATTGTGCACTCATGTAGAATCATGAATAGGAAAATTTGCATACATAATGGATTCATGGCACTTACATAATTCGCATTAAGGAGGTCAACTGAATCAGTAGACCGCCTGATTTTGCATTAGATAAGTTCATATACACACACTTCGCATATGATCATGAAGCATTAGAAGTCTTTTAAGGACAATGGATGCTCGTGTTTGATGGATGAGTAGATGGATGATTGGATGTTAGGATATACATTCCTCCTATCTTGAAGATTTCGGGGACGAAATCCTTTTAAGTGGGGGAGAATGTAACACCCCGAAAATTCTGTAACTGTGAAGTTAACAAAGTAAAGTATAATTAATTTGAAATCAAAGAACCAAGGGAAACGGGATACGCCATTGCGTTTGTCTCGGAAAAATACGCGAAATAGAGTCCGAGTTTTCGAAAAACGGAGTCCGTATGAAGAAGATAAGGCCTTCGGAAGTTTTTGAATTAAATTTAAAATTCAAACAGAATAAAATAATTAAAAATCGGGCCCAATGGGCCAGGGCGGATAAACACCCGCCTAGGCCACCCAGGTCGACTGGGCTGTCGACCTGGGCTACCCATGTCGACAGGGTTGTCGACAGCCCTGTCGACAGGGGTGTCGACCTGGTCGAGCCCAGTCAACCTGGCTGGCCAGGTCTGTGTTTGGCCGATTCTCTGTGGTCTGCTTTGTCATTAGGGCTAGGTGGCGGGTTCTAATTGGTCTCTCTATCTAATGAATGGCTACGATCTAACCTAGCAACATCAATGGTCCTAATCAATTCCTAACCTCTATATAAACAACCCTAGACTAAACCCTAATCTATTCATTCAAATTAAGAACATAGCCGCCATGTTGCTGAGGAACGACTAAGAGTAGCCGCCAACTAGAGAGAGAATTAGGAAGAAAGTTCTAAAGCCTAAAGCAATTCAAGCAACCTAAAGCCAATCAATTCAACAAAGGAATCATATCTCTTAATTAGAGAATTCGCCGCAACCATTGTAAGTAGAGTATTACTTTGGTATGAATAAACAACTGTATTGATTTGTATACTTGAATTGGGATAATAAAGTAGTTCATATTTGTGCAAAATTATGTTATTCATTATAAAGAACTACATGCGGTAGTTCTATGCCAGTATACGTTTGGAATATTGCGCAAATTATGTAATCTATGTTGAAGCTACATGTATGTAGTTGATTGAAATTCATGCAAGTTTGGGGCTTTGTTATTATGTCATCATGATGTATATTTTTGTGCATAAATCATTTTGTAAGTAATTAGAACAAGTTTGGTTATCATAATCCATAGGAAATTATGTTGAGAATTTGGCATCATGTATTAAGCCATACTTTTGTACTAGAAAACCTATTTGCAAACTTATGAATATGGCTAGGCTATGAATGATATTTGGCATAATTGAAATCCATGATTAAGTCTATCTTGTTTACAAGAATTATATGATGACATATAGGGTACATGGCTAGGTTAGGTTCAAAAAGTCCCTTTTGTAAGTTTACATGACTAAAGTAAGAATCATGATTTCATGTTAGAAATATTTATGTCATGAACAAATTTAACTATACTTATGCCATGCTTATGTTTGACATTATGCCATGTTTATGCTAGAAGTATTTATGCCATGCTTATGTTTGACATTATGCTATGCTTATGCTAGAAATATTTATGCCATGCTTATGTTTGACATTATGCCTAAATAAAAATATAGGTTCATGTGTCAATAATGATATCTCAATTACAAGTTCACATGCTTTGATTCATGTCACCTATGTTTTATGACCAAAGTATATGTCACTACTATGCAAGTACACCAGTTTCTATTTTGTATTCCCAACGTCATATTGCAAGTTCATACGCTCACCTTCCCCTTTTTGTGTATGTAATCACGCCATAAGCCTCCCCTTTTCGCATGGCTAAATTGGGCTTTAAAAGACTAAGCCCAATATATATATATATAAACGGACGTGTAAAACGGGGGAAAATAACGTTGGGTTAAAATTACTAATGAATGAAAATATAAAATAGAAGGGCCCAAGTTCAAGTATGGGTTGGGCCCGTGATTGGTGTAACCTTTACACCATTAACTTAATAATGGGCCGCAAATATTTACATATAAGAAATAAAGAGGAATGACAAGATATGTAAATGTAGAACATACGATGTGTTTAACCCGAGGTTGGATTGAGTTGTGATGTAAACCTGCCCGGAACCGCCCGGCTGTCCAGTAGTCACAACAATACCTATCCAATGTGGGAGGTTAAACATGGAGCCCAGCAAGGACCCGAGGTTAGACTGAGTTATGGCGTAAGACTGCCCGGAACCAACCGGCAACAGGCAGCCACAACAATACCTGTCTAATGTGAGAGGTCAGGGCCTTAATAAGACAATTAAGGCTGAGTCAGGATTGATAGGATTAAGTGAACTAAAGACTTAATCAAAATAGAACATGCTAAACTAAACGGACTGGTGGGGGTTAGGTAGGAAACACTTAACCAACTTAGCATGTTGGCTAGAGATAGAAAACCTAGTAACGGGGGACCCTTTTCAGCAGTAACCCTAAAAGGTGTATCAGGATACCCTGAAACTAGGCAGGGTGGGGCACGATTACTGGGCTGATTGTAAGAGGTCAAAGCGACGGCGGTGGTGTAGCAGTGTAGGTTCTAACGGAGTGCGGGCGTGCACACACTCCGGTGCAGAAAAATAAGGCACTGGACACCAGTAGCATACCTGTGCACTCTAAGGTTGTGTCGGGTTGCCACTATGGGACTTGATACACCCCATGGTGGGACCAGCATAGGTAACTACAACATCGGGGGCCGTAAGACACATGTAACTATGCGAGTAGGAGCCAATCATCATAGAATGGATCACATCACCCTGATTATGGGGTGCAAATTGGAAACTAGTTTATATGGGTTCAGAGGTTAACATGGGGTACGATGGTCTATTCGACCCTAGACAACTTAACCAAGTTTATAATGCTTGCCCACTTCTTGTTTATACTTATCACACCCAGTTCTTTATTCATAGACAAAATAGTACTAGACTTACTCAGGCTTTATGTCTGACTCTATTTTTCTTTCGTCTTCTTTCTTCCGTTTCCCCCCCCCCTCAGGTCCTCAGGGAGGGAACACAGCAGCTTGATCAGCCTTGACATCCAGCTTGAAGTAGAGAAATGTTTTGCTTGGACTTTCCTGTTTTGAACTATGGCTTTGGACAATCCACTATGGGGCTTTTGCAGTTTATCTACGTTTTATTTATGCTTCTTTAAAAAAAAATGTACTAAAGACAGATTATGAAAGTGTTATGTTATGTTTTTGGAAAGAATGCTGTTGTAACACGTATTTGACTTTGTGAAATAAAGTTTGTTGTTCTTCCGCTGTTTACAAATATGTGTTCTTATATCTGTCTTGTATATCTGTGACTTGTACTTATAAACCTCCACCAAAATTAGGGCATTCCCTTTGAGAGTGACCCTAACGGAGGTGGGGTGTTTCAAAAAGTTTAGTTGAATACGTCAAATTGTTTTGCTGTGTGCTTTATGAGGAATGATAAATGATATACAAACATGTCATTGAATGTTTGGAAGCATTATACATATTATTAAAATGATAGTTCAAAATATCATATTAGTAGTTGCAAGCATTGAACAGAAATTTTATATGCATAGTTTTAGAATGATGCCTAAACATGGCATTAAAAAAATGATATACATATATGTCATGGAAGAAGTTTAGTTGAATACGTCAAATTGTTTTGTTGTGCGCTTTATAGGGAATGGTAAATGATATACAAACGTATCATTCGGTGTTTGGAAGCATTATACATATCATTTAAAATGATAGTTCAAAATATCATATTATCAGTTGCAAGCGTTATGCAGAAATGTTATATGTATACTTGTAGAATGATACCTAAACATACCATTTAAAAATGATATACAAATATATCATGGAAAAAGTTTAGTATTCACGTATACACATATATCATGGAAAAATGATATACAAATATATCATGGAAAAACCTGATTAATGATGGAAAATGAAAATCAGGTTGTTTCGACAATGTTGTCACTAGCAACTTCAAAGGGAAAAAAGACAACTGCATTGGAGAAAGGAAAACGAGATAAGGTACATTTTTTATTAACTTAATTTTTTCCCGTGTTGATCTTCTACTGTCTTTTATATTCACATATGCACATAGACACATGCACTATGTAAGCATTATACAGAAATGTTATATTTTTTGGCAAATATGAAGAATTAACGCTGGTTCACCTGTCTGGATTTCACGGATTATGCAATTCTATTTTCATTGTCTTTGCACAGAGCCTCCTTGTAGCAAACACCTTGGCACATCCCCACTGACCATCCAAACTAAGCACATCCAACACCTTCCAGTTCCAACAAACTACACTCTGCCATCTACCTAACGCTTTACCAACTCCGCACAGTTACATCAAAAACTGAACTACAAGCATACTACTATCCATCAATAAACCAGGCTCTACCTTCTGCATATCACCACCCTACTTCTAGCCGCAAACTAGTTTCTACAAACCTCCCCCATAACCACAATTTGAACAACACATTGTTATCTAATCTTGTACACTATATTACTCTCTTTTTTACACATTATTACTTGGATACTTATGATAGATGTAACTTTCACTTTTCTTATACTTGGGTGCTATTGATAGATGTGAATGAAAGTTTCACTTATCATATAAGGTTCTAATGATAGTTTCACATATCATATATCATATACTGGGTGCTAATGGTAGACATGCAAATGACATTTGGAATGATGATTCCATATATCATATTATTGTTTTATATTGATATATACATGACATTGGAAATGATAGTTTCACATGTCATATACTTGTTTACTAATGATAGTTTCACATGTCATATTCCAATCTGTTTTGAGCTGATTTTGAATTTCGGGCTGAATTTTGAATTTTCTGAAATCTTCTATGGGCCATATCTTGGTCATACGGACTCCGATTTACGAAATTTCGGACTCGTTTCCAACCAGAATTCCGAGACGAACGCAACGGCGCAACCCGTTTCGCTTGATTCTTATTTTATAATTTAATTCTGCCCTGATTTCTTGTTTTAACATGTTATAAGATTCGGGTTGTTACATTCTCCCTACCTTAAAGGATTTCGTCCCCGAAATCTCTAAGTTAGGAAGAACGTATCCTACCATCCATCATCCATCTACTCAAAACATCATCCACAAGCAACCATTGTCCTTAAAAGATTTCTAATGCTGAATGAACATATGCAGAAAGTGTGTGTATATGTTCCTTATCTAATGCAAATGATCAGGCCTGATTGATCTTCTAAATGCAAAATATGTTTAGTGCCATGAATCCACATGTATGCAAATAGTCCTGGTCACATAAACACTATATGTGTGCACAAACATTCATCCATATGCAATATCCACATGATAACACATTCAATTTCATCCATAAACAAGTATAAACACTCATGCATATGCAACATGAAAATATGTCTGAGCCGATCTAGTGCCTAATGTGTTTGGGTATTTGGATGATTTATTGTTTTGTTGGTGGTTGTTGATATATATAATTTTCATTTGTGAACGGATGAACCGAACGTGCTATTAAGCAGAAGATTCATCTTAAATGAATTAGATTAGATTATCTATTTCATAAGCATATATAGACTAATATATGGATTGTGATGTAGAGGGTTAGGTTTGAGGGATGCAACAGGGTTCCTCAAATGTTTTGGATGTTGCTTGCTTTCATATTTTAAAAAATATGAACTGTCTAACATAAGTAACATTTAAAATATCATTGGATGATGATTGTTGAAATTAAATTCAACATTTATTGTATTATTAATCAATAAAAAATATTGGTTAAGTGATTGGCAGAAGATGGCCAAAAATCCATCTTTTTAAGACCTTTATTCGCCGTTAGGTGAATTGACTAGGTTGAAGTTATAAAATTCGATTTTTTTAACAAAAGCAAGGATTCAGATTTATTTTATATAAGTTATATAAAGTAATGGCTTTATAAATAGATTAATATTTATAGTTGGATTTTATATTTGGAATTACAAAATGTTTTGTGAAGCGAAATCCCTGTTTTATAAATAAGTTTTATAATTGGAGATTTCGAGTGGTAAAACTTTAATAAGTTTTATAACCAAATTTTATGAAGTTATAAATCCCTATTTTATATTTAATTAAGTTTTGAAGTTATTTTCAGTTGTTTTGAACAAGTTAATAAATAGTTTTGTTGAACTTGTAAAATGACATAGAATTGATTTGGATTTTAAAAATGAAATTTATGAAAAGTTGGATATTCATAAAAAGCTTTTAAATTGATTTTTAAGCAAAATTTTAAAGTGAGTTGTTTTAAAAATTAAAATTGGATCTATAAGATCTGAAGTTCACAAAGAATGGGAAATCAAATTTGTAATAATATTTTAAAAGAAGATCTTATAAAGGATTTTATAAAGGGTTTTTATAATAAATCCAAGTTATAAAAAACAAGGTTTATAAAAGAGATTTAAAACTATTATAATGGTTTTAAATGATGGTTTACTTAATAATTGAATTAAGTAAAAGAGATTGTATTAAAATGAGATTTTCAAATATAGAAATTTGTTTTCAATCCTTATTTGAATTGAATAATAAATTGAACTTATTGTGATATTTACTAAATGTCAGGTTTTTGCATTTAAAAACTTCTATTTATCTTGAAGATAAGAATGTTATCAAGTCAAGTTCTGAGAGGTAAATAAAATGCCCCAACTTGAACGACTTCATTATTATCCAAGGGATGATATTGGTTTGAAAACTAAAGAGACGCTAGAAATTAATTTATTATTTCCATAAGAGACGTTATAAACTTTGATTTACAAAGTTGATAAGTCAAATAAAACCATTTAGGTATTATAGTAAAACAATGCATCGTATGACATTGTTTGGCCGGGATATGAATTGCAACTATAGTTATACCATTTGGTTAAGTATAAAGCTGTATTTTCTAAGTATTGAAAATAGTAGTGTTTTGTAAATACATTTTTGTAATGATAAAAATCGTCAACACCCGATTTAAGGATTAACAATGCATACATAGTGAAATTTAGAGGGTAATCGATCTAAAGGATACTGAAAGATAACTCAGCCTCAACAAGCTCAACTTACTCTGTCATTTCCTAGATATAAAGATCTTAAGTTCAAAAATTAGTTCCTCTTCCTTCAAGAGGTGAGCATCACGCTTACGAAACATAAAGACCAGTAGTTAGCTTGGGATAATGGCATTATAAGCTTACGGAATGTTGATAACCTTGTTACAGCAGTTGTCCTTAGATTCAGGATAGAATAATATACATTGTGTAAAGAAGAGATAGGCTAAAATAACACACCAGTTAGATTGATGGCATATTGTAACTCTTAATAACTTAAGATGATACTTCCACATCGATCCAGCCTACAAGAGGCCTTGGTTGTGTTAGTTATCGAGTCATTAGGCTACAATTAGCCTTGTAGAAACGTTGTTCTACATTCGGCTTATTGTGAGGATTTGATACATGTATAAGTATCATATGGAAGAATTCATTGATTTCCCTCTTTGAATGCTCAAATATCCCACGAAAGAGGTTAATGATAACTCCTTTTTCAATCAACTGAAAACACAACATGATTATTGAATCGAGATTAATTTATGCCTCGATTTCCCTTCCATTAAATATGAATGTATTACAATTATTGTGGAAATCCCCATTCGATTTGGAAGTTAGGGTTTGCTCTTAAAGTAAAGCATACAAGATCATGGAATGAGAGAAAGGATCCCCTAAAATGTGACCACTGCTGTAATGCCTCACCCCGAGACCCACATCAGTAAACAACATTAACGTATAATGTTGTTACTAATGCAGAGAATAGGGCTGGTTGAGGGTGACCAACCATGATTTTTGTATTAAATAAGCATCAAGAGTGTCGATAAGTGTTTTTATTTTCGTGGTTCGACTCCCTTAATCTTCATTCAATACAATCATGTGGTGGCTCTACATATATTCAGAACAAAAGCAACTAATTAAAGTATAATCAATTTTAGAACAGCCATCCCAGCACATATACAGAAACATATGCGATACAATACAAGTACAATGTCACAGTTTGTGGAATACATCCACTATAAAAAGAAGTACAACGAGTCAAACAGATATACGATACAACATCATAGTACAGGAACTAGCATGAATATCTACAATCAAAATAGCTAGAACTGCAAAGCCCAAAAAGCAAGGATCCAAGGTGTTTAGACAATCATGTCTATAGCTGCTAGAAGAGTACCTTAAAAGCTTAGTCTGACCCTTAACACACACGGTTAAGTCTAGATAACAGTGAGTAATAGCATAAATGATAATAATAACATGAAATACGAAGTATAACTCTCTATCTAGAAGATTTAGGTTTATAATACCAAGGGAATACTAAGTGTGTTATGTACTTGCCACAAGCTAAGTACATACATATTCACCCGTAAAACATCAAATTCAACAGATTATCAAAATCGTCAAAATCACTGGAATCATCGTAAACGCCAAAAAAATAAAACACCAAATTATTATCTAAACATCGGATTGGCATGCCAAAGCGCTACCTGCACGTGCTAAACACCAGATTGGCTCAAGGCCTTACCAGTACCAATATTTTAAGGTACCATATGATATGACCGATGTAACACCCCACCTCCGCTAGGGTCACTCACAAAGGGAATGCACTAGCTTTGGTGGAGCATTATCTAGGTAAACATGCACAGAAATATTACAAGACAAAACATATAAAACAGCGGAAGGAAAACCAAATTTCATTTCTTTAAACTCTAGTAAGGTCTAAAGCATTTTACATCAAAATGCCATTAAATCCATTACATCGAAATCTATCTTGCAATAGTAAAGAAGCATAAAACCATAGTCATAAATCATGATCTTGAAGCAGAAAGAAGTCCAAACTAAGTAGTAGTGTTTCCTCCCTGAGAACCTGGGGGAGAAATGGAAGAAAAAGAGGCGAAACAAAAACGGGTTAGTCATACAGACTGGTAAGTCCTAGTGACTTTCAGCATAGAAACAAGTAAAGATAACATCACATATATAAACTAAAAGTAAACATAAGGATGATGACAAGATAGGCAAGTTAAACTAAGATAACAAGATAAACTACGCAAACGAGATAAACTAAGGTAACAAGATAAACTACGCTACAACATCACATGTTCGACATTCTCTGCACCAACTGTACTAGTACCCCAACCCGTATCATCCTTTCTATGTATATGTACAGTCCCTTGCCGTATATCGTACGGGTTTCATCACGTATTTCTATACTACTTCAACGTAGTGCCACCATTCCTGAAATCGTTTGGACTGCCACCCTTGTTCTGGCTAGGTTTCCTTATCATGAACTATCGCGTGTTCAACTAGGATTTATGCCACCTAGGACCACTAGGGATTATGCTACCTATTGAACGTTTTCTAGATTCGATTAGGGTTTATGCCACCTAGGACCACTAGGGATTATGCTACCTAACGAACAACACCCTTTTTCCACGTAACGATCAATTAATCGATCGGCTCCCTACAATTCCTAGCTCGTTCATGTGTCTGTGTCATACGGCCCAATCACGAAATGTAGTCACTTGTGCTAGGTCCACCATAGGGTGTATCAAGCCCTAGGGTGCCAACCACCGACACGAATCAAGCACGCACAGTGTAAACCTACCGGTGCCCAATGCCTGCTTTTTCAACTCCGGACTACGTGCACGACCATAGACCGCCTGAACCTACAATGGCGCACCAACTCAGCCGTCGTTCTGGTCGCTTACAATCATCCCAGTAATCGTGCCCCACCCTGCCTAGTTCCAGGGTACCGTGATACACCTAGTGGGTTACTGCTGAAAAGGACCGTGTAACTAGGGTTTCCGTCCAGTAGGTTAAGTGTTGTCATTTAAATTCGAGACTTAACCCCATCAGTCTAGCATGTCAAGTTGGTTAAGTATATTCAAGCGGTTCATGACTTAACCCTATCAAATCATCGTGTCAAATTGGTTAAGTATATTCAAGCGGTTCATGACTTAATCCTATCAAATCATCGTGTCAAATTGGTTAAGTATATTCAAGCGGTTCATGACTTAACCCTATCAAATCATCGTGTCAAATTGGTTAAGTATATTCAAGCGGTTGATGACTTAACCCTATCAAATCATCGTGTCAAATTGGTTAAGTATAATCAAGCGGTTCATGACTTCACCCTATCAAATCATCGTGTCAAATTGGTTAAGTATATTCAAGCGGTTCATGACTTAACCCTATCATGTGGCATTAATTCATTGATGCACCCCAACCTCTCACATCAGACCTGTTGTTGTGGTCACTGGATATGCCGGGCGGTTCTGGGCAGAATTATACCACAACTCAGTCTGACCTCGGGTTTTCAAGTGCGATATGACCAACTACCAACATTGGATCCTATTGTTTGCTGTAACTAGATTTGCCGGGCGGTTCCGGGTAGAATTACACTGCAAACTCAACCCAACCTCAAGTTGGCCATTTTCAAGTTCATTCTAAGTGTCATGTCCATGTTCAAGTTTCATGTCAAGTTCGTGTCAAGTTTCAGGTTTTAACTTATGCCTATTATCAAGTTCATGATTCATATTCATAACCAATTCATGTTTCAATTTCATAAGCATGTTTACGTGCCTTCTAGATGTCAAATATCAACTATCAAGTCACAGTCAATTCTGTGTTCAAGTTATTCCCATCGTATCAATTTCGTGCTATTTGTCGCGTTCCATAATTACCTAAAAACATGGTTTGACCAACAGATTCTATTTTCTCTAATTACGTTCCAAGTTCACAATTCACATTCATGTCAATTATCAAGTTTACAATCGCTTTCGTGTTCAAGTTATGCCAATTCATGTCCAAGCTAATTCATGTCAATTACCAATTCATGTCTAAGTGAATCTTCATGTTTTGTCCAATATCCCCAAATCGTATTCCCACCGTGCGCGTATCGAGATTAATTCAAAAAGGGATAAACAAGGAAATCATGACAAAGATGGGCATGTGAATAGGCTTGAGATTATAATCCAAATCATATGTTCAACAGAATTGGTGTATAATAGTTTAACACATCATAGGCATGTGAATAGGATCTAGAAGAACAATATGAAAACCAAGGTTTAGGAACATAGGTAGACTTGCATTAATCCAAATTCAAGATTCAAGAGAGAATAGGGTGAAAAAGTCTTACCATTAAGTCAAGGTCCAAGAATTCATATTACAATCTAGTGTTTGAATAATAAACTAGGTCCAACAACATGAATGGGCATGATTCAATCGATAAGAAATAACCCAAAATCCTAGATTCAAGAAGAAACAAGAACAAATCTAAATAGATAATCAAGCTTAGGTCCAATTTCATTTTATTCCATGTCCATATCAAATTTAACAAGTTTAAATCTCAAAGTAACTAGAACTTACAGAGCGCGGATCGAGAATTAAAGTGTAGAGATTTGATTCAAGAAACGGTTGTTGCAGTTGTTGAATCTCTATTTGTTCAATCTTGTTCTAGTTGAAAACCCCCAATTTGCAATTCCTAGATGTTGTCTTGATGAAGAAGAAGTGGTCTTTTTTAATTTAAATATTATCATTTTGATTTTCACAGAGGTAGCATAAGGACAGAAAGAATTGGTGTAGAGAGAATGAGGCTAGGAGGCTGTTTATATAGGTTTAGAGTCACGAATCTAGTCAGAAAATTGGTCCAAATACATCAGAATGAACCCAGGCTGAAAACCAGGTTTTGGCACCAGGTCGACCATAGGGTCGACCTGGTCCCTGGGAGGTCGACCATAGTGTTGACCCCCAGGTCGACCTGGTCCTGGGCGGGAAATTTCCCGCCCAGTCTGCCCTGGGGTTTGAATTTGAATTTCGAATTCAAATTTCGAGCTGTTTTTTATTTTGAAAATTCCTGGAACTTCGGAGGGCCGTAACTTGGTCATACGGACTCCGTTTTTCGAAAACTCGAACTCGTTTCCAAGCAGAATTTTGAGACGAACGCAATGTAGTAACCCGTTTCCCTTGATTTTTAATTTAAAATTTAATTCTGCCTTGATTTATGGTTTCAATATGTTATTAAAATATGGGTTATTACATTCTCCCCTCCTTAAAGGATTTCGTCCCCGAAATCTCTAAGTTAGGAAGTATGTATCCTACCATCCATCATCCATCTACTCAAAACATCATCCACAAGCAATCATTGTCCTTAAAATATTCCTAATGCTGTATGTCTATATGCAGAAAGCGTGTGTATATGTACTTATCTAACGCAAAAGATCAGGCGGTTACTGATTCAGCAAACCTCCTTAATGCAAAATATGTTAGTGTAATGAGTCCAACATGTATGCAAATTCCTAACATACTTTATAATCTCTACATGAGTGCACAAACATTCATTCATATGCAACATCCAAATGATAGCATATCAAGTTTCCTTCCATGTACAAGTATAAACATTCATGCATATGCAATATGAGATGTGACTGAGCCGATCTAGTGCCTAATGTGTGTTCATGCATCCACGAGCAAAAACTAGCAACAACTTGCAACCATCAACCATAACATGTCTCAAACACATGTTTACATCCATTAGTTCCTACCTAAAGGTATAGCCGAATGATAGAAGCAAGTAATGAAAAACTTTGTACCCATTAGGCAATGTCCAAACTGGAAATCTTCCTCACATATATGCTGATTAGGAAAAAAACTCCCCTAAACACCAGCCCAAAACCAATATATATGATTCTAGGAAACCCAATGGACACCCTCAAACCCCAACATATATCACAACCAGATGAGTCATACTCCTTATGGGGTTTGCAACGGAAATAAGATTGAGAATAGGACCGAGAGGATATATATATAAAAGATAGCATGCAAGTAAGCTCTACAGGAAAAGAGGGATCAAGGATATACTCTTAAAAAGAGATATGACGCGCGTATCTAGTCTTCAATCTTCTAAGTCGCATTTCCTTGAGCTTAACTCCATTGTGCTTTGCCCGCCTTTAACTTCATGATTTCGTAGCTTCTTAATTCTTGTTTCCAAAATATGAGTTGGAACTCATTTCACTGTTGCCTCTCGTCCCACTTTCCCTTATCCTCCTTCTAGTATACTCGGCTCAAACATAACTACATACTCATGGTTTCATGCAAGCTCTCCAAAATTCACTAGTGAATCCTGGATCTCGTTTACTCACTATAGGGTATTCCACGCAGAAGAATTATCTCGTGCAAATAAACAGATGTCAGCCATGTTGCCAAATGTACTTACTAAGGTGATTTCCTATAACTCATGCCTAAGCGAAATGAACCATCCACCTTAGTCCGAGTGTGTACGACTTGTGCAGGATCTATAATATGGCTATGCGGAATGTATGTGATAACTTAAGCTATTCAATAGTTATGTGAATAAATATTCGCAAACAATATATATATCACAAATAATTATAAATGCAGTAAAGTAAAGTAGAGTAACGACACCTGGATTTTTATACTGGTTCGGACCTCCAGTCCTACGTCCAGTCCCGAAGCTCCTCTTCGGCTTTTTACTAAACAACACCCTCTCTTCACCCGGAGGAACAAGTTCACAACACTACTTGATTTATGGGCTACAAGTTTACCCACTTGATTTCGCGGGTTACAAGCTTACCCACTTGATTTCACGGGCTACAAGCTTACCCACTTGATTTCACGGGATACAAGCTTACCCACACAGGACAATTACAAGAGTTTGACTTCTGATTGTGTTCTTCTTTCAACACTGATTTGTCAACGATTGAGTACACCCGACCTATAATCTTATCCTCAAGTATATGAATTGAATGCGAAGATTTGAAGGAAGTTAGTTGCTTGTTGAATCAAAATATGAGAAATATTATCAAGGATTCAATAAGTAACTTGAATTTGGGAGCTTTTTAGAATGCAAGAGTATTTAGAAAGTAAGATCAGAAATCAAAGCAAGAATCGGTGATTTGAAAGTATGATTTCAAGTCTATTTATAGTGTAGAATAGTTGCATTCCTTCATGAAGAGTTTCTATAAAGAGTTGTGTCCATTTCTCTTGAAATTGAATAGAAATCTCTTCACAAAAAGAAGCATCCTTTCAGAAAAATTACAGCAAGAAAAAAGATCGACAGGTCGAAATTAACAGGTAGACAGGAATTTGAAAAAATAGCCGTTATGCACAAAAGACAATAGGACAGGTCGACCGTTTTCTGGCTGTGGACCAGAGGACCTCGGTACACAGTCTATATCACTCTGCACTCTTTCCCGGTCGAAGCCTGGACCGTTTGGGCTTTTTCTGTGACTTTTCAATTCCTCAAATATACAGATTTCAGCCCCGGCTAATTTCAATTTCTAAATTGTTTTGTGCATTCGTGTTATACTTTGAGGATAGATTTTAACATAAATCTAACACAACTCCATACCTACATATATATAATCTTAGCTCCATGTCATGATTTCCATTGATCTTCACTATGATCTTCATTGATTTCCACTTTGATAAATATGAATTCAGCTCGTCAATGATCTCTATTTCTATGTTGTCATTAATCAAAATATGCTATGAAACCTTTGACTCAACATTCTCCCCCTTTTTGATTGATGACAACATAGCTTGATATTACAATCTCCATTGTTATCTCCCCCTGTATATATGCTCCCTTTAGGAGATATGGAATAACCTTCTCTTTGTTGTGATGTACCTGCAAAAATATATATAACATATATAGTTTTGGTACCCACTTGCTTTGTTTGGCTCCATGAGTTAGATGGAAGGTAACCATACCCAAGAGGGTTTAATGGAACCTTTAATGATAAAATTTTCATTATTAACTACTGAATCAAAATAATCATCAATATATTTTTCTCTGTTTTTCCAACTTACAGGAACCCAAATACTTAAGTAATCTCTATTGATATTCCTTTTCATACTTCTAGATCTATTATACAGATTTCTAGTCATAGAAGTATTCGAATTTCTATAATAATTGGATCTAGGATGAGCATTAGTACTAGCAGTAATATTTTTATTGTACATGAAAGCATATCTAGTACTATTTCTAAGATTAGTTTTATTATATCCTAAACCACTTTTGTCATGTAAAGGTCGAGATCTAGATAAAATCATATTTAAATCATTTTGACCTTTATTAAATTTTGCGAACTTATTTGCACATTTATCAAATTTATTTCCAAAGTCGCTATTGACATTTTCAAAAGAAATTTTGTTATTCTTTAAATCATCAATTTCCTTATTTAATTCAGAATTTTTCCTTTTTAAAGTACCATTCTTAGTTTTGAGACCTAAAATTTGAGATTCTGAATTATCTAAAGAAGATTGTAACTTTTCAAAATTTTCTTTTGAGTTAGAAATTTCATTTTGCAAAATATTATTATTCACCTTTAAAAACTCACATTCTTTAGATAGTTCTAAATTCTTTTCAGTTAAAGCTCCATTCTCTTTTTCAAGAGACGAAATTAAAGAACTAGAATTATCTAAAGAATCTTATAAAGATTTATTTCTATTTTGCAAAAGATCGTATTCCTTTAAAAGAACATTGTTATATTCTTTTAATTTGGAATTTTCTTGCTCGCAAATTTTTGACTTAGCTATAATGACAGTATTGAGTTTGCTCAAAGTTTTAAATTCTTTCAATAATTTCTCATGGTTTAACAAAAGATCTTTATATAAAGAATATGTACATACCGATTGTAATCTGACTTTTGCCATGAGACATTTGTTTCCTTGCTCTCCTGATTCTGCTTTGTTGCTCTTCCATTTTCTAATGCCTTCACTAGATTTCTTTATTGCCATTTGTTCTAGGATGTTGTTACGATCTCTAGAACACCTCGCTCTGATACACTAGACTTCGAGGGTATTACCATGGCAAGTCAAGAGTCTAACTACCCTCTTTTCATACTCAAGAATGGCACCAGTACTGGATAACCATTCCATCCCTAGAATCGACCCGTAGCCCAAAAACATAAGCATTGCTTAGCATAGACATTCTCAAATCCAAACAAGTCATGAATTAATGAGCTGATTCCCCAACAGGATTTGAGAAGAAGAAAAAAATGGGATCCTCTACTATGCTAGTACTAAGGTGAAGAGACTCAACTATCGAAGCAGAAATAAAAAGGATGCGATGTACTATAACAAAAAAAATGGGTACGGACAGGATAGAAAGATAAACTAGGCTTTCCTACAGAAACATTTCTACCTTCTTGTTCTGAGCCTCATTCGCCTTAACCACCCTTATCCCCTCTTATTTAACGTGTTAACAGGTCTCTCGAGAACTACCTCCATCGCACGGCAACCCTTCAAAGCTTGAAATAAGGTTAGTCGCAGATGGAACTAATGTGACTACAGATGGAGGAAAGAAAGGAAAAGGGAGTCAAACACGGAAACAAAGGATAATGCTAATGGCCTTTGGGGAATAGCCTTTAAAAATAAAACTTTTCTTGAAAAATGCTTCTTTGTAAATGGTTTTGAAAATGATTTCAAGAGGTTTTAAAAACTTTTGCCCAGTTTGGTAACCTTCTGCTCTGATACCAAATGTAACACCCCACCTCCGCTAGGGTCACTCACAAAGGGAATGCACTAGCTTTGGTAGAGCATTATCTAGGTAAACACACACAGAAATATTACAAGACAGAACATATAAAACAGTAGAAGGAAAACCAAATTTCATTTCTTTAAACTCTAGTAAGGTCTAAAGCCTTTTACATCAAAATGCCATTAAATCCATTACATCAAAATCTGTCTTGCAATAGTAAAGAAGCATAAAACCATAGTCATAAATCATGATCTTGAAGCAGAAAGAAGTCCAAACTAAGTAGTAGTGTTTCCTCCCTGAGAACCTGGGGGGGAGAAATGGAAGAAAAAGAGGCGAAACAAAAACGGGTCAGTCATACAAACTGGTAAGTCCTAGTGACTTTCAGCATAGAAACAAGTAAAGATAACATGACATATATAAACTGAAAGTAAACATAAGGATGATGACAATATAGGCAAGTTAAACTAAGATAACAAGATAAACTACGCAAACGAGATAAACTAAGGTAACAAGATAAACTACGTTATAGCATCGCATGTTCGACATTCTCTGCACCAACTGTACTAGTACCCCAACCCGTATCATCATTTCTATGTATATGTACAGTCCCTTGCCGTATATCGTACGGGTTTCATCACGTATTTCTATACTACTTCAACGTAGTGCCACCATTCTTGAAATCGTTTGGACTGCCGCCCTTGTTCTGGCTAGGTTTCCTTATCATGAACTATCGCGTGTTCAACTAGGATTTATGCCACCTAGGACCACTAGGGATTATGCTACCTATTGAATGTTTTCTAGATTCGATTAGGGTTTATGCCACCTAGGACCACTAGGGATTATGCTACATAACGAACAACACCCTTTTTCCACGTAACGATCTATTAATCGTTCGGCTCCCAACAAGTCCTAGCTCGTTCATGTGTCTGTGTCATACGGCCCAATCATGAAATGTAGTCACCTGTGCTAGGTCCACCATAGGGTGTATCAAGACATAGGGTGCCAACCACTGACACAAATCAAGCACACACAGTGTAAACCTACCGGTGCTCAATGCCTGCTTTTTCAACTCCGGACTACGTGCACGACCATAGTCCGCCTGAACCTACAATGGCGCACCAACTCAGCCGTCGTTCTGGTCGCTTACAATCAGCGGCCTGTAATTGTGCCCCACCCTGCCTACTTCCAGGGTACCGTGATACACCTAGTGGGTTACTACTGAAAAGGACCGCGTAACTAGGGTTTCCATCCAGTAGGTTAAGTGTTGTCATTTAAATTCGAGACTTAACCCCATCAATCTAGCATGTCAAGTTGGTTAAGTATATTCAAGCGGTTCATGACTTAACCCTATCAAATCATCATGTCAAATTGGTTAAGTATATTCAAGCGGTTCATGACTTAACCCTATCAAATCATCATGTCAAATTGGTTAAGTGTATTCAAGCAGTTCATGAATTAACTCTATCAAATCATCGTGTCAAATTGGTTAAGTATATTCAAGCGGTTCATGACTTAACCCTATCAAATCATCGTGTCAAATTGGTTAAGTATATTCAAGCGGTTCATGAATTAACCCTATCAAATCATCGTGTCAAATTGGTTAAGTATATTCAAGCGGTTCATGACTTAACCCTATCGAATCATCGTGTCAAATTGGTTAAGTATATTCAAGCGGTTCATGACTTAACCCTATCAAATCATCGTGTCAAACTGGTTAAGTATATTCAAGCGGTTCATGACTTAACCCTATCAAATCATCGTGTCAAATTGGTTAAGTATATTCAAGCGGTTCATGACTTAACCCTATCAAATCATCGTGTCTAATTGGTTAAGTATATTCAAGCGATTCATTACTTAACCCTATCAAATCATCGTGTCAAATTGGTAAGTATATTCAAGCGGTTCATGACTTAACCCTATCAAATCATCGTGTCAAATTGGTTAAATATATTCAAGAGGTTCATGACTTAACCCTATCAAATCATCGTGTCAAATTGGTTAAGTATATTCAAGTGGTTCATTACTTAACCCTATCAAATCATCGTGTCAAATTGGTTAAGTATATTCAAGCGGTTGAGGACTTAACCCTATCAAACATCGTGTCAAATTGGTTAAGTATATTCAAGCGGTTCAAGACTTAACCCTATCAAATCATCGTGTCAAATTGTTTAATTATATTCAAGCGGTTCATGACTTAACCCTATCATGTGGCATTAATTCATTAATGCACCCCAACCTCTCACATCAGACCTGTTGTTGTGGTCACTGGATATGCCGAGCGGTTCCGGGCAGAATTACACCACAACTCAGTCTGACCTCGGGTTTTCAAGTGCGATATGACCTACTACCCACATTGGATCCTATTGTTTGCAGTAACTGGATTTGCCGGGCGGTTCCGGGCAGAATTACACTGCAAACTCAACCCAACCTCAAGTTGTCCATTTTCAAGTTCATTATAAGTGTCATGTCCATGTTCAAGTTTCATGTCAAGTTCGTGTCAAGTTTCAGGTTTCAACTTATGCCTATTATCAAGTTCATGATTCATATTTATAACCAATTCATGTCTCAATTTCATAAGCATGTTTACGTGCCTTCTAGATGTCAAATATCAACTATCAAGTCACGGTCAATTCTATGTTTAAGTTATTCCCATCGTATCAATTTCGTGCTATGTGTCGCGTTCCATAATTACCTAAAAACATGGTTTGACCAACAGATTCTATTTTCTCTAATTACGTTCCAAGTTCACAATTCACGTTCATGCCAATTATAAAGTTTACAATCGCTTTCGTGTTCAAGTTATGCCAATTCATGTCCAAGCTAATTCATGTCAATTACCAATTCATGTCTAAGTGAATCTTCATGTTTTGTCCAATATCCCCAAATCTTATTCCCACCGTGCACGTATCGAGATTAATTCGAAAAGGGATAAACAAGGAAATCATGACAAAGATGGGCATGTGAATAGGCATGAGATTATAATCCAAATCATATGTTCAACAGAATTGGTGTATAATAGTTTAACACATCATAGGCATGTGAATAGGATCTCGAGCAACAATATGAAAACCAAGGTTTAGGAACATAGGTAGACTTGCATTAATCCAAATTCAAGATTCAAGAGAGAATAGGGTGAAAAAGTCTTATCATCAAGTCAAGGTCCAAGAATTCATATTACAATCTAGTGTTTGAATAATAAACTAGGTCCAACAACATGAATGGGCATGATTCAATCGATAAGAAATTACCCAAAATCCTAGATTCAAGAAGAAACAAGAACAGATCTAAATAGATAATCAAGCTTAGGTCCAATTTCATTTTATTCCATGTCCATATTAAATTTACAAGTTTAAATCTCAAAGTAACTAGAACTTACAGAGCGCGGATCGAGAATTAGAGTGCAGAGATTTGATTCTAGAAACGGTTGTTGCAGTTGTTGAATCTCTATTTGTTCAGTATTTTTCTAGTTGAAAACCCCTAATTTGCAATTCCTAGATGTTGTCTTGACGAAGAAGAAGTAGTCTCTTTTAATTTAAATATTATCATTTTGATTTTCACAGAGGTAGCATAAGGACAGAAAGAATTGGTGTAGAGAGAATGAGGCTAGGAGGCTGTTTATATAGGTTTAGAGTCACGAATCTAGTCAGAAAATTGGTCCAAATACATCAGAATGAACCCAGACTGAAAACCAGGTTTTGGCACCAGGTCGACCATAGGGTCGACCTGGTCACTGGGAGGTCGACCATAGTGTCGACCCCCAGGTCGACCTGGTCCTGGGCGGGAAATTTCCCGCCCAGTCTGCCCTGGGGTTTGAATTTGAATTTCGAATTCAAATTTCGAGCTATTTTTTATTCTGAAAATTCCTGAAACTTCGGAGGGCCGTAACTTGGTCATACAGACTCCGTTTTTCGAAAACTCGGACTCGTTTCCAAGCAGAATTTCGAGACGAATGCAATGGCGCACCCCGTTTCCCTTGATTCTTATTTTAATATTTAATTCTGCCTTGATTTATGGTTTCAATATGTTATTAAAATACGGGTTGTTACAACCGAGTTGGTCATCATACACCATAAATAACCCAATCGCTAGATTGACCCAACGGTCCATCGGATTGACCTGAAAGTCTAGTACTGGCAATAACACCAGAATGTGTCATAGACTTAAAGATAGTAATCGAAAATAGTGGTAACTATGCATCCTATACCACACGTTCTCACTATTGGTTCACTAACCGGTCATCAATTCCACACGTAAAACATCAAAACACCTGATACGACACCAAATCACCAAGACATCAATCATTAGAAAATACCGAGTCATTAGAACAAGTCACCAGCTTCATAATAAAACATTGGAAATCAACAGATCACTGAGTCAACAGTCCACAACTTCAATAAAACGATACTAGGATAAACCAATTTCGTTTACCATTGTGTCCCACACCACGAGATTTACGATATCAGTTAATTCCTATTATGTCATCTCGAAGGGTGCAGAAAGGTGTGGTTTTTAAATAGGGAAATACTTGATTTTATTTAAAACCAATTCATAAAACAATTGAAAACCATTTGTTTTCTTTCGAGAATCAACATATATTACAAAAATAGATTTATACTAGTGTTTTGAGGCAATTTATATTTCAAAATCAAATCAAAAACTTATTTTAACCCCAAACCTATAAAGAAATCGAAATTTACTTATATAGCGAAAACTAGTCTAAAACGTACAACATGTGTCCAATATCATCAAAAAGTCATCAGAATCTCAACCATGAATCATCATAAATTTCCTCAAAATCCAGAGTTTGTATTTTGTAAGATATGGACTCGGCTTCACAAGATAACAAGGTAGTGAACCAAGTCACAAAACCATAGAAAATCACTTGAAAATCAATTATTAAGGCATAAAAATGCACCAAGAAATTAATTTTAGTTGCTACTCTCAACATAGTTTCGAATGACCAGTTGACCTCCGATTGGTCTAAAATTTGATATGCACAAACTAGAAAGACTTGAATTTCAAATTAAAAAGGAATCACTAAAATCCGATATAACACGAAAACGTTATAAAGCTCCAAACTTGGACCCATAACTGAATTTCAGCCTGGACTGAAATCACTTACAGGTCTAACTTTAGGACCCGTTTTGTATGGCCAAACGACCTCGGATTGGCATGAAAATTTGCAATATGTAGATAAAGTTCCAAGATTTACAAGTCAAAAAGATTCTTCCAAAACAGATCAATAATGAGGGAGATATAACACCTAGAAGTTGGACTTGGGCGTTGTTATCGCCCAAATATGCTACAGGAACACACAGGTGCCATAGAAAAGGCCTACTACTCAATTTTATCAAGGTGGGTCGACCCAAAACCATGGTGGGTCGACCCCTGGGTTGACCCAAGTGTAAAGTGGGTCGACCCACTTTACGGACTTCGCTTCTGCACCAATTCCTAATGAAACTCCTACTTCTAGAACGTATTCCGACAGCCAAACGGCGTCGGATCATGCAGAAAATTGACTTTCTTGTTCACAAGGTACTCTACAGCAACATGCAAAAAGTTCTACATCAAAACACTTAAAGACCAAAGAGATATGATAGCCATAAGTGGGACTTTGGCTGTGATTTCTCAGCTTAGAAATAAGATGAACCACGTATAGGATTTTGTTCGTAAAACTTACAGATTAATATCAAATCTCACTGAAACTATAAAATTGTGAGTAAACACTCACGTTAGTTTTGATTACAGCAGGATTAAGATAAAATGAGGTGCAAATAAGCTTGAAAACACAAAAGAGACATGCTAATCACTAGTAGATTGCATTACAGTAGCATGCAAAAGGGAAACTTACTGTAACTAAGCAATTCTCAACAAAATCAAATGAAACTTGTATTAGATTAGTGTTTTGGAGTAATTACATGTTGTTATGTCATTTAATCAACAAAATCATTGGTTTGCTTATGGGTTTGAGGCACTAGAGTTTGAAAGAAAAAAAATGGGTTTTCTCACTTTTCCTTCTTTGTTTTCACTGGAGAAGAAAGGCTGAGGAGAAAATGAACGTACTTTTCATTCTCTCCGGATCTTTCTTCAACTTAGGTTAGTAATTAGGCCTCTTAACGACCCATTTAATCCCAAAGCACTATAATTAATTATTAATTAGGCTTTGTAAATATGTAATTAGCCTATAAAACAATGATTTATACCAAATTTTACACTATAACCACACCCAACATTTGGTATAACACAAAGATGATCAAATAAAAATTGTCAACATTATTTTTTAAAACGTGTTAAACCTTATTATATTTAAAACTTCTCATTTCACAACAAAAATTTGTAGTTTACAATATAATTACACAATTTACAGAAATAATTTTGTCCATATTTGTGTAGCTTTTATAATGCAATCAAATTAAATATTTTAAATGAATTAATCTTAATACATTAAATTGTTAAAGCTTATTAAACACTTATTTTGACAGAAAATATATTTCGTATGTGTTTATCACTACTAATTTCCCTATAAAAATATTTTAACTCTTCTTATTTATGTGTTACACCAGATATTATCATTTGTTAATATTTTTAGTTGCCAAATTACTTAATTCTTACAAAAATATATATTTCACAATTTATTACTAATTTCACATTTAACCAAACTAAGCCTCAAATTTAATCACTTGAGCATGATTAACCCCACAACAAAACTACAAAGCTTCAAATTATAATTAACACGAATAATTAAGTCAAATAACAAAATTAACGATATATTCAACTTAATTATTATCCAATTATTTATATTTAAATAGATAATCATCCTGGAAGGTAATTACCAGAAACTCGGGTTGTTACATCTGGGCTCTTATTTATAGAAAATTGGGGCCATCTTTGGTAATGTCTCTACTAGAAGTCCGCTTTTGGTCCATGCTCTTGGTGTCGACCCGTTTTTGTAGCTTTCAGTGGTGGCTTCTGGGTGTTGGTCCTCCTGGTTTCGATACAACTTCTCCTCTGAAATTTTATTGCCTCGATGCTTCTAGTTTGGAAGCAAATTCTGGTGTCGGCCTATCTTTAGAAGATGCTTCACTGTTTCTCCTTTTTATACAGTATCGCTACCAAGCCTGTTAGTAGCGATAGCACTTTTGCTGGAGCTTCTGCCTTGTTGCTAATCATTTGCCTTCATTGTTCTTGGTATCGTGTCCTGATGCTTGACTTCATCATTATTCACCAGTATCAATAGCAAACTTTACCGATACCGATAGTACCCCGGTTGTTCTCATGTTAGTTATTAGCCTTGTCTCTCCTTTGGTGGCTTTGCACTCTGGTGTCGAATCTTGTGCTTTCGGCTTCCTCTATTGTTTTGCTTTTGGTATCGGTTTAATTCTTTTAACCTTGCTTTCTGGGTATCTACTTTGTCCGCTTGTTTCTCTTCCACTGGTACCGAAACCGGATTAACTCCTTTCCCTTTAATATCAGCACCAAGCCAACTATTCCCAACACGTTTGTGCCGATAGCATGCTTTGTACTTTCTTGATTTGGTATCGACACCAAGCATTTGATCTTCTGTTGAGGCTGATAACGTCCTTAATTTCGGTATCGGCTCCTACACGATATCCCTTCACCTTAGCTTGGTTTCAGTGTTGAATTCTGGTAGTAACATTTGCCCCCTAGTGAAGGGGTATTTCTGACTTTTCACGTCATACATTTTTCTTTTGCTTTCAATATCTTTGTTTGGAGCTTTACTTGTGTTTCTCATGTATAAATTTCAGCAACTCATATTTCGTATTTTACTCATAGTAGGTTGTATATAACTATTTTCTGATATTATTTTCAATGTTACGCAGGTCTGAGCCTAATCACACTTTAAGCCTACAACGGGGTAGTATAATCATTCATACCTTATACTTTATTGGAATAGTGATCAACAATGCTCTTATAACTTAGAAACTTTCCTGTATAAGGTGTGTGGAACACTTATCATCATCATAAGGTTAAGTCATGGAAAACCCAAGGTGTTTACCCAACGGTTCAATAACCCTTTATCGGAAACAAGATGGTAAGCCTTTAGAAATATACAATCCAAATTAATGCATTAATAATAGAGGATAAAAAATCTAAATCTTATAATAATGAATAGAAGATCTGAAACCCAGACTAGGGTATTTAATAGAAAACCGGAAATCCATTTCCGGTAAATGAAAGAAGTCCCGAACCAACCCTATATTTTGGTATTGATGATAGAAGACCAGAAACTCATTTCTGGTAATAACATAAACCTCGAACCATAATCCAGATTTAGGTATTAATGATTTAGATCAGAAATCTACTTCTATTATTTTTATAAGTCCCGAACCATAAACCAGATTCAGGTATTAATGATAGTATACTAGAAATCCACTTCAAGTATTTATAGAAGTCTGGAACCATAACCCAGATTCAGGTATTAATGGTAGTAGACCATGAATCCCGAACCATAACCCAGATTCAGATATTAATGACAGTAGACCAGAAATCCACTTCTGGTAATCGATAGTTTTGTTACCCCCTTCAAGTTTAATTTGTAAAGTAGAGGATTTATGTTCTTTACGAGCCACTCTCTGGGCTTTTTATCGTCAAAGCAGAGAATGTACATGCTTTGTGAGCCACTCTCTGGGATTCTAATCGTCAAAGAGAGGATTTACGTGATTTGTGAGTCATTCTCTTGGCTTTTTATCCCTTCTGTAGGATAGTGTGTAAGGAGAGGACGTACGTGCTTACAGTGCTCCTTTTGAGCTTTCGTTCCCTTCTGCAGGATACGATCGAAGACACAAGCAAAGGAAAAGCGTGCTCTTCTACGAGCAGAGGCATGATATGCTTAATCAAAGCAGAGGCGGGGCGTGCTCTTCTAAGAGTACAGGCATGGCATGCTTATTGTGCTCCTTCAGAGAATTCGTTCCCTTCTGCGGGATACGAAGACTTAAGCATAGGTAAGTCATGCTCTTCTGTGAGCTGAGGCAGACATGCTTAGACATAGCAGAGGTAGGGCGTGCTTATTTAGATGCTCTGTCCAGACCATTTCTGGCAAAGATCAGAGGCTTACGCTTTTGATGCTTTAATCTGAAACTTTCTTATTTGGATGCGGGTAAAGGCTTACACCCTACCTTCCTTCGGGAGATGCCTTACCCTGGCCATCTTTCCAGTGACAAGGGTTTTATTTCCATCGTAGGTTGTTCCACCCATTTCGGGAATTTTCAAATTTTGAGAGGTTTTCCATACCCTTAATCATGTGGATGTTCTCAAGGAGACCTCTTATTCACTTGTAGTTGAAAAGTAAGGCCTCAAGTGTTCTGCATTCCATGTTCTAGGTATGAGATCACCATTCGGTTTGCAGAGTCGTTATGCTCCAGGTGTGAGCTCTTGATGAATAATCAAGGGTCCTTCCCAGTTTGGGCCATGGGGACCATCTGCTGGATTCTTTGTGTTAGTTATTACCCTTCGTAAAACCAAACCTCCTTTTCGTACGACTCTCGTTTTTACCCTTAAATTGTAGTACTTGGTGATTCTTCTTTGATATTCAGCTGTTCTAATGGTTACTTCATCTCTTAACCCTTGAATTAGGTCTAAGGATTCCCTTTTTAATTCTTGATTATAATCAAATGCATAAGCTATCCTTCTGTGTGAAGAGATCTCAACTTCAATTGGAAGCATAGCCTCACATCCGTATGTTAGAGAATATGGAGTGTGTCCCATTGCCGTCTTGGCGGAGGTTCTATATGCTTAAAGAACCAATAGAAATTCATCTGCCCAATTTCCTTTAGCTTGGTTTAGCCTTTTCTTTAAGATTGACTTTATGGTTTTATTTGCAGCTTCTACGACATTGTTTCTCCCTTGGATGTGCTACAAAAGAGAAACTTTTATGATTCAATTTTTATCACAAAACCATGTGAATTCTTCACTTTCAAATTGTGTTCCATTGTCCGATATGATCTTATAAGGAATTCCAAAGCATGTGACTACATTCTTTATCACAAATCTTAGCACCTTTTTTGATTAGATAGTTGGGAGTGATTCTGCTTCAACCTATTTGGTAAAGTATTCATTGGCTACTACTGCATACTTAGATCCTCCTTTGGAGAATGGTGAGGGTCCAATTAAGTCTATTCCCCATACATCGAAAGGCCATGGACTTGAGATGGCAGTCACGTCACTTAGAGGCAATAGGGGTATTCTAGAATACCTTCGGCATTTTTCACATTTCCTAACATACTCCATTGCTTGACTAACCATTTGCAGCCAATAGAAGCCTTGTCACATATCTCTCTTGGCTATCTTAATTCCATTAGAATGATTTCCACATAAACCCTCATATGTTTCTTTTAACAAATTGAGCCCATCTTCAAGGCTTACACATCTCAAGTATTGGAGTGAATGCCCTTTTTTGTAAAGCACCTTGTCTATAATTATGAAGGTAGAGGCTTGGCGTTTAACCTTCATAGCATCTTGCCCACTAGTAGGTAAGGTTCCATTTAAGAGATAATCTATGATGGGGGACATCCAAGTGTTCTCATAATAGAAATCATTTTCAATTGGCACGGGTTCCTCACTAGGAGCAATGTCCTTTTCCTCTTCAGTCTCTTTTGCCAAAGTCTGATATCTAGTCAATACTAGCAGTTTCTTTCCTAATTCGGGCGCCTCTTTCTCAATGCTAGGCTTTTCCTGATATCCTATAGGGATTATTCAAGTTTAAGGCGATCCTCTCGAGTAGGTCAGTTTTTCCAAAGAGTCGGCTTGAGAGTTTTCCCCTCTTGGGATCTGATGTATGGAAAAGTATTCGAATTGAGTGAGCATCTCCAGTATTCTCTTCACATATAGCACTAATCGGGCATCCTTGGTTTGGTAGGTTTGCTTTATCTGGTTTACCATTAGCTGTAAGTTGCTAAAGATCTCAATCTATAGTGTCTTTAAATGTAGTGTCAAATTCAATCTTGCCACCATCGACTCATATTCTGCCATATTGTATGTTGCAGCGAAATTCATCTTCATTGCATAATGCAATCGATGTTTATCAGGTGTGATTATTATATACCCAACCTCTACTCCATCTTCATTTGAAGCTCCATCCACAAATAACTTCCACTTAACCTGCAGATCATTTTCCTTTGTTGACTGTTCTGTAATGAAACTTGTGCACTCATTTACAAAGTATACTAGAGCCTCCCCTTTAATCGCTGTTCGAGGTTGGAACTCAATTTTGTATTGGCTAGGATCGATTCACCACTTTACTAACCTTCCAGAGGTTTTTAGCACATTGAAAATTTGTTTGAGGGGAAAGTTGGTTAAAACCTTAATGGAATGTTCCTGAATGTAACCTCTAAGCTTAAGTGCTGTAAGTATTAGACAATAGGCTAACTTCTCTACCATGAGGTATCGGATTTGTAACACCCCACCTTCGTTAAGGTCACTCACAAAGGGAATTCCTTAACTTTGATGGAGCGTTTTAGTAGACAGAACAGAAATTTACAAGACAGATAAAACAATACTTGAAAAAATTAATAACTTTATTACAACAGAAACCGAAGTAAGTTTGGTTACATCTTTTCAAATCACAATATCAGAATTCAAGTACAAAATATCAGTCTTGTACAAAAGCCTTCAGAATGCATAGTTTTTAAAATCATAATCCCCAACATAAACTGCCATGGAAAGATAGAGCCAAGCCAAGCGATACTTCAAGCAGAGGAAATCCGAATCAAGCTCCTATATTTCCACCCTAAAAACCGGGGGGGGGGGGGAATAAAAGAAAAGGGGCGAAAACAAGCAAGGTCAGACATAAAGTCTGGCAAGTCCAGTGACTTTCAGCATATGAACAGATAATAATATCATGACATGAAAATAAAGCTGGATAAGAGAAAACAGCAACAGGAGTAACAGGTATACTTAAGTTAAACAGAAGAAACAGAATGATATAGCCCAAGTTATGCTTCTTACTTACATCTTATTTTTCCGCACTAATACTAGTATAACAGGATTAGGTGCTACCCTAATGTCTAAACTGAAACAGAAACGGAACAGAATAATCTATACAGAAACAGAATGCCAGTAATGGGCCTTTACCACCCAAACAGACAGAAGGTACATAAACGGAATCAGAGACGGAAACAGAATAATCCCTACGGAAACAGAATGTTAGAATTAGGTGTACACTAGTAAATGGGCCTTTACCACCCCAACATACAGTACCACGCAGAAACAGACAGGTGTTACCACCCAACAAAAACAGACGGTACCCCAATGGAAACAGACAGAACTAAGTGTACCCTAAATCTACCCCCAAGCGATCGGCTCCCTAATACATATATACCCTGTGCCAGCCCCACAGAAGGGTGTATCACTCACTAAAGTGGCAACCTTTGAATGACACAGACCTATTTACAGATGTCACGGCGTCTTACATCCTCAGAGGCAAACCGGGATCCATGCACGTACATGACCCGGTTGGAACGCACCATCAACACCCCTCGCCATTATCAGAATGAACCGCTTATAATTAGTTCATTAAGCGTGCCCGGACCCTACCTACTGTTGGGTCATAGTTTTGATACCAGAAAGGGTTACTGAATAATATGGGTTCCAAACAACAGATGACACAAGTATTTTCCCTCCTAACCTTATGTCCCCAGACTAATGGATTTCAGATTAACTTGTTTACAAGTTTTCAGACTTACAGAGTTCAGATCAACTAGTTCACAGATCAGAAAATCAAGTCAACAGGTTTTCAGACTAACAGATCAGATGTACAGTTTTAACAGACTTACAGATTGTCTAGCTTTGTATTGGGCCTACAGATTCATGAAACTTGTTTATTAATTTATCAGTCCAGTTGGTTTAGCCCTATTTACCCAACACATTTTAGGCATCATATTTATCTCAGATTTGCATTAATTAAATATTACTGCGCAGACCTCTCACATTAGGTCGGTAGCTTGTGGCCGCTGGATAAGCCGGGCGGTTCCGGGCAGACTTCTGCCACAAGCCAGACCTAACCTCGTGTTTAAGCATATTTTAGTTATGCCTACGACCTCTCACATTAGACTAGCAGTTTGCGGTTGCTGGTTAAGCCGGTTGGGTCCGGGCAGGCTTCTACCGCAAACATGAGTCTAACCTCGTGTCTCAGCATTTTTATTATAACCAGTTTATTCCATTACAAATTGTACAACTATCAGACTAACAGATATGACTTCTTTTCAAGTCGCAGCAGATTAATCAAATTAACATGTTTTACTCAATCTTAGATCGAGCCTACGGATTTTCATACACAAATTACAATCATTCAACTTTTCAGCAGATTTAATAGATTTAGCTGTTCGGGCGGTTAACCAGATTTAGCAGAATTAGGCAACTCAACGGATTTAGTAGATTAGGCATAATTAGCAGATTAGGCGATTCAACATATGTAATAGTTTAGGCAATTCAACAGATTAAACAGGTAACAGATTAGGCAAATTTAGCATATTAAGCAGATAATAGTTTTAGTCGATTTAAACAATCCTTAAAGTCCTATTCACATATCTTGCCTAATTCATAAAGTAAGCCTAAATTTATATACCCAAATTATGGTCATAATCCACCATATATCATATGTCCCAAATTTTAGTTAAACTTGCATAGTTCAGAATATTCTCCAAAAACCTTACATATAAATTATGCCAAATATAGCCATTGATTACAATCCATGTCACATATCAAAAAAAAACCCTTTACTTAGGTGTATTCACACTTAACAATCATCAAATCTTAATATGGATCTTTACACCTAAGTTATGTGCAAATTAATTCTTTTTTTTTTTTTTTCAATTCCAGACTATAAAATATATTATGTCCAAATCTAGATCTTGAATTATAACTTGTACTATGCATCCAAATCAATTACATGTTCACAGTTAAACTTTACGCCCCAAATCCCAAGTCATATATCTAATATTCTTTATGCCTCAAAACTCAAGACATACGTTAAATACACCTTATGTTTTAAATACAACATGCCCAATTATATGCCTCATATTTATGTTCTAAGTTACAACCTATGTTCTTTATGTTCTAAGTCACAGTAATTCTTTCCTTCCAAGTCATAGATCGTCTTATGCAATATGCCTCAAGTTTATGTCCAGAATTACAACATGCGTTGTATCCTCAAATTAATTACAAATCGATTTTGCCCAAATATGCCTCATTCAATATTCTTTCCAAATTTAGCGTTTATGCGTTCATCTCTTATGAGACTTTGCTCAGGCTCGTGGTAGCCTGGCTATCAAACAAAAAGAAAGAGGAAGAAATACGGAACAAACAGAATAATAAAACAGAGGAACAGATCTGATAAATAGAAAAAAGGCATAATCTCAGATTCAGTTTTATAATTATGTCAAGATCATGATTAAACTTCATATCGGAAAATAACTGCACTTGCCTTGATTGGATTATAGAAGAAGAGTTGCAGTAGTTCTCTTTTAATCTAATCCAGATTTGGAAGAAGATGCACTAGTTCTAGATTTGATTCCAGCAGAGTAGCGACGCCATTATTTTATTTATTTATTCCTATTATCTCAGAGGCAACATAAGGAGAGAAGAATGGTGTAAAAAGAATGGGGCTAGGGAGCTATTTATATAGGATTAGGCGAGCGAATCTAGACTGAAAACGAGGCCAGATACATCAGAATGAACCCAGGCTCAAAACTGGGTTCGGGCACCAGGTCGACCCCCAGGTCGACTAGTCCCTGGGAGGTCGACCATAGTGTCGACCCCCAGGTCGACCTGGTCCTGGGCGGGAAAATTCCCGCCCAATCCGCGCTGGGATTTGAATTCGAATTTCGAATTTGAATTTCGAGCTGTTTTTGATTCTGAAAATTCATGAAACTTCGGAGGGTCATATCTCCCTCATACGGACTCCATTTCTCGAAAACTTGGTCTCGATTTCATGCAGAATTTCGAGACGAACGCAATGGAACAACCCATTTTCCATGATTCTTATTATAAAATTTAATTCTGCCTTGATTTATGGTCTTAACATGTTATTAAAATACGGGTTGTTACATTCTCCCCTCCTTAAAGTATTTCGTCCCCGAAATCTTCAAGTTAAGAAGAATGCATCCGATCATCTAATCATCCATCTACTCAAACATCATTCACAAGCAAACATTGTCCTTAAATGATTTCTAATGCTGTATGAACTTATGCAAGAGTGTGTGTATATGTACTTATCTAATGCAAAGATCAGGCGGTCCACTGATTCAGTTGACCTTCTTAATGTGAATTATGTCAGTGCCATGAGTCCAACATGTATGCAATTTTCCTATTTGATACATATCATTTCTATATGAGTGCACAACCGTTCATTCATATGCAACATCCATGTGCTGAGTCAACCATTTTGCATCCATAAAAAATGCACACACATCCATATGCAGTATGAGAGTGTTTTTGAGCCGATCTAGTGCCTAGTATGTGTATATGCATCCACGAGCAATCACTAGCAACCACTTGCATCCACTTGCAACCATCAAACATAACATGTCTCAAACACATGTTTACACCCATTAGTTTCTACCTAAAGGTCGAAGGATAAAGTCGAGAGATAGAAGCAAGTATAATTAAAACTAAAGCTAGGTCCCCATTAGACATCGGTTTTAGAGAATAACCCCCTAAGTATCAACCCCGAAGACCGAAATCAACATCAGATTAATACTCAGAGAATCACTCCCATTAAACAAATGCCCAACTGGAAATCTATTTCACACTTTGAGTAAAACTCCTATCCTTTTCAGAAACCTACAGACTACTGATACAGATCAGATTATCAAATGATTCTTAGGAAACTAAGCACGATAAAAACTCAGAATGTATGCGTCATGGTCAACTTAACGCCCAACACTGATGCCCTCAAACCCCAACTTATCATAAACAGATGAGTCGTAACCCTAATGGGGTCTGAGACTATAACGGAACCAGAAACAAGACTAGTATTAAAGTGCAGAGTTTCAATTACAGAATCAAAATGCCAGAATCAGAAAGAGTTCTTAACTCCTCAATCAGATAAGGAAATTAAACCTTCTACATAAATTTTCTTATTTCTACCCTATCTACCAGTCACTTGAGCATTCGCCTATCCTCCAGAAGTGGGTTCTGCCCTCTGCCCTTGCCCCCGTTTCTTTGGGCAGTCCCTTGTGAAGTGCCCCATTTCTCCACAGTTGAAGCAAGTGCCCTTCCTTTTTCTGCAATCCTTGTTCCGACGGGTCGAGCTTCCATAAGTAAAGCACTTCTTCTCCTTCTTGGGCCCCGCCTTCTTGTTCTGTGGTCCTTTAAGCTTTTCCTCTTTCTTTTTACTTTCGGCTTCCTCTTCATGCATTAACGCCATGTCCACCAATTTTTCGAAGGTTGCCCCCATAGGAATGTGGGACATCGCCAATCCGTGTAGCAGCTCATTCAAACCTTTAGCAAACTTTAGTGCCTTCTTATGCGGTGTATTTACCAATTCTAAGACGAATCTTGCCAATTGATTAAACTTGTTGACGTACTCTCTCACCGATAAATTCCCTTGCTTCAACGCCAAGAACCTTTCTACGTATAGACTCTCTTCCGCTCGTGCGAGAAATTTCATCTCGAGCCTGTGCCTGAAATCCATCCATCTCTCTACCGGACGCTCTCCATTTGTGACCTCCCACCAAAAAGAAGCTTCGTCCTTAAGCAACCATACCACCAAATGTATCTTCTGCCTATCGTCCACCTAGAAGATAACGAACAAATCTTCAGTTTCTTTGAGCCAGTTCCTTGCTTCCACGAAGGATTCAGTTCCATTAAAGTTCTTCCCACCCATGGCTCGAAAGTCTCTACATATCTTCGGGAAAGTATTCACGTGCGGAGGAGGAGGAATCGCTGCAGCTGGGGGAGGAGGGACGTTTGTTGGGCCCACATCATTAGCCCTAGCTTCTAGGTACCTCCTGAACCAGCCAGGTATCGGTACGCCCTCCAGAAGGTTAAGATCCCCAGACATGCTGAAACGAAAGAAAAAGGAAAGATTCAAAAAAAAGAATAGAAAGATAGGCTATGGCTTTGGGAATTATGTTTTCCAAAATAAACTCTACTTTTGAAAAACTTCTCTTTTTAAAAAAAAAACCTTTTTGAAAATAGTTTTCCAAAACTTTTTATCAAATCCGGTAACCTTCAGCTCTGATACCAAGTGTAACACCCTACCTCCGTTAAGGTCACTCACAAAGGGAATGCCTTAACTTTGATGGAGCGTTTTAGTAGACAGAACAGAAATTTACAAGATAGATAAAACAATACTTGAAAAATTAATAACTTTATTACAACAGAAACCGAAGTAAGTTTGGTTACATCTTTTCAAATAACAATATCAGAATTCAAGTACAAAATATCAGTCTTGTAAAAAGCCTTCAGAATGCATAGTTTTAAAAATCATAATCCCCAACATAAACTGCCATGGAAAGATAGAGCCAAGGCCAAGCGATACTTCAAGCAGAGGAAATCTAAATCAAGCTCCTATATTTCCACCCTAAAAACCTTGGGGGGGGGGAACGAAAGAAAAGGGGCGAAAACAAGCAAGGTCAGACATAAAGTCTGGCAAGTCCAGTGACTTTCAGCATATGAACAGATAATAATATCATGACATGAAAATAAAGCTGGATAAGAGAAAACAACAATAGGAGTAACAGGTATACTTAAGCTAAACAGAAGAAACAGAATGATATAGCCCAAGTTATGCTTCTTACTTACATCTTACTTTTCTGCACTAATACTAGTATAACAGGATTAGGTGCTACCCTAATGTCTAAACTGAAACAAAAACGGAACAGAATAATCTATACAGAAACAGAATGCCAGTAATGGGCCTTTACCACCCAAACAGACAGAAGGTACATAAACAGAATCAGAGACGGAAACAGAATAATCCCTATGGAAACAGAATGTTAGAATTAGGTGTACACTAGTAAATGGGCCTTTACCACCCCAACAAACAGTACCACGCAGAAACAAACAGGTGTTACCACCCAACAGAAACAGACGGTACCCCAATGGAAATAGACAGAACTAAGTGTACCCTAAATTTACCCCAAGCGATCGCCTCCCTAATACATAAATACCTTGTGCCAGCCCCAAAGAAGGGTGTATCACTCCCTAATGTGGCAACCTTTGAATGACACAGACCTATTTACAGATGTCACGGCGTCTTACATCCTCAGAGGCAGACCGGGATCCATGCACGCACATAACCCGGTTGGAACGCACCATCAACACCCCTCGCCATTATCAGAATGAACCGCTTATAATTAGTTCAGTAAGCGTGCCCGAACCCTACCTACTGTTGGGTCATAGTTTTGATACCAGAAAGGGTTACTGACTAATATGGGTCCCAAACAACAGATGACACAAGTATTTTCCCTCCTAACCTTGTGTCCCCAGACTAATGGATTTCATATTAACTTGTTTACAAGTTTTCATACTTACAGAGTTCAGATCAACTAGTTCACAGATCAGAAAATCAAGTCAACAGGTTTTCAGACTATCGGATCAGATGTACAGTTTTAACAGACTTACAGATTGTCTAACTTTGTATTGGGCCTACAGATTCACGAAACAGGTTTATTAATTCATCAGTCTAGTTGGTTTAGCCCTATCTACCCAACACGTTTTAGACATCATATTTATCTCCGATTTGCATTAATTAAATATTAATGCGCAAACCTCTCACATTAGGTCGGTAGCTTGTGGCCGCTGGATAAGCCGGGCGGTTCCGGGCAGACATCTGCCACAAGCCAGACCTAACCTCGTGTCTAAGTATATTTTAGTTATACCTACGACCTCTCACATTAGACTAGCAGTTTGCGGTTGCTGGTTAAGCCGGTTGGGTCCGGGCAGGCTTCTACCGCAAACATGAGTCTAACCTCGTGTCTCAGCATTATTATTATAACCAGTTTATTCCATTACAAATTATACAACTATCAAACTAACAAATTTGACTTCTTTTCAAGTCGCAGCAGATTAATCAAATTAACAAGTTTTACATAATCTTAGATCGAGCCTACGGATTTTCATACACAAATTACAATCATTTAACTTTTCAACAGATTTAACAGGTTTAGCAGTTCAGGCTTTTCAACAGATTTAGGAGAATTAGGCAACTCAACGGATTTAGCAGATTAGGAATAATTAGCAGATTAGGCATAATTAGCAGATTAGGCGATTCAACATAGGTAAGAGTTTAGGCAATTCAACAGATTAAACAGGTAACAGATTTAGCAGATTAGGAAAATTTAGCATATTAAGCAAATAACGGTTTTAGTCGATTTAAACATTCCTTAAAGTCCTATTCACATATCTTGCCTAATTCATAAAGTAAGCCTAAACTTATATGCCCAAATTATGGTCATAATCCACCATATAACATATGTCCCAAATTTTAGTTAAACTTGCATAGTTCAGAATATTCTCCAAAAACCTTACATATAAATTATGCCAAATATAGCCATTGATTACAATCCATGTCACATATCCAAAAACCCCCCTTTACTTAGGTGTATTCACACTTAACAATCATCAAATCTTAATATGGATCTTTACACCTAAGTTATATGCAAATTAATTCTTTTTTTTTTTTCAAATTTAAGACTATAAAATATAGTATGTCCAAATCTAGATCTTGAATTATAACTTGTACTATGCATCCAAATCAGTTACATGTTCACAGTTAAAATTTACGCCCCAAATCCCAAGTCATATGTCTAATATTCTTTATGCCTCAAAACTCAAGACATACGTTAAATACACCTTTTGTTTTAAATACAACATGCCTAATTATATGCCTCATATTTATGTTCTAAGTTACAACCTATGTTCTTTATGTTCTAAGTCACAATAATCCTTTCCTTCCAAGTCATAGATCGTCTTATGCAATATGCCTCAAGTTTATGTCCAAAATTACAACATGCGTTGTATCCTCAAATTAATTACAAATTGATTTTGCCCAAATATGACTCATTCTATATTCTTCCCAAATTTAGCGTTTATGCGTTCATCTCTTATGAGACTTTGCTCAGGCTCGTGGTAGCCTGGCTATCAAACAAAAAGAAAGAGGAGGAAATACAGAACAAACAGAATAATAAAACAGAGGAACATATCTGATAAATAAAAAAGGCATAATCTTAGATTCAGTTTTATAATTATGTCAAGATCATGATTAAACTTCATATCGGAAAATAACTGCACTTACCTTGATTGGATTATAGAAGAAGAGTCGCAGTAGTTCTCTTTTAATCTAATCCAGATTTGGAAGAAGATGCACTAGTTCTAGATTTGAATCCAGCAGAGTAGCGACGCCATTATTTTATTTATTTATTCCTATTATCTCAGAGGCAGCATAAGGAGAGAAGAATGGTGTAAAAAGAATGGGGCTAGGGTGTAACGACCCGCATTCTACGCATCATAGGATCGTAGAATATTTATTTATGTCACACACAAAGTTGTATGGTCATGTAACTTTGGGAGGCGACGACTGGGGTCATTTCCCATGTTCATGATTTTTCCCAATTTTTAAATGACCATTTTACCCCTAGTTGGAACTGTTTTGGCCATAACTTTTGACTGGAAATGAATTTTGACTTGAAACCACTTCCATTGGCTCCGGATGATGGTTTCTCTTTGCGTAGAGTGGTCACATTAGCCAAATGGACTCACCATTTGGGAGATATGGCTGAAACAAGTTTCAGATGGTGAAAAACAGCTTAATTGGGCTTAACCGGGTAATTAGCAACTAGGCCCAGAAGGGAATTTCAGGTTTAGAGGTATAGGAGGACTGATTAGGGTTGGGGAATCGCTTTCATTTCAGTTTTGAGCCGCCACAAACCTTCTTGAGACCTTAGTAATGGCTTCCATCTTCTAAAACCACTCCAAAACACATTTTTAGTGAAGATTAAGCCTAAACCACATCAAAACAAGGCCAAATAGCATCAGAGCAAGGTTGGAGCTACTGCTATACATAGGAATTTGACCCAAACAGAGAGTATTTCAGATTTGGTGTTTTATTTTGTGGCCAAGGTGAGTGATAGCATCGTTTTGACACTAATTACAGTTAATTAAGGGTAATTAGTGAAGATTAGCGAATTTATACACCAATAAATTCTGGAAAAATGTTTAGAAATTCTTAAATAATATTTTATGCCTCTGTTAGAAATTTGGTTCGATTTAGTTAAGTTTTATTAATTCTATGATTAGTCTTATTTAATCATGCTTAAGGGAAAAATAGGATTTTGGGCATCTTTGATCCATTTTGACATGTAAATTCATGGTTTTGGTGTTTGTGGTTGCTCTTACATGTTGCTATGACTCTATGGTATGTTTTATGATTGATTAGAATAGTTAAATTGGTCGAAAACGTCGTCGAATGACGTAGAAAGCTCGCTGGAAAGTTGCAGAAATGTGCAGGTTCCGAACCGGTTCGGATCGGAGCAGGGGTCGGATCGGATTAGTGAACTGACCAAGGAAATCCGAACTGGATTGGGACTTGTCACTTGAGGAGGCTTGGCAAGAAGGAAGGTCGTTTACTTAGAGTTGGAGTGGACAAAGGGATCGGATCGGAAGAATAATGGAGACCAGATCGGATCGACTCAAGAATGGAAGGCTACGACTGGAGCAAGGCGAAGGGAGCGGATCGGATCGGAGTAGATGGAGAATGGGAGCGGATCGGATCGGAGTAGATAGAAAACGAGGGAGCTGATCGGAGAAAACTGGAAGGAAGATAGTAACCCGACCCGACCCGACCCGAAGTGGAGTATCCGACCCGAACCGAATGAAAAGATGACCACCGAACCGAACCGACGAGGGTGATGACTACCGAACCGAACCGAATTCTAGGACTGTTACTGCGCGACAACTCTTCTGAAGACCCACTCCAATTCGACCAAACCCAAGATGCAAAGGAAGTCCAAATGAGAAGTTAGAGCTCAAGATCCAGATGAGAATCAACGTGTTCGCTTCATGGTTGGGCTTTGCTGCGGGACGCGTGCTAAGAGGTTTACGATGTCTATAGCTTTGGACCACTATGGTAGGAGGTACGGAGGCGGATTCAGGGCCATTATGGCATCGGTAGAACCAAGGGCTACGACCAATGAAGTGGGTCATTGAAATGGTTGGTCATGACTCCATGTGTTTAGCTTGGTCACAGCAGGGTTTCTACAAGTCGGGATTCGTCGTTACCTCAGTTTGTCTAGTGTTCCAAAGTGGTAGATATCGTATGCTTTACGCACTGAGTGAGAGATGTGAGGATGGTAGCTATGGTTGATTTGTTTGCTATCATTATGACATGCACCCCCCCCCCCCCCCGTATCCTTACACTCTTTATTATGGCACCTTAGAGTACTGTACGGTATGTGGTACTAACTCTTTGGTTGCAGGTCCAGGTCCAGGTATGGTTTAGTATAACTGTTATCATTCTGTTTAGATGCTTATCGCTCATACCAGGCTTTATGTCTGACCCAGAGTTTTATGTCTCCTCTTATTACTCTGGGTGCTCGCACGAGCAGACTAGAGACAGGTTAGCTGGTGATGCACGGGTAGATGATCCGGAGACGAGCAGGAGGCTTCCACGTAATATATACATAGTATTCTCCCTGTGTTGTTGAAGATCACTGGTTGGGCATTGGTGGCGTATCTTCTACTTTAGCTTTCTTTTGATTAGAGACAGTAAATTTGGAAAATTGTAATAAGCTGTATTTGGATTTCCGCTGCTCTGATGATTGATATTGATTTTAGTTATCAGCTTATGCACTGTCTCACCTGTTTTATGTCAAGTATATTATTATTATATTTGATTCCATGCGTTGTGAGACATTCTACAGGTTTCTTGTTAGTCAATTCTCTTCTTTCCTCTCTTCTGACGACCGTCCCGTGCTAGTTGGGCATGTGTACAACGCACCTTCGGAGGAAATGCAGGCTGGTGCGGGGCGGGCCGTCACACTTGGTATTAGAGCTCTAGGTTGCATAGTTAACCTAGGGAAGTTATCAGGGAGATATAATATACGTATACGAGAGAGCGTATTTGTGATTATTTTGGTTTTCAAAAGCTATATATATATATATATTATTAGTAGTATAAGGATGAAGTCGTACTGCACTAGCACCACTATGGAGTCGTTAATCGTTTCCTTTTTCAGATTGACGATGAGCCGAGATACTATAGGTGCTGGTAGGGGAGCCAATAATGGGAATGCTGCTGACATGAGGACGATGTTTACTGACCTCATGAGAGAGATGCTTAAAGATGTACAGAGGGCAGCTCCCAATGGTGGAAATGGTGGTGGTCCAATAGTGCAGGCGCCGAGGGTCGACTTCGCCAAGCTAAATAAGGATTATACTAGCCTTGGTGGAAAGCCGTTTCACGGAACGGAGTCGGCCACGGATGTTCAAGATTGGTTGGATAGTTGCGAACGTATCTTCGAGGATTTGGGTATCGAGGATGCGATGAAGAGAAAGCTAGCGTCCCGTCAGCTGCAAGGGCGGGCAATGAATTGGTGGAATGCTATAATACTCCTGAAGATCAGATTACTTGGGAGCATTTTAAGGCTCGCTTTAGCGAGAAGTTCATTCCAGCTGCTCAAAAGTCAGTGCTGTTTAAGAAATTCTTGGAGTTCAAGCGGAATGGCAGAGCTGTCTCGGAGTATATTGCTGAATTCGACAGTTTGTCGAAGTATGGGTTATCTCTTATTGATACTGCCGAGAAGAAGAATGAGAAATTCATAACTGGTTTGGATCAGTTCTTGGGGGAAAAGCTTATTAACCACATCGATGAGACGTTTGAGTCGATTGTGGGAAAAGCATTGAGGTCGGAGAGTCTCTACCCTAAGTCGAAGACTGAGGTTGCATCTGCAGAAGAGCCAAAACCACAAGCAAGTGGTGGAGGCAAAGGTGGTCCCCAGAATAAGAGAAAGCGGAATCAGACTAAGGATGGCCAGAAGAAAAAGAATAAGCAAGATGTTGAGTGCTTCAGCTGTGGTAAGAAGGGCCATTATGCTAGTAATTGTTGGGCCAAGCCAGCGGATAGGAAGTGCTTCAATTGTGGCCAAATGGGACATCACAAGGACAAGTGTCCGCAACCCCCTAAAGAAAAGCAAATGGTGAAAGCATACGCCCTTAATGCTATTCCTTCTTCGTCGAATGCCCCAACTGCGGCGGAGAGGGGAAAGGATGTCGTCATTCAAGGTATGCTTTCTGTTTATGATGTTCCTGTTAGAGTTTTGTTTGATACCGGAGCTTCCAGTTCTTTCATATCTAGTGACCTGGTAGATAGGTTGGGATTGGAGCCCGAGATTGTCGATAGACCTTTAGTAGTGACGAACCCGATTGGTGGTTCTACTAGCCTTAGCATGATTTGTCGTAATATGGTCTTATCGAGTCATGGATGTATGTTTGTTTGTGATTGCTTTGTTTTGGGTTTTACTGGGTTTGGCATTATTTTGGGAGTAGATTGGCTCCGAAGATACGGGGTGGTGGTAGACTGTGAGGGCTTTTTGGTGACAGCTAGAGCGGATGATGGGCGGAGGATAGTGTTTGGTGGTCTACCCAGTGAGGGGGTATTGGCTAGTTTTCTAAACTCCCTTGACATTCCGCATAGTGAGTTGTCAGGTTTGCCCGTGGTTGGCCAGTATCCGGATGTTTTCGAAGAAGTGACTGGACTTCCACCACACCGAGAGATTGAGTTCCGTATTGATTTGGTAAAAGATGCCAGACCTATAGTAATGCCACTTCGTCGTATGGCACCAAGAGAGCAGCGAGAGCTCGAGGTGCAAGTCGGCGATCTTTTGAAGAAGGGATTTATCAGAAGGAGTGTTTCTGAATGGGGAGCACCAGTTGTGTTTGCTACCAAGGCAGATGGTTCCCATCGTTTGTGTGTAGACTACCGCGAGTTGAATAAAGTGACGAGGAAGAACAAGTATCCTCTACCGCGGATAGATGATTTGTTCGATCAGTTGAGTGGCGCGAGAGTATTTTCTCAGTTGGATCTCGCGACAGGTTTTCATCAGCTTAGAGTGGAAGCTGAGAGTATAGCTAAAACGGCATTTCGAACGCCGTCTGGATTTTATGAACGGTTGGTCATGCCATTCGGGCTGACCAATGCCCCAGCATATTTTGTGGATCTTATGAATAGAGTATTCAGAGATCAGTTGAATAAGTTTGTCCTTGTGTTCGTTGATGATATTTTGGTCTATTCGAGGAAAGAGGAGGAACACAAGGAACATTTAAGAGTAGTGATGGAAGTGTTGAGAAAACACCAATTGAAAGCAAAGTTTTCTAAGTGTCACTTCTGGAAGAGAGAAGTGAGGTTCTTGGGCCATGTTGTATCAGAGAATGGTATTGCCGTGGACCCGGCGAAGGTGGCTACGGTACAGGATTGGCCTACGCCCAAGAATGCAACAGATGTAAGAAGTTTCTTGGGATTAGCTGGATATTATCGTAAGTTTATCAAAGGTTTCTCCAAGATAGCAGCACCATTGACCCAGTTGACCAAGAAGAATCAAGCTTTTGTCTGGGATGAAAGGTGCGAGAATGTATTCAAGAGTCTAAAGGACAAGTTGACGAGCGCACCAGTGTTAGTCATTCCTAAGGGGGATGAAGAGATGACGGTATACACGGATGCCTGTGGTACCGGACTGGGTGCTGTATTGATGCAAGGCGGTAGGGTTGTAGCTTATGCAAGTCGGCAATTGAAACCGCACGAGAAAAGATACCCTACCCATGACTTGGAATTGGCAGCGATCGTGTTCGCGTTAAAGATGTGGAGACACTATCTCTTGGGAGAAAGATTTGAGCTGTTTACAGATCATAAGTCGTTGAAGTATCTCTTCTCCCAGAAGGATCTAAATCTTCGGCAACAAAGGTGGTTAGAGTTCTTGGCTTCCTATGATTTTGACATCGCGTATACACCAGGAAAGGGCAATGCGGTGGCTGATGCATTGAGTAGAAGACATGCCAGTTTAGGGGCTATGTTTCTAGAATGGAAGCAACTGGAGTATATTGCGGGGTTTGATTTTAGACCAAAGTGCGAATTGGATCCAGAAATGTTAGCAAGTTTGACGATCAGACCCACTTTAATTGAGCGAATCGGCTCTAGTCAGAGGGACGATCCTAACCTATTGGAAATTATCTCCAAGTTAGAGATGGGTATCGATGAGGAGATGAACAAGTATGGGCTTGATCAAGATGGATAGCTTAGAAAGAATGGAAAGCTCGTTGTACCCAATGTCAATGGATTGAGAGATGAAGTGCTTAGAGAATGTCATCACTCAAAACTGACTATACACCCCGGTGGTAACAAGATGTATCGAGATATGAAGCAGACTTACTACTGGGAAGGGATGAAAAGAGACGTTGGGAAGTTTATATCTAAGTGCATGAATTGCCAGCTAGTTAAAGCCGAGCAAAAGAAGCCTAGTGGGTTGTTACAACCCTTAGAAATTCCCGAATGGAAATGGGAGCAAGTCTCGATGGATTTCATTGATGGTTTACCAAGGACTAGATCGGGACATGATAGTATTTGGGTAATCGTGGATCGATTGACTAAAAGTGCAAGATTTATACCAATCAAATCGACCAGAACGGCAGCCAAGTTAGCAGAATTGTATATGAAGTGGATAGTGAGATTTCATGGAGTACCTAAAAGCATTGTGAGCGACCGAGACTCGTTGTTCACTAGTGGTTTTTGGAAGAGCTTGCAAGAGGCTCTAGGGTCAGAGTTACATCTCAGTACCGCATATCATCCTCAGACCGACGGTCAGACGGAGAGGGTGAATCGTATTTTGGAAGATCTCTTGAGAGCGTGTATATTGGATTTTGGTGGATCATGGGATGACCATTTGCATCTAGTAGGGTTTGCATATAATAATAGCTACCAATCCAGTATCGGTATGGCTCCGTTTGAAGCTTTGTACGGAAGACCGTGCAACTCACCATCATGTTGGATAGAGACTGGCGAGAAGTTTATGCTTGGACCAGATGTGGTGAGAGAAACTTCAGATAAGATCAAGATCATTCAACAACGAATGAAGGCTGCCCAAGATAGGCAGAAGAGTTATGCTGATAAGAGGAGAAGAGACCTAAAATTCTCCGTTGGTGACTTGGTGTTTGTCAAGATTTCTCTGTTGAAGAGCGTAATACGATTTGGCAGGAGAGGCAAGTTGGCACCAAGATTCATTGGCCCATTCCTTGCTCTTGAGCAGTCGGGAATTTGGCATACAGAATTGACTTACCAGAGAAGATGGCGGAAGTTCACAACGTATTTCATTTTTCCCAACTAAGGAAGTTCGTTCACGACCCGGATATGATTGTTTCACCTGATCAGTTAGAGGACTTCGAAGTAGAACCCGAGGCGGTTGGGAACCACAAGTCGGTCCGTATTGTCGAGCACGACATGAAGCAACTTCGAAGGAAGGCGGTGAATCTAGTCAAGGTTCAGTGGGGCGAGGACGAGAATGATTGTACTTGGGAGACAGAGGAGAACATTAGGAAGACACACCCAGAACTCTTTGCCTGGTAAGATTTTGACTTCGATTTAGTTTTCCGCATGCTAGGATAGGCTTGTTTGCTTGTTTTGCATGTTTGATTGTTGTATGTGGTTGTTAGGCATGCAGGATCCTTTGTATGTTTTGGGTTAAGGAATTTCGGGGACGAAATTTCTTAAGGGGGGGAGAGTGTAACGACCCGCATTCTACGCATCATAGGATCGTAGAATATTTATTTCTGTCACATACAAAGTCGTATGGTCATGTAACTTTGGGAGGCGACGATTGGGGTCATTTCCCATGTTCATGATTTTTCCCGATTTTTAAATGACCATTTTACCCCTAGTTGGCACTGTTTTGGCCATAACTTTTGACTGGAAATGAATTTGGACCTGAAACAACTTCCATTGGCTCCGGATGATGGTTTCTCTTTCCGTAGAGTGGTCACATAAGCCAAACGGACTCACCATTTGGGAGATATGGCTGAAACAAGTTTCAGATGGTGAAAAACAGCTTAATTGGGCTTTACCGGGTAATTAGCAGCTAGGCCCAGAAGGGAATTTCGGGTTTAGAGGTATAGGAGGACTGATTAGGGTTGGGGAATCGCTTTCATTTCAGTTTTGAGCCGCCACAAACCTTCTTGAGACCTTAGTAATGGCTTCCATCCTCTAAAACCACTCCAAAACACATTTTTAGTGAAGATTAAGCCTAAACCACATCAAAACAAGGCCAAATAGCATCAGAGCAAGGTTGGAGCTGCTGCTATACATAGGAATTTGACCCAAACAGAGAGTATTTCAGATTTGGTGTTTTATTTTGTGGCCAAGGTGAGTGATAGCATCGTTTTGACACTAATTACAGTTAATTAAGGGTAATTAGTGAAGATTAGCGAATTTATACACCAATAAATTCTGGAAAAATGTTTAGAAATTCTTAAATAATATTTTATGCCTCTGTTAGAAATTTGGTTCGATTTAGTTAAGTTTTATTAATTCTATGATTAGTCTTATTTAATCATGCTTAAGGGGAAAATAGGATTTTGGGCATCTTTGATTCATTTTGACATGTAAATTCATGGTTTTGGTGTTTGTGGTTGCTCTTACATGTTGCTATGACTCTATGGTATGTTTTATGATTGATTATAATAGTTAAATTAGTCGAAAACGTCATCGAATGGCGTAGAAAGCTCGCTGGAAAGTTGCAGAAATGTGCAGGTTCCGAACCGGTTCGGATCGGAGCAGGGGTCGGATCGGATTAGTGAACTGACCAAGGAAATGCGAACTGGATTGGGACTTGTCACTGGAGGAGGCTTGGCGAGAAGGAAGGCCGTTTACTTAGAGTTGGAGTGGACAAATGGATCGGATCGGAAGAATAATGGAGACCAGATCGGATCGACTCAAGAATGGAAGGCTACGACTGGAGCAAGGCGAAGGGATCGGATCGGATCGGAGTAGATGGAGAACGGGAGCGGATCGGATCGGAGTAGATGGAAAACGAGGGAGCTGATCGGAGAAAACTGGAAGGAAGACAGTAACCCGACCCGACCCGGAGGAGGACACCGACCCGACCCGAAGTGGAGTATCTGACCCGAACCGAATGAAAAGATGACCACCGAACCGAACCGACGAGGGTGATGACTACCGAACCGAATTCTAGGACTGTTACTGCGCGACAACTCTTCTGAAGACCCACTCCAATTCGACCAAACCCGAGATGCAAAGGAAGTCCAAATGAGAAGTTAGAGCTCAAGATCCAGATGGGAATCAACGAGTTCGCTTCATGGTTAGGCTTTGCTGCGGGACGCGTGCTAAGGGGTTTACGATGTCTATAGCTTTGGACCACTATGGTAGGAGGTACGGAGGCGGATTCAGGGCCATTATGGCATCGGTAGAACCAAGGGCTATGACCAATGAAGTGGGTCATTGAAATGTTTGGTCATGACTCCATGTGTTTAGCTTGGTCACAGCAGGGTTTCTACAAGTCGGGATTCGTCGTTACCTCAGTTTGTCTAGTGTTCCAAAGTGGTAGATATCGTATGCTTTACGCACTGAGTGAGAGATGTGAGGATGGTTGTTATGGTTGATTTTTTTGCTATCATTATGACATGCACACCCCACCCCCCACCCCCCCCGTATCCTTACTCTTTATTATGGCACCTTAGAGTATTGTACGGTATGTGGTACTAACTCTTTGGTTGCAGGTCCAGGTTCAGGTATGGTTTAGTATACCTGTTATCATTCTGTTTAGATGCTTATCGCTCATACCAGGCTTTATGTCTGACCCAGAGTTTTATGTCTCCTCTTATTACTCTGGGTGCTCGCACGAGCAGACTAGAGACAGGTTAGCTGGTGATGCACGGGTAGATGATCCGGAGACGAGCAGGAGGCTTCCACGTAATATATACATAGTATTCTCCCTGTGTTGTTGAAGATCACTGCTTGGGCATTGGTGGTGTATCTTCTACTTTAGCTTTCTTTTGATTAGAGACGGTAAATTTGGAAAATTGTAATAAGCTGTATTTGGATTTCCGCTGCTCTGATGATTGATGTTGATTTTAGTTATCAGCTTATGCACTGTCTCACCTGTTTTATGTCAAGTATATTATTAAATTTCATTCCATGCGTTGTGAGACATTCTACAGGTTTCTTGTTAGTCAATTCTCTTCTTTCCTCTCTTCTGACGACCGTCCCATGCTAGTTGGGCATGTGTACAGCGCACCTTCGGAGGAAATGCAGGCTGGTGCGGGGCGGGCCGTCACATAGGGGCTGTTTATATAGGATTAGGCGGGCAAATCTAGACTGAAAACGAGGCCAGATACATCAGAATGAACCCAGGCTCAAAACTGGGTTCGGGCACCAGGTCGACCCCCAGGTCGACCATAGGGTCGACCTGGTCCCTGGGAGGTCGACCTGGTCCTGGGCGGGAAAATTCCTGCCCAGTCCGCGCTGGGATTTGAATTCGAATTTCGAGTTGTTTCTGATTCTGAAAATTCCTTAAACTTCGGAGGGTCATATCTCCCTCATACGGACTCCATTTCTCGAAAACTCGGACTCGATTTCATGCAGAATTTCGAGACGAACGCAATGGTGCAACCCATTTTCCCTGATTATTATTTTAAAATTTAATTCTGCCTTGATTTATGGTCTTAACATGTTATTAAAATACGGGTTGTTACAGGATTTCCATATTTTTTATCCTTCCACTGACATGGTTAATTGGGAACTGCGTTCCATTGCTTTCCCTAATGAGAATTGAGATCATCGCGTACTCTGAGATGTCCATATAAAGGTATACATCTTCCTCTCTTTCAGGACTAGAAAAAACTTGCGGCTTTCTCATATAATCCTTCAATTCATGAAAATCCTTCATGCATTCCTCATTCCATTCAAAGTTCTTCTGTTTCTTAATCACATCAAAGAAATGGACACACTTGGCTTTAGAAATGAACCGACTTAAGGCCGCTACCTTCCCATTTAAGCTCATAAATTCTTTGCTCATTTTGGGTTCTTCCATATACTTTATGGCTTTGATCTGATCGGGACTGGCTTCAATACCTTGTTCGCTAACAACATACCCTAGGAACTTTCTAGACTAAACCCCGAAAGAACACTTCTAAGGATTTAACTTCATTTGATATTTCCTCAATATATTGAAAATCTCTTATGGATCCCCGAAATGTCTTTTTGCCTTAGTAGATTTCACTAGCATGTTATCCACATACACCTCCATGTTTCGCCCTATTTGGTCTTGAAACTATCTATTAACCAACCTATGATATGTTGCACTGGTGTTCTTTAATCCAAAGGGCATCACCTTATAGCAAAACGTTCCCCAATCAGTAATGAAGCTTGTATGTTCTTCATTAGGTTTGAACATAGGTATTTGGTTTTATCCTTAGTAGGCATCCATGAGGAATAGCAACTTATGTCCACTAGTCGGATCAACCAACTGATCTATTCGGGGAAGGGGATAACAATCCTTTGGGAAAGATTTGTTTAGATCTGTGTAGTCAACACAAGTCCTCCATCTCCCATTAGACTTTTTCACCAGTACTGGATTGGGTAACCATTTGGAATAAAAGACCTCTCAGATAAATCCATTCATAAGTAACTTTTTGACCTCCTTTTTCAGGGCTTATGATCTATCTCCATTATATTTCCTTTTCTTTTGTTGGATAGGGGTCACTGATGGGTTAATGTTCAGTGCGTGGCTCATGATGGAAGGGTTAATTCTTACCATATTCGAGTGGGTCCAAGCGAATACACCCTTATTATGTTGTAGGAATTGGATCAAATCCGTTTTCAGGGGTTCTTCCAACCTTTTCCCTATTTTGATAATGTTGGTTTTGTCGATTGGATCCACGCTTATTTCCTCTAAGTCTTCTATTGGTTTGATTTTTCCTGTATTCCCTCGGGAATCTAATTTTGTAACAATTTCTTCTTCCTTTGCCAAATTTATTTCATCAACCCCTTTCCTTTTCTCCCCAAAGAAGTGTACCTGCCATTCATATGTTTGTTAGTCTTATTGATTCTTATTTTAGCTTCGAATGTCGGATGTAAGAATCCATCATCCAAAGGTTGAAAAACTGTAGAAGAATCAATTAAGCAAGATGCAAAATACAACTCGCGAGAACTGAATTATTCCCCCCTGATTGTGCCCTAGCCTTGTTATCTTAGGAATTTCATCATAAGATATTTGGACGAGATGAATGCATCCATTACAACCAGAGACGGCCGGCCAAAGAAAGCATTGTAGTAGGAAGGCTAGTCAATAATGGAGAAAAGGGTCTCCAAGGATCTACAGAGAGAAAATAATCCAACTTGGACCAAAAGCTTGATTTACCCCACTGTAGTAGACCCTTTGTTGTTGAAACCAAAAATATGCTCATTGCTTGGTTCCAGCTTTTGCCCAGAAATTCCCATTTGGTCGAAGGCATGTTTAAAGATTACATTTAATGCACTTCCAGTATCAACATGAATTTTAGTAACTATAGAAAGCCCAATCTATGATGTTGTCATGAGAGGGTCATTATATGGGTGACGAAATCCCTTTTTGCATCGCGGTGGGGGAAACCACTAGGGTATGCATCTTGATGTTGTAGCGGGCATTCTTTAGGGATGGTTCCTCCTGAATAGAAAATATTCCTTCATGAGACTCCCTTGGATATCAGTTCCGAGCAGCTTGGCTATTCCCAACGGGATGTGGCCCACCATGGATCACATTGATTCGGTTGATTGGAGGGCCTAAATCAAGTTGACCCTCCTCAATTGGAGCTTCCACCGAGTTAAATGAAACCTTTTGGTTCTCGTTGGTATGTTGGGATGCTTGCTATTTATTCATAACAAATTCTTTTAAGTGCCCTTCACGAATGAGCTTCTGAATTATGCCTCCCAACACTTTGCATTCATCGGCCTTGTGTCCATTCGCCTTGTGGTACTCACAATACTTTCCTCCACTGTATGGTTCTGGGCAGTTTTAGGCTTTAAAAGATGCTGGGAAGTTGTTGACTCTTTCTTTAGCCACAACATAGATAAATGAAATAGGTTAACTCAAAGCCACCGAGTTAGTGTTAGATTCTTCCCATCTTGGTTTCTTTTGGCTTCCATCAACCCCAAGCCTCCCACCTTGAGTTCTTCGGTTGAAACCTGGTTTACCTCCTTCCCCATGGGAGGCAAAATTCTTCTTTATAGCTTCTTCTTTGTACAGTATAGTTCATCCATGCTAACGAATTTATTCGCCTGGAAGTGGAAATCTTGCAAATCTTTGCACCCGTGGATACATAACTCCTTCCAAAAAGGAGTGTATTCGATTAGTCCTAAGAGAACAGCTATAAGCTTGTCACGGTCGTTCATATCTTTGGAGTTTAAAGTTTCCACATTGAACTTTTTTAAATAATCTTCCAAGGACTCACCCTGCCATTTCTTTATGTTGGCAATGACGGTGTAGTCAACTGTTGGGTCCTTGCAGATACAAAACTGTGCTGAGAGTTCATAAGAGAATTTCTTCCATGAGTAAATGGTATTTTCCCGATACCACTTAGTGGCTGCCCCTTAAGTGGTTGCTAGGAAGAGACGACAGTGGATAACTCTCGAAGGGTTATAAAGGTCCATCTGACTGTCAAGAGCCATTAGATGATCATCAGGGTCGGTGGTGCCAAGATACTTCATGATTGGGATCTTCACGCGGGATGGTATTATAGTGTTCATGATTTCATCTATAAAAGGACCACCCTTTCATTGCCATTAACCCTTTCATCTAGGGTTATTTTTCCTTTACTCACTAGAAAATCTTTAACAAATTTCTTCGTTATGTCTTTGAGGTAAGCCTATGAATTATCATAGTCTAATCTCTTGGGACTGTGCTCTTTAGTAGTAGAGCTTCCGTACTGCTCCTTGATACATTGATTTCATCGAGCACCTACCCCTGTCAGATGGGATATCTTCTTCATGGAAAAAGTTGATTTGACCTTTTCCTTTCCCCTTGAATGTCGGATGGAATCTTTTCTTCTTGGGGACTCAACTTCCTCCCTTGGACCTGGCCTGGTGATCCTTGAGGACTTTTGGATCTGAGCAACTTCCAAGCGACTTTGCATTTAAAGGACCTGTTTCTCCAAAGCATTTAATTTGATGGCATTTTCTTCTACAACACCCGAGTTCGGAGGCTGCACTGGATTAGAGTTTCTACCTAATTCAGTTGCGTTTAAGTTGAGTGTTGGAGTTATATTCTCCTAAAGGGTAGCATTAAGAGTTGATACTTTATTTAGAGCCTCCAATCTTTTTGATTTCATCCTTTGCCATTAAGCAATAAGTTCACCAAATTAATCTATAATTAAATAAGAGAGTCGGAGGTTCAGGCCCTCCTGCTAGCGCCAAAAATTTAATGATAAAAATCGTCAACACCCGATTTAAGGATTAAACAATGCATACATAGTGAAATTTAGAGGGCAGTCGATCTAAAGGATGTTGAAGATAACCTAGGCTCAACAGGCTCAACTTACTCTATCGTTTCCTATATATTAAGACCTTAAGTTCAATGATTAGTTACTCTTCATTCAAGAGGTGAGTATCACGCTTACGAAACTTATAGATCAACAATTATCTTGGTATCAATAGTTACCTTTGGATAAGGGCATTATAAGCTTACAGAAGGTTAAGAACCTTGTTACAACGGTTGTCTTTAGATTTAGGATAGAATAATATACATTGTGTAGAGAAGAGACGGGCTAAAATAACATAATAGTTAGACATAATGTCATATTGTAACTCTTAATGACTTAAGATGATACTTCCATATCAATCCAGCCTACGAGAGGGCTTGGTTGTGTAAGTTATTGAGTCATTAGGCTAAAATTAGCCTTGTAGAAACGTTCTGCTACATTCGGCTTACTGTCAGAGATTTGAAACACGTATAAGTATAATAAGCTAGAATTCATCGATTTCCCTCTTTGAATGCTTTCGTGTTAAAATCTCCAATGAAAGAGGTTAATGGTCCATGTTCAATCAATAGAAAACAAAACATGATTATTTAATCAAGATTAATTTATGTCCCGATTTTCCTTTTCCATTAAATATGAAAGTATTACAATTTTTGTTGAATTCCCCAATTCGATTTGGAAATTAGGGTTTGCTCTTAAAGAAAAGAATACAAGATTGTGGAATGAGAGAAATGATCCCCTAAAATATGACCTCTAGGGTCTTATTTATAGAAAATTAGGGACTTCTTTGGTAATGTGTCTACTAGAAGCCCGCTTTCAGTCCATGTTGTTGATGTTGACCCGCCTTTATGGCTTTCGATGCCAACTTCTGGGTGTCGGTCCTCTTGGTTTTGGTACCACTTCTCCTCCGAAATTTTATTGCCTCAATGCTTCTACATAGGAAGCAACAAACCATTATCGGCCTATCTTCAGAAGATGCTTCACTATTTTCTCTTTTTTATACTCCGTTGCTTTCGGTATCACTACCAAGCTTGTTGGTTGCGACGACACTTTTGCTGGAGTTTATGCCTTATTGCTAATCTTATACCTTCACCTGTTCTTGGTATTATGTCCTAATGCTTGACTTCATCTTTATTCACCAGTATCGATTGCAAACTTTATCGATACCTATAGCACCCTGCATGTTCTCTTGTTAGTTATTGGCCTTGTCTCTCCTTTGGTGGCTTTGAACTCTGATGTCGAATCATGTGCTTTCGGCTTCCTCCCATTGTTTTGCTTTCGGAACCAGGTAGTGCTTTTAACCTTGCTTTCTTAGCATCTACTTTGGGCCCTTGCTTCTTTTCCACAGGTACTGAAACTGGATCAACTATCTTTCCATTTAGTATCGACACCAAGCCAACTATTCCCAACACGTTGGTGCCGATAACATGCTTTCTCCTTTCTTGATTTGGTATCAACACCAAGAATTTAGTCTTCTGTTGATGTCGATAATGTCCTTACTTTTGTATCGGCTCCCGTGCAATACCCCTTCACCTTAGCTAGGTTTCAATGTTGAATTCTAGTAGTAACACATTTATTCCAAGAGATAAGTGTATGGCTATGGTTTTCAAAATAATGAAAACGAGAGATTCGTGAATATACTTATTCTGCTGAGATAAGTTTATGAAATCGATTTTTAAGAATCGATGAAATGATTTTAATAATGGTTTAAATTAAAAGAGTTTGTGTTGCTGATGTACTTAACTATACTGTTTTGATTTGATAGTTAAAGATTTGACTATCAATAAATTCCCTTTTAACCTATAACGCGTTGGTTCGAGGAATCGGGATTGGAATTAGATTCAAAACAACTTTGAACCGACTTTGCGTTCGAGCTAAAATTTGCAGGTATGTTTGTGCAGAAACAAAGTATTGAGAGTGCAAAGGTTACTTGCTATTATCCTATGGACATAGTAAAAGTAATGCCTTTGGTTCATTCTGTTCCTGAATGACTTGTATAGATGAATACTATCAATACATTGTCAGTGAAGCGCGTTGAACATTTAAAGATGGAAATGTGCCTTGTGTAAAAAGATAAAACGAAGCTTTTAGCCTCATCAACCAGGAATGACTAAAATTAAGGGAGATGCAGTACGGCTATGTGGGCCGCACCCGTTAGGGTATGTTTATCACCAATCTATCACAGTTGACCCTTTGATTATTTTATGCTTGGCGTGGTTGCTGATCACAATAATGGAGGTGACATATTCAGTACTATCAAGTTAATTGGTAGCTTAGTTCTGCGTTGGCAAGGGTGCAAGATGTTCTTGCGACCTCGGTATGCTTATCTATAGAGGTATTGTGATGGGTGGTACCCAGTTCCCAGTCATTATATGGAATCCAAACTCCAATACGAGCCTTTTACAGTTTTAGTTGCATACTTAGTATGCTGGAATTTAATTAATGTAACAATTTTGGCTAGATTGATAAGTATTTGTATTTAGACATTATTATAATATCATTGGATTTATAATAAAAGTGTTTTGGTTATCGTAAGGGATAAACACTTGCTATTTTTATGTGTGGTCGTGTCTTACGAGGGTTTCCTTTTTTTTTCAAAGAAGGGTTTTCAAAAATTAAGCAAGTTGTATGTCATGTATGTTTCATTGTTAAGTATTCTAGACCGATCCAGGTGAATTTGCTGTCCCTCAAAATGTGCTTGGGTCAGACCGCGTATATTTTCCCAGGTTTGCTTTGGATTTGCTTGGAGCTAAAGTAGAGAATCCGGAGCCGAGACGTATTCTTGTATTTCTCGTACTAATTCATTTCTATTATGTGTGTTGTGTATTTATCAGTTATTATACAAACATGTTGTTATAACTGTATAGAGTGATTTGTTGTGTACTCTGATGATTATTGTATGTATATATATATATATATATATATATACAGTTTCTCTTGTGTAAAGAGTATTGGTATATTATATTTTGTTCATTTCTCTATGAGATACCTATCTCTTTTTATTCTTATATGTTCGTATCCTTCTTCTTCTATTCTAACTTTTCTTGCTTTCTTCTTTCTGACCCTCTAACTTCTTTGTTCTAAGTTTTTGGGTTTTCGGTACTTTTTAGGCACGTGAATACAGAGGATGTATTAGTGTCAAAATTCGGACGTCGAATTCCCCGACCATTATAGCTGATGACCCCAATGATCGAAAATCTATCACCGGGTACTATGTTTATTTGGGCTGTAACACTGTATCAAGGTGCACCAAGAAGCAAACCACAGTCTCTCGATCTAGTACGGAGACTGAGTATCGATCTATAGCTAGCACGATGGCTGAAATTATTTGATAAAAAGCTTACATGAGGAATTAGGGTTTGGGCCATAGAGCAAGCCGATCATTTGCTGTGACAACCGAAGCTCCATTTCTCTTTCTATGAACCTAGTTCAACATTATTGAACCAAACATATTGAAATTGACCTTCACTTTGTTCGCGAAAGAAACAACGGTGGCAAAATGATGATAAATCACATACAATCATTCTACCAATGTGCTGATGTCTTCACGAAAGCATTATCCAACAAAAAATTCATGAGATTGAAAGCTGATTTGAAAGTGGAAGAAGAAGCCAATATGGAGAAAAGAGGGGTGGAAACCCTGGCCGCAATTGTGGTAGGGTAAACTGATTAAAGGGTTTTGGCTATCTGTTGTATGTTTTGTGTGTAGGCTTTTGTATATTGGGCCTCGGTCCAATTTTTGTTTTAGTCTTTCTCGTATATATATAATACTGTTATGTTACATTACAATCTATCGATTTCATTCTATACAAAAGCAATATTTTCAATAAAATCAAAACTGCTTCTTCTTCTTTTTAATCTAGACCAACCCCTTTTAAAGCATTTTCATTCTTAAACAATTACAAAATTTAATGTATTGCACCTATTCTACTCAATAATCATCTGTTTTAGAAGAATGCTTAGGTGCTTTTCAAAAAAAAATTGATCTTGTACACTCGGTATAGGAGCACCTAAGTATTGCTAGGTGGTGTCCACCTTTTTTTTCCCACTTCTTACTGTACCTTTTTCCTTTGTATCGGTGATACGTCGAAAAGACCACCTTGATCGGTCAAATTTGCTAGATGAACCATATTACTTGATTATCAATGCTAGTGTAGTTCATATTATTGCACATGCTACTGTGATCGTGTATAGTTTTTTTCGTATAAGCGATCTTTGATAATGACACATCAACTAAGTGCGGTGGTAGCGATGCTACAAGTGAAATTTTAACATGAAGTTATTAGATATACATGCATGTTAAATGATTAATTATATAGGTTGGTCACATAGCTGTATGTAATAGTTGGCCACTTGGCATAAATGCAACACTGAAAATTTTCACATATTTCTTGAGCCGGCTAGACTAGGCTATATGAACCACATTTTGGTGATTTTCTATAGTTGTCCACATTTTCACTTGTTGGTCGTTGAAGTGGAGGCTCTTACCAGGAGACGGTGGTTTACTATGCACATGTTCCATTTTTCAAATCTTCAGTTAGGATTGAGTCCTAATCTCTTTATATGTTAAGTGGTATAGAGGTTGGCCAACTAGACCACGTGTTGGTACTCTTGATAGTTTATATAAATATTTTTACTCATGTACTGTGTACTTACTGGCATTAGTCGATGATGAGGTTAAATGAGGTGCGGTTATCTTAAGTTGTCTATAGAGGTATAAAGTATAATACATGAAAGTTGAGGAGGTGCACGTTTATGTTATATATGTATTTCTATATATTCGTGGTTCTTTATTTTTTCAAGCAATAAAGGTACTATCAGACTTCAATATCTAACTAGATCACTTAACGTAGGTGGACTTCGTATTTATGACCATGGTACTTCCATCATTTGACATTTGTATGTAGCATTGAATAATTATGTGCTACAACAGTCACGATCACTCCAACAAAACAACTTTATACAACGGGCAATGTCCCTTGTAATATGGGTTTCGCAACGGGCATTACAATCGTTGTATTAGGCCATGTTATAATTGGTCATTTTTTACAAAGGTCATTTGTAACACTCCACACTTTTCAGCACCCAAATTTTGACAAAAATCAAAGCTTGAATACATCCAAGCATAGAGCATATATTTGGTACCTGCAATAAATGAGCATGATCAAAATCAGAGTACGATAAGTATAACTCACAGTGGAAACAAAACTAGGATAAATTAGTATTAACTCAAGCAACTACCTTTTTCAAAGTAAGTCACTTTTCCAATACCGAGCATGAGAGAGAACGAGAACCGAAAGCCAAACTTAAACATCTTTGAGAACCCAGCCTTCTCTATGAAACCTAGAGGTTGTAATGAGGAGTGGGTCAGAACAACAAGTTCTGGTGACAAAGAAATGTACAATACATGCTATAACACAGATATATTCCATTTGGTTTAACCTAAGCTGTATGCCTAACCAGGTTAGTGATTCTAATCCAACCCAATAATTATTTACGCACGACTTTACTATTCATCCCAAAGCAGTATTCCCAACTTATATTATTGAGATAGGACATTTACACACATTTTTATGAAGCCTTTATACTTGAGTTTAAGTGGTTAATTATATCGAGAGTGGTCCCCTAATTTCGAGGTTTCTATCTATATCCTCATTCTTTATTATTTATTATTTAATGCCTCACTATCAAATGATAGATAGGGTGTATTCTCCCTGGTCACTTAAAACCCTAGGCGGACCTACTAGTCACTTATTAACCCTCGACAATATATTCAGTGTTAACATAAACTAGAGGGCACTAGCTACGGGCCCTACTAGTTAAGGCTTCCGTCATTCATGCATATACCCTTGCCCCGCATAAGATGAGAGTAAGTATTTTATCGTTCGTTATACCTTCTAGCTGACCTCATTCGATAACCACATTAGTCACTTACTACTTCCCATGGGATAGACGGTCATATCCGACCTTTTTAATTTCCAGGTTTGGGTAGGCCCACACATACTTGCCATTTAAGACCCCTGTACTGAAAATCCTATTCCCAGGTGGACTCTTCAACCTAAGCCACTTAAGACCCAAGGAAGCAAACTATACGCGAAGGTTATTAGTTTGTCCCCTATCAGCCTTTAAAACCTTTCCCGTTTTGGGATAAAGTAGGCTACGTTATTAAGTCATTCATGTTCAATTTCCTTATATGGAAATACTATATGTACACCATTTATTTGTATCATGGGTTTGTATGGTTAACAACGTCTTATATTATTAATCTACTAAGTCCAACTATATTTTTAATTATAAGTTTTATTATCATAAATAAGGAAGATCATATTCCCTTTTCTCTAGGATATTTATTTAATTTCTTCCCTGATTTGGACTTAGTATTTAAACGGCAATCAATATCCATTAATCCCTCTTTTTACACCCATTTCTTTTTATTTACATTTTATTTCCCTTTATGACTCTAATGTCATATTTTCCTAAGGCAACTATTTATTAGTCCCAAGTTATAAATTTATTGTACCCCAACAGGCAATTACTATATTAATTCTTTATTTTATTTTATTTGTTTATTGGTTATTATATATATTTATGCACTAGGCCTCTCACATTAAGTTGACTACCTATGGATGTTGGATTTACCGGTCGGTTCCGGTCAGACTTCTACCACAAGTGAACTTAACCTCATGCCTTAGTACATTTATTTTTATCCATTAGACCTCTTACATTAAACCGACTACCTGTGGTGTTGGATTTGTCGGTCGGTTCCGGGCAGGCTTGCACCATAAGTTGAGTTTAACCTCATGTCTAAATGCAGTTATAATTTAAATTTCCTAATTGGGGTCCACAAGAATTATCCTAATTGATTTTAGGAATTGTCACCATTTTCCTATCACATTTATTTTCCCCCAATCAATATTGGTTACAATAAATATTTCTTTATTTGCGGTCTCATTTATGGAAAATAATTATATTTATTGCTACAAATGGTCACCGCAAATATACTAATTCAATATGGATTATATTTACATATAATTCCACCACTGAATCTTGTCCATACATTCAACATTTGTCACAATTGTTAATTATTTATTTATGTCCTCATTTATAGCAATCAATTACACTAATTGCTACAACGGTCACCATAAATATATTCATTAAGAATTGAATATAAATTTACATGTATGATTCCATAAATGAATACCATTCAACATTTAATACGATGCATATTTTTACTGTTTTATGATGATTTGGACAGATAATATATATATATATATATATATATATATATATATATATATATATTTCTATGTTTGCATGAGGTCAACGTAGTTATTATTATTTTTATTTTTATTCTTAAATTTAAATTAATGATATGGTCTAATCAATTAACTAATCATTCCCATTTTATATTCAATCTTGCCAAAAAGGTTTCAAGTCTCACAAGGACCGTTAGCTAAATCGTTGCAAATGATGCCTATTTTGTGGAATCGACATATTTCTAAATCACAAGAAATATGTGTAATGTATTTTTATTTTGGAAAAGTCGATGCAAATTACATACAAACATATGTATTTATTTTTATATGTACCTTTGCACCACTTTTCCCCTTTTTAATTCTTTTTGTCATACTTCTTGTGATTCTAAAGTAATGCCTCTTTATTTAAAAATGAGTAAAACGACATAATTTACAATGCTTAAGCCAAAAACCCAAAAAAAAATTGAATGTAAACAAGGAATATTTCTTTTTATTCTTAGCATCACATAATACGCAATTTTCATCTTTTTACCCAAATTCACATATTTCATATTTCAACACTGAACTAAAGATCTAGAACATAACTACAACAAATTTATGTTTAATGGGACTGATTTCTAGATCCACAATGCCATGCGGCATAAACAACATATTTCATAATTCATGACATAACTTGTAGGAATATGTGGGAACATATATAAAAATCCTACAGTTCATATTTATACATAATCACAACTTTCTCATTTACCAATTTCAAACATATTCATAATCAGATCTGATCGTTATCACAATTTACAATTATTTAAATAACAGATCTGGTAGGCATAAAACAAAGATTGGATTCAAATGAAATAGATGAGTTATTATAATTGTATTAGTTACCTTATAGCTTCCAATTTCTGAATTATGAACCTTTTTTGGCTTGCAATCCCCAAATTCATATAAATCTACAATTTATTCAGAAAGGGGAAAATTCTAGATCTATAGAAATGTAAGAAAAAGGGAAGAGAGCGAAGAATATATTTTTGAGCATCAAATTGCATTCCTTTCCATTAGATCTGCTTGCCCTCTCAATTTCATATGAATTGCATTTGATTTGATAAGTATGAATATATTTTTATTTTAGAATTTAGGTTTGAAGAGAAAGAGAGAGAAATGGCAGAGCTCTGCTGCCTCTACAGATTTATGTGAAAAAAGAATGAGGCTCTACCCCTTTATTTATAAGGGTGGAAATGGCCTTGCATCATTGGATTCATTTTAATTGTCATCCATCCATTCATTTTATAAAATATAACAAGAATATCCCTAAAATTCTGAGACGAACCCAATGGTTAAAGTTTCGTAGACAAATTCCATCATTTGCGGAAATTCCTATTTTGAGCTTTAAATTAATTAACTATTTATTGTCAAAATTCTGGGTTGTTACATCATTGGTCATTGCAGTAGTCTCTATGACAACAGTTAATGCCTACTGTATTAGGCCATGTTGTAATAATACACCTTTTTACAATGACCATTGGCCGTTGCAATAGACTCTATGACAACATTTAATGCCATTGTAAAATGCTGAAATTTACAAGGAGTTTTGATCATTGTAATAAAAGATATTTGCGAGGACTAAAATATTTAACTCAAATTTCTAGTTTTGAATAGATATTTTATTGAAACAAAATTTTTATTACACTTTTAAATAGTACACAGTTGTGTTTCTCTCTGTTATATAATCAATATACAAAATACTCATTTGTACAAGCATTGCATCATTACATACATTTAGTTACAATCACTCTCACACTTGATGTCTTCCATCTTCAACGGTTGATCTATAAACTATTTTACATATTAGAATAAAATAACGCAATAAACTGGAAAAGAAACAATTTGCAACTATGAAATCTACTATGCAATGCTCAATTCAGGGCCTACATTTAAAAAAACAAAAAAACAAATAAATAAAGACCCTGGATACATGTGCTTCTTTGTAATTCTCTGTTCAAATGCATTTTTTAGCATAACCAAAGCCATCCAGCATGAACACAATAAATATACTGTGAGAGGTATAAATCTATGTATGTATGGATATCTAATGAAAAAAAAGTACACAAATATAGTATGGCTAGATAGGAACATAACATTTCTTGTTTCAAACCAAGATAATATTCAAACACAGTTGAATATTATGAGATAAGATCATACATTGAACATATTAAAAGAGTTTGCAGGAATACGATATTTAACATATTGTTGAAACAATTACAGTAACAAACTATAATAAGTTTAGAGTTCATAGGAATACAATTATTATTTGAAATATGAATGTTCAAATTTATCTAGAGTACTTGTATAATCGTTTAACTTGGACAACTATAAATGTGTATTAAGTCAACTCGGTGTATATCAAATGCTGCTAATACTTTGATGACCAACATGATTTTTTTTTTTCACTGTTCCAATATAGGACTTCACGTTCAGGCTGTACATGAATGTAGTTCATGGTATTAGCTATTGTTCTAATTTTTAGAATTTGAAATTCCATATTTATTTATTTTCATTTTGATTTAAAAGTAAAAAAATTGTAAAACTTTTTACTTTTTAAAACCATACTTGAATAGTGCTCATTTCTCTCTTCAAACAATGGAATCAAAATTTCTCCATGCAAATAAATTATTTTATTTTGCTGGTTTATTACTTCCAATACTCATCATTTCGAACGTGTAACAAACCTCTTAACATTTGCGTCATTCTAATTGGTCCCAACCATAGCCTCCCTATGCCCATGGCTAACATTGACAAGAATATCTGGATCACTATAATGAGTAACTGTCTACACAATCTCCCTAGCCCTCTTCATTGGATCTCCGCTCTTAAAGATGCCAGATCCTATGAGAACCCCATCACAACCCAACTGCATCATCAGTGCCACATCTGCTGGAGTAGCCACCCCACCTGCATCAAACTGCACAACAGGCAACCTTCCCAAGTGCTTAGTCTACATCGCCAAATCGTATGGCACAACAATTTTCTTCGTGAAGGTAATATTACATCATCATCATTGTTCCTTAAAACCCTAATCTCACCCATCACAGATCTAATATGCCTCACTGCATCCACAATATTTCCTGTCTAGCCTCCCCTTTCGTTATTATCATAGTCGTCGCTTCTTTGATTCAACAAAACGCTTCTCTTAGATTATTGCTGCCCCTTAGCATATCTAACAAAACATAGCTTCAAATTCTCAAGCAAACAATAAATCGACAAAGATATTGTTCTGGATCATGTACGAAGATGAATTACCGGAGTTGTCATCAGGGAAGAGTGAGGCGAGGAGGAGTTTTGTGTAAAAATATGGTGTTTCACCGAAACTCATCATGTCTGTGGTTCATCAACCATTAGCATGCTACATCTCCTCCCTCCAGGCTTCAACAACTCCTCCTCAATGCCAACATGCTATCTTTACATCCATAAAGCACATTTACAAGCAGCAATATCACTGTTCGCTGCACCACCTTGTTCTCGACCTCATTCAAGTTTCCATACCTCACATAAGTGTAACCTTCATTCGAATTTCAACCAGCAACAATTGACAAGAGGCAAGTCTTTACAATCTCCAGATATCCATACATACCTTACCTCCAAAGGCGAACAAGACTTTAGTGCTATCGAGCTCTAATTATCGACGACAACTGCAGATATCTAAGCCGATCAACTGCAATATCGCCTATCGTGGTTGTTATGTTAAACTTTGGGCAGCCATACTAGTGCGACGGTTCAAGTAATTGACGAACGTGATTTAATCTATAGGAAAATACGATTTAATTGGTGGACGACGACCATTTATTCTCTAAATCTCATCACTCCTCAAACGATAATTTTTAGCTGCGGCTTGACAAATTTCTAGCTGCTCGATGTTTGAAAAGAATGAGAGATGATTTTCAGGAATAGAAAATTATTTAAGCGACTTTTGATCGTGCACACAACGAATTTAGAGGTTTTTTGGTGGGATTGGGAATTTAGGATTAAGTATAAATGGAGAAAGAGGAAATTTAGGGTTGAGTGAAAATGGGTAAGCGGGAAACGAAAATGAGGAGAAAAGAGGGTGGGAAACAAAGAACACATGTGTTATCCAAATCTGAAGGATAACCTAATAATTAAATACTATTTATTACATACATATTATTATAGCAATAGCAATTACAAATCAAGAGCTCAAAACCCCCAAACTTTTTCGAGCCCCTTAATAATGGCGACCTCGAGCCCCTGTTTCTTGTCCTTGCAACTATCTTTATCCATCAACCCTTCCTCCTCTCAAATAAAATCCCACCTGCTCCTCCTCCATTATCTCTTCCGTCTCTCCTTGTACCTCCTTCCCCTGATCCATCGCTTGCCTCACTACTCAGCTCAATATCTTCTCCATCCACTCCTTATCCCTATGTAATCAATATCAAGAAAACGTGGTCTACACTTTTTGAAGCTAAACCTAAGAATGCGGGTGTGTTTTCCTCCCCTTCATTTCAATTAAATTTCTCTGGAAAAGCACTGTTACCAACCAAAGAAATCCTCTCAGCAGCTAAGGAGGAATGGCAAGACTATTTGGTTGGTTTTTTCCTCGATCGATTGTTGTTATACACAACCATTATCACACATCTAAAATGCTTTTGGAAGCCAAGTAGAAGTAATAAAGTGAAGTCTACTGGTAAATATCCTTTTTTCTGCTTTCTAATTTAGAAGATAGGGATAGAATATTGCGAGCAAACCCAGTTATTATCAAGAACAAGATCTTCTTAGTTAAACCATGAGACATTGGTGTAGGTAGCAGTTGTGTTAAAAGTGTCCCTGTTTGGATTAGAATTTCAAACATACCTATTGATGTTCGGTCAAAAAAAAGAATCTATTGGTTAGCATCTAGATCGGCAAATTTCTTTGCATGTACATTTTAACTAAGAAATTCGAATAGTTAAAATATGCGAAGTGCATGGTTGAGGTCACCCCCGATGCAACATTACCCACTGAGTTCCCTATTAAATTAATTGAAGGAGCTAAGAAAATTATTTCAATGGGGTATTTATGGAAACCTAAAATATGTGTTAAACTCAATAGCTTTGGATATGTTAGTGTTGATTGTGTTATGCCCGGTGAAAAGGCTAGTGTTGGTTCATTGACCTGTCTTGATAAGGGTGAAACTATTGTAACCAAATTTAAACCAAGCTGTGATATGCTTGTTACTTTTGTTTCTAAAGTTGAAAAATTAGATTAAAGACCTACTGCTAAGAAGAAAGCCATTTGGAGGAGAGTCTTAAGCAAAAAATGAAATTTTTTATTCCTCAAAGTAATGGTAAAGCTAGGAAATCCCCTGTTGTAGTAAATGAAAGGTCGGTGAAACAAGAAAATGTTGATGGTAAAACTTGTTGTTTATTTGGCAACAGTTTCAGTGCCCTTTCTTAATGTGTTGAAGAGGATAAAATGGATGATGATGAGATTGCTTATGAAGAGGGTGAAGTTGGCATTTTAGATGATCTACTCACAAAAGCAGTCACTTGGCCTAACAGTACTGGTAAGAAACAAGCATTGCTTGTTTATCGTAATGGTACAAATGTAATTAAATGTGTTGAACCTGATGTGCAGCATGCACTCTTGAATGGTGTTAACACTGATGATCACAGTGTTGCTTTGGCAAAGGCGTTACGTATTAAGTCACTACAACTTCAAATGAATTCTGCTATTAGCAATTCTCCACTGCCTTGCCCACTTCAACTCAAGCTAGGTTTCTTAAATAAACGGCCTTCTTCTATGAGATCTTGCAAAGACGCAGAGAAATCCTTATCTTCAAGCAAGTCACCTAACAGTGAAATGAAGCAGGATTCTGATAGTGAAAAAAAGAATGATTCCAACTCGAACAAGAAAAACCTGAAAACCACACAAGCACTATAAGTGAATCCCTTTCTAACTCCCCCCTTTGTGTTTCTCTCCCGGGGTACATCACGAAAAGCAAGAAGAGTGTTTTGATGAAAGGGATTCTTTTTGACAATGACTAATGGTAACAATATTTTTTGTCAACACTGGAGATAGGTCTAAGGAAATGGACCTAAAGGAAAAATAGGATTATTCAGTTCCTACAAGCTTGAGTTTGTTTACGGTTTCCTAGATCTCAAGGTCTTAAGTCTGAAGATTAGTTACTCTTCCCTCAAGGGGTGAGTATCGCGCTTCTGCAACTTGAGGACCAACAGTTACCTTAGGATAGGGGTTTCCTAAGCATAACACAAGTAAGCAAGCTTGCAAAAGTGTCGTCTAGGCTTGCTACAGGGTAGGAAGCTTATGGAAGGATAATTGGTGTTCTAAGACTTAGGGAGAGGTTGGTGCGGAAAGGCTTATATTGTGAGGAAAGCGTCAGGTTGCTAAGAATCTAACGGTTTGTGTAAGAACATTCTGGTAATCCAATAGCATAGCATAATATGTACAGAAATATATTGAAGAACAATATAGTTTGCAGAAAAAGTAAGAACACACAATTTATAGTGGTTCGGTTCGAATAGAACTTATGTCCACTTTGAAGGCTTTGATGATTTTATTCATGAAGGAGGTTACATAGGAAGTCCCCAAATTGATTTAACAATTAGGATTTGCTCTCTGGGAAATGAGAGCAAGGTTGAGGAATCAGAAAAGTTCCCCAAAATGTGACCCCTGGGGTCTTATTTATAGAGAATTCGGGGCCCCTTCTGCTGTTGGGCCATTAGGCTTGCAGAAGCTTCTGTTGGTTGCTTTTCTCCTTGGTCTCGGATGTTTAGCTTCCGATCGCCTTTGCGGTGCTGATTATAGCTTCTGGAGTGAGGGTCTCGGTCAGGTTGAGCTTCTTCGAGATAGATATGATCTTGTCAATGTAAATGGCTTTCGGAAGACGCTTGTGCTCCCGGTTATGGCTTCCGGGTGTAGGCTTTTGGTTTTCTCATGAATACTTAGAGGAGCTTTCCCTCGTGAAGTATGCAGATAGATTACAGTGGAGCTTTTGGATGATGTCTAGCCTTCTGGAGGGTAACTTCGACCTTCCGATGCTTGGGTCTTTCGGGGGCTAGTTCCGAATAGCCCTTAGGTTCTTTAGGCTTGGTATCTTTAATGCCTTAATCTCCTGATGTATCGGTGTTAAGCAGGTTAACACTGTAAACTCTTCCATCTTTCTGGGTACTAATTAGAGGATCTCTTCCCTCCCTCTTTCTTAGCTTCTGACTTATGACTTTTCGTTATAGAACTACCCTGCCGGACACACCCTTCCGGATAGACTATGGCGGTATTCTGTTGCCTTTGAGTTCTCTATGGTGTTTGGCTTTTTGCTTTCGTAGGATTCTTCTGTGCTTGTGTTCATCTGATACCCTTTCACTGTCAGCCTGTTTAGGGGCTAATTTTGGTAGTAACAACCCTCTTATCATCGGCTCCCGGTATTATTTGCAATGCATTCGGGGCCGTTTCTCTATACTTCATTAGGTGTCGATGCTGCCCTTTCGGTGTCTTCTTTATTACCCTCAATCTTCTACTATCGGTGTTGGACCGATATCCTTGCGCCCAAGTGTTAGTGCTCGTTCAACTTGAATCCTCTTTGCTGTCGGTATCTGATTTTTGATTTGCTGCCGGCTCTTGGAATTTGTTTCTGGCAGCTCCTTAATTTTGCCCCTTTTCTTCATGATCCTAGTTTCACTGTCTGAAACCCTATGCTTTTTCAGCTTTGAAGCCTCTGCTTCTTTATGCTTGGCTAGTGCAAATTTTGGTGTCAACGGTTAGGCCCCCTGATGTAAAGAAGCTTTTGTTCTTTTGGACAAAATCCACTACTTCCTGCATTGCCCTTTTTTTTGCAACTCAAAAATCATTAGAATAGTTTCGGCATTAATCTATTTTAGCTCAAAATAATGAAGTTAGGAGGCACAAGTTTTCTTATTCAAACATTCAACTAATTTATTATTGGAAGTGTGAGATGGTAAGTTTGTACCCTTACACTCAAGTATTTGCAATAGAGAATCAGAAGGTTACTTCTGATAAGCATTTTGGGCTACTGTGTCTTTGCGCACAACAAATCAAATATTTGTTTTAAATAGTTTAAGCAACTACGAGGTTAGGACTAAGTACAAGTTTAGAAAGATCTCCCTATATGACGTAAGGATTTATGGCCTGCATTTGAAGGCTCTTGAGGTAATAGACTCTGACTACCATTTTGGGTATTGACGATCGACCCTCTTTCCAGGGGTTGAGACTAAAAATTTCTTGACCCAAATTAGGGTATTAAGCTAGAAATCCTGAACTTTGTTTCTGAAGGTGTGAAGGGAGATGTCGAAAGCCATATTTGGGGAATGCATAAGATAAGATTAGATATTTATAACTAATAGTAATGACTAGAAGCTTTGAAACCCAGATTCGGGTATTATAGATAGAGGTTCACAAACTCATCTTCGGTATCAATTAGGAGTTCAGAACCATAACCTTGGTTCAAGTAACCAACAGAGGGTTAGATATCCAAATCCAGATGCGAGCACTTGAATAAAGAATAGAAATCCACTTTCGGAATGTAATAGAGGTTCCGAATCAAACCTAGATTAGAGTATTAAAAATTGTAGATCAGCATTCCACTTTTGGTAACTAATGGAGACCATGAACCAAACTCGATTCGAGTGTTTGAATGAAGACCAGAGATCCACTTATGGAATGTGATTGAAGTCCCGAACCAAACCTAGATTCAGGTATTTGAATGAAGACCGGAAATCCACTTCCGAAATGTAATAGAAGTCCCGAATCGAACCCAGATTCAGGTATTTGAATGAAGATCGGAAATCCACTTCCGGAATGTAATAGAAGTCCCGAATCAAACCCAGATTAGGGTATTTGAATGGAGACTGAAAATCCACTTTCGGAATGTAATAGAAGTCCCGAATCGAACCCAGATTCGAGTATTCGATCTTTGTTTTGTGTTACCGTTTCGGTCTTTTGAGCCACTCCTTGGGCTTTTGTTTTGATTTGCAAGCTAGTTCCCAGGGCCTTGATTGAGTTGAATGAGCGCTTCTCTGGGCTTGTATTGGTCGTTATGGCTTTGTTCTCTTGAGCAAAGGTTGCATGTGCTCCAAGTTCTCCCTTTGAGCTTTTGTTCCCTTCTGTGGGATGGAATTTGAGCAGAGGATGTACGTGCTCCAAGCGCTCCCTCTGAGCTTTTGTTCCCTTCTACGGGATGGAATTTGAGCAGAGGATGTACGTGCTCCAAGCGCTCCCTCTGAGCTTTTGTTCCCTTCCGTGGGATGGAATTTGAGCAGAGGATGTACGTGCTCCAAGTGTCCCCTTTGAGATTTTTTTTACTTCTACGGAATGGAAGCAGAGGATGTACGTGCACCAAGTGCTCCCTCTGAGCTTTTGTTCCCTTCTACAGGATGGAATTTGAGCACAGTAAGTACATTCTCCAAGCGCACTATAACGACCCAGACTTTTGGATGATTTATTTTAAATATTTAATATGGTTTAAATATTGAGTTGATAATATAAATCGGTTTTTATATTAAGTTATCGATTTTACAATCGATTTCGATTTAATATCGAATATATTAAATTATCATGATACGAATTATAGTTGAATTCAGTGACTAAAACTGCATCAAAATGATTCAGATAAATTGTATTAACTATAAACGATGGTGATTATAATTTATTTACAAAAAGTTACATTGTTTTGAATTTAAATTATATTATATCTATTTAATATGATTATTGTATATATACGTCTGTAATAAATTTTATAATCTGTCATGTTGAGTCCGGAATAGCGTTACAACCTTGTAACATCGGTCGGTGCATTAAAATAAGGGTTCGAGTTATGAACCATGAGATATTTTTACTGGATAAGCTTGAAATCAAATCAAAATCCATTTAAAAAGAATAAAGATCTCTTTAAATCAAATCATATAAATTTTAAATCAAATCAACATAAATACAAATCTAATTGTATTAATTTTGGCGTACTTCCACCGACCTAAGTTCTACCTATTATGTACGTTCCCAGGCTTGTCTCCTTTGTGGTTAAGTATTCTTCTATAAATTTCAATGCACTCCCTCCTTTCTTCATTTTGGTTCTTCACTAAAATAATTCGCAATCTTCTAAAAACCCAATTAGCTCGTTTCCCAAACGTTCAAACAAATACAAATGGCCGACTCCTGTTCAATTCATTTATAAAAGTTTTAATATACCAAACCAGCGGCTATACCTTTTCCTCCCCCGTTCATTTTCAATCAAACTTGAAAGCTTCGTTTCAATTAAAAATAGCCTCAGAGCCCAAACTGAAATCGTAATCTTCAGCTGCCTCTGTATGGATTCTTCGAATCCTAGAATTGAAGCACGGAAGAGGAACATGAGAAGTTGGAAGCTCGCAGTTTGGTTTGAGGGTTCGACAGTTTTATTTTAAACGTTAAGCTCAAGGCCGCGATGGCAGTTTGGAGAGGGATCAATTGCGTTTCAGAAGGGGGGTCGAGGCTGTTTCGGCAATGATGGAATGGGTTCGCGGATGGGGTTAGCTGTAACACCCTATGTCCATTAATGTCACTCACAAAGGGAATGCATTAACTTTTATGGAGCGTTTTCAGTAAGTATAGAATAGAAACTTAACAACAAGACAAATATAAACAGTACTTGAAAATTTAAAACTTTATTTCATTGCAGCGGAAAACACATATGTTTGAATTACATCATCAAAACCAGAGTCAAAGTACATAATATCCATCTTGACTAAACCAAAGTACATAAATTGAAAGACATAATCCCCAATACAAAATAGCCATAAATAAAAGAGGCTGAACTTTACTTCAGCGATCCAAGCAATCTTCTAAAAGCAGAGAAACATCAGTCCAAAATCAAGCTCCACTGGTGCTAGTTCCAACCTGAGCACCTAGGGGGGGGGGAAGAAAAGAGGAGGAAACAAAGGGGGTCAGACATAAAGTCTGGCGAGTGCGATAACTTTAACAATATAATTACCAAAGTAACTAGGCTAAGGCATAAATTGGAAAATAAGGAAATGACCATGAACCATTGAGTATGGCAGAGTAAACAAGGAACAAGATGAACAACGATATCGTTAAAGCGCATCTAACCCATTCTAAGATAATTACTAAACTACATCACCATTATACGATAATTATTATACTGCACCACCACTACTATACTGCACCACCACTAGTCACCCTAAGGTTGATCCCACCTACAAAACATAAATAGTGATATTGGTAGTTTCGTTCACCCCTAGCTGCCTTCATAGGTGCCGCCTGCCCCTATCTCCACTAGGTGTACCCACTACCCCCATGCGATCGGCTCCCTAACTCGTAGATACCCGTGCTGGCCCCACAGTGGGGTATCTTACTCCCCAAAGTGGAAACCTGATACCACAAATAATGCACGGCTTATACCTACATGATGCAACAACGTCTTACCTACCAGCCCGGGCCCACACACGCATATGAACCCGTTGGACTTGCGTTGCCACCGCTAACCCGTTTTGGCCTCTTACATTCAAGCCCAGTATGCGTGTCCCGCCCTCGACTTGGGTCGAGCCCACAAAGATACGTATGGGTTACTGGTTGAAATGGGCCCCCATTACTTGACACAAGCTATCCACCTAAGCTTGATCCCCTCTAGTACATCCCACTTAACCCACTTCTTATTCATGTTCACTTACATGTTTCAATTTTGGTTAAGTGTTTCTAATCGTATTTCCAATGCCACTCAAGGCACCCACTAGATTCCACATGCCACCCAAGGCACCCACTTAACTCCCTCATGTCCCACTACATGTTTATCTGGTTAAGTGTTTCTTAATTCATTAAGACCGTAACCTCATAAAGACCTCTCACATTAGACTGGTATTTGTGGCAGCTAGATTTGTCGGGCGGGTTCGGGCAGTCTTACACCACAAACGAGCCTAACCTCATGTCTTTACAATTGTTACGTATTTAATTTATGCCTAAGACCTCTCACATTAGACTGGCATTTGTGGCAGCTGGATTTGCCGGGCGGGTCCGGGCAGTCTTACACCACAAACGAGCCTAACCTCGTGTTTTAGACGATTAATTACACCTAATTAATCATTCCCCAATTTGAATTACTTTCCCTATTCAAATTATCAATTAATTCCAAATTTAACGATGTCCATAATTGACTCAATTATGTCCATCCATTTATGGTATGTAAAATCATACAAATTTTCATCATAAATTTAATTTATGCCTTTTAAGGCATTTATGCCAATTAAATCCTTTTTAATATTATCCCCTTTACCACCACGTTGTACGTTCATTCGTTTAACGTAAAATATACGTTAGACTCCAATAGTCTAACTCATGGAATAAAGAGAAAACATCACAACATACATATAATTAAAACTAGATCTAAACATAGGGGTGAACTTGCATGTGTGAATGATGTTCTACACCTAAAACTTGCATAGGCCAAAGTAACAACTTGCATAAAACTACATATGTCATAGACCCAAATTTAAAGGTGTAAACTTGTTGAGATAATGGTCACAAACTTGCAAAAACCATGTATGTCATAGATCTACATCTAAAGGTGTAAACTTGCATAGGCAATAACCACAAACTTGCATAACATGATTCATACTCAAACACATGTATTCATACAAACTTGCATATGTTATTTATGCAACATAACAATGGTATAAACTTACATCTAAACATGTAAACTAGCATGTAGAATTTGGCATATAACTCACACATGTCATAGCCTAACTTTAGATCTAAAATAGATGTCATGAAGCATATAAGGTCAAACGTATAATTTTCCCCAACTTGTATATGATTCATGTCTTAATAAAAATCTAAACTTGTATACATACTTATGATTTATCATATGAATCATCATACCCAAACTAGCATATGAACAACATGGTGATTCAATTATACAAAAGCCAATCATAAAATTACAACATGGATGATAGCATCATAAGTTTATAATATAGATGATCACAATCATAACATCATAGAATTCATCACAATTTTACAACATAAATATAACATGCGATCAATAATTCACATCATATCCAAATAATCCGCATCATAACATAATCTAACTAATTTGCTAATTATTTTATTAAAATTATCGAACTCACAACTCAAAGAAGGTCTTGAGTTCTGAATTCTGAGTTCTGAAGTTGTATTAGCTTTCCATTGAAGAAGATTCGTTGTTAAAGTTGAAAAGAGTTGAATTAGATTAGCTTTCTTCCTCTCTAATTGGTAGCGGCTATGCTGAGTTGCTAGGTGACGGCATGGAGGCCACGAATCTAATTTTTGTTTTGATTTTAGGGTTTGAGTCTAGAGGTGTTTTTATAGAGTTTAAGATTAGTATAAGCCGTCCGATCAACCCAGAATTAATCCCAGCCAACCAGAGCATATCAGAAACCCTAATGAGTCAGCATCTAGTCATCAACAGGTCACAAAACAAATCTTCCTGGGGGGGGGAGGGGGAGGTCGACCCCCAGGTCGACCATATGGTCGACCTGGTCAGGGTAGGTCGACCACCAGGTCGACCCTATGGTCGACCTGGCCCTCGAAAAGAAAAGGGTACAATGAACGCATCTTCTCTTCCGTCTCCCAAGTAACGTTGCTCTCATCATCTCCTCAATGCACTTTGACTAGCTTGACCTCTCGATAACTCAACTTCTTAATCTCCGACCCAAGAATGCACGTAGGAGCTCGTCGAATCGTCGCATCACGCTCTATCTCTACCTCTCTAAGCAAGCTTGGCTCTACCACTTCCGCGGTCTCGTGCAAGCATTTCCTCAAATGTGATACATGGAATACATCGTGTACACCACTAAGTCTCTCGGGCAACTCCACTCTATACGCCATCTGCCCAATCCTCTCCTTAATAGGAAACGACCCTACGAACCTTGGTGCTAACTTCCTAACGGACCCAAAGCGAACGACGTTCCGTAATGGAGACACCTTGACAAAGACCATGTCCCCAATATCAAACTCAAGATCTGAACTCCTCTTGTCCGCATAAGATTTCTTCCTATCTTGTGTCGTCTTCATCCTCCTTCGAATCAAATCGATCTTTTCCGAAGTCTCTCTAATCATATAAGGTCCAAGCAAGATCTTGTCTGTAGACTCCCACCAACATGTTGGCGAACGACACGGCTGTCCATAAAGAGCCTCGAACGGTGCCATGCCAATGCTAGATTGAAAGCTGTTATTATATGCGAACTCTACCAACGGAAGATGTTCCTCCCATGTACCTCCGAAGTCTAAGACAGATAACCTCAATAGGTCCTCTAGAATACGATTCACCCTCTCGGTCTTGCCATCCATTTGAGGATGATATGCGGTGCTCAAACATAACTGAGTCCCTACCGCCTCTTGCAAGCTTTTCCAAAATTCGCTAGTGAAAATAGGATCGCGGTCGCTCACTATACTAGAAGGAACACCGTACAAACGAACTATCTCTCGAATGTATACAGAGGCTAACCATGGAGCAGTCCTCTTACTCTTCACGGAAATGAAATGGGCGCTCTTAGTAAGTCTGTCTACCACGACCCAAATCCCCGTATTACCCTTCCTCGATCTTGGTAACCCGTCAACAAAGTCCATCGAGACGCTTTCCCACTTCCATTGTGGAACCTCCAATGAATGAAGCAATCCACCGGGCTTCTTTTGCTCTGCTTTTACTTGTTGGCACACCAAGCATCTAGGGACAAACTCGGCCACGTGTCCCTCTTTATACCGGCCCAAAAGTAAACTCGTCTCATGTCCATGTACATCTTGTCCCCGCCGGGATGGATGGCCATCTTCGAACGATGTGCATCATCAAGAATGGTCTTCCTTAGGTCCTCGTCTTTTGGTACACAAAGTATACCGTCCCTACGTAACCAACCCTTATCATCTAGATTATACCTACTGAGATGGCTCGATGACTCCCTCTTTTGAGCTTTTCTACTAACTCAACCAACTGTGGGTCGTCTCGCTGTGCCTCACCAATCCGTCCCAAAAGCGTAGGTCTGACCTCTAAGGATGCCAGCTAATCGGGTACAAAGTCAACAGAGGGTCTAAAGTCAAACGTAGAGATGAACTCTAAGCTTCGCCGCTCAACAAACAACGGGCTCAAGGATAACCTTTTTCTACTTAAGGCGTCTGCCACCACGTTACCCTTGCCAGGTGTATATGCTATCTCGAAGTCGTAGGACGCTAAGAATTCCATCCACCTTTGCTGCCTTAAGTTCAAGTCCTTATGAGAGAATAAGTATTTTAGCGATTTGTGGTCAGTGAATAATTCGAATTTTTTGCCAAGGAGATAATGACGCCAAGACTTAAGCGCAAAAACAATAGCAGCCAACTCTAGGTCATGTGTAGGGTAATTTCTCTCATGCACTCTCAACTGCCTTCCGCCATAGGCTATTACCCTTCCCTCTTGCATTAAGACCACGCCTTGTCCTGTCCCACAAGCATCGGTGGAAATGGTAAATGGCTTACTCCCATCTGGCAACACTAAAACTGGGGTTGTGGTCAATGCTCTCTTTAAACGTTGGAACGCATCATCACAATCTACGTCCCACATGAAAACTAAGTTCTTCTTCGTCAAGCGTATTAATGGGGCTGATATTTATGTGAAGTCTTTGATAAACTTCCTATAGTAGCCAGCCAACCGTATGAAACTCCTCACCTCGGTAGCATTTTTAGGGATCTTCCAATCTTGAATGGCCACTACCTTCGCGGGATCCACAGCTATCCCTTCTTTGGAAACCACGTGCCCTAAGAATCGCACTTCCTTCCTCCAAAAGTGACATTTAGAAAATTTAGCTTTAAGGCTATGTGCTCGAAGAGTCTCCAACACTTCCCTAAGATGTAGGGCATGCTCTTCCTCATTCTTAGAAAAGATCAAGATGTCGTCCACAAAAACTACCACGAATTTATTAAGGTACTCCCTAAACACCCTACTTATCAAGTCAACAAAGTATGCAGGGGCGTTTGTCAAACCGAAGGGCATCACAAGCCACTCGAAGAAGCCGTCTGGAGTCCTAAAGGCAGTCTTGTCTATGCTATCCTCAGCCGCTCTCAACTGATGAAAACCCGTGGCTAAGTACAACTGCGAAAACACTGAGGTGCCAACTAACTGATCGAAGAGATCGTCAATCCTCGGCAGTGGGTGTCTATTCTTTTTAGTAAGCTTATTGAGTTCGCTATAGTCCACACAAAGTCTGAGGGGCCCATCCGCCTTCGTGGCAAATACTATTGGAGCAGCCCACTCCGATATACTACGTCTGATGAACCCCTTCTCAAGGAATTCCTTCACTTGCTTACTGAGTTCTATTCTCTCTCTTGGAGCCATGTGGCGCACTGGCAATGCATCTGGCTTTGCATTATCTACTAGATATATTCGAAAGTCTATCTCACGTTTTGGGGGTAAACCACTAACCTCATCGAAGACATCAACATATTCACGGACTATGGGAACAGAATGTAAGTCATCATCGGATGCGTCAAGGGATTCTAGGTAGCTAAGCATTACTGGACCCCTAGGGTCATAAGAAATATCAAGGGTCTTTCCAGAACGAGTCAACAATCTAACTACCCTTCTTTCACAATCTTGGATGGCTCCATATCTAGTTAGCCAATCCATACCTAGAATTAAACCGTAGCCCATGAAGCCAAGAACAAAGGCATTGCACTCAAACTCAACGCCCAAGATAAACACTCTCAAATTCCGACAAATCATAGAAAGATGAGCCGAACCACCGATAGGATTTGAGACTACTAAGGGATCAGTAACTAGACTAGTATCAAGGTTCAGTGTTTCAACTAATGATGTAGAAATAAAAAAATGTGATGCGCCAGAATCGAATAAAGTACGGACAGGATGATCAAACAGAAAAACTAAACTTTCAACGGAGATTGCTCTACCTCGTTCTTGCAGCGGTGGGACCACGAGAGCCTGAACTTGTCCCCTTGCCTGCCCTGGTGCCATGAGAGCCTGCACTTGTCCTCCCGAGGTAGACCCTGCCCTCTGCCCTTTCCTTGGGAAGTCCTTAATCAGATGTCCCGCCTCGCCACAGTGGAAACAACCAGTCTTCTTTTTCTTCCTACAATCTTTGCTTAGATGGTCGGGTGTCCCACAGTTAAAGCATCTTTTCATTCCGTTACCATTGTTGCCTTTACTATACGTTCCCCATTCGTGACCTCCGACCTATAAGAAACTTCGTCCTTCATCAACCAAGCAGCTAGTCGAACCTTCCTCCCTTCGCCTATCTCAAAGATACCGACAAGTCCTCCACTTTCTTGAGCCAACTTCTAGTCCCGACAAACGTCTAAGTCCCATGAAGCGGTTTTCCGCCCATCGTACGGAAGTCCTCATATATCTTAGGAAAAAGCATCTATATGCAGAGGAAGAGATTCAAAATGGGAAAGATGAAGAGATTCAAAACGAAGAATTGAAGGAAAGATATATGGCTCTTGGGTATTATGTTTTCTAAAATAAGCTTTTCTCTTGAAAATACTTTCCTTAAAACATCCTTTTGAAGGTACTTCTTTATAAAAAGGGTTCGAAAAATAGTTTTTCAAAATTCATATCTGTTGTGGTAACCTTCAGCTCTGATACCACGTGTAACACCCCATGTCCATTAATGTCACTCACGAAGGGAATCCATTAACTTCTATGAAGCGTTTTAAGTAAGTATAGAACAGAAACTTAACAACAAGAAAGATATAAACAGTACTTGAAAATTTAAAACTTTATTTCATTGCAGCGGAAAACATATATAATTGAGTTACATCATCAAAACCAGAGTCAAAGTACATAATATCCATCTTGACTAAACCAAAGTACATAAATTGAAAGACATAATCCCCAATACAAAATAGCCATAAATAAAAGAGGCTGAACTTTACTTCAGCGATCCAAGCAATCTTCTAAAAGGAGAGAAACAGCAGTCCAAAATCAAGCTCCACATGTGCTAGTTCCAACCTGAGCACCTTGGGGGGGGGGGGGGAGAGAAAGGAAGAAAAGAGGAGGAAACAAAGGGGGTCAGACATAAAGTCTGGCGAGTGCGATAACTTTAACAATATAATTACCAAAGTAACTAGGCTAAGGCATAAGTTGGAAAATAAGGAAATGACCATGAACCATTGAGTATGGCAGAGTAAACAAGGAACAAGATGAACAACGATATCGTTAATGCGCACCTAACCCATTCTAAGATAATTACTAAACTACACCACCATTATACGATAATTGCTATACTGCACCACCACTACTATACTGCACCACCACTAGTCACCTTAAGGTTGATCCCGCCTACAAAACTTAAATAGTGATATTGGTAGTTACGTGCACTCCTAGTTGCCTTCATAGGTGTCGCCTGCCCCTATCTCCACTAGGTGTACCCACTACCCCCATGCGATCGGCTCCCTAACTCGTAGATACCCGTGCTGACCCCACAATGGGGTGTATCACTCCCCAAAGTGGCAACCCGATACCACAAATAATGCAAGGCTTATACCTACACAATGCAACAACGTCTTACCTACCAGCCCGGGCCCACACACGCATATGAACCCGTTGGACTTGCGTTGCCACCGCTAACCCGTTTTGGCCTCTTACAGTCGAGCCCAGTATGCGTGTCCCGTCCTCGACTTGGGTCAAGCCCACAAAGATACGTATGGGTTACTGGTTGAAATGGGCCCCCATTACTTGACACAAGCTATCCACCTAAGCTTGGTCCCCTCTAGTACATCCCACTTAACCCACTTCTTATTCATGTTCACTTACATGTTTCAATTTTGGTTAAGTGTTTCTAATCGTATTTCCAATGCCACCCAAGGCACCCACTTAACCCCCTCATGTCCACTACATGTTTATCTAGTTAAGTGTTTCTTAATTCATTAAGACCGTAACCTCATAAAGACCTCTCACATTAGACTGGCATTTGTGGCAGCTGGATTTGCCGGGCGGGTCCGTGCAGTCTTACACCATAAACGAGCCTAACCTCGTGTCTTTACAATTGTTACGTATTTAATTTATGCCTAAGACCTCTCACATTAGACTGGCATTTTTGGCAGCTGGATTTGTCGGGCGGGTCCGGGCAGTCTTACACCACAAACGAGCCTAACCTCGTGTCTTAGACGATTAATTACACCTAATTAATCATTCCCCAATTTGAATTACTTTCCCTATTCAAATTATCAATTAATTCCAAATTTAACGATGTCCATAATTGAATCAATTATGTCCATCCATTTATGGTATGTAAAATCATACAAATTTTCATCACAAATTTATTTTATGCCTATTAAGGCATTTATGCCAATTAATTCCTTTTTAATATTATCCCCTTTACCCCACGTTGTACGTTCGTTCGTTGAACGTAAAATATACGTTAGACTCGAATAGTCTAACTCATGGAATAAAGAGAATACATCACAACATACATATAATTAAAACTAGATCTAAACATAGGGGTGAACTTGCATGTGTGAATGATGTTCTACACCTAAAACTTGCATAGGCCAAAGTTACAACTTGCATAAAACTACATATGTCATAGACCCAAATTTAAAGCTGTAAACTTGTTGAGATAATGGTCACAAACTTGCATAAATCATGTATGTCATAGATCTACATCTACAGGTGTAAACTTGCATAGTCAATAACCACAAACTTGCATAACATGATTCATACTCAAACACATGTATTCATACAAACTTGCATAAGTGATTTATGCAACATAACAATGGTATAAACTTACATCTAAACATGTAAACTAGCATGTAGAATTTGGCATATAACTCACACATGTCATAGCCTAACTTTAGATCTAAAATAGATGTCATGAAGCATATAAGGTCATACATATAATTTTCCCCAACTTGTATATGATTCATGTCTTAATAAAAATCTAAACTTGTATACATATGATTTATCATATGAATCATCATACCCAAACTAGCATATGAACAACATGGTGATTCAATTATACATAAGCCAATCATAAAATTACAACATGGATGATAGCATCATAACTTTATAATATAGATGATCACAATCATAACATCATAGAATTCATCACAATTTTACAACATAATTATAACATGCGGTCAATAATTCACATCATATCCAAATAATCCACATCATAACATAATCCAATTAATTTGGTAATTATTTTATTAAAATTATCGAACTCACAAGTCAAAGAAGGTCTTGAGTTCTGAATTCTGAGTTCTGAAGTTGTATTAGCTTTCCCTTGAAGAAGATTCGTTGTTAAAGTTGAAAAGAGTTGAATTAGATTAGCTTTCTTCCTCTCTAATTTGTGGCGGCTATGCTGAGTTGCTAGGTGACGGCATGGAGGCCATGAATCTAATTTTTGTTTTGATTTTAGGGTTTGAGTCTAGAGGTGTTTTTATAGAGTTTAGGATTAGTTTAAGCCGTCCGATCAACCCAAAATTAATCCCAGCCAACCAGAGCATATCAGAAACCCTAATGAGTCAGCATCTAGTCATCAATAGGTCACAAAACAAATCTGTCGGGGGGGGGGGGGGGGGGACAGGTCGACCTGGCCCTGGCGGGAATTTTCCCGCCTAGCCTGTCTGACTCCGAAAATTTGAAATTTGAAATCTGTTTTGAATTTTCTAAAACTTCCGATGGCCATAACTTCTTCATACGAAGTCCAATTCATGCAAACTCGAACTCTATCTCAACCATAATTCCGAGACGAACACAATGGCGCAACCCTTTTCCCTTAATTCTCACATCTGAGATTAGTTATTCTTTGATTAGTGAACATTATTGTTAACAGAAATACGGGGTGTTACATTCTCCCCTCCTCAAAGGATTTCGCCCCCGAAATCTCCAAGTTAAGGAGAATGCATATCCTAACATCCAAACAACCATCTACTCAACCATCAAACACAGGCATCCATTGTCCTTATAAATTCCTAATACTATATGAACATATGCAAGAAGTGTGTGTATATGTTCCTTATCTGATTCAAAATCAGGCGGTCTACTGATTCAGTTGACCATCTTAATGCAAACCATGATAGTGCCATGCGTCCATTATGTATGCAAAAGAACCTTATCGATACATATTATTTCTACATGTGTGCACAACCATTCACCAAAATGCAACATCCATATGATAGTAAAACCATTATACATCCATTAACTTAAATATGTACACACATTTATATGCAATATGCAATATGAAGTGACTGAGCCGATCTAGTGCCTAAAGTGTGTGTATATGCATCCACGAGCAACCACTAGCAAACACTTGCATCCATGTGCATCCATCATACATAACATGTCTCAAACACATGTTTCAACCATAGGACTACCCTATCTAAAGGTCAAAGATACTAGCGAGAGGATATACTAAAGATAAGATAAGTACAAGCTAAGCGATAAAGGAGAAATTAAAAGACATCCCCTCGAAAAGAAAAGGGTACAATGAACGCATCTTCTCTTCCGTCTACCAAGTAGCGTTGCTCTCATCATCTCCCCAATGCACTTTGACTAGCTTGACCTCTCGATTCCTCAACTTCTTAATCTCCGACCCAAGAATGCACGTAGGAGCTCGTCGAATCGTCGCATCACGCTCTATCTCCACCTCTCTAAGCAAGCTTGGCTCTACCACTTCCGCGGTCTCGTGTAAGCATTTCCTCAAATGTGATACATGGAATACATCGTGTACACCACTAAGTCTCTCGGGCAACTCCACTCTATACTCCATCTGCCCAATCCTCTCCTTAATAGGAAACGATCCTATGAACCTTGGTGCTAACTTCCCAACGGACCCAAAGAGAACGACGTTCCGTAATGGAGACACCTTGACAAAGACCATGTCCCCAATATCAAACTCAAGACCTGACCTCCTCTTGTCCGCATAAGATTTCTGCCTATCATGTGCCGTCTTCATCCTCCTTTGAATCAAATCGATCTTTTCCGAAGTCTCTCTAATCATATCGGGTCCAAGCAAGATCTTGTCTGTAGACTCCCACCAACATGTAGGCGAACGACACGGCCATCCATAAAGAGCCTCGAACGGTGCCATGTCAATGCTAGACTGAAAGATGTTATTATATGCGAGCTCTACCAACGGAAGATGTTCCTCCCATGTACCTCCGAAGTCTAAGACACATAACCTCAATAGGTCCTCTAGAATACAATTCACCCTCTCAGTCTGGCCATCCGTTTGAGGATGATATGCGGTGCTCAAACATAACTGAGTCCCTACCGCCTCTTGCAAGCTTTTCCAAAATTCGCTAGTGAAAATAGGATCGCGGTCGCTCACTATGCTAGAAGGAACACCATGCAAACGAACTATCTCTCGAATGTATACGGAGGATAACCATGAAGCAGTCCTCTTACTCTTCACGGGAATGAAATGGGCGCTCTTAGTAAGTCTGTCTACCACGACCCAAATCCCTGTATTACCCTTCCTCGATCTTAGTAACCAATCAACAAAGTCCATCAAGACGCTTTCCCACTTCCATTGTGGGACCTCTAATGGGTGAAGCAATCCACCGGGCTTCTTTTGCTCTGCTTTTACTTGTTGGCACACCAAGCATCTAGCAACAAACTCGGCCACGTCCCTCTTCATACCGGCCCAAAAGTAAACTCGTCTCATGTTCATGTACATCTTGTCCCCGCCGGGATGGATGGTCATCTTCGAACGATGTGCATCATCAAGAATGGTCTTCCTTAGGTCCTCATCTTCTGGTACACAAAGTCTACTGTCCCTACGTAACCAACCCTTATCATCTAGAGTATACCTACTGAGATGGCTCGATGACTCCCCTCTTTTGAGCTTTTCTACTAACTCAACCAAATGTGGGTCGTCTCGCTGTGCCTCACCAATCCGTCCCAAAAGCGTAGGTCTGACCTCCAAGGATGCTAGCAAACCGGGTACAAAGTCAACAGAGGGTCTAAAGTCAAACGTAGAGATGAACTCTAAGCTTCGCCGCTCAACAAACAACGGGCTCAAGGATAACCTTTTTCTACTTAAGGCGTCTGCCACCACGTTACCCTTGCCAGGGGTATATGCTATCTCGAAGTCGTAGGACGCTAAGAATTCCATCCACCTTTGCTGCCTTAAGTTCAATTCCTTCTGAGAGAATAAGTATTTTAGCGATTTGTGGTCAGTGAATAATTCGAATTTTTCGCCAAGGAGATAATGACGCCAGGACTTAAGCGCAAAAACAATAGCGGCCAACTCTAGGTCATGTGTAGGGTAATTTCTCTCATGCACTCTCAACTGCCTTCCGCCATAGGCTATTACCCTTCCCTCTTGCATTAAGACCGCGCCTAGTCCTGTTCCACAAGCATCGGTATAAACGGTAAATGGCTTACTCCCATCTGGCAACACTAAAACTAGGGCCGTGGTCAAAGCTCCCTTTAAAGGTTGGAACACATCATCACAATCTACGTCCCACATGAAAACTAAGTTCTTCTTCATCAAGCGTGTTAATGGGGCTGATATTTTTGTGAAGTCTTTGATAAACTTCCTATAGTAGCAAGCCAACCCTAAGAAACTCCTCACCTCGGTAGCATTTTTAGGGACCTTCCAATCTTGGATGGCCACTACTTTCGCGGGATCCACAACTATCCCTTCTTTGGAAACCACGTGCCCTAAGAATTGCACTTCCTTCCTCCAAAAGTGACATTTAGAAAATTTAGCTTTAAGGCTATGCGCTCGAAGAGTCTCCAACGCTTTCCTAAGATGTAGGGCATGCTCTTCCTCATTCTTAGAAAAGATCAAGATGTCGTCCACAAAGACTACCACGAATTTATTAAGGTACTCCCTAAACACCCTACTCATCAAGTCAACAAAGTATGCGAGGGCGTTTGTCAAACCGAAGGGCATCACAAGCCACTCGAAGAAGCCGTCTGGAGTCCTAAAGGCAGTCTTGTCTATGCTATCCTCAGCCGCTCTCAACTGATGAAAACCCGTGGCTAAGTCCAACTGCGAAAACACTGAGGCGCCAACTAACTGATCGAAGAGATCGTCAATCTTCGGCAGTGGGTGTCTATTCTTTTTAGTAAGCTTATTGAGTTCGCTATAGTCCACACAAAGTCTGAGGGACCCATCCGCCTTCGTGGCAAATACTACTGGAGCACCCCACTCCGATATACTACGTCTGATGAACCCCTTATCAAGCAATTCCTTCACTTTCTTACTGAGTTCTCTTCTCTCACTTGGAGCCATGTGGCGCACTGGCAATGCAACTGGCTTTGCATTATCTACTAGATATATTCTAAAGTCTATCTCACGTTTTGGGGGTAAACCCCTAACCTCATCGAAGACATCAACATATTCACGGACTATGGGAACAGAATGTAAATCATCATCGGGTGCGTCAAGGGATTCTAGGTAGCTAAGCATTACTGGACCCCTAGGGTCACAAGAAATATCAAGGGTCTTTCCAGAACGAGTCAACAATCTAACTACCCTTCCTTCACAATCTAGGATGGCTCCATATCTAGTTAACCAATCCATACCTAGAATTAAACCGTAGCCCATGAAGCCAAGAACAAAGGCGTTGCACTCAAACTCAACGCCCAAGATAAACACTCTCCAATCCCGACAAATCATAAAAAGATGAGCCGAACCACCGATAGAATTTGAGAATACTAAGGGATCAGTAACTAGACTAATATCAAGGTGCAGTGTTTCAATTAATGATGTAGAAATAAACGAATGTGATGCGCCAGAATAGAATAAAGTACGGACAGGATGATGAAACAGAAAAACTAAACTTTCAACGGAGATTGCTCTACCTCGTTCTTGCAGCGGTGGGACCACGAGAGCCTGAACTTGTCCCCTTGCTGCCCTGGTGCCATAAGAGCCTGCACCTCTCGTCCCGAGGTAGACCCTGCCCTCTGCCCTTTCCTTGGGCAGTCCTTAATCAGATGTTCCGCCTCGCCATAGTGGAAACAACCAGTCTTCTTTTTCTTCCTACAATCTTAGCTTACATGGCCGGGTGTCCCACAGTTAAAGCATCTTTTCTTTTCCTTACCATTGTTGCCTTTACTATACTTTCCCCATTCGTGACCTCCGACCTACAAGAAACTTCGTCCTTCATCAACCAAGCAGCTAGTCGAACCTTCCTCCCTTCGCCTATCTCAAAGATACCGAAAAGTCCTCCACTTTCTTGAGCCAACTTCTAGTCCCGACAAACGTCTAAGTCCCATGAAGCGGTTTTCCGCCCATCGTACGGAAGTCCTCATATATCTTAGGAAAAAGCATCTATACGCGGAGGAAGAGATTCAAAAAGGGAAAGAGGAAGAGATTCAAAACAGAGAATCGAAGGAAAGATATATGGCTCTTGGGTATTATGTTTTCAAAAATAAGCTTTTCTCTTGAAAATACTTTCCTTAAAACATCTTTTTGAAGGTACTTCTTTATAAAAATGAGTTTGAAAAACAGTTTTTCAAAATTCATATCTGTTCTGGTAACCTTCAGCTCTGATACCACGTGTAACACCCCACGTCCATTAATGTCACTATCAAAGGGAATGCATTAACTTCTATGGAGCGTTTTAAGTAAGTATAGAACAGAAACTTAACAACAAGAAAGATATAAATAGTACTTGAAAATTTAAAACTTTATTTCATTGCAGCGGAAAACACATATGTTTGAATTACATCATCAAAACCAGAGTCAAAGTACATAATATCCATCTTGACTAAACCAAAGTACATAAATTGAAAGACATAATCCCCAATACAAAATAGCCATAAATAAAAGAGGCTGAACTTTACTTCAGAGATCCAAGCAATCTTCTAAAAGCAGAGAAACAGCAGTCCAAAATCAAGCTCCACATGTGCTAGTTCCAACATGAGCACCTGGGGGGGAAGTGAGAAAAGAGGAGGAAACAAAGGGGGTCAGACATAAAGTCTGGCGAGTGCGATAACTTTAACAATACAATTACCAAAGTAACTAGGCTAAGGCATGAGTTGGAAAATAAGGAAATGAACATGAACCATTGAGTATAACAGAGTAAACAAGGAACAAAATGAACAACGATATCGTTAAAGCGCACCTAACCCATTCTAAGATAATTACTAAACTGCACCACCATTATACGATAATTGCTATACTGCACCACCACTACTATACTGCACCACCACTAGTCACCTTAAGGTTGATCCCGCCTACAAAACTTAAATAGTGATATTGGTAGTTTCATGCACCCCTAGCTGCCTTCATAGGTGCTGCCTGCCCCTATCTCCACTAGGTGTACCCATTACCCCCATGCGATCGGCTCCTTAAATCGTAGATACCCGTGCTGACCCCACAATGGGGTGTATCACTCCCCAAAGTGGCAACCCGATACCACAAATAATGCACGGCTTATACCTACACAACGCAACAACGTCTTACCTACCAGCCCGGGCCCACACACGCATATGAACCCGTTGGACTTGCGTTGCCACCGCTAACCCGTTTTGGCCTCTTACAGTCAAGCCCAGTATGTGTGTCCCGTCCTCGACTTGGGTCAAGCCCACAAAGATACGTATGGGTTACTGGTTGAAATGGGCCCCCATTACTTGACACAAGCTATCCACCTAAGCTTGGTCCCCTCTAGTACATCCCACTTAACCCACTTCTTATTCATGTTCACTTACATGTTTCAATTTTGGTTAAGTGTTTCTAATCGTATTTCCAATGCCACCCAAGGCACCCACTTAACCCCCTCATGTCCCACTATATGTTTATCTAGTTAAGTGATCCTTAATTCATTAAGACCGTAACCTCATAAAGACCTCTCACATTAGACTGGCATTTGTGGCAGATGGATTTGCCGGGCGGGTCCGGGCAGTCTTACACCACAAACGAGCCTAACCTCGTGTCTTTACAATTGTTATATATTTAATTTATGCCTAAGACCTCTCACATTAGACTGGCATTTTTGGCAGCAGGATTTGTCGGGCGGGTCCGGGCAGTCTTACACCACAAACGAGCCTAACCTCGTGTCTTAGACGATTAAGTACACCTAATTAATCATTCCCCAATTTGACTTACTTTCCCTATTCAAATTATCAATTAATTCCAAATTTAACGATGTCCATAATTGACTCAATTATGTCCATCCATTTATGGTATGTAAAATCATACAAATTTTCATCACAAATTTATTTTATGCCTTTTAAGGCGTTTATGCCAATTAAATCCTTTTTAATATTATCCCCTTTACCCCACGTTGTACGTTCGTTCATTTAACGTAAAATATACGTTAGACTCGAATAGTCTAACTCATGGAATAAAGAGAATACATCACAACATACATATAATTAAAACTAGATCTAAATATAGGGGTGAACTTGCAGGTGTGAATGATGTTCGACACCTAAAACTTGCATAGGCCAAAGTTACAACTTGCATAAAACTACATATGTCATAGACCCAAATTTAAAGGTGTAAACTTGTTGAGATAATGGTCACAAACTTCCATAAATCATGTATGTCATAGATCTACATCTAAAGGTGTAAACTTGCATAGGCAATAACCACAAACTTGCATAACATGATTCATACTCAAACACATGTATTCATACAAACTTGCATATGTTATTTATGCAACATAACAATGGTATAAACTTACATCTAAACATGTAAACTAGCATGTAGAATTTGGCATATAACTCACACATGTCATAGCCTAACTTTAGATGTAAAATAGATGTCATGAAGCATATAAGGTCATACATATAATTTTCCCCAACTTGTATATGATTCATGTCTTAATAAAAATCTAAACTTGCATACAAACTTATGATTTATCATATGAATCATCATACCCAAACTAGCAAATGAACAACATGGTGATTCAATTATACATAAGCCAATCATAAAATTACAACATGGATGATAACATCATAACTTTATAATATAGATAATCACAATAATAACATCATAGAATTCATCACAATTTTACAACATAATTATAACATGCGGTCAATAATTCACATCATATCCAAATAATCCGCATCATAACATAATCCAATTAATTTGCTAATTATTTGATTAAAATTATCGAACTCACAACTCAAAGAAGGTCTTGAGTTCTGAATTCTGAGTTCTGAAGTTGTATTAGCTTTCCCTTGAAGAAGATTCGTTGTTAAAGTTGAAAAGAGTTGAATTAGATTAGCTTTCTTCCTCTCTAATTGGTGGCGGCTATGCTGAGTTGCTAGGTCATGGCATGGAGCCCATGAATCTAATTTTTGTTTTGATTTTAGGGTTTGAGTCAAGAGGTGTTTTTATAGAGTTTAGGATTAGTTTAAGCCATCCGATCAACCCAGAATTAATCCCAGCCAACCAGAGTATATCAGAAACCCTAATGAGTCAGCATCTAGTCATCAACAGGTCACAAAACAAATCTTCCCGGGGGAGGGGGGGCGGTCGACCCTATGGTCGACCTGGCCCTGGCGGGAATTTTCCCGCTTAGCATGTCTGACTCCGAAATTTTGAAATTTGAAATCTGTTTTGAATTTTCTGAAACTTCCGATGGCCATAACTTCTTCATACGAAGTCCAATTCACGCAAACTCGGACTCTATCTCAACCAGAATTCCGAGACGAACACAATGGCGCAACATGTTTCCCTTAATTATCTCATCTGAGATTAGTTTTCTTTAATTAGTGAACATTAGTGTTAACAGAAATATGGGGTGTTACATTGGCGATGGGTATGGGTGGTTGGAGTGAGATGAAGGCACAATCAAAGGGATAAACGGCTACAGGATTTGTGAAAACTGACGATGATGAACTAGAGGCTCGGAGTTGTTAATTCAAGGGTTTATTCATTGGGTAGTTTGGATCTGTGATTTTGAGATAGTAGATGCACGTGTAACAGGAAATTGGAGGAGTTTTTTCGAACTGGAAATTCTACAGGAAAGGGGATTAGTGCAATGGAAATTAAGGGGAATTCGAACATATTGGAAGGAGTTTAAGTTTGAAATTGCTGTGTTTGTGAATTGAAAAACAGATTAGGTAATTTATTTAAACCTTTTTTATGCTTAAATTCATTAATATAAGTCTAGTAAATTTATTTAATTTAAGCTTGCCTAGACCATTTTAAAAAGAAGAAGAAAAATAGTTTGTTTAATTTAAAGTGATTAATAGTGATTAAATTAAATGAAATAAATAAATTATTTTTGATATGAATCTTGTAAATGAGTATAATTTATTTACACGATAACAAATCTCAATGAAACGAGATGCATTGGCTTTGCATCGTCAAATACTTCTCAATGGAGTTAAAATGGAAATCAGAATAGATCGGGAAAATAAAAATCACGGTGAGTAAAATCACTCTCTGGATTTTATCTTAAATAATTTTTTTATACTATTTATTGGTTGTTTGGATGCGTTTAAATATTTTTGTGGCTATTATAACTATATTGGTTATTTAGGCTTGGTGTTTGTTATTATTATATATATATACATATATATATATATATATATATATATTGGTGACTGGATAGTTCCCGCAGTACCATTAGCGGATGCTCGCAGTATCATTAGCGGATGACCCAATGCGCCCCCACAATATGATAGTGGATGACCTTCTATACCGCGATATCTTACCTCGAAGCAGGATGGGTATTATTTGTGTCGGCTAACGTCTGTGGATGCAGGAAAAACAGGTTGGAGGGATCCAACTGGGTTCCTCAAAAATATTATTATTTGTTTGTTTTCACATATATTATCATATATGATGAGTTAGAAAACCCGTGATTTGATAATTGGGTGTTTTTGAATGTTTAAATATCATTGGGCCTAAATGTTGATTTATAAAAATATCATGAAAAGAGATTTTGAGAATTAAACAGGAAAATCTAATTATTAATATTTTTTTGAAAATTGGTTCACTTTATTTCTACTGAAAAAAGCATACAAGAACGAGGTTAGCATACTAACCTTTACATAAGCAAAACATAAAAGAAAAAAACTGAAATAACATGTAATAAAATTCTAACTAGTGATAAATGGCCCATGATGAGGCCTTCTTCCCGCTTCCGTGCATTTTCTACACCTCTACTAACCAGAAGCTCCTCTTAAACATGACAAACATAAAAGAGAACCCCAAAGTTTAAATCCGTTACATCTAGTTTTTCAGATTAGGACCGCTATTGTCGATGACAGATCCGGTCTTAAAATTGTGGGAGTAAAGTGAAAAAACTCTGATGGCTTATCAAACGAGAGATACTCGTTGAAGATTGAAGAATGAAAAAGATAGTAAACAAATGAAAAACGATAGAAGTCGAGAGTCGCTCACGCATGGCAAAAACAGGAGAATCTTTTCTCCTGACGCCATTAACGAACGACCTCTTTTCGGGAAAATCTGTTTTTCTAAAAATAGAATTTTAATTTTGAATGGACTAAAAATAAAAACAAGTAAAATTTTTTATAAACGGTGTTTATAAATTAAATGGAATAATTTTAATTGGATAATGTAGGGAATTGAAATGAATTTATAAACGGTGCTTATAAATGAAGGGAAAAAAATTATCATTGGATAATATGAATATTTAAATTCAAATGTAATTTTGAAGTGAGAATCGAAAAATCGTTTTAAATAGTAAACGATGGAATTTTTTCCGATGTTCGGAATAGAAATTAAATTGAATATACCCATAGGATTTATGTTTGAATTCAACTATGTCTGATTTACAAAATAGATTATTCCCAAATAGGATATATAAATTGTATTAGATAAAAACTGAAATTAATTATGAAAATAGATTCCATATTTATATATATGTTAAAATAATAAAAGATTCCAAAGAAAGAATCATGTTTTAAATAGATTTGTATAGAACTTGTTTTAATATATAAACAAATAAATTTATAAACGATGTTTATAAATGTAGTGAATTAATTATCCTGAGATAAATTTTAAATTCAAGTATGAATTTAAAAATAGAAATCATTTCGAAAAGGGAAACACGGTTTTTATTCCGGAATAAGGAATATAAAAGGGAATGAGTTTCCAATAGATTTTGAAATGAAACTTGTTTTAATATATAAAACAAGGAAATTGGATTTATAAACGATGTTTATAAATCTAGTAAAATAAATTATCATTAGATAATTTAGAGTTTAAATTCAGGTATGAATTAAAAAGTGAATTGGAAAATGGTTTGAAATAGAACGATAAATTTATTCCCAGAATTCGGAATATAAATTAAATTGATAAAAATCTGACGGATGTATAATTAGAATTCGATTATATCGATTTTATAAATAATTTATTTACAAAGGAATTGAAATTTATTATAGAAGATTCAGTTATAAATAAATTTATAACTGAGTTATGAAATAATCAACGGATAAGGATAATCAAGAATATTAAGTTAGATTTGGTAGATGGGCTGAACTAATATTCAAATTTATAAGAATGGAGTAGAAATTTATTTATAAACAAAGTTTAAATGTTTATATTTAAATATAATTAAAACGAGCTTGTCGTAGCGCGACAGTTTGTAAATTGGCATTTCGAACTTCAATTAAGTATATAGAACTCAATGTAGATCGGAATTCCTTGAAACAAAAATCGTCAGGGGAGATTGAATAATAGTTTTCAAATGGAAGAGAAAATATGGATTTCGTCTTACATATTTGGAGTTATGTCAAAATCAATTTTCAGAAAAAGCAGCGCCATAACCATTATTAAACCATAACGGTTTATTTAAATTAATAAAAGGATTTTAAGCAAATAAAACTGGAATTTCAATTAGAAAAATCCAGACTTGAGTTATAAAATAAATATGAACTCAAGTGGAGTAAATAGATTGATTTTTGAAACTAAAATCAGATTTTTAATTATTGAATAGCATTAACTAATTAGAAGAATACTTATTTAATGGACTTTTGAATTGAATTTAACGTTGGATAAGATAAAGGGGTTTGTAAATTTATATTCGAAATCGAACATGAAACTTGAATTAAAAATGGAATTCGATTCGTTTATAAGCAAGTTACAATTTTATTTGAATGTGTTATGTTCAAATAAAAAATGAAATAGGAAAAAGAGATAATTAAAGAATAAATTAGCGAATTGAGTTAAAAATGATCAGATTGAGTTGGAATAAATTAAAAATGGAGTATATGGGTTAGAAAAGTATGGAATGAAGTGTATGAAGATTATAATTTGAGTGCCCGGCAAAAAGGTACACGTTTAAATTCCATATGAGATTTTTTGTGCCGAATCGGTAGGATTTTTGATTTTCTTTTTGAATGGAAAGGGTCTTGAGAGGCGAGTTAGAGTTTGAGCTATTGACCAGTACAAAGGAGGTGCTGGCGAAATTTTCTGAAAATTTAAGGAGTTAGAATATTTTTAAGAAAAACTGATAACTAGAAATCAGTATATCAATATATATATATTTCGATAAGGAGATGAACTTAAAAAAGAATATTATAAACAAAAAGGAAATCTATAATTAAATTGGCAAAAATAAAAAGAGAAACATGTATACATTTTAAAAATGAATAATTGGTTTTTATGGTGTTGATTATTCGAGGTAAGTGGTCGGGCCTGTTTTGAAGTTAAGGATGTTTTTAGTCAAGGTCCAAAAGGTAATTATACACCAACTTGATTGACTTCATTATTAACCGATAAATAGGAAGATTAAGTCTCAAAGATCAATGTTTGAATAAGAATTAGTCAAACATAGTATTTTGGGTTATTGTAACGATGTTTTACACAACATTCATTTTAACCCAAGTAAGTGGAATTTTGGAAATAAAATAATAAATATTTCCTGAGTATTGAAATGAATGGTCATGAAAGGGAGAAGTGTAACACCCCGAAAATTCTATAACTGTGAAATTTATGAATTAAAGTATAATCAAATTCAAATCAAAGAACTAAGGGAAACGGGATACGCCATTGCGTTCGTCTCGGAAAAATACGCGAAATAGAGTCCGAGTTTTCGAAAAACGGAGTCCGTATGAAGAAGATATGGCCTTCGGAAGTTTTGAATCAAATTTAAAATTCAAACAGAATAAAATAATAATTTAGAATCGGGCCCATTGGGCCAGGGTGGAAGAACACCCGCCTGGGCCACCCAGGTCGACTGGGCTGTCGACCTGGGCTACCCATGTCGACAGGGCTGTCGACAGCCCTGTCGACAGGGGTATCGACCTGGTCGAGCCCAGTCAACCTGGCTGGCCAGGTCGGTGTGCGGTCGAATTTCTGTGGTCTGCTTTGTCATTAGGGCTAGGTGGCAAGTTTTGATTGGTCTCTCTATCTAATGAATGGCTACGATCTAACCTAGCAACATCAATGGTCCTAATCAATTCCTAACCTCTATATAAACAACCCTAGACTAAACCCTAATCTATTCATTCAAAATAAGATTATAGCCGCCATGTTGCTGAGGAACGACAAAGAGTAGCCGCCGACTAAAGAGAGAGTTAGGAAGAAAGTTCTAGGCCTAAAGCAATTCAAGCAACCTAAAGCTAATCAATTCAACAAAGGAATCGTATCTCTTAATAAGAGAATTCGCCGCAACCATTGTAAGTAGAGTATTACTTTGGTATAAATAAACAACTGTGTTGATGTGTATGCTTGAATTGTGGCAATGGAAGTATTTCATATTTGTGCGTTCTTATCAATTTATATACGTTTGGATTATGTTATTCATGTTATAAAGAACTACATGCGGTAGTTCTATGCAAGTAAACGTTTGGAATATTTCGCAAATTATGTAATCTATGTTGAAGCTACATGTATGTAGTTGATTGAAATTCATGCAAGTTTGGGCTTTGTGATTATGCCATCATGATGTATATTTTTGTGCATAAATCATTTTGCAAGTAACAAGTTTGGTTGTTATAGTTCATATGAAACTATGTTGGAATTTTGATACCATAATCCATGTATTAAGTCATGCTTTTGCAAATTTATGAATATGGCTAGGCCTTGAATGATATTTGGCATAATTGGAATCCATGATTAAGTCTATCTTGTTTATATGATGACATATATGAGACATGGCTAGGTTAGACTCAAAAATCCCTTTTTGCAAGTTTTAAAGCAAACACCATGATTAGGAATATTTTGTGCATAAGTATGTTTGTACCATCGTTATGTGATTGGACTTAAACCATGATTAAGTTGAACTATGCTTTTGTGTTGGTAACAAAGTATCCCCTTTGTAAACATGTAGAAACCTTATGAACATGACATGTTTATGTTTATGCCAAAAGTATTTATGCCATGCTTGTGTTTGACATTATGCCATGTTTATGCCAAAAGTATTTATGCCATGCTTATGTTTGACATTATGCTATGCTCATGCTAGAAATATTTACGACATGCTCATGTTTGACAATATGCCTAATATAGGTTCATGTTGTAGTTAAACCTATGCAAGTTCACATGCTTTGATTCATGTCACTTATGTTACCACTATGCAAGTACACCAATTTCTATTTTGTATTTCCAACGTCGTATTGCAAGTTCATGCGCTCACCTTCCCCTCTTTGTGTATACGCCATAAGCCTCCCCTTTCGCATGGCTAAATTGGGCTTTAAAAGGCTAAGCCCAATATATATGAACGGACGTGTAAAACGGGGGAAAATAACGTTGGGTTAAAATTAATTAATGAATGAAAATATAAAATAAAAGGGCCCAAATTCAAGTATGGGTTGGGCCCATGATTGGTGTAACCTTTACACCATTAACTTAATAATGGGCCGCAAATATTTACATATAAGAAATAAAGAAGAATGACAAAATATGTAAATGTAGAAAATACGATGTGTTTAACCCGAGGTTGGATTGAGTTGTGATGTAAACCTGCCCGGAACCGCCCGGCTGTCCAGTAGTCACAACAATACCTATCCAATGTGGGAGGTTAAACATGGAGCCCAATAAGGACCCGAGGTTAGACTGAGTTGTGGCGTAAGACTGCCCGGAACCAACCGGCAACAGGCAGCCACAACAATACCTGTCTAATGTGAGAGGTCAGGGCCTTAATAAGACAATTAAGGCTGAGTCAGGATTGTTAGGATTAAGTAAACTAAAGACTTAATCAAAATGGAACATGCTAAACTAAACGGACTGGTGGGGGTTAGGTTAGAAAACACTTAACCAACTTAGCATGTTGGCTAGAGATAGAAAACCTAGTAACGGGGGACCCTTTTCAGCAGTAACCCTAAAAGGTGTATCAGGATACCCTGAAACTAGGCAGGGTGGGGCACGATTACTGGGCTGATTGTAAGAGGTCAAAGCGACGGCGGTGGTGTAGCAGTGTAGGTTCTAACGGTGTGCGGGCGTGCACGCACTCCGGCGCAGAAAAATAAAGCACTGGGCACCAGTAGCATACCTGTGCACTCTAAGGTTGTGTCGGGTTGCCACTATGGGACTTGATACACCCCATGGTGGGACCAGCATAGGTAACTACAGACATCGGGGGCCGTAAGACACATGTAACTATGCGAGTAGGAGCCGATCATCATAAAATGGATCACATCACCCTGATTATGGGGTGCCAATTTGGAAACTAGTATATGGGTTCAGAGATCAACATGGGGTACGATAGTATATTCGACCCTAGACAACTTAACCAAGTTATGGTGTTTGCCCACTTCTTGTTATTACTTATCATACCCAGTTCTTTATTCATAGACAAAGTAGTACTAGACTTACTCAGGCTTTATGTCTGACTCTATTTTTCTTTCGTCTTCTTTCTTCCGTTCCCCCCCCCCCCAGGTCCTCAGGGAGGGAACACAGCAGCTTGACCAGCCTCAACATCCAGCTTGAAGAAGAGAAATGTATTGCTTGGACTTTCCTGTTTTGAACTATGGCTTTGGACAATCCACTATGGGGCTTTGGCAGTTTATCTATGTTTTATTTATGCTTCTTTAAAAATAATGTACTCAAGACAGATTATGAAAGTGTTATGTTATGTTTTTGAAAAGGATGTTGTTGTAACACGTATTTGACTTTGTGAAATAAAGTTTGTTGTTCTTCCGCTGTTTACAAATATGTGTTCTTATATCTGTCTTGTATATCTGTGACTTGTACTTATAAACCTCCACCAAAATTAGGGCATTCCCTTTGAGAGTGACCCTAACGGAGGTGGGGTGTTTCACTTGGTATCAGAGCATAGGTTTTACCATATAAGATAAAAAGTTTTGAAAAAATTATTTTCAAAAAGGAAATTTAAAGAAGCATTTTTAAAAGAAAAATATTGTTTTATTTTAAAAAGGCAAAGTCCAATCCCCAAAGCCATAGGAACTATCTCTTATCCTTCGTTTTGAATCTATCCTTTTTGTTTCAGCATGTCCCAAGATCTTAACTTGCCAGAAGGGGTGCCAATACCTGGTTGGTTTAGACGGTTCTTAGAAGCAAGGGTCACTCAGCCAGGTCCTACCATTCCTCCTCCCCCAGCAGAAGGAAATCATCTAGCTGCAGCAGCACCTTTTCCTCCACCTCCTCCTCGAGGAAACACTTTCGCTAAAATATGTAAAGATTTTAAAGCTATGGGAGGAAGGGATTTCCATGGAACTGAGTCCTTCGTGGCAGCTAGAAATTGGCTGAAAGAGACGGAGGACCTATTCATCATCTTTGAGGTAGAAGATAGACAAAAAGTACAATTGGCGGTATGGCTATTGAAGGGCGAGGCTTCCTACTGGTGGGAAGTCACTAATGCTGAAAGACCAGTGGAGACATGGGAGGACTTTAGGGCAAGGTTTGAGACCAAATTTCTCTCAGATGCAGAAAGAAGTTTGCAGTTAGAAAAATTCTTATTTCTTAAACAAGGGGACAAGACAGTTAGAGAGTATGTGAATCAGTTCGATGAGCTGGCTAGGTTTGGGCTTGACCTAGTCAACACCCCGCACAAGAAGGCTCTCCGTTTCGTCAAAGGGTTGAATGAGCCATTACACAGTTTGGCCATGACCCATATACCCATGGGAGCCACGTATGAAAGATTGGTGCAAATGGCATTGCTGAATGAAGAGGATAAGGGCAAGAAGAAAGAGGGTTTGCAGCCTAAGAAGACAGACTTTAAAAAGGCGGGGAAGGCAACAAAGAGAAGAGGACGTGTAATTTCTGTGGCAAAGTGGGGCACTTAGTAAAGGACTGCCGGAAAAAGAAGGCCAAGGAGAATGGTGGGTGCTTTTCTTGCGGTGAGACGGGCCATAGGGCTAAGGACTGCCCAAAGAAACGGGGACAGGGGCAGGGCACTGGATCCACCCCAGGGGCATAGATTCATGTGCTGGAAGCACCACCTCTGCAACAGCGAGGTATAAATACTTCTGTAGAAAGTGTAGTTTATCTTTATGATCACCCCGTTCGCACTTTATTTGATTCTGGCGCATCACACTCCTTTATCTCGTCTGCTTTAGTAGAATCTCTGCACCTAAAAACTAGTATGGTAGAGGACCCCTTAATTGTTTCAAACCCAATTGGGGGCCCAGCTCATTTGTCTATGATCTGTGTGGGATTCAAAATTTCTATCCTAAGTGTAGAATTTCTATGTAGTGCCTTTGTTTTGGGCTTTTCGGGTTATGGTTTGATTTTGGGTATGGATTGGCTATCCAGTAATGGGGCCATCCTTGATTGTGAGAAAAGGGTTGTTAGGCTCCTAACCCAGCTCGGTAATACTTTGGAAATTTCTTGTAATCCCTCGTATGCGGTTATGCTTAGTTATCTTGAATCGCTAGAGGCCTCTGTTGAAAACTTGAAATCAGTTAGAGTGGTCCGGGAATATCCGGATGTCTTCGAAGAGGTGAAGGGCTTGCCTCCGAAGCGGGAAATAGACTTCCGCATATATCTTGTAGATAATGCAAAGCCCGTTGCGTTGCCCGTTAGACATATGGCTCCACGAGAAAGGAAAGAGCTCAGTAAACAGATTAAAGAGCTTCTAAAAAAGGGGTTCATTAGGAGGAGCATTTCAGAATTGGGCGCTCCAGTAGTGTTCGCCACTAAGGCTGAAGGTTCATTTCGCTGATGCATGAGTTGTAAAGAATCACCTTAGTAAGTACATTTGGCAACATAGTTGACATTTGTTTATTTTCAAGAGATAATTCATCTATGTGGAATACCTTCTAGCAAGTGAACAAGATCCAAGATTCACTAATGAATTTTGGAGAGCTTGCATGGAACCATGAGTATGCAGTTAGGCTTGAGCCAAGTATACTAGAAGGAGAATAAGTGAAAGAGGAACGAGAAATAGGTTCCAACTCATATTTTGGAAACAAGAATTAAGAAGCTACGAAATTGTGAAGTTAAAGACGGACAAAGCATAATGGAGTTAAGCTCAAGAAATGCGGCTTTGAAGATTGAGGACTAGATTCGTGCATCGTATCTCTTCTTAAGAGTATATCCTTGATCCCTCTCTTCCTGTAAAGCTCACTTGCATGCTATCTTTTGTGTATATCCTCTCGGTCCTATTCTTAATCCGATTTCTATTGCAAACCCCATAGGGAGTATGACTCATCTTTTAGTAACACATGTTGGGGCTCGAGAGTGTTCGTTGATTTTACTAAAGTTTTTGGGCTTTATAGGATACGGGTTGGTCTTAGGAAGGGACTCCCTTGTGACCTAAAAGGAGTCCATCATGCTTAGTTTCCTATAATCATATATGGTGGTTGGGTTGAGTAATTCTTTGGGTGTCAGTCTGATGTTGATTTCGGTCTTCGGGGCTGATGCTTAGAGAGTTCTTCTCCTAATCAATGTATATGTGGCATAGATTTCCAGTTTCGACATTGCCTAATGAGCACAAAGTTTTTACTTGCTTCTATCATTCGACTATACCTTTAGGTAGGACCATTCCCTATCATTGAGAAAATTTGGAAAACGGCCTATAGATTAGAGCTACCCGAGAAGTTGGCTGGAGTCCACAACGTTTTTCACGTTTCACATCTCCGAAAATGTCTACATGAGTCTGCTGAAGTGGTAGAGCCAAATATACTCGAAGAGGCCGAAGTGGAACGCGAAGCAACCATAAGAAAAGTTCCAACCCGCATATTAGGAACGGAAGTGAAGAAGCTACGCAACCGCAAAGTCAAGCTCGTCAAAGTTCAGTGGAGCGACACCGAGGGAGACGCGACTTGGGAAACTGAAGCTAGAATACGTACTGCCTACCCTTTTCTGTTCGAGGGTACATCCTTGATCTTTCTTTTCCTTAAGTTGCGCTTTTATCTATCTTTTTAGGTATATTTCCTCGACCGTACCTTTTAGGTAGAATCTTTTTGGATGGAAACATGTAGTTGAAACATGTTATGTATGATGGTTGCAAGTTGTTGCAAGTGATTGCTAGTGATTGCTCGTGGTTGCATATACACACACAATCTAGGTATTAGATCGGCTCAGTCACTTCATGTTGCATATGCATATATGTTTGCATTCGTATGTAATTGAACTTTAATGTGTTGTCATGTGGATGCTGCATTTGTATTGAATGATTGTGCACTCATGTAGAATCAAGAATAGGAAAATTTGCATACATAATGGATTCATGGCACTTACATAATTCGCATTAAGGAGGTCAACTGAATCAGTAGACCGCCTGATTTTGCATTAGATAAGTTCATGTATACACACACTTTGCATATGATCATGAAGCATTAGAAGTCTTTTAAGGACAATGGATGCTCGTGTTTGATGGATGAGTAGATGGATGATTGGATGTTAGGATAAACATTCCTCCTAACTTGAAGATTTCGGGGACGAAATCCTTTTAAGTGGGGGAGAATGTAACACCCCGAAAATTCTATAACTGTGAAATTTATGAATTAAAGTATAATCAAATTCAAATCAAAGAACTAAGGGAAACGGGATACGCCATTGCGTTCGTCTCGGAAAAATACGCGAAATAGAGTCCGAGTTTTCGAAAAACGGAGTCCGTATGAAGAAGATATGGCCTTCGGAAGTTTTGAATCAAATTTAAAATTCAAACAGAATAAAATAATAATTTAGAATCGGGCCCATTGGGCCAGGGTGGAAGAACACCCGCCTGGGCCACCCAGGTCGACTGGGCTGTCGACCTGGGCTACCCATGTCGACAGGGCTGTCGACAGCCCTGTCGACAGGGGTATCGACCTGGTCGAGCCCAGTCAACCTGGCTGGCCAGGTCGGTGTGCGGTCGAATTTCTGTGGTCTGCTTTGTCATTAGGGCTAGGTGGCAAGTTTTGATTGGTCTCTCTATCTAATGAATGGCTACGATCTAACCTAGCAACATTAATGGTCCTAATCAATTCCTAACCTCTATATAAACAACCCTAGACTAAACCCTAATCTATTCATTCAAAATAAGATTATAGTCGCCATGTTGCTGAGGAACGACAAAGAGTAGCCGCCGACTAAAGAGAGAGTTAGGAAGAAAGTTCTAGGCCTAAAGCAATTCAAGCAACCTAAAGCTAATCAATTCAACAAAGGAATCGTATCTCTTAATAAGAGAATTCGCCGCAACCATTGTAAGTAGAGTATTACTTTGGTATAAATAAACAACTATGTTGATGTGTATGCTTGAATTGTGGCAATGGAAGTATTTCATATTTGTGCGTTCTTATCAATTTATATACGTTTGGATTATGTTATTCATGTTATAAAGAACTACATGCGGTAGTTCTATGCAAGTAAACGTTTGGAATATTTCGCAAATTATGTAATCTATGTTGAAGCTACATGTATGTAGTTGATTGAAATTCATGCAAGTTTGGGCTTTGTGATTATGCCATCATGATGTATATTTTTGTGCATAAATCATTTTGCAAGTAACAAGTTTGGTTGTTATAGTTCATATGAAACTATGTTGGAATTTTGATACCATAATCCATGTATTAAGTCATGCTTTTGCAAATTTATGAATATGGCTAGGCCTTGAATGATATTTGGCATAATTGGAATCCATGATTAAGTCTATCTTGTTTATATGATGACATATATGAGACATGGCTAGGTTAGACTCAAAAATCCCTTTTTGCAAGTTTTAAAGCAAACACCATGATTAGGAATATTTATGCATAAGTATGTTTGTACCATCGTTATGTGATTGGACTTAAACCATGATTAAGTTGAACTATGCTTTTGTGTTGGTAACAAAGTATCCCCTTTGTAAACATGTAGAAACCTTATGAACATGACATGTTTATGTTTATGCCAAAAGTATTTATGCCATGCTTGTGTTTGACATTATGCCATGTTTATGCCAAAAGTATTTATGCCATGCTTATGTTTGACATTATGCTATGCTCATGCTAGAAATATTTACGACATGCTCATGTTTGACAATATGCCTAATATAGGTTCATGTTGTAGTTAAACCTATGCAAGTTCACATGCTTTGATTCATGTCACTTATGTTACCACTATGCAAGTACACCAATTTCTATTTTGTATTTCCAACGTCATATTGCAAGTTCATGCGCTCACCTTCCCCTCTTTGTGTATACGCCATAAGCCTCCCCTTTCGCATGGCTAAATTGGGCTTTAAAAGGCTAAGCCCAATATATATGAACGGACGTGTAAAACGGGGGAAAATAACGTTGGGTTAAAATTAATTAATGAATGAAAATATAAAATAAAAGGGCCCAAATTCAAGTATGGGTTGGGCCCATGATTGGTGTAACCTTTACACCATTAACTTAATAATGGGCCGCAAATATTTACATATAAGAAATAAAGAAGAATGACAAAATATGTAAATGTAGAAAATACGATGTGTTTAACCCGAGGTTGGATTGAGTTGTGATGTAAACCTGCCCGGAACCGCCCGGCTGTCCAGTAGTCACAACAATACCTATCCAATGTGGGAGGTTAAACATGGAGCCCAATAAGGACCCGAGGTTAGACTGAGTTGTGGCGTAAGACTGCCCGGAACCAACCGGCAACAGGCAGCCACAACAATACCTGTCTAATGTGAGAGGTCAGGGCCTTAATAAGACAATTAAGGCTGAGTCAGGATTGTTAGGATTAAGTAAACTAAAGACTTAATCAAAATGGAACATGCTAAACTAAACGGACTGGTGGGGGTTAGGTTAGAAAACACTTAACCAACTTAGCATGTTGGCTAGAGATAGAAAACCTAGTAACGGGGGACCCTTTTCAGCAGTAACCCTAAAAGGTGTATCAGGATACCCTGAAACTAGGCAGGGTGGGGCACGATTACTGGGCTGATTGTAAGAGGTCAAAGCGACGGCGGTGGTGTAGCAGTGTAGGTTCTAACGGTGTGCGGGCGTGCACGCACTCCGGCGCAGAAAAATAAAGCACTGGGCACCAGTAGCATACCTGTGCACTCTAAGGTTGTGTCGGGTTGCCACTATGGGACTTGATACACCCCATGGTGGGACCAGCATAGGTAACTACAGACATCGGGGGCCGTAAGACACATGTAACTATGCGAGTAGGAGCCGATCATCATAAAATGGATCACATCACCCTGATTATGGGGTGCCAATTTGGAAACTAGTATATGGGTTCAGAGATCAACATGGGGTACGATAGTATATTCGACCCTAGACAACTTAACCAAGTTATGGTGTTTGCCCACTTCTTGTTATTACTTATCATACCCAGTTCTTTATTCATAGACAAAGTAGTACTAGACTTACTCAGGCTTTATGTCTGACTCTATTTTTCTTTCGTCTTCTTTCTTCCGTTTCCCCCCCCCCCCAGGTCCTCAGGGAGGGAACACAGCAGCTTGACCAGCCTCAACATCCAGCTTGAAGAAGAGAAATGTATTGCTTGGACTTTCCTGTTTTGAACTATGGCTTTGGACAATCCACTATGGGGCTTTGGCAGTTTATCTATGTTTTATTTATGCTTCTTTAAAAATAATGTACTCAAGACAGATTATGAAAGTGTTATGTTATGTTTTTGAAAAGGATGTTGTTGTAACACGTATTTGACTTTGTGAAATAAAGTTTGTTGTTCTTCCGCTGTTTACAAATATGTGTTCTTATATCTGTCTTGTATATCTGTGACTTGTACTTATAAACCTCCACCAAAATTAGGGCATTCCCTTTGAGAGTGACCCTAACGGAGGTGGGGTGTTTCAAGAAGTGTCTGGAAATGTTTTTCCAATTATAAATAGAATAGATGTTCTACATGTAGAAAATAAAAGAATGCGATATATGTAATGTTTTCAAAATAGCGTAAGAGGCCAAGATGATGGTTCAAAATATTGGATTAACGAATATTGATAAGGAAATGGGAAAGTAATTTAATTAGTGAAATATTAATTAAGGGGCCCAGTGATTGTTTGATGCTTTGGAAGAATGTTTGTTTTTCTTCGATAGTTAAATAATCGACTATCGAAGTATTTTCCAATATCATTGTCAATATAAAGAGACTAGTTGGATTATTACCCGAGAACCACTCTGTATCGGCAGTAGCGTTGCGAATAAGACTATATGAAGATACTCGAAGACGGAGTAAAAATCAAGGGATTTTTATGTTAATCCTCGGTAGAAATTGCCTAAGATGGATTAATGCAAATTGTGCCTTCGGTTTCGTTTAATCCCTGAATGAACGTGTATAGACGAATGTCTGACAGAGTATTTCCAATGATCGCATATGTTGGTATGTATAAATATATATATGGTGGCAGAGAATTTATTCTCTTAGCATAATATCCAGAATATATTTGTGTAAATCAATTAATGATTAACGGATCTGATGATGTAGCATTCAATGTGATTGTGTTATCAATGAAATGTAAGTAATCGTAGCCTCAGAACTCAACAACCGGGAAATTACAAAAATCGAGCAGGCTGCATGGCCAAGTGGGTATGAAACGACCCAAACTTCCCCATAAAGGAAAGCCTGGATTGTAATGAGAACACGACAAATCAGAACACAAATAGAAGAACATTTCATTGCCTATTACAACAATTTATATCAGAGTACAAGAATATAAAGAGTATGAATAAATATTACACATTGTAAAATATCAGAGATTAAAATACATTACATAGCAGCGGAAAAATAATACAAAATACAACTGAAAGAGATAAACGGACACAGAGCTTTCCGAATATCATTCCAACTGTAAACCAGGATCCTGTGAATATAAATCTACAAAACCAAAACTACTAGCTGCCCGTGTGGAAAATTGGGGCACCCAGAGTTTAGGTTAAAACAATAAACTCCAGGTCAGTCATGTGACTGGTGTGAGAACCAAAACAGTTATTAAATCTTTACTTTAAAAATAAATTAAATCAAGGGACCACGCCGTATAACACGGAATGGGTTTCCTCCCAAGAATACCAATGCATAGAATAAACAGCGCAATGCTTTTTGGAAAAATGAAGCTATTATAAGACTTAGGTCCTATCACATAATGCAATGCAAGCCGGAGGATAGAGTTTTACCTTATAACAGGCAAACATGCTTGGTACGTTTAAAACAAATCATTTTTATACTAATACAGTGTAAAGAGTATTAAAACAACTTCAAATATAAATGTATCAATCATAGACGGCATAGTGCCCCATCCTACTATGTCGCTATACTAAGCTCTACAAATAAAACCGAATGTCACGTATTGGAAATTGGATTTCCGTCATGAGTCGAGGCAAGGGATGTACTCCTCGCCGGCTTCAAGACACTCTAACAAATACCTCAGGATCTCCCGCAGTAGACCCTTGGATCCTGCAAGGCCGGTCCACACTTACGTTAGTGGATTGGCAATTCCTGAACACACGTTTCCCAGTCCTATAGGACCTATATCCATTGGCTCCGTAGAGACCGATATATCCGAGGCGCTTCGCATTCCAACAACCACAAAGGTAAAAATAATATAAATGTCTGGGCTTGCAAAACCCCGACACCACCTATAGCTTGAAAGAAACGTCATGTCCTCCTTGGGTTCCCTTATCTCGTTTTTAACTTATACCAAGGTTTGAGGCTCGCGAATTAATGCTATACACAAAGCTATGCTGTATTAAAGCCGTGCTTTGATCATCAACCACAAGACTCTGCTTTTCAATAGAAGCCTTGATCATTTGCATCTCAGCATGCCACGCAAGCAATTCATGCCATTATTCTGATATCTATCGATATATAACCTCTGAGCTCGTACGTCTCAGAGAAGGGCGTTAAGCAAGAGAATAAATTCTCCGTCGCCAAACAGATATATATTTTCAACACAGAATAAAATCCAATGTCAGACACACATCCATTTACAAGTTCGTTCTGGGTCTGAGCGAAACTGGAGGCACCTTATTCCTCGTCCCATATATCTAATACAGGAGAGAAGTCCTCGCATATCCGGTCGATCTCCAAGTACGTCTGTACGATCACCACTTATTACCTCGTCTTGGATGTACAGTCCAATCAAGACATCAGTAATCATCCAAACGATGTGAAGACCTCCGGTCTTCAACCACCGTCTTCATCGTCGACTTATCATCCAATCAGTTATTCAGAATGGGTATAAACCAGGCCTTTCCGAATAACTCGCGTATATAATAAGCAAGTGCTATAAAAACACAACATACGCCTCATTCCGATTCATAATATTCTTTTATTCAAATATTCATATATTTTGAGAAAGGTTCCCATTAATTTTATCAAAGATAAATTCTTTTAAATTTATTCTTTAATCTTCCTTTGGATACCAATTCTAAACCAAATTAAGGTTTATCAACTAGTTAGGATTAGCGAACCTTACCGAAGTAATCATTTGTTACATTTCCCCATCCTAACCTATTCATCCCATGGAGAAAAACTGGTAATACTCCATATGTAACACCACAGTGTTATCGGTAAAACTAATTACCACTTCCCGTTCAAATCTAATTAAATATTTAACTATCGCTTGGAGCAAAACTGGTGATACTCCACTCTCGATCGTTTCCTAAAATTGATAATTTAAATTATCACATTCTCTTTTCAATCTAATTAAAGATTCATTAAAACTCCACTTGGTTTTAATCTTCCCAAAAATCAATATTAATGATTATTTAACTTTGGAAACACAAACATGCTGCATCGACAATCTACCCCGTACTATTGATTTCTACCGATATATAACTTCTAAGCTCGTACGTCTTAGAGAAGGGTGTTAAGAAAGAGAATAAATTCTCCACCACCAAACAGATATATATTTAGCAGAGATCAACCATACAATGTTGGACATGCAATCCAGTCTTTAACTGGATTAAAGAACTAATGTCATTTAAAATACAGTTCACGATAAACCCAAATCACATTCCAATAATTATGAATTCTTCACGGAAAACAGATCAATATATAATCGATATCAATTTCCGTATCCGGCTAATAATATAAATGGAATAACGATAAAGCCTTTTAAATTCCATATATATTAACAGTCTTCCTCCATAGAAGCTCATTTCTATTATTATCAAATCGAATTCCATTCAATTCCAATTTAATATATTAAATTGGAAAATTTTACTTTGGAAAATTCCCGTTAAATCTTAATAAAAAGATTTATAAATTCCAAATCACATTTCACTGTAAATCGGGTTAAAGAACAAATGTCGTTAAAAACACTGTTCACAATAAACCCAATACACATCCTATTTTCAATCCCAGTTAAATGCTAATTAATTGGAAACTCTAATAATCTTAATTAAAAGATTTATTCTTTTCACACGGGGTTTAAGAACAGTGTTATTTAAGACACCATTCACGACAAACCCAAAATCCAATTCTTTTATTCAATTCCAATTAAATCTTAATTAATTGGAAAACTTCACTAAATCTTAATTAAAAAAATTATTCTTATCTCAACTGGGTTTAAGGACAGTACTCCTAAAGACACCGTTCACGACAAACCCAAAATCCAATTTGACATTAAATAAAAGGTCTGAATAGAAATTATATCGGCTTATATTCAATATCAAAATCTGAAACCAACAGACATCGTATTGGAAATAACGATATAAAATATATCTACCAAATTTCCATAACAATATCTGTATAATCACGAAAACCAATATCGAAATATTATGAAGATTATTTCCATTCCAATTTGTTCGTTAGAAATAGCTGGTTATATCAAAACCATTCACATATCCAATTTATTTTATTTAAAAATTATTGGATTTCAAATCTAGTTAATAACTAGTTCATTTTGATAAAAATATATATTTTGATCTTTACAAACGTGGAATTTTTCATCATAATTCTTTCCAAATCATTTATTATGATTTTACACAAATTATCAATATTTTTAATAATTTTATCAAGGCCTGTACAGTCGATTTCCATAAACGGTCATCGAACCGCACTTACAGCGACCTTTTCCAAATTTGATTTGGACATAATTTGAAATCCAACCGTTAGATTTCAAATCTCTTGTATTCGTTGGAAAGTTCTTTTCGATACAAACCCAACTGTTCCGGTTTTAGGAGAATCCAATGGTCGGATCTCCCATAATGTCAATTCGAAGTCAATGATCAAAATTTGCGAACTGCCGCGGCGCGTTCTATTTTGGCCATTAAATATAATATATATATATATATATATATATATATATATTTTTGATTTTCATTTAAAACGTATCGTTTTAAATTCGTTTTCAAAACGGCTTCAACTTCATATTCAATTTCAAATCAAAATTGAATATTCCATATCATTAATATATAAATGATAATATTTTCAAAACATTAGATTTTGAAATCAGTTCCTTTTCGATATTCATTATAAAAATGAATAAAATCGATATAAGTATTGTTCACGTCAAAATGGCGTTAATTTAATCGACACGACTTTATATATTTAAATATTTTCGTGTCCATCCCAAATCAAACACCAAAATCATATTTTGATCCATTACTGAATATTATTTTAAAATATTAGTTATTTTAAAATATTCCTTATTAGCCATTTTAAAATATTCGTTCTTTCCGAATTGGAATCAGACACAGCCAATTACCATATAATTTTATTTATATGGATTTCATACACACATGTACACAACAATAATCAAACACAGTCAACCATCATTCAGAGTGCATTACACAATTGCATAAGCGTTAAATATAAATAATTAACGCTTACAACAGTCTGTCAACCCATCGATTGACATACAACTAAATACTGGGATTAATGTATGTTCAATATCATCCCAATACCCGTGTAGGGTTTTCAAACAAGAAACACTGATTATTATTTGTCCAGTTGGGCAATGTGTAAAATATATCATCCCAAATCGATATTAGTCAAATGTGTGTACATAAACAAATCGTCCGATTTGTAAATGAATATTTATTTTATTCATATACACGTTAAAAATTATATTTTTAACGATAAACTATTTATTTCAACACATGAATATTTTATTTATTCCATTCCACATCACAATCAATTTTCATAACACATTATAATCAAACAAGTCATCCATTGTCTGTGGATGACAGGTAGCAGTTCATATATGTGGTTATAAAATAAATAACTGTACAAGAAATTTCAGTGAGGAGTTCTCACCTTTAGGATTCACTCCTCCATTCTTTATTTCTGAATGGTTTGGATTTGGATTTGTTTCCAACCAGTTCTATCGCAATCTTTTTCATGTTGTTCATAGTAAAAATCACATTTTCAATATCATGTTTATGTTTTAAAAATAACATTTTTATATCGTTATATATATATTAAAAATCACATTTTTATCTGCTACCGTATATATAAAAATCATATCTTTATATTGCTACTTATATTATAAAAATCATATTTTTATTTCGCTACATGAATAAAAATCATATTTTTAAACCGCTATTATATTATAAAAATCATATCTTTATAATGCTCCTTATATAATAAAAATCATATATTTATTATCGTATTGTCTAAATAAAAATCATGTTTTTATAATATAAAAATCATGTCTTTCTAGAAATAAAAATCTCATCTTTTCACATATAAAAATTGCATCTTTTCTTACTTAGAAATCAAACCATTATGTTATTAAAAATCAAACCTTTATGATATTAAAAATCAAACCATTTCTAAACTAAAAATCTAATCTTTTCATTTATATATATATATATATATATATTAAAAATCAGATTTTATAAAGTTATATATAAATTAAACTAATTACATATATAAAAACTCACCTTTTTCAACTTGGTAGCGTCGAACGGCGATGGAGGGCTGCGATGGAGGTCAGATGGCCGGCGGCGGGGTGCTCCTGCGTAGCAGCGGTCGTTCAAGTGGTCAAAGGCGTGGCGGGTTGCGGCTAGAGGTGGCATTTGGTCAGGGCGAGGCATGCGTGGAGTTTTCTTAGTGATTTGGGGCTTCGCGGTTTAACGGAAGAAGGGAGGAGAGATCGGAGGTGGCCACGGCGGCGTCGCGACGCGGCGGTGGGGGAGATGGGCTGTAAAAACCCGATACTTGCCCGGTAAGGAAAGCCCGGATAGAATTGAGAACGACACACATCGGAACGCAAACAGAAGAACATTTCATTGTTTATTACAACAATTCCATCAGAATACAAGAATATACAGAGTATGAATCAATATTACACAGAAAATATCAGAGATTCAAATTACATTACATAGCAGCGGAAAAATAATACAAAACACAACTAAAAGTAATACACGGATACAGAGCTTTCTGAGTATCGTTCTAGCTGTAAATCAGGATCCTGTGAACATAAATCTGCAAAACCAAAACTACTAGTTGCCCCTGGGTAAAATAAGGCCCCCCAGAGTTTAGGTTAAAACAATAAACTCCAGGTCAGTCATGTGACTGGTGTGAGAACTAAAACAGTTATTTAAAGCTTTACTTTAAATCAGATATATCAAGGGACCACGCCGTATAACACGGAACGGGTTTCCTCCCAAGAATACCGGTGCATATAACAAAACAACGCAATGTTTTTTGGAAAAATGGAGCTATTATAAGACCCAGGTCCCATCACACAATGCAACACAAGCAGGAGGATAGGGTTTTCCCTTATAATAGCCAAACATGCTTGGTACGTTAAAAACAAATCATTTGATACTATTATAAGTGTATAGTGTCAAAACAATTTCAATCATAAATATCAATCATAGACGGCATGCGTACCATATATCATGTCGCCATACTAGGCTCTACAATCAAAACCGCAAAGTCACGTATTTGGAAATTGGATTTACGTCTGTGACCCGAGGCAAAAGATAGTCCTCTACCGATTCGAGACAATCTAGCCTACCATGTCTCAGGAACAGCCGCAACTGCACCTTGGATCGTCAGGGCCGGTCCACAGCAACAACCACACAGGTGAAAATAATATAAATGTCAGGGCTGGTAGGTCACTTACACCACCCTAGCTAGAAAGAAAAGCATGTCCTCCCTAAGGTCCTTTCCCGTTTCTGGTTCACAACCGGGGTGTGAGGCTCGCGAATCCACGCTACACAAAGCTATGCCACATAGGCCGTGCTTTGATCATCAACCACAAGACTCTGCTTTTCAACAAAAGCCTTGATCATTTGCCACTTAGGCATGCCACACAGGCAATTCACTCCATGCGATTGATGTCCATCAATATATAACCCCTGAGCTCGTACGTCTCAGAGAAGGGCGTTAAGAAAGAGAATAAATTCTCCGTCGCCAAACAGATATATATATATTTAATAGAAATCAATCACACTGAATAAAATCCAATGTCAGACACACAGTCCATTTACAAGTTCGTTCAGGCTCTGAACGAAACCGGAGGCACCTTGTACCTCGCATATCCATCGATCTCCAAGTACATCTGGACGATCACCAACTGATTCCCTCCTCTTGGGTGTACAGCCCAATAAAGTTCGTCAGTAATCACCCAAACGATGTGAAGACCTCTGGTCTTCGACCACCGTCTTCATCCTCGACACCACGTCGAATCAGTTATTCAGAATGGGATAAACCCGGCCTTTCTGAATAACTCGTGTATATAATAAACAAGTGTTACACAAACACAACATATGCCTCATTCCAATTCAGAATATTCTTTTATTCAAATATTCTTATACTTTGGTAAAGGCTCCCATTAATTTTATGAAAGATAAATTCTTTAAATTTATTCTATAATCTTCCTTTGAATATCAATTCAAATTAGTTGGGATTAGCGAACCACATCCCAGTAATCATTTATTTTATTTCCCAATCCCAACCTATTCATCCCATGAAGTAAAACTGGTCATACTTCATATCTAACACCACGGTGTTATCGGTAAATTTAATTACCATTTCATGTTCAAATCTAATTAAAGATTTAACTATCGCCTGGAGCAAAACTGGTGATACTCCATTCTCGATCACTTCAATCTAATTAAAGATTCATTAAAACTCCACTTAGTTTTAATCTTTCCAAAAATCAATATCCTGTCTTTACCTGGGTTAAAGAACCAATGTCATCTAAAACACGGTTCACGATAAACCCAAAATCACATTCCATTAATTATCGAGTTAAAGAACAGGTGTTATTTAAAACACCGTTCACGATAAACCTAAAAATCAATTCCAATTAAATACCATTTAATTGGTACACTTCATTAAATCTAAATAGAGAGATTTAATCTTTTTCTCCATTGGGTTTAAGAACAGTGTTAATGAAGACACCATTCACGACAAACCCAATTCCCATTTGATATTAAATACAAGGCTCTGAATATAAAATATATCGGCTTATATTCAATATCAAATTCTACGACCAACAAATATCGTATTGGAAATAACGATATAAATATATCTTTCAAATCTCCATAAAAATATCTGTATAATCACGAAATCCAACATCGAAATATTCCAAAGACAATTTCGATTCAAATCCATTCCAATTCAATTATTGGAAATTCTAGTTATTTTCAAAACCATTTCAAATCCAATTTATTTATTTAAAAATTAATGGATTTTAATTCTAGTTCAAAGCTAGTTCATTTCGATAAAAATCTATTTTTATCTTTTCAAATTTAGAAATTTTCATCCCAATTCTTCACAAATCATTTCTTATGATTTTACACAAATTATTACTATTTTTAATAATTTTATCAAGGCCCGTACAGTCGATTTCCATCAACGGCCATCAAACTGCACTTACAACGACCTTTTCCAAATTTGATTTGGACATAATTCCAAATCCGGCTGTTAGATTTCAAACCTCTAATATTCGTTAGAAAGCTCTTTTCGATACGAACCCAATGGTTCCAGTTTTAGGAGAATCCGACGGTCGGATCTCCCGTAATATCTGTTCGAAGTCAATGGTCGAAATTCGCGAACTGCCGCGACGCGGCGTGTTCTATTCAGGCCATTATATATATAATATGTATATTATATTTATTTCGTCGATTTCCTTTTAAAACGTATTTTATAAATGGTTTAAAATTCGTTTTCAAAACGATTTCAACTTCATATTCAATTTTGAATCCAAATTGAATATTCCACATCATCGATATACAATTGATAATATTTTCAAAAAGTTATATTTTGAAATCACTTCCTTTTCTATATTCATTATAAAAATGAATAAAATCGATATAAATATCGTTCACGTCAAAATGGCGTCAATCTAATCAACACGGCTTTATATATTTCAATAACTTCGTTATTCTATTCAACAAATGAATATTTTCTTCAACACATGAATTTATATTTCTATTCAACACATGAATATTTATTTCATTCAACACATGAATTTTCTTTCTATTCAACACATGAATTTTCTTTCTATTCAACACATGAATTTTCTTTCAACACATGAATATCTATATTTTTATTCAATTCAACACATGAATTGTTATTTTTATTATATTCCTTATTTTCCAAATTGGAATGAGGCCCAATCAATTACCATATAACGTTAATTATATGGATTCCTTACAACACATGTATATAATAGCAACGTTAAATCATCAACCATCATCCAGAGTGCACCACACAACTGCATAAGCATTAAATATAAATAATTAACGCTTACACAGTCTGTCAACCCACCGATTGACATACAACTAAACAATCGGGATTAGTGTACGTCAAATATCATCCCAATACCCGTGTGGGGTTTCAAATCAACAAACACAGATTTTTATTTGTGCAGTTGGGCGATGTGTAAAATTTATCGTCCCAATCAATATCAGTCAAATCAGTGCATATAAACAAATCATCCGATTTGTTTATTACTATTTATTTTATACACACGTTAAAAATCATATTTTTAACTATAAAATATTTTCCAATATAAAATATTTTATTTTATTCCACATCACACAGTCAAATTTCACAACACAACAATCAAACAAACAAGTCATCCATGGTTTGTGGACGACGGGTGTCAGGTGCTGCTAAGCACCATCTGCATCCTAATATATATTTCAACTAGAAATTAAAATAAAAGTGAGGAGTTCTCACCTTAAGGTTCCACTCCGCCATTCTCTATTTCTGAACAGTTCGGATTCGCTTGATATTCTAACTCAAACTATTCCACGCTGTTCACAATAAAAATCACATTTTTAATAACGCTTTCTATAAATAAAAATCATATTTTTATTTCGCTACTGTATATATAAAAAACGTATTTTTATAACGATATTTCCTATATAAAAATCATATGTTTTAAAACGAAGTTATTTAAATAAAAACCATATTTTTATATTCATACAATTCATATAAAAATCACATTTTTAATAACGCTTCTCATATAAAAATCATATTTTTATTTGTCTATCTTCTATATAAAAACCGAATTTTTATTTCGCTACAACATTATAAAAAATTATATTCTTATAGCCCTACTTTCTATATAAAAATTATATTTTTATATCGCTACTCAAATAATAAAAATCACAATTTTATTTTGTTTACTTCCTAGTAAAGATCATATTTTTAAGTTACTACCTCCTATATAAAAATCATATCTTTACTATTTTAAAAATCTAATCTTTCCTATATAAAAATTTAAACTTTATCATATAAAAATCCTTTCTTTTACTGTATAAAAATATAAACTTTTCTATATAAAAAATATATATAAACTTTTTATTAATTAAAAATATATGAAATTAGAATCAATACACAAAAAAAACTCAATAGCATAAAAAAGAAAAATATAAACCAAATTAAAACTCACAGTGAAATTCGGGGGTAGGTGATGGCATGGCTCGAGGAGGGGGTGGTCGGAGGGGTCTACAAGGGTGGCGTGGGGGGGCCAGGAGGCGGGTCTGACGGTGGTTGCGTCGGATTGCGGTGGTGGTTCTTGGGCTCGGGGGTTTCTTTGCAGAGGGGGAGAGAGAGAATGAAGAAGAGGATGGGGAGTAAGGGAGGGAGGAACGACCTATGGAGGCGCGCGCGGTGGTGGAAGTCCGCCTGGGGGCGGCGCTGGGAGATAAGAGACGGGATCTCCTTTTTTTCTTTTTCTTTTTCTGAAATATACGGGGGGTATGAGAGAGAGGTAGAGGTGAAGGAGTTATATAATATATATTTATTATTTAATTAATTAATTAATTCCATAAAGTAACTTTTTTATTCGAACTCGAAATCGAACCCAACGACTTTCGTCCCTAGCTAATTACCCCCATTTCGAACACAATGGGATATGTTCCGTAAGCCAGTACGGATGTTATGATCAGTTTCCATTTAAATTAACATTTAAATCTTTATATTGAATATTAAACGTACATTTCAATTTACTGGGGTCACATACGGATCCCAAAAATTCCAGAAAAATATTTTCTAGCTTCGTATTGACGATGCGGTCCTAACAAAACTAATTTCGTCAAATTCTGAGACCGTTTGAAAAATGGCCATTTTCCAGTCGATTAAAATTAACTAAAACTGGTCAAACGCGTTTTCCTTTGCCACCCTCACATATTGATTCGAAAAATTACGAATTGAAACCTAGCAATAACTTGACATCACGGATCCAACAAAAGTGGTTTCGTCGAAAACCGAGGTCGTTTGTAAAATTTCCATTTTCAAGGGCCAGAATTCCACAACGACTATTCTGAATTTTCAACTGGGCATAATTTTTTATCCCCGCTATGAAATTACAATTTTTCGGATTCATTGGAAAGATATTCTCAAATAGATTCAAATATTTTTGGTTTTACTAAAATCCGGTTTATTTTGAATCCTGTACATTCATTTGAAATTTGAAATCAAAATTTCAAACTACCGCGCCATTTTCAATTCCTTTTATAATTAAAATAAATATATATATTCTAATGACGATTCAAATAAATATATACGTTCTATTTCTATTCAAAATAGATTTCTTGGCGTTATTATTTAAAATAATTCATTTTAAATATTCAAAATTCATCGAAATTGCCAAAATAAAAAATTTAAATTGGCTCTGATTTCCGGGTTATTACAATCTCCCCCACTTAAAACTTTTCATCCCCGAAAAGGAACGAAGCCAAAAGTTGTTTTACAAATCAACTCAACTTTCAGTATTTTCATTACGGCCTAAGTTCTTCAACTTTTCAGTTTCTTAGAACTTTTCAAATTTTTCAAAAATTTGGCTGACACCCTAAATTTTCGAAAAATTTCGCCATAACCTCCCCTGCACCGGGAGTTTCGGGATATTTCAAATAGCCTCCCATGGCCCTTACCAATCCAAAAAGAAAAAGAAACAGCCAAGCGGCTAGCCAATTGGCTCATAAAATCATCAAAAACCCAATTAATTTGTAAACATGTACCTATTTGTCGGGCAAACAATTTTATTCTTCTGCTCTAGCCTTCTTGCTATGACCTGTTCAACGTAAGTACATGTATATCCATGCAAATGCGACTAATTTTCAATACAATTCACTTTTTGGTTCAATTTGACTAAAGGTTCAACATTTAATTAATCAAACAATAATCAAACAACACAACCAGCAATCAATTAGTTGATTATCATTTCAAATTCATAACTTTGATATATAGCCCAAAAATCACATTTTTGATGCCAAATCACAACAATAGGCCCTATCTAATTTTGGTTCTCACACCAGTCAATTGGAAATATATAGAAATCCCACTTTCGTCACTCGAACATAAATTCTGATGATGAAGCTTCAATCATCAGAACCATCTCCGGGCGACTAGAGCGTGATTCTATATTTATCCAGTATATTAAAACTTTGAATACCCATGGATATGCAAAATCTTTATGTACTGGATTGTCCAAATTCAATACAAATAAATATTCAAATACGTTGAATAAAGTTTAAATTTTCAAAAAAAAAATTCGTTTTCATTTTAAAAATATACTCTTCACACTCGTTCTAGGATACTACTGATCCCATCTCTAACGAGCCATTCTTACTGGATATTACTAATCTAATCTTTGATGAATTCTTTCAAATGGTTCTAACGTGTCTTGTTCTCCGAGCTCTGTAAACCAGAGCTCTGATACCAACTGTAAAAACCTGATACTTCCCCGGTAAGGAAAGCCCGGATAGAATTAAGAACGATACACATCGGAAAACAAACAGAAGAACATTTCATTGTTTATTACAACAATTCCATCAGAATACAAGAATATACAGAGTATGAATCAATATTACAAAGAAAATATCAGAGATTCAAATTACATTACATAGCAGCGGAAAAATAATACAAAACACAACTGAAAGTAATACACGGATACAGAGCTTTCCGAGTATCGTTCCTGCTGTAAATCAGGATCCTGTGGATATAAATCAGCAAAACCAAAACTACTAGCTTCTTGTGCGGAAAATAAGGGCCCCCAGAGTTTAGGTTAAAACAATAAACTCCAGGTCAGTCATGTGAATGATGTGAGAACTAAAACAGTTATTTAAAGCTTTACTTTAAATCAGATATATCAAGGGACCACGCCGTATAACACGGAACAGGTTTCCTCCCAAGAATACCAGTGCATATAACAAAACAGCGCAATGCTTTTTGGAAAAATGGAGCTATTATAAGACCCAGGTCCCATCACATAATGCAATACAAGCCGGAGGATAGGGTTTTCCCTTATAATAGCCAAACATGCTTGGTACGTTAAAAAAAATCATTTGATACTACTATAAGTGTATAGTGTCAAAACAATTTCAATCATAGACGGCATGGGTACCATATATCATGTCGCCATACTAGGCTCTACAATCAAAACCGCAAAGTCACGTATTTGGAAATTGGATTTCCATCTATGAATCAAGGAAAAAGATAGTCCTCTATCGATTCGAGACAATCTAGCCTACCATATCTCAGGAACAGCCGCAACTACACCTTGGATCGTCAGGGCCGGTCTACCGATGTGGATTAAAATGCCTGAACACTGCGTTTCCCCACCCTTTGGGGCGTAAATGAGCCAAATGACTACATTGGCTCCACACAGTCACCGATATATCTGAGGCGCCTCGCAACAGCAACAACCACAGAGGTGAAAATAATATAAATGTCAGGGCTGGTAGGTCACTGACACCACCCTAGCTAGAAAGAAACGCATGTCCTCCCTGAGGTCCTCTCCCGTTTCTGGTTCACAACCGGGGTGTGAGGCTCGCGAATCCACGCTACACAAAGCTATGCCACACAGGACGTGCTTTGATCATCACCCACAAGACTATGCTTTTCAACAAAAACCTTGATCATTTTCCACTTAGGCATGCCACATAGGCAATTCACTCCATGCGATTGATATCCATCAATATATAACCCCTGACTCGTACGTCTCAGAGAAGGGCGTTAAGCAAGAGAATAAATTCTCCGCCGCCAAACAGGTATATATTTAATAGAAATCAATCACACAGAATAAAATCCAATGTCAGACACACAGTCCATTTACAAGTTCGTTCTGGGTCTCAACGAAACCGGAGGCACCTTGTACCTCGCATATCCATCGATCACCAAGTACGTCTGGACGATCACCAACTAATTCCCTCCTCTTGGGTGTACGGCCCAATCAAGATCATCATTAATCACCCAAACGATGTGAAGACCTCTGGTCTTCGACCACCGTCTTCATCCTTGACGCCACGTCGAATCAGTTATTCAGAATGGGATAAACCCGGTCTTTCTGAATAACTCGCGTATATAATAAACAAGTGTTACACAAACACAACATACGCCTCATTCCAATTCAGAATATTCTTTTATTCAGATATTCTTATACTTTGGGAAAGGCTCCCATTAATTTTATCAAAGATAAATTCTTTAAATTTATTCTTTAATCTTCCTTTGAATATCAATTCAAATTAGTCGGGATTAGCGAACCACACCGCAATAATCATTTATTTTATTTCCCAATCCCAACCTATTCATCCCATGAAGTAAAACTAGTCATACTTCATATCTAACACCACGGTGTTATCGGTAAATTTAATTACCATTTCACGTTCTAATCTAATTAAAGATTTAACTATCGCTTGGAGCAAAACTGGTGATACTCCATTCTCGATCACTTCAATCTAATTAAAGATTCATTAAAACTCCACTTAGTTTTAATCTTCCCAAAAATCAATATCCTGTCTTTAACTGGGTTAAAGAACCAATGTCATCTAAAACAAGGTTCACGATAAACCCAAAATCACATTCCATTAAATATCGGGTTAAAGAACAGGTGTTATTTAAAACACCGTTCACGATAAACCCAAAAATCAATTCCAATTAAATACCATTTAATTGGTACACTTCATTAAATCTAAATAGAGAGATTTAATCTTTTTCTCCACTGGGTTTAAGAACAGTGTTAATTGTAACGACATGGATTTCGCTCGGACCTAATCGATCGCTTAATCGACCAAGAAAGTTCGAATCCCGCATATGCTAACTCTGGGCATATAACACATCAGAACAAATAACAGAAGACTTTTATAAACATCATAATAATGTTACATCAGAGTACATAATATCATAGTACATCGAATCATATAATACAGCGGAAGATAATTTTACAATAAATGTAATACAATGCACAGCGGAAACAAATAACTAACACAGCGGAAGACTATCAATACTCTGGACACAGCTTTTCACTTCGATCCAGAATCCTGCTAAACATATCTGCAAAATAAAACTACTCGACTGCCTGTAACACCCCACCTCCGCTAGGGTCACTCACAAAGGGGATGCACTAGGTTTGGAGGAGTATTATTGGTAAACATGCACAGAAATATTACAAGACAGAACGTATATAAAATAGCGGAAGTAAAATCAAACTTTCATAACATGAATAAATAAGGTCTAAAGCCTTTTACATCAGAGTACATCAAAACCTGTCTTGCAATAATAAAGAAGCATAAAGACTTTTTCATAAATTATTCCCCAAGAAAAAGCAGTAAAGTAGCCATAGCCAGGAAAAGTCCAAGCCATCCATGATGACCTTCAAGCAGAAGAAGTCCGAACTAAACAGCAGTGTTTCCTCCCTGTAACCTGGGGGGGAAACGGAAGAAAAGAGGCGAAACAAAACGGGTCAGTCAAAAAGACTGAGTAAGCCCTATCTACTATTAGTATAAAAACTAGTAAAGTTAACTGACATGAGAAACTGAGATGAACATAAGCATGATAACAAGATAGATAAGCTAAATCAAAATAACAGGATGAACTACTGAACTCAGATACACTAGGGTGTCGTGATAAACTACGATGTCAAGATAAAACAAGGTATCACATTGTCAGGTTTCTATCAAGTATAATATCCCAAGATATCTATCGCGTATAGCGTCCCATGGCATCTATCCTGTATATCCGCTCTGCACCTACCGTACTAGTACCCCAACTGTATTACGTGTTATCCGTGAATGACCCTTACTCAAAATTCGTGTAATGGTCCATGTCAACCTAATATGCCGCATATATAGGTTACTCAACTCATATGTTTCTTTCCATGTATAAGTTCAGTCCTTTGCCGTAGGCTGTACGGGCTTTCCCATGTAAACGGTTTATCCTTGAAGTTGTTTTGGACTGCAACCCTTGATCTAGTTGTGTTTCCTTACCATGAACTATCGCGCGTCCACTTAGGATTTATGCCACCTAGGACCGCTAGGGATTATGCTACCTAATGAACGTTTCCGTGTCTCGGTTTGGGTTTTGGCCACCTAGGACCACTAGGGATTACGCCACCCGTCAACCGCGCCCTTGATCCCACGTATGTATCGTGAATCGTTTTCCATGTCTAGATGCACATGTTCCCCAATGTGCCATCCGAGTTCCGTGCCAGGGCAAATCAAGAAATACGGAACTCGGTCGGGAGCTTTAAATTGTCTGCCGATGCAGATATCAAGGTCTGTTTTTGTACCCGTGGCTATGGTCCCACGTGACCCCTCCCTTAACTACTGAAAGGCAATCCAAGAAAAATCATGTATAAGAACCACTCCACGGCCCCACTATAGCCCACTTTCCTACGGGCCAACCTCACCCATGACTCGATAGCAAGCACATGGTCTGTTGGGGGTTCCCTGCCTTTCCGCACGTACACGATTGACTAAAGATGGTAGGTAGTCGGCGATGCGCTATCCAGGGCAAAAACAAGAATCGTCGACTCCACGCTAATCCATCCCAGTCTTTAGGTTGCTCGCATAGCAACCAAGGCATACTCTTGGTCCTTCTAACGCAGACCTTAACCTCTCATGGGCATAGTATAATAACCTGGCAGCCCACAGAGGGATCCCAAGAATATCCTCACGTCCCCCGAAGCTTCCACTTCGGCACCCAGTGCGCTGGAGCTTTCATCCAAGTCAGATAACTTGCTCCCCCTCGTATACTAAGCGATGACCTACCGTATCAGGTTACTCATCGTTTTGAGAATTAGTCCTATGTCCTTAGCTAAGAATTATTACTTAGTTACCCTTAACTAAGGTTTACAACTTAGCTTCCTTTCCCGTTATCCTTGATTAACCACGGTTTTCTACCTAGTTCTTCTAGCTAGGGTTTGTCTATTGGGTTAAGTGTTGTCATTCAAGTCCATGACTTAACCCGCCCACGAATCACGTCAAAGATTGGCTAAGTATTTAAGTTCAAGACTTAGTCCCACAAGTTGGATAAGTGTACCCAGAGGCTCATTACTTAACCTTATCAAGTCAAATTGGTCAAGAACTAGCTTACCTTAATCCTATCGGATTATCTTGCTAGATCGATTAAGCATAGATTATCTTAATCCCATCAAATTATCGAGTCGGGTTGGTTAAGTATAGGTTGGCTTAACCCCATCCTCTAATCGTACTATAATGGTTAAGTATATTCTAAAAAGGTCTTGTGACTTAACCTTATCAGGTCCGCGTATTAGATTGGTTAAGTGTAAGTTACTTAACCCCATCAAATCATCATGTATAATTGGTTAAGTATAAGTTGCTTAACCCCATTAAATTATCACGTTAAGTTGGTTAAGTATTGGTTACTTAACCTCATTGAATTACCGAGTTTAAATTGGTTAAGTGTTTAACTTAACCCCATCGAATTACCGTGTTTAGATTAGTTAAGTGTGGATTACTTAACCCCATCTAATTACCGTGTTGGATTAGTTAAGTGTAAATTACTTAACCCCATCCCCTAATCATCTTGTATGGTTAAGTGTCATTAAGAAAACTTACTTAACCTTGCCAAATTATCATGTTGGATTGATTAAGTGTTGGTTAACTTAATCCCCGTCCACTAGTCGTATAAAAATGGTTAAGCGTCATTAGGCAAATCAAATCACTTAACCTACCCAACCTTGTCATGTTTTGTTAAGTATCATTAGCCTAACCAATTTACTTAACCCATTTACCCATGTCATATTTGGTTAAGAGTCATTAATCAAATTAACTTAACCCTATCATGTGGCATTAATTACTTAATGCACCCCAACCTCTCACATTAGACTTTGTTGTGGTTACTAGTTAAGCCGGTCGGTTCCGGGTAGCTTTACACCACAACTTGGTCTAACCTCGGGTTCAAGCACAACATGACCAACTTCTCACATTGGGTCCTATTGTTTGCAACTACTAGTTAGGCCGATCGGTTCCGGGTAGTTTTACGTTGCAAACTCAACCCAACCTCGAGTTGGCCACACTTATATTATCTAAGTGTCATGTCCATCATGTTTCCAAAACATGTTACAAGTTTTTCAAGCATTTGGGTAGACCTAACTTAATAGGTAAATTCCCAAAGGGTAGACCTAACTTAATAGGTAAATTCCCAAGCTTATGTTTTTATGCATACTTACATGTCATCTTCCATGTTATATTTCAAGCCATGTTTTCAAGTTGTATTTTCATGTCATTAGAAATTACCCATAACATAACCCAATGCTTTTAAACTCGCATATACGTTCGCAACAACGTAATGGATTAAAAGAAGAGACTTGGCAAAGGAATGACAAAAAATGGATATTAAGCCACAAGTTAATCATGGTGGCAAATGAGGCACAAATGTGTTCATTAGCTTGCATGTTACATTCTTAAGCCTCAAAAACATGCATAAACCCAAACTTGGCACATAAGCGAATCATGGTGACAAAAGACATGGAATGATGACTAGTAACTCGCATATATCATCATATAAGAGTTATGACTTCATATGCAAGTTGACATAAAGGGTAAGAAGGTTCTCATGTTGCATAATGCAACATTTCAACATAAAGGTTGTAGCTTTTAGCTCATAAGATCAAGATAATGACTTCATAAACTTGCATGACATGATAGCATGTATCATTCTCAATGATCAAACCCAAACTTGCAACATGAACATTTAACTTCATAGTTAATATCTAAGAGTAGGGAAAGGGCTTACATTGCTATGAAGGCCTAAATCGATTAAATTAAAGCTTGTGATGAAGCCTATGCATGCCATCACCCAAAAACCCAAAAATGAACACTCCAAATCAATAAAAACCCCATCTTTATGAACAAAGATCAAAGCTTTAGCCTTGAAATCAACTTGAGAAGCTCTCATACTAACATAGGGACTCTCTAATACTCTCATGATCATGAAACTTCTCATAGAAATGAAGTGGAGGCTAGGATAGTTGAGTGGAGGCCATGAGAGTAGCAATTTTGCCATAGTTTAGTTGCATGAATGAATAATGTGGATTTAGGATAGGTTAGGGTCTTATTTATAGATTAGGCAAGTGTTTTAGGCCATAGGATTAAACCTAGATTCAATCCAAGCCATCAAGGCATGTCTTGGGGAAGAAGTCAAGTGTAGGAACCATCTAGGGCCTTTAGATTAAAGATGAACCATGAGAACCATCCAAATGCAAAATCTGCATTTGAGCGAATCGGCCCACGGGTTGACAGCCAAACACCCTGGATTAACCCCTAGTCGACCCAGCGGGCTCGGGTCGACTTCAAAAATCGGCCGGTTCGGTTATTCCCCTCTCCCAATTCGCTGTTTTGAACATTTTTGCATATTTATTTATTTAATTTTCAATTATATATATATATATATATCAATATATATATATTTCTCTGCGCAACCCATTTCACTTAATTAAGTATACTTTAATTTGGGAATTTTTCGTGAAACTTCGCGAGGCCATATCTTGGTCATACGGACTCCGATTTTCGAAAACTCGGACTTTATTTCGCGTATTTTTCCGAGACGAACGCAATGGCATAGCCCGTTTCCCTTGATTCATATTTTACAATTTAATTCTGCCTCCATTTATGTTATAACAGGTTATTGAAAATACGGGTTGTTACATTCTCCCCACCTTTTAGGATTTCGTCCCCGAAATCTCCAAGTTAGGAAGAACATATCCTACAATCCATCATCCATCTACTCAAAACATCATCCACAAGCAACCATTGTCCTTAGATGATTTCTAATGTTGTATGAATATATGCAAAACGTGTGTGTACATGTTCCTTAGCTAATGCTAATGATCAGGCCTGAATAATCTTTCTAATGCAAAATATGTATAGTGCCATGAATCCAACATGTATGCAAATAGTCCTAGTCATATAGATACTATATGCGTGCACAATCATTCATTCATATGCAACAACCGCATGATAATACATTCGATTTCATCCATAAACAAGTATAAATACTCGTGCATATGCAATATGAAATGTGACCGAGTCGAGCTAGTATCTAATGTGTATTCGCGCATCCACGAGCAACCACTTGCAACCACTTGCAACCATATCAATCATAACATGTTTCAAATACATGTTTACATCCATATGGTTCTACCTAGAATTCCCTGAAACAGGGTCGAGAAGATAAACAGGACAAACTCCTTACAGGGTTTGTAACGGAGAATAGGACCGAGAGGATGTCCACAAAAGATAGCCTACAAGTAAGCTCTACAGAAAATAGGGATCAAGGATATACTCCCAAAAAGAGATATCATGCGCGTATCTAGTCTTTGACCATCAAAGTCGTCTTTTAACTTCGCGATTTTGTAGCTTCTTATTCCTGTTTCCATAACATGAGCTGGAACTCATTTCTTCGTCGCCTCTCGTTCCACTTGCACTTATCCTTTTCCTAAAATACTTGACGGAAACATGACTGCGTACTCATGATCTCATGCAAGCTTTCCAAAATTCACTAGTGAATCTTGGATCTCGTTTATATACTATAAGGCATTCCATGTAGAAGAACTTTCTCTTGAAAGTAAACAGTTGTCAATCAGGTTATCATGCGCACTTACTAGGGTGATCTCTATAACCCATGCATAAATGAAGTAAACCATCCGTTTTATTGGCGAACACCACTCGATCGGGTTTCAAATTTCCAATAAAGGCATCAAGGGATTCTAAGTAACTAGTCATGACAGAACCTCAAAAAGGTTACCCGATACTTCGAGGGCATTACCAAGGCTAGTCAAAAGGTCTAACTACCGTCCTATCAAAACCGAGAGTGGCACCCCCTACTGGATAACCACTTCATCCCTAGAATCCATCCATAGCTTATAAACATAAGCATTATTTCCAAACTCAACACTTGGCATAGACATTCCCAAATCCAAACAAGTCATGTATAAATGGACTGATTCTCCAATAGGACTTTGAGACAAAAATGGGATTCTCTATTACGCTAGTACTTAAGGTGCAGAGACTCAACTATCGAAGTAGACTTAAATGATACGATGATCAAGATAAAGTCCTAACGGGATGATAGAGAAGAAGAGCTAAACCTTGAACAAGATCGTTACCCTCCTTCCGAGGTACCCTAGAAATGAGAGCATACTATTACCCTCCCGATGATCTTGTCCATGTCCCATAATACTTAACTATTTACCCCGTTTTACCATGCCAAAGGTACTCTCTCGTCATGGGTTTCGTTGTTCATCTTTCTCCCTCCTTTGAGGACTAAGCCATACCAACAAGTTGCTCATCCTTAAGCTCATATCCTTTATCCTCTTTCTCACTATCCTTCCTTATAACGCGGCCACTGGTCTCTCGAGAACCACCTCCATCGCATGGAAAACACTTTTGTAGATAGAAAAGACTAGTCGCAGTTAAAACCACTGTGACTACAGATGGAGGAAAGAAGGAAAAAGAGATTCAATTAAGGAAACGAGGATAGTGCTAATGGCCTTTGGGGAATAGCCTTTTTCTTTTAAAAGAAAATTTTCTTGAAAAATGCTTCTTTGTAAATGATTTTCAAATAATTTTCAGAAGGTCTTTAAAAACTTTTGCCCAGTCTGGTAACCTTCTGCTCTGATACCACGTGTAACACCCCACCTCCGCTAGGGTCACTCACAAAGGGAATGCACTAGGTTTAGAGGAGTATTATTGGTAAACATGCACAGAAATATTACAAGACAGAACATATATAAAATAGCGGAAGTAAAATCAAACTTTCATAACATGAATAAATAAGGTCTAAAGCCTTTTACATCAGAGTACATCAAAACCTGTCTTGCAATAATAAAGAAGCATAAAGACTTTTTCATAAATTATTCCCAAAGAAAAAGCAGTAAAGTAGCCATAGCCAGGAAAAGTCCAAGCCATCCATGATGACCTTCAAGCAGATGAAGTCCGAACTAAACAGCAGTGTTTCCTCCCTGTAACCTGGGGGGGAAACGGAAGAAAAGAGGCGAAACAAAACGGGTCAGTCAAAAAGACTGAGTAAGCCCTATCTACTATTAGTATAAAAACTAGTAAAGTTAACTGACATGAGAAACTGAGATGAACATAAGCATGATAACAAGATAGATAAGCTAAATCAAAATAACAGGATGAACTACTGAACTCAGATACACTAGGGTGTCGTGATAAACTACGATGTCAAGATAAAACAAGGTATCACATTGTCAGGTTTCTATCAAGTATAATATCCCAAGATATCTATCGCGTATAACGTCCCATGGCATCTATCCTGTATATTCGCTCTGCACCTACCGTACTAGTACCCCAACTGTATTACGTGTTATCCGTGAATGACCCTTACTCAAAAGTCGTGTAATTGTCCATGTCAACCTAATATGCCGCATATATAGGTTACTCAACTCATATGTTTCTTTCCATGTATAAGTTCAGTCCTTTGCCGTAGGCTGTACGGGCTTTCCCATGTAAACGGTTTATCCTTGAAGTTGTTTTGGACTGCAACCCTTGATCTAGTTGTGTTTCCTTACCATGAACTATCGCGCGTCCACTTAGGATTTATGCCACCTAGGACCGCTAGGGATTATGCTACCTAATGAACGTTTCCGTGTCTCGGTTTGGTTTTTGGCCACCTAGGACCACTAGGGATTACGCCACCCGTCAACCGTGCCCTTGATCCCACGTATGTATCGTGAATCGTTTTGCATGTCTAGATGCACATGTTCCCCAATGTGCCATCCGAGTTACGTGCCAGGGCAAATCAAGAAATACGAAACTCGGTCGGGAGCTTTAAATTGTCTGCCGATGCAGATATCAAGGTCTGTTTTTGTACCCGTGGCTATGGTCCCACGTGACCCCTCCCTCAACTACTGAAAGGCAATCCAAGAAAAATCATGTATAAGAACCACTCCACGGCCCCACTATAGCCCACTTTCCTACGGGCCAACCTCACCCATGACTCGATAGAAAGCACATGGTCTGTTGGGGGTTCCCTGCCTTTCCGCACGTACACGATTGACTAAAGATGGTAGGTAGTCGGCGATGCGCTATCCAGGGCAAAAACAAGAATCGTCGACTCCACGCTAATCCATCCTAGTCTTTAGGTTGCTCTCATAGCAACCAAGGCATACTCTTGGTCCTTCTAACGCAGACCTTAACCTCTCATGGGCCTAGTATAATTACTTGGCAGCCCACAGAGGGATCCCAAGAATATCCTCACGTCCCCCGAAGCTTCCACTTCGGCACCCAGTGCGCTGGAGCTTTTATCCAAGTCAGATAACTTGCTCCCCCTCGTATACTAAGCGATGACCTACCTTATCAGGTTACTCATCGTTTTGAGAATTAGTCCTATGTCCTTAGCTAAGAATTATTACTTAGTTACCCTTAACTAAGGTTTACCACTTAGCTTCCTTTCCCGTTATCCTTGATTAACCACGGTTTTCTACCTAGTTCTTCTAGCTAGGGTTTGTCTATTGGGTTAAGTGTTATCATTCAAGTCCATGACTTAACCCGCCCACGAATCACGTCAAAGATTGGCTAAGTATTTAAGTTCAAGACTTAGTCCCACAAGTTGGATAAATGTACCCAGAGGCTCATGACTTAACCTTATCAAGTCAAATTGGTCAAGTACTAGCTTACCTTAATCCTATCGGATTATCTTGCTAGATCGATTAAGCATAGATTATCTTAATCCCATCAAATTATCGAGTCGGGTTGGTTAAGTATAGGTTGGCTTAACCCCATCCTCTAATCGTACTATAATGGTTAAGTATATTCTAAAAAGGTCTTGTGACTTAACCTTATCAGGTCCGCGTATTAGATTGGTTAAGTGTAAGTTACTTAACCCCATCAAATCATCATGTATAATTGGTTAAGTATAAGTTGCTTAACCCCATTAAATTATCACGTTAAGTTGGTTAAGTATTGGTTACTTAACCTCATTGAATTACCGAGTTTAAATTGGTTAAATGTTTAACTTAACCCCATCGAATTACCGTGTTTAGATTAGTTAAGTGTGGATTACTTAACCCCATCTAATTACCGTGTCGGATTAGTTAAGTGTAAATTACTTAACCCCATCCCCTAATCATCTTGTATGGTTAAGTGTCATTAAGAAAACTTACTTAACCTTGCCAAATTATCATGTTGGATTGATTAAGTGTTGGTTAACTTAATCCCCGTCCACTAGTCGTATAAAAATGGTTAAGCGTCATTAGGCAAATCAAATCACTTAACCTACCCAACCTTGTCATGTTTTGTTAAGTATCATTAGCCTAACCAATTTACTTAACCCATTTACCCATGTCATATTTGGTTAAGAGTCATTAATCAAATTAACTTAACCCTATCATGTGGCATTAATTACTTAATTCACCCCAACCTCTCACATTAGACTTTGTTGTGGTTACTAGTTAAGCCGGTCGGTTCCGGGTAGCTTTACACCACAACTTGGTCTAACCTCGGGTTCAAGCACAACATGACCAACTTCTCACATTGGGTCCTATTGTTTGCAACTACTAGTTAGGCCGGTCGGTTCCGGGTAGTTTTACGTTGCAAACTCAACCCAACCTCGAGTTGGCCACACTTATATTATCTAAGTGTCATGTCCATCATGTTTCCAAAACATGTTACAAGTTTTTCAAGCATTTGGGTAGACCTAACTTAATAGGTAAATTCCCAAAGGGTAGACCTAACTTAATAGGTAAATTCCCAAGCTTATGTTTTTATGCATACTTACATGTCATCTTCCATGTTATATTTCAAGCCATGTTTTCAAGTTGTATTTTCATGTCATTAGAAATTACCCATAACATAACCCAATGCTTTTAAACTCGCATATACGTTCGCAACAACGTAATGGATTAAAAGAAGAGACTTGGCAAAGGAATGACAAAAAATGGATATTAAGCCACAAGTTAATCATGGTGGCAAATGAGGCACAAATGTGTTCATTGGCTTGCATGTTACATTCTTAAGCCTCAAAAACATGCATAAACCCAAACTTGGCACATAAGCGAATCATGGTGACAAAAGACATGGAATGATGACTAGTAACTCGCATATATCATCATATAAGAGTTGTGACTTCATATGCAAGTTGACATAAAGGGTAAGAACGTTCTCATGTTGCATAATGCAACATTTCAACATAAAGGTTGTAGCTTTTAGCTCATAAGATCAAGATAATGACTTCATAAACTTGCATGACATGATAGCATGTATCATTCTCAATGATCAAACCCAAACTTGCAACATGAACATTTAACTTCATAGTTAATATCTAAGAGTAGGGAAAGGGCTTACATTGCTATGAAGGCCTAAATCGATTAAATTAAAGCTTGTGATGAAGCCTATGCATGCCATCACCCAAAAACCCAATAATGAACACTCCAAATCAATAAAAACCCCATCTTTATGAACAAAGATCAAAGCTTTAGCCTTGAAATCAACTTGAGAAGCTCTCATACTAACATAGGGACTCTCTAATACTCTCATGATCATGAAACTCCTCATAGAAATGAAGTGGAGGCTAGGATAGTTGAGTGGAGGCCATGAGAGTAGCAATTTTGCCATAGTTTAGTTGCATGAATGAATAATGAGGATTTAGGATAGGTTAGGGTCTTATTTATAGATTAGGCAAGTGTTTTAGGCCATAGGATTAAACCTAGATTCAATCCAAGCCATCAAGGCGTGTCTTGGGGAAGAAGTCAAGTGTAGGAACCATCTAGGGCCTTTAGATTAAAGATGAACCATGAGAACCATCCAAATGCAAAATCTGCATTTGAGCGAATCGGCCCAGGGTTGACAGCCAAACACCCTGGATTAACCCCTAGTCGACCCAGCGGGCTCGGGTCGACTTCAAAAATCGGCCGGTTCGGTTATTCCCCTCTCCCAATTCGTTGTTTTGAACATTTTTGCATATTTATTTATTTAATTTTCAATTATATATATATATATATCAATATATATATATTTCTCTGCGCAACCCATTTCACTTAATTAAGTATACTTTAATTTGGGAATTTTTCGTGAAACTTCGCGAGGCCATATCTTGGTCATACGGACTCCGATTTTCGAAAACTCGGACTTTATTTCGCGTATTTTTCCGAGACGAACGCAATAGCATAGCCCGTTTCCCTTGATTCAGATTTTACAATTTAATTCTGCCTCCATTTATGTTATAACAGGTTATTGAAAATACGGGTTGTTACACTGCCCGTGTGGAAAATAGGGGCACCCGAGTTTGCAAGGGAAAAGCAAATTACAGGTCAGTCATGGGACTGGTGTGAGAAACTCTAAACAGTTTTAATTAACTTATTTAATAATATGGAATATCATGGGACCACGCCGCTAACGCAGAACGGGTTTACCCCCATGAATGCCAGCGTATATCAACAATCAATATAGATATATGGATCTACCATGCATCAATCAACATGCAATATCCCAATCTACCCCTTTAGATTAATCACCACACTTAGATTTTCCAAATCCAATTCAATTTACAGAAATTATTACTTTGGATTTTATTCCCGATTTCTTATTTCAAATCATTTGAAATACCTATCCAACTTTCTATATCAAAGTAGATTTCACTTCGGGATCTCAAATCAAATCGTTTGGAAATATGAATTCCAAAACATAACAATGCATACAGACAAGTATGCAACCAAATATCGTGCTCCCCATCGACAAGGCAAAGGGTACGCACCCAACAACTCGATATATAAATGTGCACCTACCCCACATAGGAGCAGGCTACACCGACGATGCACCTCCCACACATGGAGAGCATACACCGCCCTCTCACCCATACTTTTAGTCTCAGGGTTACCCGACTCTTTAGCCACATACTAAATCATTTTATATCCCGAAGTAGGGAAAATCATTTCACAACATAATAGTCACAAGTTCTTTCAAACTATAGTACTTCACATCAGTAATTCACACATATGATTAGTCACTATTAATCACATAACCTTTGAGCTCGTACATTTCAAAGAAGGGTGTTAAGCAAGAGAATAAATTCTCCGCCACCAAACAGATACATCATTAATAGCAACTAATCGAATATGTGATGAACTACAATGTAAAACCATAATACATTTCCAAATCATTTCGAAATCTTCGGGTTATAGGCCTCGAAATCCTTTCTGTTTTATAAAACATTTTTATAAAACATTCCCTGTCCAAAATCAGGAATATACTTCTTTTCACTTAAGAAAAATATATCATTTCACAATCATTCATTAAATTTGAAATGAACACAACATCGCTAAACACCTTATAGTCAAATCGTGAAGTGTTACACAAGGTGTTAACACACAGATATTTTTACCCAACCCAATGCTAAATGTAAAAGCATATTCTGCTCATAAACTGGTCAAGCACCATCCAAAGAATCAATCAGTCACAATCAATATCAACAACTAAGTAAATTTGGTTTAATCACATCACATGTTTTGGTAAATTTAATCACCATTCATTCATACAAATCTAATTGAAGATTTATTCAAACCCCAATTGGTTTCATCTCTAAAATCATTTCATATTGATTATTCTACTTTTTGGAAATTAATCCTGCTTTTACGCGGGTTAAAGAGCTAATGTCATTTAAACATAGTTCACGACAAACCCCAAATCCAATTTGATATTAAACACAAGGCTCTGAATAGAAAATAGTATCGGCTTATATTCAACATCAAATTCTGAAACCAACAAATATCGTATTGGAACTAACGATATTAATATATCTTTCAAATTTCCACAACCATATCTGTATAATCACGAAATCCATCATCGAAATATTCCGAAGATAATTTCGATTAAATCCATTCCAATTCATATATTGGAAATTCTAGTTATTTTTAAAACCATTTCAAACCCAATTTATTTATTTAAAAATAAATAGATTATTATTCTAGTTAATAACCAGTTCATTTCGATAAAAATCTATTTTTATCTTTTCAAATATGGAGTTTTTCATCCCAATTCTTCACAAATCATTTCTTATGATTTTACACAAATTATTACTATTTTTAATAATTTTATCAAGGCCCGTACAGTCGATTTCCATCAACGGCCATCGAACTGCACTTACAGCGACCTTTTCCAAATTTTATTTGGACATAATTCCAAATCCAACCGTTAGATTTCAAATTTCTCATATTCGTTAGAAAGCTCTTTTCGATACGAACCCAACGGTTCTGGTTTCAGGAGAATCCGACAATCGGAACTCCTGTAATGTCCGTTCGAAGTCTATGGTCGAAATTCGCGAACTGTCGCAGCTCGGCGCGTTCTATTCAGGACATTATATTATATATATAATATATATTTCGTCGATTTATATTTAAAACGAATTTTATATATCGTTTTAAATTCGTTTCAAAAACAATTTCAACTTCCATTTCAAATTCAAATCAAAATTGAATGTTTCCTTATAAATTCGTTTTAAATTCATTTCAATTCAAATTTCAAATTCATTTCAATTCAATTCAAATTCTATTCAATTCAATTCGAATTCATTTTCTATTCAATTCAATTCGAATTCATTTTCTATTCAATTCAATTCGAATTCATTTTCTATTTTATATCAAAATCGAATATTTCATATACATGACAATTTTATATAGTGTATATATATATGTTAAAAATTATATTTTTAACAATCAAATCATTTTCACATTTCATATATATATATATATATATATATATATATATATATATATCGTTTTCATTTCATATATATATTTTATATATCATTTTCATTTCATATATATATTTTATTCATTTCATATATATATATATATATATATATATATATATTATTTTCTCACTTCGTATATATATTTTTCACCTTTCGTATATATATTTTATTTCATATATATATATATATATATATTTCTATTTTCATCTCGTATATATATAATTTTCACATCGTGTATATATATATATTCACATCGTATATATATATATTCACATCGTATATATATATATATATTTTGTTTTCATTGCATATATATATATATCATTCACATCGTATATACATACTTCATTCACATCACATATATATAATTTATTTCATTTCACATCACGATCGATTTTCACACAGAATACAATCAAACAAGTCGTCCATGGTCTATGGACGACGGGGAGCAGTTCATATATGCAGTTATAAAATAAATAACTGTACAGAAAATAATATAGTGAGAGGATTCTCACCTTTGGTATCCACTCCGTCAGTTTTAATTTCTGAATTCAGTACAGTCTGAATTTGAATTTTGCTTGAAATTCTAATCAGCTCAATTTCAGTTCCAATATGCTCTATGTTGTAGTGCTCGCTGTTGCGAATCCAACGCAACTTGTTTCACTAAATTTCGATATCACATGAAAGAGTTACACGACTTTAAACATTTTTTTTTGAAGGAAAAGGTAGTGAATCAACATGATTCACGCCTAAAATATATAGCATCCATCAAGTAACATAAAGTAGCAGTGCGTGTATGTACAACATATACAACCAAAACAGGTCATCGCTACATACGGCCATACAAAAAGGAACCATACATCATAATTAACAATACATAGCTTTAAACATAACAGTAAAACAGCAAAAGGCCAGTGAACCAGTGAACATCATCATCAAGCGTGTGAACCAATGATGCTCTGCCCCCTTTTGCGCACTCGGTCTGCGATGCTTTCAACATGTCTTTTGCGCTCCATGCCTGCCCAGTCATAGACAAAATTAAGGATAGAGTAAATAATACTGTTGGGAGCTTTCAATTTGCGGTTAAATTTTCTGGAGTTACGTTCATGCCAAAGCAACCAAGTGCAAGCAAAGTTCAACAAAGCGAAAAGAAGACTATCATGAGAGGCATGCAAGGTCGGGTAAATTGAATGCCAAAAAACAAATTGGTCAGCAATGAAGTCACTCCAGTGCAAATCAAGGTAAAGCGCAACCAAACATTTTCTCCAAATATAAAAAGCAAAGTCGCAAGCCAAAAATAGATGATGATAGTCCTCGTCGTCATGACCACAAAAAACACAGCCATCCATAACATGCACACCTCTCTGACGAATTATGCTAACCGTGTTCAATCTACCATGTATCACAACCCACATATGAATTTTGACTTTATCAGGGATTTTGAACCACCACATATGCTCGAACCCCAACCTCCTAACCCCAGCAAAATTGAACAACTTGTAAATGCTACGAACACTAAACAACTTCCTCTCCCCCTCCAACATCCAAATAAAATCATCCCTCTCATTATTCAAACTCACCGCTTCAAGCAAATCAAACAAACTGCATACTTGAACCAATGCATTACTAGCCACTAACCTTGAGAAATTCAATCTCCATTTGAAACCCGCTGCATCATTATCGTACATTTCTCTAACAGTGAAGTTTTTGTTGCAAGCAATACCAAAAAGCTCTGGAAACTCCACACTCAAAGGGACATTAGTTAGCCAACTATCCAACCAAAATGATGTGTTGTGTCCATTCTTCACCACAATCTTAGTACCCAACTTCATCCACTGCGCATGAACCATAACATTGCGCCAAAACACAGAGCATCTTGAGAAATCAGTGTTCCAACCAAAATTGCCATTGTAATATGTACTAATGATCCACTCCTTCCATAAAGCATGCTTGTCAGAGATCATAAACCACAACCACTTACAAAGAAGAGAAGAATTCATTGTCTTTAAGTTTATAACATCAAGTCCCCCTTGCTCTTTAGATTTGCATACTTGGTTCCAAGATATCAAACAGCTAAGCTTCTTCGTCTCTTTAGAACCAGTCCAGAAAAAGTTACGACGAATTGCGTCAATCTTCTCCAACACCCACCCTTGAAAGTGATAGAAGGACATCCAGTACAGTGGAATCGACGAAAGGACATAATTGACAAGCACAAGACGACCAGCTCTGGATAATGAGTTGCCTTTCCACCTCGCCAGTCTAGTGTCCACCTTCTCGATAAAGTGCTGCCAGTCTTTCTTCATTAATTTCTTGGGGCGAATGCACATACCCAGATAATTCAAAGGAAAAACTTCAGCCTTGCAATTAAACATTTCAGCACATGACCTGCGTAAATCATCACTACAACCCAACATGTAAACACTGCTCTTATGAAAGTTAATTTTTAAGCCAGATAAACTTTCAAAAGCATAGAGAATAAATTTAAGTGCAGCAAGGAATTTACAGTCAGGTTTGCTGAATATGATGGTGTCATCAGCATATTGCAAAGAGTTGATGCCCCCAACCACATGGTCACTGCCAAAACCACTAATAATCCCCTCTGCACAGCCCAGCTTCAGAATTTTTGAAAAAACATCTGCCGCCAAATCGAAAAGGAGGGGGGAAAGTGGATCGCCCTGTCTCAGTCCACGCTTTGAATGGATAGTAGAGCCAGCAACTCCATTAACACAAATGTTGGATCTACTCGATGAAAGAATCATGGAAATCCATTCAATCCACTTGGTGGGGAAGCCTCTTGCCTTCAGCACTTCAATCAAAAATCGCCAGTCAACTGTGTCAAAAGCTTTGGCGAAGTCCAGCTTAAGGATAGCACAAGGGACGTCAAATCTATCACAATGAGAAATCACTTCGCCAACCAACGCAACACCATCCAGAATGTTTCTTCCTTTAATAAAAGCAGTTTGGGATATATCAATCAGCGAGTCCATCTTAGTTTTCAGCCTATTGGCCAAAACCTTCGTGATTAGTTTGAAACTAGTGTTGAGAAGGCTAATCGGTCTGAAATCAGTGGCAGAAACATTACCTTCCTTTTTGGGGATTAAAACTACGTTAGCATAGCTAATCAAATCCAACCTCAAAGAGCCTTTGTGGAACTCATCAAACAAACGCAAAACATCATTTTTCAACATGCCCCAGTATTGTTGGAAGAAAAAAGTGGGGAATCCATCAGGCCCAGTTGCTTTGTCACCAGGCATCTCCTTCAAAGCATTCAGAATTTCCTCTTCTGAAAAAACACTTGCAACATCCGATAGATCATTTACATCAGGGTACAATTTGCGCCATTCAACAGAAATACGGTTCTCAATGTGAGCACCGAAGATACTTTTATAGTATTCAGTGAAAGTATCACTCAAAAGTTGTTGCTCACAAATCTCCACACCATCTTTCCAAATACTGTGTATCAAATTGGTACGGCGTCTACCATTGGCAACTCTATGAAAATACGCAGTATTTCTATCTCCTTCCTTCAGCCACTGAGATCTGGATCGCTGTCTCCAAAAAATCTCTTCTTGACCTAAAACTTTGTTGAGTTCTCTTTCTCGCTGCTGAAGCAAATCTCTTTCAACAGCATCGAGTCCTCTTTCTTCTTCCAGTACATTAAGTTCGAGAATCAGTTTTTCAATCCTCTCCTTTTTAATTCTAATATGACCAAACTCCTCTGTATTCCACTTTTTAAGAAATTTCCTCAAAAATTTAAGTTTATTACAAAGAGCTCTCGCTGCATCGCCACTCTCCCCAAATTCAGACCATTTATTACACAACAAATCGTCAAACTTATCTTCCAGACACCACATTTTTTCAAATCTAAAAAAAGGCTTTTTCCTAATGGCATCTCCAGAATCTAATACAACAGGGAAATCGTCGGAAATAATCGTAGATAAGCCTTTTTGGGAGGTTAAAGGATGAAGATCCTCAAAGTGAGCGTTGATGAAGAAACGATCAAGTTTCACAAGCGTCGGTGGAGTTCTGCCGTCAGACCAAGTGAACTTTCTATTAGCAAGAGGGAGGTCGATCAACTCACACTCCCCTACAAACTCACTAAAATCAGCCATGTCACCAAGGTGATTAGCATCTGAGTTACTCCTTTCATAACCAAATCTAGTAACATTAAAGTCTCCTCCAATAACCGAAGGGCCATACATCAAACTATGAAATTCCATCGCTTCTCTCCACAAAATTTTCCTTTCACTTCTAGTGTTTGGACCATAAACGTTTGAGAAAAAGTAAAGCTTCTTAGTCGTTACACATTCCCATGCAACATGCAGGCAATATGTTTGACAAATCTCTTGTTTAAACGTCCACAAATTACTATCCCAACCAGTGAACAATCCTCCAGCACTTCCAGTGGCCGGTATAAATCTCCACTCATCAATAACCCCCCAACCCAGAGTTTTAAAAATAAGAAAATCAGGATTATCAAGCTTAGTCTCCTGAAGCAACACAATGTGGGGCTTGACCGATTTGAGATAATTTTTAACTCTAAGACGTTTATCATAATTACCCAAACCTCTAACATTCCAAGTTAAAACAATCATTGGGGTGTGTCAGCCCTATCTAACTCTTTACTTCTAATATCACTAGCAACATAATCATTTAACAAAAAACTAGAGCTACTAGCAACAGCATGCATTTGGTCAGGAGACAAAGAATTAAGGATAGCAGGGATAAAAACGCTACCTTCCAAAGGATGAGGAAGGCCACGGGCACTTCTCCTTAGGATAACCACACCAGAGTCCACTGGCTTCTTGCCTTTCCTTCTACTTGTTGCACAAGAGCGTTCTTCGGAATCTGAAATAGCCAAAGCATTGCTCCCTCCACCAAGATCATAATCATTATCATCCCCCCCAAGATCGTAGTCCTCATCATTATCGTCCCCAAACATATTCCTCAAGCCATCGTATCCACTGTCCTCCCTACCAGCGTCTTCATTACCATCATCAACAGCATCCACAACATGAGCTTCCACATTATCCTTAGCAACATTATGATCTACTGCATCACCTTCTCCATCAACTGAAATTGGTGCAAAAGAATTGCTACCCAACCCAACATAAGCCATGGGAGCACTAACACTTCTAGCCTTTAGCACTTTCATCTTGCCATTCTCCTCTCTAACAAACACTTTTTTACGAAGTTCATGTCTATCCACTTCCTCAAAGGATTCGCCATCGACTTTCGTAATGGAAACATTATGGAAAAAACCCTCGACAGGAACCACAATCGAAGGTGGAAGCTCCAAATCCTCATCAATCCACATCATCGCCCTCAGAGAGGAAAAATTAGTTACATTCCACACTCCATGCTGGAGTCTAATCACTTCTCCTACCTCCGCCAACGCCGACTTGAGGGAATCAACACTTCTACACACTAATGGAATATTTTTGAGTGAAACCCAGACTTCAATCCTCTTTTTAGCCATACTTCCAATTTGTGGGCTCCAACGCTTCAAATTAATTACTCCCATTGAGTCGAAGAGCAAGTAGTAAAATGTTTCAGTCAACAAAAAGGGAGGGAATTTCACTATGAAATCATCGCCGAATCTACGCACCGTCCACACCCATCCCGGCGCTCGATTGCCAAAGTGAGTTCCCAATAAAGTCTCCATTTCATTGATCGAGAAAGCACCATGAGCGATGGAGAGAACAACCATCGATCTAGCCTTTTTAAAATCATCAGGATAAAACGCCGCTGAAAGAGGAGGGAGCGATTTAGGGTTCTACATTTTTTTCGGATTTTTGAGATGAAATTTGCAGTTGAAGCCCTTATGCCCAATTTTATTACAGCGGAAACAAACCATAGGATTTCGACAACTCCTAGCCCAGTGATCTGGAGAGCCGCATCTGAAGCAACCATTATCAGATTTGATGTTTTTTTAATTTTTCAAGGTAGTTGATCAAAATACGAGGCGGCGGCTGAGGAATATTGCGAGATTTAAATATATTATTTCGAACGTTACGCTTTACACCTGGCCACAACAAGATCTCCTTGTACGATGGAAGTACACCTTTGTTTTTATCTGGTCTGTCGTCTAGTGAAGAAGAAACGTGATTTGAGATAGAGGAGGTGAGATTATTGATCACGTTTTTGGAATTCTCCATTAAGGTTTTGAAGGTCACCATTAGATCTTTGAAAGTTTTTTTTCTTTCACATAACCATTTTTACACGACTTTAAACATTAATTACATTTATAAATAATTACATATTAATTATACATTAATTACTTCTCTTAATTATCTCCTCCCTCTGTAATACATTCCTCCATCGTTCACAACAGGAAACCCATGCTTCCAACCTGTGACCAACCACTGCGTCCCTCACGAGCGTCGGGGCGACGATCGAGCTCCCTCACCGTGCGCGCCTCCGCGCAAGCCGCCTCCGGCCAGAACGCCAGCCGGTCCGATGGGCCCCTCCCTCATAAAGCGTGATCGACGATGGCCTATTTGGGGAAAAAATTCGAGCGCTATACTTAGTGAAAAATCATTATCAGGGTATGGAATGAAAGGGCTGAAGAAGATCTTTGATGTTGTTTTAGAGATTTGAATTAATTCGAACTGGGGTGGAGGAATTTTTGGATCGAAGATTGGACGATTTTGACCGACTATCTTAGGGTGGCGGCTGTCTGATATTGGACGGGGGAGTTAGGGTTTAGAGGAAGTTAAAGGGGTATTTATATAAATATTAAATTATATTTAATTCCACTATTACTCACTTATCGTCACGAACTCCAAACGAACCCCAACGACCGTCGTCCCTAGCCAATTACCCTCATTCCGAACACAAGGGGGTATGTCTCGTAGGCCAATTCAATCGTTTCGATCAGTTTTCATCAAAATCAAAATATAACTCTGTATATTGAATTTGAACGCGCATTTCAATTTACCGGGGCCACATACGAACTCTAAAAATTCCCGAAAAATATATTCTAGCTTCGTATTGACGATACGGTCCTAACAAAACTAATTTCGTCAAATTCTGAGACCATTTGAAAAATGGCCATTTTCCAGTCGATTAAAATCAACTGAAACTGGTCAACCGCATTTTCCTTTGCCACGCTCACATATTGATTAGAAAAATTATGAATTTTGAAACCTAGCGATAACTTGACATCATGGATCCAACAAAAGTGGTTTCGTCGAAAACCGAGGTCGTTTGCAAAATTCCCATTTTTAAGGGCCAGAATTCCATAGCGACTTTTCTGAATTTTCAACTGGACATAACTTTTTATCCCCGCTATGAAATTTCAATTTTTCGGATTCGTTGGAAAGATATTCACAACTAGATTCTAATATTTTTGGTTTCATCAAAATCCGGTTTATTTTGAATCCTGTACATTCATTTGAAATTTGAAATCGAATTTTTGAACTACCGCACCATTTTCAATTCCTTTTATATATATAAATAAATATTTATATTCTAACAAAGATCTATATAAATATATACGTTCGAATTCTATTCAAAATAAATTCTTCGTCGTTATTATTTAAAATAATCCATTTTAAAGAATCAAAATTCACTAAAATTGCCAAAATAAAAATTTTAAATTGGCTTGGATTTTCGGGTTATTACATTAATGAAGACACCACTCACGACAAACCCAAATCCCATTCGATATTAAATACAAGGCTCTGAATAGAAAATATATCGGCTTATATTCAATATCAAATTCTACGACCAACAAATATCGTATTGGAAATAACGATATAAATATATCTTTCAAATCTCCATAACAATATCTATATAATCACAAAATCCAACATCGAAATATTCCAAAGATAATTTCGATTCAAATCCATTCCAATTCAATTATTGGAAATTCTGGTTATTTTCAAAACCATTTCAAATCCAATTTATTTATTTAAAAATAAATGGATTTTAATTCTAGTTCAAAACTAGTTCATTTCGATAAAAATCTATTTTTATCTTTTCAAATTAGGAATTTTTCATCCTAATTCTTCACAAATCATTTCTTATGATTTTACACAAATTATTACTATTTTTAATAATTTTATCAAGGCCCGTACAGTCGATTGCCATCAACGGCCATTGAACTGCACTTATAGCGACCTTTTCCAAATTTGATTTGGACATAATTCCAAATCCAGCCGTTAGATTTCAAACCACTAATATTCATTAGAAAGCTCTTTTCGATACGAACCCAACCGTTCCGGTTTTAGGAGAATCCGACGATCGGATCTCCCATAATATATGTTTGAAGTCAATGGTCGAAATTCGTGAACTGCCGCAGCGCGGCGCGTTCTATTCAGGCCATTATATATATATATATATAATATATTATATATATTTCGTCGATTTCCTTTTAAAACATATTTTATAAATCATTTTAAATTCGTTTTCGAAACGATTTCAACTTCATATTCAATTTTGAATCAAAATTGAATATTCCACATCATCGATACACAATTGATAATATTTTCAAAACGTTATATTTTGAAATCACTTCCTTTTATATATTCATTATAAAAATGAATAAAATTGATATAAATATCGTTCACGTCAAAATGGCGTCAATCTAATCAACACGGCTTTATATATTTCAATAACTTCGTTATTCTATTCAACAAATGAATATTTTCTTCAACACATGAATTTATATTTCTATTCAACACATGAATATTTCTTTCATTCAACACATGAATTTTCTTTCTATTCAACACATGAATTTTCTTTCTATTCAACACATGAATTTTCTTTCTATTCAACACATGAATATATATATTTTTATTCAATTCAACACATGAATTGTTATTTTTATTATATTCCTTATTTTCCAAATTGGAATGAGGCCCAATCAATTACCATATAACGTTAATTATATGGATTCCCTACAACACATGTATATAACTGCAACGATAAATCATCAACCATCATCCAGAGTGCACCACACAACTTCATAAGCATTAAATATAAATAATTAACGCTTACACAGTCTGTCAACCCACCGATTGACATACAACTAAACAATCGGGATTAGTGTACGTCAAATATCATCCCAATACCCGTGTGGGGTTTCAAATCAACAAACACAGATTTTTATTTGTGCAGTTGGGCGATGTGTAAAATTTATCGTCCCAATCAATATCAGTCAAACAGTGCATATAAACAAATCATCCGATTTGTTTATTACTATTTATTTTATATACACGTTAAAAATCATATTTTTAACTATAAAATATTTTCCACTATAAAATATTTTATTTTATTCCACATCACACAGTCAAATTTCACAACACAGCAGTCAAACAAACAAGTCATCCATGGTTTGTGGACGACGGGTGTCAGGTGCTGCTAAGCACCGTCTGCATCCTAGTATATATTTCAACTAGAAATTAAAATAAAAGTGAGGAGTTCTCACCTTTGGGTTCCACTCCGCCATTCTTTATTTCTGAACAGTTCGAATTTGCTTGATATTCTAACTCAAACTTTTCCACGCTGTTCACAATAAAAATCACATTTTTAATAACGCTTTCTATACATAAAAACATATTTTTATTTCGCTACTGTATATATAAAAATCGTATTTTTATAACGATATTTCATATATAAAAATCATATGTTTTAAAACGAAGTTATTTAAATAAAAACCATATTTTTATATTCATACAATTCATATAAAAATCACATTTTTAATAACGCTTCTCATATAAAAATCATATTTTTATTTGTCTATCTTATATATAAAAACCGAATTTTTATTTCGCTAAAACATTATAAAAAATTATATTCTTATAGCCCTACTTTCTATATAAAAATTACATTTTTATATCGCTACTCAAATAATAAAAATCACATTTTTATTTTTTCTACTTCCTAGTAAAGATCATATTTTTAAGTTGCTACCTCCTACGTAAAAATCATATCTTTACTATTTTAAAAATCTAATCTTTCCTATATAAAAATATAAATTTTATCATATAAAAATCCTTTCTTTTACTCTACAAAAATATAAACTTTTCTATATAAAATATATATAAAAACTTTTTATTAATTAAAAATATCTGAAATTAGAATCAGTACATAAAAAAAATCAATAGCATAAAAAAGAAAAATATAAACCAAATTAAAACTCACAGTGAAATTCAGGGGTAGGAGATGGCGTGGCCCGAGGGGTCTGCAAGGGTGGCACGGGGGGGGGGGGGGGGGGGGCAGGAGGCGGGTCTGGTGGTGGTTGCGTCGGATTGCGGTGGTGGTTCTTGGGCTCGCGGGTTTCTTTGCAGAGGGGGAGAGAGAGAATGAAGAAGAGGATGGGGAGCAAGGGAGGGAGGCGCGGCCTGGGGAAGCGCGCGCGGTGGTGGAAGTCCGCCTGGGGCGGCGTTGGGAGTTAAGCAACGGGATCTCCTTTTTTTTCCTGAAATGTACGGGGGTATGAGAGAGAGGTAGAGGTGAGGAAGTTATATAATATATATTTATTTATTAATTAATTAATTCCATAAAGTAACTTTTTAATTCGAACTCGAAATCGAACCCATCGACTGTCGTCCATAGCTAATTACCCTCATTCCGAACACAATGGGATATGTTCCGTAAGCCAGTTCGGCCGTTACGATCAGTTTCCATTTAAATTAACATTTAAATCCTTATATTGAATATTAAACGTACATTTCAATTTACTGGGGTCACATACGTATCCCAAAAATTCCAAAAAAATATTTTCTAGCTTCGTATTGACGATACAGTCCTAACAAAACTAATTTCGTCAAATTCTGAGACCGTTTGAAAAATGGCCATTTTCTAGTCGATTAAAATCAACTAAAACTGGTCAAACGCGTTTTCCTTTGCCACGCTCACATATTGATTCAAAAAATTACGAATTTTGAAACCTAGCAATAAATTGACATCACGGATCCAACAAAAGTGGTTTCGTCGAAAACTGAGGTCGTTTGCAAAATTTCCATTTTCAAGGGCCAGAATTCCATAGCGACTATTCTTAATTTTCAACTGGGCATAACTTTTTATCCCCGCTATGAAATTTCAATTTTTCGGATTCGTTGGAAAGATATTCTCAAATAGATTCAAATATTTTTGGTTTCACTAAAATTCGGTTTATTTTGAATCCTGTACATTCATTTGAAATTTGAAATCGAAATTTCAAACTACCGCGCCATTTTCAATTCCTTTTATAATTAAAATAAATATATATTCTAACAACGATTTAAATAAATATATACGTTCTATTTCTATTCAAAATAAATTTCTCATCGTTATTATTTAAAATAATTCATTTTAAATATTCAAAATTCATCGAAATTGCCAAAATAAAAAAAAATTAAATTGGCTCAGATTTTCGGGTTATTACATGGGCGGCAGCGTGCGGTAGGTGGCATGCTAGAGGCGGCATCGCGGTTTTAGGTTTTAGGTTATATATATATATATATATATATATATATATATATATATTGTACTGTCGTGAACGATGTGGAGGAGATTAAAGGGGGAAAACCTTTTATATAATAATTTATATTATTTTTAATTATCCCCAAAAGTTCACTTTTTTATCCGACCTCCAAACGAGACCCAACGACTATCGTCCCTAGCTAATTACCCTCATTTCGAACACAATGGAATATGTCCCACAAGCCCATTCGACTGTTACAATTGGTTTTCATTTAAATTAAAATATAAATCAATATATATTAAATTTGAACGCACATTTTAATTTACCGGGGCCACATACGGACTCCAAAAATTCCAAAAAAAATAAACCTGGCTATGTTTTGACGATACGGTCCTAACAAAACTAATTTCGTCGAATTTGGAGACCGTTTGAAAAATGGTCAATTTCCAGTCGACTAAATTCAAAATGAAATGTGCAAACGCGTTTAAATTTGCCATATTGATTCCAAAAATTATGAATTTTAGAATCTAGCAATAATTTGACAATCCAGATCCAACAAAAGTGGTTTCGTCGAAAACAGAGGTCATTTACAAAATCTCTATTTTTAAGGGCTATATTTCCATAGTGACTATTCTGAATTTTCAACTGGACATAACTTTTTATTCCCGCTATGAAATTTCAATTTTTCAGATTCGTTGGAAAGATATTTTCAAACAGATTCAAATATTTCTGTTTTCACTAAAATCCGGTTTATTTTGAACCCTATACATTCATTTGAAATTTGAAATCGAATTTTCAAACTACCGCGCCATTTCCAATTCCATTTATAATTAAAATAAATATTTATATTCTAACTTCGATTTAAATAAATTTATACGTTTTAATTCTATTCAAAATATATTTCTAGTCGTTCTTATTTAAAATAATTGTTTTAAATATTCAAAATTCATTAAAATTGCCAAAATAAAATTTTTAAATTGGCTCTGATTTTCCGGGTTGTTACAGGTTAGCTCCCAATTAGGGTGTATTATCACCTATCTAGAGAAAATTTATTTCCTTCTTTATTCTGTTCGATGGTGTCCCATTCGGGAAAACGGTTGTTGATCCCAACCGTTGCTGATATACATTCGATACGCTCAAGCGAAATGAGTAGTCAGTCATGTGTGGCCGGGTTGCAAGATGTTCTTGTTGAACCCAATGTATTCCTCTATAGAGATATACTATTGGAAGGTGGTTCCATACCTTGTCATGGTTGGAATTCCATTACCTAATAAGGTCCCGTGGTTTTAATTGTATACTATGTATGTAGAGCGTTAGATGTAAGCATTCCGCTAGATTGTTGTTTTTTGATTTGGACACTATTATATATAATATCAGATTAGTATCGATTTTATAGAAATGTTTTATGTTATCTTAAGGTAAAAACCATCTATTTTTTATGTATGGATAGGTCTTACAATTATTCTTTCTTTTAAAATGAGTTTTAAAAGCTAATCCAAGTGTTTTGAGTTTACTCACACCAGTACTATGACTGACCCAGAGTTTATTTTGTTTTCTTACCCTAAACTCTAGGGTTCCCAAATTTGTATGGGAAGTCAAGTAGTTCAGATGTTTACAGATATACTTGGAGGAGCTTGGAGCAGGAGGCTTCAGCGTTATATAGTATTGTTATTTCCGCTGTGTTATAAGTGTTGTACTCCGAAAATTTTGTATGTTATACAGTTAAAATTTTGTATTTCAAAAGTTATGATATATTATATTTTGTTCCGTTGCGATATGCGATTCTATGTTGTTATTTCTGTTCTTCTTTTACCTTTTTCTTCTTTATTTCATAATGATTTGTATTTCTGTGCAATTTGGGTTGGACGTGTGGTGTATTTAGTCAACTCAGATAGCATGGATTTCTGGGCCACTACAGTTGGTATCATAGCATAGGTTGAGCGAATAACTAGGCTTTGGCGGGGGTTTACTCATTGGAGATAGGGTCAGTAGTACCCTGGAATGGGTTGAGTGTGTATACGAGAGCGCGTATTTGTAAATTGATATAAAAAAAGTTGTTTTATATTATGTTGGTTTGTTTGTTGAGTGGTTATTAATTTTAATCGAATCGTGGGACGCTACGAAGTTGATAAAAATTTCTAAACACTTGAACAGGGAAATTTAACAAAATATTGTTTTAAGTGGGTAAATGAAATAATTTTACCTAAAATTATATTTTGATATAGAAAGGAACAATTTTCTAGAATTATTATAATATATGGATGTGTTGGTTGTTATTATAATCAAATGAGATTATAAAATGGAAATGGTTATATATGATCAAATAGAATATGTACATAAATTAAAATACAAATGTGATGAACTAAAATTGGATTCAGAATCAGAATTAAGAATTTAAAATTCTTGGATGTTGGGAAAAATATTTTTCGAAGTATATTAAAGTAATATAGCTTTGTTTGGAAGGATTTTTGAATAAAAACCATTTCTAATGGATTTTGAGTGATAAAGCATTAAACTCACTTCAGTTGCTGGAAAATAATTCTGATGATGACTGCAGCATCATCAGTGTTAATTTTATCGTTTCTAAGTGATGAATTGCTACCTTAGAAATGTTTTTGATGGAAATTTGTTTGAAAGAAAACAAGTTAGTTTAAAAATTCAAATGTTTTGATTTTGAAATGGAAATAAATATATGTATATATTTATGGGATTTCAAAAGGATTTGAAATAAAACCCAGGAATTTGAATTCTCGAATTTAAATTTAACCTAAGCCAGTTAAATGGATCGAAGTGAATAAATTGATTTGAATCAATTTGTATGCATACGAATTGAATATGAATGGGATGTGAATATATTGGTTGTAAATCATTCGATTTAATTGAAAGTAAGCATATATGGTGTGCAATGTAAATGGAAAGCAAAAGTTTTGGTAGAATTAAAATTGTTGAAATATGAAATGTTGAGCTTCGACATAAGTGAGTTTTTAAAAGTAATGGGTTTGTAACATTTTTTCCTACCTTATTAATTTCGGGGATGAAATTCTTTTAAGGGGCGAAGAATGTAATGACCTAGATTTTCAGATGATTTATTTTAAATATTTAATATGGTTTAAATATTGAGTTGATAATATAAATCGATTTTTATATTAAGTTAACGATTTTATAATCGATTTCGATTTAATATCGAGTATATTAAATTATCGTAATACGAAATATAATTGAATTTGGAGACTAAAACTATATCGAAATGATTCAAATAAATTGTAATGACTATAAATGATGATAATAATAATAATTTATTTACGAAGAGTTAAATTGGTTTGAATTTAAATTATATTATATCAATTTAATATGATTATTGTATATATACATTCAATTAAATTTTATAATCTATCATGTTGAGTTCGGACTAACGTTACAACCTTGTAACATCGGTCGGTACGTTAAATTAGGGGTTCGAGTTACGAACTGTGAGATATTTTTACTGGATAAGCTTGAAATCAAATCAGAGTCCATTTAAAAAGAATAAAGATCTCTTTTAATCAAATATTATATGTTTGTTTACACATATATTATCATATATGATGAGTTAGAAAACCTGTGATTTGATAATTGGGTGTTTTTGAATGTTTAAATATCACTCGGCCTAAATGTTGATTTATAAGAATATCGGGAAAGGAGATTTTGAGAATTAAACAGGAAAATCTATTTTTCTAAAAATAGAATTTTAATTTCCAATGAACTTGAAATAAAAACAAGTAATAAATTTTTAAATGGTGTTTATAAATTAAATGGAATAATTTTAATTGGATAGTGTGGGGAATTGAAATGAATTTATGAACGGTGTTTAAAAATGAAGGGAAATAAATTATCATTCGATAATTTGAATATTTAAATTCAAATGTGAATTTAAATTGAGAATTGAAAAATCGTTTTAAATAGTAAACGATGGAATTTATTCCAATGTTTGGAATGGAAATTAAATTGAGTAAATCCATAGGATTTATGTTTGAGTTCGACTATGTCGGATTTACAAAATAAATTATTTCAAAATAGGATATATAAATTGTATTAGATAGAAACTGAAATTAATTATGAAAATAGATTCTAATATGTATGTTAAAATAATAAAATATTCGAAAGAAAGAATCAGGTTATAAATAGATTTGTATAGAAGTTGTTTTAATATATAAACGATGTTTATAAATGTAGTGAATTAATTAGCGTGAGATAAATTTTAAATTCAAGTAAGAATTTAAAAATAGAAATTGAAATCATTTCGAAAAGGGAACGACGGTTTTTATTCCGGAATTAGGAATATAAAAGGAATTGAGTTTCAAACAGATTTTGAAATGAAACTTGTTTTAATATATAAAACAAGAAAGTTGGATTTATAAACGATGTTTATAAATCTAGTAAAATAAATTATCATTAGATAATTTAGAGCTTAAATTCTAGTATGAATTAAAAAGTGAATTGGAAAACAGTTTGAAATAGAACGATAAATTTTATTCCGGAATTCGGAATATAAATTGAACTGAGAAAATCCAACGAATTTATAATTAGAATTCGATTATATCGAGTTTTATAAATAATTTATTTATAAAGGAACTGAAATTTAGTATAGAAGATTCAGTTATAAATAAAATTTATAACTGAGTTATGAAATAATCAACGGATATGGATAATCAAGAATATTAAGTTGGATTTGGTAAATGGGCTGAATTAATATTTAAATATATAAGAATGGAGTAGAAATTTATTTATAAACAAAGTTTAAATGTTTATATTTAAATATAATTAAAATGAGCTTCCCGCAGCGCTACAATTCGTTAATTGGCTTTTTGAACTTCAATTGAGTAAATAGAACTCAACTTAAATCGGAACACTCTGAAACAAGAATCGTCAGGACCGATTGAATAATAGTTTTCAAATGGAAGAGAAAAATCTAGATTTCGTCTTATTGATTTGGAGTTATGGCAAAATCAAGTTTTCAGAAAAACAGTGTTATATCTATTGTTAAACCATAATGGTTGATTAAAATTAATAAAAGGGTTTTAAGCACTGGAATTTCCATTAGAAAAATCCACACTTGAGTTATAAAATAAATATGAACTCAAGTGGAATAAATAGATTGATTTTTGAAACAAAAATCAGAATTTTAATTATTGAATAAAATTAACTAATTAGAATAATTAGCTAATGGACTTTTGAATTGAATTTAAAGTTGGATAAGAAAAAGGGGTTTGTAAATTTATATTCGAAATCGAATATGACACTTGAATTAAAAATGGAATTCGATTGGTTTATAAGCAAGTTAAAATTTTATTTGAACGTGTTATGTACAAATAAAAAGTGAAATAGGCAAAAAAGATAATTAAAGAATAAATTAGCGAGTTGAGTTAAAAATGATTGGACTGAGTTGGAATAAATTAAAATGGACGTATATGGGTTAGACTGGTATGGAATGAAGTGTATAAAGATTATAATTTGAGTGCCCAACAAAAAGGTATACGTTTAAATTCCATATGAGATTTTATGTGCCGAATCGGCAAGCCGCTTGGCTTTTTGATTTTCTTTTTGAATGGAAAGGGCCTAGAGAGGCGAGTTAGAGTTTGAGCTATTGATCAATACAAAGGAGGTGTTGGTGAAATTTTCTAGAAACTTAAGGAGTTAGAATTTTTTTAAGAAAACTTGATAACTAGAAATCAATATATCAATATATATATATATATATATATTTCGATAAGGAGATGAACTTAAAAGTAGAATATTATAAACAAAAAGGAAATCTATAATTAAATCTTGTAAAAATAAAAACAGAAACGTGTACACATTTTAGTAATGAATAATTGGTTTTTATGGTGTTGATTATTCGAGGTAAGAGGTCTGGCCTGTTTTGAAGTTAAGGTTGCTTTCAGTCAAGGTCTGAGAGGTTGTTATACCCCCAACTGGATTGCTTTTATTATTAACTGATAAATAGGAAGATTCAGTCTCGAAGATCAATGTTTGAATAAGATTTAGTTGAATGTAGTATTTTGGGTTGTTGTAACGATGTTTTACACAACATTCGTTTTAACACAAGTAAGTGGAATTTTGGAAATAAAATAATAAATATTTCCAGAGTATAGAAATGAATGGTCATGAAAGGGAGAAGTGTCTGGAAATGTTTTTCCAATTAAAAATAGAAGATATATTCTACATGTAGAAAATAAAAGAATGTGATATATGAAATGTTTTCAAAATAGCGTAAGAGGCCAAGATAATGGTTCAAAATATTGGATTAACAAATATTGATAAGGAAATAGAGAAGTAATTTAATTAATGAAATACTAATTAAGGGGACCAGTGATTGTTTGATGCTCTGGATAAATATTTGTTTTTCTTCGATAGTTAAATAATCGACTATCGAAGTATTTTCCAATATCATTGTCAATATGGAGAGACCGATTGGATTATTATTCGAGAACCACTTTGTATCGGCAATAGCATTGCGAATCAAATTATATGAAGATAATCGAAGACGAAGTAAAGTGCAAGGGCTTTTTTTGTTAATCCTAGGTAGAAATTGCTTAAGATGGATTAATGCAAATTGTGCCTTTGGTTTCGTTCAATCCCAGAACGAACATGTATGAACGAATGTCTGGCAGAGTATTTCCAATTATCGCATATGCTGGTATGTATAAATATATATGGTGGTAGAGAATTTATTCTCTTTTTATAATATCCAGAATATATTTGTGCAAATCAATAATGATTAACGGATCTGACGATGTGGCATTAAAAGTGATTGTGCTATCAATGAAATGTAAGTAATCATAGCCTTAGGCCTCAACAATCGGGAAATGACAAAAATCGGGCAGGCAGCATGGCCAAGTGGGCAGCACCTAATTAGGTGTATTATCACCTATCTTGAGAAAATTTATTTCCTTCTTTATTCTATTTGATATTGTCCCATTCAGGAAAATGGTTGCTGGTCCCAACCGTTGGTGATATACATTCGATACACTCGAGCAAAAAGAGTGGTCAGTCATGTGTGGCTGGGTTGCAAGATGTTCTTATTGAACCTGGTGTATTCCTCTCTAGAGATACACTATCGGAAGGTGGTTTCATACCTTGTCATAGTTGGAATTCCATTATCCAATAAGCGCCCCCAGTTTTTGATTGTATACTATGTATGTGGAGCGTGAAATGCTAGCGTTCCGCTAGATTGTTATTTACTTAATTTAGACACTATTATAATATCATATTAGTATTGATTTTATAGAAATGTTTTGGGTTATCATAAGGTAAAAACCATCCGTGTTTTATGTATGGATCGGTCTTACGATTATTCTTTCTTTTAAAATGAGTTTTAAAAGCTAAACCAAGTGTTTTGAGTTTACTCACACCAGTCCCATGACTGACCCAGAGTTTATTTTGTTTTATTTTACCCAAAACTCTTTGGTGCCCAAATTTGTATGGGCAGTCAAGTAGTTCAGGTGTTTACAGATATACTTGGAGGAGCTTGGAGCAGGAGGCTTCAGCGTTATATAGTATTGTTATTTCCGCTATGTTATAAGTGTTTTACTCTGATTTATTTTATGTTATACAGTTAAAATTTTGTATTTCAAAAGTTATGATATATTATATTTTGTTCCTTTGCGATGTGAGATTCTATGTTGTTATTTGTGTTCTTCTTCTACCTTTTTCTTCTTTATTTCATAATGATTTGTATTTCTATGCAATTTAGGTTGGACATGTGGGTATTTAGTCAACTCAGATAGCATGGATTTCCGAGCCACTAACGCTCCCTCTGAGCTTTTGTTCTCTTCTGCGGGATGAAATTTGAAACAAGTCGAGGTAGGGCGTACTCACACAGAGCAAAGGCATGACATGCTTGGTCGAAGCAGAGGCAGGGCGTGCTCACACAGAGCAGAGGCAGGACATGCTTTTTGATTATAACCTGAGCACACAGCTCATGCAGCGATGAGCACATAGCTCGCGTCGTTATGAGCACACAGCTCGCATAGTGATGTGTGGTGCAAACTACAAAATACCTGGGGCGGAATCGCAGTTCCGCAGATGGTCAAATCAGCAATGACCATCAAAGATGACATTGAAAGTCTTTCCATATCAAGCTAGTAGATAGGCCAAACTAATTAAATGTTGCACAACCATTTAGCTTAATCATCCATGAATAAAATGGAAAACCTGTTGTAAGGCATGAAACAAAGGTCATGTGCAAGGCTTTCAACACAAGTGTTTTTAGAAAAGCACTTCGATGTCATAGTGCCTCTGACTTTAAAGAAGGTTTCAAGAGTATTTAAAAGAAAAGCAACTCAATCATCCATATCATCCATGACACTTTGTGGAAAATCTCCCATCCATCTTAGACATAAAGTACTAGCTATTCTAACACTATTCTTAACTCCTTATTGCTTAGAAGAGCGAGTACTGGATATAAAAGGCTATCTAGGGTTAAACCTTACAATAATCTTAATGTTGTAGAAGCCTTAAATAGGCGCTCAACTCCTAGAACGAACATCTAGATAAAAACGATGCAAAGCACACACAAGTAAGTACAAGATGCATGCGAAACTTAGTAATTGGGAGAACGAAAACTACTCGATTTAGGAGTGTTGTCAGAAGCCCAATCAACATCTAGATTCCCTTACATGAAAGTGTTGCATGTCTCGGAGCTTGGCAAATGCGTAGGTATGGGACTTAGGACATTTACTAGAGTAATGGTCCTTTGATCCTCAACTGTAACAATTCCCATGAGTAGAGTTGGAAGTTCTAGATCCAGAGGTTTTCTTCCCACCTCTAAACCCAGTACTATTTCCATAAGAGCTAGCAAACCTGGATTTGGGATGATCAGGCAGGGAGGTGGTTCCTATTGTGAAGGCGTCCATCTTGAAATCAGGCGGTTGCCGTGTAGTTTCCAGTTTATCTTCAAAATACTCATCTAGATGTCCTTCCCGGATGAGCTCCAGTATCACTTACTTAAGCACTTTGCATTTATCAGTTTTGTGCTTGTTTGTCTTTTGATATTCGCAGTACTTCCATCCTTCGATGGGTTCTGGACAGTTCTTGGCTACGAAAGGAACGTGGAAGTTGATTCTTTCTTTCGTCATAGCATATATGTGTGAAATGGGCTTGCTTAAGACTATAGTACCGGCACTTGGTCCTTCCTCCTTTGGCTTCTTTTGTTCATCATGAAATCTAGGCTTCTCATCCTAAAGGTTTGAAGAGCATGAGATTCCCCGTCATCCTTGTAACAACCGAGATTCTTTTTCCAATCATACAATACTTCCATGTGACTGAACGTGTTCGCCCAATAGTAGAATTCTGACAAGTCATTGCATCCACGTATATACAACTCCTCCCAAAAGGTGTTTTCTCAATCAGCCCTGAATGAATGGTGATAAGCTTATCGCGGTTGCTCATATCTTCTGCTCTCGAAGACTCGGCATTAAATCATTCAAAGTAATCGGCTAGAGATTCCCTTGCCCCTGTTTTATGCTTATCACGGTAGAATAATCCACCACTTGAATCATACGGTTACAAAATTATGTTGAAAAATCATAAAAAATTTGCTCCCAAGAATGGATGTTCTTCCGTTGATACCGGGGATACCATTTAGCAGCTGCTTCTCATAAGGTCAGAGGAAACATTCGGCATCGCATAGTTTTTGAAGCATTATGGAAATCAATATAATTTTCAAAGGAAGCAAGGTGCTCTTCGGGGTCTGTAGCTCTGTCATATATGAGGTTTGGAATCTTTATACTAGGCGGAGTTTCAGTCACTTTTTCCTTTCTATCTTCTGGAGGCAACGGGTTTCTGTTCTCCTCTGAACTGGTAGCTTCTCCTGACATTCTGTTGTCCCATTGTAAAGATGGACTACTTTGTGGAATTGATAAGGGTTTAAACCGACTATCGGGGACTTAAGGTGCAACTACTCTTGACTCTACTTCATAAGGAGCAATCCCTAAGGACCTTCGGGCTAGATCTGTGTAACAACCCGGAAAATGCGAGCCAATTTAAATTTTTTATTTTAGCAATTTTAGTGAATTTTGAATATTTAAAATGGATTATTTTAAATAATAACGACGAGAAATTTATTTTGAATGGAATTCAAACGTATATATTTATATACGTCATCGTTAGAGTATATATATTTATTTTAAATTATATAAGGAATTGAAACTGGCGTGGTAGTTCGATAATTCAATTTCAAACTTCAAATGAATGTACAGGATTCAAAATAAACCGGATTTTAGTGAAACCAAAAATATTAGAATCTAATTGAGAATATCTTTCCAACGAATCCGAAAAAGCGAAATTTCATAGCGGGAATCAAAAGTTATGTCCAAATGAATTTTCAGAATAGTCGCTATGGAATTCTGGCCCTTAAAAATGGGAATTTGGCAAACGACCTTGGAATTCGACGAAACCACTTTTGTTGGATCCGCGATGTCAAGTTATTGCTAGGTTTCAAATTTCGTAATTTTTTCGAATCAATATGTGAGTGTGGCAAAGGAAAACGCGTTTGATCAGTTTCAGTTGATTTTAATCGTCTGGAAAATGACCATTTTTCAAACGGTCTCGGAATTTGACGAAATTAGTTTTGTTAGGACCGTATCGTCAATACGAAGGTAGAAAATATTTTTCTGGAATTTTTCGAGTTAGTATGTAACCCCAGTAAATTGAAATGCGCGTTCAATTTCAATATATAGAGTTATATGTTGATTTTGGCGGAAACTGGTCATAACGATCGAATTGGCCTACGTGGCATATCCCATTGTGTTCGGAATGGGGATAATTAGCTAGGGATGACAGTCGGTGGGTTCGATTTCGAGTTGAAAACAAAAAGTTACTTTTCAAAGGATAAATAAATAAATAAAATAATATAATATAAATATACCCCCACCCCTTTTTCTCTTCCCCCAAAACCCGTTGACCCTCATCTTTCAGAAACCGATGCCCTCCTCTAAAACCCTTCGCCTTCTCTCTCCAAACCCCTCCCGCCTCCGTCAGTCGCCCCTCCCCCTTCCTCCACCTCCGCCCGTTCCGATGACCATTCCACCCCTTCCAAGCGCCCAGTCCGGCCACACCCCCCCCCCTCTCGCTGACGTTGCCATCCCCAATGCCAAATCCTCCAAATCGACCTCCCCATGACTTGTGCGTCCGCCTCCCTGGCACCACCGCCGATGGCCTTAGCATCCCCTCCATCTCCGTCGATTGTCACCCCCTCCAAGCCTGTAAGTTTTTACTTGTTTGTATTTGGTTTATTTAATGTTTTTAAATCAGTTTCTTTATGTTTAAACCATATTATTAAATCAGTTTTTACTTATGAAAAATGTGAATAAACGATCATGATTTTTATAAACACCAAAAGATTGTTTTTTTGAAAGGTTTGATCTTTAACTATAAAAAGGTTCGATTTTTGTTTATATAGAAAGATTAGATTTTTGTTCATTTAAAAGATTTGATTTTTAATCGGAGAAAAATTGGATTTTTCATTTGTAAGTAGAGAATAAAAATATAAACTTTACTTTGTTTGTAAAGAATAAAAATATGATTATTAAATTATAGAAAGAATAAAAATATGATTTTTATATAGTATAGGTAATAAAAATATGATTTTTACATAGTAGGAATTATAAAAATATAATCTTTATAAGACAGAGAATATAAAAATATCATCTTTATATATGTAGCGAAATAAAAATCTGATTTTTATTATATATACGTTGAAATAAAAAGGTGATTTTTATAGTGATGAAATAAGAAGGCGAGATCTTTATATTTGAAAAGGCGAAATCTTTATATTTGAAAAGGCGAAATCTTTATATAGAGAATAGCGTGATAAAAATAGAATTTTTATCTATATAGTAGCGGTGTAAAAATAGAATTTTTACCTATATAGTAGCGGTGTAAAAATATGATTTTTATATACATAGCAACAATATAAAAATGTGATGTTTATATATGTAGTGGCTACGGGCAACAAAAGTGACAAAAGGCGAGAACGGCGAAGATTTCTACATAAGACGAGTCGAGGCGTTTGGATTAGCTAGTCGGTGAGAACTTCTCACTTTAAATCTTCTTTTCTAGTTAAAAATATATACTAGGATGCAGACGGTGCTTAGCAGCACCCGACACCCGTCATCCACAGACCATGGATGGCTTGTATGTTTGATTGTTGTAACACCCCACCTCCGTTAAAGTCACTCACAAAGGGAATGCCTTAACTTTGGTGGAGCATTTTAGTAAACAGAACAGAAACTTACAAGACAGATAAAACAGTACTTGAAAAATTTATAACTTTATTACAACAGAAACCGAAACAAGCTTGGTTACATCCTTTCAAATCACAATATCAGAATTCAAGTACAAAATATCAGTCTTGTACAAAAGCCTTCAGAATTCATAGTTTAAAATCATAATCCCCACAGAAGAAGACAAGCCATACTTTAAGCACTTCAAGCAGAAGAAATCTGGATCAAGCTAGAGTATTCTCTTCTACAAAACCTGGGGGGAAACGGAAGAAAGGAGGCGAAACAACAAGGGTCAGACAAAAAGTCTGGCAAGTCCAGTGATTTCCAGTTATGAACAGATAATAATAACATGACATGAAAATAAAACTGGATGAGAGATAACTGTAACAGGTGTAGCAGATATAACAGAAGAACAGAATGATATAAGCTATTGCTTTACACTTCTTTACACTAATACTAGTATAACAGAATTAGGTGTCACCCTAATGTCTAAAACTGAAACAGAAACGGGTACAGAATAATTTCCACAGAAGAGAATGCTAGTAATGGGCCTTTACCACCCCAACAGAAACAGTCAGATTAATCCCTACGGAAACAGAATGTAGAATTAGGTGTACACTAGTAATTGGGCCTTTACCACCCGAACAGACTGTACCATGCAGAAAACAGACAGGTGTTACCACCCAACAGAAACAGACGGTACCAATAGAAATAAACAGAACTTAGTGTACCCTAAAACCCTACCCCAAGCGATCGGCTTCCTAAACATAAATACCATGTGTCGGCCCCACAGTAGGGTGTATCACTCCCTAAAATGACAACCAATTGGCACAGACCTATTTACAGATGTCACGGCGTCTTACATCCACAGAGGCAGGCCGGGATCCATGCACGCACATGACCCGGTTGGAATGCACCATCAACACCCCACGCCATTATCAGAATGAACCACTTATAATTAGTTCAGTAAGCGTGCCCGGACCCTACCTACTGTTGGGTCAAAGTTTTGATACCAGAAAGGGTTACTGACTAATATGGGTCCCAAACAACAGATGACACTAGTAATTCCCCTCCTAACCTTGTGTCCCCAGACTAACAGATTTCAGATTAACTTGTTTACAAGTTTCAGACATACAGAATTCAGATCAACTAGTTCACAGATAAGATAAGTTTTCAGACTAACGGATCAGATATACCGATTTAACAGATTTACAGATTTGTCTAACTTTGCAATTGGGCCTACAGATTCACGGAACAGATTAATTAAATTCATCAGTCTAGTGGGTTTAATCCTATCCGCCCAACACGTTTTAGACATCATATTTATCTCAGATTTTCATTAATTAAATATTAATGCCCAAACCTCTCACATTAGACTGACAGTTTGCGGCTACTGGTTAGGCCGGTTGGTTCCGGGCAGATTTCTGCCGCAAACTGAGTCTAACCTCGGGTTTCAAGCATGTTATGACTAACTTCTCATATTAGAACCTATTGTTTGCGGCCACTGGATGTGCCGGGCGGTTCCGGGCAGAATTACGCCGCAAACTCATTCTAACCTCGAGTTAGCCATGTTTATCTTTGCGGCCAATTAATTAATAATTTACCATTTATGCCCACGCCTAATATACATGTCAATTATTCATAGCTAATTCAGATTATGTCAATAACGGACTGAATATATCATCTTAACAGATATAGCAGATAACAGATTTTCGCAGATTAGGCGACTTAACGGATTCAGCAGATTAAGTAAACTAGCAGATTTAGCAGATAACAGATTAGGCATCTTAACAGATTTAGCAGTTTAGGCATCTCAACAGATTTAGTTTAGCAGATTTGGCATTTTTAGCCGACTTAGCAGATGACAGATTTGGCAAATGAACAGATCTAGCAGACTAGGCAGTAGAGCAGAACTAGCAGATTAAACAATGTAACAGAACTAGCAGATTAGGCAATATAACAGAACTAGCAGATTAGGCAAATATAGAAGAACTAGCAAATTAGGCAAATATAGCAGATTTAATCATTCCTTAAAGTTTCACAAACATATCTTGCCTAATTATAAATTTGGCCTAAGTTTGCATGCCTAAATAGTTGTCATGATTCACACTATGATCATATACCCCACGTTTGCATTGAATTTACATGTCACAGATTATGGTCATAATTTACATGTCCCAATTTAGTTCAACTTGCTTAGTACAAAAGATTCACATATAAATTATACCAAATATAGCCATCGATTTCAATGCATGTCATATATTTAAAAATCTCCTACTTAGGTGTTATTCACATTTGATAGTTATCAAATCTTAATATAGATCTTCACATCTAAGTCATAATCTCTTTCAAATCATGAATTATTATATAAACAATATGCCCAATAATCTAGTTATAACAGATCTTAATTCAAAATATGCGTTATGTCCAATGTCTCAAGTCACATGTTAACATACCATGGTTCCTCTTCTTCCAATTCACAGAATATGCATAGATCTAAATCTAGTTTACAACCTATGTCCTTTTTCTTAAATCAGTCACAGATTAGTCATGTCCAATTATGCCACATTCATTATTTATCCCAAACATTTTAGCGTTCGTGCGTTAATCTCTTAGGAGATTGGCGCAGGCTCGTAGTAGCCTGGCTATAGAATAGAATGAAGAAAGAGATACAGAATAAGATAGATCTAAATAGAACAGAATAGATATAATCTCAGATTCAGATTTACAATTCATGTCACAATCAGAATTAACGTTTATATCGGAAAATAACTGTACTTGCCTTGGTTGGATTAAAGAAAGAACTTTAATTGTTGTAGAATCGTTGCAGAAGCTTTAATCTCTAGTTTGAATTGAGTTGCTTAGGTTGATGTTGATTAGCTTCTAGTTTTGATTCCAGCAGAGTAGCGACGCCATTTTTATTTTTATTTAGAACAGAGGTAGAGTAGAAGCAGAATAGAATTGTGTGTAGAGAAGTCTAGGTTTGGGGCTGTTTAAATAGGTTTAGGCAGACGAATCTAGGCAGAAAACAAGACCAGATACATAAGAATGCACCCAGGCCCAAAACCTGGTTCGGGGACCAGGTCGACCCCCAGGTCGACTGCCCAGTCGACCTAGTCAGGGGGGGTCGACTGCCCAGTCGACTCCCCAGTCGACCTGGTCGGGGGGGTCGACTGCCCAGTCGACTCCCCAGTCGACCTGGGTCCTGGGCGGGAAATTTCCCGCCCAGCCCGCTTCTGGGTTAGAATTCGAATTTTGAATTCGAATTTCGAGCTGTTTTTGATTCTGAAAATTCCTGAAACTTCGGAGGGTCATATCTCCCTCATACGGATTCCGATTCTTGCAATCTCGGACTCGTTTCCTAGCAGAATTCCGAGACGAACGCAATGGCGCAACCCGCTTTCCTTGATTCTTATTTTATGTTTTAATTACACTTAGATTTGTAATTCTTAAGTTCATAGAAAATATGGGGTGTTACATTCTCCCCTCCTTAAAGGATTTCGTCCCCGAAATCTTCAAGTTAAGAAGAATGTGTCCTACCATCCAACATCCATCTACTCAATCATCAATCACTGGCGTCCATTGTCCTTAGAAACTTCTAATGTTGTATGAATATATGCAAAAGTGTGTGTATATGTTCCTTATCTAATGCAATGATCAGGCGGTCCAGTGATTCAGTTGACCTCCTTAATGCGAATTATGCCAGTGCCATGAGTCCAACATGTATGCAATTTTCCTACTCGATACATATCATTTCTATATGAGTGCACAACCATTCAGTCATATGCAACTTCCATGTGCTGAATCAATCATTTTGCATCCACAAAAATTGAAAATGCTCACACATCCATATGCAGTATGAGAGTGTTTTCGAGCCAATCTAGTGCCTAGTGTGTGTATATGCATCCATGAGCAAACACTTGCATCCACTTGCAACCATCAAACATAACATGTCTCAAACACATGTTTACACCCATTAGTTTCTACCTAAAGTTCGAAGATTCGATCGATAGGATACAGTCGAATGATGGAAGCGAGTACAGATAAAACAAAAACTTGGTTCCCATTAGACATGGGTCCTAAGTATCGGCCCCGAAGACCGAAACCAACATCAGATTGACACCCAGAGGATTACCCTCTTTAGATAATGTCAAAACTGGAAATCTTAACCTTATCAGAAATATTCAGATATTTACAGATTACTGGTGTAGATCAGATTACCAATTGATTCTTAGGAAACTAAGCATGATAAAACCCAGAATGTATGCGTCCTACTTGACGCCTAACATGAATATCTCTCAAATCCCAATCACAAACAGATGAGTCATAACCCTTATGGATTTGGGTCTACAGCGGAATCAGAAACAATACTAGTGTTAAAGTGCAGAGTATCGATTACAGAATCAAAATGCCAGAATCAGAAAGAGTTTTAACTCAACAATCAGATAAGAAAATTAAACCTTCTACTTAAATTTTCTTATTTCTATCCTATCCATTCACCTGTCCTCCAGAAGTGGGTTCTGCCCTTGCCCTCGTTTCTTCGGGCAGTCCCTGGTGAAGTGTCCTAACTCACCACAGTTGAAGCAAGTGCCCTTCCTCTTTTGGCAATCCTTGTTCAGATGAGTCGAGCTCCCACAAGTAAAACACTTTTTCTCCTTCTTATCTTCAGACTCCTTATCTTTCTTTTGGGTTTCCTTTTTGGGCCATGCCTTCTTGTTCGGTGGCTCTTCCTTCTTTGCCTCTTTCTTCTCGGGTTCCTTATCAGCTTTAGCGCCTTTCTCCTCGTGCATGAGTGCCATGTCTACTAGCTTCTCAAAGATGGCCCCCATAGGGATGTGGGTCATAGCTAACCCCTACAATGGCTCATTCAAGCCATTAACGAACCTCAGAGCCTTCTTCTCCTGCGTGTTCACCAAATCTAAGCCAAACCTTGCCAATTGGTTAAATTTGTTGACGTACTCTTTCACTGATAAATTTCCCTGCTTCAATGTCAAGAACCTTTCCATGTATAGATTCTCTTCTGCCCTTGAGAGAAACTTTGCCTCAAACCTACGTCTGAAATCCGCCCAAGAATCAATAGGACGCTCCCCATTAGTGACCTCCCACCAAAACGAGGCCGCTCCCTTCATTAACCAAGCTGCTAATTTGACTTTCCTCCCTTCTTCTACTTCAAAGATTTCTAGCAATTCTTTCACCTCCTTAAGCCAATCTCTAGCTTCCACAAACGTTTCTGACTCTTGAAAAAGTTTTCCACCCATAGCCTTAAATTCCTTGCATGTCTTTGCAAAAGTATCAGCGTGAGGAGGGGGAGGAGGAGGAGGAGCGGGTGCAACTGGTGGTGGAGGAACATTGGCTGGACCTGCAGCGGCCCTAGCCTTTAATAACCTCCTATACCATCTTGGTATCGTTACACCCTCCGGAAGGTTAAGATCTTCAGCCATGCTGAAACGATAAAGGAAAGATTCAAAATGGAGAATTTGAAAGATAAAGATATATGGCCATTGGGGATTATGTTTTTCAAAATAACTTTACTTTTGAAAATACTTCCTTTTAAAACCTTTTTGAAAATAGTTTTCAAAAACTTCTATCTAATCTGGTAACCTTCAGCTCTGATACCAAGTGTAACACCCCACCTCCGTTAAGGTCACTCACAAAGGGAAAGCCTTAACTTTGGTGGAGCATTTTAGTAAAAAGAACAGAAACTTACAAGACAGATAAAACAGTACTTAAAAAATTTATAACTTTATTACAACAGAAACCGAAATAAGCTTGGTTAAATCCTTTCAAATCACAATATCAGAATTCAAGTACAAAATATCAGTCTTGTACAAAAGCCTTCAGAATGCATAGTTTAAAATCATAATCCCCAAAGAAGAAGACAAGCCATACTTTAAGCACTTCAAGGAGAAGAAATTTGGATCAAGCTAGAGTATTCCCTTCTACAAAACCTGGGGAGGAAACGGAAGAAAGGAGGCGAAACAACAAGGGTCAGACAAAAAGTCTGGAAAGTCTAGTGATTTTCAGTTATGAACAGATAATAATAACATGACATGAAAATAAAACTGGATGAGAGATAACTGTAACAGGTGTAGCAGATATAACAGAAGAATAGAATGATATAAGCTATTGCTTTACACTTCTCTGCACTAATACTAGTATAACAGAATTAGGTGTCACACTAATGTCTAAAACTGAAACAGAAACGGGTACAGAATAATTTCCACAGAAGAGAATGATAGTAATGGGCCTTTACCACCCCAACAGAAACATTCAGATTAATCCCTACGGGAACAGAATGTAGAATTAGGTGTACACTAGTAATTGGGTCTTTACCACCCGAACAGACTGTACCATGCAGAAAACAGACAGGTGTTACCACCCAACAGAAACAGACGGTACCAACAGAAACAGACAGAACTTAGTGTACCCTAAAACCCTACCCCAAGCGATCAGCTCCCTAAACATAAATACCCTGTGTCGGCCCCACAGTAGGGTGTATCACTCCCTAAAGTGACAACCAATTGGCACAGACCTATTTACAGATGTCACTGCGTCTTACATCCACAGAGGCAGGCCGGGATCCATGCACGCACATGACACGGTTGGAACGCACCATCAACACCCCTCGCCATTATCAGAATGAACCACTTATAATTAGTTCAGTAAGCGTGCCCGGACCCTACCTACTGTTGGGTCAAAGTTTTGATACCAGAAAGGGTTACTGACTAATATGGGTTCCAAACAACAGATGACACAAGTTATTCCCCTCCTAACCTTGTGTCCCCAGACTAACAGATTTCAGATTAACTTGTTTACAAGTTTCAGACATACAGAATTCAGATCAACTAGTTCACAGATCAGATAAGTTTTCAGACTAACGGATCAGATATACGGAATTAACAGATTTACAGATTTGTCTAACTTTGCAATTGGGCCTACAGATTCACGGAACAGATTAATTAAATTCATCAGTCTAGTGGGTTTAATCCTATCCGCCCAACACGTTTTAGACATTATATTTATCTTAGATTTTCATTAATTAAATATTAATGCCCAAACCTCTCACATTAGACTGACAGTTTGCGGCTACTGGTTAGGCCGGTTGGTTCCGGGCAGATTTCTGCCGCAAACTGAGTCTAACCTCGGGTTTCAAGCACGTTATGACTAACTTCTCACATTAGAACCTATTGTTTGTGGCCACTGGATGTGCCGGGTGGTTCCGGGCAGAATTACGCCTCAAACTCATTCTAACCTCGAGTTAGCCATGTTTATCTTTGCGGCCAATTAATTAATAATTTACCATTTATGCCCACGCCTAATATACATGTCAATTATTCATAGCTAATTCAGATTATGTCAATAACAGACTGAATATATCATCTTAACAGATATAGCAGATAACAGATTTTCGCAGATTAGGCGACTTAACGGATTCAGCAGATTAAGTAAACTAGCAGATTTAGCAGATAACAGATTAGGCATCTCAACAGATTTAGCAGTTTAGGCATCTCAACAGATTTAGTTTAGCAGATTTGGCATTTTCAGCCAACTTAGCAGATGACAGATTTGGCAGATGAACAGATCTAGCAGACTAGGTAGTAGAGCAGAACTAGCAGATTAAACAATGTAACAGAACTAGCAGATTAGGCAATATAACATAACTAGCAGATTAGGCAAATATAGAAGAACTAGCAAATTTGGCAAATATAGAAGATTTAATCATTCCTTAAAGTTTCACAAACATATCTTGCCTAATTATAAATTTGGCCTAAGTTTGCATGCCTAAATAGTTTTCATGATTCACACTATGATCATATACCCCACGTTTGCATTGAATTTACATGTCACAGATTATGGTCATAATTTACATGTCCCAATTTAGTTCGACTTGCTTAGTACAAAAGATTCACATATAAATTATACCAAATATAGCCATCGATTTCAATGCATGTCATATATTCAAAAATCTCCTACTTAGGTGTTATTCACATTTGATAGTTATCAAATCTTAATATAGATCTTCACACCTAAGTCATAATCTCTTTCAAATCATGAATTGTTATATAAACAATATGCCCAACAATCTAGTTATAACAGATCTTAATTCAAAATATGCGTTATGTCCAATGTCTCAAGTCACATGTTAACATACCATGGTTCCTCTTCTTCCAATTCACAGAATATGCATAGATCTAAATCTACTTTACAACCTATGTCCTTTGTAAAGGCCCGCAAATCCGTGCTATCTGAGTTGACTAAAACACCACACGTCCAACCCAAATTTCACAGAAATACGAATCATTTTTAGAAAGAAGTTAGAGGATGAGAAATAGAAAGAAAGAAATATTAGAATAGAAGAAAAACGAAGATCACAAACTCACAGCGGAACGAATAAAATATATTATATAACATAACTTTTGAAATACAAATCAGTAACTTTATATACATACCATCATCAGAGCACAACAGTCATTTCTGGAACAGTTATAAACACCTGTTTCCAGATACAACATAGTACACAGCGGAAATACGATAATCTACAGCTAACTGGTGAAGCCTCCTGCTTCCAGCTCCTCCAATTTAATCTGTGAAATCACGACCACTTGACTGCCCGTACAAATTTGGGCACCCAAGAGTTTAGGGAAAACAAAACAAAATAAACTCTGGGTCAGTCATGGGAATGGTGTGAGTAAACTCAAATCATTGGTTTAACCTTTAAAATCCTTTCAAAAGAAAAGATAATAGTAAGACCAACCCACACATAAAACATGGACGGTTTTTACCTTACTATAACCCAAAACACTTTGATACGAAAATCCAGTGATATTATAGTAATGTCTACATCAAGTAAATAACCAAATAGCAGAACGCTTGCATCTCACGCTCCACATATATAGTATAAAATCAAAAACCGCATGGCGCTTATTGGAGATTGGATTTCCAACATGACAAGGTATGGAACCACCTTCCGACTGTGTATCTCTAGAGAGGAATACACTGGGTTCAACAAGAACATCTTGTAACCCGGCCCACACATGACCGACCACTCATTTCTCTTGAGCGTATCGAATGTATATCACCAACGGCTGGGATCAGCAACCGCCTCCCGACTGGGACAGCATCGAATAGAATAAGAAATTAAATGAACCTCTAGATAGGTGATTATACATCCTAATGGGTGCGACCCACATAGCCATGCTGCCTGCCCGATTTTTGTCCTTTCCTGGTTGTTGAGGCCTGAGGCTACGAATACTTACCATTCATTGATAGCACAATCACTTTGAATGCCACATTGTCAGATCCGTTAATCACTAGTTGAGTTTGCACAAATATTCTGGATGTTATGCTAAGGGAATAAATCCGTTGCAACCATATATATTTATACAGACCAACCCATTTGATCATGGAAATACTTTGTCAGACATTCGTCCATTTACGTTCGTTCTGGGATTGAACGAAACCGAAGGCACTATTTCTATTTAATAGAAAGATTCCTTTCACTTTACTCCATCTTCAATATATTCAGCATACTTGGTTCGCAACGCTTATGCCGATACGGAGTGGTTCTTCGGATAATAATCCAACCGGTCTCTCCATATTGACAACGATGGTCAAAAACTTCGATAGTCTGTGATTTAACTATCGAATAAAAACAAGTGTTCATCCAAACATATCAAACAAATCACTGGGCTCTTTAATTAATATTTCATTAATTAAATCTCTTCTCCATTTCCTTATCAATATTTGTTAACCAAATATTTACAAGTATCGCCTCCTTTTATTTTCTATAGTTAGAAAATATTTTCGATTTTAATTGGAAAACATTCCAATCACTTATCTCTTCCACGAACTCATTTAGTTCTATACGTAGAAACATTTGTTATTTTATTTCCAAGTTTACATTTATTTGGGTTAAAACGGATGTTGTGTAAGACATCGTTACGACAACCCAAATATATACATTCAACTAAATCTCTTTAAACGTTGATCTTCGAGACTGAGTTTTGCTATTTATCGGTTGTTAATGAAACCAATCAAGTTGGGGTATAATTACCTCTCAGACCTTGACTGGATAACATTCATAACGTCAAAACAGACAAGACTACTTACTCGAAAAATCTACTATACAAACCAATTATCTATTTTTAAAACACGTATACATTTCCCTTGTTATTTTTAACAAATCTAAGTTATAGTTTTCCTTCTTGTTTCAAATATCCTATTTAAATTTGTTTCATTATCTAATTCTCTATATATATCGATATATGGATTTCTAGTTATCAAATTTTCTTAAAAATATTCTAACTCCTTAAATTTTCGGAAAAATTCGCCATAACCTCTCCTGTATCGGGAGCATCGGGAAATTTCAAATAGCTTCCCGGTAACTTCTCATCTCAAAAAGAAAAAGAAAAAGCCAAGCGGCTTGCCGATACGGCGCATAAAATCTCATATATGAATTAAACATGTACCTTATTGTCGAGCACACTAATTATATACCTTCATCACTTTATCCCATAACTGTCTCCGGTATATCTATACCTGTACAATTCATTTCAACTTCATACACTCATTTTGACTCAATTCGTAAAAGTAACTCTTTAACTAACTCTTTGCCCATTTCGCTTGTATATATGAATATAACACGTTTCAAATATATTTCAACTTACTTATCAACTAATTGAATTCAAATTTTAATTTTAGTTCTATATTCGATTTCAAATAGATGTTTACAATTCAAAAATTCAATTTTTAAAGTTCGACTTCAATTCACCACTCGATTAACTAATTCTTCTTTGATTTAGTTAATTCTATTCAATAATCAAAAATATGATTATTGTTTCAAAAAAATCACTTTTCTTACTTCACTTGAGTCCACCTTTATGTTCTAACTCAAGACCAGGTTTTTAAATGGAAATTCGGATTTTTATTTGCTTAAAAATCCCTATATTTATTATATAAAATCCATTATGGTTTTAATGGTTTTTGGCACTGCACTTTTAAAAAATTGATTTTGACATAACTCAAAATCTATTCAACGAAATCCAGATTTTTCTCTTCCATCAGAAAACTATTATTCAACCGGTCCTGACGTTTCTTGTTTCAAAGAATTCCGACTTCAATCGAGTTCTGTATACTCAATTGAAGTTCGAGTCACCAATTTACGAACTGTAGCACTGCGGCGAGTTCGTTTTAATTATATTTATATATATAAAAACTTTTAAACTTCGTTAAAATGAATCCAACTCCATTTTAACTCTATTTGAATTTCTTGATTCAAATTCCAATCTCGCTTTTATTTGAATTCTATATTCAAATTCCAATTCCTTTTCTATTTGAATTCTATGTTCAAATTCTATTTCCTTTTCTATTTGAATTCTAAATTCAAATTTCCATTTCCTATTCTATTATTCAAATTCTATATTTAAATTTTCTTTATTCAACTCCCATTTAAATTCCTATATTCAAATTCTATAGTTGAATTTCCTTTTCTATTTTATATTCAAATTCAATACTTGAATTTCTATTTCAATTCCATATTCAAATTCAATACTTGAAATTCCATTTGAATTCTATTATTCAATTTCTATACTTGAAATTCCATTTGAATTCTATTATTCAATTTCTATTTCAATTCTGCTTTGAAATTCTATATTTCAAATTCAATTCAATTCTTCTTTGAAATTCAATATTTCAAATTCAATTCAATTCTTCTTTGAAATTCAATATTTCAAATTCAATTCAATTCTTCTTTGAAATTCAATATTTCAAATTCATTTATTCAAATTCCTTTATTCCTCTATTCACATTCCTTTATTCACATTCCTTTATTCACATTCCTTTATTCACATTCCTTTATGAATTCCTATATTCAAAATTCTATTTCAAATTCTTTTATTCAAATCCCATTTGATTTCCTCTTTGACTTTTCTTTATTCAAATTCTATATTTGAATTTCATTATTCAATTTCATTTTCAATTCTATTTGGATCTATTTGAATTTTCTATATTCAAATTTCAAATTCAATTCTATTTGAATCTTCTATATTCAAATTTCAAATTTCAATTCTATTTTAGAAAAATAGAATTTCCTTTCTAATTCTCAAATATCCTTTTTCATGATATTTTTAAATATCATTAATTAAGCCCAGTGATATTTAAACACACAAAGCAACCAATTATTTATTTTTCTAACACATCATATATAACAATATATATGCAAACTAATAAACAAACAGATAATATATTTTTGAGGAATCCAGTTGGATTCCTCCAACCTGTTTTCCTGCATCCACAGATGTTAGCACATAAATAATACCCATTCTGCTTCGTGGCAGAATATCGTGGTATAGAAGGTCATCCACTAATCGTAGCGTGGGGCGTATAGGGTAATCATCCGCTATGAAACTGCGGGCATCCGCTAATGAGACTGCGGGAATCCAACCAATCAATCAACCCAATATATATATAATAGCCTAAATAACTAATATATATTTAAAGCAATCAGAAAGCATTCAACAAACAACAAACAATTATTTTTAACAAATAAAAAAAATTCTATTCTAACAGGTGAGTGAGATTTACTCACCTTGAATTTTTTTCTGAATTTCCTGTTCAATTCCAATATCGACTTGGCTTGTTTCTACTGAATTCATCTTGAATGCATTTATTCGACCCTACGAAGATTTTATTTTTAGTTAACGATTTACTATTATTTATCCTTAACATAAATAAATTAATTAGCTTAATAAAAATTCACTTCCATCGAATACCTTATCGCTTTGCCAAATCCCAAACATCCCCAAAACTGCATCAGCCCAAATAACTGCATCAACTCGCTTTGGCATTTTTATCGAACACGTTGCAGACAACTACCATCTGCTTTCACCATCCACCCGAAGATCAAACCAATATTGCAGCTAATACCTTACGGTCAACACACGCCACAACAGATCGAACTACCCAGCAGCAGCTTCACCTGCAGCTTCATCCAGACTTACACAAACCAATCTCCTAACTTCCCTTAGCAGCAACGCTGCTTAAAACGCTCCACTAACTCGCCAACTGTCACAACCAATTCAAACTCCAGCGTTCCCATTGTAGATCGACTCCCACTCATGTTGACCCAATCGCACCCTCTATTTATCACAACGCATCAAATCCCATCCCCAAAATCAAATTGCGGTGACCTCCATCACCGTGGGTTCCAGCTTAAATCCGAAGTCGCCCCCTTCCGCAAGTCTCACAAACCTTCGACATTGGATCCCCTCCGAACCATTGTTGCGCCGCCTCCATTCATTCGCGAGTGCCAGGGTGTTGAGCTCCAGTAGCCTCGCGGTGTTCTATCACGAATTCGATCACCTCTTCTCCCTTTTTTTTATAAATCGGAGGAATCGATTTCGCAAATGCCAGAAGAAAGGAACGGAAGGAATTGGTTTTTAGAATGGAAAGGAATACGGAAGCTAGGGTGGTTTATATAAGAGCGAAGGGTAGCAATTGTACCACAACCATTAAAATTATGCTCCCAAGATTTTGAAGTGGGAAGACAGAAATTTCAGCTCGAGGAGACAGAGGTACGAAGGCCTTTAAATTTTTGTTTGCTTGATAATGAAGGTCAGAGACAATTTTTACAGCTGAAATGAAAATATAGGTTTGCGCATTTTAGTTTTAGGGTGGCAAATAGGTTGGCTGATGAGATTTTGAAGTGATTTAATTAATAACCAAAATATCTCGTGGTCCTCCACACTAAATTCTAAACCGCTATTTAACCGTAATGACAGATATTTCTACCGTGATTTGGTATCCTAGACTCAACGGAGTGGGTTCTAAAATTAAATTCGCCTATATAAAGAAGATAACTAATTTAAATTGACGATTAATAATAAGTTCAATTGACATACATTGATTTCAAACAATTTAGTTCATTGAAAATAAACAATTATTATCACTCTAATTTGATACAGAATTTATATCAATTGACTGAATTGTTTCGACTCAATTTTGACTCAACATTCAATTACTTAACATCCTTGTATTACGATAATTATATCGATAATTCAAACATAATCGATTTAATTTATCAGCCCAATATTTAAAATAATATTAAATATTCAAAATAAATCGACTAGAAAATCTGGGTCGTTACATTCTTTCCCCCTTAAAATAAATTTCGTCCTCGAAATTGTTAAGGTAGGAAAAATGATACAAACTCATTACTTTTCAACACTCAATTATAGTTGAACTCAACTCTTCGTATTTCTACAACTTTTAGTTATACCCAAAACTTTTGGTTTCTATTTACGTTACTCATCATATATACTTATGTTCATATGATCTAAAATGATTCCCGACCCATATATTCACATTCCATTTATATTTCCTTCATATGCATTCAATCTCATTCAAATTGATTTTAATTCAATTTATTCACTTCGGTCCATTTAACTTACTTAAGTTAAATTTAATTTCAATCCTTCAAATCCCTGGGTTCTTATTTCAAATAATATAAATATATACATATATTTACATCCATTTCAAATTCAAAACATTTGAATTTTCAAACAAATTTCCAACAAAAACTTTTTCTAAGGTAGCAATCCACCACTTAGAAACTCAAAAATGAACACTGATGATGTTGCAATCATCATCAGAATTATTTCCCAGCCACTGAAGTGAGTTCAGCGCTTTATTATTTCTAAATCCATCTAAAATGATTTTCTTTCAAATCCTTCTAAAACAAAGCTATATTACTTTAATATACTTTGAAAAATATTTTCAAACTTCCCAGGATTTAAATTCCAATTCTGGTTTGAATTTAATTCCAATTCATCCCATTTGTATATATTTCATTCATATACAAATTTTATTTGGTTATAATTACCCATTCCAATTTTATAATCTCATTGGATTATAATCCTAACAATCAACACATCCATATAATATAATAATTTCAAAAAATTATTCCTTCTATATAAAAATAGAAATTTGGGTAAAATTATTTCATTTACCTTCTTTAAAACAATACTGTGTCGAGTTTCTCTGTTTAAGTGTTTAGAAATTCCTATCGACTTCGTGGCATCCCACGATTCGACCAGAATTCATAAACCACTCAACAGACTAGCCAACACAATATAAAACAATTTTTATATTAATAACAAATACGCGCTCTCGTATTATACACTCAACTCATTCGAGGGCACTGCTGACCCTATCTCTAATGAGCACATACCACACAAGCCTAGGTGTTCGCTCAACCTAAGCTCTGATACCAACTGTAAAGGCCCGCAAATCCGTGCTATCTGAGTTGACTAAAACACCACACGTCCAACCCAAATTTCACAGAAATACGAATCATTTTTAGAAAGAAGTTAGAGGATGAGAAATAGAAAGAAAGAAATATTAGAATAGAAGAAAAACGAAGATCACAAACTCACAGCGGAACGAATAAAATATATTATATAACATAACTTTTGAAATACAAATCAGTAACTTTATATACATACCATCATCAGAGCACAACAGTCATTTCTGGAACAGTTATAAACACCTGTTTCCAGATACAACATAGTACACAGCGGAAATACGATAATCTACAGCTAACTGGTGAAGCCTCCTGCTTCCAGCTCCTCCAATTTAATCTGTGAAATCCCGACCACTTGACTGCCCGTACAAATTTGGGCACCCAAGAGTTTAGGGAAAACAAAACAAAATAAACTCTGGGTCAGTCATGGGAATGGTGTGAGTAAACTCAAATCATTGGTTTAACCTTTAAAATCCTTTCAAAAGAAAAGATAATAGTAAGACCAACCCACACATAAAACATGGACGGTTTTTACCTTACTATAACCCAAAACACTTTGATACGAAAATCCAGTGATATTATAGTAATGTCTACATCAAGTAAATAACCAAATAGCAGAACGCTTGCATCTCACGCTCCACATATATAGTATAAAATCAAAAACCGCATGGCGCTTATTGGAGATTGGATTTCCAACATGACAAGGTATGGAACCACCTTCCGACTGTGTATCTCTAGAGAGGAATACACTGGGTTCAACAAGAACATCTTGTAACCCGGCCCACACATGACCGACCACTCATTTCGCTTGAGCGTATCGAATGTATATCACCAACGGCTGGGATCAGCAACCGCCTCCCGACTGGGACAGCATCGAATAGAATAAGAAATTAAATGAACCTCTAGATAGGTGATTATACATCCTAATGGGTGCGACCCACATAGCCATGCTGCCTGCCCGATTTTTGTCCTTTCCTGGTTGTTGAGGCCTGAGGCTACGAATACTTACCATTCATTGATAGCACAATCACTTTGAATGCCACATTGTCAGATCCGTTAATCACTAGTTGAGTTTGCACAAATATTCTGGATGTTATGCTAAGGGAATAAATCCGTTGCAACCATATATATTTATACAGACCAACCCATTTGATCATGGAAATACTTTGTCAGACATTCGTCCATTTACGTTCGTTCTGGGATTGAACGAAACCGAAGGCACTCTTTCTATTTAATAGAAAGATTCCTTTCACTTTACTCCATCTTCAATATATTCAGCATACTTGGTTCGCAACGCTTATGCCGATACGGAGTGGTTCTTCGGATAATAATCCAACCGGTCTCTCCATATTGACAACGATGGTCAAAAACTTCGATAGTCTGTGATTTAACTATCGAATAAAAACAAGTGTTCATCCAAACATATCAAACAAATCACTGGGCTCTTTAATTAATATTTCATTAATTAAATCTCTTCTCCATTTCCTTATCAATATTTGTTAACCAAATATTTACAAGTATCGCCTCCTTTTATTTTCTATAGTTAGAAAATATTTTCGATTTTAATTGGAAAACATTCCAATCACTTATCTCTTCCACGAACTCATTTAGTTCTATACGTAGAAACATTTGTTATTTTATTTCCAAGTTTACATTTATTTGGGTTAAAACGGATGTTGTGTAAGACATCGTTATGACAACCCAAATATATACATTCAACTAAATCTCTTTAAACGTTGATCTTCGAGACTGAGTTTTGCTATTTATCGGTTGTTAATGAAACCAATCAAGTTGGGGTATAATTACCTCTCAGACCTTGACTGGATAACATTCATAACGTCAAAACAGACAAGACTACTTACTCGAAAAATCTACTATACAAACCAATTATCTATTTTTAAAACACGTATACATTTCCCTTGTTATTTTTAACAAATCTAAGTTATAGTTTTCCTTCTTGTTTCAAATATCCTATTTAAATTTGTTTCATTATCTAATTCTCTATATATATCGATATATGGATTTCTAGTTATCAAATTTTCTTAAAAATATTCTAACTCCTTAAATTTTCGGAAAAATTCGCCATAACCTCTCCTGTATCGGGAGCATCGGGAAATTTCAAATAGCTTCCCGGTAACTTCTCATCTCAAAAAGAAAAAGAAAAAGCCAAGCGGCTTGCCGATACGGCGCATAAAATCTCATATATGAATTAAACATGTACCTTATTGTCGAGCACACTAATTATATACCTTCATCACTTTATCCCATAACTGTCTCCGGTATATCTATACCTGTACAATTCATTTCAACTTCATACACTCATTTTGACTCAATTCGTAAAAGTAACTCTTTAACTAACTCTTTGCCCATTTCGCTTGTATATATGAATATAACACGTTTCAAATATATTTCAACTTACTTATCAACTAATTGAATTCAAATTTTAATTTTAGTTCTATATTCGATTTCAAATAGATGTTTACAATTCAAAAATTCAATTTTTAAAGTTCGACTTCAATTCACCACTCGATTAACTAATTCTTCTTTGATTTAGTTAATTCTATTCAATAATCAAAAATATGATTATTGTTTCAAAAAAATCACTTTTCTTACTTCACTTGAGTCCACCTTTATGTTCTAACTCAAGACCAGGTTTTTAAATGGAAATTCGGATTTTTATTTGCTTAAAAATCCCTATATTTATTATATAAAATCCATTATGGTTTTAATGGTTTTTGGCACTGCACTTTTAAAAAATTGATTTTGACATAACTCAAAATCTATTCAACGAAATCCAGATTTTTCTCTTCCATCAGAAAACTATTATTCAACCGGTCCTGACGTTTCTTGTTTCAAAGAATTCCGACTTCAATCGAGTTCTGTATACTCAATTGAAGTTCGAGTCACCAATTTACGAACTGTAGCACTGCGGCGAGTTCGTTTTAATTATATTTATATATATAAAAACTTTTAAACTTCGTTAAAATGAATCCAACTCCATTTTAACTCTATTTGAATTTCTTGATTCAAATTCCAATCTCGCTTTTATTTGAATTCTATATTCAAATTCCAATTCCTTTTCTATTTGAATTCTATGTTCAAATTCTATTTCCTTTTCTATTTGAATTCTAAATTCAAATTTCCATTTCCTATTCTATTATTCAAATTCTATATTTAAATTTTCTTTATTCAACTCCCATTTAAATTCCTATATTCAAATTCTATAGTTGAATTTCCTTTTCTATTTTATATTCAAATTCAATACTTGAATTTCTATTTCAATTCCATATTCAAATTCAATACTTGAAATTCCATTTGAATTCTATTATTCAATTTCTATACTTGAAATTCCATTTGAATTCTATTATTCAATTTCTATTTCAATTCTGCTTTGAAATTCTATATTTCAAATTCAATTCAATTCTTCTTTGAAATTCAATATTTCAAATTCAATTCAATTCTTCTTTGAAATTCAATATTTCAAATTCAATTCAATTCTTCTTTGAAATTCAATATTTCAAATTCATTTATTCAAATTCCTTTATTCCTCTATTCACATTCCTTTATTCACATTCCTTTATTCACATTCCTTTATGAATTCCTATATTCAAAATTCTATTTCAAATTCTTTTATTCAAATCCCATTTGATTTCCTCTTTGACTTTTCTTTATTCAAATTCTATATTTGAATTTCATTATTCAATTTCATTTTCAATTCTATTTGGATCTATTTGAATTTTCTATATTCAAATTTCAAATTCAATTCTATTTGAATCTTCTATATTCAAATTTCAAATTTCAATTCTATTTTAGAAAAATAGAATTTCCTTTCTAATTCTCAAATATCCTTTTTCATGATATTTTTAAATATCATTAATTAAGCCCAGTGATATTTAAACACACAAAGCAACCAATTATTTATTTTTCTAACACATCATATATAACAATATATATGCAAACTAATAAACAAACAGATAATATATTTTTGAGGAATCCAGTTGGATTCCTCCAACCTGTTTTCCTGCATCCACAGATGTTAGCACATAAATAATACCCATTCTGCTTCGTGGCAGAATATCGTGGTATAGAAGGTCATCCACTAATCGTAGCGTGGGGCGTATAGGGTAATCATCCGCTATGAAACTGCGGGCATCCGCTAATGAGACTGCGGGAATCCAACCAATCAATCAACCCAATATATATATAATAGCCTAAATAACTAATATATATTTAAAGCAATCAGAAAGCATTCAACAAACAACAAACAATTATTTTTAACAAATAAAAAAAATTCTATTTTAACAGGTGAGTGAGATTTACTCACCTTGAACTTTTTTCTGAATTTCCTGTTCAATTCCAATATCGACTTGGCTTGTTTCTACTGAATTCATCTTGAATGCATTTATTCGACCCTACGAAGATTTTATTTTTAGTTATCGATTTACTATTATTTATCCTTAACATAAATAAATTAATTAGCTTAATAAAAATTCACTTCCATCGAATACCTTATCGCTTTGCCAAATCCCAAACATCCCCAAAACTGTATCAGCCCAAATAACTGCATCAACTCGCTTTGGCATTTTTATCGAACACGTTGCAGACAACTACCATCTGCTTTCACCATCCACCCGAAGATCAAACCAATATTGCAGCTAATACCTTACGGTCAACACACGCCACAACAGATCGAACTACCCAGCAGCAGCTTCACCTGCAGCTTCATCCAGACTTACACAAACCAATCTCCTAACTTCCCTTAGCAGCAACGCTGCTTAAAACGCTCCACTAACTCGCCAACTGTCACAACCAATTCAAACTCCAGCGTTCCCATTGTAGATCGACTCCCACTCATGTTGACCCAATCGCACCCTCTATTTATCACAACGCATCAAATCCCATCCCCAAAATCAAATTGCGGTGACCTCCATCACCGTGGGTTCCAGCTTAAATCCGAAGTCGCCCCCTTCCGCAAGTCTCACAAACCTTCGACATTGGATCCCCTCCGAACCATTGTTGCGCCGCCTCCATTCATTCGCGAGTGCCAGGGTGTTGAGCTCCAGTAGCCTCGCGGTGTTCTATCACGAATTCGATCACCTCTTCTCCCTTTTTTTTTATAAATCGGAGGAATCGATTTCGCAAATGCCAGAAGAAAGGAACGGAAGGAATTGGTTTTTAGAATGGAAAGGAATACGGAAGCTAGGGTGGTTTATATAAGAGCGAAGGGTAGCAATTGTACCACAACCATTAAAATTATGCTCCCAAGATTTTGAAGTGGGAAGACAGAAATTTCAGCTCGAGGAGACAGAGGTACGAAGGCCTTTAAATTTTTGTTTGCTTGATAATGAAGGTCAGAGACAATTTTTACAGCTGAAATGAAAATATAGGTTTGCGCATTTTAGTTTTAGGGTGGCAAATAGGTTGGCTGATGAGATTTTGAAGTGATTTAATTAATAACCAAAATATCTCGTGGTCCTCCACACTAAATTCTAAACCGCTATTTAACCGTAACGACAGATATTTCTACCGTGATTTGGTATCCTAGACTCAACGGAGTGGGTTCTAAAATTAAATTCGCCTATATAAAGAAGATAACTAATTTAAATTGACGATTAATAATAAGTTCAATTGACATACATTGATTTCAAACAATTTAGTTCATTGAAAATAAACAATTATTATCACTCTAATTTGATACAGAATTTATATCAATTGACTGAATTGTTTCGACTCAATTTTGACTCAACATTCAATTACTTAACATCCTTGTATTACGATAATTATATCGATAATTCAAACATAATCGATTTAATTTATCAGCCCAATATTTAAAATAATATTAAATATTCAAAATAAATCGACTAGAAAATCTGGGTCGTTACATTCTTTCCCCCTTAAAATAAATTTCGTCCTCGAAATTGTTAAGGTAGGAAAAATGATACAAACTCATTACTTTTCAACACTCAATTATAGTTGAACTCAACTCTTCATATTTCTACAACTTTTAGTTATACCCAAAACTTTTGGTTTCTATTTACGTTACTCATCATATATACTTATGTTCATATGATCTAAAATGATTCCCGACCCATATATTCACATTCCATTTATATTTCCTTCATATGCATTCAATCTCATTCAAATTGATTTTAATTCAATTTATTCACTTCGGTCCATTTAACTTACTTAAGTTAAATTTAATTTCAATCCTTCAAATCCCTGGGTTCTTATTTCAAATAATATAAATATATACATATATTTACATCCATTTCAAATTCAAAACATTTGAATTTTCAAACAAATTTCCAACAAAAACTTTTTCTAAGGTAGCAATCCACCACTTAGAAACTCAAAAATGAACACTGATGATGTTGCAATCATCATCAGAATTATTTCCCAGCCACTGAAGTGAGTTCAGCGCTTTATTATTTCTAAATCCATCTAAAATGATTTTCTTTCAAATCCTTCTAAAACAAAGCTATATTACTTTAATATACTTTGAAAAATATTTTCAAACTTCCCAGGATTTAAATTCCAATTCTGGTTTGAATTTAATTCCAATTCATCCCATTTGTATATATTTCATTCATATACAAATTTTATTTGGTTATAATTACCCATTCCAATTTTATAATCTCATTGGATTATAATCCTAACAATCAACACATCCATATAATATAATAATTTCAAAAAATTATTCCTTCTATATAAAAATAGAAATTTGGGTAAAATTATTTCATTTACCCTCTTTAAAACAATACTGTGTCGAGTTTCTCTGTTTAAGTGTTTAGAAATTCCTATCGACTTCGTGGCATCCCACGATTCGACCAGAATTCATAAACCACTCAACAGACTATCCAACACAATATAAAACAATTTTTATATTAATAACAAATACGCGCTCTCGTATTATACACTCAACTCATTCGAGGGCACTGCTGACCCTATCTCTAATGAGCACATACCACACAAGCCTAGGTGTTCGCTCAACCTAAGCTCTGATACCAACTGTAAAGGCCCGCAAATCCGTGCTATCTGAGTTGACTAAAACACCACACGTCCAACCCAAATTTCACAGAAATACGAATCATTTTTAGAAAGAAGTTAGAGGATGAGAAATAGAAAGAAAGAAATATTAGAATAGAAGAAAAACGAAGATCACAAACTCACAGCGGAACGAATAAAATATATTATATAACATAACTTTTGAAATACAAATCAGTAACTTTATATACATACCATCATCAGAGCACAACAGTCATTTCTGGAACAGTTATAAACACCTGTTTCCAGATACAACATAGTACACAGCGGAAATACGATAATCTACAGCTAACTGGTGAAGCCTCCTGCTTCCAGCTCCTCCAATTTAATCTGTGAAATCCCGACCACTTGACTGCCCGTACAAATTTGGGCACCCAAGAGTTTAGGGAAAACAAAACAAAATAAACTCTGGGTCAGTCATGGGAATGGTGTGAGTAAACTCAAATCATTGGTTTAACCTTTAAAATCCTTTCAAAAGAAAAGATAATAGTAAGACCAACCCACACATAAAACATGGACGGTTTTTACCTTACTATAACCCAAAACACTTTGATACGAAAATCCAGTGATATTATAGTAATGTCTACATCAAGTAAATAACCAAATAGCAGAACGCTTGCATCTCACGCTCCACATATATAGTATAAAATCAAAAACCGCATGGCGCTTATTGGAGATTGGATTTCCAACATGACAAGGTATGGAACCACCTTCCGACTGTGTATCTCTAGAGAGGAATACACTGGGTTCAACAAGAACATCTTGTAACCCGGCCCACACATGACCGACCACTCATTTCGCTTGAGCGTATCGAATGTATATCACCAACGGCTGGGATCAGCAACCGCCTCCCGACTGGGATAGCATCGAATAGAATAAGAAATTAAATGAACCTCTAGATAGGTGATTATACATCCTAATGGGTGCGACCCACATAGCCATGCTGCCTGCCCGATTTTTGTCCTTTCCTGGTTGTTGAGGCCTGAGGCTACGAATACTTACCATTCATTGATAGCACAATCACTTTGAATGCCACATTGTCAGATCCGTTAATCACTAGTTGAGTTTGCACAAATATTCTGGATGTTATGCTAAGGGAATAAATCCGTTGCAACCATATATATTTATACAGACCAACCCATTTGATCATGGAAATACTTTGTCAGACATTCGTCCATTTACGTTCGTTCTGGGATTGAACGAAACCGAAGGCACTATTTCTATTTATTAGAAAGATTCCTTTCACTTTACTCCATCTTCAATATATTCAGCATACTTGGTTCGCAACGCTTATGCCGATACGGAGTGGTTCTTCGGATAATAATCCAACCGGTCTCTCCATATTGACAACGATGGTCAAAAACTTCGATAGTCTGTGATTTAACTATCGAATAAAAACAAGTGTTCATCCAAACATATCAAACAAATCACTGGGCTCTTTAATTAATATTTCATTAATTAAATCTCTTCTCCATTTCCTTATCAATATTTGTTAACCAAATATTTACAAGTATCGCCTCCTTTTATTTTCTATAGTTAGAAAATATTTTCGATTTTAATTGGAAAACATTCCAATCACTTATCTCTTCCACGAACTCATTTAGTTCTATACGTAGAAACATTTGTTATTTTATTTCCAAGTTTACATTTATTTGGGTTAAAACGGATGTTGTGTAAGACATCGTTACGACAACCCAAATATATACATTCAACTAAATCTCTTTAAACGTTGATCTTCGAGACTGAGTTTTGCTATTTATCGGTTGTTAATGAAACCAATCAAGTTGGGGTATAATTACCTCTCAGACCTTGACCGAATAACATTAATAACGTCAAAACAGACAAGACTACTTACTCGAAAAATCAATACTATACAAACCAATTATCTATTTTTAAAACACATATACATTTCCCTTGTTATTTTTAACAAATCTAAGTTATAGTTTTCCTTCTTGTTTAAAATATCATATTTAAATTTGTTTCATTATCTAATTCTCTATATATATCGATATATGGATTTCTAGTTATCAAATTTTCTTAGAAATATTCTAACTCCTTAAATTTTCGGAAAAATTCGCCATAACCTCCTCTGTATCGGGAGCATCGGGAAATTTCAAATAGCTTCCCGGTAACTTCTCATCTCAAAAAGAAAAAGAAAAAGCCAAGCGGCTTGCCGATACGGCGCAGAAAATCTCATATATGAATTAAACATGTACCTTATTGTCGAGCACACTAATTATATACCTTCATCACTTTATCCCATAACTGTCTCCGGTATATCTATACCTGTACAATTCATTTCAACTTCATACACTCGTTTTGACTCAATTCGTTAAAGTAACTCTTTAACTAACTCTTTGCCCATTTCGCTTGTATATATGAATATAACACGTTTCAAATATATTTCAACTTACTTATCAACTAATTGAATTCAAATTTTAATTTTAGTTCTATATTCGATTTCAAATAGATGTTTACAATTCAAAAATTCAATTTTTAAAGTTCGACTTCAATTCACCACTCGATTAACTAATTCTTCTTTGATTTAGTTAATTCTATTCAATAATCAAAAATATGATTATTGTTTCAAAAAAATCACTTTTCTTACTTCACTTGAGTCCACCTTTATGTTCTAACTCAAGACCAGGTTTTTAAATGGAAATTCAGATTTTTATTTGCTTAAAAATCCCTATATTTATTATATAAAATCCATTATGGTTTTAATGGTTTCTGGCGCTGCACTTTTAAAAATTTGATTTTGACATAACTCAAAATCTATTCAACGAAATCCAGAGTTTTCTCTACCATCAGAAAACTATTATTCAACCGGTCCTGACGTTTCTTGTTTCAAAGAATTCCGACTTCAATCGAGTTCTGTATACTCAGTTGAAGTTCGAGTCGCCAATTTACGAACTGTAGCACTGCGGCGAGTTCGTTTTAATTATATATATATATATATATATAAACTTTTAAACTTCGTTAAAATGAATCCAACTCCATTTTAACTCTATTTGAATTTCTTGATTCAAATTCCAATCTCGCTTTTATTTGAATTCTATATTCAAATTCCAATTCCTTTTCTATTTGAATTCTATGTTCAAATTCTATTTCCTTTTCTATTTGAATTCTAAATTCAAATTTCCATTTCCTTTTCTATTATTCAAATTCTATATTTAAATTTCCTTTATTCAACTCCCATTTAAATTCCTATATTCAAATTCTATATTTGAATTTCCTTTTCTATTTTATATTCAAATTCAATACTTGAATTTCTATTCCAATTCCATATTCAAATTCAATACTTGAAATTCCATTTGAATTCTATTATTCAATTTCTATACTTGAAATTCCATTTGAATTCTATTATTCAATTTCTATTTCAATTCTGCTTTGAAATTCTATATTTCAAATTCAATTCAATTCTTCTTTGAAATTCAATATTTCAAATTCAATTCAATTCTTCTTTGAAATTCAATATTTCAAATTCAATTCAATTCTTCTTTGAAATTCAATATTTCAAATTCAATTCAATTCTTCTTTGAAATTCAATATTTCAAATTCATTTATTCAAATTCCTTTATTCCTCTATTCACATTCCTTTATTCACATTCCTTTATGAATTCCAATATTCAAAATTCTATTTCAAATTCTTTTATTCAAATCCCTTTTGAATTCCTCTTTGACTTTTCTTTATTCAAATTCTATATTTGAATTTCATTATTCAATTTCATTTTCAATTCTATTTGGATCTATTTGAATTTTCTATATTCAAATTTCAAATTCAATTCTATTTGAATCTTCTATATTCAAATTTCAAATTTCAATTCTATTTTAGAAAAATAGAATTTCCTTTCTAATTCTCAAATATCCTTTTTCATGATATTTTAAATATCATTAATTAAGCCCAGTGATATTTAAACACACAAAGCAACCAATTATTTATTTTTCTAACACATCATATATAACAATATATATGCAAACAAATAAACAAACAAATAATATATTTTTGAGGAATCCAATTGGATTCCTCCAACCTGTTTTCCTGCATCCACAGATGTTAGCACATAAATAATACCCATTCTGCTTCGTGGAAGAATATCGTGGTATAGAAGGTCATCCACTAATCATAGCGTGGGGCGTATAGGGTAATCATCCGCTATGAAACTGCGGGCATCCGCTAATGAGACTGCGGGAATCCAACCAATCAATCAACCCAATATATATATAATAGCCTAAATAACTAATATATATTTAAAGCAATCAGAAAGCATTCAACAAACAACAAACAATTATTTTTAACAAATAAAAAAAAATTCTATTTTAACAGGTGAGTGAGATTTACTCACCTTGAATTTTTTTCTGAATTTCCTGTTCAATTCCAATATCGACTTGGCTTGTTTCTACTGAATTCATCTTGAATGCATTTATTCGACCCTACGAAGATTTTATTTTTATTTATCGATTTACTATTATTTATCCTTAACATAAATAAATTAATTACCTTAATAAAAATTCACTTCCATCGAATACCTTATCGCTTTGCCAAAACCCGAACATCCCCAAAACTGCATCAGCCCAAATAACTGCATCAACTCGCTTTGGCATTTTTATCGAACACGTTGCAGACAACTACCATCTGCTTTCACCATCCACCCGAAGATCAAACCAATATTGCAGCTAATACCTTACGGTCAACACACGCCACAATAGATCGAACTTCCCAGCAACAGCTTCACCTGCAGCTTCATCCAGACTTACACAAACCAATCTCCTAACTTCCCTTAGCAGCAACGCTGCTTAAAACGCTCCACTAACTCGCCAACTGTCACAACCAATTCAAACTCCAGCATTCCCATTGTAGATCGACTCCCACTCATGTTGACCCAATCGCACCCTCTATTTATCACAACGCATCAAATCCCATCCCCAAAATCAAATCGCGGTGACCTCCATCACCGTGGGTTCCAGCTTAAATCCGAAGTCGCCCCCTTCCGCAAGTCTCACAAACCTTCGACATTGGATCCCCTCCGAACCATTGTTGCGCCGCCTCCATTCATTCGCGAGTGCCAGGGTGTTGAGCTCCAGTAGCCTCGCGATGTTCTATCACGAACTCGATCACCTCTTCTCCTTTTTTTTTATAAATCGGAGGAATCGCTTTCGCAAATGCCAGAAGAAAGGAACGGAAGGAATTGGTTTTTAGAATGGAAAGGAATACGGAAGCTAGGGTGGTTTATATAAGAGCGAAGGGTAGCAATTGTACCACAACCATTAAAATTATGCTCCCAAGATTTTGAAGTGGGAAGACAGAAATTTCAGCTCAAGGAGACATAGGTACGAAGGCCTTTAAATTTTTGTTTGCTTGATAATGAAGGTCAAAGACAATTTTTACAGCTGAAATGAAAATATAGGTTTGCGCATTTTAGTTTTAGGGTGGCAAATAGGTTGGCTGATGAGATTTTGAAGTGATTTAATTAATAACCAAAATATCTCGTGGTCCTCCACACTAAATTCTAAACCGCAATTTAACCGTAACGACAGATATTTCTACCGTGATTTGGTATCCTAGACTCAACGGAGTGGGTTCTAAAATTAAATTCGCCTATATAAAGAAGATAACTAATTTAAATTGACGATTAATAATAAGTTCAATTGACATACATTGATTTCAAACAGTTTAATTCATTGAAAATAAACAATTATTATCACTCTAATTTGATACAGAATTTATATCAATTGACTGAATTGTTTCGCCTCAATTTTGACTCAACATTCAATTACTTAAGATCCTTGTATTACGATAATTATATCGATAATTCAAACATAATCGATTTAATTTATCAGCCCAATATTTAAAATAATATTAAATATTCAAAATAAATCGACTAGAAAATCTGGGTCGTTACATCCTTTTTTCTTAAATCAGTCACAGATTAGTCATGTCCAATTATGCCACATTCATTATTTATCCCAAACATTTTAGCGTTCGTGCGTTAATCTCTTATGAGATTGGCGCAGGCTCGTAGTAGCCTGGCTATAGAAAGAAAGAAGAAAGAGATACAGAATAAGATAGATCTAAACAGAATAGAACAGATATAATCTCAGATTCAGATTTACAATTCATGTCACAATCAGAATTAACGTTTATATCGGAAAATAACTGTACTTGCCTTGGTTGGATTAAAGAAAGAACTTTAATTATTGTAGAATCGTTGCAGAAGCTTTAATCTCTAGTTTGAATTGAGTTGCTTAGGTTGATGTTGATTAGCTTCTAGTTTTGATTCCAGCAGAGTAGCGACGCCATTTTTATTTTTATTTAGAACAGAGGTAGAGTAGAAGCAGAATAGAATTGTGTGTAGAGAAGGCTAGGTTTGGGGCTGTTTAAATAGGTTTAGGCAGACGAATCTAGGCAGAAAACAAGACCAGATACATAAGAATGCACCCAGGCCCAAAACCTGGTTCGGGGACCAGGTCGACCCCCAGGTCGACTGCCCAGTCGACCTGGTCAGGGGGGTCGACTGTCCAGTCGACCTGGTCGCGGGGGTTGACTACCCAGTCGACCTGGGTCCTGGGCGGGAAATTTCCCGCCAAGTTCGCTTCTGGGTTTGAATTCGAATTTTGAGCTGTTTTCGATTCTGAAAATTCCTGAAACTTCGGAGGGTCATATCTTCCTCATACGGACTCCGATTCTTGCAATCTCGGACTCGTTTCCCAGCTGAGACGAACGCAATGGCGCAACCCGCTTCCCTTGATTCTTATTTTATATTTTAATTACACTCAGATTTGTAATTCTTAAGTTCATAGAAAATACGGGGTGTTAATTCTCCCCTCCTTATAGGATTTCATCCCCGAAATCTTCAAGTTAAGAAGAATGTGTCCTACCATCCAACATCCATCTACTCAATCATCAATCACTGGCATCCATTGTCCTTAGAAACTTCTAATGTTGTATGAACATATGCAAAAGTGTGTGTATATGTTCCTTATCTAATGCAAAGATCAGGCGGTCCACTGATTCAGTTGACCTCCTTAATGCGAATTATGCCATTGCCATGAGTCCAACATGTATGCAATTTTCTTACTCGATACATATCATTTCTATATGTGTGCACAACCATTCAGTCATATGCAACTTCCATGTGCTGAGTCAATCATTTTGCATCCACAAAAATTGAAAATGCTCACACATCCATATGCAGTATGAGAGTGTTTTCGAGCCGATCTAGTGCCTAGTGTGTGTATATGCATCCACGAGCAACCACTAGCAAACACTTGCATCCACTTGCAACCATAAAACATAACATGTCTCAAACACATGTTTACGCCCATTAGTTTCTACCTAAAGTTCGAAGATTCGATCGATAGGATACAGTCGAATGATGGAAGCGAGTACAGAGAAAACAAAAACTTGGTTCCCATTAGACATGGGTCTTAAGTATCGGCCCCGAAGACCGAAACCAACATCAGATTGACACCTAGAGGATTATCCTCTTTAGATAATGTCAAAACTGGAAATCTTAACCTTATCAGAAATATTCAGATATTTACAGATTACTGGTGTAGATCAGATTACCAATTGATTCTTAGGAAACTAAGCATGATAAAACCCAGAATGTATGCGTCCTACTTGACGCCTAACACGAATATCTCTCAAACCCCAATCACAAACAGATGAGTCATAACCCTTATGGATTTGGGTCTACAGCGGAATCAGAAACAATACTAGTATTAAAGTGCAAAGTATCGATTACAGAATCAAAATGTCAGAATCAGAAAGAGTTTTAACTCAACAATCAGATAAGAAAATTAAACCTTCTACTTAAATTTTCTTATTTCTATCCTATCCATTCGCCTGTCCTCCAGAAGTGGGTTCTGCCCTCTGCCCTTGCCCTCGTTTCTTCGGGCAGTCCCTGGTGAAGTGTTCCATCTCACCACAGTTGAAGCAAGTGCCCTTCCTCTTTCGGCAATCCTTGTTCAGATGAGTCGAGCTCCCACAAGTAAAACACTTTTTCTCCTTCTTATCTTCAGACTCCTTATCTTTCTTTTGGGTTTCCTTTTTGGGCCATGCCTTCTTGTTCGGTGGCTCTTCCTTCTTTGCCTCTTTCTTCTCGGGTGCCTTATCAGCTTTAGCGCCTTTCTCCTCGTGCATGAGTGCCATGTATACTAGCTTCGAAAAGGTAGCCCCCATAGGGATGTGGGTCATAGCCAACCCCTGCAATGGCTCATTCAAGCCATTAACGAACCTCTAAGCCTTCTTCTCCTCCGTGTTCACCAAATCTAAGCCGAACCTTGCCAATTGGTTAAATTTGTTGACGTACTCTTTCACTGATTAATTTCCCTGCTTCAATGTCCAGAACCTTTCCATGTATAGATTCTCTTCTGCCCTTGAGAGAAACTTTGCCTCAAACCTACGTCTGAAATCCGCCCAAGAATCAACAGGACGCTCTCCATTAGTGACCTCTCACCAAAACGAGGCCTCTCCCTTCATTAACCAAGCTGTTAATTTGACTTTCCTCCCTTCTTCTACTTCAAAGATTTCTAGCAATTCTTCCACCTCCTTAAGCCAATCTCTAGCTTCCACAAATGTTTCTGACCCTTGAAAAGGTTTTCCACCCATAGCCTTAAATTCCTTGCATGTCTTTGCAAAAGTATCAGCGCGAGGAAGGGGAGGAGGAGGAGGAGCGGGTGCAACTGGTGGTGGAGGAACATTGGCTGGACCTGCAGCGGCCCTAGCCTCTAATAACCTCCTATACCATCCTGGTATCGTTACACCCTCCGGAAGTTTAAGATCTTCAGCCATGCTGAAACGAAAAAGGAAAGTTTCAAAATGGAAAATTCGAAAGATAAAGATATATGGCCATTGGGGATTATGTTTTTCAAAATAACTTTACTTTTGAAAATACTTCCTTTTAAAACCTTTTTGAAAATAGTTTTAAAAAACTTCTATCTAATCTGGTAACCTTCAGCTCTGATACCAAGTGTAACACCCCACCTCCATTAAGGTCACTCACAAAGGGAATGCCTTAACTTTGGTGGAGCATTTTAGTAAACAGAACAGAAACTTACAAGACAGATAAAACAGTACTTGAAAAATTTATAACTTTATTACAACAGAAACTGAAATAAGCTTGGTTACATCCTTTCAAATCACAATATCAGAATTCAAGTACAAAATATCAGTCTTGTACAAAAGCCTTCAGAATGCATAGTTTAAAATCATAATCCTTACAGAAGAAGACAAGCCATACTTTAAGCACTTCAAGCAGAAGAAATCTGGATCAAGCTAGAGTATTCCCTTCTACAAAACCTGGGGGGAAACGGAAGAAAGGAGGCGAAACAACAAGGGTCAGACAAAAAGTCTGGCAAGTCCAGTGATTTTCAGTTATGAACAGATAATAATAACATGACATGAAAATAAAACTGGATGAGAGATAACTGTAACAGGTGTAGCAGATATAACATAAGAACAGAATGATATAAGCTATTGCTTTACACTTCTCTGCACTAATACTAGTATAACAGAATTAGGTGTCACCCTAATGTCTAAAACTAAAACAGAAACGGGTACAGAATAATTTCCACAGAAGAGAATGCTAGTAATGGGCCTTTACCACCCCAATAGAAACAGTCAGATTAATCCCTACGGAAACTGAATGTAGAATTAGGTGTACACTAGTAATTGGGCCTTTACCACCCGAACAGACTGTACCACGCAGAAAACAGACAGGTGTTACCACCCAACAGAAACAGACGGTACCAACAGAAACAGACAGAACTTAGTGTACCCTAAAACCCTACCCCAAGCGATCGGCTCCCTAAACATAAAAACCCTGTGTCGGCCCCACAGTAGGGTGTATCACTCCCTAAAGTGACAACCAATTGGCACAGACCTATTTACAGATGTCACGGCGTCTTACATCCACAGAGACAGGTCGGGATCCATGCACGCACATGACCCGGTTGGAACACACCATCAACACCCCTCGCCATTATCAGACTAAACCACTTATAATTAGTTCAGTAAGCGTGCTCGGACCCTACCTACTGTTGTGTCAAAGTTTTGATACCAGAAAGGGTTACTGACTAATATGGGTCCCAAACAACAGATGACACAAGTAATTCCCCTCCTAACCTTGTGTCCCCAGACTAACAGATTTCAGATTAACTTGTTTACATGTTTCAGACATACATAATTCAGATCAACTAGTTCACAGATCAGATAAGTTTTCAAACTAACAGATCAGATATACGGATTTAACAGATTTACAGATTTGTCTAACTTTGCAATTGGGCCTACAGATTCACGGAACAGATTAATTAAATTCATCAGTCTAGTGGGTTTAATCCTATCCGCCCAACACGTTTTAGACATCATATTTATCTCAGATTTTCATTAATTAAATATTAATGCCCAGACCTCTCACATTAGACTGACATTTTGCGGCTATTGGTTAGGCCGGTTGGTTCCGGGCAGATTTCTGCCGCAAACTGAGTCTAACCTCGGGTTTCAAGCATGTTATGACTAACTTCTCACATTAGAACCTATTGTTTGCGGCCACAGGATGTGTCGGGCGGTTCCGGGCAGAATTACGCCGCAAACTCATTCTAACCTCGAGTTAGCCATGTTTATCTTTGCGGCCAATTAATTAATAATTTACCATTTATGCCCACGCCTAATATACATGTCAATTATTCATAGCTAATTCAGATTATGTCAATAACAGACTAAATATATCATCTTAACAGATATAACAGATAACAGATTTTCGCAGATTAGGCGACTTAACGGATTCAGCAGATTAAGTAAACTAGCAGATTTAGCAGATAACAGATTAGGCATCTCAACAGATTTAGCAGTTTAGGCATCTCAACAGCTTTAGTTTAGCAGATTTGGGATTTTCAGCCGACTTAGTAGATGACAGATTTTGCAGATGAACAGATCTAGCAGACTAGGCAGTAGAGCAGTACTAGCAGATTAAACAATGTAACAGAACTAGCAGACTAGGCAATATAACAGAACTAGCAGATTAGGCAAATATAGAAGAACTAGCAAATTAGGCAAATATAGCAGATTTAATCATTCCTTAAAGTTTCACAAACATATCTTGCCTAATTATAAATTTGGCCTAAGTTTGCATGCCTAAATAGTTGTCATGATTCACACTATGATCATATACCCCACGTTTGCATTGAATTTACATGTCACAGATTATGGTCATAATTTACATGTCCCAACTTAGTTCATCTTGCTTAGTACAAAAGATTCACATATAAATTATACCAAATATAGCCATCGATTTCAATGCATGTCATATATTCAAAAATCTCCTACTTAGGTGTTATTCACATTTGATAGTTATCAAATCTTAATATAGATCTTCACACCTAAGTCATAATCTCTTTCAAATCATGAATTGTTATATAAACAATATGCCCAACAATCTAGTTATAACAGATCTTAATTCAAAATATGCATTATGTCCAATGTCTCAAGTCACATGTTAACATACCATGGTTCCTCTTCTTCCAATTCACAGAATATGCATAGATCTAAATCTAGTTTACAACCTATGTCCTTTTTCTTAAATCAGTCACAGATTAGTCATGTCCAATTATGCCACATTCATTATTTATCCCAAACATTTTAGCGTTCGTGCGTTAATCTCTTAGGAGATTGGCGCAGGCTCGTAGTAGCCTGGCTATAGAACAGAAAGAAGAAAGAGATGCAGAATAAGATAGATCTAAACAGAACAGAATAGATATAATCTCAGATTCAGATTTACAATTCATATCACAATCAGAATTAACGTTTATATCGGAAAATAACTGTACTTGTCTTGGTTGGATTAAAGAAAGAACTTTAATTGTTGTAGAATCGTTGTAGAAGCTTTAATCTCTAGTTTGAATTGAGTTTCTTAGGTTGATGTTGATTAGCTTCTAGTTTTGATTCCAGCAGAGTAGCGACGCCATTTTTATTTTTATTTAGAACAGAGGTAGAGTAGAAGTAGAATAGAATTGTGTGTAGAGAAGGCTAGGTTTGGGGCTGTTTAAATAGGTTTAGGCAGACGAATCTAGGCAGAAAATAAGAACAGATGCATAACAATGCACCCAGGCCCAAAACCTGGTTCGGGGACCAGGTCGACCCCCAGGTCGACTGCCCAGTCGACCTGGTCAGGGGGGTCGACTGCCCAGTCGACTCCCCAGTCGACCTGGTCGGGGGGGTCGACTACCCAGTCGACTCCCCAGTCGACCTGGGTCCTGGGCGGGAAATTTCCCGCCCAGCCCGCTTCTGGGTTTGAATTCGAATTTTGAATTCGAATTTCGAGCTGTTTTCGATTCTGAAAATTCCTGAAACTTCGGAGGGTCATATCTTCCTCATACGGACTCCGATTCTTGCAATCTCGGACTCGTTTCCAAGCAGAATTCCAAGACGAACGTAATGGCGCGACCCGATTTCCTTGATTCTTATTTTATATTTTAATTACACTTAGATTTGTAATTCTTAAGTTCATAGAAAATACGGGGTGTTACAATTGTTTGATGTGTTTTGAAAGTTGATTGTTTAATGTGAAATACGGGGTATTGGGATAAAATATGGCATACACTAATCCCAATAATTAGTTGTATGTCGATCGATTGATTGACAGACTGTTGTAAGCGTTAGATATCTATATTTGATGCTTATACAGTGTAGTGCACTTTGGATGATGGTTGATTATTTGTCAGTGATTATATACATGTGTTGTATGGAATCCATATAATTAACATTATATGGTAATTGATTGGGCCTCATTCCAATTGGGAAAATAAAGAATAGAATGAAGTATATATTCATGTGTTGAATATAATAAATAATCATGTGTTGAAAATTATCATGTGTTGAAAGAAATATTTTAACAATAAAATTTACATCTTTATCATATTTAAAGTTAGAAACTAATTGGAAAATAGATAAGATGAGTGGTTTCCAGGGTATTGATGTGATATTGGTTCCGGCCTTCGGCGTCAATACCTAGGGAATCATTCTCTTACTACTTTACAGTTGGAGTCTGATTTGAAAATCAAACGATAGATACCATAATTTTATAAAATATATTAAATAAAAAAATAGTCATGTGTTGACAGTGCTCATGTGTTTAGAATATTCATGTGTTGAAAGAAATATATATTCATGTGTTGAATAGAATAAATATTCATTTGTTGAATAGAATAACGAATTTATTGGAATATATAAAGCCGTGTTGATTAGAGTTGCGCCATTTTGACGAGAGCGATATTTATATCGATTATATTTGTTTTTAAAATGAATATAGAAAAGGAAGTGATTTCAAAATATAACGTTTTGAAAATATTATCATTTGTATATCGATGATGTGGAATATTCAATTTTGATTCAAAATTGAATATGAAGTTGAAATCGTTTCGAAAACGAATTTAAAACGATTTATAAAATACGTTTTAAAAGGAAATTGACGAAATATATATAATATATATATATTATATATATATATATAATGGCCTGAATAGAATGCGCCGCGCCGCGGCAGTTCGTGAATTTCGACCATTGACTTCGAATTAACGTTGAGCGAAGTCCGACCGTCGGATTCTCCTGAAACCGGAACTGTTGGGTTCGTATCGAAAAGAGCTTTCCAATGAATATTAGAAATTTGAAATCTAACGGATGGATTTGGAGATACGTCCAAATCAAATTTGGAAAAGGTCGCTGTAAGTGCAGTTCGATGACCGTTGATGGAAATCGACTGTACGGGCCTTGATAAAATTATTAAAAATATCTATAATTTGTGTAAAATCATAAGAAATAGTTTGTGAAGAACTAGGATGAAAAACTCCATATTTGAAAAGATAAAAATAGATTTTTATCAAAATGAACTAGTTTTGAACTAGAATTAAAATCAATTTGTTTTTGAAATAAATAAATTGAATTTGAAAGTGGATTTAAAAATAATCAGAATTCCAATACGTGAATTGGGATGGATTTGAATCGAAATTATCTTCAGAAATTTTTGATGTTGGATTTCGTGATTATACAGATATTGTTATGGGAATTTGAAAGATATATTTATATCGTTATTTCCAATACGATATTTGTTGGTCGTAGAATTTATATTGAATATAAGCCGATATATTTTCTATTCAGAGCCTGTATTTAATATCAAATGTGATTTGGGTTTGTCGTGAATGGTGTCTTCATTAACACTGATTCTTAAGCCCAGTTGAGAAAAAGATTAAATCTTTCTGTTTAGATTTAATGAAGTGTACCAATTTAATAATATTTAATTGGAATTGAATTTGAATGTGATTTTGGGTTTATCGTCAGTTGTGTTTAGATGACATTGATTCTTTAACCCAGTTAAAGTCAAGATATTGATTTTTGGGAAGATTAAAACTAAGTGAAGTTTTAATGAATCTCTAATTAGATTAAAATGATCGAGAATGGAGTATTACCAGTTTTGCTCCAAAGCGATAGTTAAATCTTTAATTAGATTTGAACGTGAAAGGGTAACTAATATTTACTGATAACACTGTGGTGTTAGATATGGAGTATTACCAGTTTTGCTCCATGGGATGAATAGGTTGGGATTGGGAAATAAAATAAATAATTACTTCGGTGTGGTTCGCTAATCCCGACTAGTTTGAAATGATATCCAAAGGAAGATTAAAGAATAAATTTAGAAGAATTTATCTTTGATAAAATTAATGGGAACTTTCCCTAAGAATGTGATTTTGTGAATAAAAGAATATTCTGAATTGGAATGAGGCGTTTGTTGTGTTTGTGTAACATTTGTTTATTATATACGTGGGTTATTCAGAAAGGCCGGGTTTCTACCCATTCTGAATAACCGATTCGACGATAAGTCGAAGATGAAGACGGTGGTTGAAGACCGGAAGTCTTCACATCGTTTGGGTGATTACTGATGATCTTGATTGGGCTGTACACCCAAGATGAGGGAATCAGTTGGTGATCGTCCAGACGTACTTGGAGATCGATGGATATGCGAGGAAAGTGCCTCCGGTTTCATTCAGACCCAGAACGAACTTGTAAATGGACTGTGTGTCTGACATTGGATTTTATTCTGTGTTGATTGATCTCTGTTAAATATACATCTGTTTGGCGGCGGAGAATTTATTCTCTTGCTTAATGCCCTTCTCTGAGACGTACGAGCTCAGAGGTTGTATATCGATGGACATCAGTCGCATGGAGTGAATTGCCAGTGTGGCACGCGTAAGTGGCAATTGATCAAGGCTTCTGTTGAAAAGCAAAGTCTTATGGTTGATGATCAAAGCACGGCCTGTGTGGCGTAGCTTTGTGTATAGCGTGAATTCGCGAGCCTCACACCTCGGTATGAGTCAAAAACGGGATAAGGACCTAAGGAGTGCACGACGTTTCTTTCTAGCTAGTAGTGGTGTCAGTGCTTAAACTGGCTGACATTTATATACTTTTCACCTGTGTGGTTGTTGGATGCGAGGCGCCTCGGATATAGGTCCTATAGGACCGGGAAACGTTTGTTCAGGAATTGCCAATCCTCAAAAGTAAGAGAGGACCGGCCTTGGAGGATCCAGGGATTGCTGTGTGTGGTCCTGGGACATTTGCTAGAGTGTCTCGAATGGAGAGGAGCTTGCCCCTTGCCTCGACTCATGATGGAATCCAATTTCCAATACGTGATATTGCGGTTTTATTTGTAGAACCTAGTATGGCGACATAGTAGATGGTAGCTATGCCTCCTATGATTGATACTTATGATTGAAATTGTTTTGACACTATACACTTATAGTAATATCAAATAATGTGTTTTTGACGTATCAAGCATGCTTTGGCTATTATAAGGTAAAAACCCTATCCTCCAGCTTGCGTTGCATTGTGTGATGGGACCTGGGTCTTATAATAGCTTCATTTTTCTTTATTTAGCATTGCGCTGTTTTGTTTATGCACTGGTATTCTTAGGAGGACACCCGTTCCGTGTTATACGGCGTGGTCCCTTGAATTACTCTCTTTTAAAATAAAGATTAATAACTGTTTTAGTTCTCACACCAGTCACATGACTGACCTGGAGTTTATTGTTTTAACCTAAACTCTGGGTGCCCCTATTTTCCACACGGGCAGCTTGTAGTTTTGGTTTTGTAGATTTATATTCACAGGATCCTGATTTACAGCTGGAACGATGCTCGGAAAGCTCTGTATCCGTGTGTTACTTTCAGTTGAGTTTTGTATTATTTTCTGCTGCTATGTAATTTATTGTAATCTCTGATATTTATCGAATATATATATACTCTTGCTTAACGCCCTTCTCTGAGACGTACGAGCTCAGAGGTTGTATATCGATGGACATCAGTCGCATGGAGTGAATTGCCAGTGTGGCACGCGTAAGTGGCAATTGATCAAGGCTTCTGTTGAAAAGCAAAGTCTTGTGGTTGATGATCAAAGCATGGCCTGTGTGGCGTAGCTTTGTGTATAGCGTGAATTCGCGAGCCTCACACCTCGGTATGAGTCAAAAACGGGATAAGGACCCAAGGATTGCACGACGTTTCTTTCTAGCTAGTGGTGGTGTCAGTGCTTAAACTGGCTGACATTTATATACTTTTCACCTGTGTGGTTGTTGGATGCGAGGCGCCTCGGATATAGGTCCTATAGGACCGGGAAACGTGTGTTCAGGAATTGCCAATCCTCAAAAGTAAGAGAGGACCGGCCATGGAGGATCCAGGGATTGCTGTGTGCGGTCCTGGGACATTTGCTAGAGTGTCTCGAACGGAGAGGAGCTTGCCCCTTGCCTCGACTCATGATGGAATCCAATTTCCAATGCGTGATATTGCGGTTTTATTTGTAGAACCTAGTATGGCGACATAGTAGATGGTAGCTATGCCTCCTATGATTGATAATTATGATTGAAATTGTTTTGACACTATACACTTATAGTAATATCAAATAATGTGTTTTTGACGTATCAAGCATGCTTTGGCTATTATAAGGTAAAAACCCTATCCTCCAGCTTGCGTTGCATTGTGTGATGGGACATGGGTCTTATAATAGCTCCATTTTTCTTTATTTAGCATTGCGCTGTTTTGTTTATGCACTGGTATTCTTAGGAGGACACCCGTTTCGTGTTATACGGCGTGGTCCCTTGAATTACTCTCTTTTAAAATAAAGATTAATAACTGTTTTAGTTCTCACACCAGTCACATGACTGACCTGGAGTTTATTGTTTTAACCTAAACTCTGGGTGCCCCTATTTTCCACACGGGCAGCTAGTAGTTTTGGTTTTGTAGATTTATATTCACAGGATCCTGATTTACAGCTGGAACGATGCTCGGAAAGCTCTGTATCCGTGTATTACTTTCAGTTGAGTTTTGTATTATTTTATGCTGCTATGTAATTTATTGTAATCTCTGATATTTATCGAATATATATATATTCATACTCTGTATATTCTTGTGATCTGATGGAATTGTTGTAATAAACAATGAAATGTTCTTCCGTCTGCGTTCTATTATGTCGTGTTCTCAAGGTAATTCGTTCTTTCTCTTCTCTTCGGAGATGGGGAAGTTCGGGTCGCTACATTTTGGTATCAGAGCTTTGGTTTACAGAGCTCGAGAACAAGACACATTAGAACCGAACGAAAGAATTCATCAGATATTGGATTAGTAATATCCAATTAGAATGACTCGTTAGAGATAGGATCAGTAGTATCCTAGAACGAGTGTGAAGAGTATATTTTTCAAATGAAAACAAATTTTGTTTTGAAATTTAAACCATTTTATACGTATTTGAATATTTATTTATATTGATTTGGACAATCGAGTATATAAAGATTTCACGTATACGCGTCATGAACGTATATTCGAAGTTTTAATATATTGGAATATAGAATCACACTCTAGTTGCCCGGGGATGATTCTGATAATGCTGCAGCGTTATCAGTATTTATATTCGAGTGCCGAAGGTGTGATATCTATATATTTCCATTAGACTGGTGTGAGAACCAAAATTAGATAGGATTAATTGTTGTGATTTGACATCAAAAACATGTTTTTCTGTATATATATCAAATTATGAATTTGAAACGTTAATTCACTAATTGATTGATGGTTGTGTTGTCTGATTATTGTTTGAATTAATTATATTTTGAACCATTACGCCTAATTGAACCAAATATTGAATTGTATTGAAAATTGGTCGCATTTGCTTGCATATACATGTACTTACATTGAACAGGTCATAGCAAGGAGGCTAGAGCAGAAGAATAAAATTGTTTGCCCGACAAATAAGTACATGCTTACCATAATTTACTGTTTTGTTTGGGTGATGATGATTTTATGAGCCGATTGGCTAGCCGCTTGGCTTTTTCTTTTTCTTTTGGATTGAAGAAGGCCATGGGAGGCTATATGAAATATCCCGAAGTCCCCGGTGCAGGGGAGGTTATGGCGAAATTTTTTGAAAATTTAGGGTGTTAGCCAAAAAAATTGAAAATTTGAAAAGTTCTTAGAAACTGAAAAGTTGAGGAACTTAAGCCGTATAGAAAATAATGAAAGTTGAGTTGATTAGTTAAACAACTTTCGGCTTTGTTCCTTTTCGGGAACGAAAAGTTTTAAGTGTGGGAGAATGTAACAACCCGGAAAATGCGAGCCAATTTAAAATTTTTATTTTAGCAATTTTAGTGAATTTTGAATATTTAAAATGGATTATTTTAAATAATAACGACGATAAATATATTTTGAATGGAATTCGAACGTATATATTTATATATGCGTCGTCGTTAGAGTATATATATTTATTTTAAATTATATAAGGAATTGAAAATGGCGCGATAGTTCGATAATTTGATTTCAAACTTCAAATGAATGTACAGGATTCAAAATAAACCGGATTTTAGTGAAACCAAAAATATTAGAATCTAATTGAGAATATCTTTCCAACGAATCCGAAAAATCGAAATTTCATAGCAGGAACCAAAAGTTATGTCCAAATGAATTTTCAGAATAGTCGCTATGGAATTCTGGCCCTTAAAAATGGGAATTTGGCAAATGACCTCGGAATTCGACGAAACCACTTTTGTTGGATCCGCGATTTCAAGTTATTGCTAGGTTTCAAATTTTGTAATTTTTTCGAATCAATATGTGAGCGTGGCAAAGGAAAACGCGTTTGACCTGTTTCAGTTGATTTTAATTGACTGGAAAATGACCATTTTTCAAACGGTCTCGGAATTTGACGAAATTAGTTTTGTTAGGACCGTATCGTCAATACGAAGGTAAAAAATATTTTTTTGGAATTTTTCGAGTTAGTATGTAACCCCAGTAAATTGAAATGCGCGTTCAAATTCAATATATAGAGTTATATGTTGATTTTGGCGGAAACTGATCGTAACGATCGAATTGGCCTACGTGGCATATCCCATTGTGTTCGGAATGGGGGTAATTAGCTAGGGATGACAGTCGGTGGGTTCGATTTCGAGTTGAAAATAAAAAGTTACTTTTCAAAGGATAAATAAATAAAATAATATAATATAAATATACCCCCACCCCTTTTTCTCTTCCCCCAAAACCCGTTGACCCTCATCTTTCAGAAACCGATGCCCTCCTCTAAAACCCGTCGCCCTCTCTCTCCAAACCCCTCACGCCTCCGTCAGTCGCCCCCCTTCCTCCACCTCCGCCCGTTCCGATGACCATTTCCCCCTTCCAAGCGCCCAGTCCGACCACACCCCCCCCCCCCCCCTCTCGCTGACGTTGCCATCCCCAATGCCAAATCCCCCAAATCGACCTCCCCATGACTTGCGCGTCCGCCTCCTTGGCACCACCGCCGATGGCCTCAGCATCCCCTCCATCTCCGCCGATGTCACCCCCTCCATGCCTGTAAGTTTTTATTTGTTTGTATGTTGTTTATTTAATGTTTTTAAATCAGTTTGTTTATGTTTAAACCATATTATTAAATCAGTTTTTACTTATGAAAAATGTGAATAAACGATCATGATTTTTATAAACACCAAAAGATTGTTTTTTTTGGAAAGGTTTGATCTTTAACTATAAAAAGGTTCGATTTTTGTTTATATAGAAAGATTAGATTTTTGTTCATTAAAAAGATTTGATTTTTAATCGGAGAAAAAATGGATTTTTCATTTGTAAGTAGCGAATAAAAATATAAACTTTACTTTGTTTGTAAAGAATAAAAATATGATTATTATATTATAGAAAGAATAAAAATATGATTTTTATATAGTATAGGTAATAATAATATGATTTTTACATAGTAGGAATTATAAAAATATAATCTTTATAAGATAGAGAATGTAAAAATATCATCTTTATATATGTAGCGAAATAAAAATCTGATTTTTATTATATATACGTTGAAATAAAAAGGTGATTTTTAAAGTGATGAAATAAGAAGGTGAAATCTTTATATTTGAAAAGGCGAAATCTTTATATTTGAAAAGGCGAAATCTTTATATAGAGAATAGCGTGATAAAAATAGAATTTTTATCTATATAGTAGCGGTGTAAAAATAGAATTTTTACCTATATAGTAGTGGTGTAAAAATATGATTTTTATATACATAGCAACAATATAAAAATGTGATTTTTATATATGTAGTAGCTACGGGCAACAAAAGTGACAAAAGGCGAGAACGGCGAAGATTTCTACATAAGAAGAGTCGAGGCGTTTGGATTAGCTAGTCGGTGAGAACTTCTCACTTTAAATCTTCTTTTCTAGTTAAAAATATATACTAGGATGCAGACGGTGCTTAGCAGTACCCGACACCCGTCATCCACAGACCATGGATAGCTTGTATGTTTGATTGTTTGATGCGTTTTGAAAATTGATTGTGTGATGTGAAATGAAATAAAATATTTATCTAGTTAAAAATATTTTATTGTTAAAAATATAATTTTTAACAAGTATGTGAATGAATAAAAATCTGTGTTTGTTGATTTGAAACCCCACACGGGTATTGGATAAAATACGGCATACACTAATCCCAATAATTAGTTGTATGTCGATTGATTGACAGACTGTTATAAGCGTTAGATATCTATATTTGATGCTTATACAGTGTAGTGCACTTTGGATGATGGTTGATTATTTGTCAGTGATTATATACATGTGTTGTATGGAATCCACATAATCAACATTATATGGTAATTGATTGGGCCTCATTCCAATTGGGAAAATAAAGAATAGAATGAAGTATATATTCATGTGTTGAATAGAATAAATAATCATGTGTTGAAAATTATCATGTGTTGAAAGAAATATTTTAAAAAATTTTTTTACATCTTTATCATATTTAAAGTTAGAAACTAATTGGAAAATAGATAAGATGAGTGGTTTCCAGGGTATTGATGTGATATTGGTTCCGGCCTTCGGCGTCAATACCTAGGGAATCATTCTCTTACTACTTTACAGTTGGAGTCTGATTTGAAAATCAAACGATAGATACCATTATTTTATAAAATATATTAAATAACAAAAATAGTCATGTGTTGACAGTGCTCATGTGTTGAGAATATTCATGTGTTGAAAGAAATATATATTCATGTGTTGAATAGAATAATATTCATTTGTTGAATAGAATAACGAATTTATTGGAATATATAAAGCCGTGTTGATTAGAGTTGCGCCATTTTGACAAGAGCGATATTTATATCGATTATATTCGTTTTTAAAATGAATATAGAAAAGGAAGTGATTTCAAAATATAACGTTTTGAAAATATTATCATTTGTATATCGATGATGTGGAATATTCAATTTTGATTCAAAATTGAATATGAAGTTGAAATCGTTTCGAAAACGAATTTAAAACGATTTATAAAATACGTTTTAAAAGGAAATCGACGAAATATATATAATATATATATAATATATATATAATGGTCTGAATAGAACGCGCCGCGCCGCGGCAGTTCGTGAATTTCGACCATTGACTTCGAATTGATGTTGAGGGAGGTCCGACCGTCGGATTCTCCTGAAACTGGAACCGTTGGGTTTGTATCGAAAAGAGCTTTCCAATGAATATTAGAAATTTGAAATCTAATGGTTGGATTTGGAGATACGTCCAAATCATATTTGGAAAAGGTCGTTATAAGTGCAGTTCGATGACCGTTGATGGAAATCGACTGTACGGGCCTTGATAAAATTATTAAAAATATCTATAATTTGTGTAAAATCATAAGAAATAGTTTGTGAAGATCTATATTTGAAAAGATAAAAATAGATTTTTATTAAAATGAACTAGTTTTGAACTAGAATTAAAATCAATTTATTTTTGAAATAAATAAATTGAATTTGAAAGTGGATTAAAAATAATCAGAATTCCAATACGTGAATTGGGATGGATTTGAATCGAAATTATCTTCGGAATTTTTCGATGTTGGATTTCGTGATTATACAGATATTGTTATGGGAATTTGAAAGATATATTTATATCGTTATTTCCAATACGATATTTGTTGGTCGTAGAATTTGATATTGAATATAAGCCGATATATTTTCTATTCAGAGACTTGTATTTAATATCAAATGTGATTTGGGTTTGTCGTGAATGGTGTCTTCATTAACACTGATTCTTAAGCCCAGTTGAGAAAAAGATTAAATCTTTCTATTTAGATTTAATGAAGTGTACCAATTAAACAATATTTAATTGGAATTGAATTTGAATGTGATTTTTGGTTTATCATGAGTTGTGTTTAGATGACATTGATTCTTTAACCTAGTTAAAGACAGGATATTGATTTTTGGGAAGATTAAAACTAAGTGAAGTTTTAATGAATCTCTAATTAGATTAAAATGATCGAGAATGTTGTATTACCAGTTTTGCTCCAAAGCGATAGTTAAATCTTTAATTATATTTGAACGTGAAAGGGTAATTAATATTTACCGATAACACCGTGGTGTTAGATATGGAATATTACCAGTTTTGCTCCATGGGATGAGTAGGTTGGGATTGGGAAATAAAATAAATAATTACTTCGGCGTGGTTCGCTAATCCCGACTAGTTTGAAATGATATCCAAAGGAAGATTAAAGAATAAATTTAGAAGAATTTATCTTTGATAAAATTAACGGGAACCTTTCCCTAAGAATGTGATTTTGTGAATAAAAGAATATTCTGAATTGTAATGAGGCGTTTGTTGAGTTTGTGTAACATTTGTTTATTATATACGTGGGTTATTCAGAAAGGCCGGGTTTCTACCCATTCTGAATAACCGATTCGACGATAAGTCGAAGATAAAGACGGTGGTTGAAGACCGGAAGTATTCACATCGTTTGGGTGATTACTGATGATCTTGATTGGGCTGTACACCCAAGATGAGGGAATCAGTTGGTGATCGTCCAGACGTACTTGGAGATCGATGGATATGCGAGAAAAGTGCCTCCGGTTTCATTCAGACCCAGAACGAATTTGTAAATGGACTGTGTGTCTAACGTTGGATTTTATTCTGTGTTGATTGATCTCTGTTAAATATACATCCGTTTGGCGGCGGAGAATTTATTCTCTTGCTTAACGCCCTTCTCTGAGACGTACGAGCTCAGAGGTTGTATATCGATGGACATCAGTCGCATGGAGTGAATTGCCAGTGTGGCATGCGTAATTGGCAATTGATCAATGCTTCTGTTGAAAAGCAAAGTCTTGTGGTTGATGATCAAAGCACGGCCTGTGTGGCATAGCTTTGTGTATAGCGTGAATTCGCGAGCCTCACACCTCGGTATGAGTCAAAAACGGGATAAGGACCCAAGGAGTGCACGACGTTTCTTTCTAGTTAGTGGTGGTGTCAGTGATTAAACTGGCTGACATTTATATACTTTTCACCTGTGTGGTTGTTGGATGCGAGGCGCCTCGGATATAGGTCCTATAGGACCGGGAAACGTGTGTCCAGGAATTGCCAATCCTCAAAAGTAAGAGAGGACCGGCCTTGGAGGATCCAGGGATAGCTGTGTGCGGTCCTGGGACATTTGTTAGAGTGTCTCGAACGGAGAGGAGCTTGCCCCTTGCCTCGGCTCATGATGGAATCCAATTTCCAATACGTGATATTGCGGTTTTATTTATAGAACCTAGTATGGCGACATAGTAGATGGTAGCTATGCCGCCTATGATTGATACTTATGATTGAAATTGTTTTGACACTATACACTTATAGTAATATCAAATAATGTGTTTTTGACGTATCAAGCATGCTTTGGCTATTATAAGGTAAAAACCCTATCCTCCGGCTTGCGTTGCATTGTGTGATGGGACCTGGGTCTTATAATAGCTTCATTTTTCTTTATTTAGCATTGCGCTGTTTTGTTTATGCACTGGTATTCTTGGGAGGAAACCCATTCCGTGTTATACGGCGTGGTCCCTTGAATTGCTCTCTTTTAAAATAAAGATTAATAACTGTTTTAGTTCTCACACCAGTCACACGACTGACCTGGAGTTTATTGTTTTAACCTAAACTCTGGGTGCCCTTATTTTCCACACGGGCAGCTAGTAGTTTTGGTTTTGCAGATTTATATTCACAGGATCCTGATTTACAGCTGGAACGATGCTCGAAAAGCTCTGTATCCGTGTATTACTTTCAGTTGTGCTTTGTATTATTTTCCGCTTCTATGTAATTTATTGTAATCTCTGATATTTATCGAATATATGTATTCATACTCTGTATATTCTTGTGATCTGATGGAATTGTTGTAATAAACAATGAAATGTTCTTCTGTCTGCGTTCTATTATGTCGTGTTCTCAAGGTAATTCGTTCTTTCTCTTCTCTTCGGAGATGGGGAAGTTCGGGTCGCTACAATCTGCTTCAATAAATCTTCTAGTATTATCAATTTGTGTTGCCAAGAGTAATATTTCTGCTTCGTTGCTCACTTTTGATGTTTGATCGTCCTTTTGTGAAACAAGACTGGTTTGCGACAAGTATATAGCTTTACCACTAAATTCGGGAGATGCCCTCATTTTTAGTTCCGGCCGATAGGATTCCATCTCATAATTTCTTTTGGTGGAGTTCTCTTCAACAGATCTTCTAGCAGTGTCAACTTGTAAAGTTAAGTATAATGCTTCCAATTCTTCATCCTTTCCCTTAAGACCGAAGGCTCCTTAGCTCTTAGATTTGTAGAATCGACACTTGTTAGTATGCTGGTTCCTATAATGGAGGATGCATTGGGGCCCTGCTCCCAACTCCCTTGCTACTTAACCATTCTAATTGATCTGGGCATTATCTTGTTATGATGGGATAAAAGGTGTGTATGGTATGAGAAATAAGGAGGTAGGTATGAGAGGAAAGGCTAGCAGCTGAAAGTTAGATAGCTCTTTTGATTAGCGACACACTGAGTAGCAAACTAGAAATTAGAAACCCTTTATTGAGACCCGTTCTATAATCTCTCTTCTCCAAAGCTTAGTCCAACCCGGGATGGAATAACACAGTTAGAAATGTGGTCAACTGCTCGAATGGTAATAGGAACAGAGGTTCAAGCCCTCCTTCTAGTGCCAAAATGTTAACAATATTTTTCCTCAACACCGGAGATCGGTCTAAAGTAATGGACCTAAGGAAAAATGGGATTGTTCAGTTCCTACAAGCTTGAGTTAGTTCACTGTTTCCTAGGTCTCAAGGTCTTAAGTCCGAAGATTAGTTACTCTTCCCTCAAGGGGTGAGTATCATGCTTTTGCAACTTGAGGACCAACAGTTACCTTGGGATAGGGGTTTCCTAAGCACAACACAAGTGAGGAAGCTTAACAGCTTGAAGAAGGGTCGCCTAGGCTTGCTACAAGGTAGGAAGCTCAGAAGGGTAATCGGTGTTATAAGACTTGGTGAAAGGTTGGTGCGAAAAGACTTATATTATGAAAAAAGCGTCAGGATGCTGAGACACTACACCAAAACAGCCAATTTGACACCCCAGGATTTATAGATTTGATATGGCTTAAAGCCGTATCAATTTTGATAGGGCTCATAGCCGTATCAAATTTCATTTGCTACAGCTTACCAATCCGCGTCTTTCCAATCTCGTAAATCTGACCATAGATCATGACAGCTTCGAATTGTTTCTTTTTGGTACATATTCAACCCGTATCCAATCAGCCCCATCTATTTTCCTCCGCTAAATTTTTGTTTCTCATCGATTGGCCCCTTCTTTTCTAATTATTCTCAATTCTGTCTCCTTTCCCATCTCCCCCTTCTCGTGAAAACCCTAGAAATCCAAACTTGAACATAATTCTCGTGAAAACCCGAGAGAAATCCAAACTTGAACATGATTATGTCTTGTCATGAAAACCCTAGAGAAATCCAAACTCGATTCTGTCGCCTTTTCCACACTCTAATTGCATAAAGAGAAATCGCTTTGAAACTGACAGTGTGGCAAAAGGGCTGCTGAAAGCTGTAAAGGTATTTGAATTCTTTTTATTTACTTATTTTCTAAATAGGAAATACTTGCTTGGGCTAGATTATCATCCAACTCAGGTTATATCCCATACCAATTCGATTTATGATTTCGACATGGTAAAGTATGTAAACCACTTGTATACAAAGCAATTGTAAATTTCAATTCTGAAAGATTGACATCGATTATTTATATTTGTTCAACTAATGGTTCAAAACTTAGAGATGATTTGCAGTCGTTTAGCGTGGGGTAAAATCATTTAAGATTCACATGGTAAATCAGTATTGTAACACGTCATGAAATCATTGCAGTTACCAAGAAAATTAATATTCTAATTAGCATTTTACATACTCCATTGTTTTAGTTGTTTTGTGTATCTCTGTGAACTTGTGAATGATTTTAAGAGTATGGGTGGTTTCAATGTAGAAAGACCACCGCCTGCCCACTGTTCGTCATAATTGTATGGAGATACCCAAATCTAATAAGTGTAAAGGCTACAAGAAAGTTATTTTACTTGATATTATCTTTATTAGTTTAGTTGTGAAGTCATGAAAGATTACATACTTGATTATTTGTGAAAGTAGCTCTAAGTTGTGGTGGATCATCAAGATCAAGCAAACTGGCAGTTATGGCTGAAGGAACTATTCTATATCCGAAAGGATTTCCCTCCTTCTACATTTGCTGATTGTTAATAATATGAAACTTCGAAGGATTGTGTAATGTAAGTTTAATTTGAGCTTCTTTCTCAGTCTTTGAAATTAGCTTTATAATTTTCATCTCTTTCTTTGGGATTTGATTTTTGTAGTTTTTTGCTTTATCCATTGAACTTTAGCAAATGAATTGTTGCTTGGCCCATCGATATCCATGTACAAGTAAAATGTGATAAAATGGTCATGCACTACTCCAATGAGGCTTTCATCAATTAGTTTTCTGTATATGTCTTCTAGCTTGGGAATTTGACTTGTATTTTTATAAACTGTGCCTTTGACCATTAACATATCAAATTAGCATAGCTGAGTTTTTAACCAATCGTGAGACCATATTATTAGTACTATGAGACAATATTCAGTTTATGGATATTTTTATATATAACAATACATGATTAAATTTCAAAAATAAATTAGTTACTTTTGTTTAACTTACCTGTGATTAATTCTTTCCATCCATAAAATCATATCTTCTTTATCTACTTGCTTGAATCATGCTTACTAAATATTATTTCATTTTTACCATGTTTAGTTACTAAATGAATGACAAGATGAGAAATCATGTTGATGATGCCAGAATTTGAAGTAGAACATTCAATCATGTTGATGATGCCAGAATTGTCAGAGACTGAATTGCATTTGTTTATTTGGTCGCCAATGCAAGCCTCGATAGTTGGTAAATGTTACAAAAATATCATATTGTTCTTTTTAAGTATTTCTCTATTTGTTTAATAAAAGTTACAATCAAATATGGGTTTTTCTTTAGTATAGTTCTTTATAATTGTTATAATAATGCATGGTTTAAGAATATTAATATTGGGGCGTCTTCAATCTAATAGTTTGATTTGTTGATTCATGAACAACAGTTTATCACTTTAGCACTGGCAAATTACATCCTTAAATCGTATTATCTAGAAAATCATGTAAGTAATCCAATAATTCTTAAATTGATTTAAACCATATTAACAGTTTATCACTTTAGCACTAGCAAATGAGCAGTTTATTTCTTGACTGCTCCATTCCTGACTACTCCATTGCTTTAAAAACAATTAATATGCCTACTTTCAGTCAACAATATAGGGTTCTACATCAAGTTACAAATGTGCAAAACAAATGGCCTAATAAAGCAGCACTTGAGTTAGCCTCTGATTCTTATAGGGAGGTTGCGGATTTGGCTTCTCTAGTCAATGCTTATGCGGATGTTGACATGGTTAATTCTCATACATGCTTCTTTAGATAATGCTCCAGCACACAGTCCTCAATATGAGAACACAGTTGAAACGCAAGATGCTTCACAGGAGGTAGGCGATCGCTTGTCACGAATGGTGCCATCCGGGAATGCAGTCGGTGCATCTACCTAATTGGGTACATTTCAGATTTCTTGCATCACAATTAGTTTAGGGGTTCTGTTTCTTCTTTATGTGCATTGCATATTCTAATTTCCTGCAGTCTCCTTTTCTTTTTCTTTTTTCCTTTCACTTTTTTTATTTATAACAGTGAGTATACTGAGTATACCAATAATGACTGATTGCTAATAAAACTAGCTCTTCTTGATTGGAGAACCTTCCCCATACTCAAAAAATATTTACTGATAATGAAATACTAATCTCATTGATTTTTTACTGCAAATCTCATTGATTTTTTATTTGGTATAGATAAGATGTTGAAATCAAGTATCAACGCGGAAAAATGAGACTTGAAGCTTCCTATACTGTAAGTTATGATTTAAGAAATATTTCATTTGGTGTTATTTTATGGCTTTAGAAGAGTGGGAGAGTAGAAATATTAAATATTGAAACATACGCTACAACAAACTAATCACTTTTGTATGATTTCATGAGGGGTCGAAATTGAGTTTCCAAGCTTAGTACGAAACTGAGTTTTCAAACTCAGTTAAATTGAGCTTCCAAACTCAGTTAAACCGAGTTTAACTGTAATGTCCCGTATTTTCTGACCATTTATTTATATATTAAAAATATTTATTTGAGTTTAAATAATGGAATTTGACCATTTTAAATTGAATATTTAGATTATACTAATAAAATATTAACGGTCATATATATATTTGATATAGTTTAACCAAATTTGTGTTGAAAATTAATCTTAGTCCTGTTGGAAGTCATATGGTATTTCATTTTTAATATATATACTCGGTAATATCGATTTATTTCAACTATTTTAGAATTTAATTTATATTCTATGAAAAGAAAAAGAAAACAACAAACCAAACTAAAGCTTATAGATGCCATATCATAATGAAGAAGTTGAGAGTTGAAACATCAACTTCGGTCACTGTAATCAACAGAGACAAGGTCAACTATATTAATTTAGCACTGGTTCTTTGGGAACTTTTATTAGCCAACTCACCCTTAAAGTTCAAAGCGACATAAACCATGTTTTTTTACATCATGCCATGTTCTTTCAATGAGAAACAGTGAAAACAAAAGATGAATTAAACAACAAAATACATGTATATATTTATCCATTGAAATCATACAGAGAATGAACAGCAAATGAAAACATAATATACATAAAGTTACATCTGACAATATATTTTCAAACATAAGGAAATCTACAACAATACATATGAACATTTCTTTTCACCATCCACAGTCAAATTGATACAGCCAATGTATATTTATATACATGGAAATCTCGTGTACAAGACAATTCAGAATAGCAAGAAAAAAATCTAAGGCAAAATCTCATAACATCATGCCTTCATCACCGTGGAATCAACCTGAAAAGAAAGTAGAGGAAAATAGCTATGAGTAGCTAGAAAGTATAGGTGTAAATATATTTAAAGTTGGAAGATTTCCAATCAGAAATCCAACGAAAAACCAAATCAAATCTGCATATATATATGTATTCAGGAATAGAGAAAGATATGGATTCAACAAAAATCAAAACAGCTAGAAAAATATGACTAGAACTAGCATATACATGTTGTACAATGCAAAATAGTGGACATGACAATTCCTATTGGTTACAAATCTCGAAATGGATTGGAATAGTAATGCACCAGCTAAACAGCTAGATGGACTAATATAGGCCTAAATCTGAACACCATGTGAACAAAGGAAAAAACAAAAAAATGAATTAAACAGCTAAGATCTATGCAAATCAGTAATAGGAACAGCTATAGACAACAGTGAAATGTATAGTCGAATCCTTATTAAATGCATACAGTGACGGCCAAAGGAGATATGGTTTCAGAAATCTTTTGTATAAACAAGAAGTCACCATTTACAGTATGGGCTGACAATACAATTCAAAAGCTGTATATTTCAAAGACAAGACCATACGATTAAACAATACATAGTTCATCTAATCCTAGAAGGAACAGTTCGGATTTTGCAGGATTGCACATGGGAAAATCCATCTGCAAATCTTCATATTCACTAGTAAACATCACTCACAAATCAAGTCCATCACAATGATCATTGCAGAACCGAAAATATGGCCTAAGAACAAGGACTGAACAAAACCCCAAATCTATGATTTGAAATCAAATTGACATCGTCCTTATCAAGAGCAAACCACAAGTATAAATAGGGGTTACACACCACATTTCAGAACACAACCGAATTTAAATCCTCAAAGAAAACAAAATAGAAAAAAAATATAAACTGAAATTTTATCACAAAGGAAAACTTAGCTTTCTGGGATGGGAGGCTCGGTTTAGTTCTTCACGAACGGCGGAGGAAGGGAAGCCTGAACAGCGTCGCCTCTGGTGAGGCTGGGAAGGTGGGGTCCAGTGATAACGAGTGTCGGCGGCAAGGGTTTAAGGTGGACGGTTTCCATTTTCTTTTGCTCTGGAAATTTCTTGTTGGTGGCTACATTTATGAAAGGAATGAAGGGGCCGATGGTTTTAGGGTTACTAATGGGTACGGGTTTGAACTAATGCGGGTTGGGCTGGACGTAAGTAAGGTAAGGCCCATTATTTTTATTTTAAAATTTACTTAGTTTTAATGTTTTATTAAATTACAAATATTGATTTCGAACGCTCACGAAATCAGATTTCGACGAAACGGAAAACACCGGGACCCTGAAGACGAGTACGACACGATGGATGAGAACTAAGCAGGGCAGATAGCGGCTGGATTTTTCAAATAAATTAAACGCAGTTTAATTTGATTGGAATGGGCCGATTTATTGAAAAATCAAACTCGAGGTGAGTTAAACTCACTCAGATCTCTCCACTTATATTTTATATAAGTTGGTTTTACCTTGTGTGTTATTGCTGATCGTGGTTGATTGATTGATATTTATACATTATATGTTGATCGAAATTCTGAAATTAAACGTGTTTAACTTCAGTGAAATTCCAAATCGTTATTTTAACGATTTGATCCAACGGAGGTAACTCACCCTGTTGGTCACGTATAATATAAACATGCTTAATTGTTTGAATTGTTCTGTTATTTGGTTGGTGTTAAATGGTTGTATTTATTATCAGTTAAATGTGATTGATGTCATTGTTGATTTTTGATTGAAAATTCAACATCTGTTTAATTTGGACCAATGAGTGTTATTGGTAGGGTATTTGGCGGCAGTATATGGTCTATGAAACCAATTGTTTATAAATATTGATTTACCGTCAGATAAATCAACAGAAAAGAAGTTATAAAAATTATTTTTATAACTGGAAATCGATTTTGAAATGTACTTTATTTTGAATAAAGGTTTGTTTAAAAGAAAATAAATATTTATTATTTATTTTATACGGGAACTCTGATGTTAATCAGAATGATATAAACTGAATAGGAATCAACCTGGCGATTTAAATTTAATAATGGTTTGATAAGGAATAATTAAATAGAATTATTTAAATTAATTATATTATTAATTAATTTGATAGGGGAAACTAATTGGACTCAGTTAATGGGATAACCGTATTTGAGGTGACTAAGTTGACTATTTAAACTGGAATTAGTTATCGAATTAGTTTGTTTGGATTTATCGAATCGAATAGTTTAAAGAATATTTGGTTTGTTTTAATTGAATTTTTAAAATGGAATTTACCATTTATTTTAGATAATAAAAATAATTAACTATTTTATAATAGTAAATGATTAAAGAAAGGTATTATCCTGATTAATAGCAATTTAGCCAAATTAGTTTTAAATGGAATAAGTGTAAGAAGTAATCGATGTTGAAATGAAACCAAATAGAATGGTGGAAGGAGTTTTAAACAACTGTAACATTTAAAACCCGAAATTTTAAAACAAAGAGGGTTTTAAGTAAGTATGATTGCTTAGATTAAATGATACTTGAATTAAGGAGAAAAAGATGAAAAGGATTTATAATACTTTTTAAAGAAAGGAGTATACATGTATTTCCGAAGTAAGGAAAATAAAAGGAGAATATATGAAAATCTGAAATGGTATTTTCAAGATAAAAGAAAATTGAAATGCTAAGTTTTGTGAATAGTTTATACTAAAGATAGCTGATTATTATATTCAGGTGATAAAATAAAGAAGATTACATAACGTTGTTCACTTGGAAAAGAGGAGTCGTTCTCCAATATGGTTAATAAGAAATAAAATAGTAAATGGTTTTGAAACGACTGGAGAAAAATGAATTTGATATGATACGAAAGTGAAATAGTTTTGAAAATTTGAAATTGTATATTTCAAATGAGTTACATTTGAAAGGATGAAATATTTAAGGGTTTAAGATTAACTATCGTTAATCGTTTTGAAAAGGCCATGTAGTGTTGATACTGAACTGGTGAACTCATGTCATACACACAATTATTTATTTGATAGTTAAATCACCGACTATTAAAATTGACCCATACGATCGTTGGGACGGAAAGACCGGGATCGAATTTATATTCGAAAACCATTCCGACCAGCGAATACGTGAAAGAAGATTACTGAAGATGGAGGAATTGAAGACCGTTGATCTTCATAAGCGGAGTAACTACTGATTGGATTTCTCTGGTTTAGCACCCGGAGATATTTCAATAGTGATTCTGTCGTGATTTGAAATCTACGGATTGCAAAGACTTCTCGCTACTGGTCATGAGGGTGATTCCTAGGATGCAGTAGGAGGGTGCCTTCGGTTCATCCTATTCTTGGATGACTAGTATGGACGAGTGTCTGACAGAGTATTTCCAAAGGAGATTACGTACGTTGATTTCTTCAAACGTACCATAGTTGATGGCGGAGAAATGGTTTCTCAAGCCAAATAACTAGAGTAATTTTGTGGACGTCAATTAGTAATATCTAGAGGATCTGACGATGTGGCATTCAAAGTGAATGGTGGCCAGATGTTCGAAAAGAAGTTCTAGCCTCAAGCCTCATCAACCGGGAAATGACAAAAATCGGGTAGGCAGCATGGCTATGTGGGTCGCTCCCATTAGGGTGTATGATCACCTATCTAGAGAAATTCCATTTGTTTCTTTAATCTATATTCGATGTCGTCCCTTTCCGGGAGGCGGTTGCTGATCCCAACCGTCGGTGATATACATTCGATACACTCAAGCGAAATGAGTGGTCGGTCATGTGTGGGTCGGGTTGCAAGACATTCTTATTGAACCCAGTGTATTCGTCTCTAGAGATACACGATCGGCAAGTGGTCCCATACCTTGTCAGAGTTGGAATCCAATCTCCAATAAGCACCTGCGGTTTTGATTGTATACTATATATGTGGAGCGTGAGATGCAAGCATTCCACTAGATTGATATTTACTTGTATTTAGACATTATTATAATATTAGAGAAGATATTGTTTTCAAAACTGTTTTGGGTTATCGTAAGATAAAAACCGTCCGTATTTATGTGTGGATTCGGTCTTATGATTATCTTTTGCTTTTGAAAGATTTTGAACTTTAAAATCATGATTGGATGATTTACCCTTAATACTGTGCGAGTTTATCTCACTCTGGTTCACCAGACTGACCCGGTGTTTTGTAAATGCTCGGGTTAGCCCGGAGTGTACAGGTTCAGGTTATCGAATGCTGTGAAGAGATGGGCTGGAAGAATTCAGACATATGATATTATTCCGTTGTGTGGTATATAAGGGCAGATTATTATAACTTTCCAGTGATGTTGATGTACTCTGATGTTGTAAGTTTATTCAAAGCTCTCAATAAAAATTATTTCTATATTATATTTTGTTCCGCTGTGATGTGAGACTCTGTGTTTGTGTTGGTTCTTCTTCTTCTATTCTTATATTTCTTTCTTATCTCACCCTCCAATTTCTTTCATTGACAATCTGGTGTTCTTGGTGTTTGAAAGGTCGGCATGAGATACATTAAAGGTATTTATGTCGAATTTCAGGGCCGAAAATACTGGGTCGTTACAGTGGTATCAGAGCTATTGGTTTAGTAATAGCCTTGGCTCTGTGGCATGACTCGATAGAGATAGGGTTAGTAACACCCAAGATTGAGTTTGAGTGTGTGTGTGTGTGTGTATATATATATATATATATATATATATATATATGGGAGCGTATTTGTAAATTTTATATACAAATGTTTTGTATTGTGTTGTTGATCGGTTCAAGTGTTGAAAAGCGTTGAACTGGTAAGGAACACAATATTGTTTGGTGAAAAGGGGTAAATGAAATAATTTTACCCGAAATTTATTTCTGTATTAAAAGAAAATAATTTTCTCAAATTATTTTGATATGGTGTGTTGACAGATTTGAATGAAATTCAAAATTTAATTAAAATTTTGAATTGAAACTTTAGTAGGTTAAGTGAAATCGAATTATATAATTAATAATCATATTGAAATTAAATTAAGAAATAATGTTGTAATTTAAATTGAAATTGGGAATTTAATGAACAATAATAAAATAAAATCAATCTAATATTAATTGGGTGATATTTGAATATGTTAAATTAAATTAAATAGTAATATTGAATGTGAATTTAGCGGATTTGATTGAGTTGTTGTGCCTTGATTGTTGATTGATTGTTGTCTGCTTGTCAGACTGGCTGAATAAAATTCATCCATGGGTTGATAAAAAGTAAATAAACTGAAACCCAGAGGAAAAGGAAGTATTACTTAAATATTTCATATATGTAATGAATTGAGTTAAGTACAGAAGCCAGAGGACTATGAAGATTGAGTTTGAAGGCGTAAGTTGCACGTAAATTGAGTAGTAGACTCAATCACGCTAGAAAAGGGTACGCCTTCGCGAAAATAAAAATTTTGGTTTTGATTTTTGTTTTCCGACCGTGTAGGTCGATATTTCGTGTTTCTGCCTTATCCCAGAAGTCCCTCCATGCAAGGAAGAGTCTGCTAAATTTTTCTGAGAATTTAACGAGTTAAAATATTTTCGATAATTTTTGAAAATCTTGTTTTACCAAAAAAAATTGGTTTTGATTTGAAATGAAATATATTTTTAAAATTAATGGGATTTACAACAATTTTCTTACCTTAGCAATTTCGAGGACGAAATTATTTTAAGGGGGGAAGAATGTAATGTCCCGTATTTTCTGACCATTTATTTATATATTTAAAATATATATTTGAGTTTAAATAATGGAATTTGACCATTTTAAATTGAATATTTAGATTATATTAATAAAATATTAACGGTCATATATATATTTGATATAGTTTAACCAAATTTGTGTTGAAAATTAATCTTAGTCCTATTGGAAGTCATATGGTATTTCATTTTTAATATATATATACTCAGTAATATCGATTTATTTCAACTATTTTAGAATTTAATTTATATTCTATGAAAAGAAAAAGAAAACAACAAACCAAACTAAAGCTTATAGATGCCATATCATAATGAAGAAGTTGAGAGTTGAAACATCAACTTCGGTCACTGTAATCAACAGAGACAAGGTCATCTATATTAATTTAGCACTGGTTCTTTGGGAACTTTTATTAGCCAACTCACCCTTAAAGTTCAAAGCGACATAAACCATGTTTTTTTTACATCATGCCATGTTCTTTCAATGAGAAACAGTGAAAACAAAAGAAGAATTAAACAGCAAAATACATGTATATATTTATCCATTGAAACCATACAGAGAATGAACAGCAAATGAAAACATAATATACATAAAGTTACATCTGACAATATATTTTCATACATAAGGAAATCTACAACAATATATATGAACATTTATTTTCACCATCCACAGCCAAATTGATACAGCCAATGTATATTTATATACATGGAAATCTCATCTACAAGACAATTCGGAATAGCAGGAAAAAAAATCTGAGGCAAAATCTCATAACATCATGCCTTCATCACCGTGGAATCAACCTGAAAAGAAAGTAGAGGAAAATAGCTATGAGTAGCTAGAAAGTATAGGTGTAAATATATTTAAATTTGGAAGATTTCCAATCAGAAATCCAAAGAAAAACCCAATCAAATCTGCATATATATATATATATATATATATATATATATATATATATATGTATGTATGTATTCAGGAAAAGAGAAAGATATGGATTCAACAAAAATCAAAACAGCTAGAAAAATATGACTAGAACTAGCATATACATGTTGTACAATGCAAAATAGTGGACATGATAATTCCTATTGGTTACAAATCTCGAAATGGATTGGAATAGTAATGCACCAGCTAAACAGCTAGATGGACTAATATAGGCCTAAATCTGAACACCATGTGAACAAAGGAAAAAACAAAAAAATGAATTAAACAGCTAAGATCTATGCAAATCAGTAATAGGAACAGCTATAGACAACAGTGAAATGTATAGTCGAATCCTTATTAAATGCATACAGTAATGGCCAAAGAAGATATGGTTTCAGAAATCTTTTGTATAAACAAGAAGTCACCATTTACAGTATGGATTGACAATACAATTCAAAAGCTGTATATTTCAAAGACAAGACTATATGATTAAACAATACATAGTTCATCTAATCCTAGAAGGAACGGTTTGGATTTTGCAGGATTGCACATGGGAAAATCCATCCGCAAATCTACATATTCACTAGCAAATATCACTCACAAATCAAGTCCATCACAAAGATCATAGCAGAACCGAAAATATGGCCTAAGAACTAGGACTAAACAAAACCCCAAATCTATGATTCGAAATCAAATTGACATCGTCCTTATCAAGAGCAAACCGCAAGTATAAATAGGGGTTACGCACCACATTTCAGAACACAACCAAATTTAAATACTCAAAGAAAACAAAACAGAAAAAAAAATATAAACTGAAATTTTATCACAAAGGAAAACTTAGCTTTCTGGGATGGGAGGCTCGGTCTAGTTCTTCACGAACGACGGAGGAAGGGAAGCCTGAACAGCGTCGCCTCTGGTGAGGCTGGGAAGGTGGGGTCCGGTGGTAACGAGCGTCGGCGGCAAGGGTTTAAGGTGGAGGGTTTCCATTTTCTTTTGCTCTGGAAATTTCTTGTTGGCGGCTACGTTTATGAAAGGAATGAAGGGGCCGATGGTTTTAGGGTTACTAATGGGTACGGGTTTGAACTAATGTGGGTTGGGTTGGACGTAAGTAAGGTAAGGCCCATTATTTTTATTTTAAAATTTACTTAGTTTTAATGTTTTATTAAATTTCAAATATTGATTTCGAACGCTCACGAAATCAGATTTCGACGAAACGAAAAACACCGGGACCCTAAAGACGAGTACGACACGATGGATGAGAACTAAGCAGGGCAGACAACGGCAGGATTTTTCAAATAAATTAAACACAGATTAATTTGACTGGAATGGGCCGATTTATTGACAAATCAAACTCGAGGTGAGTTAAACTCACTCAGATCTCTCCACTTATATTTTATATAAGTTGGTTTTACCTTGTGTGTTATTGTTGTTCATGGTTGATTGATTGATATTTATACATTATATGTTGATCGAAATTCTGAAATTAAACGTATTTAACTTCAGTGAAATTCCAAATAGTTATTTTAACGATTTGATCCAACGGAGGTAACTCACCCTGTTGGTCACATTTATTATAAACATGCTTCATTGTTTGAATTGTTCTGTTATTTGGTTGGTGTTAAATGGTTGTATTTATTATCAGTTAAATGTGATTGATGTGATTGTTGATTTTTGATTGAAAATTCAACATCTGTTTAATTTGGACCAATGAGTGCTATTGGTGGGGTGTTTGGCGGCAGTATATGGTCTATGGAACCAATTGTTTATAAATATTGATTTACCGTCAGATAAATTGACAGAAAAGAAGTTATAAAAATTATTTTTATAACTGGAAATAGATTTTGAAATATACTTTATTTTGAATAAAGGTTTGTTTAAAAGAAAATAAATATTTATTATTTATTTTATAAGGGAACTCTGATGTTAATCAGAATGATATAAACTGAATAGGAATTAACCTGGCGATTTAAATTTAATAATGGTTTGATAAGGAATAATTAAATAGAATTATTTAAATTAATTATATTATTAATTAATTTGAAAGGGGAAACTAATTGGAATCAGTTAATGGGATAACCGTATTTGAGGTGACTAAGTTGACTATTTTAACTGGAATTAGTTATCGAATTAGTTTGTTTGGATTAATCGAATCGAATAGTTTAAAGAATATTTGGTTTGTTTTAATTGAAGTTTTAAAAAGGAATTTACCATTTATTTCAGATAATAAAAAGAATTAACTATTTTATAATAGTAAATGATTAAAGAAAGGTATTATCCTGATTAATAGCAATTTAGCCAAATTAGTTTTAAATGGAATAAGTGTAAGAAGTAATCGATGTTGAAATGAAATCAAATAGAATGGTGGAAGGAGTTTTAAACAACTGTAACATTTAAAACGCGAAATTTTAAAACAAAGAGGATTTTAAGTAAGTATGATTGCTTAGATTAAATGATACTTGAATTAAGGAGAAAAAGATGAAAAGGATTTATAATACTTTTTAAAGAAAGGATTATACTTGTATTTCCGAAGTAAGGAAAATAAAAAGAGAATATATGAAAATCTGAAATGGTATTTTCAAGATAAAAGAAAATTGAAATGCTAAGTTTTGTGAATAGTTTATACTAAAGATAGCTGATTATTATATTCGGGTGATAAAATAAAGAAGATTTCATAACGTTGTTCACTTGGAAAAGAGGAGTCGTTCTCCAATATAGTTATTAAGAAATAAAATAGTAAATGGTTTTGAAACAACTGGAGAAAAATGAATTTGATATGATATGAAAGTGAAATAGTTTTGAAAATTTGAAATCGTATATATCAAATGAGTTACATTTGAAAGATGAAATATTTAAGGGTTTAAGATTAACTATCGTTAATCATTTTAAAAAGGCCATGTAGTGTTGATACTAAACAGGTGAACTCATGTCATACACACAATTATTTATTTGATAGTTAAATCACCGACTATCTAAATTGACCCATACGATCGTTGGGACGGAAAGACTGGGATCGAATTTATATTCGAAAACCATTCCGACCAGCGAATACGTGAAAGAAGATTACTGAAGATGGAGGAATTCAAGACCGTTGATCTTCATAAGCGGAGGAACTACTGATTGGATTTCTCTGGTTTAGCGGCCGGAGATATTTCAACAGTGATTCTGTTGTGATGTGAAATCTACGGATTGCAAGGACTTCACGCTACTGGTCTGGAGAGTGATTCCTAGGATGCAGTAGGAGGGTGCCTTCGGTTCATCCTGTTCCTGGATGACTTGTATGGACGAGTGTCTGACAGAGTATTTCCAAAGGAGATTACGTACGTTGATTTCTTCAAACGTACCATAGTTGATGGCGGAGAAAAGGTTTTCTCTAGCCAAATAACTAGAGTAATTTTGTGGACGTCAATTAGTAATATCTAGGGGATCTGACGATGTGTCATTCAAAGTGAATGGTGGCCGGATGTTTGAAAAGAAGTTCAAGCCTCAAGCCTCATCAACCGGGAAATGACAAAAATCGGGCAGGCAGCATGGCTATGTGGGTCGCTCCCATTAGGGTGTATGATCACCTATCTAGAGAAATTCCATTTGTTTCTTTAATCTATATTTGATGTTGTCCCTTTCCGAGAGGCGGTTGCTGATCCCAACCGTCGGTGATATACATTCGATACACTCAAGCGAAATGAGTGGTCGGTCATGTGTGGGCCGGGTTGCAAGACGTTCTTGTTGAACCCAGTGTATTCGTCTCTAGAGATACACGATCAGCAGGTGGTCCCATACCTTGTCAGAGTTGGAATCCAATCTCCAATAAGCACCTGCGGTTTTGATTGTATACTATATATGTGGAGCGTGAGATGCAAGCGTTCCACTAGATTGATATTTACTTGTATTTAGACATTATTATAATATTAGAGAAGATATTGTTTTCAAAACTGTTTTGGGTTATCGTAAGATAAAAACCGTCCGTGTTTATGTGTGGATTCGGTCTTACGATTATCTTTTGCTTTTGAAAGATTTTGAACTTTAAAATCATGATTGGATGATTTACCCTTAATACTGTGCGAGTTTATCTCACTCTGGTTCACCAGACCGACCTGGTGTTTTTTAAATGCTCGGGTTAGCCCGGAGAGTACAGGTTCAGGTTATCGAATGCTGTGAAGAGATGGGCTGGAAGAATTCAGACGTATGATATTATTCCGCTGTGTGGTATATAAGGGCAGATTATTATAACTGTCCAGTGATGTTGATGTACTCTGATGTTGTAAGTTTATTCAAAGCTCTCAATAAAGATTATTTCTATATTATATTTTGTTCCGCTGCGATGTGAGACTCTGTGTTTGTGTTGGTTCTTCTTCTTCTATTCTTATATTTCTTTCTTTCTTATCTCACCCTCCAATCTCTTTCATTGACAATCCGGTGTTCTCGGTGTTTGAAAGGTCGGCATGAGATACAGTAAAGGTATTTATGTCGAATTTTGGGGCCGAAAATACTGGGTCGTTACATTAACTCAGTTCGATACTTAGTTTATAAACTCGGTTTCGAACTGTAAACTCAGTTCTAGCGGAGTTACACTGAGTTTCGAACCGAGTTTATAAATTCAGTTTTTGAACTGAGTCCAGTTCGAAATTGATTTTATAAACTTAGTTGGAAACTGAGTTTAACTTAGTTGGAACTGAGTTTACAATTTGAAACCGGGTTTATAAACTTAGTTTTGAACTGAGTTAAACTCAATACCGAACTGATTTTATGAACTTAGTATCAGACTGTGTTAATAACTCAGTCTTATATTTATGCAAACATCAAATCTGTTCTTTGAAATGCAAAATTCTGAATTTTGTATTTCAAAGAATAGATTTGATGTTTGCATAAATATAAGATCGAATTTAGTATTTCAAAGAACAGTTCGGTACTGAGTTCAACTCAGTTTGAAACTGAGTTTTTAACACAGTCTGATGCTAAGTTTATAAAATCAGTTCCGTACAGAGTTTAACTTAGTTCAAAACTGAGTTTATAAACTTGGTTTCGAATTGTAAACTCAGTTCCTACTGAGTCAAACTCAGTTTCCAACTCATATGTATACATATATTGGAAAAAAAAAACATTGAAGTTTATATGATATTAATAGCAACCTAAACCGTTCAAACTTGAATTTGCTTGATCTGCATTGTGAAAGCAGATGATACCTTGAAAGGGGGAATAAATCGAGGAGGAGTCATGTACTACAACAATATCATCAACGAGCTATTAAAAAATGGTGAGAATTAGAAAGTTTGCATATTTCGTAACATGCATGTTTAATTTTACATCAAATTTACATGTGATTTATATTGTAGGTATAACGCCATTTATTACACTCTTCCATTAGGATGTCCCGTAAGCTTTGGAAGATAAATATGGCGGTTTCCTTGTCAAAAAAATTGTGTAAGAATTTAATTCACATCGAGCACCATTTTCTTTATTTACAACTATTATACGGGTCTCCTTAAGAGTAATATGATAAATGAATGATAATATGTTTTATAGAACATAAATTCAACAAAAAGGTAAATTTAAAAAACTGTTTAAAATTTCATGTCATAAGTCATAACACTTATTTGCACCTCGTAAACTTGTACCCCTCAACCGTAACTTAAGATCGTTGTAGTTGAATTAGTTAGTTGAGCAAGGTTGTCATGGTGTTCACATCAGCATGCTTAGACAGTAGAAACTCGATTGTGGACTGAGGTATCGTGCCTGAGTTTGCAAACTCAGTCCGGACTGAGTTTGCAAACTCAATCGCGGACTGAGTGCAAACTCAGTTCCGGAGTCGCGGACTGAGTGCAAACTCAGTTCCGGACTGAGTACAAACTCAGTTTCGGACTGATTTTGCAAATTCAGTCGCAGACTGAGTGCAAACTCAGTCACGGACTTAGTGCAAACTCAGTTGCGGACTGAGTGCAAACTCAGTTCCGGACTGAGTTTGCAAACTCAGTCGCGGACTGAGTACGCAAACTCAGTCCCAGATTGAGTACGCAAACTCAGTCGCGGACTGAGTACAAACTCACTTCCGGACTGAGTACGCAAACTCTCACCTGCGAATTATAAATATCACAAATATCCAAATTTGGCAGGAATCTTCTAGATTTTTAACAGCCAAAAGTAAATTAAAACTCAGTCCCAGACTGAGTACGCAAACTCAGTCGCGGACTGAGTACAAACTCACTTCCGGACTGAGTACGCAAACTCTCACCTGTGAATTATAAATATCACAAATATCCAAATTTGGCAGGAATGTTCCGGATTTTTAACAACCAAAAGTAAATTAAAACTCAATCCCAGACTGAGTACGCAAACTCAGTCGCGGACCGAGTACAAACTCACTTCCGGACTGAGTACGCAAACTCTCACCTGTGAATTATAAATATCACAAATATCCAAATTTGGCAGGAATGTTCCAGATTTTTAACAACCAAAAGTAAATTAAAACTCAATCCCAGACTGAGTATGCAAACTCAGTCGCGGACTGAGTACAAACTCACTTCCGGACTGAGTACGCAAACTCTCACCTGTGAATTATAAATATCACAAATATCCAAATTAGGCAGGAATGTTTCGGATTTTTAACAGCCAAAAGTAAATTAAAATTTGTGTACTCGTACTGCACATGAATATTCATTCATATGGCATTGTTGTTACATTGAGCTATTTAAAGTTGTAGTATTATCATGAATAGTTATTATACTTCTTCTCAAGTTTTTTCCTCAGTAACTAAATATGTATTTAATGTAAATTTACTTATATAGGTAGGGGAGGGAAGAATATGGTGCATGATAGAGACGACGATGAAGATGAAGATGGCAAAGGGAAATCTAGGTGTTGAACAATCAGGTGTAATTATACATTTAAAAAGTGTTTGTGTGCTTATATCTTTAGAAAAGAGAGAACTGGTTGTAATTGATCAGTAAAATAATCAAAGGCCACTGGTTCTGTTTTATCATAGCTAAATTATTATTGTATATACTTAATATATTGTTGAATAATATCGATCGAATACTCATTTCAATTGCTATTTCAAGTTTTTCACTTCGATAATGGTCCTAGATTTGTATCATGTTTCATTCAATTTGGTCTTGATCGGTTATGTGAGATTTTGTTCTGATGTAAATTCTGTGATATTTTTGTATTCAAATTGTTTTAATTCTGGAGCTCTTGCTGTAAAAAAAATTAAATTAGATACGGCTTAAAACCGTATCGATTTGTGAAGTTGATAGTGCCATCATGCTAACTTGATACGGTTTTAAGCCGTATCAATTTAGAAATTTGATACGGCTTTAAGCCATATCAAATACATCAATTGATACGGTCTTAAGCCGTATCAAAATCATAAATTGATACGGCTTAAAACTGTATCAAATTACCAATTTGATACAGTTTTAAGCCGTATCAATTTATGATTTTGATACGGCTTAAAACAGTATCAAAGTAACATAGACGCCATTTTTTGATACGGCTTAAAACCGTATCAAATCAATTTTGATACGGCCAAGAGCATTGCCAAATTGGCATTTCTGGTGTACTGAGAACCTACGGTTTGTGTAAGAGAATTCTGACAATCCAATAGCATAGCAGAATACATACAGAAATATATTCAAGAACAATATAGTATGCGAAAAAAAATAAGAACACACAATTTATAGTGGTTCGGTTCGGATTGAACTTACGTCCACTTTGAAGGCTTTGATGATTTTATTCATGAAGGAGCTTACATAGGAAATCCGCAAATTGATTTACAAATTAGGGTTTGCTCTACGGGAAATGAGAGCAAGGTTGAGGAATCAAAAAGGCCCCCCAAATGTGACCCTTGGGGTCTTATTTATACAGAATTCGGGGGTCCTTCTGCTGTTGGGCCATTGGGCTTGCAAAAGCCTCTGTTGGCCGCTTTTCTCCTTGGTCTCGGATGTTTAGCTTCTGACCGCCTTTGTGGTGCTGATTGTAGCTTCTGGAGTGAGCGTCTCGGTCAGTTGGAGCTTCTTCGAGATTGATATGAGCTTGTCGATGCAAATGGCTTTTGGAAGACGCTTGTGCTCCCGGTTATGGCATCCGGGTGTAGTCTTCCAGTTTTCTCATGAATACTTAGAGGAGCTTGCCCTCGTGATGTATGTATATAGCTTCCGATGGAGCTTTCGGATGATGTCTAGCCTTTCGGAGGGTAACTTCATGTATTTTACCTATTGTTTATTAGAACGACCTTCCGGTGCTTGGATATTTCGGGGGCTAGTTCCGAATAGCCCTTAGGTGCTTTAGGTTTGGTGTCTTTAATGCATTAATCTCCTGATGTATTGGTGTTAAGCAGGTTAACACTGACAACCCTTCCGTCATTCTGGGTTCTGATTAGCGGAGCTCTTCCCTCCCTCTTTCTTAACTTCTGACTTAGATGAAATTTCGTTATGGAACTACCCGCGAATAGACCCTGTCGGGTACCACCTGTCGGATAGACCCTGTAGGTATTACGTTTCCTTTGAGTTCTCTCTGGTGTTTGGCTTTTTTCTTTCGGAGGATTCTTCGGTGCTTGTGTTCATCCGATACCCCTCCACCATCAGTCTGTTTATGGGTCAATTTTGGTAGTAACACCCCTCTTATCATCGGCTCCCGATATTATTTCGAATGCATCCGGGACCGTTTCTCTGTATCTCATTAGGTGTCGGTGCTACCCTTTCAGTGTCTTTTTTATTACCCTCAATCTTCTACTATTGGTGTTGGACCGATATCCTTGTGCCCAAGTGTTGTTGCTCGTTCAACTTGAATCCTCCTTATTGGTGGTATTTGCTTTTTGGTTTGTTGCCGGGTCTTGGACTCTGTTTCCATCAGCTCCTTAGTTTTGCTCCTTTTCTTCATGATCCTAGTTTCACTGTCCGAAGCCTCTGTTCTTTCATCTTTGGAGCCTCTAGTTCTTTATACTTGGTCATTGCAAATTTTGGTGTTAACAACTAACTATTGGCATGTTCCCTGCTATGTTGGTTGGATGCAGCATGAAGCCTCACTTTAGAACTTGGTGAATATCATTCTCTTATGTTATGCGTTTTGCTTTGTTTGGCACTTGTAATCTTTTAATTATGTAATCAGCTTGTATGTGAATCTTGTCTGCTTTAGGCGGTGTTTCTTCCCTACGCAGAAGTATGCTTTTTTGTTGTAGCAAATATAGATCGTGTATATCTCCTATAATCCTTGTATTTATTATTTTTATAATAAAAGTTTGTTATGGATAACTTTAAAAACTGGTCGGCCCTATGCAAAAAAAATTACAAATCAATAATTAGTAAATACTGAATATATAACTAAATAGTAAATTAATCAACAATAATTGATTATTAATTATTAAACTACAGTAATTACTAAATAATAATTATTAAAATTATAGATTAACTAAATATATTGAATGTTTATCTTTGAATATTACATAATAATTTTTAAAATTTAATTATTAACATCAATTATTTAATAGTATTAATGACTAATTATTTAATATTTGTATTTAATTATATTTATTAATTATTTTATGTAATTAATAAATATTAAATTAAATTTAATAGTTATTAATAATTAACCATAAAAAGTATTAAATATAATTTTTCATTGATTATAAATACAAACTATCAATTATCAATTACCAGTTATCAATTATCAATTATTAGTTATATTAAATTATAAATTATTTAATATTTAATATATATTATTATATACTCTTTTTTATTAGAAATTATTATTATTAATAATAATTGTATATTAATAAATAATAATTATTACAATGGGCATTTTATGATCATTGTAAAATTGACATCAGTCAAAACTGGTATTTTGTGACCGTTGTAAAATTGGAACCTATACAATGAGCGTTGCAAATTAAGCACCAATTAAAATGAGCAATTTGTGACCATTGTAAAATTGGCATCTATTACAACAGGCATTTTGTGAATATTATAAAAAAAATTACCTGTTACAATGAGCATGAGAGAACCGTTGTTATAACATTCTATTACAACGACCATGTTAGACCAAATTATGGCTCTAACACCCAAATTGTCTAAAATTGCAGAGAATAATAACTAGAAATGAAAGAAAATGCAACCAACACACCAAATTTACAGTGGTTCGGTGTTAATGAGCCTACGTCCACTTTATATATCTTTGATTATACATTGAATGCAAGTACAATCAATGATTTCTCTCAATCTCACTTTTACAATGATGATTCACTCAGTAATTTCGAGATAATACTAACTAGAAATAATGGAAAAATAGTAATCGTGGAAACAATACTCAGACTTGCCAAAAAGATCATGAAAAATGCCAATATGGGGCTTTTTATAGGTGATATCTGCAGGCGGTTCGTGAAGATACATGGCACGAATCCCGAGGATCTCGGACCGGTTCGTAGCTTGATGAAGAAATAGTCAAAATGGCGGTTATGAACAGGTGTCGCAAGATCCTTCATTCTCGGTTCGTGAATGACCAAGCCTTGGCCACCATTCTCTGGTCGAAGGGTCGGTTCGTGACTCTATATCACGAACGGGTCGTAGGTAGCTTCTCACAAGCAGGTCGAGGAATTGGGTCACGAGCGGGTCGTGACAAGGGGATCACGAGCGGGTGGAGTCAGCTGGGTCAAGATCGGGTTATAGTGCTTCACGAACCAAGGTAAATTTGCATTGAACTTTTGTATGTGAGTCTTTCTCCATTCACATATGGATATTTGCCTTCTTGGTGGCTTAGTCACAAAACTAGCCAACATTTTGCCCCCTCGAAGTATGTTTTATCAGGGATGGAACATGCTTCGAAATTGCCGAAGTACCTTTTCTTGGAAGGGTGTGGATCAACAGTTACATCTGCTAGTACGGTTACGATGTTTGGAATAGCCGTGTCCTTTGACGAGTATAAATATCAGGCTAGGTTTCCAATTATTTCTCTGCTTATTGATTGACTTTGATCTCTTAAATTCCGGAACACATTGCGATTAATTCTTCAGGTGTGTCGTTAAACTTTTGTAAAAAATAGTGTTAAATAACTTGCTTGCTTCTGTAAGTAGGAACCTCTAGCTTTCAAATCCAGTAGTCGTGTCAAAGTCTGGGTCGCCAAGCTATGCCACGGTTCGTGCCCCTTGGGTGTGTATCACGAACAAGCAGTAGATCATACCGTTGCACGAGCAATCGGTGGGCTCATTGGTGCGCTCGTGGTCCACTGGGCCTGGTCGATCCGATAAGAAAAAATAGGGGAGACCAAAAGCCCCTGTAACGACCCGTATTTTTAACGAATAATAAATAATTTATTTAGTTATTTAAATAGTGATTTGGTAATTTAAAATGATCAGAATTAAATAATATTGAATATTTAATTAATATAAATAATAGAATAATATATTTAATTTTAAAAATAGTCGGAGATAGTGGAATTCACAATATTGTGTGAATTGGATCATTTATAATATATAATTTAGTATAGAGTTGAATTATATTAACGAATATATTATATAAATAACAGTGAACGTATAATTTTATTATAATTATAATCAAGCTCAAAATGGTGCGGTAGTTCGTAATTTGGCGATTCGAACTTTAAATGAATATACATAATTCGTTCTAAGTCGGATTTCTGTGAAATAAGAAACGTTCGGATCTGGTGAACTATATTTTTCTAATGAAGGTGAAAAATGGAGATTTCGCTTTATAAGTTATATCCAAATCAATTTTTCAAATAGTCGCTATGAAATCGCTTATAGGCCATAACGGTTATTTAATTTTAATTAAATGTTGGTTTCTAATCTAGACAAATTCTTGTAGACGTAGTTATAATTTAATATTTAGAATTTTACTGTAATTTTTATTTTGAAAAATAAGAACTTTTTATTTTAGAGTATTTTACACCTTAAATCGGTATTTTGGGACATCACATAATAAATTAATTTGTCTGTTTTATATTATTTTTGGGATCAGGGCACGTTGTTCGATATGATGGTATTTTCAGTTTTGCCATTAGTGGTCGGTAAGTGAACTAGATTTTTGATAAAGGGGTACACTAAATATTAAAGGTGGTTATACCACAAGTCCATAAGATAGAGTCTGAAAGTAGAGTAACATAGAACAAGTAAGTTGTGCTTCCACCGCACCCCATAAGACATATATTTTAACAACCATCGTAACACCAATTTTTGGGTCGCGTACTCTTGTTCGCTAGAATAAATTAGCACTGTTCATGCACTATAAGGGACTAAATTAAATAAAATAAAATAAAAGGAAAATATACTACCTTAGCAGCTAAGAAATTGTTTAGTTTTTCCTCTTTAAAGGACAGCCTACCCTAAACTAAGTAATAAAATAAAAATATATTAAGCATTACCTGCCCCAAAGTCACACAGCTAGCCGTCCCTATTACTTAATGCAGAAGGAACTCGCATGAATTTTCACATCTCAAGCTGGAACAAATTGTACCATGCTTCCTTAGTAACTAAGGAACTAAAATTCTATAAATAAACGCACTGCTCACCTCCATTTTCTTCTTCTAGAAATATATTAGTTGTGAGTTTTAATGGCTACGCAAATCAAAAACAAATTAGATTCCCTACTAAAAATTTCGATATATGTATTTATTCAAACTATTGGACTTGTTCTCTTAAATCTGTTGTGTGGTGTTCAACCAATATTTGGTTCGCTGGTTTTTTTCTCTCAACACAAACAAACATTCTAAAAGAAACTCTAAAGTAAGTATACTAAGGATCCTTGAAGCAAAAGTTCAAGCACGGTTAGGTTTCATACGGATTAAGTACCATTTCCTTCGCACAAAAATAAGGAGTGCGTGCGTTACATGTAAGGTGAGGATGGCTGACGAGTTGAACTTGTGAAGTGGAAAAATAGTAATGATTTTGTGTGGTTGCGGAAAAGAAGGGAGAGCCGTACGGTGTCACATGGGGATGGTTGGCTAAAACTTGTGTGAACCGAAGAGGATGGGTATAAGCGGTTTTTGTTTGAAGAAATGAACTCGGAAGGTGATGAGAAAATGTTGTGAAGTGGATACGCAAGGGAAGGCAAGGGGGAAAATGGAGACATGTTAATGGAAGGACTGTAGCTATCAGGGTACAGGAGCTTGCGTTAAAATGGGATGGAAACTGTTCGCTCCAGGCTTTAAAACAAAGAGGAGAAACAATTAGAAACTTCTTCTGTAGGAGTGCGAGTTCGAGTATGGCATGGAGGTCGGCAGGAAGTTGTAAGGACGAGTTGAAGTGGTTGTGGAGAAATGAGCGTGGATTGGTGCGGTCATGGTTTACAGGAGTGACATTATGTTTATGCTTTCGGGGAAGAAAGCGAATAAATGGGGCGGGTCTGATTACTTTAGTGGGCCGATGTTTGTAAAGGTTAAGCCCATTTTAAATAGATAAATTATCCTAGTTTTAATTTAAAATTTATTTAAATATTTGTATAAACTTGTAATAACAATAACTTGCTCATATATTATCAGAATCCGACGAAACAAGATCCGTTGGGATCGTATGGATGGCGGCTACATAATGGAACTGATTCGGAGTGAATTGGAGCTCGTTACAATTTATTGTGAAATAAATTGCCTGATCTGAATCAACGACCGGTATTCGTTATTTAACGATTAACGAACAATGTGAGTAAATTTCACTACTCTGATCAGTTTATATTTTTATAACGTATTTTTAGATTTGATAATTGTTGGTTGATTGTTGTGTGTTGACCGTTTGGATGAACTACTAATTAATTTTTTGAGAATATAGATAATGATATATAAATATATATCGTTAATCAAATATTGATTCTGTTTATCAGAATATTTGATATTTGAAATAGAATTGATGTTAATTATATTGTTTAACATCTGTGGATGCAGGGAAACAGGTTGGAGGGATCCAACTGGGTTCCTCAATATTTAAAATACCTTTTATATATATTGTGATACATAATGTGATATATAATCTATGATTGATTATGATGAAACTGGTTTTGTTATTTGGTATTTTAAATACCATAAGAAATACTGGAATGTAAAAAGGGAATTTTCAAAGTGTATATTGAAAATAAAATATTTATATAAAATCAATGGATTTTATAAAAAGGAATTATTTGGAAAAATAAATAATAACTTCTGTATAAGATTATTAACAGTTATATGAATGTTTTAAAAGTTCGTTTTTGGTATAAATACTGAAAGAAGGTAATAAGAGGTAAATAAGTGAGTATATGGAGTAAATATAATTATAAATGGAATATTTATTTGGAAAATAAATATAATTATAAAAGGAATATTTATTTGGAAAGTAAATAGAATTATAAAAGGAAATATTTGGAAAATGAATAGAATTTTCTAAAAAGAGAATTTTACATTCGGAAGGTTTAGACCCATGCTTCGCACACGGGTGTAACATGATATTGATTTAAAGTAAATATTTAATAGAAAACTGTTTTAACAAATAAATTAAGGAGAATACTTTATAAATGATGTTTATAAATTAAGGAAATGTTTTTCATTTGATAAATTGAATATATAAATTTGAATTTATATAGAGAAGTAAAAATCGGTTTTAACACCGATAATTGAAATGGAATGTGAACATAGTAGTTATAAAGGAAATTTGCAATGAGATTATAAATGTTGTAAATGAAATAAGATTTGTATGAATAATTCTGTAAATATAAATATAAATAGAATTTGGGTTTGAGATATTGTTTTTAAATATGAAGTCAAACTGTTTTGATTATATAAAGAAGTATTATTCACATTCTATGTGAAAAATTAGATTAAAGTAAATATTTTGCAAATAAAATATTATAAAGGAATTTGGGGTTTGAATTAGGAATTTAAATGGAATTACTAAAATTGGAAACTGACTGAAAATTAGTTGAGTTGAATGGCTTTCTCAGTATCCATCTGATGTTGGTTTCGGCCTTCGGGGTTTATATTTGGGAAGTTGTTCTCTTACTAGTTTACAGTTAGAGACTGATAGAGGTGGAAAGATATTGATGCATGAATCAGAAATGGAAACGTTTTCCAAAGTTAATAACGTATATTTTCTTATTTTTAAGGAATTTATGAATATATGGAAACGATAAATGGGAAATTGGGAAATGAAATGATAATTGATTGGTAAGATTTCCATTTGGGAATACGAACATTGTTTGTACACATGTTTTCCTTTGATAGTTAAATAACCGACTATCAAAGTTTTGACCATTTCAGTTGCCAATACGGAGAGACCGGGATCACATTTATTATCTGAAAACCACTCCGTATGGGCATTACCGTTTCGACTCAAATATATCGAAGACAATTGAAGACGAAATTTATGCAAGGTTTATTCTGGCGATCCTATGCAGAAATTGCCTAAGATGGATTTATAGAATAATTCCTTCGGGTTGTCCAGTCCTAGGACAACTTGAATGGACGAATGTCTGATAGAGTATATCTGGTAGATCGCGTAAGTTGATCGTTTCAAACATATTTGCGTTGGTGGCAGAGGAATTCGTTTCTCTTAGGTTATACCCGTGGTATTTTTGGAGAAATAAATTTGTGATTTGACGTGTATGACGATGTGGCAACCAAAGTAAATGAAGAAGTGATCTGTTAAAAGATACATTATGACCTCAACCCTCATCAAATGGGAAATGACAGAAATCAGGCAGGCAGCATGGCTAAGTGGATCGCACCCAATTAGGGTATATTGTCACCATCTAGAGAATATTCATATTTGTTACTTCTTTCAATTCTGTATCTCCTGGGAACGGTTATGTTGGTATACCAACCGCAAGGTGACAATATATTCGGAACATTCAAGCGAAATGAATGGCCGGTTATGTGTGGCTGAGTTACAAGATGTTCTTGTTGAACTCCAGTGTATCACTTCTAGAGTACACTGATTAGAAGGTGGTTCCATACCTTGTCACAGTTGGGAATTCATTATCCAATAAGAGCCTGCGATTTTTGATTGTATATTATGTATGTAGAGCGTGAGATGAAAGCGTTCTACTAGATTGCCATCTATTTGATTTAGACATTATTATAATATCAAAAGAGATTTGATAAGAAGAACGTTTTGGGTTATCGTAAGGTAAAAATCATCCGTATTTATGTGTGGATCGGTCTTACGATTATCATTTCTTTTGAAACGGATTTGGAAAAGTTAAACCAAGTGTTTGGAGTTTACTCACACCAGTCACATGACTGACCCAGAGTTTATTTTGTTTTGTTTTCCCTAAACTCTTGGGTGCCCAATTTTGTACGGGCAGTCAAGTAGTCGGGATTTTACAAATACTTGGAGAGCTGGAGCAGGAGGCTTCAGGATTATATAGCTATTGTTATTTCCGTTGTGTTGCAAGTGTTGTACTCTGATAATAGTATTGTATACCGATATTGTTTTATTCCAAAGTTATGTTATATAATATATTTTATTCGTTCCGCTGTGAGATTTGTGTTACTCTGATGTTGTTGTAGTTGTGTTCTTCTTCTTCTATTCAAATTTTCTATCTTATCTATTCTCACCCTCTAACTTCTTTCTATTGACGTTCCGGTATTTCCGTTGCTTGAATAGTCGACATTGAGTTTATGTCGATAACCAAGGTTGTAAATCTCCCGGGTCATTACAGCCCCTGTGTAAGCTATATAAGCCAGCCCCCCTCCCTTTCTCCTTTTTTCTTTCTACCTTTTCACTCTTGCCGCCGCAGCTTTATTCCTTCAGCTTAAAAACCTAACTCATCCTTTCCCCCAAAATTAGCAACGCCCCCTTAATCCATTCTAAAAAGGTAATCAAAGCGATCTCGACTACGATTTATTTCCTCCTTCATTTTTCTTTAACTCCAAAGGGTTTGCCGTGGATTCTTGTGCCCGTCGCTAGCCAGTAGCAATGACGGCGGCGGAGTTTGCGGCGTTGAGGCCTGAAAGTGGAGGTGATGTATTAGGTTCGATTCAGATGGAGGGCGTGGATTTATAGGTAGGAGAAAGAGTTGACAAGGAGGAAGACGAGTCCCAACAGGTCGATTCGTGAATGGCACGATGGTGCGGTTCGTGACGACGTTGAGTTGGAGGAAGTGAGGCGAATGGAAGCGTGCTTCAGCGCTTTGGTTCGTGGGCCATCTTGTTGAAGTGGATCGTGAAGGAGGATTTAGATCTAGGGTTGAATTACAAATAGGAGCAAGGCATTGGTTCGGGTCGTGAAAGTGGGAGAAGCATCGGTTCGTGAGAAAGGTGGATCGGGTAGGGTCGTGGAGGTAGCTCACAAGCCCCTCGTTCACGAGTTAGTAGGTCTCTCATTTTAACTCTCGAGCCGAATCCAGACCATGACCTAGGGCTCTGTCCACGATCCATACTTACTTCACGAGCGTCCCCTGGTCACGAACCAAATTCTCTTTCACGACCCGACCTTTGATCACGAGCCGACGCATAAGGCCTTAGCGAGCCAGTTTAACTAGCAAACCGACCTACATTTTGACTGAAATCTTATGCAACTCTAACACATCAATGAACAGTTAGGATAGAGCCTTCAAAATGAACCTTGTGTACTGAATGACCACACAAATTGGCAGCATACAACGATCAATTTTACGTTTATCTGATTAAATTTATGCTTTTCTTTTCCAGTACCATACACACCCAAACACTTCAGCACTTGTACACACACGGGGTTCACGGGTAATTGTGTTCTAATCTCTCATGTTTAATCACCAACACAGCCATGTCTGATAGACGCTCAACAAGAATATCAGAGAAAAGTGCAGATCTAGAGTCATCAAATTATTATAATCCTGATGTACTCCCATCAGACCCGGATTTGAGTAATTCTAACTCCGAATATGAGACAGATCTTGATACAAAATCGACATCTTCTGAGAGCACATCACTTAAGGAAGAGGATGATGACCCATCTCCTAATGAAATCGAGGGTGTTAAAGAAGTGAAGAAAGAAAAACTGAGTGACTCTACAGTCTCCAAATTAGATGATATAAAACTTGAGATGTTAAGCCTAAGGCATGGGATTCCCTGGGTTGATGTGAAAACTCCAGAGAAAGGAGATAGACCCCACTCCGGCCTGGAGGGGTACATGGCTATCAGCAGAGTCACGTGCTTGGTGGGCGACATTCTCCATTTCCTCCAATTGTCGTCGATCTTCTGAGACGACTACGCATTGCTCCTATGTAGCTCCATCCCAATGCTTATGCAGCTTTGTACACATTGTATATCACATATGCAAAGATTTTAGAGACTGAGCTTACATTCAAAGATTTGAACTTCTATTACTATTTCAAGCATCGCTCCACGGGGACTCCGAACTTCATTTTCTTTGAATCGATCCCCTCCAGGAAGGTATTGTCAGACGGACATAACAATTTAGGAGATGCTAAGTCTGACTGGTTTTGCATAAAACATCAAGCTGGATGTGCGAGGAAATGGCTGCAGTCAAGTAGGTCCCGAATCCTTCATTACATATTTCGTTATATGGTTGAAGAGTTGATATTTTCCTTTCTATGTACAGCTCATGTAACAACCCGCACCTCCGTTCATGCAAGTTATTGTCCCCAACTTAGTCACCATATAGGTGTGGGGTTTTGCTCCTCAAAAGGCCTCGACGTTAGTAAGAGATGGGCTCTACTATATAAGTACCCACTTCACACAGGCTTCCACGTAGGACTTAGGGGTGTTACATTCTCCCGTCCTACAGAGCCCAATGTCCCCGTTGGCCCACAAACACCTCATCCAAACACTGTGGTCCACATTGGAGCCATAATTCCGGCTGGGTATTGGCTCTGATACCACTGTAACAACCCGTACCTCCGTTCATGCAAGATATTGCCCCCAACTTAGCCACCGTATAGGTGTGGGGTTTTGTTCCTCAAAAGGCCTTGGCGTTAGTAAGAGATGGGCTCTACTATATAGGTACCCACTTCACGCAGGCTTCCACGTGGGACTTAGGGGTGTTACAACTCATAATTCCCAAAAGACAGAAGTTTCGGTAAACGAAGATCGATTATCCCATCTTTTAAAGAGCAAATACGACTTTTGTAGAATCAGGAAGTGTATAACCGATGAGAATCTTCCCAAACATCATCTTTTGGACATACGACTTGGGCTTGATGCTGGTGGCAAGCCTTACAAATACGTGCCCCTACTCAGACAGTTGGGGAATCTAGTAGCATGCCCTCGGTCGAGGGAGAAGTGAACACAGAAGCCACGAAGACGACCGAGTTTCATAAGAGTCCTTTACCGATGATTGATCAGGATAATGAGGATTTGAATGTATACAAAGGGGATGAAATCCGAGCCGACGAACCAAAGAAGGTTTCAGTTTCCAAGGGGCAGTCTCCCCTAAGGACTCCACCACCAGTAGAGCCTACCACTCATGATGCATTAAAAGAGGAACAGATATTTGGGGAGTTATGAAAGATCCCCCGGCCAAATAACATCTACACACCTGAAGACTTTGGAGGGGAGCCATTCTTCCCTATCTCTGAGGAAGAAACCACTCCCACCAAAGAGAAAGATACCGTACAGACGAGCCTTGCTCTAGGCCCTGGTCCATTAGGGGGGATTACACGAGATACACAAATCACATGCACCACTTGTCACAACACTCATGTACTATTTTTATTCACGGATCTCATACTTATTTGTTATTCTTTGCAGGAAAAATGTCTCGTTGCTTCTCGTATTTTCATCGTGAATTTTGTGGTTGTACTCCCAGACTCAACCCCGTATCTGAACATGACCGCAGTGAAAATCAGGGAAGAGATTGCCAACGACACCGTGATTCTTATCAGTCTCATTCTACACGGTCTCGCTCTCCTTCAAAGCAAGACCCTGGGAAATACCATAGTCGTCAAGTGCTACAGGAGGGAGGCAAGCAGCTTCCTAAAGATCTGACTCCCCCAAAGAGTATACCATCTAAGAGTAAATCTTCGAAGAAGCATCATGAATCCAAAGACAAAGACAAGGGTCCAAGCAAAAGTTCAGAAAAAGATAAGGCAGCTCTTGTCCCATCTGGTCAGCACCACTTGGACACTGCCACTGTACAGGAAGGGGTCCTTACTTCTGAAAATAAGGCTAAACTCGAAAGTAGTTCCCCGACATCTACTTTGAAAGGATGGTGTTTGTTCCAGATCTTGAACCGATTCCAGAGGACTGGGATGCTGAAGTTGTGGGCCAAGTCGGTCTTATGGCCAAACAATATAGGGTGATGAAGAAGCATGTAAAGAATCTTTCAGACATTATCTATCGTCTGGAAATAGACGCTGCTAGGGCTAGGATGAAAATTGATCACGATGCGAAGGCCAGGAGGAAGGCAGAGAAAGAACTTGAGGATGCATAAGTTCAGCTCTCTCTAGCTCAGCGGAATGTTGAAAGTTACAAAACTGAGTTAGAAAGCGCAAAGAAACGCTTCCATCTTGAACTTGATTCCAACAGCCAAGAGCGAGTGGCTCTAAAGATCACAATATCGCTTTGTCGTGGAAAAGGCCGCCTGAGAGAGAGAAATGGCAAGTTTAAAATACAAACTTGCTCATGCTGAGGAGAGAGTGGCCCTTGCCAAAGGCAATGCTAATGTAGCTCTCGAGTCCGCCTCCACTGCTACTGCTAAACTTGCTGCGGCTGAGAAGGAGATAGAGGAATTCGATGAACTGCTAGTGGACTTCTTTGCTCAAGTCATTCAGACTCGAGATATCTCTTTGATCAGTAACTATCCCACCACCTTGGTAAATGTATGGGAGGAGATTGTCGAGAGTGGGAGGCGACGCTTGAAGGTTGAGGAAATCGATGAGGGCCAACTCATGCATACTTTTCTCAGAGGTGGAGAGCCTGAGGCTTTAGCAGAGGGTAGGCGTCAAATCCAGGAGACCATGGAGAAAGAAAGGCTTGAGCTCAAGGGTAAGAACAAAATTCACAAGAGTTCAAGCTCAGCACCGGAACCCAAGACTTCTGAGGTTGAGGAGTATAATCCGGACGATCCCTTAATCTCCGAGTTCCCAGTTCCCCCAGCAGTTGGGGTTTCTACTACGACTTCGGGTGAGTAGACAGCCGAAGGTATCTCCATATTCTCTCCACAATTTGTCAAAGCTATTGTAACTTGTCATCTCATTATTGAGCAAACAACTAAGAAGACCACATTATCTCCCAAACTAATAACGGTTGCTTCTCATATTATATGTGTCAATCCGTCAAAGAAGGATGCAGCAAGACAAGCAGAGGTTGAGAAAGTCAGTGTACCTCCTAGTGCTGAAGTTTATGAGGTCCCAAGGAAAACCGAGGGCACAACAACCAAAAAGGCCATTGTGGTATCAAGCACCGATGTTCCCAAGGATTTGAAAATCATTGAAGCTTTACAGGATACCGACGGTGGTAATGGAGATGAAGAAGAGGAGGTCACCATCATGGGAGAGACAAAGGATGAAGACAGCATGACTTTGGCCGACTTGAAGGCCAAGAAGGATGAACAGCTGGCCTTAAAAATAGAGGAGCAAGAGCCTCTAAATGTGCCACCTATCTTTGTAGCTGATCCCAAAGCAGGGTTAATTATAAAGTTGTCTACTAAGTTGATAACTACATAGCTCGCATCCCAATCCTCTGACCTTCCACGGGATCCTCCTTCGGATAAGAAGAAGAGGAAAAAGCATGATAAATCTGATGCCGACAAGGAGGAGCCAGAGAAGCAAATGAAGGAGAAGAGGCCAAGGTCATCTCCAAAGCCCAAGTAGAGTTAGTTTGCTTATGTGTTTTCTCTTTTTAGTTGTTTCACTGGCCTTATGATGTGGTCGCGAGTATGGCTTTCGCATTTCGTCTAGCCTTATCTTGTAAATATGCACTTAGTAAATGAAAATTTGTTTCTTTTGCCACATTGTGTACCTATGAATACCTCACAATTAGTCACTCATATATATACATATATATATATATATATATATATATATATATATATATTCAAATCGCAAGTAAGTCATGAATGAAAGCATATCATAAGTTTTTCATTGTAAGCACAACATAAAAACTTTTGTAATGCATTGTTGTGTGTCAAGTAGTATGTGTATATATGCCCCCAATCAATCGTCGACGTGGTGCTTGGCCAGGGCTCGTTGAGGATTGATTAGGATTGATATTGCATAGCCCTCCACGTCCGGACATGGAGGGTTCGAGCTCATCTTTCAGTCTTACCCCCGATACTTCAGCGGGGTAGGAGACCTTTAATGGCATTTAATCAATGTGCCTTTATACTGTCCTATCGTATGCCCAGGATAGAGTTCGAACTCATCTTTCAATTTGGCCCCCAATCCTTCAGCGGGGTAGGAGTTCTTTCGTGACGCTCAGTCTCTGGCGCCTTTATACTCTCCCGTCGAATGCCAAGGGTAGAGTGCAGTCGAGACGGTCTTTATAATCATGGTGCACCTTCACGCCTCATGGACAATTTATCTCCTTGTCCTATGTACTCTTTCTCAGGTCCTGAGAAGTAGAGCTTCGGTAGTTGTGTCGTTTACTTTACTGCACCCTCGATGCTCTACATATAGAAATTATAACAGTTCATGTAAGTTAAGGATGAAAGAGTAAATAAGAAATGGTGCGGCAAAGGTAAATGACACACGGTATTTTATAGTGGTTCGGTCGAATCATGACCTACGTCCACTTTATAATCTTTTTCTTATACAACCGGACTATTCTAGGCAAGTCGTGCCTTTTTACATGGTCCTAAAAACAAAAGAGTAAAAATGACAGTTTCATGTCAAGTAGTGCGGCAAATGCTAGGCATTCCACACTCTGGGGATTTTGTTTCCATCCACAGTCACTAGCTTGAAAGATCCATTATCAAGTCTCCATAGGATGGTATAGGGTCCTTCCCATTTTGGGCCCAAATGTACTGGGGGTGGAAAGACACACTTCAGAACCAAGTCTCCGGGTTCAAAAGTTCGCGCTCGGACCTTTCTGTTGTAATACCGAGCGACCTGCTGTTTGTGCCTCAAGGCACAGAGGTCTGCTTCGTCCCTTTTTTCTTCAACCATATTCAGGGATTCGAGGAGTAACTCCTTATTGGTCATCGGGTCGTAGTAGGTGACCCTGTGGGACGGTACTTCTAATTCGACCGGGATGACTGCCTCAGATCCAAAAGACAAGAAGAAAGGCGTGTGCCCCGTAGCTGACTTCAAAGTTGTTCGGTAGGCCCACAATGCCAAGGGTAACTCATCGACCCACATGGCTTTGGCCCGCTTCAACCACTTCTTCAGAATGAACTTGATTACTTTGTTTGTCGCTTCTACCTGTCCATTTGATTGCGGATGTGCCACAGCTATGAATCTCTTCTCGATGTGATATCTCTGGCAAAAATCTCGAAACTCGGTGCTGTCAAGTTGGGTCCCATTATCTGTTATGATGACTTTCGGGATTCCAAATCGACAAATAATGTTTCTAACAACGAAGTTTATCACTCGCTTGGTTATGACCGTGGTTAACGGTTCTTCCTTGACCCACTTAGTAAAGTAATCCACGACTACAATGAAATTTTCGCTCCGCCCTTTGCTATGGGGAGGCTTCCAATAATATCAATTCCCCACACAGTGAAGGGCCATGGACTCATCATCATCTTCAACTAGCTAGGAGGTGCCCTTGGAATTTTCGAAAACTTCAGGCATGCATCGTAACGTCGTGCATACTTAGCCGCATCTTTATTCAAAGTGGGCCAGAAATAGCCATATCGCAGTATCTTCTTTGCCAGTGTTTGTCCTCCAATGTGGTCGCCACACTTACCTTCGTGAACTTCTCTCAACACTCTTTCTATGTCGTCGTGGGCTATACATCGGAGGAGCGACATTAAGAACCCTTGTCGGTATAAAACTTTGCCTTGCATAACATATCTAGAGGCTTTGCGAATGACAGCACGCCTTTCGCTCTTTTTGTTGGGAAGTGTCCCATTTATCAGGAAGTTCTTTAAGGGTGTCATCCATGATTCCCTTTCCGGCTCAGTCTCCAGTACAGGATCAACTTCCATCTGATCGATGCTTGGAGACTACAGTACCTCTATCGGGACCATCTCTGTGTCCTCAGGGTTATCAGAACTAGCCATCTTGGCCAACTTATCTGATCTCTGATTCTCTGATCGGGGGATATGTGTTGTTCTGTAGTATTTGAAGCCATTCAGCAATTTTCTTACTTCCTTCAAATATGATACGAGCCTTGTCCCTTTGGCCTGAAACTCTTCATTGACCTAGTTCACAACTATCTTGGAATCGCAAAAAATATCCAGTTTCTCTATTCCCAACTCCTTTGCAAGCCTGAGCCCGGCAATCAGGGCTTCGTACTCCAAGTCATTGTTCATAGCGTGGAACTCTAATCTCAAAGCATAGTATATCAATCGTTTTTCAGGGGTTACAAGCACAACTCCAGCACTAGACCATCTGTCATTCCTGGCTCCATCAGTATACATCATCCAAGAGTTGGGGTCAGTTAGTAGTTTTGGGGTATCCGCTTCTTCACTCACTACATCGTCCTCTGGAATAGTAAATTCTGCTATAAAATCTGCCAACACTTGCCCCCTTATTGATCTTTGGGGCTGAAAGTTCAGATCTAATTGACTCAAGTCAATATTCCATTTGAGCAGCGTTTCTGACGCCTATGGTCTCTGCAACACTTGTCGGAGCGGATGGTCAGTGTATATAGTGATGGGATGAGCCTGAAAATAATGGTGAAGCTTTCTAGATGCGATCAACAGACTATATGCGAGCTTTTCTATCTTTGGGTAGTTCCGTTCTGCTGCCGCTAGCTTCTTACTTACGTAGTACACAAGCCTCTGGACTTTATCTTCTTCTCTTACCAGGGCGGAGCTTATTGCGTGGGACGACACTGCCAAGTACACGAACAAGTCCTCATGATCTACCGGCTTAGACAATATCGGGGGGTTTTCTAGATGATTCAGAAGGTTCTGGAATGCTTCTACACAATCAGGGGTCTATTTGAAATTGCGCTTCCCTCGCTTTATCAAATCAAAAAATGGAATACACTTATCTATAGCTTTAGAGATAAACCTACTTAATGAGGCTACTTTCCCAACAAGGCTTTGCACATCTCTGATTTGTCTTGGTTCTCGAATATTTCTGATTTCTGCGATCTGATCTGGGTTGATTTCAATTCCACGCGAACTAACGATAAAGCCCAAGAATTTTCCAGAGGCAACTCCAAACGAACACTTCAGGGAGTTAAGCTTCATCCCGTATCGCCTAAGGATGTCAAACATTTCTACTAGGTCGGTAGTATGGTTGAACAATTGTCTGGACTTCACAAGCATGTCATCCACGTACACTTCCATCGTCTTCCCAATCTGACTGTAGAACATCCGGTTTACTAGTCGTTGATATGTAGCCCCAGCGTTCTTTAAGGTGAAAGGAATCACTACATAGCAGTACAATCCAAAATCTGTAATGAAGCTGGTACGCTCTTGGTCCGGAACATGCATAGGAATTTGGTTATATCCGGAATATGCATCCATGAAGGGGAGGAGTTTGTGACCCGTCATCGAATCCACCAATTGATCGATTCTAGGAAGTGGAAAACTGTCTTTCGGACAAGCCTTGTTCAAATCTAAAAAATCGATACAGGTGCGCCATTTTCCGTTGGCCTTCTTTACCATAACAGGATTTGAAATCCATTCTGGGTAAGTTGAATCTCTAATGAATCCATTGCTCCTCAACTTCTCAACTTCTTCTTTTAAGGCAGCTGGCCTCTCCGGGCCAAACATTCGCATTTTCTTCTTAACATATGGGTGCTTCGGGTTGATGCTCAATGAGTAGCGCATAATTGATGGGGATATCCCACACATATCAGCATGGGTCCATGCAAACATGTCCAGGTTGGCCTTCAGGAAATCGGTCAATTCTTCTGCACGAAGAGGGTCTAAATGGGATCCGATCTTCAAAACCTTCACTGGGTCATCATCATCGATCGTAATATCCTCAGTCGTCTTGTTAGGAGTCACCATTATTCCCCTAGGTTCCTCGTCTTCTCTAGGATCTATATCATTGGGCAGTTCTATGGGCGGCTCCTTTGGGGCCGTCTTTAATTGCTATATTGAATCATCCTTTGTGGGTGGAGGAGTGCCCTTTGGTTCTATGTTTAATCCTTTGAGCAACAATTTCAACTCTGCTATATAGCAGGGTCGTCCAGCGATTTGGTCACCTCTGACTACTCCCACTCCTGCATCCATTGGGAACTTTAACAATAGGCACCAGGGTGCAACACAAGCCCTGAATTCAGCTAGGGTCGGTCGGCCCAAAAAGGCATTATAAGGCAATTCGATATCCAACACTACAAACGGAAGAATTCTCACTCTCCGACAATCTCCTTCTCCTTAAGTTACTGGCAATTCCACATATCCGATCGGGGATGTTGAGGCTCTATTGAAGCCACGTATCCATCCATCACAGGGCTTCAAATCTTTCGCTTCAAGCTTCATCTGATCAAATGCTTTCTTAAACAAAATTTTTGCTGAACTTCCATTGTCCACCAATACCTTGTGGACCAAAGCAGAACCGATAGTTGTCGTGATCACTAAAGGGTCCTCAGTGGGGGAATGAACTCCAACACTATCTCTATCACGAAAGATGACATTGTCGAACATTGTTTTGTGTTGCTTTACCGGGGCTGTAATTTCAGGATTAATATACTCCCCTACTTCGAGGTGTTTGGCTGCATTTACATATTGGTCCATTACCCTAAAGTTGTGTCCAATAGGATGAGTTCCTCCTATTATAGTTTTGATGGCAATGTTCTTTCCTTTCTGCTAAGCAGTAGGCCTACCCGCCAGTTGGTTTTGATTCGGGGCCTGTCCAGCTTGTCTTATGTCTCTCGAAGCAACCTTATATTCATCCAACATTCCTCCATGAAGTAGCTTCTCGACGACGTCTCTCAAATGATGGCATTCATTGGTGAAGTGACCATGGGTCTGATGGAAAAGGCAAAACTTTCCTGTCTCACGTTCTTTCTCCGTTGAATCCCTCGGTGGAGGTCTCTTATACTGAAGGACGTTGTAGGTATGTAGGAAAATATTTTCTAATGTATCATTCAATGGTGTGAAGTTTTCAAAAGCCTTGAATCAAGGCCGCTTCTGAGAACCGTTTTCCTGATTCTTCTTCTGACCGTTATTCCCAGATTGGCGGCCAATGCCCTGATTCTTATTTCCAATGTTCACCTCCACCATTCCTGAACTGTCGCCAGATTGTTTGATGACTACGTTACTCTGTATATCTTCTTTATCGGTGGCCTTTCTCTTTCGATTGGCATATATCTCTTCCTGACGTAGTCAGATGTTAGCTTTTTCATAGAACATTTCTCTAGTCAGCGGCGGCTTGCCGTCTAAATATGTTCCAAACTTAGTATCTTTTTCCACTCCATCAATAAAGGCCATCAAGACAGTCTCTTCGTGAGGGTCTCTAACCTCTGTGACTGGTAAGTTAAAATGATCTAAGTAGGACCTCAAAGTTTCATCAAGGCGTTGTTTAATGAGAGATAATTCAATGATATTTTTAGACCTCTGAGCATGAAGCCAGAATTGGTTTACGAATTGCTCACTCAATTCCCTAAAACTGGAGATAGATCGTGCTGGCAAGCGGGTAAACCACATTAATGCCACATCCTCTCGGAATATCGGGAATGCTTTACATTTTACTGCGTCGGGAGCAGCGGCGGCATTCACGTACCATGAATACCTCATTAGATGTTGAACTGGATTCGTCTTAACCGAATAGTGGTTCATAGTTGGCATGTTGAATTTCCTCGAGAATCGGACATCTAATATGTCATCAGTATAGGGCGTATGACTGTGTTCTATACCTGAATCCTCGTTTCTCTGTCCACGGCTATCTGCCATGATTAGCCTAACCATTGCTTCAACATCATCATTGGTCAATGTAGATTTAGGATCAGCACTCCTTCCCCTGCAGGGCCCTCTAATGTCTCTTCAATGTGTTGTCGCGAAGTCTGGGGCTTGAGTGGAACTTCCTGGTCCCCTGTTGCCACGATCAATCACGCGGCGAGGGGGTGGTAATGGCTGATTTTGAACAGGGTCAACTATGCCTCTATTCCTAGGTAATGGAGCGGGATCATTTAAGTTACAATTATCAGGTCCTAGATTGAGGGTCGCCTCTTCTCGAGAAGGAAGTGATCCAAATCGAAGTTGTTCCACATTTTCAGCCCTTTCCAGCGGTCGTCGTGGAGATCTTGGAGGCTTCTACGATGAGGACGAGTGCTCTGGAGTAGGAGGATAAGCCGGCGGAGGTGTCCTCTGCCTTTGGAGGTCATCACTTCGCCTATCCAATGCAGTAATATTTTGTCGTAATAAGGAACTCTCTTGCCTTTGGGCTGCCAACTCATCATTCGTCCTATCCAACATATCGAGCACATGAGAGAGTTCTCCTTCAGTTACCGGAGCAGAGACATGTAACTAATCATCAGCATTAGCTCTTGGACGTAGAGTACTGGAGCCAAGTCAAGCAGAAGCACCAGCACGAGCACGACAAGCCATAATTTCCTTTCCGGGTCAAGTCGTGGTCCTATGGTGAGTGCGGTTCGTGATCCCCTCTTCAGGTTCCTGGCTCGTGGTTTCCTTCTGAAGTTGGCTCGTGGTGGCATTGGTGGTGCGGCTCGTGTCACCCTCTACGGGGCGGCTCGTGATGACATCCTGTGACAGGGTCGTGACCCCTTCCACGGGTCGGATCGTCCCCTGCGAGCCACGAGCTGGGAACTCCACTTCAGCCTGCTCGTGAACACTTTCCTCATTAGCTTCGTTTGCTCGTGAAGCTTGTAAATTCTTGGTCTTCTTTCCAGCCATAATGTCTTGACTTTGCTGAAATCTTCAAAAACCAAAACAGTGGAAATTCGAATTACTTTCTTCGGACTTGAATATCCAAATAGTAGAGCAATAATACGATATGCTGAGACTTCGGTTCTCAGTGAAAGCACCAAAATGTTTGACCAAATTATGGCTCTAACACCCAAATTATCTAGAATTGCAGAGAGTGATGACTAGAAATGAAAGAAAATGCAATCACACACCAAATTTATAGTGGTTCGGCGTTAACAAGCCTACGTCCACTTTATATGTCTTTGATTATACGTTAAATGCAAGTACAATCAATGATTTCTCTCAATCTCACTTTTACAATGATGATTCACTTAGTAATTTCGAGATAATATTGACTAGAAATAATGGAAAAACAGTAATGGTGGAAACAATACTCAGAATTGCCAAAAATTTCCTGAAAAATGCCCAGTATGGGGCTATTTATAGGTGATATATGCAGGCGGTTCGTGAAGACACGTGGCATGGATCCCGAGGGACTGGTTCGTGGCTTGACGGAGAAATAGTCAAAATGGCGGGTATGGACAGGTGTCGCAAGATCCTACATTCTCGGTTCGTGAATGACCAAGTCTTGGCCACCATTCTCTAGTTACTGGGTCGGTTCGTGACTCTATATCATGAACGGGTCATGAGTAGCTTCTCACGAGTGAGTCGAGGAACTGGGTCACGAGCGGGTCGTGACAGGTGGATCACAAGCGGGTGGAGTCAGCTGGGTCACGATTGGGTTATAGTGTTTCACTAACCAAGGTAAATCTGTCTTGAACTTGTGTATATGAGTCTTTCTCCATTCACGTATGGATATTTGCCTTCTTGGTGGCTTAGTCACAAAACTGGCCAACATACCAGCTCTTGTCCGTTGTAAAAAGGGCGTTGTATAGGACATCTATTACAACAGTCCAGATATGACCACTGTCATAGCATTCTATTATAACAAGCAGCCATTGCCCATTGTAAAAAGGAAGTTATAATAGGGTATTTTGGTTATAGCAGATAAATAATTGGATTTGGGTACATCCTCCCATTTTAATACTATGAGTACGAAACCAACATGCACTCACAACTTGTTATAAAGCAGATGCAACTCCATATATTTACTTCTACGTATTACTTCATTAGAAGAACATTATGCATGTGCATCGTGCTATATAATGAGTTAGTAGAAGCTAGATGGCAGTTGAATGTGAGGCTATGTAACAACATTGTTAGCTTCATTATTGGTTACTATCAAGTCTATCACCCAAATGAATGGGATCCACAGTATAATAATATATGATATCGCTAACAAAAATCATAGAAATGCATGAAAAGTAAAAAATACCACAGAATTATAGGGGTTTAGCAATGCGCCTATGTCCACTTCTTATTATCTATTTTTTAATGTTTGATTATAGATGAAATTATTTTTCATATAATAAATTCGAAGAGAAAAGAGGTGAACCTTGAAATAAACGGAATCAGTGCATGAAAGAGCCAAAAGGTTCCTCTCAAATGAAGCCCCTGGTATTTATTCTTGCGTTCAATCTGATTCGGTAGGCAGTTGAGTGTGAGGTGCAGAGTAGTGGAATAGGTGGGGAACGTGGATAAAATAGTGTGACATGTCACCTGGAGTGACTAGTCGAGATCTAGTCAATCCAGATCGGTATGGCCTTAACGATCTAAATAATACTGACCTAGAGTTATGCGTTTGTGCTGATGTAGATTTCCACTTCGATCCATGCTTTGTCAAGCTTCTTAAGTCCAAACCGAAGTCAAATGAGCAGACTCCATGAAGTTTTGTGCTATATCCAAGTATCCAAGACAAAAGCATTGATCCCTTGCTTGGTCTATTGGCTGATTTGGGGACCATCTGGGTTGATGAAATGATCTAATCCAACTAGGCCGGAGGAGGGAGTGCGAAGATGAAGAGGGGTATGGAGGAAGAATGGGCTTAGCAGTGGATATGAAAAATGAGTTTTGTATCCCATAAATGCCCTTCACTTTTCTTATCCGATGGTGGAGGCCTCTTGTGGGAGATGAATAATACAGGATACGAAGATAAATTCGTATCTTAGTGGAGTACCGATTTTCACCAAGTCTTTGGGATATGAAATCTTGATTTCATATACCATGAACTTGCGTGAATCTTGTGCATCTGGTTTGGATACGAAAAGAAAGGTTGAGAAAATGAGGGGAGGATTGGTAAAATGGAGAAGAGTGTACCAGGAAAGGGATACAAAATCTTGTGATAGGCATGGGATACAAAATGTAAATTTCGTATCCAGCAGTTCCACCGAGTTTTCATATCTTGGGTGTTGAGTGTAAGGAATACGAATTTTCAGGAGTTAGTGGGATATGAAATGTTAATTTCATATCCGGTCGCTCCAAATTTTTGTGTCCTCACACTTGGTGATTCTCGAGTTAAGATATTAGGAATAGAGACTTTCTCGAGCTTATAGGGATTCAAAACATGATTTTGTCTCCCGGAAACTTGGGAAATTTTCAAATCCGAAATCTCAACTCTCGAATTTTGATCCATACGCGAAGTTACGCGATCGGGTGGAGTTTGAACATGAGGGTTGAATTGCATAATGCATTAATGTTCGAATGACCTACTTGTTAGAAACGACGATTGGAACATGCACATATGATTACAGCATAAGCTTGGACTATGGACATATAACTGAACCATCGCTTGTAGGATTCGACTCTCAACCCAACGCGTGGTAATCGTGGTTCGACTTGAATTCCATTGACTTCGACTTGTGGCGACAATAGTTTAAGTTCATGGATAGGTAATCAGCGTCGCATTCTGAAGGATATTGGCACAACTGCATCAGCACGCATGACACTTGCATGTTCTACGTTAGTTTACACTAACACAGAAGGTACAAGTTTTAGTACATTAATTAACGCAACTGTCTTGCAAGTATAGTTTGCAATGGCAAAGAGAAGCTCCAGGCGACTTCAAGGCTTAGAAGCCAAACCCGTAGAAACATCTCTGAGCTCTAATGTACATCCTTACAATTCTAGCCCATCAATGAGTGATGTAGGGCCTCCAGTACATCCACTTTATCCCAACAAGTGGGTACATCCGGCATACATGAACAAGGGGGACAACCCGATGGGTCTCTTCATTCAAGCTAGCACGCGGATGGACCAGTATTCAGAGGTGAAGATTTTTTTTTGGAGAGGGCCCATTAGAAGGAGAGGATGGCGGGGACAATCAAGAAGGCGTTTTTGTAGCACGGGACATAGTGGGAGATACTGCGATTTTTGAGAATCCTCCTGATTCAGTTGTTTAGCGGATAGATGAAACTTTTTTGCGGCGAATCTACATGAAATATGGAATACCTTGGGGTGATTTTATGGTCCTCGGAAGGAAAGATAGGGTGCACACTCCTCTGGAAGGGTATGCTACCTAGATAATGCAAATGTGCTCCGTCGGATGCGTGCCTCTGTCTTGTTTGTATATCTGAGATATTCTATGTTTCTTCTAATTAGCGCTAACGCAACTTCATCCAAATGCATATGCCTTCCTACTCGGCACCTACATCATGTACATAGAATGGTTGAAAGTTGAACCGACTGGGGAAAACATTAGATATCTCTATTCTTTGGAGGAGAGAAACACTGTGTCGCCTTCCCTTATCTATATGAAGGCACAACCCAACAGTTGCTTTATCCTGGGAGCGTGGAATAAGCTTAGCTAATTTAAAGATGTTTGGTTCTATGATGCCCACTAGGATTTGCGACAAGGTGGCTTTCTAGCCGTAAGTACTTGAAAACTTACATTGTTGCTTGAGTTAATTGATTCATAAGATCTAAACTAACTTGGAGTTTCATGTAGCAGGTATTCCCCCGATTCTAAAAAGTGGTCAATATTTAGAGCGAGTCCTGGCTCCGAGGGAAGTCCCAAGCGGATGTCGCGATTCCCAAACTCTACTATCATATTTCCTTCATTTGTTAGCTTGTTCCCGAAGGTCGTTCAATGGATCGTAAGGATGACAATGAAGCAGAGGAAGAGGGGGAAGCTGGGGGAGAACGGAATTCTCCGGATCTGCAGGAAGAAGAGGTGTCCTCTGTCGTGCCTTCTGGTGTGCCCCTGGTCGAGGAGGAAGTTGCGGAGGGTCAAATGGATGTAGGCGGTGACAGTGACGATGAGAAGGAGCCCGTCGGAGGGCATGGTTCACAACCTACTCCCAATCCATCTCTAATTGAGGAGATGAGGACGGGAGAGGCTTTTGAACAAAGTTCTCCAGCTACGACCTCGTGACCGCTATGTCGATGGAGGATGAAAATCAATTTAAAGATCTGGATAAGGTCCCAATAAAGACATCTTCATTTGGGTTAAGCAGTGCTGATGTTGAGAGCTTATTGGAGAGCAATGGGAAATAACCCCTTAAAGCAAGCAAACAATGGGTCCGTGGGGGAACACATAGGAAACACATGCCCACAAGCATTGCATAGCACAACACTTGATTCGTATATGTTGGATGTTTGATTCTGACTTAGAGTTTTCTCCATGCAGGTACTAAGTCTTGGGAAGGTGACAAAGATCACGGTCGGAGACATTCTCGATGGCCGAGGAAAGATGTGATGGGCGATTTCTATGAAAGCACAGGACTATCGACAAAGAAGAAATCACATGGATTTGAAAGTAGTCATCGTCATCGAGAACATTCCTCGAACTCAGAGCTTTTCAAATAGGCATGAAACTAGTGGATGCAAGGAGAGGGGTTGAACTGTTTAGTATAAGGGAGCAAGCTGCAACTGCCCCACCTATTTATGTCCCAACTCCCACACCGATGGCAATAGCTGTAGCCATGAGCTGGTCTGGAGAAGTAAAGTCAGGAAGCGGAGGAAAGGATGTGAGAGGCCGGAGCCTGGTGCTACCCGATATGTCAGCAATCCCGGAGTTGAGCTCCGAGGAGATGAAGGCGATATTGAAGAAGTCGTTCTTGGGCTTCTACTTCGAGGAGCTGGTACGGTTGTCGGACATTAACCCGATTCCATGCCAGGACGACGAAGATGTTGGTAACGGGTGTACACGGTCTACTATCATTATTTAGAAATGTACAAATACGCTAAGAAAATCTTGAAGTTGATCAATCAGAAGAACCTAGAAATTCAAGGTTTGTAAATCGAACTCGAGCTTGAGAAGGAGAGTGTCGCGACTCAAAATAGGGAGATAGGTAAAAACACCTTCCCGAGCTATATCTATTTCTACGTTTTTGAGTAACACTTTCATATGATAACTCTCTATTGTCGAAACAGATGCGTTGAAGGAGTTAGAGTGGACGAAGGTGGCGAGGGTATTGGCTAGTTCACATTACAAAGATGTGTTAGCTTATGTGTCAACCTGTGCCACCAACCAAGAGAAGGATAACAAGGCCATGGCCGAAGAGAACCGCAGGTTGTGGGAAGAAAATGAAACAGTACAACTAGGCTTTGGTCGGGGAAAATGAAAGACTCCAAAAGGAGAATGAAGAGGTTCAATGCACGAGAAAGGAGAACAAGGAGATCAGGCAAGCGCTTGCGACAAATCATGCTGAGCTAAAACAGGATGAGAAAGATAAGGAGGTAGGAGTAGCTTTAAATAAAGTACTTCTCGGCCAAATAGATGGGATCAGAATCGAACATGAAGTCTTGTTAGAGGAGCTGAGGAGACAAGTCAAGGAGACCCAAGAACAGGTATTGAGGGACATGGAGCCGATGGTCTAGGGTTTCTACATCAAAACACTTCGATACCGTGGGCTCTCATGGGTCCGTGACTACCATAAAAATCTGGCGTTGACTTGGAAGAAGCTAGATGAAGATGAGGCTGCTGCCCCAGGAGTGGAGAGCATGGATTAGGCTCATATGATGGACCGATACCGGCCGAGGATAAGTGTTAGGTGTTAACGGAAGGGAAGAAACTTCTTTAGGAAGATGCCGCGGTGGAGGAGACGGAAAGATGTGTTGTTGAGAAAGGGAAAACACTTATAATCGAGAGTGTCATAGCTTCTCTCAAAGTTGTTCCCCAACAGTAGCAAGTTATTCCTGCTGCAACCCCTGGTGGTCCTTCCGTACCGGCTCCAATTTTGCTTCCACCAATCTTCGAAGGGTAAACGTCAGGGGATGCCACACACCAGATTCCAGAAGGTATATCCATTTATTCAATAATGTCCGAAAAATGTGATAGAATGAAGTAGTGAGTCGAAGAGGAAGAAGAAGGATGAGCCACTTGAGACCAAACTTTAAAATAAGAAAGGGAAGAAGGGCGGCTCGCCCAAGTGACTATTGTAGATAGGTTTTGTTTTTGTAGGTCGATAAAATGTGCTAACACGACCCTCGCTTCTTGGAGGTACGATGTGGTTATAATGTACATCATGTTGTTGATACAAAGCTGTATTTTTGACATGTGAATAAAAGCTTATTTTCGTTCATCACATATCGTTCTAAGTGTTCAAGCACTCTTTACATTTTCCAGTACTGTACTTATGTAAAGTAACTTGGCATTACGTTTAGACTTGAGTTTGTTTGAGGAGTCTCGATACTTCGGGAATTCGGAGATGGGTCAGGAAATTACGATAACTTATCCCAAGTACGTGGAGATATGAACTTTTAATTTCGTCTCTCAAGGACTTCGCCAATTTTTCCTGTTTCTCCGGGAGTTGGAAGTTATGTTTCTTTCTTCAATCTCGAGTTCGAGCTTGTGAGCTTGGGTTGTCACAAGACATTGCATTATTGGGTTGTAATTGAAGCCGAATGTAATACAGCTGATTAGCATGATGCTCGAGGATTGAACTTATTTGGACTGAGCACCCGGATATGCACATGAGATGTAGATATATGTTGGGTGGTCAATTCCAGGATTTGATCCTTGATCCAACCACTCCGTGGTCGTGATCTGTTCCAAGTGCGGCGTTTGTGGTCGGTGACGACATTGGTTTTAGTTTTTAACCTAAAGGTGGCCACTGCATTCCGGGATGATTGTTTGTAGAGAGTCCTAACCTTGAGGTATGCCGCAGGAAACTTCCGTGGTGACAAGGCTATAGTTTTGGACCATCTTCTCCACGTGGTGGGTTTGCTCCGAAGAAAGCCATTCCGCGGTTTGCGGAGAAGATGATCGTCGTGAAGACGACAGGCTGGTGGAGGAGGAGACGTTCCCCAGGCATATTATATGTTGTGTGTACCTCTAGTAGTGCTCCTCGACGTGCCCTCAGCTAATTAGAAGATGGTTGGAGCTCAGGTGGAGGCTGAAGGTTGCGACAATAGCAAAGAGGAGGTGTCGATTGGAGAATGAGAGTTTGTTTCTCATCCCCAATTCTTCTCCATCGAGGGAGGCGAAGGTGGGAGTAAGTCATAAACCGGTGTCTCCGGTGACAACCTCAGAGATAACTGCATTGATGTTGACGGTTTAGGGAACTGGTGGAGGACCGGTGCCTCTAGGCCCGCTTCCATGGTTGTGCCTCTGGTAGTGTTTCCCGAATGCCCCCAGTTTACCGAAAGGTGGCCGAATCTTAGGTCGAGGTGAAGGGCTATGGCACAGTGAAGAGTAGGTGTTCGTTGGGAAGAGGACTCGCTTTTCATTCTTATTATATCTCTGACGGGGCCAACAAAGGTGGGAATGAGTCACAACATCATAGATATTTCTATTCTAAATGTTTTAGTGCCTTTTATACTTTTTGGGAGTTGTATTTGTGTAACACGACTCAGCGTTGCACTTAAATAAGGATCGGTCGAAACTCCACTCTTGAGAAACTCAAGTCGTGCAGAGTTCGTCATTGCTTCGTTCTCGATTGGCTCGAGGAGTGTGAATCTTAAGTGGGAAAACTTGGCTCTTAATTGGCTCGAGGCATGCAAGGTTCTTCGTCGCTTCACTCTCGATTGGCTCGAGATGTGTGAAGCTTAAATGATGCCAACAGATCGCTGCCTGAGTACGCCAGAGCATAGGTAGGTTGGGTTAAGTCTGTTGTACTTATTGTGTTCATAGTAGCGGTGCTTCGGCGATCCGCGGATGAATATCGAATGTTGGGGCTAACGCTTTTATACTTCGTACAAGGATTGCAACTAAGTCGGTTATAAGATAACATAAGCTACATGTCAAAGTTAAAACATACAAGCAAAATGCTTTAAAAATTAAAACAACTATGTTCATACAAGGTGCAACTCAAGCAAGGCGAGTCGTAAGGTGCGGTGCCAATGTCTGTACTGCTTACTGTTGCTACGGTCCTGCTGAGTCGAAAGGATGATCCTGAGGGACTAATCACTAAGCGAGGTCTTAGTTGGTAGAAATTTGTGATGAGCATTAGACGGATCAGAAATTTCATGTGGGGGACATCGTGTATACTACTCTAGCATTCCCTTATGGACGAGTTATTCAATGTTCTTGTGCAAGTGACGACATTCATTTGTGTCGTGTATGTGGATGATGTGGAACCTGCAATACTTGGTGGATTCTCTTGGTTTGTCCAACAGACCTTTAGGCTTTGGTTTCTTGTACTGCAGAGTATTGCGAGTCTTGAAATAAATCTTCACGAGTGAGTTGCTGAGCCGAGTGTAGTAGCGGAAAGATGGAAGTGTAGGATGTCTCCTCTTCTTATTGTGACTACCTCCGATGTCGCCATCTTGAGCAGGTTTGTGCGGAACATTAGGACTAGAGTCATTAGAGTTTTGGACTTCGTCTCGAAGTAAGTCATTGAAGCAAGAAGCGAGAAGCTCGATTCCTTTGCACTTCTTATTGGTGTAGGAAATAGTTGTCTTTTTCGTAGAAGAACTCCAAAGTCTCAGGTTGTGTTTGGTCAATCCATGCTCCAAATTCAGAATTAGGAAGTACGCACTTGGTGTGCTAGGCTAGGATAGTCCGGGGACTCAAGTCTTCGTCATCTGCCAAAATGTTGTCTAATCTCTTGAGGTAGTCCGTCAGAGTTTCGTCATTGTCTTGGTAGATCTCTGTGTTGAATTGTCAGATTAAGTCTCCAGCTAGTTGGTCGAAGGTTGAAATGGTTCTTGGCGAAAGTCGAGTGAACCATAAAAGAGGAGCGCCTTAGAGAAGGATGAGGAATCACTTGCACTTCACGACATCGGTGGCACGAGTGGGATCCATGGATGATTCATATCGATTTATGAGGTCTCAAGGGTCTGACTCCCCTAAGTAGGCCTTGATCTATGGTATGTTGAAATGCATAGGACATTCGATGTTGAGTATATCATGAATGAAGGGGTTACGTCTCACACGGATTTCCTAATCTTCGTTGACGTGATCCTGAGATTCTTTCATGATGCTATAAACTAGGTTGGTGACAATGGGAGTTTGAATCTCCGCTGGATTTCAACGGTCACGATTCAACTCGGGAGTGCATCCTAGGACGTCTTCTTGGATGGATGTCGTCTTCATCTCAGGAATCTTCGACTTCGAATCTTTGAAATTGTGGAAGTAGATGAGTAGGAACTTGGGCCTAATTTGTTGCGTGAAGCGTAGGCGACAAGTTTGATGTGCGACAAGTGGACCCTGTCGAGTAATGGGTCGAGTGCTAATCCTTTGGTCACGATTGGGCACAAGTCGAGAGTAGTTGAGAGGATGGTTATCGTGAATAGAAGCGAGAATGGAACTCGGAGGAAAAACAGTTTGGAAGGGGCTGAATGCCCAAATCTGTTTGAAGGCAAAGGGTGTCTCATATAGCATGTTGTTGAAGTCGTTGAGTCAACCCAAGGTTTTGGTTGATTTGTTTGACGGGGCTTCTCTGAGTTTCTCCCAACTTTCTCTTAATTTCATTGACTTGAGCTCGATCAACTAGTGTACCGAAACTGGAAGTAATATCATTATTTGCATTGGTGGGAACTTCGGTGGATTGAGGCCGAGGGGAGTTTTCCGAATCAGAATAAATCTTGGAAAGTCTAATCGTAGTGTTCTTTCCTTTGGTCACCATTATCAGTAGACTCAGTAGGTAAGTTTTGGAAGACTTAAGTAGCACTCCAAGTCTTGGTGATCGAACGATAGGAAAAGGCGAGGTTTAAATTTCTCAGTGGGGGTGGCGGAGAATTGACCATAGTTGTGTTATTTGACCTCTTCCTAGCATGCCAAAATGCTGACGGTCAAAAGTGCTCGCCAACACACGAGATTTCCATGATAGTGAAAATAAACATCCGTTACGGAAAATTAACGGTATGCGGTGTAAATATGTAGGGGAAAACACGAGTAAACCGTCATGTAGTATTTGTAGTGGTTCTACAATGTGTATCGATATATTTCCGAGTGTACAAGAGCAATGATTATTCCAATTGTTATTGTGAGCGATTCTAAGTGCTACGCTTGGAAAGTCAGGTAGTAGGCTATGCTTCGTGTCCCAAATGCTTGGAAGTGGAAGGAGGAGCCTTTACGAGTCCATGAGTCCAAGTCACGCCAAGTGGGGATCGAGAGGCTAGTATGTTCTCATGAGGCTACTATGGCCATGGTGGCAAGGAGGTCCAATGATGGGTTTTATCCTATCTTTTTGAAATTCCAAGGCAGTCCAAAATAGTCCAAATGTCCTGTAAGATAGTTATTCTTCTTCCTAGAGTGATGGAAGGTGCTTAGGAGGTTGTAGGAGAGTTATCTTCTCCATATGAAGCCATGAGAGCAACGGGCAACCTTCTTCATGCTGCAGAACCAGGGGTATTTATAGAGGAAGGAAGGCAGGTGAAGCAGGTGGAGTAGGTGAGGCAGTGGTCCCTGCACCAACAGTTCGTATCCCCCCGGGATCGGTTCGACTCTCAACCGGGACTTAGCCTTTTCCTTCAGAACATATCTTTCGTACCGTACCACTTTGTATCGTACTTTTCATATCCGGATGTTTTTCATATCTTGGCCTTTCATATCACTCATGTTTTCGTATCACAACCATTTAATATACCGAAGGGATATGAAATGGGGAACGGTTTTTGAAGTTATACGAAGTGAGGTTGTGGGATACGAAGTGGAGGGACATGAAGTATTGAGGAAGGAGCATATACAAATCCAGGAGTTTGCATGAGGGATACGAAAAGATGGGAGACGAAGTATGGGATACAGAAGCGACTGGGCGATTGGAAATCCGGGGAGTAGCTACAGCGGATACGAAATTCGAGAATTGCTTGCTTGAGTGATATGAAAAGGGATTCACATGTGGTGACTTGTTTGAGGGATACAAATTCGTATCTTGGAGAGTTGATGGAGACATATCCCGAGGGATATAAAATTCGGGAGTCGTATCCCGAGGGATACAGAATCCGAGAGTTGTATCCTGCTGGTTACTAAATTTGTGTTGTTGGTAGTTTTGAGGAGTTGTAAGGTTGGGATGCAAGTTGATGATGAGGCTAAAAGCCGATCCCGAGGTGTTGGTCCATTGTTCAGCAATTTGGTTGAGCTGGAATGATTGTCCTTGTGCAACTCCATATGATCTTAAGCTCTGAATATTTCGGCAATGCTTCTGGGTTGTTGATCCACGTGATGAGCCGACTCATGTGGGCTTGAATTGCTTTTGGGAACCAGGCTAAAAGGCCGGTTAACAACTAGGTTACACTCATATTCCTATCAAAATAAGAAATCAAATGGTTAGTGTACATGGATCTTCAAGCTTTTAAATTTACAGTTGATTCTAAGTTCTGATTCTTCCAAACGTGTGATCAATGGCACAAGAGCTAGTTGGTTATGTATGAATTGATGATTTCTTTGGTCGTATTCTACGGACACTTCGAGTATTTTTCATCTATAGCTGTCAATTAGGGTTCTAAGTATGTTGAGTGAGGTAGAGCTTAGATTTATGGTAGATTTTGCAATTATGTGCTCGAGTAACACACTTTCCATTAAACGTATTCGCGGTGCATCACTCTTCCTTTAATTCTAGGTGATGATTGGTCACCCAAGCATTCAAACGTCAATCCAAGAGTTTATTTTGAAGGCATCCTTTCGATCATGACTTAGGGTTCTACACAATTCTAGATACAAGAAAAAGAGCGAAACGTAGTATTCTGCCTTTTTGGATCCATACTAGTCCCAATGAGTCGAGTAATAGAATCTTAGATTAAATGGTTATGTCGTAACCATCTCAAGCTGGTTTTTTTCAATTCAGTGTAATGAACTAAGGCTATCCATCAAGTATTCGAATTGTGCGTCTCATTGCTCACATCTTTTTCCCCCATCCATTGAGCATATGATATTGGTAGATGACAAGGTCATGCCTTTTTGGGATTTATATTTTCTTATCGAATTATGAGTTATAGTTGAATGCAAGATGATTGGTTAGCACCTATCCTGAATTTATTTCTACCAGTTAGTTCGAAGGAAGGATGTCACATAACGAACAATCAATTCACATTCACTTCTCACTTATATTCTCATCTAAGCTCTGCGCATTGGAGTTAGGCAGCGAAAAGTCAGACTGTAGTCATCTTGAGTGTTCTCTTTTACCTACGCGTCAAGGAGAAACATTGCGGAATGAACTACTATGTCATACTCAACCAATGTTTGAAGTTGAACAATCAAGTAATGTTCAGTCGTGCTTATGTTCCTTCTACCTAGACATGGTATGGAACCGACATGTGGATGGTCAACCACATCTGTTTTATGATTGGCATGACAGATCAATGGTACAAATCAATAACGAGTGGTTGAGTCATGACCTCTTTGAATTTTTTATAATATTGCTCCCTGTCCAGGGGTAGTGTCAGGAGATAAATGGTCAGATCTCATGTATTCCAAGTCTGGGGACGTGCATAAGAGTCTAGCTTTAGAATATGATTTATTCATCCAAGTGCTCATATCGTTGCGTTTTCCATTCAATGTATTTGTGATTCGTTGCTTATCATTACACTTGAATTACAGTCAATTATTGTTGGTTCGTGCATTGATCGAAGATGCAATTACCAAGGCATATATCTAGTATTTGCATTAACTTGTGTAGTGTGTTGCCAAACATTCGACTCTTAAGGGTCTGTTTCGATCTTCTCCTTAAGTCATGTGGAATGTTATGATAGTCACTCGTAAGTTTGAGCACTGTTCTAATTGGGAAATCTCAAGGTCTCCAAGTGCAAACTTTGAAGCTTCCAAGGATGAGCCACCAAAGAAGCAGAGGAAAGATAATAAAGACACGTGAAGATCATTCACACTAAGGCTTTTGCTTTTGTTACTTATTAACCAGGTGCGAGCATGACCATCGCTTTTTGATTTTGTAACTTGATGTTGCATCTGTTTCCTATTTGCGAACAAAATGAGTCTTTTGAGTTTAAGTATTTGAGTGTTTACATTTTTCTATTCGATGTACTCATAGTGAATTTCATTTGTTACACTTAAACCATGTAGAATCAGGTGAATATGCAAGCGATAACCTGATGCACTACTCTCAAGTAACTTTGAGTCATGAGGTGTATCAAGAGCACTCCTTAAATTAAATGTTACGTTTAACTTATCATAATTTATACTTATTCCTTTTATCTCGAGTAAGAAGGGTGGATGGACGTTGAGTATCACCCTTTATACTCTACCATCAGGATTCAGGTTTGAGCAAGTGGGATTCAAGTCATCAACCTTTATACGCTCCTATCGAAGTTTAGATTAGAGTTAGTGGATATGGATTCATCGTACTTTATACTCCCCTATCTGGGTTGAGGTTAGAGTAGCAGATGTCAAGTCATTGTCCTTTATACTTTTCTGTTTGGGTTCAGGTAAGAGTTAGTGGACTTCAAGTCATCGTCATTTATACTCTCCTGTCGGGGATCAGGTTAGATTTAATGGATCGGGTGGATGTAAATCATGGTGCATTTATCACACCCATCCGTGATTCTAACTCCAATTAAAGGTTCAAGAATTAGAGGCATCGAGTCATGTGAATGGATCACTCGCTCCTCGAATGTACTCTAATCTAAGGTCTAAAGAGTAGAGTTAGATTGGCCGAAGATCATGACTGCCTTAGTTTATACTCAAGACCAAGCTCTGAGGAATAGAGTTAGGGTGGCTGACGATCACATCTGCCCTGGTTTATACTCTAATCGAAAATCTGAGGAATTTAGTTAGTATGGTAAATGATTGAACCATGTATGCCACATTTTATATTCTAATCCAAGCTCTAAGGATTTAAGTTGTGTGGATGAAGATCGAGAAACACTTGCCTTGTTTTTTATTCCTATCCAAGTTATAAGGATTAAATTTTAAGACGGACTCCTAAGTATGTTTAGACTTAAATATGTCACGTCACACCCATTTGTGTTCGCATTCATGATTCAAGTCCAAATGCAAGACTAGGAGATAGATGGTGGATCTCATCTGCTCCAAGTTATATGTTTCAAGGTGAAGACCCATGGGAGAATGGATGAATCATGTTCGTCAAAACTTTGTACCCCTCTTCCTATTATAGTGTGGGAGAAAGTAGGATGATGGATAGTCATGACTCTTTTGTCTGGCAATACGTATTTCGATCCCATGGCAAGGGAATTATGAATGTGTGGGCTGCTAATCTATGTCAATCTAGGATTGGGGTATGATTTTGCAGAGCTTAGAGTGAAATATGATCGTCTTCGAACATGCCACACGTGGGTTAGGTAAATGAAATATGGACAGACGAGTCCCATCACTTTTAGTGATACTTCTATTCTCGAGAGCATGGTTTGTTAAATGAGCAATCTAATTGCATTGGTCGTGGAAGTGCTTCGGGAGTTTGCATGCGGATGTCGCAAGTTTGATTGGTACCAGAATTTGGGTAACTTGACCTTTCACATATAAAGTCATTTGAGTTAGTCATGTCAATAACTTATAAAGAATGCAAAGACAAAGTGAATAAATTGAAAATAATCTTGTTGAAGAAGAAGCGTAAGTATTATTTTGAGTGGGAATGACATCGCATATTTGCAGCCAGTCCATTTTTGTTTTGTCTTATCTCAGCCTGGAGTAAATCATTAGAGATCTAATAGATGAAGGAAACTATTTCGTGTCACTAGGAAACATCGGCTCTAACAAGATCTGGCCTTGATTGTGGTTTTGAAAAGACCAAAGAGTTTTGTGAGAGAATAATGGATCCACATCTATGAAGGATTCACACATTTTTTGTTATCTAGCAAGTTTGAACCCAATGATCAAGGCCTTGTATCCATCTTTGTCACTGGTCATAAGTAGTTTGAGTTTTAAGAAAGAAATTTTGGCAAATTTTGTCCCTGGGTGACCCTTCTAGGGAGATAGGTGATGTCGAATAGGTATATTTCGATGTTATATTCGAATAATCTTCTAGAAATCTTAAGCTGTTGCAAGGCCCATCCTAAAGGCTGGATGGCATGACTTTTATTAGAATAGGCCAAAAATGATGTTGAAGCTTGTTGAAGGATTAACATGAAATAAGGTAGCTTCTCAATCTTCCTATTTTTCTGTGAGGTTACCTTAAACCCTTGCTAATGCAGTAAAAAGGCAGTTGGATTTGATGGTCAGGTGTGGAACTAATGACATGCAATCAAATGTCATGGTAAATTGATAAGTTTTCGTGATCCATAGGATAAGCGATCTCTCTGAATTATTTAACAGGTTTTGCAATAGTTTAACATTGAATTGGATTTTTGTCTAGTTGGGTGGATCACGCTAGGCCTCTTCTAGTGAATATAACCTCCTTTTGCATAATGTTAGGTTGCTTTGTCATATAAGCATTCAAGTGTGGTAAATGGTATTATTACTAGATACTCTCCAAAGTCAATGTCTAGTTTAACACCTTGGATTAAGGCCATCAAGATCATATCTTCTTTCGGATCAATCACCTCAATTATGGAAATATTTAATCTTTGGAATGAGATTTTTAATGGTTCTCCGTGTCTTTCGAACAAGCTAGAAAAGGATATAGCATATTTGATATTTGTTACGTATGCTCAAAATCATGTCAGAAAACCTTTTACCAATTGGTGTAGTGAGGAGCTGTACCACGGTGATTGTCAAATAAATCATGTGGTCGATAATCCTTCAAAAAATATGGAGAAGCATTTACATTTGATGGCATCGACAACTTTAGCAACGTCCATGTACTGGTTGTTTCTCTCAAGGTGTTATCAAAAATCATTTTTTCTAGCATACGTCATCATAGTTGGCATGGTGAATTGACAAGGAAACTCATTGCACTGAATAACATATGTGAATAGGTAGTGGCTCTAGGAAACATCCCAGGCTTTTCCATTTTGTTGTTGGCTTTCTTTGATTAACCGTCGAATTATGGCCATCATGTTTGAATGATTATTATTTTCCATTGCGCTGACACACAGGGTTCGGTGGGTATAGCAACCCTGATTCGGGTTGGTTAGTGACCCCAATCCGAGTCGATATGGTTACCCCAATCTGGATTAGTATGGTTACCCCAATCCACATCGGTATGGTTACCCCAATCCAGATCAGTATGGTTACCGCAATCCAAATCGGTATGGTTACCTTGATCTAGATCAGTATGGTTATCCCAATCCAGATCAGTATGCATCAAACTGAAATCTACAAATACGTCTCTTATACGTAATTACGTCTTCGAACTTTGGCTAAAATTGATAACCAGAGCTCTGATACCAAATGTGACGACCGCCCATAGCTCCTGCACTAAACAAAAGGAATCATGTGCTGAAAGGCGCGCCAAGCAGCTATGGACGATTATCAAGGTAAGATAACACAAGCGGAACCTATTGTAGAACTCACAGTGCAAGGATAAAATATAGTAGAAAATATACAACAGGTAATAGTAGTGAAGCATCATATAACAAACTTTTGAAACTTTCACAATCATCATAAAAGATTATTCAAACACTATAGGAAATATCAAAGCATGTACATAAGGCCTCACTACAACACTCATAGAGAAACTCAAACAATGAAAACTGAAATACTAGATAGTAATAAAACAGGCACGTAAGCCTCCAGCTCACCATCGATCAACATCCTCCTCCTCACTAATCACCTATCACCTGCTACCTAGTCTTCCAGTCCACAACCGGATGAATAACCCAAGGTAATAAGAGGGAAACATAAAATCTTGAGTCAGACAACAGTCTTAGTGAGCGATAAAACAGCTAGCAAACATCATCAATAAAGTATATGAGATTGGATAGACAAACAAACTAATCTACCCACAATACCAGATAAGAAATCAACCCTATCTTCCGCACATCGGACAGTGATAGCCTTTACATCAAACACTTCACTCATGGAAACCAGAACAACCATTCATTCATGGCAATCAGAAGCAAACACCACTAGCACTCGTAGCATCCAAATTATATGTATTCCACGAGAACCATCCTAATCGAATTTAACATCCCTCAAGCACAATCCCCAGAGGCCTAAACCGATATCAGACAAGCACCCAAGAAACATCTCCTTCGACGTTGGACAATTTACGTGAGACGGTACAAACAAGGCAACTAATCAACCATGACAGACTCTGGTTATCACCGTCATTCCTATTTTGAAACTATCGTTAATCGTATGACGGCCAACCTTGCCATATGTCAAGGGCTAATGGTAAACCCAGTTTTAGCGTAAACTCCATACGCCTTTCAACGATACATATGTGTGTCCAACCTTGACAACTAGGCCTTTCGACGATACCCAGGGTACTCGACCCACAACCGATCTTTTAGGTGCCCCTATTGTACCCCTGCTTTGAGCCTGCTAGAACTTACGACAATGATTATCTCTCAACCTTCGCATTTCTAGTCATCCAACCCGATGGCTCTTCATAGCTCAAGCAACCTTCTCAAGTAATCCATTATCCACCAACTCACAATCTTTGAGTTGTCACCTCATTCGTTGTTCTACACCGATCAATGAACACATTTCAACACTTCAAACCTTCTTAATTGAATTCACTTCGAACTCACACAACCACTGCGCCGTGGCACGGGTTCGGGCACTTCTGCTCGATTTTTTTTTCTAAAAAAGCACTTTTTATTCAAATCTGGGTCATACCCGGAAAATATAATTTTTCAGAATTGACCCTGTGCGACCGACGCATTCTCTTAGAGTCGACCGACCCACTCTGAAAAGGCACGATCGACCCACTCAGAAAAGCACGACCGACCCAATCAGAAAAGCACAAACGACCCACTCAGAATAGGACACGACCGACATGATCCCAAGCCACTCAACCGACCGACCCGGCCACTTTGGACCCATTCTCTTCAATTCTGACCGACCCGGTTATGTACGCATCTTAACCGACCAGCAATGACCGACCTGGCCCATCGAGACCGGCCCGACCAGATTTCTGCACCACCATCCAGGATGACAACGACCACCTCTGACTTGCTCCCCAAGACATGTTTTTGGGCCGACCGACCCTATTAGGACCGATCCATTTCCTGCACACTCCAATGCAACTCCAATTTCGACCAAAACTTCTTCAAACGATAAGATCGATGAAATATACTCGTCCAATTCATTCAACACAACCATAAGCATGTTACACTAACAATATGAATACAACTATTTTCACCAAAATTATGCAAATCACTCCAAAATCATAATAAATGAACATATGAACTAAATTGCGGATCTAACTTGCATAAACATATGAAATAACATAGGAATTACCGGTTTTAACTTGCTAACTTAGATCCTATGTTGATTCATATGAAAAAGGACTTACCAAGGTGTAGATCTAAGGAAAACGACTTGAATTTGATGAAAAACATGACTAAACATTCATATACTTGATTGAATCCGTGCGAGAGATGCATATCATTCACCAATTCTCCAAAATAAGTTAAAATCAATGTATTAAGATTTCAGACAGCAAGAAATTCGAACCAAACTCCTTGATCCGATGAATTCTCACTTCAAATGATGTATATCTAGCCTCAAATGGTGTAGATATTATTTTCCTCCCTTTAGATAACGCTTTTAATGGTGGGAAGGTGTTAGAGGAAGGAGGAACATAGGCCATCAAATGAGAGAATAGAGAAACTAAACCATTTCTTATATCTCCCACCCCCTATTTATACCCTTCCACTAGCCCACTAATAGGCCTCTCCAAATCAGCCCATTAAGGCTTCACAAACCTGAACAGTCAACTGTTAAACCTTAAAATTGTGATTCCTCCCAAAGTCCTCAGCCAAATATTTAATGTAACCACTCTACGGAAAGGCAATCATCATTTCCTTTCCAATGGCATAGGTCTCAACATCTGATTCGACCTAAGCCAAAAGTTATGTCCTGTACAAGACTGACAGGGGGAAAATGGCCGCAAACAAAATTGGTAAAAATTATGGACATGTCTCACATCCCCATAAGCAACATATTAATATGAGAATGATCCAACCCTCAAGGAATAAAATAAAAATATATTACGTTCTTTCAATATGTAAAATGTTGGTTGTTACACACTGTGTGTGGTACAATCTGAGCTTGGTGTGCAGCTTAGTGCCAGATGATACCATTATCACAAAAGTGCATGAAAAGTAAAAAACACCACATAATTATAGTGGTTTTGCAATGTGCCTACATCCACTGCTTGTAATCTATTATTTCTAATGTTTGATTACATATGTAGTTATGTTTCATGTAAGAAATTCAAATAGAAAAGAGGTGGAACTAGAAATCAGCCGAGTCTGGGCATGGAAAAGAGACAAAAGGATCCCCTCAAGTGAAGCCCTTGGGTGTTAAATATAGGTGAGGTTTCAATCCGAAACAGTAGGAAGTTAAGCATGAGGTACGGAGTAGTGGGGAACATGGACAAAATGGTGTGACATGTCACTTGGAGGGATCACGTCAATCTAAATCGGAAAGTTATACCGATCTGGTTTGGTATGGTCATACCCATCCAGATCATACCGACTCGGAATTATGTGTTAGTGTTGATGTAGCTTGTTGTTCCTATCCAAGCTTTTCCTAGCAGTCCAAACCAAATCCTAGTGAGCTGACTTCATGAAGTGTCGTGCCAAATCCAGGTATCCAAGACACAAGGACTGACCCTGAGATTGGTATGTCAGCTGATTCGGGGCCATGCGGTCATACCGATCCGATCAGTTTTGCGCTTCATGTCGATTCAGGTTGATGAAATGACTTGATCCAGATTATTGAATGATATGTTGATCCAGACTCAATGACTATTGTAAAGATTTAACCAATCCGTGCTTTATGCCTCTCTAGTCTAGTTTTTTATCATCTCGTCCCACTATTCTTTTGTGCTTGTCCGACCGTCGACCCCTGGTATTTAATCTCAATGCCTTGATCTTCAGAACATCTGCTTGGGTTGGTTTCCTAATAATCGTTAGACCATACTTGTGTTAGTGGTCTAGGGTAGTCAGACCAAAAGGCCGGGTAATAAATATTGCTATTCATCTCTTATAGGAGTATATTTTTTATAGAGCTCGACGATGAGCATCCTAATACTTTTTAGTATTTTATTTTGAAACGTTGTGTTGTCTTTCAGATTTCTACATTTCCTTTCGTATGGCATTTAAGGGAGTAGCGTTGATTGGAACAATCTGGTATAGTTCAAGTTAATAGGATAATATGTAAAGATTTATTCGTGTTAGCCTAAATTATATTGCTAGTTTAAGGGCGATGGGAAAGGTAGATAGTGAACCTTGCAATGTATTCAGATATTTATGCGAATATTGTACTAGACTAAACCGAGTACTTATTCTTTACCAAATAAATATGGAGTTTGAACCCCGATCGTGTTGGATCGTGTATCTCTTCCAATAGATTGTCATTACCACCCGCTGCTTTTTCGTCTCAATACACACATGTACCTATGTTCAATCTCCCTTCTCATGAACTAGAAGTATACACAATACAAAGTAAGGTCGTTAAGTATCCAATGCAGTATCCTGTATGCGAGAATATTCTATGCAATAATCCACTATTTTAAACCATTCAAAGCGACAATAAACTGCACATGTCAGACTTGAATCGCTCAAAACAATGGATTGTTAATTTATCTTGGGGTAAATACAAATTAGATCATAGAATCACAAACACAGATAACAGAATAACTCACAGCGGAAGAAAATAAAACTGTAGTAGTACGTAGAGTTATGACCAAAATAAATAGTCCTACATAAGTACATAAAATAAAGCCATAAGCTCATACAACAAAGGTCCCATACATAGATGTTTGCTAATATATACATATATATACAATTGATATAGATGGAAATAACTAAGATAACTAAAAGCTGATAGACTGATAAAGATCCAACAAGATTTCACGCTCCAAAAGATGCATCACGTATGGATGTGATACTCAGGTTGACCCGAGTATAAAGTAAATAAAAACACTCGAGTCAGGACTAAAATTCTCTTTTAAGTAAATTAACTCAAGTGAAATGTTCACGGAAATGCACAATAAATTAAAGGATGTTTGGGATTCAATCCTTTAAGGATCCATTAAACTATGAACATATAATACAATACACTAGTAGTGCCTACTTAATAAAGTATAGTATTGATAATAGTTTTAAGTGGCATTATATTTTCACCCTTAACGCAGTTTATAAACATTAACATACACATTGTATATAAGAGACCGGTGGACCGTCAGTGGATAGGGATGCGTTGTGATACGACAATGTCAAATCAAAATCATAAGGGGCTCGATCAGGATATTGTGACTAGGCACCGAGGCTATACCGAAAGTAGGATTCTACTGGATTGCGGACCCGTGTTGGTGGTAACACATAGCCGCAACCACCACCCATGTCGAACAACACTCATAATCAATGGGACTTCAGATCAATCATATAGGTATGGTATCAAAGAAGCATGTTTGATCGGAGGTGCGAACTCACTTAGCCGGGGTATGGCTCCTATTTTAGTCATTTTAATTATGACCCGAAGGTCAAAGCTATTCCATCATTGTTCACATATTTCATTCTAGTAGCATTGTCAGTCCATCCTACTTCATTCTGGATCTCCACTACATACATGGTTGTCAATGTGTTATCGAAACAGATAGAGAGTATGTCAATATCGACTCTGGTCTTTTTGATAACTAATCTCTTATTTCACAACGTGGTTGTTTTATAAAATCGTAAATTTAAAGAAATCATAATTTACAATACAACCCCAAAATTATCTAACTTCATAACGACAAGTAGGGCACTAAGCCGATTAAAACTCATATGTTTTATACACTTTGAAATCATCATTAGAAGCAACCAAAACTAAAAAAAAAATTTAAGGAAAATATTTATCCATCAAATAATTGTCGGTGTTAACTACCAAAAAACCACCTAAGTCATTTTGTCGAGCATCTCGAGTGTGAGTACCTAGCTCAGCAAATATGGTACCAACAGCAGCAGCTCAGCTCGTTCACACATGTCTTGTCACCTTGGTCGAGCAGTACTGCTATTGGCGGGGTCGGTGATCATCATCAGTGCCCCGTCGTTCGAACACCAAAGCCATGACTAAGTAGTCGAGCAGCACCACTGAACGAGTCATAGCTGGTCGTGCAAACAATCACTAGGTTGAGCAAGGATCACTGACAGGTCGCTCGCTCGCTTCATCATCGGGCTGGTCGCACAAGCATGCCACCACATCATCAGTCCAAGCGGGTCGAGCACCGCTCAATTGAGTGGTCGAGCAAGGCAAGCTTTAATGGTCGAGCACCATATCTTCAGGATCGAGCAGGGGTCGCTCATTCATGGTGGTCGGTCACCAGCACAAGCACTCGGTCGAGCAAGCTCCGAAATGGATGAGGAAGATTTAGGAAATAAAGTATAAATGACAATGGCATATTTCGTAATTTTCAATCCCCAATTTGCATAGTAAAAAATATATGAATGAGGCGGTGGCATTTTTGGTAATTTATGAACCCCTTTTTCACTAGAAGACAAGCAAGTTGCACATTTAGTAGCAGGTTAATATAAAAAGAGGATGACATACTTGTAATATTGGTGCCCATTTCTGAATAGTAAAAGACGCATGATCGAAGTAAATCACGTGCAAAGGTCGCTCGTTCCAACAGCATAAGGGCTCGCTCTTGTAGTAACCCATCGATCGCTCACATACGCACCAATTCTTCTGTGCCGAAATTCGGTGTGCCCTGTGTCCCCAACCAATCACAGCCCCCTGATTTCCGCCTTTTGCAGTTAAACCCTTTAATTGTCCGGGGATTAAAAAGCAAAAAAACTGAAATAGGGAGATTTGATTGGAGGGGACATGGGGGATAGGGGAATTGGGTACAGAAGAATTGGTCTCGCTCACATACTGGAAGTTGCGCACGATGCCAGCCTGTTGCCAACTATAAAGTAAACGCTGCAAGCTATAAAGTGCGCTCCACCAACTGTCCAATGGCATTTCTATAAATACAGGAGCGTGCAACCCGCACCTAGTTCACCATAATTACCGCTTTGTCACTTGGTTCAAATTTCTCCTATAAATACCTTATTTCACTACACTTCAAAGACCGATTCCTTCACCCCGAAGGGCTGCCCGAATCACTTCTCCACCATTCTCAAACACTCTAAGCTCTCTCCAAACTCCATTAATGGCCGCCAAAGCTAACTTCATCATCCTCCATCACCAAATGGACTAAGTCTCCGCCTTCCTCCATTAGAGATCAACTCAAGCTTTCTCCATCCATTTCCAATCCGAGATCTACCATCTCCAAGCCGAGATCTACCATCTCCAAATCGAAATCCATCATCTCCACCCTCTCAAGCTCCATTCAAATTCTCTCCAACCGCCATTACTCCTCTTTAAAGCTCGGATCTAATACCAATTCCACGATGAAGTCAAGGAAGATCGTCTAATCATGAGATCTAATCCATTTCTTCCCGAATTCAAGTGAGATCAAAAGCTAAAAGAGAGCGAAGTAAGGAAAATCACCCTGTAAAGAGAGAATGAGCGAAAATGAGATGTTTGAGACGATGAACTTTGTAAATTTCTCCATGATAATGAAATGGCTTCCAAAGTGGATGTAGATCTACTCTAGATCGAACCACTATAAAAAAAAATGTGCATTTACTTACCTTTTTCCCGCTTATTTTGCGATTGTGGCTCCTTTTAATTTCTAACCATATTGGTGGAGTATGGTTTACGTACCTTTGGTGTTCGAACTTTTGGTTTAAACAGTCGGGTAAATGTTTGTCCGTCTAATATTAGCCTATCATATATTTGTTCATGAAAAATTAGACTGATATATAAGTACTAAAATATAATTTTTAAACCCTTTAAGAAACATTTAATTATTTTGATTATCCTATTTTTGGCAAAGCCGACCGGTTTTTAAGGTGACCGTAAACACATTTTATTATGACCAATAGTAACAAATACAAAAAGTACAATGACTGTGGTTAACAGTCGGCTAAATTCGGTTTTTAAGGTGGATCGTTCACCGCATACGAAGTTTATAGTGTTCTGTCCACTATACCTAACAAGCTTAGAGCATTGGAGCTAGCTAATTTACTAGAATACAAAATTACATCCCAATATGACCTAACTCTCCACGTAGGGAGAGTGAATTACATTCTTCTAAAAGAAGAGATTACATCTTGAATACAATATACAAGAGCACAAGGTTGTACAAAGATAGATAAAGGTACTCAAATAGTTACATGACTAGACCGTAGAAGGTACAAAAAAGTATGTAGCAATACCAAAAGGACCATACTACAGCTGTCAAATTTTCTTGAGCTCCATAATCTGACACGAGGCCAGCAAGGTCACCATGAGCAAGGAAGGTTTCGATTTTCACTAAGAAAGGATAGCAGCGTCGAGAGCAATAAGCTTCACCTTTGTCACTACCTACTACAATGAAACGAATAATCCAGCAAACCAAAACTCAAGAATGAACCCAGACAGATATCACCATCGTGATTGTTCAGTCTTTCCATCCCCGAACACAACAACTATATTCCATGTTAACCATCCATGTATAGCTAAAGGTCGCCGGAGATTACTAAGCAAAAACAACAGTGACCGCACGAACATCCCCACCAGAATTCCATGGTTGCAAATCCATTCTCATGGTTCAAAAAAACAACCAAGCACCACAACAATACAATAACAACTAGAAACACAAAAATGAAACAGCACGATCTACCAGCAAGACAAAAATTTAGAATGCATTGAAGACCAAATATGCGAAATGTACCATCACAAGCTCAAGGCCGAGACGTGGAAACATATCAGCAGATGAGGGGTTTCTGCTATCCAAATAATTTCCGTGCTAGTGCTGATACTCATCGCCTAAGAGATTACCACCAGTTGAATAACTCGAAAGGGAGTAGTTACCTGAAATAGAAACTTCTTAGATAAGGGGTCGATTTCAGGAAAGGTTTCAGGGAGTAAAGACTGTAGAAGTAAGGCGAAGAAAAGGGGAAACACAGCTCAGATCCGCTAGCTAGGGCAAAGCTTAGATCTGGAATTGACAAGGGGGAAACACCGAGAAAGACCACGCGTGGCGAAAACAGGCAAAGAAAAGGAAGAAATCGAGTGAATGAGGATAAGGAAGTGGGTATTTAACTAGTAGAGGAGTGCGAGACGAAGAAATGGAATGTCTGTCGCCATTTATAGTCTTCTCAATGTTTCGAAGCTTTTTTTATGAGTTTTTTTAGTGTATTATTGTAAAATAGTCTATGTTTAAATATTTTGATTATTCGATATTAAATAATTATAAAAGAATCTATGTTTAAATATTAAATTGCTTTATTTTCATTAAGTATTATTTAAATTACATGTATTTTAAAACTAAATAATATTATATTTCAAAATTTTAAAAATCATGTGGTTGATCGAACTGAATCAGATTGGATCAGATTTTGGAAATGCTTAAATTAATATTATTTTATATTAACTATTCTATTTTACCCATTAATTAACTATTTTATATATAATAATTTTTAGATAAATATTTTATGTTATGTTAAATTTTAACTTTAATTTTATAATTATTAAATTTAAATTATTATATTTATCTATTTTACTTAAAATTATTTTAATTTATATATTTTACTCTTATCTATTTATTTATAATTATTATTTATATTTAACAATTTATAACCATTTAATTTAAACTGATATAAATACATTAAAATTTTATCATTTTAGCCACGTAATTAGTTAATTCAAAGTCTGGTCCAATCCGAGCAACTGGGAGCAAATTATTCGAATATAAATGTTTTTGAGAAAAGTGTGATATGTAATCTAAATCGAATTGAAGTTTTGGAAATTAAATCTTCTTGAAAGACGGAAGATGGAAATTTATGCTTAATCCAATAAATGAAGATGAATTTGGGTCTGAAGTTTGAATTTTGAGTTGATTTTTGAAAACGATAACGAAGTCGATAGTTGAAACCATCTAATTAATAAGACGAAATATAATATTAGGATCATATGAATATTACCGTGTTGCTTACATATGTCACCTAACATTTCTTTTGAGTTAATTTACTTGCATAAGAATATTAATTATGACTCGAGTGTTTTGTTTTACTTTACGCTCGGGAAGATCGAGTATTCCAGTTTTAAAGAAATTCATTTCTAAAGACAAAGATGGAGCCGAAGGCTTTATCTATTACTATATTAGTACGTATTTCTTATTTCTCCCGGTAATGTGTATAATTCTGTGTATTGTGCATAAGTTAAATCAATGTAAACAACTTCATGAACTGTTTTATGTACTTATGGTATTTGTTTATTATATTATAATCCTTCCGCTGCGAGATTCTGTACTTGTTCTTCTGAATTTTATTTCTTTAAAACAAACCCATTGATAATCTATCTTTTAGAATGATTTGGATCAGACATGTTTGATTTATTGTCGATTTATGACCGTTTGCAAGGATGGGTTGTCACATACCAACGACCGTCAACGACTCTGAATCGTTGGAATAGTCATGTTTCCTTGTAGTGTATGTAACCATTTGTCATAGAACACCTGCACCACTTTGATTATTGATCATGAAGAGGACTGAAAAATTGTTTATGTACGTATATTATAACCTATTATCGCAAGTTGAAACCAGTTTCAAATATTTTTATGTCTTATAGCATCGACAATGATAGTTTAACATTTTATTTGACTTTGTGAGGTTTTACTTCTTGTTATTTCTTTTTATAATTGTCCACATATTTATTTACATACATGTTCATCTTATATTTATATTTATTTCTCTTCGTCAGAAACATATACGAAAATAAATAAAGTTATATCGTCCATATGTATTATCAGCTTCAGTAGGTACGGTACTTATACATGATTTGAATACACAGGTTCTATCATATTTTAATATTTATCTTAAGTATACTTGATAAAAATTGGAGTGCCTCTACGCAGTTGAATAAAATTGGAGTGCCTCTACGCAGTCCATATGTATTATCAGCTTCAGTAGGTCCAGAGTATCTTTTTGTAATAAAAATTGGAGTGCCTCTACGCAGTTGAATAAAATTTATTAAGTATACTTGATATTTCAATGGTGTACCGATGTTATAAGCTGTGGAATCAAATTTATAATTATAAGATTTTAACAAAACATGTTAGTACCCATTCAGAATTCATGTGCTTACATGCAAAAGTCGGCTACAACCGGAGAAAATATCCTTGCCAAGAATGGCAGTACCCATGTGCAAGATGAATTAAAGAGAAAAATCACAACCAGAATTAAGATGAACTTTCTGAACAAGCATTAGATTATCTGCTGACAACATATTCCATTGCAATAAACAAGACACGATACATGCAAAAAAATATTTGCTTATTCACACAATACATAGTACAGAATGTACATACAGGGTAGTAAGGCCAATAGGCACTATTTATTTTTAAGTTCCCAAAAGAAGTGCTAGTTGCTATCAACCCAAAACTGAGCCTGTAGCCAATCAACTAATTTCCGATCAATCTGAAATGCCTTTGCCAAAACATCATCTGAAATCGGAGGTTTAGCTCCAAACACAGCTTTTGCAATAGTGATAACTCCAGGATTCTGGCTACTAAGCGCCGCTATGGCAACAGCATCACTATGCCCAACGTTAAACTGAAAATGAATCAGTCCTTCAGGAAACACAAACACATCTCCCTTGTTCAGTACCTTAGTGAACAATTTGTTGTCAGGGTTTGACGTAACAAATCCAACATACAGCTTCCCTTCCAGCACAGTTAAGATCTCGGTGGCTCGTGGATGGGTGTGAGGTGCGTTCAGCCCATATGGTGCATAGTCTATACGCACTAACGAGACGCCTAACGTGTTCAGCCCTGGAATTTGCATCACGTTCACTGCAGTCACGTTTGACCCCACTTGATTTACCGTGTTTCCTGGCTTGTCCAGTCCCGAGAAGAAGAAATCTTCTGCTTTTGCTTGCATTGGATCCTTGCACAAAAATCCATTCACAAATACTGCATTTTATGCCCAATATAATTATATATATAAGAAAGAGTGAATTAACGAAACTACGGTAAAAACTTACAATTAAAACGGGAACCAAGATGGGTAGTGAAACTTACAGTTGGGTAACTTTTGAGCAACACAGAAGTCCTGGAGTTGACTAGGATCTGAAGCAAACACTTGCCATGATGAGGTTAGTGCTACAAGGAACACAATTACAATGTTTATTCCCATTACTACCAAAGGTTTCTTTTAGATAGAAATAAGTTGAATATGAAGAAGGCTTGAAGTTGTTTTTGTATTGCACCCGATATATATAGAAGCATAGGGCCAGAGTAATTTCAATTACTATTAAGTTAATCCTGGCCTCATCTTTAAGAATACACACCGGAGAAGGAGCGTTAAGATACATGTACTTTAAGAATATTATGTAAATTGAAGCAGTCTAGCCTAAAGCATGTGCTTGGACTTTGTAGGGGAAAGACATTGTCCTGAGTGACACAATATTAATATTAATATATGTAGCAAGTTTTGTATTATGGATTCAGGATTATTATAGTTAATGTATTGTCGCATGCTCAGTCATACACTGATAAGTTTTCAGCCATCTATACTTTCTTATATTTTCACTTTTTAAATTACGTACCTGTCCGTTCACATACAAGATTTCAGTCAGACAATACCTAAGCATGTTTAATTTTTGATATCATATAGCCTTCATGATAGTTTATTAATTTATATGTTACTGCTTTATTTTCATGTTTAATTAGCATTGATGATGATAGTTAACATCTTGTTTGACTTTTGTATGGTTTAATATTTTGTTATTTCATTTTACAGTTGTCCACATATTCATTTACACGTGCGTTCATCTTACTTTAATTTTTCCTTGTCAAATACATGGAAATTAATGAACATGAGTATAATTTTATGTTAGACTACTTATGATACAAAATTAACTAAGCACGAACAACTTAAAGAAATGAATAACAACAACGTGCCATAACCTTCATAAGTTTTATTATCATTTGCGACAATACACAAATCATATGCATTACGATATCATATTTCAGTCTTCGCCACAATGTTTCCATTTCTACTTGAGTTTGGAAGGTTTAGCGATGCAAGAAGTTGCAAGTAAATGAAATATATCATCTGTAATAAAATTGGGGTGTATGCACCACCAGCTTGCATGCATATTGGTAATTTATAGAGTAGCTTGATTTTTTTTTTTTTTTAAATTCAGTTGGTTAACATTAGTAGTACTCTCCTAGTATTTATATAATAGTAAAAATGTTAATGCCTGCCGTTAAATCAGTTGCTGACACAAAATCTAACACAAAAGATCTAAACCATTAGATTTCCCCCTAATTTTCACCTTTCATTTAAAGAGTGAGAAACACCTGATGCCCAATAATTGTGTGTTAAATTTTGTTGCACAAACCATGTGCGCACAGGCACACACAAAGTTATCTATGTAGTGCATTTTCCATATTCCAATTACAATACTATTTCCAGACTTTCTTTCTATATGTAGTAAAATGAAACACAAAATTTGTTTAACTAGTCTTAGTGGTAAAGATTATGATGTGTGCCAGGGTAAGTGATTTTCCTTCAGATAATCTGAAGTTGTGATCATGTCGTGTTTACATTAATTAGATATACAACGTATATATCTTAGTCAAATAAGTTAAGAATATGGAAAAGATGAGTAAAAAAAATACGTTGAACCCTACATGCACTACTTAATCTACATTACTGATATATTTATTTGCACCTCAACAACTTCCTTCCGTGGATGACATCATGTGCTATGAACAAATTCAAAAAAAAAAAAAAAAAAAAAAAAAAAAAAAAAAAAAAAAAAAAAAGTTTCTCCCGTTAGTTAGTCGTAAACAAGATAAATTCAAGTTAATTTATATACTGGAAAGGTAATTAGAATTACCTAACCTTGACTGGATTTGAATATCCAAGTTTTTCTTATTAGTTAACTTTGACCATTTCAGAACTATCTTCTCCCTACTCATTCTTCTCTTTTTTATAATGATTATGATTTTTTCAATTCGGCGTTCACTCCCATGCTTTTTGAAATATATATATAGGAAATGCAGAACATAAAACTCGTTATTAAATCAAAGAGACCCTCTGTTTAAAAAATAATTGTTGATACCATATACAAAATCACGATCGTAACCATTCCAACTACTGTACGATGATTTTATGTCCTTGAGCTAATTCAACTGTGACATCGTCTCGCTTCAGTCATAAAGGAAGATAAATAAAAATTTAAGTGTACCTAGAAAGATAAATAGATCTACCTAACTACCTTGACTAGATTTTGAATATTTAGCTTGTCAATCTTGTTTAACTTTGATCGATTCAAAAAAAAATGCAAGTATCAATGCATAGCATCTGATCACAAGCACTATAAATAGCCTTGTAAGTTGTGTTAACATCCAAATCATTCAAACGTTTCCTAATTAACTTACAGTTCCCAGTTTGATTTAAATGACTTATATTGTTATTCTTGCTCTCCTTGTAACTGTTGCTTCTGTGGCATTCGCTGCTGATCCTAGTCCTTTGCAGGACTTCTGTGTTGGTATCAAAATGCCTGATGGTACTAATTTAAATCGTTTATATATTTACCTGCATTGACAATGAACTATACATAAACATAAAAAAACAAAATGTGTACCTTTTATTGCAGTAGTTGTGAATGGGCTAATATGCAAGGACCCAAAGATGGCGGCAGCAGATGACTTCTTCTTTCCAGGGCTCAACAAGCCTGGAGATACACACAATAATGTGGGATCGAATGTCACTCTTGTTAACGTAGATAGAATTCTTGGTCTGAACACTCTTGGCGTTTCTCTGGCTAGAATAGACTATGCACCTTATGGGCTCAACCCACCACACACTCATCCTCGTGCAAGTGAGATCCTAACCGTGGTTGAAGGAACTCTCTATGTTGGATTTGTCACTTCCAATCCTGATAACAAACTCTTCACCAAGGTAATTAGTTATTTGTATTTGTATAGCGATCATACAAGAAAATAAACAATGGAATGGATTAATATTGATGCTCACTGACTTGATAATAGGTTCTTCAAAAGGGTGATGTGTTTGTGTTTCCTCAAGGACTGATCCACTTTCAGTTCAATCCGGGACATTCAATGGCGGTTGCATTTGCAGGACTTGGAAGCCAAAATCCGGGTACTATTACTATTGCTAATGCTGTTTTCGGATCTGACCCACCAATCAATGCAGATGTGCTGGCCAAAGCATTTCAGTTGGACAAAAAGATTGTTGAGGAACTTCAAGCAAAATTTTGGGCTGACATGAACTAGAGTGCATATGGATATTTCTCTAGTTGTATTTACCTATTATTATGTCTATCTAAATAAGCAAGATATTGTTTCTTGTCTATGTTTGTATTGTTTTGGTGCTAATACCTTGATATAATTATTCGTATAATGTTAAAAATTTTGTAGTAAAATATAGGACTACAAATACTAGTTTGGTGACCATGTTGGACATAACATCCTTATAACATCAAATATTTGCTTAGTTAACTAGAAGCATCGTTATGTTCAAGATAAGCCATAAGGTTTAGGGTAGGCGTGTATTTTTTTTAAAAAAACAATGGAAATTAGGGTCCAACCTAAAGCCCCTTACCGACCGGTTAACTAGTGGACTGATATATGGAGGTGAAACAAGTAAATGTGAAAGAAGATCGTGAACAAGTCCGAGATTACATCATCAATTGTCGTATGAGATCGACGGAAAAGCAATCACTCGTATGCTAATGCTAGCAAGCATACTAAAGTCTAGTGGTGTAGTCCCTAACTCGCCGCAGAGAATATGATATGTATTGATGGTTTTATACCACTGTAAAGCGATATTAGCACAAAAATTACACTTCCCCTTCAGGAAGCATAAGAAAATCATTAAACGTCTTCACCACGTTCTAGTTCGGATCCTAAAGACAACCGAAGTCAACTCTAATGGGAAATTGCCCGACTCCCCTGCGTGTCATGCTCGCTCGACCAGCCTTGCTGCCTCCACGATTTCGACTGCATTCGCATTTGCCCCAACTTTTGACAGCCTCAAGAAGGTCTTAATATTTCATACTCATGGCCATAATGTACAATAAACTGACCTCTGTCATTGCCACCGGCACCGCCGTCCCGCAGCTTTCAGCATGCATGAATTTGTAGTAATTAGAACGTTTCTACGGGTATAGATCTCTAAAACAAGCTTTAATTCGTGTATGAACGCACAAATTTAGAGGTTTAGGGGTGGAAAATGACAATAAGAAGGGGTTGATTGAAAAGCTCTTGGATGAAGAGGTGAAAATATGGAGGAAGAAGGAAACAAGGTGGCAGCGGCGTTGGATTTAGGGTTTTGTTTATAACAGCGAAGCTTTAGTTATAAGAGCATTTGCAGCAGTGTCAATTTTGAGTGAACCAGGCAGATGGACGCGTTTAATCGTGAAATATTTCCCGTTGAAGAGTGTGGATCCTTAGGATTTTGAAAACCGTTTAAAATACTTTTAAGTGAAAAAAAAAAAAAACGTTTTAAGTCTTGAATGGTTCTAAGAAAACCGTTATGAAGGGTTTTTTTCAAAAAAAAGAAAAAAAAGAAGAAGAAGTTAAATCGCTTCCCATCGACTGTTTGAATGGTGAGATAAATTCACGTTTTTAAATTTATTCATCCTCTCAGCAATCCACACGCTTCTAGAAATGCTCTAAAAAAGAAGACTTCACCATTATTTATACAACTGATCAATGGCTAATTCACGCTTATCTGGATGCGCAGCTTGTCCGCTCAGTGCAGAAGCATGAAAAAGAATGAACTGAAAAAAATTGAATTGTCGGCAATGGTCTTAAAAATCAATTGTTTTGATTCCACGTACTCTTAATGAAAAGTTAGAAATTGCTATTCCAAAATATCACACAGCTTTCTACATATGTCAGTTCAAATGTATATGTATGTATGTATCTATATATATATATATATATATATATATATATATATATATATATGTAATTGTGTGTGTGTGTGAGGAGCGTTCAATGGCACCCCAAATAGTGTGCTATATAACCCTCCTCTATATATATATATATATATATATATATATATATATATATATATATATATATATATATCATATTTACGTCGATTGACGATACAGTGTGCTAGTACTTTCAAAAATCGTATAAATATATAAACGATTGAGCTAGTTCATGCAAATAAGTAGTGTTTCTTTTGGTTTGCTATATTATGTAATAGAGCTACAACTGGAAGTCTATAGTAGTTTTTTGTTTTGAAATTGACTACTTATATACAAATCTATGTAGTATTAACATACTACATGTCAATATATGTTTAAATCACGCTGTGTAAATTTCAAATGTGACCTTCGAAGTGTCCAACCATTGAAACAAGGGTACTATGACATTCAACACTGTAAATATTTAATATTATTAAATGAATGAATAATACAATAACTTGAGGGTAAGGTATTGTCCAAACTGGTTATGACACGTGGATATGGTGCAAGAGGTCCCATGTTCGATTTTTGTTTTGCGAGATCGAAATCACTTGCCATGTAGTATGTTATATACTACCTAAATTTTTATATAAAATACCCAGATTAAAAAAAAAAAAAGATGGAATGGACATTAGAAAAACACCCAAGCATAAACTTCATGTCTGCGATGGAATGAACATTAGAAAAACACCCAAGCATAAACTTCATGTCTGTTAAGTAGTGAGCATGCATATTGGTAATTTATAGAGTAGCTTGATTTTTTTATTTTTTTTTTAAATTCAGTTGGTTAACATTAGTAGTACTCTCCTAGTATTTATATAATAGTAAAAATGTTAATGCTTGTCGTTAAATCAGTTGCTGACACAAAAGATCTAAACCATTAGATTTCCCCCTAATTTTCACCTTTCATTTAAAGAGTGAGAAACGCCTGATGCCCAATAATTGTGTGTTAAATTTTGTTGCACAAACCATGTGTGCACAGGCACACACAAAGTTATCTATGTAGTGCATTTTCCATATTCCAGTTACAATATTATTTCCAGACTTTCTTTCTATATGTAGTAAAATGAAACACAAAATTTGTTTGACTAGTCTTAGTGGCAAAGATTATGATGTGTGCCATGGTAAGTGATTTTCCTTCAGATAATTTGAAGTTGTGATCATGTCGTGTTTACATTAATTAGATATACAACGTATATATCTTAGTCAAATAAGTTAAGAATATGGAAAATATGAGTAAAAAAAATAAATAAATAAATAAATACCCTGAACCCTACATGCACTAATTAATCTACATTACTGATATATTTATTTGCACCTCAACAACTACCTTCCGTGGATGACATCATGTGCTATGAACAAATTAAAAAAAAAAAAAAAAAAAGTTTCTCCCGTTAGTTAGTCGTAAACAAGATAAATTCAAGTTAATTTATATACTGGAAAGGTAATTAGAATTACCTAACCTTGACTGGATTTGAATATCCAAGTTTTTCTTATTACTTAACTTTGACCATTTCAGAACTATCTTCTCCCTACTCATTCTTCTCTTTTTTATAATGATTATGATTTTTTCAATTCGGCGTTCACTCCCATGCTTTTTGAAATATATATATAGGAAATGCAGAACATAAAACTCGTTATTAAATCAAAGAGACCCTCTGTTTAAAAAATAATTGTTGATACCATATACAAAATCACGATCGTAACCATTCCAACTACTGTACGATGATTTTATGTCCTTGAGCTAATTCAACTGTGACATCATCTCGCTTCAGTCATAAAGGAAGATAAATAAAAATTTAAGTGTATCTAGAAAGATAAATAGATCTACCTAACTACCTTGACTAGATTTTGAATATTTAGCTTGTCAATCTTGTTTAACTTTGATCGATTCAAAAAAAATGCAAGTATCAATGCATAATTTCTGATCACAAACACTATAAATAGCCTTGTAAGTTGTGTTAACATCCAAATCATTCAAACGTTTCCTAATTAACTTACAGTTCCCAGTTTGATTTAAATGACTTCTTATATTGTTATTCTTGCTCTCCTTGTAACTGTTGCTTCTGTGGCATTCGCTGCTGATCCTAGTCCTTTGCAGGACTTCTGTGTTGGTATCAAAAAGCCTGATGGTACTAGTTTAAATCGTTTATATATTTACCTGCATTGACAATGAATTATACATAAACATAAAAAACAAAATGTGTACCTTTTATTGCAGTATTTGTGAATGGGCTAATATGCAAGGACCCAAAGATGGCGGCAGCAGATGACTTCTTCTTTCCAGGGCTCAACAAGCCTGGAGATACACACAATAATGTAGGATCGAATGTCACTCTTGTTAACGTAGATAGAATTCTTGGTCTGAACACTCTTGGCGTTTCTCTGGCTAGAATAGACTATGCACCTTATGGGCTCAACCCACCACACACTCATCCTCGTGCAAGTGAGATCCTAACCGTGGTTGAAGGAACTCTCTATGTTGGATTTGTCACTTCCAATCCTGATAACAAACTCTTCACCAAGGTAATTAGTTATTTGTATTTGTATAGCGATCATACAAGAAAATAAACAATGGAATGGATTAATATTGATGCTCACTGACTTGATAATAGGTTCTTCAAAAGGGTGATGTGTTTGTGTTTCCTCAAGGACTGATCCACTTTCAGTTCAATCCGGGACATTCAATGGCGGTTGCATTTGCAGGACTTGGAAGCCAAAATCCGGGTACTATTACTATTGCTAATGCTGTTTTCGGATCTGACCCACCAATCAATGCAGATGTGCTGGCCAAAGCATTTCAGTTGGACAAAAAGATTGTTGAGGAACTTCAAGCAAAATTTTGGGCTGACATGAACTAGAGTGCATATGGATATTTCTCTAGTTGTATTTACCTATTATTATGTCTATCTAAATAAGCAAGATATTGTTTCTTGTCTATGTTTGTATTGTTTTGGTGCTAATACCTTGATATAATTATTCGTATAATGTTAAAAATTTTGTAGTAAAATATAGGACTACAAATACTAGTTTGGTGACCATGTTGGACATAACATCAAATATTTGCTTAGTTAACTAGAAGCATCGTAATGTTCAAGATAAGCCATAAGGTTTAGGGTAGGCGTGTATTTTTATTAAAAAAACAATGGAAATTAGGGTCCAACCTAAAGTCCCTTACCGACCGGTTAACTAGTGGACTGATATATGGAGGTGAAACAAGTAAATGTGAAAGAAGATCATGAACAAGTCCGAGATTACATCATCAATTGTCGTATGAGATCGACGGAAAAGCAATCACTCGTATGCTAATGCTAGCAAACATACTAAAGTCTAGTGGTGTAGTCCCTAACTTGCCGCAGAGAATATGATATGTATTGATGGTTTTATACCACTGTAAAGCGATATTAGCACAAAATTACACTTCCCCTTCAGGAAGCATAAGAAAATCATTAAACGTCTTCACCACGTTCTAGTTCGGATCCTAAAAACAACCGAAGTCAACTCTAATGGGAAATTGCCCGACTCCCCTGCGTGTCATGCTCGCTCGACCAGCCTTGCTGCCTCCACGATTTCGACTGCATTCGCATTTGCCCCAACTTTTGACAGCCTCAAGAAGGTCTTAATATTTCATACTCATGGCCATAATGTACAATAAACTGACCTCTGCCATTGCCACCGGCACCGCCGTCGCCGCAGCTTTCAGCATGCATGAATTTTTAGTAATTAGAACGTTTCTACGGGTATAGATCTCTAAAACAAGCTTTAATTCGTGTATGAAGGCACAAATTTAGAGGTTTAGGGGTGGAAAATGACAATAAGAAGGGGTTGATTGAAAAGCTCTTGGATGAAGAGGTGAAAATATGGAGGAAGAAGGAAACAAGTGGCAGCGGTGTTGGATTTAGGGTTTTGTTTATAACGGCGAAGCTTTAGTTATAAGAGCATTTGCAGCAGTGTCAATTTTGAGTGAACCAGGGAGATGGACGCGTTTAATCGTGAAATATTTCCCGTTGAAGAGTGTGTGGATCCTTAGTATTTTGAAAACCGTTTAAAGTGCTTTCAATTAAAAAAAAAAAAAAAAAAACCGTTTTAAGCCTTAAATGGTTCTAAGAAAACCGTTATGAAGGGTTTTTTTTTTTAAAAAAAAAGTTAAATCGCTTCCCATCGACTGTTTGAATGGTGAGATAAATTCACGTTTTTAAATTTATTCATCCTCTCAGCAATCCACACGCTTCTAGAAATGCTATAACAAAGAAGACTTCACCATTATTTATACAACTGATCAATGGCTAATTCACGCTTATCTGGATGTGCAGCTTGTCCGGAATGAACTGAAAAAAATTGAATTGTCGGCAATGGTCTTAAAAATCACTTGTTTTGATTCCACGTACTCTTAATGAAAAGTTAGAAATTGTTATCCCAAAATATCACAGCTTTCTACATATGTCAGTTCAAATGTACATACATATATATATATATATATATATATATATATATATATATGTATATATATGTATATGTATATATATATATATATGTATATATATATATGTATATGTATATATATATATATATATATATATATATATATATATATATATATATGTATAGGCAAGCGTTCAGTTGCACCTCAAAAATGGAGCACCCCAAATGCCCTCTGATTTTCACCACCTGTTTATATTAAAGAATGTGAGTGGGAAGTGAGTGGAAGAAGAGAGAAGGGGAAATACTTGGTGGAGATTGAGGGGCATTTGGGGTGCTGCACTGTTTGGGGTGCTCTCGAACCTGCCTCATATATATATATATATATATATATATATATATATATATATATATATATATATATATATATATATATATATCATATTTACGTCGATTGACGATACAGTGTCCTAGTACTTTCAAAAACCGTACAAATATATAAATGATTGAGCTAGTTCATGCAAATAAGTAGTGTTTCTTTTGGTTTACTATATTATGTAATAGAGCTACAATTGGAAGTCTATAGTAGTTTTTTGTTTTGAAATTGACTACTTATATACAAGTCTATGTGGTATGTAACATACTACATGTCAATATATGTTTAAATCACGCTGTGTAAATTTCAAATATGTGACCTTCGAAGTGTCCAACCATTGAAACAAGGGTACTATGACATTCAGCACTGTAAATATTTAATATTATTAAATGAATGAATAATACAATAACTTGAGGGTAAGGTATTGTCCAAACTGGTTATGACACGTGGATATGGTGCAAGAGGTCCCATGTTCGATTTTTGTTTTGCGAGATCGAAATCACTTGCCATGTAGTATGTTATATACTACCTAAATTTTTATATAAAATACCCAGATTAAAAAAAAAGATGGAATGGGCATTAGAAAAACACCCAAGCATAAACTTCATGTCTGCGATGGAATGAACATTAGAAAAACACCCAAGCATAAACTTCATGTCTGTTAAGTAGTGAGCACAAACACCTAATAATAAGTGTTCTATACGATCAAGAAGTAATAAGTGTTTCGCTATGTTTACTAGCACCTATAAAACATTGAAAAACCAAGCAAAAACTTCAAATAGTGAACAAACTCTTCTTATATTGGTTGCCACAAACTTATTCAACATAAAGTAACAAATAACATATGAAATTTAATTATGAAATTTCACTTCAAACCCATTTATCTGACTAGTGTCACACATCAAATCAATATCTACCGTCAACATGCAGGAGAGATGATCAGAGGCATAAGATTCAACTTGCTACACATTAGCCTGAAGTTGCTAAGGCAATGGAAAATGCTGCTACACAAAAAGCCATGTGCATGGTGCATAACATGTAAGGTTTTAATATGATCTAATCAATGTGTTATTCGAACAAATTAAAACCTATAATAATGAGATCTATGCGGAATTCAAGTAAATTGAATGTCATACCTGATGCTGCTACCAATTTTACCAAATCGATCGGATTTTAGAACTAGTTGTTTGAATCTTAGCCCTTCAAGTGTCGAGCCTCTATCGGTATCCACGAGAGCGTCTTCTCCTTCAATCGAATTGAGAGAAAAAGAAATTGGTGCTAGCCGCCATTATTCTGGAATTTTGGAGAAAGGTTCGGTGGTTTTATTTTAGATCTGATCTTAAAAATATGTTAGGGTTAGTCGCCACCCTTTTAAAGGGAAATTGTATATACCCTAGGTTAAAACAATGTGCCCCTTTTATAAAATGGAATTCAACCATAGGTTATTACAACTTCAAACTAATTCCAACTTCAAACAAAATATCAACGTATTGATATTTTATTTGTCCAAAATAATTTCTCTTTTATAACGCTCTATTGTGTGACCCCATAGGTTATTACAACGTTGGCAATGATTTTAAATCATATTTTAAATAATAAACAGTGATTGGCATCTAGCAATACGTCGCTGCTATCCAAGCTGTAATAAGATCAACGATTCGATACAACCTGTTCTGTGACCAGTGTCTCAATGTAATATAATCCTTTTAACTAATATATCCAGAATTAAACTAGAGGCATGGATCGTATCATCCTCGTTATAATTTAATCTATTTTCTTGATCGATGAGTAGACTGTTTTAAAACAAATCAGTATTTGAGCACGACCATGCATTTCACAGTCTCACTCAATTAAGAGGCCCATGGATATCACTACGAATATATCGTAGGGTTAAATTCCATCTAGATCATTCATAATTTCCATTCGACTTGAGATGTATCCAATAATCACTGTTATCGTTACTCTGTTACGAATAACTTTAGATGATATCAAAGCACAAATGTCCTCGAATAAAATTATAATGATAGGGCATATGAAGGCAGCTTGGGCCTTGAGATAGGGCGAGCTCTTCAGCCCAGGTATGGCCAAACTGTTGGACGGATTCAGTCGACCGAGATGAGCTTAGTGCTCAGGGATATATAGAGTAAGCGGTGTTTTCTCTCGCTGGGACGTAAGCCGCGGTGATACTCTGGTCCCAAATGTGCGGATGTGCAGACGGTGTTTTCTCTTGCTGGGACGTAAGCCGTGGGGAATCGCACTACGCGATCGATCTTTCGAATCAGGAGCCACCATGATGGAAATCCAATTTCCAATACGTGTATTGCGGTTTTTATCGTAGAACTAGTATGGCGACATGATATATGGTACCCATGCCGTCTATGATTGATATTTATGATTGAAATTGTTTTGACACTATACACTTATAGTAGTATCAAATGATTTGTTTTAAACGTACTAAGCATGTTTGGCTATTATAAGGGAAAACCCTATCCTCCGACTGCGTTGCATTGTGTGATGGGACCTGAGTCTTATAATAGCTTCATTTTTAGAAAAAGCATTGCGCTGTTTACTTATATGCACTGGTATTCTTGGGAGGAAACCCGTTCCGTGTTATACGGCGTGGTCCCTTGATTTACTGAACTTTAAAATAGAGATTTACAACTGTTTTAGTTCTCACACCAGTCACATGACTGACCTGGAGTTTATTGTTTTAACCTAAACTCTGGGTGCCCTTATTTTCGACACGGGCAGCTAGTAGTTTTGGTTTTGCAGGTTTATATTCACAGGATCCTGGTTTACATCTGGAATGATATCTGGAAAGCTTTGTATCCGTATATCTCTTCTAGTTGTGTATTGTATTATTTTCCGCTGCGATGTATTTAAATGTAATTTAAATCTCTGATAATTTCTGTGTAATATTTATTCATACTCTGTATATTCTTGTATTCTGATGAAATTGTTGTAATATACAATGAAATGTTCTCCCGTCTGCGTTCTTTTGTGGCTTGTTCTCGAACTATCCGCGCTTTCCTCACCGGGGAAGTTACGGGTTTTCATAGTTGGTATCAGAGCTTTGGTTTACAAAGCTCAGAGAACAAGACACATTAGAATCATACGAAAGAATTCATCAGATATTGGATTAGTAACATCCAATGAGAAAGACTCGTTAGAGATGGGATCAGTAGTATCCTAGAACGAGTGTGTAGAGTATATTTTTAAAAAGAAAACAAGTTTTGTTTTGAAAATTTAAATCAATTATACGTATTTGATTATTTATTTATATTGATTTGGACAATCAAATATATAGAGATTTTAGTATACGTCTGATCCACGTGTATTGAAGCCTCAAATATATTCGATAGATATAGAATCACACTCTAGTCGCTCGGACATGATTCTATATGTTTCCAATTGACTGGTGTGAGAACCAAAATTAGATAGGGCCTATTGTTGTGATTTGTCATCAAAAATGTGATTTTGACTATATAACAAAATTATGTGTTTGAAAAGCTAATCAACTAATTGATTGATGGTTGTGTTGTTGATTATTGGTTGATTAATTAAAATTTGTACCATATAGCCCAATTGAGCCAAATAGTGAATTTTATTGAAAATTTATCGCATTTGCTTGCATATACTTGTACTTACATTGAACAGGTCATAGCAAGGAGGCTAGAGCAGAGAATAAAATTTGTTTGCCCGACAAATAGGTACATGTTTATCATAATTTACTGTTTTGTTTGGGTGATGATGATTTTATGAGCCGAATGGCTAGCCGCTTGGCTTTTTCTTTTTCTTTTTGAGATCAGAAGGCCTGTATGGCAATTTCGGGATTTTCCTGTGGCTCCCGGTGCAGGGGAGGTTATGGCGAAATTTTTCGAAAATTTAGGGTGTTAGCCAAATTTTTGAAAATTTGAAAAATCTCAGAAACTGAAAAGTTGGAGAATGAAAGCCAGATTGAACGTAGAGTTGATTAATCAAACCACTTTCGACTTTGTTCCTTTTCGGGGACGAAAAGTTTTAAGTGGGGGAGATTGTAACAACCCGAAAATCTGGGCCAGTTTAAAAATTTTATTTTGGCAATTTTAGCGAATTTTGATTATTTAAAATGAATTATTTTAAATAATAACGACGAGAAAATTTCTTTTGAATGAAATTCAATCGTATATAGTTATATAGATCGACATTAGAATATAAAAAATTATATATAATTATAAAAGGAATTGAAAATGGCAGGTAGTTCGATAATTCGATTCCAAACTTCAATTGAATGTACCGGGTGCAAAATAAACCGGATTTTAGTGAAACCAAAAATAATGGGATCTAATTGAGAATATCTTTCCAACGAATCTGAAAAATCAAAATTTCATAGCGGGAATCAAAAGATACGTCCAGTTGAAAATTCTGAATAGTCGCTATGGAATTCAGGCCCTTAAAAATGGAATTTTTGCAAACGACATCGGATTTCGACGAAACAACTTTTGTTGGATCCGGGATGTCTAGTTATTGCTAGTTTCAAATTTCATAATTTTTCGAATCAATATGTGAGCGTGGCAAAGTAAAACGCGTTTGACCAATTTCAGTTGATTTTAATCGACTGGAAATTGGCCATTTTTCAAACAATCTCAGAATTCGACGAAACTAGTTTTGTTAGGACCGTATCGTCAATACGAAGCTAGAAAATATTTTTCGGGAATTTTTAGAGTTCGTATCTGACCCCGGTAAATTGAAATATACATATAAAATTCAATATAATGATTTAAATGTTAATTTAAATGAAAACTGATCGAAACGATAGAATTGGCTTGCGAAACATGTCCCATTGTGTTCGGAATGGGGGTAATTAGCTAGGGAAGATAGTCGTTGGGTTTGATTTAGAGAACGGATTGATAAGCAACTATTTTCGGAATTTAAATAATAAAATAAATAAAAAAACTATATAAGACCCTAAACCCTATCCACTCAGATTTTTCCGCCGCCTCCTCTACTTCGAACGGACGATAAGCTCCGATTTTCTTCCTCCCTTTTCTCTTGATCCACGCAACTAAATCAAATACTTCCAATGCCAAAATCGAAGCCACCTTCGCCCTCTTTCAATCCAGAAGGGTATGATGATTCCTCGCTATCTGGAGCGCTCGATTTCCGTGCTTCAAAACAAGTCGTTCGACGACGATTTCCAGCTGCAGGCGAACTTCGAGCTCGACGTTTGGGGGTGCCTCCGGCTGCTGACGCGACGGCGCAGCTTGTGGGGGTGGCTGAAACACCCCACCTCCGTTAGGGTCACTCTCAAAGGGAATGCCCTAATTTTGGTGGAGGTTTATAAGTATAAATCACAGATATACAAGACAGATATAATAACACATATTTTTAAACAGCGGAAAACAACAACTTTTATTTCATTAAAATACGTGTTACACCAACCATACCATAATTGTCTTACAATACTTCCAAAAACATAACATCTTCATAACTGTCTTGATTACATTATTTAAAGAAGCATAAAGAAAACATAAATAAACTGCAAAAGTCCCATAATTGCTGTCCAAAGCCATAGTCCAAAACGAAAAGATCCAAGCAATACATTCTTTCTCTTCAAGCTGGATATGAAGGCTGGTCAAGCTGCGGTATTCCCTCCCTGTGGACCTGGGGGGGGAACGGAAGAAAAGAAGACGAAAGAAAAGTAGAGTCAGACATAAAGCCTGAGTAAGTCTAGGACTATTCAGTCTATGAATAAAGAACTGGGTATGATAAGTATAAACTAGAAATGGGAAAGCACCATAAACCAAGTTAAGTTGTCTAGGGTCGAATATACTATCGTACCGCATATTAATCTCTGTACCCATATAAACTAGTTCCCAACAGGCACCCCATAATCAGGGTGAAGTGATCCATTTTATGATGATCGGCTCCTACTCACATAGTTACATGTGTCTTACGGCCCCCGATGTTGTAGTTACCTATGCTGGTCCCACCATGGGGTGTATCAAGTCCCATGGTGGCGGCCCGACACAACCCTAGAATGCACAGGTATGCTACTGGTGCCCAGTGCCTTATTTTTCTGCGCCGGAGTGAGTGCACGCCCACACCCCGTTAGAACCTACACTGCTACACCACCGCCGTCGATTTGACCTCTTACAGTCAGCCCAGTAATCGTGCCCCACCCTGCCTAGTTCCAGGGTATCATGATACGCCTTGTAGGGTTACTGCTGAAAAGGGTCCCCCGCTACTAGGTTTTCTATTTCTAGCCAACATGCTAAGTTGTTTAAGTGTTTTATAAACCTAACCCCCAATCAGTCTATTTAGTTTAGCATGTTCTATTTTGATTAAGTCTTAATTCACTTAATCCTATCAATCCTGACTCAGCCTTAATTGTCTTATTAAAGCCTTGACCTCTCACATTAGACAGGTATTGTTGTGGCTGCCTGTTGCCGGTTGGGTCCGGGCAGTCTTACGCCACAACTCAGTCTAACCTCGGGTCCTTATTGGGCTCCGTGTTTAACCACCCACATTGGATAGGTATTGTTGTGACTACTGGACAGCCAGGCGGTTCCGGGCAGGTTTACATCACAACTCAATCCAACCTCGGGTTAAACACATCGTATTTTCTACATTTACATATTTTGTCTCTTTTCTTTTTATATGTAAATATTTTCGGCCCATTATTCAAATTCATCTTTATTAATTAAGATTTATTTATGCCACTTAATTGTTTTTCAAGGTTGTTGGCATGCGTCAAACATGCCAACACATATGTTCTATATTTTAGCCCAAACGTCAATACCCCCGTTTTACACGTTCGCTCAAATGTAAGGTGTATTGGGTTTAATACTTAAACCCAATTTAGCCATATAAAAAGGGGAGGCTTATAACATGGTGTTTATAAGGTAACATAAAAGGGGAGTGTGAACGCATGAACTTGCAACATAACGATTCAATTAACATAAGGTAGGCGCATGTGAACTTGCAATTGTAACAACATATAATATAAGCAATACTTAAACATGAATCATTCTATTCACATAATCATGGTATAAACAAAGCATGAATCATTCTATTCGTGTAGTCATGGCATAAATGATACTTAAACATGAACCGTTCTAATCATATAATTATGGCATAAACATAATTGAACATGAATCCTTCTATTCATATAATCATGGTTTTTATCCTACCTATGTAACTTGTAAGTGGGATGTAATTCTAGTGTAATTTCTAATGTAACTTATGTGCCAAATATATTATCATATGATTATGATAACAACATAAGCCTAGAAACATGTTTTCAACTAGGCATAATAACAAACATAGTTTAGTCATGTTCATAAGATTAATACAAGCTTACAAAGACGCTTGCTTTTGTCACTGTTACAAAATCATGATTTTTATACTTGAACTATGATGCCAATTCCAACATAACCTTCGTATGAATCATAATACTTAAGTGGATCAAATTACACTAAAGATGACCATAGAATTATACATCATGTTGGCATAAAAATAAATCATATACTTGCATGAATTTCAAATAAACTATTACAACATATAGTTGTTATTCTCAACATGAATCATATACTTGCAATTATCAAATGGGTGTTGTAAATAACTACCACAAACATGTAGTTTTCCAATATGAACCATATGCTTGCATGAATCCCAATTAAAATTCCACCACATGTGGTTGTCAACATAAACCATATACTGGTATGAATCAAACCATATCATTGCCAAATCATTTAGAATCAAAATAACATACAAATATAAGTCATTATCGTCACAATTCCATTTCGTTTCCAACGCAAATCGCGTACTTGCAAATATCCAATCGTATACCATAATATTCCCAAATCGTTTAGCATCAAAGCAACATACAAATATAGATTATTATCGCCACAATTCCATTTCTTACTTTACACAAATCAACACAATTATTTAATTCACATCGGAATAGCACTCTACTTATAACGTATGACGAATCTTCAATTCAGGAATCTGAATTCTGAATTTAGAGATGCTATCCTTTGTTGTAGGCGTTGCTTTGATTTGATTAACGTTGCTTTAAGCTTTTGATTTATCTCCTAATTGTCTCTTTATTTTCTGACGGCTATCCTCAGTCTCTCCTCAGCAGCATGACGGTCTCATCTCCATTTTAGTTTATGTGAATTAGGGTTAGTCTTAGGTCCTTTTTATAGAGTTTTTGAGTTAATTTAGACCGTCGATGAAGCTTGGTTTAACAATAGCCGTTCGTTCAAAGAAGAGACCAACCAGGAGCTGACACCTAGCCCTAGTGACAAGGCAAGGCTCTGAAAATCGACCAAACATAGACCAGGCCAGCCAGGGTGGGCTGGGTTCGACCTGGCTCAGGGGCCAGGTCGACTCCCCAGTCGACCCCCAGGTCAACTCTAGAGTCGACCTGCCTGGGCAGGCACCTAGGTCGACTCCCAGGTCGACCTGGCCTGGCAGGTCGACCCTAGGGTCGACCCCCAGGTCGACCTGGTGGGTTTGGGCGGGAATTTCCCCGCCTACTCTGATTGGGCTGAAGTTTAATTCTGTTTTCGAAATTCGAATTTTTTGAAACTTCATCGGGCCATAACTTGGTCATACGGACTCTGTTTTTCGAAAACTCGGACTCTATTTCGCGTATTTTTCCGAGACGAACGCAATGGCGTATCCCGTTTCCCTTAATACTTTGTTTTGAAATTAGTTATACTTTAATTTGTGGATTTCACTATTATAAAATACACGGGGTGTTACATTCTCCCCCACTTAAAAGGATTTCGTCCCGAAATCTTTAAGTTCAGGAAGAATGTACCTCCTAACATCCAAACATCCATCTACTCATCCATCAAACACGAGCATCCATTGTCCTTAAAAGACTTATAATGCTTCATGATAATATGCGAAGAGTGTGTGTGTACATGTACTTATCTAATGCAAAATCAGGCGGTCTACTGATTCAGTTGACCTCCTTAATGCGAATTATGTAAGTGCTATGAATACATTATGTATGCAAATCCTCCTATTCATGATTATACATGAGTGCACAATCATTCATACAAATGCAACATCCATATGACAACACATTAAAGTTCAACCATATACGAATGCAAACATATATGCATATGCAATATGAAGTGATTGAGCCGATCTAAAACCTAGATTGTGTGTGTATATGCAACCACGAGCAACCACTAGCAATCACTTGCAACCACTTGCAGCCATCATCCATAACATGTTTCAATTACATGTTTTCATCCAAAGGGTTTCTACCTAAAAGATAGGGTCGAGGAGATATACCTAAAAAGATAGATAAAAGCGCAACTTAAGGAAAAAGGAAAGATCAAAGATGTACCCTCGAAAAGAAAAGGGTAGGCAGCACGTACTCTAGCTTCAGTTTCCCAAGTTGCGTCTCCCTCGGCGTCGCTCCACTGAATTTTGACGAGCTTGACTTCGCGGTTGCGTAGCTTCTTCACTTCCGTTCCTAATATGCGGGTTGGAACTTTCCTTATGGTTGCTTCGCGCTCCACTTCAGCTTCTTCTAGGATATTTGGCTCTACCACTTCAGTAGACTCATGTAGACATTTTCGGAGATGTGAAACGTGAAAGTCGTTGTGAACTCCGGCCAATTTTTCGGGTATCTCTAATCTATAGGCCATTTTCCCAATTTTCTCAATGATAGGGAATGGCCCTACGAACCTTGGTGCTAGCTTTCCTGTGGTTCCAAAACGAACAACGTTCCTTAGCGGAGATACCTTAAGAAAAACTCTGTCTCCAACCTCAAATTCAAGGTCGGTCCTCCTCTTGTCGGCGTAGGACTTTTGTCTGTCTTGGGCCGTCTTCATCCTTCTTCGTATTGAGTCTACTTTTTCTGAAGTCTCTCGGATCATATCTGGTCCAAGTATGAGCTTATCAGTAGACTCCCACCAACAAGTGGGTGATCGGCACGGTCTTCCATATAAAGCTTCGAAGGGCGCCATTCCGATGGTTGCTTGATAGCTGTTGTTGTAGGCAAATTCCACCAAAGGAAGATGGTCTTCCCACATCCCTCCGAAGTCAAGGATGCACAGTCTTAAAAGGTCCTCCAAAACTCTGTTCACTCTTTCTGTTTGGCCGTCGGTTTGGGGATGATAGGCTGTGCTTAAGCATAACTGTGTGCCTACCGCTTCTTGCAGACTCCGCCAAAACTCACTGGTGAAGATAGGGTCTCGGTCGCTAACAATGCTGGATGGTATTCCATGGAGTCGAACGATTTCCTTGAGGTAAAGAGATGCTAGGGATGAGGCAGTTCTTTTACTTTTGACAGGTAAAAAGTGGGCGCTTTTAGTAAGCCTATCCACTATTACCCAGATGCTAGTGTTGCCTCTCCTAGACCTAGGCAGCCCATCGATGAAGTCCATTGAGATGTTATCCCACTTCCACTGTGGGACCTCTAGAGGATGTAGCAGACCGCCAGGCTTTTTCTGTTCTGCCTTAACCTGTTGGCACACCATACACTTAGAGACGAATTCTGCCACGTCCTTCTTCATGCCGTTCCAAAAGAAAGTTCTTTTTATGTCCTTGTACATTTTATCTCCGCCTGGGTGTATCGTCATCTTGGAGTAATGTGCTTCCTCGAGAACCTTCTTTACTAAATCCTTTGTCTGTGGGACACATAGTCTTCCGTCTCGCCTTAGCCAACCCTTATCGTCGATGGAGTATCTGTTGAGGTGACTTGAAGTCTCACCCCTAATTAGCCTATCAATCGTTTCCACAAGCTGAGGGTCCTCGCGTTGTGTTGTCCCTATCGAGTCCACTAAAGTCGGGCGTACTTCGAGAGATGCCAGCAAGCCTGGTACAAAATCGGAGGAAGGCCTAAAGTCGAAGCTGGCTATAAACTCTAGGCTTTGTCTTTCAATAAACAGCGGGCTTAGGGTCAGTTTCTTTCGGCTCAACGCGTCTGCCACTACGTTGCCTTTGCCCGGAGTATAGGAGATCTCGAAATCATACGAGGCAAGAAACTCCATCCATCTCTGTTTCCTCAAGTTAAGATCTTTCTGCGAGAAAAGATATTTCAACGATTTATGGTCAGTGTAAAGTTCAAACTTCTCACCTAGGAGATAGTGTCGCCAAGACTTGAGTGCAAAGACGATGGCAGCTAACTCAAGATCGTGGGTCGGGTAGTTCTTTTCGTGCACTTTCAATTGTCTCCCGCCATAAGCTACTACCCTTCCTTCTTGCATTAAGACGGCGCCTAGCCCAGTCCCACATGCATCTGTATAAACGGTGAACATCTTGCTTCCATCTGGCAACGTCAAAACTGGGGCTGTTGTAAGAGCCCTTTTCAGGCGCTGGAAAGCAAACTCGCAATCCAAGTCCCAATTGAACACTAGATTCTTCTTGGTCAACTTTGTGAGCGGAGCTGAGATTTACGCAAAATCCCTTATGAACTTTCGATAGAAACCTGCTAGTCCTAGAAAACTTCGGACCTCAGTTGCATTCCTTGGTGTCTTCCAATCTTGTACCGCCACTACCTTAGCAGGGTCCACTGCTAACCCTTGTTTGGATACTATGTGCCCAAGGAACCTCACTTCTTCTCTCCAAAAGTGGCATTTGGAGAATTTGGCTTTTAGCTGATGGACTCGCAGCGTTTCCATGATTGCCCTTAAGGGCTGAGCATGTTCCTCTTCACTCTTTGAGAAGATAAGGATATCGTCTACGAAGACTACTATGAACTTATTGAGGAAATCTCTGAATACCCTACTCATCAGGTCCACGAAGTAAGCAGGTGCATTTGTCAAGCCGAAAGGCATGACAAGCCATTCAAAGAAGCCGTCTGGGGTTCTGAATGCCGTTTTATCGATACTATCTTCAGCCACCCTTAGCTGATGAAAACCGGTCGCTAAATCGAGTTGGGAGAAAACAGACGCTCCTACAAGCTGATCAAATAAATCGTCAATTCTGGGGAGAGGGTGCCTATTCTTTTTCGTTAGCTTGTTGAGCTCCCTATAGTCAACACATAGACGGAGTGAACCACCCACCTTTGTAGCAAACACCACTGGAGCGCCCCATTCTGAAATACTCGTCCTAATGAACCCCTTTTCTAGAAGCTCTTTAATCTGTTTACTGAGCTCTTTCCTTTCCCGTGGAGCCATGTGTCTAACGGGCAACGCAACGGGCTTTGCATTATCTATAAGGTATATGCGGAAGTCTATCTCCCGCTTCGGAGGCAAGCCCTTCACCTCTTCGAAGACATCCGGATATTCTCGGACCACTCTAACTGATTGCAAATTTTCTACGGAGGCATTTAGCGATTCAAGGTAACTAAGCATAACCGCATACGAGGGATTACAAGTAATTTCCAAAGTATTACCGAGCTGGGTTAGGAGCCTAACAACCCTTTTTTCACAATCAAGGATGGCCCCATTACTAGACAACCAATCCATGCCCAAAATCAAACCATATCCCGAAAAGCCCAAAACAAAGGCACTACATTTAAATCCTATGCTTAGAATAGAAATTTTCAATCCCAAACAGATCATAGACAAATGAGCTGGGCCCCCAATTGATTTGAAACAATTAAGGGGTCCTCTACCATACTAGTTTTTAGGTGCAGAGATTCTACTAAAGCAGACGAGATAAAGGAGTGTGATGCGCCGGAATCAAATAAAGTGCGAACGGGGTGATCATAAAGATAAACTACACTTTCTACAGAAGTATTTATACCTCGCTGTTGCAGAGGTGGCGCCTCTAGCACATGAACTTGTGCCCCTGAGGTGGATCCAGCCCTTTGCCCCTGTCCTCGTTTCTTTGGGCAGTCCTTTGCCATGTGGCCTGTCGCACCGCAAGAAAAGCACCCGCCGTTCATCTTGGCCTTCTTTTTCCGGCAATCTTTCACTAAGTGCCCCACTTTGGCACAGAATTTACACTTCCTCTTCTCTTGGGACTTGTTGTCTTTCCCGCCCTTCTTAAAGTCTGTCTTCTTAAGCTGTAAACCCTCTTTCTTCCCTTGAGAGCTTTCCGCCTTTGTCTCCTTCTTCCTTGGGCAGTCCCTAGCCCAGTGGCCTGTCTCCCTACACTGAAAGCAAGTAGCACTCATCCTCCTCTTCTTCTTCCTGCAGTCTCCCTCCAGATGTCCAAGAATTCCGCAGAAATAACATTTCCTTTTTTCACGTTTCTTTTCATTACTGTTACGATCCTTTCTTGTTTGACTATTATTCGTCTTCCTACTCTGGGACTCTTCCACTTGCTGGTTTACGTGGAGGAGGAGGAGTGAAAGCGTTAGCAGCTGGGGAGTAAGGTCTCCAGACATGATGAAACAGAAAGGATAGATTCAAAACGAAGGATAAGAGATAGTACCTATGGCTTTGGGGGGGACTTTGCCTTTTAAAATAAAATAATATTTTATCTTTTAAAAATGCTTCTTTAAATTTCTTTTTGAAAAATAAATTTTCAAAACTTTTTATCTTATATGGTAAACCTATGCTCTGATACCAAGTGAAACACCCCACCTCCGTTAGGGTCACTCTCAAAGGGAATGCCCTAATTTTGGTGGAGGTTTATAAGTATAAATCACAGATATACAAGACGGATATAATAACACATATTTTTGAACAGCGGAAAACAACAACTTTTATTTCATTAAAATACGTGTTACACCAACCATACCATAATTGTCTTACAATACTTCCAAAAACATAACATCTTCATAACTGTCTTGATTACATTATTTAAAGAAGCATAAAGAAAACATAAATAAACTGCAAAAGTCCCATAATTGCTGTCCAAAGCCATAGTCCAAAACGAAAAGATCCAAGCAATACATTCTTTCTCTTCAAGCTGGATATGAAGGTTGGTCAAGCTGCGGTATTCCCTCCCTGTGGACCTGGGGGGGGGGGGGGGAACGGAAGAAAAGAAGACGAAAGAAAAGTAGAGTCAGACATAAAGCCTGAGTAAGTTTAGGACTATTCAGTCTATGAATAAAGAACTGGGTATGATAAGTATAAACTAGAAATGGGAAAGCACCATAAACCAAGTTAAGTTGTCTAGGGTCGAATATACTATCGTACCCCATATTAATCTCTGTACCCATATAAACTAGTTCCCAACAGGCACCGCATAATCAGGGTGAAGTGATCCATTTTATGATGATCGGCTCCTACTCGCATAGTTACATGTGTCTTACGGCCCCCGATGTTGTAGTTACCTATGTTGGTCCCACCATGGGGTGTATCAAGTCCCATGGTGGCGGCCTGACACAACCCTAGAATGCACAGGTATGCTACTGGTGCCCAGTGCCTTATTTTTCTGCGCTGGAGTGAGTGCACGCCCACACCCCGTTAGAACCTACACTGCTACACCACCGCCGTCGATTTGACCTCTTACAGTCAGCCCAGTAATCGTGCCCCACCCTGCCTAGTTCCAGGGTATCATGATACGCCTTGTAGGGTTACTGCTGAAAAGGGTCCCCCGCTACTAGGTTTTCTATTTCTAGCCAACATGCTAAGTTGATTAAGTGTTTTATAAACCTAACCCCCAATCAGTCTATTTAGTTTAGCCTGTTCTATTTTGATTAAGTCTTAATTCACTTAATCCTATCAATCCTGACTCAGCCTTAATTGTCTTATTAAAGCCTTGACCTCTCACATTAGACAGGTATTGTTGTGGCTGCCTGTTGCCGGTTAGGTCCGGGCAGTCTTACGCCACAACTCAGTCTAACCTCGGGTCCTTATTGGGCTCCGTGTTTAACCACCCACATTGGATAGGTATTGTTGTGACTACTGGACAGCCAGGCGGTTCCGGGCAGGTTTACATCACAACTCAATCCAACCTCGGGTTAAACACATCGTATTTTATACATTTACATATTTTGTCTCTTTTCTTTTTATATGTAAATATTTGCGGCCCATTATTCAAATTCATCTTTATTAATTAAGATTTATTTATGCCACTTAATTGTTTTTCAAGGTTGTTGGCATGCGTCAAACATGCCAACACATATGTTCTATATTTTAGCCCAAACGTCAATACCCCCGTTTTACACGTTCTCTCAAATGTAAGGTGTGTTGGGTTTAATACTTAAATCCAATTTAGCCATATAAAAAGGGGAGGCTTATAACATGGTGTTTATAAGGTAACATAAAAGGGGAGTGTGAACGCATGAACTTGCAACATAACGATTCAATTAACATAAGGTAGGCGCATGTGAACTTGCAATTGTAACAACATATAATATAAGCAATACTTAAACATGAATCATTCTATTCACATAATCATGGTATAAACAAAGCATGAATCATTCTATTCGTGTAGTCATGGCATAAATGATACTTAAACATGAACCGTTCTAATCATATAATTATGGCATAAACATAATTGAACATGAATCCTTCTATTCATATAATCATGGTTTTTATCCTACCTATGTAACTTGTAAGTGGGATGTAATTCTAGTGTAATTTCTAATGTAACTTATGTGCCAAATATATTATCATATGATTATGATAACAACATAAGCCTAGAAACATGTTTTCAACTAGTCATAATAACAAACATAGTTTAGTCATGTTCATAAGATTAATACAAGCTTACAAAGACGCTTGCTTTTGTCACTATTACAAAATCATGATTTTTATACTTGAACTATGATGCCAATTCCAACATAACCTTCGTATGAATCATAATACTTAAGTGGATCAAATTACACTAAAGATGACCATAGAATTATACATCATGTTGGCATAAAAATAAATCATATACTTGCATGAATTTCAAATAAACTATTACAACATATAGTTGTTATTCTCAACATGAATCATATACTTGCAATTATCAAATGGGTGTTGTAAATAACTACCACAAACATGTAGTTTTCCAATATGAACCATATGCTTGCATGAATCCCAATTAAAATTCCACCACATGTGGTTGTCAACATAAACCATATACTGGTATGAATCAAACCATAGCATTGCCAAATCGTTTAGAATCAAAATAACATACAAATATAAGTCATTATCATCACAATTCCATTTCGTTTCCAACGCAAATCGCGTACTTGCAAATATCCAATCGTATACCATAATATTCCCAAATCGTTTAGCATCAAAGCAACATACAAATATAGATTATTATCGCCACAATTCCATTTCTTACTTTACACAAATCTACACAATTATTTAATTCACATCGGAATAGCACTCTACTTACAACGTATGACGAATCTTCAATTCAGGAATCTGAATTCTGAATTTGGAGATGCCATCCTTTGTTGTAGGCGTTTCTTTGATTTGATTAACGTTGCTTTATGCTTTTAATTTATCTCCTAATTGTCTCTTTATTTTCTGACGGCTATCCTCAGTCTCTCCTCAGCAGCATGACGGTCTCATCTCCATTTTAGTTTATGTGAATTAGGGTTAGTCTTAGGTCCTTTTTATAGAGTTTTTGAGTTAATTTAGACCGTCGATGAAGCTTGGTTTAACAATAGCCGTTCGTTCAAAGAAGAGACCAACCAGGAGCTGACACCTAGCCCTAGTGACAAGGCAAGGCTCAGAAAATCGACCAAACATAGAACAGGCCAGCCAGGGTGGGCTGGGTTCGACCTGGCTCAGGGGCCAGGTCGACTCCCCAGTCGACCCCCAGGTCGACTCTAGAGTCGACCTGCCTGGGCAGGTCGACACCTAGGTCGACTCCCAGGTCGACCTGGCCTGGCAGGTCGACCCTAGGGTCGACCCCCAGGTCGACCTGGTGGGTTTGGGCGGGAATTTCCCCGCCTACTCTGATTGGGCTGAAATTTAATTCTGTTTTCGAAATTCGAATTTTCTGAAACTTCATCGGGCCATAACTTGGTCATACGGACTCCGTTTTTCGAAAACTCGGACTCTATTTCGCGTATTTTTCAGAGACGAACGCAATGGCGTATCCCGTTTCCCTTAATACTTTGTTTTGAAATTAGTTATACTTTAATTTGTGGATTTCACTGTTATAAAATACACGGGGTGTTATAGTGGCTGATCAACGTCCGACCTCTCGTACGTTGTGCAAAGTCCAACCCTAATCATTGATGAATGGAAATCAACGTCGGCCTGAAACAGGGAACCACAAAGAGAGGATTAGCGACAATTTTCAAACGTTGGATAGGTAATTAAACTTGGCTAATTAATTTATTAATTATCATAATAAAGTACTTAAGTCAATTTCTGTTTTTAGTCAATTTCTGTTTTTAGATAAGTAAAATTTGTTTGAAATTCTGATTTATCATATAAAACCACGTCTAAAAATCTGGCTTTGATTATAAAAATATGACATAGTTTTAAAATAGGATTAGCGATGTCAAGATACGATATTTACATACATGAAAAAGATGATATTTTTAAATATGAAAAGGGCGATATTTTTAAATGTAGAAAGAATGGATTTTTTTTATATATGAAAAAGCAATATAGAAATATGGTTTTAAAAATAAATTAGCATTGTAAAAATATTACTTTTATACGAAATAGTTTTAGCTTAAAAACATGACTTTTATATAAAGAGCATTGATTTAAAAACGTGATTTTCAAAATGAATGGAATTTATATAAACGTGGTTTTAGCAAGAATAAAAATATAATTTTTAGTTGGAATAAAAATACGATTTTTATTCTATTTATAGCGATGAAATAAAAATTCGAACTTTATGTATGAAGTGAAATAAAAATATGATTTTTATAAAGTAGAGATTATGAAAAAAATATGATTTTCATATATTGAATAGCGAAGTAAAAATTTGATTTTTATATATTGAATAGCGAAGTAAAAATTCGATTTTTATATATTGAATAGTGAAGTAAAAATTCGATTTTTATATATTGAACAACGAAGTAAAAATTCGATTTTTATATATTGAATAGCGAAGTAAAAATTCGATTTTTATATATTGAATAGCGAAGTAAAAATTCGATTTTTATATATTGAATAGCAAAGTAAAAATTCGACTTTTACATATGTAGAGAATACGGGCAACGAAGATGACAAAAAGGCGAGAATGGCAATGATTTCTCTAAATGAAGTGTCGTGGAGTTGGAATAGCTATTGGTGAGAACTTCTCACTCTTCAATTTCTTTTTCTAGTTATATATATATACTAGGATGCAGACGGTGTTTAGTAGCACCCGACACCCGTCGTCCACAGACCATGGACGGCTTGTATGCTTGTTTGATGTGTTGTGAAAATTGTTTGTGATGTTGATGTGTAATCGATAATGAAATGTAGATAGTTGAAATAAATTAATTATAGTTAAAAATATAATTTTTAACGTGAAAGTGAATAAATAAATAATTGTAAACAAATCGGCCGATTTGTTTATATACACCGATTTGACTGATATTGATTGGGATGATAAATTTTACACATCGCCCAACTGCACAAATAAAATCTGTGTTTGATTGTTTGAAACCCCACACGGGTATTGGGATGATATTTGACATACACTAATCCCGATTGTTTAGTTGTATGTCGATCGATTGATTGACAGGCTATTGTAAGCGTTAAATATTGATATTCGATGCTTATACAGTGTAGAGTGCACTTTGGATGATGGTTGATTATTCATCGTTGTTATTGTATACATGTGTTGTAGAAATCCATATAATTAACATTATATGGTAATTGATTGGGCTTCATTCAATATTTGAAATAGAAATATTTGAAAAGAAATATTTGAAAAAGAAATATTTGAAAAGAAATATTTGAAAAGAAATATTTGAAATAGAATATTTGAAAATAGAAATATATGAAGCCGTGTTGATTAGATTGACGCCATTTTGACGTGAACGATATTTATATCGATTTTATTCATTTTATAATGAATATCGAAAGTGATTTCAAAATCTGATATTTTGAAAAGAATTGAAATTCAAACGAATTCAAATTGAACTGAATAGAAAACGAATTTGAATTGAACTGAATAGAAAACAAATTTGAATTGAACTGAATTGAAAACGAATTCAAATTGAACTGAATTGAAAACGAATTCAAATTGAACTGAATTGAAAACGAATTCAAATTGAACTGAATTGAAAACGAATTTGAATTGAACTGAATTGAAAACGAATTTGAATTGAATTGAATAGAAAACGAATTCAAATTGAACTGAATAAAAAACGAATTCGAATTGAATTGAATAGAAAACAAATTTGAATTGAACTGAATAGAAAACGAATTCAAATTGAACTGAATAGAAAACGAATTTGAATTGAATTGAATAGAAAACGAATTTGAATTGAACTGAATAGAAAACGAATTTGAATTGAACTGAATTGAAATTTGAATTGAATAGAAATGAATTTTAAAACGAATTTATAAGGAAAATTTCAATTTTGATTTGAATTAAAATGGAAGTTGAAATTGTTTCTGAAACGAATCCAAAACTATTTATAAAATTCGTTTTAAATAGAAATCGACGAAATATATATTATATATATAATATAATGGCCTGAATAGAACGCGCCGCGCCGCGGCAGTTCGCGAATTTCGACCACTGACTTCGAACGGACATTACGGGAGATCCGACCGTCAGATTCTCCTAAAACCAGAACCATTGGGTTCGTATCGAAAAGAGCTTTCTAACGAATATTAGAAATTTGAATCTAACGGTTGGATTTGGAGATACGTCCAAATCAAATTTGGAAAAGGTCGTTGTAAGTGCAGTTCGATGGCCGTTGTTGGAAATCGACTGTACGGGCCTTGATAAAATTATTAAAAATAGTAATAATTAGTGTAAAATCATAAGAAATGATTTGGGAAAAAATTTGGATGAAAAACTCCATATTTGAAAAGATAAAAATAAATTTTTATCGAAATGAACTAGTTTTGAACTAAAATTAAACCCGTTTATTTTTAAATAAATAAATTAGATTTGAAATGGGTTGTAAATAGAATTGATTTGTGGGTTTATCGTGAACAGTGTATTAAACAACACTCGTTCTTTAACCCGATAATAAATAGAATGTGATTTGGGTTTGTCGTGAACTGTGTTTTAAATGACACTAGTTCTTTAACCCAGTAAAAGGAGTTTTGAATGAATCTGCAATTAGATTGAAATGTGAATTGATAATTTAAATTATCAAATTTGGAAAATGAGCGAGAATGGAGTATCGCCAGTTTTGCTCCAAAGCGATAGTTAAATCTTTAATTAGATTTGAACGTGAAATGGTAATTAATTTTACCGATAACACCGTGGTGTTAGATATGGAGTATTACCAGTTTTGCTTCATGGGATGAATAGGTTGGGATTGGGAAATAAAATAAATAATTACTTCGGTGTGGTTCGCTAATCTCGACTAGTTTGGAAAACCATAATTTGGTTTGAAATGACATCCAAAGGAAGATTAAAGGATAAATTTTAAAGAATTTATCTTGGATAAAATTAATGGGAACCTTTCCCTAAGAATTGAAATTTAGAAACTACCTGTAGGTTAGCTAAGAAGAATGGTTTCCTGGGTATTGATCTGATGTTGGTTTCGGCCTTCGGGGTTAATATTTGGGAAATTGTTCTCTTGTTGATTTACGGTTAGTAGCTACTGAATTGGAATGAGGCGTATGTTGTGTTTGTGTAACATTCGTTTTTAATATACGCGGGTTGTTCGGAAAGGCCGGATTTATACCCATTCTGAATAACCGATTCGACGATATGTCGAAGATGAAGACGGTGGTCGAAGACCGGAAGTCTTCACATCGTTTGGGTGATTACTGATGATCTTGATTGGGCTGTACACCCAAGATGAGGGAATCAGTTGGTGGTCGTCCAGACGTACTTGGAGATGGATGGATATGCGAGGAAAGTGCCTCCGGTTTTGTTCAGACCTAGAACGGACTTGTAAATGGATGGTGTGTCTGACATTGTATTCCTTTATATTGTATTCGTTGATCTCTGCTAAATATATATCTGTTTGGCGGCGGGGAATTTATTCTCTTGCTTAACGCCCTTCTCTGAGACATACGAGCTCAGAGGTTATATATTGGCAGAAATCAGTGGTACGATATGGATTGATAGTGTGGCATGCTGAGATGCGGTGATCCAGACTTTTGTTGAAAAGCAAAGTTTGGTGGATGATGATCAAAGCGCAGCTTTAATATAGCATGGCTTTGTGTATAGCGTCGATTCGCGAGCCTCACACCCCGATATGGTGGTAAACTGATGGTTTGATCAGTATGCTTTTTAGTGGATGGGCACCTTAGTGGTGTCGTTGCATTGGCTATTATAAGGGAAAACCGAATCCACGACACCACTAAGGTGCCCATCCACTAAAAAGCATACTGATCAAACCATCAGTTTACCACCATATCGGGGTGTGAGGCTCGCGAATCGACGCTATACACAAAGCCATGCTATATTAAAGCTGTGCTTTGATCATCATCCACCAAACTTTGCTTTTCAACAAAAGTCTGGATCACCGCATCTCAGCATGCCACACTATCAATCCATATCGTACCACTGATTTCTGCCAATATATAACCTCTGAGCTCGTATGTCTCAGAGAAGGGCGTTAAGCAAGAGAATAAACTCCCCGCCGCCAAACAGATATATATTTAGCAGAGATCAACGAATACAATATAAAGGAATACAATGTCAGACACACCATCCATTTACAAGTCCGTTCTAGGTCTGAACGAAACCGGAGGCACTTTCCTCGCATATCCATCCATCTCTAAGTACGTCTGGACGACCACCAACTGATTCCCTCATCTTGGGTGTACAGCCCAATCAAGATCATTAGTAATCACCCAAACGATGTGAAGACTTCCGGTCTTCGACCACCGTCTTCATCTTCGACATATCGTCGAATCGGTTATTCAGAATGGGTATAAACCCGGCCTTTCCGAACAACCCGCGTATATTAAAAACGATTGTTACACAAACACAACATACGCCTCATTCCAATTCAGTGGCTACTAACCGCAAATCAACAAGAGAACAATTTCCCAAATGTTAACCCCGAAGGCCGAAACCAACATCAGATCAATACCCAGGAAACCATTCTTCTTAGCTAACCTACAGGTAGTTTCTAAATTTCAATTCTTAGGGAAAGGTTCCCATTAATTTTATCCAAGATAAATTCTTTAAAATTTATCCTTTAATCTTCCTTTGGATGTCATTTCAAACCAAATTATGGTTTTCCAAACTAGTCGAGATTAGCGAACCACACCGAAGTAATTATTTATTTTATTTCCCAATCCCAACCTATTCATCCCATGAAGCAAAACTGGTAATACTCCATATCTAACACCACGGTGTTATCGGTAAAATTAATTACCATTTCACGTTCAAATCTAATTAAAGATTTAACTATCGCTTTGGAGCAAAACTAGCGATACTCCATTCTCGCTCATTTTCCAAATTTGATAATTTAAATTATCAATTCACATTTCAATCTAATTGCAGATTCATTTAAAACTCCTTTTACTGGGTTAAAGAACTAGTGTCATTTAAAACACAGTTCACGACAAACCCAAATCACATTCTATTTATTATCGGGTTAAAGAACGAGTGTTGTTTAATACACTGTTCACGATAAACCCACAAATCAATTCTATTTACAACCCATTTCAAATCTAATTTATTTATTTAAAAATAAACGGGTTTAATTTTAGTTCAAAACTAGTTCATTTCGATAAAAATTTATTTTTATCTTTCAAATATGGAGTTTATCATCCCAATTTTTTCCCAAATCATTTCTTATGATTTTACACAAATTATTACTATTTTTAATAATTTTATCAAGGCCCGTACAGTCGATTTCCAACAGCGGCCATCGAACTGCACTTACAGCGACCTTTTCCAAATTTGATTTGGACGTATCTCTAAATCCAACCGTTAGATTTCAAATTTCTAATATTCGTTAGAAAGCTCTTTTCGATACGAACCCAAGGTTCCGTTTTAGGAGAATCTGACGGTCGGATCTCCCGTAATGTCCGTTCGAAGTCAATGGTCGAAATTCGCGAACTGCCGCGGCGCAGCGCGTTCTATTCAGGCCATTATATTATATATATTATATATTTCGTCGATTTCTATTTAAAACGAATTTTATAAATAGTTTTGGATTCGTTTCAGAAACAATTTCAACTTCCATTTTAATTCAAATCAAAATTGAATTTTTCCTTATAAATTCGTTTTAAAATTCATTTCTATTCAATTCAAATTTCAATTCAGTTCAATTCAAATTCGTTTTCTATTCAGTTCAATTCAAATTCGTTTTCTGTTCAATTCAATTCAAATTCGTTTTCTATTCAGTTCAATTTGAATTTGTTTTCTATTCAGTTCAATTCAAATTTGTTTTCTATTCAATTCAATTCGAATTCGTTTTCTATTCAGTTCAATTCGAATTCGTTTTCTATTCAATTCAATTCAAATTCGTTTTCGATTCAGTTCAATTCAAATTCGTTTTCAATTCAGTTCAATTTGAATTCGTTTTCTATTCAGTTCAATTTGAATTCGTTTTCAATTCAGTTCAATTTGAATTCGTTTTCAATTCAGTTCAATTCAAATTCGTTTTCTATTCAGTTCAATTTGAATTCGTTTGAATTTCAATTCTTTTCAAAATATCAGATTTTGAAATCACTTTCGATATTCATTATAAAATGAATAAAATCGATATAAATATCGTTCACGTCAAAATGGCGTCAATCTAATTAACACGGCTTCATATATTTCTATTTTCAAATATTCTATTTTCAAATATTCTATTTCAAATATTTCTTTTCAAATATTTCTTTTTCAAATATTTCTTTTCAAATATTTTTATTTCAAATATTGAATGAAGCCCAATCAATTACCATATAATGTTAATTATATGGATTTCTACAACACATGTATACAATAACAACGATGAATAATCAACCATCATCCAAAGTGCACTCTACACTGTATAAGCATCGAATATCAATATTTAACGCTTACAATAGCCTGTCAATCAATCGATCGACATACAACTAAATAATTGGGATTAGTGTACGTCAAATATCATCCCAATACACGTGTGGGGTTTCAAACAATCAAACACAGATTTTATTTGTGCAGTTGGGCGATGTGTAAAATTTATCATCCCAATCAATATCAGTCAAATCGGTGTATATAAACAAATCAGCCGATTTGTTTATAATTATTTATTTATTCACTTTCACGTTAAAAATTATATTTTTAACTATAATTAATTTATTTCAACTATCTACATTTCATTATCGATTACACATCAACATCACAAACAATTTTCACAACACATCAAACAAGCATACAAGCCGTCCATGGTCTGTGGACGACGGGTGTCGGGTGCTACTAAGCACCGTCTGCATCCTAGTATATATATATATAACTAGAAAAAGAAATTGAAGAGTGAGAAGTTCTCACCAATAGCTATTCCAACTCCACGACACTTCATTTAGAGAAATCATTGCCATTCTCGCCTTTTTGTCATCTTCGTTGCCCGTATTCTCTACATATGTAAAAATCGAATTTTTACTTTGCTATTCAATATATAAAAATCGAATTTTTTACTTCGCTATTCAATATATAAAAATCGAATTTTTACTTCGCTATTCAATATATAAAAATCGAATTTTTACTTCGCTATTCAATATATAAAAATCGAATTTTTACTTCGCTATTCAATATATAAAAATCGAATTTTTACTTCGCTATTCAATATATGAAAATCATATTTTTTTTCATAATCTCTACTTTATAAAAATCATATTTTTATTTCACTTCATACATAAAGATCGAATTTTTATTTCATCGCTATAAATAGAATAAAAATCGTATTTTTATTCCAACTAAAAATTGTATTTTTATTCTTGCTAAAACCATGTTTATATAAATTCCATTCATTTTGAAAATCACGTTTTTAAATCAATGCTCTTTATATAAAAGTCATGTTTTTAAGCTAAAACTATTTCGTATAAAAGTAATATTTTTACAATGCTAATTTATTTTTAAAACCATATTTCTATATTGCTTTTTCATATATAAAAAAATCCATTCTTTCTACATTTAAAAATATCACCCTTTTCATATTTAAAAATATCATCTTTTTCATGTATGTAAATATCGTATCTTTACATCGCTAATCCTATTTTAAAACTATGTCATATTTTTATAATCAAAGCCAGATTTTTAGACGAGGTTTTATATGATAAATCAGAATTTCAAACAAATTTTACTTATCTAAAAACAGAAATTGACTTAAGTACTTTATTATGATAATTAATAAATTAATTAGCCAAGTTTAATTACCTATCCAACGTTTGAAAATTGTCGCTAATCCTCTCTTTGTGGTTCCCTGTTTCAGGCCGACGTTGATTTCCATTCATCAATGATTAGGGTTGGACTTTGCACAACGTACGAGAGGTCGGACGTTGATCAGCCACCCCCATAAGCTGCGCCGTCGCGTCAGCAGCCGGAGGCACCCCCAAACGTCGAGCTCGAAGTTCGCCTGCAGCTGGAAATCGCCGTCGAACGGCTTGTTTTGAAGCACGGAAATCGAGCGCTCCAGATAGCGAGGAATCTTCATACCCTTCTCGATTGAAAGAGGGCGAAGGTGGCTTCGATTTTGGCATTGGAAGTATTTGATTTAGTTGTGTGGATCAAGAGAAAAGGGAGGAAGAAAATCAGAGCTTATCGTCCGTTCGAAGTTGAGGAGGCGGCGGAAAAATCTGAGTGGATAGGGTTTAGGGTCTTTTATAGTTTTTTTTTAATTTAAATTCCGAAAATAGTTGCTTATCAATCCGTTCTCTAAATCAAACCCAATGACTGTCTTTCCTAGCTAATTACCCCCATTCCGAACACAATGGGACATGTTTCGCAAGCCAATTCTATCGTTTCGATCAATTTTCATTTAAATTAACATTTAAATCATTATATTGAATTTTATACGTATATTTCAATTTACCGGGGTCAGATACGAACTCTAAAAATTCCCGAAAAATATTTTCTAGCTTCGTATTGACGATACGGTCCTAACAAAACTAGTTTCGTCGAATTCTGAGATCGTTTGAAAAATGGCCAATTTCCAGTCGATTAAAATCAACTGAAATTGGTCAAACGCGTTTTACTTTGCCACGCTCACATATTGATTCGAAAAATTATGAAATTTGAAACCTCGCAATAACTAGACATCCCGGATCGAACAAAAGTGGTTTCGTCGAAATCCGAGGTCGTTTGCAAAAATTCCATTTTTAAGGGCCTGAATTCCATAGCGACTATTCAGAATTTTCAACTGGACGTATCTTTTGATTCCCGCTATGAAATTTTGATTTTTCGGATTCGTTGGAAAGATATTCTCAATTAGATCCCATTATTTTTGGTTTCACTAAAATCCGGTTTATTTTGCACCTGGTACATTCAATTGAAGTTTGGAATCGAATTATCGAATTACCGCACCATTTTCAATTCCTTTTATAATTATATATAAATTTTTATATTCTAACGTCGATCTATATAACTATATACAATTGAATTTCATTCAAAAGAAATTTTCTCGTCGTTATTATTTAAAATAATTCATTTTAAATAATCAAAATTCGCTAAAATTGCCAAAATTAAAATTTTAAACTGGCCCAGATTTTCAGGTTGTTACATTTCAGGTCTGAGGACCATTACATCACTGTCACTATGAGAATAACTTATGATACTATTAATTATATTCCATGGAGTTATCTCACGGTGGGTCAGCCCAATATGATATTCTCCAATACGTATTTATGTTTTGACATTAATATCACGTATATTAATGATCAATGAGATGTGATCATCAGTCAATCAACATACTAGTCTTAACGGTTTATTGTTGTTCTATATTAACAACAAAACTCGACTAGGGGCATTTAAGAATTATAATACTTATCACATTATACAATCTCAAGTTCAGTCTTACTCGAACTATATAATTCCGTATTATTATTCTAAGGACTTCTATTATATTATTATTTATATTACGCAGAAAATACAATATAATAGAATAATACTTTATTCTAAATAAAATAATAACATCAACAGTGTTATCTATCTCATCAAATGAATTACCTCTAGGGCACAAACTCTAACAATCTCCCACTTGCACTAGAGTCGATCATTTACATATCGTATACTTATGAAACTAGTGTGACTATTAAACTTCTGTTGCGACAAAGTTTAATTCAGTAGGTCTGCAACATTACAACTTTTGTAACTTTGCAGATATGTTTATTTCTTCTGTGAACAACTTCACATAAGAATTATATTTCTTAAAATATATGTTTGGATTGATGATGAGTTTAACGTTTTAGGCCTGAGCAGCAGTCATATTGTTATCGCAATGTGTATCATTCGATCGACAATAAATTAAGTTCAATCATGAACTTCTTAATCCAAACATTTTCTTTCTTAGAATTAGTATCTATTTCTTGTTTTTAAACTAACGTTATTTACAATAATTAATGTGTTATCAAATAACATCAGAATTATTGTATCACTCCCACTCAATTTCTTGTCTATACAGGATTCAATGGTATTTTGTGGTTTCCGAAACATTTCGAATTCTATTTCATTTCCATTGGTGTCTTAGAGATGGGCTTTCCTTCAAAAGGATACCAAATCGAGTAATAAACATTTTATTCTCAGAAAATTTATATCCACAAAATAGTTTTTTGATTTAGGTCCGTTCTTATCAGAAGAAGGACGTTTAACAAACACCTTACATCCCAAATCTTCAAATTAGACACACTAGGACATTTCCTAGTTCATATCTTATATGGCTTCTTAAAAATAATTTTAGTGGGATTTAAATGAAATGTTTCAAAATTTAATTTATTGGAAGATCTATATGACTTATCTTGGTCGTACCATATCTTATAAGGAGTGATTACTCCTTTCAGACACACCATTTCAATATGGTGTTCTAGGTGGAGTAAGTTATGAAACAATTTCAAACTCATATGGACAGTCATTAATTAATTGGCTTAAATATTCTTTTCGATCTGTTCGAAAAGTATTTATATTTCTTTTAAAATTGGTTTCTATTTCCACTTCGAAATCTTTGAACTTTTCAAAGGATTATGATATGTGTTTCATAAGATACACATATCTGTATCTACTGATATCATCAGTAAATATAATGATGTAATAATACCTGCCTCTAGCTTATGTATCCATTGCTCCATATACATCATTATGTATGAGACCCAATACTTATCACTCATTCACTGCGTCAAGTGAAAGGTGATTCAGTTATTTTGCCTAATAAACAAGATATGTATTCTTCATATGATTCGAAATCAATTGATTTCAAAATTCCATCATTATGGAGTTTTGATATACTTTCTTGTTTAGTGGGCTAACTGGTAATACTAAAGGTATGTTGGATTTAAATTACTAAATTTAATCCACTCAGTTTTTCATGTCAAGTACATAATAGTTAAGGAATTACAAAGATCATTAACTACTTGTGAAATGCCATATGATATTTCATTTAAATAAAAAGAATAACAGTTGTTCTTTTTATTACAAATGAAATTCAAACTTGTCTGAACAGGATCTTTCATAACATTTATATTAAGTGGAATTTCATAATAATATTTATTTTATTTATGTAATTAAGCCAATATAATGAACAAGAATCAACTTCCTATGGATAATCCAGCAGCATTTGCTTCATTTCCAATCGAAAGTCCACTTGTCCTTTTATCAGATTTCTACATAATTTGCAGTTGCTTTAAATTCACATACATTTATGTGATTCATATCTAGTATCTTATACTAGAGATGTATAAGTAGATTTTATAACATTTATATCTTATTCAGTTGAAGTCATACTTCAGCTTTGTTTTAGATCTTCGATATTTGAAAAATAATTACATTCAAATTTGTTTGAGGACAATGCTCAAATTTTAATGTTAGTCAAGAAATTAATTTAATTCAATTTATCCTTCTTAAGGATTAATTTAAATTATCAGAGTTATTTATTATTTAATATCTAAATTAGATAATGAATAATAACTGATTCTTAATATTTATTTAATACAAAATTTTGACAATCAAAATTTATATTAACATAAATATGTAATTTAAACTAAAATACGCTCCCACTCAAATTAACATCCCTCTGTTTTATATAAATATATCAGTATATATATATATAATGGTGTTCCAAGATCCATATCTAGTCATGTCTTGACCTAGCTTTGGCTAATCCCCAAAACACAACCTTTTAGGTAGACATCTTATGTCAATTATATCGTATATATAATTCTTGGATAGCATGATGAACATTTTGTTCAGTATTATTCATTTGCTCAAAATATAGAATAATTCATGCTATTGTCTCTAAGGCCATAATCCTATTATGCAGCCTTAGTTAAATCAAACCCAATAATACAGTCGAAGCACCACAATTACTCCTACCGCATATAGCCAAAATAAGATGATGCACAACGCTTTGGCGTTACCTACATCCAATTATTTTGGACATTGATGGGTGTACTATTGGAAGACTTCACCATGATTTAATGTAACAAAATAATTTGCTTTAAAGGGAATATATAATTCGTAGTGACGAACATTATTAGAGTTATTTACATAAATCAAAATATATGTATTTAACATTCATAATATTAAATTGGATTTAAATAACATATATGAAATACATATATATACATTTAAATTCAATGTTATAAAAGAACCAATTTTATTTTTATTTGAACGTTTCAAAAGGTCAACTTTGATTCTTTCAAGTAGTGGAATAGAAATTTTAAATTAAATTTCATGTTTCCACATTCATTTCCTGTATTTATTCAGCATCTAGGCCCAAACGATTTAAGACCCAATTTATGTTTAGCGTGGATGTTGAGCCCATACAGTTAGTAAAATTATAAATACACAAATTTACAGGCCCATAAAACCCATGGTTATATATATGAAACCAGGGCTATATTAATAACAAGGCCTAATATGTTACAAAATAAAATGAACTAAACCAAACATTTTGACCATATAACCATGACAATCAGGGTAATCTTAATGTTCATATATGATAATATAATTCCTGAATTATAAATATACCTACCCTGCTATAGATTAAAGAATAGAACAACTATATACAAAACAATGGAACTAATACTGTCACATTCAGAATTATAATATAGCAGATCGATACATTGTAATAAATCAATACATGATAATCTGCATATACAAATACAGTTTATAACTTATACAACATATAAAACTTCATTGGCCACATTATATATACAATCATACACACATACAAACATATTTGTATTGTGTTACTTATAACATTTATACAGTTCATACAACATTTATACAGTCCATATAACACTCATACAGTCAACACTGCCAAGGTTATTTATGCTTGCTTCTGCAAATCCATTCTATTTATACTCCAACATGTCCATCCATTTGCACATTTGCTCAGTCAAACTGATTTATGATGCAAGATCGAATCTGCATATTTAATAACATGTTTCAGCAGATTACCTATAATTGAAAATAAACAATGCAATGTTTATTCATTATATATGTATATATATCAATCATATATATATATATATGTCACTATTTAAATTCAAACATGTATATCAAATATACATGTGAGTAATACAAACAACTTTGTATGCTGGTGGACAAATTCATATTTCCAATATGGTGCTTATTCAGGAATCAGTATTCCTTTTATAATATGCAAACTATTATAGCAGTATATATGCATAACAAAATAACCAACTATTTGTTCATCAACTAATATTTATTTTGAATACACACACACACACATACACACACACACATATATATATATAACTATTATGTATATATATAACATACATAACCAGTATGTACATATATACAGGCACCTTCGAAAGGATTTAAGATGTTACAATGTATATAGATAATATGGAGATATGCAAAACTTACTTGCTATGTTATCATCCATAAAATAGACATTTCAAGGATTAAGATGAACTTTTCATCATATATTGATTTAGGCAAAAACAAAAGCAACTAAATTGTTCCAGTTTTACAGACATGTGTAATTAATATCTCAACATAATATCTCAACATAGGGGAGAGATAATTTCAATCCTATTATACACATGTATATAGGTACAATTAATATGAATAACTAATGATGGTGTATTGTCATACAATATTATCTGTAAAATATAACAGAATATAAATACATATGTATCATACATATATATATATATATACATATGTTAAGGGATGAAAAAGCCCCCTTTAATGTTTCAGGTATGCAAGAAATCATTCAATAAATTACATTAAACCATAACATAAATATGTATAGACCATCTATACAAAACAGAGGTTTTTGAATTTGAATATTTAATTGTATTCACTCAGAGATGAATACATTAAATCATATTTCCAGAGTTCAGATTATCAATATAACAGATAAAATTGGAAACACTATAGAATGAATGTCATATATTAATTCACAATTTAATACAGATTTAACCTTAGTGAAACTATTTCATGATTATAAATGAATTTATTCTAAGTTCTTATATCAGTTCATACAAACATTAAAAAGGATTAAAATTATACATATATATATATATATATCATGATATATGTATCGTGATCTAAAATTCATGATCAATATCATGATAATGTAAAAGCAAAATGTGATCGATCTATGAACCCTTTATTCAACCATTTTCATCAACAATCAATATTGTTGCATTGTGATTAATATCATAACTGGTTAAAGTATAACTATTGTGATTTAAACATTTAAATCATCAAAAGTTAAAACTGATAAATTAACTCTACCTAACAAATAAATCTGTCAAGTCAGAATTTAATGTAACAGATATTGGATACATGTAAAATAGAATAAGTACATTACATATACAGATAATATTAAAATTGTACCCAATCTCTTTAATAAAGAGTACATGATCTGTTGTTAAACAAGATATAAAGTATTTCATATCAATCAATATGATAAATAGGATCTGAGTTTTGTTTAAAATTAATATCATATATTAATTTATAATTCAACTCAGATTTACAGTAATATCAAAAACTGGGATTAAATTATAACATATAGAATATTAAACATGGGATGGTTTAAACATTTTATCCTATACATATATATATATCATATATATAATGCCAAGATCCAAAATGATTTAAAATCATTAAACCAACAAAGGTGATCAATCAAAATAATAATGGTGAGTCAGTGATTATAGAACAGGTTCTGTATTCATGATTTTTCTTAGAATATTATAACACTGAACCAACATTTGATCAGCATTGTAATTATTTATTAAGCAAAAGTGCTTAAATTAAACTTGAGCTACTGCAAGTTTAACATGTAAACATTTTACACTTTATAACCGAATTTAAAACCACCTTTTTATTATTAATACAATAATTTTAGCAATGTAACATATCGAATCTTATTCTATATAACAAAGGCAGATCTGTTCTTAATATCAAACATCAATCCATGATATCCTTTTTATACATTGTAACAGAATACAATTTAAAAGGTAACGTACATGTACTAAATTTAGTCCGACTGGAATAAAAGGAATTGCAATGTAACTTGTAAAACCATATCATTTATATGTTTGTACAAACTTCATGTTAGATTGCAAAACCAGATTTATTATCTTAAGCATAATTGTAATGAAACAAGACAATTAGTTGCTAGAAACAGAAATATCATATTAACAGTTAGATAGTCTCTGTAATACATGTTTACTGGAGATAAACAAACAACCCCGAACATGAAAATTTCAAAGTTCACAACTCTATTATATGCTAGGAATACATTCTAAATTGCAAGCTGTGTGTTAAATGATATTAAACAGAGTTAAAATTGTAAATATGAGATACTCAAGACAAAATTAACCATTAATTCATATCAAGATTTTATATCAAATACAAAATCCTAATATACAGAAATATTTTCTAGATTTATAGGAGTAGTTCCCATTTCACCGTTTTAATCAAAATTAAATCAGTGTTTTCGACACTGTATAATATCGCAAGTATACACAATTCATTTCATCTATGTGTCAATTATAAGTCATTTCAACCTGAAACAATTTCATCTTTTGAAATGGATTTTATTTATAATCTGTAGTCACGATCATAATCAACAGTCAGGATTCATAATCAAATGGATTTTATAAAATTAATTGATATAAAATCGAATCTAAGGTTCAAAATACCAAAATTCTGCAAACCCTAGCTTCGATACCACTGTAAGGTTTTAATATGATCTAATCAATGTGTTATTCGAACAAATTAAAACCTATAATAATGAGATCTATGAGGAATTCAAGTAAATCGAATGTCATACCTGATGCTGCTACCAATTTTACCAAATCGATCGGATTTTAGAACTAGTTGTTTGAATCTTAGCCCTTCAAGTGTCGAGCCTCTATCGGTATCAACGAGAGTGTCTTCTCCTTCAATCGAATTGAGAGAAAAAGAAATTGGTGCTAGATGCCATTATTCTGGAATTTTAGAGAAAGGTTTGGTGGATTTATTTTATATCTGATCAAAAAAAAATGTTAGGGTTAGCCGCCACCCTTTTAAAGGGAAACTGTATATACCCTAGGTTAAAACAATGTGCCCCTTATATAAAATGGAATTCAACCATAAATTAGGATCCACACCAAAACTAATTCCAACTTCAAACAAAATATCAACATATTGATATTTTATTTGTCCGAAATAATTTCTCTTTTATAACGCTCTATTGTGTGACCTTATAGGTTATTACAACGTTGGCAATGATTTTAAATCATATTTTAAATCATAAACAGTGATTGGCATCTAGCAATACGTCGCTGCTACCCAAGCTGTAATAAGATCAACGATTCGATACAACCTGTTCTGTGACCAGTGTCTCAATGTAATATAATCCTTTTAACCAATATATCCAGAATTAAACTAGAGGCATGGATCGTATCATCCTCGTTATAATTTAATCTGTTTTCTTAATCGATGAGTAGACTGTTTTAAAACAAATCAGTATTTGAGCATGGCCATGCATTTCACAGTCTCACTCAATCAAGAGGCCCATGGATATCACTACGAATATATCGTAGGGTTAAATTCCATCTAGATCATTCATAATTTCCATTCGACTTGAGATGTATCCAATAATCACCAATATCGTTATTCTGTTATGAATAACTTTAGATGATATCAAAACACAAATGTCCTCGAATAAAATTATAATGATTTCAGGTCTGAGGACCATTACATCACTGTCACTATGAGAATAGCTTATGATATTGTTAATTATATTCCATGGAATTATCTCACGGTGGGTCAGGCCAATACGATATTCTCCAATACGTATTTATGTTTTGACATTAATATCACGTATATTAATGATCAATGAGATGTGATCATCAGTCAATCAACATACTAGTCTTAACGCTTTATTGTTGTCCTATATTAACAACAAAACTCGACTAGGGGCATTTAAGAATTATAATACTTATCACATTATACAATCTCAAGTTCAGTCCTACTCGAACTATATAATTCCGTATTATTATTCTAAGGACTTCTATTATATTATTATTTATATTATGCAGAAAATACAGTATAATAGAATAATACTTTATTCCAAATAAAATAATAACATCAACAGTGTTATCTATCTCATCAAATGAATTGCCTCTAGGGCACAAACTCTAACATAACATGCACAGCTGATGCAGCCATGCACAATAGAATTGGAAGTAGCTCTAGCAGCAACACCATCTAGCTTAATGAATAAAAATTGTGAGAACCAATGCATATGAATTTGCTAATGAACAATTAAGCGGTCCTCGCCTTGTTATTAGTTCTTTTGGTAATATTAGAGACCAATCGGATATTAACTATATTAGTGATGCAAAAGTAATCTATTTGCCCCCAGAATATCTCTTGATTAAGTTTTTATGAATGAGCAAAATCAAGTAATCTTTATTTTACATTTTACCTCATTATTTTCTGGGGTTTTCCCCCTATTTTGTTTAGTATTTCATTTCCTTTAGTTCATTGTTATATCATCAATCATCACCCGTGTTGACTTGGAAAATTGTCAAACAGCAACACCCAATGTGTATGCAAATGCGTTGGCAACACAGTAATCCAAATAAGTAGTAAAGTAAAGTAAATGCAGGGAGACACAACTTTTTATAGTGGTCCGGCACTAACCCTACATCCACTTTATAGTGATAATTCATCATTTGATATCCGATTGCAATGTTGTGCAAGTTTTGACCATATTCGAGTACAACGTATCACAATAGAATAACAATGTCCTTGTTAATTCTAAACTTTGACTAAAATGTTCTTCTTCTTCCTCCTTGAGATGAGTTGACTTGGTCAACTATGTCTAATTTGTTCTTCAATGTCCAAGAAGTCCAAAACAGCCCAAAAATAGTGTTATTATTCTTGTAAATGTCCAAAGTATGATGGAAAACGTGTATGTCACGTTCAATTGTCCATGCCATGTCCAATGGCCATAGAGAAAAAGGTGACTGTCATTACTGAGGCTCTTGGAGCTCTAGAAGGCCAAAAATTTCAATGGCCAAACGTCCCAACGAAGGCCAAGGCTTAGGGTATTTATAGTTGAGGGTTGGTAGTGGAGTAGGTGAGATTTTGGGGTCCACCGGCAGAAAATCACATCATGCATAGACCGCATACAAAAAATCACATCACATATGGTGCTCGGGTGTGAAAAATCGCATCACAGCCCGCTGAATCGCAAAAAATCACATCCTGCCTTATTGAAGGATAAAATCGCAACCTGGCCCTTTAAAAAACTCACATTACAGGGAAATTTGCATACCTCCTGGGAGATGCGAGTTCACGCGTTCGGATGTGAAAATTCGCATCCAAGGGATGCGAATTTTCGCATCAGAATGCGAAACCTCGCATCCGAGGGATTCGAATTTTTGCATCCCTGAGGTATGCGAACTGTGATGATTTATTCGAAGTGGAGGATAATACTTTTTATAGGATGCGATGCGGCGTGATGCGACGGAGCATGATGCGAGGCAGAGCCCGGGATGCGAGATGGAGGGATGCAAATGTAATGTCCCATATTTTTTGTAGTCAAATATTTAATTTTAAATATTATATTTGGAATATTAATGGATTTTAATATTGAATTCATTTATTTAAAGCGAAGTTTAAATGTTAAATTTATATATAATTTAAATCGAGCTCGTAATAGCGTGACAGTTCGTAATATTGAGTTTTGAGCTTCAATTGAATATACATGATCTGTTATAAGTTGGATTTCTATGAAACAAAAAACGTTAGAGTTGATTATAATTTTCATATTGAAGAGAAATTTCCAGATTTCGTGTTATAGATTGTTAGTTATGCCCAATTCAAAATTTAAAATAGTCGATATGGAAATCGTTATAAAATTATAACGTTTATTTAATAAATTTAAAAGGGTTTAAATATAATTTGAACACCGTTTGGACTCGGAATGCTGATATTAAGTTGTATGATTTATATTGGAAGCCATATGATAATTTTATTTGGATAAATACGTTAATAATAATTTATATTAATTGGATTTATTTTGCAATTTAATTAATATTTTATTAATATTATATAGCGTTAAAAATAGTCAGTTTTGCAAATGGTCTTGGTTTTCAATGAAATTAGTTTGATTGGGACCGTAACGTTAAATTATTATACGGTATTAAATTTCGTGGCAAACCTATGTCGTATGTGACAACGGTAGCCGTAAACGCCATTCATTCTCTATAGCATGTAATTAATTTAATTTAATAGAGAGGTATTTGTGTATAACTTGAGTAGATGATCGAATTAAATCATGAAACCAATTCCGTTGAATTCGTATCGACTTTTAGAGCTAGGATAGGTATATAGTTTGTTATTTTTAGAGACCGTGTAATTTGGTGTCCAACATAGCATTGTGGTGCGTATAAAAATAGCGTACCGGGAAACCGTCTCGGAATACGACGAAACTTATGTCGTTGGATTCGTATTAATTATTATACGATTTCAATTTTCGTGTCAATCGGACTTACCGTTTGATCGTGGCAACGATAAACGCTTTTATCATCTATATTTTTTTGTCAATTTAGACAGGGGTAACTTTAAAGGAATAAAGGACTGGCCAAATGAACTCCGATTTTAACGAAACAAATTTCACTGGATTCGTAAGGAAAAGGTCTAGTAAAATGCCAATGTTTCAAGTTGATTGGATTTGTCTTGTAATTATGGAAAATTTAAACGCGTGATTTTTCATCGATAATTAGAAAGGACTTTTCATAGATGACCTCGGAATTCGACGAAACCTGTCCCATTGGGACCAAAATATTTTTTTATGTTTGGATTAGCCTTTTTATCGAAAAACTAAAGTTGTATGTGGTAGTTTTAAAGGTTAATTCACAAATAAGTTTCATTGATAATAAAATAATAATTTATTGTATCCATATCTCACTATATAAATACACAAACAGTCAAACCCTAACTCGTTCTTTTTCGTTGGTCAACATTCTATAAGCCGCCATCCTCACAAAATCAACGAACTATATCGTTCGATCAATTCTCCTCTTTTATCTCGAAATCAAATGATCAAAAGCACAAACTCATAACTAGAATTATGTTAAGCATTTCGAGATCCTTCGGTTGAATGGTCATGATCGAGTATAGAACTCCGTGGTGGTCGGAAAGCTAACGTAAAACCGTTGCGTTCGTGTGAAGATTGCCGGAGTTTGGCGATAGCTGGGGAAGCATGGCTTATGGTACATGAAGAAGAGGGTGCGGCGTCCGATCAGATCCCAGTAGACCTGAGCTCCCTACGGTGGCGAATTCTTCCGATGAGCGTGAGTTGGAGTTTCAGAACAGAAAGAAACGACGGGCCTGGGAAAAGTACACTTCAATAGGGTCTGGGGTTGTCAACGTAAATGAAGTTGGTAGGGGAAATGTTTTGGCAACAGTTTGTTTAAATGTGGTGGGGTAGCAGTTCATGCGACAAGGAGTATGAAGGAGGAAGATGGGTTCTGTTGCATGCAAAAGAACGAGATCAGTGAGGAAACATATGGGTAGAAGATGGATACAGGGTCAGCTAGTTTATGTTTAACTATGATGGAGTAATTAACAGTTTTAATTAGTAATTTACTAGTATGTTTTTTAATAAACTGCCAACATCCATGCTTGGGAACGACGTAGGGATAGAGGACGCCAGTTGCAAGATAAGTCAGTGGCAAATGTTAACCTTATGTTGAATTAAAATGTAATTAATATTAAAACTTAAGGATAATTTTATAATTAAATTTATATTAACTTAAATGATTTATAACTTACTCATATGATTATAAAATGGAACAAAACAAAAGACGCTGAGATCATGATGATGGATAATACATTCTTAAATTGATCTGAATAAGAATGGAAACAATAGGAATTTACAGTTAAATTAAAAACCGTTTAATTTAGCTATAAGCGAACCGCTCAACAATGATTGGAATCAAGGTGAGTTAAACTTACTCAGTTCTTCCCACTTATATTTTATATAAGTTGGGTTTTTATTTTGTGTGCTATGATTGCTAATGGTTGACTGTTTATCTTGATATATTGATTGAAATGATGAAATTAAACATTATTTAATTTCAGTGAAAAACCATGTCGTTATTTTAACGATTGGACTCAAATAAGGTAACCTACCTTATTGGTCACGTTTATGAAATATACATGTTTAATTTAATGAATTGTTTGAATTGTTATGGTGGTGTGAAATAAATTGGTTGATATTATATTGTCGTTATTGACTGTTATGAAAACCATTATTTATTCGAATTGAATGATTATATTTGAGATAACGTATTAGGATGCAGGGAAGTACAGGTTGGAGGATCCAACGGGGTTCCTCAAATATATTAAATGATATTTATTTTCACATTATCATTATATGAACTGTTCTGATTGAGTGATTGATTTAGTTGTTGACCATTGACCTGAAATTCAACATTTGTTTTGTTTAAACCAATGGGTAGTATTGGTTGAGTAATTGGCAGTATATGGCCTATAAATCAATCGATTTTTAAATATTGATTTACCGTCAGGTAAATCGATAGAAGTGAAGTTATAAAATTTATTTTATAACTGAAGATATTTTGAAATATATTATTTCGAATAAGGTTATAAAAAAGAAATAAATGGCTATTATTTATTATTTAAATTTATAAGTGGTTATTAAATGATTTTATGATGTAAATTCTAATGTTAATCAGATTTATAAGCAAGAAAGTATAAAATTAACCTAACGGTTAATAATTGGATAATTGTCTTTTTATAGAAACAATTAAATGGAATTATTTAAATTAATTATATTATTGATTAATTTAAAGAATGGACCAATTGAATTTGGTTAACGAGATAACCGTGTTTGGGTTGACTAAGTCGACCATTTTTAACTGAGAATAATTATTAAATTAGTTGTTTGATTAATCCAATGAAATAATTTAATGAATTTTTGTTTTAAATTTAATAAGATTTTAAAAGAAAATTTACTATTTATTTTAGTTAATAAAGAAGATAACCACTTATACGGTAGTTAATGACGAAGTAAATTTTTATGTTAATTATATAATTTAAGTATAGTTGTAATGAAATTGAATTGAATTGTGAAAGGAGTTACGAACGGTTTTATATTAAAACCGAGTTTTTATAACGAAGTTATAAAAGTGAATTTTAAGTGAATATGATGTCTTAAATTAAATATTTACTTAATATTTGAAGTTGGAAAAAGGAAATTAAAAATTTGGCAAATGGTATAAAATGGGAGTGGAATTATTCCGTGGTTCGGAATGTGATATTCCGAAGTTCAGAATGGTTAACGAAGTGAGATTTATTTCGAAGTTCAGAATGTTATGTTCCGAAGTTCGAAATATTAATCGAGGCAAGAATATAAGCTAAATAAAAGTTTTGATAATTGCAACGAATATAAATTGTCGTAAATGATTTACAAACGATTTTGTAAATGAAAGTTAAAGAGCTTAAAAATGTAATCGAAATATTAGTTGTTGATAATAATTTACAAATGGGATTTTAAATGAAGTAAGAGTTTTGAAAAATGAATTCGTAACAATTGTTACAAATAATAAATTGAACCATTTGATTTATAAATTGAAGATCTTTAAAAAGGCCGCTGTGTGATTTTAAGCAACATGTAAGTTGTCGGAATGATTTGAAAAAGGGTATAAATAAAGAAAGGATAATGTTTTGATGTGAAATCTGTAGCGTTTTTTTACAGACGATAAGCTGAATTGTTTTGATAAAAATAAATATAAGAATTGAAAAAGATAAGTGTAAGATTTACAAAGATATGTATGTAAGATTTATAAGGATATTTATATGAGATTGTTAAAGATAGTTATATATGCTTTAAAACAAATATAGTTTTGCAAACAAGTTTTGAAGAGATTTTATAAAAGATTCTATTTATAATGGAATCGAAGCTCGAGTATAATATTATAAAGGATCATTAAAGATTAATAGAGAAATATTATAATAATAGTTTACTTAATAATTTATTAAGTAAACGGTGTTGAGACTTAAGGAAGGTTTCAAAAGGAAACCGTGTGGTTAATAAACTTCTATTTATTCTGAAGATATGAATGTTGTTAGTCAAGGTCTGAGAGGTAAATAAAATACCCCAACTTGAACAACTTCACGATTATCCAAGAATGGTATTAGTTTATAAACGAGAGAAATTGAGGGGAAACATAAGTTGTGATTTCCATAAAGAATATTGAAAACTATTTCGGAAAAGTTTATAAGTAAATGAAATGATTTTAAGAATATTCTTATTTATAATAAGAAGTAAAAGATAAACTCTAAATACTGGAAGATTTTAAAAAATATAATTAAAACAGATGTTAATTAAAAAGGCCAAGTAATGTCGAGTACTCAATCAATGAACTCAATTTATTCTCATGATTATTTAATTTATAGTTAAATAAATCACTATCAAATCTGGCCAATATGATTGTTGGTACGGAAAGACCGGGATCGAATTTATATTTGAAAAACATTCTAAACCAGTAAATACGTGAAGATACAGATTGAAGATGGAGAAATCGAAGACCGACGATCTTCATGAGCGGGAGAGCCACTTGTTGAATTTCCCTGGTTTAGCGGTCAGAGATATTTCGGCAGTGATTCAGATGTAAGTGAAATCTTCGGATTGTAGGGACTATTTGCTACTGATCCTTGGGGTGATACCTATGTAGGATGTGGTAGGACGGTGCCTTCGGTTCATCCTGTTCCTGGATGACTTGTATGGACAAATGTCTGACAAAGTATTTCCAAAGGATCACGTACATTGATTTCTTAAAGCGTATTTCTGTTGATGGCGGAGAAGACTGGACACCTTCTCTTAGCTAAATACGCAGAATATTTTTGGGGACGTCAATTGGTGATTTCTAACGGATTTGACAGCATTCAAAGTGAATGGTGGCCAAATATTCTAAAGGTATTTATAACCTCTAATCTCATCAACCGGGAAATGGTTAAAATCGGGTAGGTCGCATGGCTATGTGGGTCGCACCCATCAAAAGGGTATATCATTACCTGATCTGGAGAAATCAAATGCCTTCGGTTGTCCCTTTATTATATTTATATGCTATTGGTTTGGTTGGCTGGCCCCCAACCGTGGTGATGATATATTTGGTACTCTCAAGCGAAGTGAGGGGTCGATCATGTTTTGCCTGGGTTGCAAGATGTTCTTATTGAACCCCAATGTATTCATCTCTGGAGGTACATTGTCAGCAAGGTGGTTGCCCATACCTTACCATGGAAATCCATTCTCTAATAAGCGATCGGGGTTTTGATTGTATATTATATATGTAGAGCATGAGACGCAAGCATTCTGCTAGATTGATATTTACTTGTATTTATACACTATTGTAATATCAAAAAAGATATTGATTTCAAAAACATTTGGGTTATCGTAAGGTAAAAACTGTTCGTATTTATGTTTGGATTTGGTCTTACAATTATTCTTTTCTTTCGAAAAGTGTTTGACTTAAAATCAAGTTGTGTGTACCTTTAAATTTAATGTGTTTTTCTCACTCTGGTTCACCAGACTAATCCGGCGTCGGTAGTGCTCGGGTTAGACCGGGTTGTACAGGTTCAGGTTATCGAATGCTGCGAAGTCCAAAGACTAGCTGGAGAAGTTTAGACGTATGATATATGGTTGTTATTCCACTGTGTGTGTTGTATATGAGGAAAAGATATTATAATTGTTCAGATGTGTTGATGTACTCTGATGATTGTAAGTATATTTTTTCAAAGCTCTCAGTAAAGATCTATTTTACATTATACTTTGTACCTCCGAGATGTGAGACGCTGTGTTGTGTTGGTTCTTCTTCTTCTATTCTAATATTTCTTTCTTTGTTATCTCACCCTCTGATTTCTTTCTAATAACGTTCCTGTGTTTTTGATGCTCAAATGTTCGACATGGTGCTTTGTGTCGATTTTCGGGGTCGAAAATCCCGCTGTTCGTTATAGCGAGCTTCTCGGCTCGGAGGACAACTCGCCTGACGGTTCGCCTTCTAGTTATAGTGCGAAGCGTCATGACATACGTTCTCAGACCCACAAGTGGTCGTCTGATAGAAGTTTTAGGCCTTTTCATGTTTGTGATGCGACTTCGACCAAATCGTTTGTGTTTCTTGACGCTTGAGTGCGTTGCTAACAAGAAACTTAACATGTGACAGCTTTAACCAAAAAGTGTGTCAACAACCCGCTACCACCTTATCCATGATCACACGCCTGAGACCAGCTAAAAGGCCTCCAAGCGTGCTTTAGAACCAACGTTCTCTATATATTTAGATCAGTCACGTCTAAAACTGTAATCCTCCCAACATAACATCTAGTGCATTGTGAACCATGTTTCCTTTGCAATATGGTACAACTCAAGCTCGTAAAAGGAAATATATAACAACTCAATATATGTATGTGTATCACACATATCTACACACAAACAAAAGCATCACGATGATGCTTGAGGTCGATCACACATCTTTTAAGCATGAACCAATTAAGACATCAGTAAAACACAAATCATGGCAGTTATGTTAACTTTATTTAAACTAATTCTGATAGCCATACTTTGATGCAGCACATTAAAAAATGTAACTTAAGGCTGGGAAAGCCGACGTAACAAAAATATTGAGATCAACAAACTATGTTGCAATGTCAACGTAAACATAAAATAGCAAAGGCAGAATTGGACATACCAAACTTATATATTGTATGTAGTAATGAAATAGTGTTGACTTTTATTATGACATGGTCACTAAAACGAACCTATTTATACTCTCAAACTTTTTAGCAATGGAAAAAAATCACATGAATGAACTACGACATAAATTATATTGGATAAACAAAATTTGGATTGAATACATACATATCAAAAGAAACATTTGAATGAGAAAGGAAAGAGAGAGAGGGGGGTTGAGAAGACCTTGCGATAGATTCAGTAGACGATAGGCTTAAACATCTGCTAAGAGACACATCATCTCTGTACCTCCCCATAATATCAAAACAACAACAAAAAATTCCATGACCTCTTGTTCTTCATTTTACTTTAGAGCATCTCGAGTTTCTACGCTCATGTCTACACATCAGATATTTGAATTGGATGACGAAGCCCTCTCATCTACTGCTTCAAATGGCCTGAACACCATTTCAGAAGTTCATGGATACCTTACATCAAAAAACTAATTCTAACTGAATAACAAATTAATAAACAATTTTGTTAATATTCGATAGCAAAATAAAATATTTAACTAACGAAAATAAGAGAATTGAACTGTCATGCCTGATTTTGATTGACTACGTTTGCTGATTTCATCATCTTGATTATGATATATAAAGTGATAAAAAGGTTTCAGCTATCTGTTTTATTTTTGTCTTCAGACTTGTGTATATGGCCTCGGCCCAATTTCTGTTTTAGTTTTTCTCGTGTATATATAGTATTGTTATGTTACATTATAATCTATCGATTTCATTTTTTACAAAAACAATATTATCAATAAAATCAATATTTCTTCTTCGTCGTTTTATGGTATGAGAGCTCGATTTGCCTAACGGCTAATTTGCTACATCCATTGAAGAAATCAATGATCACTTTGCAGAGTTCATCAAGGAAGGCATCACTCATCATTCTTTTTCGTTTTTCATCATTTTTCTCACGATCAAGATAGTGGGCTAACCTGTTTATTCCTTAGAGAATTTTCATCATTGGAGTGTTACCTTCTTAGTCGTGCATTCCTGTTCCTATCAGCTTTTCGATGACAGATTCTGTCTCGCCAAGAAGAGATCTGTTCATTGTCGTCGTTTCTCTTATGGCCGCAACTTCCCTCCATTGACAAATCATTTTTCTTCAATGGTCATGTGTGGTTGCAGTTTCGTTCTTGATTCAGATTCTTAAATCATAATTCCTCGTATATATTCTTCATTTATTGTCTGCCACATTGAGTTTTCAATCATTTTGATCATGGATGGTTGGAACCAACGGCGATGTTACCTCTAAAAGTTCCATATATAATGTCACTAATGGAACCACCTCTGCAGTAGCTCTCATCAAACCAAACAGCCAGATCATAACCATCCCACTCACCGAAGACAACTACAAATTATGGAAGTACCAACTTGAGACAACACTTAAAGGTTATGGCCTTCTTGATTACATCAGAGGCACATTAGCGATACCATCAATAATAATCGAAGACGATCAAGGCAATACCATCAGCAACACTGAATATTCAAAAGTTTTGAAATAAGGTTCATCTTGGTTGCTTTCTTCGATTAGTGCCAATCTATTGTCGCAAATAGATGGTTAATACTTCTCATGAAATATGGATAGGTATTGAGCAAATTTTCAATGTAAAGTCATCTGCATGCATTACGCACTACAAGAGAGAGAGAGGTGCACAACGCAAGAAAAGTAGACATGAACATCAGAGGCCATTTAAACAAGACCAAAAACTTATGTGATAAATTGAGTGTGGTTGGTCACAAAGTTTCAGACAGTGAACAAGTACTGGTAATTACCGATGGCTTGGATCAAGATTATGTGTCTTTAGTTACTTACTTTGCGACACAACCAACTCTACCACTCATATTTATTAGCCCATGAAGGTTGAGTTGAACAAGTAAAGCCATACAAGGGGACTATTCTGCTAATTTTGTTGCACCATTTAGAAACAAGTCTCAACAAAGAAACACATACAACCAGCAAAATCAAGAAAGTCAAGGTCAAATTGGTGGTCAACCTCAAAGAGTTTATGGCAAAGGCAGGAACAACTACAATAATCGTGTGAAGGGACAAATCAATGAGAAATTTGAATATATGGCGAACAAATGTTATTTTAGATTTAATGCAAGATACAATGTTGCTCTCCAGAACCATTCTCAACAGAGAGGACCCTGTGCTAATATGGCACAAATTAGTCAGCAAAACAAATGCAATACTGATGCTACCAAGGGACAAAGCATTAATGGTGATGAATATATGAAAATTGATGACATTAACATAGAAGACTGGTATCCAGATTCAGGTTCAACTAATCATATTACCAGTAATCTTCAAAATCTTAATCTTAATTATACAGGTATGCACAAATTATGTAATGACCCATATTTTTTGGTCATTTGAATTTGAATATTTAAGTCTGTTTTAAATATTATATTTGGAATAGTAATGGATTTTAATATTGAATTCGTTTATAAAACGAAGTTTAAACGTTAAATTTATATTTAGTTTAAAACGAGCTCGTAACATCGCCGTAGTTCGTAATATTGAGTTTTGAACTTCAATTGAATATACACGATCCGATATAAGTTGGAATTCTGTGAAACAAGTAACGTTTGAATCTTGTTGATTAAAATTTACTAATAAAAGAGAAAAATCGAGATTTCATGTTATAGATTATTAGTTATGTCTAATTCAAATTTTCGAGTAGTCGTTATGGAGATTGTTTATAAATGATAACGTTTATTTATTAATTTTAAAAAGGATTTTTATATAATTTGGATATAGTTTAACTCGGAACATTGATATTGAGTTGTATAATCCATATTTGTTTATATTTGAAGCTATCTGTATATTCTATTTGGATATTTATGATAATAATAATTTATTTATTATTTAATTGAATTATTTTGGAATTGAATAATATTTATTGATATATTACAAGCCTTAAAATGGCCATTTTGCAAACGGCCTCGGTTTTCAATGAAATTGGTTTCATTAGAATCGTAAAGTTGAACTATTGTACGAAACCAGATTTCGTGGCAAACCAATGTCATATGTGACAACGGTAGCCTTAAATGCTCAGTTGTTTTCTAAAGCGCACAATTAAATAAATTAATTCAAATAGATGGGTATCTGGGTATAACCTGAGCAGACGATCGAATTAAGCCGCAAACCAATTCAGTTGGATTTGTATCGACGTTTAGAGTCGGGATAGGTAGGTAGTTTGTTATTTTTGGATATCGGGTAAATTAGTATCCAAAATAACATTGTTTTGCATATAATTCCGGGAAATAACCTCGGAATGTGACGAAACTTGTGTCGTTGGATTCGTATTAGTTAGTTATTATAGGATTTCGATTTTCATATCGATTAGATTTACCGTTTGATCGTGAGAGTGGCAAACGCCTCAGTTTTTATTTAATCGTTTTATCAATTTAAATCGGAAATTAAAAATAACTGGTATTCAAACGAACTCCGTTTTCAACAAAACTAATTTTATTAAATCCATAATGATTTATTTTTGTAGTATTTCAATTTTGAAGTTAATTGGATTTTATTTGTGATCGTACGCAATTTAAACGCGTGTTGATTCACATTATGAAGTTATAAAGGAATTTTCACAAACGATCTCGAAATTCGACAAAGCTTGTTCCGTCGTGTCCGGAATATCAATTTATGCTAGGGTTACAATTTTCATCCCAATTGAAGGTCGTATGTGGCAGTTTTAACGCGATACTTCGTGGTTAAGTTTAATATAATAATATTTTATTTATGTATGTCCCCATATTAACAACCCTATTGGTCAAAACCCTAATTCAATTTTCACCGTGGTCAACATATATCTGCAGCCACCCTTTAAACTTTCAATGGCTGAACCACTCCGATCTTCTCTTCCAAAAATTGAACAATCCACTCATCAATTCGAAAACCCCCAAAAGAAAAAATGTTAAGCTCAGTGAGCTCGACATCTTCAACGATGATGATCAGAAATGAAAGCTTCTCATGGCTGGATTTTGTCTCGAACCAACAAACATTTGAAGTGACGTTGGCGATGCGTAACAACATTGAGCTCGGGCGACAGTCGAGTGGGTGACGGTGCTTCTCCGGGTGGCTTTAGATCTGGGTCAGATGGCCTGAGACAAGGTGCAGCAATGGTGAATTACGGTTAAGCGTGGTAGCAGGTTTTGGAATAGAAGAATATAAAGAACGGGGAGAAAAGAATTTAACCGACTGTATATTTTTAATTAACGCAATTAACTTAGGTTAGTGAATAACTAAGGGAATAATTAATTTAATTAAAATCTTATAACTCTAAATATTTATAACTTGTGATTGCATTATCATTATGGAACCAAACAAGTTACGTTACGATCGTGGTGATGAGCTCAACATCTTGGAATTGTTCTAAACAGAAATAAAGACAACAAGAATATATAGTTAAATTAAACGACTGTTTAATTTAACTACAGTCAAACCGTTTTAATGATAAATCAGATCAAGGTGAGTAAAACTCACTCAGTTCATTCCACTTATATTTTATATAAGTCGTGTTTTTATTTGTATGCTATGGTTGATGATTGTTGTATGTGTGTGTTAATTATATATTCATATATTGATCGAACCGATGAAATTAAGCGTTGTTTAATTTCAGTGAAAAACCAAATCGTTATTTTAATGATTGGACCTAACTGAGGTAACTTCCCTTGTTGGTCATGTTTATAAAATAAACATGTTTAATTTAATGAATTGTTTAAATTATTATTGTTGTGTTAAATTATTATTATTGACTGTTACAGAAATTATTAGTTTAAAATTGGATAATTCTTATTGAATGATTTTATTTAAGATAACCTATTTGGATGCAGCATTACAAGAAAACACTGATTTTGCAGCAAAAAAATCCATCACAAATCCGTCGCTACACTAGTATTAGCGACGGATTTGTGATAGATAGCACTGGTCGGTAAATTTCACGTCGGTATTTTAGTGACCATTTTGTAATGGAAATTAACGTCAATTCTTCGACACTTTACTGTCATTTGTCAATATATTTAAATTTAAAATTTAAAATTTTTACCAATATTTTATCGACGGATATATATTTCTTTAATATATATTTTTTAAAAATTCCGCCGGAGATCCCTTGCTAAACTGCAAGGGATTAGAAACGGATAATTTTACCAACATTTTACTGACGGATTTATGTAGTTATTGCTTTTTACTCCATAACAGAGATACGATAATATCTAATGATCACGAACATCTGGGGCTGCTTGTATGAAGGAAACCGATCTTCCAACCCAGAAATACAGACAGATCATTTACTCATGCCATCGTTTAGTCCCTTTCATGCACTTTATTATTTAAGTTTTGCAAAATAATAATGTACTAAAAGAATGAATATCAACAATAATGAGCAAACTAAATTCAGAGTATCTAACATATATTCAAAAATAAACATCGCTTACTTATCCCATGTGGAAAAAACAACAATATGAGCGATGCTCTGACTTTATTTCATGTGTAAATAAATTGTGTAAAGAACAAGGTTTGATTTTGGTTGCTGATTAATTGATTAATCCAAGACAACAACAAGATCAATCTCGACTTTGGCTCCCAAGAGCAGTCCAACTTGGAAAGATGCACATGCAGGGTATGGTTTTGATATATTTGCATTACAGTTCAAGAATTATCTGTATTATCCTCATACAGACATACTTATACCATAGTCTGTACTTATTATAATAGTTCACAATCAGTTGATCAAATATTGCATATATATATATATATATATATATATATATATAGCAGCTGTAAGGAACTTACACTTCTTATAGATGTTATTCATTTTCTGGAAATCGTCAATGTTTGCCAACCTATACAAACATGTTAGAAAATAATTAAGAAAACACGATCGAGTAGGATGTATGTGTGTGTGTGTGTATGTGTATATATATCAACAAATGGTCTAATTTGCATGATGGACTATGGCTAAAAGATAGACAACTTATTACATGAAGGTTGTTTTGACAACATTCTTGAAACTGGCACCACCAACTTTCAGTATCTCGTTCAAATTCTTCATGATCCGCATATCACAAATTAGAACTAATTACATCAGAAACACTGACTCCATATATAACAATTATTTTTCTCATAATGTCGTATGCATAGGAGACATGTTTTATCATGAGTAACCTATTACTCTATGCTACCCAAACATACTTATCAGTGAACTAATTTTGCTATTTAATAACACAAACAAAAGTTCTAAACAAGCAATGTACGTGGAAATGTAAAACTTGTTTTGTGAACATTCTTTACATTTTAATGTTCCAAATTTCTGTTATTATATAATAATAATACCTGCTCCGTTTGTTCCTCTACATCATCTGAAATTATTGCTCCTATCTGCAGGACGGACCCAGAATCTGCTCAACGGGGGAGGAGGGATTCGAAGGGGAGGCCAAAAAAAATTGATCATGGCTGGGTAATGATCAATGAGGTTTTGTAGAGGAACCTCTTCGAGTTCGGCTGCTCACCCCCTTTCTGTTTAATCATTTGGGGTGAGATCATGCAATGAGGTTATGGATTTCAAACCACTGGCAGTAACAATAAATCTGGAAATAAAAAATTAATGGTATTGTCTTTCAAAGCTCTTTTACCTTATAGTCATCAGTTCTTTTATCTTAGTTCAAACTTCAGTTAGGCAGTAATGTTGCGGTAACATGATTATAAAATATCGCTAAGTAGCTGTTATGATGCTGCAATAGCTAGATCAGTTACAAAGGTCATTTGTAGGTAACATATATATTTGTTATATGACCAATTCATATCTACGACCCAATTTAAGTTTTCAAATATCTGTGCCCATTAACATCAAAATAAATATTTAATCCCCACTGATAATATGAAATTAGCTCATATACAGATGTGTTTGAATATAACGACGGAATTTACGTGCTGGAATAGTAGGTGACTCGCAAATCCGAATCAAGAATTAGGTAGATCACAGTCATGACCAGTTTTAATCCGATCAGTTGATTTATGGTGCTTGTTGCCCAGTCCGTCCCGTCTTCATTTAATAAAATAACCTAAAAATGATACATCGGTTTATGTAATTGGTAATATGAGTTTCAATTTAACCAGTTCCAAAAGACAAAAATAATATCAAATAGTCAGTTTCAAATGGAATGTCTCCAGTTATAGTTCAATTCTTGCTGCCTAGTCCAAAACTCCATTAAAATTGCTATTCAATGAAATAGTTTAGTTAATGCCAGAAAAAGGGGGGAAATCGGTATGCTTTATACAAGCCTGAGGTCAGATTTCACCGTTATTGGGTAAAAAAAGTATGATGGAGTGACAGATTGATGGAGAATATTTCTAGGTTTAAACCTAGAAGCTCACAAAACAAAATTAATTTTGAATATAATACAGTACTAATAGTTCATACATCCCTAATTGAACAACAACAATAACGTTATAGTTTATTCTTCATACTTCGTTCAGTCCCTAAGGTTAACTTGTAGTTCGTATATCAAACCATTACTAGGAACAATATTACATCTAATGGAATTTCATTCCTTGATGGAGGACTGATATCAGTTGTGAACTTAACCATGAACTACCAAATAATTTTAAGTTTATCGGTTATAGAAACAATTTGATTTTTGTTTAACATGACAAAGCATAGGAGGTTACAAATCCATATCGAAATTTATAGAAAATATTGCAGCTTAATATTTACATCCAATTTGAAAAAGGAAAGTTAGGAGATTTTGTGTAACGACCCGTATTCTACACATCATAGGATTGTAGAATATTTATTTCTTTCCCATGTGAAGTCGTATGGTCATGTAACTTTGGGAAACATCCATTAGAGTCATTTCCCATGTTCATGATTTTTGTCGATTTTTAAATGACCATTTTGCCCTTAGTTGGTACTGTTTTGGCCATAACTTTTGATTGGAAAGGAATTTTGACCTGAAACCACTTCCATTTGATTCGTTTGATGGTTTACCTTTCGGTGGAGTGGTCATAATAGCCAAACGGACTTACCGTTTGGGAGATATGGCTGAAATAAGGTTTGGAGGGTGAAAAACTGCTTAACCGGGCCAAATCGGGTGATTAGTGATTAGGCCCATAACCCATTTCGGGATTAGGGTTATGGGAGGGCTGAAATGAGATGGAGAATCATTCCATTTCAGTTTTCTAGCCTCCACTTATCACCAAGGATCCCCAAAAATGACCTCCAACCTCTAAATCACCTCCAAATCATCTTTTGGTCAAGGATTTGGCTTAGCAACCCCTAATCAAGGAAGATCTTCACCAAAGCAACAAAGGAGCTGCTGTTTGGCATTGAGATTCACATCAAATCAGAGAATTATTTCAAATCTTAGTTTATTTTGTGGCTAAGGTGAGTGATTTGCATAGTTTTACACTAATTATGGCTAGTAAGGGGTGATTGGTGTTAATTAGCGAATTTAAACATGATAAAATTCGGGAAAAATGTTCATAAATTCTTAAATGATGTTTTAGACCTCTGATATGAATTTGGGTTAATTTGGTTAAGTTTTGCTAATCCTATCATTAGTTTCACCTAAACATGCTTAGGGGGAAATATGGGGTTTTGGGTATGTTTGATCCATTTTAACCTATCATGTTGATTTTTTGATGTTTGTGGTTGATTATGCATGTTGCTATGACTGTATGAAATGCTTTGTGATTGATTTCAATAGTTAGAATGGTCGAAAACGTCGTCGAATGGCGTAAACACTTGTTGGAACAGTTGCAGAAAACAGTGCAGGGTTCGGATCGGATCGGATAAGGGGGCTCGGATCGGATATGTTGAACTGAGCAAAGGACCCGATCGGATCGGAACCCAGTGGGAAAATGGCAAAAAGGAAGGCCACGCTAACTGAACTGGGATCGGATCGGATTAGGGAGGACGGATCGGAGCGGAGGCATGAGAACGGATCGGATAGGAGTATGTGAAGGACGAGGAGACGGATCGGAACGGAGGCACGAGCTGGAGGGGAGATGACACCCGACCGGACCCGAGGCGAAGCACCCGACCCGAACCGCACCAGAAGAAGACCCGACCCGAACCGCACCAGAAGAATACCCGACCCGAACTGATTGCTTGAGAAGGAACCCGACCCGACCCAATATTGACCAATAACCCGAGATGCAAAGGTAGTCCAATATGGGAAGTTAGAGCTCAGGATCCAGTTGGGAACCGATGAGTTCACTTCATGGTTGGACTTTGCTGCGGGACATGTGCTAAGGAGTTGTCGACGTTCATAACTTCGATTCACCACTAAGAATGAATGATGGGCTACTTATCAGTGCAGTAGGGTCATTATGACCTGAGGGGCAAGGTGATGGTAGCAAGACTACGTTATCAGTGCAGTAGGGTCATTATGACCTGAGGGGCAAGGTGATGCGTAGTAAGACTATGAGCCAGTGCAGTGGGGTTCTTGTGACTCCATGGGGCAGAGTGGACATAGTAAGGATTAGTAAGGCTATGAGCCAGTGCAGTGGGGTTCTTGTGAATCCATGGGGCAAAGTGGACATAGCAAAGGATTTGTGGCTACGTTATCAGTGCAGTGAAGCCATTTATGACTTCATGGGGCAAAGTGATCGTAGCAAGGAATGTTGGGTGGTCGAAGTGGTGAACATCGTATGCTTTATGCACTGAGTGAGAGATGTGAGGATGGATGCCATGCTTGATTGTTTGCCATCATTATGACATGCACACCTCCCCCACCTCCGTATCTTTACACTGTTTGATATTGTACCTTAGAGTGTCATACAGTATGCAGTGCTAACTCTTTGGTTGCAGGTCCAGGTTCAGGTATGTTTTAGTCTACCTGTTATTGTTCACTTTAGATGCTTATCGCTCATACCAGGCTTTATGTCTGACCCAGAGTTTTATGTCTCCTCTTATTACTCTGGGTGCTCACACGAGCAGACTAGAGACAGGTTAGCTGGTGATGCGCGAGTAGCTGATTCGGAGGCGGGCAGGAGGCTTCCACGTATGATATATATATACACATTCTCCCTGTGTCGTTGGTGGTCGCTACTTGGGCATTAGTAGTGTACCTCATTTATCTTACTTTTGCTTTGAGACAGTTTGAAAGTTGTAATAAGCTGTATTTTGGATTTCCGCTGCTATGATGTCTAGTTCTGATTTTCAGCTTATGCACTGTCTCTCCTGTTTTATGTCAAGTATGTTATTATTATATTTTGTTCTATGCGCTGTGAGACATTCTACAGGTTCTTTGTATGTTCATTTCCTTCTTCCTTTTCCTTCTCACGACCCGTTCCGTGCTAACTGGACATGTGTACAACGCACTTTTGGAGTAAATGTCGGTTGGTGCGGGGTGGGCCCTCACACTTGGTATCAGAGCTCTAGGTTGCGTAGTTAACCTAGGGAAAGACACCAGGGAGAGTTAGTACGTATATGAGAGCGCGTATTTGTGATTACTTTGGTTTTCAAAAGCTATGTATATATATACTATTAGCAGTATAAGAATGAAGTCGCACTGCACTAGCACCACTATGGGGTCGTTAATCATTTCCCTTTTTCAGATTGACGATGAGCCGAGATACGAGGGGTGCTGGTAGAGGGACCAACCAAGGGAATGCTGCTGACATGAGGGCTATGTTTACTAACCTCATGAGAGACATGCTTAGAGAAGTGCAAGGGGCAGTTCCCAATCCCGGAGTTGGCGTTGGCCCAGTAGTGCAGGCGCCTAGGGTCGATTTCGCCAAGTTGTGCAAGGATTACACTAATCTTGGTGGAAAGTCGTTCCACGGAACGGAGTCGGCCACAGATGTTCAATACTGGATGGATAGCTGTGATCGTATCTTTGATGACTTGGGTCTTGAGGATGCGATGAAGAGAAGGCTAGCGTCTCGTCAGCTGCAAGGGCGAGCGATGAATTGGTGGAATGCCATTAGAACAGCTACTCCAGAAGATCAGGTTACTTGGGATCAGTTCAAGGCTCGCTTTAGCGAGAAGTTTATTCCAACTGCCCAGAAGTCAGTGCTATTCAAGAGGTTCTTGGAACTCAAGCAGAATGGGAGGGAAATTTCTGATTATATTGCTGAGTTCGACACTTTGTCAAAGTATGGACTGTCTCTCATTGATACTCCTGAAAAGAAGAATGAGAAGTTCATTACTGGTTTGGATGGATACTTGGGGGAAAGGCTTATCAACCACATCGATGAGACTTTTGAATCGATCGTGGGGAAAGCTTTGAGATCAGAGAGTCTTTACCCTAAGTCAAAGACTGAGGCTGCATCTGCAGAAGGGCCAAAGCCGCAAGCAGGCGGTGGAGGCAAGAATAACTCTTAGAATAAGAGGAAGCAGGACCAATCGAAAGGTGTCCAGAAAAAGAGCAAGAAGGATGTTGAGTGCTTCAGTTGTGGAAAGAAGGGCCATTATGCTAAGGAATGTCGGGCCAAGCCAGCGGAAAGGAAGTGCTACAGCTGTGGTCAAGTTGGACATCATAATGATAAGTGTCCGCAACCTCTTAAGGAGAAGCAGATTGTGAAAGCATATGCTCTTGATGATGTTCCTTCTTCGTCGAATGCCCCAACTACGGCGGAGAAAGGAAAGAATGTTGTTATTCAAGGTATGCTTTCTATTTATGATGTACCAGTTCGAGTTTTGCTTGATACTGGGGCTTCCCGTTCCTTCATATCTAGTGACCTGATAGATAGCTTGGGACTAGAACCCGAGATAGTCGATAGACCATTGGTTGTGACGAACCCGATTGGTGGTTCGACTAGCCTTAGTATGATTTGCAGGAATTTGGTCTTATCGAGTCATGGATGTATGCTTGTATGTGATTGCTTTGTTTTGGGCTTTACTGGGTATGGCATTATATTGGGAGTCGATTGGCTCCAAAGATACGGGGTGGTGGTAGACTGTGAGGGCTTTTTGGTGACAGTGAGGGCGGAAGATGGGCGGAGGGTAGTGTTTGGTAGCCTACCTAGTGATGGGGTTATAGCTAGTTTTGTAAATTCCCTCGACATCCCGCAGGATGAGTTGTCAGATGTGCCCGTGGTTGGCCAGTATCCGGACGTCTTCGAGGAGGTGACCGGGCTTCCACCACACCGAGAAATTGAGTTCCGTATTGATTTAGTGAAAGATGCCAGACCTATAGTGATGCCACTTCGTCGTATGGCGCCAAGGGAGCAGCGAGAGCTCGGGGTGCAAGTCAGCAATCTTTTGAAGAAGGGATTTATTATAAGGAGTGTCTCCGAGTGGGGAGCACCAGTTGTGTTTGCCACTAAGGCAGATGGTTCCCTTCGTTTGTGTGTGGACTATCGCGAGTTGAATAAGGTGACGAGGAAGAATAAGTATCCTCTACCGCGGATAGATGATTTGTTTGATCAGCTGGAAGGAGCAAGAGTGTTCTCCCAGTTGGACCTCGCGACATGATTTCATCAGCTTCGAGTAGCGGATGAGAGTGTTTCGAAAACGGCATTTAGGACGCCGTCTGGATTTTATGAGTGGTTGGTCATGCCGTTTGGGTTGACAAATGCACCAGCCTATTTTGTGGATCTTATGAATCGAGTATTCAGAGATCAGTTGAATAAGTTTGTTCTTGTGTTCGTGGATGATATCCTTGTTTATTCAAGGACAGAGGAGGAACACAAGGGACACTTGAGGACAGTGATGGAGGTGTTGAGGAAACACCAATTGAAAGCAAAATTCTCTAAGTGTCATTTTTGGAGAAGGGAAGTGAGATTCTTGGGTCATGTTGTTTCAGAGAGTGGTATTGCCGTGGACCCTGCGAAGGTGGCTACGGTACAGGATTGGCCTACACCCAAGAATGCAACAGATGTGAGAAGTTTCTTGGGATTAGCTGGATATTATCGTAAGTTTATTCAGGACTTCTCCAAGATAGCAGCACCGTTGACTCAGTTGACTAAGAAGAATCAGTCCTTCGTCTGGGACGGAGTGTGTGAGGATGCCTTCAAGAGTCTAAAAGAGAGGTTGACGCGTGCACCGATGTTAGTCATTCCTAAAGGGAATGAAGAGATGACGGTATACACGGATGCTTGTGGTACCGGACTGGGTGCAGTATTGCCGCAAGGATGTAGGGTTGTGGCTTATGCTAGTCGACAGCTAAAGCCGCATGAGAAGAAGTATCCTACCCATGATTTGGAATTAGCAGCGATTGTGTTTGCGCTGAAGATGTGGAGACACTATCTCTTGGGAGAAAGATTTGAGTTGTTTACCGATCATAAATCGTTGAAGTATCTCTTTTCTCAGAAAGATCTGAATCTCCGTCAGCAGAGATGGTTAGAGTTCTTGGCTTCGTATGATTTTGACATCGCATACACACCTGGGAAGGGTAATGCGGTAGCCGATGCCTTGAGTAGGAGACATGCCAGCTTAGGGGCAATGTTTCTTGAATGGAAGCAACTGGAGTATATCGCGGGGTTTGATTTCAGACCAAAGTGCGAATTGGATCCAGTTATGCTAGCTAGTTTGACGATCAGACCTACTTTGATAGAGCGGATTGGTTCTAGCCAGAGGGACGATCCTAATCTATCAGAAATCATCTCCAAGTTAGAGATGGGTATCGGTGAGGAGATGAATATGTATGGGCTTGATCGGGATGGATGGCTTCGAAAGAATGGAAGACTAGTTATGCCCAACGTGAATGGGTTGAGGGATGAAGTGCTTAGAGAATGTCATCACTCAAAACTGACTATACATCCCGGTGGTAATAAGATGTATCGAGACATGAGACAGACTTACTACTGGGAAGGGATGAGAAGAGACATTGGGAAGTTTATATCCAAATGCATGAATTGCCAGCTAGTTAAAGCCGAGCAAAAGAAGCCTAGTGGGTTGTTACAACCATTAGAAATTCCCGAATGGAATTGGGAGCAAGTCTCGATGGATTTCATCGATGGTTTACCAAGGACTAGATCGGGACATGATAGCATTTGGGTAATTGTGGATCGATTGACTAAGAGCGCAAGATTTATACCAGTCAAATCGACCAGAACGGCAACCAAGTTGGCAGAATTGTATATGAAGTGGGTAGTGAGATTTCATGGAGTACCCAAAAGCATTGTGAGTGACCGAGACCCGTTGTTCACTAGTGGATTTTGGAAGAGCTTACAAGAGGCTCTAGGGTCAAGATTACATCTCAGTACCGCATATCATCCTCAAACCGACGGTCAGACGGAGAGGGTGAATCGTATATTGGAAGATCTCTTGAGAGCGTTTATATTGGATTTTGGTGGATCATGGGATGACCATTTGCATCTAGTAGAGTTTGCATATAATAATAGCTACCAATCCAGTATCGGTATGGCTCCATATGAAGCTTTGTACGGAAGACCGTGCAACTCACCATCATGTTGGATAGAGACTGGCGAGAAGTTTATGCTTGGACCAGATGTGGTGAGGGAAACTTTAGATAAGATTAAGATCATTCAGCAACGAATGAAAGCTGCCCAAGATAGGCAGAAGAGTTATGCTGATAAGAGGAGAAGAGACTTGAAATTCTCCGTTGGTGACTTGGTGTTTGTTAAGATCTCTTCGTTGAAGAGCGTGATACGATTTGGTAGGAGAGGCAAATTAGCACCAAGATTTGTTGGCCCATTCCATGTTCTTGAACTAGTCGGGAATTTGGCATATAGAGTTGGCTTACCAGAGAAGATGGCGGGAGTTCACAATGTATTTCATGTTTCCCAACAAAGGAAGTTCGTTCACGACTCAGATATGACTATTTCACCTGATCAGTTAGAGAACTTCGAAGTAGAACCCGAGGCGGTTGGGAACCGCAAGCCGATTCGTATTGTGGGGCACGATACGAAGCAACTTCGAAGGAAGGCGGTGAAGCTAGTCAAGTTTCAGTGGGGCGAGGACGAGAATGATTGTACTTGGGAGACAGAGGAAAGCATTAGGAAGGCATATCCAGAACTCTTTGTTTAGTAAGATTTACTTTGCAATTTAGTTATTCCGCATGCTAGGATAGATTTATTTTACTTGCTTTGCATGTTTGATGGTTGTTTTATGGTTGATAGGCATGCGGGGACCTTTGTATGTGTTTTGATTAGGGAATTTCGGGGGCGAAATTTCTTTGGGGGGGGGGGGGGGGGGGGGAGTGTAACGACCCGTATTCTACACATCATAGGATTGTAGAATATTTATTTCTTTCCCATGTGAAGTCGTATGGTCATGTAACTTTGGGAAACATCCATTAGAGTCATTTCCCATGTTCATGATTTTTGTCGATTATTAAATGACCATTTTGCCCTTAGTTGGTACTGTTTTGGCCATAACTTTTGATTGGAAAGGAATTTTGACCTGAAACCACTTCCATTTGATTCGTTTGATGGTTTACCTTTCCGTGGAGTGGTCATAATAGCCAAACGGACTTACCGTTTGGGAGATATGGCTGAAATAAGGTTTGGAGGGTGAAAAACTGCTTAACCGGGCCAAATCGGGTGATTAGTGAGTAGGCTCATAACCCATTTCGGGATTAGGGTTATGGGAGGGCTGAAATGAGATGGAGAATCATTCCATTTCAGTTTTCTAGCCTCCACTTATCACCAAGGATCCCCAAAAATGGCCTCCAACCTCTAAATCACCTCCAAATCATCTTTTGGTCAAGGATTTGGCTTAGCAACCCCTAATCAAGAAAGATCTTCACCAAAGCAACAAAGGAGCTGCTGTTTGGCATTGAGATTCACATCAAATCAGAGAATTATTTCAGATCTTAGTTTATTTGTGGCTAAGGTGAGTGATTTGCATAGTTTTACACTAATTATGGCTAGTTAAGGGTAATTAGTGTTAATTAGCGAATTTATACACTAATAAATTCGAGAAAAATGTTTATAAATTCCCAAATTATGTTTTAGACCTCTGATATGAATTTAGGTTAATTTGGTTAAGTTTTGCTAATCCTATCATTAGTTTCACCTAAACATGCTTAGGGGGAAATATGGGGTTTTGGGTATGTTTGATCCATTTTAACCTATCATGTTGATGTTTTGATGTTTGTGGTTGATTATGCATGTTGCTATGACTGTATGAAATGCTTTGTGATTGATTTCAATAGTTAGAATGGTCGAAAACGTCATCGAATGGCGTAAACACTTGTTGGAACAGTTGCAGAAAACAGTGCAGGGTTCGGATCGGATCGGATAAGGGGGCTCGGATCGGATATGTTGAACTGAGCAAAGGACCCGATCGGATCGGAACCCAGCACTTGGGGAAAATGGCAAAAAGGAAGGCCACGCTAACTGAACTGGGATCGGATCGGATTAGGGAGGACGGATCGGAGCAGAGGCATGAGGATGGATCGGATAGGAGTATGTGAAGGACGAGGAGACGGATCGGAACGGAGGCACGAGCTGGAGGGGAGATGACACCCGACCCGACCCGAGGCGAAGCACCCGACCCGAACCGCACCAGAAGAAGACCCGACCCGAACCGCACCAGAAGAATACCCGACCCGAACCGATTGCTTGAGAAGGAACCTGACCCGACCCTGTATTGACCAATAACCCGAGATGCAAAGGTAGTCCAATATGGGAAGTTAGAGCTCAGGATCCAGTTGGGAACCGATGAGTTCACTTCATGGTTGGACTTTGCTGCGGGACATGTGCTAAGGAGTTGTCGACGTTCATAACTTCGATTCACCACTAAGAATGAATGATGGGCTACTTATCAGTGCAGTAGGGTCATTATGACCTGAGGGGCAAGGTGATGGTAGCAAGACTACGTTATCAGTGCAGTAGGGTCATTATGACCTGAGGGGCAAGGTGATGCGTAGTAAGACTTTGAGCCAGTGCAGTGGGGTTCTTGTGACTCCATGGGGCAGAGTGGACATAGTAAGGATTAGTAAGGCTATGAGCCAGTGCAGTGGGGTTCTTGTGACTCCATGGGGGCAAAGTGGACATAGCAAAGGATTTGTGGCTACGTTATCAGTGCAGTGAAGCCATTTATGACTTCATGGGGCAAAGTGATCGTAGCAAGGAATGTTGGGTGGTCAAAGTGGTGAACATCGTATTCTTTATGCACTGAGTGAGAGATGTGAGGATGGATGCCATGCTTGATTGTTTGCCATCATTATGACATGCACACCTCCCCCACCTCCGTATCTTTACACTGTTTGATATGGTACCTTAGAGTGTCGTACAGTATGCAGTGCTAACTCTTTGGTTGCAGGTCCAGGTTCAGGTATGTTTTAGTCTACCTGTTATTGTTCACTTTAGATGCTTATCGCTCATACCAGGCTTTATGTCTGACCCAGAGTTTTATGTCTCCTCTTATTACTCTAGGTGCTCACACGAGCAGACTAGAGACAGGTTAGCTGGTGATGCGCGAGTAGCTGATTCGGAGGCGGGCAGGAGGCTTCCACGTATGATATATATATACACATTCTCCCTGTGTCGTTGGTGGTCGCTACTTGGGCATTAGTAGTGTACCTCATTTATCTTACTTTTGCTTTGAGACAGTTTGAAAGTTGTAATAAGCTGTATTTTGGATTTCCGCTGCTATGATGTCTAGTTCTGATTTTCAGCTTATGCACTGTCTCTCCTGTTTTATGTCAAGTATGTTATTATTATATTTTGTTCTATGCGCTGTGAGACATTCTACAGGTTCTTTGTATGTTCATTTCCTTCTTCCTTTTCCTTATCACGACCCGTTCCATGCTAACTGGACATGTGTACAGTGTACTTTTGGAGTAAATGTCGGTTGGTGCGGGGCGGGCCCTCACATTTTGGTTAAGCCTAAATTCATAGCAGAGGAGAATAGTGCACAGAAATAAAAAAAGAATAGAAAACATCATGTTTACAAAAAAAAGATTAGAGAAACGGTACTAATTTAGTTTGAGAGAAAAACGTTCTTAAAACAATTATCGAATCAAAAACCACCTCCAAAGCTTCAATGCAGAATCTCCAGGTTCATATTGCATAACTTTCAAAGCTGCAAAATTATAGCACTTCAAAAGCAAATATAGTGAAACAAAAACCAACTTCACTTCCCCATAAAAAAAATATTACTTAGTGCGTCCTTGTGTAACAATCGCACGGTTCACAGTAGGAATAGTCTTTATCTTTAGTTGGCATACAAGAGTAACCAATATTAACTGAGCAACCACACATCAGGTCAACGTTTATTTTGCTTATGGCCGAATGAAACTGTCAACAATCATTATGCCTTCCATTACACCTATTTTTTGTTTAATGCTCATTTAAATGTCCTTAAACCAGAGCATTACAACCCCTCAATGGACCTTGGTAATGTATATTTCAACATCAAGCTCCAAATCCGATTCAGTATTTTTAACAAACACTTCATCTGCATGTGTGGAAAACCCTAAGTAACCAGCTACATCGTAAAAATATTTATATTCACTGCATTTGGCACATTTTTTTACCTGCACTGAACTATAAATAAGAGGACGATACAACATCAAAAAGAAAATTTGAAAATCAAACAAATAAAAACTAAGGAATGAAATTTTAGAGGAGAGTCACTTATCCTTGGCATGGAGACCGAGTTGCCGTAAACAAAACTAGTTTTAGCATCACTTTTTTTATGGTTGAAGCTGGGTTTGCTAAAACTTCTGTGCGATATTTTTGGTTGCTGAGAATGGTGCCTAGTTTGAGATTTGTGATCTGCAGAGTTCTGAGTTTGGGAGGGGTTGCGTGAGTCTGGGAGGAGGAAAAGGAAAGCTGATGCCAGACATGAGTTTTGAGCATGGAAGAATTTCCGGTCACGAGATGTGGATTTGTAGATTTTTGAGCTTGGGTTTGGAGACGATAATATTTGGCACATTCCGCCAAAAATTTCATTAGATGCCGCCATTATTTTGTTAGATGCTGCCATATCTTTAGTAACCAAATTATGTGTTCATCTGTTTTTTCAGAAAACGAATTAGAAATTGGAATTAAGAAGTGAAATTTTATATTAATAATAATATGAATTTTTTAGATTTCTTAAAAAGCATCATATATTACATTTTAATTATTTTTTGTTACTTTTTAACTACAATATAATGGTAATTGTCGAAAGTTAATTATTATGTATATATTAACAATTATTAGATATCAAACATTTAATAGTTGTTACTTTTAATATTCAATACAAATTATCAAAAACTAATCACTATTTTTTAATTATTGATTATTAAGTATTTATTATAAGTAATTGATAATTATTTATTTTTTAAATAGAAATTGTTAATTATAATAATTAATTATTAGATATTTAATATTAAATTCTAAGTACTAAAAGTTAATTACTAATTACTTATAGACTGTAATACTTCTGTTAATTTATTAACGAATATAAATTATAAATTATAAATATGATTAATAGTTAAATATTAAATGCCACTTTTCTTAATACTTATTACATATCATTTTATTATTAATTATTATTAATTAAATATTAATATCATTAATATTTAGTTAATAAATATTATAATTAAAATTAGAATATATTTAATTGTACTTTATCTTAGTCAGAATTTATATAAAATTTGAATATGAAGTATTATGCAATTTAAATTAAACTATTAAATGAACTTTTTCAATATTTTAAAATTTGGAAATTTTGGTTATTTCGTGTCAAACAATAATTGGTTTTATAAACTTTATGATTTATTTCAAATTTATTCAAGATGATTACAAATTTTAAATTTTTTCGAAATATAAAATATAATTATCAACTATAATTATAAAATATAAATATCAACTATAATTATTAAAGAAAAATATTTAAAATTAATTATTGAACACTAAATATAATTTCATAAGTATTAAATTTTAATATTAATTATTAAATAATTATTATAATAAATTGATATTTTCATCTCTTGCAAATCCGTTGGAATTCTGCTGCAAAATAGCTTCTATAAATATTCGTCGGTATTCTGCCTGAATTTGCGGTAGAAAATAGCGGCATAAATTTTCTGTCCGTAATTTGACGCAATTTGCAACAAATTAGTGAGGGATGACAAAAGACGATGGTAATAAATAAAAGGAAAAAAGTTGAAAAAACAAAAAACTATCCCTTGCAGATCACACGGAAATTAGCGATGGAAATTTCTGCTTCTAAATATTTGACGCTAAATCAGTGTTTTCTTGTAGTGCAGGGATTAATAGGTTGGAGGGATCCAACTGGATTCCTCACCAGTAGTCATATTATAATATATGTTAAAAATATGAATTTGTGATGCAGGGATTGACAGGTTAGAGGAATTAAACAAGATTCCTCGTTGATATTGATAATGTTTATCAATATGATTTGTTGTGTTCATTTGGACATGAAATTAGTTAATTTTTCACGGTTTAATACTTTAGTAGATATTTACCTCTTTAGTATGGTCGATAAAAGAAAAGATTTTGGAATCAATGTTAAATCAATTCCAGACGTTTTCAAGGTTATTTTTTTATATAAGGATTTGAAATACGATGTTTATTTTAAAATATTAACATCATAGTTTATTTACGTTTTTATAACTATTTAAATTACTTTAAATTAATGGAATTTCTAAGATATTGATAAATAAATGTTTAAGCGTATAAATTAAATGAGAATGTTAAAATTATTGCGAAGAAGGGATTAAGCGGTGTAAATGGAATCTTAAAAGATTATAAATGTCAAAATGGACTAGTGGAATTGGAAGTGTAGGCAATTAATTTAAAAGAATTGAAAAGTGATTTTTCATAACCAATGAACGTTTTTTTGCAAAAGTTGATTATAAATATATGAAATGTGATTAAATTGATTTTTCGTGAATGAGACTAGCGGATAAAGGGAATAGAAAATAGAATATGAACATTTGACGTATATTTGGAATTGAGACAAATATCTAATAAATGGGATTTTAAGGCAAGATTTGACGAAAGGGAGTTATGAATGGAAATACTTATAAACTGAGTTATATAAAGGAAGTTGTAAAAGGAATTTATATTTGCAAATAGAAAGGAATTTATAAATGAATGGTTAAGGAATTTATAAATGAAAGGAAGGAATTTTGTAAATGAAAAGTTAATGATTTTGTAAATGAAAGGTGAACGGTTTTTGAAATGGGATCCGTAACATTTATTTTGCAAACGTTAAACTATTTAGTTAATTTTATGAAATGGTATTTAAAATAGATTGGAAATGATTTGTGCGATTATAAAGGAATATAATCGTTTTGAAAATGGTAAAAAAGAAGATGCTGTGTTATTCTAAGAAATTGGAACTTGTTGTGCGTTGGTTGAGTTGAAATAACTTTCGAGGTGTCAATCAGATGTTATTTTTAGTCTTCGGGGTTGATAATGAGAGATTTATTAATTTACCAATTTACAATGAGGATTCAATGAGTAAAAATGGAATGATAGTTGAATATTCTTATATTAAATAAGGAAGGGAAATGTTTTCCAAATTAGAAGTTTAAATAATTAATTAACGGTTAGTTATTTAAAGAGGCTAAATGATGCTAGGTACCGAATCAAAAAATTTATTTTATTTTTTTGGATGAATGGTTGTTTATTTGATAGTTAAATAAATGACTATCAAATCTAGCCTATACGATTGTTAGTACGGAAAAAGTTGGATCGAATTTATATTCGAAAACCATTCCGAATTAGCAAATACGTGGAATATGCTGAGTGAAGATGGAGCAGTTGAAGACCATTGATCTTCATGAGCAGAAGAACTACTTGTTGAATTTCTTTGGTTAGCTCCTAGAGATATTCCAGGAGTGATCCAGTCGTGATTGGAATCTACGGATTGCAAGGACTACTTGCTACTAATCCATAGGGTGATATCTAGGATGTGGCATTAGGGTGCCTTCGGTTTGTCCAGTCCCAGGACAACTTGTATGGATGGATGTTTGACAGTGTATTTCCAAAAGGATCACGTACGTTGATTTCTTCAAACATACCATAGTTGGTGGCGGAGAAGGGCACTTCTCTTAGCTTAACAACTAGAGTATTTTTGTAGAAGTCAATTAGTGATTTTCTGGCAGATCTGACGATGTGACATTCAAAGTGAATAGTGGCTAGATATTCTGAAAAGATAATTATAACCTCAAGCCTCATCAACCGGGAAATGGTATAAAATCGGGTAGGTCGCATGGCTAAGTGGGTCGCTCCCAATTAAGGTATATTGTCACCATCTAGAGAAATTTCTATTTGTTCTTCTTTCGCTTCTGTATCTCCCGGGAATGGTTATGTTGGATCCAACCGTAGGTGACAATATATTCAGAACATTCAAGTGAAGTGAATGGATGGTCATGTTTAGCCAACGTTGCAAGATGTTCTTGTTGAATCCTAGTGTATTTTCTTTAAAGGTACACTGTCGGAAGGTGGTCCCATACCTTGCCATAGTTGGAAATCCATTCTCCAATAAGTGCCCGCGGTTTTGATTATATACTATGTATGTGGAGCATGAGATGCAAGCGTTCTGCTAGATTGTTATTTACTTGATTTAGACACTATTATAATATAAAAAAAGTATTGATTTTAAAATTGTTTTGGGTTATCGTAAGGTAAAAACCATCCATATTTATGGGTGGATTGGTCTTACGATTATCCTTTTCTTTCGGAAAGATTAGACTTTAAAATCAAGTTGGATGATGCCTATAAACTTAGTAAGTTTTCTCATGCTGGTTCACCGGATTGATCCTGGCGTTTGTAATGCTTGGATATGGCCAAGTTTTATAGGTTCAGGTTATCGGATACTGTGAAGAGACGAGGTGGAAGAGTTCAGACGTATGATATTATATAGTTGTTATTCCGTTATGTGATTGTATATAAGGACGGGTTGTTATAACTTTCCAAATTAACTGATGTACTCTGATGATTATAATTATTTTCAAGCTCCTGATAGATATTTAATTCTATATTATATTTTGTTTCGCTGCTTTGTGAGACTCTGTGTTGTGTTGGTTCTTTTTATTCTATTCTAAACTTTCTTTCTCTCTTAACTCACCTTCCAATTTCTTTCTATTAACCATCTGGTGTTTTCGATACTTGAGTTTTGGCAAGTAAAACAGGTTTATGTATTATTGTCGAAATTCGAGTATCGAAATGTTACCGGGTCGTTACAGTGGTACCAGAGCATACAGTTTGTAATAATCTTGGCTCTATGGCATAACTCGATAGAGATTGGGTAAGTAACACCCTAGATTGAGTGTATACATATGAGAGCGTGTATTTGTAGATTCTAAATACAAATGTTTTGTATTGTTTTATTTAATCGGTTCAAATTTGTACTGACAGTGTACACAATATTGTTTTGTAAAGAGGGTAAATGAAATAATTTTACCCAAATTATATTTTTGTATAGAAAGGAAATAAATTTATCAAATTATTGAGATATTGGTGTGTTTGATGTGTTTGATTATTTTGAATAAAATTCAAATTGGATTATGAATTGGAATGGTTTAATATAATCAGAACAAATTTTGTATATAGAATTTATGGATCAGAATTTTAATATGTGATTAAATAAATCAGAATTTGGTTAGAAAATCAATTTAGTAATTGGATTTGGAATTAACTTAGTTAAGTGGAGTTAAGAATGATATTGAAATTAAATAAAACAGAATTAGGATTTGGAAATTAAATGGACAATAATTAAATAGAAATCAATAAGATATTAACTGACAGTTGTTCAAATATGTTAAACCAACGTAAATATTAATATTAAATGTAAATTCAATTGATTTGGTTGTGTTGATTGTGAATTGTTTATTATTGGATGATAGATTGTTTGAATAGAAAAAAATCAACAATTTAATGGAAATGAATGAATTATAAACTAAAGAAAATAAATTAAAGTATAATAAATTGGAATTGAATCGCATATGAATTGAAATTAATGGTTTAACCCTGTAATTGCAAAAGAATAATACTACCAATTTTATTTTGGAAATTTGTGTAGTTATAGTTGTTAATCAATGAAGTATTATTTAAATTTTCATGTAATTGTTACTTACATGATAATTTGAGTTAAGTACAGGTGCTAAAAGGCTATGAGGATTGATTTTGGTTGCGTATACTACACGTAAGTTGAGAAATAGCACTCGTAAAAGGCACGCTTACGCGAAAATATAAATTTTGGTTTTTGGTTTTTGTATTCCGACCGTGTGGGTCAATATATATATAATATTTGTTCCTGCGATATCGTAGAAGTCCCTCCGTCAGGGGAGACTCCGCCGAATTTTTCTGGGAATTTAAGGAAAAATTTCGATATTTTTGGAAAACTTTATTAACAACAATGAATTGGTTTTCAATTTAAATTAAATTGAATTTTTGGAAAGTGAATGGTTTTGTAGCAATTTTTCTCTTTAGTAATTTCAGGGATGAAATTCTTTTAAGGGGGAAAGAATGTAATGACCCAGATTTTTCGGACATTTGAATTTGAATATTTAAATCTATTTTAAATATTATATTTGGAATATTAATGGATTTTAATATTGAATTCGTTTATAAAATGAAGTTTAAACGTTAAATTTATATTTAATTTAAAAAGAGCCCGTAACGTCGTGCTAGTTCGTAATATTGAGTTTTGGACTTCAATTAAATATATAGGATCTGATATGAGTCAAAATTCTGTGAAACAAGAAACATTTGAATCTAGTTGATTATAATTTTATAATGAAAGAGAAAATTCGAGATTTCATGTTATAGATTGTTAGTTATGTCCAATTCAAAATTTTGAGTAGTGGCTATGGAAATCATTTATAAATGATAATGTTTATTTAGTAAATTTAAAAAGGATTTTTTATATAATTTGGATATCGTTTAACTCGGAATGTTGATATTGAGTTGTATAATCCATATTTGTTTATATTTGAAGCTATATATATTCTATTTGGATATTTACGATAACAATAATTTATTATTATTTAGTTGAATTAATTTTGAATTTAATAATATTAATATAAGCCATAAAATGGCCATTTTACAAGCGGGCTCGGTTTTCAATGAAATTAGTTTCATAAGAATCGTAACGTTAAACTATTTTACGAAACCAAATTTCTTGGCAAACTGATGTCATATGTGACAACGATAGCCTTAAATGCTCAATTGTTTTCTATAGCGCATAATTAATTCAAATAGATGATTATTTGGGTATAACTTGAGCCAACGATCAAATTAAGCCACGAAACCAATTCTGTTGGATTCGTATCGACGTTTAGAGTAAGGATACGTAAGTAGTTTGTTATTTTTGAACATCGGTATTTCGGTGTCCAAAATAACATCGTTTTGTGTATAAAATAGCGTTCTAGGAAACAGTTTTGGAATGCGCCGAAACTTATGCCGTTGGATTTATATTAGATAGTTATTGTAGGATTTCAATTTTCATATTGATCGTATTTACCATTTGAACGTGAGAGTGGGAAATGCCTCGATTTTTATTTAGTCATTTTATCGATTTAAATTGGAAATTAAGAATAACTGGTATTCTAACGAACTCCGTTTTCAATGAAACTAATTTTATTAAATCCATAATGAATTATTTTTGTAGTATTTCAATTTTCAAGTTAATTGGATTTTATTTGTGATCGTACGCAATTTAAATGCATGTCGACTCACGTTATGAAGTTATAAAGGAATTTTCGCAAACGATCTGGGAATTCGACGAAACCTACTTCATCATGTCTCGAATATCGACTTATGCTAGGATTTCAGTTTTCATTCCAATTGATGGTCGTACGTGGCGGTTTTAACACGGTATTTCATAGTTGAGTTTAATATAATAATATTTTATTTATGTGTGCCCCTATATAAACAGCCCTATTGGTCATAACCCTAATTCCCTTTTCATCGTGGTCAACGTATATCTGCAGCCGCCCTTTAAACTTTCAATGGCTGAACCATTTCGATCTTGTCTTCCAAAAATTGAACAATCCACCCATAAATTCGAAAAAAATCCCAAAAGCAAAATTGTTAAGCTCAGTGAGCTCGACATCTTCAACGGTGATGATCGAAAATGAAGGCTTCTCGTGGCTGGATTTTTTTCTCGAACCAACGGACATTAGAAATGAGGTTGACGATGCACGACAACATCGAGCTGCACTGAGTTTCGGGCGGCAGTCGAGTGGGTGACGGCGCTTCTCTGCGAAGTTTCAGATCTGGGTCAGAAGGCCTGAGACAAGGTGCAACAATGGTGAATTGCGGTTAAGCGTGGTAGTGGGTTTTGGAATAGAAGAATATAGAGAAAGGGGAAAAAAAGAATTTAAGCAGTCGTATATTTTTAATTAACGTAATTAACTTAGGTTTGTGAATAATTAAGGGAATAATTAACTTAATTAAAATCTTATAACTCTAAATATTTTTAACTTGTGATTGCATTACCAGAATGGAACCAAACAAGTTACATTGCAATCATGGCGTTGAGCTCAACATCATGGAACGGTTCTGAACAGAAATAGAGACAACAGGAATTTACAGTGAAATTAAACGACTTTTAATTTAACTATAACCAAACCGTTTCAACGATAAATCAAATCAAGGTGAGTAAAACTCACTCAGTTCATCCCACTAATATTTTATTTGTATGCTTTGGTTGGTGATTGTTGTATGTGTGTATTAATTATATATTCATATATTGATTGAACCGATGATTTGTTGTGTTCATTTGGACGTGAAATTAGTTAATTTTTCACAGTTTAGTACTATAGTAGATATTTTAAATCGATTTCAGACGTTTTCAAAGTTATTTTTTATATAAGGATTTAAAATACGATGTTTATTTTAAAAATAATAACGTCATAGTTTATTTACATTTTTATAACTACTTAAATTATTTTAAACTAATGGAATTTCCAAGATATTAATAAATAAATGTTTCAGCGGTATAAATTAAGTGGGAATGTTAAAATGATTGCGAAGAAGGGATTAAGCGGTGTAAATAAAATCTTAAAATATTTTAAAATATTGTAATGGACTAATGGAATTGGAAGTGTAGTGGAATTAATTTAAAAGAATTGAAATGTGAATTTTCATAACAAATGAACGTTTTTTTACATACATTGATTATAAATATATGAAATGTGACTAAATGGATTTTTCGTGAATGAGATTAGCGAATAAAAGGAATGGAAAATAGAGTATGAACATTTGGTGTATAATTGGAATTGAGACAAATATCTAATAAATGGGATTTTAAGGCAAGATTTGACGAAAGGGAGTTATAAATGGAAATACTTATAAACTGAGTTATATGAAGGAAGTTGTAAAAGGAATTTATATTTGCAAATAGAAAGGAATTTATAAATGAATGGTTAAGGAATTTAAAAATGAAAGGAAGGAATATTATAAATGAAAATTTAACAATTTTATAAATGAAAGGTGAACGGTTTTTGAGTTAGATCTATAACATTTATTTTACAGAGGTTAAGTTAAACTATTTAGTTAATTTTATGAAATAGTATTTAAAATAGAATTGGAAATGATTTGTGAGATTATAAAGGAATATAATCGTTTTTGAAATGGTAAAAAAGAAGGTGATGTGTTTTTCTAAGAAACTAGAACTTATTGTACGTTGGTTGAGTTGAGTAACTTTCGAGGTGTCAATCTGATGTTGGTTTCGGCATTTGGGGTTGATACTGAGAGATTTATTCACTTGCCAATTTACAATGAGGAGCCAATGAGTAGAAGTGGAATGATAGTTGAATATTCCTATATTAAATAAGAAAGGGAAATGTTTTCCAAATTAGAAGTTTTAATAATTAATTAACGGCTAATTATTTAAAGAGGCTAAATGATGTTGGATACCGAATACATAAATTTATTTTATTTTTATGGATGAATGGTTGTTTATTGGGTACGAAAAGACCGGAATCGAATTTATATTCAAAAACCATTCTAAATCAGTAAATACATGAAAGATAATGAGTGAAGATGGAGCAGTTGAAGACCGTTGATCTTCATGAGCGGAAGAACTACTTGTTGAATTTCTCTGGTTAGCTCCTAGAAATATTTCGGTAGTGATCCAGTCATGATTGGAATCTACGGTTTGCAAGGACTACTTGCCACTAATCCATAGGGTGATATCTAGGATGTGGCATTAGGGTGCCTTCGGTTTGTCTAGTCCCAGGACAACTTGTATGGACGGATGTATGACAACGTATTTCCAAAAGGATCACCTACGTTGATTTCTTAAAACGTACCATAGTTGCTGGCGGAGAAGGGCACTTCTCTTAGCTTAACAACTAGAGTATTTTTGTGGAAGTTAATTAGTGATTTTCTGGCAGATCTGACGATGTGACATTCAAAGTGAATGGTGGACAAATATTCTGAAAAGATAATTATAACCTCAAGCCTCATCAATCGGGAAATGGTATAAAATAGGGTAGGTCGCATGGCTGAGTGGGTCGCTCCCAACTTAGGTATATTGTCACCATCTAGAGAAATTTCTATTTGTTCTTCTTCCGCTTCTGTATCTCCCGGGAACGGTTATGTTGGATTCAACTGTAGGTGACAATATGTTCATAACATTCAAGCGAAGGGAATGGACGGTCATGTTTAGCTAGGGTTGCAAGATGTTATTGTTGAATCCTAATGTATTTTCTTTAGAGATACACTGTCGGATTGTGGTCCCATACCTTGCTATAGTTGGAAATCCATTCTCCAATAAGTTCCCGCGGTTTTGATTGTATACTATGTATTTAGAGCGTGAGATGCAAGCGTTCTGCTAGATTGCTATTTACTTGATTTAGACACTATTATAATATCAGAAAAGTATTGATTTTAAAAAAAAATTGGGTTATCGTAAGGTAAAAACCGTCAGTATTTTTGTGTGGATCGGTCTTATGATTATTCTTTTCTTTCAAAAAGATTTTGGCTTTAAAATCAAGTTGGATGATACCTATAAACTTAGCGAGTTTTCTCACGCTGGTTCACTAGTATTTTCAAGCTCTCAATAAAGATTTAATTCTATATTATATTTTGTTTCGCTGCAATGTGAGACTCTGTGTTGTGTTAGTTTTTCTTATTCTTCTATTCTAAAATTTCTTTCTCTCTTGACTCACCTTCTAATTTCTTTCTATTAACTATCTGGTGTTTGCGATACTTGAATTTTACCAAGTAATACGACTTTATGTATTATTGTCGAAATTCAGGAGTCAAATTCCTACCTGGTCGTTACAAGTTACATATGGGTAATGATGAAGTTGTAAGTATTTCACATGTTGGTAGTGGTTGTATAAAAGGTAAAAGGCAACTATACTTAAATAATTTTCTAAGAATACCTAACATAAAAAAGAATTTAATAAGTGTATCTCAATTCTCCAACGACAACATTGTGTACTTTGAGTTTCACCCAAAGTTTTGTCTTGTAAAAGACTTATAAATAAAACCACATTGTTATAAGGTAATTTGCACGATGGATTATACAAGTTCAACAATATCAAGTCCAAGAATTTTTCTAATTAAGCAATCTGGTGTAGTAATGCATGTAGTGACAGTGTTAACACTGATAGAAGTCATCATGTTGACAGTGAGACTTGTGTAAACATTTGTAATGAATGCACTAATAGTGGAAGTGCTGTCAATAAAATATGTAGTACTATTAATTTAGTCAATATTAGAAATGATCATGGCAGTAATATCGGTGTCAATGATGATTATGATAAGGACACTTTTGAATCTTGGCACTGCAGATTGGGACACCACAGTATCAAAATTGTGAATTTTTTTTTGCAAGATAACAATATTAATTGTAAAAATTTACTTGCATCACACACACTGCCAGCTTGGAAAAAGCCACAAATTGACTTTGGGCAATTGTGAAACTAGATATAGCAAGCCTTTTGAACTTGTTGCTGCGGATTTATAGGTCTAACACCATTGAACTCCACTCAAAATCACAAGTACTTCCTTTGTAGATGTTCATACTAGATATACTTGGATTTACTTTCTCAAAGCCAAATCATATGCCTATGATACTGTAATACATTTCATCACTTTTATTGAGAAGCAAACGAACTGTAATATTAAAAGAATTCAAACTAACAGAGGGGGTTAATTCAGATCTCTTAAGAAATATTTTCATGAAGAAGGCATTTTACATCGAACAACATGCCTACGTACCTCTGAGCAAAACGGTCTCATGGAGAGAAAACGTAGATACATTATAGATACTGGTCTTACCCTTCTTTTACAATCATATTTACCAATGAAATATTGGTATGAAGTTTTTAGTACTTTTTCTGATAATAAGCTTCCTACCAAAATTTTGAATTACAATAGTCCTCATGAAATGTTATACAATATCAAACCTAACTATAGAAGTTTGAAAAGTTTTGGATGTCTATATTTCGCCTACCATAGGCCATATAACAAGCATACGCTTAGACTAAGATCTAGCCTTTGCACCTTTTTGGGATATGCAAACAACCAAAAAGGGTACAAGTGCTTGGATAAGAAAAGCGAATTGTTTACATCTTTCGTTTTGTAGAAAAGGACAACAATGGAAAAGCAAAAATGAAAACTGCAGTATTGAAACACCCATCATACCTATTCTGATTGAGTGGGTTAAAAAATTGGAGTGAAGGCATGTCAAAGTCAGTCTGATAATAAACATCCAACCATCTCTACAAATAAATTAGAGTACAATTCAAGAAACTATAATACTCATATGCCATTGCATCAAGTGATGCTAACCAAGTTATTGAAAATAGTGAGGGTGAATCCACCAATAATTACACTTGAATGATCATGGAGAGGATCAACACCAGAATGAAACTAATGCTGGTCATCACATGATCACAAGAGGAAAAAGTGGAATATTTAACCCAAGTTATACACTGTATCAGTCAACAAAAGAGAGCCTAATTCATATGAAGATGAAGATGCAGTTGAAGACAACAAATGGAAAGAGGCTATGGACGTAGAAATGAATACACTAACAAAAATAAGTCCTGGACCATTGTAAAAGCTCCAAAGCACAAGAACATTATTGAAGGCAAATGGGCATACAAGATTAAGAGAAAAGAAGATGGTAGTACTGGAAAATATAAAGTGAGACTCGTAGCAAAAGGATACTCCTAGTGGTTTGGTTTTGATTTTAAAACATTCTCACAAGTGGTTAAATCCATGACCATTCGAAATTATACAGGCCATAGCTATGTACAAACAATGGAGAATAAGGAAACTTGATGTTAACAATGCTTTTCTAAATGGTGAGCTAGAAGAAGAGGTTTATATGCAACAACCAAAAGGGTATAGTACTGATGATGCATATGATGTATGTAGACTACACAAGGCAATTTATGGATTAAAGCAGGCATCTAGAGCCTGGTATGAAAAACTCAAGTATACTCTAATTAAATTAAACTTGATGCCACTAAGTCAGATACTTGTCTATGTATCAGAAGTAATGAACATGCTACTATCTACATTTTGGTGTGCGTTGATGACATATTAATCACCGGGTGCAGCAATGAAGAAATAAACAAAGTGGTAAACTATCTAGATCAAGCATTTGCCATTAAAGATCTTGGTATGTTAGATTATTTTTTTGGGAATTAACATAAAAAGAAGAATATCCTAAGGACAAATATTTTTATCCCAGAGACATTTCATTGTAGAAATACAGGCAAGACCAAAAATGGAAGAAGCTAAGGCCTTACCTACTCCAACACAAGTGATCTTAGATTGTCGAAGCACAAAGGGGAACCTATTGAAAATGTCAAGCAATATAGTAGTATAGTAGGTGCTCTATAGTATGTCATAGCCACTTGACCAGACATATGTTTTAGTATTAATAGATATGCCAATTTATGCAAAGCCCACTTACTGATCATTTGAAAGCCGTGAAACGTAGATTACGATACTTAAAGGGTATCATTAATCATAGCTTAACTATAAGATCTAGCAGTAACTTAAATTTAAATGCTTACAGTGATGTTGACTGTGCTAATGCAACAACCCGAATTTTTGGTAATGAATATTTAATTAATTTAAATATTTAAAACGATTAATTTTAAGAATTAATTACTTGAATTAAATTTAAAATGGGAATATGGTTATAAATTGACTTGAAATTTAAGAAATTATTGTCGATGAATAGAGTGTTTTGTAATCGATTGATTATTTATTCGACTTTACTAACACATGTAAATAGCCAATTTTTAACGACCTTGGATTTTGACAAAAATAATTGTATAAAATCCGTAATGTTTAATTATTGATAGATTTTAAGTTTTGTATCAGTCGGTGTTTTTTTGTGATCGTGCGCGATATAAACACATATCAATTAACAATTTAATATTAAAAATAGTGTTGTTTTTGCACACAGTCTCGAAATTCGACGAAACCAGTTTCATAGGATCTGGAATAATAAATCATTGTAAGATTTCAAATTTTGGAGCAATCGGGTTCGGTACGTGATTGTAAGAGCTATAAACATTCATTGTAAAATATGTATCAATATAATATTATTAAATTTGGCTATAAATACCCTTCGACCCCCGCTAAAAATTAGACAACTCATCATCTTTCTCTCTCTCTCTTCTTTCTTATGTTATGTCGTGGGTTTCCTTTTGTAATCACAAAAAAAAGTATGTTTTGAAAATCCGGGAAAGGCTGAAATAAAATCATAAAAATAAAAAGGTGAGTTCTTTGGGTTTGTTTAGCTGAGATCTTCATGATGCTCGAATCTAGGAGCTTGTGATGGCTTTTCTAGTAGTAGGCGTAACCTATAGTAAGGCACTTGAGGCTAGGGTTGGGATTGGGTGAGCAATAGGAAGATTGATCTGCGAATTAGAGGCTAGAATAGAGTTTGTAGCAAAGAGGAGCATCTTGTGTGAATTTTTGAGGGTTATTAGTGAAATAAAGTTTCACAACCTGTGTTGATTTTGTGGAGGAAGAGGTGGTGTCGTCTTTTGAGGTTGGGGTGCGAGTTAGGATTAAAGGGGGGTAGGGAGGTATAGTTCGGGAAGGAGATCAAAATGGTGTTGGTTGTGTTCAATTTCACGGAGTAGGGAGGTCGTGAGAGAGGAGAGAGGGTAGTACAATCGTGGTTTATACAAGAGCGGTATTCTCTGTGTTTGAAAATGACAAGATGAAGGAGGCAACACGTGTTCTAGGGGTGAGGTATTCAAATTAATTTAGTTATCAAGTTAAGTTAATGACTGTTTAATTCAACTCAAACTTATAAACGTTGTATATTATTCATTTTAGGTTGAAATCAAATGCTGTCAGTTGCGTTAGGTTCGTATTAACAAACGCTACGCATATGAATTGGTTTGGGTTCATTTGGAACAATTTAGAATTTTGACTAATTTTAAACGCTCGTTTATAATTAGATTAAACGACGTGAAATCATCGAATCGAATTAGATGGTGAATTTATTCTCATGCTTTCTGAAATACTTGGAATGTTGTTATTTTATATAAAAATATTTAATGTTGTTGGTATATAAAATGTGTTTGGTTATTTGAATGATTTATTATTTTGTTGGTAGTTTTTGATAGATATAATTCTCGTTTGTGAATGGATGAACCTTTGACACTATGTGTTGTGAGTGGAAGATTCATGTTAAATGAATTAGATTAGATTACCTATTTCAAAGAATATATAGATTGATATATATGTTGTGATGCAGAAGGACAAGTTGGAGGGATCCAACAGGATTGTTTAATGTTTTGGATGTTACTTGGTTTCATATTTTGACAATATGATCTGTCTATTATAAGTAACATTGAAAGTCTAATTGTATGATGATTGTTGAAATTAAATTCGACATTTGACTTGTTATTAATTAACAAACAATATTAGTTAAGTGATTGCCAGAAGTTGGCCAAAAATCCATCCTTTTAAGACGTTGATTCACCTTCAGGCGAATTGAATAGGTTGAAGTTATAAGATTTGATTTTTTAAAACAAAAGAAAGGTTTTGGATTTATTTTATATAGGTTATATAAAGTAATGGTTTTATAAATAGATCAATATTTATAGTTGGATTTTATGTTTGGAATTATAAAATGTTTTGTAAAGTGAAATCCTGTTTTATAAATAAGTTTTATAATTGGAGATTTCGAGTGGTAAAACTTTAATAAGATTTATAATGAATTTTTATAATGTTAAAAAACCCTTTTTATAATTAATTAAGTTTTTATGTGATTTTCAGTTGTTTTGAACAAGTTAATAAATAGTTTTATTGAACTTGTAAAATGACGCCGAATTGATATAGGATTTCAGAGTTGAAATTTATGAAAAGTTGGATATTCTTTAAAAGCTTTTAAATGATTTAAATTGATTTTAAGCGAAGTTGTGAAGTGATTTGTTTTAAAAATTAAACTCGGATCTATAAGATCTGAAGTCTATAAAGAAAGAGAAATCGTGTTTGTAATAAAATTTTAAAAGGAGATTTTATAGAGGGTTTTTATAACAAATCCATGTTTTATAAAACAAGTTTATAAAAGAGATTTAATACCAACGTGATGGTTTAAATGACGGTTTGCTTAATAATTGAATTAAGTAAAAGAAATTGTATTGAAATTAGATTTTCAAATATAGAAACTGATTTTCAAACCTTATTCGAATTGAATAATAAATGGAACTTATTGTGATATTTAATGAATGTCAGGTTTTGCGTTAACAAACTTCTATTTATCTTGAAGATAGGAATGTTATCGAGTCAAGGCCTGAGAGGTAAATAAAATAATCCAACTTGAACGATTTCATTGTTATCCAAGAGATGATATTGGTTTGGAAACTAAAGAGATGCTGGAAATTAATTTATTACTTCCATAAGAGATGTTATAAACTTTGATTTACAAAGTTTAGAAGTTAAATAAAACCATTTGGGTTTTATAGTAAAATAATGTATCGTATGACATTGTTTGGCCTAGATATGAATTATGACTATACTTATACCATTTGGCTAAGTATATGCAGTATTTTCTAAGTACTGAAAATAGTAGTGTTTTGTAAATACATTTATTCCAAGAGATAAGTGTATGGCTATGGTTTTCAAAATAATGAAAATGAAACATTTGTGAATATACTTATTCTGTTGAGATAAGCATATGGAATCAATTTTTAAGAATCGATGAAATGATTTTATGACTGGTTTAAATTACAGGGTATGTGCTACTGATGTACTTAACTGTACTATTTTGATTTGATAGTTAAAGAACCAACTTTCAATAAATTCCCTTTTAGTTTATAACATATTGGTTTGAGGAACCGAGATTGAAATTGTATCCAAAACGACTTTGAACTGACTGTGCGTTCAAACTGGAATTTGCAAGTATGTATTTATACAAACACAAAGTATTAGGAGTGCAAGGGTTACATGCTATTAATCCTATGGATGTAGTAGAAGTAATGATTTGCTTTGTTTAGTTCTTGAACGACTTGTATGGATGAATTTCATCAGTGTATTGCCAGTGAAGGGCGATGAACATTCAAAGATGGAAATATGCCTTGTGTAAAAAGGTAAAAAATGTAGTCCTTAGCCTCATCATCAGGGAATAGGGGAGATACAATAGGGTTATATGGGTCGCACCCATTAGGTTATTTTTATATTGGCCAACTTTTTGGCAAAAGTTGTCGCGGTTCAACAGATCGAAGCCAATTGCCAAGAAGCTCACTTTTCTGCATCGGTCGATCAACCTATATAACGACATGTACTTCAGAAAGTACAGAAAAGTTGGCCCGAGCTAGCTTCCTTCGAGCAATGGCATCTCATACCCCGGCACAATTGCTCTCCCAGACCGACCAAGTCAAGTACGTCCTTAAAGTTTGGATCTACTAGATATCTCTGGATCTATATGGAAATATTCAGCTGAGTCATTCAATACTCGGCCTGATTCTCAAGGCAGTAAAGGTGGTTAACCACTTCCGGACAAAGCTCTACTTTTGATACACCTCACCTCAAGTGCCACGTAAGCCACAATTTTCGAGGATACTACTCATCAACAGTGGATTGGGTCCCACCACCGCAACTACTTCCAATGATTGAGCCTCACGTGTCCGAGCTTAGCAAAAGAGGCAAGCCACATGGTGGCCCGCTCAACCCATTTCTTCACCTATAAATACTTCCATGCTCAAAATGGAAAGGGACCGTTTTGGAGACTCGATCTTCAGACCTACTTTCGGAGGCTCCATTCTCCACCTAAGACTTCCGATTCTAAGCTCTTCTTATGGCTAACTCCAAAAATAGCGCATTCTTCTTCTTTATTCAAATAGAAAAATTGTTGTACTTGTAATCAAAAGCAAATCAATACATATTAAGTGGACGTAGGCACTATCTTTGCCGAACCACTATAAAATTATTGTGTGTTCCCCGTTTTCTTTACTATATTGCATCTTATAATTGTTATTCGTGTGCTCTTCACACGATTGGGGGTTGACTGTCACTAGTGACCAAATTTTGACGTCAACACTTTGTGCGCCAGGTAGGAGGCACACACCGACATACTCTACGACCTTTAACAAGTTCCGACCAATGCGAACAAGAGGATGAAAGTTGCAACATCTTCCTGTCTCATGAATGCTGATGCAGCCGAGATAAGTGCTACAGAAGCAAGTCATGAAGCTTCCTCTCATGAAGACGTGTCCTGGTATGTTACCTGGAACGACATGGATAAGATTATGGTCGAGTTCAGAGGCCAGATGACATCTCGGGGTGAACTCCTTGAACGACAACAATAGTTGATGGATCACCTTCTCGCTTAGATGAAAAAGGGATTTAACACTTCAACATCAATTCCTCCACCAGGCGAAGCTGGGGCAATAACCAATCTTCGGTCTGCACAAATGCAAGCCGCAGATCAGATCACTCCTTTGTTTCCTCCTGGCTTGGCTCCACCTCCCGACCAATCACAGCCAGGAGTATCACTTTCAGCAACTAGCGCAACCGCAACTGCAGATTCACAGGAGGCCTGCGATCAAGATATAAGTCATTCGACCATTTACCTCCACTTCGGGGACCAGCTTGACCCCCCGAACCAATCGAGCAACCGCTATGTCAATCAGGATCATTGCCATTCTCATTACAACCCAACATCTTACAACAGACTCGTCTTATGCCGCCTCTCCTTCAACCAAGAGCTGGTGGAGTCTTCCCTTCAAACCAGGGAGACCACTATAACATACCGGTTCTTTCCATGGTGGACGAAAACACTACCATAAACCCTTCTAACATCGCTTCGGGCGGAGGCACCAGGGAGCCCCAAACATCACATGCTATGCTGGATCAGCCCGGACCTTCCATCGCGGTAATGGCTCGAACCAATTCTCATCCTGTTTAAGAGGCACTCGTCTGTCTAGAACCAGTAGCTGCGATGGACCCTCGCCCTCACCTTCACTCAACTTTCGGAGACCGAGCCCAACCAACGGCCACCCTTCCAAGCATGCTTTCGTTGGACCCTGGTGCTGGAGCTCTCCCGAATGCAGAGCTGCATTCATGGCAGCGACTCCTCGGAGATGGAAGCCAGCTTACAAGCATTATTCGACGCTTCACCAGAGGCACTTCTTCTCAGCAGGATATAGATAATATCCACCACAGCCCCTTCACCAGGGAAATTAGAAACTCCTGCAATCCTCCAAACATTAAGTTTCCAGCCATTGAACCCTACAATGGTCGGACCGACCCGACCTTCCACCTTATACGATACATGCGCCATATGGAAGTACTCTCTGCATCAACCAATGTTATAGCTAAGTGCTTCCTGCTCTTCCTCACAGATATAGCCGGAATGTAGTTTCGACAGCTAACAAGGGAGTCGATTGGCAGTTGGAACACGTTGGTCACCCGCTTCATCGAGCAGTTCAGAGTTCACATCTCTCGACCAAAATGTATCATGTTCCTGACCTCCATCAAGTAACGTTCGGGAGAGACACTTCGATCTTTCCTCGAGAGATTCAACGTGGCCGTAGCATCAGTCGATTGACTCGAGCCATCGATGGTGCTTATGGCCGCCATCGCAGGTGTCCAGAACCGATCAGAATTCTCAATCTCTTTGACCAGATATCCCCCAAGGATATCTAAGAATTCCATGCAGAGGTCGATTGGCTCGTCCGACAAGAAGACGCCAGCATTGAGATGGAGATCCTCAAGGTCCTTTCCACCAAAGGAGGAGGTCCATCCAACACCAATGGCCAGAATAAAGGAAGAGGAAAGGCCTTAGAAAAAGAATGAATGCAATGTACGACCTTGGAGAGAAAACAAGTACGATCAGTATATCGAGCTCAATTTTTCCCTGCTCGACATCTACTTTAACGTACGAGGAACCCTACCTTTCCCAAAACCTCCTCGAAGAGAGCCGTCCCAGAAAGAGCTCGATTATGGAAAGCACTGCATGTTTCACAACATTGCCGGTCACAGCACCAACGAATGTTGAAACTTATGCGATCTCATCGAGGATAGGGTCAGGCGAGGAGGACTTCCCGAGTACGTCAAGAAAAACACACCAACCATGCCGTCACAATCTTCTGCCCAAGCTCCTCAGGACGGTCCTCAAGCACCTAAAAATGGAAAGGACCCTGAGCCCAGCACTCGCGACATCATCATCAACTAATAAGATTTAAATTTCTTGTTTTCAATGTATTTTTATTTCTTTCAATAAAGTGGATATGTTGATGACACATGTATGAGGTTAGGATTTAGCTCCTAGGCATGCTCTAGAATCAACAATTGTCCTCTTAGAATTTATTTTTGTTTCCTTGTAATAGTTATTTAGCAACGATAAACTTTCTTTTTCAAACATGGATTATGTTTGAATGATTTAAGTTGAGCATGGCTGAAGCTCACCAACCTGAATGTGGTCAGTGCTAAGCCATCGTTCGTGACGTACGATCAAAGCCTGCCACCATAACTAAATCTACTCCTCGAGCCAAGTATGGATTATACTCGCCCCTTCTCTAAGCCGAGTGCACTGTCCACTCGCCATAACTTAATAAAATCATTTATACATGGCCTTGTATGTCTGGTTTCATTGGCCAAGTATGAACAAAATTATATATGCCGAGCATGATTAACACTTGCCATAAGCTGAGTATAGATAAAACTCGCCATCTCTGTAAATCGAGTATGGATAATACATGCCATCTCTGTAAGCCGAGTATGGATAATACTCACCATCTATGTAAGCCGAGTATGAATAATACTCTCGCCATCTCTTTAAGCCGAGTATGGATAATACTTGCCACCTTTCTAAGCCAAGTGCGATTGTTGCTCGCCCATATCTTCAAGCCATGTTAATACTCACCCAATCAGGACCAAAGCCTTCTCTAGATCGAGAATGGCCCACACAGCCTCTACAGGTGTTGAATCTCACAACCAAAGTTAACAATTACTTTCTCGGCCTTAATACGGTCCTCGATGGTTGTCGGTTTTCTGACCTTAATACGATCTACTTCGATCGTCGGTTTTCTGGTCTTAATACAACCACCAGGATCGTTGGATTTCTGGCCTTAATATGGTTTGGCGCAACCATCGCTACTTGCACATTGAACTTCGATATAAGGTTCAGAACATACCTCCTTTACCAAGAAAGATGTATTCTGTGGGGCAAAGTGTTGACCAACTTTTTGGCAAAAGCTGCCGTGGTTCAACGGATCGAAGCCCAATGTGAAGAAGCTCACTTTTAAGCATTGGTCGATCGACCGATAGAACGACCTGTACTTCAGAAAATAGATAAAAGATTTGGCCCGAGTTAGTTTCCTTCGAGCAGAGGCACCTCGTGCCCCGACACAATCGCTCTCCCAGACTGATCGAGTCAAGTATGCCCTTAAAGTTCAGATCGATTAGATATCTCCGGATCTATATGGAAATATTTAGTTGAGTCATTCATTACTTGGCCCGATTCTCAAGGAATTAAAGGTGGTCAACCACTTTCGGACAAAGCTCTACTTTTGATACACCTCACCTCAAGTGCCACGTAAGCCACAATTTTCGAGGATACTATTAAACAACAGTGGGTTGGGTCCCATCGCCGCAACTACTTCCAATGATCGAGCCCCACGTGTCTGAGCTCCGCAAAAGAGACAAACCACGTGGCAGCCCCCTCAGCCCATTTCTTCACCTATAAATACCTCCAAGCTCAAAATGGAAAGGGACTATTTTGGAGACTCGATCTTCAGATCTACTTTCGAAGGCTCTATTCTCCACCTAAGACTTTTGATTCTAAGCTCTTCTTATGGCTAACTCCAAAAATAACCAACTCTTCTTCTTTCTTCAAGTAGAAAAAGTGTTGTACTTGTAATCAAAAGCAAATCAATACATATAAAATGGACGTAGGCACCATCTTTGTCGAACCACTATAAAAAGTCTTGTGTGTTCCCCGTTTTCTTTACTATATTGCATTTTGTGACTGTTATTCGTGTGCTCTTCAAACAATTGGTAGTTAAATGTCACTAGTGACCAACTTTTGATGTCAATAGTTTATCACCAATCTAGAACAGTTGAGCATGTGATTATTTTATGCTTGGTGTAGTTGTTGATCACAACCATGGTGGTGACATGTTCGGTACTACCAAGGTAAGCGGTAGGCTGATTATGTGTTGCCAAAGGTGCAAGATATTCTTGTGACCTCAGTACGCTTATCTAGAAGGTAATGTGATGGGTGGTACCCCCGTGCCTAGTCATTGTAAGGAATTGAAACTCCAATACGAGCCTTTTACAGTTTTAGTTGTATACCTAGTATGCTGGAATTTAATTAATGTAACAATTTCGAATAGATTGATAAGTATTTGTATTTAGACATTATTATAATATCATTGGATTTATAATAAAAGTGTTTTAGTTATCGTAAGGGAAAAGCACGTGTCATGTTTACATGTGGTCGTATCTTACGAGAGTTCTGTTGATGGCAAAAAAATGTCGTAATACCCAAAGATTCTCCGTTACTTAGAGAGTTACGTTTCACGTGGGGAAATAAGTGCAGAAAGTAGTAAATAACACAATAGATTTATAGTGGTTCGGTCCCGCGTGGGGCCTATATCCACATTGAAAGAGTTAACTGATATTTTATTGACAGTAATAATTTACAAGCTTAGAACTATGTCTTGACATCCATCTACAAACATTTCCAAGTATTTTGGAGTCATATTTGTCATATATGAATATTAGGAAAACATCACTTTTATGCTTCTTCTTCCTCAAAGCATGGCTGCCATTAATGAGTTCTTGGAGCTCTCAAGAGATGTCAAATTAGCCAATTTCCAACCACTCTGAAGTGTAAGCTTTGGTGTATTTATAGTGGAGTGGTTAGTGGGGGTAGGTAGGATTTTGGGACCACAACAGTACAATTTCGTATCATTGAAAGGCCGAACCCGGAATTCTGGATCCCTCTTTGTGTGTAATAATGGCCCGTATCCCTTTATAGGGATACAAATTTCGTATCCGAAGGGATAAAAGATTTGTACCCCTTGGGGTACGAGATAGCCTATCCCTAGAGGATACAGTCATCTTGTATCCCATGGTGATACGTGTTTCTCGTATCTCCTAAGAGATATGAGTTCATATCCCTAGGGTATAGTGTTATTGGGGAGAGAGAGGGACTTGAAATTCCCCGATGTTGAGGGAATCGATACTTGGGATCCAAAGGCACCATGTGTTGGAGGGATATGAAGGCGTGGTATGGAGAGGTTCACAATGAGGGGAACCGAGATTCTCTGATTCGAAGATGGGGGGTATGAGGTGTTTCGGTATTGAGGGATCCAAACCATAGGGGTTCGAAGTTCTAGTATATGAGGGGTACGAAACTTGGGGTTCGAGAAACCCTATATGAGGTACATGAAAAAGTGATTAGTGTGAGGTTTTGAGGAGCTGTGAGGTTCCTGTTTGCACGACTTCTTTCAGGCTTGTATCCTTGGCTTCTTGGTGACACTATGGGCTTTGGTGTCACCCGATGTGATGAGTTGAGCGTGTTTGGTGTACTTTTGGGAACCGGACCAAAAGGCCGGTTAACATTTGCCCCCCAAAGTACGTCTTGTTTTGAAATGATATGCATTGAATTAGTAGAATTATTTTGTAAAACATGTATATGTTATGTATACGTATTCATACATATGTATATATATGCATATATATACACATTTTATTATATATTCTTAATACTCTCGTACTCCGTGTCTGGGGCATGGGATCCTCTCATCCCTCGTGGGGATACGAGATTTCATGTCCTAGTGGAGTATGAAATTTTCGTATCCCATTAGTATATGAAATCTCAGATCCCTATGTGGGATACGAACTGCCAATCGGGCTAAGCCCAGACTCTTCCCCTCTATAAATTTGAGCCACCTCCTACTTTTCCTTTTCTTCTTTTCTTTTTTCGTCACCGCTGATCTAAAGATTCACAACCCTAGTAACCGAATCAGTTAAAAACCCAATTCGAAAGAAGGTAGGGTAAAAAACTTAAGTCTACTATTTACTCAAGGATTCGAGCTCGAGCATGGTGATGGATTCTCGATCGAGGCCTGCATTTGGAATTAGAATGGAGTTCGATCTTGGTCGAGCTTCTTGATCTTGGCAATGGATTCGAGAAGGTCAAACATGAACTTCGATTTGAATCCAGAAGTGGGGCTCGAGAGTGGGGTGTTAGATTGTGTACTTGAGCTTGATTCTGATGCGGGGTTTTGTGGGAAATGGATCAGAGACGAGAGAAAGGGAGGTGAGTTGAACTCGGAGGGGAGAAGAAGAGGGAAAGTGAAGTGTCGGGGGGGGGGGGGGAGTCGAAATGCATAGCCGAAATTGTTGGAGCACGTATCCCCCAGATTGGGGTATGATTTTTCATACCCCTTTGGGAGTTACGAATTTTGCATACCCCTCGGGTGGACAAAAAAATTTGTAACCCTGGGGGGGTTACGAATTTTTGCACCCCTTATAGGGGATACGAATCTTCATACCTCTTAGAGGGGTTATGAATTTTCGTACCCCCTAGAGAGGATATGAATTTTCGTACCTCCGAAGGGGTACGAGATATCAGATGGTCGTGGCATTTCGAGTCCACCTTAGTCAAGCTTTGCCTTCCCCGTTTGAAACTCGAATTCCGAACAACCCGCCCCTGGGTCCACATTGCTTTCGCGACACTATACAATTGGATCGATGTTCACATTAGTCATAATTGAATTGATGATTCATCCCGACACATAGGATTAGAGCATATATATATATATATATATATATATATATATATATATATATATATATATATTCAGACTGTGACTCGGACCAGACCATCAAACCGTTAGGCGTGATATTTCTGATTCTAATCGTAAGGTAGTCGCGACTCGATGCAAATCCAGTGATGTTGGTTGAGTACGACGATGGTTACAGTCCTGGGGGCTTGTGATCGTCATTGTGTCCCAAGCTTCTAAGTTATAGTTGTATTAACATGGCACTGCACCACACTGCACGGATGTGTTAATTTACACCAACACGAGGGGTGTAGTTTATACTATGTGATGTCTAGTGCAAGTATGTTGAAAGTATAGCTAGCAATGGACATAAGATCGAAAACATGGTAAACTTCAGAAGTCAAAGCTTCGCAGCATTCACCATCTCCATCTGGTTCAACCAGCGATGCCAGCTCCGGGGGCAACGAGCTTGAGACCTCCATAGTAACCACTCCTCAAATGATAGGCTTTCCAAAAGTGTCCAACCACAGTGTGCAGCCGGAAGGACAATAATCGCCGGTCGAGCATTCGACAGAGACACCAGCTCCCGGAATGCCTGAGCCGATCGGGGGTGAACATGTAGATGAAGAGAACGTAGATATCGTGGAGGGAAGCACGTTGGTGGCGCCAGATATGATGGTGGGCGTGGTTATACTAGAGAACCCCCCGGATTTGTTGCCATCGCATATGGATGAGACATTGGTGAGGCTCATGGCGATGCGGTTCAGTATTCCCCAGAAAGATGTTCGCGTGCCCGGGAAGGATGACAGGGCTCACGCATCGCCGGAGGGGTACATTGTTTGGAACAGGAAAGCGTGCATTTCTGGGTACGTGCTCCCGGCTAATAATTTTATTTGGTACATACTGCACTACTTTCGCCTTGCGCCGTCGCAGCTCCATCTGAACGCATATGCTTCCCTTTTAGGTACTTGCGTTCTCTACAGAGAGTACCTGCGGTCGGAGCCCACAAAGAAGACATCCGGTATTTGTTTCAGTTGAAGAGGAGAGCCAATATTGCACCATCTCAATATTTCTTGAAAGCTCTGCTAGCACTAAGTTCTTTGATGGAAAATAGCCCAAGTTGACTGTATATAAGCATGACTGGTTCTTCGTGCATTGTCCTCCAAGGTTTGCGAGGAGATGGTTGGAAGGAAGTAAGCATTCCGCCTTGTTTTGAGCTTGAGACTTGTGGGTTTGATAGCTTAAGACTAATTCCATTCTTGTGTGACAGGGAATCCTGATGCACCCACATAAACCATATACCGGCAATGTCTCGAGTCTTTGTTGGCTATCCCGGCCAAGGCTCGTTCTATCGATCACATTTTGTATCAGGATCGACTTCGTCGTGAGGGATTGCTTCCTGTTGATTGTGCGATAATCAGACCGGCCGCTGCCGGAAGTGGGAAGAAGGCGGAGACTGGGAAAGAAGTAGGCTCTTCGAGCCAAAAAAGGAAGGCATCCCCTATTGGGTCTAAGCCAAGTAAGGCTGCGAAGATTCAGGAAGAAACCTGTGGGGACGAAACTGACAATGAGGCGGCAGTTCCTAGGGACGAGGTCCCGTCGATCGCTCCTGTACTGCTCGTAGTAGATAAGGCAAGGATAGAAACGTCGATTAGGCCATAGTCTATAGTAGCTCCCTCTGAGACCGCCGTCTTACTTGAGAAAGAGGGTCAGTTTGACAAGCTTAATTAATTCCCGCTTGTAATGTTTCCCTGGCCTAGCGTCACAAGTATGGAGGAACTGGCTTTAGCTGCGGGGGAGATCATTCCTTCGAGCGTACCACCATCTGGTCTGTTGAGAGAACACTTAGGACACATTCATAAACACTGCATGTCACAAGATTTGTTTGCATGCACAGGGTGATTGATGCAGACTTTGGATCTGTTTTTTTCGCAGGTGAAATGGCTAGAGGAGGTAGAGGCCACGGTTATGGGCCTGGGAGTTACCATCCTTTGAGGAATGTTTTTCTTGGGAATTTTTAGAAGGGACTCTTCTTTGGGTGACGAGCCCCCATCCCCTCATGATTATAGCAGCCAGTATCGTCATAGGGAACGATCTCGGTGTAGTCTCCTCCTCCGTACACTCGGTCATTGGGGACAGACACAAGCTATGTTTCCACCAACGCTGGGCTCCCCTCTTCGACGATTGCTCATTATATTCTGCCTGCATCGCCTGTCGTTTCTTCTAAGGGAAAAGAGGTGGCACATGCCAACCGAAAGAAGAAGGGGATACTCCCCGAGCCACCTGAAGCTCCAGAAGTGTAGAAGAGAGGACGAACGTGCTGAATGAGAAATTCCCCAAGCACTATTTTGACGAAATCATGTGGCTTCCGGATTTTAATCCGATTCGTCGGGAGGACAGAGAGATGGTGTGGTAGAAGGTATATTCTACTTATTGTCAATGTAACGAGTTTACAAGTATTCATGGCATCTTTCGGAGCTTATTTTCAACAAAAATGTGGAGATTGCCAACTTAAAACAGGAAGTCAAGGACGAGCAACTGACCGTCCAAAATCGGGAATATACCTTGCGTAAGACAAAAATGCTTTCAAGACTGCATCTATTGCTATGTATTTGAGCAGCGTGTTTATTTGCTAATTCTCTATTGATGAAATAGGTAGGCTGAAGGAGAAGTATGACAAGTTGGTGAGAGATTCATAGCATGCTGCTTCGACCTTTAAAGATACCGTGGCCTCGGCGTCGACTGAAAATGCTTGTTTGAAGAAGGAAAACTCTGAGGTGACGGAGATGAATATCCACTTGTCCACAGAAAATGAGAAACTACACTAACTTCAAAAGGACAATGAGACTTTGGTGCTGAAGAACGAGAGGCTAAAAATTGAGAATGAGAGGGTTCATCAGTTGCAATGGGAGAATGATGAGTTAAGGAGACAGCTGGAGGCGGTTAAGAAGGAGAAAGAGGATGCTGAGGCCAATAATAGAGACGTACTGAGATCGCTGTAAGGGATGAAGGCTTAGCATCAGAGGGAAGTGGGTAAGCTTAGGGAAGAGATTGAGGACACCTAGGCTAGGGTGGAGGAGTCACTGGAGGAGCCTGTCTGCGGTATGTACATCAAGGCTTTGAGGTTTCGTGGAATGTCATGGGTTATGGACTACCCTCGAATGATGGCTCAGACATAGGAGAGGCTGGTGTCGTTTGACGCTCGGTTGCGACAGGAGGTAGCGAACGAAATCAAACTCACGGTGGAGCTCTTGACCGAGGCTGAGTGCAAGATTTTGGAGGAAGGGAGGACATTGTTACGGGAGGATGCCGAGAGGGAGAGATTGGCGAAGCATGCTGCTGAAATAGGAAAGTTTGTGCCTACTGAGAGTGTGATTGTCACTCTGGAATTCGCAGAGGGAAGTTTGTAACACCCCACTCCCGCTATGGTCACTCGCTAAGGGAATGCCATAACATCGGTGGAGTATTTTAAGTGAATATAGAACAGAGAAATTACAGCAAGACAGATATAAGTAATACTTTGAAAATTTAAAACATCATTTCATTGCAGCGGAAAGTAAAACATGTTTGGTTACATCACAAAACCATAATAAGAGTCAAGTACAAAATATCCATCCTGATAAATAAAAATACATAATCCCAATACATGAACTGATAGCCATAAAAGAAAAGGGTAAGCTGAGCTCTACATCTAGGGTCCAAGCTCCAAGAGAGTAATAAAAGCAGCCTGATCAAAGCCCACTCGTGCTAGGCCCACTCTGAGAACCTGAGGGTTGGGAAAAAAGATAAAAACAATGGGGTCAGACATAAGTCTGAGCGAGTCCTATAACTTTAACAATGCAATCATTAAAGTAATTAGGGTATGATATAACTTGGTACGGTGTGACTGGGGATAAATGACTACACTCAGTAACCAATCAGACTTAGAATGAACTAAGATAACGATAAAGACGCATTTACCCACCCAAGGATAATTACTACACTGCACCACACCAGTCATTCCTACTTAAAGGTTGATCCCTCCCAAGGACTTAGTAAATCTACCCAGTAGTTTCGTGTACCCCTAGCTGACTACATAGGTGCCGTCTGCCCCTATCTCCACTAGGTGTACCCACTACTCCCAAGCGATCGGCTCCCTACCGTAGATACCCGTGCTGGCCCCACAATGGGGTGTATCACTCCCCATAGTGGCAACCCGATACAACAAATGGTGCACGGCTTATATCTACACGATGCAACAACGTATTACCTACCAGCCCGGGTCAACATACGCATATGAAACCCGTTGGACTCGCGTTGCCACCGCTACCCCGTTTTGGCCTCTTATAGTCAAGCCCAATATGCGTGCCCCGTCCTCGACTTGGGTCGAGCCCACAAAGATACGTTTGGGATATTGGTTGAAATGGGCCCCCACAAGCTACCCACCTAAGCTTGTCATTTCTAGTGTATACCACTTAACCCTTTAATCATGTTTTAATTACATGTTCCACTTTGGTTAAGTATTCTAATCGTATTTTCTATTGCCACCCAAGGCAACCACTAGATTTCCACATGCCACCCAAGGCACCCACTTAACCCCTCATGTCCCTCTACATGCTAATATGGTTAAGTGTTTCTTAATTAATTAATTAAGATCATGACCTCATAAAGACCTCTCACATTAGACCACCTTTTATGATTGCTGGATATGCCGGTTGGGTCCGGGCAGGCTTCCGTCATAAAAAGGGTCTAACCTCGTGTCTTTACCTTAATCACGTATTTAATTTATGACTAAGACCTCTCACATTGGGCCAATCATTTGTAGCTGCTGGATTTACCGGTCGGTTCCGGGCAGACTTCCGCTACAAAAGGGTCCAACCTCGTGTCTTAGTTGATTAATTACACCTAATTAATCACCCCCATAATTTGTATTAATTATCCCTAGTTAATTACACATTTTTAAGAATATGGGTAGACCTAACTCAATAGGTAAATTCCCAATTCCATAGTGTGGGTAGACCTAACTTAATAGGTAAATTCCAAACTCCATAATATGGGTAGACCTAACTTAATAGGTAAATTCCCAATTATGTCCATTCATTTTATGTTATGCTTAAGCATACCAACTTTACACATTTCTATTAACATGCATATTAACCCCATCGTTTCCCACGTAATTCGTTCTCATGACATGTCATATAAATGGGAAGATTCATTATAAATGTAATGGGTTCAATCTTAGCACAACGTTGGCATTTACATGGGTTTAAAAGGTGTCAACTTGCATCACAACATTAAACCCAACTAGCATAAATCATTAACCCAAACTTGCATATGAACTTGCATATAAACTTGCATATGAACTTGCATATAAACTTGCATATGAACTTGCATATGAACTTGCATATAAACTTGCATATGAACTTGCATAACATGTCATACATAGAGGCAACTTTGCATATGTTACGCATATCATAAAAAGAGACAAACTTGCATATGAACTTGCATATAAACTTGCATATGAACTTACATAACATGTCATACATAGAGGAAACTTTGCATATGTTATGAATATCATAAAAAGAGACAAACTTGCATAAGAACTTGCATATGAACTTGCATAACATGTCATATCATAAAAAGAGACAAACTTGCATATGAACTTATAACATATGACAACCACAACATGCATAGATCCTCATTTACATCCATAGCCTCCTAATATCCTATCCTAATTAGTTAGCAATTGCTTGCTAAAGGCATAGGAACTCACAAATAACTAATTAGCACTCCAATGAGGAAGATTAAGTTGCTAGAGTGGATTAGAACTTGCTTAGAGTTGATTTGAGATGCTAACTTCCTCTCAACTTTGGTGGAGGCTCCTTCTAGTTTTAATTTGACGGCATGAGGCCCTTGAATCTATTTTTAGTATGAATTAGGGTAGTGTTAGGGTGTATTTATAGATTAGGCAAGTGTTTTAGGCCATTAGATTAACCCTAAATTAGATTAGGACCATCAGATCTCGGAAGCTTCTAGAGAACAACCCAAAACACAGCCAAACCCTAAAGTGGTGCACCAGGTTAAACTGGCCGAGCACCCCCTGTCGACACCCAAGTCGACAGGGCTGTCGACTTGGTCCTAGCCAAGTCGACTGCCCAGTCGACAGGGCTGTCGACTTGGGTAGCTAGGCGGGAATTTTCCCCGCCTGCGCCCAATGGCCCCAAAATTTCGAAATTTGAACCTGAATTTTAAATCTGTTTTGAACTTTGAATTTTCTGCAAACTTCATTGGGCCATAACTAGGCCATACGGACTCCGATTTACAAAATTTCGGACTCTATTTTGCGTATTTTTCCGAGACGAACGCAATGACGCAGCCCGTTTCCCCCAATTCTCACATCTGAGATTATTTATTCTGCAATTAGTGAATTTTAGCATTAACTGAAATTCGGGGTGTTACATTCTCCCCTCCTTAAAGGATTTCGTCCCCGAAATCTCTAAGCTAAGGAGAATGCATATCCTACCATCCAAACAACCATCTACTCAATCCATCAAGCACGGGAATCCATTGTCCTTAAAACAATTTCTAATGATGTATGAGCATATGCAAAAAGTGTGTGTATATGTTCCCTATCTAATGTATGAACATATGCAAACCATGATAGTGCCATGCATCCATTATGTATGCGAGAGAACCCTATCGACACATACAATATCCACATGAGTGCACAATCATTCACCAAAATGCATCATCCATATGATAACACAATCATTATACATCCATAAATATAGCTACCTACACACAATTATATGCAATATGCAATATGAAGTGACTGAGCCGATCTAGTGTCTAGAGTGTGTGTATATGCATCCACGAGCAACCACTAGCAAACACTTGCATCCACATGCATCCATCAACCATAACATGTCTCAAACACATGTTTCAACCATAGGTTTACCCTATCTAAAGGTCAAAAGTACTAACGAGAGGACATACTAAAGATAAGATAAGTACTAGACAAACGATAAAGGAGAAGTTAAAAGACATACCCTCAAAAAGGAATGGGTACAATGAACGCATCTTCGCTTCCGTCTCCCAAGTAGCGTTGCCCTCATCTTCTCCCCATTGTACTTTGACTAGTTGAACCTCTCGATTCCTCAATTTCCTAGTCTTTGACCCAAGGATGCGAGTAGGAGCTCGTCGAATAGTCGCATCACGCTCTACTTCCACTTCTCTAAGCAAGCTCGGCTCTACCACCTCTGCGGTCTCATGTAGGCACTTCCTCAAATGTGACACATGGAATACATCATGTACACCACTAAGTCTGTCAGGCAACTCCACTCTATATGCCATCCGTCCAATCCTTTCCTTAATAGGAAACGGCCCTACGAACCTTGGTGCTAACTTCCCAACAGATCCAAAGCGAACCACATTTCGTAACGGAGACACTTTGACAAAGACCATGTCCCCAACTTCAAACTCAAGATCCGTCCTCCTCTTGTCCGCATAAGATTTTTGCCTATCCTGCGCTGCTTTCATCCTTCTTCGAATCAAGTCAATCTTCTCAGAAGTCTCCCTAACCATATCAGGCCCAAGCAAGATCTTATCCGTAGATTCCCACCAACATGTAGGTGATCGACAAGGCCTTCCATAAAGAGCTTCGAAAGGAGCCATACCAATACTGGACTGAAAGCTGTTATTATATGCGAACTCCACCAATGGAAGATGCTCTTCCCATGTACCTCCAAAATCTAAGATACAAAGCCTCAAAAGGTCTTCTAGGACACGATTCACCCTCTCAGTCTGGCCGTCTGTCTGAGGATGATATGCGGTGCTCAGACATAACTGAGTCCCAACTGCTTCTTGCAAACTTTTCCAGAACTCGCTAGTGAAGATTGGATCTCGATCACTCACTATGCTAGAGGGTACCCCATGCAATCGAACTATCTCTCGAAGATATACTGAAGCTAGCCATGGAGCAGTCCTCTTGCTCTTCACAGGTATGAAATGGGCGCTTTTAGTAAGTCTGTCTACCACAACCCAAATTCCCGTATTACCCTTTCTCGATCTGGGTAACCCGTCAATAAAATCCATCGAGACGCTATCCCACTTCCATTGCGGAACTTCCAATGGGTGAAGCAACCCACCTGGTTTCTTTTGCTCCGCTTTCACCTGTTGGCACACCAAGCATCGAGCGACATACTCGGCCACATCTTTCTTCATACCGGCCCAGAAGAAAACCCGTTTCATGTCTTGGTACATCTTGTCCCCACCGGGATGAATGGTCATCCTAGAACGGTGTGCATCATCAAGAATATCCTTCCTCAAACCCTCGTCTTGCGGTACACAAAGTCTACCGTCTCTACGCAAGCACCCCCTATCGTCTAGGGTGTACCTACTCAAATGGATCGACGACTCCCCCCTTATGAGCTTCTCTACCAACTCAACCAACTGTGGGTCATCCCTCTGTGCTTCTCCAATCCGCCCCAAAAGAGTAGGTCTGACCTCCAAGGATGCTAGCAAACCGGGTATATAGTCAATGGAAGGTCTGAAATCAAACATCGAGATAAATTCCAAGCTTCGTTGTTCCACGAACAATGGACTCAAGGACAACCTTTTTCTGCTCAAGGCGTCCGCCACCACGTTACCCTTGCCAGGGGTATACGCTATCTCGAAATCATAGGATGCTAAGAAATCCATCCACCTTTGCTGTCTCAAATTCAAATCCTTCTGAGAAAACAAGTACTTCAATGATTTGTGGTCAGTGAACTATTCGAATCTCTCACCAAGAAGATAATGGCGCCATGACTTAAGCGCAAAAACAATAGCAGCCAACTCTAGATCATGGGTAGGGTAATTTTTCTCATGCACTCTCAACTGCCTTCCACCATAGGCTATCACCCTTCCCTCTTGCATTAAGACTACGCCCAGTCCTGTCCCACAAGTATCGGTATAGACAACAAATGGCTTACTCCCATCTGGCAACACTAAAACTGGAGCAGTGGTTAAAGCTCTCTTTAACCGTCGGAACGCATCATCACAATCTACGTCCCATGTGAAAACAAGATTCTTCTTCGTTAAGCGGGTTAATGGGGCTGATATCTTCGCGAAGTCTTTGATAAACTTCCTATAGTAACCCGCCAACCCTAAGAAACTTCTTACATCGGTAGCATTCTTCGGAACCTTCCAATCTTGAATTGATACTACCTTCGCGGGATCCACAGCTATCCCTTCCTTGGAGACCACGTGCCCCAAGAACCGCACTTCCTTCATCTAGAAGTGACATTTAGAGAATTTAGCCTTAAGGCTATGTGCTCGAAGAGTCTCCAACACCTCCCCAAGATGTAGGGCATGCTCTTCTTCACTCTTAGAAAATACTAAGATATCATCCACAAAGACCACCACAAACTTATTAAGGAATTCCCTGAACACCCTACTCATCAAATCAACAAAGTATGCAGGGGCGTTCGTCAACCCAAATGGCATCACCAGCCACTCATAGAAACCATCCGGAGTCCTAAAGGCAGTCTTGTCTATGCTATCCTCAGCCACCCTCAACTGATGAAACCCCGTGGCTAAGTCCAACTGAGAAAATACTGAAGCGCCAACCAACTGATCGAAAAGATCATCAATCCTCGGCAATGGGTGTCTATTCTTCTTTGTGAGCTTGTTGAGTTCTCTATAGTCTAAACAAAGTCTGAGGGACCCATCCGCCTTTGTAGCAAAAACTACTGGAGCACCCCACTCTGATATACTTCGTCTTATGAACCCCTTCTCAAGCAACTCCCCTACTTGCTTATGGAGTTCCCTCCTCTCACGAGGAGCCATGTGGCGCACTGGAAAAGATATAGGTTTAGCATTATCCACCAGATATATTTGGAAGTCAATCTCCCGCTTCGGAGGTAAGCCCTTCACCTCCTCAAACACATCCGAGTATTCCCGGACCACTCTAACAGATTGCAAACTCTCGACCGAAGCGTCAAGCGATTCAAGATAACTTAGCATAACAGAATCCATGGGATTACAAGAGATCTTGAGAGTGTTACCCAAGCGGGTCATGAGCCTAACAACTCTCCTTTCGCAATCAAGAACGGCACCATTACTGGATAACCAGTCCATGCCCAAAATCAACCCATAGCCCGTGAAGCCCAAAACAAAAGCATCACATCTAAACTCAATGCTAAGTATAGAAATCTTCAAACCCAAACATATCATGGACAAATAAGTGGATCCCCCAATTGGGTTTGAAACAACCAAGGGATCATCTACTAGACTGGTGTCTAAGTGCAGTGACTCAACTAATGATGATGAGATAAACGAATGCGATGCGCCAGAATCAAACAATGTACGGACATGATGATCAAATAGAAAAACCAGACTTTCAACGGAAATAGTTCTACCTCTTTCCTGAATCGGTGGAACCGCGAGAGCCTGTACTTGCCCCCTAGCCTGACCCGGTGCCATAAGAGCTTGCACCTGTCCTCCTGAGGTAGATCCCGTCCTTTGCCCCTTCTTAGGGCAATCCTTCACTAGATGCCCTGCTTCGCCACAGTTATAGCAGCCAGTCTTCTTCTTCTTTCGACAATCTTTGCTTATGTGGCCTGGTATCCTGCAATTGAAGCACTTCTTCTTTCCCTTGCCACCGTTGCCTTTCCCACCTTTGTTTTGCTGTTGTTGCTGAGGTCTCTTTTGATCTCCCTTCTTCTCGGGTGCCTTATTGGGACCCTTCTCCTCTTCATGCATGAGTGCCATGTCAACTAGCTTCTCAAAGGTGGCCCCCATAGGGATATGAGTCATAGCCAATCCATGCATCGGTTCATTCAAGCCTTTCACGAACCTCAAAGCCTTCTTCTCCGGTGTATTCACCATGTCTAGGCCAAACCTTGCCAATTGATTAAACTTGTTGACATATTCCTTCACTGAGAGATTTCCTTGCTTTAGAGTCAAGAATCTTTCCATATAAAAGTTTTCCTCCGCCCTTGAGAGAAACTTTGCCACAAATCTTTGCCTAAAATCCGCCCAAGAGTCAACGGGGCGTTCTCCATTAGTGACCTCCCACCAGAATGAGGCCTCTCCCTTCATTAACCAAGCAGCTAACTTGACTTTCTTTCCTTCTTCCATCTCAAAGATATCTATCAACTCTTCCACCTCCTTAAGCCAATCTCTAGCCTCCACAAAAGTTTCTGATCCTTGAAAAGGTTTCCCTCCCATAGCTTTAAATTCCTTGCAAGTCTTAGCAAAAGTATCCGTGCGAGGAGGAGGGGGAGGAGGAAGATCGGGTGCTACGGTTGGTGGAGGAACATTTGCTGGACCCGCAGTGGTGGCCCTAGCCTCCATCAATCTCCTATACCATACTGGTATCGTCACACCCTCCGGAAAGTTAAGATACTCAGCCATGGTGAAACGAAAAAGGAAGGATTCAAAATGGAGAATTCGAAAGATAAAGATATGGCTATTGGGGATTATGCTTTCCTTTCAAAAACCTTTCTCTTTAAAGACATGTTTTTGAAAATATCTCTTCCAAAAATGTTTTTAGAAAAATAGTTTTCTAAAAATTTTATCTGTTCCGGTAACCTTTGCTCTGATACCACATGTAACACCCCACTCCCGCTATGGTCACTCGCTAAGGGAATGCCATAACATCGGTGGAGTATTTTACGTGAATATAGAACAGAGAAATTACAGCAAGACAGATATAAGTAATACTTTGAAAATTTAAAACATCATTTCATTGCAGCGGAAAGTAAAACATGTTTGGTTACATCACAAAACCATAATAAGAGTCAAGTACAAAATATCCATCCTGATAAATAAAAATACATAATCCTAATACATGAACTGATAGCCATAAAAGAAAAGGGTAAGCTGAGCTCTACATCTAGGGTCCAAGCTCCAAGAGAGTAATAAAAGCAGCCTGATCAAAGCCCACTCGTGCTGGGCCCACTCTGAGAACCTGAGGGTTGGGAAAAAAGATAAAAACAACGGGGTCAGACATAAGTCTGAGCGAGTCCTATAACTTTAACAATGCAATCATTAAAGTAATTAGGGTATGATATAACTTGGTACGGTGTGACTGGGGATAAATGACTACACTCAGTAACCAATCAGACTTAGAATGAACTAAGATAACGATAAAGACGCATTTACCCACCCAAGGATAATTACTACACTGCACCACACCAGTCATTCCTACTTAAAGGTTGATCCCTCCCAAGGACTTAGTAAATCTACCCAGTAGTTTCGTGTACCCCTAGCTGACTACATAGGTGCCGTCTGCCCCTATCTCCACTAGGTGTACCCACTACTCCCAAGCGATCGGCTCCCTACCGTAGATACCCGTGCTGGCCCCACAATGGGGTGTATCACTCCCCATAGTGGCAACCCGATACAACAAATGGTGCACGGCTTATATCTACACGATGCAACAACGTCTTACCTACCAGCCCGGGTCCACACACGCATATGAAACCCGTTGGACTCGCGTTGCCACCACTACCCCGTTTTGGCCTCTTATAGTCAAGCCCAATATGCGTGTCCCGTCCTCGACTTGGGTCGAGCCCACAAAGATACGTTTGGGATATTGGTTGAAATGGGCCCCCACAAGCTACCCACCTAATCTTGTCATTTCTAGTGTATACCACTTAACCCTTTAATCATGTTTTAATTACATGTTCCACTTTGGTTAAATATTCTAATCGTATTTTCTATTGCCACCCAAGGCAACCACTAGATTTCCACATGCCACCCAAGGCACCCACTTAACCCCTCATGTCCCTCTACATGCTAATATGGTTAAGTGTTTCTTAATTAATTAATTAAGATCATGACCTCATAAAGACCTCTCACATTAGACCACCTTTTATGACTGCTGGATATGCCGGTTGGGTCCGGGCAGACTTCCGTCATAAAAAGGGTCTAACCTCGTGTCTTTACCTTAATCACGTATTTAATTTATGACTAAGACCTCTCATATTGGGCCAATCATTTGTAGCTGCTGGATTTGCCGGTCGGTTCCGGGCAGACTTCCGCTACAAAAGGGTCCAACCTCGTGTCTTAGTTGATTAATTACACCTAATTAATCACCCCCATAATTTGTTTTAATTATCCCTAATTAATTACACATTTTTAAGAATATGGGTAGACCTAACTCAATAGGTAAATTCCCAATTCCATAGTATGGGTAGACCTAACTTAATAGGTAAATTCCCAACTCCATAATATGGGTAGACCTAACTTAATAGGTAAATTCCCAATTATGTCCATTCATTTTATGTTATGCTTAAGCATACCAACTTTACACATTTCTATTAACATGCATATTAACCCCATCGTTTCCCACGTAATTCGTTCTCATGACATGTCATATAAATGGGAAGATTCATTATAAATGTAATGGGTTCAATCTTAGCACAATGTTGGCATTTACATGGGTTTAAAAGGTGTCAACTTGCATCACAACATTAAACCCAACTAGCATAAATCATTAACCCAAACTTGCATATGAACTTGCATATAAACTTGCATATGAACTTGCATATAAACTTGCATATGAACTTGCATATAAACTTGCATATGAACTTGCGTATAAACTTGCATATGAACTTGCATAACATGTCATACATAGAGGAAACTTTGCATATGTTATGCATATCATAAAAAGAGACAAACTTGCATATGAACTTGCATATGAAATTACATAACATGTCATACATAGTGGCAACTTTGCATATGTTATGCATATCATAAAAAGAGACAAACTTGCATATGAACTTGCATATGAACTTGCATAACATGTCATATCATAAAAAGAGACAAACTTGCATATGAACTTATAACATATGACAACCACAACATGCATAGATCCTCATTTACATCCATAGCCTCCTAATATCCTATCCTAATTAGTTAGCAATTGCTTGCTAAAGGCATAGGAACTCACAAATAACTAATTAGCACTCCAATGAGGAAGATTAAGTTGCTAGAGTGGATTAGAACTTGCTTAGAGTTGATTTGAGATGCTAACTTCCTCTCAACTTTGGTGGAGGCTCCTTCTAGTTTTAATTTGACGGCATGAGGCCCTTGAATCTATTTTTAGTATGAATTAGGGTAGTGTTAGGGTGTATTTATAGATTAGGCAAGTGTTTTAGGCCATTAGATTAACCCTAAATTAGATTAGGACCATCAGATCTCGGAAGCTTCTAGAGAACAGCCCAAAACACAGCCAAACCCTAAAGTGGTGCACCAGGTTAAACTGGCCGAGCACCCCCTGTCGACACCCAAGTCGACAGGGCTGTCGACTTGGTCCTAGCCAAGTCGACTTCCCAGTCGACAGGGCTGTCGACTTGGGTAGCTAGGCGGGTATTTTCCCCGCCTGCGCCCAATGGTCCCAAAATTTCGAAATTTGAACCTGAATTTTAAATCTGTTTTGAACTTTGAATTTTCTGCAAACTTCATTGGGCCATAACTGGGCCATACGGACTCCGATTTACAAAATTTCGGACTCTATTTTGCGTATTTTTCCGTGACGAACGCAATGACGAAGCCGTTTCTGCCAATTCTCACATCTGAGATTATTTATTCTGCAATTAGTGAATTTTAGCATTAACTGAAATTCAGGGTGTTACAAAGTTCTTAATGGCCGCCAGTTTCACCATCTGCCACAACTAGCGGTCCCACAGTTCCGGCTCATTCCCCAGCTGAGTACGACCCTGCGCATCTAGAGTTGGGATTGACGAGATCAACTTTTACAGCGATAGTGAGCACCCTTCCTATCATATCCACGCCATACCTTTCTGGAGCTAGAGTCTAATTACCATGAATACCCGAAGAGGATGAAAGCACTAAATCATCAGAAACTACATAGTATATTTTTTGCTGTGCAGCCCCCTTTGGGGCGGAAATGACAACGGGCTTTGCCCCCCATGCTTCCTGAAACGTATGAGCCAGGATTTTGGTTACAGGGAATACAATTTAGAGAGGTAGGAGAATACGTGGACACGTTTTCGGATGTGGACTTGGAATCCAGTGTTTATAAGAGTCTTCTTGAGGAGGGAGAGGTAGTGGATGGTCAAAGTGTTCAGGTGACGGGTGCAGCTGATGTGAGTATGCAAAACGATGTATGACTTGGTGTAGTTATAGAAAGCATTGATGCTGGAGAAGTCTGAGGAACGGGAGGAGGAGAAGAAGAGGAAACCACGCATTAGGCATAGGAAAAGGCTAGGTTGGATCATGAGGAGAAGGCTGCTGCGGTGGCAAAGAAGAAGGATGACACTGAGGCAGAGAAGGAGAGGGCCGCTGAAGAGGCCAAAAAAAGAAAGTTGTTGACGAGGCCGAGATGGAGAGAGCCGATGAGGAGGCTGGGAAGAAGAAAGTCGTTGACGATGCTAACAAAAGGGCCGAGGAGTCCTTTAAGAAGGTTAAGGCAGATGCTGCAATGCAACTCAAGGCCAAGAATCTAGCTGATCAGAAGGCCGCCAAAGATGCCAAAAAGAAAACAAAGTTGGAGGCCACAAAGGCTCAGGGGAAACTGAGACTGTGCTAGCCCTCGCTTTTGACATCTCCCCTAAACCGCTGTAATGTATTACCCCCGAAGAGGTCATAGTAATTACAAGTGGCGAGGATGATAGTGAGAGGAACACATTGGTATCTCATGAGTATGTCACCCCCATGAAGGGAAGAGGAGGAAAAGGCAGAAGTGGCTCTTGAAGGAAAAGGTCCATAACCAATTGTGACCGCCAAGCGCCGAATCTGTTCTGAAAAAGAAGAATGATGAGTAATATCAGTGGTTGTCATAGATATTATTGATATTCTGGTTATGTGGGCCGATAGTATATGAAAGTACGACCCTCGCTTTTGGAGGCATGGGGTAGTTTTAATGCACACCATGTCGTTAGAAAGAAAGATATATGGATATGTAGTTTTCTTTTGGTATGTGAATGAAAATGCTAGTTAACTTTTCTTACATCACATTTCATGTTAAGTGTTCAAATGTTTGTTTTACACTTTCCAGTTTCCTGTACTTGCGCAATCGTAGTTGTCGTTACGCTCAAGCAAACATGATTAGAGAATCCGCCCTGGGGGTTCCTCCACTCGTATGGAGGTCGTGCACTGGCTCCACTCTCGGGTTTTCCTTTGGTTAGCAGTCCCGAGTCGCGCGGAGTCCAGGTTAGTTCCCTCTCCCTTGGACCTCCTAGAGGTCATTGGTCCTAAGTCGTGAGATGGCAGGCACGTCATGGATTTGTCCTTTAGACTCTCCCGTCGTTTCATTCGGGTTAGACTTCGTGGGCGTCATTGATTCGCGAAATGGTACCCTGATCCATACCCGGTGGGTCGGTTGGAGCCGCAGGTGTGGTCGGAGTCACACTAGCTTGGCTGATGGGCTGCCTCCAAGTCTAGAGACTTGGAAATGGAACAATTTATTCTTGGTCTTGTCGTTGATTCGAGATTCGAGTGGTGTTATTTATACTCGGTCTCGTCATTGATTCAAGACTCGAGTGGTGTTATTTATACTCGATCTCGTCGTTGGTTCGAGACTCGAGTGGTGTTATTTATACTCGGTCTCGTCATTGATACGAGACTCGAGTGGTGGTACCGGCTCCCGTGCTCGGGGTGCCGATCCGGTGTTTGTGTGTGCAAGCTAGTTGTGATTGTCAATCACACATGTCATGCAGAAAATAAATGCTTCAAGGGCATAAAGAATTGAATATTGTATTTACTAATAACTTTGTCAATAACATCCTTTACAATACCTCAGATTTAAAGAAAACAAAAAATTGTTGGAAAGCGGGAAATCTATACATTAAGGTATGTGAAGTAGCGGTGAATATGTTCGTTGTTCCATGCCCTCGGGAGTTCAACCCCATCAATGGTCGCTAGCTTGAAGGTTCCTTCCGCAAGACTTCGTTGTATGATGTACGGACCCTCCCATCGAGGACTGAAGCAAGTCTTCGTTGTATGATGTTCCATGCCTCCGGTCTTTTGCAGATGCTTCTTGATAATGGATTTAATCACTTTGTTGACAGCCTCGACTTGCCCATTGGCCTGAGGATGAGCCACTGCTGAGAATCTCTTTTCGATATTGTGTAGTCGGTAGAAAGTCTTGAACTCTACGCTCTCAATCTGGGTCCTAATGTCAGAGATAATGGTTTGGGGGACTCCACAATGGGTAATGATATTGCAGACGACAAAGTTGATTACTTTCTTGGTGGTGATTGTAGCAAGAGCTTCGGCTTTTGCCTATTTGGTGAAGTAATCAACCATAATGATGGCATAACGTGCCCTACCTCTGGCCATTGGAAGAGCCCCGATGATATATGTCTCCCACATGGCGAACGACTAAGGACTGACCATATGTGTTAGCTCGGTAGGTGGGGCTCTTGGGATTTTTGAAAACCGTTGGAATTCATCACACTTGCGAGCATAGTTTGCGGCGTCTTGGTCGAGTGTAGGCCAGAAATAACCCTATCTGATAATCTTCCTTGCTAGAGTTTTCCCCCTAGTGTAGTCGCCACACTCGCCTTCGTGCATGCCTTCCAATACACAATCGGCGTCGTTGTGGGCTACACACCGAAGTAACGGAACAGAGAAACCTCTTCGGTAGAGCACTCCATTTAAGACGATGTAGCAAGATGATTTACGAGTGAGCGCCCGTCTTTCTTCATAGCATCTAGGGAGGATTCCATGTTGCAATTAATTCTTGATTAGTGTCATCCAAGACTCGGACTCAGTTTCGGCCTTCATTGCTGCTACCAAATCAGTCTGCATTTAATCGATGCTCGGAGAATCGAGTACTTCGACAAGGGCAAGACCCATAAGCTGCGCATCCTGGAGCTAGCCAGTTTGGCTAATGAGTCAGCTTTCTTGTTTTGTCCTCAGAGAATATGTGTGATGATGTAGTGGTTGAAGTTGGTGAGAAGTTCGTAAACTTGAGCGAGGTAGGGAGCGAGCCATGCCCCCTTGGCTTGGTACTCTCCCTGTACCTGATGCACAATGAGCTATAAGATAGAGTAAATATGAAGACCTTGATGTTAAGTTCGATTGCAATTCTAAGTCCAGCGATTAAGGCTTCATATTCTGCAGCATTGTTAGTTGCGGGAAAGTTAAGTTTTAAACCGTAGAATATTGAGCTCTCCTCAAAAGTGATAAGCAGGACTCCCACGCCGGAACATTGATTTTTGGAGGATCCATCCACTAACAGTTTCCATTGAATGTATGGAGCTTCGATGTCTTCTGGAGGAGGCTCTCTCAGAAGGGTGAATTCCACTATGCAATCGGCGAGGGCTTGTCGGAGGATGGCTTGGCGAGGAATGAATGTGATCTCGAACTGGCTTAGCTTTATGTTCCACATCAGTATTCGTCTAGAAGCCTCAGTTCGCTACAGGACCTATCATAGAGGCTGGTCAGTGTAGACTTTGATGGGGACTGAAAATATGGTCGTAGCATCCGAGAGGTAATCAAGAGACAGAAGGAAAGCTTTTGCAAGCCTCAGATAGTTCTTTTTCTCTCATGTTAACCTCATGCTGATGTAGTAAAGGGGTCGTTGGACATGGTGTACATAGTGCACAAGCCCTGAGCTGATTGTCTACATGGAAAAAGACAAATAAACTTTTAAGTCCTCATGATCCAAGGGTTTGGACAATATAGGTGGTCGCTCTAAGTGATTCAAAAGGTCCTTGAATGCGGCGACGTACTTTGGTGTCCATATGAAGTTACGCTTCCCATTTTTGAGAAAGTCGAAAAAGGGATGCACTTATCAGTGGCTTTAGAGATGAATCGACTTAGAGCGGCGATCTTCCCATTTAAACTTTGAACATCCTTGATATTATGAAGGGCCGGAATATCCCGGATAGCTTTAATCTTATCAGGATTGGCTTTGATACCCCACGAATTGACAATAAAGCCCAAAAATTTTCCTGACACAATGCTAAAAGAGCATTTCAAGGATTTGAGTTTCATGCCATATTGGCGGAGGACACCGAACATTTCAGAGAGGTCTCGGACGTAGTCGTTCAATACCCTTGTTTTCACGAGCATATCGTCCACGTATACCTCTATGGATCTCCCGTTTTGGTCCTTGAAAATGAAGTTAACCAATTGTTGGTAGGTGGCTCCAGCGTTCTTAAGGCCGAAAGACATGACAAGATAGCAGTGGAGCCCAAGTTCAGTTTTGAAGGATGTGTGCTTCTGGTCCGGGAGGTACATCGGAATCTGATTGCAGCCAGAGTAGGCATCCATGAAGGATAGAAGTTGGTAGGCGGCAATCGAATTAACGAGTTGGTCGAACTTCGGGAATGGAAAGTTGTATTTAGGGCACACCTTGTGTAACACCCGCATTTTATGATAATTAAATAATGCATATGTGTATATATATGCATAGACATAAACATTTAAAGAAAAATATAATAATGATAATATATGGTTGCATGTAATAAGTACATGCACTGAAAAAAAAGAGATTATTGTAAATAAAAATGTAATGCATACATTAAAAGAAAGAAAGGATCGGTTGCATGCAGTTTAAATATGTTGCATGCACTGATTCACCAATATTATGCATGGGAAATAAAAGAAAAAGATGCATGCAATGGTTTAATTAAAAGATTACATCAAACATGAAAAAGAGGAATAAGAAGAGAACGTAACCACCATTGTTCTAAGCCTTGTTAACAATAGCCTTAGTAGTCCAGTTGGTTAGAGCATGTGGCTTGCATATAAGAGGTACAAAGTTTGATCCTCGCTTTGTAATTTTTTCTTTAAGGGAACGACTAAAATAACACATATTCTAAAGAGAAAATATGTATAAATGCTCTATAAGGAAAAATATACATGTAAGGAAGTAAAGAAAATATATGTATATATATATGAGGATATATATGTATATATGTGCAAATATATATATATATATATAAGAGAAAAATCCAAAACTAGGCTGCAATCACAGAAATATGGTAAGAATTAAATGACGGTACAACACAGTTTGAATTTTGAAATCAAAATAAAAAGTTGTGCGTGTATATATATGCGTAAAAGGGTCATTAGACTATTTGTATACATATAAGAAGGTTATATGTGAATATAGCAGTTAAATAAATTCAAGAAATCCAAACATTTGAAATTCAAACTTTTGCGCCAGAACAATTCTCGGGACCCACTATGGGGTCGACCCAGGGGTTGATACCCCCTAGATCTGGGCAGATTCATCAACGTATCTGGGTTATTTTCTTAACTAGGTTCAATGCTGACTCAGCGTTGCGTGTACGATAAGATCCTAAACATCTATAAATAGGCTAGCAGAGCCTAGCCTGAATCTCATATTTCGGAGACAATGTCTATACTCTGCCGTTCTTCTTCCCCCTCAAATCTCTTCAGAAAAATAAGATAATCAGTTATGGAAAATTTTGAATTAAGATCTGGAGGAAAATAATGAATATTAATAAGAAGGTGCTCAGAATCATATTCGAAATATGGTAACTTCTTAGATCTGGTCTATTTCAATTTTCTCCTCTTTCTTCCCTTTTTCTTTTAGTAAGAATTATGGATCCATGGTTGTTAGGTTCTAAATTCAACTAAGAGGACCATGGAGTACTAGATCTGGACCAGAACCAGGATTTGGAAAGCAAATTAGGTGAGTGGATTTAAGTTATATCATTTTTGATAATGATATATTATTCTTTGACATTCCCCGTTAATCTGTAATATAAATTTGCTAGAATGATTAAAAGTGTTGAAATGCTAATATGACATGTTGAGATATTAATATGTTAAAATATTAATATGTTGGAAAATTTAAATGTTGAAACGTTTAAATGTTCACGTGTTGAAATGTAAACTTGTTAAAATATGTGTAGCAATTACTGTTGTTCTAATTTCATGTTAACTTGTGACATTTATGTACTTGAACCCTTAATTGTAGAAATTGGAATCATTACATGTTAAATTAGAATAATTACATGATTTAACGATCACATGTTATTTTGAGATGAAATTAATTACATGTTAGGTAGATCATGCAACATAAAATGGGCTTAATATGATGGGATGTAAAATATAGATTACAGTAAAACTTTGAAACAATTGACACGCCTAAACTACATAGAAAGTTCACAGTAAATAGAAAACTGTAACGCACTTAGACACGATGTTAAATTCAGCTTGTGGTAGAAGTCTGCCCAGAACCGCCTGACAAATCCACCGTCCAAAAGTTGTTAATTTAATGTGAGACTTCTAGTGCGTAAATAAAACATGTAACGGTGCTAAGACACAAGGTTAAGTCAACTTGTGGAAGAACTCTGCCCGGAACCGCCTGGCAAAACCAGTATCCACAAGTGGCAAGGTTAATGTGAGAGGTCTAATACATAAGCATATATATGAATATATGAATATAAAAGGTTACAAATAAATGGCATTAATTATAGTTAATGGAAATGAATGGAATTGAATAAAATTTATAATGGTAAAAGGATTGGAATGAACGAGGAATGATAATAACCTATTACCAATAAATTACATTAATGAGAATGTTATATAATAGGTAGGCTTGTCCTAGGGACAAGTGGAAATTATAACTTAGGTTATAATAAATGATAAAATGGAATAACTTATGTAATAAGATAAGTTGTACTTAATCGTAAATTAAGTTACATGTGAGAACGAGAAATTGAAATATGCTGATAAGGACAACGTAAGTTATATTTATGGAAAGGAAACTTATTAGTAAACCTTAGTTAAGAGAACTAAGTTAATAAGTAAACAATGATAAGTTGTATTGACAGTATACGATGGAATTATGATTAGATAAGAAAGAATAAGGAAAACTTATGAAATGAAATAAGTTATATTCAATCATAAATAATAAGTGACATGTTAAACAGAAAACATGTGAATTGAGATATACTTGATTACTTATTAAGTAGAACATGTTATTGTAATTATGAAATCAAACAAGAATATAAAGGGACTATGGAGTACAGACCTTGGATCACAATCTAGAGAATAACTTGTTATGGGCTTATTAATATACTTAAATGGGTTTAGGTATATGACTGAAATTAATAAGCGAGAGGAACATGAATAAGAAGTCAATGTGAATGGGAATAACCAAGTTAAATGGAAACCCAATGAGGTCGGGCAAGCGCATAATTGAATGTTTAGACATAGGGTCTAATAGCATATTAAAATAAGGCGATTGGACCAGTCCACACGTTTAAGGTGAATAACCCAACGGGGTAAATCATCGTGGTATCATAAGGCACGAGGGGAGCGCACATCCATCTGATTATTCTGTTAGCACCGAAGGACTGGAAGGGGAAGCACGCGGCTTCATGAGATGCGTAAGGTGTTTTTGGTAGTCCTCTGTGTGGTAGCAGATGTTTAGGTTATGCTCGCAGAGGTTGGGTCTGTGCGTTACTACCGGGTGGGTGGGCCTTGACTGCAAAAGTAGCTTTGCAGTCAGAATGCTGTGACGAGGTGATTGTTAGCCTACTTTGTGAACTAGGCTACACAAAGATTAAAAGATCAAAAGAATGAAGAATGTTTTCTCATTTAAGTCGGATTGGATTACTTTTGACAAGGGCAGACCAGCGCAAAGCAAAGAAAGAAAGAATACAGGTCGAATCGGATCGGAGGGGACAAAACCGATATGATCCCCAGGTTGCTAGCACCGCCGATCCGAACCTAGAGTCACAACAGTTTCACTCCACATTTTCCTTAATATTCGGAGCAGTTATACCCACGTTCGCCACTAACCTGATGCGCTGTTGCGACCATATTCCATCCGAACCCGATAATAATGGGATGGATGCCACGTGGATCTGAACTGAAGCCATCCCAGGAGCACTTTCCACCTATAAATACACCATCAAGGGACATTTGGAAGGATCTTTTGGCATCTTGAGAACTCAAACTCCTTTGCTATCTGAATTTCATCAACTAATTCAGATTACAATCACCTTTTGAAGCATATTTTAAAGGAAATTGAGTGAATCAATACATTGTATGAGTGAAAATTGAGTGAGAGTTATCGTTGTACTCGCATTCAAATCATCAATTCAAAGAGTAAAAAGTGGACGTAGGCTATTTAACGCCGAACCACTATAAATTGTGTGTTTTCTTTGTTTTATTTATTTCAATTCAGTAGAATTATTACTCTTTTGGGTGTTAGAGCCAATTTTGGATCTAACATTTTGGTACTTTCACTGAGAATTTTTGAATTCTCCGATTTTTGGGATTATCATTCTACTATTTGGACCTTCAAGTTCAAAGAAGTTAATCCTCTGTTTTCGACATCTTTAACTACCTATTGGTTAATTACTGAAGAATTGGAAATTATGTCCAAAGGAAAAGGCAAAGAAATTCAAAGTAGTCGAGAGAATGAAGTTAATGAAGATCAGCAAACAATGGTCGTGACGAGGTCGCATGGTCAAGACTCTGGAGCAGGCCGCTACGGTCAGGAAGGTCCGAACCGAACAGAAGACACCAATCCGAGCCGATCTAATGATGCAGAGGTCGCCCACTCTCCTTATTCGAACTGGTCCGGCTGTATCACCGTGCTCCAATCCGACCCGAATCAAAGTGAAGCTGGAACTTCTACTCGAGCTCCTACCAATGCTCTGATTCCAGCCGCTATGACCAATGATCAACCTCACGCATCTATACACTTCACACAAGGAGATTTTTCATGCTTTCTTGAAATGCTCCAGAGTACTAACGAGGCATTAGAAGCCCATAAGCGTGTTAGTCTTCGCATGCAAGAGAACATGATCACCATGAGTAGGGAACTCAAGGAGCTCCGGAGGCAAAAGACACCTTCCCTAACATGCCGCCTTGCTTCAGATTATTCATCCTGTTCAGATGAGAGACACCCTCGTTAAAGAAGGCCGCTTGAGCGACCTCAGAACCTTGATCAGTTAACTTTTGGATCTTTAGGATCCCGTGAAGACGCTGCTCATGTGTTAGGGCCTGATGACCCGAGCTTGAGAGAGCCTATGTTGTTGCTCATGCATGGATCCCACGTTCTACCCAGGGATCCTAATATTACTAATCCTACGCAACAGCAACTTCTCCAGCCCCTTCTTCCTGAGATCGACCGGGAGCGTAGGGAGCAATGTAGAGCAGCTGCCGCTAGAAACAGGAGGTTATCCCCTAATCAGGAACCCAGGGGTAATCCGAATATCAGACCTATAGAACCTGTGCAGACATTAACAAATGCCGATGTGTGTGCAATGGTGCGTCAGATTATGTCCGAAAGCCAACGATACAATAATGAGGACTGGGGCCTTGAGCGAAGTCATACCTCCTCACAGATGATATATTGGACTTCAAGTTCCCTCGGCGATTCAACTTGCCACAAATGGATCGATATTTAGGGAGAACGGACCCAGGACAACATCTGATGAGGTATGCATGGTTAATGAATGCCGCAGCAACTCCAGATGCTATAAAATGCAAGGACTTTCCGATTTATCTAGAAGACGTGACATTAATGTGGTCACCCGACTCCCTCCACGGTCAGTATCAAATTTCACAGAATTAAGTGAGCGCTTTATGAACCAGTTTCGATTTCACGCCCGAAAATCCAAAAGCGTCATAGAGTTGTCAAAGATTAAACAGGCTCAGGGCGAATCTCTGAAATCATATTTGGACCTCTTCAACCTGGTTGTCACTGAAGTTAGTGACCCTCATGAACCCACTATTCTGATGGCTTTAATAGAAGGAGTTGACCCGGACACAGAATTTAGGAATTATCTATCCGGGAAATCGCCCCCCACTAGGGAATTGTTCTACGAAAAGGTTAATATTCGGTTAAGGCGAGAAGAAGCTCATGCAAATAGGAAGAGAAAGTCCGAAGGGGCCTTGAGGGAAGGTGTCCAAAGTAATGTTGTTGTGAAACAATCCGGAGACAGTTCAGGGAAGGTTGAAGTGAACGTTGGCAACCGGAACGGAGATAATAACAACAAGAATGGAAATGGAAATAGGAGGAGTAGGAATCGAGGGAACAATTCCAGCAAAAGACCTCGATTCCAAACTCTCGAAAACTATTCACCATTAAATGATACCTTGGAAAACATTTATTTGGACACATACAACATATTGCAATACAAAAAGCAACCACCCAGAGACTCCACTGAAAAAGAGATCGCAACGGGAAAGTTTTGTTTGTTCCATGGAACCCACAGACATTCCACCAACGAATGCCGTCATTTGAGAGATGTAGTTGAAAGATTGCTGCGGGAAGGGAAGTTAAACGAGTACAAGGTAGCCCCAAGGGACAGGGGGCAAGGGGGGCAAGCCCCGGACCAAAACCAGCCTACTTCTAAACCCACAGCCCAACAGAAAGGTAAGGGGATCGTTATCAATACTATTATAGGCGGACCCCACCTAGCTAGCCATAGTTTCAAAGCGATGGATCATTACGTCAATGCCGCCAAGCACTTTGAGGTAGGAGAATGCAGTAACCTCGAAGACATTACTCTAGTAAAACAACAAAAGACGATGTCAGACGATGTCATATTCCGTAGTAGAGATGACACCGGAATTCAATCACCAACTGAAGACCCACTGGTAATTACCACGACCATCAGCCCTGCCTTAGTCCATAAGGTGTTGGTGGACAACGGAAGCTCAGTCAATATCCTCTTCAAGAAATCTTTTGAACAAATGAGACTTGACGCAAAAGATCTAAAGCCCTGCGAAGGACGGATACGGGGCTTCAATGGGACGTCAAAGGCACCGATGGGCTATGTAGAATTACCAGTGACATTAGGACAGGAAGATCGCCAGAGAGTGAGGATCCTGCCATTTGTAGTTTTGGATATAGACTCACCCTACAATGCTTTCCTAGGCCGAACGTCCCTCGCCGAGTTTAGGGCATGTATTGCACCTTGGTGCTTGCTGCTTAAATTCCCGACTGACGCAGGAATAGGGGTGATGAGAGGCGACCAAGCTACGGGACGAGCTTGTTACATGACGGAGTTGACGATGCTAATGAAGGGGTTGAATATAGAATCTAAGGACGATTCCCCCCCTTCGAAGGAAAACTCAACATAGAAATTAAGGGTTTCAACCCCAAGAGAGTCGCCCTTAGATGTGCTCGAGGATAGAGAACCCGAGGATAGAAAGGCGACTCCCAACGAGACAACAATAGATATACCTATTGATGAGACAGATTCGACAAAAGTACTAAAGATCGGCTCGCAGCTAGATCCAATTCGAGCGAAAGAGTTGGCTGATTTCTTAAGGGAAAATTTAGATGTGTTTGCCTGGACTCACACTGACGTGTATGGGATTTCGCCTGCTATTATGAGCCACTCTTTATGCATTAATCCAAAGCACCCGCCGGTCAAGCAGAAGAGACGGATGTTAAGCCCAGAGCGGTAAGCAACTTTGAAAGAAGAGGTAGAGAAATTAAAGGATAATGGATTCATTAAGGATTCGAAATATCACGGCTGGATATCAAATCCTGTCCTGGTCAAAAGTGGCGTATATGTATTGACTTCTCTGACTTGAACAAGGCTTGTCCGAAGGATAGCTTTCCTCTTCCTAGTATTGATCAACTAGTAGACTCGACGGCCAGACACGAGCTTTTATCCTTTATGGATGCCTGTTCGGGGTACAATCAAATTCCCATGCACATACCAGATCAGGAGCACACAAGTTTCATCACAGACTTGGGGTTATATTGTTATGTGGTAATGCCGTTTGGATTAAAGAATGCAGGAGCCACGTATCATCGTTTGGTCAACTGCATGTTTTATAATCAAATCGGGAAAACCATGGAGGATTATGTGGATGACATGCTTGTGAAGTCTAAACAATCTTCCGACCATACAGGGGACTTAGCCGAAATGTTTGATACTCTTCGAAGATATGGAATGAAGTTAAACCCCCTAAATGTTCATTTGGGGTCGCATCTGAGAAATGGGTGGAAGCTGAACCTTTAACAACGATCATGGCGAGAAAGGTGATTAGTTTTGTGGTCATAAACATTATCTGTCGATTTGGGATACCGAAGACCATCATAACTGATAATGGGACACAGTTCGATAGCGTCGAATTTAAAAACTTCTGCCAGAAGTACAAGATTGATAAATTATACACCGTTGTAGCTCACCAGCAGTCAAACGGCCAGGTCAAAGCAATAAATAAGGTCATTAAATCTATTCTCAAGAAGCGGTTGGAGTGGGCCAAAGCCAAGTGGGTAGATGAGTTTCCACTAGCTTTGTGGGCCTACAGGACGACCTTTAAGACGGCCACTGGCCATACCCCTTTTTCACTCTCCTTCGGGTCAGAAGCAGTAATCCCAATAGAACTAGAAGTCCCTTCTCATCGAGTCGCGTACTATGATCCGATGACGAATAGATCACTCCTCCTAGAGTCTCTTGATATGGTTGAAGAAAAAAGAGATGAAGCAGACTTGCGTGCCTCAAGACATCAATATCAAGTAGCACGTTATTATGACCGGAAAGTTCTCTTTAAAACCTTTGAACCAGGAGACTTAGTATTGAAACGAGTCTTCCCACCTTCAACCCAATTGGGTCCGAAATGGGAAGGCCATACGCCATCCAACAGAAGCTGGAAACAGGAGCATTCAAGCTAACGACCGTGGACGGCGAAGAGATTCCCAGAGCTTGGAATGCTCAACACTTGCGACGATACCTGAGCTAAATATGAAATGTCTTCCTTTTTGTTTTTATAAGCTATGTAAAAAGGAACAAATTGCCTTAAAAAGTCTGTTTATATGAACAAAGGGTTATGAAGTGGATGTAGGCTACGACTTAGCTGAACCACTATAAAAATATCGTGTGTCATTTACTTTCCTGCATTATTTATATCTTCAGCCATTATTCTGTCATGACAATGAAACACAAAACATTAAATTAAATTTGAAAAATTGGAGATAACCTATGTGCAGGAGCAAACAAAATGACCGCTTTCATGATAAAGTGGAAAGAATGGGAAGATGACATTCTTAACTCTAACTCTCATTAATCGAGAGAGAGTATAAAGGACGAGAAAATGACGTCCCTTGAGGCGTGAAGGTGCACCCCGATAAGAGACCGCCTCAGTAATACTCTAACCTGTTATGAGATAGGAGAGTATAAAGATGCTAAAAAGAATAAGCATCAATGATGAAAAGAATATGGCCCGTCAGAGAATCGAGGGCAACTGAATTTTGAATTTAATCAATCTAGAATAAGTCTTAATCAGTTATCCAAGATTGATTGGGGGCATATATATGTACACATGTTCCCCTTAATAATGACTTTATTATATAACTGTGATATGACATGTTGTTCATTTGAATTTTTACTTAAATGCTAAATTTACGAATATTAGACACTACAGGGAACAAACTACTTTATTCACAAACATGTGAGTTTATACAGGAAAGCTAAGCAAAAGATGCGAAGGCCGCACTCGCTACAACAATAGCGGACCAGTGGAATATCAAAATAAAAAACAAAGCGCATTGTCACTTGGGCTTTGGAGTAGACTTGGACTTCTTGGCAGCCTTAAGAGCCTTTTTAGCTTCTTTTTCAGCATCAGACATGAGACGCTTTGGTTTCTTCTTCTCTGTAATTGAGGTACCAGAGTCGGTAGATTTCTTTGTAGAAGTCAGAGCACTGGAATCAAGAGAAGATTTTTAGCAAACTCTTCGGTAATTGACCTAGTTTACAGCTTAACAACTAACCTCGATCCAGCATCCACCACTGCAAGGGGCTTAAAGCTTTCAGGGTCTATCTCCTCGACTTTCAGTTACATGTGTTTGTCTTGTTCGGCTTTCATTTCAGCCAAAGTCATGTCATCAGCATTTTTCGAATCCCCAATAATAACAACATCAGGATCTTCTTCATGCCCATCATAACCATCGTCATCTTTCAAAGCGTCTATCATTTCATCATCATGAGAAGTGTTGGCGTTAGGCGGTTCAGCTCCTCCTGCGGATTCAACGATGGTAGCCTTATCCTATCCTCCCTGAGCCTCTTCCATGGATTTTTCCCTAGTGGTGGTTCCCCGAGGCTCGTCAGTCTTCTCGGTTGGTTCAGCACCTACATAATGAGAAGCAACAGTTATCAACTCAGGAGAAAACAAAGAACCCTTGATCGATTGCCCAATGATGTGATGAAAGGTGGAGACTGCCTTGACAAATTGGGGTGAAAAGGTGGAAATACCTTCTGATGATTTCTCAATTGGGGCAGCTACCGTCTCTGATGCTGATTCGGGTATAGGAGATAAAAGAGACGCTCTAGGAATTCCCGGATTCTCGGGATCATATTCCTCGACTCTAGTAGCTTCGGTGGTAACAGAAGAAGAACCAATTTCAAGGATATTCTTTTCTTTGGCCAGGCGTTTCTCCTCCTCCATGGCAGCAGCAATAAGGCGACGCCCCTCGGCCAGACGTGCCGGTTCATCATCTTTCAGAAACTTCTCCATGAGTTTGTCTTCATCAACGAAGTCCACCTTAATTTCATCTTTTTCCCATTCGATGATTTGACTCCATATATGAACTAAGGTAGTCAGATAGTCTTTGATCCAAGAGATGTTTAGGCGACGGATTATGTGGGCAAAGAATTCAATCATCAGTTCGCCAAAGCCGTGCAATTCTTCTTGAGCCTTTGATAACTATTTATGAGTTTCTTTAGCAGACTTAATAGCGCTATCCACATTCCCCTCAGCTAAGGCAGCTCTAGTCTTGGCTTCCATTAACCTGGACTCCAAGTCAGTATTTCGTTTCTCCAACTCGGCGTTCTTCCTCGCTAACTCGGCCTTTTCTTGCTCAAGAGTATTGTAAGCTAGTTGTACTTTGACACTATCTGACTTAGCATCTTCAGCTTGTTTTTTCAACTCTAAGCGCTTTTGACTGTGAGATTCTAGTGGGTCATGATAAATGCTTTTCTAATTCCTCAAATTGCCTTTTGAAGTTGTTGGCATCTCGTTGAGCGATGACAAGTTGAGCCTGTGTATCTTCTAAGTCCTTCTCCAAATTTTTCAAAGCATTCTCATCGGAATCTGCAGCTTTCTTCATTGCATCGACGTCTATAATTAAGGCTCGAATGATTCTGGAGATATTGCGTAAATACTTGTACATCTCCGAGTATTGTTTCTCTACTGCATCGATCTTTGCCTTAGCCTCATCTGCCCACTTTGAAGAAATAGGTGTAACGACCCGTATTCTACACATCATAGGATCGTAGAATATTTATTTCTTTCCCATGTGAAGTCGTATGGTCATGTAACTTTGGGAAACATCTATTGGAGTCATTTCCCATGTTCATGATTTTTGTCGAATTTTGAATGACCATTTTGCCCCTAGTGGTACTGTTTTGGCCATAACTTTTGATTGAAAAGGAATTTTGACTTGAAACCACTTCCATTGGATTCGTTTGATGGTTTACCTTTCCGTAGAGTTGTCATAATAGCCAAACGGACTTACCGTTTGGGAGATATGGCTGAAATAAGGTTTGGAGGGTGAAAAACTGCTTAACCGGGCCAAATCGGGTGATTAGTGAGTAGGCCCATAACCCATTTCGGGATTAGGGTTATGGGAAGGCTGAAATGAGATAGAGGATCATTCCATTTCAGTTTTCTAGCCTCCACTTATCACCAAAGAACCCTAAAAATGGCCTCTAACCTCTAAATCACCTCCAAATCATCTCTTGGTCAAGGATTTGGCTTAGCAACCCCTAATCAAGGAAGATCTTCACCAAAGCAACATAGGAGCTGCTGTTTGGCATTGAGATTCACATCAAATCAGAGAATTATTTCAGATCTTAGTTTATTTGTGGCTAAGGTGAGTGATTTGCATAGTTTTACACTAATTATGGCTAGTTAAGGGTAATTAGTGTTAATTAGCGAATTTATACACTAATAAATTCGAGAAAAATGTTTATAAATTCCCAAATGATGTTTTAGACCTCTGATATGAATTTGGGTTAATTTGGTTAAGTTTTGCTAATCCTATCATTAGTTTCACCTAAACATGCTTAAGGGGAAATATGGGATTTTGGGTATGTTTGATCCGTTTTAACCTATCATATTGATGTTTTGATGTTTGTGGTTGATTATGCATGTTGCTATGACTGTATGAAATGCTTTATGATTGATTTCAATAGTTAGAATGGTCGAAAACGTCGTCGAATGGCGTAAACACTTGCTGGAACAGTTTCAGAAAACAGTGCAGGGTTCGGATCGGATTGGACATAGGGCTCGGATCGGATATGTTGAACTGAGCAAAGAATCCGATCGGATCGGAACCCAACACTTGGGAAAAAGTGGTAAAAAGGAAGGCCACGCTAGCTGAACTAGGATCGGATCGGATCGAGGAGGACGGATCGGAGTGGAAGCATAAAAACGGATCGGATAGGAGCATGTGAAGGGAGAATGGAGACGGATCGGAAGCACGGACTGGAGGGGAATAGCACCCGACCCGAACCGATGGAGGACACCCAACCCGAACTGAGGAGAAACGCCCGACCCGAACCTATGGAGAAACACCCGACCCGAGCCGCACCAGAAGAAGACCCGACCCGAACAGATGGAGGATACCCGACCCGAACCGATGGCTTGAGAAGGAACCCGACCCGACCCAGTATTGACCAATAACCCGAGATGCAAAGGTAGTCCAATATGGGAAGTTAGAGCTCAGGATCCAGTTGGGAACCGATGAGTTCACTTCATGGTTGGACTTTGCTGCGGGACGTGTGCTAAGGAGTTGTCAACGTTCATAACTTCGATTCACCACTAAGAATGAATGATAGGCTACTTATCAGTGCAGTAAGGTCATTATGACCTGAGGGGCAAGGTGATGGTAGCAAGACTACGTTATCAGTGCAGTAGGGTCATTATGACTTGAGGGGCAAAGTGATGCGTAGTAAGACTATGAGCCAGTGCAGTGGGGTCATTGCGACTCCATGGGGCAGAGTGGACATAGTAAGGATTAGTAAGGCTATGAGCCAGTGCAGTGGGGTTCTTGTGACTCCATGGGGCAAAGTGGACATAGCGAAGGGTTTGTGGCTACGTTATCAGTGCAGTGAAGCCATTTATGACTTCATGGGGCAAAGTGATCGTAGCAAGGTATGTTGGGTGATCGAAGTGGTGAATATCGTATGCTTTACGCACTGAGTGAGAGATGTGAGGATCGATGCTATGTTTGATTGTTTGCCATCATTATGACTTGCACACCTCCCCCACCTCCGTATCTTTACACCGTTTGATATGGTACCTTAGAGTGTTGTACTGTATGTAGTGCTAACTCTTTGGTTGCAGGTCCAGGTTCAGGTATGTTTTAGTCTACCTGTTATTGTTCATTTTAGATGCTTATCGCTCATACCAAGCTTTATGTCTGACCCAGAGTTTTATGTCTCCTCTTATTACTCTGGGTGCTCACATGAGCAGACTAGAGACAGGTTAGCTGGTGATGTGCGAGTAGCTGATTCGGAGGCGGGCAGGAGGCTTCCACGTATGATATATATATACACATTCTCCCTGTGTCGTTGGTGGTCACTACTTGGGCATTAGTAGTGTACCTCCTTTATCTTACTTTTGATTTGAGACAGTTTGAAAGTTGTAATAAGCTGTATTTTGGATTTCCGCTGCTATGATGTTTAGTTCTGATTTTCAGCTTATGCACTGTCTCTCCTGTTTTATGTCAAGTATGTTATTATTATATTTTGTTCTATGCGCTGTGAGACATTCTACAGGTTCTTTGTATGTTCATTTCCTTTTTCCCTTTCCTTCTAACGACCCGTTCCGTGCCTATTGGACATGTGTACAGCGCACCTTTGGAGTAAATGTCGGTTGGTGCGGGGCGGGCCGTCACACTTGGTATCAGAGCTCTAGGTTGCGTAGTTAACCTAGGGAAAGACACTAGGGAGAGTTAGTACGTATATGAGAGTGCGTATTTGTAATTACTTTGGTTTTCAAAAGCTATGTATATATATACTATTAGTAGTATAAGAATGAAGTCGCACTGCACTAGCACCACTATGCGGTCGTTAATCGTTTCCCTTTTTCAGATTGACGATGAGCCGAGACACGAGGGGTGTTGGTAGAGGGACCAACCCAGGGAAAGCCGCTGACATGAGGGCGATGTTTACTAACCTCATGAGAGACATGCTTAGAGAAGTGCAAGGGGCAGTTCCCAATCCCGGAGTTGGTGTTGGCCCAGTAGTGCAGGCGCCTAGGGTCGATTTCGCCAAGTTGTGCAAGGATTACACTAATCTTGGTGGAAAGCCGTTCCACGGAACGGAATCGGCCACAGATGTTCAAGATTGGATGGATAGCTGTGATCGTATCTTTGATGACTTGGGTCTTGAGGATGCGATGAAGAGAAGGCTAGCGTCTCGTCAGTTGCAAGGGCGAGCGATGAATTGGTGGAATGCCATTAGAATAGCTACTCCAGAGGATCAGGTTACTTGGGATCAGTTCAAGGCTCGCTTTAGCGAGAAGTTCATTCCAGCTGCCCAGAAGTCAGTATTGTTCAAGAGGTTCTTGGAACTCAAGCAAGGTGGCAGGGCAGTTTCTGATTATATTGCTGAGTTCGACACTTTGTCGAAGTATGGACTGTCTCTTATCGATACTCCTGAGAAGAAGAGTGAGAAGTTCATTACTGGTTTGGATGGATACTTAGGGGAAAGGCTTATCGACCACATCGATGAGACTTTTGAATCGATTGTGGGGAAAGCTTTGAGATCAGAGAGTCTTTACCCTAAGTCAAAGACTGAGGCTGCATCTGCAGAAGGGCCGAAGCCGCAAGCAGGCGGTGGAGGCAAGAATAACTCTCAGAATAAGAGGAAGCAAGACCAATCTAAAGGTGGCCAGAAAAAGAGCAAGAAGGATGTTGAGTGCTTCAGCTGTGGAAAGAAAGGCCATTATGCTAAAGAATGTCGGGCCAAGCCAGCGGAAAGGAAGTGCTACAACTGTGGTCAAGTGGGACATCAGAAGGATAAGTGTCCGCAACCTCTTAAGGAGAAGCAGATTGTGAAAGCATATGCTATTGATGCTATTCCTTCTTCGTCGAATGCCCCAACTGCGGCGGAGAAAGGAAAGAATGTTGTTATTCAAGGTATGCTTTCTATTTATGATGTACCAGTTCGAGTTTTGTTTGATATTGGGGCTTCCCGTTCCTTCATATCTAGTGACCTGGTAGATAGGTTGGGACTGGAACCCGAGATAGTCGATAGACCATTGGTTTTGACGAACCCGATTGGTGTTTCGACTAGCCTTAGTATGATTTGCAGGAATTTGGTCTTGTCGAGTCATGGATTTATGTTTGTATGTGATTGCTTTGTTTTGGGCTTTACTGGGTATGGCATTATATTGGGAGTCGATTGGTTCCAAAGATACGGGGTGGTGGTAGACTGTGAGGGCTTTTTGGTGACAGTGAGGGCGGATGATGGGCGGAGGGTAGTGTTTGGTAGTCTACCTAGTGATGGGGTTATGGCTAGTTTTGTAAATTCCCTCGACATCCCGCATGATGAGTTGTCAGGTGTGCCCGTGGTTGGCCAGTATCCGGACGTCTTCGAGGAGGTGACCGGGCTTCCACCACACCGAGAGATTGAGTTCCGTATTGATTTAGTGAAAGATGCCAGACCTATAGTGATGCCACTTCGTCGTATGGCACCAAGGGAGCAGCGAGAGCTCGGGATGCAAGTCAGCAATCTTTTGAAGAAGGGATTTATTAGAAGGAGTGTCTCCGAGTGGGGAGCACCAGTTGTGTTTGCCACTAAGGCAGATGGTTCCCTTCGTTTGTGTGTGGACTATCGCGAGTTGAATAGGGTGACGAGGAAGAATAAGTATCCTCTACCACGGATAGATGATTTGTTTGATTAGTTGGAAGGAGCTAGAGTGTTCTCCCAGTTGGACCTCGCGACAGGATTTCATCAGCTACGAGTAGCAGATGAGAGTGTTCCGAAAATGGCATTTAGGACGCCGTCTGGATTTTATGAGTGGTTGGTCATTCCATTTGGGTTGACCAATGCACCAACCTACTTTGTGGATCTTATGAATCGAGTATTCAGAGATCAGTTGAATAAGTTTGTTCTTGTGTTCGTGGATGATATCCTTGTTTACTCAAGGACAGAGGAGGAACACAAGGTACACTTGAGGATAGTGATGGAGGTGTTGAGGAAACACCAATTGAAAGCGAAATTCTCTAAGTGTCATTTTTGGAGAAGGGAAGTGAGATTCTTGGGTCATGTTGTTTCAGAGAGTGGTATTGCCGTGGACCCTGCAAAGGTGGCTACGGTGCAGGATTGGCCTACGCCCAAGAATGCGACAGACGTAAGAAGTTTCTTGGGATTAGCTGGATATTATCATAAGTTTATCCAGGACTTCTCCAAGATAGCAGCACCGTTGACTCAGTTGACTAAGAAGAATCGGTCCTTCGTCTGGGACGAAGTGTGTGAGGATGCCTTCAAGAGTCTAAAGGAGAAGTTGACGCGTGCGCCAGTGTTAGTCATTCCTAAAGGGAATGAAGAGACAACGGTATACACGGATGTTTGTGGTACCGGACTGGGTGCTGTATTGATGCAAGAAGGTAGGGTTGTAGCTTATGCTAGTCAACAGCTAAAGCCGCATGAGAAGAAGTATCCTACCCATGATTTGGAACTAGCAGCGATCGTGTTTGCGCTGAAGATGTGGAGACATTATCTCTTGGGAGAAAGATTTGAGTTGTTTACCGATCATAAATCGTTAAAATATCTCTTCTCTCAGAAAGATCTGAATCTCCGTCAGTAGAGATGGCTAGAGTTCTTGGCTTCGTATGATTTTGATATCGCATACACACCTGGGAAAGGTAATGCGGTAGCCGATGCCTTGAGTAGGAGACATGCCAGTTTAGGGGAAATGTTTCTTGAGTGGAAGCAACTGGAGTATATCGCGGGGTTTGATTTCAGACCAAAGTGGGAATTGGATCCAGTCATGCTAGCTAGTTTGACGATCAGACCCATTTTGATAGAGCGGATTGGTTCCAGCCAGAGGAATGATCCTAATCTATTGGAAATCATCTCCAAGTTAGAGATGAACATCGACGGTGAGGAGATGAATGTGTATGGGCTTGATCGAGATGGATGGCTTCGAAAGAATGGAAGACTAGTTGTACCCAATGTCAATGGATTGAGAGATGAAGTGTGTAGGGAGTGTCATCACTCAAAACTGACTATACATCCCGGTGGTAACAAGATGTATCGAGACATGAGACGGACTTACTACTGGGAAGGGATGAAAAGAGACGTTGGGAAGTTTATATCCAAATGCATGAATTGCCAGCTAGTTAAAGCCGAGCAAAAGAAGCCTAGTGGATTGTTGCAACCATTAGAGATTCCCGAATGGAAATGGGAACAAATCTCGATGGATTTCATCGATGGTTTACCAAGGACTAGATCGGGATATGATAGCATTTGGGTAATTGTGGATCGATTGACTAAAAGTGCAAGATTTATACCAGTCAAATCGACCAGAACGGCAGCCAAGTTGGCAGAATTGTATATAAAGTGGGTAGTGAGATTTCATGGAGTACCCAAAAGCATTGTGAGTGACCGAGACCCGTTGTTCACTAGTGGGTTTTGGAAGAGCTTACAAGAGGCTCTAGGGTGAGGATTACATCTCAGTACCGCATATCATCCTCAGACCGACGGTCAGACAGAGAGGGTGAATCGTATATTGGAAGATCTCTTGAGAGCGTGTATATTGGATTTTGGTGGATCATGGGATGACCATTTGCATCTAGTAGAGTTTGCATATAATAATAGCTACCAATCCAATATCGGTATAGCTCCATATGAAGCTTTGTACGGAAGACCGTGCAACTCACCATCATGTTGGATAGAGACTGGCAAGAAGTTTGTGCTTGGACCAGAGGTGGTGAGAGAAACTTCCGATAAGATCAAGATCATTCAACAACGAATGAAAGCTGCCCAAGATAGGCAGAAGAGTTATGCTGATAAGAGGGGAAGAGACTTGAAATTCTCCATTGGTGACTTGGTGTTTGTCAAGATCTCTCCGTTGAAGAGCGTGATTCGATTTGGCAGGAGAGGCAAGTTGGCACCAAGATTTGTTGGCCCATTCCCTATTCTTGAATTAGTCGGGAATTTGGCGTATAGAGTTGGCTTACCAGAGAAAATGGCGGGAGTTCACAATGTATTTCATGTTTCCCAATTAAGGAAGTTCGTCCACGACTCAGATATGACTATTTCACCTGATCAGTTAGAGAACTTCGAAGTAGAACCCGAGGCGGTTGGGAACCGCAAGCCGATTCGTATTGTGGGGCACGATACGAAGCAACTTCGAAGGAAGGCGGTGAAGCTAGTCAAGGTTCAGTGGGGCGAGGATGAGAATGATTGTACTTGGGAGACAGAGGAGAGCATTAGGAAGGCATATCCAGAACTCTTTGCCTGGTAAGATTTACTTCGTAATTTAGTTTTTCCGCATGCTAGGGTAGATTTGCTTAGCTTGTTTTGCATGGTTGATTGTTGTTTTATGATTGATAGACATGCGGGACCATTGTGTGTGTTTGGATTAGGGAATTTCGGGGGCGAAATTTCTTAAGGGGGGGAGAGTGTAACGACCCGTATTCTACACATCATAGGATCGTAGAATATTTATTTCTTTCCCATGTGAAGTCGTATGGTCATGTAACTTTGGGAAACATCTATTGGAATCATTTCCCATGTTCATGATTTTTGTCGAATTTTGAATGACCATTTTGCCCCTAGTGGTATGTTTTGGCCATAACTTTTGATTGGAAAGGAATTTTGACCTGAAACCACTTCCATTGGATTCGTTTGATGGTTTACCTTTCCGTTGAGTGGTCATAATAGCCAAACGGACTTACCGTTTGGGAGATATGGCTGAAATAAGGTTTGGACGGTGAAAAACTGCTTAACCGGGCCAAATTGGGTGATTAGTGAGTAGGCCCATAACCCATTTCGGGATTAGGGTTATGGGAAGGCTGAAATGAGATAGAGGATCATTCCATTTCAGTTTTCTAGCCTCCACTTATCACCAAGGAACCCTAAAAATGGCCTCTAACCTCTAAATCACCTCCAAATCATCTCTTGGTCAAGGATTTGGCTTAGCAACCCCTAATCAAGGAAGATCTTCACCAAAGCAACATAGGAGCTGCTGTTTGGCATTGAGATTCACATCAAATCAGAGAATTATTTCAGATCTTAGTTTATTTGTGGCTAAGGTGAGTGATTTGCATAGTTTTACACTAATTATGGCTAGTTAAGGGTAATTAGTGTTAATTAGCGAATTTATACACTAATAAATTCGAGAAAAATGTTTATAAATTCCCAAATGATGTTTTAGACCTCTGATATGAATTTGGGTTAATTTGGTTAAGTTTTGCTAATCCTATCATTAGTTTCACCTAAACATGCTTAAGGGGAAATATGGGATTTTGGGTATGTTTGATCCGTTTTAACCTATCATATTGATGTTTTGATGTTTGTGGTTGATTATGCATGTTGCTATGACTGTATGAAATGCTTTGTGATTGATTTCAATAGTTAGAATGGTCGAAAACGTCGTCGAATGGCGTAAACACTTGCTGGAACAGTTTCAGAAAACAGTGCAGGGTTCGGATCGGATCGGACATAGGGCTCGGATCGGATATGTTGAACTGAGCAAAGAATCCGATCGGATCGGAACCCAACACTTGGGAAAAAGTGGTAAAAAGGAAGGCCACGCTAGCTGAACTGGGATCGGATCGGATCGAGGAGGAAGGATCGGAGTGGAAGCATAAAAACGGATCGGATAGGAGCATGTGAAGGGAGAATGGAGACAGATCGGAAGCACGGACTGGAGGGGAATAGCACCCGACCCGAATCGATGGAGGACACCCGACCCGAACTGAGGAGAAACGCCCGACCCGAACCTATGGAGAAACGCCCGAACCGAGCCGCACCAGAAGAAGACCCGACCCGAACAGATGGAGGATACCCGACCCGAACCGATGGCTTGAGAAGGAACCCGACCCGACCCAGTATTGACCAATAACCCGAGATGCAAAGGTAGTCCAATATGGGAAGTTAGAGCTCAGGATCCAGTTGGGAACCGATGAGTTCACTTCATGGTTGGACTTTGCTGCGTGACGTGTGCTAAGGAGTTGTCGACGTTCATAACTTCGATTCACCACTAAGAATGAATGATGGGCTACTTATCAGTGCAGTAGGGTCATTATGACCTGAGGGGCAAGGTGATGGTAGCAAGAATACGTTATCAGTGCAGTAGGGTCATTATGACTCGAGGGGCAAAGTGATGCGTAGTAAGACTATGAGCCAGTGCAGTGGGGTCATTGCGACTCCATGGGGCAGAGTGGACATAGTAAGGATTAGTAAGGCTATGAGCCAGTGCAATGGGGTTCTTGTGACTCCATGGGGCAAAGTGGACATAGCGAAGGGTTTGTGGCTACGTTATCAGTGCAGTGAAGCCATTTATGACTTCATGGGGCAAAGTGATCGTAGCAAGGTATGTTGGGTGATCGAAGTGGTGAATATCGTATGCTTTACGCACTGAGTGAGAGATGTGAGGATGGATGCTATATTTGATTATTTGCCATCATTATGACATGCACACCTCCCCCCCCTCCGTATCTTTACACCGTTTGATATGGTAGCTTAGAGTGTTGTACAGTATGTAGTGCTAACTCTTTGGTTGCAGGTCCAGGTTCAGGTATGTTTTAGTCTACCTGTTATTGTTCATTTTAGATGCTTATCGCTCATACCAGGCCTTATGTCTGACCCAGAGTTTTATGTCTCCTCTTATTACTCTGGGTGCTCACACGAGCAGACTAAAGACAGGTTAGCTGGTGATGTGCGAGTAGCTGATTCGGAGGCGGGCAGGAGGCTTCCACGTATGATATATATATATATATATATATATATATATATACACACACACACACACACACATTCTCCCTGTGTCATTGGTGGTCACTACTTGGGCATTAGTAGTGTACCTCCTTTATCTTACTTTTGCTTTGAGACAGTTTGAAAGCTGTAATAAGCTGTATTTTGGATTTCCGCTGCTGTGATGTTTAGTTCTGATTTTCCGCTTATGCACTGCCTCTCCTGTTTTATGTCAAGTATGTTATTATTATATTTTGTTCTATGCGCTGTGAGACATTCTACAGGTTCTTTGTATGTTCATTTCCTTTTTCCCTTTCCTTCTAACGACCCGTTCCGTGCCAATTGGACATGTGTACAGCGCACCTTTGGAGTAAATGTCGGTTGGTGCGGGGCGGGCCGTCACAATAGGCTTGAGCGCGGGTAAGAAAGTTAAATTCTCAAAGTAGTGATATGTGAACTGCTTCTCCAGATATGCCAGTTTCGTTTTGGAATCAACGTCCAGTGGCGGGGGTTTGCAATATGATAGTTCAATATGTTTCCGCTTAGCAGGGACGATGGCTGCATCGCCTTTTTCAGATCGCTTCTCTGAAGCTTTGTGCTTATCTCGCGAATCAGTGTGTTTCGGTGGACTTTTTCTCGATTATATTTATCTTGAGAAGAAATTCGGTCTTTGTGATGTGTATTCCCCACGACGACTTTGGTGGCTCTTATACCTGTCTGGATCTGACCGAATAGGAGAACGAGAGCATGAAGTGTGAGGTCGATGGGAATCATAATGCCTTATATCATCTCTGCCGCGGTTCTCACGGCGATCATGCTCAGTTTCAGAGGGAGGTCTGGGCATGCTACGGCGAATTTTCCTGACATCATAGTAAGGGCGTGACATGGTACCTGCACAACAATATAAGTGGAGTTCAGAATCGACGTTCACATAAGACATGAGTGCTGTGGCGTGCGGTGCTAATGTGTTATGTGCATCCTAAGTGATGTTCCCCCCAACAAACCCGAGCCTGAAGCCAGACTAGCATGAGTGGTCTCTTTGGTCTTCACGAGATAGTCTCCTCTGAAGAAGTGAAGGTTAAAGGATTCATTCCGAAGTACTCTGAAGTATAGATAGTTTCGGGCAGGGGGAGATTTCCTAAACCCTTAAACATGGAATCGTCGGTAGCAGGAGAATCTGCTTGAGAAGCGTCTAGTGGCAGCTCTTTAGGGGATGTTGACTTTTCAAGAGAAATGGCGTCATCAGGAATGGTATACCCTTCTCTGTGCTTTTCAGCTATGTTGGCTAATTCATCGTCTTGAGTTGAGGATGGAGAAGGAGGAGTCCTAAGAGGTATCGTTGGACCTGTCGAGTCCTCACCCGTCTCAGGAATAATGACGACCGGGGGTATGTACACATATGGACCTGTCCCATGACCTATACTACGGGTAATAGATATTAACCCGTGATGATGGAGATACTCATCCTTAAGAACTTCGTCAACGGTTAAGAACTTTTGGTCGCCATTGAGCAGCTGATGCAAACGATCAAAATATAATTGACCCGATATTTACTTTGGGTTATCAACTGCGAATGAAAAAGAAAGCAAACTAATGTGTTGGCATGAGCATTTAAAGTTGAAATCTGGAAAGTCGGTGTTTTACTTGATTTGGTCCACCTCTTGGCACACCCCGGTTGCTGTCTGATATAAAACCATTCAGGTTTAGAATCACCAGCCTTGTTGCTATATGGAACAGTAATAATTTTCCTTTTTGGGACTGATTCGAAGTATGAGAAGGAGGGAGTCTCTTGACTCCGATGCTTGAAATTATAAAAGAAGTGGACAACATCGAAGGTAGGTTCTATACCTAAAATATCTTTATATGCTATATACAAGGTGTATATATAAGCATAAGGGTTAGGATGTAATTGCATGGGGGCAATCCGCATCTGTCTCAGAAAATCGACGACAAAAGGCGAAAACGGAGGTATTGCCCCAACCATACACATTAATCGGGTAATTGCCATAAATCCTTCCGGTGGATTGTGGGGGCGATCTGTTTTCGAAGGCACCAGGGTATCTCCTTTTAATATCCCATGCTTTAGACATATTCGGATGAGTCTATCATCATCGATCGTCGACTCAACAGAATCTTTGGGTAACTCCAATATAGTGGCAGTTTCAAACTCGTCGGGAGCACGATCATCTCCTATCTCTCCTTCCTCTTCCTCACCAAGAGAAACTTCACTCCCGGAAGATACTTCACTACTGTGTGCTTCCATTTCATAATCTGGTCCCTCATCATCCCACCCAGGGTCTGAGGAAGAAAATATGTCATCAAGAGTGAGTTTCTCGTATGTTTCTGTGACTTCTCTCTTTTCTGCTAATCTAGATGAACGTCTCTCTACCATGGTCGGTAAACTACCGAAGAAGCAATAGCATAAGTTAGAGTAAAATAGCCCGTATCCCCTCGTGCACGTGTGTGAACTAAAATGTGTGCAATGTGTGCAAGAGATGCAAAGTAAACACATCAAAGCATAATGCAAAGGTTCGGTGAAGCAGTTATGTTCAGAATAGTCTTGAATATTTTCTCATGTTCGTATTGCGCTATCCTAACTGTTCATTAAGTTGTAAGTCAAGGCAAACATTGATTGAGCAAGTCGGACATTTCTTGTGCATTAAATTGGATGGTTCCAGTTCGCTTCGGATATATATATCTGGGGATCGGATCGAGCGCCCACAAAGGAAAGGGTTCGGACTGGGGGCAGGACCATGTGTGGCCCAAAGAAGAAGTTAATGCACTACGAGCATATCAGTTTGGTTCAGAAGTTGGTACTTTACGTGATCCGGATCGGTCCGAGTGCCCATATATTTCCATGACCATGTCTCTCACTCCGACCTGACCCGGTTGGGAACACCTCGTTTTTATCCTTTTCTTTATTTTTCACTCCGACTCGATCCGGTCCGATGGAACCTCCTCTCCTCCTCACTCTTATACCTCTTCACCCGAACCGATCCCAGACCTTTCCCTCTTCTTCTTCTTCATCTTCTTTCTTCCTTAACCAACACCGAACCCAATCTCATGCCCAAAACTGAATCAAAGCCAAGCACTTACGTGCTGGCGCGTTCAACCTTAGATCCTAAATCCCCTCCATTACTGCCTCGAGATGGCGATGAGGCCATTAACGACGATGGCGAGGGAGGGGGGAGAGGGTCATGGCGTTAAGGCCAGCTAAGTGCCATGCTCAAATCGTCCAAATTACCGACGATTTTGAATCGAAATCAATTAAAAAGGAATTAACTAAAGTTTTGCAACCTACCTATGTGATTATTTCGAGAATTGAAGGGAATTTTGATATTTCAGAAATTAGAGTTTCTCTTTTTAGCAAAACTTAGAGGACGGTGATAATGAAGGAAAGAAGGAAGAAGAGGATGAAAAGCGAATTTATATAGATTTGGAATGGCTCTTAGTATTCCCAACCCTTCATTCTGATCGGACCGAAGTACTGGCCCATACAGGTATTTAGCCCATTCGTTCAATGATAGTGAAGTGTAAGAAAAGCCATTCGGATCGGAGACCGAACCCCGATGGAATCATGCACATTGACTTGGCATACGAATTGAATTTAAAGGAAAATAAAAATAAACAAAGAGCTTACCTGGCGGAATCACTGGACATCAATCAGAGTTCTCAAAGCTGTTTGAAACGAAGAAGGAAATCCGTGAATTTTTTGGTGTATTTATAAGCTGCAAGAGACATGACTTCATGACACAACGCGTCCCTACAAACGAATGGAAGGGACTATTCAACAGTTCAAATTCAGAGACTAGTGAACAGATAATGTCAAAGCACGCTCCATCTTCAATAGAAGCGTCCTTTGAGGGGGCAAAATGTTAGCCTACTTTGTGAACTAGGCTACACAAAGATTAAAAGATAAAAAGAATGAAGAATGTTTTCTCATTTAAGTCGAATCGGATCGGATTTCTTTTGACAAGGGCAGACCAGCGCAAAGCAAAGAAGGAAAGAATACAGGTCGAATCGAATCGGAGGAGACAAAACCGATCCGATCCCTTGGTTGCTAGCACCCCCGATCCGAACCCAGAGTCACAACAGTTTCACTCCACGTTTTCCTTAATATTCAGAGCGGTTATACCCACATTCTCCCCACGTTCGGCAATAACCTGATGCGGTTTTGCCATCGTATTCCATCCGAACCCGATAATAATGGGATGGATGCCACGTGGATCCAAACTGAATCCATCCCAGGAGCACTTTCCACTATAAATACACCATCAAGGGACATTTGGAAGGATCTTTTGGCATCTTGAGAACTCAAACTTCTTTGCTATCCGAATTTCATCAACTTATTCAGATTACAATCACCTTTTGAAGCATATTGTGAAGGAAATTGAGTGAATCAATACATTGTAAGAGTGAAAACTGAGTGAGAGTTATCATTGTACTCGCATTCAAATCATCAATTCAAAGAGTAGAAAGTGGACGTAGACTATTCAACTCCGAACCACTATAAATTGTGTGTTTTCTTCATTTTTTTAATTTCATTTCAGTAGAATTATTACTCGTTTGGGTGTTAGAGCCAATTTTGGATATAACAGTGACACTAGGGTGATTCGGCGATCGCCTCAACGGGAGGCGGGTCAGGACCAAACAAGTATAGTATATCGTCGGGTACCTGTCATCGGCAACTAGTGGGATGCGAAAATACTAAGCTAAACCCAAGAGACCATTAACCTTTCACTATCGAGTCACGGTGGTTCAGGGGAGACGCCAACTGGATGTTTAGATTGTTTGTTAGGGGCAAGTCGCTTAGCTCTGGTAGTCTTTACTAGTTGAGGGAGGGGCCGAGGTAGGGCCATAACCACCATGAAAAACAGACCCGAAGGATATCTGTATTTTGATGCCCTTAAAGGCGAGCCTGCACAGATATGGAAAAGCTCCTGACCGAGTTCCTTGTTTCTTGTACAGCTCTTCCATGGAACTCGGTGCACATTAGAGGTTATGTGCGGTTAAGACATCGAGTACGATTGACGCTACGTACGAAAGTCTAGATACATGCATATCTGATCTGGGTGGTGTATCGTAGACTCCAGGGCATTACTCTGTGGTCTGATTAGATCAAAGGTGGAAGTCCGTACGCTTACCTAGCATGGCGATGGCGGTTCTATGCGGAATGTAGCGTTGTAATATAGACGTCCGTACGTTACTCCGGCGTAGGATAAGGGACTGCGAATATTTCTATAGCTTTACGAGGGAGACCATGCGAGTGGGGTACCATGGGGTGTACCTTAATATTGGGGGTAGCTACATATGTACTGAATTATGTTAATCCACTGGGAGTAAATGGGTACGACGTGTGTATAAGCCTTGAGTGTTGTTAACCCTAATAACCTAATGAATAAGAAAATGTGATTGAACGATATATGTAGGGTTATCCAAAATGTATAGTTTAAATCCAATCACCAGAACTTATGTTCTGACCCCCTCCTCATAATATACTCGTCGGTTAGATTTGTGGCAGAGATATGATAGCTTTAGATACTGGTTAGGCAGTATTATTAATACGGTAAGGCTATACTTTGATTATATTATACTTTATCCATTCCGCTGTGAGCTATTTTTGAGCTCTGATATATTTTATATCTCTGTCTTTTCTGCAAGATACCAGAGCAACCAACACGGGTTTTGATGGAATAGAATTTTGAAAAAAAAAATCGGTTTGTCGGAATTCAGGTTGTTACATCTGGTATTAGAGGTTAGGTTTAGGGTCCTATATAAATAATTAGCGAACGCTTTTGTATTTTTTTAAAATATAAATATATTTTATATATACCTAGATCCATAGAAGAACCCACCAAATAGAAAAAGGATAATATGATAAGAAATGGGATGTTTGATTTGTACACTCAAGGAATGAATATGGAAATCTGAGACCCTTAGGTAATTTGGGTGAAAAGTGTACAATGTACTTTGTATGGAAGGAGTTGAATCCCATATGAATAGTATTTTGGGTTAGTGGGTTTGGTAGTTAAACCTTATAAATTGGAAAATGTTAAAAAGAGAAAAAAGGGATTAAGAATATATATAGTTGAGAGAATTGACCTTGTGGGAGTGTCTAGGAAAGCCTAGGAAATTAGAAACCCGCTTTGAGTCTAACCTCATTTCTAACTTTTAAGAACATGAAATTATAAAAGCTTTTGGGAGATGGTTTATGGTGTTTTCAAGTTTTAATCTTAAAAGTTATAATTTTAAAATATGTAAAGAAGTACATATTGGGTTTTAAAGTAAAATGGGGTATGTTTTGTAAATAGAGATTTCTTGCAAAAAAAAAATTCTATAATAAAATTCTCTCTGTAAAAGGTGCAGATTATAGAACATGTATAGCTCGCTAGTTTTCTTATTATATTGCATAAAAGAATTTTTAATAAAGAAAGTTTTGAATTCTCTGTTCTTTTGACAATCATTTTTGATAAATTGTTTCAACAAGAGAATTTTTTGGGTGGACAAAATAAATTGTAGAAATTAAGGATAGAGTAAATGTTTTCACCTTGTAATAAGAGACTGAACTGACCCTATAGGCAAGAACAAGCCGTAAACCTGATTAAGAAATAGTTGTCCTTATCTACTCTAGTTTTTGTGATTTGAAAAAAGAATGATTTACATTTTTTTCAAAAGACATGTTTTATGGTTTGGCAAAAGTAAGTTTTCATGAGGAAAATATAGTTTTGACACTTTTAAATTTTGAAAGAAAATCAATAACAAAGAAAATTTTCATATGTGGGTTATGCTTGGATAGAAAAATAAGGAATCTTTATAAATAGTTACATAAAATCCAAGTACGCTTGGAAAAAGGTATATAAAAGAAAGGCAGAAGACGTGAAATTTTCCGTTTTCCACCTTTTTGTGACATAAGAAATCGAATTTAGGAAGTTATTTTTCTGAAATTCGAAAAATAAAGTTGGTTGGTAGGATTTTGGATGCAACAATTGGATGAATTGCGCTCTTACTTTGCAAGAATGTAGGAAATTTTAGATGAAAATGTATTTTGATTTTCAAAGTATTGTATTCATGTGGAACTACCAGTATATTTAGGATGTGAGAATCATGTTTTTAAAGAATTTTTGAAAAATTTGCATACACATAGGAGGTATCGCTCAGGCATACATGTATTATTATGTTGTATTTCACTTTGCACGAGTGCACAATGTTTGCAAAAAGCGGATGCACACATGATGGATGTATATTATGCGAGGGGTTATTTGATTTTTACCCTTATCAAATTTCGGTAACGAAATTTCCTAAGGGTGAAAGAATATAACACCCCGCATTTTATGATAATTAAATAATGCATATGTGTATATATATATATGCATAGACATAAACATTTAAAAGAAAAATATAATAATGATAATATATGATTGCATGTAATAAATACATGCACTAAAAAAAGATTAATGTGAATAAAAATAGAATGTACACATTAAAAGAAAGAAAGGATTGGTTGCATGCAGCGTAGATATGTTACATGCACTAATTTACAAATATTATGCATGAGAAATAAAAGAAAAAGATGCATGCAATGGTTTAATTAAAAGATTACATCAAACATGAAAAAAGGAATACGAAGATGACAACAACCACCATTTTCCTAAGCCTTGTTAACAATAGCCTTAGTAGTCTAGTTGGTTATAGCATATGGCTTGCATACAAGAGGTACAGAGTTCGTTCCCCGCCGCTGTCATATTTTTGTTTTAAGGGAACGACTAAAAAAACACATGTTCTAAAGAGAAAATTTGTATAAACGCTCATATAAGGAAAAATATACATATAAGGAAGTAAAGAAAATATATGCATATATATATGTATTTATGTGCATATATATATATATATATATATATATATATATAAGAGAAAAATTCAAAACACGGAAGCAATCACAGAAATATGGTAAGAATCAAATGATGGTACAACACCGTTTGAATTTTGAAATCGAAATAAAAAGTTGTGCGTATATATATACGCGTAGAATGGTCAATAGAAGATTTGTATACATATAAGAACGTTATATGTGAATATAACAGTTAAATAAATTCTAGAATTCAAACATTCGAAATTCAAACTTATGCGCCAAAACAGCTCGCGGGACCCATTATGGGGTCGACCCAGGGGTCGAAATCCCCAGATCTGGGCAGATTTATCAACGTATCAGGACTATTTTCTTAACTAGGTTCAATGCTGACTCAGCGCTGCGTGTACGATAAGATCCTGAACACCTATAAATAGGCTAGCAGAACTTAGCTTGAATCTCATATTTCTGAGACAACGTCTATATTCTGCCATTCTTCTTCCTCCTCAAACCTCTTTAGAAAAATAAGATAATTAGTTTAGGAAAATTCTGAATTAAGATCTGTAGGAAAATAATGAATATCAATAAGAAGATGTTTAGAATCATATTCAAAAAAAGGTAATTTCTTAGATCTGGTCTATTTCAATTTTCTCCTCTTTCTTCCCATTTTGTTTTAGTAAGAATTAAGGATCCATGGTTGCTAAGTTTTAAATTCAGTTAAGAGGACAATGGAATACTAGATCTGGACCAGATTCAGGAATTGGAAAGCAAATTAGATGAGTGAATTTAAGTTATATCATTTTTGATAATGATATATTATCGTTTGACATTTCCCGCTAATCTGTAATATAAATCTGCTAGAATGATTAAAAGTGTTGAAATGCTAATATGACATGTTGGGATATTAATATGATAAAATATTAATATGTTGGAAAATTCATATGTTGAAATGTTTAAATCTTCACATGTTGAAATGTAAACTTGTTAAAATATGTGTAGCAATTAATATTGTTCGAATTTCATGTTAACTTGTGACATTTATGCACTTGAACCCTTAATTGTAGAAATTGGAATCATTACATGTTAAATTAGAATAATTACATGATTTGACGATCACATGTTATTTTGAGATGAAATTATTTACATGCTAGTAAGAACATGCGACATAAAATGGGCTTAATATGATGGCATGTAAAATATATATTACAGTAAAAAATTGAAAGAATGGACATGCCTAAATTATATAGAAAATTTATAGTAAATAAAAAACTGTAGCGCACTTAAACATGAGGTTAAATTCAGCTTGTGGTAGAAGTCTGCCCGGAACCGCCCGACAAATCCAGCGTCCACAAGTTGTTAATTTAATGTGAGAGGTCTAGTGCGTAAATAAAACATGTAATGGTGCTAAGACACAAGGTTAAGTCAACTTGTGGAAGAACTCTGCCCGGAACCGCCTGGCAAAACCAGTATCCACAAGTGGTAAGGTTAATGTGAGAGGTCTAATACATAAGCATATATATAAATATATGAATATAAAAGGTTAGAAATAAATGGAATTAATTATAGTTAATGGAAATGAATGGAATTGAATAAAAGTTACAACGGTAAAAGGATTGGAATGAACGAGGAATGATAATAACCTATTACAAATAAACTACACTAATGAGAATGTTATATAATAGGTAGGCTTGTCCTAGGGACAAGTGGAAATTATAACTTAGGTTATAATAAATGATAAAATGGAATAACTTATGTGATAAGATAAGTTGTACTTAATCGTAAATTAAGTTATTTGTGAGAATGAGAAACTGAAATATGCTTATAAGGACAACATAAGTTATATTTATGGAAAGGAAACTTATTAGTAAACCTTAGTTAAGAGAACTAAGTTAATAAGTAAACAACAATAAGTTGTAGTGACAGTATAAGATGGAATTATAATTAAATAAGAAAGAATGAGGAAAACTTATGAAATGAAATAAGTTATATTTAATCATAAATAATAAGTAACATGTTAAACAGAAAACATGTGAATTGAGATATAATTAATTACTTATTAAGTAGAACATGTTATTTTAATCATGAAATCAAACAAGAATATAAAGTGATTGTGGATTACAGACCTTGGATTACAATCTAGAGAATAATGTGTTATGGGCTTGTTAATAAACTTAAATGGGTTAAGTTATATGACTAAAATTAACAAGCGAGAGGAACTTGGTAACTTGAATAAAAAGTCAATTTAAATGGGAATAACAAAGTTAAATGGGAACCCAACGAGGTAGAGCAACCGCATAATTGAATGTTTAGACATAGTGTCTAATAGCATATTAAAACAAGGCGCATGGACTAGTTCGCACATTTAAGGTGAATAACCCAACGGGGTAGATCTTCACGGTGTCATGAGGCATGAGAGGAGCGCAAGTCCATCTGATTATTATGTTAGCTCCGAAGGACTGGTAGGGGAAGCACGTGGCTTCCTAAGATGCATAAGGTGCTCCTGGTAGTCCTCTGTGCGGTGGCCGATGTTTAAGCTGTGCTCGCAAAGGTTGGGTCCGTGCGTTACTATCTGGTGGGTGGGTCTTTACTACAAAAGTAGCTTTGCATTCAGGATGCTGTGACGAGGTGACACTAAGGTGATTCGGCGATCGCCTCAACGGGAGGCGGGCCAGGACCAAACAAGGATAGTAGATCGTCGGGTACCCGTCATCGACAGCCAGTGGGATGCGAAAAGAGTAGAGTTAAACCCAAGATACCATTAACCTTTCACTATCGAGGCACGGTGGTTGAGGGGAGACGTCAATTGGATGTTTAGATTGTTTGTTAGGGGCAAGTCGCTTAGCTCTTTTAGTCTTTACTAGTTGAGGGAGGAGCCGAGGTGGGGCCATAGCCATCATGAAAAACAGACCCGAGGTATATCTGTATTTTGAGGCCCTTAAAGGCGGGCATGTATAGATATGGAAAAGATCCTGACCGAATTCCGTGTTTCTTGTACAGCCCTGCCACGGAACTCGGTGCACATTAGAGGTTATGTGCGGTTAAGGCATCGAGTACGATTGACGATACATACGTAGGAAAGTCTAGATACATGCATGTCTGCTCTGGGTGTTGTATCGTAGACTCTAGGGCATTACTCTGTGATCTGATTCGATCAAAGGTGACAGTCTGTACGCTTACGTAGCATGGCGATGGCGGTTCTATGCGGAATGTAGCGTTGTTATATAGAGGTCCGTACGTCACTCCGGCGTAGGATGAGGGACTGCATATATTTCTGTGGCGTTATGACGGAGACCGTGCGAGTGGGGTATCATGGGGTGTCAATATTGGGGGTAGCTATATATATACTGAGTTATGTTAATCTACTAGGAGTAAATGGATACGATGTGCGTGTAAGCCTTGAGTACTGTTAACCCGAGTAACCTAATGAATAAGAAAATTTGAACGAATGGTATATATAGGGTAATCTAAAATGTATATTCTAAATACAGTCACCAGAACTTGTGTTCTGACCCACTCCTCATAATATACTCGCAGGTTAGATTTGTGGTAGAGATATGATAGCTTTGGATATTGGTTAGGCAGTATTACTACTACTGTAAGGCTATACTTTGATTATGTTATACTTTATCCATTCCACTGTGAGATATTTTCTGAGCTCTGATATATTTTATATCTTTGTCTTTTCTGCAAGATACCAGAGCAATCAACACGTGTTTCGATGGATTATAATTTTGAAAAAAAATTCAATCTGTAGAAATTCGAGTTGTTACACCTTGTTCAAATCGGAGAAGTCAACACACGTTCAACACTTGTCGTTTTCTTTCTTAACCAGGAATAGGTTGGAGACCCATTCAGGGTAATAGGCTTCTCGGATGAAACTGTTGTTAATAGCCTATCAACCTCTTCTTTGAGTGTCGTTGACCTTTTGATCCCTAAGATTCAATGGTTCTGTTTGACTGGAATTTGCAAAAGATTGATAGCTAACCTATGACAAGCGACTATAAGGTCGATGCCACACATATCGAAGTGGGTCCAAGCGAATACGTCAAGGCTTACCCTTAAGAATTATTCGTGATTTTCCTTTATTGCGAGATGGAGTTGCGATCCAACTTTCAAGACCTTTATCGGGTCGTCGGGCTTGACCAGAACATCCAGCGTAGGTTCTTCTAGGGTAGCCCTCTCAAAATCAAGCTTTTCGTCTTACTTGGATCAAGGTCATCCAAAAGACTTCAGTGGCGCCTGAGCCAAGACTCAGACGCCTTTGATTGCTATGTAGAGATGGTCTTGGCGCAAGAAAGCAGAAGCACAGTCTTTCCTTTGTCCTTATTGCACGCATTCTTCCATTCTATGAGGTAGCAATCTCTGGTTGTTGCTTGGTCGCCTTTAACGGTGCCAATTCCATTTTCTATTAGGAACTTCGTTAGAAGGGACCATAGCGACATGCAGACTCGGAACTTCACAAGTAGTCGACGTTCAAAGAAGACGTTGTATAGGGAGATGACGTCGATGACCACAAAGGTGAGGATTCGGACCGGGCTCCGATCCCCTTCCCCGAGTTCTACAGGGAGGTTGACCATGCCCGCTAGGTGATTGGTAGATCCTTTGAAGCTGTGGATCGTGGCATGGCAGGGATTCAAGTCTTTGGCCTCAAGTTTCATCTGGTCATAGACCACCTTGAAGATGATGTTGACCTAGCTTACTATGTCGATAAGGATCCTTCAGACGAAAGTTGATCCGATCTAGGCAGATATGACGAGAGGGTCAATGGTTAGGATTTTGATTCCCACGGAATCTCTCTCGCGAAAGACGATATCATCACGCATTGTCTTCTGAAGCTTGGCGGGGATGGACTTATCCATAATAGAGCAAGCTTCGTAGGTGGCATGATTTATGGAGTTGGCATACTCGTCCATCTTGCGGAAGCTATCGTGTGTGGGTGAGGTCTGCCACAGATAGTATTGATCACGATGCCACATGACCTTCCGTTGGATGGCACTGGGACCGCGTTTGCATGTCCTTGAAGTGATGTGTTGGAGGGGCCGTAGCTACTTCGGGAGAAGCATGTTCTTGGACATACTTTTCTAGTCGTTTCTTACGGATGAGTTTTTCAATTACATCCTTGAGGTGTCAACAGTCGTTAGTATTATGCCCATACACGTCGTGGGATCTGCAGTATTAGCCGATGTTTTCCTCGTGATCGGTACTCCCCCATGTTGGGCTTTTTGTGTTGCAGAGTATTACAGGTTTCTAAGTAGATTGTCTCCATATCTCGATCCAGTGGAGTGTAATTCCTGTAATTTCGATAGCAGTTATGCTTCTTAGGATCTGTGTGAGCTTGGTTGTTCTTACGACCGCCGGGTTTGCCGCTGTTCGGCTTTGGATTGTAAGGGGTTGCTCCTTCACCCTTGTCGGAGGATTCTCCGACCTTCTTTCCTTTTACAGTGTCATCGACAGTGCTGGCGTGTGGGTTGTTATAGTGGTTGCCTCGAGAATATCGATTACACCTTGTTTCTCTTGGCAGAGGAACTGCCTAGCCTTTTCGTAGAAAGCCTTTAAGGTCTTGGGCTATTTTTGGTCGATCCAGGCTCCGAATTCAAAAGGAGGAAGGATGCCTTTTGCAAGCTGGAAGAGTACAGGGAGAGGTTCCAGGTCGTTGACCTCAGCGAGGGCAATATTGAGTCGCTTGAGGTAGCTCATGAGGGGTTCTGCAGGACCCCAGTAAAGGTTGGTTAGGGTGAGGGCGTTCCACAAAATCGCAGCGTGCATTCTAAACTGGCTTACCAATTTCGTGGCCAGCTAGCTGAAGTTGTGTATAGATTGGAGTGAAAGCCGAGAAATCCAAAGCAGAGTTGTGCCTGACAAGAAGACTGGGAAACCCATGACCATGTCGGTGGCTCGACTTGAGTCCATCTGCCACTCATAGCGGTTCAGGAAAGTGCAGGGGTCAGTCGTGCCATTATAGAATGACATCTGCGGCATGTTGAGGCATTGGAGCCACTCGGCTTCGTGCACGATCCTAGTGAAGGGTTTACGCCTCAAGTGGGTTTCCCAAGAGTCGTTGGCGTTCCCTCGCATATCTTTCGTGATTCTTCGGAACATGTCGGGGAGATATGCTGGTTGGACATCCTCTGGCATAATCCGTTGGTTTTGGCGAACTTCGGGAATTCTGTTCCGAGGGTGCCTTCTGTGATGCACATTGGGCTCATCTTCTTTCATATCGTCGACATCAATGGCCAGGTTTTGGTATGGCTGGTGAGGTTGAGCGGGCTGGCATGCATTATGATTCAGAGGGTCTTAGGCCTGCTGTGTAGCGGGGAGTGCGGGCCCCAAGTTCTGAGTGATGAAAGTTGGGTTCTGTCGAGGTGGGGGTTGGTTACTCGGACTCGATTCGTCGTTGATAACCAACCGGGAGCGATCACAGTACTGCGTTCCCCCGCTATAAGTGATGGTGGTTTTATCACCGTTTCCATTTCCGTTGCCATTAGTATAAGCATTAGAGCGGACAACGACGTTATTGTTGAGGCTGAACCTCCTTCTTTGATGTCGGCCCCTTGATTTGGAAGAAGAGGTTTCTGATACATTATGCCGCGATCGGGCATTGTTCTGAGCAAGCTGCAGTACGTTGACTGTCTTGAATTTGATGCATAAGGTCGATGTTGTTTTTCAATGCTTGGTTGAGTTCAAGAGCCGTATTTTCATACTTCTTGTTGAGTGCATAGTTCTGGGCTTGAGTCGCAGTGGCTTCGGGATCCACAGGTGGAAGAAGTTTTGTTTGAGCTGGGTCTTCCGCCGATTGAGGTTACTGAGAAGTATCGACGTTAGCTGCGGTAGAGGTACCAAACATCTAATTCTTTGTTCGCTTAACCATCGTAAGGTGGATTGGCGGCAGGTTATAGAAGAAACCTAAAGCGCATCAAAGTCGAGATGGAAATTTGCGACAAAGATGCGAGTTTAAGCCCTCAATGAAAGCAGAGAATGTTGATGGAAAAAAACATCGTAACACCCAATGATTCTCTGTTACTTAGAAAATTATGTTTCGCGTGGGGAAATAAGTGTAGAAAGCAGTAAATAACAGAGTAGATTTGTAACAACCCGAGGATTTTCGACTCCGAAAATTGGCATAACATACCATGTTGACTATTCAAACATTGAAAATACCGGACCATTTATAGAAAGAATTTAGAGGGTGAGAAATAGAAAGAAAGTTAGAATAGAAGAATAAGAAGAAGATCACAACAGAACAGAATCAGAGTACACACGAATCTCACAGCGAAACAAATAAATATCTTTTATAGAAAGTTTGGAAATACAAAACTATAACTGTATATATATACCAGTATAATACATAAAATCACAACGGGAATATACTCTATATAAACTAATGTTGAAGCCTCCTGCTCCAAGCTCTTCCGAGGATATCTGAAAAATCTTGACTACTTGACTGCCCGTATAAATTTGGGCACCCAAGAGTTTAGGGAAACAAAACAAAATAAACTCTGGTTCAGTCATGTGACTGGTGTGAGTAAACTCTAATCACTTGGTTTAACTTTTGAAAGAAATGATAATCTTAAGACCAATCCACACATAAACACAGACGGTTTTTACCTTATGATAAGCCATAATATTTTTAAGATCATTATTTTCTGATATTATAATAATGTCTAAATCAATTAAATAGCAATCTAGCAGAACGCTTTCATCTCATGCTCTACATATATTATATATAATCAAAAATCGCGGGCTCTTATTGGGTAATGGATTTCCAACTATGACAAGATATGGAACCACCTTCCGATCAGTGTACTCTAGAAGCGATACACTGGAGTTCAACAAGGACATCTTGTAACTCGGCCACACATGTCCGGCCATTCATTTCGCTTGAATGTTCCAAATACTTTGTCACCTTACGGTTGGTATACCAACATAACCGTTCCCGAGAGATACAAAAATGAAAGAAGTAACAAATATGAATATTCTCTAGATGGTGACAATATACCCTAATTGGGTGCGACCCACTTAGCCATGCTGCCTGCCCAATTTCTGTCATTTCTCGATTGATGAGGCTTGAGGTCATAACGTACTGTTATACATATCACATCTGTTTACATTGAATGCCACATCGTCATACCCGCCAAATCACAAATTTGTTTCCCCAAACATACCACGGGTATGATCTAAGAGAAATGAATTCCTCCACCACCAATGTATATATGTTTGAAGCGATCGACTTACGCGATCTATTATATATCCTCTGTCAGACATTAGTCCATATACGTTGTCCTGGGACTGGACAAACCGAAGGAATTATTTTGTAAATCCATCTTAGGCAATTTCAACATATGATCACCAGAATAACACTTGCATAAACTTCGTCTTCAATTGTCTTTGATATGTTGATTCAAAACGATAATGCCCATATGGAGTGGTTTTTAGATAATCAATCTGATCTCGGTCTCTCCGTATTGACAATGGAATTGGTCAAAAACTTTGATAGTCGGGTATTTGATATCAAAGGAAAACATGTGTACAAACAACGGTCGTAGTTCCAAATGAAAATTACACCGATCAATCATTAATCAACATTCAGCCCCCTTTAAATTAATTTATCATTAATTTATCCATTTCTCAAACTCCCATTTATTTCTCAAAACCTGTTTTAATTTCTAACGATTCTTGGAAAATAATTCCATGTATCCATAACTCTTATTTTCTATAGTTAGAAAATATATGTTTATTAACATTGGAAAACATTCTCATATCTTATTCACGCATCACTATTCTTTCATGTCCATCAGTCCCTAACTGTAAACTAGAAAGAGAATAACTCCCTATGTATTGACCCCGATGGCCGAAACAAACATCAGATCAATACCAGAAAACCGTTCAACTCAACTAGTCTCCAGTCAGTTTCTAATTTCCTTAACTCCATTTAAATCTGCAATTATTCACTTTAAAACGTGAATATCATTTCTTAACAGAAATCTGGACTCATTATATTAAATCATATCTTGATTTAAATAATATTTACCATTACAGTTTAAAATTCCATCTATCTGTTTATTTTATAATTTCATACTTCATAAAATTCTGTTTAAAAGTCAACTTCTTATTAATTTCATATCTAATTTCTAACTTGATCTCAACTTCATATTCGATTATAAATTAAATCAAATATTAACCTCCTTGTCCAATTCTGGATTCTATACTATATAATTTCTAAAAATAAATTACTTTTGTAACATTTGACATAGTTGAATTTCCATTATACATCTTATGGATTCATTTCTGTTCTATTTACATTCGAACTTCGAAATAATTTCATTGATTTCCTTTTAAACTATTTCCCTCTTGAATTTACTTCTCCAATATATTTAATAATAATTATTCCATCTCATTTATAAATATCATTTATAAATCAAACTTCTTATTTTAATAAAATTGAAACAAGTTATTTAAAAATAGATTATCCTTTTTAAAACCCCAATTTCTTTTCCCATATGTTCGAATATGTTTTACGGTATTTTTAATACCAATTATTTCAGGTCAATGCTGTTCAAAACATCCCAATTATACAATAATCAACACTAGATTATTTGTCACATCATATAATGAAATATATGAAAAATAACAATATAATTGTTTAGGAATCCAGTCGGATCCCTCCAACCTGTTCCCTACATCCACAGATGTTAATCAACACTAATTTCATATCGATATAAGATATTTAAATAAATAGAATCAGCATTAAATTAATGATTTATATAACTACATATATTTTACTTTAACCAATTACTTAGCAAATCATCCAAACAACCATCACATACAGCATTCAATCATTTTTATCAATATTAAATAACGTTTATAAAATTATAAAGCTGGACAGAGTTAGTGAGTTTACTCACATTAGTTAGTAATTGTTGAACAACGGTTAACGTCGGTTGATTTAATCCAGTGTTCCAATGTGCAATAATTTCAAACGAACTCCAAATGATTTTAAACTAGCTTCATGGCGAAGCCTATGTCCGTACGATACCAATTGATCAATCCGTTTGCGATTCAATCTGGCCCAGTACCGCATTGTTCTCCCTAACCGCACCCCTAGTATTCCTTCTTCACTAATAATAAAATCCAAACAGAATCGTATCCAGTTGAACTAATTTCCAATTATTTCATACACTTTCCATCCTTTAAGTTATCCTTTCTTCTTTGGATCCACGTGAACAATGCCTCTTCCAAAGCTCAAAAGTACTGCTCCCAAATGAACCAATAGTCCTCCTCGCAAACAAAATGCACATCTCCAGCATTACAAAATCATGGCCCAAACTGCATGGCCTCGACGTGTTTCACCCTCCCCATAATATAATCATACTCACGCCACTTCGTTTCCCTACAAAGCTCACGTGCATTCATCCTTTCGCTTACATCTATATGTCATGTTTCCTTTCTTGTACCTTTATTTGTCACGTCACTTCTTCCTTCCCAAATGACTTCGATACTCAGACCTTCCTTCCCCTAACTTATAAAAGGTCGTTTCCATATTATGTGATCCCCACGTTCTCCCTTGTTCTCCTTTTCAGCACTAGTTACTGTTCCATGCAACTATCATCAACAGGAAGCCACTCATTTCCATCACATGCCACGCTATAAGGATTCATCTCCCTTTCCACTGATATAACCACTTCTAGTAAACATTCCCTCACTTATTTGATCCGTTCTCCCCCACTTAACAGCAGTTTCACTTCTCTTTACCGCCTCCCTCCACTCAGCACAGCAAGCAACAACATGCACACCCCTTCGCAGTTGCTACTTCTAAAAAAATCCGAACCCAGATCCCAACAGCTCCTATGTTACTTCGTATTTTCAAAACCAAACTCCACCGGAAAACACCATCATATTATTGAGGCAATTTACTTTCAATTACCCTTTTTCCTGAAAGCTGAAATGTGAGGGCATTGTGTTAACATATGGGTACTAAAGCATACAAACCGATCGTATATGGGTCTCTTATTTCTCATTGGGCTTGTGTATGTTATTTGTGTATTGGGCTTTATATCTGTCAGCCCACTTAAGTGTTATCCCTATATATACATAGCGTTACACTTGTATTGTACATTCGGTTCTGATCATTAATACATTTTCTTTCTCTACAACATTACAAATCATACAAATCTCATATGGTATCAGAGCCTATCAGCCAAACGACAATTTGAGAAAGATCATCAATTCTTTAAAAAGAAAAAAAGGAAGAGGATGATTTATTAAAGTCTCCTCAGAGTATTTTCAACACAGGAGATCATCCCTTCTTTGATCGCATAGCGATTGTTCTTATCAGTTTTTTTTGAACAGTGCCTGCCTTGCCGGAATTCTATTCGCGGCGGCTACAACTGCTCATTTTCGACCATCAGAGATTTTGGATGTCGTCATCTGATTTTCCTGCCTACTATTCCGCAATTCTTGAATCTTCAAAGGAAGCAAGAACCATTGAACATTTGCTGTTACCCTCGGGTGCTTCCTGTACAGGCTGCTACTTCTTGATCAAGTAGCCTCGCCATATACATCATTCGACCTGCAATCTTCAATTACCATGGCAGGAGGAAGCGCTGATCAATCGTCAGCAACTTCTAGAACAGATAACAATGGACCACCGCCGACCTTTCATTTGCCACTAGTGAAACCAAAGACCCAAGTCATCACTGTTCCTCTCGATGAAGACAATTTCTTAATGTGGAAATTCCAAGTTGAAACAGCCTTGAAGGGATGCGATTTTCAAGATTATGTCAAAGGAACCAAGCAAAAACCACCTGCAATGACAACAGATGCACAAAACAACATCATCAGCAATCCAGAGTTTGTCCACCATAAAAAACAAGATAAATTACTATCTTCTTGGCTCCCATCATCGATTAGTACGAATCTGTTATCACAAGTTATAGGGTGAAGTTCATCCCATGAAATTTGGTCGACAATTCAACAGATTTTCAACTCACAATCATCATCACTTATAATGTACTACATTAGAGAATTTCAAAATGCAAGAAAGGGTGATATGAGCATGCATGAGTATATTTCTAAGCTGAAGACTCTTTGTGACAAACTCAAAGCAGTTGGACATACTATATCAGGCAGTGAATAGATCTTGACTCTAACAAATGGGTTAGATGAAGAGTATGAGTCTCTTGTCACTTACATTGCTACCCAAACTAACCTACTAGATATACAATCTGTGTATTCAGCCCTATTTGCACATGAGGGTAGAGTGGAACAAAGAATGGAAGTCCAAAGTGAGTACAACATAAACTTAGCATCAAATTCATGAAATGCTAATCAAAATCAACCAAGAAATGCACCTGGATATGGCAGAGGAAACCCACAAGGACAGAGAGGCAATCCCAATCAGAGAGGCAGAGGAAGGGGCAGATCCAACAACAACAACAATACATACAGAGTAAAATGTCAGATATGTGATAAACCAGGGCATGCAGCAAATAGATGCTATTTTAGATTTAACACTGATGTTAACAATGCTCAACAAGGTGGACAAAGAGGCGTGAATGCTAACTTAGCACAGGCAAACTACCAAGGAAGGAAAAATACTGAAGGGTCTACATCATAAGCTACTGGCAGTGATGACAGTGTCAAGAATGATGATATAAATACTGAAGATTGGTTTCCAGACTCAGGGGCAACTAATCACCTTACCAATAACCTTCAGAATCTAAATTTGGGTAACAAGAATTATTCAGGTACGCAAGTTATTCACACTTGTAGTGGTGAAACTATGAATATATCACATGTTGGGGCATGATATGTTAAAGGTAAAAGAAAATTATATCTCAACAATCTTCTTAGAGTTCCCACTCATAAGAAGAACTTGATTAGTGTATCCCTATTCACTAATGACAACAAGGTATATTTTGAGTTTCACCCTAATTATTGCCTAATTAGAGACTTGCTAAGCAAGGAAATATTATTACAGGGTAGGTTGAACAATGGCCTTTACAGGTTCAGCCCTATGCAATCAAGATTGAGCAATGAAAGGAACACTTGATGTTGCAATGTCAATATTCAGATTAGCAATGATAATGAAAACAATGCTGATGATGTTAATAATAGTAATAGTGCCCAAAACGATTTAAACATTTGGTATTGTAAACTTGGACACCCTAGTTATGACATTGTAATGCAGATTTTAAAAGACAATAATATTTCTTTTAAACACTCATCTGTTCCTAATGTTCGCACACATTGTCAACTTGGAATGAGCCACAAATTACCTTTTGGTAGATCTGAAACTATTAACTCTAAACCCCATGAATTAGTTACAGTAGATTTATGGGGACCTACACCATTAAGCTCAAGGCAAGGATACAGGTATTATCTTTCTATTGTAGATGCATATACCAGGTATACCTGGATTTTCTTTCTCAAAGCCAAATCAGAATCATACAATGCAATGCTACAGTTTATGAATTTCATAGAAAAACAAATAAACTACAGCATTAAAATCATACAGATAGATGAGGGAAGTGAGTTTTTACCACTTAAACATATTTTTAATCAAAAAGGTATTATTCATAGAACCACTTGCCCATACACATCTGAACAAAATGGCATTGTAGAAAGAAAACACAGACACATAGTGGAAATAGGATTGACATTGCTGTCTATGTCTTCTTTACCTTTAAAATATTGGAATGAGGCATTTAGCACAGTGTTTATCTAATAAATAAAATGCCTACAAAGATTCTACAAAATAAATGCCCTCATGAGGTTCTGTTTGGGAATAAACCAAACAACACCTTTCTGAGAACATTTGGATGCTTGTGTTTTTCATGCCACAGACCCTCTAACAATCACAAACTCTCCTTAAGATCCAGCCGATGTACCTTTATAGGGTATGCAAGTAACCAAAAGGGGTACAAGTGTCTGGATGATAAGGGAAAAATCATTGTATCTAGACATGTGGTTTTTAATAAGTGTGTGTTTCCTTTTGCAGACAAGAAAAAGGATAAAAATAAAAAACAGGATCAGTCCAGAACTACCATGGGAACTATTCCTACACTAACTGAATGGACTGAAAAAGGTGATGATAAGGAGACACCACTACTAACTATTGCTACTCCAACTATTTCCAGCACCAGATCTGGATACAGCTCAAGTGAGCATTTAAGTGAAGATGATGATCAAGCTCAAAACTATGACAGTCATAACAACAATGATCAACATGAAAGCAGTGAAAGTGAAGCAACAGACAGTGACAATGAAGAAAACAGTGCTAAAAAACAACCAAATAGACACCACATGACCACAAGAGCCAAAAGTGGCATACTTAAGCCAAAATATATAATGCAACTACAGAAAATGCAGACACCATAGAACCAGTTACATATGAACAAGCAGTGAAACAGAAACCATGGTGCAAATCTATGAATGAAGCGTATGATGCATTGATAAAGAATAAGACATGGAGTCTTGTGGCTGCACCAAAAGGTAAGAACATTGTGTCATGCAAATGGACTTACAAACTAAAAAAGGATGCAGAAGGAAACATATGTAAACACAAGGCCAGACTGGTTGCCAGAGGTTTTTCACAACAGTATGGTTTTGACTTTGCTGAAACATTCTCTCCAGTGGTCAAGCCAACAACCATCAGAATTATGCTAAACCTAGTTGTGTACAACGGCTGGGACATAAGACAATTGGATGTGTGTAATGCATTCTTAAATGGGGAGCTACATGAAACTGTCTATATGCAACAACCAAAGGGGTATATTTGCATGGGAAAAGAAAGTTATGTATGCCAACTACACAAGGCCATATATGGACTGAAACAGGCCTCAAGAGCATGGTATGTTAAGCTAAAGAACACACTAAGTGACTTGGGTTATACAGCAACAAAGTCTGACAGCTCTCTATATACCAAAACACATAATCAAAGAAGTGTCTACATACTTGTTTATGTTGATGATATCCTTATAACAGAAGTGACAGCACAGAAATCAACATGGTTATATCTCACTTGGATAAAACATTTGCTATTAAAGACATGGGGGAAGTAAACTATTTTTTAGGCATATAAGTATAGAGGAAATCAAAATCAGAAATATTCCTATCTCAAAGGAAATACATATCTGAAATCCTTATCAAAGCAAACATGGACAAAGCCAAATCCATTTCTACACCTATGACTAGCAACTTACGACTGTCAAAACACAAGGGTGATAACATTGACAATGGCACACAATACTGCAGTATAGTTGGAGCACTCCAATACTTAACTATCATGAGACCAAAAATATGTTTTAGTGTGAATAAAGTGTGTCAGTTTATGGCCAACCCTTTAAACGAGCACTGGAGAGCGGTCAAGAGAATTCTACGTTACTTGCAGGGGACTTTAGACTATGGTTTAACAATCAAAGCAGGTAGAGATGTTAATTTAAGCACTTACAGTGATGTAGACTGGGCGAATGATCCAGATGACCGGAGATCTACATCTGGATATTGCTTGTTTATGGGACCAAACCCTATTTCATGGTGCACGAAGAAAGAACCGACAGTCTCCAAATCGAGCACTGAAGCGGAGTACATGGCTATCGCATCAGCCACCGCTGAGATTATCTGGGTAGAAACCCTAATCAGCGAGCTAGGGTTAACCTTCACGAAGAAACCAGTTCTCGGGTGTGACAATAAGAGCACAGTCTCCTTATCCATCAATCCGATACAACACTCGAGATGAAACACATCGAAATCGACCTCCACTTCATCAAAGAAAAGACCGAAGCAGGGAAACGCACAATCAAGCACATACCAGCCTTTTATCAGAAGGCTGACATCTTAACTAAAGCCTTATTGAGAAGTAATTTTGAAAGATTAAGAGAAGACTTGAGAGTTTCTAATGGCGGCGCAGAGCAAAAGCATGGAAACCCTAGATCGGTTTGAGGGGGCATGTTAACATATGGGTACTAAAGCATACAAACCGATAGTATATGGGTCTCTTATTTCTCATTGGGCTTATGCTTGCTATTTGTGAATTGGGCTTTATATCTGTCAGCCCACTTAAGCGTTATCGCTATATATACATAGCGTTACACTTGTATTGTACATTCAGTTCTGATCATTAATACATTTTCTTTCTCTACAACATTAGTTAACATATGGGTACTAAAGCATACAAACCGATCGTATATGGGTCTCTTATTTCTCATTGGGCTTGTGCATGTTATTTGTATATTGGGCATTATATTTGTCATCCCACTTAAGCGTTATCGCTATATATACATAGCGTTACACTTGTATTGTACATTCGGTTATGATCATTAATATATTTTCCTTCTCTACAACATTACAAATCATACAAATCTCACATAGTGTGCTCTATTTATAGGTGGGGGAGGCTTAGGAATTAAGGAATTGGCATGATCTTAGGTGGTACTTTAATTGCGGTAGGGTATGTTTTTTTGTTATCACCACGTCTGTTCATAAGGTGTACTTTGGAAAATAGCGTACAATTACTTAGCCCTGAAGGAAGGCAAAAATATATAAATATATCTATTATTTATTTATATTTGATATAGGATAGATATCTACCAATTCAAGCGAAAATGCAGTACCTGACGTCATTAGCAATATATCTAACTGACGTCATTAGCAATATATATCACCCTATATTTACAGCTAATGACCAAACCAAGGAATCAGCGAAAGTTGGAAAATGTTGTAAGATAAAATAATGCAAAAATAAACAATGAATGAAGAAATAAAGCCCATGTCAAAAGAAACAAGAAAAACAAGGGGGATAATGTCCAAACATAGTTCTAGGAATAACAATATCTCCAAGGCTTAGCATGGAAAATGGACGTGCAACATTTGGAGTGGGGAAAGAAACTTTACAGGAGCATCAAGGTCACGTCCAGTTTTCTTAGTCGCAACTGAAGATGAAAATGGAAGAGTGATGCCTTAAATTATCATCATTTAGCTAGTATAGAAGCTTGGTTACCCATTTTTGTGTTCTTTCTACGATACCAAGACTTTCATGTTTAATAGCATGTGCATGTCTTACCCATAAGTTTCCTATAACATATTCATGGGTTAAACCGAGCCGCTATGCACAAAAATAAAAAAATAGTCATGTCGAGTGGTGTGCCATGATTCCAAAACTATAATAAAATGGACAAGCTAACTTATTCTGTGAAACCCCAAAATGCTGGTTTAGGGTGTAAAATACTCCAAACAAAAAGTTGCTTATTTTCCAAAATAAAAATTACAGTAAAATTATAAAATTTAAATTATAACTACTCTCAAATATCTTGTCCAAATTCGAAACCAATATTTAATTATAATTAAATATATCGTTATAGCTTATAAACGATTCTACAACAACTATTTGAAAATTTGATTTGGACATAACTCACAATTTACAAGATGATATCTTGATTTTTCACTTCCATTAGAAAAATATAACTAAATAGATTCCAACGTTTCTTATTTCAAAGAAATCTGACTTAAAACGAATCTTATATAATCTTTGAAGTTCAAAACTCAATATTACGAACTACCGTAGCATTACGGGCCCAATTATAATTATATTATAATTAATACGTTCAATTGTCGTTTAATTAATATATTCGTTATTATAATTCAATACTAAACTGAAATAATTCCTCATGTTATCCAGTTTACACAATATTGCAAATTCAACTATTTCCAATTATTTAGGAATTAAATTATTATCCTATTATTTATATTAATAAATATAAATTAGAATTATTTAATTTAAGTTAATTAAATTACCAAAACATAATTAAATTAATTATTATATTGATAAAAATACGGGACGTTATAAGATTTATAGTGGTTCAATCCCGTGAGGGGCCTACGTCCACTTTGAAATAGTTCACTGATATTTTATTGACAATAATAAGTTACAAGCTTAGAACTACATCATGATATCCATTTACAAACATTTAAAAGTATTTTGGAGTTATAGTTCTCATATATGAATATTGGGAAAAAAAATCACTTTATGCTTCTTCTTCCTCAAAGCATGACTGTCATTAATGAGTTATTGGAGCTATCAAGAGGTGTCAAATCAGCCATTTTCCAACCCCTTTGAAGTGTGAGCTTGGAGGTATTTATAAAGGAGTGGTTAGGTGGGAGTAGGTAGGATTTGGGGGACCACAACAGTAAAATTTCATATCCCTGAAAGCCCGAACCAGGAATTTCCGATCCTCGTTTGTGTGTAATAATGTCTTGTATCCCTTTATAGGGGTACGAATTTCGTATTCGAAGGGATATGTGATTCGTACCTCTTGGGATACGAGATAGTGTATCCCTATGGGATACAGTCATCTCGTATCCCTTGCGGATACCTGTATCTCGTATCTCTTAAGAGATACGAGTTCGTATCCCTAGGGATACAGTGTTATTGGAAAGAGAGAGGGACTCGAAATTCCCTAATGTTGAGGGACTCGAGACTTTGGGATCCGAAGGCACCGTGTGTTGGAGGGATCCGAAGGCGGGGCATGGAGAGGTCCGAAATGGGCGGAACCGAGATTCTCTGGTTTGAAAATGGGGGATACAAGGTGTTTCGATATTGAGGGATCCGAACCATAAAGGTTCGAAGTTCTAGTATATAAGGGGTACAAAACTTAGGGTTCGAGATCCCCTATATGAGGGATAAGAAAAAGTGATTAGTACGAGGTTTTGAGAAGCCATGAGGTTCATGTTTGCATGACTTCTTTTAGGCTTGCATCCTTGGCTTCTTGGCGACACTTCGGGCTTTGGTGTCACGCGATGTGTTGAGTTGAGCGTGTCTGGTATACTTTTGGGAACCGGACCAAAAGGTTGGTTAACAAGTTCCATTTTTTTGAAAAAAGGTTTTCAAAAAGTAAGCAAGTTGTTTGTGATGTATGTTTCACTGTTAAGTATTCCAGACTGATCCGAGTGGTTTTGCTTTCCCTCAAAATGTGCTCAGGTGAGACTGTGCATATTTTCCAGGTTTGTTTTTTATTTTCTTAGAGTTGCAGCAGAAAAGTTAGAGTCGACATGTATTCTCGTATTTATCGTATTAATTCATTTTCGTTGTGTGTGTTGTGTATTTATCAGTTATTATACGAACATGCCGTTATAACTATATAGAATGATTTATTGTGTACTCCGATGATTAATGTATGTATATATACAGTTTTCTCTTATGTAAAAAGTATTGGTATATTTTATTCATTCCGTTGCGAGATTTCTATCTTTTTCGATTCTGATGTGTTTGTGTCCTTCTTCTTCTTCTTCTATTCTAACTTTTCTTGCTTTCTTCTTTCTCCTAACTTTCTGGGTTTTTGGTACTTGAGTTTAGGCACGTGAATATAGAGGATGTATTAGTGTCGAAATTCGAGTGTCGAATTCCCCGACCATAACATTTGGGTATTAGAGCTGAATGTTAAGTGATAACCTTGGCTCTGTGGCGTAAATTCAATCAAAGATAAGGTATTGGATTGCCTTATAATGAGTTTGAGAGTGTATATATGACGGTGCGTATTTGTTAGTGCCTATAAAATGTTTTATAATATATTGTTTATCCATTGAGTGGAATATAAATTGCACAATTATGCGTTTGGCCGACGTTATCGATAGGAGTTTCTAAATAGTTGAACAGGGAAAATCGACATGGTATTGTTTCTAAGAGTTGGTAAATGAAATAATATTATCAAGGTTTTATATATTAAAATATAAAAAGGAATTTTCAAACTAAATTTAGTATTAGGGATGATTAGTTTGATTGGAAATGATAATATTCTATTATTATCGTTTATTGTTTGATTAGTCATGCTCACTATCAAGCGTTGACTAGGATTAATTGATTTGTAGTCGTACCCGACCAGTTTATGGGTGTTAGCTACTTTTTTCAGTTAAGAGAAATGTTATCACATTCTTACATGGATTAGGTAGGTTTGTAATTAGGACAACCATGGAAACGAATATCGTGTGAATTCAGTTTCACGACTTGACTATACAACATTCGATGATAATGTTGGATAAGAATTGAACCTTAGTAGGTTGTTTAATATGAATTTAAACGAGGAATAACTTAGGTAAAGTAATTTTACATAGAGCTAGAACTATATAATGTGATTTATAAACGATGCTTAAAAATAAGAATTAGATTTGTGTTGTGAACTGAAGGATTCAAATTTCCAGGTAAATTTGAAAAGAATGGTTTTTCAAGATTTAAGGAGGAATATTGAGATTATTTGGAAGTGTTTATGAAAATTATGGATTTCTAAAGAGTTTTAAAAGCATAGATCTTACTTCGGTCGCTGGAAAATAATTCTGATGATAATTGCAGCATCATCAGTGTTCATTTTCGAGTTTCTAAGTAAGAACTTGCTACCATAGGTAAATTGTTGGATTAAAACGAAAGTTTGTTTTAAATCCAAAATTTGTGATTTTGAAATCCGGAGTTTGATTCCAAAATTTTCAACTAAATTATAATATGGATGCATGTATATTCTAAATGATGGAGTTATTTGATTTTGCATTTAACTTGATATGATATTTCATAGATTTGTAGTGAAATATTATACGATTTTGGACAGTCAAAATTTTCAAGTTAGGTTGGAATATCTTGATTAGTTATATTAAACTGTAAGACAATGGTGTTGAAATTTATTAACTAAACGAAGTTTGAACATTTACTTAAAATTAAATTAAAACGAGCTCATCAATGCAGTAGTTCGTAAGTTGTCGATTTGAACATCAATTGAGTGTATAATCTTTCAGATCTATTGGTTTATAGTTTTCTAATGAAAGAGAAAAATCAAGATTTCATCTTGTAAATTTTGAATTACGTCAAAATCAAATTTCCAGAAAATCGCGATGTGGTTGTTTATAAACTATAACGATTTATTTAATAAATGGAAGGATTTTAAGTGAATAAAATTTTGATTTCCATTAATTTAATATACTTGCTTGGTATATTAGCTTATAGTGAGTTTGGAATTAAATTTTTGGGTTGACTGGGTTAGAATGAATAGTCGGTTAAGTAATAAATGTGGCTGTTGAGCGAATGGTGACACTTAACATGTTGTTTATCATCCTGGTGCAATGATGAGGTTTATTTTCTAAATAAAACACGAACTGATTTTTTTAGCGTTTATAACACTATATGGTAATAATGTGTGCTTGTTGATCGTGATTGAATGCAGCATTATGCTACATTTGTGTTGTTTGTCGAGTTGTGTCATTCCTGCTAGTTGTATCATATTTGGTTGTTGCTATGATTTATGTGTGTTGTTATGCATTTGTGACCATTGTTGTATTACTTGTCTATTTTTCTTAACTCTCTTTTGGGTTATGTAAGTATATATAGGTATTTGGAAGCAAAAGTTTGCTAACTTGCTAATAACTTTTGGTTTTGTGGTAAAGATATGTTTGCCCAACAAAATGGTACGTATTTCGGATTACATACCATACGAGGGTCATATATACCTTGTTTCCCCATGGTTTGGGATGCCCCATTACTGAGATCAGATGTATAATGGCGTATATTTTATTGTGAAATTTTTCGTATGGGTCGTACAAAGGAGGTGCTACCGAAAATTTCCGTAAATTTCAAGTGTTAGGAAAATTTAACATAATTTTTGGGAAATGTTTTTGAAGTAAAATTAATAGTTTGTAACAATCTTCCTAACTTGCAATTTCGAGGACGAAATCATTTAAGGGGGGAAGAATGTAACAACCCCTATTTTTAGTAATGAATATTTAATTAATTTAAATATTTAAAATGAATAAATTTATGAATTAATTGCTTGAATTAAATTTAAAATGAGAATATGGTTATAGAATTGACTTGAAATTTAGAATATCGAGTTGAAAATAAAGTTAAATTTATTTTGAAGGTTCATAAAATTATATTTGATTATATATATGATAATAAGAAAATATTATCGATGAATGTGAGTGCTTTGGAATCGATTGATTATTTGTTCGATTTTACTAACACATGTAAATAGCCAATTTTTAAATGAACTCGGATTTTGACGAAACTAATTTTATAAAACCCGTAATGCTTAATTATTGTTAGATTTCAAGTTTTGTGTCAATCATAGTTGTTTTGTGATAGTTTGCGATATAAACGTTTACCGATTAATGGTTTGATAACAAAAACAGTGTTGATTTTTCAAATGATCTTGGAATTCGACAAATTTAGTTCCATCGGATCCGGAAGATTAAATCATTATAGAATTTCAAATTTCATAGCAATCGTGTTTGGAATGTGACTGTGTGAGCTATAAACGTTTGTTGTAAAATACGTATCAATATAATATTATTAAATTTGGCTATAAATACCCTTCTACCCCACTAGAAATTAGACAACTCATCCTCTTCCTCTCTCTCTTCTTTCATATGTCATGCCATGGGTTTCCTTTTGTAATCAAAGAAAAAAAGTATGCTTTAAAATTCAAGAACAAATTGAGATAAAATCATAAAAATAAAAAGTTTAGTTCTTTTGGTTTCTTTAACAGAGATCTTCCTGATGCTTGAATCTAGGAACTTACGATGGGTTTTCCAGTAGTAGGCACAACCTATAGTAAGGCACTTGAGGCTAGGGTTGGGATTGGTGCACAATGGGAAGATTGATTTGCGAATCAGTGGTTAGAATGGAGTTTGTAGCAAAAAGGAGTATCTTGTGTGAATTTTAGGGGTGATTGGTGAAACAAAGTTTTGTAATCTGTACTATTTTCATATAGGAAGAGCTGGTGTCAGCTTTGGAGGTAGGGGTGCGAGCTGGGATTAAAAGGGATAGGGAGGTAGAGTTTGGGAAGGAGATCAAAATGGTGTTGGTTGTTGTAAGAACCCGTAACTTCCCCGTGAAGGAAAGAGCGGATACTTTGAGAACAATACACAAATGAACGCAGACGGAAGAACATTTCATTGCTTCTTACAACAATTCCATCAGAATACAAGAATATACAGAGTATAAATGAATAAATTACATTCGATAAATATCAGAGATTACAATAAATTACATAGCAACGGAAAAATAATACAAAGCACAACTGAAGGTGATATACGGATATAGAGCTTTCCGGATATCATTCCAACTGTAAACCAGGATCCTGTGAATATAAATCTGCAAAACCAAAACTACTAACTGCCCGTGTGGAAAATAGGGGCACCCAGAGTTTAGGTTAAAACAATAAACTCCAGGTCAGTGATGTGACTGGTGTGAGAACTAAAACAGTTATTTAAAACTTTACTTTAAAAGAGAGTAATTCAAGGGACCACGCCGTATAACACGGAACGGGTTTCCTCCCAAGAATACTAGTGCATAGAATAAACAACGCAATGCTTTTTCGAAAAATGAAGCTATTATAAGACCCAGGTCCCATCACACAATGCAACGCAAGCCGGAGGATAGGGTTTTACCTTATAACAGCCAAACATGCTTGGTACGTTTAAAACAAATCATTTGATACTATAATAAGTGTATAGTGTCAAAACAATTTCAATCATAAATATCAATCATAGGCGGCATGAATGTCCCATACCACTATGTTGCCATACTAGGTTCTACAATTAAAGCCGAAATACACGTATTGGAAATTGGATTTCCGTCATGAGTCGAGGCAAGGGGCAAGCTCCTCTCCGCTTCGAGACACTCTAGCAAATGCCTCGGGACTACACACTCTGGGTATCCCCTGGATGCTTCAGGGCCGGTCCTCTCTTACGTTTGAGGATTGGCAATTCCTAAACACACGTTTCCCGGTCCTTACAGACCTAAAATCGAGGCGCCTCATCCAACAACCACATAGGTGAAAAGTATATAAATGTCAGGGCTGGTAAGTCACTGACACCACCAAAGCTGGAAAGAAACGTCGTGCTCTCCCTGCAGTCTTTATCCCGTTTTTGACTCATACCGAGGTGTGAGGCTCGCGAATCCACGCTATACACAAAGCTGCCACGTAGGCGGTGCTTTGATCATCAACCACAAGACTTTGCTTTTCAACAGAAGCCTTGATCCATGCAACTCAGCGTGCCACACAGGCAATTCATGCCATGCGATTGATATCTATCGATATATAACCTCTAAGCTCGTACGTCTCAGAGAAGGGCGTTAAGCAAGAAAATAAATTCTCCGCTGCCAAACAGATATATATTTAACAGAAATCAATCAACACAGAATAAAATCCAATGTCAGACACACAATCCATTTACAAGTTCGTTCTGGGTCTGAACGAAACCGGAGGCACTTTCCTCGCATATCCATCGATCTCCAAGTACGTCTGGACGATCACCAACTGATTCCCTCATCTTGGGTGTATAGCCCAATCAAGATCATCAGTAATCACCCAAACGATGTGAAGACTTCCGGTCTTCCACCGCCTTTATCTTCGACTAATCGTCGAATCGGTTATTCAGAATGGGTATAAACCCGGCCTTTCCGAACAACCCGCGTATATTAAAAACAAATGTTACACAAACACAACATACGCCTCATTCCAATTCAGCAGTCACTAACCGTAAATCAGCAAGAGAAAAATTTCCCAAATATTAACCCCGAAGGCCGAAACCAACATCAGATCAATACCTAGGAAACCATTCTTCTTAGCTAACCTACAGCTAGTTTCTAAATTTCATATTTTTAGGGAAAGGTTCCCATTAATTTTATCCAAGATAAATTCTTTGAATTTATTCTTTAATCTTCCTTTGGATGTCATTTCAAACCAAATTATGGTTTTCCAAACTAGTCGAGATTAGCGAACCACACCGAAGTAATTATTTATTTTATTTCCCAATCCCAACCTATTCATCCCATGAAGCAAAACTGGTAATACTCCACATCTAACACCACAGTGTTGTCGGTAAAATTAATTACCATTTCACGTTCAAATCTAATTAAAGATTTAACTATCGCTTTGGAGCAAAACTGGTGATACTCCATTCTCGCTCTATTTCTAAATTTGATAATTTAGATTATCAATTCACATTTCAATCTAATTACAGATTCATTAAAACTCCTTTTACTGGGTTAAAGAACTAATGTCATTTAAAATACAGTTCACGACAAACCCAAATCACATTCTATTTATTTATTGGGTTAAAGAACAAGTGTCATTCAAAACACCCTTCACGATAAACCCACAAATCAATTCTATTTACAACCCATTTCAAATCCAATTTATTTATTTAAAAATAAATGGATTTTAATTTTAGTTCATTTCTATAAAAATCTATTTTTATCTTTTCAAATATGGAGTTTTTCATCCCATTTTTCCCAAATCATTTCTTATGATTTTACACGAATTATTACTATTTTTAATAATTTTATCAAGGCCCGCACAGTCGATTTCCATCAACGGCCATCGAACTGCACTTACAACGACCTTTTCTAAATTTGATTTGGACGTATCTCCAAATCCAACCGTTAGATTTCAAATTTCTAATACTCGTTAGAAAGCTCTTTTCGATTCGAACCCAACGGTTCTGGTTTTAGGAGAATCCAACGGTCGGATCTCCCGTAATGTCCGTTCGAAGTCAATGGTCGAAATTTACGAACTGCCGCGGCGCGGCGCGTTCTATTCAGGCCATTATATTATATATATAATATATATTTCATCGATTCCTATTCAAAACGAATTTTATAAATCGTTTTAACATTTCAACTTCCATTTCCAATTTAAATCAAAATTGAATTTCTCCTTATAGATTCGTTTTAAAATTCATTTAAATTCAATTTAAATTTCAATTCAATTTGAATTAATTTCAAATTGATTTTTCTCCTACTTCAATTTGTTTTCAATTCAATTCGAATTCGTTTTATATTCAATTCAATTCGAAATCGTTATATATTCAATTCAATTCGAAATCGTTATATATTCAGTTCAATTCGAAATCGTTTTCTATTCAATTCAAATTTGTTTTATATTCAATTCAATTCGAATTCATTTTCTATTCAGTTCAATTCGAATTCATTTTCTATTCAGTTCAATTAGAATTCATTTTCTATTCAGTTCAATTCGAATTCATTTTCTATTCAGTTCAATTATAAAAACGAATATAATCGATATAAATATCGTTCGCATCAAAATAGCGCATCTCTAATCAACACGGCTTTATATATTTCAATAATTCCGTTATTCTATTCAACAAATGAATACTTATTCTATTCAATACGTGAATCTATATTTTTGTTAACACATGACTAATCTCAGCGAATGAGTACTGTCCACGTGTGACTATTTTTGTTACTTAATATATTTTGTAAAATCTATAGTATCTATCGTTTAATTTCAAATCAGACTCCAACTGTAAATTAGTAAGAGAACGATTCCCTAAATATTAACCCCGAGGGCCGAAACCAACATCAGATCAATATCCAGGAGACCACTCATCTTATCTATTTTCCAGTTAGTTTCTAATTCTATATATGATAAAGATGTAAATTTTATTATTAAAATATTTCGTTCAACACATGACTAATCTCAACGGATGAGTACTGTCAACACGTGAACCTTTATTTTATAATGATAAAGATGTAAATTTTATTATTAAAATATTTCGTTCAACACATGACTAATCTCAACGGATGAGTACTGTCAACACATGAACCTTTATTTTATAATGATAAAAATGTAAATTTTATTATTAAAATATTTCGTTCAACACATGACTAATCTCAACGGATGAGTACTGTCAACACATGAACCTTTATTTTATAATGATAAAGATGTAAATTTTATTATTAAAATATTTCGTTCAACACATGACTAATCTCAATGGATGAGTACTGTCAACACATGAACCTTTATTTTATAATGATAAAGATGCAAATTTTATTATTAAAATATTTCGTTCAACACATGACTAATCTCAACGGATGAGTACTGTCAACACATGAACCTTTATTTTATAATATTCTTTATTTTCTAAATTGGAATGAGACCCAGTCAATTACCATACAAAGTTAATTATATGGATTCCATACAACACATGTATATAATAGCAACGATACATAATCGACCATCATCCAAAGTGCACTACGCTGTATAAGCATCAAATATAGATATCTAACGCTTATAACAACATGTCAATCAATCGATCGACATACAACTAATTATTGGGAATAGTGTATGCCGTATTTTATCCCAATACCCGTGTGGGGTTTCAAACAATCAAACACAGATTTTATTTGTGTAGTTGGGCGATGTGTAAAATTTATCGTCCCAATCAATATCCTTCAAATAGGTGTACATAAACAAACCGTCCGGTTTGTAAATGAATATTTATTTATTCACATTCACGTTAAAAATTATATTTTTAACGACCAAATTATTTTATTCAACCTATGAATATTCTATTCGGTTCATTTATTAAATAAAATGATATATTTATTTTTCTAACTTATTTTAGAAAATTTCAGCGGCATAATGACACGATACTAGAAACAGGACGAGGCCTAGCCTTATCCCCGGTCTAGTGATGACCCACACCATACACATATCAATCAAATCAATTTCCATCTCACCAAACAATCAAATTCAAATCAAACAATCTAACTAACTACACAACCAAACAAAAAAGTCCATGGTCTGTGGACAATGGTGTCGGGTGCTACTAAACACCGTCTGCATCCTAGTATATATTTATAATTAGAAAAAGAAATTTAAAGTGAGAAGTTCTCACCGATAGCTAATCCAATCCCACGACTCTTCTTTTGTAGAAGTCTTCGCCGTTCTCGCCTTTCGTCACTTTCGTTGCCCGTATTCACTACATGTATAAAAATCACATTTTTATATTCTTGCTATGTATATAAAAATCACATTTTTACACCGCTATTATATAGATAAAAATTCTATTTTTACACCGGTGTTCATATAATAAAGATTATATTTTTATCATGATATTCTCTATATAAAGATTTCGCCTTTTCTATTATAAAGATTTCGCCTTTTCTATTATAAAGATTTCGCCTTTTCTATTATAAAGATTTCGCCTTTTTAAATATAAAGATTTAATCTTTTCATTTCATCACTATAAAAATCACATTTTTATTTCAATATATATATAATAAAATCGAATTTTCATTTCGCTACACATATAAAGATAATATTTTTATCACCATACCTATGTAAAAATTACATTTTTAACTTTTCTATATTATAAAAATTATATTTTTATTCTTTCTTGTAATGACCCGCACTGTCAGGGGTATTATAATTAATTAATTTAATTATATATATCGTGAGGTAGGGAATTAAATCGTCGTTTAATTAAATTATAGTGAATATTTAATTAAATTAAATAATTAAATAATATATTTAATTCAGAAATAACCAGAAATAGTGAATTGACAATATAATGTGAACTGGGACATCCCCGAGATTTAATTCAGCTTAGAGTTGAACTATATTGACGAATATATTCAATCGACGACAGTTTGAACGTATAATTAAAATGGAGCACGTAACGACGCGGTAGTTCGCTATTTGGCGATTTGAACTTCAACTGAATGTACAGGATTCGTTTTAAATCGGATTTCTGTGAAACAAGAAACGCACGGAGCTGGTAGAGTATATCTTTCTAGTGGAAGAGAAAAATCAGGATTTCGTCGTGTAGATTTTGAGATATGTCCAAATCAAATTTTAAAATAGTCGCTATAGATTCGTTTATCGACCGTAATGGGTTATTCGATATAACTAGAGATAGGGTTTGAATTTAGATAAGGTTCTTTTGGGAAATAGTGATAATTTAATTTTTATAATTTTACTGTAATTTTTAATTAATTTAATAAGAGACTTTTTATTTGAAGTATTTCGCACCCTGAAATCAACATTTTTAAGTTTCAAAATATGAGTTAAACTACCAGTATTATTATATTTTTGGAATCCGGGCACATCGCTGATTACAACAGTATTTTTATTTTTGTCGTTGGCCGTCCGGATGAGAACAAAACTTCATATAGAAGGGTCATCAAATGTTATAACTTAAAATCTCCTATCCCTAGAACTTAGCCACTCACTTCTGTGATCAAATAAAGGACCACGAAATGTCTTTCTCAGCTACAAACAAGTAGAACGGTGGCATCCTTTAAAGCACAATCGAAATGAAACCATGGACAAACCAACGCCACAAAAATCAAAGCAACCATATATATAAACCCAAATTTCCTTAGACCTAATTATCTTTGCTTCTCAAAATACCGCCGCTGTTATTTTGTTCTCTTTCAGTAAACCTCCCGATGTTCTAAAAATTCAAAACAAATAGAAAGAAAATTCTATAAATCAACTCATAAACATATTTCGATTCCTGGAGAGATCCTCTTTCCTCCAGTACCAGTTTTGATGGGTTCGACCAATCTTTGGTTCGGTGAAAATTATACGGCGAAGCCAAAGGGTTAAGGGGTTCGTGATTTCCAAGCATTGATTCGAAAGATGATCATTACATTCGAATTGAGGAGGTGCTTTAGCATGTCCAGGCGAAGTTTCGAGGGTTTCCACTCTAAAAAAGTGTCGCTGCCTTCTTCAGTACAGCGAGCAAGAACGGTTCAGACGGGATTGGGAGGAAGGAACCGAGTTGCATCAAATAGGGTTGGCAAAATGCGGTTTCCAAGGAGAAGGACATTGGAATTTGTTTCATAGTTTCGGTGGAAGAATGAGGTAGAACGTGGAGCTTGATTTACTGGAAATGGCCGATGTTTGGTGGATGAAACAACTGAGCGTGACAGGCAGGGAAGAAGAGGATTGTTTGGTGCGACGGTGGGCTTTAAGGGGAGCTGATGGGCCGGGGATTTAATTGAAAAGTTAAGGCCCAATTTCTTTAAATAGAATTCAAGTTTATTTAATTTAAATTGTATTAAACTTGTTAAAGCAATATCTCTCTCATACGTTATCAGTTTGATGAACCGTAAGTTGCGTCGGGATCGTACGGACGTCAGCTACAACATGGAACTGACTGAAAGTCCATCCGAGCTCGCTACAATTTATAGTGAAATAAATTGTCTGTTCAAATCAAGCGATGGTTATCGTTACTAACGATGATCGTTCAATGTGAGTAAAACTCACCAACTCTGAACAGTTATATTTTTATAATGTATTTTTAGAACTGTTAATCATCTGTTGATTGCTGTGTGTTGGTTGATTGAACTGCTAGTCAGTTAGTTGAAATTATATATATATATATATTGATTCTGTTTATCAGAATAATTCGTACTGAACTGTAATGGATGTTGATTATACTGTGTAACATCTGTGGATGCAGAGAAACAGGTTGGAGGAATCCGACTGGATTCCTCAACAGTTATTTTATTGTTTTTCATATATGTTGATATATGATGTGAATTATAACCTGTTGTTGATTATATGTGTATGGACGATATTGAACATCGTGATTTGATATGATTGAATACCATAACATACGGGATGTTGATAAGGAGATTTTCAAAGTGATATTGAAAATAGAATATTTATAAATTGGAATATTTATAAAAAAGAAATATTTATAAATTTAAATATTTATAAATAAGGAATAATTATAAATTGGGATATTTATAAATAGGACATATTTTAAAAAGGAAAATAAATTCAAAACATTTCTTTTTGAATGGAAAGGCCTGTGTGGCGAGTTTGGGGATTTTCCCGATGCTCCCGATACAAAGGAGGTTATGGCGAATTTTCCCGGGAATTTAAGGAGTTAGAATATTTCAAGAATAAATTTGAAAAGGAAATATTTATAAACAATTTACAAATAGAATTGGAAAGGGAACATTATAAAAAGGAAATCATTTTTAAAGTGTAGAACCGTTATTTAAAAGTAAATCTTTTCAAATGAATAAAACGTTGTTAAACAGGAAATCTTTATAAAGTGAATAAAGTTAATCGAATATGGTATTCGGAAGGAGAAATCGAATATGGTATTCGAAGTTAGTTAATCGAATATGGTATTCGAAGTTAGTAATCGAATATGGTATTCGAAGTTAGTTAATCGTATATAGACATTCGAAAGGAGTTAATCGAATATGGTATTCAAAGTTAGTTAATCGAATATGGTATTCGAAAGTTTGTTAATCGAATATAGACATTCGAAAGGAGTTAATCGAATATGGTATTTGAAGTTAGTTAATCGAATATGGTATTTGAAAGTTAGTTAATCGAATATAGACATTCGAAAGGAGTTAATCGAATATGGTATTCGAAGTTAGTTAATCGAATATGGTATTCGAAAGTTAGTTAATCGAATATGTTATTTGAAAGGGGTTAGTCAAGTCGAGTTAGTCAAATAGAGTTAACCAGTTAGAGTTAAGCAGTTGGAGTTAACCAGTTGGAGTTAATTAGTTAGAGTTAATCGATTAGAGTTAAAACGAACTAGAGTTAATCAAATATAGTTATTTGAGACAGAGTTAGTCAAACATAGTATTCAGGATAAGTTGCCATCTCGTACGACTGCTAGCGTAATTCGCAGGGCTGTAAATAGCCTACGGCGGTCGGATGTTTCCTGAGGGAGTCAGGCGTAACCATTGTGATCGCTGCGATCTAGAGTCAAGCGAATGGAGTTAAATCGAATATTAGTTATTCGATAGGAGTTAATCGAGTTGATCGAGTTGAGAAATAAGTTAAGTTAAATAAGTTGAGTTGATCGGGTGGTTCGACCAAGTTAGTCGAGCCTAGTTAATCGAATCGAATTGGTCGAACCAAGTAAGTCGAGTTAAGTTAGTCAAGTTAGTCGAGCCTAGTTAATCGAATCGAATTGGTCGAACCAAGTAAGTCGAGTTAAGTTAGTCAAGTTAGTCGAGCCTAGTTAATCGAATCGAATTGGTCGAACCAAGTAAGTCGAGTTAAGTTAGTCAAGTTAGTCGAGCCTAGTTAATCGAATCGAATTGGTCGAACCAAGTAAGTCGAGTTAGTCGAGTCAAGTTAAGTTAGTCGAGTTAAGTTCGTCGAGTTAAATAAATCGATGTTAGTTTCATCGAAAGGAGTTATCGATGTTAGTTTCATCGAAAGGAGTTATCGATGTTAGTTTCATCGAAGGGAGTTATCGATGTTTGTTTCATCGAAGTGAGATTTTCAAATATGAGATATTTGAAAAGGAAAAGTTATCGAATATTAGTTATTCGAAGAGAGATTATCGAATATCGTTTATTCGAGAAGGAGTTAATCGAATATAGGTTATTCGAAGAAGAGTTAATCAAATAGAGATTTCTCGAAGATAGCTAATCGGCAAATTCGATAATATCAAATTCGGGAAAGTACTTATACTTTTCCAGTGTTTAAATAGAGATTTATTTATTTATAAATAAATAAGTGTTAGGTTAATTATTCACTAATAAGAATAGAAGTTATAATTAAAGTTAGATAGTTCGAAAGGAGGGATTATAACGTTATCGTTATAACCAATGTTTTAAATATATAAGTGGATTAGTAAAACTGGATCCGGGAAAGGCGTAAAGAAGTTGTTAAAGATTAAAAGATAAACTTTGACCATTTTGAAGTTATAACGTTGTTCAGTTAAGGTCTGAGAGGTAATTATACCCCAACTTGAGTGACTTCCTTCTTAACTAAGAAATGGTAAGGTTTGATCGTAAAGGAGTTTTGGATATGTTTTCCAAACGAGAATCAGAAATGTTTTCTGATAAAAGAAAATAAGAATTTAGAATATAGGGAAACAGGAGATAAGTAAATAAATGAACTAAAGTGATTAATGTTAAATGATGTTTGTTCGATATAATTTCCATCTGGAAATAATATCGTTGTTTGCACACTTGTTTTTCTTTGATAGTTAACTCACAGACTATCAAAGTTTTGACCATTTTAACGTTGTTAATATGGAGAGACCGGTTGGATTATTATCCAAAGAACCACTCTGTATTGGCATAAGCATTGCGAATCATATATGCCAAAGAAAATTGAAGACGGAGTAAAATTGCAAGGGCTATTGTATAAGTCTTAGACAACAGTGACTAAGATGGGTATACTGAATAGTGCCTTCGGTTTGTCCAGTCCCAGGACAACTTGTATGGACGAAGGTCTGACAGGGTATATCCAATGGATCGCGTAAGTTGATCTGTTCAAACGTATTCTCGTGTGGTGGCGGAGGAATTCGTTTCTCTTAGCTGTATACCCGTGTTATTTTTGGATAAGTCAATTTGTTATTTGGCGGGTATGACAATGTGACATTTCTAAGTGAATGAAGATGGATGTCTGACATAGTATTTCCAGACGGTCACGTACATTGATTTCTTCAACTATACCAAGAGTGGAAGCAGAGAAGGAAACTTCTTTTAGCTGACACGTAATGTATGGTTGTAGACGTCAATTAGTGATTTTCGATGGATCTGACAATATGGCATTCGAAGTGAATCTGATGTGATGATAAAGCGTAGCTTCTAGCCTCATCATCCGGTAATGACAGAAATCGGGCAGGCAGCATGGCTAAGTCGGTCGCACCGAAGTAGGGTGTATAATCACCTATCTATAGAATATTCATTTGTTTCTTAAATCTATCAATGTTGTCCCATATATATATATACGGGAATGGTTGCTGATCCCAACCGTTGGTGATGTACATTCGATACACTCAAGCGAAATGAGTGGTCGGTCATGTGTGGCTGAGTTACAAGATGTTCTTGTTGAACTCCAGTGTATCGTTCCTAGAGTACACTGATCGAAAGGTGGTTCCATACCTTGTCATAGATGGAAATCCATTATCCAATACGTGCTTGCGATTTTGATTGTATACTATATATGTAGAACGTGAGATGAAAGCGTTTCTGCTAGTTGATATCTATTTGTACATAGACATTATTATAATATCAAAAGGTTTTTGATATAAAGATATTTTGGATTCTCATAAGGGAAAAACCCGTTCCGTTCTGCGGCGTGGTCTTATGAGATATCGTTTACTTGTTCATATGCCTGTTTAAACCGTTTTACTCGTACCAGTCCCATGACTGACCCGGTGTTTACTTTGTTGTTTTCCCTAAAATCTTGGGTGCCTAATTTGTACGGGCAGTCAAGTAGTCAGGAATTTGCAGATATACTTGGAGAGCTTGGAGCAGGAGGCTTCAAGATCATATAGCTATAGTTATTTCCGCTGTGTTGTAAGTGCTGTACTCTGATTAGTGCTATTGTATACATAACTGTTATATTTCAAAGTTATGTTATCTATTATATGTTATTCGTTCCGCTGTGAGGTTCGTGTTACTCTGATGTTGTGTTCTTCTTCTTCTTCTATTCTAAGTTTCTATCTTATCTATTCTCACCTTCTAATTTCTTTCATTAATTGCTGGGATTTTTCGATGTTTTGGTTATCGACATCGAGCTTATGTTGATAACCAAAGTCGCTCAAAATCCGGGTCGTTACAGTTGGTATCAGAGCTTAGATTAAGAATTACTTGGCTCTGTGGCGTGACTCGGTAGAGATAGGGTTAGTAATACCCTAGATTGAGTTGAGTGTATATATACGAGTGCGTATTTGTTATTTGATATAAAAATGGTTTTATATTGTGGGGATTCATTGGCTGAGTTGTTTATGAGTTCTGGTCGATCAGTTTGATCCACTGTATTAGTAGGAGTAAATAAACACTTGAATACGATGGACCGACACAGTATGGATATGTGATATATTATCATATATAGGATATATTTGTTGCTATTATAATCGAGTAAGATTATAAATTAAATGGTTAAGTATATAACCAATCAGAATCATATAAGTAAAGTATATGAAATAAGATGAATTAAATTTGAATTTAAATCAGATTTGGAAATAAAATAAGGAAATTTTAAGTTCCTGGGAGATTTTGAAATGTTTTCAAAATGGAAGTATTTAGTAATGATTTTGAAAACGATATAGTACTGAAATCACTTGTGTCACTGGAAAATAATTCCGATGATGACTGCGCAGTATCATCGGTGTGATTTTCGAGTTCTAAGTGGTGGATTACTACCAGAGATTTTTATTTGAATTGTTTTGAGAAAACAAGTTGTTTAGAAATTCAAAGGTTTTGAATAGGTATTATGATTTCAAATTGATTTGAAATTTACCCAGGAATTTAAGTTTTGGAATTTAAATTTAACTTATGAAGTTAAATAAAATGAGATGGTAAAAATAAATTGAAATTTAACTGGAACTAAGTTAAATAGAATTGAATGGATGAGTCAAGAATTTGAAATTTAGCTGGACTTAGAATTTGAAAATCAAGATTGAAACTTGAGATTGAAAATGGGATTCGACTTGAGTATAAGCGAATGATTTGGTTTGACGATATAAAAGTGATTGAATTTGATTGGGAGGACATTGGTATATGCTGAATTAGCAGCAGATGTAAAGGATATAATGATATGCCCGACAAAAAGGTACCAGTTTATATTACATATGAGTTTGGAATTTATGAGCCGAATTGCCAAGCCGTTTGGCTGTTTGATTTTCTTTTGGGTTGAAGAAGGCCCAGAGAGGCGAGTTGGAGTTTGAGCTATTGACCCGTACAAAGGAGGTGCTGGCGAAATTTTTCGAAAATTTGAAGTGTTAGAAAATTTTCAGAATTTTTGAAAATTTTAGTTAGTCGGAAGAATTAATATTTTAGTCGATATTGATTGGTTCTGTTGAAATCAGAAATAAGGGGTAAACAAATCTTAGGAATTCCAATAGATAGGGTCGTCCTCTAACTTAGCAATTTCGAGGACGAAATTATTTTAAGTGGGGAAGAATGTAATGACCCGCACTGTCAGGGGTATTGTAATTAATTAATTTAATTATATATATCGTGAGGTAGGGAATTAAATCGTCGTTTAATTAAATTATAGTGAATATTTAATTAAATTAAATAATTAAATAATATATTTAATTCAGAAATAACCAGAAATAGTGAATTGACAATATAATGTGAACTGGGTCATCCCCGAGATTTAATTCAGCTTAGAGTTGAACTATATTGACGAATATATTCAATCGACGACAGTTTGAACGTATAATTATAATATAATTAAAATAGAGCGCGTAACGACGTGGTAGTTCGCTATTTGGCGATTTGAACTTCAACTAAATGTACAGGATTCGTTTTAAATCGGATTTCTGTGAAACAAGAAACGCACGGAGCTGGTAGAGTATATCTTTCTAGTGGAAGAGAAAAATCAGGATTTCGTCGTGTAGATTTTGAGATATGTCCAAATCAAACTTTAAAATAGTCGCTATAGATTCGTTTATCGACCGTAATGGGTTATTCGATATAACTAGAGATAGGGTTTGAATTTGGACAAGGTTCTTTTGGGAAATAGTGATAATTTAATTTTTAGAATTTTACTGTAATTTTTAATTAATTTAATAAGCGACTATTTATTTGAAGTATTTCGCACCTTGAAATCAACATTTTTAAGTTTCAAAATATGAGTTAAACTACCAGTATTATTATATTTTTGGAATCCGGGCACATCGCTGATTACCACAGTATTTTTATTTCTGTCGTTGGCCGTCCGGATGAGAACAGAACTTCATATAGATGGGTCATCAAATGTTATAACTTAAAATCTCCTATCCCTAAAACTTAGCCACTCACTTCTGTGATCAAATAAAGGACCACGAAATGTCTTTCTCAGCCACAAACAAGTAGAACGGTGGCATCCTTTAAAGCACAATCGAAATGAAACCATGGACAAACCAACGCCACAAAAATCAAAGCAACCATATATATAAACCCAAATTTCCTTAGACCTAATTATCTTTGCTTCTCAAAATACCGCCGCTGTTATTTTGTTCTCTTTCAGTAAACCTCCCGATGTTCTAAAAATTCAAAACAAATAGAAAGAAAATTCTATAAATCAACTCATAAACATATTTCGATTCCTGGAGAGATCCTCTTTCCTCCAGTACCAGTTTTGATGGGTTCGACCAATCTTTGGTTCGGGGAAAATTATACAGCGGAGCCATAGGGTTAAGGGGTTCGTGATTTCCAAGCATTGATTCGAAAGATGATCGTTACATTCGAATTGAGGAGGTGCTTTAGCATGTCCAGGCGAAGTTTCGAGGGTTTCCACTCTAAAAAAGCGTCGCTGCCTTCTTCAGTACAGCAAGCAAGAATGGTTTAGACGGGATTTGGAGGAAGGAACCGAGTTGCATCAAATAGGGTTGGCAAAATGCGGTTTCCAAAGAGAAGGACATTGGAATTTGTTTCATAGGTTTCGGTGGAAGAATGAGGTAGAACGTGGAGCTTGATTTACTGGAAATGGCCGATGTTTGGTGGATGAAAAAACTGAGCGTGACAGGCAGGGAAGAAGAGGATTGTTTGGTGCGACGGTGGGCTTTAAGGGGAGCTGATGGGCCGGGGATTTAATTGAAAAGTTAAGGCCCAATTTCTTTAAATAGAATTCAAGTTTATTTAATTTAAATTGTATTAAACTTGTTACGGCAATATATCTCTCATACGTTATCAGTTTGACAAACTGTAAGTTGCGTCGGGATCGTACGGACGTCAGCTACAACATGGAACTGACTGGAAGTCCATCTGATCTCGCTACAATTTATAGTGAAATAAATTGTCCGTTCAAATCAACCGATGGTTATCGTTATTAACGATGATCGTTCAATGTGAGTAAAACTCACCAACACTGAACAGTTATATTTTTATAATGTATTTTTAGAACTGTTAATCATCTATTGATTGCTGTGTGTTGGTTGATTGATTGAACTGCTAGTCAGTTAGTTGAAATTATATATATATATTGATTCTGTTTATCAGAATAATTCGTACTGAATTGTAATGGATGTTGATTATACTGTGTAACATCTGTGGATGCAGGGAAACAGGTTGGAGGAATCCGACTGGATTCCTCAACAGTTATTTTATTGTTTTTCATATATGTTGATATATGATGTGAATTATAACCTGTTGTTGATTATATGTGTATGGACGATATTTAACATAGTGATTTGATATGATTGAATACCATAACATACGGGATGTTGATAAGGAGATTTTCAAAGTGATATTGAAAATAGAATATTTATAAATTGGAATATTTATAAATAAGAGATATTTATAAATTTAAATATTTATAAATAAGGAATATTTATAAATTGGGATATTTATAAATAGGAGATATTTTAAAAAGGAAAATAAATTCAAAACATTTCTTTTTGAATGGAAAGGCCTGTGTGGCGAGTTTGGGGATTTTCCCGATGCTCCCGATACAAAGGAGGTTATGGCGAATTTTCCCGGGAATTTAAGGAGTTAGAATATTTCAAGAATAAATTTGAAAAGGAAATATTTATAAACCATTTACAAATAGAATTGGAAAGGGAACATTATAAAAAGGAAATCATTTTTAAAGTGTAGAACCGTTATTTAAAAGTAAATCTTTTCAAATGAATAAAACGTTGTTAAACAGGAAATCTTTATAAAGTGAATAAAGTTAATCGAATATGGTATTCGGAAGGAGAAATCGAATATGATATTCGAAGTTAGTTAATCGAATATGGTATTCGAAGTTAGTTAATCGAATATGGTATTCGAAGTTAGTAATCGAATATGGTATTCGAAGTTAGTTAATCGAATATAGACATTCGAAAGGAGTTAATCGAATATGGTATTCGAAGTTAGTTAATCGAATATGGTATTCGAAAGTTAGTTAATCGAATATAGGCATTCGAAAGGAGTTAATCGAATATGGTATTCGAAGTTAGTTAATCGAATATGGTATTCGAAAGTTAGTTAATCGAATATAGACATTCGAAAGGAGTTAATTGAATATGGTATTCGAAGTTAGTTAATCGAATATGGTATTCGAAAGTTAGTTAATCGAATATGTTATTCGAAAGGGGTTAGTCAAGTCGAGTTAGTCAAATAGAGTTAACCAATTAGAGTTAATCAGTTAGAGTTAACCAGTTGGAGTTAATTAGTTAGAGTTAATCGATTAGAGTTAAAACGAATAGAGTTAATCAAATATAGTTATTTGAGACAGAGTTAGTCAAACATAGTATTCAGGATAAGTTGCCATCTCGTACGACTGCTAGCGTAATTCGCAGGGCTGTAAATAGCCTACGGCGGTCGGATGTTTCCTGAGGGAGTCAGGCGTAACCATTGTGATCGCTGCGATCTAGAGTCAAGCGAATGGAGTTAAATCGAATATTAGTTATTCGATAGGAGTTAATCGAGTTGATCGAGTTGAGAAATAAGTTATGTTAAATAAGTTGAGTTGATCGGGTGGTTCGACCAAGTTAGTCGAGCCTAGTTAATCGAATCGAATTGGTCGAACCAAGTAAGTCGAGTTAAGTTAGTCAAGTTAGTCGAGCCTAGTTAATCGAATCGAATTGGTCGAACCAAGTAAGTCGAGTTAAGTTAGTCAAGTTAGTCGAGCCTAGTTAATCGAATCGAATTGGTTGAACCAAGTAAGTCGAGTTAAGTTAGTCAAGTTAGTCGAGCCTAGTTAATCGAATCGAATTGGTCGAACCAAGTAAGTCGAGTTAAGTTAGTCAAGTTAGTCGAGCCTAGTTAATCGAATCGAATTGGTCGAACCAAGTAAGTCGAGTTAGTCGAGTCAAGTTAAGTTCGCCGAGTTAAATAAATCGATGTTAGTTTCATCGAAAGGAGTTATCGATGTTAATTTCATCGAAAGGAGTTATCGATGTTAGTTTCATCGAAGGGAGTTATCGATGTTAGTTTCATCGAAGTGAGATTTTCAAATATGAGATATTTGAAAAGGAAGAGTTTTCGAATATTAGTTATTCGAAGAGAGATTATCGAATATCGTTTATTCGAGAAGGAGTTAATCGAATATAGGTTATTCGAAGAAGAGTTAATCAAATAGAGATTTCTCGAAGAGAGCTAATCGGCAAATTCGATTATATCGAATTCGGGAAAGTACTTATACTTTTCCAGTGTTTAAATAGAGATTTATTTATTTATAAATAAATAAGTGTTAGGTTAATTATTCACTAATAAGAATAGAAGTTATAATTAAAGTTAGATAGTTCGAAAGGAGGGATTATAACGTTATCGTTATAACCAATGTTTTAAATATAGAAGTGGATTAGTAAAATTGGATCCGAGAAAGGCGTAAAGAATTTGTTAAAGATTAAAAGATAAACTTTGACCATTTTGAAGTTATAACGTTGTTCAGTTAAGGTCTGAGAGGTAATTATACCCCAACTTGAGTGACTTCCTTCTTAATTAAGAAATGGTAAGGTTTGATCGTAAAGGAGTTTTGGAAATGTTTTCCAAACGAGAATCAGAAATGTTTTCTGATAAAAGAAAATAAGAATTTAGAATATAGGGAAACAGGAGATAAGTAAATAAATGAACTAAAGAGATTAATGTTAAATGATGTTTGTTCGATATAATTTCCATCTGGAAATAATATCGTTGTTTGCACACTTGTTTTTCTTTGATAGTTAACTCACAGACTATCGAAGTTTTGACCATTTTAACGTTGTTAATATGGAGAGACCGGTTGGATTATTATCCAAAGAACCACTCTGTATTGGCATAAGCATTGCGAATCATATATGCCAAAGAAAATTGAAGACGGAGTAAAATTGCAAGGGCTATTGTATAAGTCTTAGACAACAGTGACTAAGATGGGTATACTGAATAGTGCCTTCGGTTTGTCCAGTCCCAGGACAACTTGTATGGACGAAGGTCTGACAGAGTATATCCAATGCATCGCGTAAGTTGATCTGTTCTGTAACAACCCGTATTTCGATAACATGTTAAGACGAGAATCAAGGCAGAATTTAATTTTAAATTCTGAATCAAGTAAAACGGGCTATGCCATTGCGTTCGTCTCGGAAAAATACGCGAAATAGAGTCTGAGTTTTCGAGAATCAGAGTCCGTATGACCAAGTTATGGTCCGACGAAGTTTTCAGAAAATTCGAGTTCAAAAACGAGTTCTAATTTCGGAAATTAGGGCTGGAAGGCTAGGCGGGAAAAATTCCCGCCAGGCACCCCAAGTCGACAGCCCTGTCGACTTGGGAGTCGACATGGCTTGACCCAAGTCGACAGCCCTGTCGACTTGGGGGTCGACCTATGGTGGCCGGGCAGTTTTGCCTGGTGCACCTATTTTCTGTCTTGGCTAGGTTTTTGGGCCTGGTTCGAAATCTGATGGTTCATCCTAAGGTCCTAATCACTCCTAATCTCTATAAATAAGCCTCTAACCTACCCCTAAACCCTCATTATTCATTCATGCAACTAAACTATGGCAAAATTTTCACTCTCATGGCCTCCACTCTCATTCTAAAATTCCTATGAGAGGTTTCATGATCATGTGAGTGTTAGAGAGTCTCTATGTTAGTATGAGAGCTTCTCAAGTTGATTTCAAGGCTAAAGCTTTGACCTTTGTTCATCAAGATGGGGTTTTTATTGATTTGGAGCTTTCATCTTTGGGTTTTTGGATGATAGCATGCATAAGCTTTGTCTCAATCTTTAATTAAATCGATTTGTGCCTTCATAGCAATGTAAGCCCTTTCCCTACTCTTAGATATTAACTATGAAGTTAAATGTTCATGTTGCAAGTTTGGGTTTGATCATTGAGTATGATACATGCTATCATGTCATGCAAGTTTATGAAGTCATTATCTTGATCTTGTGGGCTAAAAGCTACAACCTTTATGTTGAAATGTTGCATTATGCAACATGAGAACCCTCATAACCTTTATGCCAACTTGCATATGAAGTCATAACCCTTATATGATGATATATGCGGGTTACTAGTCATCATTCCATGTCTTTTGTCACCATGATTCGCTTATGTGCCAAGTTTGGGTTTATGCATGTTTTTGAGGCTTAAGAATGTAACATGCAAGTTAATGAACACATTTGTGCCTCATTTGCCACCATGATTAACTTGTGGCTTAATATCCATTTTTGTCATGCCTTTGCCAAGTCTCTTCTTTTAATCCATTACGTTGTTGTGAACGTATATGCGAGTTTAAAAGCGTTGGGTTATGTTATGAGTAATTTCTAATGACATGAAATACAACTTGAAAACATGACTTGAAATATAACATGGAAGTTGACATGTGAGTATGTTTGAAAATATGAAATTGGGAATTTACCTATTAAGTTAGGTCTACCCATACTATGGAATTGGGAATTTACCTATTAAGTTAGGTCTACCCATATTCTTAAAAACTTGAATATGAACATGACACTAGTCTAAACATGAAAGTGACCAACTCGAGGTTGGGTTGAGTTTGCAACGTAAAGCTACCCGGAACCGACCGGCCTAACTAGTAGTTGCAAACAATAGGACCCAATGTGAGAAGTTGGTCATGTTGTGCTTGAACCCGAGGTTAGACCAAGTTGTGGTGTAAAGCTACCCGGAACCGACCGGCTTAACTAGTAACCACAACAAAGTCTAATGTGAGAGGTTGAGGTGCATTAAGTAATTAATGCCACGTGATAGGGTTAAGTTAATTTGATTAATGACTCTTAACCAAATATGACATGGACAAATGGGTTAAGTAAATTGATTAGGCTAATGATACTTAACAAAACATGACAAGGTTGGGTAGGTTAAGTAACTTGATTTTCCTAATGACACTTAACCATTTTTATATGACTAGTGGACGAGGTTAAGTTAACCAACACTTAATCAAGCCAACACGATAACTTGGTAAGGTTAAGTAAGTTTTCTTAATGACGCTTAACCGAAAAATACAGTTAATGGATGGGGTTAAGATTGGACTCAACTAGTCTAAACATGGAAATCGGATGGGGTTAAGTTAGCCTAGACTCAATTAATCCCACTTGGTAGTTTAATGGGGTTAATTTAAACACTTAACTAATCTAACATGATGATTTGAGGTGGTTAAGTGACCTATACTTAACCAATCTAACTCGTGAATTTATTGAGGTTAAGTTAACCTATACTTAACCAATCTAACGTGAAAACATGATAAGGCTAAGTCACGAATCGCTTAAATACGCTTGACCGATTTGACTCAGTAATTTGATAGGGTCAACTTAATATATACTTAACCAACTTGAGCATGGTTTGTAGGGTTAAGTCTTGAACTTGGATACTTAGCCAATTTTGACATGATTTGTAGACGGGTTAAGTCATGAACTTAAGTGACACTTAATCCATTATGTAAACCCTAGTTCTGAGGATTAGGTGGATAACCGTAGTTAACAAGGATAACGGGAATAAGGCTAAGTGGTAAACCTTATTTGAAGAATAACCAAGTAATGATTCTTAGTCAAGGAAATTTAGACCAGTTCATAGATAGATGAGTAACCTGATACGGTAGGTCATCGTTTAAGTATACGAGTAGGAGCAAGTATCTGATTTAGATAAAGGCTCCATCGAACTGGGTAACGAAGCAGCGGCTTCGGGGAACGTGAGGATATTCTTGGTATCCCTCTGTGAGCTGCCAGGAGATCATACTAGGCTCATGAGAGGTTAAGGTCTGCGTTAGAAGAACCAAGAGTATGCCTTGGTTGCTATACGAGCAACCTAAAGACGGGGATGGATAGGGGATAGTCGACGATACACGGTCGTACCCTAGATAGCATTTCGTCAGGCTACCTACCATCTTTGGTCAAGCGTGTACGTACGGAAAGGCAGAGAACACCCAAAAGACCATAATTGCTATCTAATTATGGTTGCGGTAAGGCTAGGATTGTGGGTTGGCCAGTAGTGTGTTCTCATACAGGATTTATCCTGTCTTGTCTTTCACTAGTTGAGGGAGTGGTCTCGTGGGACCATAGCCACGTATAGAAAAAAACAGACCTTAGCATTTGCATCGGCAGATAAATCGAAAGCTCCCGACCGAGTCCTGTATTTCCTGGTCTGCCCTGTGACAGGACTCGGATGGCACGATGTGATACATGTGCATACAGTCATGGAAAAACGATTCACGATGAATGCGTGGGAAAAAGGGCGCGGTTGACGGTTAGCGTAAATCCTAGTGGCCCTGGGTGGTTGAACCAAAACCGAGATACGAAAACGTGCAATAGGTAAGCATAATCCCTAGTAGTCCTAGGTAGCATAAGTCCTAGTTGTACAAACGATGATTCATGTTGAAAGACCCTAGTTAGATATAGGGTGACAATCCAAAACGATCTTAAGGATCATGGAACTATGTTAAAGTAGTATAGAATCTCATGGGAAAGCCCGTATGGTCTACGGCAAGGGACTGAACATTTACATGGAATAAAACATACGAGTTGAGTAACCTATATATGCGATATATTAGGTTGACATGGACCATTACACGACTTTTGAGTAAGGGTCATTCATGGTTAACACATGATACGGTGGGGATACTAGTATGGTAGGTGCAGAGCTAAAATACAGGATAGATACCATGGGACGTTATACGTGATAGATATCTTGGGGATATTATACTTGATAGGAACCTGACGATGGGATACCTTGTTTTATCTTGACATCGTAATTTATCATGACACTTTAGTTTATCTGAGTTCAGTAGTTCATCATGTTATTTTGATTTAGCTTATCTATCTTGTCATCATGCTTATGTTCATCTCAGTTTCTCATGTCAGTTAACTTTACTAGTTTTTATGCTGATAGTAGATAGGGCTTACTCACTCTTTTTGACTGACCCGTTTTGTTTCGCCTCTTTTCTTCCGTTTCCCCCCCAGGTTACAGGGAGGAAATACTGTTGTTTAGTTCGGACTTGTTCTGCTTGAAGGTCATCATGGATAGCTTGGACTTTTCTTGGCTATGGCTACTTTACTGTTTTTACTTGGGGAATAATTTATGAAAAAGTCTTTATGCTTCTTTACTATTGCAAGACAGGTTTTGATGTACTCTGATGTAAAAGGCTTTAGACCTTAATTATTAATGTTTATGAAAGTTCGATTTTACTTCCGCTATTTTATATGTTCTGTCTTGTGATATTTCTGTGCATGTTTACCAATAATGCCCCTCTAAAGCTAGTGCATTCCTTTGCGAGTGACCCTAGCGGAGGCGGGGAGTTACACGTGGTATCAGAGCAGAAGGTTACCAGACTGGGCAAAAGTTTTTAAAGACCTTCTGAAAACTATTTGAAAATCGTTTACAAAGAAGCATTTTTCAAGAAAATTTTCTTTTAAAAGAAAAAGGCTATTCCCCAAAGGCCATTAGCACTATCCTTGTTTCCTTAATTGAATCTCTTTTCCTTTCTTTCCTCCATCTGTAGTCACAGTGGTTTTAACTGCGACTAGTCTTTTCTATCTACGAAAGTGCTTTCCATTCGATGGAGGTGGTTTTCGAGAGACCAGTGGCCGCGTTATAAGAAAGGATAGTGAGAAAGAGGATAAAGGATACGAGCTTGAGGATAAGCAACTTGTGGGTATGACTTAGTCCTCAAAGGAGGGAGAAAGATGAACAATGAAATCCATGACGAGAAAGTACCTTTGGCATGGTAAAACGGGGCGGATAGTTAAGTATTATGGGACAAGGACAAGATCATCGGGAGGGCAATAGTATGCTCTCATTTCTAGGGTACCTCGGAAGGAGGGTAACGATCTTGTTAAAGGTTTAGCTTTTCTTCTCTATCATCCCGTTAGGACTTTGTTTTGATCATCGTATCATTTAAGTCTGCTTCGATAGTTGAGTCTCTGCACCTTAAGTACTAGCGTAATAGAGAATCCCATTTTTGTCTCAAAGTCCTATTGGAGAATCAGTCCATTTATACATGACTTGTTTGGATTTGAGAATGTCTATGCCAAGTGTTGAGATTGGAAATAATGCTTATGTTTATAAGCTATGGATGGATTCTAGGGATGAAGTGGTTATCCAGTAGGGGGTGCCACTCTCGGTTTTGATAGGAGGGTAGTAGACCTTTTGACTAGCCTTGGTAATACCCTCGAAGTATCGTGTAACCTTTTTGAGGTTCTGTCATGACTAGTTACTTAGAATCCCTTGATGCCTTTATTGGAAATTTAAAGCCCGATCGAGTGGGGTTCGCCGATAAGACGGATGGTTTACTTCATTTATGCATGGGTTATAGAGATCACCCTAGTAAGTGCACTTGATAACCTGGTTGACATCTGTTTACTTTCAAGAGAAAGTTCTTCTACATGGAATACCTTATAGTATATAAACGAGATCCAAGATTCATTAGTGAATTTTGGAAAGCTTGCATGAGATCATGAGTACGCAGTCATGTTTGCGCCAAGTATTCTAGAAAAAGGATAAGTGCAAGTGGAACGAGAGGCGACGAAGAAATGAGTTCCAGCTCATGTTATGGAAACAGGAAATAAGAAGCTACGAAATCGCGAAGTTAAAAGACGGTCAAGGCACAATGGAATTAAGCTCAAGGAAATACGACTTTGATGGTCAAAGACTAGATACGCGCATGATATCTCTTTTTGGGAGTATATCCTTGATCCCTGTTTTCTGTAGAGCTTACTTGTAGGCTATCTTTTGTGGACATCCTCTCGGTCCTACTTTCTGTTACAAACCCCGTAAGGAGTTTGTCTTGTTTATCTTCTCGGCCCTGTTTCAGGGAATCCTAGGTAGAACCCTATGGATGTAAACATGTATTTGAAACATGTTATGATTGATATGGTTGCAAGTGGTTGCAAGTGGTTGCTCGTGGATGCGCGAATACACATTAGATAGTAGCTCGACTCGGTCACATTTCATATTGCATATGCACGAGTATTTATACTTGTTTATGGATGAAATCGAATGTATTATCATGCGGTTGTTGCATATGAATGAATGATTGTGCACGCATATAGTATCTATATGACTAGGATTATTTGCATACATGTTGGATTCATGGCACTATACATATTTTGATTAGAAAGATTATTCAGGCCTGATCATTAGCATTAGCTAAGGAGCATGTACACACACGTTTTGCATATATTCATACAACATTAGAAATCATCTAAGGACAATGGTTGCTTGTGGATGATGTTTTGAGTAGATTAATGATGGATGGTAGGATATGTTCTTCCTAACTTGGAGATTTCGGGGACGAAATCCTAAAAGGTGGGGAGAATGTAACTACCCGTATTTCGATAACATGTTAAGACGAGAATCAAGGCAGAATTTAATTTTAAATTCTGAATCAAGTAAAACGGGCTATGCCATTGCGTTCATCTCGGAAAAATACGCGAAATAGAGTCTGAGTTTTCGAGAATCGGAGTCCGTATGACCAAGTTATGGTCCAACGAAGTTTTCAGAAAATTCAAGTTCAAAAACGAGTTCTAATTTCGGAAATTAGGGCTAGAAGGCTAGGCGGGAAAAATTCCCGCCAGGCACCCCAAGTCGACAGCCCTGTCGACTTGGGAGTTGACATGGCTTGACCCAAGTCGACAGCCCTGTCGACTTGGGGGTCGACCTATGGTGGCCGGGCAGCTTTGCCTGGTGCACCTATTTTCTATCTTGGCTAGGTTTTTGGGCCTGGTTCGAAATCTGATGGTTCAGGTTGATCCTAGGGTTAATCCTAAGGTCCTAATCACTCCTAATCTCTATAAATAAGCCTCTAACCTACCCCTAAACCCTCATTATTCATTCATGCAACTAAACTATGGCAAAATTTTCACTCTCATGGCCTCCACTCTCATTCTAAAATTCCTAAGTAAATTCCTATGAGAGGTTTCATGATCATGTGAGTGTTAGAGAGTCTCTATGTTAGTATGAGAGCTTCTCAAGTTGATTTCAAGGCTAAAGCTTTGACCTTTGTTCATCAAGATGGGGTTTTTATTGATTTGGAGCTTTCATCTTTGGGTTTTTGGATGATAGCATGCATAAGCTTTGTCTCAATCTTTAATTAAATCGATTTGTGCCTTCATAGCAATGTAAGCCCTTTCCCTACTCTTAGATATTAACTATGAAGTTAAATGTTCATGTTGCAAGTTTGGGTTTGATCATTGAGTATGATACATGCTATCATGTCATGCAAGTTTATGAAGTCATTATCTTGATCTTGTGGGCTAAAAGCTACAACCTTTATGTTGAAATGTTGCATTATGCAACATGAGAACCCTCATAACCTTTATGCCAACTTGCATATGAAGTCATAACCCTTATATGATGATATATGCGGGTTACTAGTCATCATTCCATGTCTTTTGTCACCATGATTCGCTTATGTGCCAAGTTTGGGTTTATGCATGTTTTTGAGGCTTAAGAATGTAACATGCAAGTTAATGAACACATTTGTGCCTCATTTGCCACCATGATTAACTTGTGGCTTAATATCCATTTTTGTTATGCCTTTGCCAAGTCTCTTCTTTTAATCCATTACGTTGTTGTGAACGTATATGCGAGTTTAAAAGCCTTGGGTTATGTTATGAGTAATTTCTAATGACATGAAATACAACTTGAAAACATGACTTGAAATATAACATGGAAGTTGACATGTGAGTATGTTTGAAAATATGAAATTGGGAATTTACCTATTAAGTTAGGTCTACCCATACTATGGAATTGGGAATTTACCTATTAAGTTAGGTCTACCCATATTCTTAAAAACTTGAATATGAACATGACACTAGACTAAACATGAAAGTGACCAACTCGAGGTTGGGTTGAGTTTGCAACGTAAAGCTACCCGGAACCGACCGGCCTAACTAGTAGTTGCAAACAATAGGACCCAATGTGAGAAGTTGGTCATGTTGTGCTTGAACCCGAGGTTAGACCAAGTTGTGGTGTAAAGCTACCCGGAACCGACCGACTTAACTAGTAACCATAACAAAGTCTAATGTGAGAGGTTGAGGTGCATTAAGTAATTAATGCCACGTGATAGGGTTAAGTTAATTTGATTAATTACTCTTAACCAAATATGACATGGACAAATGGGTTAAGTAAATTGATTAGGCTAATGATACTTAACAAAACATGACAAGGTTGGGTAGGTTAAGTAACTTGATTTACCTAATGACACTTAACCATTTTTATATGACTAGTGGACGGGGTTAAGTTAACCAACACTTAATCAATCCAAAACGATAACTTGGTAAGGTTAAGTAAGTTTTCTTAATGACGCTTAATCGAAAAATACAGTTAATGGATGGGGTTAAGATTGGACTCAACTAGTCTAAACATGGAAATCGGATGGGGTTAAGTTAGCCTAGACTCAATTAATCCCACTTGGTAGTTTAATGGGGTTAAGTTAAACACTTAACTAATCTAACATGATGATTTGAGGTGGTTAAGTGACCTATACATAACCAATATAACTCGTGAATTTATTGAGGTTAAGTTAACCTATACTTAACCAATCTAACGTGAAAACATGATAAGGCTAAGTCACGAATCGCTTAAATACGCTTGACCGATTTGACTCAGTAATTTGATAGGGTCAAGTTAATATATACTTAACCAACTTGAGCATGGTTTGTAGGGTTAAGTCTTGAACTTGGATACTTAGCCAATTTTGACATGATTTGTAGACGGGTTAAGTCATGAACTTAAGTGACACTTAATCCATTATGTAAACCCTAGTTCTGAGGATTAGATGGATAACCGTAGTTAACAAGGATAACGGGAATAAGGCTAAGTGGTAAACCTTATTTGAAGAATAACTAAGTAATGATTCTTAGTCAAGGAAATTTAGACCAGTTCATAGATAGATGAGTAACCTGATACGGTAGGTCATCGTTTAAGTATACGAGTAGGAGCAAGTATCTGATTTAGATAAAGGCTCCAGCGAACTGGGTAACGAAGCAGCGGCTTCGGGGAACGTGAGGATATTCTTGGTATCCCTCTGTGAGCTGCCAGGTGATCATACTAGGCTCATGAGAGGTTAAGGTCTGCGTTAGAAGAACCAAGAGTATGCCTTGGTTGCTATACGAGCGACCTAAAGACGGGGATGGATAGGGGATAGTCGACGATACACGGTCGTACCCTAGATAGCATTTCGTCAGGCTACCTACCATCTTTGGTCAAGCGTGTACGTACGGAAAGGCAGAGAACACCCAAAAGACCATAATTGCTATCTAATTATGGTTGCGGTAAGGCTAGGATTGTGGGTTGGCCAGTAGTGTGTTCTCATACAGGATTTATCCTGTCTTGTCTTTCACTAGTTGAGGGAGTGGTCTCGTGGGACCATAGCCACGTATAGAAAAAAACAGACCTTAGCATCTGCATCGGCAGATAAATCGAAAGCTCCCGACCGAGTCCTGTATTTCCTGGTCTGCCCTGTGACAGGACTCGGATGGCACGATGTGATACATGTGCATACAGTCATGGAAAAACGATTCACGATGAATGCATGGGAAAAAGGGCGCGGTTGACGGTTAGCGTAAATCCTAGTGGCCCTGGGTGGTTGAACCAAAACCGAGATACGAAAACGTGCAATAGGTAAGCATAATCCCTAGTAGTCCTAGGTAGCATAAGTCCTAGTTGTACAAACGATGATTCATGTTGAAAGACCCTAGTTAGATATAGGGTGACAATCCAAAACGATCTTAAGGATCATGGAACTATGTTAAAGTAGTATAGAATCTCATGGCAAAGCCCGTATGGTCTACGGCAAGGGACTGAACATTTACATGGAATAAAACATACGAGTTGAGTAACCTATATATGCGATATATTAGGTTGACATGGACCATTGCATGACTTTTGAGTAAGGGTCATTCATGGTTAACACATGATACGGTGGGGATACTAGTATGGTAGGTGCAGAGCTAAAATACAGGATAGATACCATGGGACGTTATACGTGATAGATATCTCGGGGATATTATACTTGATAGGAACCTGACGATGGGATACCTTGTTTTATCTTGACATCGTAATTTATCATGACACTTTAGTTTATCTGAGTTCAGTAGTTCATCATGTTATTTTGATTTAGCTTATCTATCTTGTCATCATGCTTATGTTCATCTCAGTTTCTCATGTCAGTTAACTTTACTAGTTTTTATGCTGATAGTAGATAGGGCTTACTCAATCTTTTTGACTGACCCGTTTTGTTTCGCCTCTTTTCTTCCATTCCCCCCCCCCAAGTTTACAGGGAGGAAATACTGTTGTTTAGTTCGGACTTCTTCTGCTTGAAGGTCATCATGGATGGCTTGGACTTTTCTTGGCTATGGCTAGTTTACTGTTTTTACTTGGGGAATAATTTATGAAAAAGTCTTTATGCTTCTTTACTATTGCAAGACAGGTTTTGATGTACTCTGATGTAAAAGGCTTTAGACCTTAATTATTAATGTTTATGAAAGTTCGATTTTACTTCCGCTATTTTATATGTTCTGTCTTGTGATATTTCTGTGCATGTTTACCAATAATGCCCCTCTAAAGCTAGTGCATTCCTTTGCGAGTGACCCTAGCGGAGGAGGGGTGTTACATGTTCAAACGTATTCACGTTTGGTGGCGGAGGAATTCGTTTCTCTTAGCTGTATACCCGTGTTATTTTTGGATAAGTCAATTTGTGATTTGGCGGGTATGACAATGTGACATTTCTAAGTGAATAAACATGGATGTCTGACATAGTATTTCCAGACGGTCACGTACATTGATTTCTTCAACTATACCAAGAGTGGAAGCGGAGAAGGAAACTTCTTTTAGCTGACACGTAATGTATGGTTGTAGACGTCAATTAGTGATTTTCGATGGATCTGACAATGTGGCATTCGAAGTGAATCTGATGTGATGATAAAGCGTAGCTTCTAGCCTCATCATCCGGTAATGACAGAAATCGGGCAGGCAGCATGGCTAAGTCGGTCGCACCGAAGTAGGGTGTATAATCACCTATCTAGAGAATATTCATTTGTTTCTTAAATCTATCAATGCTGTCCCATATATATATATATATATACGGGAACGGTTGCTGATCCCAACCGTTGGTGATGTACATTCGATACACTCAAGCGAAATGTGTAACACCCCACACCCGCTACGGTCTCTCACTAAGGGAATGCCATAACATCGGTGGAGTATTTTAAGTGAATATAGAACAGAAAAATTACAACAAGACAGATATAAGTAATACTTGAGAATTTAAAACATCATTTCATTGCAGCGGAAAGTAAAACATGTTTGGTTACACCAAAACCATAAACAAGAGTCAAGTACATAATATCCATCCTGATAAAACAAAAGTACATAATCCCACTACATAACTTAATAGCCATAATAGAAAAGATAAACTGAGCTTTACATCCACGGTCCAAGCTCCAAAAGATAGATAAAGCAGTCTGATCAAAGCCCACTAGTGCTAGGCCCACTCTGATAACCCGAGGGTTGGGAAAAAGATAAAAACAACGGGGTCAGACATAAGTCTGAGCGAGTCCTATAACTTTAACAATACAATCATTAAAGTAACCAGAGTAAGACATGAGCTTGATATACGGTAACGACTGGGGATAAATGGCTACACTAAGCAGCCAACTAGACTTAGGATGTACTAAGATAACCGTAAAGACGCATTTACCCACCCAAGGATAATTACTACACTGCACCACCCCAGATCTACCCACCCAAGGGTAATTCCTACACTGCACCACACCAGTTCTACCCACCCAAGGGTAATTCCTACTTAAGGTTGATCCCACTAAGTGTACTTAGTAATTTTTAATAGTAGTTTCGTGTACCCCTAGCTGACTACATAGGTGCCGTCTGCCCCTATCTCCACTAGGTGTACCCACTACTCCCCAAGCGATCGGCTCCCTAACGTAGATACCCGTGCTGGCCCCACAGTGGGGTGTATCATTCCCCAAAGTGGCAACCTGATAATATCAACGGTGCACGGCTTATACCTACACGATGCAACAATGTCTTACTTACCAGCCCGGGTCCACACACGCATATGAAACCCGTTGGACTTGCGTTGCCACCGCTACCCCGTTTTGGCCTCTTACAGTCAAGCCCGGTACGCGTGTCCCGTCCTCGGCATGGGTCGAGCCCAATAAGATACATATGGGTTACTGGTTGAAATGGGCCCCCACAAGCTACTACTTAAGCTTGTCATTTTATCTAGTGCATCCCACTTAACCCCTTTTTATAATCATGCCCACTTACATGTTAAGGTTTGGTTAAGTCATCTAATCATATTTCAATTGCCACTCAAGGCCCCCACAAGCTACTACTTAAGCTTGTCATTTAATCATATTTCAATTGCCACTTAAGGCCCCCACAAGCTACTACTTAAGCTTGTCATTTAATCATATTTCAATTGCCACTTAAGGCCCCCACAAGCTACTACTTAAGCTTGTCATTTAATCATATTTCAATTGCCACTTAAGGCCCCCACAAGATTTCCACATGCCACCCAAGGCACTAACTTGATTCCCACATGCCACCCAAGGCACTTACTTAACCCTTTAATCATGTTTAATTACACGTTCCACTTTGGTTAAGTATTCTAATCGTATTTTCTATTGCCACCCAAGGCAACCCACTAGTTTCCTCATGCCACCCAAGGCACCCCCACTAGTTACTACATGCCACCCAAGGCACCCACTTAACCCCTCATGCCTCACTACATGCTAATTTGGTTAAGTGTTTCTTAATTAATTAAGATCGTAACCTTTTGTAAAGACCTCTCACATTAGACTGTCTTTTATGGCAGCTGGATATGCCAGTTGGTTCCGGGCAGCCTTACACCATAACAGAGTCTAACCTCGTGTCTTTACACTTGTCACGTATTTAGTTTATGACTAAGACCTCTCACATTGGGCCAATCATTTGTAGCCGCTGGATTTGCCGGTCGGTTCCGGGCAGTCTTATGCTACAAAAGGGTCCAACCTCGTGTCTTAGTCGATTAATTACACCTAATTAATCACCCCCATAATTTGTATTAATTGTCCCTAATTAATTACAAATATTTAAGAATATGGGTAGACCTAACTCAATAGGTAAATTCCCAATTCCATAATATGGGTAGACCTAACATAATAGGTAAATTCCTAATTATGTCCATCCACTTTATGGTATGTTTAATCATACCAACTTCACACAATTTTATGTGTTCATTAATTTTTACCCCATCGTCCCCACGTAAATACGTTAACATGACATACTTTAAAAGAGGAGATTCATCATACACACAATGGGTTCAACTTAGCATATCATTAGCATTATCATGGGTTTAAAAGGTGTCAACTTGCATACATGACCATAAACCCAACTTGCATAAATAACCAACCCAAACTTGCATGAATCACATATGTCATAAAGATGGTAACTTGCATAAATGTTCATGTCATAGACCTATCATAAAGGTGTCAACTTGCATACATGTCATAGGTCTAAAAGGGATGAACTTGTACATGTACTTATGTCATACAAAGGTAAACTCGCATATGTTATGCATATCACTAATCCAAACAACTTGCATAGATTATGCATATTATAGATCCAAACTCATAGGTTAAACTTGCATGTCATGTCACTTATTTCACACATGATTCTAGCATAAAACCAAGCATTTAACTTGCATAAAACCACATACTTAGCATGCATAAAACCAAACACTTAGCATGAATAAAACCAAACACTTAGTATGCATAAAACCCACCACTTAACATGCATAAACCCAAACACTTAACTTGCATAAACATAGTGTCATCATGAATATGTGTTAAACATAGTGATTAGCAAACTAGCATCATAACATATGACCTAAAACCCATTGATCCGCAAGCAAAACCATATGATCTCATCATATCTCATCTACTTAGTTTAGCAATTGGTTATTAAAGTGATAGAAACTCACAAACTCCAAGATTAGCTCCTTAGATAGTTGCTAGAGTTGAAGTAGAGGTGGATTAGTAGTTGATTAGCTTGCAATCCTCTTCTCTAATTAGTGGAGGCTCCTTCTAAGTTGCATTTTGGCGGCATGATGGCATAGATTCTATTTTTAGTATGGATTAGGGTAGTCTTAGGGTGTATTTATAGGATTAGGTTGTGTTTTAGACCCTTAGATTAACCCTAGGTTAGTTTAGGTCCGTCAGATTTCGTCCCAAGCCCTCCAACCCAGCCCAAAACTCAACCAGGTGCACCCAGGCCAGAATCAGCCGACAGGGCAAGTCGACAGCCTTGTCGACTGCCAAGTCGACAGGCAAGTCGACAGCCCTGAAGACAGCCAAGTCGACTTGGCTGGGCGGGAGTTTTCCCGCCTGGTCCCCTTTTCTGCATGTTTCGAAATTCAAATTTCCCGAAAACTTCTTTGGGCCTTAACCGGGTCATACGGACTCCGATTTACAAAATTTCGGACTCTATTTCGCGTATTTTTCCGAGACGAACACAATGACGTAACCCGTTTCCCCTGATTCTCACATCTGAGATTATTAATTCTGTAATTAGTGAATATTAGTGTTAACTGAAATTCGGGGTGTTACATTCTCCCCTCCTTAAAGGATTTCGTCCCCGAAATCTCCAAGTTAAGGAGAATGCATATCCTACCATCCAAACAACCATCTACTCAATCCATCAAACACGGGCATCCATTGTCCTTAAAACAATTTCTACTGATGTATGAGCATATGCAAAAAGTGTGTGTATATGTTCCCTATCTAATGTATGAACATATGCAAACCGTGTTAGTGCCATGCATCCAATATGTATGCGAAAGAACCCTATCGACACAAACTATATCTACATGAGTGCACAATCATTCACCAAAATGCATCATCCATATGATAACACAACCATTATACATCCATAAATATAGCTACCTACACACAATTATATGCAATATGCAATATGAAGTGATTGAGTCGATCTAGTGTCTAGAGTGTGTGTATATGCATCCACGAGCAACCACTAGCAAACACTTGCATCCACATGCATCCATCAATCATAACATGTCTCAAACACATGTTTCAACCATAGGTTTACCCTATCTAAAGGTCAAAGGCACTAACAAGAGGACATACTAAAGATAAAATAAGTACTAGACAGACGATAAAGGAGAAGTTAAAAGACATATCCTCAAAAAGGAATGGGTATAATGAACGCATTTTCGCTTCCGTCTCCCAAGTAGCGTTGCTCTCATCTTCTCCCCATTGCACTTTGACTAGTTGAACCTCCCTGTTTCTCAACCTCTTAATCTCTGACCCAAGGATGCGTGTAGGAGCTCGTCGAATAGTCGCATCACGCTCTATCTCTACTTCTCTAAGCAAGCTCGGCTCTACCACCTCTGCGGTCTCATGTAGGCACTTCCTCAAATGTGACACATGGAATACATCATGTACACCACTAAGTCTGTCGGGCAACTCCACTCTATAGGCCATCTGTCCAACCCTTTCCTTAATAGGAAACGGTCCAACAAACCTTGGTGCTAACTTCCCAACAGATCCAAAGCGAACCACATTCCGTAACGGAGATACTTTGACAAAGACCATGTCCCCAACATCAAACTCAAGCTCTGTTCTCTTCTTGTCCGCATAAGATTTCTGTCTGTCTTGCGCCGCTTTCATCCTTCTTCGAATCAAATCAATCTTTTCCGAAGTCTTCCTAACCATATCGGGCCCAAGCAAGATCTTATCCGTAGATTCCCACCAACATGTAGGTGATCGACAAGGCCTTCCATAAAAAGCTTCGAAAGGAGCCACGCCAATACTAGACTGAAAGCTGTTATTATATGCGAACTCCACCAATGGAAGATGCTCTTCCCATGTACCTCCAAAATCCAAGATAAATAGCCTCAAAAGGTCTTCTAAAATATGATTCACCCCCTCGGTCTGGCCGTCCGTCTGAGGATGATATGCGGTACTCAAACGCAACTGAGTCCCTACCGCCTCTTGCAAACTCTCCCAAAACTCTCTAGTGAAGATAGGATCTCGATCGCTCACTATACTGGAAGGTACACCATGCAATCTAATAATCTCTCGAATGTAAACTGAAGCTATCCATGGAGCAGTTCTCTTACTCTTCACGGGTATAAAATGGGCGCTCTTAGTAAGTCTGTCTACCACAACCCAAATTCCCGTACTACCCTTCCTCGATCTCGGTAATCCATCGAGACACTATCCCACTTTCATAGCAGTACCTCCAATGGGTGAAGCAACCCACCGGGTTTCTTCTGCTCCGCTTTCACTTGCTAGCACACCAAGCATCTAGCGACATACTCGGCCACATCTTTCTTCATACCGGCCCAAAAGAAAACTCGCTTCATGTCTTGGTACATCTTGTCCCCACCGGGATGAATGGTCATCTTCGGCCGATGTGCATCATCAAGTATAGCCTTCCTCAAACCCTCGTTTTGCGGTACACAAAGTCTACCGTCTCTACGCAACCACCCCTTACCATCTAGGGTGTACCTATTCAAATGGCTGGACGACTCCCCCCCCCCCTTATGAGCTTCTCTACTAACTCAACCAACTATGGGTCGTCTCGCTGTGCCTCGCCAATCCGTCCCAAAAGAGTAGGCCTAACCTCCAAGGAGGCTAGCAAATCGAGTACAAAGTCAACGGAAGGTCTAAAGTCAAACATAGAAATAAACTCTAAGCTCCGTCGTTCAACGAACAATGAACTCAAGGACAACCTTTTTCTACTTAAGGCGTCCGCTATCATGTTAACCTTGCCATGGGTATACGCTATCTCAAACTCATAGGATGCTAAGAATCCCATCCAAAATCATCACAACTGTCCATCTCTCACGCAGACCACCCTAGTCGAACTCGACATCCCCCAAATGCAAGCCCCAAAGGCCTAAACCAATATCAGACAAACACCCAAGGGATACCTCCTTCGAATTCAGACGACCTTGAGATGATACTAGTAAAAACGGCTAAATAATTAAGCCCTTGTCCAACTCTGGATGTCCTTGCCAGTCTCGCTCCAAAACCACCGTTTATCCCATAACTGGCTTTGCTCAACCTATTGAGCACATACGAAAACTTATTTCGCTCCTAGAAAAGACCAAGATGTCATTTACAAAGACCATCACGAACTTATTTAGGTACTCCCTAAACACCCTTCTCATCAAATCAATAAAGTATGCGGGGGCGTTCGTCAAACCAAATGGCATCACCAGCCACTCATAAAAAAACCATCCGGAGTCCTAAAGGCAGTCTTCTCTATACTATCCTCAGCCACTCTCAACTGACGAAACCCCGTGGCTAAGTCCAACTGCGAAAATACTGAGGCTCCAACTAACTGATCAAAGAGATCATCAATCCTCGGCAATGGGTGTCTATTCTTCTTTGTGAGTTTATTTAGTTTTCTTTAGCCTACACAAAGTCTGAGGGACCCATCCGCCTTCGTGGCAAAAACTACTGGAGCACCCCACTCCGATATACTTCGTCTTATGAACCCCTTCTCAAGCAAATCGCCTACTTGCTTATGGAGTTCCCTCCTCTCACGAGGAGCCATGTGGCACACTGGCCAAGATACTGGTTTTGCATTGTCTACCAGATATATTCGGAAGTCAATCTCCCGCTCCGGAGGTAAGCCCTTCACCCCCTCAAACACATCCGAGTATTCCCGGACCACTCTAACAGATCGCAAACTCTCGACCGACGTGTCAAGCGATTTTAGATAACTTAGCATAACAGATTCCATGGGATTACAAGAGATCTCGAGAGTGTTACCCAAGCGGGTCATAAGCCTAACAACTCTCCCTTCAAAATCAAGAACGGCACCCCTACTGGATAACCAGTCCATGCCCAAAACTAACCCATAGCCCGTGAAGCCCAAAAAGCATCACATCTAAACTCAACGCTAAGTATAGAAACTTTCAAACCCAAACACATCATGGAGCCCCAATTGGGTTTGAAACAACTAAGGGATCATCTACTAAACTGGTGTCTAAGTGCAGTGACTCAACTAACAATGATGAGATAAACGAACTCGATGCGTCAGAATCAAATAAAGTTCGAACCGGATAATAAAGAAATCCAAATTCCAACCTAGACGGTCCTATCCCCATCTGGTACACTAGCAGTGAGGGAATACAACTACCCTCCAGGAGATTCCATACCTTGCCCATGCCCCTTTGGACAATCCTAATAAGGTGTCCTATTCCTCCAAAAGGATAACTACTAGCCCTCTTCTTCCCATTCTCCACTCGTAACCTCCCATCAAAATGAGGTTTCGTCCTTCATTAAACAACAACTATTTGAGCCTTCCTCCCATCGTCTATCCAATAGGTACCTACAAGTCCTCCTCCTTCTTGAACCAACTTCTAGTCCGACTAATGTCTAAGTCCCTTAAAGTGGTTTTCCATTCTTATCTATCTTAGAAAGATCATCTATACGCGGAGGGGAAACTCAAAACGAGAGAGGAAGAGATTCAAAACGGAGAATTTGAAAGATATAGATATGGCTATTGGGGATTATGCTTTTCTTTCAAAACCTTTTCTCTTAAAAGACATGTTTTTGAAAATACTCCTTTCAAAAATATTCTTAGAAAATAGTTTTTTCTAAAAAATTTATCTGTTCTGGTAACCTTAAGCTCTGATACCACGCGTAACACCCCACACCCGCTACGGTCACTCACTAAGGGAATGCCATAACATCGGTGGAGTATTTTAAGTGAATATAGAACAGAAAAATTACAACAAGACAGATATAAGTAATACTTGAGAATTTAAAACATCATTTCATTGCAGCGGAAAGTAAAACATGTTTGGTTACACCAAAACCATAAACAAGAGTCAAGTACATAATATCCATCCTGATAAAACAAAAGTACATAATCCCACTACATAACTTAATAGCCATAATAGAAAAGATAAACTGAGCTTTACATCCACGGTCCAAGCTCCAAAAGATAGATAAAGCAGTCTGATCAAAGCCCACTAGTGCTAGGCCCACTCTGATAACTTGAGGGTTGGGAAAAAGATAAAAACAACGGGGTCAGACATAAGTCTGAGCGAGTCCTATAACTTTAACAATACAATCATTAAAGTAACCAGAGTAAGACATGAGCTTGATATACGGTAACGACTGGGGATAAATGGCTACACTAAGCAGCCAACTAGACTTAGGATGTACTAAGATAACCATAAAGACGCATTTACCCACCCAAGGATAATTACTACACTGCACCACCCCAGATCTACCCACCCAAGGGTAATTCCTACACTGCACCACACCAGTTCTACCCACCCAAGGGTAATTCCTACTTAAGGTTGATCCCACTAAGTGTACTTAGTAATTTTTAATAGTAGTTTCGTGTACCCCTAGCTGACTACATAGGTGCCGTCTGCCCCTATCTCCACTAGGTGTACCCACTACTCCCCAAGCGATCGGCTCCCTAACGTAGATACCCGTGCTAGCCCCACAGTGGGGTGTATCATTCCCCAAAGTGGCAACCTGATAATATCAACGGTGCACGGCTTATACCTACACGATGCAACAACGTCTTACTTACCAGCCCGGGTCCACACACGCATATGAAACCCGTTGGACTTGCGTTGCCACCGCTACCCCGTTTTGGCCTCTTACAGTCAAGCCCAGTACGAGTGTCCCGTCCTCGACATGGGTCGAGCCCAATAAGATACATATGGTTTACTGGTTGAAATGGGCCCCCACAAGCTACTACTTAAGCTTGTCATTTTATCTAGTGCATCCCACTTAACCCCTTTTTATAATCATGCCCACTTACATGTTAAGGTTTGGTTAAGTCATCTAATCATATTTCAATTGCCACTCAAGGCCCCCACAAGCTACTACTTAAGCTTGTCATTTAATCATATTTCAATTGCCACTTAAGGCCCCCACAAGCTACTACTTAAGCTTGTCATTTAATCATATTTCAATTGCCACTTAAGGCCCCCACAAGCTACTACTTAAGCTTGTCATTTAATCATATTTCAATTGCCACTTAAGGCCCCCACAAGATTTCCACATGCCACCCAAGGCACTTACTTGATTCCCACATGCCACCCAAGGCACTTACTTAACCCTTTAATCATGTTTAATTACATGTTCCACTTTGGTTAAGTATTCTAATCGTATTTTCTATTACCACCCAAGGCAACCCACTAGTTTCCTCATGCCATCCAAGGCACCCCCACTAGTTACTACATGCCACCCAAGGCACCCACTTAACCCCTCATGCCTCACTACATGCTAATTTGGTTAAGTGTTTCTTAATTAATTAAGATCGTAACCTTTTGTAAAGACCTCTCACATTAGACTGTCTTTTATGGCAGCTGGATATGCCGGTTGGTTCCGGGCAGCCTTACACCATAACAGAGTCTAACCTCGTGTCTTTACACTTGTCACGTATTTAGTTTATGACTAAGACCTCTCACATTGGGCCAATCATTTGTAGCCGCTGGATTTGCCGATCGGTTCCGGGCAGTCTTATGCTACAAAAGGGTCCAACCTCGTGTCTTAGTCGATTAATTACACCTAATTAATCACCCCCATAATTTGTATTAATTGTCCCTAATTAATAACAAATATTTAAGAATATGGGTAGACCTAACTCAATAGGTAAATTCCCAATTCCATAATATGGGTAGACCTAACTTAATAGGTAAATTCCCAATTATGTCCATCCACTTTATGGTATGTTTAATCATACCAACTTCACACAATTTTATGTGTTCATTAATTTTTACCCCATCGTCCCCACGTAAATACGTTAACATGACATACTTTAAAAGAGGAGATTCATCATACACACAATGGGTTCAACTTAGCATATCATTAGCATTATCATGGGTTTAAAAGGTGTCAACTTGCATACATGACCATAAACCCAACTTGCATAAATAACCAACCCAAACTTGCATGAATCACATATGTCATAAAGATGGTAACTTGCATAAATGTTCATGTCATAGACCTATCATAAAGGTGTCAACTTGCATACATGTCATAGGTCTAAAAGGGATGAACTTGTACATGTACTTATGTCATACAAAGGTAAACTCGCATATGTTATGAATATCACTAATCCAAACAACTTGCATAGATTATGCATATTATAGATCCAAACTCATAGGTTAAACTTGCATGTCATGTCACTTATTTCACACATGATTCTAGCATAAAACCAAGCATTTAACTTGCATAAAACCACATACTTAGCATGCATAAAACCAAACACTTAGCATGCATAAAACCAGACACTTAGTATGCATAAAACCCACCACTTAACATGCATAAACCCAAACACTTAACTTGCATAAACATAGTGTCATCATGAATAAGTGTTAAACATAGTGATTAGCAAACTAGCATCATAACATATGACCTAAAACCCATTGATCCGCAAGAAAAACCATATGATCTCATCATATCTCATCTACTTAGTTTAGCAATTGGTTATTAAAGTGATAGAAACTCACAAACTCCAAGATTAGCTCCTTAGATAGTTGCTAGAGTTGAAGTAGAGGTGGATTAGTAGTTGATTAGCTTGCAATCCTCTTCTCTAATTAGTGGAGGCTCCTTCTAAGTTGCATTTTGGCGGCATGATGGCATAGATTCTATTTTTAGTATGGGTTAGGGTAGTCTTAGGGTGTATTTATAGGATTAGGTTGTGTTTTAGACCCTTAGATTAACCCTAGATTAGTTTAGGTCCGTTAGATTTCGTCCCAAGCCCTCCAACCCAGCCCAAAACTCAACCAGGTGCACCCAGGCCAGAATCAGCCGACAGGGCAAGTCGAGAGCCCTGTCGACTGCCAAGTCGACAGGCAAGTCGACAGCCCTGTCGACAGCCAAGTCGACTTGGCTGGGCGGGAGTTTTCCCGCCTGGCCCCCTTTTCTACATGTTTCGAAATTCAAATTTCCCGAAAACTTCTTTGGGCCTTAACCGGGTCATACGGACTCCGATTTACAAAATTTCGGACTCTATTTCGCGTATTTTTCCGAGACGAACACAATGACGTAACCCGTTTCCCCTGATTCTCACATCTGAGATTATTAATTCTGTAATTAGTGAATATCAGTGTTAACTGAAATTCGGGGTGTTACAAAATGAGTGGTCGGTCATGTGTGGTTGAGTTACAAGATGTTCTTGTTGAACTCCAGTGTATCGTTCCTAGAGTACACTGATCGAAAGGTGGTTCCATACCTTGTCATAGTTGGAAATCCATTATCCAATACGTGCTTGCAATTTTGATTGTATACTATATATGTAGAACGTGAGATGAAAGCGTTTCTGCTAGTTGATATCTATTTGTACATAGACATTATTATAATATCAAAAGGTTTTTGATATAAAGATATTTTGGATTCTCATAAGGGAAAAACCCATTCCGTTCTGCGGCGTGGTCTTATGAGATATTGTTTACTTGTTCATATGCCTGTTTAAACCGTTTTACTCATACCAGTCCCATGACTGACCCGGAGTTTACTTTTTTGTTTTCCCTAAACTCTTGGGTGCCTAATTTGTACGGGCAGTCAAGTAGTCAGGAATTTGCAGATATACTTGGAGAGCTTGGAGCAGGAGGCTTCAAGATCATATAGCTATAGTTATTTCCGCTGTGTTGTAAGTGCTGTACTCTGATAAGTGTTATTGTATACATAACTGTTATATTTCAAAGTTATGTTATCTATTATATGTTATTCGTTCCGCTGTGAGGTTCGTGTTACTCTGATGTTGTGTTCTTCTTCTTCTTCTATTCTAAGTTTCTATCTTATCTATTCTCACCTTCTAATTTCTTTCATTAATTACTGGGATTTTTCGATGTTTTGGTTATCGACATCGAGCTTATGTCGATAACCAAAGTCGCTCAAAATCCGGGTCGTTACATTTCTACTATATAAAGATCACATTTTTTTACTAGTTATATAATATAAAAATCTTATCATTGTTCGCTAATATCATATATAAAGATTCAACCTTTGTTCGATTAAAAATCTAATCTTTTTATGCTAATTGTATGAATCAAAATCATTTCTTTTACATGCTAACCATTTCTAAATAAAAATCACTTCTTTTATATCCTAAAATAAAATCAGTTTTTATGTCTAACTAAAATTAGTTTTTCCATCGAAAACAAGTAAATAAAACCTTGAAAACAAAAATAAAAACTCACTGTGTTCGTTTGGCGTTGAGCTGGGAGGAGGGGAGGGATGCGTGGTGGCTACTGGTGCCAGGCGGAGGCGGCGAGCTGGCTTGCGAGGCTAGGGGGTGGGCTCGGTTTGGGGGATTAAGGGTTTGGGGTTTGCTGTCACGAGAAGGAGAGGGCGAGGCGGATCGGAAGGGGGAGGGGTGAGGCGCTGCACCTCCGGCGGCCTGGCGGTGGTCATGACGACGAATGGAGGGCGGCGATGGAAAGGATCGATCGATTTTTTATTTATTTCTGGTTTGATTTCGTAATGAACGGGGGGGAGGGCTGAGTGAATAGAAGAGAGGTGTGAGGGGTTTTATTAATTATTTATTTTATTTCAAAAAGTTGACTTTTTTATTCGACCTCGAAACGAGACCCACCGCCTGTCGTCCATAGTGTTTCACCCCCATTCCAAATACAGTGGGATATGTACCGTAAGCTGATTCGACCATTTCGATCAGTTTCCGTTGAATTTACATTTAAATCATTATGTTGAATTTTAAACGTACATTTCAAATTACCGGGGTCACATACGAACTCGAAAAATTCCCGAAAAATATTTTCTAGCTTCGTATTGACGATACGGTCCTAAAAAAACTAGTTTTGTCTAATTCTGAGATCGTTTGAAAAATGGCCAATTTCCAGTCGATTAAAATCAACTAAAACTGGTCAAACGCGTTTTCCTTTGCCACGCTCACATATTGTTTCGAAAAATTATGAAATTTAAAACCTAACAATAATTTGACATCACGAACCCAACAAAAGTGGTTTCGTCGAAATCCGAGGTCGTTTGCAAAATTTCTATTTTAAGGGCCTGAATTTCATAACGACTATTCAGAATTTTCAACTGGACATATCTTTTGATTCCCGCTATGAAATTTTGATCTTTCGGATTCGTTGGAAAGATATCATCAATTAGATCCTATTATTTTTGGTTTCACTAAAATCCGGTTTATTTTGTACCCGGTACATTCATTTGAAGTTTGAAATCGAATTATCGAACTACCGCGCCATTTTCAATTCCTTTTATAATTATAAATAATTATTTATATTCTAACGACGACGTATATAAATATATACGTCGAATTATATTCAAAATAAATTTCTCGTCGATATTATTTAAAATAATCTATTTTAAATATGCAAAATTCATTAAAACTGCCAAAATAAAATTTTTAAACTGGCTCGCATTTCCAGGTTATTACAGTTGTGTTCGATTTCATGCAGCAGGGAGGTCGTAAGAGAGGAGAGAAGGTGACACAATGGTGGTAGGTTTCTGTGTGTTTGAAAAGGAGAAGATGAAGGAGGTAGCACATGTTATAAGGGTGGGGTATTTAAATTAATTCAATAATTAACTTAAGTTAATGACTATTTAATTCAATTCAAACTTATAAACGTTGTATATTATTCGTTTTAGTCGGAATCGAACGCCGTCAGTTGTGTTGGGTTTGTATTGATGAACACTACATCTATGAATTGGTTTGGGTTCATTTGGAGCAGTTTGGAATTTTGTCTAATTTTGAGCGCTCGTTTAAAATTAGACAAAACAACAAGAAATCATCAAATCAGAACAGATAGAGAGTTAATTCTCATGCTTTCTGGAATACTTGGAATGCTGTTATTTTATATAAAAATATTTTGTGTTGTTGGTATATAAATTGTTGTGTTTGGGTATTTGGATGATTTATTGTTTTGTTGGTGGTTGTTGATATATATAATTCTCATTTGTGAACGGATGAACCTAACGTGCTGTTAAGCAAAAGATTCATCTTAAATGAATTAGATTAGAATATCTATTTCATAAGCATATATAGACTAATTTATGGATTGTGATATAGGGGGTTAGGTTTGAGGGATGCAACAGGGTTCCTCAAATGTTTTGGATGTTGCTTGCTTTCATATTTTAAAAAATATGAACTGTCTAACATACGTAACATTTAAAATCTCATTGGATGATGATTGTTGAAATTAAATTCAACATTTAATGTATTATTAATCAATAAACAATATTGGTTAAGTGATTAGCAAAAGATGGCCAAAATCCATTTTTTAAGAACTTTATTTGCCGTCAGGTGAATTGACTTGGTTGAAGTTATAAAATTCGATTTTTATAACGAAAGCAAGGTTTCAGATTTATTTTATATAAGTTATATAAAGTAATGGCTTTATAAATAGATTAATATTTATAGTTGGATTTTATATTTGGAATTACAAAATGTTTTTTGAAGCAAAATCCCTGTTTTATAAATAAGTTTTATAATTGTAGATTTCAAGTGGTAAAACTTTAATAAGTTTTATAACCAAATTTTATGAAGTTATAAATCCCTATTTTATAATTAATTATGTTTTGAAGTTATTTTCAATTGTTTTGAACAAGTTAATAAATAGTTTTGTTGAACTTGTAAAATGACATAGAATTGATTTGGATTTTAAAAATGAAATTTAAAAGTTAGATATTCATAAAAAGCTTTTAAATTGATTTTTAAGCAAAATTTTAAAGTGATTTGTCTTAAAAATTAAAATTGGATCTATAAGATCTGAAGTTCACAAAGAATGGGAAATCGAATTTGTAATAAGATTTTAAAAGAAAATCTTATAAAGGATTTTATAAAGGGGTTTTATAATAAATCCAAGTTATAAAAAACAAGGTTTATAAAAGAGATTTAATACTATTATAGTGGTTTTAAATGATGGTTTACTTAATAATTGAACTTAGTAAAAGAGATTGTATTAAAATGAGATTTTCAAATATAGAAATTGATTTTCAAACCTTATTTGAATTGAATAATAAATTGAACTTATTGTGATATTTACTAAATGTCAGGTTTTTGCATTTAAAAACTTCTATTTATCTTGAAGATAAGAATGTTATCAAGTCAAGTTCTGAGAGGTAAATAAAATGCCCCAACTTGAACGACTTCATTATTATCCAAGGGATGATATTGGTTTGAAAACTAAAGAGATGCTAGAAATTAATTTATTATTTCCATAAGAGATGTTATAAACTTTGATTTACAAAGTTGATAAGTCAAATAAAACCGTTTAGGTTTTGTAGTAAAACAATGCATCGTATGACATTGTTTGGCCGGGATATGAATTGCAACTATAATTATACCATTTGGTTAAGTATATGGCTGTATTTTCTAAGTATTGAAAATAGTAGTGTTTTGTAAATACATTTTTGTAATGATAAAAATCGTCAACACCCAATTTAAGGATTAACAATGCATACATAGTGAAATTTAGAGGGTAATCGATCTAAAGGATGCTGAAATATAACTCAGCCTCAACAAGCTCAACTTACTCTGTCATTTTATAGATATAAAGATCTTAAGTTCAAAAATTAGTTCCTCTTCCTTCAAGAGGTGAGTATCACGCTTATGAAACTTAAAGACCAATAGTTACCTTGGGATAAGGGCATTATAAGCTTACGGAAGGTTGATAACCTTGTTACAGCAGTTGTCCTTAGATTCAGGATAGAATAATATACATTGTGTAAAGAAGAGACAGGATAAAATAACACACCAATTAGATTGATGGCATATTGTAACTCTTAATAACTTAAGATGATACTTCCACATCGATCCAGCCTACAAGAGTCCTTGGTTGTGTTAGTTATCGAGTCATTAGGCTACAATTAGCCTTGTAGAAACGTTGTTCTACATTAGGCTTATTGTGAGGGATTTGATACATGTATAAGTATCATATGGTTGATTTCCCTCTTTGAATGCTCAAATCTCCCACAAAAGAGGTTAATGATAACTCCTTTTTCAATCAATTGAAAACACAACATGATTATTGAATCGAGATTAATTTATGCCTCGATTTCCCTTCCATTAAATATGAATGTATTACAATTATTGTGGAAATCCCCATTCGATTTGGAAGTTAGGGTTTGCTCTTAAAGTAAAGCATACAAGATCGTGGAATGAGAGAATGGATCCCCTAAAATGTGACCCCGGCTGTAATACCTCACCCCGAGACCCACATCAGTAAACAACATTAACGTATAAGTTGTTACTAATGCAGAGAATAGGGCTGGTTGAGGACGACCAACCATGATTTTTTTATTAAATAAGCATCAAGAGAGTCGATAAGTGTTTTTATTTTCATGGTTCGACTCCCTTAATCTTCATTCAGTACAATCATGTGGTGGCTCTATATATATTCAGAACAAAAGAAACTAATTAAAGTATAATCAATCTTAGAACAACCATCCCAGCACATATACAGAAACATATGTGATACAATACAAGTACAATGTCACAGTTTATGGAATACATCCACTATAAAAAGAAGTACAACGAGTCAAACAGATATACGATACAACATCATAGTACATGAACTAGCATGAATATCTACAATCAAAATAGCTGGAACTGCAAAGCCCAAAAAGCAAGGATCTAAGGTGTTTAGACAATCATGTCTATAGCTGCTAGAAGAGTACCTTAAAAGCTTAGTCTGACCCGTTAACACACACGAGTCAGTCTAGATAACAGTGAGTAATAGCATAAATGATAATAATAACATGAAATACGAAGTATAACTCTCTATCTAGAAGATTTAGGTTTATAATAACAAGGGAATACTAAGTGTGTTATGTACTCGCCACAAGCTAAGTACATATATATTCACCTGTAAAACATCAAATTCAACAGATTATCAAAATCGTCAAAATCATTGGAATCATCGTAAACACCAAAAAATCAAAACACCAAATTATTAGATCTAAACATCAGATTGGCATGCCGAAGCGCTACCTGCACGTGCTAAACACCAGATTGGCTCAAGGCCTTACCAGTACCAATATTTTAAGGTACCTTATGATATGACCGAGTTGGTCATCATACACCATAAATAACCCAATCGCTAGATTGACCCAACGGTCCATCGGATTAACCTGAAAGTCTAGTACTGGCAATAACACCAGAATGTGTCATAGACTTAAAGATAGTAATCGAAAATAGTGGTAACTATGCATCCTATACCATACGTTCTCACTATTGGTTCACTAACCGGTCATCAATTCCACACATAAAACATCTAAACACCTGATACGACACCAAATCACCAAGACATCAATCATTAGAAAATACCGAGTCATTAGAACAAGTCACCAGCTTCATATTAAAACATCGGAAATCAACAGATCACTGAGTCAACAGTCCACAACTTCAATAAAACGATACTAGGATTAACCAATTTCGTTTACCATTGTGTCCCACACCACGAGATTTACGATATCAGTTAATTCCCATTATGTCATCTCGAAGGGTGCAGAAAGGTGTGGTTTTTAAATAGGGAAATACTTGATTTTTTTTAAAACCAATTCATAAAACAATTATTGAAAACCGTTTGTTTTCTTTCGTGAATCAACATATATTACAAAAATAGATTTTATACTAGTGTTTTGAGGCAATTTATACTTCAAAATCAAATCAAAAAACTTATTTTAGCCCTAAACCTATAAAGAAATCGAAATTTACTTATATAGCGAAAACTAGTCTAAAACGTGCAGCATGTGTCCAATATCATCAAAAAGTCTTCAGAATCTCAACCATAAATCATCATAAATTTCCTCAAAATCCAGAGTTTAGATTTTGTAAGATATGGACTCGGCTTCACAAGATAACAAGGTAGTGAACCAAGTCACAAAACCATAGAAAATCACCTAAAAATCAAGTATTAAGGCATAAAAATGCACCAAGAAATCAATTTTAGTTGCTACTCTCAACATAGTTTCGAATGACCAGTTGACCTCCGATTGGTCTAAATTTGATATGCACAAACTAGAAAGACTTTAATTTCAAATGAAAAAGGAATCACTAAAGTCCGATATCACACGAAAACGTTATAAAGCTCCAAACTTGGACCCATAACTGAATTTCAGCCTAGGCTGAAATCACTTACAGGTTTAACTTTAGGACCTGTTTTGTATGGGCAAACGACCTCGGATTGGCATGAAAGTTTGCAAGTATGTAGATAAAGTTCCAAGATTTACAAGTCAAAAAGATTCTTCCAAAACGGATCAATAATGAGGGAGATATAACACCTAGAAGTTGGATTTGGGCGCTGTTATCCCACAAATATGCTACAGGAACACACAGGTGCCATAGAAAAGGCCTACTACTCAATTTTCTCAAGGTGGGTCGACCCAAAACCATGGTGGGTCGACCCCTGGGTTGACCCAAGTGTAAAGTGGGTCGACCCACTTTACGGACTTCGCTTTTGCACCAATTCCTAATGAAACTCCTACTTCTAGAACGTATTCCGACAGCTAAACGGCGTCGGATCACGTAGAAAATTGACTTGCTTGTTCACAAGATACTCTACAGCAACATGCAAAAAGTTCTACATCAAAACAATTAAAGACCAAAGAGATATGATAGCCATAAGTGGGACTTTGGCTGTTATTTCTCAGCTCAGAAATAAGATGAACAACGTATAGGTTTTTGTTCGTAAAACTTACAGATCAATATCAAATCTCACTGAAACTATAAAATTGTGAGTAAACACTCACGTTAGTTTTTATTACAGCAGGATTAAGACAAAATGACGTGCAAAGAAGCTTGAAAACACAAAAGAGACTTGCTAATCACTTGTAGATTGCATTACAATAGCATGCAAAAGGGAAACTTACTGTAACTAAGCAATTCTCAACAAAATCAAATGAAACTTGGATTAGATTAGTGTTTTGGAGTAATTACATGTTGTTATGTCATTTAATCAACAAAATCATTGGTTTGCTTATGGGTTTGAGGCACTAGAGTTTGAAAGAAAAAATGGGTTCTCACCTTTCCTTCTTCTTTTTCACTGGAGAAGAAAGGCTGAGGAGAAAATGAATGTACTTTTCATTCTCTCCGGATCTTTCTTCAACTTAGGTTAGTAATTAGGCCTTTTAACGACCCATTTAATCCCAAAGCACTATAATTAATTATTAATTAGGCTATTAGGCTTTGTAAATATGTAATTAGCCAATAAAACAATGATTTATACCAAATTTTACACTATAACCACACCCAACATTTGGTATAACACAAAGATGATCAAATAAAAATTGTCAACATTATTTTTAAAAACATGTTAAAGCTTATTGTATTTAAAACTTCTCATTTCACAACAAAAATTTGTAGTGTACAATATAATTACACAATTTACAGAAATAATTTTGTCCATATTTGTGTAGCTTTTATAATGCAATCAAATTAAATATTTTAAATGAATTAATCTTAATACATTAAATTGTTAAAACTTTATTAAACACTTATTTTGACAGAAAATATATTTCGTATGTGTTTATCACTACTAATTTCCCCATAAAAATATTTTAACTCTTCTTATTTATTTGTTACACCAGATATTATCATTTGTTAATATTTTTAATTGCCAAATTACTTAATTCTTACAAAAAAAACATTTCACAATTTATTACTAATTTCACATTTAACCAAACTAAGCCTCAAATTTAATCACTTGAGCATGATTAACCCCACAACAAAAGTACAAAGCTTCAAATTATAATTAACACGAATAATTAAGTCAAATAACAAAATTAACGATATATTCAACTTAATTATTATCCAAATATTTATATTTAAATAGGTAATCATCCTGGAAGGTAATTACCAAAAACTCGGGTTGTTACCTCTGGGCTCTTATTTATAGAAAATTGGGGCCCTCTTTGGTAATGTCTCTACTGGAAGCCCGCTTTTGGTCCATGCTCTTGGTGTCGACCCATTTTTGTAGCTTTCGGTGGCGGCTTCTGGGTGTTGGTCCTCTTGGTTTCGATACAACTTCTCCTCCGAAATTTTATTGCCTCAACGCTTCTAGTTTGGAAGCAAAATCCAGTGTCGGCCTATCTTTAGAAGATGCTTCACTGTTTCTCCTTTTTATACTCTTAACGTTGCTTTCGGTATCGCTACCAAGCTTGTTAGTAGCGATAGCACTTTTGCTGGAGCTTCTGCCTTGTTGGTAATCATTTTCCTTCACTGTTCTTGGTATCGTGTCCTGATGCTTGACTTCATCATTATTCACCAGTATCAATAGCAAACTTTACCGATATCGATAGTACCCTGGTTGTTCTCATGTTAGTTATTGGCCTTGTCTCTCCTTTGGTGGCTTTGCACTCTGGTGTCGAATCATGTGCTTTTGGCTTCCTCTATTGTTTTTCTTTCAGTATCGGTTTAATTCTTTTAACCTTGCTTTCTGGGTATCTACTTTGTCTGCTTGCTTCTCTTCCACTGGTACCGAAACCGGATTAACTCCTTTCCCTTTAATATTGGCACCAAGCCAACTGTTCCCAACACGTTTGTGCCGATAACATGCTTTGTCTTTTCTTGATTTGGTATCGACACCAAGCATTTGATCTTCTGTTGAGGCTGATAACGTCCTTAATTTCGGTATCGGCTCCTACACGATACCCCTTCACCTTTTCTTAGTTTCGGTGTTGAATTCTGGTAGTAACATTTGCCCCCTAGTGAAGGGGTATTTCTGATTTTTCACGTCAGACCTTTTTCTTTTGCTTTCAATATCTTTGTTTGGATCTTTACTTGTGTTTCTCATGTATAAATTTCAGAAACTCATATTTCGTGTCAGTCTTTTACTCATAGTAGGTTGTATATAACTATTTTCTGATATTATGTTCAATGTTACGCAGGTCTGAGCCTAATCACACTTTAAGCCTACAACGGGGTAGTATAATCATTCATACCTTATACTTTATTGGAATAGCGGTCAACAATGCTCTTATAACTTAGAAACTTTCCTATATAAGGTGTGTGGAACACTTATCATCATCATAAGGTTAAGTCATGGAAAACCCAAGGTGTTTACCCAACGGTTCAATAACCCTTTATCGGAAACAAGATGGTAAGCCTTCAGAAATATACAACCCAAATTAATGCATTAATAATAGAGGATCAAAAATCTAAATCTGATAATAATGAATAGAAGATCTGAAACCCAGACTAGGGTATTTAATAGAAATCCGGAAATCCATTTCTGGTAAATGAAAGAAGTCCCGAACCAACCCTATATTTTGGTATTGATGATAGAAGACCAGAAACTCATTTCTGGTAATAACAGAAGCCTCGAACCATAATCCAGATTCAGGTATTAATGATATTAGATCAGAAATCCACTTCTATTATTTTTAGAAGTCCCGACCCATAACCCAGATTCAGATATTAATGATAGTATACTAGAAATCCACTTCACGTATTTATAGAAGTCTCGAACCATAACCCAGATTCAGGTATTAATGATAGTAGACCATGAATCCCGAACCATAACCCAGATTCAGATATTAATGACAGTAGACCAGAAATCCGCTTCTTGTATTTATAGAAGTCCCGAACCATAACCCATATTGAGGTATTAATGATAGTAGACCACTTCTGGTGATTGATAGTTTTGTTACCCCCTTCAAGTTTAATTTGTAAAGTAGAGGATTTATGTTCTTTACGAACCACTCTCTGGTCTTTTTATCATCAAAGCAGAGAATGTACGTGCTTTATGAGCCACTCTCTGGGATTCTAATCGTCAAAGAGAGGATTTACGTGATTTGAGAGTCATTCTCTAGGCTTTTTATCCCTTCTGCAGGATAGTGTGTAAGGAGAGGATGTACGTGCTTATAGTGCTCCTTTTTAGCTTTCGTTCCCTTCTGCAGGATACGATCGAAGACATAAGCAAAGGAAAAGCGTGCTCTTCTACGAGCAGAGGCATGATATGCTTAATCGAAGCAGAGGCGGGGCGTGCTCTTCTAAGAGCATAGGCATGGCATGCTTATTGTGCTCCTTCAGAGCATTCCTTCCCTTCTGCGGGATACAAAGACTTAAGCATAGGTAAGTCATGCTCTTCTGTGAGCTGAGGAAAACATGCTTAGACATAGCAGAGGTAGGGCATGCTTATTTAGATGCTCTGTCTAGACCATTTCTGGCATAGATCAGAGGCTTACGCTTTTGATGCTTTGATCTGGAACTTTCTTATTTGGATGCGGGTAAAGGCTTACACCCTACCTTCCTTTGGGAGATGCCTTACCCTGGCCATCTTGCCAGTGACAAGGGTTTTATTTCCATCGTAGGTTGTTTCACCCATTTCGGGAAGTTTCAAATGTTGAGAGGTTTTCCATACCCCTAATCATGTGGATGTTCTCAAGGAGACCTCTTATTCACTTGTAGTTGAAAAGTAAGGCCTCAAGTGTTCTGCATTCCATGTTCTAGGTATGAGATCACCATTCGGTTTGCAGAGTCGTTATGCTCCAGGTGTGAGCTCTTGATGAATATTCAAGGGTCCTTCCCAGTTTGGGCCAATGGGACCATCTGCTGGATTCTTTGTGTTGGCCATTACCCTTCGTAAGATCAAACCTCATTTTCGTACGACTCTCGTTTTTACCCTTAAATTGTAGTACTTGGTGATTCTTCTTTGATATTCAGCTGTTCTAATGGTTACTTCATCTCTTAACCCTTGAATTAGGTCTAAGGATTCCCTTTTTAATTCTTGATTATGATCAAATGCATAAGCTATCCTTCTGTGTGAAGAGATCTCAACTTCAATTGGAAGCATAGCCTCACATCCGTATTTTAGAGAATATGGAGTGTGTCCCATTGCCGTCTTGGCAGAGGTTCTATATGCTTAATGAACCAATAGAAATTCATCTACCCAATTTCCTTTAGCTCGGTTTAGCCTTTTCTTTAAGATTGACTTTATGGTTTTATTTGCAGCCTCTACGACACTGTTTCTCCCTTGGATGTGCTACAAAAGAGAAACTTTTATGATTCCATTTTTATCACAAAACCATGTGAATTCTTCACTTTCAAATTGTGTTCCATTGTTTGATATGATCTTATAAGGAATTCCAAAGCATGTGACTATATTCTTTATCACAAATCTTAGCACCTTCTTTGATTAGATAGTTGGGAGTGGTTCTGCTTCAACCTATTTGGTAAAGTATTCATTGGCTACTACTGCATACTTAGATCCTCCTTTGGAGAATGGTGAGGGTCCAATTAAGTCTATTCCCCATACATCGAAAGGTCATGGACTTGAGATGGCAGTCACATTTGGAGGCAATAGAGGTATTCTAGAATACCTTTGGCATTTTTCGCATTCCCTAACATACTCCATTGCTTGACTAACCATTTGCAGCCAATAGAAGCCTTGTTACATAACTCTCTTGGCTATCTTAATTCCGTCAGAATGATCTCCACATAAACCCTCAATGTTTCTTTTAACAAATTGAGCCCATCTTCAAGGCTTACACATCTCAAGTATTGGAGTGAATGCCCTTTTTTGTAAAGCACCTTGTCCATAGTTATGAAGGTAGAGGCTTGGCGTTTAACCTTCCTAGCATCTTGCCTACTAGCAGGTAAGGTTCCATTTAAGAGATAATCTATGATGGGGGACATCCAGGTGTTCTCATAACGGAAATCTTTTTCAATTGGCACGGGTTCCTCACTAGGAGCAATGTCCTTTTCCTCTTCAATCTCTTTTGCCAAAGTCTGATATCTAGTCAATACTAGCAGTTTCTTTCCTAATTCCGGCGCCTCTTTCTCAATGCTAGGCTTCTCCTAATATCCTATAGGGATTATTCAAGTTTCAGGCGCTCCTCTCGAGTAGACCAGTTTTTCCAAAGAGTCGGCTTGAGAGTTTTCCCCTCTTGGGATCTAATGTATGGAAAGTATTCGAATTGAGTGAGCATCTCCAGTATTCTCTTCACATATAGCACTAATCGGGCATCCTTGGTTTGGTAGGTTTTCTTTATCTGGTTTACCATTAGCTGTAAGTTGCTAAAGATCTCAATCCGTGGTGTCTTTAAATGTAGTGTCAAATTCAATCTTGCCACCATCGACTCATATTCTGCCACATTGTATGTTGCAGCAAAACTCAGCTTCATTGCATAATGCAATCGATGTTTGTCAGGTGTGATTATTATATACCCAACCTCTACTCCATGTTCATTTGAAGCTCCATCCACAAATAACTTCCATTTAACCTGCAGATCATTTTCCTTTGTTGACTGTTCTGTAATGAAACTTGTGCACTCATTTACAAAGTATGTTAGAGCCTGCCCTTTAATCGCTGTTCGAGGTTGGAACTCAATTTTGTACTGGCTAAGCTCGATTCCCCACTTTACTAACCTTCCAGAGGTTTTTGGCACATTGAAAATTTGTTTGAGGGGAAAGTTGGTTAAAACCTTAATGGAATGTTCCTGAATGTAAGCTCTAAGCTTATGTGCTGTAAGTATTAGACAATAGGCTAATCTCTCTACCATGGGGTATCGAATTTCCATATTTTTTATCCTTCCACTGACATGGTTAATTGGGAACTGCGTTCCATTGCTTTCCCTAATGAGAATTGAGATCATCGCGTACTCTGAGATGTCCATATAAAGGTATACATCTTCCTCTCTTTCAGGACTAGAAAAAACTGGCGGCTTTCTCATATAATCCTTCAATTCATGAAAATCCTTCCTGCATTCCTCATTCCATTCGAAGTTCTTCTATTTCTTAATCACATCAAAGAAATGGACACACTTGGCTTTAGAAATGAACCGACTTAAGGCCGCTACCTTCCCATTTAAGCTCATAAATTCTTTGCTCATTTTGGGTTCTTCCATATACTTTATGGCTTTGATCTGATCGGGACTGGCTTCGATACCTTGTTCGCTAACAACATACCCTAGGAACTTTCTAGACTAAACCCCGAAAGAACACTTCTAAGGATTTAACTTCATTTGATATTTCCTCAATATATTGAACATCTCTTATAGATCCCTGAAATGACTTTTTGCCTTAGTACATTTCACTAGCATGTTTTCCACATACACCTCCATGTTTCTCCCTGTTTGGTCTTGAAACATTCTATTAACCAACCTATGATATGTTGCACTGGCGTTCTTTAATCCAAAGGGCATCACCTTATAGCAAAATGTTCCCCAATCAGTAATGAAGCTTGTATGTTCTTCATTAGGTTTGAACATAGGCATTTGGTTTTATCCTTAGTAGGCATCCATGAGGAATAGCAACTTATGTCCACTAGTCGCATCAACCAACTGATCGATTCGGGGAAGAGGGATAACAATCCTTTGGGAAAGCTTTGTTTAGATCTGTGTAGCCAACACAAGTCCTCCATCTCCCATTAGACTTTTTCACCAGTCTTGGATTGGGTAACCATTTGGAATAAAAGACCTCTCAGATAAATCCATTCATAAGTAACTGTTTGACCTCCTTTTTTTGGGCTTATGATCTATCTCCATTATATTGCCTTTTCTTTTGTTGGATAGGGGTCACTGATGGGTTAATGTTCAGTGCGTGACTCATGATGGAAGGATTAATTCTTACCATATTCGAGTGGGTCCAAGCGAATACACCCTTATTATGCTGTAGGAATTGGATCAAATCCGTTTTCAGGGGTTCTTCCAACCTTTTCCCTATTTTGATAATGTTGGTTTTGTCGATTGGATCCACGCTTATTTCCTCTAAGTCTTCTACTGATTTGATTTTTCCTGTATTCCCTTGGGAATCTAATTTTGTAACAATTTCTTCTTCTTTTGCCAAATTTATTTCATCGGCCCCTTTCTTTTACTCCCCAAAGAAGTGTACCTACCATTCATATGTTTGTTAGTCTTATTGATTCTTATTTTGGCTTCGAATGTCGGATGTAAGAATCCATCATCCAAAGGTTGAAAAACTATAGAAGAATCAAATTAAGCAAGATACTCCCTTTTGTATTAGTCAACGGTTGCAAAATACAACTCGCGAGAACTGAATTATTCCCCCTTGATTGTGCCCTAGCCTTGTTTTGTTAGGAATTTCATCATAAGATATTTGGACAAGATGAATGCATCCATTACAACCAGAGACGGCCGGCCAAAGAAAGCATTGTAGTAGGAAGGCTAGCCAATAATGGTGAAAAGGGTCTCGAAGGATCTGCAGAGAGGAAATAATCCAACTTGGACCAAAAGCTTGATTTACCCCACTGGAGTAGACCCTTTGTTGTTGAAACCAAAAATATGCTCATTGCTTGGTTCCAGCTTTTGCCCAGAAATTCCCATTTGGTCGAAGGCATGTTTAAAGATTACATCTAATGCACTTCCAGTATCAACAAGAATTTTAGTAACTATAGAAAGCCCAATCTATGATGTTGTCATGAGAGGGTCATTATGTGGGTGACGAAATCCCTTTTTTGCATCGCGGTGGGGGAAACCACTAGGGTATGCATCTTGATGTTGTAGCGGGCATTCTTTAGGGATGGTTCCTCATGAATAGAAAATATTCCTTCATGAGCCTCCCTTGGATATCAGTTCCGAGCAGCTTGGTTATTCCCAACGGGATGTGGCCCACCATGGATCACATTGATTCGGTTGATTGGAGGGACTAAATCAAGTTGACCCTCCTCAATTGGAGCTTCCACCGAGTTAACTGAAACCTTTTGGTTCTAGTTGGTATGTTTGGATGCTTGCTATTTATTCATAACAAATTCTTTTAAGTGCCCTTCACGAATGAGCTTCTAAATTATGCCTCCCAACACTTTGCATTTATCGGCCTTGTGTCCATTCGTCTTGTGGTACTCACAATACTTTCCTCCACTGTATGGTTCTGGGCAGTTTTAGGCTTTAAAAGATGTTGGGAAGTTGTTGACTCTTTCTTTAGCCACAACATAGATAAATGAAATAGATTAACTTAAAGCCACCGAGTTAGTGTTAGATTCTTCCCATCTTGGTTTCTTTTGGCTTCCATCAACCCCAAGCCTCCCACATTGAGTTCTTCGGTTGAAACCTGGTTTACCTCCTTCCCCATGGGAGGCAAACTTCTTCTCTTCTTTGTGCAATATAGTTCATCCATGCTAATGAATTTATTCGCCTGGAAGTAGAAATCTTGCAAATCTTTGCACCCGTGGATACATAACTCCTTCCAAAAAGGAGTGTATTCGATTAGTCCTAAGAGAACGGCTATAAGCTTGTCACGGTCGTTCATATCTTTGGCGTTTAAAGCTTCCACATTGAACTTTTTTAAATAATCTTCCAAGGACTCACCCTGCCATTGCTTTATGTTGGCGATGACAGTGTAGTCAACTGTTGGGTCCTTGCAGATACAGAACTGTACTGAGAGTTCATAAGAGAATTTCTTCCATGAGTTAATGGTATTTTCCCGATACCACTTAGTGGTTGCCCCTTAAGTGGTTACTAGGAAGAGACGACACTGGACAACTCCCGAAGGGTTATAAAGGTCCATCTGGCTGTCAAAAGCCATTAGATGATCATCAGGGTCGGTGGTGCCAAGATACTTCATGATTGGGATCTTCACGCGGGATGGTATTATAGTGTTCATGATTTTATCTGTAGAAGGACCACCCTTTCATTGCCATTAACCCTTTCATCTAGGGTTATTTTTCCTTTACTCACTAGAAAATCTTTAACAAATTTCTTCGTTATGTCTTTGAGGTAAGACTATGAATTATCATAGTCTAATCTCTTGGGACTGTACTCTTTAGTAGTAGAGCTTCCGTACTGCTCCTTGATACATTGATTTCATCGATGACCTACCCCTGTCAGATGGGATATCTTCTTCATGTAAGAAGTTGATTTGACCTTTTCCTTTCCCCCTGAATGTCGGACGGAAGCTTTTCTTCTTGGGGACTTGACTTCCTCCCTTGGACCTGGCCTGGTGATCCTTGAAGACTTTTGGATCTGAGCAGCTTCCAAGCGACTTTGCATTTAAAGGACCTGTTTCTCCAAAGCAATTAATTTGATGGAATTTTCTTCTACAACACCCGAGTTCGGAGGCTGCACTGGATTAGAGTTTCTGCCTAATTCAGTTGCGTTTAAGTTGAGTGTTGGAGTTATATTCTCCTGAAGGCTAGCATTAAGAGTTGGTACTTTATTTAGAGCCTCCAATCTTTTTGATTTCATCCTTTGCCATTAAGCAATAAGTTCACCAAATTAATCTATAATTAAATAAGAGAGTTGGAGGTTCAGGCCCTCCTGCTAGCGCCAAAATTTTAATGATAAAAATCGTCAACACTCGATTTAAGGATTAAATAATGCATACATAGTCAAATTTAGAGGGCAATCGATCTAAAGGATGTTGAAGATAACCCAGCCTCAACAGGCTCAACTTACTCTGTCGTTTCCTATATATTAAGACCTTAAGTTCAATGATTAGTTACTCTTCATTCAAGAGGTGAGTATCACGCTTACGAAATTTAAAGATCAACAATTATCTTGGGATCAATAGTTACCTTTGGATAAGGGCATTATAAGCTTACAGAAGGTTAAGAACCTTGTTACAACGGTTGTCCTTAGATTTAGGATAGAATAATATACAATGTGTAGAGAAGAGACGGGCTATAATAACACAATAGTTAGACATGATGTCATATTGTAACTCTTAATGACTTAAGATGATACTTCCATATCAATCCAGCCTACGAGAGGCCTTGGTTGTGTAAGTTATTGAGTCATTAGGCTAAAATTAGCCTTGTAGAAACGTTCTGCTACATTCGACTTACTGGTAGAGATTTGAAACATGTATAATAAGGGAGAATTCATTGATTTCCCTCTTTGAATGCTTTCGTGTTAAAATATCCAATGAAAGAGGTGAACGGTCCATGTTCAATCAATAGAAAACAAAACATGATTATTTAATCAAGATTAATTTATGTCCCGATTTTCCTTTTCCATTAAATATGAAAGTATTGCAATTTTTGTTGAATTCCCCAATTCGATTTGGAAATTAGGGTTTGCTCTTAAAGAAAAGAATACAAGATTGTGGAATGAGAGAAATGATCCCCTAAAACATGACCTCTATGGTCTTATTTATAGAAAATTAGGGATTTCTTTGGTAATGTATCTGCTGGAAGCCCGCTTTTAGTCCATGTTGTTGGTGTTGACCTGCCTTTATGGCTTTCGATGCCAACTTCTGGGTGTCGATCCTCTTGGGTTTGGTACCACTTCTCCTCCGAAATTTTATTGCCTCAATGCTTCTACATAGGAAGCAACAAACCAGTATCGGCCTATCTTCAGAAGATGCTACACTATTTTCTCTTTTTTATACTCCGTTGCTTTCGGTATCGCTGCCAAGCTTGTTGGTTGCAACATCACTTTTGCTGGAGCTTATGCCTTATTGCTAATCTTTACCTTCACCTGTTCTTGGTATTATGTCCTGATGCTTGACTTCGTCTTTATTCACCAGTATCGATTGCAAACTCTATCAATACATATAGCACCCTTCTTGTTCTCTTGTTAGTTATTGGCCTTGTCTCACCTTTGGTGGCTTTGTACTCTGATGTCGAATCATGTGCTTTCGGCTTCCTCCCATTGTTTTGCTTTCGGAACCAGGTAATGCTTTTAACCTTGCTTTCTTGGCATCTACTTTGGGCCCTTGCTTCTCTTCCACAGGTACTGAAACTGGATCAACTATCTTTCCCTTTAGTATCGACACCAAGCCAACTATTCCCAACATGTTGATGCCGATAACTTGCTTTCTCCTTTCTTGATTTGGTATCAAAACCAAAAATTTAGTCTTCTTTTAATGTCGATAACGTCCTTACTTTTGGCATCGGCTCCCGTGCAATACCCCTTCACCTTAGCTAGGTTTCGGTGTTGAAGTCTAGTAGTAACACATTTATTCCAAGAGATAAGTGTATGGCTATGGTTTTCAAAATAATGAAAACGAGAGATTTGTGAATATACTTATTCTGCTGAGATAAGTTTATGAAATCGATTTTTAAGAATCGATGAAATGATTTTAATAATGGTTTAAATTAAAAGGGTTTGTGTTGCTGATGTACTTAACTATACTATTTTGATTTGATAGTTAAAGATTTGACTATCAATAAATTCCCTTTTAACCTATAACGCGTTGGTTCGAGGAATCGGGATTGGAATTAGATTCAAAACCACTTCGAATCAACTTTGCGTTCGAACTGAAATTTGCAGGTATGTTTGTGCAGAAACAAGGTATTGAGAGTGCAAAGGTTACTTGCTACTATCCTATGGACATAGTAAAAGTAATGCCTTTGGTTCATTCTGTTCCTGAATGACTTGTATAGATGAATACTATCAATACATTGTCAGTGAAGTGCGTTGAACATTTAAAGATGGAAATGTGCCTTGTGTAAAAAGATAAAACGAAGCCTTTAGCCTCATCAACCAGGAATGACTAAAATTAAGGGAGATGTAGTACGGCTATGTGGGTCGCACCCGTTAGGGTATGTTCATCACCAATCTAGCACGGTTGACCCTTTGATTATTTTATGCTTGGCGTGGATGCTGATCACAATAATGGAGGTGACATATTTAGTACTATCAAGTTAATTGGTAGCTTAGTTCTGCGTTGGCAAGGGTGAAGATGTTCTTGCGACCTTGGTACACTTATCTATAGAGGTATTGTGATGGGTGGTACCACGGTTCCCGGTCATTATATGGAATCCAAACTCCAATACGAGCCTTTTACAGTTTTAGTTGCAAACTTAGTATGCTGGAATTTAATTAATGTAACAATTTTGGCTAGATTGATAAGTATTTGTATTTAGACATTATCATAATATCATTGGATTTATAATAGAAGTGTTTTGGTTATCGTAAGGGATAAACACGTGTTATGTTTATGTTTGGTCGTGTCTTACGAGGGTTTCCTTTTTTTTCAAAGAAGGGTTTTCAAAAATTAAGTAAGTTGTTTGTGATGTATGTTTCATTGTTAAGTATTCTAGACCGATCCGGGTGAATTTGCTATCCCTCAAAATGTGCTTGGGTCAGACCGCGTATATTTTTCCAGGTTTGCTTTGGATTTGCTTGGAGCTGTAGTAGAGAATCCGGAGCCGAGACGTATTCTTGTATTTCTCGTTCTAATTCATTTCTATTATGTGTGTTGTGTATTTATCAGTTATTGTACAGACATGTTGTTATAACTGTATAGAGTGATTTGTTGTGTACTCTGATGATTAATGTATGTATATATATACAGTTTCTCTTGTGTAAAGAGTATTGGTATATTATATTTTATTCATTTCTCTATGAGATACCTATCTCTTTTTATTCTTATATGTTCGTGTCCCTCTTCTTCTATTCTAACTTTTCTTGCTTTCTTCTTTCTGACCCTCTAACTTCTTTGTTCTAAGTTTTTGGGTTTTCGGTACTTTTTAGGCACGTGAATATAGAGGATGTATTAGTGTCAAAATTCGGACGTTGAATTCCCCGACCATTATAGCTGATGACCCCAATGATCGAAAATCTATCACCGGGTACTATGTTTATTTGGGCTGTAACACCGTATCATGGTGCACCAAGAAGCAAACCACAGTCTCTCGATCAAGTACAGAGACTGAGTATCGATCTATAGCTAGCACGATGGCTGAAATTATTTGATAAAAAGCTTACATGAGGAATTAGGGTTTGGGCCATAGAGCAAGCCGATCATTTTCTGTGACAACCGAAGCTCGATTTCTCTTTCTATGAACCTAGTTCAACATTATCGAACCAAAAATATTGAAATTGACCTTCACTTTGTTCGCGAAAGAAACAACGGTGGCAAAATGATGATAAATCACATACAATCATTCTACCAATGTGCTGATGTCTTCACGAAAGCATTATCCAGCAAAAAAATTATGAGATTGAAAGCTGATTTGAAAGTGGAAGAAGAAGCCAATATGGAGAAAAGAGGGTGGAAACCCTGGCTGCAATTGTGGTAGGGTAAACTGATTAAAGGGTTTTGGCTATCTGTTGTATGTTTTGTGTGTAGGCTTTTGTATATTGGGCATCGGTCCAATTTTTGTTTTAGTCTTTCTCGTATATATATATAGTACTGTTATGTTACATTACAATCTATCAATTTCATTCTATACAAAAGCAATATTTTTAATAAAATCAAAACTGCTTCTTCTTCTTTTTAATCTAGACCAAACCCTTTTAAAGCATTTTCATTCTTAAACAATTACAAAATTTAATGTATTGCCCCTATTCTACTCAATAATCATCTGTTTTAGAAGAATGCTTTGGTGCTTTTCAACAAATTTTTGATCTTGTACACTCGATATAGGAGCACCTAAGTATTAGCTAGGTGGTGTCCACCATTTTTTCACACTTCTTACTGTACCTTTTTCCTTTGTATCAGTGATACGTCAAAAAGACCACCTTGATCGGTCAAAATTGCTAGATAAACCATATTACTTGATTATCAATGCTAGTGTAGTTCATATTATTGCACATGCTACTGTGATCGTGTATAGTTTTTTTCGTATAAGCGATCTTTGATAATGACACATCAACTAAGTGCGGTGCTAGCGATGCTACAAGTAAAATTTTAACATAAAGTTATTAGATATACATGCATATTACAAACAATAAATATTTACCAGATTTTTTTGGTTTACTATTAATGTTAAATGATTAATAATATAGGTTGGTCACATAGCTATATGTAATAGTTGGCCACTTGGCATAAATGCAACACTGAAAATTTTCACATATTTCTTGAGCCAGCTAGACTAGGCTATATAAACCACATTTTGGTGATTTTCTATAGTTGTCCACATTTTCACTTATTGGTCGTTCAAGTGGAGGCTCTTACCAGGAGACGGTGGTTTACTATGCACATATTCCATTTTTCAAATCTTCAGTTGGGATTGAGTCCTAATGTCTTTATATGTTAAGTGGTATAGAGGTTGGCCAACTAGACCATGTGTTGGTACTCTTGATAGTTTATACAAATATTTTTACTCATGTACTGTGTACTTACTGGCATTAGCCGATGATGAGGTTAAATGAGGTGCGGTTATCTTAAGTTGTCTATAGAGGTATAAAGTATAATACATGCAAGTTGAGGAGGTGTACATTTATGTTATATATGTATTTCTATATATTCATGGTTCTTTATTTTTTCAAGCAATAAAGGCACTATCAGACTTCAATATCTAACTAGATCACTTGACGTAGGTGGACTTCGTATTTATGACCATGGTACTTCCATCATTTGACATTTGTATGTAGCATTGAATACTTATGTGCTACAACAGTCACGATCACTACAACAAAACAACTTTATACAACGGGCAATGCCCCTTGTAATATGGGTTTCGCAACGGGCATTACAATCGTTGTATTAGGCCATGTTATAATTGGTCATCTTTTTACAAAGGTCATTTGTAACACCCCACACTTTTCAGCACCCAAATTTTGACAAAAATCAAAGCTTGAATACATCCAAGCATAGAGCATATATCTGGTACCTGGAATAAATGAGCATGAGCATAATCAGAGTACGATAAGTATAACTCATAGTGGAAACAAAACTAGGATAAATTAGTATTAACTCAAGCAACTACCTTTTTCAAAGTAAGTCACTTTTCCAATACCAAGCATGAGAGAGAACGAGAACCGAAAGCCAAACTTAAACATCTTTGAGAACCCGGCCTTCTCTATGAAACCTAGAGGTTGTAATGAGGAGTGGGTCAGAACAACAAGTTCTGGTGACAAAGAAATGTACAATACATGCTATAACACAGATATATTCCATTTGGTTCAACCCAAGCTGTATGCCTAACCAGGTTAGTGATTCTAATCCAACCCAATAAATATTTACGCACGACTTTACTATTCATCCCAAAGCAGTATTCCCAACTTATATTATTGAGAAAGGACATTTACACACATTTTTTGTGAAGCCTTTATACTTGAGTTTAAGTGGTTAATTATATCGAGAGTGGTCCCCTAATTTCGAGGTTTCTATCTATATCCTCATTCTTTATTATTTATTATTTAATGCCTCACTATCAAATGATAGATATGGTGGATTCTCCCTGGTCACTTAAAACCCTAGGCGGACCTACTAGTCACTTATTAACCCTCGACAATATATTCAGTGTTAACATAAACTAGAGGGCACTAGCTACGGGCCCTACTAGTTAAGACTTCCGTCATTCATGCATATACCCTTGCTCCGCATAAGGTGAGAGTAAGTATTTTATCGTTCGTTATACCTTCTAGCTGACCTCATTCGATAACCTCCTTAGTCACATACTACTTCTCATGGGATAGACCGCCATATCTGACCTTTTTAATTTCCAGGGTTGGGTAGGCCCACACATACCTGCCATTTAAGACCCCTATACTGAAAATCCTATTCCCAGGTGGACTCTTCAACCTAAGCCACTTAAGACCCAAGGAAGCAGACTATACGCGAAGGTTATTAGTTTGTCACCCATCAGCCTTTAAAACCTTTCCCGTTTTGGGATAAAGTAGGCTACGTTATTAAGTCATTCATGTTCAATTTCCTTATATGGAAATACTATATATACACCATTTATTTGTATCACGGGTTTGTATGGTTAACAACGTCTTATATTATTAATCTACTAAGTCCAACTATATTTTTAATTATAAGTTTTATTATCATAAATAAGGAAGATCATATTCCCTTTTCTCTAGGATATTTATTTAATTTCTTCCCTGATTTGGACTTAGTATTTAAACGGCAATCAATATCCATTAATCCCCCTTTTTACACCCATTTATTTTTATTTACATTTTATTACCCTTTATGACTCTAATGTCATATTTTCCTAAAGCAACTATTTATTAGTCCCAAGTTATATATTTGTTGTACCCCAACAGGCAATTATTATACTTATTCTTTATTTTATTTTATTTGTTTATTGGTTACTATATATATATTTATGCACTAGGCCTCTCACATTAAGTTGACTACCTGTGGATGTTGGATTTGCCGGTCTGTTCCGGTCAGACTTCTACCACAAGTGAACTTAACCTCATGCCTTAGTACATTTATTTTTATCCATTAGACCTCTTACATTAAACTGACTACCTATGGTGTTGGATTTGTCGGTCGGTTTTGGGCAGGCTTGCACCATAAGTTGAGTTTAACCTCATGTCTAAATGCAGTTATAATTTAAATTTCCTAATTGGGGTCCATAACAATTATCCTAATTAATTTTAGGAATTGTCACCATTTTCCTATCACATTTATTTTCCCTCAATCAATATTGGTTACAATAATTATTTCTTTATTTGCAGTCTCATTTATGGCAAATAATTATATTTATTGCTGCAAATGGTCACCACAAATATACTAATTCAATATGGATTATATTTACATATAATTTCACCACTGAATCTTGTCCATACATTCAACATTTGTCACAATTGTTAATTATTTATTTATGGCCTCATTTATAGCAATCAATTACACTAATTGCTACAATGGTCACCATAAATATATTCATTAAGTATTGAATATAAATTTACATGTATGATTCCATAAATGAATACCATTCAACATTTAATACGATGCATATTTTTACTGTTTTATGATGATATGGACAGATAATATATATATTTATTTCTATGTTTGCATGAGGTCAACGTAGTTATTATTATTTTTATTTTTATTCTTAAATTTAAATTAATGATATGGTCTAATCAATTAATTAATCATTCCCTTTTTATATTCAATCTTGCCAAAAAGGTTTCAAGTCTCACAAGGACCGTTAGCTAAATCATTGCAAATGATGCCTATTTTGGGGAATTGACATATTTCTAAATCACAAGAAATATGTGTAATGTATTTTTATTTTGGAAAAGTCGATGCAAATTACATACAAAAATATGTATTTATTTTTATATGTACCTTTGCACCACTTTTCCCCTTTTTAATTCTTTTTGTCATACTTCTTGTGATTCTAAAGTAATGCCTCTTTATTTAAAAATGAGTAAAACGACATAATTTACAATGCTTAAGCCAAAAACCCAAAAAAATTGAATTTAACAAGGAATATTTCTTTTTATTCTTAACATCACATAATATCCAATTTTCATCTTTTTAACCAAATTCACATATTTCATATTTCAACACTGAACTAAAGATCTAGAACATAACTACAACAAATTTATGTTTAATGGGACTGATTTCTAGATCCACAGTGCCATGCGGCATAAACAACATATTTCATAATTCATGACATAACTTGTAGGAATATGTGGGAACATATATAAAAATCCTACAGTTCATATTTATACATAATCACAACTTTCTCATTTACCAATTTCAAACATATTCATAATCAGATCTGATGGTTATCACAATTTACAATTATTTAAATAACAGATCTGGTAGGCATAAAACAAAGATTGGATTCAAATGAAATAGATGAGTCATTATAATTGTATTAGTTACCTTATAGCTTCCAATTTCTGAATTATGAACCTTTTTTGGCTTGCAATCCCCAAATTCATATAAATCTACAACTTATCTAGAAAGGGGAAAATTCTAGATCTGTAGAAATGTAAGAAAAAGGGAAGAGAGCGAAGAATATATTTTTGAGCGTCAAATTGCATTCCTTTCCATTAGATCTGCTTGCCCTCTCAATTTCATATGAATTGCATTTGATTAGATAAGTATGAATATATTTTTATTTTAGAATTTAGGTTTGGAGAGAAAGAGAGAGAAATGGCAGAGCTCTGCCGCCTCTACAGATTTATGTGAAAAAAGAATGAGGCTCTACCCCTTTATTTATAATGGTGGAAATGGCTTTGCATCATTGCATTCATTTTAATTGTCATCCGTCCATTCATTTTATAAAATATAACAAGAATATCCCTAAAAGCCTAGCCGTCATTGGTGAGGTGGGTGGGTAATTATATATTAATATATATATATATATATATATATATATAATATTCTATTTTATTTATTTTCCGTCCATTTTCGTATTTCTTCCATAACTTTTTCATACGAACTCCGTTCGCGAAACTCCAAACATGAAAGTTGACCAGAATTCCGAGGTGAACCCAATGGTTAAAGTTTCGTAGCCAAATTCCATCATTTGCGGAAATTCCTATTTTGAGCTTTTAATTAAATAACTATTTATTGTCAAAATTCCGGGTTGTTACATCATTGGTCATTGCAATAGTCTCTATGACAACAGTTAGTGCCTATTGTATTAGGCCATGTTGTAATAATACACCTTTTTACAATGACCATTGGCCGTTGCAATAGACTCTATGACAACATTTAATGCCATTGTAAAACGCTGAAATTTACAAGGAGTTTTGATCATTGTAATAAAAGATATTTGCGAGGACTAAAATATTTAACTCAAATTTCTAGTTTTGAATAGATATTTTATTGAAACAAATTTTTTATTACACTTTTAAATAGTACACAGTTGTGTTTCTCTCTGTTATACAATCAATATACAAAATACTCATTTGTACAAGCATTGCATCATTACATAAATTTAGTTACAATCACTCTCACACTTAATGTCTTCCATCTTCAGCGGTTGATCTATAAACTATTTTACATATTAGAATAGAATAACGCAATAAACTGGAAAAGAAACAATTTGCTGCTATGAAATCTACTACGCAATGCTCAATTCAATGCCTACATTTAAAAAAACAAATAAACAAAAAAACAAATAAATAAAGACCCTGGATACCTGTGCTTCTTTGTAATTCTCTGTTCAAATGCATTTTTTAGCATAACCAAAGCCATCCAGCATGAACACAATAAATATACTGTGAGAGGTATAAATCTATGTATGTGTGGATATCTAATGAAAAAAAAGTACACAAATATAGTATGGCTAGATAGGAACTTAACATTTCTTGTTTCAAACCAAGATAATATTCAAACACAGTTGAATATTATGAGATAAGATCATGCATTGAACATATTAAAAGAGTTTGCAGGAATACGATATTTAACATATTGTTGAAAAATTACAGTAACAAACTATAATAAGTTTAGAGTTCATAGGAATACAATTATTATTTGAAATATGAATGTTCAAATTTATCTAGAGTACTTATATAATCGTTTAACTTGGACAACTATAAATGTGTATTAAGTCAACTCGGTGTATATAAAATGCTGCTAATACTTTGATGACCAACATGATTTTTTTTTCACTGTTCCAATATAGGATTTCCCGTTCAGGCTGTACATGAATGTAGTTCATGGTATTAGCTATTGTTCCAATTTTTAGAATTTGAAATTCCATATTTATTTATTTATTTTCATTTTGATTTATAAGAAAAAAAAATTGTAAAACTTTTTACTTTTTAAAACCATACCTGAATAGTGCTCATTTCTCTCTTCAAACAATGGAATCAAAATTTCTCCATGCAAATAAATTATTTTATTTTGTTGGTTTCTTACTTCCAATACTCATCATTCCGAACGTGTAACAAACCTCTTAACATTTGCGTCATTCTAATTGGTCCCAACCATAGCCTCCCCATGCCCATAGCTAACATTGACAAGAATATCTGGATCACTATAATGAGTAACTGTCTACACAATCTCCCTAGCCCTCTTCATTGGATCTCCGCTCTTAAAGATGCCAGATCCTATGAGAACCCCATTACAACCCAACTGCATCATCAGTGCCACATCTGTTGGAGTAGCCACCCCACCTGCATCAAACTGCACAACAGGAAACCTTCCCAACTCATGCCACATCTGTCTACATCGCCGAATCGTATGGCACAACAATTTTCTTCGCAAAGGTAATACTACATCATCATCAATGTTCCTTAAAACCCTAATCTCACCCATGACAGATCTAATATGCCTCACTACCTCCACAACATTTCCTGTCCCGTCTCCCCTTTCGTTATTATCATAGTCGTCGCTTCTCTAATTCAACAAAACGCTTCTCTTAGATTATTGCTGCCCCTTAGCATATCTAACAAAACATGGCTTCAAATTCTCAAGCAAATAATAAATCGATAAAGATATTGGTCTGGATCATGTACGAAGATGAATTACCAGAGTTGTCATCGGGGCAGAGTGAGGCGAGGAGGAGTTTTGTGTAAAAATATGGTGTTTAACCGGATCTCATCATGTCTGTGGTTCATCAACCATTAGCATGCTACATCTCCTCCCTCCAGGCTTCAACAGCTCCTCCTCAATGTCAACATGTTATCTATACATCCATAAAGCACATTTACAAGCAGCAATATCACTGTTCGCTGCACCACCTTGTTCTCGACCTCATTCAGGTTTCCATACCTCACATAAGTGTAACCTTCATTCAAATTTCAGCCAACAATAATTGACAAGAGGCAAGTCATTACAATCTCCAGATATCCATACATACCTTACCTCCAGAGGCGAACAAGACTTCAGTGCTATCGAGCTCTAATTATCGACGACAACTGCAGATATCTAAGCCGATCAACTGCAATATCGCCTATCGTGGTTGTTATGTTAAACTTTAGGCAGCCATACCAAATCTAACGCGACAGTTCAAGTAATTGACGAACGTGATTTAATCTATAGGAAAATACGATTTAATTGGTGGACGACGACCATTTATTCTCTAAGTCTCATCACTCCTCAAACGATAATTTTTAGCTGCGGCTTGACAACTTTCTAGCTGCTCGATGTTTGAGAAGAATGAGAGATGATTTTCAGGAATAGCAAATTATTGAAGCGACTTTTGATCGTGCACACAAAGAATTTAGGTTTTTTTTGGTGGGATTGGGAATTTAGGATTAAGTATAAATGGAGAAAGAGGAAATTTAGGGTTGAGTGAAAATGGGTAAGCGGGAAACGAAAATGAGGAGAAAAGAGGGTGGGAAACAAAGAACACATGTGTTATCCAAATCTGAAGGATAACCTAATAATTAAATACTATTTACAAGTGCGCACCCGTGCTTCGCACACGGCTGTTGCAAAATAGATGTACTTGCATTGTCACTTGCATGTATAATGATAAGCAAACGCTACAACAAAATATTTTTCAGAATAATCCGGATATTTCGAATCACCTTATATGAAAAATTCATTTATGACGCATACATATATTCATGAGTTCTTCGGAACAAAGTAGTCAAAATATTTAAGATATTAATTACATAACCAATCATATGAAATGCTAATATAAAAAGTTTCACTAAATAGCTGGATAAGAACTTGGTCACTTGATTCAAACATCAACTCAATATAATTCTACTACGGTTAGATCAAACAATGTTTCTAGTATCATTTATTGATACCTAAAAGCATGATTGAGAACCGCACAAAAGATCCAAAATATTACAAAATGACCAAATTCAACTACAATAAATACAATGGATGCTTCAAAATCTCCTCAGTTATGTGTTACTTTCTCTCCCTGAAATGTTACTGCGACTTGTGCAGCTGGCAAAAGGACAGATGTTAGATGTGGAAGAAATTCAATGCACAATCTTATATGGTTGGAGGATCGGAAATCATTCTTGAAACAACTCTATGGTTTGCATATTTTATTATATTTCAAATTCTGCCAAAACATTAATTATTTCACAATTGTAACTTACTGTTTTAAAATTTTCCATCAGAGATATTTGGAAAAAGCGTAATCAATGAATATTTAATGAAAACAAAACTTCAAAAACGTACTCCTATAAAATATTAAAGAGGAGTGGTGGTGGATTTCTAGCAACTGGTATAAAGGTCGGTAAAAAGAGATTTCAAGTTCAATCGCATGGTTAGACATGAATAATTATTCGTGGCATAGCTTCCAGTATATAAAGTAATATAAATGCGAAAAAGAGTCCAAAAAAATTTGGCTAGTATAGCAGAAATGCGAAAAAGTCCAAAATTTTTTGGCCAGTATAGCAGAACAAATACCGCAGATTAGTAAGATAAACATAAAAAAATGCCTTTCATGTATTTTTAGGCAAAATCTAGATCTATTAAACATTCACCTTGATGAAATTTGTTTATAATGAGTTATCCAAGAGCAATGCAAACTATAAAAATGAAATACCTTCATTAATTTGCTAGAAATGTTCAAATTTAGTTTTGTGGTTGTCATGGTACAAAAGATTAAACTGAATCAGTTTTCAGATGAGACCTACCAATATTGTTCACTACACTATATAGCATGGAATATAACTTACATAAAATAACTCATCCAAGTATTTCTTTTACCAATTTAATGAATGCTACCCTACCTCTGCTTCTATATGCTTCTTTATTTATCTGTGAACACTTCATCGGATTTAGGAAAAAATACACATTCAAAAGATTCAGTCACGTCTTACCATTCCTCCTCCATCCGGATTCAAATGTCCAGATTATTCAATTAATCAAAGGGGAAAATTTAAACCCGAGAAACATATATAATTGTGTTCCTTATGTTAAACTAAAATAGAAAAATAGTGACAAACACTTGATCATATACCTACGTTTTTGGCCAATAAAGTTGGATGAAAATTTGAGTTCGCTCTTGAAATCTGACTCAGAATGGTTTTGACTAAGAAGAAATTTGAGCATAAAAATATTATACCCTGCATAAACTAATCTGAAATGAAATCAAAACAGTGGCATGAATGAGCTACCACTTTTCATGGCCGGTAAAAAAGAAAAAGAAAATGTAATACATGGATGCTGGCTTTGTAACTCAAAAGTATATTTTCCTCCTGTGGTGTGAATTTTAAGAATGAAAATAGGCATGCTTCAAAGGCCGTATTAACAGTATTCACGACATCTGCCACAATATTTTTTATATAGGACATACTTTTCATAAGTTTACTGGCAATGGTTTCTACATCATGCATCTGCCTTTGAAAAAATAAAACCATTTTTTGTAATGGGGTGTATATTGGGGTCCGTACACACAGAGTTGCGATAAAAAAGATCTTTTAGTTGATGAGGCAATTTTTTGTTTTTCTTTGGTCTTTTTCTGTTATTTCTGGACTTGGAAATGCTATCATTCACATTATCTATAGAATTATTTTTATTAGTCACCTTGCAAACCAATACCAATTTTGAGAAGGCTAATTCTATTCATACACCTATAGTCCCTTAACACACACCGTAAAATAAAATAGCATACATCAAAAGTTTCTTTTCATACACCATATCTTTCACAAATTTCCCTTTTATATTTTCACGACCTTCCCTTTTTAACCTTAAAACTAAATTGCTTAAAACTGAGAATTCAGTACAATAAATTTACCTAAAACTCAAAAGAAAAAAAGCTTTAATCTTTGACACTAATATTATAAATTATTTGATTGTTTTTTTTAAATCAAACTTTGATTTTAGAAGATTGAACACATTTGCATTAGAGTATTTAGTTGTAAAACTTACCTTAATTAGTATTTTAGATTTTATCAACTTAATAAATTTATATAGATTTAATCAAATATTACTGATTTTTAAATTTTAATTTAATGCATTATGAGAAAAGGGCTAAAAATGCAAGTAATTACATGGGTAACATAGTTATAGTTTTTCATATTAAAACATTGGTGCACGTTAAGAACTTACAGGTGTATGAATAGAATCTGCCTTTTGAGAAATCAATTATTTTTATGAACTTATTGTTCCAATCACACGATCAAAAGTTTACAACTAATATTGGACTGAGTAATTGATATTTAATATATACAAATAAAAAATTCAGATTAATAAGTGAAATGCCAAACATACTCAAAGCTTTTGTTGTATCGTGCAACTCATCAACGGACCAGCAAAGCTTTTCCTAGGATATTGGAGAGAACTCCTGCAAGGGACTCAGAGATTATTTCAAAATTAGTTTACAAAATAGTAGGCACAGAGGATGAAAATTGGTTTTAAAAAATGTCCACCTTTTTATTTTGCAATAATTTTTTGGGTAATTATGTTCTTCGTGGATTGCTTCTTAGTTACATTTCAGTTTGTTCTCGTTATTGAGTTCCTCTCCGCCAACCAAACAAAATTTCATTTATGATGGAGACTAAAAGTTATTTGCAGCCTTGGATACATTTTAAAATTCCATGTTAGCCAGCGTTTGGATTTTAACAGAATTGCTGACTGAATTTGCTTATGAGCTTATAGCAGCAATAATATGTGAATCACTTGGCAAACTAAATAATGTGTCTGGATGCTTTCGATGGTGAGTATTGTATGCTTGTACAGATGTATTATTTTGGGGGATTGTTATTAAAACTGCAAATATTGTTAAGGGGGGCTCAATTTTTTAAAAAGAAAGAATTTGTTAAGGGGAGTACCAATGCAGAGAGCACCTCCCTTAACAAATAAAGTTTATTTTACCAAATTATCCTTCTTTGCAATAATCTCTTTTTTAGTTGTTTATCAATTAAAAAATTATACGGTATATTGGTCGAACTACATCAGATTTTATACCAAATTATCAATAATTTCATTTGTCGATATGCATCAGATCAGATGAAAATATATCATTCATAAGAAATCGATATACATATATCAAACAATTTATTTATACATTATCCTACTGCCAAATTTGTCGATACACCCTGTTTTCTCCACTTCGACAACCCAACAACGAATACAAATTTCAAAAACGATGAACAATGTCGAACAAAAATATATAATACGGCAGACCTACGTCGTTCATACCGTTATGCAGTAATTATCCTATTTTGGCAATGACAAATCGAAAAATAAATGATCATCTCCACCGAATAAAATTTGACACTATGTTTCACTCTCGAGACTGACAAAATAAAAATCTTAACCTCCATCGTTTTCGGCATTATACAATTGATTTCACATACCTTATCAACAGCTTCTCCACAATCTTAGCATCTTAGGAAAAACATTTCACATTCATCTTTTACACCATTATTTCTCCTCAAACAATCGATTTTTTGTTTGCAAATAATTTAAAGATTTGTTTTTTTTTTTGTTTGAGATTAATTGAGATTTGAGATGGTAAGGGTAAAAAGGGAACGTAAAAAATTAAATACGTGACCCCCCTTAACATTTTTATTATGATTGGAGTGTTTTTAAAATTTGACCTCCCCTTAACAATAATTGGAGTGTCAATAACAACACCCTTGTTTTCAACCAGTAATTTGATCTGACTTTCATCATTATTTATATGAGCATCACCCCAAAAGAGCTTCAGAAACTAAACTATCTATAGAACCGACATCCTTATAAGCGAAATCATCGCCACTTACTTATATTCATGTTTTGAATAATTATTTCAGCTATATATATAGAGGCGAAATGCTAAAATGCCCGAAGCCTTTTTTGTCATTATGTGCGAAAATTGCATCCAACGGCTGCTGCAGCACACACCCCCTTGAATCCCATGTCTCCCCTTAAAATGCGGGAGTTCCGCACATTTTCGCATCTCTATTTCCGGGCATAGTAGCACTGTCCTATATAGAGTGTAATCGATATACATTTTCAGGTAAGCAATGACTCAAAGTTTAACTGATCTCTATAAAAATTGTCATAGTTGGAAAATACAATGAGTGTAATCGAGGTATCTATTTATAGACTTCCAAATCAGACGTTATCCATATCATTTTTGTATACTAAGAAATATCGTCACGATCTTCTCCGCTAGATTGTAAACATCAGCTTACATCAAGCTGCCAAGGCTGTGTTGTCCAGAATTTTAAGAACAGTAGCATCAACTAAAATACAAATACATCCACATGTTCACTTAACTCCTTGACAACCTCGTCCTTCAGTTCAGTAACGATTTAAATGGAAAAGTAATCCAAAAATGAGGTCTTTTCGTATTGATTCACCTAATCTAAACTTGATAATGATGCAAAAATACATCATGTCTTTATCAACGAATATAGCAGTGGAAAACCTATAATTATTCATTAATGTGTGAAAACCTAGAAACCAATAATAATAATAATAATAATAATAATAATAATATATTGAGGTTAACCATGCTCGAATGTCTAGGTTAGTTTTTCAATTCTCTGTGTCACTGTACGTAAGGTTAGAGACCTGAGATAGATATAACAATTCAAAACCACAATTCCTCTCCCCCAATACTAAAAAACAAATAGCCAAATAACTATTTTGTCATATTCCAATATGTATGTACAACTAATACAGACTGTAAGCAACCCACAACCTCATATGAAATGGCTATTCCACAATCATTTCTAATACGTTAACCTACAATTCAATAACTAACTCTTTTTATATGATTTTCTCTATTAAAAATAGGCATTCTAAATTCTCTGCATGATGTTAATTCGGAATATCTGACTCTTTAATTTGCTTGTAGTGGGAATGATTTCTAAACAAAGAAATTAATTTATCTTAATAAATTTTAAGAAAGTTGGAACATTAAGTTAGGTGTAGAACAAAAGAGTGACTTCTTACTTAAGCAATGATTATGGCACACATGATACAATTGTGAAATATGAAAATTTTAATCTTTTTTGACTAACCTAATGATGGGGAGGGGGGGACACCAATATCAGCCTCAAGGAAAAAATCCAGTTTCAACATTAGGCTGGGAAAAAATTCATTAGTCACAGTATATATGCATTTTAAAAACAGTCTTATATGTATAATGGGGTTGTACAAACTATTCATAGCATCATAAGTGGAAATGAAAAATAACTTATATAATAAGAAAAAAAAAACCTGTAATTGGCTATTTCTAAAAACTAAAATAGTTAATGATTCAAATAGTGTGATCCAAAGAATAGCTAACCAAAATCAAACAAAATTTACCTCAAATATACTTGACAATATATGTAAAATATACAATAACATTGCAAACTTATATTGTCAACCTTTTCTTAGTTCATAGGCATCTAAGTGTGCCTCCCATTAAATGTTGATGCATGCACGGTGAAGCCTTTGATTATCCTAAGATTCAGCAATTTTACTAAACATCATAGTTTAATTCATTAGAAACCATCTTGACTTTTTAATACATTTTTCTTCTATTACCCATCCAAAGCTCAAGCATTTATAGACCGCTTTGATATCTAAAAGAATCGATAAAAAAATCGTTTGTGATTTTTTTACTACCACATCCTCCAGCTGAACCTATCTATATTAGTAAAACCACAAAGATATGAAATCTTAGGATTATTCATGTTTTGGGTAATTAACACATAAAACTTGTGATAAGTATTGAATGTACTTGTGAGAACAATTGATTGATTGAAATACGGTAGAACTAATTCAATCATTCAGTCCTCCTTTGGATGCGCTGCTATCTTCATCAACATCCTATCTGATAATCCTAAGCGTGCATGAAAACAGTCAATGAATCATGTTTTGATACAAAAATGTGGTCGGGGTAGCGAGAGGGGTGTGTGTGATTTTATGTCTCTCTCTCTCTCTCTCTCTCTCTATATATATATATATATATATATATATATATATATATATATATATATATATATATATATATATATACACACACACACACACACACACACACACACACAGACACACACACATACATATACATATGAATATGTAATCACACACACAGACATACACAGATACATATACATATGAATATATATAGGATTACCTTTATTATCTCGCCTGTCATTTAAGTATGTGCATTGTTTTCTCTTTTTCATTAATTACTATAAAGTAGGATCACTAAGTATTAAAATTCAGCTTTATGCATGTAAAAGGGTCAATTTTGCTGTCGATGGTAGAATGCACAACTTTGATACAATATTACATGCTGATAACATAAACCTTGTAGGTTTCCAGTGCAGTACTTCCACTGGAAAATTTAAATTTCCAAATTTTATTACAGTAGCTTTAGTACACTGAATCACATTTGCATGGTTTTCTAACGGTAAATTATCAAAAGTTAACACTTCTGGTATTTTTCTATGAACTGAAGTCATTTATTTCCTACTTAAAGCAAGAAAGATCCATATAAAAAGCCAACGCAATGATATAAGTTATGCGTCGTTTCTAGGTTGAATTGTAGACCACGTTCAAGTGGCTTATTAAAAAGTAGGTACTATATCAGCGCGCGCGCGCGCGCGCACACACACATATATATATATATATATATATATATATATATATATATATATATATAGTAATGATAATACCATGACCATGAAACGTCGGATAAACCAAGGACCGAATTTGCTGAACTTTGAGGGAACACGAAATATCTACTAATAGGGAAGAAAAAAATACCTGCATCTAAGTGATTCTTTGATCGAAACAAACTTCCCCAATAACATTTGGTTATAATTTCGAAATTTTACTATTGAAGTAATATCCGACAATAATATAAGAACATGCACTAATATTTCTTTTGTCTCAGAGTCGGCCAGTTTATTGTTCACAACAAATTCAGTATTGGTTTTCTTTCCACATTGTTATAGTTTATTTATGAAGGTTTATATATACATCAAATAATGATGTTAATCAGAGATTGAATTAGAAAATTATACTTGAAGTAAAGGAATTGCATAATTTGTTACAGCTTCGTATCTTGCTAGTTATGAAAAAGGAAATACTGACAAATGTTTCTACTAAATAGTTACTTATAAACAACTATGACAAAGTTATGATCAATTTAAATGGCTAACCTAATTAGACAATCTTTATATCCACGTTGCTAATTATGAAGGAAATGTTCAAATTTAAATATTTACCGCTATTTTAAAGCCCTCTACAACAAAAGGGTTAAAAAATTGAATAACGAAATAATACGATGCAAATAATTAATATTGAAATTGAACGTAGGTAGGTATTGCATATAACATTAGTGATAATATCATAGTATATTTACTATAGTATATAAGTCAACGGCCCATCAATTTAGTTTACGTACTGTTGTTAATAAGAAGCTATTGGTGTCATTAGAAAGCCAGAAGCAAGAAAACTCACCAACTTCATTCGATAAGAATTTTTTACCTTATGAAACTAACTATAAATTTTCTGAATAATTAGTTAGATTAGCAGACAGTATAATTTATAAAATGGAACCATTACTAAGCTATTCATTAGTTAATTACTCACAATAACAAAGGTAACATCTAAATAGCTAATAGCAGCACTTGGATATAGGTAAAGTTTACAAATTATACTAATAAAAGAACATTATAGACCATTAGCTATAAGTAGTAAATACAATAACATATATAATCAAATTATATAATAAATAATGAATTTATAAAATAGAATCGGCCCATGATTTAAATAATGCATTAAATCAGATGCAAATTTTCTTTAAACTATAGAATAAGGTGATACTTGTAATCTGATCTACATTTTTAGTTCTATAATCTACATGGGTATGTATATGTATGTGTTCGTCTAAATTATAAAATATGTAGTCAAACATAATCAAAGTGAAACCATAGATATAAGTACACATGTATACACGTGCATCCTTACATGCATGAGCAAGCAACGAATATTATATGTGTAAGTTGACTTTTTAAGAAATTACCGTAAAAGATTAAGTAAATGCTATGATATTAGTCAAGGTTCGAAATTCTGGATTCCGGTTCCGTTCCGATCACATAAAAAAATTAAAATTCCGATCTCGTTTCGGTATTTCCGGATTTTCCTGTTTAGTTCTGGTTTGACAATTCCGGTGTTTTTTTTATAAATACGCAATTTTTATTTAACGATGTTCCTGTATTTGTCGCTATTTGAAATATTTGGGATAAAAATAGTCAGATTAATAATTATTAAAATTCTTTATTTAAAATGAACAAGAACTTAATCCTTCTAAGGTCCCATCTTTATCAAACTTATATGCCATAAGTTAAACTTTAAAAAACATTTTACCAAATTTTGGAAAAAGTGATATGATGATAAATTCTAATAAACCAACTGCAATTAAATATGTTATAAAATTTATTGTCTCAGTAATAGTTGATAACGTTGAAGAAATGAGTAGACACGTGAAGCACCCAATCAAAATATCACAAAAGCAAATACCATTTCATACCATGAAAAGGGCATCTTCTCCAAACCAGATCTGGTTTTTCACGCGTAGTAAAATAAAAAATGAGCAGCAGACAAATCGAGAAAGAAGCGGCACCAACCCTCCATTTTGAGAAATCTGAAGAAAGAGAAGCTCGAGCTGATGATGCAGCCTGCAGAAAACAGAACCCAATCAATATAGCTACCGCTTCTTTTCCTTTTTAACATCTTTTTCATGCTTCATGGTCGGAACCGGAATTTAGCCTTATTTCCGTTCCGGTGCTGGCCGGAACCGGAATGGGATGGGCGGAATTCCGTGGTTTCGGCCGGATTCTCAAACCATGATATTAGTGGTTTATTAAATTATGGGAGCATGTGGTCATAGTTCAAAGCAATTGATGTTACTGATATTCTAGCTGACGTTTGTAATAATAATCCAAGTGTACTGTTGTGTATCAAAATCATTCAAGCTTATGTGTCATTATTCTGTTCAGAGTGAAAGAAAATATAAAAGTTCAGTGTCTGGTTACCATAAATATTTATTAAGTAAAAATACCACATTGTACATATTAATAACATGAGTGGTCAAATGATTAAGCAAGCAATACATACACACACGCGCGGCCATATACAAATACATAATATTAAGATACATATAAAAGCTATTTCATGACCCAAGTGGAATTATTTATAAGATAAATCTTCTCTTGAGCGTTGATCGTGTACTCTTATTTATGTTATCACCTTCGCAAGCAACACTATAAATTTTGCTTCATGGGTGGTTGGGAAATTCGATTTAAATGTTTGGTTGAATATGGATTTCTATTGATCTCTTTGTTGGTTAACAGAAGTCTATATTTTTGAACCAACCATATTGGCAATTATCTCTATTTAGAACCAAGCATAATGGCATCAAATTTTATCATTCTTATTGCTCATAATTGTATCATATCTATAACATATATTATATATCTGTTTAGTTTAACGTATCATATTATGTTGAAAGGCCATTAATTGTCAGATCAAGCATAAGAAAGATGAACATGTAGAAGAAACTTTTTTAAAAAATCACCTATAAAGTCTTCGACATTGTAGTTTGATGAACATAACCAATAAGATCAAATTTTGGTAAGTAAAAGATTCAGTTTATCCTGAAACTTTTTGTCAAATTTACAGTAAACCATTTTTAAGAAATTGTTAGCAAGAGAAACAAACAGAAAAAGTAATTACAACTTTTGAATGGAAGCTTAAACTTAAAGGCCTAGTTTTTTCAAAGATATCAGCATAATTCTTTATAAAATGAATGTGAATAAATCTGTAAAGAAATAAGGGGAAAAGTCTTAAGCTCACCAAGCGTTGAAATTGACAGGATTATCTATCAAAGATACACCAGTCATTGTTGCACCTCAATCCTTTTGTAACCTTAAAATAATGAGTAAGAGAACATAACCGTAAAATAGAGTGGAACTTGGAAAGGATTAATAACCTATATAAAGAAACCAATATTTTCCAAATAACCCATCAAAACCAAAAGCATAATTACCCTAGAGAAAGTCATAGAAATCAAATTTCTTTGCCTTAGCAAATGTACGTTGTTGTAATCAATCTATAATCCTCTTAATCTAACCAATCAACAACTGAAGGTGCATTCTATAAAGTTGTATAAAATTTGGATGATTCAGTTCATGATTATTTAATGAAGACATAAAACGATATTACCATACATTATTACCTGCAATATTGTAAAAGGTATCTTTATTTTCACCCACTTCCAGTTTCTGCACATTCTACAGCACAAAAGCCAAAAAAGTATCTTCATAAGGAGAAGTTAAAATAGACAACATCATTGTCCCTAAAAAATAAAAAATTGAAGGAAAATTAATCTGACCTGTCCTTGTAAAAAAGAATTTGTGAAGTAAAATGCTAATATTGTGATGTTAGACCAGTAAGTCCAGCACAATCATATAACTTTTTATTATTAGTAAACATATATATAAGGTGACCAGTTATTAAAGAAATGTACAATGTCCATGCTAAACTGGATCATGGTTAATGAAACATTAACTAAATGAAAGGTAATGGTTTATATATGCCTCTAAGTTTGGAAGCCCATCCTTAAAATATAGGATGAATCTAATTTTTTTTATTTTATCCTGGGAACGCTGCACCAAACTGAATTGGAAACTGAAGCCATATTTTTTTTTGATTTACGTGTGGAACCTAAGACTTCACTCAAGCCATTGCTTGTCGGTCTTATAGTAAACCCCACGGGTAGTGATATACCCCGATTTTTCAACGCCTTCACACTACCTAGGTAGTCACCCCTAGAAATTGGCAGAAGTGACCCTCGAACCTGAGACCTATGTCTCATCCCAATTCGCTCACCTCTAACCAACTGAGCTAGGAGTGTCAGGTACTGAAGCCATATATTTAACGCCATAAAAGAAATGAAATGAAATAAATAGTTATTGCAGTTTAATTGCTAACTCATTTTTTGCATCGAACTTACCCACACATTATTATGCCGATAGTAGCAATTCATATTTGAGAATTTGGACACCCTCTGTAGTCAGCCAAATGCAAGTAATTTTTGCCAACATTTGTACAGACCTAAAAGATGCATTCAAATAGCTAATCCCATGAAGTTGGAGCAAACCTTAGAAAATGGATATTGCAAGTCTATTATTTGAAGCATTAGGAAGGTTTTAACAGGGTCGTGACATCTAAATAGTTAGTATCCTTTTTATGTTCTTACATACATATCCTAATAACGTCTCCATCAACTTTCCATTTCAATTTTGCATTCTCTTAAACCCAGACTTGTTAATCTGCAATTCAAATCACTATCAGGCATTCAATCTAGAAAAAGATACAATAATGAATGATATGTACAATACCAGAAGGTTAGAAAGCTAAAACCCGGAAATGCATTCGCGATAATATACGATACGATGTCAGAAGTTTATCAAAGACAATGTTTCTCGCTAAAACGGAGCATAAATCATACCTGTTCCATAAAAAATATAAACTGTATTAGATTTTTTTATACAAAATTTTGTCAATAGAATCATAGTACAAAATTTATTACGTGTTCTGTTTTCTTTCACATATCATGGCATAAAATTGTAGTAATTATATCCAAAAAGTTCATAGTAGTTCTGTCACCAAATAAAGTCCTAACATATGTCAACCAATTGACCTACACTTTCCTACTTAGGCCACCAACGTCAAGATCCCTCACCTACTAATTTAATGGGCAAAACCAAGGCTTTCAAAATGGGATTCGAATCGCAAATGGTGAAGTTCAAATTTAAATCGAAACAGAATTTAAATCGTAGATTCATATAATCCATATTTCAAGGTATATGCACACTTTAAGATTGATTTCTATGTTCGAACTTATACATTTAAACGTAAACCCAATTTGAAGACAAGCTTGCAGAAAAATGAAATGAAATTGATTTTCCCAAAGTTACAACACACACACACACATAGCCCGAGTACTTATACCAAACTGGGCCTTAAAAGTCCATAGCCCATTTACAAGTAAAACCGGAAAACAAAATACAAAAGAAAAGTAAAATAACAAAACACAAAACACTTATCTCCATCCAATACAAGCATTTAATCCTTCATCCCCCCTCAAGATTAACCTGCACAGAAGGGAAATCTTGAAAAGAACATACAGATTGCATCCCAAGCTTGCAAACTAATGTCTTGTGTTGATCAGCTCCCAAAGGCTTGGTCATGATATCTGCTAACTGCATAGAAGACTTAACATACTTGGTAAAAATAAACCCTGATTGAACATTTTCTCTAACATAATGAACATCCAACTTATGATGCTTTGTGCGCATATGCTTTGTCTTCTCATGAAAACAAGGATCTTGCGCAATGTGCATGGCAGAAATATTATCACAGTGAAGAACTATTGGAAGAGAAACAGAAACCCTCAAATCTTGCAATAAACCTTCAATCCAAACCAATTTACTGACTGTATAGCTCATACTTCGATATTCTGCCTCTGTACTACTCTTAGAAACCACTTTTTGCTTCTAAGTTTTCCATGAAACTAATGCATTGCCGAAGAAAATACAATAACCAGACAGTGATTTTCCAGTATCACTACACATACCCCAATCAGCATCAGAATACGCATGCAATGTGAAGTCAGACTTGGCTGAAAAACTCAAACCCAGATTCATTGTACCCTTTAAATACTTCAAAATATGCAATGCTGCAAGAAAATGAGTTATTCTAGGGTTCTGTAAAAACTGACTTAACTGTTGGATATAATATGATATGTCTGGTCTAGTTAAGTTTAAATACAAAAGCTTACCAACCAACCTTCTATACACTTCAGGATCTACCAGTATATCTCCTTCAAAATTACTAAGCTTCAAGCCTTTTTGCATAGGAAAACCTACTGGTTTACAATCTTCAAGCTGATAATCTCTTAAAAGATCCAATATATATTTTCTTTGATTAAGATGAATTTCAGAAATAGATCTTGAAACTTCAATTCCAAAAAAATACTTAATTTCCCCTAAATCTTTGATTGTAAATGTATCATTCAAATCTGACTTGAGGCTGTCAATTATGGAAGAATTATTTCCAGTGACTAATAAATCATCAACATAAGCTACAATTACTACAATATCCAAATCCCTTATGAACATGAACATTGAATAATCTTGTTTAGACTGGACAAAACCCCATTTAATCAAAAACTTACTTAATTCTTGATTCCAACACCTTGAAGCTTGCTTTAAACCATAAATGGATTTCTTTAACTTGCAAACCTGTCCTGAATTTGCTTTCTTGTAACCTGCAGGAGGGTTCATATATACTTCTTCATCTAAGTACCCATGCAAAAAAGCATTGTTAATATCAAGCTGTTGAATAATTCAATCTTTAGCTGCAGCGAAAGCCAAAACAAGTCTAACAGTTGTTAATTTAGCAACAGGGCTAAAAGTATATTTATAATCTTTACCAGAAACTTGTTTATCTCCTCTTGCAACCAACCTGGCTTTATAGCTTTCAACTTCACCATTTGGCTTGTACTTTGTTTTGAACACCCATTTGCAAGCAATTGGCTTCTTGTCATTAGGAGCTTGTACAAGCTCTCATGTATCATTTTGCTCTAAAGCAGTTAACTCTTATTCCATAGCTTGTACCCATTCAGGACATTCTTTAGCTTGACTATAGGAAGAAGGTTCATAAGAGTATAGTACATTTGCAAAGCTATTTAGATCAGTACTGCTTAAGTGAGCAAATGATGGATCAGAAAATACATTAAAAGACACAGATGTATTGATTTGCCTTGTTGGAAATTTTCTAGTGATATAATCATTATATTTCTTTGGAACTGAACAATTCCTAGAAGAAGTTCTGGTAGGCAACACTTGTAATTGGTGATTATTTTCTGAAGAAGAAGTTACTGAATAATCTTCATTAGCATGACTATTTTGTTGAGGAATAACAGATTCATCTTGACTGGAAATATGATTTTTAGATGAATTCATAGAATCATTTTGCCTACAAATTATTGGTGAAGACTGATCCAAAGCAGGATTAACTAAAAAAGGTGTTGCATGTGAAGAAATGGTACTGGAAATAGGATCCAATTTACTTTTGAATGGGAAAACATTTTCAACAAAATGTACATCTCTGCTAAAAACCACCTTATGAGTCTCCAAACCATACATCTTATAACCTTTTTGTCCATGTGGATAACCAATTAATACACATTTTTTTGGTCTTTCAGCAAACTTATCTTGCAATTTCTGATAAGGAAAACATAAGCATCCTATAACTCTAAGGTATGAGTAATCAGGAGCTTTATTCATCAACATTTCATATGGTGTTTTCCATTTTAATATTGAACTAGGCATCAAATTTATAAGATGAGTTGCAGATAAAAGACAATCACCCCAAAACTTGTAAGGCATGCCAGAATATATCCTAATTGTCCTTGCTGTTTCAATTAAATGCTTGTGCTTCCTATCTACATGTCCATTCTGTTGAGGATTACCTGGAATTGACCTCTGATGTATTATCCCTTTTGATGCAAATAGCTTGCTGCAAGAATCTTGAACTATTTCTGTTCCATTGTCTGATCTGATAACTTTGACCTTTTTCCCAAAGTGATTAAATACATATTCAAGGAAAAAATCAATAATAGAAGCTACTTGTACTTTAGAATGAAGTAAATAAGTCCAAGTATTTCTAGTATGATCATTAAGTATGGTTAAAAAATAAGTCTCCCCACTTAAAGACGGTCTGTGATACCTTCCCCATAGATCAATATGAATTAAATCAAAAGGATACTGAGCATATGAATCAGAACATGGAAAAGGAAATTTATGATGTTTCCCTAAAACACATGCTTCACAAGAAAAATCATTAAGCACTCTGCCTGATACAATATCTTGAATATGTTTCATTGTGTTAAAAGAAGGATGACCTAACCTAGCATGCAACATGTCAATACTAGGCTTATTACAGGAAGTAATTGTATTGTTTATAGAAGCTAAGAAACAATTATTCTGAGAACAAGGAACTGAAGACTTATGAGATAAAACTGAAGAAAAACACATTTTATATAATCCAGAAATCCTTGATCCAACAGCTCGAATCTGCTTTGATTCAAGGTCCTGAAAATGGCAAGAAAAATTTGTAAATGTGGCAATAATTTTGCTTTGATCAAGAAGTTTTCCTACTGATAAGAGATTGTTTTTAAAAGTAGGAACATAAAGGACATTTTCTAACTGTAAATTTTGATTTAAATTTACAGTTCCAAGATAATGAACAAAGATTGATGAACTATCAGGCAAAGTAACCTTTATTGGAATTTTGATCCTTTTCAAAGAAGCAAAGAATGTTAAATTGGATGTCATATGATCAGTAGCACCAGTGTCAACTATCTATGATTTATTATCAGAATACTTATCACATTTCTTTTGAGTACTTAAAGAAACGTTACCTGCATAGTTGACTGAAGAAAGAATAGGATTATTTTCAAACTGAGAGGGAGAAGCAGAATCATGAACCATCTTCATCACTTGATTGTATATAGCAGAAACGATGACAGGATCAACTTGCTCATCTTCAACAATGGCTGAATTCATAGCAGCATTTATTCCACTCGTTGAATCTGGTTTGCTACCAAGTATTCCTTTATCACCATGAGCTTGAGCATTGTTAACATTTTTAGGAGGAACTTGTCTCGTCTTGACTGCTACTTCCTTATTCCACCACTCTGGATACCCAATCAACTTAAAACATTGCTCTTTTGTATGCCCCATCTTCTTACAATGGTCACAATAAAGCTCACTTTTCTGTCTCTTTGTATCTCTCTTATCATTCAGATAGTTAAACTTCGAAGTCTGCTTCATTACACTGAAGGCATTTGTTTCAGGTGGACTGGAATTCTTACCTGCAAGCTTATTCTGATGCTCAACCTGTTGTAAAAGATAGTATGATTTATGTACAGCGGGAAGAGGACCAGTACTCAAAATGTTTGTTGTAACTTGATTATAATAATTGTTTAAACCAGATAGAAGTTGCATAAGTTTATTTCGCTGATCATTCTCGACAACTTTTCTGAGAATTCCACAAGCACAATTTCGTAAAACACCACATGTGCATTCAGGAAACCCCTCAAGAAGCTGCAGTTGATCCCATAAACCTTTCAATTTCCCATAGTATTCAGCAATACTCAATTCATTCTGGTATGAGAAGTCAAAATCCGATGTAATTCGAACAATCTTGGTGCTGTGATTTGTCCAAATCTTTCTGCTAATTCTTTCCATAATTGAGAAGAAGAATCCACAAACATAAAACTCTCAGAAATCACTTTATCCATAGAATTCAAAATCCACGACATCACCATATAGTCGTTTCTGATCCACTTTTGATAATCCACTGATTCAATCGGAGGTCTTGGAAGAGTACCATCAACGAACTGCAATTTGTTTCTAGCGATCAGTGCCATCCGAACTGTTCGACACCAATTCAAATAATTCGATCCAGTTAAAACATGGTTTCCAAGTTGCATTCCTGGATGATCTGAATTGGATAGATAGTAGGGATCATTGAAATTAATTGGTTGATTTGTTTGAATTGGTACATCAGATTGAACTGATGCCGAACTATTTTCACGCATTTAAGAAGAAGAAAGAAGAAATTAAGAAAGAAGGAAGAAAAGAAAAAATCGAAGAAAGAATCTAGATCTAGATATGAAACCGTAGCTCCGATACCATGAAGACAAGCTTGCAGAAAAATGAAATGAAATTGATTTTCCCAAAGTTACAACACACACACACACACAGCCCGAGTACTTATACCAAACTGGGCCTTAAAAGTCCATAGCCCATTTACAAGTAAAACCGGAAAACAAAATGCAAAAGAAAAGTAAAATAACACACAAAACACTTATCTCCATCCAATACAAGCATTTAATCCTTCACAATTTTTCATTTATTGTACTTTTATATTATTTAAAAAACATTAGAATTTATATTGTGAGTGCAAATAAGCATACTATATATATCATTATAAACTTATTGATCTTTCATAATTGGAGTTTCGGCTAGATTTGAATCGGAATGTGAATCGAATCGTAAGGGTTAAGATTTGATCCAAAATGGGATTTTAAATCATAGGATTTTAAGTTTTTTGACAGCAATGGACAAAACTAAAACATGATACTCCCTGAACAATTTTTGAGTTTAGTGAAAAAACAATAAAAGATATAATGTTCAATAGTTGGTTTTCCAACTCAAAAGAATGGAACATTGGTGCAAAAATGGGAAATGTACCCTACTGTATACATCAATGCTTATACAGCAGGCTGTGAAAACATTTTGTAAAGTATAATTTACTTAAAAGTTGAAATACAAATTGATACTCTTTTATGATTATATTGTAGGCCATCTTTTTTTAAAAAGATTGCATGGTTGAATAATGAAATGTAGTAAAAAAAAATGAAACAAAATCATAAACTAAAGCACCAGCATATTGGAGACATTGATCAATTTTAAGGTTTTTAAGGGAAAAACTACTTTTAAACAATTGTATCATGTTAATGAGATCCGACATGAAAATAAAGAGGCATCATCAAGTACTGAAAAAATAACGACATCAAACCTAAATGATGCGTACAGCAAGAACTATAATAGTTGATCCAAAACATCTACACCTTCATGTTTGTGACGGCCCGCCCCGCACCAACCGACATTTACTCCAAAAGTGCGCTGTACACGTGTCCAGTTAGCACGGAACGGGTCGCCAGAAGGAAAAGAAAGAAGAGAATGGACTAATCAAGGAACCTGTAATATGTCTCACAGCGCATAGAACAAAATATAATAATAACATACTTGACATAAAACAGAAGAGACAGTGCATAAGCTAAAACCAGAACTGAGCATCATAGCAGCGGAAATCCAAAATATAGCTTATTACAACTTTTCAAACTGTCTCAAAACAAAAGCAAGATAAAGGAGGTACACTACTAATGCCCAAGTAGTGACCACCAACGACACAGGGAGAATATCTATATATCATACGTGGAAGCCTCCTGCTCGCCTCCGAATCAGCTACTCGCGCATCACCAGCTAACCATAACCTGTCTCTAGTCTGCTCGTGTGAGCACCCAGAGTAATAAGAGGAGACATAAAACTTTGGGTCAGACATAAAGCCTGGTATGAGCAATAAGCATCTAAACAAAATAATAACAGGTATAATCCAATCATACCTGAACCTGGACCTGCAACCAAAGAGTTAGCAATATATACTGTACAACACTCTAAGGTGCCCTTTCAAATGGTGTAAAGATAACGGGGGTGGGGGTGTGCATGTCATAGTGATGTCAAACAATCAAACATAACAATCATCCTCACATCCCTCACTCAGTGCGTAAAGCGTACGATATCCACTACTTTGGTCCTCTAATCCTTTGGGCCATGACGGAATCCAATCCCGTGTAACTATCACTACAAGCCCACTATCCATCTCTCAGTGGTGGACCAAAGTTATGAATACCGACAACCCCTTTGCACACGTCCCGCAGCAAAGCCCAACCATGAAGTGAACTCATTGGTTCCCATCTGGACCCTGAGCTCTAACTTCCATTTGGACTACCTTTGCATCTCGGGTTATTGGTCATCACCGGATCGGTCTTCATCTGCTTCACTCCGCTCCAGGTCGTATCGTGGTCACCAGCTCCCCTCGGATCGTGTCGCAACATCCCATACGGGTCGGTTCGCACCCCTGTAGTTCGAGTTGAATTCCTCCATTCCGATCGTGCTCACCTGTGCGGATCGGATCGTGGTCGCTTGCTCGGATCGGTTCGTGGCCTCTGGATCGTGGGAACCATTCGTGAGCGGATCGGGTCGTGGTCCATAGCTCGTGACGCTTCCCTGGGATCATGATGCTACTTCCCCTTCAGATCGTCGGGTTCGGATCGTGACACATAAGTCAGCTCGTGGTTAGAGGCACAACTCAAGGCATTTGTTCGTTCAAGCTCCACGGTTCGGATCGCGCCGCCTTCACCAGGTTGGATCGTGGCGCTTGAGCTAGAGAGGATCGTGGAGTGTGATATGCGATCGGGTCGGGTCGCGACTTCCTTCATGCGATCCGATCCGGTCCTGTACATTTTCCTGCAACTTCTTCCAGCGACTGTTTACGCCATTCGACGGCGTTTTTGACCAATCTAACTATTCTAATCAATCGCAAAGCAAACCATACAGTCATAGAAACATGTAGAAACATCCACAAACAGCAAAACAACAATATGATATGTCAAAACGGATCAAACATACCCAAAAACCCATATTTTCCCCTTAAGCATATTTAAGCAAATCTAACAATAGGATTAGCAAAACTTAACCAAATTAGCCAATTTTTCTAACAGAGGCTTAAAATAATATTTATGAATTTCTGCATATTTTCCCATATTTTTAACGTGCATAATTTCGCTAATTATCACTAATCGCCCCTTAATCCCCCAAAATCCGGGATTAACAAAATTAGTCGAAATTAACCCAAATTCATATCAGAGGCATAAAATGATGTTTTAGAATTTTAGGAATTTTTCTAGATTTTTCTGAGCCATAGTTTCGCTAATTTTCGCTAATTACCATAACTAGCCATAATTAGTGAAGAACAATGCAAATCACTCACCTTTGCCACAAAGTAAACTATAGATCTGAAATGATTCTCTGTTTGGGATGAATTCCAATGCTTAGCAGCAGCTCCTATCTTGATTTGATGCTAATCTGCCTTGATTTGATGTAGATTAGGCCAAAACTTGATTAGAAAGTGATTAGAAGGTGATTTGGGATGAAATTAGAAGGTGGAGGCCATGACTAGGGTTGAAGAAACTAAGTGGCGGCTGGAAAAATGATTCTAAAACCGAAATCCAAACCCTAGCAGCCCTTAAATACTCCCAAACCCGAAATTACCCAATGGGCCTAGCTGCTAATCACCCGGTTAAGCCCAATTAGCTGAAATTAACCCTTTAAACCTTAATTCAGCCATATCTCCCAAACGGTAAGTCCGTTTGGCTATTATGACCACTCTACGGAAAGAGAAACCATCATTCAAATCCAATGGAAGTGGGTTCAGATCAAAATTCCTTTCTAGTCAAAAGTTATGGCCAGAGCAGTACCAACTCGGTCATTTAAAAATCGACAAAAATCATGAACATGGGAAATGACCCCAATAGTCATCTCCCAAAGTTACATGACCGTACGACTTCATATGTGAAAGAAATAAATATACTACGATCTCATGATGCGTAGAATACGGGTCGTTACACTCTTCCCCCCCTAAGAAATTTCGCCCTCGAAATTCCCTAACCAAAACACAAAAAGGGTCCCGCATGCCTATCAACCATAAAACAACAATCAACATGCAAAGCAAGTCTATCCTAGCATGCGGTTTACTAACAAGGGAAGAAACTATCACTACCAAAACCTTACTAGGCAAAGAGTTCTGGATACTTCTTCCTTATATCTTCCTTTGTTTCCTAAGTACATTCTTTTTCATTCTTACCCCACTGGACTTTGACTAGTTTCACCACCTTCCTTCGAAGCTGCTTCGTATCTATCTCAACGATACGCATAGACTTGCGGTTCTCAACCGCCTCGGGTTCAACTTCGCTATCATCCAACTAATCTGGTGAAATAGCCACATTAGGGTCTTGCACAACTTCCTTAACTGGGAAACATGAAATACGTTGTGAACTCCCGCCATCTTGCCAGGTAGCCCTACCTCATATGCCAAATTCCCAACTTGCTCGAGGACTGGGAATGGGCCAACAAATCTTGGTGCTAACTTACCTCTCCAACCAATCCGAATCACATTCTCTATGGAGAGATCTCGACGAACACCAAGTCGTTAACGAAGAATTCCAAATCTCTTCGTCTCTTATCGAGATAAGCCTTCTGCCTATCTTTATCCCTTCCCAGTAGTAGATCTGCTCTATGTCTCAATACATCTTGTTACCACTGGGATGTATAGTCAATTTCGAGTGATGATATGCTCCAAGCACTTCACCTCTCAGTCCATCTACGTTGGGTACAACTAGTCCCTTATTCTTTCGAAGCCACCCTTCTCGATCAAATCCTTATTTGATCATTCTCTTTCCATCGATACCCATCTCTACCCTAGAGATGGTTTCCAATAGATTAGGATCGTCCTTCTAACTGGAACCAATCCACTCAATCAAAATCGATCTAATCGTCAAGCTTACTAGCGTTTCTGAATCCAATTCAGTCTTGGGTCTGAAATCATATCCTGTGACATACTCTAGTTGCTTCCATCCTAGAAACAAAACCCCTAAACTGGCATGTCTCCTACTCAATGCAACTAGTACTGCACCCAAATCCTTTACTATGATCACTCTGCCCCATGGAGTCATAGAGACTCCACTGCACTGATCCATAGTCACTAGTCCTTTGCTATGTCCACTTTTCCCCTCGAGTCACAATGACTCTACTGCACTGGCTCATAGTCCTACTACAATCACTTTGTTCCCCATCGCTGGAACCCTGCAGGTGATAGTCTACTCAAGAGAAGAAAGATAGGAACAAACATAGCAACCATAACATCCATCAAACAAATCCTATCTATCACCTGCTAAAGTCATAAACACATCGACACCTACATGATTGGTCTAACCAATCCCAATATGTCGATTCCAGTCTGTCTGGTCCAACCAACATCAATAACTAATGGAAGCCCAGCCTCCATACACCGATGCCTACTTGACTGGTCCAACCAATCCCAGGCCAATGGAAGCCCCGCCTCCCTTCGGTCTACCGTACGTCCAACGTACGTTTATCCTCCAAGGATAATTAAACTAATGGAAGACCAGCCTCCAATCGGACTACCGTACGTCCAACGTACGTTTATCCTCTAAGGATAACTAGATCACGTCCAACGGATCCAAGGTAACGGGCGTCCCCAGATACCCCTGCTTTTAGTCCTCCTAAAATACTTGAGTCCAACCCAAGTCTATCCATTATCTTGCTGCCCTCCCGAGTCCAACTCGAGCTGAATCCAATTCCTTGCAGCCTTCTCGAGTCTAACTCGAGTCAATCTCCCAGAGATAAACTAGACTCATCCAATGAATCTCGTACTGCACGTCCAACGTACATTCACCTTCCAAAGGTAAACTAGACCCACCTAGTGAATCTAGGTACTCTACCTACGAGTCCAAGTCCAACGTGAAACTCTCCTATGTTCGCTGAATCTCCAAGGTCAACGAGCTTCCCACAATGTTCCAAACATACTTCAAATCTAATGTGAAGTATTTCCATATTCGTTATATCACCATGACTAACGAACTCGCCCCATTTTTCTTTTACGAGTTCAAGTCTAACTTGAATCGTCCTAATCTTCGTTGTACCTTCCATGATCAACGAACACATCCTATTCTTTCAAAAAGAACATCAACATAGGGTCCTAACCAATCCATTACTCTGCATCCTTCCCGAGTCCCACTCGAGCAAGCTCATAACCCTATCGAGTCTAACTCTAGGCAGTCTATACCGTTGAACAGTCTTATCATGTTCCGTCTGCCCATGACTCCTCGAGTGAACAAAGATATCATCCAATGAAAAATCACAACAACTATTTACCCCTCACGCGAACCATCCTAGTCGAAATCGACATTCCCAAGCACAAGCCCCAAAGGCCTAAACCAATATCAGACAAGCACCCAAGGAACATCTCCTCCGAGTTCGGACAACCCACGTGAGGTGATACTAGCAAAACAATCTAGCACTGGAGTACTCATTTGCCTCCCAGAGACAACTAGAACTTATTACAACGATAACCTCTTAGCTTCTTTAACTCCAGTTACCCTTGCCATCACTAGGTAGGTACCTAATACCACCCTATTCCTTTGGAGTAGATCGACTCCCCAAAATAATGCTAAACCCAGTAAAGCCCAAAACAAAGCAATCACAAGGAAACATACATCCATGACTCGATAAGACCACATTAACAAATCATGCCAAAACTAGTCGAACCACCAATCGGGTTCGTCACTACTAAAGGTCTATCGACTAACTCAGGTTTGTCAAACAAAACCCGATCAAAACATCTTAAATAGAAAGCATACCTCGAATAACGACACCTTTTTCCTTCTGCGCCGCAGTTGGGGCATTTGACGAAGAAGGAACAGCGTTGATAGCATACGCTTTCACAATCTGCTTCTCCCTAGGAGGTTGTGGGCAATCATCCTTGTGATGTCCCGCCTGGCCGCAGTTAAAGCACTTCCTTTCCCCAGGCTTTTCTCGACAGTCTCTGGCGTAATGGCCCTTCTTGCCACAACTAAAGCATTCGCCATCTTTCTTATTCTTCTTATTCTGACCATCCATAGTCGGGTTCTGCTTCCTCTTGTTCTGAGAATTCTTCTTGCCTTCACTGCCTACTTGCGGCTTTGGCTCCTCTGCAGATGCCGTAGCAACTTCGGCCTTCGACTTAGGGAAAAGGCTCTCTGACCTTAATGCCTTTCCTACAATAGACTCGAACGTCTCATCAATATGGTTTATAAGTCTTTCCCCCAAGTACCCATCCAAGCCGGTTATGAACTTCTCGTTCTTCTTTTCGACTGTATCGATAAGGGACCATCCATATTTCGATAAAGTGTCGAATTCAGCGATATACTCCGAGACTGCTCTACCATTCTGCTTAAGCTCCAAGAACTTCCTGAACAGTTCCGATTTATGAGCAGCTGGAATAAACTTATCACAAAAGCGAGTCTTAAACTGATTCCAAGTAACTTGATCTTCTGGAGTAGCTGTTCTAATGGCATTCCACCAATTCATCGCTCGCCCTTGCAGCTGACGAGACGCTAGCCTTCTCTTCATCGCATCCTCAAGACCCAAGTCGTCGAAGATACGATCACAGCTATCCAACCAATCCTGAACATCTGTGGCCGACTCCGTTCCATGGAACGGCTTCCCACCAAGGTTAGTGTAATCCTTGCACAACTTGGCGAAATCGACCCTAGGCGCCTGCACTACTGGACCACCACCATTTCCGGGATTGGGAACTACTCCCTGAACATCTCTAAGCATGTCTCTCATGAAGTTAGTGAACATTGTCCTCATGTCAGGAGCATTCCCATGGTTGGTCCCTCTACCAGCACCTCTAGGATATCGGCTCATCGTTAATCTGTAAAAGGGGAAACAATTAACGACCCCATAGTGGTGCTAGTGCAGTACAACTTCATTCTCATACTACCAATAGTATATATATATAGCTTTTGAAAACCAAAGTAATCACAAATACGCGCTCTCATATACGTACTAACTGTCCCTAGTGTCTTTCCCTAGGTTAACTACGCAACCTAGAGCTCTGATACCAAGTGTGACGGCCCGCCCCGCACCAACCGACATTTACTCCAAAAGTGCGCTGTACACGTGTCCAGTTAGCACGGAACGGGTCGCCAGAAGGAAAAGAAAGAAGAGAATGGACTAATCAAGGAACCTGTAATATGTCTCACAGTGCATAGAACAAAATATAATAATAACATACTTGACATAAAACAGAAGAGACAGTGCATAAGCTAAAACCAGAACTGAGCATCATAGCAGCGGAAATCCAAAATATAGCTTATTACAACTTTTCAAACTGTCTCAAAACAAAAGCAAGATAAAGGAGGTACACTACTAATGCCCAAGTAGTGACCACCAACGACACAGGGAGAATATCTATATATCATACGTGGAAGCCTCCTGCTCGCCTCCGAATCAGCTACTCGCGCATCACCAGCTAACCATAACCTGTCTCTAGTCTGCTCGTGTGAGCACCCAGAGTAATAAGAGGAGACATAAAACTCTGGGTCAGACATAAAGCCTGGTATGAGCGATAAGCATCTAAACAAAATAATAACAGGTATAATCCAATCATACCTGAACCTGGACCTGCAACCAAAGAGTTAGCAATATATACTGTACAACACTCTAAGGTGCCCTTTCAAATGGTGTAAAGATAACGGGGGTGGGGGTGTGCATGTCATAGTGATGTCAAACAATCAAACATAACAATCATCCTCACATCCCTCACTCAGTGCGTAAAGCGTACGATATCCACTACTTTGGTCCTCTAATCCTTTGGGCCATGACGGAATCCAATCCCATGTAACTATCACTACAAGCCCACTATCCATCTCTCAGTGGTGGACCAAAGTTATGAATACCGACAACCCCTTTGCACACGTCCCGCAGCAAAGCCCAACCATGAAGTGAACTCATTGGTTCCCATCTGGACCCTGAGCTCTAACTTCCATTTGGACTACCTTTGCATCTCGGGTTATTGGTCATCACCGGATCGGTCTTCATCTGCTTCACTCCGCTCCAGGTCGTATCGTGGTCACCAGCTCCCCTCGGATCATGTCGCAACATCCCATACGGGTCGGTTCGCACCCCTGTAGTTCGAGTTGAATTCCTCCATTCAGATCGTGCTCACCTATGCGGATCGGATCGTGGTCGCTTGCTCGGATCGGTTCGTGGCCTCTGGATCGTGGGAACCATTCGTGAGCGGATCGGGTCGTGGTCCATAGCTCGTGACGCTTCCCTGGGATCATGATGCTCCTTCCCCTTCAGATCGCCTGGTTCGGATCGTGACACATAAGTCAGCTCGTGGTTAGAGGCACAACTCAAGGCATCAGTTCGTTCAAGCTCCACGGTTCGGATCGCGCCGCCTTCACCAGGTTGGATCGTGGCGCTTGAACTAGAGCGGATCGTGGAGTGTGATATGCGATCGGGTCGGGTCACGACTTCCTTCATGCGATACGATCCGGTCCTGTACATTTTCCTGCAACTTCTTCCAACGACTGTTTACGCCATTCGACGGCGTTTTTGACCAATCTTACTATTCTAATCAATCGCAAAGTAAACCATACAGTCATAGAAACATGTAGAAACATCCACAAACAGCAAAACAACAATATGATATGTCAAAACGGATCAAACATACCCAAAAACCCATATTTTCCCCTTAAGCATATTTAAGCAAATCTAACAATAGGATTAGCAAAACTTAACCAAATTAGCCATTTTTTCTAACAGAGGCTTAAAATAATATTTATGAATTTCTGCATATTTTTCCAGATTTTTAACGTGCATAATTTCGCTAATTATCACTAATCACCCCTTAATCCCCCAAAATCCGGGATTAACAAAATTAGTCGAAATTAACCCAAATTCATATCAGAGGCATAAAATGATGTTTTAGAATTTTAGGAATTTTTCTAGATTTTTCTGAGCCATAGTTTCGCTAATTTTCGCTAATTACCATAACTAGCCATAATTAGTGAAGAACAATGCAAATCACTCACCTTTGCCACAAAGTAAACTATAGATCTGAAATGATTCTCTGTTTGGGATGAATTCCAATGCTTAGCTGCAGCTCCTATCTTGATTTGATGCTAATCCGCCTTGATTTGATGTAGATTAGGCCAAAACTTGATTAGAAAGTGATTAGAAGGTGATTTGGGATGAAATTAGAAGGTAGAGGCCATGACTAGGGTTGAAGAAACTAAGTGGCGGCTGGAAAAATGATTCTAAAACCGAAATCCAAACCCTAGCAGCCCTTAAATACTCCCAAACCCGAAATTACCCAATGGGCCTAGCTGCTAATCACCCGGTTAAGCCCAATTAGCTGAAATTAACCCTTTAAACCTTAATTCAGCCATATCTCCCAAACGGTAAGTCCGTTTGGCTATTATGACCACTCTACGGAAAGAGAAACCATCATTCGAATCCAATGGAAGTGGTTTCAGGTCAAAATTCCTTTTCAGTCAAAAGTTATTGCCAGAGCAGTACCAACTAGGGGTAAAACGGTCATTTAAAAATCGACAAAAATCATGAACATGGGAAATGACCCCAATAGTTATCTCCCAGAGTTACATGACCGTACGACTTCATATGTGAAAGAAATAAATATTCTACGATCCCATGATGCGTAGAATACGGGTCGTTACAATGTTCCCCACTGCTACACCTGTATATGTATGCAGACCAATAGAAGCATAAGGTTATCAACGATGTAGTAATACCCTAAAAATAAAAATTTAGGATCTCATAAAAGTGAGGGAAAGAAAAGGAAGACCATTAGGCTTATAACTGCCATCCTCTTCACCTGAATACCTTACACTCAACATGATCTTTTATTCAATGTAAAACTATAGACATTTTTATAAGTAAAATTTTAACTTCACATTATCACAAACACAAGAGTAGCTATTGCAGATAAGAACATTGATTGTTGATAAGAACATAATATGTAAAACTTTGTGTGCAAAATATTGTCATAGTTGAATTTGCGGAAGGAAAATAAATTGGTCTATTTTAAAAAAGAAGAATGAAAATGCTATATTTTACACATTGTACTCTATTATACAGTAAAATCCACTAATACTTCAAAAACGCATATGCACGCGCACACAAACACATATGTCCATGTGTGTATGTCAACTCATCGATTAGATTTTAGATAGAGCCAATACCTAAATGCACTAATAATGCAAGATACCGATTTGTGACCCACGACATGAGATATCATTGATTGATCTACAATGGACATAATTGTTATTGTGCACATCTTAGTACAACTTGAAGTATTCTAACCTACAGCTTTAACAAACACATCTTTAGGCTGTACTATACTACACAAAAGTAAAGAAATATGTGAAGAACCTACGATATTACAAATCCAAAGATAAGATTTATATCCTCCTATCCAATAAACAAAAGCTTGAATTCGGAAACATGTGCTCTGTCAAATATTTATGTTTTGTGTGTGCAAGCAAAATGAATATAAGAGTTATAGAATGCTGTGAAACTGTCAATATTTTTTGCTATGCAAATCCATAGTCATATCCTTAGGAAAAATGCAGAAAATCAAATTTAGCAAGATTAGAATTGGAAATCAAAGTTTGATTGTGACAATCTTGCCAAATAAACATAAATATCTTTTTTAAAAACAATATGTGCTAATTGTTTTAATGCATTTATTATAGCAAAAATACTTTAGTACATGGAGGAAGAAAACCAATGTGTAGATCTACAGTTTAAGCTATTCTGATCTACAACTAATAAAAACATTGTCAAACTTAAAGTACATATACAATTGAGTGTATTTTACAAAGACACTGCTAATTTATAGAAACAAAATGTAAATACGATAATCTATTATAAATCAAAAAGGGAAAATAAGGATAATGAAAAGGAAAAAGTATATGTTTTAATGTAAGTACCAGCAAGAATAGACACATTAAAAAGCTTTCCGAACCTTGAATTTTTATTATTTAGTACATCACTTTGTCACAGTTGCCTGGCTTATTGGGGTTCATAGTGACTAATTAGGTTGGATTTTATACATCCAAGATGAAAAGAAAAACCTGAAACCTATACCAAAGATTAAGCAGACACATCATGAAGAGCTAGCATGCTCTTTGTGAACACCTCAAAACATAATATAAACCCGAAAAGGCAAAGCTGAATTATAAAAACAAACAAAGTTGCAGTTAACAATTTTGGACTATAGCAAAACAAAGGGAAAAAAATTAAATACCATAAGTCAATACAAAGAATTTGAAAATGCCTTACTTTTCAAATTTCGTTTTTTCTACAGCCATGGATAACAGAAATTGAAATAACCATATATTCCAATGAAGTTGGAGAAAAGAATAATTGGAGATAATATTATATATGCATATTTCATAATTGTAGTATATTCTACCATAATATGCCTATGATGAAACTTGATTAAAGTTATTTCAGTCATTAGAGGAATAATGTAATCACACTAAAAATCGGTATTAAAATTCTAAAAATATAAAAGCACATTTTTATAATCCAGTCAGAAGATATGATATACACAAATGCAAGTCATTACTACAGGAAAATTTTTGGCAAAGCCAACAAATAAAATTCAAAAGAGCACCTTCATATATGGAAAAGTGGTTATCCCAAAATCTCAAAACAGCATCTGCATAAATAAGAATAAGAAGGATCTATCAACTTCAGTGTGGATGCAATTACCCAAATCCATATTGAGTATAATAGTGGTCATAGATATGGTCCTCCTTATTTTCTAATATTTATTGCCAATAAAAGAATTATTATAACGCACCATGGCTGAAACATATTGAGCTAAAGTAGAACTGATCTCAAATCACCAATTGTCATTTGAAATTGCATCATGGAAGTAGAAAACAAACCAAATTTTTTTTTTCTGTTTATTTTTTATATTTAAGTCCAGTAAGTGATATTGCCATATCGAAATTACTGGTGAAAAAATCAATTCAGTGGACTAAGATCATCAAACAGAATATTACTATATAGAGAACATTAATTTTGATCCAACACATTTCTCATTACGTGGACCTTCTCAGTAGAATAAAAGCACTTTAGCAACTCATTAGACAAAAATAACTGGCAGGAAAGAAAATAAACGGAGCAAGTGGAAATATGACAGAGAAATTACCTACACGCGATGACCTTTCGACGCCTTTGGGTAAATCAATGGCAATTTGGAAAGCAATGGTAGCCCTAAGCCAAAGTTGATAGGGTGGAGAAAAATGATAGCACACCAGTGGAGCGAGGTTTCGTTGGGAGCAAATCCGATCGATTTAGGGCTAGGTTGCAGACGGCGAGCAGATGGGAGAGCTGAAGACATAGGTTGTTCAATCAAAAGAGGGATTGTCTAACTCTGCTTTTATATAAGGAGACGGTTGAGCTCTATCTACTGAGGAGGCCTGTGAGAGCTTCAATGCAAACTCAGTAATTATAATATAGTATAGATTACATACATATTATTATAGCAGTAGCAATTACAAATCAGGAGCTCGAAACCCCCAAACTTTTTCGAGCCCCTTAATAATGGCGACCTCGAGCCCCTATTTCTTGTCCTTGCAACTATCTTTATCCATCAACATTTCCTCCTCTCAAATCAAATCCCACCTGCACCTCCTCCATTATCTCTTCCATCTCTTCTTGTACCTCCTTCCCCTGATCCATCGCTTGCCTCACTACTCAACTCAATATCTTCTCCATCCACTCCTTATCCCTCTGTAATCAATACTAAGAAAACGTGGTCTACGCTTTTTGAAGCTAAACCTAAGAATGCAGGCATGTTTTCCTCCCCTTCATTTCAATTAAATTCTCTGGAAAAGCACTGTTACCAACCAAAGAAATCCTCTCAGCAGCTAAGGAGGAATGACAAGACTATTTGGTTGGTTTTTTCCTCGATCGATTGTTGTTATACACAACCGTTATCACACATCTAAAATGCTTTTGGAAGCCAAGTAGAAGTAATAAAATGAAGTCTACTGGAATATATCCTTTTTTCTGCTTTCTAATTTAGAAGATAGGGATAGAATATTGCGAGCAAATCCAGTTATTATCAAGAACAAGATCTTCTTAGTTAAACCATGAGACATTAGTGTAGGTAGCAGTTGTGTTAAAAGTGTCCCTGTTTGGATTAGAATTTCAAACATACCTATCGATGTTCGGTCAAAAAAAAGAATCTATTGGTTAGCATCTAGATCGGCAAATTTCTTTGCATGTACATTTTAACAAAGAAATTCGAAAAGTTAGAATATGCGAAATGCATGGTTGAGGTCACCCCCGACGCAACATTACCCACTGAGTTCCCTATTAAATTAATTGAAGGAGCTAAGAAAATTGTTTCAATGGGGGTATTTATGGAAACCAAAAATATGTGTTAAACTCAAGAGCTTTGGATATGTTAGTGTTGATTGTGTTATGCCCGGAGAAAACAGTACTGTTGGTTCACTGACATGTCTTGATAAGGGTGAAACTATTGTAACCAAATTTAAACCAAACTGTGATATGCTTGTTACTTTTGTTTCTAAAGTTGACAAAATAGATTAAAGACCTACTGCTAAGAAGAAAGCCATTTGGAGGAGAGTCATAAGCAGAAAATGAAAATTGTTATTCCTCAAAGTAATGGTAAAGCTAGGAAATCCCTTGTTGTAGTAAATGAAAGGTCGGTGAAACAAGAAAATGTTGATGGTAAAACTTGTTGTTTCTTTGGCAACAGTTTCAGTGCCCTTTCTTAATGTGTTGAAGAGGATAAAATGGATGATGATGAGATTGCTTATGAAGAGGGTGAAATTGGCATTTTAGATGATCTACTCACAAAAGCATTCACTTGGCCTAACAGTGCTGGTAAGAAACAAGCATTGCTTGTTTATCATAATGGTACAAATGTAATTAAATGTGTTAAACCTGATGTGCAGCATGCAGTCTTGAATGGTGTTAACACTGATGATCACAGTGTTGCTTTGCCAAAGGCGTTATGTGTTAAGTCACTACAACTTCAAATGAATTCTGCTATTAGCAATTCTTCGCTGCCTTGCTCACTTCAACTCAAACTAGGTTTCTTAAATAAACAGCCTTCTCCTATGAGATCTTGCAAAAACACAGAGAAATCCTTATCTTTAAGCAAGTCACATAACAGTGAAATGAACCAGGATTCTGATAGTGAAAAAAGAATGATTCCAACTCGAACAAGAAAAACCCGAAAACCACACAAGCACTTCTGTATGCTCATTTGATCCCTTCTATTGTGTACACGGCACTACCTCCAATGCCACCCACTATAAGTGAATCCCTTTCTAACTCCCCCTTTTTTGTTTCTCTCCCGGGGTACATCACGAAAAGCAAGAAGAGTGTTTTGATGAAAGGGAATCTTTTTGACAACGACTAATGTTAACAATATTTTTTGTCAACACTGGAGATAGGTCTAAGGAAATGGACCTAAAGGAAAAATAGGATTATTCAGTTCCTACAAGCTTGAGTTTGTTCACCGTTTCCTAGATCTCAAGGTCTTAAGTCTGAAGATTAGTTACTCTTCCCTCAAGGGGTGAGTATCGCGCTTCTGAAACTTGAGGACCAACAGTTACCTTGGGATAGGGGTTTCCTAAGCATAATGTAACACCCCACTCCCGCTATGATCACTCACTAAGGGAATGCCATAGCATCGGTGGAGTATTTTAGTGAATATAGAACAGAAAAATTACAACAAGACAGATATAAATAGTACTTGAAATTTAAAACATCATCTCATAACAGCGGAAGTAAAACATGTCTGGTTACATCATAAAACCACAATAAAAGTCAAGTACAATATCCATCAAAATAAAGAAGTACATAATCCCACTCTCATACAATAGCCATGACAAAAGAAAAGATAACTGGGTAACTGGAGCTTTACATCTATCCAAGCTCCTAAAGACTGGAACAGCAATCCGATCAAGCTCCACTACTGCTAGGATCCACCGTAGGACCTGAGGGTTGGGAAAAAAGATAAAAACAACGGGGTCAGACATAAGTCTGAGCGAGTCCTATAACTTTAACAATACAATCGTTAAAGTAACCAGAGAAGACATAAACTGATATACAGTAACTAATGGGGATGAATGGCTACACTAAGCAGTCAACTAAACTAAGATAAAAGATAAAGACGCATCTACCCTTCCAAAAGGAAATTACTAAACTGCACCACACCAGTCATTCCTAACTTAAAGGTTGATCCCACCCATGGACTTATAAAATTAACTTAATAGTTCTCGCGTACCCCTAGGTGACTAAGTAGACGCCACGGGGCCCTACAATCCACTAGGTGTACACACTACTCCCCATTCGATCGGCTCCCTAACGTAGATACCCGTGCTGGCCCTACCGTGGGGTGTACCATTCCCCAACGTGGCAACCTGATAAAACTAACGGTGCACGACTTATATCTACACGATGCAACAACGTCTTATTTACCAGCCCGGGTCCACACACGCATATGAAACCCGTTGGTCATGCGTTGCCACCGCTAACCCATTTTGGCCTCTTATAGTCAAGCCCAGTATGCGTGTCCCGTCCTCGACATGGGTCGAGCCCACTAAGATACGTATGGGTTACTGGTTGAATTGGGCCCCCAGCACAAGCCATCCCCCTAAGCTTGGCCCACACACTAGTGTTTCCCACTTAACCCTTTAATCATGTTTAATTACATGTTTCATCTTGGTTAAGTATTTTATCATATTTTCTATTGGCAACCACTAGCAATTTCCACATACCACCCAAGGTACCCACTTAACCCCCATGCCCCACTACATGATTATCTGGTTAAGTGTTTCTTAATTGATTAACACCGTAACCGTGTAAAGGACCCCTCACATTGGACCGTCATTTGTAGATGCCTGGTTAAGCCGGTAGGTTCCAGGCAGTCTTACACTACAAACGGGTCCAACTTCGTGTCATTTACCCTTGTTACGTTTTTAATTTATGATTAAGACCCCTCACATTGGACCGTCATTTGTAGATGCCTGGTTAAGCCGGTAAACTCCGGGCAGTCTTACACTACAAACGGGTCCAACCTCGTGTCTTAATCGATTAATTACTCCTAATTAATCACCCCCATAATTTGTGTTAATTATCATGTTTATTTTAGGAATATGGGTACACCTAACTTAATAGGCAAATTCCCAACTCCAAAGTGTGGGTACACCTAACTTAATAGGCAAATTCCCAACACATAGTATGGGTACACCTAACTTAATAGGCAAATTCCCATACTATGTTCATTTATTTTATGTTATGCATAATTATATTAATTTCACACAATCTTATTAACATATGCATTTAATTAACCCCATCGTTCCCACGTAATTTCGTTCTCATGACATAACACATATAAAAGGTGTCAACTTGCATATGTATGAACATGTTTCAAAGGTGCCATCTTGCATATTAACAAACACATAACTTGCATATGAACTTGCATAACATGTCACATAACTTGCATATAATCTTGTATAACATGTCACATAACTTGCATATAACCTTGTATAACATGTCACATAACTTGTATATTAACTTGCATAACATGTTACATAAACTTACATATTAACAAATACGACTTGCATATAATATGTCACATAACTTGCATATGAACTTGCATAACATGTTACATACTTGCATATGAACTCATAAACTTGCATATGAAGAAACATACAACTTGCATAATTATCATACATGTAACTTGCATATTATCATACATGTAACTTGCATATTAACATATGATCACAAAGCACAAAACTTGCATTATGCATGTCATAAAAAGAGACAAACTTGCATGTCATAATGTATGCATAAAACCAAACACTTAGCATGCATAAAATCAAATACTTAGCATGCATAAAATCAAATACTTAGCATGCATAAAATCTAATACTTAGCATGCATAAAATCAAATACTTAGCATGCATGAAACCCATCACTTAACTTGCATAAACCCACATACTTAGCTTGCATAAACATAGGGTTAACATTAAACATAGATTAGCAACCTAACATCATATCATATGACTTAAAACCCACAAATCCGCATACAAAACCGCATGATCTCATCATATCTCATCTACTTAATTTAGCAATTGGTTATTAAAGTGATAGAAACTCACTACTAGCCAATTTGCACTCCAAATGAAGAAGATTAAGATGCTTAGAATGGATTAGAGGTTGATTAGAGAGTGATTAGGTTGCAACCCTCTTCATAAATTAGTGGAGGCTCCTTCTAAGATTTAATTTGGCGGCATGTAGCCCTCAATTCTATTTTTAGTATGGATTAGGGTAGGTTTAGGGTGTATTTATAGATTAGGTGAGTGTTTTAGGCCCTTAGATTAACCCTAAATTAGATTAGGACCCTTAGATTTCGGAACTTTCCAGAAACCAGCCCTAAGACCAAGCCCAAACCCCAAACTGGTGCACCCAACCACAGAACTCTCTAGAAACTGTGCAGGTTTTCTGTCCCGACATGGGCGCACTTCCCATGTGCGCCAGTGTATTTTTGTACTGGCGCACTTCACAAGTGCGCCAGTGCATTTCTGGCCTGTTTCGGGTTTTTCTGCCTAACTTCGTTCGTCCATATCTCTTTCATACGGTACCCGTTTTACGCAAACTCGGACTCTATTTCGCGTATTTTTCCGAGACGAACGCAATGATGCAACCCGTTTCCCCTTATTCTCATATCTGAGATTAATTATACTTTAATTACTAACCCTTAGTGTTAATTGAAATTCGGGGTGTTACATTCTCCCCTACTTAAAGGATTTCGTCCTCGAAATCTCTAAGTCAAGAAGAACGTATCCTACCAACCAAGCAACCATCTACTAAACCATCAACCACAAGCAACCATTATCCTTAGAAACTTCTAATGATGTATGAACATATGCAGAAAGTGTGTGTATATGTCCGTATACTAATGCAAAATCAGGCGGTCTACTGATTTAGTCGACCTCCTTAATGCAAACCATGATAGTGCCATGCATCCAATATGTATGCGAAACCCTATTGACACATACAATTTCTATATGCGTGCACAACCATACACAAAAATGCATCATCCACATGATAACACAGCCATGATACATCCATCAATCTAACTACCACATCCATTTATGCGATATGCAACATGAAGTGACTGAGCCGATCTAGTGCCTAATGTGTGTGTATATGCATCCACGAGCAACCACTAGCAAACAATTGCATCCACATGCATCCATCAACCATAACATGTTTCAAACACATGTTTCAACCATAGGCTTTACCCTATCTAAAGGTCATAGGTACTAGCGAGAGGATATACTAAAGATAAGATAAGTACTAGACAAGCGTTAAAGGAGAAGTTAAAAGACATACTCTCAAAAAGAAATGGATACAAAGAACGCATCTTCGCTTCCGTCTCCCAAGTAGCATTGCTTTCGTCATCTCCCCATTGCACTTTAACTAGCTGAACTTCTCTGTTCCTCAACTTCCTAGTTTCTGACCCAAGGATGCGAGTAGGAGCTCGTCGAATCGTCGCATCACGCTCTACCTATACATCTCTAAGCAAGCTCGGCTCTACCACCTCTGCGGTCTCATGTAAGCACTTCCTCAAATGTGATACATGGAATACATCATGAACACCACTAAGTCTGTCGGGCAACTCCACCCTATATGCCATCCGTCCAATCCTTTCCTTAATAGGAAATGGCCCAACAAACCTCGGTGCTAACTTCCCAACGGACCCAAAGCGAACAACATTTCTCAACGGAGATACTTTGACAAAAACCATGTCCCCAACCTCAAACTCAAGATCCGTCCTTCTCCGATCCGCATAAGATTTCTGTCTATCTTGCGCTGCCTTCATCCTTCTTCGAATCAAATCAATCTTCTCTGAAGTCTCTCTAACCATATCTGGCCCAAGCAAGATCTTATCCGTAGATTCCCACCAACATGTAGGAGATCGACAAGGCCTTCCATAAAGAGCTTCGAAAGGTGCCATGCCAATACTAGACTGAAAGCTGTTATTGTATGCGAACTCCACCAAAGGAAGATGTTCTTCCCATGTACCTCCAAAATCCAAGATACAAAGCCTCAAAAGATCTTCTAAGATACGGTTCACCCTCTCGGTCTGACCGTCCGTCTGAGGATGATATGCGGTGCTCAAACACAACCGAGTCCCTACCGCCTCTTGCAAACTTCTCCAAAACTCACTAGGGAAGATAGGATCTCGATCACTCACAATGCTGGATGGTACGCCATGCAATCTAACAATCTCTCTAACATAGACTGAAGCAAGCCATGGAGCGGTCCTCTTACTCTTCACGGGTATAAAATGTGCACTCTTGGTAAGTCTGTCTACCACAACCCAAATTCCCGTATTGCCCTTCCTCGATCTCAGTAACCCATCGATGAAATCCATCGAGACACTATCCCACTTCCATTGCGGAAATTCCAATGGGTGTAGCAACCCACCAGGTTTCCTTTGCTCCACTTTAACTTGTTGGCACACTAAGCATCTAGCCACATACTCGGCCACATCTTTCTTTATACCGGCCCAGAAGAAAACTCTCTTCATGTCTTGGTACATTTTGTCTCCACCGGGATGAATAGTCATTCTTGAACGATGTGCATCATCCAAAATAGCCTTCTTCAAACCCTCATCTTGCGGTACACAAAGTCTACCGTCTCTATGCAACCATCCCCTACCATCTATGGTGTATCTACCCAAATGGCCGGACGACTCCCCCCTTATAAGCTTCTCTACCAACTCAACCAACTGTGGGTCGTCTCGCTGAGCCTCGCCAATCCGTCCCAAAAGAGTAGGTCTAACCTCCAAGGATGCTAACAAACCAGGTACAAAGTCAACAGAAGGTCTGAAGTCGAACAAAGAAAGAAACTCCAAGCTTCGCCATTCCACGAACAATGGACTCAAAGATAACCTTTTTCTACTCAAGGCGTCCGCCACTACGTTACCCTTGCCAGGGGTATACGCTATCTCGAAATCATAGGATGCTAAGAACTCCATCCACCTTTGCTGTCTTAAGTTTAAATCCTTCTAAGAGAATAAGTACTTCAGTGATTTATGGTCAGTGAACAACTCGAATCTCTCACCAAGAAGATAATGGCGCCAAGACTTAAGTGCGAAAACAATCGCGGCCAACTCTAGATCATGGGTAGGGTAATTCTTCTCATGCACTCTCAATTGCCTCCCTCCATAGGCTATTACCCTTCCCTCCTGCATCAAGACTGTGCCTAATCCTGTCCCACAAGCATCGGTATAAACAACAAACGGCTTACTCCCATCTGGAAGCACTAAAACTGGAGCGGTGGTCAAAGCTCTCTTTAATCGTCGGAAAGCATCATCACAATCTACGTCCCATGAGAAAACCAGATTCTTTTTCGTCAAGCGGGTTAATGGGGCTGATATCCTCGCGAAGTCTTTGATGAACTTCTTATAATATCCTGCCAACCCCAAGAAACTTCTTACTTCGGTAGCATTTCTAGGAACTTTCCAATCCTGGATAGATACTATCTTTGCAGGATCCACAACTATCCCTTCCTTAGAGACCACATGCCCTAAGAATCGCACTTCTCTTCTCCAAAAATGACATTTAGAGAATTTAGCTTTAAGACTATGTGCTCGAAGAGTCTCCAACACTTCTCTGAGATGTAAGGCATGCTCTTCTTCACTCTTGGAAAAGACCAAGATGTCATCCACAAAGACTACTACAAACTTATTCAGATACTCTCTGAACACTCTACTCATCAGATCAACAAAGTATGCCGGGGCGTTTGTCAACCCAAATGGCATCACAAGCCACTCATAAAAACTATCCGGAGTCCGGAAAGCAGTCTTCTCTAAACTGTCCTCCGCCACTCTCAACTGATGAAACCCTGTAGCTAAGTCCATCTGCGAAAACACTGAGGCGCCAACCAACTGATCAAAGAGATCATCTATCCTCGGTAATGGGTGTCTATTCTTCTTCGTGAGCTTATTAAGTTCTCTATAATCCACACAAAGTCTGAGGGACCCATCCGCCTTCGTGGCAAACACTACTGGAGCTCCCCACTCCGACATACTTCGCCTTATGAACCCCTTCTCAAGCAACTCCCCTACTTGCTTATGAAGTTCTCTTCTCTCACGATGAGCCATGTGGCGCACTGGCAAAGACACTGGTTTCGCATTATCCACCAAATAAATTCGGAAATCTATCTCCCGCTTCGGAGGCAAACCCTTCACCTCTTCAAACACATCCGGATATTCCCGGACCACTCTGACAGAACGCAAACACTCGACCGAAGCATCGAGCGATTCAAGATAACTTAGCAAAACAGATTCCATGGGATTACAAGAGATCTCGAGAGTATTACCCAAGCGGGTCATAAGCCTGACAACTCTCCTTTCACAATCAAGAACGGCACCATTACTGGATAACCAGTCCATGCCCAAAATCAACCCATAGCCCGTGAAGCCCAATACAAAAGCATCACATCCAAACTCAACGCTAAGTATAGAAATCTTCAAACCCAAACATATCATAGACAGATATATGGAGCCCCCAATTGTGTTTGAAACAACCAAGGGATCATCAACTAGAATGGTGTCTAAGTGCAGTGACTCAACTAACGATGATGAGATAAAAGAATGCGATGCGCCAGAGTCAAACAAAGTACGAACTGGATGATCAAACAGAAAAACCAGACTTTCAACGGAAATAGTTCTACCTCTCTGCTGAATCGGTGAAACTGAGAGAGCCTGAACTTGCCCCCCTGCCTGAGCTGGTGCCATAAGAGCTTGCACCTGACCTCCTGAGGTAGACCTCGTCTTCTGCCCCTTCTTTGGGCAATCCTTCACAAGATGTCCTGCTTCACCACAATGAAAGCAACCGGTCTTCTTCTTTTTGCGACAATCCTTACTGAGGTGGCCTGGGGTCCCACAATTGAAGCACTTCTTCTTCTTCTTCTTCCCCTTGTCACCATTGCCTTTTCCACCCTTGCCTTGTTGTTGTTGTTGCGGTTTCTTCTGATCCCCCTTCTTCTCTGGTGCCTTAGAACTCTTATCATCCTCATGCATAAGTGCCATGTAGACAAGCTTCTCAAAGGTGGCCCCCATAGGAATGTGAGTCATAGCTATTCCTTGCAATGGTTCGTTCAAGCCTCTAACGAACCTCAAAGCCTTCTTCTCCGGTGTATTCACCAACTCTATGCCAAACCTTGCTAATTGATTGAATTTGTTGACATATTCTTTCACCGTGAGATTCCCTTGCTTCAAATTCAAGAACTTCTCCATAAACAGATTCTCTTCCGCCCTTGAGAGAAACTTAGCCCCAAACCTTTGCTTGAAATCTGCCCAAGAGTTAACAGGGCGTTCTCCATTAGTGACCTCCCACCAAAATGAGGCCTCTCCCTTCATTAACCAAGCCGCCAACTTGACTTTCTTTCCCTCTTCCACTTCAAAGATATCTAGCAACTCTTCCACTTCCTTAAGCCAATCTCTAGCCTCTACGAAAGTCTCTGAACCTAGAAAAGGTTTTCCTCCTATAGCCTTGAACTCCTTGCAAATCTTAGCAAAATTATCCACTCTAGGCTGAGGAGGAGGAGCGGTTGCCTCTGGTGTAGTAGCATTGGCTGGACCCGCAGCCGCGGCCCTAGCCTCTTGTAACCTCCTATACCATAGTGGTATAACTAAGCCCTCCGGGATGTTAAGATCTTCAGCCATGCTGAAACGAAAGAGGAAAGATTCGAAAAGGAGATTACGAAAGATAAAGATATGGCTATCGGGGATTATGCTTTTCTTTTTCAAAAACTTTTCTCTTAAAAGACATGTTTTTGAAAATACTTTTTCCAAAAATAATACCTTTACTATTTTCTAAAAAAATGTATTTTTCTCAAAAATTTATCTGTTTCGGTAACCTTCAGCTCTGATACCACGTGTAACACCCCACTCCCGCTATGATCACTCACTAAGGGAATGCCATAGCATCGGTGGAGTATTTTAGTGAATATAGAACAGAAAAATTACAACAAGACAGATATAAATAGTACTTGAAATTTAAAACATCATCTCATAACAGCGGAAGTAAAACATGTCTGGTTACATCATAAAACCACAATAAAAGTCAAGTACAATATCCATCAAAATAAAGAAGTACATAATCCCACTCTCATACAATAGCCATGACAAAAGAAAAGATAACTGGGTAACTGGAGCTTTACATCTATCCAAGCTCCTAAAGACTGGAACAGCAATCCGATCAAGCTCCACTACTGCTAGGATCCACCGTAGGACCTGAGGGTTGGGAAAAAAGATAAAAACAACGGGGTCAGACATAAGTCTGAGCGAGTCCTATAACTTTAACAATACAATCGTTAAAGTAACCAGAGAAGACATAAACTGATATACGGTAACTAATGGGGATGAATGGCTACACTAAGCAGTCAACTAAACTAAGATAAAAGATAAAGACGCATCTACCCTTCCAAAAGGAAATTACTAAACTGCACCACACCAGTCATTCCTAACTTAAAGGTTGATCCCACCCATGGACTTATAAAATTAACTTAATAGTTCTCGCGTACCCCTAGGTCACTAAGTAGACGCCACGGGGCCCTACAATCCACTAGGTGTACACACTACTCCCCATTCGATCGGCTCCCTAACGTAGATACCCGTGCTGGCCCCACCGTGGGGTGTACCATTCCCCAACGTGGCAACCTGATAAAACTAACGGTGCACGGCTTATATCTACACGATGCAACAACGTCTTATTTACCAGCCCGGGTCCACACACGCATATGAAACCCGTTGGTCATGCGTTGCCACCGCTAACCCATTTTGGCCTCTTATAGTCAAGCCCAGTATGCGTGTCCCGTCCTCGACATGGGTCGAGCCCACTAAGATACGTATGGGTTACTGGTTGAATTGGGCCCCCAGCACAAGCCATCCCCCTAAGCTTGGCCCACACACTAGTGTTTCCCACTTAACCCTTTAATCATGTTTAATTACATGTTTCATCTTGGTTAAGTATTTTATCATATTTTCTATTGGCAACCACTAGCAATTTCCACATACCACCCAAGGTACCCACTTAACCCCCATGCCCCACTACATGATTATCTGGTTAAGTGTTTCTTAATTGATTAACACCGTAACCGTGTAAAGGACCCCTCACATTGGACCGTCATTTGTAGATGCCTGGTTAAGCCGGTAGGTTCCGGGCAGTCTTACACTACAAACGGGTCCAACTTCGTGTCATTTACCCTTGTTACGTTTTTAATTTATGATTAAGACCCCTCACATTGGACCGTCATTTGTAGATGCCTGGTTAAGCCGGTAAACTCCGGGCAGTCTTACACTACAAACGGGTCCAACCTCGTGTCTTAATCGATTAATTACTCCTAATTAATCACCCCCATAATTTGTGTTAATTATCATGTTTATTTTAGGAATATGGGTACACCTAACTTAATAGGCAAATTCCCAACTCCAAAGTGTGGGTACACCTAACTTAATAGGCAAATTCCCAACACATAGTATGGGTACACCTAACTTAATAGGCAAATTCCCATACTATGTTCATTTATTTTATGTTATGCATAATTATATTAATTTCACACAATCTTATTAACATATGCATTTAATTAACCCCATCGTTCCCACGTAATTTCGTTCTCATGACATAACACATATAAAAGGTGTCAACTTGCATATGTATGAACATGTTTCAAAGGTGCCATCTTGCATATTAACAAACACATAACTTGCATATGAACTTGCATAACATGTCACATAACTTGCATATAATCTTGTATAACATGTCACATAACTTGCATATAACCTTGTATAACATGTCACATAACTTGCATATTAACTTGCATAAAATGTTACATAAACTTACATATTAACAAATACATGACTTGCATATAATATGTCACATAACTTGCATATGAACTTGCATAACATGTTACATACTTGCATATGAACTCATAAACTTGCATATGAAGAAACATACAACTTGCATAATTATCATACATGTAACTTGCATATTATCATACATGTAACTTGCATATTAACATATGATCACAAAGCACAAAACTTGCATTATGCATGTCATAAAAAGAGACAAACTTGCATGTCATAATGTATGCATAAAACCAAACACTTAGCATGCATAAAATCAAATACTTAGCATGCATAAAATCAAATACTTAGCATGCATAAAATCAAATACTTAGCATGCATGAAACCCATCACTTAACTTGCATAAACCCACATACTTAGCTTGCATAAACATAGGGTTAACATTAAACATAGATTAGCAACCTAACATCATATCATATGACTTAAAACCCACAAATCCGCATACAAAACCGCATGATCTCATCATATCTCATCTACTTAATTTAGCAATTGGTTATTAAAGTGATAGAAACTCACTACTAGCCAATTTGCACTCCAAATGAAGAAGATTAAGATGCTTAGAATGGATTAGAGAGTGATTAGCTTGCAACCCTCTTCATAAATTAGAGGAGGCTCCTTCTAAGATTTAATTTGGCGGCATATAGCCCTCAATTCTATTTTTAGTATGGATTAGGGTAGGTTTAGGGTGTATTTATAGATTAGGTGAGTGTTTTAGGCCCTTAGATTAACCCTAAATTAGATTAGGACCCTTAGATTTCGAAACTTTCCAGAAACCAGCCCTAAGACCAAGCCCAAACCCCAAACTGGTGCACCCAACCACAGAACTCTCTAGAAACTGTGCAGGTTTTCTGTCCCGACATGGGCGCACTTCCCAAGTGCGCCAGTGTATTTTTGTACTGGCGCACTTCACAAGTGCGCCAGTGCATTTCTGGTCTGTTTCGGGTTTTTCTGCCTAACTTCGTTCGTCCATATCTCTTTCATACGGTACCCGTTTTACGCAAACTCGGACTCTATTTCGCGTATTTTTCCGAGACGAACGCAATGACGTAGCCCGTTTCCCCTGATTCTCATATCTGAGATTAATTATACTTTAATTACTAACCCTTAGTGTTAATTGAAATTCGGGGTGTTACACATAACACAAGTAAGGAAGCTGAACAGCTTGCAAAAGTGTCGTCTTGGCTTGCTATAGGGTAGGAAGCTTATGGAAGGGTAATTGGTGTTCTAAGACTTAGGGAGAGGTTGGTGCGGAAAGGCTTATATTGTGAGGAAAGCGTCAGGTTGCTAAGAACCTAACGGTTTGTGTAAGAACATTCTGGTAATCCAATAGCATAGCATAATACGTACAGAAATATATTGAAGAACAATATAGTTTGCGGAAAAAGTAAGAACACACAATTTATAGTGGTTCGGTTCGAATAGAACTTATATCCACTTTGAAGGCTTTGATGATTTTATTCACGAAGGAGGTTACATAGGAAATCCCCAAATTGATTTAGCAATTAGGATTTGCTCTCAGGGAAATGAGAGCAGGGTTGAGGAATCAGAAAAATTCCCCAAAATGTGACCCCTGGGGTCTTATTTATAGAGAATTCGGGGCCCCTTCTGCCGTTGGGCCATTAGGCTTGCAGAAGCTTCTGTTGGTCGCTTTTCTCCTTGGTCTCGGATGTTTAGCTTCCGATCGCCTTTGCGGTGCTGATTATAGCTTCTAGAGTGATGGTCTCGGTCAGGTTGAGCTTCTTTGAGATTGATATGATCTTGTCGATGTAAATGGCTTTCAGAAGATGCTTGTGCTCCCGGTTATGGCTTCCGGATGTAGGCTTCTGGTTTTCTCATGAATACTTAGAGGAGCTTTCCCTCGTGAAGTATGCAGATAGCTTTCAGTGGAGCTTTCAGATGATGTCTAGCCTTCTGGAGGGTAATCGACCTTCCGATGCTTGGGTCATTTGGGGGCTAGTTCCGAATAGCCCTTTGGTTCTTTAGGCTTGGTATCTTTAATGCCTTAATCTCCTGATGTATCGGTGTTAAGAAGGTAAACACTGAAAACTCTTCCATCTTTCTAGGTACTGATTAGAGGATCTCTTCCCTCCCTCTTTCTTAGCTTCTGACTTATGACTTTTCGTTATAGAGCTACCCTGCCAGACACACCCTTCCGGATAGACTCTGGCGGTATTATGTTGTCTTTGAGTTCTCTATGGTGTTTGGCTTTTTGCTTTCGTAGGATTCTTCTGTGCTTGTGTTCATCCGATACCCTTTCATTGTCAGCCTGTTTAGGGGCTAATTTTGGCAGTAACAACCCTCTTATCACCGGCTCCCGGTATTATTTGGAATGCATTCGGGGTCGTTTCTCTATACTTCATTAGGTGTCGATGCTACCCTTTTGGTGTCTTCTTTATTACCCTCAATCTTCTACTATCGGTGTTGGACCGATATCCTTGCACCCAAGTGTTGATGCTCGTTCAACTTGAATCCTCTTTGCTGTCGGTATCTTCTTTTTGATTTGTTGCCGGCTCTTGGAATTTGTTTCTGGCAGCTCCTTAATTTTGCCCCTTTTCTTCATGCTCCTAGTTTCATTGTCCGAAACCCTCTGCTTTTTCATCTTTGGAGCCTCTGCTTCTTTATACTTGGCTTGTGCGAATTTTGTTCTCAACGGTTAGGCCCCCTGATGTAAAGAAGATTTTGTTCTTTTGGACAAAATCCACTACTTCCTGCATTGCCCTTTTTTTTGCAACTCAAAAATCATTAGAATAGTTTCGACATTAATCTAGTTTAGCTCAAAATAATGAAGTTAGGAGGCACAAGTTTTCTTATTCAAACATTCAACTAATTTATTATGGGAAGTGTGAGATGGTAAATTTGTACCCTTGCACTCAAGTATTCGCAATAGAGAATCAGAAGGTTACTTCTGATAAGCATATTGGGCTACTGTGTCTTTGCGCACAACAAATTAAATATATTTTTTAAATAGTTTAATCAACTATGAGGTTAGGACTAAGTACAAGTTTAGAAAGATCTCCGTATATGACGTAAGGATTTATGGCCTGCATTTGAAGGCTCTTGAGGTAATAGACTCTGACTACCATTCTGGGTATTGACGGTCGACCCTCTTTCCAAGGGGTTGAGACTAAAAATTTCTTGACCCAAATTAGGGTATTAAGCTAGAAATCCTGAACTTTGTTTCTGAAGGTGTGAAGGGAGATGTCGAAAGCCATATTTGGGGAATGCATAAGATAAGATTGGATATTTATAACTAACAGTAATGACTAGTAGCTTTGAAACCCAGATTCGGGTATTATAGATAGAGTTCCACAAACTCATCTTCGGTATCAATTAGGAGTTCAAAACCATAACCTTGGTTCAAGTAACCAACAGAGGGTTAGATATCCAAATCCAGATGCGAGCACTTGAATAAAGAACAGAAATCCACTTTCGGAATGTAATAGAGGTTCCGAATCAAACCTAGATTCGGGTATTAAAAATTGTAGATCATCATTCCACTTTTGGTAACTAATGGAGACAATGAACCAAACTCGATTCGAGTGTTTGAATGAAGACCAGAGATCCACTTCTGGAATGTGATTGAAGTCCCGAACCGAACCTAAATTCAGGTATTTGAATGAAGACCGGAAATCCACTTCCGAAATGTAATAGAAGTCCCGAATCAAACCCAGATTCAGGTATTTGAATGAAGATCGGAAATCCACTTCCAGAATGTAATAGAAGTCCCGAATCGAACCCAGATTAGGGTATTTGAATGGAGACCGAAAATCCACTTTCAGAATGTAATAGAAGTCCCGAATCGAACCCAGATTCGAGTATTCGATCTTTGCTTTGGGTTACCGTTTCGGTCTTTTGAGCCACTCCTTGGGCTTTTGTTTTGATTTGCAAGCTACTTCCTAGGGCCTTGATTGAGTTGAATGAGCCGCTTCTCTGGGCTTATATTGGCCGTTATGGCTTTGTTCTCTTGAGCAAAGGTTGCATGTGCTCCAAGTTCTCCCTTTGAGCTTTTGTTCCCTTCTGTGGGATGGAATTTGAGCAGAGGATGTACGTGCTCCAAGCGCTCCCTCTGAGCTTTTGTTCCTTTCTACGGGATGGAATTTGAGCAGAGGATGTACGTGCTCCAAGCGCTCCCTCTGAGCTTTCGTTCCCTTCCGTGGGATGGGATTTGAGCAGAGGATGTACGTGCTCCAAGTGCCCCCTTTGAGATTTTGTTTACTTTTACGGAATGGAAGAAGAGGATGTACGTGCGCCAAGTGCTCCCTCTGAGCTTTTGTTCCCTTCTGCAGGATGGAATTTGAGCATAGGAAGTACATTCTCCAAGCGCACTATAACGACCCAGACTTTTGGACGATTTATTTTAAATATTTAATATGGTTTAAATATTGAGTTGATAATATAAATCGATTTTTATATTAAGTTATCGATTTTATAATCGATTTCGATTTAATATCGAATATATTAAATTATCATGATGTTTATGTAAAAATCATAGTAAAAATCACATTTTAAATATGATGTTTATGTTTTAAAAATCACATTTTTATATCGTTATATATATATATATTAAAAATCACATTTTTATCCGCTACCGTATATATAAAAATCATATTTTTATATTGCTACTTATATTATAAAAATCATATTTTTATTTCGCTACATGAATAAAAATCATATTTTTAAACCGCTATTATATTATAAAAATCATATCTTTATAATGCTCCTTATATAATAAAAATCATATATTTATTATCGTATTGTCTAAAAAAAATCATGTTTTTATAATATAAAAATCATGTCTTTCTAGAAATAAAAATCCCATCTTTTCACATATAAAAATCGCATCTTTTCTTACTTAGAAATCAAACCTTTACATTATTAAAAATCAAACCTTTATGTTATTAAAAATCAAACCTTTTCTAAACTAAAAATCTAATCTTTTCATTTTTATATATATATTAAAAATTAGATTTTATAAAGTTATATATAAATTAAACTAGTAACATATAGAAAAACTCACCTTTTTCAACTTGGTAGCGTCGAACGGCGATGGAGGGCTGCGGTGGAGGTCAGATGGCCGGCGGCGGGGAGCTCCTGCGTGGCAGCGGTCGTTCAAGTGGTCAAAGGCGCGACGGGTTACGGCTGGAGGTGGCATTTGGTCAGGGCGTGGCCGGCGTGGAGTTTTCTTGGTGATTTGGGGCTTCGCGGTTTAACGGAGGAGGGGAGGAGAGATCTGAGGTGGCCACGACGGCGTCGCGACGCGACGGTGGGGGAGATGGGCGGCGGCGTGCGGTGGGTGGCATGCTAGAGGCGGCGTCGCGATTTTAGGTTTTTTTTTAATATATATTTTGTTCTGTCATGAACGACGTGGAGGAGGTAAAAGGGGGAAAACCTTTTATATAATAATTTATGTTATTTTTAATTATCCCCAAAAGTTCACTTTTTTATCCGATCTCCAAATGAGACCCAACGACTATCGTCCCTAGCTAATTACCCTCATTTCGAACACAATGGAATATGTCCCACAAGCCCATTCGACTGTTACGATTGGTTTTCATTTAAATTAAAATATAAATAAATATATATTAAATTTGAACGCTAATTTTAATTTACCGGGGCCACATACGGACTCCAAATATTCCAAAAAAATAAACCTGGCTATGTTTTGACGATACGGTCCTAACAAAACTAATTTCGTCGAATTTGGAGACCGTTTAAAAACGGTCAATTTCCAGTCGACTAAATTCAAACTGAAATGTGCAAACGCGTTTAAATTTGCCATATTGATTCCAAAAATTATGAATTTTAAAATCTAGCAATAATTTGACAATCCAGATCCAACAAAAGTGGTTTCGTCGAAAACAGTGGTCATTTACAAAACTCTATTTTTAAGGGCTATATTTCCATAGCGACTATTCTGAATTTTCAACTGGACATAACTTTTTATTCCCGCTATGAAATTTCAATTTTTCAGATTCGTTGGAAAGATATTTTCAAATAGATTCAAATATTTCTGGTTTCACTAAAATCCGGTTTATTTTGAACCCTATACATTCATTTGAAAATTGAAATCGAATTTTCAAACTACCGCGCCATTTCCAATTCCTTTTATAATTAAAATAAATATTTATATTCTAACTTCGATTTAAATAAATTTATACGTTTTAATTCTATTCAAAATATATTTCTAGTCATTCTTATTTAAAATAATTGTTTAAATGTTCAAAATTCATTAAAATTACCAAAATAAAATTTTTAAATTGGCTCTGATTTTCCGGGTTGTTACAGGGTAGCTCCCAAATAGGGTGTATTATCACCTATCTAGAGAAAATTTATTTCCTTCTTTATTTTGTTCGATGGTGTCCCATTCGGGAAAACGGTTGCTGATCCCAACCGTTGCTGATATACATTCGATACGCTCAAGCGAAATGAGTGGTCAGTCATGTGTGGCCGGGTTGCAAGACGTTCTTGTTGAACCCAATGTATTCCTCTATAGAGATATACTATCGGAAAGTGGTTCCATACCTTGTCACAGTTGGAATTCCATTACCCAATAAGGTCCCGTGGTTTTGATTGTATATTATGTATGTAGAGCGTTAGATGTAAGCATTCCGCTAGATTGTTATTTTTTGATTTAGACACTATTATATATAATATCAGATTAGTATCGATTTTATAGAAATCTTTTATGTTATCTTAAGGTAAAAACCATCCGTTTTTTATGTATGGATCGGTCTTACAATTATTCTTTCTTTAAAAATGAGTTTTAAAAGCTAATCCAAGTGTTTTGAGTTTACTCACACCAGTCCTATGACTGACCCAGAGTTTATTTTGTTTTCTTACCCTAAACTCTTGGGTTCCCAAATTTGTATGGGCAGTGAAGTAGTTCAGGTGTTTACAGATATACTTGGAGGAGCTTGGAGCAGGAGGCTTCAGCGTTATATAGTATTGTTATTTCCGCTGTGTTATAAGTATTGTACTCCGAAAATTTTGTATGTTATACAGTTAAAATTATGTATTTCAAAAGTTATGATATATATTTTTTGTTCCGTTGCGATATGCGATTCTATGTTGTTATTTCTGTTCTTCTTCTACCTTTTTCTTCTTTATTTCATAATGGTTCGTATTTCTGTGCAATTTGGGTTGGACATGTGGTGTATTTAGTTAACTCAGATAGCATGGATTTCCGGGCCATTACAGTTGGTATCAGAGCATAGGTTGAGCGAATACCTAGGCTTTGGTTGGGGTTTACTCATTGGAGATAAGGTCAGTAGTACCCTGGATGGGTTGAGTGTGTATACGAGAGCGCGTGTTTGTAAATTGATATAAAAAAGTTATTTTATATTATGTTGGTTTGTTTGTTGAGTGGCTTATTAATTTTAATCGAATTGTGGGACGCCACGAAGTCGATAAAATTTTCTAAACACTTGAACAGAGAAATTTGACAAAATATTGTTTTAAGTGGGTAAATGAAATAATTTTACCCAAAATTATATTTTGATGTAGAAAGGAACAATTTTCTAGAATTATTATAATATATGGATGTGTTGGTTATTATTATAATCAAATGAGATTATAAAATGGAAATGGTTATATATGATCAAATAGAATATGTACATAAATTAAAATACAAATGTGATGAACTAAAATTGGATTCAGAATCAGAATTAAGAATTTAAAAATCCTGGATGTTGGGAAAAATATTTTTCAAAGTATATTAAAGTAATATAGCTTTGTTTGGAAGGATTTTTGAATAAAAACCATTTCTAATGGATTTTGAAAGTGATAAAGCATTAAACTCACTTCATTCGCTGGAAAATAATTCTGATGATGACTGCAACATCATTAGTGTTAATTTTAAAGTTTCTAAGTGATGAATTGCTACCTTAGAAAAGTTTTTGATGGAAATTTGTTTGAAAGAAAACAAGTTAGTTTAAAAATTCAAATGTTTTGATTTTGAGATGGAAATAAATATATGTATATATTTGTGGGATTTCAAAAGGATTTGTAATAAAAAACAGGAATTTGAATTCTCGAATTTAAATTTAACTTAAGCCAGTTAAACGAATCAATGTAAATAAATTGATTTGAATCAATTTGAATGCATACGAATTGAATATGAATGGGATGTGAATATATTGGTTGTAAATCATTCGAATTAATTGAAAGTAAGCATATATGGTGTGCAATGTAAATGGAAACCAAAAGTTTTGGTAGAATTAAAATTGTTGAAATATGAAATGTTGAGCTTCGACATAAGTGAGTTTTGAGAAGTAATGGGTTTGTAACATTTTTTCCCACCTTATTAATTTCGGGGACGAAATTCTTTTAAGGGGCGAACAATGTAATGACCTAGATTTTCAGATGATTTATTTTAAATATTTAATATGGTTTAAATATTGAGTTGATAATATAAATCGATTTTTATATTAAGTTAATGATTTTATAATCGATTTCGATTTAATATTGATTTAATATCGAATATATTAAATTATCGTAATACGAAATATAATTGAATTTGGAGACTAAAACTATATCGAAATGATTCAAATAAATTGTAATGACTATAAATGATGATTAATAATTTATTTACGAAGAGTTAAATTGGTTTGAATTTAAATTATATTATATCAATTTAATATGATTATTGTATATATACATTCAATTAAATTTTATAATCTATCATGTAGAGTTCGGACTAACGTTACAACCTTGTAACATCGGTCGGTACGTAAAATAGGGGTTCTAGTTACGAACTATGAGATATCTTTACTGGATAAGCTTGAAATCAAATCAGAGTCCATTTAAAAAGAATAAAGATCTCTTTAAATCAAATATTATTTGTTTGTTTTCACATATATTATCATATATGATGAGTTAGAAAACCTGTGATTTGATAATTGGGTGTTTTTGAATGTTTAAATATCACTAGGCCTAAATGTTGATTTATAAGAATATCGGGAAAAGAGATTTTGAGAATTAAATGGGAAAATCTATTTTTCTAAAAATAGAATTTTAATTTCCAATGGACTAGAAATAAAAACAAGTAATAAATTTTTAAATGGTGTTTATAAATTAAATGGAATAATTTTAAGTGGATAATATGGGGAATTGAAATGAATTTATGAACGGTGTTTAAAAATGAAGGGAAATAAATTATTATTTGATAATATGAATATTTAAATTCAAATGTGAATTTAAATTGAGAATTGAAAAATCATTTTAAATAGTAAACGATGGAATTTATTCCAATGTTTGGAATGGAAATTAAATTGAATAAATCCATAGGATTTATGTTTGAATTCGACTATGTCGGATTTACAAAATAAATTATTTCAAAATAGGATATATAAATCGTATTAGATAGAAACTGAAATTAATTATGAAAATAGATTCTTATATATATGTTAAAATAATAAAATATTCGAAAGAAAGAATCAGATCATAAATAGATTTGTATAGAAGTTGTTTTAGTATATAAACGTTGTTTATAAATGTAGTGAATTAATTAGCGTGAGATAAATTTGAAAATTTAAATTTTAAATTCAAGTATGAATTTGAAAATAGAATTTGAAATCATTTCGAAAAAGGAACGACGGTTTTTATTCCGGAATTAGGAATATAAAAGGAATTGAGTTTCAAACAGATTTTGAAATGAAACTTGTTATAATATATAAAATAAGAAAGTTGGATTTATAAACGATGTTTATAAATCTAGTAAAATAAATTATCATTAGATAATTTAAAGATTAAATTCTAGTATGAATTAAAAAGTGAATTGGAAAACATTTTGAAATAGAACGATAAATTTTATTCCGGAATTCGGAATATAAATTGAATTGAGAAAACCCAACGAATTTATAATTAGAATTCGATTATATCGAGTTTAATAAATAATTTATTTATAAAGGAACTGAAATTTAGTATAGAAGATTCAGTTATAAATAAATTTATAACTGAGTTATGAAATAATCAACGGATAGGGATAATCAAGAATATTAAGTTGGATTTGGTAAATGGGCTGAATTAATATTTAAATATATAAGAATGGAGTAGAAATTTTTTTATAAACAATGTTTAAACGTTTATATTTAAATATAATTAAAATGTGCTTCCCGCAGCGCAACAGTTCGTTAATTGCCTTTTTGAACTTCAATTGAGTAATTTGAACTCAACTTAAATCGGAACACTCTGAAACAAGAATCGTCAGTACCGATTGAATAATAGTTTTCAAATGGAAGAGAGAAATCTAGATTTCGTCTTATTGATTTGGAGTTATGGCAAAATAAAGTTTTCAGAAAAACAGTGTTATATCCATTGTTAAACCATAATGGTTGATTAAAATTAATAAAAGGGTTTTAAGAACTGGAATTTCCATTAGAAAAATCCACACTTGAGTTATAAAATAAATATGAACTCAAGTGGAATAAATAGATTGATTTTTGAAACAAAAATCAGAATTTTAATTATTGAATAAAATTAACTAATTAGAATAATTAGTTAATGGACTTTTGAATTAAATTTAAAGTTGGATAAGAAAAAGGGGTTTGTAAATTTATATTCGAAATCGAATATGAAACTTGAATTAAAAATGGAATTCGATTGGTTTATAAGCAAGTTAAAATTTTATTTGAACGTGTTATGTTCAAATAAAAAGTTAAATAGGCAAAAAAGATAATTAAAGAATAAATTAGCGAATTGAGTTAAAAATGATCGGACTGAGTTGGAATAAATTAAAAAAGGACGTATATGGGTTAGACAGGTATGGAATGAAGTGTATGAAGATTATAATTTGAGTGCCCAACAAAAAGGTATACGTTTAAATTCCATATGAGATTTTATGTGCCGAATCGGCAAGCCGCTTGGCTTTTTTATTTTCTTTTTGAATGGAAAGGGCCTAGAGAGGCGAGTTAGAGTTTGAGCTATTGACCAATACAAAGGAGGTGTTGGCGAAATTTTCTAGAAATTTAAGGAGTTAGAATTTTTTAAGAAAACTTGATAACTAGAAACCAATATATATATATATATATATATATATATATATATCTCGATAAGGAGATGACCTTAAAAGTAGAATATTATAAACAGAAAGGAAATCTATAATTAAATCTTGTAAAAATAAAAACAGAAACGTGTACACATTTTAGTAATGATAATTGGTTTTTATGGTGTTGATTATTCGAGGTAAGAGGTCTAGCCTGTTTTGAAGTTAAGGATGCTTTCAGTCAAGGTCTGAGAGGTAGTTATACCCCCAACTGGATTGCTTTCATTATTAACTGATAAATAGGAAGATTCAGTCTCGAAGATCAATGTTTGAATAAGATTTAGTTGAATGTAGTATTTTGGGTTGTTGTAACGATGTTTTACACAACATTCGTTTTAACACAAGTAAGTGGAATTTTGGAAATAAAATAATAAATATTTCCAGAGTATAGAAATGAATGGTCGTGAAAGGGAGAAGTGTCTAGAAATGTTTTTCCAATTACAAATAGAAGAGATTTTCTACATGTAGAAAATAAAAGAATGTGATATATGAAATGTTTTCAAAATAGCGTAAGAGGCCAAGATAATGGTTCAAAATATTGGATTAACAAATATTGATAAGGAAATAGAGAAGTAATTTAATTAATGAAATACTAATTAAGGGGACCAGTGATTATGTGATGTTTTGGATAAATATTTGTTTTTCTTCGATAGTTAAATAATCGACTATCGAAGTATTTTCCAATATCATTGTCAATATGGAGAGACCGATAAGATTATTATCCGAGAACCACTATGTATCGGCAGTAGCGTTGCGAATCAAATTATATGAAGATAATCGAAGACGAAGTAAAGTGCAAAGGCTTTTTTTGTTAATCCTAGGTAGAAATTGCTTAAGATGGATTAATGCAAATTGTGCCTTCGGTTTCGTTCAATCTCAGAACGAACATGTATGAACGAATGTCTGGCAGAGTATTTCCAATTATCGCAAATGCTGGTATGTGTAAATATATATGGTGGTAGAGAATTTATTCTCTTTTCATAATATCCAGAATATATTTATGCAAATCAATAATGATTAACGGATCTGACAATGTGGCATTAAAAGTGATTGTGCTATCAATTAAATGTAAGTAATCATAGCCTTAGGCCTCAACAATCGGGAAATGACAAAAATCGGGCAGGCAGCATGGCTAAGTGGGCAGCACCCAATTATGGTGTATTATCACCTATCTTGAGAAAATTTATTTCCTTCTTTATTCTATTCGATATTATCCCATTCGGGAAAACGGTTGCTGGTCCCAACCGATGGTGATATACATTTGATGCACTCAAGCGAAAAGAGTGGTCAGTCATGTGTGGCCGGGTTGCAAGATGTTCTTATTGAACCCGGTGTATTCCTCTCTAGAGATACACTATTGGAAGGTGGTTTCATACCTTGTCATAGTTGGAATTCCATTACCAAATAAGCGCCACCAGTTTTTGATTGTATACTATGTATGTGGAGCATGAAATGCTAGTGTTCCGCTAAATAGTTATTTACTTAATTCAGACACTATTATAATATCAGATTAGTATTAATTTTATAGAAATGTTTTGGGTTATCATAAGGTAAAAACCATCCGTTCTTTATGTATGGATCGGTCTTACGATTATTCTTTCTTTTAAAATGAGTTTTAAAAGCTAAACCAAGTGTTTTGAGTTTACTCACACCAGTCCCATGACCGAACCAGAGTTTATTTTGTTTTATTTTACCCAAAACTCTTAGGTGCCCAAATTTGTATGGGCAGTCAAGTAGTTCAGGTGTTTACAGATATACTTCGATGAGCTTGGAGCAGGAGGCTTCAACGTTATATAGTATTGTTATTTCCGCTATGTTATAAGTGTTTTATTCTGATTTTTTTATGTTATACAGTTAAAATTTTGTATTTCAAAAGTTGTGATATATTATATTTTGTTCCTTTGCGATGTGAGATTCTATGTTGTTATTTCTGTTCTTCTTCTACCTTTTTCTTCTTTATTTCATAATGATTTGTATTTCTATGCAATTTAGGTTGGACATGTGGGTATTTAGTCAACTCAGATAGCATGGATTTCCAGGCCACTAACGCTCCCTCTGAGCTTTTGTTCTCTTTTGCGGGATGAAATTTGACACAAGTCGAGGTAGGGCGTACTCACACAGAGCAAAGGCATGACATGCTTGGTCTAAGCAGAGGCAGGGCGTGCTCACACAGAGCAGAGGCAGGACATGCTTTTTTATTATAACCTGAGCACACAGCTCATGCAGCGATGAGCACATAACTCGCGTCGTTATGAGCACACAGCTCGCATAGTGATGTGTGGTGCAAACTACAAAATACCTGGGGCGGAATCGCAGTTCCGCAGATGGTCAAATCAGCAATGACCATCAAAGATGACATGGAAAGTCTTTCCATATCAAGCTAGTAGATAGGCCAAACAAATTAAATGTTGCATAACCATTTAGCTTAATCATCCATGAATAAAATGGAAAACCTGTTGTAAGACATGAAACAAAGGTCATGTGCAAGGCTTTCAACACAAGTGTTTTTTAGAAAATCACTTAGACATCATAGTGCCTCTGACTTTAAAGAAGGTTTCAAGAGTATTTAAAAGAAAAGCAACTCAATCATCCATATCATCCACGACACTTTGTGGAAAATCTCCCATCCATCTTAGGCATAAAGTACTAGCTATTCTAACACTATTCTTAACTCCTTATTGCTTAGAAGAGCGAGTACTTGGTACAAAAGGCTATATAGGGTTAAATCTTACAATAATCTTAATGTTGTAGAAGCCTTAAATAGGCGCTCAACTCCTAGCACGAACATCTAGATAAAAACGATGCAAAGCACACACAAGTAAGTACAAGATGCATGCGAAACTTAGTAATTGGGAGAACGAAAACTACTTGATTTAGAAGGAGTGTTGTCAGAAGCCCACTCAACATCTAGATTCCCTTACATGAAAGTGTTGCATGTCTCAGAGCTTGGCAAATGCGACAGGTATGGGACTTAGGACATTTACTAGAATAATGGTCCTTTGATTCTCAACTGTAACAATTCCCATGAGTAGAGTTGGAAGTTCTAGATCCGGAGGTTTTCTTCCCACCTCTAAACCCAGTACCATTTCCATAAGAGCTAGCAAACCTGGATTTGGGATGATCAGGCAGGGAGTTGGTTCCTATTGTGAAGGCGTTCGTCTTGAAATCAGGCGGTTGCCACGTAGTTTCCAGTTTATCTTCAACATACTCATCTAGATGTCCTTCCCGGATGAGCTCCTGTATCACTTCCTTAAGCACTTTGCATTTATCAGTTTTGTGCTTGTTTGTCTTATGATATTCGCAGTACTTCCTTTCTTCGATGGGTTCTGGATAGTTCTTGGCTACGAAAGGAACGTGGAAGTTGATTCTTTCTTTAGTCATTGCATATATGTGTGAAATGGGCTTGCTTAAGATTATAGTACCGGCCCTTGGTCCTTCCTCCTTTGGCTTCTTTTGTTCATCATGAAATCTAGGCTTCTCATCCTGAAGGTTTGAAGAGCATGAGATTCCCCGTCATCCTTGTAACAACCGAGATTCTTTTTCCAATCATACAATACTTCCATGTGACTAAACGTGTTCGTCCAATAGTAGAATTCTGACAAGTCTTTGCATCCACGTATATACAACTCCTCCCAAAAAGGTGTTTTCTCAATCAGCCCTGAATGAATGGCGATAAGCTTATCGCAGTTGCTCATACCTTCTGCTCTCGAAGACTCGTCATTAAATCATTCCAAGTAACCGACTAGAGATTCCCTTGCCCATGTTTTATGCTTATCATGGTAGAATAATCCACCACTTGAATCATACGGCTACAAAATTATGTTAAAAAATCATAAAAGAATTTCTCCCATGAATGGATGTTCTTCCGTTGATACCGGGGATACCATTTAGCAGCTGCTTCTCATAAGGTCAGAGGAAACATTCGGCATCGCATAGTTTTTGAAGCATTATGGAAATCAATATAATTTTCAATGGAAGCAAGGTGTTCTTCGGGGTCTGTAGCTCCGTCATATATGAGGTGTGGAATCTTTATACTAGGCGGTGTTTCGGTCACTTTTTCCTTTCTATCTTCTGGAGGCAATGGGTTTCTGCTCTCCTCTAAACTGGTAGCTTCTCCTGACATTCTGTTGTCCCTTTATAAAGATGGACTACTTTGTGGAATTGATTAGGGTTTAAACCGACTATCGGGGACTTGAGGTGCAACTACTCTTGACTCTACTTCATAAAGAGCTATCCCTAAGGACCTTCGGGCTAGATCTGCTTCAATAAATCTTCTAGTATTATCAATTTGTGTTGCCAAGAGTAATATTTCTGCTTCGTTGCTCACTTTTGATGTTTGATCGTCCTTTTGTGAAACAAAACTGGTTTGCGACAAGTATATAGCTTTACCACTAAATTCGGAAGATGCCCTCATTTTTAGTTCCGTCCGATAGGATTCCATCTCAAAATTTCTTTCGGTGGAGTTCTCTTCAACAGATCTTCTAGCAGCGTCAACTTGTAAAGTTAAGTATAATGCTTCCAATTCTTCATCCTTTCCCTTAAGACCGAAGGCTCCTCAGCTCTTAGATTTGTAGAATCGACACTTGTTAGTATGCTGGTTCCTATAATGGAGGATGCATTGGAGCCCTGCTCCCAACTCTCTTGCAACTTAACCATTCTAATTGATCTGGGTATTATCTTGTTATGATGGGATAAAAGGTGTGTATGGTATGAGAAATAAGGAGGTAGGTATGAGAGGAAAGGTTAGCAGCTAAAAGTTAGATAACTCTTTTGATTAGCGACACTCTGAGTAGCAAACTAGAATTTAGAAACCCTTTATTGAGACCCGTTCTATAATCTCTCTTCTCCAAAGCTTAGTCCAACCCGGGACAGAATAACACAGCTAGAAATGTTGTCAACTGCTCGAATGGAAATGGGAATGGGGTTCAAGCCCTCCTTCTAGTGCCAAAATGTTAACAATATTTTTTCTCAGCACCGGAGATAGGTCTAAAGTAATGGACCTAAGGAAAAATGGGATTGTTCAGTTCCTACAAGCTTGAGTTAGTTCACCGTTTCCTAGGTCTCAAGGTCTTAAGTCCGAAGATTAGTTACTCCTACCTCAATGGGTGAGTATCATGCTTCTGCAACTTGAGGACCACCAATTACCTTGGGATAGGGGTTTCCTAAGCACAACACAGGTGAGGAAGCTAAACAGCTTGAAGAAGGGTTGCCTAGGCTTGCTAAAAGGTAGGAAGCTCACGGAAGGGTAATCGGTGTTATAAGACTTGGTGAAAGGTTGGTGCGGAAAGACTTATATTATGAAAAAAGCGTCAGGTTGCTGAGACACTACACCAAAACAACCAATTTGACACCCCAGGATTTAGAGATTTGATATGGCTTAAAGTCGTATCAATTTTGATAGGGCTCATAGCCGTATCAAATTTCATTTGCTACAGCTTACCAATCCGCGTCTTCCCATTCTCGTAAATCTGACCGTAGATCATGACAGCTTCGAATTGTTTCCTTTTGGTACATATTCAACCCATATCAAATCAGCCCCATCTATTTTCCTCCGCTAAATTTTCGTTTCTCATCGATTGGCCGCTTCTTTTCTAATTATTCTCAATTCTATCTCCTTTCCCATCTCGCCCTTCTCGTGAAAACCCTAGAAATCCAAACTTGAACATGATTCTCGTGAAAACCTGAGAGAAATCCAAACTTGAACATGATTATGTCTTGTCGTGAAAACCCTAGAGAAATCCAAACTCGATTCTGTCGCCTTTTCCACACTCCAATTGCATAAAGAGAAATCGCTTTGAAACTAATAGTGTGGCAAAAGGGTTGCTGAAAGCTGTAAAGGTATTCGAATTCTTTTTATTTACTTATTTTCTAAATAGGAAATACTTGCTTGGGCTAGATTATCATCCAACTTAGGTTATATCCCATACCAATTCGATTTATGATTTCGACGTGGTAAAGTATGTACACCACTTGTATACAAAGCAGTTGTAAATTTCAATTCTGAAAGATTGACATCGATTATTTATATTTGTTCAACTGATGGTTCAAAACTTAGAGATGATTTGCGTCCGTTTAGCGTGGGGTAAAATCATTTAAGATTCACATGGTAAATCAGTATCGTAACACGTCATGAAATCATTGCAGTTACCAAGAAAATCAATATTCTAATTAGCATTTTACATACTCCATTGTTTTAGTAGTTTTGTGTATCTCTGTGAACTTGTGAATGAATTTAAGAGTATGGGTGGTTTCAATGTAGAAAGACCACCACCTGCCCACCGTTCGTCATAATTGTATGGAGATACCCAAATCTAATAAGTGTAAAGGCTAAAAGAAAGTTATTTTACTTGATATTATCTTTATTAGTTTAGTTGTGAAGTCACGAAAGATTACATACTTGATTATTTGTGAAAGCAGCTCTAAGTTGTGGTGGATCATCAAGATCAAGTAAACTTGCAGCTATGGCTGAAGGAACTATTCTATATTCGAACGGATTTCCCTCCTTCTACTTCTACTAATTGTTAATAATATGAAACTTCGAAGGATTGTGTAATATAAGTTTAATTTGAGCTTCTTTCTCAGTCTTTGAAATTAGCTTCATAATTTTCATTTCTTTCTTGGGGATTTGATTTTTGTAGTTTTTTGCTTTATCCATTGAACTTTAGCAAATGAATTGTTGCTTGGCCCATCGATATCTATGTACAAGTAAAATGTGATAAAATGGTCATGCACTACTCCAATGAGGCTTTCATCAATTAGTGTTCTGTATATGTCTTCTAGCTTGGGAATTTGACTTGTATTTTTTTAAACTGTGCCTTTGAACATTAACATATCAAATTAGCATAGCTGAGTTTTTAACCAATCGTGAGACCATATTATTAGTACTCTGAGACAATATTCAGTTTATGGATATTTTTATATATAACAATACATGATTAAATTTCAAAAATAAATTAGTTACTTTTGTTTAACTTACCTGTGATTAATTCTTTCCATCCATAAAATCATATCTTCTTTATCTACTTGCTTGAATCATGCTTACTAAATTTTATTTCATTTTTATTTTACCATGTTTAGTTACTAAATGAATGACAAGATGAGAAATCATGTTGATGATGCCAGAATTTGAAGTAGAACATTCAATCATGTTGATGATGCCAGAATGGTCAGAGACTGAATTGCATTTGTTTATTTGGTCACCAATGCAAGCCTCGATAGTTGGTAAATGTTACAAAAATATCATATTGTTCTTTTTAAGTATTTCTCTATTTTTTTTAATAAAAGTTAAAATCAAATATGGGTTTTTCTTTAGTACAGTTCTTTATAATTGTTATAATAATGTGTGGTTTAAGAATATTAATATTGGGGCGTCTTCAATCTAATTGTTTGATGTGTTGATTCATGAACAACAGTTTATCACTTTAGCACTGGAAAATGACATCCTTAAATCGTATTATCTAGAAAATCATGAACTAATCCAATAATTCTTAAATTGATTTAAATTATATTAGCAGTTTATCACTTTAGCACTAGCAAATGAGCAGTTTATTTCCTGACTGCTCCATTCCTGACTACTCCATTGCTTTAAAAACAATTAATATGCCTACTTTCAGTCAATAGTCCAGGGTTCTACATCAAGTTACAAATGTGCAAAACAAATGTCCTAATAAAGCAGCACTTGAGTTAGCCTCTGATTCTTATAGGGAGGTTGCAGATTTGGCTTCTCCAGCTAATGCTTATGCGGATGTTGACATGGTTAATTCTCATACATGCTTCTTTAGATAATGCTCCAGCACACAGTCCTCAATATGAGAACACAGTTGAAACGCAAGATGCTTCACAGGAGGTAGGCGATCGCTTGTCACGGGTGGTACCATTTGGGAATGCAGTCGGTGCATCTACCTAATTGGGTATATTTCAGATTTCTTGCTTCACAATTAGTTTAGGGATTCAGTTTCTTCTTTATGTGCATTGCATATTATAATTTCCTGAAGTCTCCTTTAATGATTGCTTGCTGATAAAACTAGCTCTTCTTGATTGGAGGACCTTCCCCATTCTCAAAAAATATTTACTGACAATGAAATAGTAATCTCATTGATTTTTTACTGCAAATCTCATTGATTTCTTATTTGGTACAGATAAGATGTTGAAATCAAGTATCAATGCGGAAAAATGAGACTTGAAGCTTCATATACTGTAAGTTATGATTTAAGAAATATTTCATTTGGTGATATTTTATGGCTTTAGAAGAGTGGGAGAGTAGAAATATTAAATATTGAAACATACGCTACAATAAACTAATCACTTTTGCATGATTTCATGAGGGGTCGAAATTGAGTTCCCAAGCTCAGTACGAAATTGAGTTTTCAAACTCAGTTAAATTGAGCTTCCAAACTCAGTTAAACCGAGTTTAACTCAGTTCGATACTTAGTTTATAAACTCGGTTTCGAACTGTAAACTCAATTCTAACTGAGTTACACTGAGTTTCGAACCGAGTTTATAAATTCAGTTTTTGAACTGAGTCCAGTTCGAAATGATTTTATAAACTTGGTTGGAAACTGAGTTTAACTTAGTTGGAACTGAGTTTACAATTCGAAACCGGGTTTATAAACTCAGTTTTGAAACTCAATACCGAACTGATTTTATGAATTTAGTATCAGACTATGTTAATAACTCAGTCTTATATTTTTGCAAACATCAAATCTGTTCTTTGAAATGCAAAATTCTGAATTTTGTATTTCAAAGAACATATTTGATGTTTGCATAAATATAAGATTGAATTTTGTATTTCAAAGAACAGTTCGGTACTGAGTTCAACTCAGTTTGAAACTGAGTTATTAACACAGTCTGATGCTAAGTTTATAAAATCAGTTTGGTACAGAGTTTAACTCAGTTCAAAACTGAGTTTATTAACTTTGTTTCGAATTGTAAACTCAGTTCCTACTGAGTTAAACTCAGTTTCCACCTCATATATATATACATATATATTGAAAAAAAAACATTGAAGTTTATATGATATCAATAACAACCAAAACCGTTCAAACTTGAATTTGCTTGATCTGCATTGTGAAAGCAGATGGTACCATGAAAGGGGGAATAAATCGAGGAGAGTCATGTACTACAACAATATCATCAACGAGCTATTAAAAAATGGTGAGAATTATAAAGTTTGCATATTGCGTAACATGCATGTTTAATTTTACATCAAATTTACATGTGATTTACATTGTAGGTATAACGCCATTTATTACACTCTTCCATTAGGATGTCCCGCAAGCTTTGGAAGATAAATATGGCGGTTTCCTTGACAAAAAATTTGTGTAAGAATTTAATTCACATCGAGCACCATTTTCTTTATTTACAACTGTTATACGGGTCTCCTTAAGAGTAATATGATAAATGAATGATAATCTTTTTATAGAACATAAATTCAACAAAAAGGTAAATATAAAAAACTATTTAAAATTTCATGTCATAAGTCATAACACTTATTTGCACCTCATAAACTTGTACCCCTCAACCATAAATTAAGATCGTTGTAGTTGAATTAGTTAGTTGAGCAAGGTTGTCATGGTGAGCACTTCAGCATGCTTAGACAGTAGAAACTCGGTTGCGGACTGAGGTATCGTGCCTGAGTTTGCAAACTCAGTCCGGACTGAGTTTGCAAACTCAATCGCGGACTGAGTACAAACTCAGTTCCGGAGTCGCGGACTGAGTACAAACTCAGTTCCGGAGTCGCGGACTGAGTGCAAACTCAGTTCCGGACTGAGTTTGCAAACTCAGTCGCGGACTGAATTTGCAAACTCAGTCGCAGATTGAGTGCAAACTCAGTCATGGACTTAGTGAAAACTCAGTTGCGGACTGAGTGCAAACTCAGTTCCGGACTGAGTTTGCAAACTCAGTCGCGGACTGAGTACGCAAACTTAGTCGCGGACTGAGTACAAACTCACTTCCGGACAGAGTACGCAAACTCTCACCCGTGAATTATAAATATCACAAATATACAAATTTGGCAGGAATGTTCTGGATTTTTAACAGCCAAAAGTAAATTAAAATTTTTGTACTCGTACTGCTTATGAATATTCAGTCATATGGCATTGTTGTTACATTGAGCTATTTAAAGTTGTAGTATTATCATGAATAGTTATTATACTTCTTCTCAAGTTTTTTCCTCTGTAACTAAATATGTATTTAATGTAAATTTACTTATATAAGCAGGGGAGGGAATAATATGATGCATGATAGTGACAACGATGACGACGATGAAGATGAAGATGGCAAAGGGAAATCTAGGTGCTGAACAATCATGTGTAATTATACATTTAAAAAGTGTTTGTGTGCTTATATCTTTAGAAAAGAGAGAACTGGTTGTAATTGATCAGTAAAATAATCAAAGGCCACTGGTTCTTTTTTATCATAGCTAAATTATTATTTTATATACTTAATATATTGTTGAATAATATCGATCGAATACTCATTTCAATTGCTATTTCAAGTTTTTCACTTCGATAATGGTCCTTGATTTGTAACATGTTTCATTCAATTTGGTCTTGATCGGATATGTGAGATTTTGTTCTGATGTAAATTCTGTGATATTTGTTGTATTCAAATTGTTTTAATTCTGGAGCTCTTACTGTAATTTTTTTTTAAATTAGATACGGCTTAAAACTGTATCGATCGATGAAGTTGATAGTGCCATCATGCTAACTTGATACGGTTTTAAGCCGTATCAATTTAGAAATTTGATACGGCTTTAAGCCATATCAAATACATCAATTGATAAGGTTTTAAGCCGTATCAAAATCATAAATTGATATGGCTTAAAACCGTATCAAATTACCAATTTGATATGGTTTTAAGCCGTATCAATTTATGATTTTGATACGGCTTAAAACCGTATCAAAGTAACAGACGCCATTTTTTTGATACGGCTTAATACCGTATCAAATCGATTTTGATCCGGCCATGAGCACTACCAAATTGGCATTTCTGGTGTATTGAGAACCTAACGGTTTGTGTAAGAGAATTCTGACAATCCAATAGCATAGCAGAATACATACAGAAATATATTCAAGAACAGTATAGTATGCGGAAAAAATAAGAACACACAATTTATAGTGGTTCGGTTCGGATTGAACTTACGTCCACTTTGAAGGCTTTGATGATTTTATTCATGAAGGAGCTTACATAGGAAATCACCAAATTGATTTACAAATTAGGGTTTGCTCTCCGGGAAATGAGAGCAAGGTTGAGGAATCAAAAAGTCCCCCAAAATGTGACCCTTGGGGTCTTTTTTATACAAAATTTGGGGGCCCTTCTGCTGTTGGGCCATTGGGCTTGCAAAAGCCTCTGTTGGTCGCTTTTCTCCTTGGTCTCGGATTTTTAGCTTCTGACCGCCTTTGCGGTGCTGATTGTAGCTTCTGGAGTGAGTGTCTCGGTCAGTTGGAGCTTCTTCGAGATTGATATGAGCTTGTCGATGCAAATGGCTTTTGGAAGACGCTTGTGCTCCCGGTTATGGCGTCTAGGTGTAGTCTTCCAGTTTTCTCATGAATATTTAGAGGAGCTTGCCCTCGTGATGTATGTATATAGGTTCCGATGGAGCTTTCGGATGATGTCTAGCCTTTCGGAGGGTAACTTCATGTATTTTACCTATTGTTTAGTAGAACGACCTTCCGGTGCTTGGATATTTCGGGGGCTAGTTCCGAATAGCCCTTAGGTTCCTTAGGTTTGGTGTCTTTAATGCCTTAATCTTCTGATGTATTGGTGTTAAGCAGGTTAACACCGACAACCCTTCCATCATTCTGGGTTCTGATTAGCGGAGCTCTTCCCTCCCTCTTTCTTAACTTCTGACTTAGATGACTTTTCGTTATGGAACTACCCTCGAATAGACCCTGTCGGGTACCACCTGTCGGATAGACCCTGTAGGTATTATGTTTCCTTTGAGTTCCGTCTGGTGTTTGGCTTTTTTCTTTCACAATCAGTCTATTTATGGGTCAATTTTGGTAGTAACACCCCTCTTATCATCGGCTTCCGGTATTATTTGGAATGCATCCGGGACCGTTTCTCTGTATCTCATTAGGTGTCGGTGATACCCTTTCAGTGTCTTTTTTATTACCCTCAATCTTCTACTATTGGTGTTGGACCGATATCCTTGTGCCCAAGTGTTGTTGCTCGTTCAACTTGAATCCTCCTTACTGCTGGTATTTGCTTTTTGGTTTGTTGCCGGGTCTAGGACTCTGTTTCCAGCAGCTCCTTAGTTTTGGTCCTTTTCTTCATGATCCTAGTTTCACTGTCTGAAACCCTCTGTTTTTTCATCTTTGGAGCCTTTACTTCTTTATACTTGGCCAGTGCAAATTTTGCTGTTAACAACTAACTTTTGGCATGTTCCCTGCTATGTTAGTTGGATGCAGCATGAAGCCTCACTTTAGAACTTGGTGAATATCATTCTCTTATGTTATGTGTTTTGCTTTGTTTGGCACTTGTAATCTTTTAATTATGTAATTAGCTTGTACGTGAATCTTGTCTGCTTTAGGCGGTGTTTCTTCCCTACGCAGAAGTATGTTTTTTTGTTGTAGCAAATATACATCGCGTATATCTCCTATAATCCTTGTATTTATTATTTTTATAATAGAAGTTTGTTATGGATCACTTTAAAAACTGGTTGTCCCTATGCAAAAAAAATTACAAATCAACAATTAGTAAATACTGAATATATAACTAAATAGTAAATTAATCAACAATAATTGATTATTAATTATTAAACTACAGTAATTACTAAATAATTATTGTTAAAATTATAGATTAACTAAATATTGTTAGATCAAAATTTGGCTCTAACACCCAAACTGTTCTGATTCGTAGAGAATTATAACTGAAAAATGAGAAAAAAAGAGAAAACACACACGGTTTATAGTGGTTCGGCGTTAACGAGCCTACGTCCACTTTATATGCTATTGATTATACTTTGGATGCTAGTACAACCAATGATTTCTCTCAAACTCACTCTTACAATTACGATTTCTTTTAGTAATCTCGAAGTAAAACTGGTAAGAAATAGTGGTATGACAGTAATGGTAGAATCAATCCTTAAAACTGCCAAAAGATCCTGAAAATTGCCAAGCTCTGGGCTATTTATAGCTGATTTGATCAGGCGGATCGCGGTCATACGTGGCACAAATCCCGAGAATATCGGATCGGATCGTGGCTTGACGAAGAATTGGTCAATATGACAGTTGGTGACAGGTGTCGCGAGATCCGTACATCTCGGATCGTGATAGAATGGGTCAGAGTCTTCGATGCAACTTCTAGGCTTGGATCGGATCGAGGTGGAATAGGCGGATCGATCCACATAGGGGTTTAGCGACCTGATAGGGCGATCCAAAAGGGGGCGACCCGACCTGGGGATGATTGAGTGACTGTGATCTGACTTTTCGTGAACTAGAGCAATGAGACCTCATATTTTCTCCTTGTGTGTGAACCTTGATGGCTTGGTCAAAAAGCTAGCCAACATTTTGCCCCCTCGAAGTATGTTTTATCGAGGATACATGCTTCGAAACTGCAGAGACATCTTTTCATATGGAGATGCAAATCAATGGTTGCGTCTGTCTAAAATGTCGTGTCACTTCAGAAAGTCGCATTCCTTGATTGGTATAAATATCGGTTAAATCTTCAATCATTTCTCTGTTTACCGGATAATTTTTATCTCTAGAATTTTTGGAGACTTCGTCGTCGAATTTACCATGTAAGTTTCTGAATTTTTTGCAAACATTTATGAGTTTCTGTAACACCCCACCTCCGCTAGGGTCACTCACAAAGGGAATGCACTAGCTTTGGTGGAGTATTATCCAGGTAAACATACACAGAAATATTACAAGACAGAACATAAATAAAACAGCGGAAGGAAAACCCAAATTTCATTGCTTTAAAATCTAGTAAGGTCTAAAGCCTATTACATCAAAATGCTATTAAGTCAATTACATCGAAATCTGTCTTGCAATAGTAAAGAAGCATAAAACCATAGTTATAAATCATTCCCCAATAAAGCAAATTAAGCCATAGCCAAGAGAAATCCAAGTCGTACATGAAAGAGCTTTGGAGCTTGGTAAGATCCGAACTAAGCTGTATTCCCACCCTGCGAACCTTGGGGGGGGGGGGGAACGGAAGAAAAAGAGGCGAAACAAAACGGGTCAGTCATAAAGACTGAGTAAGTCCTAGTGACTTTCAGCATAAAAACAGGTAAAGATAACATGGCATGAATAAACTGAAAGTAAACATAAGTATGATGACAAGATAAGCTACAGGAAAGATAAATAAGAATAACCTCATATGGTTTTTGTCAAGTATAACATCGCCAGGTTTCCATTCAAGATAAACTAAGTATAATTTCGCAAGATTTCTACCAAGCATCGCAAAATTTCTCTGCTTTACCATTAAAATATTTCTATGATATCTATTTGCTCTGCACCAACTGTACTAGCATCCCAACCCGTGTCATGTGTTGACTATAAAATGATCCCTTGCCCAATGTCATGAAATGATCTGTTACTTAGTCTCACGAAAAGATCTATTAATCGACCGGCTCCCTACAAGTCCTATCTCGTTCGTGTGTCTGTGTCATACGGCCCTATCATGAATGTAGTCACCTGTGCTAGGTCCACCGTAGGGTGTATCAAGCCCTAGGGTGCCAACCACCGACACGAGCCAAGCATGCACAGTGTAAACCTACTGGTGCCCAATGCCTTCTTTTTCAACTCCGGACTACGTGCACGACCGTAGTCCGCTTGAACCTACAATGGCGCACCAACTCAGCCGTCGTTCTGGTCGCTTACAATCAGCCCAGTAATCGTGCCCCACCCTTCCTAGTTCCAGGGTACCATGATACATCTAGTGGGTTACTGCTGAAAAGGACCGCGTAACTAGGGTTTCCGTCCAGCAGGTTAAGTGTTGTCATTTAAATTCGAGACTTAACCCCATCAGTCTAGCATGTCAAGTTGGTTAAGTGTGGCCATTCAAGTTCGTGACTTAACCCATCTACATGTCATGTCAAATTGGCTAAGTGTTGTCGTTTAAGTTCATGACTTAGCCCTACGAATCATGTGTCAAGATGTGTCAAGTTGGTTAAGTATGTTCAAGCGGTTCATGACTTAACCCTACCAAATCATCGTGTCAAATTGGTTACGTATATTCAAGCGGTTCATGACTTAACCCTACCAAATCATCGTGTCAAATTGGTTAAGTATATTCAAGCGATTCATGACTTAACCCTATCAAATCATCGTGTCAAATTGGTTAAGTATATTCTTTCGGATTCATGACTTAACCCTATCAGTCTAGCATGTCAAGTTTGGTTAAGTATTGTCGTTCAAGTTCGTGACTTAACCCACCTACTTATCATGTTGTGTCGGTTAAGTGTTATCCTCTGTTGTTACTTAACCTTACCCTGCATCACGTTAGATTAGTTAAGTGCATGTTAACTTAACCCCATCCACTAGTCATATTACAATGGTTAAGTGTTACTAGTCCAGTCATATTACTTAACCCACCCATTCATGTCATATCGGTTAAGTGTTATTAGTCCAATCATATTACTTAACCTTATCATGTGGCATTAATTTACTTAATGCACCCCAACCTCTCACATTAGACTTGGTTGTGGTTACTGGTTACGCCTGGCGGGTCCGGGCAGGTTTATACCACAACCTTGTCTAACCTCGGGTTTTAAGCGCGGTATGACCAACTACTCACATTGGGTCCTATTGTTTGCAGTTACTTGATTCGCCGGGCGGTTCCGGGCAGGTTTATACTGCAAACTCAACCCAACCTCGAGTTGGCCACTTTCAAGTTGTGTCATGTCCATGTTCAAGTTATAACAATGTTCAAATTTCTAAGCAAGTTTCATGTCAAGTTTCTAGTTCTCAACTTATGCCTATTATCAAGTTCATAACTCACGTTTATGCCCCAAAACGTGTTCCCAAAATATTACTAAAATTTGCTATAAAGTTATGCCAAGTTATAGCCTTATATTTACAATACAAGCCAACTACCCAAAACCCAACTTAGGCGCGTTCATATTTAACATATGAAAATGTTCAGGTCGATAATCCAATATACAGTCATTTTATTGTTTCAAATTCCCAACTTTACATATTAATATATATACCCAAGTTCTAACTTTTCATGTCGATATACATATGCCCAATTCTAGCCAATTTACATATGTTCAAGTTTCATATCAAAATACATGTATTCCATGTTTACACCAATTTACCTATAACAAGTTCTAGCTTTTTACATATGTCACGATCCATGTCAAAATTACATATATCAATTTATATGTGTCCAATCCTAGCCAATTTAGATATATACCAAGTTTCATGCCTTTTTACATAGATCCTATTAATGCCAAATTCCATGTATATATTATTTATGCAAATTTCCCCATAACAAGATTATACCAAAATTTACAGATCAAGCCCCAAACTTGCAAATACAATGATAATGTCCAATTTCATGTTGCCAATAATTCCATCATATTCATATAGGCAATAATCCCATAATTCCCCCGTATACATCTCGTACGCAAATCGCGATTTTAGGCCAAGGTCCGAAATTGACCAAGGTTCATCAAAAGAAAATAAATAGGGGAAGATAGAATTTTGCATAAAAATGAGATCAGAGAGAAAAGCATCCCCACATGCATGAAGATTACAACTTGATAATAATATTAGCATGAATCAAGAAAGCTGATTTACAACAGGCTGAATAGATTATGAACAACAGAAATAGATCTGAATCGATAAACATACTTAGATCCAATTTCACTTTAATTCATGGCCATATTATAGTGAAATATTTAAATCGAAAAGTAACTAGAACTTACATTGATTGGCTAAGAGAGGACAAATCGATTCGTTGTCGCGTTGAAACGTCTAACTTGATTAATCTTCTGATTTGATTCAATATGGTCTAGGCGTCGTTGCTTGAAGTCGTTGAATCTTTACTTGAATCCTAACTAGATTTGAATCTCCTCTTGAAAGACTTGAACAACATATCCTCGTCTCAGAATTATGTATTATTTTATTCATTTTCTCAGAGGCAGCATAAGGACAGAATGAAATGGTGTAGAGAGAATGAGGCGAGAGGCTGTTTATATAGGATTAGGCAGACGAACCTAGGCAGAAAACGAGACCAGGTACATCAGAATGCACCCAGGCCCAAAAGCAGATTCGGGGACCAAGTCGACACCCAAGTCGACTGCGCAGTCGACCTGGTCTTGGGGGTGTCGACTGCCCAGTCGACTCCCCAGTCGACCTGGGTGCTGGGCGGGAAATTTCCCGCCCAGTCTGTCTGGGTTTTGAAATTCGAATTATGAACTCGAATTCGAGCTGTTTTGAACTGTGAAAATTCCTAAAACTTCGGAGGGTCATATCTCCCTCATACGGACTCCGATTCTCGCAAACTCAGACTCGTTTCCAAGCAGAATTTTGAGACGAACGCAATGGCGCAACCCGTTTCCCTTGATTCTGATCTTAAAATTTAATTCTGGCTTGATTTATGATTTTAACATGTTGTTAAAATTTGGGTTGTTACATTCTTCCCTCCTTAAAGGATTTCGTCCCCGAAATCTTCAAGTTAGGAAGAACGTATCCTACCATCCATCATCCATCTACTCAAAACATCATCCACAAGCAACCATTGTCCTTAAGAGATTTCTAGTATGGTATGAACATATGCAGAAAGTGTGTGTATATGTTCCTTGTCTAATGCAAATGATCAGGCCTGATTGATCTTTCTAATGCAAAATATGTTAAGTGCCATGAATCCATATGTATGTAAATAATCCTAGTCACGTAAACACTATATGTGTGCACAACCATTCATCCATATGCAACATTCACATGATAACACATTCAAACTCATCCATAAACAAGTATAAACACTCATGCATATGCAATATGGAAAGGTGACTGAGCCGATCTAGTGCCTAATGTGTAAATGCATCCACGAGAAACCACTAGCAACCACTTGCAGCCACTTGCAACCATTAATCATAACATGTCTCAAACACATGTTTACACCCAATTGTTCTTACCTAAAGGTATAACAGAATGATAGAAGCAAGTAAAAGCTCTGTGCCCATTAGGCAATGTCGAAACTGGAAATCTATGTCACATATATACTAATTAGGAGAAGAACTTCCTAAGCACCAGCCCCGAAGACCGAAATCAACATCAGACTGACACCCGAAGAATTTTCAACCCAACCAATATATATGTTTCTAGGAAACTAAGCATGATGGACTCCTTTTAGGTCACAAGGGAATCCCTTCCTAAAACCAACCCGTATCCTATAAAACCCAAAGAGTTTAGTCAACCCAACGGACACCTTCAAGCCCCAAAATGTATTACTAACAGATGAGTCATACTCCCTATGGGGTTTGCAACAGAAATTTGATTGAGAATAGGACCGAGAGGAAAAAGATAACATGCAAGTAAGCTCTACAGGAAAAGAGGGACCAAGGATATACTCGTAAAAAGAGATATGATGCACGTATCTAGTCTTCAATCTTCTAATTTGCGTTTCCTTGAGCTTAACTCCATTGTGCTTTGACCGTCTTTAACTTCACAGATTCTTAGTTCTTGTTTCCAAAATATGAGTTGGAACTCATTTCAATGTTGCCTCTCGTTCCATTTTCACTTATCCTCCTTCTAGTATACTCGGCTCAAACTTAACTATGTACTCATGGTTTCATGCAAGCTCTCCAAAATTCACTAGTGAATCTTGGATCTCGTTCACTTACTAGGAGGTATTCCACGCAGAAGAACTATCTCTTGAAAATAACAAATATCAACCATGTTGCCAAATCTACTTACTAAGGTGACTTTCTACAACTCATGCATAAGTGAAATGAACCGTCCGCCTTAGTGGTGAACACTACTCGAGCGGATCAATAAATGTATCAAGAGATTCTAGGTAACTAATCATGAGAGAACCCTAAAGGTTACACGCGACTTCGAGGGTATTACCGAGGCAAGTCAAGAGTATAACTACCCTCTTTTCAAAATCGAGAATGTCACCCTTACTGGATAGCTACTCCATCGCTAGAATCAACCCATAGCCCAAAACATAAGCATTACTTCTAAACTCAACACTTAGCATAGACATTCTCAAATCCAAACAAATCATGAATACATGAGACGATTCCCTAACAGGATTTGAGACAAAAATGGGATCCTTTACTACGCCAGTACTAAGGTGTAGAGACTCAACTATCGAGCAGAATTAAAAGGATACGATGTATAAAAACAAAGTTCCCATGGTATGATAGAAAAGAGAAGCTAAACTTTTAACAGAAACGTTACCACCTCTCTTAGGTATGCTAGTAGTGAGAGCATACAATTGCCCTCTCGATGATCTTGTTCTTTTCCCTTGTCCTTGTCCTATGATACTTAACTACATGTCCCTTTTTACCATACCAACGATGTTCTTTCTTGTCATGGGTTTTATTATTCTTTTACTTTGACCTCTTCCCTTTCACATTTTCCTCCTTTGTGGATTACGCCTTATCAACAAGTTTCTCATCCTTAGGCTTGTGTTCCTTATTCTAGTTCTTACTATCCTTGTATAACTTGTTGACAAGTTTCTCGAAAGCTACCTCCATCGCACGGCAACCCAACAAAGCTTGAAATAAGATTAGTCGCAGATGGAACTACTGCGGCTACAGATGGAGGTTGGGCACTACTTTGCCCTCCGACATGTGTTGTATGCCTACAAACTATGGTGAAAAAGAAAGAGAGAAGAGACTCAAGGAGAGAAACAAAAGATAGTGCATATGGCTTTGGGGAACATGCCTTTCGTAAAACAAAACTTTTCTTTAGAAAAAGGCTTCTTTGTAAACGTTTTGAAAATAGTTTCAGAAGGTTTTTTAAAAGCTTTTGCCCAGTCTGGTAACCTTCTGCTCTGATACCAAATGTAACACCCCACCTCCGCTAGGGTCACTCACAAAGGGAATGCACTAGTTTTGGTGTAGTATTATCTAGGTAAACATACACAGAAATATTACAAGACAGAACATAAATAAAACAGCGGAAGGAAAACCCATATTTCATTGCTTTAAAATCTAGTAAGGTCTAAAGCCTTTTACATCAAAATGCTATTAAGTCAATTACATCGAAATTTGTCTTGCAATAGTAAAGAAGCATAAAACCATAGTTATAAATCATTCCCCAATAAAGCAAAGCAAGCCATAGCCAAGAGAAATCCAAGCCGTACATGAAAGAGCTTTGGAGCTTGGTAAGATCCGAACTAAGCTGTATTCCCACCCTGCGAACCTGGGGGGGGGGGGGGGGAGAACGGAATAAAAAGAGGCGAAACAAAATGGGTCAGTCATAAAGACTGAGTAAGTCCTAGTGACTTTCAGCATAAAAACAGGTAAAGATAACATGGCATGAATAAACTGAAAGTAAACATAAGTATGATGACAAGATAAGCTATAGGAAAGATAACTAAGAATAACCTCATATGGTTTTTGTCAAGTATAACATCGCCAGGTTTCCATTCAAGATAAACTAAGTATAATTTCGCAAGATTTCTATCAAGCATCGCAAGATTTCTCTGCTTTACCATTAAAATATTTCTATGATATCTATTTGCTCTGCACCAACTGTACTAGTATCCCAACCCGTGTCATGTGTTGACTATAAAATGATCCCTTGCACAATGTCATGAAATGATCCGTTACTTGGTCTCACGAAACGATCTATTAATCGATCGGCTCCCTACAAGTCCTATCTCGTTCGTGTGTCTGTGTCATACGGCCCTATCACGAATGTAGTCACCTGTGCTAGGTCCACCATAGGGTGTATCAAGCCCTAGGGTGCCAACCACCGACACGAATCAAGCACGCACAGTGTAAACGTACTAGTGCCCAATGCCTGCTTTTTCAACTCCGGACTACGTGCACGACCGTAGTCCGCTTGAACCTACAATGGCACACCAACTCAGCCGTCGTTCCGGTCGCTTACAATCAGCCCAGTAATCGTGCCCCACCCTGCCTAGTTCCAGGGTACCATGATACATCTAGTGGGTTACTGCTGAAAAGGACCGCGTAACTAGGGTTTCCATCCAGCAGGTTAAGTGTTGTCATTTAAATTCGAGACTTAACCCCATCAGTCTAGCATGTCAAATTGGTTAAGTGTGGTCATTCAAGTTTGTGACTTAACCCGTCTATTTGTCATGTCAAATTGGCTAAGTGTTGTCGTTTAAGTTCATGACTTAGCCCTACGAATCATGTGTCAAGTTGGTTAAATATGTTCAAGCGGTTCATGACTTAACCCTACCAAATCATCGTGTCAAATTGGTTAAGTATATTCAAGCGGTTCATGACTTAACCCTACCAAATCATCGTGTCAAATTGGTTAAGTATATTCAAGTAATTCATGACTTAACCCTATCAAATCATCGTGTCAAATTGGTTAAGTATATTCTTTCAGATTCATGACTTAACCCTATCAGTCTAGCATGTCAATTTAGGTTAAGTATGGTCGTTCAAGTTCGTGACTTAACCCACCTACTTATCATGTTGTGTCGGTTTAGTGTTATCCTCTGTTGTTACTTAACCTTACCCCGCATCACGTTAGATTAGAGTTAAGTGCATGTTAACTAACCCCATCCACTAGTCATATTACAATGGTTAAGTGTTACTAGTCCAGTCATATTACTTAACCCACCCATTCATGTCATATCGGTTAAGTGTTATTAGTCTAATCATATTACTTAACCTTATCATGTGGCATTAATTTACTTAATGCACCCCAACCTCTCACATTAGACTTGGTTGTGGTTACTGGTTACGCCGGGCGGGTCCGGGCAGGTTTATATCACAACCTAGTCTAACCTCGGGTTTTAAGCGCGGTATGACCAACTACTCACATTGGGTCCTATTGTTTGCAGTTACTGGATTCGCCAGGCGGTTCCGGGCAGGTTTATACTGCAAACTCAACCCAACCTCGAGTTGGCCACTTTCAAGTTATATAAGCATCATGTCCATGTTCAAGTTATAACAATGTTCAAATTTCTAAGCAAGTTTCATGTCAAGTTTCTAGTTTTCAACTTGTGCCTATTATCAAGTTCATAACTCACGTTTTTGCCCCAAAACGTGTTCCCAAAGTATTACTAAAATTTGCTATAAAGTTATGCCAAGTTATAGCCTTATATTTACAATACAAGCCAACTACCCAAAACCCAACTTAGGCACGTTCATATTTAACATATGAAAATGTTCAGGTCGATAATCCAATATACAGTCATTTTCATGTTTCAAATTCCCAACTTTACATATTAATATATATACCCAAGTTCTAACTTTTCATGTCGATATACATTTGCCCAATTCTAGCCAATTTACATATGTTCAAGTTTCATATCAAACTACATGTATTCCATGTTTACACCAATTTACCTATAACAAGTTCTAGCTTTTTACATATGTCACGATCCATGTCAAAATTACATATATCAATTTATATGTGTCCAATCCTAGCCAATTTAGATATATACCAAGTTTCATGCCTTTTTACATAGATCCTATTAATGCCAAATTCCATGTATATATTATTTATGCAAATTTCCCCATAACAAGATTATACCAAAATTTACAGATCAAGCCCCAAACTTGCAAATACAATGATAATTTCCAATTTCATGTTGCCAATAATTCCATCATATTCATATAGGCAATAATCCCATAATCCCCCCGTATACATCTCGTACGCAAATCGCGATTTTAGGCCAAGGTCCGAAATTGACCAAGGTTCATCAAAAGAAAATAAATAGGGGAAGATAGAATTTTGCATAAAAATGAGATCAGAGAGAAAAGCGTCCCCACATGCACGAAGATTACAACTTGATAATAATATTAGCATGAATCAAGAAAGCTGATTTACAACAGGCTGAATAGATTATGAACAACAGAAATAGATCTGAATCGATAAACATACTTAGATCCAATTTCACTTTAATTCATGGCCATATTATAGTGAAATATTTAAATCGGAAAGTAACTAGAACTTACATTGATTGGCTAAGAGAGGACAAATCGATTCGTTGTCGCGTTGAAACGTCTAACTTGATTAATCTTCTGATTTGATTCAATATGGTCTAGGCGTCGTTGCTTGAAGCCGTTGAATCTTTACTTGAATCCTAACTAGATTTGAATCTCCTCTTGAAAGACTTGAACAGCATATCCTCGTCTCAGACTTATGTATTATTTTATTCATTTTCTCAGAGGCAGCATAAGGACAGAATGAAATGGTGTAGAGAGAATGAGGCGAGAGGCTGTTTATATAGGATTAGGCAGACGAAGCTAGGCAGAAAACGAGACCAGGTACATCAGAATGCACCGAGGCCCAAAAGCAGATTAGGGGACCAGGTCGACACTCAAGTCGACTGCGCAGTCGACCTGGTATTGGGGGTGTCGACTGCCCAGTCGACTCCCCAGTCGACCTGGGTGCTGGGTGGGAAATTTCCCGCCCAGTCTGTCTGGGTTTTGAAATTCGAATTTTGAACTCGAATTCGAGCTGTTTTGAACTCTGAAAATTCCTGAAACTTCGGAGGGTCATATCTCCCTCATACGGACTCCGATTCTCGCAAACTCAGACTCATTTCCTAGCAGAATTTCGAGACGGACGCAATGGCTCAACCTGTTTCCCTTGATTCTGATCTTAAAATTTAATTCTACCTTGATTTATGATTTTAACATGTTGTTAAAATTTGGGTTGTTACAGTTTCTCCTTCCGTCTATTGCTAGATGGTTCAGGTCGCATGAGATCATTACGATCCGCGGAGCGAGTTGCTCCTTTCGATCTTTGGTGAGCATTGGGGCCCCGAAACGTGATGGGCTTTACATTGCGGCCCACCTATTTCCGCGGTTCGAATAAAACAAGAATGGGAATATTAACGGTCGCGGTTTTTCCTATATAAACCCGAACCCTCTTCACTTTTCCCCTTCTTTTTCCCTTCGTTGCCGCCTCTCTCTCCAATTCAGACCCTAACCTCCGATCTTCAAGACCAACCCACTCGTTTTCTCCATTTTTAAGAAAGGTAATCGCACTATTAAAGCCTCGATGCAACTTTAATCTCGTTTTTCTGAGTTTTTAGCTGGTTTGGGAAGGGAAAGACAGCGGAATTTTGTAGTTTTCAAGTTTTGGTGGCTGTCGAGATGCCATGGCTGATGGGTTCAGCTGCTCACGTTCGCTGATGGAAAAGAAGGAGAAAGGAAGGAGAAGAAGAAGGGGAGAAAAGGTTTGACCAGGTCGGGTCGTGATGGTGACGAGATGGATGGATGGTTGGCTTGCCTTGCGGATCGGATCGTGGATACGGAGGAATGTCGGTTCGTGGGTTCTTGAAGTAATGTGGATCGCTGGGTGTTGTCACGATCTGCTCTGGTAAAGTATGACTGATCAGGAATCCTAGCGTTACGCCATTTGATGCTCCTTCACGATCCGAACCTGTTACACGAACCGCAGATGGCGCACGATCCGAAGCCTGATATGCGACCCGACCCGATGCATCACGATCCAAACACTGAGCGATCCCTTGAACTTGTTAAACAAACATTGCAACTTAATTCCGATATACCAATGGACAGTTAGGTTAGAGCCTCTGAGGTGAACTTTATGGACTGAACAAGCGCATAACTTATTAGCGAACAACGACTAATATCTCGATGATTTTGTTGACTTTTATGCTTTTTCTTAATGCATGCACAGGCACACACCGGCACTTGCACACACGGGGGGAAGGGTAGCTATATTCTAATTTGTTATAGTTGCCAACACAGCTATGTCAGATAAACAAGTGATTGAGATGCCAGAGAAAGGCATTGAACTAGAGACATCGGCGCATCATGAACCCAACGTGCTTCCCTCAACCTCAGATCAGGATAGGTCCGATCCTGACTACAAAATGGACTCTAGTGCAGAATCAACGTCTTTAGACGATACATCCTACGAAGAGGCGGATGATCGAGCTCCCGATGAGCTTCCGGGAGCCAAGGATATAGATAAGTTCACTGATTGTCTGGCTTCTAAATTGGACGACACCAAGCTTCGGAAACCATGCTTGAAGCACGGAATATCTTGGGATGATGTCAAAACTCCAGGCAAGGATGATAGACCTAATTCTGTCCCAGCTGGGCACATGACCATTAGTAGATTGATGTGTATTGTAGGCGCTATTCCTCCGTTCCTGCCAATCATCGTGGAAACTTTAAGGCGATTGCGTATTGCTCCAGTGCAGCTCCACCCCAACGCTTATGCAGCTCTATACGCTTTATCCGTTGCATATCCAGAGGTTCTGGAGACTGAGCTTACCTTTAAGGATTTAAAGTTCTATTACCTTTTTAAGCATCATTCCAAGGCAACTCCAAATATATCCTACTTTGAATCAGTGGCCAACAGGAAGGTCATAACTGACGGTTACAGCAACATAGGGGATCCCAAAGCCGATTGGTTTTACATAAAACTGCAGGCGGGATGCGCACGAAAATGGCTTAGAGAAAGTGAGTTTTAATTCCCAAGATTGGTGACTTGACTAAATAATCAAGACGCTCACATGTTTCTTTTCTCCATGTAGATCATACTTTCCCCAAGACAAAAGGCTCGGTGTATGAAAACCGATTGTCTCGTCTCCTCAAAAGCGAATCAGATTTCTTGAGAATAAAGCTGTGTCTCACCGACGAGAATCTTCACAAGCACCGTCTTCTGGATATAAGATTCGGACTGGGCAAGGACGACAAACCTTATAAATTTGTGCCTCTGGTTGGGGGAGAGGGAACCTCACGGGCTACAGAAACAACTAGACTCCACAAGAGTCCTTCACCGCTCGTTGATCAAGACGATGAAAATCTGAATAAGTATAAGGTAGATGAGATCCGGGCTGACGAGCCTAAAGAAATTCCGGCCTCTAAAGAGCTTTCTCCCTCAAGAGCTTCACCACCAGTCGTTCCCGTCATTCATGATGATTTCACGGAGGAGCAGATAATAGGGGAATTAAACAAGATTCCTCTGACAGACGCCATTTACTCTCATGAAGACTATGATGAGGAACCATTCTTTCTTTCCTCCGAGGAAGCGAATGCCCCCGTTGGAGAAAAAGAAACTACACAGACGAGCCTAGCTCTGGGCCCTGGTCCGTTAGGGGATTATATGGGATGCAAAGATTACATGCACCACTCACCACAGCACTTTCTACACTATTGTTGTTCATAGTTCTAATATATGCTTGTTTCATTTGCAGGAAGGATGACTCGCAGACAATCTTATTCTTATCGTTCCCTTCGTGCGGGCACCCCGAGTCTTTGTTCAGATCTTGAGCGTGCTCGTAGCAGCAGCCGAGGGGGAGACAGCCATTGGTCCCGGGATTCTCACAAGCCTCATTCTTCACGGTCCAGATCTCCGTCAAAACAAACCTCTGGAAAGCCCCATAGTCATCAAGTGCCACCTACAGGGGGAAAAAAACTTCCCAAAGACTTAACTCCTCCGAAGAGCACGCCGTCTCATAGCAGATCATCCAGAAAACACCACGAGCCTAAGGATAAAACAAGGATCCAGACAAGGACTCTGAGAGGGAGAAAACTGACATCGTCCCCTCCAGTCAACAAAGTTTAAGTGCCCCCGGGGCACGAGACTATGTCCATGGTCCTGAGGCTCAGGGTAAGCTGGGGAAATTACGAGAACAATTCCCCAATATCTTCTTGGAGAGGATGATGTTCGTTCCAGCTCTGGAACCAGTCCCTGGGAATTGGGATACTGAAGTCATCAGACATGTTCGCCATGTAGCCAAGCAATATGAGGCGATGAAGAAACACGCTGTCAACCTTTCAGACGATGTCCGAACGCTAGAGATGGAAGCGCACAGGTCCAAAGTAAGGATAGATAACAATGACAGGGCCAGGGTGAAAATGGAAAAGGACTTGGAAGATGCACAATCTCTGCTTGCCTTGGCTCAACGAGATGCTAAAAATTACAAGACAGAGTTGGAGGAGGCTAGGCAACGTTTTCATAATGAGCTCGATTCTAACAACAAAGAGCGTGTGTCATTAAAGAAGGAGGTGGAAGATCTCAAGATGGCCAACACCGAACTGAAAACAACACAGGATCATTTTGAAGTTGAAAAAGCTGCTTGGGAGAAAGAAAAGGCAAGCTTGAAAGATAATTTAGCTCTGGCCAAAAAAAGAGAGGGTGATTCTGAATGATCAACTCGCACGTGCAGAGAAGCGCGCGGTTCTTGCTGAAAATAATGTGGAAAGTGCCATTGAAATGGCTACTGTTTCTAATGAAAAGCTCCTCGAGAGAGAGAAAGATATTGAAGGATTTGAAGAAATGTTGTTTGACTTCCTTGGCCAGGTCATCAAGACCCGTAACATCTCCTGGATCCCGGACTACCATGTCACTTTAGGCAACATATGGGATGCAATTGTCCAGGGCGAGAAACGGCGATTAGGAGTCGATGAGATTCATGAGAATGAGTTGATGCGGACCATTCTTAAGGATAACGAACCCGAGGATTTAGAGAAAGGCAAACACCTACTCCAAGAAGAGATGGATAAGGAGAAAACTCTGGCCAAGGCCAAAAATAAAATTGAAGAAGGTTCGAGCTCAGCTGCAGAGCTCAAGGCCTCCGAAATTGAGGAATACAGTCCCGATGATCCATTGATTCCTCTGGGTCTGACTCCTCCAGTTGTCGGAGGTTCTGCTACTAGCTTGGATGGAGGATCAGCGGAAGGTATCTCTATATTTTCTCCGCAATTTGTCAAAGCAATCGTCACTTGTCGCCGTCTTGCCGAACAATCAACTGAGCAAACCGCATTCTCTCCTGAAATAACATTTGTTTCTCATGTTACAGGTGGCGGGCCAGCCGATAAGGATGCTGAGAAGAAGACAGAGGCGGAGAAGATTGACATCCTGCCAAGTGCTAGTGCTGACGCTCCAAAGCAGTCCGAAGGTGCGATAACGGAGAAAGTCATTCTCGCACCCAGTGCTGATATTCCCCAAGGTGCTGAGCCCATCGAGGCTTTGAGAGATATGGACGGGCGCCATGAAGATGATGAGGAGGAAGTCACCATTACCAAAGAAATCAAAGGCGATGATGAGGAAACCTTGGCTGAAAGGAAGGCTAGGCAAGAAAAACAGCTGGCCTTGAAAAAAGAGGAGCAAGAGCCTTTGAATGTGCCTCCGATCTCAGAGTTTAATCCCAAAACTGGGTTGGTACTAAAACTCCAACCCAAATCAATTACCAAACAGCTTGCTTCCCAGTCTTCTGATGATCCCTCAGCTCCCCTTATTGACAAAAGAAAAAGAAAGAAGAGTGGTCAATCTGATGTTGGCAAAGCGGAGCTGGAACAGCAGAAGAAGGAGAAAAAATCCAAGCCGTCTCCCAAGCATAAGTAGGATGTAGTCGTTTGTCCGTATTTTGTTTTTAGGCTTTCCAGTGGCCATGAAATGTAGTTGTGAAAATGGCCCTCATTTTTGTTTAGGTTCCTTTTTATCTTGTAAGCTTGCAGTTTATGAATGAAAGTTTATTTCTTTTGCATCATCGTGTACCTGCATTCAATAAACTCTTCACACTTAGTCACAAATCATTTGTCTATAACCAAGTTGAAATCATACTACAAATCATTCAAGCGACAGATTTTTTTTCTTAAATTTCTGTACTTCATCAAGGTGCATGTATATATATATGCCCCCAATCAATCGTTAACGTAATGCCTGGCCAGGGTTAATTAAAGATTGATTAGAGTTACATGCACGTTGCCCCCTATCTCTGAATACGGGGGACTTGGAATTTTTAGTGGGATTATAGTCCTTGCGGCGCCAAATCTCCGGTACCACTATACTCTCCCGATCCATCAGCGGGTTAAAGTTCGAACTCATATCATGATCTGCTCACCGATCATTCAGCGGGGCAGAAATTCTGGGGGCGCTGAGTCTCCAGCATCCTTCTCAACGCTTAATCATAGACGCTTTTATACTCTCCTGGCGGTCGTCAAGGTTAGAGTTCGAGCTCAGCCGTTCAGTCGCTCCCCGATCCTTCAGCGGGGTAAGAGCTCTTTCTCAGCGCTTAATCATAGACGCTTTTATACTCTCCTGGCAGTCGCCAAGGATAGAGTTCGAGCTCGGTTGTTCAGTCGCCCCCCGATCTTTCAGCGGGGTAAGAGCTCTTTCTCAGCGCATAATCATAGACGCTTTTATACTCTCCTGGCAATCGCCAAGGTTAGAGTTCGAGCTCGGCTATTCAGTCGCCCCCTGATCCTTCAGCGGGGTAAGAGCTCTTTCTCAGCGTTTAATCATAGACGCTTTTATACTCTCCGGGCAGTCGCCAAGGTTAGAGTTCGGTCAAGGCGGTTCTTATCATGGTACATCGCCTTGCCATGTGGACGTTATTTTCACGTCCTTTACGTTCTCCCTCGGCTCTGGAGAGTTAGAGTGCAATCAATGGTGTGATTCACTTTATTGCACCTTCAGCATTCTGGCTGTGGATTACTTTCTATTTTGATGGAAGGCACTTAGAATTACACGTTTCTGTGATCGTTGTATGGTTTTACAGCAAATTTCATAAAGATAGAAGAGAAGACAAATAATAGTGCAAATAAAGGTAAATGACACACAATATTTTTATAGTGGTTCGGTCGAATCGTGACCTATGTCCACTTTATAATCCTTTGCTCAAAAAATTGGACTATTCTAGGCAAGTCATGCCTTATGAAACAAAAAGATAAATCTGATGACTTTACGTCAGATAAGGCCGCAAATGTTGGGCATTCCATACTCTGGAGATTTCTTCTCCATCTACGGTTGCTAGCTTGAAAGTTCCATTATCAAGCCTTCGTAGAACGGAGTATGGTCCTTCCCACTTCGCACCCATATGAGTTGGGGGTGGAAAGACACGCTTCAGAACCAAGTCTCCGGGTTCAAAGGTTCGGGCTCGAATTCTTTTGTTGTAGTATCTAGCGACCTGTTGCTTGTGTCTCAAGGCACGCAGGTCTGCTTCATCCCTCTTCTCCTCTATTCTATCTAGGGATTCAAGAAGCAACTCGTTATTAGTCATCGGATCGTAGTAAGTGACTCAGTGAGATGGTACTTTTAGCCCAACCGGGATGACTGCCTCTGCTCCAAAAGCAAGAGAGAAGGGAGTATGGCCTGTCGCCGATTTATACGTTGTCCTGTAGGCCCATAATGTCAAGGGTAATTCATCGACCCACATAGCTTTGGCCCGCTTCAATCTTCTTTTGATAATGGACTTAATCACTTTATTTGTTGCTTCGACCTATCCGTTCGATTGCGGATGTGCCACAGAGGTGTACCGTTTCTCGATGTGGTACTTCTGGCAGAAGTCCCTGAACTCGTTGCAACCAAACTGGGTTCCATTGTCAGTTATGACGATCTTCGGGATCCCAAACTGGCAAATAATGTTCCTAACAACAAAATTAATCACTCGCTTTGTTGTGATTGTAGTTAACGCCTCAGCCTCGACCCATTTGGTGAAGTAGTCTACAGCTACAATAACGAACTTTGCTCCGCCCTTCGCTATAGGGAGGCTTCCGATGATATCAATTCCCCATATAGCGAAAGGCCATGGACTTGTCATTATCTTTAACTGGCCAGGAGGTGCCCTGGGAATTTTTGAAAATCTTTGGCATGCATCACAACGTCGCGCGTATTTTGCCGTATCTTTGTTTATGGTAGGCCAGAAGTAACCATACCGCAACACCTTTTTTGCCAATGTTTGTCCTCCAGTATGGTCACCACATTCACCCTCATGTACTTCCTGTAGTACACGCTTGATGTCGTCATGGGCTATACACCGGAGAAGAGGCATCGAAAATCCCTGTCTGTACAGGACTCCACCTTGCAGAACGTATCGGGAAGCTTTACGGATTATTTTACGCCTCTAGCTCTTCTTGGTCGGAAGCGTTCCATTCATCAAGAAATTCTTTAGAGGGGTCATCCATGACTCCCTTTCTGGCTCAGTCTCTAGTATCCGATCAATTTCCATCTGACCTATGCTAGGGAACTGAAGTACTTCAACTGGGGTAGCCCGGCTTCTTCAGGATCGTTGGAACTAGCCATCTTCGCTAACTTATCCTCCTGTTGGTTCTCTGACCGCGGAATATGAGATATACTGTAGTGATCAAAGCCAGTCAGCAACTCCTTCGCTTTCTCCAAATACGAAATCAATCTTGGGCTCTTAGCTCGGAACTTTCCAGCGACCTGATTTACAACTAACTTGGAATCACAAAATATGTCCAGCTTCGCGATCTCTAATTCCTTTGCGATCCTCAGCCCAGCTATCAGGGCTTCATATTCGGAGTCGTTGTTAGTGGCGTGAAATTCCAACTGGATAGCATAGGATATCAGTCGTTTCCCAGGAGTTTCAAGCACCACTCCGGCACCGGATCGTTTATCATTCCTAGCACTATCAGTATACAATTTCCATGCACTAGGATCGAGAAGTAATTTTGGTGGGTCAGCCTCTTCGTTTACTATGTCATCCACCGGGACAGTAAATTCTGCTATGAAATCTACTAGCACTTGCCCCCGTATCGATCGTCGGGGCTGAAAATTCAGATCAAATTGACTCAATTCAATGTTCCATTTGAGCAATCTTCCAGAAGCTTCTGGTCTCTGTAGAACTTGTTTGAGCGGATGATCAGTGTACATGGTGATAGGATGAGCTTGGAAATAATGTCGAAGCTTCCTAGATGAAATCAATAAACTGTACGCCAACTTTTCTATCCTCGGATAATTGCGCTCAGCTGCCGCCAATTTTTTACTCACGTAGTCCACTGGCCTTTGAACCTTGTCTTCTTCTCTCACTAATGCTGAGCTGATCACGTGGGATGACACTGCTAAGTACACGAATAAATCCTCGTGGTCCACTGGCTTAGACAGTATCGGAGGCCTCTCCAGAAGATTCAGCAGGTTCTGAAATGCTTCTATGCAATCAGGAGTCCATTTAAAATTGTGTTTTCCTCGCTTTATCAATTCAAAGAATGGAATGCATTTGTCTGTCGCCCTAGAGATGAATCTGCTTAATGCTGCTACTTTCCCTGCAAGGCTTTGCACATCTTTAATTTGTCTAGGCTCCTGAATGCCTCTGATTGCTGCGATCTGGTCTGGATTAATCTCAATCCCGCGCGAGCTGACAATGAATCCCAAGAATTTCCCCGGAGGCAACGCCAAATGAGCATTTCATTGGGTTGAGTTTCATCCCATATTTTCGAAGGATACCAAACATCTCTGCCAAGTCTGTAGTGTGATTGGATGATTGTCTGGACTTAACTAACATGTCATCAACGTATACCTCCATCGTTTTCCCAATCTGGTTATAGAACATTCTGTTCACTAACCGTTGATATGTAGCGCCTGCGTTCTTCAAGCCAAAAGGCATTACCACGTAGCAGTATAATCCCAGATCCGTAATGAAGCTAGTGTGTTCTTGATCTGGAACATGCATAGGGATCTGGTTATATCCTGAATAAGCATCCATGAAAGAGAGAAGCTCATGACCCGCCGTTGAATTGACCAACTGATCAATTCTGGGCAACGGAAAGTTATCTTTTGGGCAGGCTTTATTCAAATCCGAAAAATCAATACACGTACGCCACTTCCCATTGGCCTTCTTTACCAAAACTGGATTTGAAATCCAATCTGGGTAGGTTGAGTCTCTGATGAACCCGTTACTTCTTAACTTTTCAACTTCTTCTTTCAAGGCCGCGGACCACTCTGGGCTCAGCATTCGCCTTTTTTGTTTTACAGGGGATGCTTTGGGTTAATGCTCAATGAGTGACTCATGATTGATGGAGATATCCCACACATGTCCGCATGGGTCCAAGCAAATACATCCAAGTTATCTTTCAGGAAATCCGTCAGTTCTTTAGCTCAAACCGGATCTAATTGGGATCCAATCTTCAGGACCTTCTCTGGGTCACTATCATCGATCGGTACATCCACAGTCGTTTCATTGGGAGCCGCCATTCTGCCCCCAGTCTCTTCGTCCTCTCTAGGATCTATATCCTCGGGCAGTTCTCTGGGCTACTCACCCATAGTCATTCTCTTTAACTGCTATGATGTCTCCTCCCTTGTGGGGGAAGAAGCGCCTTTAGTTTCTATATCTCTTCCTTTACGGAGTAGCTTTAGCTCTGCAATGTAACATGCTCGTGTGGCAACCTGATCTCCTCTGACTATACCAATACCAGCTTCCGTAGGAAACTTCAATAACAAGCACCAGAGGGCTATACAAGCTCTGAACTTTGCTAGGGCCGGTTGGCCCAAGAAGGCATTATAAGACGATTCAATACCCAAAACCACGAAGGGAAGAATTCTCACTCTCTAGCGTTCTCCTTCCCCAAGTGTTACTGGCAGCTCTACATATCCCATTGGAGCAGTTGAAGCTCCGTTAAATCCACGGATCTATCCTTCACACGGCTTTAAATCTTTCAATTCAAGGTTCATTTGATCGAATGTCTTTATGAATAGAATGTTGAGTGAACTCCCGTTATCCACTAAAACTTTATGAACAGTGGCCGGGCCAATAGGAACTGTGATTACAAATGGATCTTCGGTCGGAGCGTGGACTCCAATACTCTCTCGATCGCGGAAAATGACGTCATCTGACATCATCTTTTGCTATTTTACCGGGACATTGTCCTCAGGGTGGCTACACTCTCCTACCTCAAGATGCTGCTTTGCTGCGTTTACGTACTGATCCTTGAAACTATGCCCGGCTAGGTGAAGCCCTCCGATTATGGTATTGATAACAAGATCCTTTCCTTTTTGCTGGACAGTTGGCCTGGCAGTAGGTTGATTTTGGTTTTGGTTTGGGGTCTGAATAGCTTGCCCCCTGTCTCTAGGGGTCACCCTGTACTCATCCAATTTCCCTTCCCGGAGCAGCCTCTCAACTACGTCTCTCAGATGACGGCATTCATTTGTAGAGTGGTCGTGAGTCTGATGGAAGAGACAAAACTTCCCCGTCTCACGTTCTTTCTCCGTCGAATCTCTTGAAGGAGGCCTTTTATGTTGGAGAACGTTGTACGAGTCTGCGAAGATATTCTCCAAAGTATCATTTATTAGCGTATCATTTTTGAAAGACCTGGGACAGGTCCTTCTCTGGGAGTCGTTCCCCCGATTTCTCTTCCGATTATTGCCATTACTGTTGTTACCATTGTTTCCTGACTGGTGGTCGCCGCCCTGGTTTCGGTTTCCAACATTGACTTCAACCTTCCACGAGCTGTCTCCGGTTTGCTTGATGGCCATATTACTTTGGATCTCCTCCTTATTTGCCATTTTCATCTTCCGGTTAGCATATACCTCCTCCTGACGTAAGCGTACGTTTGCTTTCTCGTAGAACAATTCTCTAGTATGAGGTGGCTTGCCGGCCAGGTATCTCCCAAATTCAGTATCTTTATCTACCCCATCGATCAGGGCTGCCAAAACAGTTGGCTCATGGGGATCCTTGACTTCAGTGGTGGCTAGGTTGAAACGATCCAGATACACCCTCAAGCTCTCGCTTGGTCGTTGTTTGATAAGGAACAGATCAATCACACTCTTTGTCCTCTGTGCATAAAGGCGGAACTGTTCCACGAACCTTTCACTCAACTCCCTGAAACTGGAAATTGATCTTGCTGGTAAGCGAGTAAACCATAATAACACTACATCCTCCAGGAATATAGGGAATGCTTTGCACTTTACAGCGTCAGAGGCTGCGGCAGCGGTCATTGACCAAGAATATCTCATTAGATGTTGGATTGGATCAGATCTACCCGTGTAACGGTTCATCTGAGGCATGTTGAAGCACCTCGGGAATGTTACGTCTAGAATGTTAATAGTAAAAAGGGTGTGACTGCGGTCAATTATCCAATCTTCATTCCTTTGTGCACGGCTATCCGCCAGGATTTGATGGACCATAGCTGCAACATTTGCACTGGTCATCGGCGGCTCGGGATCAGCGCTTCTCGCTCGGTGGAATTCTCCGATCTCTCTTCTAGGAACAGCCACGAAATCTAGAGCTCGGATTGGACTTCTTTGCCCCCTGTTACCATGAGCATTTGTACGGCGAAAGGGCTGAGGTGGTCTATTCTCAACAGGATTGTCCACAACTCGAGCTCTAGGAGTTGCGGCACGATTATTCAAGTTGCGGTTTGAGGGTCCTACACCAAGTGTCTCTTCCTCTCGTGATGGCAGGGTTCCAAATCGGAGCTGCTCTATGTTTTCAACCCTCTCATACGGTCGCCGCGGAGGTCTTGGCGATTCCTATGACGAAGAAGAGTACTCTGGGGTGAGAGGACGAACTGGGAGTGTTTTTTGCCTTGCGAGATCATCGATCCTTCTATCCATAGCAGTCAAGTTCTGTCGCAGCACAGAGCTTTGCTGCCTTTGAGCAGCTAATTCATCAAACAACTTATCCCACATTTCAGAGAAGCGAGAGAGATCGCCTTCAGTGACCAGAGCAGAGGGGTCATATTGATCATCAACATTTTCTCTTATGCGCAGAGAACTTGAGCCAGGTCGAACAGAGGTACCGGGACGGGAAGAGTGAGCCATAACCTCCTTACAGGTCGAGTTGTAGTCTGGTCATCACTTCGGATCGCAGTGGACCTATGTCAGTGGCTCGTAGCGCCCCCCTGGGGTTGGATCGTGGTAATATTAGGGAGAGGGTTCGCGGCGTTGTCGTGGGATCGAGTGACGACCCCTTCAGATAGTCGGTTCGTGCCGCCCTCAACAGTTCGGATCGTGGCTCCCCCTTCAGACTGGTTCGTGACGCCATGTCCGGATCGGTCCGCCCCTATGTCACCGCGATCTACGAGGCCCTCCTCAACCTGCTCACGTACACTTTCTTCAACAGCTTCATTCGCGACTTCAATCGCCTGCGAAGCTCGTACTTCTTTAGACTTCTTTCCGGCCATGATATCAGATGCCGCTGGAATCCTCAAAAATCTGAACAGTGAAGTTTCAGGACTGTTTCCTTCGGACTTGAATATCCAAACAACGGAGCAACAATCCAATATGCTGAGAAATCAATTCTCAGTGAAAGCACCAAAATGTTAGATCAAAATTTGGCTCTAACACCCAAATTGTTCTGATTCGTAGAGAATTATAACTGAAAAATGAGAGAAAAAAAAGATAAAACACACACGGTTTATAGTGGTTCGGCGTTAACGAGCCTACGTCCACTCTATATGCTATTGATTATACTTTGGATGCTAGTACAACCAATGATTTCTCTTAAACTCACTCTTACAATTACGATTTCTTTCAGTAATCTCGAAGTAAAACTGGTAAGAAATAGTGGTATGACAGTAATGGTAGAATCAATCCTTAAAACTGCCAAAAGATCCTGAAAATTGCCAAGCTCTGGGCTATTTATAGCTGATTTGATCAGGCGGATCGCGGTCATATGTGGCGCAAATCCCGAGAATATCGGATCGTCGCTTGACGAAGAATTAGTCAATATGACAGTTGGTGACAGGTGTCGCGAGATCCGTACATCTCGGATCATGATAGAATGGGTCAGAGTCTTCGCTGCAACTTCTAGGCTTGGATCGGATCGAGGTGGAATAGGCGGATCGATCCATATAGGGGTTTAGCGACCCGATAGAGCGATCCGAAAGGGGGCGACCCGACCTAGGGATGATTGAGTGACTGTGATCTGACTTTTCGTGAACTAGAGGAATGAGATCTCATATTTTCTCCTTGTGTGTGAACCTTGATGGCTTGGTCAAAAAGCTAGCAACAGATATATTGAATGTTTAGCTTTGATTATTACATAATAATTTTTAAAATTTAATTATTAACCATCAATTATTTAATAGTATTAATGACTAATTATTTAATAATTGTACTTAATTATATTTATTAATTATTTTATGTAATTAATATTATTAAATTAAATTTAATAGTTATTAATAATTAACCATAAAAAAAGTATTAAATATAATTTTTCATTGATTATAAATACTAAATAATAATTACGAATGATTTATTATTAATAATTAATTATTATAAATTTCAAATTATGTTTTGTACAAGTTGACGTTTGTAATAGTTATTTATAAATTTAAGTATTATTGGTTATTAACTACAAACTATCAATTATCAATTACCAGTTATCAATTATCAGTTATATTAAATTATAAATTATTTAACATTTAATATATATTATTATATACTCGTTTTTATCAGAAATTATTATTATTATTAATTATTGAATATTAATAAATAATAATTATTACGATGGGCATTTTATGATCATTGTAAAATTGACATCAGTCAAAACTGGTATTTTGTGACCGTTGTAAAATTGGAACCTATACAACGAGCATTGCAAATTAAGCACCACTTAAAATGAGCAATTTGTGACCATTGTAAAATTGGCATCTATTACAACAGGCATTTTGTGAATATTATATAAAAAAATTACCTATTACAATGAGTATGAGAGAACCGTTGTTATAACATTCTATTACAACGACCATGTTAGACCAAATTATGGCTCTAACACCCAAATTGTTTAAAATTGCAGAGAATAATAACTAGAAATGAAAGAAAATGCAACCAACACACCAAATTTATAGTGGTTCGGTGTTAATGAGCCTACGTCCACTTTATATATCTTTGATAATACATTGAATGCAAGTACAATCAATGGTTTCTCTCAATCTCACTTTTACAATGATGATTCACTCAGTAATTTCGAGATAATACTAACTAGAAATAATATAAAAACAATAATGGTGGAAACAATACTCAGAATTGCCAAAAAGATCCTGAAAAATGCCAATATGGGGCTTTTTATAGGTGATATCTGCAGGCGGTTCGTGAAGATACATGGCACGGATCCCGAGGATCTCGGACCGGTTCGTAGCTTGATGAAGAAATAGTCAAATTGGCGGTTATGGATGGGTGCCGCAAGATCCTTCATTCTCGGTTCGTGAATGACCAAGCCTTGGCCACCATTCTCTGGTCGAAGGGTTGGTTCGTGACTCTATATCACGAACGGGTCGTGGGTAGCTTCTCACAAGCGGGTCGAGGAACTGGGCCACGAGCGGGTCGTGACAGGGGGATCACGAGCGGGTGGAGTCAGCTGGGTCACGATCGGTTTATAGTGCTTCACGAACCAAGGTAAATTTGTCTTGAACTTTTGTATGTGAGCCTTTCTGCATTCACATATGGATATTTGCCTTCTTGGTGGCTTGTCACAAAACTAGCCAACATTTTGCCACCTCGAAGTATGTTTTATCAGGGATGGAACATGCTTCGAAATTGCCGAAGTACCTTTTCTTGGAAGGGTGTGGATCAACAGTTACATTTGCTAGTGCGGTTACGATGTTTCGAATAGCCGTGTCCTTTGACGAGTATAAATATCAGACTAGGTTTCCATTTATTTCTCTGCTTATTGATTGACTTTGATCTCTTAAATTCCGGAACACATTGTGATTAATTCTTCAGGTGTGTCCTTAAACTTTTGTAAAAAATAGTGTTAAATAACTTACTTGCTTCTGTAAGTAGGAACCTCTAGCTTTCCAATCCAGTAGTTGTGTCAAAGTTAGGATCGCCAAGCTATGCCACGGTTTGTGCCCCTTGGGTGTGTATCATGAACAGGCAGTAGATCGTACCGTTGCGCGAGCAGTCGGTGGGCTCATTGGTGCGCTCGTGGTCCACTGGGCCTGGTCGATCCGATAAGACAAAATAGGGGAGACCAAAAGCCCCTATAACGACCCGTATTTTTAACGTGTAATAAATAATTTATTTAGTTATTTAAATAATGATTTGTTAATTTAAAATGATCAGAATTAGATAATATTGAATATTTAATTAATATAAATAATAGAATAATATATTTAATTTTAAAAATAGTCGGAAATAGTGGAATTCACAATATTGTGTGAATTGGATCATTTATAATATATAATTTAGTACAGAGTTGAATTATATTAACGAATATATTATATAAATAACAGTTGAACGTATAATTTTATTATAATTATAATCGAGCTCAAAATGGCGCGGCAGCTCGTAATTTGGCGATTCGAACTTTAAACGAATATACATAATTCGTTCTAAGTCGGATTTATGTGAAACAAGAAACGTTCGGATCTGGTGAACTATATTTTTCTAATGAAGCTGAAAATTGGAGATTTCGCTTTATAAATTATAAGATATATCCAAATCAATTTTTTAAATAGTCGCTATGAAATCGCTTATAGGCCATAACGGTTATTTAATTTTAATTAAATGTCGGTTTCTAATCTGGACAAATCCTTGTAGATGTAGTTATAATTTAATTTTTAGAATTTTACTGTAATTTTTATTTTGAAAAATAAGCACTTTTTATTTTAGAGTATTTTACACCCTAAATCAGTATTTTGGGACATCACATAATAAATTAATTTGTCTGTTTTATATTATTTTTGGGATTAGGGCACGTTGTTCGATATGATAGTATTTTCAGTTTTGCCATTAGTGGTCGGTAAGTGAACTAGATTTTTGATAAAGGGGTACACTAAATACTGAAGGTGGTTATACCACAAGTCCATAAGATAGAGTCTGAAAGTAGAGTAACATAGAACAAGTAAGTTGTGCTTCCACCGCACACCATAAGACATATATTTTAACAACCATCGTAACACCAACTTTTGAGTCGCGTACTCTTGTTTGCTAGAATAAATTAGCACTATTCATGCACTGTAAGGGACTAAATTAAATCAAATAAAATAAAAGGAAAATATACTACCTTAGCAGCTAAGAAATTGTTTAGTTTTTCCTCTTTAAAGGACAGCCTACCCTAAACTAAGTAATAAAATAAAAATATATTGAGCATTACTTGCCCCAAAGTCACGCAGCTAGCCGTCCCTATTACTTAATGCAGAAGGAACTCGCATGAATTTTCACATCTCAAGCTGGAACAAATTGTACCATGCTTCCTTAGTAACTAAGGAACTAAAATTCTATAAATAAACGCACTGCTCACCTCCATTTTCTTCTTCTACAAATATATTAGTTGTGAGTTTTAATGGCTACGCAAATCAAAAACAAATTAGATTCCCTACTAAAAATTTTGATATATGTATTTATTCAAACTACTGGACTTGTTCTCTTCAATCTGTTGTGTGGTGTTCAACCAATATTTGGTTCGCTGGTTTTTTTCTCTCAACACAAAAAGACATTCTAAAAGAAACTCTAAAGTAAATATACTAAGGATCCTTGAAGCAAGAGTTCAAGCTCAGTTAGGTTTCATACGGATTAAGTACCAATTCCTTCGCACAAAAATAAGGAGTGTGTGTTACATGTAAGGTGAGGATGGCTGACGACTTGAACTTGTGAAGTGGAGAAATAGTAATGATTTTGTGTGGTTGCGGAAAAGAAGGGAGTGTTGTACGGTGTCGCATGGGGATGGTTGGCCAAAACTTGTGCGAACCGAAGAGGATGGGTATAAGCAGTTTTTGTTTGAAGAAATGAACTCGGAAGGTGATGAGAAAATGCTGTGAAGTGGATACGCAAGGGAAGGCAAGGGGGGAAATGGAGACATGTTAATGGAAGGACTGTAGCTATCAGGGTACAGGAGCTCACGTTAAAATGGGATGGAAACTGTTCGCTCCAGGCTTTAAAACAAAGAGGAGCAACAATTTGTAACTTCTTCTGTAGGAGTGCGAGTTCGAGTATGGCATGGAGGTCGGCAGGAAGTTGTAAGGACGAGTTGAAGTGGTTGTGGAGAAATGAGCGTGGATTGGTGTGGTCATGGTTTACAGGAGTGACATCCTGTTTATGCTTTCGGGGAAGAAAGCGAATAAATGGGGGTTACTTTAGTGGGCCGATGTTTGTAAAGGTTAAGCCCATTTTAAATAGATAAATTATCCTAGTTTTAATTTAAATTTTATTTAAATATTTGTATAAACTTGTAATAACAATAACTTGCTCATATATTATCGAATCCGACGAAACAGGATCCGTTGGGATCGTATGGATGGTGGCTACACAATGGAACTGATTCGGAGTGAATTGGAGCTCGTTACAATTTATTGTGAAATAAATTGCCTGATCTGAATCAATGACCGGTATTCGTTATTTAACGATTAACGACCAATGTGAGTAAATCTCACTACTCTGATCAGTTTATATTTTTATAACGTATTTTTAGATTTGATAAATGCTATTTGATTGTTGTGTGTTGACCGTTTGGATGAACTGCTAATTAATTGGTTGAGAATATAGATAATGGTATATAAATATATATCGTTAATAAAATATTGATTCTGTTTGTCAGAATATTTGATATTTGAAATAGAATTGATGTTAATTATATTGTTTAACATCTGTGGATGCAGGGAAACAGGTTGGAGGGATCCAACTGGGTTCCTCAATATCTAAAATACTGTTTTTATATATATTGTGATATATGATGTGATATATAATCTATGATTGATTATGATGAAACTGGTTTTGTTATTTGGTATTTAAATACCATAAGAAATACTGGATGTAAAAAAGGAATTTTCAAAGTGTATGTAACGACCCGGAAATTCTGAGCCAATTTAAAAAAAATTATTTTGGCAATTTTAGTGAATTTAGAATATTTAAAATGAATTATTTTAAATAATAACGACGAAAAATTTATTTTGAATAGAATTAGAATGTATATATTTATATAGATCGTCGTTTGAATATAAATAATTATTTATAATTTTAAAAGGAATTGAAAATGGCGCGGTAGTTCGATAATTCGATTTCAAAATTCAAATGAATGTACCGGATGCAAAATAAACCGGATTTTAGTGAAACCAAAAATATTAGAATCTTTTTTGTGGATATCTTTCCAACGAATCCTAAAAATCGAGATTTCATAGCGGGAATCAAAAGTTATGTCCAGTTGAAAATTCAGAATAGTCGCTATGGAATTCTGGCCCTTAAAAATGGGAATTTTGCAAACGACCTTGGATTTCGACGAAACCACTTTTGTTGGATCCGTGATGTCAGGTTATTGCTAGATTCCAAAATTCGTATTTTTTCGAATCAATATGTGAGCGTGGAAAAGGAAAACGCGTTTGACTAGTTTCAGTTGATTTTAATCGACTGGAAAATGGCCATTTTTCAAACGGTCTCAGAATTCGATGAAACTAGTTTTGTTAGGACCGTATCGTCGATACGAAGCTAGAAAATATTTTTCGGGAATTTTTAGAATTAGTATGTGACCCTAGTATATTGAAATGCGCGTTCAAATTGAATATATAAAGATTTATATTTTAATTTAAACAGAAATAGATCGAAACAGCCAAATTGGCATGCAATACATATCCTATTGTGTTCGGAATGGGGGTAATTAGCTATGGACGACATGCGGTGGGCCTCGTTTCGAGTTCGAATGAAAAAGTTACTTTTTAAAATTAAAATAAATTAAATAATATAAAAACCTTTATATCACCTCTCCTCCCCTACTGTTGACTTCCAAATCAGAAACAAAAAAAATAAAGAGCAAGGGGGAGGAGCCGTCGTCGCTCCTCCCACCATCGCGCCTCCGCGCCGCAGGCGCGACCACCGCCTCCGACCCCCCACCTTCCGCCTCTTCTCCTCCCTCCTCTCTCCTTTAAAGCCCCTTGCCCCAACCCATCTGAAAACCCTAGCGCGCTACCAAGAAGACCGCTGCCGCCACATGCGCCTCCTCCGCCACTCGAGCCATCGCCCCCGCCCTGCGCCTCCTTTCTTTTCTCCCTCTTCCCCCAAAAACTGCAGCCACCCAATAACCCACGAGAAAACCCACTGCTCCCCTCGAAGACTACGCCGCCCAGTCGCGACCCCCCTTACCTCGAGCGACGCTCCAGCGCCTCGCAGCCACGTCAGCGCGACGGTGAACCCCCCTGCCTTCGAATTTTACTGTAAGCCCTTTTATACCTATTTATTTTTATTTATTTCATGCTTTCAGTTTCAAACAAGGGTTTAAATCAGTTTTTATATATTTGAAGAAAATAGGAAAGTTTAGGTTTTTATTATGTGAAAGAAATGATTTTTATAAATATAAAGATTATATTTTTATATAGGTCAAGTTCATATTTTTTTATATAGATAAAAGTTCGATTTATAAACATGAAAAGAGTAGAGTTTTAAACATGAAAATATTTGATTTTTTTTGAACAATTAAAAATATAATCTTTATTATGTAGAGGGCGTAAAATATGATTTTTGGCTTATGTAGAAAATTCAAAATATAATTTTTATATTATAGGAAGGTTAAAAATATAATTTTTATATTATAGGAAGGTTAAAAATATAATTTTTATATTATAGGAAGGTTAAAAATATAATTTTTATATTATAGAAAGGTTAAAAATATAATTTTTATATGTGTAGTAAAGTAAAAATATAATTTTTAGTGAAGATAAAAATTCGATTTTTATATACAGGAAAGAATATACATGAAAGAGATGATCTTTATTTGTTTCAAAAATATGGTTTTCATATGCTTAGCACAATAAAAATTCGATTTTTATCTATGTAGAGTAGCGATAAAAAGGTATAGAGCGATATAAAAATATAATTTTTATCCAAGGAGTGATAATATAAAAATGTGATTCTTATATATGTAGCGAACACGGATGGTGGAAGTGACAAAAGGAAGTACGATGAAGATATCCTACATTTGAAGTGTCGTGGAGTTGGGATAGCTATTGTGAGAACTTCTCACCATCTAATTTTGTTTTCTAGTTAATAATATATATTAGGATGCAGACGGTGTTTAGTAGCACCCGACACCCATCGTCCACAGACCATGGACGGCTTGTATGCTTGTTTGTTTGATTTTGATGTGTAGTTGATTGTGTGATGTGATGTGAAATGAAATAAAATATTTATATAGTTAAAAATATTTTATAGTTGAAAATAGAATATCTGAATAGAAATATTTGAAAAGAGATTTTTGAAATAGAATATTTGAAAATAGAAATATATGAAGCCGTGTTGATTAGATCGACGCCATTTTGACGTGAACGATATTTATATCGATTTTATTCATTTTTTAATGAATATTGAAAATTGATTTCAATAATCGAATATTTTAGAAAATTGAATTGAATAGAATTCAAATCGAATTAAAATTAAATTGAATAGAATTCAAATCGAATTGAAATTGAATTGAATAGAAAATGAATTCGAATTAAATTGAAATGATTTGAAATTCGAATTAAATTGAAATGATTTGAAATTCGAAATAAATTGAAATGATTTGAAATTCGAAATAAATTGAATAGAATTGAAATTCAAATTGAATTGAAATCGAATTGAATTGAAATCGATTTGAAATGAAATTAAAACGAATTTATTTTGGAATATTCAATTTTGATTAGAAATTGAATATGAAGTTGAAATCGTTTCGAAAACGAATTTAAAACGATTTATAAAATTCGTTTCGAAAGGAAATCGACGAAGTATATATTATATATATTATATATATAACATAATGGCCTGAATAGAATGCGTCGCGCCGCGGCAGTTCGTGAATTTCTACCATTGACTTCGAATGGATATTGCGGGAGATCTGACCGTCGGATTCTCCTAAAACTGGGACCGTTGGGTTCGTATCGAAAAGAGCTTTCTAACGAATATTAGGAATTATAAATCTAACGGCTGGATTTGGAATTATGTCCAAATCAAATTTGGAAAAGGTCGCTGTAAGTGCAGTTCGATGGCCGTTGATGGAAATCGACTGTACGGGCCTTGATAAAATTATTAAAAATAGTAATAATTTGTGTAAAATCATAAGAAATGATTTGGGAAGAATTGGGAGGAAAAACTCCATATTTGAAAAGATAAAAATAGATTTTTATCGAAATGAACTAGTTTTGAACTAGAATTATAATTCTATTTATTTTTAAATAAATAAATTGAATTTGAAAAAGGTTTTAAAAGTAACCATAATTTCCAATAATTGAATTGGATTGGAATTGAATCGAAACTGTCTTTGGAATATTTCGATGTTGGATTTCGTGATTATACAGATATTGTTATGGAAATTTGAAAGATATATTTATATCGTTATTTCCCATACGATATTTGTTGGTCGTAGAATTTGATATTGAATATAAGCCGATATATTTTCTATTCAGAGCCTTGTATTTAATATCAAATGTGATTTGGGTTTGTCGTGAATGGTGTCTTCATTAACACTGTTCTTAAGCCCAGTTGAGAAAAAGATTAAATCTTTTTATTTAGATCTAATGAAGTGTACCAATTAAATAATATTTAATTGGAATTGAATTGGTGTTGATTTTTGGGTTTATCGTGAACAGTGTTTTAAATAACACTTGTTCTTTAACCCGATAATTAATGGAATGTGATTTTGGGTTTATCGTGAACCGTGTTTTAAATGACACTGATTCTTTAACCCAGTTAAGGATTAAAACTAAGTGGAGTTTTAATGAATCTTTAATTAGATTGAAAAGATCGAGAATGGAGTATCACCAGTTTTGCTCCAGGCGATAGTTAAATCTTTAATTAGTTTTGAACTTGAAATGGTAATTGAATTTACCGATAACACCGTGGTGTTAGATATGAAGTATTACCAGTTTTACTTCATGGGATGAATAGGTTGGGATCGAGAAATAAAATAAATGATTACTTCGGTGCGGTTCTCTAATCCCGACAAGTTTGAATTGATATTCAAAAGGAGATTAAAGAATAAATTAGAAGAATTTACCTTTGATAAAATTAATGGGAACCTTTCCCAAAGTATAAGAATATTGGAATAAAAGAATATTCTGAATTGGAATGAGGCGTATGTTGTGTTTGTGTAACACTTGTTTATTATATACGCAAGTTATTCAGAAAGACCGGGTTTATCCCATTCTGAATAACTGATTCGACGTGGTGTCGAGGATGAAGACGGTGGTCGAAGACCGGAGGTCTTCACGTCGTTCGGGTGATTACTGATGATCTTGATTGGGTCGTACACCCAAGAGGAGGGAATCAGTTGGTGATCGTCCAGACGTACATGGAGATCGATGGATATCCGAGGTACCTCCGGTTTCGTTCAGACCCAGAACGGACTTGTAAATGGATGTGTGTCTGACATTGGATTTTATTCTGTGTGATTGATTTCTATTAAATATATATCTGTTTGACGGCGGAGAATTTATTCTCTTGCTTAACGCCCTTCTCTGAGACGTACGAGCTCAGAGGTTATATATTGATAGATATCAAACGCATGGAGTGAATTGGCGGTGTGGCATGCCTAAGTGGCAAATGATCAAGGCTTTTGTTGAAAAGCAAAGTCTTGTGGTTGATGATCAAAGCATGACCTGTGTGGCATAGCTTTGTGTAGCATTGATTCGCGATCCTCACACCCCGGTGTGAACCAAAACGGGAGAGGACGCCAGGGAGGGCATGCGTTTCTTTCTAGCTAGAAGTGGCGTCAGTGGTTTTACACGTCCTGACGAGTTTGACTTATGTGGTTGTTGTTGTTGTGAGGCGCCTCGATTTGATCGGACGATCCGGGTCCGGTGGATTCATTCGTTGGCTCATTTACGCCCCATAGGGCGGGGAAACGCATATTCAGGGTTTAAGTTTAATCCACATCGGTGGACTGGCCCTGAGGATCCAAGGGACGATGCGTTTTGTTCCTGAGACATCGGCTAGATTGTCTCGAATCGGTAGAGGACTATCTTTTGCCTCGGTTCATAGATGGAAATCCAACTTCCAATACGTGACTTTGCGGTTTTATTTGTAGAGCCAAGTATGGCGACATAGTGGTATGGGGCGCTTATGCCGTCTATGATTGATACTTATGATTTGAAGTTGTTTTATACACTATACACTTATAGTAATAATAAATGATGTGTTTTAAATGTATCAAGCATTCTTGGCTATTATAAGGTAAAAACCCTATCCTCCGGCTTGCGTTGCATTGTGTGATGGGACCTGGGTCTTATAATAGCTTCATTTTTCTTTATTTAGCATTGCGCTATTTGTTTTATGCACTGGTATTCTTGGGAGGAAACCCGTTCCGTGTTATACGGCGTGGTCCCTTGATTTACCTAACTTTAAAATAAAGATTAATAATTGTTTTAGTTCTAACACCAGTCCCATGACTGACCTGGAGTTTATTGTTTTAACCTAAACTCTGGGTGCCCTTATTTTGACACGGGCAGCTAGTTGTTTTGGTTTTGCAGATTTATATTCACAGGATCCTGATGTACAGCTGGAATGATATCCGAAAAGCTTTGTATCCGTATATCTTCTTCTAGTTGTATTTTGTATTATTTTCCGCTGCTACGTAATTTATTGTAATCTCTGATATTTTGTAATGTATAATATTCATTTATACTCTGTATATTCTTGTATTCTGATGGAATTGTTGTAATTAACAATGAAATATTCTTCTGTCTGCGTTCTATTTTGTCTTGTTCTCAAAACAATCAGGCGTTTCGTACGGTCTTGGTCAGTTTAGCGACTGATTCGGATCGAGCAAAATTCCTTTTCGTTACAGTGGTATCAGAGCTTTGGTTTACAAAGCTCAGAGAACAAGATACATTAGAACCATACGAAAGAATTCGTCAGATATTGGATTAGTAATATCCAATGAGAATGACTCGTTAGAGATGGGATCAGGAGTATCCTAGAACGAGTGTGAAGAGTATATTTTTAAAATGAAAACAAATTTTGTTTTGAAATTTAAATCAATTATTCGTAGTTGAATATTTATTTATATTGATTTGGACTATCCAGTATATAGAGGTTTTAATGTACGTCTGATCCGCGTGTATTTGAAGTTTTAATATATTGGGTAGATATAGAATCACATTCTAGTCGCCCAGAGAGGATTCTGATGATTGATGCATCGTCATCAGAGTTGATGTTCGAGTGTCAAATGTGTGATATCTATATATTTCCATTAGACTGGTGTGAGAACCAAAATTAGATAGGGCTTATTGTTGTGAATTAGCATCAAAAATCTGATTTTTTGACTATATATCAAAGTTATGAATTTGAAACGTTAACCAACTAATTGATTGTTGGTTGTGTTGTTTGATTATTGGTTGATTAATAAAATGTTGAACCTTTAGCCAAATTTAACCTAATAATGAGTTGTATTGAAAATTTGTCGCATTTGCTTGCATATACACGTGCTTACATTGAACAGGTCATAGCAAGGAGGCTAGAGCAGAAGAATAAAATTGTTTGCCCGACAAATAGTTACATGTTTACCAAAATTTACTGTTTTGTTTGGGTGATGATGATTTTATGAGTCGATTGCTAGCCGCTTGGCTTTTTGTTTTTCTTTTGGATTGAAGAAGGCCATGGGAGGCTATATTAAATATCCCGAAGTCCCTGGTGCAGGGGAGGTTATGGCGAAATTTTTCGAAAATTTAGGGTGTTAGCCAATTTTTTTGAAAAATTTGAAAAGTTCTTAGAAACTGAAAAGTTGAAGAACTTAAGCCGTAGTGACAATACTGGAAGTTGAGTTGATTTGTTAAACAACTTTCGGCTTCATTCCTTTTCGGGGACGAAAAATATTAAGTATTGGAGATTGTAACGACCTGGAAATTCTGAGTCAATTTAAAAAAAATTATTTTGGCAATTTTAGTGAATTTAGAATATTTAAAATGAATTATTTTAAATAATAACGACGAAAAAATTATTTTGAATAGAATTAGAACGTATATATTTATATAGATCGTCGTTTGAATATAAATAATTATTTATAATTATAAAAGGAATTGAAAATGGCGCGGTAGTTCGATAATTTGATTTCAAAATTCAAATGAATGTACCGGGTGCAAAATAAACCGGATTTTAGTAAAACCAAAAATATTAGAATCTATTTGTGGATATCTTTCAAACGAATCTGAAAAATCGAGATTTCATAGCGGGAATCAATAGTTATGTCCAGTTGAAAATTCAGAATAGTCGCTATGGAATTCTGGCCCTTAAAAATGGGAATTTTGCAAACGACCTCGGATTTCGACGAAACCACTTTTGTTGGATCCGTGATGTCAGGTTATTGCTAGATTCCAAAATTCGTAATTTTTCGAATCAATATGTGAGCGTGGCAAAGGAAAACGCGTTTGACCAGTTTCAGTTGATTTTAATCGACTGGAAAATGGCCATTTTTCAAACGGTCTCAGAGTTCGATGAAACTAGTTTTGTTAGGACTGTATCGTCGATACGAAGCTAGAAAATATTTTTCGGGAATTTTTAGAATTAGTATGTGACCCCAGTATATTGAAATGCGCGTTCAAATTGAATATATAAAGATTTATATTTTAATTTAAACGGAAACAGATCGAAACAGCCAAATTGGCCTGCGATACATATCCTATTGTGTTCGGAATGGGGATAATTAGCTATGGACGACAGGCGGTAGGCCTCGTTTCGAGTTCGAATGAAAAAGTTACTTTTTAAAATTAAAATAAATTAAATAATATAAAAACCTTTATATCACCTCTCCTCCCCTACTGTTGACTTCCAAATCAGAAACAAAAAAATAAAGTGAAAGGGGGAGGAGCCGCCATCGGTCATCCCACCATCGCGCCTCCGCGCCGCAAGCGCGGCCACCGCCTCTGACCCCCCTCCTCCCCTCCCTCCTCTCTCCTTTAAAGCCCCTTGCCCCAACCCATCTGAAAACCCTAGCGCACCACCCAGAAGACCGCCGCCACATGCCCCTCCTCTGCCACTCGAGCCATCGCCCCCCCCCCCCCCTCCCCCCCCCCGCGCCCCCTTTCTTTTCTCCCTCTTCCCCCAAAAACCGCAGCCACCCAATAACCCACGAGAAAACCCACCGCTCCCATCGAAGACTACGCCGCCCAGTCGCGACCCCCACTTACCTCGAGCGACGCTCTAGCGCCTCACCAGCCACGTCAGCACGACGGTGAACCCCCCCCCCCCTTCGAATTCTACTGTAAGCCCTTTTATACCTATTTATTTTTATTTATTTCATGCTTTCAGTTTTAAACAAGGGTTTAAATTAGTTTTTATATATTTGAAGAAAATAGGAAAGTTTAGGTTTTTATTATGTGAAAGAAATGATTTTTATAAATATAAAGATTATATTTTTATATAAGTCAAGTTCATACTTTTTTTATATAGATAAAAGTTCGATTTATAAACACGAAAAGAGTAGAGTTTTAAACATGAAAAGATTTGATTTTTTTGAACGATTAAAAATATAATCTTTATTATGTAGAGGGCGTAAAATATGATTTTTGGTTTATGTGGAAAATCCAAAATATAATTTTTATATTATAGGAAGTTTAAAATATAATTTTTATATTATAGGAAGGTTAAAAATATAATTTCTATATTATAGGAAGGTTAAAAATATAATTTTTATATTATAGAAAAGTTAAAAATATAATTTTTATATGTGTAGTAAAGTAAAAATATAATTTTTAGTGAAGTTGAAAATTCGATTTTTATTTACAGGAAAGAATATACATGAAAGAGATGATATTTATTTGTTTCAAAAATATGGTTTTCATATGCTTAGCACAATAAAAATTCGATTTTTATCTATGTAGAGTAGCGATAAAAAGGTATAGAGCGATATAAAAATATAATTTTTATCCATGGAGTGATAATATAAAAATGTGATTTTTATATATGTAGCGAACACGGATGGTGGAAGAGACAAAAGGAAGAACGATGAAGATATCCTACATTTGAAGTGTCGTGGAGTTGGGATTGCTTTTGTGAGAACTTCTCACCTTTTAAATTTGTTTTCTAGTTAATAATATATACTAGGATGCAGACGGTGTTTAGTAGCACCCGACACCCGTCGTCCACAGACCATGGACGGCTTGTATGCTTGTTTGTTTGATTTTGATGTGTAGTTGATTGTGTGATGTGATGTGAAATTAAATAAAATATTTATATAGTTAAAAATATTTTATAGTTGAAAATAGAATATCTGAATAGAAATATTTGAAAAGAGATATTTGAAATAGGATATTTGAAAATAGAAATATATGAAGCCGTGTTGATTAGATTGACGCCATTTTGACGTGAACGATATTTATATCGATTTTGTTCATATTTTAATGAATATTGAAAAGTGATTTCAATAATCGAATATTTTAGAAAATTGAATTGAATTCAAATCAAATTAAAATTGAATTGATTAGAATTCAAATCGAATTGAAATTGAATTGAATAGAAAATGAATTCGAATTAAATTGAAATGATTTGAAATTCGAATTAAATTGAAATGATTTGAAATTCGAAATAAATTGAAATGATTTGAAATTCGAATTAAATTGAAATGAATTGAAATTCGAAATAAATTGAATAGAATTGAAATTTGAATTGAATTGAAATCGAATTGAATTGAAATCGATTTGAAATGAAATTAAAATGAATTTATTTTAGAATATTCAATTTTGATTAGAAATTGAATATGAAGTTGAAATCATTTCGAAAACGAATTTAAAACGATTTATAAAATTTGTTTCGAAAGGAAATCGACGAAGTATATTATATATATAATATAATGGCCTGAATAGAACGTGCCGCACCGCGGCAGTTCATGAATTTCGACCATTGACTTCGAATGGATATTGCGGGAGATCCGACCGTCGGATTCTCCTAAAACCGGGACCGTTGAGTTCGTATCGAAAAGAGCTTTCTAACGAATATTAGAAATTAGAAATCTAACGGTTGGATTTGGAATTATGTCCAAATCAAACTTGGAAAAGGTCGTTGTACGTGCAGTTCGATGGCCGTTGATGGAAATCGACTGTACGGGCCTTGATAAAATTATTAAAAATAGTAATAATTTGTGTAAAATCATAAGAAATGATTTGGGATGAAAAACTCCATATTTGAAAAGATAAAAATATATTTTTATCGAAATGAACTAGTTTTGAACTAGAATTATAATTCTATTTATTTTTAAATAAATAAATTGAATTTGAAAAAGATTTTAAAAGTAACCATAATTTCCAATAATTGAATTGGAATGGATTTGAATCGAAATTGTCTTTGGAATATTTCGATGTTGGATTTCGTGATTATACAGATATTGTTATGGAAATTTGAAAGATATATTTATATCGTTATTTCGCATACGATATTTGTTGGTCGTAGAATTTGATATTGAATATAAGCCGATATATTTTCTATTCAGAGCCTTGTATTTAATATCAAATGTGATTTGGGTTTGTCGTGAATGGTGTCTTCATTAACACTGTTCTTAAGCCCAGTTGAGAAAAAGATTAAATCTTTTTATTTAGATCTAATGAAGTGTACCAATTAAATAATATTTAATTGGAATTGAATTGGTATTGATTTTTGGGTTTATCGTGAATAGTATTTTAAATAACACTTGTTCTTTAACCTGATAATTAATGGAATGTGATTTTTGGTTTATCGTGAACCGTGTTTTAAATGACACTGATTCTTTAACCCATTTAATGATTAAAACTAAGTGGAGTTTTAATGAATATTTAATTAGATTGAAAAGATCGAGAATGGAGTATCACCAGTTTTGCTCCAGGCGATAGTTAAATCTTTAATTAGTTTTGAACGTGAAATGGTAATTGAATTTACCGATAACACTGTGGTGTTAGATATGAAGTATTACCAGTTTTACTTCATGGGATGAATAGGTTGGGATCGGGAAATAAAATAAATGATTACTTCGGTGCGGTTCGCTAATCCCGACTAGTTTGAATTGATATTCAAAAGGAGATTAAAGAATAAATTTGAAGAATTTACCTTTGATAAAATTAATGGGAACCTTTCCCAAAGTATAAGAATATTGGAATAAAAGAATATTCTGAATTGGAATGAGGCGTATGTTGTGTTTGTGTAACACTTGTTTATTATATACGCAAGTTATTCAGAAAGACCGGGTTTATCCCATTCTGAATAACTGATTCGACGTGGTGTCGAGGATGAAGACCGTGGTCGAAGACCGGAGGTCTTCACATCGTTTGGGTGATTACTGATGATCTTGATTGGGTCGTACACCCAAGAGGAGGGAATCAGTTGGTGATTGTCCAGACGTACTTGGAGATCGATGGATATCCGAGGTACAAGGTGCCTCCGGTTTCGTTCAGACCCAGAACGGACTTGTAAATGGATGTGTGTCTGACATTGGATTTTATTCTGTGTGATTGATTTCTATTAAATATATATCTGTTTGGCGGCGTAGAATTTATTCACTTTCTTAACGCCCTTCTCTGAGACGTACGAGCTCAGAGGTTATATATTGATAGATATCAAACGCATGGAGTGAATTGCCGGTGTGGCATGCCTAAGTGGAAAATGATCAAGGCTTTTTTTGAAAAGCAAAGTCTTGTGGTTGATGATCAAAGCATGGCCTGTGTGGCACAGCTTAGTGTAGCGTTGATTTGCGAGCCTCACACCTTGGTGTGAACCAAAACGGGAGAGGACGTCAGGGAGGGCATGCGTTTCCTTCTAGCTAGAAGTGGCGTCAGTGGTTTTACACGCCCTGACGAGTTTGACTTATGTGGTTGTTGCTGTTGCGAGGCGCCTCGGTTTGATCGGATGATCCGGGTCCGGTGGAGTCATTCGTTGGCTCATTTACGCCCCATAGGGCAGGGAAACGCATGTTCAGGGTTTAAGTTTAATCCACATCGGTGGACTGGCCCTGAGGATCCAAGGGACGATGCGTTCTGTTCCTGAGACATGGGCTAGATTGTCTCGAATCGGTAAAGGACTATCTTTTGCCTAGGTTCACAGATGGAAATCCAACTTCCAATACGTGACTTTGCGGTTTTATTTGTATATCCTAGTATGGCGACATAGTGGGATGGGGCGCTTATGCCGTCTATGATTGATACTTATGATTTGAAGTTGTTTTATACACTATACACTTATAGTAATAATAAATGATGTGTTTTAAACGTATCAAGCATTCTTGGCTATTATTAGGTAAAAACCCTATCCTCCGGCTTGTGTTGCATTATGTGATGGGACCTTCGTCTTATAATAGCTTCATTTTTCTTTATTTAGCATTGCGCTGTTTGTTTTATGCACTGGTATTCTTGGGAGGAAACTCGTTCCGTGTTTTACGGCGTGGTCCCTTGATTTACCTAACTTTAAAATAAAGATTAATAACTGTTTTAGTTCTCACACCAGTCCCATGACTGACTTGGAGTTTATTGTTTTAACCTAAACTCTGGGTGCCCTTATTTTGACACGGGTAGCTAGTAGTTTTGGTTTTGCAGATTTATATTCACAGGATCCTAATGTACAGCTGGAACGATATCCGGAAAGCTTTGTATCCGTATATCTTCTTCTAGTTGTATTTTGTATTATTTTCTGCTGCTATGTATTTTATTGTAATCTCTGATATTTTGTAATGTATAATATTCATTTATACTCTGTATATTCTTGTATTCTGTTGGAATTGTTGTAATTAACAATGAAATGTTCTTCTGTCTGCGTTCTATTTTGTCTTGTTCTCAAAACAATAAGGCGTTTTGTACGGTCTTGGTCGGTTTAGCGACTGATTCGGATCGAGCGAAATTCCTTTTCATTACAGTGTATATTGAAAATAAAATATTTATATAAAATCAATGGATTTTATAAAAAGGAATTATTTGGAAAAATAAATAAGAACTTCTGTATAAGATTATAAACAGTTATATGAATGTTTTAAAAGTTCGTTTTTGGTATAAATACTGAAAGAAGGTAATAAGAGGTAAATAAGTGAGTATATGGAGTAAATATAATTATAAATGGAATATTTATTTGGAAAATAAATATAATTATAAAAGGAACATTTATTTGGAAAGTAAATAGAATTATAAAAGGAAATATCTGGAAAATGAATAGAATTTTATAAAAAGAGAATTTTACGTTAGGAAGGTTTAGACCCATGCTTCGCACACGGGTGTAACATGATATTGATTTAAAGTAAGTATTTAATAGAAAACTGTTTTAACAGATAAATTAAGGAGAATACTTTATAAATAATGTTTATAAATTAAGGAAATATTTTTCATTTGATAAATTGAATATATAAATTTGAATTTATATAGAGAAGTAAAAATCGGTTTTAACACCAATAATTGAAATGGAATGTGAACGTAGTAGTTATAAAGGAAATTTGCAATGAGATTATAAATGTTGGAATTGAAATAAGATTTGTATGAATAATTCTGCAAATAAAAATATAAATAGAATTTGGGTTTGAGATATTGTTTTTTAATATGAAATCAAACTGTTTTGATTATATAAAGAAGTATTATTCACATTCTATGTGAAAAATTAGATTAAAGTAAATATTTTGCAAATAAAATATTATAAAGGAATTTGGGGTTTGAATTAGGAATTTAAATGGAATTACTAAAATAAGAAACTGACTGAAAATTAGTTGAGTTGAATGGCTTTCTCGGTATCCATCTAATGTTGGTTTCGGCCTTCGGGATTTATACTTGGGAATTTGTTCTCTTACTAGTTTATAGTTAGAGACTGATAGAGGTGGAAAGATATTGATGCGTGAATCAGAAATGGAAACGTTTTCCAAAGTTAATAACGTATATTTTCTTATTTTTAAGGAATTTATGAATATATGGAAACGATAAATGGGAAATTAGGAAATGAAATGATAATTGATTGGTAAGATTTCCATTTGGGAATACGAACGTTGTTTGTACACAGTTTTCCTTTGATAGTTAAATAACTGACTATCAAAGTTTTGACCATTTCAGTTGCCAATACGGAGAGACCGGGATCACATTTATTATCTGAAAACTACTCTGTATGGGCATTACCGTTTCGACTCAAATATATCAAAGAAAATTGAAGACGAAATTTATGCAAGGTATATTCTGGCGATCCTAGGTAGAAATTGCCTAACATGGATATATAGAATAATTCCTTCGGGTTGTCCAGTCCTAGGACAACTTGAATGGACGAATGTCTGACAGAGTATATCTGGTAGATCGCGTAAGTTGATCGTTTCAAACGTATTTGCGTTGGTGGCGGGGGAATTCATTTCTCTTAGCTTATACCCGTGGTATTTTTGGGGAAATCAATTTGTGATTTGACGTGTATGACGATGTGGCATTCAAAGTAAATGAAGAAGTGATCTGTTAAAAGATACATTATGACCTCAAGCCTCATCAACTGGGAAATGACAGAAATCAGGCAGGCAACATGGCTAAGTGGGTCGCACCCAATTAGGGAAAATTGTCACCATCTAGAGAATATTCATATTTGTTACTTCTTTCAATTCTTTATCTCCCGGGAACGGTTATGTTGGTATACCAACCGTAAGGTGACAATATATTCGGAACATTCAAGCGAAATGAATGGCCGGTTATGTGTGGCTGAGTTTCAAGATGTTCTTGCTGAACTCCAGTGTATCGCTTCTAGAGTACACTGATCGGAAGGTGGTTCCATACCTTGTCATAGTTGGGAATTCATTATCCAATAAGAGCCTGCGATTTTTGATTGTATATTATATATGTAGAGCATGAGATGAAAGTTATGTTATATAATATATTTTATTCGTTTCGTTGTGAGATTCGTGTTACTCTGATGTTGTTGTAGTTGTGTTCTTCTTCTTCTATTCAGATTTTCTATCTTATCTATTCTCACCCTCTAACTTCTTTCTATTGACATTCTGGTATTTCCGATGTTTGAATATCGACATTGAGTTTATGTCGATAACCAAGGTCGCAAATCTCCCGGGTCGTTATAGTGGTATCATAGATGAAGGTTAAGTGATTACCTTGGCTCTGTGGCATGAGTCAATAGAGATAGGGTTAGTAATACCCTAAATTGAGTTGAGTGTATATATACGAGAGAGCGTATTTGCAGATTTTATAAAAATGGTTTATATTGTGGAGATTTATTGGTTGAATTGTTTATGGATTCTGGTTGATCAGTTTGATCCACTGTATCGGTAGGAGTTACTAAACACTTGAATACGATGAACCGACACAGTATGTTTTGAAAGAGGGTAAATGTAATAATTTTACCCAAATTATATTTTGATATAAAGAAAGTATAGATATTGGAAATATTATAGTTTATTGGATGTGTTGGTTGTTATTATAATCGAATGAGATTATAATTGAGGTGGTTATAAGTAACCAATCATAATTCGTATATATATATAAGATATATAAATCAAGATGAATTGAATCTGGATTTAAATCAGGATTGGGATTAAAACTCTGGAAATGTGAAAAAGTGTTTGTAAATGGATTTGGATTAAATATGTGAGAATTTTAAAATCTTGGGAGATTTTAAATTGTTTTACAAGCTGTGTGAATGGTATTTTGAACTGATTTCAAAATGAAATTGTTTAAATACGAGTTTGAAAGGTGTTAAGTATTGAACTCGCTTCAATAGCTGGGAAATAACCCTGATGATGCTGGCCACATCATCAATGTTCATTTTCGAGTGTGTAAGTGATGGATTACTACCAAAAATATTGTTTTTGAATTGTTTTGAGAAAAACAAATTGTTTTGAATTCCGAAAAGGGATGTTTGATTTTAAAAAAGCGAAGCTGTTTAAAATTCCCACGAAAAGATTGTTTGATTTAAAAACAAATTGAACCGAAATTTGTAAAAGCAAATTGGAATTAAAGTAAAGCCAGTTAAGTGGTAATTGAAATTGAATTGAAATAGAATGATATCGAGTAAAATTGAATTGTGAGATAGGAATCTGAAATGGTATTGGATTGGTGAGTTAGAGTTTGAAATCGAGAATGGAACTCAAATTTGAAATGGAATTTGACTTGGGTATAAGTGAATGATTGTGTTGAGGATAAAAACTGATTTGGAGTTTGATTGCGATGACATTGGTATATGCAGAATTGATAACAGACGGAAAGGATATAATGATATGCCCGACAAAAAGGTACAAGTTTATTTTCATATGAGTTTGGTGATTTATGAGCCGATTTGGCAAGCCGCTTGGCTGGTTGATTTTCTTTTGGATTGGAAAAGGCCCATAGAGGCGAGTTGTAATTGTACCGATTGACCCGTACAAAGCAAGTAGTAGCGAAATTTTTCGGAAATTTAAGGTGCTAGAAAATTTTCAGGATTTATGAATTTTTTTGTTAGTAGGAATAAATTAATATTTTAAGTTGAAATAAATTAGTTCAATTGAAACTGAAGTAAAGAAGTAAACAAAATATTTTAAATCTAGTTAATAGGATTTGTTTTCCACCATCGCAATTTCAAGGACGAAATTATTTTAAAGGGGAAGAATGTAACGACCCGTATTTTTAACAGATAATAAATAATTTATTAATTATTTTAATAATGTTTTGGTAATTTAAAATGACCAGAATTAAATAATATTGAATATTTAGTTAATATAAATAATAGAACAATATATTTAATTTCCAAAATAGTCGGAAAAAGTGGAATTCACAATATTGTGTGAATTGGATCATTTATAATATATAATTCAGTACAGAGTTGAATTATATTAACGAATATATTATATAAACGACAGTTGAATGTATAATTTTATTATAATTATAATCGAGCTCGAAATGGCGCGGCAGTTCATAATTTGGCGATTCGAACCTTAAACGAATATACATAATCCGTTTTAAGTCGAATTTCTATGAAACAAGAAAGGTTTAAATCTGGTGAACTATATTTTTCTAATTAATGTGAAAATTGGAGATTTCGCTTTATAAATTATAAGTTATGCCCAAATCAATTTTTCAAATAGTCGCTATGAAATCGCTTATAGACCATAATGGTTATTTAATTTTAATTAAATGTCGGTTTTGAATCTGGACAAATCCTTTTAGAGGTAGTTATAATTTAATTTTTAGAATTTTACTATAATTTTTATTTTGAAGAATAAGCACTTTTTATTTTAGAGTAATTTACAGCCTAAATCAACATTTTGGGACAACACATAATAAATTAATTTTTCTGTTTTATATTATTTTTTGGGATCAGGGCACGTTGTTCGATACGATGGAATTTTCAGTTTTGTCGTTAGCAGTCGGTAAGTGAACTAGATTTTTGATAAAGGGGTACACTAAATATTGAAGGTGGTTATACCACAAGTATATAAGATAGAGTCTGAAAGTAAAGTAACATAGATCAAGTAAGTTGTGCTACCACCGCACACCATAAGACATATATTTTAACAACCATCGTTACACCAATTTTTAGGTCGCGTACTCTTGTTCGCTAGAATAAATTAGCATCGTTCATGCACCGTAAGGCGCTAAATTAAATAAAATAAAAGGAAAATATACTACCTTAACAGCTAAGAAATTGTTTAGTTTTCCTCTTTAAAGGACAACCTACCCTAAACTAAGTGATAAAAGAAAAATATAATAAGCATTACTTTCCCCAAAGTCACGCAGCTAGCCGTCCCTATTACTTAATGCAGAAGGAAACTCGCATGAATTTTCACATCACAAACTGGAACAAATTGTATCATGCTTCCATAGTAACTAAGGAACTAAAATTCTATAAACAAACGCACTTCTCACCTCTATTTTCTTCTTTTGGAAATATATTAGTCGTGAGTTTTAATGGCTACGCAAATCAAAAACAAATTAGATTCCCTATTAAAAATTCTGATATATGTATTTAGTCAAACTACTGGACTTGTTCTCTTCAATCTGTTGTGTGGTGTTCAACCAATATTTGGTTCGTTGGTTTTTTCTCTTAACGCAAACAGACATTCTGAAAGAAACTCTAAAGTAAATATACTAAGGATCCTTGAAGCAAGAGTTCAAGCTTGCATAGGTTTCATACGGATTAAGTACCATTTCCTTCGCACAAAAATAAGGAGTGCATGCTTTACATGTAAGGTGAGGATGGCTGACGAGTTGAACTTGTGAAGTGGAAAAACAGTAATGATTTTGTGTGGTTGCGGAAAAGAAGGGAGAGCCGTATGGTGTCGCATGGGGATGCTTGGCTAAAACTTGTGCGAACAGAAGAGGATGGGTATAAGCGGTTTTTGTTTGAAGAAACGAACTCGGAAGGTGATGAGAAAATACTGTGAAGTGCATACGCAAGGGAAGGAAAGGGGGAAAATGGAGACATGTTAATGAAAGGACTGTAGCTATCAGGGTACAGGAGCTCGCGCTTAAAATGGGATGGAAAATGTTCGCTCCAGGCTTTACAACAAAGAGGAGCAACAGTTTGAAACTTTTTCTCTAGGAGTGCGAGTTCGAGTATGGCATAGAGGTCAGTAGGAAGTTGTAAGGAGGAGTTAAAGTGGTTATGGAGAAATGAGCATGGATTGGTGCGGGCATGGTTTATAGGAGCGAAAACCTATTGATGCTTTCGGGGAAGAAAGAGAATAAATGGGGCGGGTCCGATTACTTTAGTGGGTCGATGTTTGAAAAGGTTAAGCCCATTTTAAATAGATAAATTATCCTAGTTTTAATTTAAAATTTATTTAAAAAATTTTATAAACTTGTAATAACCATAACTTTCTCGTATATTATCGAAATCCGATGAAACAGGATCCGTTGGGATTGTATGGACCGAGGCTACACAATGGAACTGATTCGGAGTGAATTGGAGCTTGTTACAATTTATTGCGAAATAAATTGCCTGATCTGAATCAACGACCGTTATTCGTTATTTAACGATTAACGTCCAATGTGAGTAAATCTCACTACTCTGATTAGTTTATATTTTTATATCGTATTTTTAGATTTGATAAATGCTGGTTGATTGTTGTGTGTTGACTATTTGGATGAACTGCTAATTAATTGGTTGAGAATATTGATAACGATATATAAATATATATCGTTAATCAAATATTGATTCTATTTATCAGAATATTTGATATTTGAAATAGAATTGATGTTAATTATATTGTTTAACATCTGTGAATGCAGGGAAACATGTTGTAGGGACCCAACTGGATTCCTCAATATTTAAAATATTGTTTATATATATATTGTGATATTGATGTGATATATGATCTATGATTGATTATGATGAAACTGGTTAATACCATAAGAAATACTGGAATGTAAAAAGGGATTTTTCAAAGTGTATATTGAAAATAAAATATTTATATAAAATCAAAGGATTTTATAAAAAGGAATTATTTGGAAAAATAAATAAGAACTTTTGTATAAGATTATTAACAGTTATGTGAATGTTTTAAAAGGTCGTTTTTGGTATACATACTGAATGAAGGTAATAAGAGGTAAATAAGTGAGTATATGGAGTAAATATAATTATAAAAGGAATATTTATTTGGAAAGTACATAGAATTATAAAAGGAAATATTTGGAAAATGAATAGAATTTTATAAAAAGAGTATTTTACATTAGGAAGGTTTAGACCCTTGCTTCGCACACGGTGTAACATGATACTGATTTAAAGTAAATGTCTAATAGAAATCTGTTTTAATAGATAAATTAAGGAGAATAATTTATAAATGATGTTTATAAATTAAGGAAATATTTATCATTTGATAAATTGAATATATAAATTTGAATTTATATAGTGAAGTAAAATTGGTTTTAACACCGATAATTGAAATGGAATGTGAACGTAGTAGTTATAAAGGAAATTTGCAATGAGATTATAAATGTTGGAAATGAAATGAGATTTGTATGAGTAATTCTACAAATAAAAATATAAATAGAATTTGGGTTTGAGATACTGTATTTAAATACGAAATCAAACTGTTTTGATTATATAAAGAAATATTATTCACATTCTATGTAAAAAATTAGAATAAAGTAAATATTTTGCAAATAAAATATTATAAAGGAATTTAGGGTTTGAATTAGGAATTTAAATGGAATTACTGAAATTAGAAACTGACTGAAAATTAGTTAAGTTGAATGGCTTTCTGGGTAACGATTTGGTGTTGGTTTCAGCGTTCGTGGTTTATACTTGGGAAGTTGTTCTCTTACTAGTTTACAGTTAGTGACTGATAGAGGTGGGAAGATATTAATGCGAGAATCAGAAATGGAAACGTTTTCCAAAGTTAATAACTTATATTTTCTAATTTTAGAAAATAAGGAATTTATGAATATACGGAAACGATAAATGGGAAATTGGGAAATGAAATGATGATTGATCGGTAAGATTTCCATTTAGGAATACAACCGTTGTTTGTACACATGTCTTCTTTTGATAGTTAAATAACCGACTATCAAATTTTTGACCATTTCAGTTGTCAATACGGAGAGACCAGGATCAGATTTATTATCTGAAAACCAGTCCGTATGGGCATTATCATTTCGAATCAAATATATCGAAGACAATTGAAGACAGAATTTATGCAAGGTTTATTCTGGCGATCCTAGGTAGAAATTGCCTAAGATGGATTTATAGAATAATTCCTTCGGGTTGTCCAGTCCCAGGATAACTTGAATGGACGAATGTCTGACAGAGTATATCTGGTAGATCGCATAAGTTAATCGTTTCAAACGTATTTACGTTGGTGGCAGAGAAATTCTTTTCTCTTAGCTTATACCCGCGGTATTTTTGGGGAAATCAATTTGTGATTTGATGGGTTTGACGATGTGGCAACCAAAGTAAATGAAGGAGTGATCTGTTAAAAGATATGTTATGACCTCAATCCTCATCAACTGGGAAATGACAGAAATCGGGCAGGTAGCATGGCTAAGTGGGTCGCACCCAATTAGGGTATATTGTCACCATCTAGAGAATATTCATATTTGTTATTTCTTTCAATTCTGTATCTCCCGGGAACGGTTATATTGGTATACCAACCGTAAGGTGACAATATATTCGGAACATTCAAGTGAAATGAATGGCTGGTTATGTGTGGTAGAGTTACAAGATGTTCTTGTTGAACTCCAGTGTATCTCTTCTAGAGTACACTGATTGGAAGGTCGGTCTTACAATTATCATTGCTTTTGAAAAGGATTTGGAAAAGTTAAATCAAGTGTTTGGAGTTTACTCACACCAATTACATGACTGACCCAGAGTTTATTTTGTTTTGTTTCCCCTAAACTCTTGGGTGCCCAATTTTGTACGGGCAGTCAAGTAGTCGGGATTTTACTGATACTTGGAGAGCTGGAGCAGGAGGCTTCAGGATTATATAGCTATTGTTATTTCCGTTGTGTTGTAAGTGTTGTACTCTGATAATAGTATTGTATACCGATACTGTTTTATTCCAAAGTTATGTTATATAATATATTTTATTCGTTCCGCTGTGAGATTCGTGTTACTCTAATGTTGTTGTAGTTGTGTTCTTCTTCTTCTATTCAAATTTTCTATCTTATCTATTCTCACCCTCTAACTTCTTTCTATTGACGTTCCTGTATTTCTGATGCTTGAATAGTCGACATTGAGTTTATGTCGATAACCAAGGTCGCAAATCTCCCGGGTCATTACAGCCCCTGTGTAAGCTATATAAGCCAGCCCCCTCCCTTTCTCCTTTTTTCTTTCTACCTTTTCACTCTTGCTGCCGCAGCTTTATTCCTTCAGCTTAAAAACCTAACTCATCCTTTCCCCCAAAATTAGCAACGCCCCCTTAATCCGTTCTAAAAAGGTAATCAAAGCGATCTCGACTACGATTTATTTCCTCCTTCATTTTTCTTTAACTCCAAAGGGTTTGCCGTGGATTCTTGAGGTCGTCGCTAGCCAGTAGCAATGATGGCGGTGGAGTTTGCGGCGTTGAGGCCTGAAAGTGGAGATGATGTATTAGGCTTGATTCAGATGGAGGGCATGGATTTATAGGTAGGAGAAAGAGTTGACAAGAAGGAAGACGAGTCCCAACAGGTCGATTCGTGAATGGCGTAGTGGTGCGGTTCGTGACGACGTTGAGTTAGAGGAAGTGAGGCGAATGGAAGCGTGCTTCAGCACTTCGGTTCGTGGGCCATCTTGTTGAAGTGGATCATGAAGGAGGATTTAGATCTCGGGTTGAATTATAAATAGGAGCAAGGCATTGGTTCGGGTCGTGAAAGTGGGAGAAGCATCGGTTCGTGAGAAGGGTGGATCGGGTAGGGTCGTGGAGGTAGCTCACAAGCCCCTCGTTCACGAGTCAGTAGGTCTCTCATTTTAACTCTCGACCCGAATCCAGACCACGACCCGGGGCTCCGTACACGATCCATACTTATTTCACGAGCCGTCCCCTGGTCACGAACCAAATTCTCTTTCACGAGCCGACCTTTGATCACAAGCCAACGCATAAGGCCTTAGCGAGCTAGTTTAACTACCAAACCGACCTACATTTTGATTGAAATCTTATGCAACTCTAACACATCAACGAACAGTTAGGATAGAGCCTTCAAAATGAACCTTGTGAACTGAATGACCACACAAATTGGCTGCATACAACGATCAATTTTAGGTTTATCTGATTAAATTTATGCTTTTCTTTTCCAGTAACATACACACCCAAACACTTCAGCACTTGTACACACACGGGGTTCACGGGTAATTGTGTTCTAATCTCTCATGTTTAGTCACCAACATAGCCATGTCTGATAGACGCTCAACAAGAATATTAGAGAAAAGTGCAGATCCAGAGTCATCAAATTATTATAATCCCGATGTACTCCCATCAGACCCAGATTTGAGTAATTCTAACTCCGAATATGAGACAGATCTTGATACAGAATTGACATATTCTGAGAGCACATCACTTGAGGAAGAGGATGATGATCGATCTCCTGACGAAATTGAGGGTGTTAAAGAAGTGGAGAAAGAAAAACTAAGTGACTCTATAGTCTCCAAATTAGATGATATAAAACCTAAGATGTTATGCCTAAGCCATGGGATTCCCTCGGTTGATGTGAAAACTCCAGAGAAAGGCGATAGACCCTATTCTGGCCCGGAGGGGTACATGGCTATCAGCAGAGTCACGTGCTTGGTGGGCGCCATTCTCCATTTCCTCCAATTGCCATCGATCTTCTGAGATGACTACGCATTGCTCCTATGCAGCTCCATCCCAATGCTTATGCCGCTTTGTACACATTGTATATCACATATGCAAAGATTTTAGAGACCGAGCTTACATTCAAAGATTTGAACTTCTATTACTATTTCAAGCATCGCTCCACGGGGACTTCGAACTTCATTTTCTTTGAATCGATCCCCTCCAGGAAGGTATTGTCGGATGGACATAGCAATTTAGGAGATGTTAAGTCTGACTGGTTTTACATAAAACATCAAGCTGGATGGACATAGCAATTTAGGAGATGTTAAGTCTGACTGGTTTTACATAAAACATCAAGCTGGATGTGCAAGGAAATGGCTGCAGTCAAGTAGGTCCCGAATCCTTAGTTACATATTCCGTTATATGGTTGAAGTGTTAATATTTTCCTTTCTCTGTACAGCTCATGTAATAACCCGCACCTCCGTTCACGCAAGTTATTGTCCCCAACTTAGTCACCGTATAGGTGTGGTGTTTTGCTCCTCAAAAGGCCTCGATGTTAGTAAGAGATGGGCTCTACTATATAAGTACCCACTTCACACAAGCTTCCACGTGGGACTTAGATGTGTTACATTCTCCCCTCCTACAGAGCCCAATGTCCCCATTGGCTCACAAACACCTCACCCAGGCGTTGTGGTCCACATAGGATCCATAATTCTAGCTGGGTATTGGCTCTGATACCACTATAACAACCCGCACCTCCGTTCACGCAAGATATTGTCCCCAACTTAGCCACCGTATAGGTGTGGGGTTTTGTTCCTCAAAAGGCCTCGGCGTTAGTAAGAGATGGGCTCTACTATATAGGTACCCACTTCACGCAGGCTTCCACGTGGGACTTAGGGGTGTTACAGCTCATAATTTCCAAAAGACAGAAGGTTCGGTATACGAAGATCGATTATCCCGTCTTTTAAAGAGCAAATATGACTTTTGTAGAATCAGGAAGTGTATAACCGATGAGAATCTTCACAAACATCATCTTTTGGACATACGACTTGGGCTTGGTGCGGGTGGCAAGCCTTACAAATACGTGCCCCTACTCAGACAGTTGGGGAATCTAGTAGCATGCCCCAGGCCGAGGGAGAAGTGAACACAAAAGCCACGAAGACGACCGAGTTTCGTAAGAGTCCTTCACCGATGATTGATCAGGATAATGAGGATTTGAATTTATACAAAGGGGATGAAATTCGAGCCGACGATCCAAAGAAGGTTTCATTTTCCAAGGGGCAGTCTCCCCCAAGGACTCCACCACCAGTAGAGCCTACCACTCATGATGCATTAAAAGAGGAACAGATATTTGGGGAGTTAGGAAAGATCCCCCTGCCAAATAACATCTACACACCTGAAGACTTTGGAGGGGAACCATTCTTCCCTATCTCTGAGGAAGAAACCACTCCCACCAAAGAGAAAGATACCGTACATACGAGCCTTGCTCTAGGCCCTGGTCCGTTAGGAGGGATTACATGAGATACACAAATCACATGCACCACTTGTCACAACACTCATGTACTATTTGTATTAACAGATCTCATACTTATTTGTTATTCTTTACAGGAAAAATGTCTCGTCGCTTCTCATATTTTCATCATGAACTTCGTGGTTGTACTCCCAGACTCAACCCCGTATCTGAACATGACCGCAGTGAAAATCGGGGAAGAGATTGCCAACGACACCGTGATTCTTATCAGCCTAATTCTACACGGTCTCGCTCTCCTTCAAAGCAAGACCCTGGGAAATACCATAGTCGTCAAGTGCTATAGGAGGGAGGCAAGCAGCTTCCTAAAGATCTGACTCCCCGGAAGAGTATACCATCTAAGAGTAAATCTTCGAAGAAGCATCATGAATCTAAAGACAAAGACAAGGGTCCAAGCAAAAGTTCAGAAAAAGATAAGGCAGCTCTTGTCCCATCTGGTCAGCACCACTTGGACACTGCCACTGTACAGGAAGGGGTCCTTACTTCTGAAAATAAGTCTAAACTAGAGGGTTTGCGTAAGTAGTTCCCCGACATCTACTTTGAAAGGATGGTGTTTGTTCTAGATCTTGAACCGATTCGTGAGGACTGGGATGCTGAAGTTGTGGGCCAAGTCGGTCTTATGGCCAAACAATATAGGGTGATGAAGAAGCATGTAAAGAATCTTTCAGACGTTATCTGTCATCTGGAAATAGATGATGCTAGGGCTAGGATGAAAATTGATCACGATGCGAAGGCCAGGAGCAAGGCAGAGAAAGAACTTGAGGATGCACAAGTTCAGCTCGCTCTAGCTCAGCGGAATGTTGAAAATTACAAAACTGAGTTAGAAAGCGCAAATAAACGCTTCCATCTTGAACTTGATTCCAACAGCCAAGATCGAGTGGCTCTAAAGATCACAATATCGCTTTGTCGTGGAAAAGGCCGCCTGAGAGAGAGAAACGACAAGTTTAAAATACAAACTTGCTCATGCTGAGGAGAGAGTGGCCATTGCCAAAGGCAATGCTAATGTAGCTCCCGAGTCCGCTTCCACTGCTACTGCTAAACTTGCGGCAGCTGAGAAGGAGATAGAGGAATTCGATGAACTGCTAGTGGACTTCTTTGCTCAAGTCATTCAGACTCGAGATATCTCTTAGATCAGTAACTATCCCACCACCTTGGTAAATGTATGGGAGGAGATTGTCGAGAGTGAGAGGCGATGCTTGAAGGTTGAGGTAATCGATGAGGACCAACTCATGCAGACTTTTCTCAGAGGTGGAGAGCCTGAGGCTTTAGCAGAGGATAGGCGTCAAATCCAGGAGCCATGGAGAAAGAAAGGATTGAGCTCAAGGGTAAGAACAAAATTGACAAGGGTCCAAGCTCAGCACCAGAGCCCAAGACTTCTGAGGTTGAGGAGTATAATCCGGACGATCCCTTAATATCGGAGTTCCCAGTTCCCCCAACAGTTGGGGTTTCTACTACGACTTCGGGTGAGTAGACAACCGAAGGTATCTCCATATTCTCTCCACAATTTGTCAAAGCTATTGTAACTTGTAGTCCCATTGTTGGGCAAACAACTGAGAAGACCACATTATCTCCCAAACTAATAACGGTTGCTTCTCATATTATAGGTGTCAATCCGTCAGAGAAGAATGCAGCAAGACAAGCAGAGGTTGAGAAAGTCAGTATACCTCCTAGTGTTGAAGTTTATGAGGTCCCAAGGCAAACCGAGGGCACAGCAACCGAAAAGGCCATTGTGGTATCAAGCACCGATGTTCCCAAGGATGCGAAAATCATTGAAGCTTTACAGGATACTGACGGTGGTAATAGAGATGAAGAAGAGGAGGTCACCATCATGGGAGAGACAAAGGATGAAGACTGCATGACTTTGGCCGACTTGAAGGCCAAGAAGGATAAACAGCTGGCCTTAAAAATAGAGGAGCAAGAGCCTCTAAATGTGCCACCTATCTCTGTAGCTGATCCCAAATCAGGGTTAATTATAAAGTTGTCTACTAAGTCGATAACTACATAGCTCGCATCCCAATCCTCTGACCTTCCATAGGATCCTCCTTCGGATAAGAAAAAGAGGAAAAAGCATGATAAATCTGATGCCTACAAGGAGGAGCCAGAGAAGCAAATGAAGGAGAAGAGGCCAAGGTCATCTCCAAAGCCCAAGTAGAGTTAGTTTGCTTATGTGTTTTCTCTTTTTAGTTGTTTCACTGGCCTTATGATGTGGTCGCGAGTATGGCCCTCGCATTTTGTCTAGCCTTATCTTGTAAATATGCACTTAGTAAATGAAAATTTGTTTCTTTTGCCTCATTGTGTACCTGTGAATACCTCACAATTAGTCACTCATATATATATTCGAATCGTAAGTAAGTCATGAATGAAAGCGTATCATAAGTTTTTCATTGTAAGCACAGCATAAAAACTTCTGTAATGCATTGTTTTGTGTCAAGTAGTATGTGTATATATGCCCCCAATCAATCGTCGACGTGGTGCTTGGTCAGGGCTCGTTGAGGATTGATTAGGATTGATATTGCATATCCCTCCACGTCCGAACATGGAGGGTTCGAGCTCATCTTTCAGTCTTACCCCCGATACTTCAGCGGGGTAGGAGACCTTTAATGGCATTTAATCAATGTGCCTTTATACTGTCCTGTCGTATGCCCACGATAGAGTTCAAACTCAGCTTTCAATCTATCCCCCGTTCCTTCAGCGGGGTAGGAGTTCTTTCGTGACACTCAGTCTCTGGCGCCTTTATACTCTCCCGTCGAATGCCAAGGGTAGAGTGCAGTCGAGACGGTCTTTATAATCATGGTGCACCTTCACGCCTCATGGACAATTTATCTCCTTGTCCTATGTACTCTTTCTCATGTCCTAAGAAGTAGAGCTTCGGTAGTTGTGTCATTTACTTTACTGCACCCTCGATGCTCTGCGTACAGAAATTATAACAGTTCATGTAAGTTAAGGATGAAAGAGTAAATAAGAAATGGTGCGGCAAAGGTAAATGACACACGGTATTTTATAGTGGTTCGGTCGAATCATGACCTACGTCCACTTTATAATCTTTTGCTTATATAACCGGACTATTCTAGGCAAGTCGTGCCTTTTTACATGGTCCTAAAAACAAAAGAGTAAAAATGACAGTTTCATGTCAAGTAGTGCGGCAAATGCTGGGCATTCCACACTCCAGGGATTTTGTTTCCATCCTCAGTCGCTAGCTTGAAAGATCCATTATCAAGCCTCCGTAGGATGGTATAGGGACCTTCCCATTTTGGGCCCAAATGTACTGGGGGTGGAAAGATACGCTTCAGAACCAAGTCACCGGGTTCAAAAGTTCGCGCTCTGACCTTTCTGTTGTAATACCGAGTGACCTGATGTTTGTGCCTTAAGGCACAGAGGTCTGCTTCATCCCTTTTTTCTGCAACCATATCCAGGGATTCGAGGAGTAACTCCTTATTGGTCATCGGGTCGTAGTAGGTGACCCTGTGGGATGGTACTTCTAATTCGACCGGGATGACTGCCTCAGATCCAAAAGACAAGAAGAAAGGCGTGTGCCCCGTAGCTGACTTGAAAGTTGTTCGGTAGGCCCACAATGCCAAGGGTAACTCATCGACCCACATGGCTTTGACCCGCTTCAACCACTTCTTCAGAATGAACTTGATTGCTTTGTTTGCCGCTTCTACCTGTCCATTTGATTGCGGATGTGCCACAGCTGTGAATCTCTTCCCGATGTGATATGTCTGGCAAAAATCCCGAAACTCGGTGCTGTCAAATTGGGTCCCATTATCTGTTATGATCACTTTCAGGATTCCAAATCGACAAATAATGTTTTTGACGATGAAGTTTATCACTCGCTTGGTTATGACCGTGGTTAACGGTTCTACCTTGACCCACTTAGTAAAGTAATCCATGGCTACAATGGAAAATTTCGCTCCGCCCTTTGCTATGGGGAGGCTTCCAATAATATCAATTCCCCACACAGTGAAGGGCCACAGACTCATCATCTTCAACTAGCTAGGAGGTGCCCTTGGAATTTTCGAAAACTTCTAGCATGTGTCGTAACGTCGTGCATACTTAGCCGCATCTTTATTCACAGTGGGCCAGAAATAGCCATATCGCAGTATCTTCTTTGCTAGTGTTATCCTCCAGTGTGTTCGCCACACTCACCTTCGTGAACTTCTCTCAACACTCTTTCTATGTCGTCGTGGGCTATACATCGAAGGAGCGGCATTAATAACCCTTGTCGGTATAAAACTTCGCCTTGCATAACATATCTAGAGGCTTTGCGAATGACCGCACGCCTTTTGCTCTTTTTGGTGGGAAGTGTCCCATTTATCAGGAAGTTCTTTAAGGGTGTCATCCATGGTTCCCTTTTCGGCTCAGTCTCCAGTACAGGATCAACTTCCATCTGATCGATGCTTGGAGACTACAGTACCTCTATCGGGACCATCTCTATGTCCTCAGGGTTATCAGAACTAGCCATCTTGGCCAACTTATTTGATCTCTGATTCTCTGATCGGGGGATATGTGTTATTCTGTAGTGTTCGAAGTCATTTAGCAATTTTCTTACTTCCTTCAAATATGATACGAGCCTTGTCCCTCTGGCCTGAAACTCTTCATTGACCTAGTTCACAACTATCTTGGAATCGCAAAAGATATCCAGTTTCTCTATTCCCAACTCCTTTGCAAACCTGAGCCCGGCAATCAAGGCTTCGTACTCCAAGTCATTGTTCATAGCGTGGAACTCTAATCTCAAAGCATAGTATATCAATCATTTTTTAGGGGTTACAAGCACAACTCCAGCACTAGACCATCTGTCATTCCTGGCTCTACAGTATACATCATCCAAGAGTTGGGGTCAATTAGTAGTTTTGGGGTATCCGCTTCTTCACTCACTACATCGTCCTCTGGAATAATAAATTCTGCTATAAATTTGCTAACACTTGCCCCCTTATTGATCTTTGGGGCTGAAAGTTCAGATCAAATTGACTCAAGTCAATATTCCATTTGAGCAGCCTTTCTGACGCCTCTGGTCTCTGCAACACTTGTCGGAGCGGATGGTCAGTGTATACAGTGATGGGATGAGCCTGAAAATAATGGTGAAGCTTTCTAGATGCGATCAGCAGACTATATGCGAGCTTTTATATCTTTGGGTAGTTCCGTTCTACTGCCGCTAGCTTCTTACTTACGTAGTACACAAGCCTCTGGACTTTATCTTCTTCTCTTACCAGGGCTGAGCTTATTGCGTGGGACGACACTGCCAAGTACACGAACAAGTCCTCGTGATCTATCGGCTTAGACAATATCGAGGGTTTTTCTAGATCATTTAGAAGGTTCCAAAATGCTTCGACACAATCAGGGGTCTATTTGAAAATGCGCTTCCCTCGCTTTATCAAATCAAAAAATGGAATGCACTTATCTATAGCTTTAGAGATAAACCTACTAAGTGAGGCTACTTTCCCAACAAGGCTTTGCACATCTCTGATTTGTCTTAGTTGTCGAATATTTCTAATTGTTGTGATCTGATCTGGGTTGATTTCAATTCCACGCAAACTAACGATAAACCCAAGAATTTTCCAGAGGCAACTCCAAACGAACACTTCAGGGGGTTAAGCTTCATCCCGTATCGCCTAAGGATGTCAAACATTTCTACTAGGTCGGCAGTATGGTTGAACAATTGTCTGGACTTCACAAGCATGTCATCCACATACACTTCCATCGTCTTCCCAATCTGACTGTAGAACATCCGGTTTACTAGTCGTTGATATGTTTCCCCAGCGTTCTTTAAGGCGAAAGGAATCACTACATAGCAGTACAATCCTAAATCTGTGATAAAGCTGGTGTGCTCCTGGTCCAGAACATGCACAGGAATTTGGTTATATCTGGAATATGCATCCATGAAGGAGAGGAGTTTGTGACCCGTCGTCGAATCCACCAATTGATCGATTCTAGGAAGTGGAAAACTGTCTTTTGGACAAGCCTTGTTCAAATTTGAAAAATCGATACAGGTGCGTCATTTCCCGTTGTCCTTCTTTACCAAAACCGGATTTGAAATCCATTCTGGGTAAGTTGAATCTCTAATGAATCTGTTGCTCCTCAACTTCTCAACTTCTTCTTTTAAGGCAGCTGACCTCTCCGGGCCAAACTTTCGCATTTTCTGCTTAACATGTGGGTGCTTCGGGTTGATGCTCAATGAGTAGCGCATAATTGATGGGGATATGCCACACATATCAGCGTGGGTCCATGCAAACACGTCCAGGTTGGCCTTCAGGAAATCGGTTAATTCTTTTGCACGAAGAGGGTCTAAATGGGATCCGATCTTCAAAACCTTCACTGGGTCATCATCATCGATTGGAATATCCTTAATCGTCTCGTTAGGAGTCACCATTCTGCCCCTGGGTTCCTCGTCTTCTCTGGGATATATATCCTTGGGCAGTTCTCTGGGCGGCTCCTTTGGGGTCGTCTTTAATTGCTATGTTGAATCCTCCTTTGTGGGTGGAGGAGTGCCCTTTGGTTCTATGTTTAATCCTTTGAGCTACAATTTCAACTCTGCTATATAGCAGGGTTGTCCAGCGACTTGGTCATCTCTGACTACTCCTGCATCCATTGGGAACTTTAACAATAGGCACCAGGGTGCAACACAAGCCATGAATTCAGCTAGGGTCGGTCAGCCCAAAAAGGCATTATAAGGAAATTTGATATCCAACACCACAAATGGAAGAATTCTCACTCTCCGACAATCTCCTTCTCCTAAAGTTACTGACAATTCCACATATCCGATCGGGGATGTTGAGGCCCTATTGAAGCCACGTATCCATCCATCACAGGGCTTCAAATCTTTCGCTTCAAGCTTCATCTGATCAAATGCTTTCTGAAACAAAATGTTTGCTGAACTTCCATTGTCCACCAACACCTTGTGGACCAAAGCAGGAACGATAGTTGCTGTGATCACTAAAGGGTCCTTAGTGGGGGAATGAACTCCAACACTATCTCTATCATGAAAGATGACATCATCGAACATTGTTTTGTGCTGCTTTACCGGGGCTGTAATTTCAGGATTACTATACTCCCCTACTTCGAGGTGTTTGGCTGCATTTACATATTGGTCCATTTCCCTAAAGTTGTGTCCAACAGGATGAGTTCCTCCTATTATAGTGTTTACGGAAATGTTCTTTCCTTTCTGCTAAGCAGTAGGCCTAGCCGCAAGTTGGTTTTGATTCGGGGCCTGCCCAGCTTGTCCCCTGTCTCTCGAAGCAACCTTATATTCATCCAACTTTCCTCCAGGAAGTAGCTTCTCGACGACGTCTCTCAAATGACGGCATTCATTGGTGAAGTGACTATGGGTCTGATGGAAAAGGCAGAACTTTCCTGTCTCACGTTCTTTCTCCGTTGAATCCCTCGGTGGAGGTCTCTTATACTGAAGGACGTTGTAGGTAAGCAGGAAAATATTTTCTAATGTATCATCCAATGGTGTGAAGTTTTCAAAAGTCTTGAATCAAGGCCTCTTTTGAGAACCGTTTTCCTGATTCTTCTTCTGACCGTTATTCCCAGATTGGCGGCCAATGCCCTGATTCTTATTTCCAATGTTCACCTCCACCGTTCCTGAACTGTCGTAAGATTGTTTTATGGCCACGTTACTCTGTATATCTTCTTTATCGGTGGCCTTTCTCTTTCGATTGGCATATATCTCTTCCTGACGTAGTCAGATGTTAGCTTTTTCATAGAATATTTCTCTAGTCAACGGCGGCTTGCCGGCTAAATATGTTCCAAACTTAGTATCTTTGTCCACTCCATCAATAAAGGCCATCAAGACAGTCTCTTCGTGAGGGTCTCTAACCTCAGTGATTGCTAAGTTAAAATGTTCTAAGTAGGACCTCAAAGTTTCATCAAGGCGTTGTTTAATGAGAGATAATTCAATGACGTTTTTAGACCTCTGATCATGAAGCCGGAAATGGTTTACGAATTCCTCACTTAATTCCCCGAAACTGGAGATAGACCGTGCTAGAAAGCGGGTAAACCACATTAATGCCACATCCTCCAGGAATATCGGGAATCCTTTACATTTTACTGCATCGGGAGCAGCGGCGACATTCACGTACCATGAATACCTCATTAGATGCTGAACTGGATCCGTCTTACCCGAATAGTGGTTCATAGTTGGCATGTTGAATTTCCTCAAGAATCGGACATCTAATATGTCATCAGTATAGGGCGTATGACTGCGTTCTATACCCGAATCCTCGTTTCTCTGTCCACGGCTATCTTCCATGATTTGCCTAACCATTGCTTCAACATCAGCATTGGTCAATGTTGATTTAGGATCAGCACTCCTTCCCCTGTAGGGCCCTCTAATGTCTCTTCAATGTGTTGTCGCGAAGTCTGGGGCTTAAGTGGAACTTCCTTGTCCCCTGTTGCCACGATCAATCATGCGACGAGGGGGTGGTAATGGTTGATTCTGAACAGGGTCAACTATGCCTCTATTCCTAGGTAACGAAGCGGGATCATTTAAGTTACGATTATCAGGTCCTAGATTGAGGGTCACCTCTTCTCGAGAAGGAAGTGATCCAAATCGAAGCTGTTCCACATTTTCATCCCTTTCCAGCGGTCGTCGTGGAGGTCTTAGAGGCTTCTCCGATGAGGACAAGTGCTCTGGAGTAGGAGGATAAGCCGACGGAGGTGTCCTCTGCCTTTGGAGGTCATCAGTTCGCCTATCCAATGCAGTAATATTTTGTCGTAACAAGGAACTCTCTTGCCTTTGGGCTGCCAACTCATCATTCATCCTATCCAACATATCGAGCACATGAGAGAGTTCTCCTTCAGTTACCGGAGCAGAGACATGTAACTAATCATCAGCATTAGCTCTTGGACGTAGAGTACTGGAGCCAAGTCGAGCAGAAGCACCAGCATGAGCAGGACAAGCCATAATTTCCTTTCCAGGTCGAGGCATGGTCATTTGGTGAGGGCGGTTCGTGATCCCCTCTTCAGGTTCCTGGCTCGTGGTTTCCTCCCGAAGTCGGCTCTTGGTGGCATTGGTGGGGCGGCTCGTGGCACCCTCTACGGGGCGGCTCATGATGACATCCTGTGATCGGGTCGTGACCCCTTCCACGGGTCAGATCGTCCCCTGCGAGCCACGAGCTGGGAACTCCACTTCAGCCTTCTCGTGAACACTTTCCTCGTTAGCTTCGTTTGCAGCTTCGTTTGCTCGTGAAGCTCGTAAATTCTTGGTCTTCTTTCCAGTCATAATGTCTTGACTTTGCTGAAATCTTCAAAAACCAAAACAGTGAAAATTCGAATTACTTTCTTCAGACTTGAATATCCAAATAGTAGAGCAATAATACGATATGCTGAGACTTCGGTTCTCAGTGAAAGCACCAAAATGTTTGACCAAATTATGGCTCTAACACCCAAATTATCTAGAATTGCAGAGAGTAATGACTAGAAATGAAAGAAAATGCAACCACACACCAAATTTATAGTGGTTCGGCGTTAGCAAGCCTACGTCCATTTTATATTTCTTTGATTATATGTTAAATGCAAGTACAATCAATGATTTATCTCAATCTCGCTTTTACAATGATGATTCACTTAGTAATTTCGAGATAATACTGACTAGAAATAATGGAAAAACAGTAATGGCGGAAACAATACTCAGAATTGCCAAAAATTTCCAGAAAAATGCCCAGTATGGGGCTATTTATAGGTTATATCTGCAGGCGGTTCGTGAAGACACGTGGCATGGATCCCGAGGGATTGGTTCGTGGCTTGAAGGAGAAATAGTCAAAATGGCGGTTATGGACAGGTGTCGCAAGATCCTACATTCTTGGTTCGTGAATGACCAAGTCTTGGCCATCATTCTCTGGTTACTGGGTCGGTTCGTGACTCTATATCATGAATGGGTCATGGGTAGCTTCTCACGAGCGAGTCGAGGAACCGGGTCACGAGCGGGTCGTGATAGGTGGATCACAAGCGGGTGGAGTCGGCTGGGTCACGATTGGTTTATAGTGCTTCACGAACCAAGGTAAATCTGTCTTGAACTTGTGTATATGAGTCTTTCTCCATTCACATATGGATATTTGCCTTCTTTGTGGCTTAGCCATAAAACTGGCCAACATACCAGCTCATGTCCGTTGTAAAAAGGGCGTTGTATAGGACATCTATTACAACAGTCCAGATATGGCCACTGTTATAGCATTCTATTATAACAAGCAGCCATTGCCCATTGTAAAAAGGAAGTTATAATAGGGTATTTTGGTTATAGCAGATAAATAATTGGTTTTGGGTACATTCTCCCATTTTGATACTATGAGTACGAAACCAGCATGCACTCACAACTTGTTATAAAGCAAATGCTACTCCATATATTTACTTCTACGTATTACTTCATTAGAAGAACGTTATGCATGTGCATCGTGCTATATAATGAGTTAGTAGAAGCTAGATGACAGTTGAATGTGAGGCTACGTAACAACATTGTTAGCTTCATCATTGGTTAGTATCAAGTCTAACACCCAAATGAATGGGATCCACAGTATAATAATATATGATATCGCTAACACAAATCATAGAAATGCATGAAAAGTAAAGAATACCACAGAATTATAGGGGTTTAGCAATGTGCCTATGTCCACTTCTTATTATCTATTTTTTAATGTTTGATTATAGATGAAATTATTTTTCATATAATAAATTTGAAGAGAAAAGAGGTGAACCTTGAAATTAACGGAATTAGTGCATGAAAGAGCCAAAAGGTTCCTCTCAAATGAAGCCCCTGGTATTTATTCTTGTGTTCAATCTTATTCGGTAGGCAGTTGAGTGTGAGGTGCGGAGTAGTGGAATAGGCAGGGAACGTGGATAAAATAGTGTGACATGTCACTTGGAGTGACTAGTCGAGATCTAGTCAATCCAGATCGGTATGGTCTTAACAATCTAAATAATATTGACCTAGAGTTATGTGTTTGTGCTAATGTAAATTTCCACTTCGATCCATGCTTTGTCAAGCTTCGTAAGTCCAAACCGAAGTCAAATGAGCAGACTCCGTGAAGTTTTGTGCTATATCCAAGTATCCAAGACAAAAGCATTGATCCCTTGCTTGGTATATTGGCTGATTTGGGGACCATTAGGTCCTACCGATCTGATCAGTGTAGCGCTTCATAATGATCTGGGTTAATGAAATGATCTAATCCAACTAGGCCGGAGGAGGGAGTGTGAAGATGAAGAGGGTATGGAGGAAGAATGGGCTTAGCAGTGGATATGAAAAATGAGTTTCGTATCCCATAAATGCCCTTCACTTTTCTTATCCGATGGTGGAGGCCTCTTGTGGGAGATGAATAATGCAGGATACGAAGATAAATTCGTATCTTAGTGGAGTACCGATTTTCACCAAGTCTTTGGGATATGAAATCTTGATTTCATATACCATGAACTTGCGTGAATCTTGTGCATTTGGTTCGGATACGAAAAGCAAGGTTGAGAAAATGAGGGGAGGATTGGTGAAATGGAGAAGTGTGTACCAGGAAAGGGATACAAAATCTTGTGATAGGCATGGGATACAAAATGTAAATTTCGTACCCAGCAGTTCCACCGAGTTTTCATATCTTGGGTGTTGAGTGTAAGGAATAGGAATTTTCAGGAGTTAGTGGGATATGAAATGTTAAGTTCATATCCGGTCGCTCCAAATTTGTGTCCTCACACTTGGTGATTCTCGAGTTAAGATATTAGGGATAGAGACTTTCTCGAGCTTATAGGGATTCAAAACAGGATTTTGTCTCCCGGAAACTTGGGAAAAATTCAAATCCGAAATCTCAACTCTCGAATTTTGATCCATACGCGAAGTTACGCGATCGGGTGGAGTTTGAACATGAGGGTTGAATTGCATAATGCGTTAATGTTCGAATGACCTACTTGTTAGAAACAACGATTCGAACATGCACATATGATTATAGCATAAGCTTGGACTATGGACATATAACTGATCCATCGCTTGTAGGGTTCGACTCTCAACCCAACGCGTGGTAATCGCGGTTCGACTTGAATTCCATTAAGTTCGACTTGTGGCGACGATAGTGTAAGTTCATGGATAGGTAATCAGCGTCGCATTCTGAAGGATATTGGCACAACTGCATCATTACGCATGACACTTGCATGTTCTACGTTAGTTTACACCAACACAGAAGGTACAAGTTTTAGTACATTAATTAACGCAACTGTCTTGCAAGTATAGTTTGCAATGGCAAAGAGAAGCTCCAGGCGACTTCAAGGCTTAGAAGCCAAACCCGTAGAAACATCTCTGAGCTCTAATGTATATCCTTACAATTCTAGCCCATCAATGAGTGATGTAGGGCCTCCAGTACTTCCACTTCATCCCAACAAGTGGGTACATCCGGCATACATGAACAAGGGGGACAACCCGATGTGTCTCTTCATTCAAGCTAGCACGCGGATGGACCAGTATTCAGAGGTGAAGCAAAATTTTTGGAGAGGGCCCATTAGAAGGAGAGGACGGCGGGGACAATCAAGAAGGCGTTTTTGTAGCACGGGACATAGTGGGAGATACTGTGATTTTTGAAAATCCCCCTGATTCAGTTGTTTAGCGGATAGATGAAACTTTATTGCGGCGAATCTACATGAAATATGGAATACCCTTGGGTGATTTTATGGTCCTCGGAAGGGAAGATAGGGTGCACACTCCTCTGGAAGGGTATGCTGCCTAGATAATGCATATGTGCTCCATCGGATGCGTGCCTCCGTCTTGTTTGTATATCTGAGATATTCTATATTTCTTCCAATTAGCGCTAACGCAACTTCATCCAAACGCATATGCCTTCCTACTCGGCACCTACATCATGTACATAGAATGGTTGGGAGTTGAACCGACTGGGTCAAACATTAGATGTAACACCCCACACCCGCCAAGGTCACTCACTAAGGGAATGCCTTAACTTCGGTGGAGTATTTTAAGTGAATATAGAACAGAAAAATTACAACAAGACAGATATAAGTAATACTTGAAATTTAAAACATCATTTCATTGCAGCAGAAGGTAAACATATTTGGTTACATATCAAAAACCAACGAGAGTCAAGTACAAAATATCCATCTCGTTAAAACATAAGTACATAATCCCACTACATACTAATAGCCATAATAGAAAAGATAACCGAGCTTTACTTCAAGAGTCCAAGCTCCAAAAGATAGATAAAGCAATCTGATCAAAGCCCACTAGTGCTAGGCCCACTCTGATAACCTGAGGGTTGGGAAAAAAGATAAAAATAACGGGGTCAGACATAAGCCTGAGTGAGCCCTATAACTTTAACAATACAATCATTAAAGTAATTAGGGTATGATATAAATGACTACACTAAGCAGCCAACTAGACTTAGGATAAACTAAGATAACGGTAAAGACGCGCCTATCCACCCAAGGATATATACTACACTGCACCACACCAGATCTACCCACCCAAGGGTAATTCCTAACTTAAGGATTGATCCCACTAAGTGTACTTAGTAATCTTAATAGTAGTCTCGTGTACCCCTAGCTGACTACATAGGTGCCGTCTGCCCCTATCTCCACTAGGTGTACCCACAACTTAAAGGTTGATCCCACCCAAGGACTTAGAAAATTTAACTAGTAGTTTCGTGTACCCCTAGCTGACTACATAGGTGTCGTCTGCCCCTATCTCCACTAGGTGTACCCACTACTCCGCAAGCGATCGGCTTCCTAACGTAGATACCCGTGCTGGCCCCACAGTGGGGTGTATCACTCCCCAAAGTGGCAACCTGATACAATCAACGGTGCACGGCTTATACCTACACGATGCAACAACGTCTTACCTACTAGCCCGGGTCCACACACGCATATGAAACCCGTTGGACTTGCGTTGCCACCGCTAACCCGTTTTGGCCTCTTATAGTCAAGCCCAGTACGCGTGTCCCGTCCTCGACATGGGTCGAGCCCAATAAGATACATATGGGTTACTGGTTGAAATGGGCCCCCACAAGCTACCCACCTAAGCTTGTCCCTTCTAGTGTATCCCACTTAACCCTTTTTAATAATCATGCCCACTTACATGTTTAAAATTTGGTTAAGTCATCTAATCATATTTCAATTGCCACTCAAGGCACCCACTAGATTTCCACATGCCACCCAAGGCACTTACTTGATTTCCACATGCCACTTAAGGCACTTACTTAACCCTTTAATCATGTTTAATTACATGTTCCACTTTGGTTAAGTATTCTAATCTTATCTTCTATTGCCACCCAAGGCAACCACTAGATTTTCTCCATGCCACCCAAGGCACTTACTTAACCCTTTAATCATGTTTAATTACATGTTCCACTTTGGTTAAGTATTCTAATCGTATTTTCTATTGCCACCCAAGGCAACCCACTAGATTTCCACATGCCACCCAAGGCACCCACTTAACCCCTCATGCCCCACTACATGCTTATCTGGTTAAGTGTTTCTTAATTGATTAAGAACATAACCGTTGTAAAGACCTCTCACATTAGACTATCTTTTATGGCAACTGGATTTGCCGGTCGGGTCCGGGCAGCCTTACGCCATAACCGAGTCTAACCTCGTGTCTTTACACTTGTCACGTATTAAGTTTGTGCCTAAGACCTCTCACATTGGGCCAATCATTTGTAGCCGCTGGATTTACCGGTCGGTTCCGGGCAGTCTTATGCTACAAAAGGGTCCAACCTCGTGTCTTAGTCGATTAATTACACCTAATTAATCACCCCCATAATTTGTATTAATTATCCCTAATTAATTACAAATTTAACGATGTACATAATTGACTCAATTATGTCCATCCACTTTATGGTATGCATAATCATACCAACTTCACACAATTTCATTAACATGAATATTAACCCCATCGTTCCCCACGTAATTCGCCAACATGACATACTTAAAAGGGAAGATTCATCACACATCAATGGGTTCAACTTGCATAACGTTAGCATCAACATGGGTTTTAAAGGTGTCAACATGCATATAGCATCAAACCCAACTAGCATAAATAACCAACCCAAACTTGCATGAATCACATATGCCATAAAGAGGGTAACTTGCATAAGCTACTTATGTCATACAAAGGGGTAAACTTGCATATGTATGTATGACATACAAAAGGGTTAACTTGCATATGTATGCATATCATCCAAAGGTGTAAACTTGCACATGTTACTTGCATATAATCAAACACCAAACTTCCATAACATGTCATATATGAACTTGCATATAATCATACACCAAACTTGCATAACATATCATGTATGAACTTGCATATAATCATACACCAAACTTGCATAACATATCATGTATGAACTTGCATATAATCATACACCAAACTTGCATAACATATCATGTATGAACTTGCATATAATCATACACCAAACTTGCATAACATATCATGTATGAACTTGCATATAATCTTATATCATGTATGAACTTGCATATAATCATACACCAAACTTGCATAATCATGGTGTCATAATGGATCAATGTTTATCATAGTGATTTGCATAACTAGCATCAAGAACACATAGCCTAAAACTTGCATAACTTGCATAACATCATGATCACATAGCATATGACTTGCATAACTTGCATAACATCATGATCACATAGCATATGACTTGCATAACTTGCATAACATCATGATCACATAGCATATGACTTGCATAACTTGCATAACACATAGCATATGACTAGCATAACTTGCATAACACATAGCATATAACTTGCATAACATCATGAACACATAGCATATGATAACATAACTTGCATTGATCCACATTCATAGCCATAACCTCATTATAACCTATCATAATCATTTCAACAATTGGTCATTAAGGCTATAGAAACTCACAACTTGTTGATTAGCACTCCTATGAAGAAGATTAAGTTGCTAGAGTTGATTAGAAGTTGATTTGAGAAGCTATCTTCCTCTTTAATTTGATGGAGGCTCCTTCAAGTTGCATTTTGACGGCATGACGACGTTGTATCTATTTTTAGTATGAATTAGGGTGGTCTTAGGGTGTATTTATAGATTAGTTAGGTGTTTTAGGCCATTAGATTAACCCTAAATCAGATTAGAGCCGTCAGATTTCGTCACTAGCCACCAAGCACAGCCCAAAAGCCAAAATGGTGCACCCAGGTCACACAGACCGAAGGGGGGGTCGACCCCTGGGTCGACCCCTAGGGGGGGTCGACACCCATGTCGACCCTAGGGTCGACACCCTCTGCCTGGCGGGAATTTTCCCTCCTCTTATGAAATGTGAATCTGAGTATTTTAAATCTGTTTTGAATTTCTGAAAACTTCTTCGGGCCTTAACTAGGTCATACGGACTCCGATTTTCGAAAACACGGACTCTATTTCGCGTATTTTTCCGAGACGAACGCAATGGCATAGCCCTTTTCCCCTGATTTAGATTTTAAAATTTAATTCTGCCCTGTTTTATATTATAGCAAGTTATTCAACATACGGGGTGTTACATTCTCCCCTACTTAAAGGATTTCGTCCCCGAAATCTCTAAGTCAAGAAGAACGTATCCTACCAACCAAACAACGATCTACTCAAACCATCAAACACTGGCATCCATTGTCCTTAAAGTTTCTAATGCTGTATGAACATATGCAAAGAGTGTGTGTATATGTTCCCTGTCTAATGCAAAATCAGGCGGTCTATTGATTCAGTTGACCTCCTTAATGCAAACCATGATAGTGCCATGCATCCAATATGTATGCGAAAGAATCCTACCGACACATACGATTACTACATGTGTGCACAACCATACACCAAAATGCATCATCCATATGATAACGCAACCATTATACATCCATTAATAAAGCTACCTATACACAATTTATATGCAATATGCAATATGAAGTGACTGAGCCGATCTAGTGCCTAAAGTGTGTGTGTGTATGCATCCACGAGCAACCACTAGCAACCACTTGCATCCACACGCATCCATCAATCGTAACATGTCTCAAACACATGTTTCATCCATAGGTTTACCCTATCTAAAGGTCAAAGGTACCAACGAGAGGGCACACTAAAGATAAGATAAGTACTAGACAAACAATAAAGGAGAAGTTAAAAGTCATACCCTCAAAAAAAGGAATGGGTACAATGAACGCATCTTCGCTTCTGTCTCCCAAGTAGCATTGCTCTCATCCTCTCCCCATTGCACTTTGACTAGTCGCACCTCTCTGTTTCTCAACTTCCTAATCTCTGACCCAAGGATGCGGGTAGGAGCTCGTCGAATAGTCACATCACGCTCTACCTCCACTTCTCTAAGCAAGCTCGGCTCTACCACCTATGCGGTCTCATGTAGGCACTTCCTCAAATGTGACACATGGAATACGTCATGTACCCCATGCAACCGAACTATCTCTCAAAGGTAAATTGAAGCTAGCCATGGAGCAGTCCTCTTACTTTTCACGGGTATGAAATGGGCGCTCTTAGTAAGTCTGTCTACCACAACCCAAATTCCTGTATTACCCTTCCTCGATCTCGGTAACCCATCAGTAAAATCCATCGAGACGCTATCCCACTTCCATTGCGGAACTTCCAATGGGTGAAGCAATCCACCGGGTTTCTTTTGCTCCACTTTCACTTGTTGGCACACCAAGCATCTAGCGACATACTCGGCCACATCTTTCTTCATACCGGCCCAAAAGAAAACTCGCTTCATGTCTTGGTACATCTTGTCCCCACCGGGATGAATGGTCATCCTAGAACGATGCGCATCATCAAGAATAGCCTTTCTCAAACCCTCGTCTTGCGGTACACAAAGTCTACCGTCTCTACGCAAGCACCCCCTATCGTCTAGGGTGTACCTACTCAAATGGCTGGATGACTCCCCCCTTATGAGTCTCTCTACCAACTCAACCAACTATGGGTCGTCCCGCTGTGCTTCGCTAATCCGCCCCAAAAGAGTAGGTCTGACCTCTAAGGATGCTAGCAAACCGGGTATAAAGTCAACGGAAGGTCTGAAATCAAACATCGAGATAAATTCCAAGCTTCGTCGTTCCACGAACAATGGACTCAAGGACAACCTTTTTCTGCTTAAGGCGTCTGCCACCACGTTACCCTTGCCAAGGGTATATGCTATCTCGAAATCATAGGATGCTAAGAACTCCATCCACCTTTGTTGTCTTAAGACTATGCGCTCGAAGAGTCTCCAACCCTTCTATAAGATGTAGGGCATACTTTTCTCCACTTTTAGAGAAAACCAGGATATTCTCCCATGCAAAATCGTCACAACTATCCATCTCTCACGCAGACCATCCTAGTCGAACTCGACATCCCCCAAGTGCAAGCCCCAAAGGCCTAAACCAATATCAGATAAACACCCAAGGGATACCTCCTTCGAATTCAGACAACCTACGTGAGAAAATACTAGTAAAAATGGCTAAATAATTAAGCCATTGTCCAACTCTGGATGTCCTTGCCAGTCTCGCTCCAAAACCACCGTTGATCAAATAACTGGCTTAGCTTAACCTATTAAGCACATACGAAAACTTATTTCGCTCTTAGAAAAGACCAAGATGTCATCCACAAAAACTACTACGAAGTTATTTAGGTACTCCCTGAACACCCTACTCATCAAATCAACAAAGTATGCGGGGGCGTTCGTCAAACCAAATGGCATCACAAGCCACTCATAGAAACCATCCGGAGTCCTAAAGGCAGTCTTCTCTATGCTATCCTCAGCCACTCTCAACTGATGAAACCCCGTGGCCAAGTCCAACTGCGAAAACATTGAGGCGCCAACCAACTGATCAAAGAGATCATCAATCCTCGGCAATGGGTGTCTATTCTTCTTTGTGAGCTTGTTGAGTTCTCTATAGTCTACACAAAGTCTGAGGGACCCATCCGCCTTCGTGGCAAAAACTACTGGAGCACCCCACTCCGATATACTTCGTCTTATGAACCCCTTCTCAAGCAACTCCCCTACTTGCTTATGGAGTTCCCTCCTCTCACGAGGAGCCATGTGGCGCACTGGCAAAGATACTGGTTTAGCATTGTCCACCAGATATATTCGGAAGTCTATCTCCCGCCTCGGAGGTAAGCCCTTCACCTCCACAAACACATCCGTGTACTCTCGGACCACTCTAACAGATCGCAAACTCTCGACCGAAGCGTCAAGCGATTCAAGATAACTTAGCATAACAGAATCATGGGATTACAAGAAATCTCAAGAGTGTTACCCAAGCGGGTCATGAGCCTAACAACTCTCCTTTCGCAATCAAGAACGGCACCATTACTGGATAACCAGTCCATGCCCAAAATCAACACATAGCCCGTGAAGCCCAAAACAAAAGCATCACATCTAAACTCAACGATAAGTATAGAAATCTTCAAACCCAAACATATCATGGACAAATAAGTGGAGCCCCCAATTGGGTTTGAAACAACCAAGGGATCATCTACCAGACTGGTGTCTAAGTGCAGGGACTCAACTAACGATGATGAGATAAACAAATGCGATGTGCCAGAGTCGAATAAAGTTCGAACAGGATGATCGAGAGAACCAAATTTCAACCTAGACGGTCCTACCCCCATCAGGTATACCAGCCGTGAGGGAATGCATCTACCCTCCAGAGGATCCTGTACTTTGTCCTTACCTCTTTGGAAAATCCTAATAAGGTGTCCTATTTCTCCAAAACAACTAGCCTTCTCCCTCACATTCTCCTTTCGTGACCTCTCACCACGATGAGGTTTCGTCCTTTATTTACCTAATAGCTATTTGAACCTTCCTCCCTCGTCCATCTTAAAGGTACCCATAAGCCCTCCATCTCCTTGGACTAACTTCTTAGCCCGGCAAACGTCTTAGTCCCTTGAGGTGGTTCTTCCGTCCTTCATACGGAAGTCCTTATTTATCTTAAAAAGACATCTATATGCGGAGGGGAAATTCAAAAAAAAAAAAAGAGGAAGAGATTCAAAACGGAGAATCGAAGGAAGGACATATGGCTCTTGGGGATTATGTTCTTTTCTTTCAAAAACTTTTCTCTTAAAAGACATGTTTTTGAAAATACTTCTTCCCAAAAATGTTTTTAGAAAAATAGTTTTTCTAAAAGTTTTATCTGTTCTGGTAACCTTAAGCTCTGATACCACGTGTAACACCCCACACCCGCCAAGGTCACTCACTAAGGGAATGCCTTAACTTCGGTGGAGTATTCTAAGTGAATATAGAACAGAAAAATTACAACAAGACAGGTATAAGTAATACTTGAAATTTAAAACATCATTTCATTGCAGCAGAAGGTAAACATATTTGGTTACATATCAAAAACCATCGAGAGTCAAGTACAAAATATCCATCTCGTTAAAACATAAGTACATAATCCCACTACATACTAATAGCCATAATAGAAAAGATAACCGAGCTTTACTTCAAGAGTCCAAGCTCCAAAAGATAGATAAAGCAATCTGATCAAAGCCCACTAGTGCTAGGCCCACTCTGATAACCTGAGGGTTGGGAAAAAAGATAAAAATAACGGGGTCAGACATAAGCCCGAGTGAGCCCTATAACTTTAACAATACAATCATTAAAGTAATTAGGGTATGATATAAACCCGGTACGGTACAATTGGGGATAAATGACTACACTAAGCAGCCAACTAGACTTAGGATAAACTAAGATAACGGTAAAGACGCGCCTATCCACCCAAGGATATATACTACACTGCACCACACCAGATCTACCCACCCAAGGGTAATTCCTAACTTAAGGATTGATCCCACTAAGTGTACTTAGTAATCTTAATAGTAGTCTCGTGTACCCCTAGCTGACTACATAGGTGTCGTCTGCCCTTATCTCCACTAGGTGTACCCACAACTTAAAGGTTGATCCCACCCAAGGACTTAGAAAATTTAACTAGTAGTTTCGTGTAACCCTAGTTGACTACATAGGTGTCGTCTGCCCCTATCTCCACTAGGTGTACCCACTACTCCCCAAGCGATCGGCTCCCTAACGTAGATACACGTGCTGGCCCCACAGTGGGGTGTATCACTCCCCAAAGTGGCAACCCGATACAATCAACGGTGCACGGCTTATACCTACAGGATGCAACAACGTCTTACCTACCAGCCCGGGTCCACACACGCATATGAAACCCGTTGGACTTGCGTTGCCACCGCTAACCCGTTTTGGCCTCTTATAGTCAAGCCCAGTACGCGTGTCCCGTCCTCGACATGGGTCGAGCCCAATAAGATACATATGGGTTACTGGTTGAAATGGGCCCCCATAAGCTACCCACCTAAGCTTGTCCCTTCTAGTGTATCCCACTTAACCCTTTTTAATAATCATGCCCACTTACATATTTAAAATTTGGTTAAGTCATCTAATCATATTTCAATTGCCACTCAAGGCACCCACTAGATTTCCACATGCCACCCAAGGCACTTACTTGATTTCCACATGCCACCCAAGGCACTTACTTAACCCTTTAATCATGTTTAATTACATGTTCCACTTTGGTTAAGTATTCTAATCTTATCTTCTATTGCCACCCAAGGCAACCACTAGATTTTCTCCATGCCACCCAAGGCACTTACTTAACCCTTTAATCATGTTTAATTACATGTTCCACTTTGGTTAAGTATTCTAATCGTATTTTCTATTGCCAACCCACTAGATTTCCACATGCCACCCAAGGCACCCACTTAACCCCTCATGCCCCACTACATGCTTATCTGGTTAAGTGTTTCTTAATTGATTAAGAATGTAACCGTTGTAAAGACCTCTCACATTAGACTATCTTTTATGGAAGCTGGATTTTCCGGTCGGGTCCGGGCAGCCTTACGCCATAACCGAGTCTAACCTCGTGTCTTTACACTTGTCACGTATTAAGTTTGTGCCTAAGACCTCTCACATTGGGCCAATCATTTGTAGCGGCTGGATTTGCCGGTCGGTTCCGGGCAGTCTTATGCTACAAAAGGGTCCAACCTCGTGTCTTAGTCGATTAATTACACCTAATTAATCACCCCCATAATTTGTATTAATTATCCCTAATTAATTACAAATTTAACAATGTACACAATTGACTCAATTATGTCCACCCACTTTATGGTATGCATAATCATACCAACTTCACACCATTTCATTAACATGAATATTAACCCCATCGTTCCCCACGTAATTCGCCAACATGACATACTTAAAAGGGAAGATTCATCACACATCAATGGGTTCAACTTGCATAACGTTAGCATCAACATGGGTTTTAAAGGTGTCAACATGCATATAGCATCAAACCCAACTAGCATAAATAACCAACCCAAACTTGCATGAATCACATATGTCATAAAGAGGGTAACTTGCATAAGCTACTTATGTCATACAAAGGGGTAAACTTGCATATGTATGTATGACATACAAAAGGGTTAACTTGCATATGTATGCATATCATCCAAAGGTGTAAACTTGCACATGTTACTTGCATATAATCAAACACCAAACTTGCATAACATGTCATATATGAACTTGCATATAATCATACACCAAACTTGCATAACATATCATGTATGAACTTGCATATAATCATACACCAAACTTGCATAACAGATCATGTATGAACTTGCATATAATCATACACCAAACTTGCATAACATATCATGTATGAACTTGCATATAATCATACACCAAACTTGCATAAGATATCATGTATGAACTTGCATATAATCATACACCAAACTTGCATAACATATCATGTATGAACTTGCATATAATCATACTCCAAACTTGCATATTATATCATGTATGAACTTGCATATAATCATACACCAAACTTGCATAATCATGGTGTCATAATGGATCAATGTTTATCATAGTGATTTGCATAACTAGCATCAAGAACACATAGCCTAAAACTTGCATAACTTGCATAACATCATGATCACATAGCATATGACTTGCATAACTTGCATAACATCATGGTCACATAGCATATGACTTGCATAACTTGCATAACATCATGATCACATAGCATATGACTTGCATAACTTGCATAACATCATGATCACATAGCATATGACTTGCATAACTTGCATAACACATAGCATATGACTTGCATAACACATAGCATATAACTTGCATAACTTGCATAACATCATGAACACATAGCATATGATAACATAACTTGCATTGATCCACATTCATAGCCATAACCTCATTATATCCTATCATAATCATTTCAACAATTGGTCATTAAGGCTATAGAAACTCACAAATTGTTGATTAGCACTCCTATGAAGAAGATTAAGTTGCTAGAGTTGATTAGAAGTTGATTTGAGAAGCTATCTTCCTCTTTAATTTGATGGAGGCTCCTTCAAGTTGCATATTGACGGCATGACAACGTTGTATCTATTTTTAGTATGAATTAAGGTAGTCTTAGGGTGTATTTATATATTAGTTAGGTGTTTTAGGCCATTAGATTAACCCTAAATCAGATTAGAGCCGTCAGATTTCGTCACTAGCCACCAAGCACAGCCCAAAAGCCAAAATGGTGCACCCAGGTCACACAGACCGACAGGGGGGTCGACCCCTGGGTCGACCCCTAGGGGGGGTCGACACCCATGTCGACCCTAGGGTCGACACCCTCTGCCTTGCGGGAATTTTCCCGCCTCTTCTGAAATGTGAATCTGAATATTTTAAATCTGTTTTGAATTTCTGAAAACTTCTTCGGGCCTTAACTGGGTCATACGGACTCCGATTTTTGAAAACTCGGACTCTATTTCGCGTATTTTTCCGAGACGAACGCAATGGAATAGCCTGTTTCCCCTGATTTAGATTTTAAAATTTAATTCTGCCCAGTTTTATATTATAGCAAGTTATTCAACATACGGGGTGTTACATTAGATATCTCTATTCTTTGGAGGAGAGATACACTGTGTCGCCTTCCCTTATCTATATGAAGGCGCAACCCAATAGTTGCTTTATCCTGGGAGCGTGGAATAAGCTTAGCTAATTTAAAGATGTTTGGTTCTATGATGCCCACCAGGATTTGCAACAAGGTGGCTTTCTAGCCGTAAGTACTTGAAAACTTACATTATTGCTTGAGTTAATTGATTCGTAAGATCTAAACTAACTTGGAGTTTCATGTAGCAGGTATTCCCCCGATTCTAAAGAGTGGTCAATATTTAGAGCGAGTCCTGGCTCCGAGGGAAGTCCCAAGCGGTTGTCTCGATTCCCAGGCTCTACTATCAGATTTCCTTCATTTGTTGGCTTGTTCCCGAAGGTCGTTCGATGGATCGCAAGGAGGACAATGAAGCGGAGGAAGAGGGGGAAGCTGGGGGAGAACGGAATTCTCCGGATCTGCAGGAAGAAGAGGTGTCCTCTGTCATGCCTTCTGAGGTGCCCCCGGTCGAGGAGGAATTTGCGGAGGTCAAATAGATGTAGGCGGTGATAGTGACGATGAGAAGGAGCCCGCCGGAGGGCATGGTTCACAGCCTACTCCCATTCCATCTCTGATTGAGGAGATGAGGACGGGAGAGGCTTTTGAACCAAGTTCTCCAGCTACGACCTCGTGACCGCTATGTCGATGGAGGATGAAAATCAATTTAAAGATCTGGATAAGGTCCCAATAAAGACATCTACATTGGGGTTAAGCAGTGCTGATGTTGAGAGCTTATTGGCGAGAAATGGGAAATTACCCCTTAAAGCAAGCAAACAATGGGTCCGTGGGGGAACACATAGGCACATGCCCACAAGCATTGCATAGCACAACACTTGATTCGTATATGTTGGATGTTTGATTCTGACTTAGAGTTTTCTCTATGCAGGTGTGGGAAGATGACAAAGTTCACGGTCGGAGACATTCTTGATGGCCGAGGAAAGATGTGATGGGTGATTTCTATGAAAGCACAGGACTATCCACAAAGAAGAAATCACATGGATTTGAAAGTAGTCATCGTCATCGAGAACATTCCTCGAACTCAGAGCCTTTTCAAATAGGCATGAAACTAGTGGATGCAAGGGGAGGGGTTAAACTGTGTAGTATAAGGGAGCAAGCTGCAACTGCCCCACCTATTTGTGTCCCAACTCCCACACCGATGGCAATAGCCGTAGGCATGAGCCGGTCTGGAGAAGTAGGGTCAGGAAGCGGAGGAAAGGATGTGAGAGGCCGGAGCCTGGTGCTACCCGACATGTCAGCAATCCCGGAGTTGATCTCCGAGGAGAGGAAGGCGATATTGAAGAATTCGTTCTTGGGCTTCTACTTCGAGGAGCTGGTACGGTTGTTGGACATTAACCCGATTCCATGCCAGGACGACGAAGATGTTGGTAACGGGTGTACACGGTCTACTATCAGTATTTAGAAATGTACAAATACGCTAAGAAAATCTTGAAGTTGATCAATCAGAAGAACCCAGAAATTCAAGGTTTGTAGATCGAACTCGAGCTTGAGAAGGAGAGTGTCGCGACTCAAAATAGGGAGATAGGTAAAACACCTTCCCGAGCTATATCTATTTCTACGTTTTTGAGAAACACTTTTATATGATAACTCTCTATTGCCGAAACAGATGCGCTGAAGGAGTTAGAGTGGACGAAGATGGCGAGGGTAGTGGCTGGTTCACATTACAAAGATGTGTTAGCTTATGTGTCAACCTGTGCCACCAACCTAGAGAAGGATAACAAGGCCATGGCCGAAGAGAACCGCAGGCTGTGGGATGAAAATGAAACAGTACAACTAGGCTTTGGTCGGGGAAAATGAAAGACTCCAAAAGGAGAATGAAGAGGTTCAATGCCCGAGAAAGGAGAACAAGGAGATCAGGCAAGCGCTTGCGACAAATCGTGTTGAGCTAAAACAGGATGAGAAAGATAAGGAGGAAGGAGCAGCTTTAAATAAAGAACTTCTCGGCCAAATAGATGGGATCAGAATCGAACATGAAGTCTTGTTAGAGGAGCTGAGGAGACAAGTCAAGGAAACCCGAGAACAGGTAGAGAGGGACATGGAGCCGATGGTTTAGGGTTTCTACATCAAAACACTTCGATACCGTGGGCTCTCATGGGTCCGTGACTACCATCAAAATCTGGCGTTGACTTGGAAGAAGCTAGTTGAAGATGAGGCTGTTGCCCTAGGAGTGGAGAGCATGGATTAGGCTCAGTTGATGGACCGATACCGGCTGAGGATAAGTGTTAGGTGTTAACGGAAGGGAAGAAACTTCTTTAGAAAGATGCCGCGGTGGAGGAGACGGAAAGACGTGTTGTTAAGAAAGGGAAAACACTTATAATCGAGAGTGTTATAGCTTCTCTCAAAGTTGTTCCCCAACAGCAGCAAGTTATTCCTACTGCAACCCCTGGTAGTCCTTCCGTACCGGCTCCAATTGTGCTTCCACCAATCTTCGAAGGGTAAACGTCAGGGGGTGCCACACACCAGATTCCAGAAGGTATATCCATTTATTCAATAATGCCCAAAAAATGTGATAGAACGAAGTATAAGTAAACTGATTTGTTTATCTCCAATGTGTAGGTACCTCTGGGAAGGGACAATGACTGTGATTGAAATGTCAATGGCGGCTGCAACTGGGATAGATCCGCCTGCCTACAAAAGGAAGATGGAGGAAGAGCACAGGTTCCTCGAAGGATTTTACTTGGAAATGGGAGAGTTCAGATTGGATGACTCTGCCAAAATTCTTGATAAGGGCAAGGATAGCAGGGTGCGGATGTCCAAATGACGGGAATATAGAGGAAGTTGGGAAGACCCTGCATGAGTTAGTCGAAGAACAAAAAGCCCACCTAATGATGAAGTCTGAGGATCTTGAGGCGAAGTGGAAAGAGGACAAGGAAGCCTGGGTCAAAGCTCGGGAGAAGGTGAGGAATAAAGCCGAGGATGAAGCTTAGGCTAAGATAGAGGAGGAGGCTCAGAAGAAGGAAGATCACGAGGCCTTCTTGAAAAGAGTCGGGGAGGAAATGAAGAAGATTAAGGCCCAAGAGGAGGCAAAGCTAAAGGCGGGTTAGATGTCAACGAAGAAATCTGAGAGGTAAGCCAGAAAAGCTCAGAAAGAGGCCAAGAAGCTTGCATCTTCGAGGTCCACTGTCGAAGATTTCCCTATTCCCCTAAAGGCGATCCTTCCCAAGACTGGGACCGTCGATATCCCGAGCGAAGAAGAAGAATAGCGGATCCTTCTGGCAACCTTGAGCCGTGGACATGAGTTTAGACTTCTCCGCTCCACAACCCCACCAAAAGAAAAGAAGTTTGGAAGTAATGAGTCGAAGAGGAAGAAGAAGGATGAGCCACTTGAGGCCAAACTTTAAAATAAGAAAGGGAAGAAGGGCGGCTCGCCCAAGTGACTATTGTAGATAGGTTTTGTTTTTGTAGGTCGATAAAATGTGCTAACACGGCCCTCGCTTCTTGGAGGCACGATGTGGTTATAATGTACATCATGTTGTTGATACAAAGCTGTATTTTTGACATGTGAATAAAAGCTTATTTTCGTTCATCACATATCGTTCTAAGTGTTCAAGCACTCTTTATATTTTCCAGTACTGTACTTATGTAAAGTAACTTGGCATTACGTTTAGACTTGAGTTTGTTTGAGGAGTCTCGATACTTCGGAGATGGGTCAGGAAAACACGATAACTTGTCCCAAGTACGTGGAGATATGAACTTTTAATTTCGTATCTCAAGGACTTCGTCAATTTTTCCTGTTTTTACGGGAGTTGGAAGTTATGTTTCTTTCTTTAATCTCGAGTTCGAGCTTGTGAGCTTGGGTTGTCACAAGACATCGCATTATTGGGTTGTAATTGAAGCCGAATGTAATACAGCTGATTGGCTTGACGCTCGAGGATTGAACTTATTTGGACTGAGCACCCGGATATGCACATGAGATGTAGATATATGTTGGCTGGTCAATTCCAGGATTTGATCCTTGATCCAACCACGCAGTGGTCGTGATCTATTCCAAGTGCGGCGTTTGTGGTCGATGACGACATTGGTTTTAGTTTTTAACCTAAAGGTGGCCACTGCATTTCGGGATGATTGTTTGTAGAGAGTCCTAACCTCGAGGTATGCCGCAGGAAACTTCTATGGTGACAAGGCTATAGTTTTGGACCATCTTCTCTGCGTGGTGGCTTTGCTCCCAAGAAAGCCATTCCGCGATTTGCGGAGAAGATGATAGTCGTGAAGACGACATGCTGGTGGAGGAGGAGACGTGCCCCAGGCATATTATATGTTGTGTGTACCTCTAGTAGTGCTCCTCGACGTGCCCTCAGCTAATTAGAAGATGGTCGGAGCTCAGGTGGAGGATGAAGGTTGCGACAATAGCAAAGAGGAGGTGTCGATTGAAGAATGAGAGTTTGTTTCTCATCCCCAATTCTTCTCCATCGAGGGAGGCGAAGGTGGGAGTAATTCGTAAACCGATGTCTCCAGTGACAACCTTAGAGATAACTACATTTATGTTGACGGTTTAGGGAACTGGTGGAGGACCAGTGCCTCTAGGCCCGCTTCTATGGTTGTGCCTCTGGTAGTGCTTCCCGAATGCCCCCAGTTTACCGAAAGGTGGCCGAAGCTTAGGTGGAGGTGAAGGGCTATGGCACATTGAAGAGTAGGTGTTCATTGGGAAGAGGACTCGCTTTTCATTCTTATTATATCTCTGACGGGGCCAACAAAGGTGGGAATGAGTCACAAGCCAGCATCTTCGGTGATGACCTCAGAGATTTTTACGTCATAGATATTTCTATTCTAAATGTTTTAGTGCCTTTTATACTTTTTGGGAGTTGTATTTGTGTAACACGGCTCAGTGTTGCACTTAAATAAGGATCGGTCGAAACTCCACTCTTGAGAAACTCAAGTCGGGCAGAGTTCGTCATTGCTTCGTTCTCGATTGGCTCGAGGCGTGTGAATCTTAAGTGGGAAAAACTTGGCTCTTAATTGGCTCGAGGCATGCAAAGTTCTTTGTTGCTTCACACTCGATTGGTTCGAGATGTGTGAAGCTTAAATGATGCCAACAGACTGCTGCCTGAGCACGCCAGAGCATAGGTAGGTTGGGTTAAGTTTGTTGTACTTATTGTGTTCATAGTAGCGGTGCTTCGGCGATCCACGAATGAATATCGAATGTTGGGGCTAACGCTTTTATACTTCGTACAAGGATTGCAACTAAGTCGGTTATAAGATAACATAAGCTACATGTCAAAGTTAAAACATACAAGCAAAATGCTTTAAAAATTAAAACAATTATGTTCATACAAGGTGCAACTCAAGCAAGGCGAGTCGTGAGGTGCGGTGCCGATGTATGTACTGCTTACTGTTGCTACGGTCTTGCTGAGTCGAAAGGATGATCCTGAGGGACTAATCACTAAGCGAGGTCTTGGTTGGTAGAAATTCGTGATGAGCATTGGACGGATCAGAAATTTCATGTGAGGGGACATCGTGTATACTACTCTAGCATTCCCTTGTGGATGAGTTATTCAATGTTCTTGTGCAAGTGACGACATTCGTTTGTGTTGTGTATGTGGATGATGTGGAACCTGCAATACTTAGTGGATTCTCTTGGTTTGTCCAACAGACCTTTAGGCTTTGGTTTCTTGTACTGCAGAGTATTGCGAGTCCTGAAATAAATGTTCACGAGTGAGTTGCTGAGCCGAGTGTAATAGCGGAAAGATGGAAGTGTAGGATATCTCCTCTTCTTATTGTGACTACCTCCGATGTCGCCATCTTGAGCAGGTTTGTGCGGAACATTAGGACTAGAGTCATTAGAGCTTTGGACTTCGTCTTAAAGTAATTCATTGAAGCGAGAAGCTCGATACCTTTGCACTTCTTATTGGTGTAGGAAATAGTTGTCTTTTTCGTAGAAGAACTCCAAAGTCTCAGGTTGTGTTTGGTCAATCCATGCTCCAAATTCAGAATTAGGAAGTACGCACTCGGTGAGTTGGGCTAGGATAGTCCGGAGACTCAAGTCGTCGTCATCCACCAAAATGTTGTCTATTCTCTTGAGGTAGTCCATCAGAGTTTCGTCATTGTCTTGGTAGATCTTTGTGTTGAATTGTCAAATTAAGTCTCCAGCTAGTTGGTCGAAGGTTGAAATGGTTCTTGGCGAAAGTCGAGTGAACCATAAAAGAGGAGCGCCTTAGAGAAGGATGAGGAATCACTTGCACTTCACGACATCGGTGGCACGAGTGGGATCCATGGATGATTCATATCGATTTATGAGGTCTCGAGGGTCTAACTCCCCTAAGTAGGCCTTGATCTATGGTATGTTGAAATGCATAGGACATTCGGTGTTGAGTATATCATGAATGAAGGGGTTACGTCTCACACGGATTCCTAATCTTCATTGACGTGATCCCAAGATTCTTTCATGATGCTATAAACTAGTTTGGTGACAATGGGAGTTTGAATCTCCGCTGGATTTCAATGGTCATGATTGAACTCGGGAGTGCATCCTAGGACGTCTTCTTGGATGGATGTCGTCTTCATCTCGAGAATCTTCGACTTCGAATCTTTGAAATTGTGGAAGTTGATGAGTAGGAACTTAGGCCTAATTTGTTGCGTGAAGCGTAGGCGACAAGTTTTGATGTGCGACAAGTGGACCCTGTCAAGTAATGGGTCGAGTGCTAATCCTTTAGTCACCATTGGGCACAAGTCGAGAGTAGTTGAGAGGACGGTTATCGTGAAGAGAAGCGAGAATGGAACTCGGAGGAAAAACAGTTTGGAAGGGGCTGAATGGCCAAATCTGTTTGAAGGCGAAGGGTGTCTCATGTAGCATGTTGTTGAAGTCGTTGAGTCAACCCAAGGTTTTGGTTGATTTGTTTGACGGGGCTTCTCTGAGTTTCTCCCAACTTTCTCTTAGTTTCATTGACTTGATCTCGATCAACTAGTGTACCGAATCTGGAAGTAATATCATTATTTGCATTGGTGGGAACTTAGGTGGATTGAGGCCGAGGGGAGTTTTCCGAATCAGGATAAATCTTGGAAAGTCCAACCGTAGTGTTCTTTCCTTTGTTCACCATTATCAGTAGACTCAGTAGGTAAGTTTTGGAAGACTTAAGTAGCACTCCAAGTCTTGGTGATCGAACGATAGGAAAAGGCGAGGTTTAAATTTCTCAGTGGGGGTGGCGGAGAATTGACCATAGGTGTGTTATTTGACCTCTTCCAAGCATGCCAAAATGCTGACGGTCAAAAGTGCTCGCCAACACACGAGATTTCCATGATAGTGAAAATAAACATCCGTAATGGAAAATTAATGGTATGCGGTGTAAATATGTAGGGGAAAACACGAGTAAACCGTCATGTAGTATTTGTGGTGGTTCTACAATGTGTATCGATATATTTCCGAGTGTACAAGAGCAATGATTATTCCAATTGTTATAGTGAGCGATTCTAAGTGCTACGCTTGGAAAGTCAGGTAGTAGGCTATGCTTCGTGTCCCAAATGCTTGGAAGTGGAAGGAGGAGCCTTTACGAGTCCATGAGTCCAAGTCATGCCAAGTGGGGATCGAGAGGCTAGTATGTTCTCATGAGGCTACTATGGCCATGGTGGCAAGGAGGTCCAATGATGGGTTTTATCCTATCTTTTTGAAATGCCAAGGCAGTTCAAAATAGTCCAAATGTCCTGTAAGATAGTTATTCTTCTTCCTAGAGTGATGGAAGGTGCTTAGGAGGTTGTAGGAGAGTTATCTTCTCCATATGAAGCCATGAGAGCAACGGGCCAACCTTCTTCACGCTGCAGAACCAGGGGTATTTATAGAGGAAGGTAGACAGGTGGAGTAGGTGAGGCAGTGGGCCCTGCACCAACTGTTCGTATCCCCCTGGGATCGGTTCGACTCTCAGCCGGGACTTAGCATTTTCCTTTAGAACATATCTTTCATACCGTACCACTTTGTATCGTACTTTTCATATCCGGATGTTTTTCATATCTTGGCCTTTCATATCACTCATGTTTTCGTATCACAAACATTTAATATACCGAAGGGATACGAAATGGGGAACGGTTTTTGAAGTTATACGAAGTGAGGTTGTGGGATACGAAGTGGAGGGACATGAAGTGTTAAGGAAGGAGCATATACAAATCCAGGAGTTTGCATGAGGGATACGAAAAGATGGGAGACGAAGTATGGGATACAGAAGCGATTAAACGATTGGAAATCCGGGGAGTAGCTACAGCGGATACGAAATTCGAGAATTGCTTGCTTGAGTGATATGAAAAGGGATTCACATGTGGTGACTTGTTTGAGGATACAAATTCGTATCTTGGAGAGTTATGGAGACATATCCCGAGGGATATAAAATTCGGGAGTCGTATCCCGAGGGATACAGAATCCGAGAGTCGTATCCTGATGGTTACTAAATTTGTGTTATTGGTAGTTTTGAGGAGTTATGAGGTTGGGATGCAAGTTTATGATGAGGCTCAAAGCCGATCCCGAGGTATTGGTCCATTGTTGAGCAATTTGGTTGAGCCTGAATGATTGTCCTTGTGCAACTCCATCTGATCTTGGGCTCTGAATGTTTCGGCAATGCTTCTGGGTTGTTGATCCATGTGATGGGCCGACTCATGTGGGCTTGAATTGCTTTTGGGAACCAGGCTAAAAGGCCGGTTAACAACTAGGTTACACTCAGATTCCTATGAAAATAAGAAATCAAATGGTTAGTGTACATGGATCTTCAAGCTTTTAAATTTACAGTTGATTCAAAGTTCTGATTCTTCCAAACGTGTGATCAATGGCACAAGAGCTAGTTGGTTATGTATGAATTGATGATTTCTTTGGTCGTATTCTATGGACACTTCGAGTATGTTTCATCTATAGCTGTCAATTAGGGTTCTAAGTATGTTGAGTGAGGTAGGACTTAGATTTATGGTAGATTTTGCAATTATGTGCTCGAGTAACACACTTTCCATTAAACGTATTCACGGTGCATCACTCTTCCTTTAATTCTACGTGATGATTGGTCACCCAAGCATTCAAACGTCAATCCAAGAGTTTATTTTGAAGGCATCCTTTTGATCATGACTTAGGGTTCTACACAATTCTAGATACAAGAAAAAGAGCGAAACGTAGTATTCTACCTTTTTGGATCCATACTAGTCCCAATGAGTCGAGTAATAGAATCTTAGATTAAATGGTTATGTCGTAACCATCTCAAGCTGGTTTTTTTCAATTCAGTGTAATGAACTAAGGCTAGCCATCAAGTATTCGAATTGTGCGTCTCATTGCTCACATCTTTTTCCCCCATCCATTGAGCATATGATATTGGTAGATGACGAAGTCATGCCTTTTTGGGATTTATATTCTCTTATCGAATCATGAGTTATAGTTGAATGCAAGATGATTGGTTAGCACCTATACTGAATTTATTTCTACCAGTCAGTTCAAAGGAAGGATGCCACATAACGAACAATCAATTCACATTCACTTCTCACTTATATTCTCATCTAAGCTTTGCGCATTGGAGTTAGGCAGCGAAAAGTCAGATTGTAGTCATCTTGAGTGTTCTCTTTTACCTACGCGTCAGGGAGAAACATAGCGGAATGAACAACTATGTCATACTCAGCCAATGTTTGAAGTTGAACAATCAAGTAATGTTCAGTCGTGCTTATGTTCCTTCTACCTAGACATGGGATGGAACCGACATGTGGATGGTCAACCACATCTGTTTTATGTTTTATGATTGGCATGACAAATCAATGGTACAAATCAATAGCGAGTGGTTGAGTCATGACCTCTTTGAATTTTCTATAATATTGCTCCCTGTCCATGGGTAGTGTCAGGAGATAAATGGTCAGATCTCATGTATTCCATGTCTGGGGACGTGCATAAGAGTCTGTACTATTTTCCAAGCTTTAGAATATGATTTATTCATCCAAGTGCTCATATCGTTGCGTTTTCCATTTTATGTATTTGTGATTCGTTGCTTATCATTGAACTTGAATTACAGTCAATTATTGTTGGTTCGTGCATTGATCGAAGATCAATTACCAAGGCATATATCTAGTAGTTGCATTAACTTGTGTAGTGTATTGCCAAACATTCGACTCTTAAGGGTATGTTTCGATCTTCTCCTTAAGTCATGTGGAATGTTATGATAGTCACTCGTAAGTTTGAGCATTGTTCTAATTGGGAAATCTCAAGGTCTCCAAGTGAAAACTTTGAAGCTTCCAAGGATGAGCCACCAAAGAAGCAGAGGAAAGATGATAAAGACACGTGAAGATCATTCACACTAAGGCTTTTGCTTTTGTTACTTATTGACCGGGTGCGAGCATGACCATCGCTTTTTGATTTTGTGACTTGATGTTGTATCTGTTTCCTGTTTGTGAACAAAATGAGTCTTTTGAGTTTAATTATTTGAGTGTTTACATTTTTCTATTCGATGTACTCATAGAGAATTTCATTTGTTACACTTAAACCATGTAGAATCATGTGAATATGCAAGCGATGACCTGATGCACTACTCTCAAGTAACTTTGAGTCATGAGGTGTATCAAGAGCACTCCTTAAATTAAATGTTGTGCTTAACTTATTATAATTTATACTTATTCCTTTTATCTCAAGTAAGAAGAGTGGATGGATGTTGAGTATCACCCTTTATACTCTACCATCAGGATTCAGGTTAGAGCAAGTGGGATTCAAGTCATCAACCTTTATACTCTCCTATCGAAGTTTAGATTAGAGTTAGTGGATATGGATTCATCGTACTTTATACTCTCCTATATGGGTTGAGGTTAGAGTAGCAGATGTCAAGTCATTGTCCTTTATACTCTTCTGTTTGGGTTCAGGTAAGAGTTAGTGGACTTCAAGTCATCGTCATTTATACTCTCCTGTCGGGGATCAGGTTAGATTTAATGGATCGGGTGGATGTAAATCATGGTGCATTTATCACACCCATCTGTGATTCTAACTCCAATTCAAGGTTCGATAATTAGAGGCATCGAGTCATGTGAATGGATCACTCGCTCCTCGAATGTACTCTAATCTAAGGTTTAAAGAGTAGAGTTAGATTGGTCGAAGATCATGACTGCCTTAGTTTATACTCAAGACCAAGCTCTGAGGAATAGAGTTAGGGTGGCTGACGATCACATCTGCCCTGGTTTATACTTTAATCCAAAATCTGAGGAATTTAGTTAGTATGGTAAATTATTGAACCATGTGTGCCACATTTTATATTCTAATCCAAGCTCTAAGGATTTAAGTTGTGTGAATGAAGATCGAGAAATACTTGCCTTGTTTTGTATTCCTATCCAAGTTATAAGGATTAAATTTTAAGACGGACTCCTAAGTATGTTCAGACTTAAATATGTCACATCACACCCATTTGTGTTCGCATTCATGATTCAAGTCCAAATGCAAGACTAGGAGATAGATGGTGGATCTCATCTGCTCCAAGTTATATGTTTCAAGGTGAAGACCCATGGGAGAATGGATGAATCACGTTCGTCAAAACTTTGTACCCCTCTTCCTATTAGAGTGTGGGAGAAAGTAGGATGATGGATAGTCATGACTCTTTTGTCTGCCAATACGTATTTCGGTCCCATGGCAACGGAATTATGAATGTGTGCGCTGCTAATCTATGTCAATCTAGGACTGGGGTATGATTTTGCAGAGCTTAGAGTGAAATATGATCGTCTTCGAACATGCCACACGTGGGTTAGGTAAACGAAATATGGACAGATGAGTCCCATCACTTTTAGTGATACTATATTCTTGAGAGCATGGTTTGTTAATTGAGCAATCTAATTGCATTGGTTGTGGAAGTGCTTCGGGAGTTTGTATGCAGGTGTCGCAACTTTGATTGGTACCAGAATTTGGGTAACTTGACCTTTCACATATAAAGTCATTTGAGTTAGTCATGTCAATAACTCATAAAGAATGCAAAGACAAAGTGCATAAATTGAAAATAATCTTGTTGAAGAAGAAGCGTAAGTATTATTCTGAGTGGAATGACATCGCATATTTGTAGCCAGTCCATTTTTTGTTGTCTTATCTCAGACTGGAGTAAATCATTAGAGATCTAATAGATGAAGGAAACTATTTCATGTCACTAGGAAACATCGGCTCTAACAAGATCTAGCCTTGATTGTGGTTTTGAAAAGACAAAAAGTTTTGTGAGGGAATAATGGATCCACATCTATGAAGGATTCACACATTTTCTGTTATCTGGCAAGTTTGAACCCAATGAGCAAGGCCTTGTATCCATCTTTGTCACTGGTCATAAGTAGTTTGAGTTTTAGGAAAGAAATTTTGGCAAATTTTGTCCCTGGATGACCCTCCTAGGGAGATAGGTGACGTCGAATAGGTATATTTCGATGTTATATTTGAATAATCTTCTAGAAATCTTAAGCTGTTACAGGGCCCATCCTAAAGGCTGGATGGCATGACTTTTATTAGAATAGGCCAAAAATGAGGTTGAAGCTTGTTGAAGGATTAATAGGAAATAAGGTAGCTTCTCAATCTTCCTATTATGCTGTGAGGTTCCCTTAAACCCTTGCTAATGCAGTAAAAAGGTAGTTGGATTTGATGGTCTTCGTGCATAGGTGTCGAACTGATGACATGCAATCAAATGTCATGGTAAATTGATAAGTTTTCGTGATCCACAGGATAAGCGATCTCTCTGAGTTATTTAACAGGTTTTGCAATAGCTCAACTTTGAATTGGATTTTTGTCTAGTTGGGTGGATCACGCTAGGCCTCTTCTAGTGAATATAACCTCCTTTTGCATAATGTTGGGTTGCTTTGTCATATAAGCATTCAAGTGTGGTAAATGGTATTATTACTAGCTACTCTCCAAAGTCAATGTCTAGTTTAACACCTTGGATTAAGGCCATCAAGATCATATCTTCTTTCGGATCAATCACCTCAATTATGGAAATATTTAATCTTTGGAATGTGCTTTTTAATGGTTCTTCGTGTCTTTCGAACAAGCTAGAAAAGGATATAGCGTATTTGATATTTGTTACGTATGCTCAAAATCATGTCAGAAAAACTTTTACCAATTGGTGTAGTGAGGAGCCGTACCACGGTGATTGTCAAATAAATCATGTGGTCGATAATCCTTCAAAAAATATGGAGAAGCATTTGCATTTGATGGCATCAGCAACTTTAGCAACGTCCATGTACTAGTTGTTTCTCTCAAGGTGTTATCAAAAATCATTTTTTCTAGCATACGTCATCATAGTTGGCATGGTGAATTGACAAGGAAACTCATTGCACTGAATAGCATATGTGAATAGGTAGTGGCTCTAGGAAACATCCCAGGCTTTTCCATTTTGTTGTTGGCTTTCTTTGATTAACCGTCGAATGATGGCCATCATGTTTGAATGATTATTATTTTCCATTGCGCTGACACACGGGGTTCGGTGGGTATAGCAACCCTGATTCGGGTTGGTTAGTGACCCCAAACCGAGTCGATATGGTTACCCCAATCTGGATTAGTATGGTTACCCCAATCCAGATCGGTATGGTTACCCCAATCCAGATCAGTATGGTTACCGCAATCCAAATCAGTATGGTTACCCTGATCTAGATCGGTATGGTTATCCCAATCCAGATCAATATGCATCAAACTGAAATCTACAAGTATGTCTCTTATACGTAATTACGTCTTCGAACTTTGGCTAAAATTGATAACCAGAGCTCTGATACCAAATGTGACGACCGCCCACAGCTCCTGCACTAAACAAGAGGAATCATGTGCTGAAAGGCGCGCCAGGCAGCTATGGACGATTATCAAGGTAAGATAACACAAACGGAACCTATTGTAGAACTCACAGTGCAAGGATAAAATATAGTAGAAAATATACAACAGGTAATAGTAGTGAAGCATCATATAACAAACTTTTGAAACTTTCACAATCATCATAAAAGATTATTCAAACACTATAGGAAATATCAAAGCATGTACATAAGGCCTCACTACAACACTCATAGAGCAACTCAAACAACGAAAACTGAAATACTAGATAGTAATAAAACTGGCACGTAAGCCTCCAGCTCACCATCGATCAGCATCATCCTCCTCACTAATCACCTATCACCTGTTACCTAGTCTTCCAGTCCATAACCAGATGAATAACCCAAGGTAATAAGAGGGAAACATAAAATTTTGAGTCAGACAATAGTCTTAGTGAGCGATAAAACAGCTAGCAAACATCATCAATAAAGTATATGAGATTGGATAGACAAATAAACTAATCTACCCACAATACCAGATAAGAACTCAACCCTATCTTCCGCACATCGAACAGTGATAGCCTTTACATCAAACACTTCACTCATGGAAACCAGAACAACCATTCATTCATGGCAATCAGAAGCAAACACCACTAGCACTCATAGCATCCAAATTATATGTATTCCACGAGAACCATCCTAATCGAATTTAACATCCCTCAAGCACAAGCCCTAGAGGCCTAAACCGATATCAGACAAGCACCCAAGAAACATCTCCTTCGACGTTGGACAATTTACGTGAGACGGTACAAACAAGGCAACTAATCAACCATGACAGACTCTGGTTATCACAGTCAATCCTATTTTGAAACTATCGTTAATCGTAAGACGGTAAACCTTTCCATATGTCAAGGGCTAATGGTAAACCCAGTTTTAGCGTAAACTCCATATGCCTTTCAACGATACATATGTATGTCCAACCTTGACAACTAGGCCTTTCGACGATACCCAGGGTACTCGACCCACAGTCGATCTTTTAGGTGCCCCTATTGTACCCCTGCTTTGAGCCTGCTAGAACTTGCGACAATGATTATCTTTCAACCTTCGCATTTCTAGTCATCCAACCCGATGGCTCTTAATAGCTCAAGCAACCTTCTCAAGTAATCCATTATCCACCAACTCACAATCTTTGAGTTGTCACCTCATTCGCTGTTCTACACCGATCAACGAACACATTTCAACATTTCGAACCTTCTTAATTGAATTCACTTCGAACTCACATAACCACTCCGCCGTGGCACGGGTTCGAGCACTTCTGCTAGATTTTTTTTCTAAAAAAGCACTTTTTGTTCAAATCTGGGTCATACCCGAAAAATATAATTTTTCGGAATCGACCCTGTGCGATCGACGCATTCTCTTGGAGCCGACCGACCCACTCTGAAAAGGCACGATCGACCCACTCTGAAAAGCACGACCGACCCAATCAGAAAAGCACAACCGACCCACTCAGAATAGGGCACGACCGACACGATCCCAAGCCACGCAACCGACCGACCTGGCCACTTTGGACCCATTCTCTTCAATTCTGACCGACCCGGTTATGTACGCATCTTAACCAACCAACAATGACCGACCCGACCCATCGAGACCGGCCCGACCAGATTTCTGCACCACCGTCCAGGACGAGAACGACAACCTCTGACTTGCTCCCCAAGACATGTTTTTGGGTTTACCGACCCTACTAGGACCGATCCATTTCCTGCACACTCCAATGCAACTCCAATTTCGACCAAAACTTCTTCAAACGATAAGATCGATGAAATATACTCGTCCAATTCATTCAACACAACCATAAGAATGTTACACCAACAATATGAATACAACTATTTTCACCAAAATTATGCAAATCACTCCAAAATCATAATAAATGAACATATGAACTAAATTGCGTATCTAACTTGCATAAACATATGAAATAACATAGGAATTACTGGTTTTAACTTGCTAACTTAGATCCTATGTTGATTCATATGAAAATGGACTTACCAAGGTGTAGATCTAAGGAAAGCGACTTGAATTTGATGAAAAACATGACCAAACATTCATATACTTGATTGAATCCGTGTGAGAGATGCATATCATTCACCAATTCTCCAAAATAAGTTAAAATCAATGTATTGAGATTTCAGACAGCAAGAAATTCGAACCAAACTCCTTGATCCGATGAATTCTCACTTCAAATGATGTATATCTAGCCTCAAATGGTGTAGATATTATTTTCCTCCCTTTAGATTAGGATTTTAATGGTGGGAAGGTGTTAGAGAAAGGAGGAACATAGGCCATCAAACGAGAGAATAGATAAACTAAACCATTTCTTATACCTCCCACCCCCTATTTATACCCTTCCACTAGCCCACTAATAGGCCTCTCCAAATCAGCCCATTAAGATTTCACAAACCTGAACAGTCAACTGTTAAACCTTAAAACTGCGATTCCTCCCCAAGCACTCAGCCAAATATTTAATGTAACCACTCTGCGGAAAGGCAATCATCATTTCCTTTCCAATGGCATAGGTCTTAACATCTGATTCAGCCTGAGCCAAAAGTTATGTCCTGCACAAGACTGACAGGGGCAAAATGGCCGCAAACAAAATTGGTAAAAATTATGGACATGTCTCACATCCCCATAAGCAACATACTAATATGAGAATGATCCAACCCTTAGGGAATAAAATAAAAATATATTACGATCTTTCAATATGTAAAATGTTGGCTGTTACACACTGTGTGTGGCACAATCTGAGCTTGGTGTGCAGCTTAGTGCTAGATGATACCATTATCATAAATCACAAAAGTGCATGAAAAGTAAAGAACACCACATAATTATAGTGGTTCTGCAATGTGCCTACATCCACTGCGTGTAATCTATTATTTCTAATGTTTGATTACATATGTAGTTATGTTTCATGTAAGAAATTCAAATAGAAAAGAGGTGGAACTAGAAATCAGCAGAGTCTGGGCATGGAAAAGAGACAAAAGGATCCCCTCAAGTGAAGCCCTTGGGTGTTAATTATAGGTGAGGTTTCAATCCGAAACAGTAGGAAGTTGAGCATGTGGTACGGAGTAGTGGGGAACATGGACAAAATGGTGTGACATGTCACTTGGAGGGATCACGTCAATCTAAATCGAAAAATTATACCGATCTAGTTCGGTATGGTCATACCCATCCAGATCATACCGACTCGGAATTATGTGTTAGTGTTGATGTAGCTTGTTGTTCCTATCCAAGCTTTTCCTAGCAGTCCAAACCAAATCCTAGTGAGCTGACTTCATGAAGTGTCGTGCCAAATCCAGGTATCCAAGACACAAGGACTGACCCTGAGATTGGTATATCAGTTGATTCGAGGCCATGCGGTCATACCGATCCGATCAGTTTTGCGCTTCATGTCAATTCAGGTTGATGAAATGACTTGATCCAGATTATTGAATGATATGTTGATCCAGACTCAATGACTGTTGTAAATATTTAACCAATCCATGCTTTATGCCTCTCTAGTCTAGTTTTTGATCATCTCGTCCCACTATTCTTTTGTGCTTGTCCGACCGTCGACCCCTAATATTTAATCTCAATGCCTTGATCTTCGGAACATCTGCTTGGGTTGGTTTCCTAATAATCGTTGGACCATACTTGTGTTAGTGGTCTAGGGTAGTCAGACCAAAAGGCCGGGTAACAAATATTGATATTCATCTCTTATAGGAGTATATTTTTTATAGAGCTCGACGATGAGCATCCTAATACTTTTTAGTATTTTATTTTGAAACGTTGTGTTTTCTTTCAGATTTCTACATTTCCTTTCGTATGGCATTTAAGGGAGTAGCGTTGATTGGAACAATCTGGTATAGTTCAAGTTATTAGGATAATATGTAAAGATTTATTCGTGTTAGCCCAAATTATATTGCTAGTTTAAGGGAGATCGGAAAGGTAGATAGTGAACCTTGCAATGTATTCAGATATTTATGCGAATATTGTACTAGACTAAACCGAGTACTTATTCGTTACCAAATAAATATGGAGTTTGAACCTCGATCGTATTGGATCGTGTATCTCTTCCAATAGATTGTCATTACCACCCGCTGCTTTTTCGTCTCAATACACACATGTACCTATGTTCAATCTCCCTTCTCATGAACTAGAAGTATACACATTACAAAGTAAGGTCGTTAAGTATCCAATGCAGTATCCTGTATGCGAGAATATTCTATGCAATAATCCACTATTTTAAACCATTCAAAGCGATAATAAACTGCACATGTCAGACTTGAATCGCTCAAAACAATGGATTGTTAATTTATCTTGGGGTAAATACAAATTAGATCACAGAATCACAGACACGGATAACAGAATAACTCACAGCGGAAGAAAATAAAACTGTAGTAGTACGTAGAGTTATGACCAAAATACATAGTCCTACATAAGTACATAAAAGAAAGCCATAAGCTCATACAACAAAGGTCCCATATATAGATGTTTTCTAATATATACATATATATACAATTGATATAGATGGAAATAACTAAGATAACTAAAAGCTGATAGACTGATAAAGATCCAACAAGATTTCACGCTCCAAAAGATGCATCATGTATGGCTGTGATACTCATGTTGACCCGAGTATAAAGTAAATAAAAACACTCAAGTCAGGACTAAAATTCTCTTTTAAGTAAATTAACTCAAGTGAAATGTTCACAGAAATGCACAATAACTTAAAGGATGTTTGGGATTCAATCCTTTAAGGATCCATTAAACTATGAACATATAATACAATACACTAGTAGTGCCTATTTACTAAAGTATAGTATTGATAATAGTTTTAAGTGGCATTATATTTTCACCCTTAACACAGTTTATAAACATTAACATACACATTGTATATAAGAAACCGGTGGACCGTCAGTAGATAGGGATGCGTTGTGATACGACAATGTCAAATCAAAATCATAAGGGGCTCGATCAGGATATTGTGACTAGGCACCGAGGCTATACCGAAAGTAGGATTCTACTGGATTGCGGACTCGTGTTGGTGGTAACATATAGCCGCAACTACCACCCATGTCGAACAACACTCATAATCAATGGGACTTCAGATCAATCATATACGTATGGTATCAAAGAAGCATGTTTGATCGGAGGTGCGAACTCACTTAGCCGGGGTATGGCTCCTATTTTAGTCATTTTAATTATGACTCGAAGGTCAAAGCTATTCCATCAATGTTCACATATTTCATTCTAGTAGCATTGTCAGTCCATCCTACTTCATTCTGGATCTCCACTACATACATGGTTGTCAATGTGTTATCGAAATTGATAGAGAGTATGTCAATATCGACTCTGGTCTTTTTGATAACTAATCTCTTATTTCACAACGTGGTTGTTTTATAAAATCATAAATTTAAAGAAATCATAATTTACAATACAACCCCAAAATTATCTAACTTCATAATGACAAGTAGGGCACTAAGCCGATTAAAACTCATATGTTTTATACACTTTGAAATCATCATTAGAAGCAACCAAAACTAAAAAAAATTAAGGAAAATATTTATCCATCAAATAATTGTGGGTGTTAACTACCAAAAAAATCACCTAAGTCATTTTGTCGAGCATCTCGAGTGTGAGTACCTAGCTCAGCAAATATGGTACCAACAGTAGCAGCTCAGCTCGTTCACACATGTCTTGTCACCTTGGTCGAGCAGTACTGTTATAGGCGGGGTCAGTGATCATCATCAGTGCCCCGTCGTTCGAACACCAAAGCCATGACTAAGTAGTCGAGCAGCACCACTGAACGAGTCATAGTTGGTCGTGCAAACAGTCACTAGGTTGAGCAAGGATCACTGACAGGTCGCTCGCTTGCTTCATCATTGGGCTGGTCGCACAAGCATGCCACAACATCATCAGTCCAAGCGGGTCGAGCACCGCTCACTTGAGTGGTCGAGCAAGGCAAGCTTTAATGGTCGAGCACCATAGCTTCAGGATCGAGCAGGGGTCGCTCATTCATGGTGGTCGGTCACCAGCACAAGCACTCGATCGAGCAAGCTCCGAAATGGATGAGGCAGATTCAGGAAATAAAGTATAAATGACAATGGCATATTTCGTAATTTTCAATCCCCAATTTGCATAGTAAAAAATATATGAATGAGGCGGTGGCATTTTTGGTAATTTATGAACCCCTTTTTCACTAGAAGACAAGCAAGTTGCACATTTAGTAGCAGGTTAATATAAAAAGAGGATGACATACTTGTAATATTGGTGCCCATTTATGAATAGTAAAAGGCGCATGATCAAAGTAAATCACGTGCAAAGGTCGCTCGTTCCAACAGCATAAGGGCTCGCTCCTGTAGTTACCCATCGATCGCTCACATACTCACCAATTCTTCTATGCCGAAATTCGGTGTGCCCTGTGTCCCCAACCAATCACAGCCCCCTGATTTCCGCCTTTTACAGTTAAACCCTTTAATTGTCCGTGGATTAAAATGCAAAAAAAACGAAATAGGGAGATTTGATTGGAGAGGACATGGGGGATAGGGGAATTGGGTACAGAAGAATTGGTCTCGCTCACATACTGGAAGTTGCGCACGATGCCAGCCTGTTGCCAACTATAAAGTAAACGCTGCCAGCTATAAAGCGCGCTCCGCCAACTGTCCAATGGCATTTCTATAAATACAGGAGCGTGCGACCCGCACCTAGTTCACCATAATTACCACTTTGTCACCTGGTTCAAACTTCTCCTATAAATACCTTATCTCACTACACTTCAAAGACCGATTCCTTCACCCCGAAGGGCTGCCCGAATCACTTCTCCACCATTCTCAAACACTCTAAGCTCTCTCCAAACTCCATTAGTGGCCGCCAAAGCTAACTTCATCATCCTCCATCACCAAATGGACTAGGTCTCCTCCTTCCTCCATTAGAGATCAACTCAAGCTTTCTCCATCCATTTCCAAGCCGAGATCTACCATCTCCAAGCTGAGATGTACCATCTCCAAATCGAAATCCATCATCTCCACCCTCTCAAGCTCCATTCAAATTCTCTCCAACCGCCATTACTCCTCTTTAAAGCTCAGATCTAATACCAATTCCACGATGAAGTCAAGGAAGATCGTCTAATCATGAGATCTAATCCATTTCTTCCCGAATTCAAGTGAGATCAAAAGCTAAAAGAGAGCGAAGTAAGGAAAATCACCCTATAAAGAGAGAATGAGCGAAAATGAGATGTTTGAGAAAATGAACTTTGTAAATTTCTCCATGTTAATGAAATGGCTTCCAAAGTGGATGTAGATCTACTCTAGATCGAACCACTATAAAAATCTTTGTGCATTTACTTACCTTTTTCCCGCTTATTTTGCGATTGTGACTCCTTTTAATTTCTAACCATACTGGTGGAGTATGATTTACGTACCTTTGGTGTTCGAACTTTTGGTTTAAACTGTCGGGTAAATGTTTGTCCGTCTAATATTAGCCTACCATATATTTGTTCATGAAAAATTAGACTGATATATAAGTACTAAAATATAATGTTTAAGCCCTTTAAGAAACATTTAATTATTATGATTATCCTATTTTTGGCAAAGCCGACCGGTTTTTAAGGTGACTGTAAACACATTTTATTATGACCAATAATAAAAAATACAAAAAGTACAATGATTGTAGTTAATAGTCGGCTAAATTCGGTTTTTAAGGTGGATCGTTCACCGCATATGAAGTTTATAGTGTTCTGTCCACTATACCTAACAAGCTTAGAGAATTGGAGCTAGCTAATTTACTAGACTACAAAATTACATCCCAATATGACGTAACTCTCCACGCAGGGAGAGTCAATTACATTCTTCTAAAAGAAGAGATTACATCTTGAATACAATATACAAGAGCACAAGGTTGTACAAAGGTAGATAAAGGTACTCAAATAGTTACATGACTAGACCGTAGAAGGTAACAAAAAGTATGTAGCAATACCAAAAGGACCATACTATAGCTGTCAAATTGTCTTGAGCTCCATAATCTAACACGAGGCCAGCAAGGTCTCCATGAGCAAGGAAGGTTTTGATTTTCACTGAGAATGGATAGCAGCGTCGAGAGCAATAAGCTTCACCTTTGTCACTACCTACTACAATGAAACGAATAATCCAACAAACCAAAACTCAAGAATGAACCCAGACAGATATCACCATCGCGATTGTTCAGTCTTTCCACCCCCAAACACAACAACTATATTCCATGTTAAGCATCCATGTATAGCTAAAGGTCACCGGAGATTACTAAGCAAAAACAACAGTGACCGCACGAACATCCCAACCATAATTCCATGGTTGCAAATCCATTCTCATGGTTCAAAAAAACAACCAAGCACCACAACAATACAGTAACAACTAGAAATACAAAAATGAAATAGCACGATCTACCAGCAAGACAAAAATTTAGAATGCATTGAAGACCAAATATGCGAAATGTACCATCACAAGCTCAAGGCCGAGACGTGGAAACATATCAGCAGATGAGGGGTTTCTGCTGTAACACCCAATGGCCATTAATGTCACTCACAAAGGGAATGCATTAATGTCATGAAGCGTTATAGTATCATAGAACAGATAAATTACAAGAATAAATAAATAAAACACGGCGGAAGATAAAACTTATTTCATAGCATCATAACTTCAAAACAAGCTTACATAAGTAGTCTCCAAAAACCATTACAACAGGATCAATTGTCTTTTCCAAAAACTTCAAAGTACATAAAGAAGCAAATACTTAAATAACATAAATGCATAACTCCCCACTGAGCATAAGCAAAGCCATAAAGATGAGAGAGTCCAAAGCGATATATCTACTCTTTTGAAGCAACTGAAAGAAATCGGCACTAAGCTGTAGTATTCCCTCCTTGCAAACCTGAGGGGGGGAAGGAAAGAAAAGAGGTGGAAACAAAACGGTTCAGACATAAAGTCTGGCGAGTCCAGTTATTTTAACAAATAATAGGTAAGGTAAATGATCAAGACATAAATAGGCATCATGATATGGCTGTAACATAGATAAGGTAGATAAAAAGGATGGACAAGATGATTCCGTTCCTAAGTACTAAGACAATCCTACACCTTGGCTAAGCGAACAACCCTCCAAGTACTAACCCCGAAGACCGAAGTCAACATCAGACTAGCACCCAAAGGACTATCCAACTCAACCAACATGTATTTCGTTACACCGCACTTTTGCTAAGTTACACCGCATTACTTAATTACACCGCACATCTAATAGTCTCTATTTACTAAAGGTTGATCCCTTCCCACTAACTGTACCCACATAACAAACTTGGTAGTTACTTGTACCTAGCTGCTATCGTAGGTGCTGGCTTGCTCCTACCACAGCTAAGGTACCCTTACCCTACCCATTCGATCGGCTCCCTAAACCCCGTAGGCACACGTGCTGGCCCCACAGTGGGGTGTATCACAACCCAAAGTGGCAACCCCGATACTAACATAAAATGCACGTCCATACCTACACGATGCAACAACGTCTTACCTACCAGCCCGGACCCATGCACGCACATAAACCCGTTGGACTCGCGTTGCCACCGCTATTCACGTTTTGACCTCTTACATTCAAGTCCAGTAAGCGTGCCCCAACCTCGGCCTAGTACCGGGCCCAATTAGATACTCAAACGGGTTACTAGTTGAAACGGGTCCCCCATCCGACACAAGCCTCCCACCTATGCTTGGTCCCCACTAGGTTTTTCTCCCACTTAACCATTTTAATTTAAATGTCCATGTCTTACACATGTTATGGTTAAGTCCATACTTACATGTCATAATTTACATGTCTTATCTTATTTCGGTTAAGTCCATATTTACATGTCATAATTTACATGTCACCCCACTTAACCCTCTAACCATACCCATGTCTTATTATGGTTACTATTCCTTAATTCATTCCTTATGACGAACGGTGCATGACCTCCCACATTAGACCGAATGCTTTGTAGCCGCTGGATTTGCCGGGCGGTTCCGGGAAGTCTTACGACACAGACCGGGTCTAACCTCGTGTCATTAACCGTTGCGCCTACAATTCATTCCTTTGACCTCTCACATCAGACGTCCAATTATGGCAGCTGGATTTGTCGGGCGGTTCCGGGCAGTCTTACAACACAATTGCGCCTAACCTCGTGTCAAAGGTTTATTAATAATCGTATTTCACCCATACCCAATTTTCATGTCATGTTTATCCAATTAAACATATAATCATGTTTATAATATTTCTTATTCCAAATTGTCTCTAATTGCATATTAATTAGCCTCAATTACAAATTTACAATTATAGGCAATTTCATCAATTCCATGTAATTCATACCCAAATATGCCAATTTCACATATTATCCAGTTATCCAAAATATCCAGTAATATCCAATTTTCCATATTTCACATATTCCCATCGTTCCCACGTATTTGCATTCGCGCATATTTTTAACATAGGCTCGAAGGTAGCCTAGATCCAAAAATAAAAGGAATACGGATAAGAAGAGAGAATCAAATCACAGAAAATTGGAATTAACACAACATCATGAAATAAAGGGGCATGTAAACTGGCATAGAGGCATAATGACAGATTCAACATGAATAAACTGATAAAGGTATGAACTTTACATAGAAACATAGGCATATAATGACATGAATCAAAAAGCTGAAGACTTGGATGGGATTTAAATTACATACATACATATGAATCCTCTTTACAACTTCATCATGTTACTTTTAATCCCATTATATTGTGAAAATCACCGTACTCGCCTTTCGTGGTTAAAGAATATAATTATGCACTGAAATTGGTGTAGAAACGTTGCGGTGCTGCTGATTTATCTTCTTGAATTGTTGTAGAAGCTCTAATCTTTAATTTGAGTTAAAGTTGAACAACTGAGATTTGATTTATAGGCGGCGGCTAGGATTTAAGAGAGAATTAGACAGCATAATGGTGTCATAGATAATATTTATGAATTAGGGTTAGGTCTTAGGGTGTATATATAGGTGTAGGAAGTTATTTAGGCCTTAGGATTAACCCTAGAACTGATCTGGACCACTCAGATGCCATATCAGCCCTTAGGGCGAATCGGGCCACGGGTTGGCAGCCAAACACCCTGGATTGACCTCTAGCCGACCAGCGGGGCTCGGGTCGACTCCAAAAATGGTGCGGTTCGACTATTCCCCCTCCCGATTCGCAGTTTTGAACTGTTTTTTGAATATTTATTTAATTTTTATATCTATATCTATATATATATTTGTAACACCCCGTATTTCTGTTAACACTAAAGTTACTAATTTAATAATAAATGTGTAAAGGGGAGATGTATCTAATGTGCATACAAATTTAATAATAAATGTGTAAAGGGGAGATGTATCTAATGTGCATACAAATTTAATAATAAATGTGTAAAGGGGAGATGTATCTAATGTGCATACAAATTTAATAATAAATGTGTAAATGGGGGATGTATCTAATGTGCATACAAATTTAAGAATAAATGTTAATAATGTACATTAAGAAAGTAATTGTGAACATAATTGGCTTCTCTTTAGAACGGATGGCTTTGATTAACCTTGGCTTCATCGACGGCTCAAATTAACTTGCAATCCTATATAAACAGCCCCCTAGTCTCCTTCTCTTTGCACCATTCTTCTCTAACCTTATGCTGCACAAATTCTTGATGGACATGGCTTCTTCTTCTTCCTCTAAATCTAAATAAATAAATTAAAATAAAATATAAATCAAGACGAGGATATCTTGCTCAAGTCTTTCAAGAGAAGATTCAAAACAAGTTAGGATTCAAGTAAAGATTCAATGGCTTCAAGCAACGCTATCTTTCTATTCTTTTCTAGATCCAATCAATGTAAGTCGGTTACTTTTTAGATTTGAACGCCTTTTCTATTTGTGACATGAAATTAAAAGAATATAAGAAATATGCCTTATCATTTCATTGAATCTGTGCTTGTTTATGACTTTGGATCTGATTCTTGATTATGGCCTAGAACACATTGTGACTAAATTGCCAATGCTTAAGATTATGACTATGGAACTGTGGCCTTTGAAACCATAAGCCTTTGACTATGAACATAATCCTTTGACTATGAACATAAGCCTTTGACTAGGAGCATAAACCAATGCCTATGACTATGACAAGGACAATAGTGGATAATTACCTATGATTCATGAACATGATATTATTGCCTAGGATTATGACTGTGAGATTGGATCTAAACTTGATTATCTATTCAGTTTATTCTTAATTAACCTTGGATCTTGATTATGGGAATTTATCTATTAAGTTAGATCTACCCATATACTTGAACCTATGTTATTTGTTCAACCCTTTTTATGTCATAATATTATCAGATCTATAGGCCTTCGATGCTTTAATCAATTTATTCAATGTAATTTGTTAGATCTGTGATTAGTGAATTATCATCTTTTGCTAGTCATAATGTCTATCTTTTCATGGCATTTTGGTTCATTCCCTTTTTATCCACGAATCTAGATTTATCTATAATCTAGGATGAAATCACGATTACACGAACGAGGGGAATACGATTTGGGTAAATCATAAATTTGACTTAAACATGGTTGTAAACTTGGAAATTGGCATAATGTGGAACATGAACATAATTATGATTGACATAATTTAGAACATGTATTATGGCATGTTTATTAGAACGCAAATTTGAAATTTTGACATGAATTATGGAATATGTAATCTGATATATTAAATTTAGTATTGGCAAGTAAGCTAAGTTTTAGGCGTAAACGGTAAACTAGAATAATAATTTTGGTCTTGCCATAAACTGTAAATTAGGATGTTAAATCAGAATTGGGTCAACTAAAGTTAATTTGGCATAATAAGTATATTAGCACAAATTTTGAATTTAGTCATAATTGTGAGTAATTGTCATGTTTAGAATAATCATGGTTAGTGACACTTAATTTGGTATAATTTACATACCAAAAACTATAAATATGATATATAGGGAAAATGAGCGATAATAATAAATGTTGACAATGTACATTAAAAGTGTAATAATGGAATAAGTAAATTAGGGAAAATTTACTTATAGAATTTATCCTAAATGAGAAAAGTAAATTTAGATAATACGAACTTGCTTAACCCGAGGTTGGATTGAGTTGTGATGTAAACCTGCCCGGACCCGCGCCGGCTGTCCAGTGATCACGACAATCCCTATCCAATGTGGGAGGTAAAGGCATTGAGCCCGATAAAGTCCCGAGGTTAGACTGAGTTGTGGCGTAAGACTGCCCGGAACCAACCGGCATACCGGCAGCCACAACAATACCTGTCTAATGTGAGTGGCTGGTGCTTTAATAAGACAATTAAAGTTAAGCTAGAATGGGAGGGTTAAGTCCATAAGAACTCTTAACCAACTTAACACAGTTAAGCTAGAATGGGAGGGTTAAGTCCATAGGAACACTTAACCAACTTAACACAGTTAAGTTAGAACGATAGGGTTAAGTTAACTAGAACACTTAACCAACTTAACATGGTAACAAGACAAAATTTGTAGGGGTTAAGTAACTAAGAAAAACACTTAGCCAATTTAATATGTTAACCAGACTAGAAAGTGGGGGTTAAGTAAATTCAATACACTTAGCCAATTTAACAAGTTAACTAGACTAGAGGTTGGGGATAAGTAAAGTTAATACACTTAGCCAATTTAACATGCTAACTAGACTAGAGGTTGGGGTTAAGTAAATTTAATACACTTAGCCAATTTAATATGTTAGCTGGACTAGACCGTAGGGTTAAGTAAGCTTGAACACTTAACCATCGGAGTGTGATAAATGAATAGGGTTAAGTTAAAAACATGAAGGGACAATACTTAACCATTAGAACATGTTAATCAAACCAATGTTAGGGTTAAGTTAACTAAGGGAACACTTAACCGTTATAACATGTTAGTTAAAACAGATAGGCAAGGTTAAGTTAAAAAGGAACACTTAACCAATACAAGATGAATGGGTAGGGTTAAGTAAATACTTAACCAATATAACTTAATGTTGGTAGGGTTAAGTCAACGTGAATTACTGGTAACACTTAACCAGTTTAACATGACAAATGAATAGGTTAAGTTAACTTGTATCGACTAATGACACTTAACCAATCCAACTTGACGAGAAAGAGAACTAAGTAGTAAACCTTAGTTAAAAGGACTAAGAGGTAAACCTTAGTTAAGAAAACGACGATTCAGGAAACCAAGTGGTAAACCTTAGTTAGGAAAACTAAGTAGTAATCCTTAGTATAACACGAGGAGGAGCGAACGATCTTAAAGAAGGCTCCAACGAATTGGGTTACGAAGCCCGAGGCTTCGAGGGGACGTGAGGGTACTCTTGGTATCCCTCTGTGAGGTGGCAGATGATCCTCCTGGGCTCACAGAGGTTAAGGTCTGCGTTAGAAGAACCAAGGGTATGCCTTGGTTGCAATATATGGCAACCTAAAGACTAGGGTAGACCAGCGTGATTCGGCGAGACTAGTTTTTGCCCTGTGATAGCAACTCGTCGTCTAGCTACCATCTTTAGTCAAATCGTAGTATGCTTACGGAAAGGCAGAGAACTCCCAACAGACCATATACTCGCTATCTAGATATGGGTGAGGCTGGCCAATAGGAAAGTAGGGCATAGGGTGGCAAAAGTACAGTTCTCGTGCTAGATTTTCTTGGATTGCCTTTCATTAGCTGAGGGAGGGGTCACGTGGGACCATAACCACTGGTAGAAAAACAGACCTTAGCATCTGCATCGGCAGATATCTGAAAGCTCCCGACCGAGTTCCGTGTTTCTAGAGCAGCCCTGCCACGGGACTCGGGTCGCACATTTCAGGACATGTGCATCTAGACAGCGATAAACGATTCGCGACACATACGTGGGGAAAGTCTAGGAACATATACCACTCTAGGTAGTGTGTCCTAGACTAGGGGCATGGTTCGATAAGTAGTGTAATCCCTAGTTGGACCTAGGTGGCATAAAACCTGAATCTGTGAAGCATTAGATAAGCCGCGTAAACCCGAGTGGAATCTAGGAAGCACTTTGATATAAAACCCTAGATTAGATCTAGGTAATAAATAATAAATGTACGCCTAAAGGCAACCACAATTACTGGGATTGGGATCGCGTTATCATTTTAGACAGACTACTAGTTGGGACACTAGATAGGTGGTGCAGAGACATAGAAACCATAATAACAGGTTAATAGCGAAGCGGAGAAAGTATTAAAGCATATCCAATTTATCTTGTCTTAGCATATCTTGTGTTAATCTTATCCTATCTTGTTGGCCGTATCATCATGGTATTGTCTTGTATTCAGTTAATTCATGTCGTTTTGTTTTTCCTTGTTCACATGCTAGAAGTAACTGAACTTACCAGACTTTATGTCTGACCCAGTTTTATTTCGTCTTCTTTTCTTCCGTTTCCCCCCTAGGTAGTTAAGGAGGGAATAGTATAGCTCAGGTTAGATTGGACTGTCACTCTTCCCAAGCTCGAAGATTCTTTGACAAAGTGCTTTGGACTCTCTTTTTCTGCTGCTATGGCTGGCTTATGCTACATTGGGGAATATAAATGTTATTTTATGCTTCTTTATTTTGTAAGACAGATGATACTCTGGTATTGGAAAACAATTGTTGTACAAACTATTTTATCAATAAAGTAAAGTTTTATTTTCCGCTGTTTTAATTTTGTCTGTCTAGTAATTTATCTGTATCTTTTACCCTAAATGCTCCACAGAACTTAGTGCATTCCCTTTGTGAGTGACACTAAAGGATGTGGGGTGTTACACGTGATATCAGAGCTGAAGGTTACCGGATCAGATAAAAGATTTGAAAAATTATTTTCAGAACGGTTTTAAAAAGAAGCATTTTCAAATGAAAAGTTTTGGTATAAAAGGCATATTCCCCAAAGTCATACGCACTATCTTCTGATTCTCTGTTTGAATTCCTGTCCCCTTCTTTCTTGAGTCTTCGGGGATCCTGGCTTTCTGGGAGGTAACCTCATCGCAGCGTGGTTCCGTAAGCTTGATAAGACTACGATACCTATCGAAGGGCGAAGCAGTGCCCGACTTCCATCTATAGTCGGGTAGTTTCACCTGCAGCTAATTCTCTTCCAAGCTTTGTAGGGTTCTTTGTGCGATAAAGGTAGCTTTAGAGAGAACTGTAAACATGTTACACAAGGATGGTAAAGGTGGAAGATGAATAATTGTGGCATGTGCCCTAGGTAGGAAGAAAGACTGACCTTAAGAGAGGTAAAAAGTACATAGCAACCTTTAGCTTTAGACCCTTAGATTTTTAACATGATGGATAAGCTAAGTAGAGAAGAGACCGCTAATCATCTTAGTATATACACTAGTATCAAGGTTAACATCTATTTATTTTGGAAATGGAGGTCAAGAAACTTCGCAATCGTGAAGTCGAATCTATTAAGGTACAGTTGAGTAAAGCTCAAGAAGACGTGATACAGGAGATTGAAGATAAGGCATACGCGCCTCATACCCTTTTTCTTAAGGGTACATCCTTGATTCCTTTTTCTAGGAATTCTATGCATACTAGTTTCTAGCTTTTAAGGTATATCCTCTAGGACGTATCATCGATCCTTAGGTAGAAACCCTTTTGGATGTAAACATGTATTTGAAACATGTTATGGTTGATGGTTGCGAATGGTTGCTAGTGGTTGCTTGTGAATGCATATACACACGTATTAGGCACTAGATCAGCTCAGACGCCTTCATATTTCATTTACATATATGTATTTGTTTATGAATTGAACTTAATGTGTTATCATATGGATGCCGCATTTGAGTGAATGATTGTGCACTCATATAAAAATAATATGTATCATTAGGATTTGCATACATATTGGACGCATGGCACTGACATGATTTGAATTAAGGAGGTCAACTGAATCAGTAGACCGCCTGATTTTGCATTAGATAAAGACATGTACACACTATGCATATGAACAAACAAGCATTAGAAGTCTTTAAGGACAATGGATGCATGTGTTTGATGGTTGAGTAGATGGATGATTGGATGGTAGGATTTACATTCTTCTTGACTTGAAGATTTTGGGGTCGAAATCCTTTAAGGAGGGAAGAATGTAACACCCCATATTTCTGTTAACACTAAAGTTACTAATTTAATAATAAATGTGTAAAGGGGAGATGTATCTAATGTGCATACAAATTTAATAATAAATGTGTAAAGGGGAGATGTATCTAATGTGCATACAAATTTAATAATAAATGTGTAAAGGGGAGATGTATCTAATGTGCATACAAATTTAATAATAAATGTGTAAACGGGGGATGTATCTAATGTGCATACAAATTTAATAATAAATGTTAATAATGTACATTAAGAAAGTAATTGTGAACATAATTGGCTTCTCTTTAGAATGGATGGCTTTGATTAACCTTGGCTTCATTGACGGCTCAAATTAACTTGCAATCCTATATAAACAGCCCCCTAGTCTCCTTCTCTTTGCACCATTCTTCTCTAACCTTATGCTGCACAAATTCTTGATGGACATGGCTTCTCTTCTTCCTCTAAATCTAAATAAATAAATTAAAATAAAATATAAATCAAGACGAGGATATCCTGCTCAAGTCTTTCAAGAGAAGATTCAAAACAAGTGAGGATTCAAGTAAAGATTCAATGGCTTCAAGCAACGCTATCTTTCTATTCTTTTCTAGATCCAATCAATGTAAGTCGGTTACTTTTTAGATTTGAATGCCTTTTCTATTTGTGACATGAAATTAAAAGAATATAAGAAATATGCCTTATCATTTCATTGAATCTGTGCTTGTTTATGACTTTGGATCTGATTCTTGATTATGGCCTAGAACACATTGTGACTAAATTGCCAATGCTTAAGATTATGACTATGGAACTGTGACCTTTGAAACCATAAGCCTTTGACTATGAACATAAGCCTTTGACTATGAACATAAGCGTTTGACTAGGAGCATAAACCAATGCCTATGACTATGACAAGGACAATGGTGGATAATTACCTATGATTCATGAACATGATATTATTGCCTAGGATTATGACTGTGAGATTGGATCTAAACTTGATTATCTAATCAGTTTATTCTTAATTATCCTTGGATCTTGATTATGGGAATTTATCTATTAAGTTAGATCTACCCATATACTTGGACCTATGTTATTTGTTCAACCCTTTTTATGTCATAATATTATCAGATCAATAAGCCTTCGATGCTTTAATCAATTTATTCAGTGTAATTTGTTAGATCTGTGATTAGTGAATTATCATCTTCTGCCAGTCATTATGTCTATTTTTTCATGGCATTTTGGTTCATTCCCTTTTTATCCACGAATCTAGATTTATCTATAATCTAGGATGAAATCACGATTACACGAACGATGGGAATACGATTTGGGAAAATCATAAATTTGACTTAAACATGGTTGTAAACTTGGAAATTGGCATAATGTGGAACATGAACATAATTTTGATTGACATAATTTAGAACATGTATTATGGCATGTTTATTAGAACGCAAATTTGAAAATTTGACATGAATTATGGAATATGTAATTTGACATATTAAATTTAGTATTGGCAAGTAAGCTAAGTTTTAGGCGTAAACGGTAAACTAGAATAATAATTCTAGTCTTCCCATAAACTGTAAATTAGGATGTTAAATCAGAATTGGGTCAATTAAAGTTAATTTGGCATAATAAGTATATTAGCACAAATTTTGAATTTAGTCATAATTGTCAGTAATTGTCATGTTTAGAATAATCATGGTTAGTGACACTTAATTTGGTATAATTTACATACCAAAAACTATAAATATGATATATAGGGAAAATGGGCCATAATAATAAATGTTGATAATGTACATTAAAAGAGTAATAATGGAATAAGTAAATTAGGGAAAATTTACTTATAGAATTTATCCTAAATGAGAAAAGTAAATTTAGACAATACGAACATGCTTAATCCGAGGTTGGATTGAGTTGTGATGTAAACCCGCCCGGACCCGCCCGGCTGTCCAGTGATCACGACAATCCCTATCCAATGTGGAAGGTTAAGGCATTGAGCCCGATAAAGGCCCGAGGTTAGACTGAGTTGTGGCGTAAGACTGCCCGGAACCAACCGGCATACCGGCAGCCACAACAATACCTGTCTAATGTGAGTGGCTGGTGCTTTAATAAGGCAATTAATGTTAAGCTAGAACAGGAGGGTTAAGTCCATAAGAACACTTAACCAACTTAACACAGTTAAGCTAGAATGGGAGGGTTAAGTCCATAGGAACACTTAACCAACTTAACACAGTTAAGTTAGAACGATAGGGTTAAGTTAACTAGAACACTTAACCAACTTAACATGGTAACAAGACAAGATTTGTAGGGGTTAAGTAACTAAGAAAAACACTTAGCCAATTTAATATGTTAACCAGACTAGAAAGTGGGGGTTAAGTAAATTCAATACACTTAGCCAATTTAACATGTTAACTAGAGTAGAGGTTGGGGATAAGTAAAGTTATTACACTTAGCCAATTTAACATGCTAACTAGACTAGAGGTTGGGGTTAAGTAAATTTAATACACTTAGCCAATTTAATATGTTAGCTGGACTAGACCGTAGGGTTAAGTAAGCTTGAACACTTAACCATCAGAGTGTGATAAATGAATAGGGTTAAGTTAAAAACATGAAGGGACAATACTTAACCATTAGAACATGTTAATCAAACCAATGTTAGGATTAAGTTAACTAAGGGAACACTTAACCGTTATAACATGTTAGTTAAAACAAATAGGCAAGGTTAAGTTCAAAAGGAACACTTAACCAATACAAGATGAATGGGTAGGGTTAAGTAAATACTTAACCAATATAACTTGATGCTGGTAGGGTTAAGTCAACGTGAATTACTGGTAACACTTAACCAGTTTAACATGACAAATGAATGGGTTAAGTTAACTTGTATCGACTAATGACACTTAATCAATCCAACTTGACGAGAAAGAGAACTAAGTAGTAAACCTTAGTTAAAAGGACTAAGTGGTAAACCTTAGTTAAGAAAACGACGATTCAGGAAACCAAGTGGTAAACCTTAGTTAGGACAACTAAGTAGTAATCCTTAGTATAACACGAGGAGGAGCGAACGATCTTAAAGAAGGCTCCAACGAATTGGGTTATGAAGCCCGAGGCTTCGAGGGGACATGAGGGTACTCTTGGTATCCCTCTGTGAGGTGGCAGATGATCCTCCTGGGCTCACAGAGGTTAAGGTATGCGTTAGAAGAACCAAGGGTATGCCTTGGTTGCAATATATGGCAACCTAAAGACTAGGGTGGACCAGCGTGATTCGGCGAGACTAGTTTTTTCCCTGTGATAGCAACTCGTCGTCTACCTACCATCTTCAGTCAAATCGTAGTACGCATACGGAAAGGCAGAGAACTCCCAATAGACCATATACTCGCTATCTAGATATGGGTGAGGCTGGCCAATAGGAAAGTAGGGCATAGGGTGGCAAAAGTACAGTTCTCGTGCTTGATTTTCTTGGATTGTCTTTCATTAGCTGAGGGCGGGGTCACGTGGGACCATAACCACTGGTAGAAAAACAGACCTTAGCATCTGCATCGGCAGATATCTGAAAGCCCCCGACCGAGTTCCGTGTTTCTAGAGCAGCCCTGCCACGGGACTCGGGTCACACATTTCAGGACATGTGCATTTAGACAGCGATAAACGATTCGCGACACATACGTGGAGAAAGTCTAGGAACATATACCGCTCTAGGTAGTGTGTCCTAGACTATGGGCATGGTTCGACAGGTAGCGTAATCCCTAGTTGGACCTAGGTGGCATAAACCCTGAATCTGTGAAGCATTAGATAAGCCGCGTAAACCCGAGTGGAATCTAGGAAGCACTTTGATATAAAACCCAAGATTAGATCTAGGTAATAAATAATAAATGTACGCCTAAAGGCAACCACAATTACTGGGATTGGGATCGCGTTATCAGTTTAGACAGATTACTTGTTGGGACACTAGATAGGTGGTGCAGAGACATAGAAACCATAATAACAGGTTAATAGCGAAGCGGAGAAAGTATTAAAGCATATCCAGTTTATCTTGTCTTAGCATATCTTGTGTTAATCTTATCCTATCTTGTTGGCCCTAGCATCATGGTATTGTCTTGTATTCAGTTAATTCATGTCATTTTGTTTTTCCTTGTTCACATGCTAGAAGTAACTGAACTTACCAGACTTTATGTCTGACCCAGTTTTCTTTCGCCTTCTTTTCTTCCGTTCCCCCCCCCCCCCCTCCCCACGGTAGTTAAGGAGGGAATAGTATAGCTCAGGTTAGATTGGACCGTCACTCTTCCCAAGCTCGAAGATTCTTTGACAAAGTGCTTTGGACTCTCTTTTTCTGCTGCTATGGCTGGCTTATGCTACATTGGGGAATATAAATGTTATTTTATGCTTCTTTATTTTGTAAGACAGATGATACTCTGATATTGGAAAACAATTTTTGTACAAACTATTTTATCAATAAAGTAAAGTTTTATTTTCCGTTGTTTTAATTTTGTCTGTCTTGTAATTTATCTGCATCTTTTACCCTAAATGCTCCACAGAACTTAGTGCATTCCCTTTGTGAGTGACACTAAAGGATGTGGGGTGTTACAATATTTCTCTCATATGCATACAAACTTCATGGCTTAATAACTTCTTCATAATTAACCATTTTCACACTAAACCACTTTTTGAACTGCATTCACACTAAGCCAATTTTTAGCTATTCCCCTAAAACAAAAATATGGCGCTGGCGAGGATCGAACTCTGTACCTCTTGTATGCAAGTCACATGTTCTAACCAAATGAGCTACTAGGTCTTTTGCTTACAAACCTTAGAACAATGCTAAACATCATTCTTTTCTCATTCCTCTTTTTCAAATAAATTATTGTTTAATTTGTTATTTTAATATTCTCAGAAAATACGGGGTGTTACATTCTCTCTTACTTAAAGGATTTCATCCTCGAAATCTCTAAGTCAAGAAGAACGTATCCTACCATCCAATCATCCGTCTACTCAACCATCAACCACTAGCAACCATGGTCCTTAAAAGATTTCTAATGCTTTTCATGTACATATGCATAGTGTGTGTATATGTCCGTATACTAATGCAAAATCAGGCGGTCCACTGATTCAGTCGACCTCCTTAATGCAAATAATGATAGTGCCATGTATCCATAATGTATGCAAAGAACCCTATACATATCATTACTACATGTGTGCACAACCATTCATTTAAATGCAACATCCATATGATACACACGTTCAACGTACATTCATTTTACTAAATACATCCATTTATATGCAATATGCAATTTGAAAGTGACTGAGCCGATCTAGTGCCTAAAGTGTGTGTATATGCATCCACGAGCAACCACTAGCAAACACTTGCATCCACCATACATAACATGTCTCAAACACATGTTTCAACCATAGGACTACCTTATCTAAAGGTCAAAGATACTAGTGAGAGGACATATTAAAGATAGAACAAGTACAAACTAAGCGATAAAGGAGAAATTAAAAGACATACCCTCGAAAAGAAAAGGGTACAATGAACGCATCTTCTCTTCCATCTCCCAAGTAGCGTCGCTCTCATTATCTCCCCATTGCACTTTGACTAGCTTGACCTCTCGATTCCTCAACTTCTTAATCTCCGACCCAAGAATGCATGTAGGAGCTCGTCGAATCGTCGCATCACACTCTATTTCCACCTCTCTAAGCAAGCTCTTCCAAAACTCGCTAATAAAGATAGGATCACGATCGCTCACTATGCTAGAAGGAACACCGTGCAAACGAACTATCACTCGAATGTATACGGAGGCTAACCATGGAGCAGTCCTCTTACTCTTCACGGGAATGAAATGGTCACACTTAGTAAGTCTGTCTACCATGACCCAAATTCCTGTATTACCCTTCCTTGATCTTGGTAACCCATCAACAAAGTCCATCAAGACACTCTCTCACTTCCATTGTGGGACCTCCAATGGGTGAAGCAACCCACCGGGCTTCTTTTGCTCTTCTTTTACTTGTTGGCACACCAAGCATCTAGCGACAAACTCGGCCACATCCCACTTCATACCGGCCCAAAAGTAAACTCATCTCATGTCCATGTACATCTTGTCCCTGCCGGGATGAATGGTCATCTTCGAACGATGTGCATCATCAAGAATGGTCTTCCTCAAGTTCTTGTCTCGTGGTAAACAAAGTCTACCGTCCCTACGTAACCAACCCTTATCATCTAGGGTATACCTACTGAGATGGCTTGATGAATCCCCCTTATGAGCTTCTCTACTAACTCAACCAACTATGGGTCATCTCGCTGTGCCTCACCAATCCGTCCCAAAAGCGTAGGTCTGACCTCTAAGGATGCTAGCAAACCGGGTACAAAGTCAATGAAAGGTCTAAAGTCAAACGTAGAGATAAACTCTAAGCTTCGCCGCTCAACAAGCAACGGACTCAAGGACAACCTTTTCCTACTTAAGGCGTCTGCCACCACGTTACCCTTGCCAGGGGTGTATGCTATCTCGAAATCGTAGGACGCTAAGAATTCCATCCACCTTTGCTGCCTTAAGTTCAAGTGCTTCTGAGAGAACAAGTATTTTAGCGATTTGTGGTCTGTAAACAATTCAAATTTCTCGCCAAGAAGATAATGGCGCCAAGACTTAAGCGCGAAAACAATAGCGGCCAACTCTAGGTCATGTGTAGGGTAATTTTTCTCATGCACTCTCAACTGCATTCCTCCATAGGCTATTACCCTCCCCTCTTGCATTAAGACTGCGCCTAGTCATGTCCCATAAGCATCGGTATAAACGGTAAATGGCTTACTCCCATATGGCAACACTAAGACTGAGGCTGTGGTCAAAGCTCTTTTCAAACGTTTGAACGCATCATCACAATCTACGTCCTACGTGAAAACTAGGTTCTTCTTCGTCAAGCGTGTCAATGGGGCTGATATCTTTGCGAAGTCCTTGGTAAACTTCCTATAGTAGCCAGCCAACCCCAAGAAACTCCTCACCTCGGTAGCATTTTTAGGGACCTTCCAATCTTGGATGGCCACCACCTTCGCGGGATCCACAGCTATCCCTTCTTTGGAAACCACGTGCCCTAAGAATCGCACTTCCTTCCTCCAAAAGTGACATTTAGAAAATTTAGCTTTAAGGTTATGCGCTCGAAGGATCTCCAACACTTCCTTAAGATGTAGGACACGCTCTTCCTCGTTCTTAGAAAAGATCAAGATGTCATCCACCAAGCCCACCACGAATTTATTAAGGTACTCCCTAAACACCCTACTCATCAAGTCAACAAAGCATGCGGGGGCGTTTGTCAAACCGAAGGGCATCACAAGCCACTCATAGAAACCGTCCGGAGTCTTAAAGGCAGTCTTGTCTATGCTATCCTCAGTCACTCTCAACTGATGGAAACCAGTGGCTAAGTCCAACTGCGAAAACACTGAGGCGCCAACTAACTGATCGAAGAGATCGTCAATTCTCGGCAGTGGGTGCCTATTCTTCTTAGTAAGCTTATTAAGTTCTCTATAGTCCACACAAAGTCTAAGGGACCCATCCGCCTTCGTGGCAAATACTACTGGAGCACCCCACTCCGATATACTACGTCTTATGAACCCCTTCTCAAGCAACTCCCCTACTTGCTTACTGAGTTCCCTCCTCTCACGAGGAGCCTTGTGGCGTACTGGCAGAGATACGAGTTTTGCATTGTCTACAAGATAAATACGAAAGTCTATCTCACGTTTTGGGGGTAGACCCCTCACCTCATCGAAGACATCAACATATTCACGGACTATACGAACAGAATGTAAATCATCATTGGATGCGTCAAGTGACTCAAGATAACTAAGCATCACCGATCCTCTAGGGTCACAAGAAATATCAAGGGTCTTTCCACTACGAGTCAACAATTTTACTACCCTTCGTTCACAATCTAGGATGGCACCATGTCTGGCTAGCCAATCCATCCCTAGAATCAACTCATAGCCCATGAAACCAAGCACAAAAGCATTACATTCAAAACCAACGCCTAAGATAGACAATCTCAAATCCCTACAAACCATGGATAAATGAGCCGACCCACCAATAGGATTTGAGATTATAATGGGATCCACAACGAGACTAGTATTTAAGTGCAGTGTTTCAACTAATGATGTAGAGATAAACGAATGTGATGCGCCATAATCGAATAAAGTACGGACAGGATGATCAAACAAGAAAATCAAACTTTCGACAGAATTTTTTCTACCTTCTTCCTGCCCCGGAGCCATGAGAGCATGAACCTGCCCTCTCAAAGTAGAATCTGCCCTCTGCCCTTGCTTCTTAGGACAGTCCTTGATAGCATGACCTGAATCACTACAATGATAACAAGCGAACTTCTTCTTCCTAACGTCTTTCTTCAAATGGCCGGGTATCCCACAGTTGTGACACTTCCTTTTTTCTTTACCACCTTTCTTTTGTTGTTGGGCTTTCTTTGGATCCTCCTTATCTTGCGGCCTAAAAGTACTTACACCCTTCTCTTCTTCATGCATGTATGTCATATCAACAAGCTTTTCATACGTAGCCCCCATTGGAATGTGGGACATAGCCAAACTGTGAAGCGGTTCATTTAGGCCATTTGCAAACCTCAAGGCCTTCTTGTGAGGCGTATTCACCAACTCTAGCCCAAATCTCGCCAGCTTATTAAATTCGGTCACATACTCTTTCACGGTCAAGTTTTTCTGCTTCAATGTCATGAACCTCTCCATGTACATACTCTCCTCAGCTTGAGAAAAGAATTTCAACTCAAACCTTCCCCTAAAATCTGTCCACGTCTCTACAGCACGCTCTCCATTAGTAACCTCCCACCAAAACTCTTTTTGTGAGACAATTATTGCTTCAACTACATCATCTATAGATTATATCAGGATCGATTTGATGATAAAGTCGTTAGGCAGTGAATGTTGAAGCTCTGATACCAAAATAATGTTTTGGTTTGTGATATTTATCACATGGATATTGGAGATGGAGAAATTGGAAGTTGCGGAATTTAAGGATTTGCTGCGGATTTTAGGTTTCATTGTAATAATTTGGTGGATTAATAAAGGTGTGTTTGGAGGAATTTGCTTGTTATTGTTATCTTCTTCCCTCTTTCAAAATCTAATTGTGCAGTGATCTTGGAAAAACCCTAACAAATAAAAATTAAATATTTTGTATTTACTAAGCAGTTTGTTGTAAAAGAGAATGGAGAGAAATTGTAAATTGTATTTCAGGATCGATGAAAAGATACAATTGTAACGTCATGTACACATATTTATAATAATACAATGCGATGGGTCATCGGCCCAAAGCCCATATACAAAGGAAAATGAAAAAGCTCTGAAACCCCCGCTTCCTCATTATATCAGTATTAGTCATAAAGGATGACAAATAAAATTTTAGATATGCTTAGAAAGGCAGATATTGTCACTACTATAGGGAGATATTAAGTTTCTTAAAGTTTATCAAGTCAAGAAAACGCCTGATGTTAATATTTTAATTTTGTTCAAATATATCTACCTGTACTAATAATGAATAACGCAAAAAAAGGGAAGAATTAAACAACACCACCCCCCCCCCCCGGGTTGTACCCATTATTATAGTATTCGTGAACACACTGTATGCAAGGATCCAAAGTGGTGATAGTGAGCGCATGAATGTTTCTAAGCCATTATTATTTATTATAATATATTTTTGTGATGATTGACAGGATACAGACATATTTCCCATGCATTTAACGCTTTTGACGCAATGCTACCGATCTGGTAGAGCAAAACCAGCCAATCACAACCGGAATTAAGATAGCAGGAAGATGAACTTTCTGAACAAGCATTAGATTATCTGCTGACAACATATTCCATTGCAATAAACAAGACACGATACATGCAAAAAAATATTTGCTTACTCACACAATACATAGTACAGAATGTACATACAGGGTAGTAAGGCCAATAGGCACTATTTTTAAGTTCCCAAAAGAAGTGCTAGTTGCTATCAACCCAAAACTGAGCCTGTAGCCAATCAACTAATTTCCGATCAATCTGAAATGCCTTTGCCAAAACATCATCTGAAATCGGAGGTTTAGCTCCAAACACAGCTTTTGCAATAGTGATAACTCCAGGATTCTGGCTACTAAGCGCCGCTATGGCAACAGCATCACTATGCCCAACGTTAAACTGAAAATGAATCAGTCCTTCAGGAAACACAAACACATCTCCCTTGTTCAGTACCTTAGTGAACAATTTGTTGTCAGGGTTCGACGTAACAAATCCAACGTACAGCTTCCCTTCCAGCACTGTTAAGATCTCGGTGGCTCGTGGATGGGTGTGAGGTGCGTTCAGCCCATATGGTGCATAGTCTATACGCACTAACGAGACGCCTAACGTGTTCAGCCCTGGAATTTGCATCACGTTCACTGCAGTCACGTTTGACCCCACTTGATTTACCGTGTTTCCTGGCTTGTCCAGTCCAGAGAAGAAGAAATCTTCTGCTTTTGCTTGCATTGGATCCTTGCACAAAAATCCATTCACAAATACTGCATTTTATGCCCAATATAATTATATATATATAAGAAAGAGTGAATTAACAAAACTACGGTAAAAACTTACAATTAAAACGGGAACAAAGATGGGTAGTGAAACTTACAGTTGGGTAACTTTTGAGCAACACAGAAGTCCTGGAGTTGACTAGGATCTGAAGCAAACACTTGCCATGATGAGGTTAATGCTACAAGGAACACAATTACAATGTTTATTCCCATTACTACCAAAGGTTTCTTTTAGATAGAAATAAGTTGAATATGAAGAAGGCTTGAAGTTGTTTTTGTATTGCACCCAATATATATAGAAGCATAGGGCCAGAGTAATTTAATTACTATTAAGTTAATCCTGGCCTCATCTTTAAGAATACACACCGGAGAAGGAGCGTTAAGATACATGTACTTTAAGAATATTATGTAAATTGAAGCAGTCTAGCCTAAAGCATGTGCTTGGACTTTGTAGGGGAAAGACATTGTCCTGAGTGACACAATATTAATATGTAGCAAGTTTTGTATTATGGATTCAGGATTATTATAGTTGATGTATTGTCGCATGCTCAGTCATACACTGATAAGTTTTCAGCCATCTATACTTTCTTATATTTTCACTTTTTAAATTACGTACCTGTTCGTTCACATACAAGATTTCAGTCAGACAATACCTAAGCATGTTTAATTTTTGATATCATCTAGCCTTCATGATAGTTTATTAATTTATATGTTACTGCTTTATTTTCATGTTTAATTAGCATTGATGATGATAGTTAACATCTTGTTTGACTTTTGTATGGTTTAATATTTTGTTATTTCATTTTACAGTTGTCCACATATTCATTTACACGTGCGTTCATCTTACTTTTATTTTTCCTTGTCAAATACATGGAAATTAATGAACATGAGTATAATTTTATGTTAGACTACTTATGATAAAAAATTAACTAAGCACGAACAACTTAAAAAAATGAATAACAACAACGTGCCATAACCTTCATAAGTTTTATTATCATTTGCGACAATACACAAATCATATGCATTACGATATCATATTTCAGTCTTCGCCACAATGTTTCCATTTCTACTTGAGTTTGGAAGGTTTAGCGATGCAAGAAGTTGCAAGTAAATGAAAAATATCATCTGTAATAAAATTGGGGTGTATGCACCACCAGCTTGCATGCATATTGGTAATTTATAGAGTAGCTTGATTTTTTTTTTTTTTTTTTTAAATTCAGTTGGTTAACATTAGTAGTACTCTCCTAGTATTTATATAATAGTAAAAATGTTAATGCTTGCCGTTAAATCAGTTGCTGACACAAAATCTAACACAAAAGATCTAAACCATTAGATTTCCCCCTAATTTTCACCTTTCATTTAAAGAGTGAGAAACACCTGATGCCCAATAATTGTGTGTTAAATTTTGTTGCACAAACCATGTGTGCACAGGCACACACAAAGTTATCTATGTAGTGCATTTTCCATATTCCAATTACAATACTATTTCCAGACTTTCTTTCTATATGTAGTAAAATGAAACACAAAATTTGTTTAACTAGTCTTAGTGGTAAAGATTATGATGTGTGCCAGGGTAAGTGATTTTCCTTCAGATAATCTGAAGTTGTGATCATGTCGTGTTTACATTAATTAGATATACAACGTATATATCTTAGTCAAATAAGTTAAGAATATGGAAAAGATGAGTAAAAAAAATACGTTGAACCCTACATGCACTACTTAATCTACATTACTGATATATTTATTTGCACCTCAACAACTTCCTTCCGTGGATGACATCATGTGCTATGAACAAATTCAAAAAAAAAAAAAAAAAAAAAAAAAAAAAAAAAAAAATGTTTCTCCCGTTAGTTAGTCGTAAACAAGATAAATTCAAGTTAATTTATATACTGGAAAGGTAATTAGAATTACCTAACCTTGACTGGATTTGAATATCCAAGTTTTTCTTATTACTTAACTTTGATCATTTCAGAACTATCTTCTCCCTACTCATTCTTCTCTTTTTTATAATGATTATGATTTTTTCAATTCGGGGTTCACACCCATGCTTTTCGAAATATATATATATATATATATATATATATATATATATATATATATATATATATATAGGAAATGCAGAACATAAAACTCGTTATTAAATCAAAGAGACCCTCTGTTTAAAAAATAATTGTTGATACCATATACAAAATCACGATCGTAACCATTCCAACTACTGTACGATGATTTTATGTCCTTGAGCTAATTCAATTGTGACATCGTCTCGCTTCAGTCATAAAGGAAGATAAATAAAAATTTAAGTGTATCTAGAAAGATAAATAGATCTACCTAACTACCTTGACTAGATTTTGAATATTTAGCTTGTCAATCTTGTTTAACTTTGATCGATTCAAAAAAAAATGCAAGTATCAATGCATAACATCTTATCACAAGCACTATAAATAGCCTTGTAAGTTGTGTTAACATCCAAATCATTCAAACGTTTCCTAATTAACTTACAGTTCCCAGTTTGATTTAAATGACTTATATTGTTATTCTTGCTCTCCTTGTAACTGTTGCTTCTGTGGCATTCGCTGCTGATCCTAGTCCTTTGCAGGACTTCTGTGTTGGTATCAAAATGCCTGATGGTACTAATTTAAATCGTTTATATATTTACCTGCATTGACAATGAATTATACATAAACATAAAAAAACAAAATGTGTACCTTTTATTGCAGTATTTGTGAATGGGTTAATATGCAAGGACCCAAAGATGGTGGCAGCAGATGACTTCTTCTTTCCAGGGCTCAACAAGCCTGGAGATACACACAATAATGTGGGATCGAATGTCACTCTTGTTAACGTAGATAGAATTCTTGGTCTGAACACTCTTGGCGTTTCTCTGGCTAGAATAGACTATGCACCTTATGGGCTCAACCCACCACACACTCATCCTCGTGCAAGTGAGATCCTAACCGTGGTTGAAGGAACTCTCTATGTTGGATTTGTCACTTCCAATCCTGATAACAAACTCTTCACCAAGGTAATTAGTTATTTGTATTTGTATAGCGATCATACAAGAAAATAAACAATGGAATGGATTAATATTGATGCTCACTGACTTGATAATAGGTTCTTCAAAAGGGTGATGTGTTTGTGTTTCCTCAAGGACTGATCCACTTTCAGTTCAATCCGGGACATTCAATGGCGGTTGCATTTGCAGGACTTGGAAGCCAAAATCCGGGTACTATTACTATTGCTAATGCTGTTTTCGGATCTGACCCACCAATCAATGCAGATGTGCTGGCCAAAGCATTTCAGTTGGACAAAAAGATTGTTGAGGAACTTCAAGCAAAATTTTGGGCTGACATGAACTAGAGTGCATATGGATATTTCTCTAGTTGTATTTACCTATTATTATGTCTATCTAAATAAGCAAGATATTGTTTCTTGTCTATGTTTGTATTGTTTTGGTGCTAATACCTTGATATAATTATTCGTATAATGTTAAAAATTTTGTAGTAAAATATAGGACTACAAATACTAGTTTGGTGACCATGCTGGACATAACATCCTTATAACATCAAATATTTGCTTAGTTAACTAGAAGCATCGTAATGTTCAAGATAAGCCATAAGGTTTAGGGTAGGCGTGTATTTTTATTAAAAAAACAATGGAAATTGGGGTCCAACCTAAAGTCCCTTACCGACCGGTTAACTAGTGGACTGATATATGGAGGTGAAACAAGTAAATGTGAAAGAAGATCATGAACAAGTCCGAGATTACATCATCAATTGTCGTATGAGATCGACGGAAAAGCAATCACTCGTATGCTAATGCTAGCAAACATACTAAAGTCTAGTGGTGTAGTCCCTAACTCGCCGCAGAGAATATGATATGTATTGATGGTTTTATACCACTGTAAAGCGATATTAGCACAAAATTACACTTCCCCTTCAGGAAGCATAAGAAAATCATTAAACGTCTTCACCACGTTCTAGTTCGGATCCTAAAAACAACCGAAGTCAACTCTAATGAGAAATTGCCCGACTCCCCTGCATGTCATGCTCGCTCGACCAGCCTTGCTGCCTCCACGATTTCGACTGCATTCGCATTTGCCCCAACTTTTGACAGCCTCAAGAAGGTCTTAATATTTCATACTCATGGCCATAATGTACAATAAACTGACCTCTGCCATTGCCACCGGCACCGCCGTCGCCGCAGCTTTCAGCATGCATGAATTTTTAGTAATTAGAACGTTTCTACGGGTATAGATCTCTAAAACAAGCTTTAATTCGTGTATGAACGCACAAATTTAGAGGTTTAGGGGTGGAAAATGACAATAAGAAGGGGTTGATTGAAAAGCTCTTGGATGAAGAGGTGAAAATATGGAGGAAGAAGGAAACAAGGTGGCAGCGGCGTTGGATTTAGGGTTTTGTTTATAACGGCGAAGCTTTAGTTATAAGAGAATTTGCAGCAGTGTCAATTTTGAGTGAACCAGGGAGATGGACGCGTTTAATCGTGAAATATTTCCCGTTGAAGAGTGGATCCTTAGGATTTTGAAAACCGTTTAAAATACTTTTAATTAAAAAAAAAAAAAAAAAAAATTACCGTTTTAAGCCCTGAATGGTTCTAAGAAAACCGTTATGAAGATTTTTTTTTTTTTAAAAAAAAGTTAAATCGCTTCTCATCGACTGTTTGAATGTTGAGATAAATTCACGTTTTTAAATTTATTCATCCTTTCAGCAATCCACACGCTTCTAGAAATGCTCTAACAAAGAAGACTTCACCATTATTTATACAACTGATCAATGGCTAATTCACGCTTATCTAGATACGCAGCTTGTCCGTTCAGTGCAGAAGCATGAAAAAGAATGAACTGAAAAAAAATTGAATTGTTGGCAATGGTCTTAAAAATCAATTGTTTTGATTCCACGTACTCTTAATGAAAAGTTAGAAATTGCTATTCCAAAATATCACAGCTTTCTACATATGTCAGTTCAAATGTATATATGTGTGTGTTTGTGTGTGTATATGTGTGTGTGTGTGTGTGTGTGTGTGTATATATATATATATATATATATATATATATATATATATATATATATATAGACACACATATATATATCATATTTACGTCGATTGACGATACAGTGTGCTAGTACTTTCAAAAATCGTATAAATATATAAACGATTGAGCTAGTTCATGCAAATAAGTAGTGTTTCTTTTGGTTTGCTATATTATGTAATAGAGCTACAATTGGAAGTCTACAGTAGTTTTTTGTTTTGAAATTGACTACTTATATACAAGTCTATGTAGTATGTAACATACTACATGTCAATATATGTTTAAATCACGCTGTGTAAGTTTCAAATGTGACCTTCGAAGTGTCCAACCATTGAAACAAGGGTACTATGACATTCAGCACTGTAAATATTTAATATTATTAAATGAATGAATAATACAATAACTTGAGGGTAAGGTATTGTCCAAACTGGTTATGACACGTGGATATGGTGCAAGAGGTCCCATGTTCGGTTTTTGTTTTGCGAGATCGAAATCACTTGCCATGTAGTATGTTATATACTACCTAAATTTTTATATAAAATACCCAAATTAAAAAAAAAAACAAGATGGAATGGGCATTAGAAAAACACCCAAGCATAAACTTCATGTGTGCGATGGAATGAACATTAGAAAAACACCCAAGCATAAACTTCATGTCTGTTAAGTAGTGAGTATAAACACCTAATAATAAGTATTCTATACGATCAAGAAGTAATAAGTGTTTTGCTATGTTTACTAGCACCTATAAAACATTGAAAAACCAAGCAAAAACTTTAAATAATGAACAAACTCTTCTTATATTGGTTGCCACAAACTTATTCAACATAAAGTAACAAATAACATATGAAATTTCACTTCAAACCCATTTATTTGACTAGTGTCACACATCAAATCAATATCTACCTTCAACATGCAGGAGAGATGATCAAAGGCATAAGATTCAACTTGCTACACATTAGCCTGAAGTTGCTAAGGCAATGGAAAATGCTGCTACACAAAAAGCCTTGTGCATGGTGCATAACATGTAAGGTTTTAATATGATCTAATCAATGTGTTATTCGAACAAATTAAAACCTATAATAATGAGATCTATGCGGAATTCAAGTAAATCGAATGTCATACCTGATGTTGCTACCAATTTTACCACATCGATCAGATTTTAGAACTAGTTGTTTGAATCTTAGCCCTTCAAGTGATGAGCCTCTATCGGTATCCACGAGAGCGTCTTCTCCTTCAATCGAATTGAGAGAAAAAGAAATTGGTGCTAGCCGCCATTATTCTGGAATTTTGGAGAAAGGTTCGGTGGTTTTATTTTAGATCTGATCTAAAAAAAAATGTTAGGGTTAGCCGCCACCCTTTTAAAGGGAAATTGTATATACCCTAGGTTAAAACAATGTGCCCCTTTTATAAAATGGGATTCAACCATAAATTAGGAACCACACCAAAACTAATTCCAACTTCAAACAAAATATCAACGTATTGATATTTTATTTGTCCAAAATAATTTCTCTTTTATAACGCTCTATTGTGTGACACCATAGGTTATTACAACGTTGACAATGATTTTAAATCATATTTTAAATCATAAACAGTGATTGGCATCTAGCAATATGTCGTTGCTACCCAAGCTGTAATAAGATCAACGATTCGATACAACCTGTTCAGTGACCAGTGTCTCAATGTAATATAATCCTTTTAACCAATATATCCAGAATTAAACTAGAGGCATGAATCATATCATCCTCGTTATACTTTAATTTGTTTTCTTGATCGATGAGTAGACTATTTTAAAACAAATCAATATTTGAGTACGACCATGCATTTCACAGTCTCACTCAATCAAGAGGTCCATGAATATCACTACGAATATATCGTAGGGTTAAATTCCATCTAGATTATTCATAATTTCCATTCGACTTGAGATGTATCCCATAATCACCGTTATCGTTACTCTGTTACGAATAACTTTAGATGATATCAAAACACAAATGTCCTCGAATAAAATTATAATGATTTCAGATCTGAGGACCATTACATCACTGTCACTATGAGAATAACTTATGATACTGTTAATTATATTCCATGGAGTTATCTCACGGTGGGTCAGCCCAATACGATATTCTCCAATACGTATTTATGTTTTGACATTAATATCATGTATATTAATGATTAATGAGATATGATCATCAGTCAATCAACATACTAGTCTTAACGCTTTATTGTTGTCCTATATTAACAACAAAACTTGACTAGGGGCATTTAAGAATTATAATACTTATCACATTATACAATCTCAAGTTCAGTCTTACTCGAACTATATAATTCCGTATTATTATTCTAAGGACTTCTATTATATTATTATTTATATTACGTAGAAAATACAATATAATAGAATAATACTTTATTCCAAATAAAATAATAACATCAACAATGTTATCTATCTCATCAAATGAATTGCCTCTACGGCACAAACTCTAACAATCTCCCACTTGCACTAGAGTCAATCATTTACGTATCGTATACTTATGAAACTAGTGTGACTATTAAACTTCTGCTGCGACAAAGTTTAATTCGGTAGGTCTGCAACATTACAACTTTTGTAACTTTGCAGATATGTTTATTTCTTCTGTGAACAACTTCACATAAGATTTATATTTCTTAAAATATATGTTTGGATTGATGATGAGTTTAACGTTTTAGGCCTGAGCAACAGCCATATTGTTATCGCAATGTGTATCATTCGATCAACAATATATTAAGTTCAATCATGAACTTCTTAATCCAAACATTTTCTTTCTTAGAATTAGTATCTATTTCTTGTTTTTAAACTAACATTATTTACAATAATTAATGTGTTATCAAATAACATCAGAATTATTGTATCACTCCCACTCAATTTCTTGTTTATACAAGATTCAATGGTATTTTGTGGTTTCCGAGACATTTCGAATTCTATTTCATTTCCATTGGTGTCTTAGAGATGGGCTCTCCTTCAAAAGGATACCAAATCGAGCAATAAACATTTTATTCTCAGAAAATTTATATCCACAAAATAGTAATTTGATTTAGGTCTGATCTTATCAGAAGAAGGACATTTAACAAACGCCTTACATCCCAAATCTTCAAATTAGACACACTAGGACATTTCCTAGTCCATATCTTATATGGCTTCTTTAAAATCATTTTAGTGGGATTTAAATGAAATTGTTCTAAATTTAATTTATTGGAAGATCTATATGACTTATCTTGGTCGTACCATATCTTATAAGGTGTGATTACTCCTTTCAGACACACCATTTCAATATGGTGTTCTAGGTGGAGTAAGTTATGAAACAATTTCAAACTCATATGGACAGTCATTAATTAATTGGCTTAAATATTCTTTTCGATCTGTTCGAAAAGTATTTATATTTCTTTTAAAATTGGTTTCTATTTCCACTTTGAATTCTTTGAACTTTTCAAAGGATTATGATATGTGTTTCATAAGATACACATATCTGTATCTACTGATATCATCAGTTAATACAATGAAGTAATAAAACCTGCCTCTAGCTTATGTATCCATTGCTCCATATACATCATTATGTATGAGACCCAATACTTATCACTCATTCACTGCGTCAAGTGAAAGGTGATTCAGTTGTTTTGCCTAATAAACAAGATCTGTATTCTTCATATGATTCGAAATCAATTGATTTCAAAATTCCATCATTATGGAGTTTTGATATACTTTCTTGTTTAGTGGGCTAACTGGTAATACTAAAGGTATGCTGGATTTAAATTACTAAATTTAATCCACTCAGTTTTTCATGTCAAGTACATAATAGTTAAGGATTTACAAAGATCATTAACTACTTGTGAAACTCCATATGATATTTCATTTAAATAAAATGAATAACAGTTGTTCTTTTTATTACAAATGAAATTCAAACTTATCTGAACAAGATCTTTCATAACATTTATATTAAGTGGAATTTCATAATAACATTTATTTTATTTATTTAATAAAGCCAATATAATGAACAAGAATCAACTTCCTATGGATAATCCAGCAACATTTGCTTCATTTCCAATCGTAAGTCCACTTGTCCTTTTATCAGATTTCTACTTATTTTGCAGTTACTTTAAATTCACATACATTTATGTGATTTATATATAGTATCTAATACTAGAGATGTATACGTAGATTTTATAACATTTATATCTTATTCAGTTGAAGTCATACTTCAGCTTTGTTTTAGATCTTCGATATTTGAAAAATAATTACATTCAAATTTGTTTGAGGGCAATCCTCAAATTTTAATGTTAGTCAAAAATTTAATTTAATTCAAATTATCCTTCTTAAGGATTAATTTAAATTATCAGAGTTATTTATTATTTAATATCTACATTAGATAATGAATAATAACTGATTCTTAATATTTATTTATTACAAAATTTTGACAATCAAAATTTATATTAACATAAATATGTAATTTAAACTAAAATACGCTCCCACTCAAATTAACATCCCTCTGTTTTATATAAATATATCAGTATATATATATAATGGTATTCCAAGATCCATATCTAGTCATGTCTTGACCTAGCTTTGGCTAATCCCTAAAACACAACCTTCTAGGTAGACATCTTATGTCAATTATATCGTGTATATAATTTTTGGATCGCATGATGAACATTTTGTTCAGTATTATTCATTTGCTCAAAATATAGAATAATTCATGCTATTGTCTCTAAGGCCATAATCCTATTATGCAGCCTTAGTTAAATCAGACCCAATAATATAGTCGAAGCACCACAATTACTCCTACCGCATATAACCAAAATACGAGGATGCACAACGCTTTGGCATTACCTACGTACATCCAATGATTTTGGACATTGATGGGAGTACTATTGGAAGACTTCACCATGATTTAATTTAACAAAATAATTTGCTTTAAAGGGAATTTATAATTCGTAGTGACGAACATTATTAGAGTTATTTACATACATCAAAATATATGTATTTAATATTCGTAATATTAAATTGGATTTAAATAACATATATGAAATACATATATATACATTTAAGTTCAATGTTATAAAAGAACCAATTTTATTTTTATTTGAACGTTTCAAAAGGTCAACTTTGATTCTTTCAAGTAGTGGAACAGAAATTTTAAATTAAATTTCATGTTTCCACATTCATTTCCTGTATTTATACAGCATCCAGGCCCAAACGATTTAAGACCCAGTTTATGTTTAGCGTGAATGTTGAGCCCATACAGTTAGTAAAATTATAAATACACAAATTTACAGGCCCATAAAACCCATGGTTATATATATGAAATCAGGGCTATATTAATAACAAGGCCCAATATGTTACAAAATAAAATGAGCTAAACCAAACATTTTGACCATATAACCATGACAATCAGGGTAATCTTAATGGTTCATATATGATAATATAATTCCTGAATTATAAATATACCTACCCTGCTACAGATTAAAGAATAGAATAACTATATACAAAACAATGGAACTAATACTGTCACATTCAGAATTATAATATAGCAGATCGATACATTGTAATAAATCAATACATGATAATCTGCATATACAAATATAGTTTATAATTTATACAGCATATAAAACTTCATTGGCCACATTATATATACAATCATACACACATACAAACATATTTGTATTGTGTTACTTATAACATTTATACAGTTCATACAACATTTATACAGTCCATATAACACTCGTACAGTCCACACTGCCAAGGTTATTTATGCTTGCTTCAGCAAATCCATTCTATTTATACTCCAACATGTCCATCCATTTGCACACATTTGCTCAGTCAAACTGATTTATGATGCAAGATCGAATCTGCATATTTAATAACATGTTTCAGCAGATTACCTATGATTGAAAATAAACAATGCAATGTTTATTCATTATATATGTATATATATCAATCATATATATATATATATATATGTCACTGTTTAAATTCAAACATGTATATCAAATATACATGTGAGTAATACAAACAACTTTGTATGCTGGTGGACAAATTCATATTTCCAATCTGGTGCTTATTCAGGAATCAGTATTCCTTTTATAATATGCAAACTATTATAGCAGTATATATGCATAACAAACACTACAACAAAATATCATATTTATAACGCTTTTTAATAACACGATATTCTAAACTGTTATTAATTACCCTTAATTCTTTCTTTTAGCCTTAATTTTTTTTGGTAAGAAGGCTGTAACGCTGGCTTCTATTCACGGCCCCTTCGCAAATATTTATTCTATCTCCCCCGCAAACCCTTCCTCAGTTCACAAATCAACCCTTCCTCAGTTCGCAAATCATCAAGCGATTGCTGAAAGCCTCTTCCATCTCTAATCTCCTCAACCATTATTCACGATCTCCCTCCAAAACTCCTTCCATCTCCAATCTCGATCGAAGTTAGGGCGGCACATTTTGGACCTAATATTCGGTTTGGATTTTGGTAAGCGATCCCGATTCTTCGTTTGTGTATGTTGTAGATCTGAATCTACGATTATGGATTTGTAGATTCGTTACGATTTTAGGTTTGTGATCTGAATTTACAATTATCTGATTCAATTTACGGTCTGGGGATATAACGCTTATTAAATGTGTGTTGAATATTTGAGCGATTATTAAAATAAATGTCCAATTCTTGGGTTGTGTCTATATTCATGATTGAATGTTCAACCTTGATGGTGTTGGTGATTTAAAATAAATCCCCACTTCCTAAATTTACTTCGTTAACTGCTAAAATGAACCTGCTACCATGGGTTATACCTATTAATATGAACTCACTTTGTTTGCACCCATGCTCAAAAGAATTTGCTTCCACAGTTTTACTAATTATACTGAATTTACTGAATTCACTAACAAATATGCCGAAATGAGTTAATAGAATTTGCAGCCACTGGTTTTCTAATTGACTTGCTTAAATAAATATACTGAATTTACTTTAATAAACATTTATGCTGAAATGAAAGAATTAACAAGTCTGATATGTAGTGTCATTTGACTTCCATCATGCGCTAATTTTTCCTTCCAGTATCACTGAATTGTTAGAACTTTGACATTTTTGTCAGATGTATACATGGTAGATTGGATTGTGCAAAGGTATTATTTTAGTCGTGGTGTACATTATCTTTTGGTTGTTATAATCTTATTCTTATTGAAAAATTGTGGAACTATTGTAGTCGCCTTCAAATCACTAACTCGCAGCCTAAAATACAATGTTTTGCTGATCTACATGCTCAACTAAATTTTACAATTTGTTTTCGTAATGTTAACCGAGTACTTGATAGCTTAACTATTACTTCAGCACTGTATAAATGCACATATATTATATATACACTTGTATATAAGTCATCTTTGGTTCTTTGCTTTTTTTAATTGGGTTTTTTTGGTAATTCTGTTATGTTTATGTTATGTACTGGTTACATACACACATATTTACAAGCTATATACAGAATTTGAGCAGTTAGGTACATGTTTTTTTCCTATATAAAGACAGCAGACGGGGCTGCTGTCATATGCAGCAGATGGGTTATGGGCTCGGTGACAGCAACGAGCAACGACTTGGGCGGCAACACGAGCGACGGCATCAAAATCAACAAGCTCGATCAGTCAATGAGGAAGAAATCGAGAATAATAAATCTATGTGAGTGTATTTTCTCGTTTATCTGGCAATAAGCCCTATTATAGACAGCCGTTTACATAGATGTTTCATCATAATACTGCAGGAGTAAATCTAATTGTTTGTTGTGTGATTGTGTGTGATTTGTTGGTTGATTTTTGAAGTATGGATGCATGATTTGTTTGTGCATGGTGTGTTGATTGAATGGATTGATGGTTCCATGTATGATTTACTGTCATATACTTGATAGATTGAACGTTTATATGGAAAATAAATAAAATATTAATGTCCTATTTGGGTGTTCATATACGAACTTGGGAATGAATACATAGAAATAGGGGATTTAATCTGATTTGAGAAATGAAATGGATATTTTGCACGTGGTATGTGATGTGCATGCCCAAACATATGATGGGGTCAGTGATTTCTTTGTAGTATCACTAATATAAAAAGAAATCTGAAATAAAATGTGTATGAATGTGTGTATACTGTGAGGTAAGCGGGATTCATGTAAATTGAGAATAACTCAGGCTTTGCTATATTCATATATAACTATATGAATGTGTGCAATTCAAAAATTAATAATTGTACACACTTAAATTTACAAATAGCTTGCATTTTGCTATATTCATATATAATTATATGAATGTGTGTATATGAATGCAAGTTGAGTTTTCCTGAGATTTGTGGTTGCTGACCATATGTGAGTATTTGGTCTTTGACTGTGTTTGGATGTTTGGCTTGCCATACATGGATTAAAGTATTTTAACTGATCTAATGACCTAAGCTGAATGGTAGTAAAATGTATATGTATAACACTGGGATAAAGAAGATAGTTGCTAATTTAGCTTGTATTCAAGACCTGTGTAGATATAACCTGGAAATGAATTATATTTTGTAAATGGTAACAGTGTAAATTATCTTGGTCAAAATGTTTGTCTTGTATGAATATATGTGATTCACTGAAGTTTGTTAACCTGTGATGCAACATATAGGCTCGGCTGTGTATTTATATAAGCTGAGTATAGGGGTTGTAGTTACTTTGTCATTGTGTATATTATTTGATTTCATGATCTTGGTTCATTTGATTAAAACTGAGAGGAGTTATAACATTGTTATTCACGAAGCAGTTTGAATAACATTAATGCATATAATCTAATTATGTGTTATTTAGATCATTAGTGAGTTGAAATGCATATTATAAAATCTGGTTATAAACTGTTACATGTTTTATCAAATACACTCATACCAGACGTTTTATGTCTGACCTAGTTGATTACCCCTGCAATCTTCTGGGTGTCTCATTCAAACGAGGCAGTCCGGGAAGATTATTTTACAGGTCCTATTGCAATTTACAATGGGGAAAATGAAGCTAAAGTAGGCAGTCAAAATGGGGTTTCTGAGTGATGCAAACACAGTTTTACATATAATTAAAATGTGTTAAGTTTTGGTATTTGAAATTGTATGTCTTACAGGATTATCAGCTTAATTGTAAACTAAGTAGTGTTGTATAAATTGAGATTGAGACATACACCATTCAGTATATCTATACTAAACCATGAATAGATGGTACTGGGTAGATTATGATATTGTATTATGTTTTGTATGGTAATTGATAGGATATATTGGTATGTCTTTGTAAACTGATTAGAGTTATAAAATGTATATAGGTTGTATATATGGATTTGTGTATATGAAAAGCCCATCATATCATTAGTTTCATACAATTCGTATGTTGCATACAGTAGCAAAATTATACTAATAATAATATCTAATTTTCGCAGGAAAGAAATGAATCCAATATGCATATGTGGGGCAGGGCCATGTTTAATAGAGGAATGTGACAAGAAACCAAATGAAGGAAGAAAATATTATGTTTGTCATATTGAAAGGGTAATGAAATTTAACTACTATTTTAGTAATTTTTGTTTTAATCGAGATAATAATTATGGATTAGCATGTCTAATATGCTCTTGTTTCAATAATTATTATTTTTTGGTAGGGACAAGGTGCATGCTCCCATTTTCAATGGTGCAATAGTTCTAACATAGAAGTCTACCCAGGATCTATGAATGATGATGAGGTAATAAAGTGAATTCTTTGTTTAAATTAGTAGCATAATATTGCATAATGTCATATGTATTATGCTGCATAGTAGCATATTTAAGCTTCTAGTAAATGAATCTATACTAATAAATTGCATAGTGTCAGACATAGAGAAGAGACTTTTACAACTAGAGAAAAATCAGGTGAAAATTATCACTACTTAAGTTATCCATGTTCTTCCCTTTTTGGTTTAATTGTTAAGTTATCCATACTTTAGCACTACACAGTAAGGCAAGCACTATACAGGTCACTTCAGGTTTTAATTTATATCTCTCCTTATATTTGATTTTCTTTTGGTTCATATATCATGACTTTACTGCATGTGATATCCATATTTGAAAACTACTCTGCCACAAGATCTCATTCAAAACCATTTTTTCCCCAAAAAAAGGGTAAAGAAGAAGAAGAAATCATGAATTGATAATTATAACTAAATGCTGCGCATATATTTGTAAATTAATCTCACGGATGTAATCAAATTATCAAAGAGAAATTGCAAACAGGAGTATGATCAATGATATCAAAGAGCAACTTGCATAGGCAATTGAATATTTAGGACAAAAAACCTTTATTGTCGCTTGGTTTAGAATAGTTGGTAGATGATAGCAACATTTATCCAAATATACAACATGCAATAAAGACATGATCAGTACGCTTAATTCATGAAATATTCTTTTTGAAGTAACTTCAGATTCTGACAACGGTTCTGTAACCATATGTAGTAAAAAAGTAGTAGAAGTAACTAATTTGAGTATTCAACACTGAAATAATGAGGTGTGGGTTCGGGTTATGGGGATGTGTATTATTACAGCTGCATTTTTAGTTTGGGGTGTAGACAAAACTGAATCAATAAATAAACTTGGCATCATTTATAAACTGGGAAGTTATCTGCGTTTTTTGTAACTTTAAATAGATACCTATACGGAATATTTTAATTTATAATTTTAATTTAATTGATGTGTGGTTAGTTAATATTCCCTGTGGGATACTTCTGAAGTTTGGGTGTATTATATAAGACTCTGTTTATAAATAAAATTGCTAGAGGATACTTCTGTTTATATAAGACTCTGTTAATATTCCCTGTGGGATACTTCTGAAGTTTGGGATACTTCTGAAGTCAGCGACGAAGCCAGGAATTTTTTTTTGCGTTGGGCAGTTTGAGGGTAACTAATTTTTATCAAGAAGATACAATTTTAGTATCAATAAGGAGTAATTAGTCAGAGATAACCAAACAATCATGATGCTTAATTTTTTTTTGCAGTTTAATCAAACAAATCAAGTTGTCAACAAATCAACCAATTAAAATAAATTATAATACAATAATCAACAAGCCAACGGATTAGAATAAAGTATAGATGCAATTATTGTCAGGATTAAAAGGAACATAAGATAAATACTATAACACCAAAGGAAAAAAGAGTTTCAATCTACCTCCTCAAATAGGGTCTGCGGAGTGAGGTGGAGACTGAGATGAAATTGCAGGCTCTTAAAATGAAACTTTGAATTAGGCTTCTAATTTAATTAGTCAAATTGGTTATGAATAATAAATTGAAGTTTGGAACTGCCCACCCGACCCATGAGTTAATTTAATTAGTTTTGAAATGAAACTTTGAATTAGGCTTCTAATTTAATTAGTCTAATTTAATTAGTCAAATTGGCATATATTTGAAACTGCCCACCCGACCCATGAGTTAGATTCGTCACTGTCTGAAGTTTGGATGTATTGATTATTCTATTTCTGTTAATACCACTTTTATTTCCCTGTGGGATGCATCAATGGTCTAATTACTTTTTCACTGTTGATACCAGGAAGATGTTATCAATGAAGATGTTGATATGCAAGTGAGGAAATAGGACATGATTGACTTTGGTGATGGTGCTGCGATTACCAATGGAAGGGTTGTTTTGTCTTGTGTCTTTTCTGCGTTAACTGAACAATTATAAACAATGTTTTATATTTTGTGTGCTGAAGTTGACATTATTGGGAATTGACAACATATGTATTGAATTAGGTGTTAACTCATGTATTGAATTTCTTTTGTTAGTTGATACTTTATTTGCGATTAAAATGAATTAGGTGTTAACTCATGTATATGAATTGACAACATATGTATTGAAATGAGCTGTCAAAGGGGTTAGTAAAAACTATAACACAGTCATTAATAACATTAAATAACTTTTATTGAATACTTATTTTATAGCGGTAACACTGTGTTATCAATATTTTCTCTATGAATGAGATTTTGATGTATTATAGCGGTCAAAATAAGCTATTGTAATAATATAACATAGCGGCAAGACATCGCTATCAAAATGGATCTTTAATAACGGCAGAGAAAGTGCTATAAATGTGTAGCAGTTTTTAATAACATGTTCATATACAGCGTTTATGAAACCGCTATGTTTGCTACTCATAGCGGTATTGGGCCGCTATAAAACTGCATTATTGTTGTAGTGAAAATAACCAACTATTTGTTCATCAACTAATATTTATTTTGAATACACACACACGTACACATATATATAACTATTATGTATATGTATATATATATATATAACATACATAACCAGTATGTACATATATACAAGCACCTTCGAAAGGATTTAAGATGTTACAATGTATATAAATAATATGGAGATATGCAAAACTTACTTGCTATGTTATCATCCATAAAATAGACATTTCAAGAATTGAGATGAACTTTTCATCATATATTGATTTAGTCAAAAACAAAAGCAAGTAAATTGTTCCAGTTTTACAGACATGTGTAATTAATATCTCAACATAATATCTCAACATAGGGGAGAGATAATTTCAATCCTATTATACACATGTTTATAGGTACAATTAATATGAATAACTAATGTTGGTGTATTGTCATACAATATTATCTGTAAAATATAACAGAATATAAATACATATGTAACATACATACATACACACACACATATATATATATATATATATATACACACACACATATGTTAAGGGATGAAAAAGCCCCCTTTAATGTTTCAGATATGCACAGATATGCAAGAAATCATTCAATAAATTACATTAAACCATAGCATAAATATGTATAGACCATCTATACAAAACAGAGGTTTTTGAATCTGAATATTTAATTGTATTCACTCAGAGATGAATACATTAAATCATATTTCCAGAATTCAGATTATCAATATAACAGATAAAACTGGAAACAATATAGAATGAATATCATATATTAATTCACAATTTAATACAGATTTAACCTTAGTGAAACAATTTCATAATTATAAATGAATTTATTCTAAATTCTTATATCAGTTCATACAAACATTAAAAACAGGATTAAAATTATACAAACATATATATATATATATATATATATATATATATATATATCATGATATATGTATTGTGATCTAAAATTCATGATCAATATCATGATAATGTAAAAGCAAAATGTGATCGATCTGTGAACCCTTTATTCAACCATTTTCATCAACAATCAATATTGTTGCATTGTGATTAATATCATAACTGGTTAAAGTATAACTATTGTGATTTAAACATTTAAATCATCAAAAGTTAAAACTGATAAATTAACTCTGCCTAACAAATAAACCTGTCAAGTCAGAATTTAATGTAATAGATGTTGGATACATGTAAAATAGAATAAGTACATTACATATACAGATAATATTAAAATTATATCCAATCTCTTTAATAAAGAGCACATGGTCTGTTGTTAAACAAGATATAAAGTATTTCATATCAATCAATATGATAAATAGGATCTGAGTTTTGTTTAAAATTAATATCATATATTAATTTATAATTCAACTCAGATTTACAGTAATATCAAAAACTGGGATTAAATTATAACATACTAGAATATTAAACATGGGATGGTTTAAACATTTTATCCTATACACACATATATATCATGTATATAATGCCAAGATACAAAATGATTTAAAATCATTAAACCAACAAAGGTCATCGATCAAAATAATAATGGTGAGTCAGTGATTACAGAACAGGTTCTGTATTCATGATTTTTCTTAGAATATTATAACACTGAATCAACATTTGATCAACATTATAATTATTTATTAAGCAAAAGTGCTTAAATTAAACTTGAACTACTGCAAGTTTAACATGTAAACATTTTACACTTTATAATCGAATTTAAAACCACCTTTTTTATTATTAATACAATAATTTTAGCAATGTAACATATTGAATCATATTCTATATAACAAAGGCAGATCTAATCTTAATATCAAACATCAATCCATGATATCCTTTTTATACATTGTAATATAATACAATCTAAAAGGTAACATACATGTACTAAATTTAGTCTGACTGGAATAAAAGGAATTGCAATGTAACTTGTAAAACCATATCATTTATATGTTTGTGCAAACTTTATGTTAGATTGCAAAACCATATTTATTATCTTAAGCATAATTGTAATGAAACAAGACAATTAGTTGCTAGAAACAGAAATATCATATTAACAGTTAGATAGTCTCTGTAATACATGTTTACCGGAGATAAACAAACAACCCCTAACATGAAAATTTCAAAGTTCAGAACTCTATTATATGCTAGGAATACATTCTAAATGGCAAGCTGTGTGTTAAATGATATTAAACAGAGTTAAAATTGTAAATATGAGATACTCAAGACAAAATTAACCATTAATTCATATCAAGATTTTATATCAAATACAAAATCCTAATATACAGAAATATTTTCTGGATTTATATGAGTAGTTCCCATTTCACCGTTTAATCAAAATTAAATCAGTGTTTTCGACACTGTATAATATCGCAAGTATACACAATTCATTTCATCTATGTGTCAATTATAAGTCATTTCAACCTGAAACAATTTCACCTTCTGAAATGGATTTTATTTATAATATGTAGTCACGATCATAATCAACATTCAGGATTCATAATCAAATCGATTTTATAAAACTAATTGATATAAAATCGAATCTAGGGTTAAAAATACCAAAATTCCGCAAATCCTAGCTCCGATACCACTATAAGGTTTTAATATGATATAATCAATGTGTTATTCGAACAAATTAAAACCTATAATAATGAGATCTATACGGAATTCAAGTAAATCGAATGTCATACCTGATGCTGCTACCAATTTTACCAAATCGATCAGATTTTAGAACTAGTTGTTTGAATCTTAGCCCTTCAAGTGTCGAGCCTCTATCGGTATCCACGAGAGCGTCTTCTCCTTCAATCGAATTAAGAGAAAAAGAAATTGGTGCTAGCCGCCATTATTCTGGAATTTTGGAGAAAGGTTCGTTGGTTTTATTTTAGATCTGATCTAAAAAAAAATGTTAGGGTTAGCCGACACCCTAACATTATACAATCTCAAGTTCAGTCTTACTCGAACTATATAATTCTGTATTATTATTCTAAGGATTTCTATTATATTATTATTTATATTACGCAGAAAATACAATATAATAGAATAATACTTTATTCCAAATAAAATAATAACATCAACAGTGTTATCTATCTCATCAAATGAATTGCCTCTAGGGCACAAACTCTAACATAACTTGCACAGCTGATGCAGCCATGCACAATAGAAGTGGAAGTAGCTCCAACAGCAATACCATCTAGCTTAATGAATAAAAATTGTGAGAACCGATGCATATGAATTTTGCTAATGAACAATTAAGCGGTCCTCGCCTTGTTATTAGTTCTTTTGGTAATATTAGAGACCAATCGGATATTAACTATATTAGTGATGCAAAAGTAATCTATTTGCCCCCAGAATATCTCTTGATTAAGTTTTTATGAATGAGCGAAATCAAGTAATCTTTATTTTACATTTTACCTCATTATTTTCTGGGGTTTTCCCCCTATTTAGTATTTCATTTCCTTAAGTTCATTGTTATATCATCAATCATCACCCGTGTTGACGTGGAAAATTGTCAAACAGCAACACCCAATGTGTATGCAAATGTGTTGGCAACACAGTAATCCAAATAAGTAGTAAAGTAAAGTAAATGCGGGGAGACACAGCTTTTTATAGTGGTCCGGCACTAACGCCTACATCCACTTTATAGTGATAATTCATCATTTGATATCCGATTACAATGTTGTGCAAGTTTTGACCATATTCGAGTACAATGTATCACAATAGAATTACAATGTCCTTGTTAATTCTAAACTTTGACTAAAATGTTCTTCTTCTTCCTCCTTGAGATGAGTTGACTTGGTCAACTATGTCTAATTTATTCTTCAATGTCCAAGAAGTCCAAAACAGCCCAAAATTAATGTTATTATCCTTGTAAATGTCCAAAGTATGATGGAAAACGTGTATGTCACGTTCAGTTGTCCATGCCATGTCCAATGGCCATAGAGGAAAAGGTGGCTGTCATTACTGGGGCTCTTGGAGCTCTAGAAGGCCAAAAATTTCAATGGCCAAAGATCCCAACGAAGGCCAAGGCTTAGGGTATTTATAGTTGAGGGTTGGTGGTGGAGTAGGTGAGATTTTGGGGTCCACTGGCAGAAAATCACATCACGTATAGAGTGCATACAAAAAATCACATCACACATGGTGCTCGGGTGTGAAAAATCGCATCACAGCCCGCTGAATCACAAAAAATCACATCCTGCCTTATTGAAGGAGAAAATCGCATCCTGGCCCTTTAAAAAACTCACATTACAGGGAAATTTGCATCCCTCCTGGGGGATGCGAGTTCACGCATTCGGATGTGAAAATTCGCATCCGAGGGATGCAAATTTTCGCATCAGAATGCGAAACCTCACATCCGAGGGATTCGAATTTTCACATCCCTGAGGGATGCGAACTGTGATGATTTATTCAAAGTGGAGGATAAGACTTTTTGTAGGATGCGATGCGGCGTGATGCGACGGAGCATGATGCGAGGCAGAGCCCTGGATGCGAGATGGAGGGATGCAAATGTAATGTCCCGCATTTTTTGTAGTCAAATATTTAATTTTAAATATTATATTTGGAATATTAATGGATTTAATATTGAATTCGTTTATTTAAAGCGAACTTTAAACTTTAAATTTATATATAATTTAAATCGAGCTCGTAATAGCGCGACAATTCGTAATATTGAGTTTTGAGCTTCATTTGAATATACAAGATCTGTTATAAGTTGGATTTCTATGAAATAAGAAACATTAGAGTCTTGTTGATTATAATTTTCATATTGAAGAGAAATTTCCAGATTTCGTGTTATAGATTGTTAGTTATGCCTAATTCAAATTTTAAAATAGTTGATATGGAAATCGTTATAAAATTATAATGTTTATTTAATAAATTTAAAAGGGTTTAAATATAATTTGAACACCGTTTTGACTTGGATTGCTGATATTAAGTTGTATGATTTATATTGGAAGCCATATGATAATTTTATTTGGATAAATACGTTAATAATAATTTATATTATTTGGATTTATTTTGCAATTTAATTAATATTTTATTAATATTATATAGTGTTAAAAATAGCCAGTTTTGCAAACGGTCTTGATTTTCAATGAAATTAGTTTCATTGGGACCGTAACGTTAAATTATTATACGATATTAAATTTCGTGGCAAACCGATGTCGTATGTGACAATGGTAGCCGTAAACGCCATTCATTCTCTATAGCACGTAATTAATTTAATTTAATTTAATAGAGAGTTATTTGTGTATAACTTGAGTAGATGATCAAATTAAGTCATGAAACCAATTCCGTTGAATTCGTATCGACATTTAGAGCTAGGATAAGTATATAGTTTGTTATTTTTTAGAGACCGTGTAATTTGGTGTCCAACATAGCATTGTGGTGCATATAAAAATAGCGTATCGGGAAACCGTCTCGGAATACGACGAAAATTGCGTTGTTGGATTCGTATTATTATTATACGATTTCAATTTTCGTGTCAATCGGACTTACCGTTTGATCGTGGCAACGATAAACGCTTTTATCGTTTATATTTTTTTGTCAGTTTAGACAGGGGTAAGGTTAAAGGAATAAAGGACTGGCCAAATGAACTCCGATTTTAACGAAACAAATTTCACTGGATTCGTAAGGAAAAGGTCTAGTAAAATGCCAATGTTTCAAGTTGATTGGATTTATCTTGTAATTATGGAAAATTTAAACGCGTGATTTTTCATCGATAATTAGAAAGGACTTTTCATAGATGACCTCGGAATTCGACGAAACCTGTCCCATTGGGACCAAAATATTTTTTTATGTTTGGATTAGCCTTTTTATCGAAAAACTAAAGTTGTATGTGGTAGTTTTAAAGGTTAATTCACAACTAAGTTTCATTGATAATAAAATAATAATTTATTGTATCCATATCTCACTATATAAATACACAAACAGTCAAACCCTAACTCGTTCTTTTTCGTTGGTCAACACTCTATAAGCCGCCATCCTCACAAAATCAACGAACTATATCGTTCGATCAATTCTCCTCTTTTATCTCGAAATCAAATGATCAAAAGCACAAACTCATAACTAGAATTATGTTAAGCATTTCGAGATCCTTCGGTTGAATGGTCATGATCGAGTATAGAACTCCGTGGTGGTCGGAAAGCTAATGTAAAACCGTTGCGTTCGTGTGAAGATTGCCGGAGTTTGGCGATAGCTGGGGAAGCATGGCTTATGGTACATGAAGAAGAGGGTGCGGCGTTTGATCAGATCCCAGTAGACCTGAGCTCCCTGCGGTGGCTGAGCGTGAGTTGGAGTTTCAGAACAGAAAGAAACGACGGGCCTGGGAAAAGTACACTTCAATAGGGTCTGGGGTTGTCAACGTGAATGAAGTTGGTAGGGGGAATGTTTTGGCAGCAGTTTGTTTAAATGTGGTGGGGTAGCAGTTCATATGACCAGGAGTATGAAGGAGGAAGATGTGTTCTGTTGCATGCAAAAGAACGAGATCAGTGAGGAAACATATGGGTAGAAGATGGGTACAGGGTCAGCTAGTTTATGTTTAACTACGAAAGAGTAATTAACAGTTTTAATTAGTAAATTTACTAGTATGTTTTTTAATAAACTGCCAACATCCATGCTTGGGAACGACGTAGGGATAGAGGACGCCAGTTATAAGATAAGTCAGCGACAAATGTTAACCTTGTGCTGAATTAAAATGTAATTAATATTAAAACTTAAGGATAATTTTATAATTAAATTTATATTAACTTAAATGATTTATAACTTACTCATATGATTATAAAATGGAACAAAACAAAAGACGCTGAGATCATGATGATGGATAATACATTCTTAAATTGATCTAAATAGGAGTGGAAACAGTAGGAATTTACAGTTAAATTAAAAACCGTTTAATTTAGCTGTAAGCGAACCACTCAGCAATGATTGGAATCAAGGTTAGTTAAACTTACTCAGTTCTTCCCATTTATATTTTATATAAGTCGGGTTTTTATTTTGCGTGCTATGATTGCTAATGGTTGACTGTTTATCTTGATATATTGATTGAAATGATGAAATTAAACGTTATTTAATTTCAGTGAAAAACCATGTCGTTATTTTAACGATTGGATTCAAATAAGGTAACTTACCTTATTGGTCATGTTTATGAAATATACGTGTTTAATTTAATGAATTGTTTGAATTGTTATGGTGGTGTGAAATAAACTGGTTGATATTATATTGTCATTATTGACTGTTATGAAAACCATTATTTATTCGAATTGAATGATTATATTTGAGATAACGTATTGGGATGCAGGGAAGTACAGGTTGGAGGATCCAACGGGGTTCCTCAAATATATTAAATGATATTTATTTTCACATTATCATTATATGAACTGTTCTGATTGAGTGATTGATTTAGTTGTTGACCGTTGACCTGAAATTCAACATTTGTTTTGTTTAAACCAATGGGCAGTATTGGTTGAGTAATTGGCAGTATATGGCCTATAAATCAATCGTTTTTTAAATATTGATTTACAGTCAGGTAAATCGATAGAAGTGAAGTTATAAAATTTATTTTATAACTGAAGATAGTTTTGAAATATATTATTTCGAATAAAGTTATAAAAAAGAAATAAATGGCTATTGTTTATTATTTAAATTTATAAGTGGTTATTAAATGATTTTATGAAGTAAATTCTGATGTTAATCAGATTTATAAGCAAGAAAGTATAAAATTAACCTAACGGTTAATAATTGGATAATTGTCTTTTTTAGAAACAATTAAATGGAATTATTTAAATTAATTATATTATTAATTAATTTAAAGAAAGGACCAATTGAATTTGGTTAACGAGATAACTGTGTTTGGGTTGACTAAGTCAACCATTTTTAACTGAGAATAATTATTAGATTAGTTGTTTGAATTAATCCAATGAAATAATTTAATGAATTTTTGTTTTAAATTTAATAAGATTTTAAAAGGAAATTTACTATTTATTTTAGTTAATAAAGAAGTTAACCACTTATACGGTAGTTAATGATGAAGTAAATTATTATGTTAATTATATAATTTAAGTATAGTTGTAATGAAATTGAATTGTGAAAGGAGTTACAAACGGTTTTATATTAAAACCGAGTTTTTATAACGAAGTTATAAAAGTGAATTCTAAGCGAATATGATGGCTTAAATTAAATATTTACTTAATATTTGAAGTTGGAAAAAGGTAATTAAAAATTTGGCAAATGGTATAAAATGGGAGTGGAGTTATTCCAAGGTTCGGAATGTGATATTCCGAAGTTCAGAATGGTTAACGAAGTGAGATTTATTTCGAAGTTCGGAATGTTATGTTCCGAAGTTCGAAATATTAATCGAGGCAAGAATATAAGCTAAATAAATAGTTTTGAGAATTGCAACGAATATAAATTGTCGTAAATGATTTACAAACGATTTTGTAAATGAAAGTTAAAGAGCTTAAAAATGTAATCGAAATATTAGTTGTTGATAATAATTTACAAATGGGATTTGTAAATGAAGTAAGAGTTTTGAAAAATGAATTCGTAACAATTATTACAAATAATAAATTGAACCATTTGATTTATAAACTGAAGATCTTTAAAAAGGTCGCTGTGTGATTTTAAGCAACATGTAATTTGTCGGAATGATTTGAAAAAGGGTATAAATAAAGAAAGGATAATGTTTTGAAGTGAAATCTGTAGCGTTTGTTACAGATGATAAACTGAATTGTTTTGATAAAAATAAATATAAGAATTGTAAAAGATTAGTGTAAGATTTACAAAGATATGTATGTAAGATTTATAAGGATATTTATATGAGATTGTTAAAGATAGTTATATATGCTTTAAAACAAATATAGTATTGCAAACAAGTTTTGAAAAGATTTTATAAAAGATTCTATTTATAATGGAATCGAAGCTCGAGTATAATATTATAAAGGATCATTAAAGATTAATAGAGAAATATTATAATAATAGTTTACTTAATAATTTATTAAGTAAACGGTGTTGAGACTTAAGGAAGGTTTCAAAAGGAAACCGTGTGGTTAATAAACTTCTATTTTTTCTGAAGATATGAATGTTGTTAGTCAAGGTATGAGAGGTAAATAAAATACCCCAACTTGAACAACTTCACGATTATCCAAGAATGGTATTAGTTTATAAATGAGAGAAATTGAGGGGAAACATAAGTTGTGATTTCCATAAAGAATATTGAAAACTGTTTCGGAAAAATTTATAAGTAAATGAAATGATTTTAAGAATATTCTAATTTATAAAAAGAAGTAAAAGATAAACTCTAAATATTGGAAGATTTAAAAAAATAAAATTAAAATAGATGTTAATTAAAAAGGCCAAGTAATGTCGAGTACTGAATCAATGAACTTAATTTATACTCATGATTATTTAATTGATAGTTAAATAAACCACTATCAAATATGGCCAATTTAATTGTTGGTACGGAAAGACCGGGATCGAATTTATATTTGAAAAACATTCTAAACCAGTAAATACGTGAAGATACAGATTGAAGATGGAGAAATCGAAGACCGATGAGCCGGAGAGCCACTTGTTGAATTTCCCTGGTTTAGCGGTCAGAGATATTTCGGCAGTGATTCTGATGTAAGTGAAATCTTTGGATTGCAGGGACTATTTGCTACTGATCCTTTAGGTGATACCTATATAGGATGTGGTAGGACGGTGCCTTCGGTTCATCCTGTTCCTGGATGACTTGTATGGATGAATGTCTGACAAAGTATTTCCAAAGGATCACGTGCATTGATTTCTTCAAGCGTATTTCTGTTGATGGCGGAGAAGACTGGACACCTTCTCTTAGCTAAATACGCAGAATATTTTTAGGGACGTCAATTAGTGATTTCTGACGGATTTGACGGCATTCAAAGTGAATGGTGGCCAAATATTCTAAAGGTATTTATAACCTCTAATCTCATCAACCGGGAAATGGTTAAAATCGGGTAGGTCGCATGGCTATGTGGGTCGCACCCATTAAAAGGGGATATCATTACTTGATCTGGAGAAATCAAATGCCTTCGGTTGTCCCTTTATTATATTTATATGCTATTGGTTCGGTTGGCTGGCCCCCAACCGTGGTGATGATATATTAGGTACTCTCAAGCGAAGTGATGGGTCGATCATGTTTTTCATGGGTTGCAAGATGTTCTTATTGAACCCCAATGTATTCATCTCCGGAGGTACATTGTCGGTAAGGTGGTTGCCCATACCTTACCATGGAAATCCATTCTCTAATAAGCGATCGAGGTTTTGATTGTATATTATATATGTAGAGCATGGGATGCAAGCATTCTGCTAGATTGATATTTACTTGTATTTAGACACTATTATAATATCAAAAAAGATATTGATTTCAAAAACATTTGGGTTATCGTAAGGTAAAAACTGTTCGTATTTATGTTTGGATTTGGTCTTACGATTATTCTTTTCTTTCAAAAAGTGTTTGACTTAAAATCAAGTTGTGTGTACCTTTAAATTTGGTGTGTTTTTCTCACTCTGGTTCACCAGACTAATCCAGCGTCTGTAGTGCTCGGGTTAGACCGGGTTGTACAGGTTCAGGTTATCGAATGCTGCGAAGTCCAAAGACGAGCTGGAGATGTTCAGACGTATGATATATGGTTGTTATTCCGCTGTGTATGTTGTATACGAGGACAAGATGTTATAACTGTTCAGATGTGTTGATGTACTCTGATGATTGTAAGTATATTTTTTCAAAGCTCTCAGCAAAGATCTATTTTACATTATACTTTGTACCTTCGCTATGTGAGACGCTGTGTTGTTGTAACAACCCGTATTTCAAATAACATGTTATAACGTAAATCAAGGCAGAATTAAATGTTAAAATCTGAATCAAGGGGAACGGGCTGTGCCATTGCGTTAGTCTCGGAAAAATACGCGAAATAGAGTCCGAGTTTTCGAATATCAGAGTCCGTATGACCCAGATATGGCCCGTCAAAGTTTTCAGAAAAATTCAAGTTCAAAAACAGTTCGAAATTCAAATCTGGAGCCAAACGAACTGGGCGGGAAAATTCCCGCCCAAGCCCCAGGTCGACTGGTGTGTCGAATGGGGAGTCGACACGCCCAAGGGGCAGGTCGACTGCCCAGTCGACACGGGTGTCGATCTGGGTGGTCCGACCACTTGGGCCTGGGTGCACCTGACTTGTTCCTCAAGACATGTTTTATGGGCCTGTGACAGATTTTGAGGGTTCAGATCTATCCTAGGGTTAATCTAAGGGCCTAAACTAGTCCTAATCTCTATAAAAAGACCCCTAAGCCTACCCTAAACCCTCACAAATCACACATGCCACGAAGTGCTGCCCAAATGCCAAGTGATCATGGCCTCCATCTCCAACTCCAAGAGCCTACGCATTCAAATCGGATCCGAATCAAAGGTGCTAGCTTGCTACATCAAATCAAGGGAGTGGATCAACGTTGCTACGCAAATTTCATGACGATTCTTCAACAAAGGAGCCACCTTTCTTCATCAAGACGATGCATGATCCTTCCCTAAGCCTTGCTAGGTAAGTTCTAGCTACTTGTAGATTCTAACGGTGGTTCTAATGTGACATGGAATAAAATGCGATGAAACATAAGTATGCTAGCCTATGTGAACCTAATTTTGCCCCTTTTCTATGATCTATGACCTTGGGCTAAGTTTTAGCGACTTAATCATGCCACTCATGTTATGTTTAACCTAGTTTATCTTGCAAGTTTGAATCTTTATCTATGGAATGTTAGCATGAACCTTTGGGAACCATTTGACTTGTGAAACATTGGAAAAGACTAGACTTTGGGGCTTATGCATGTAAATGAAAACAAACCCCTTATGTTATCATGCATGTTTGTGGCCAAATTCCCTTATGATACTATGCATGTTTGTGGCCAAATTCCCTTATGATACTATGCATGTTTGTGGCCAAATTCCCTTATGATACTATGCATGTTTGTGGCCAAATTCCCTTATGATACTATGCATGCTTGAGGCCAAATCCTTTAGGATAATATCCACGTTTGCGGCCAATCCCTTCATGATATCTCGCCTGTTTGGGGCTAATATGTTGGCATAATACCCCTACTATGTGACTCGCCTCCACTTGGGTTGGAAATACGTTTGGGTAGCTTAGGAAAAACGTGAATATGACACGAAAACTTGACATGGGGTTTACATGAAAACATGACATTCATGATACATTTAAATGTGGTCATGACACGTAGGAAAACATGGAACTTGAACTAGACATGTGTGGGTTGTAAGTGTAATAAGACACTAGGCTAAACATGAAAGTGGCCAACTCGAGGTTGGGTTGAGTTTGTAGCATAAATCTACCCGGACCCGCCCGGCTTAACTAGTGGCTACAAACAATAGGACCCAATGTGAGTAGTTGGTCATATAGCACTTAAAACACGAGGTTAGACTAGGTTGTGGTGTAAAACTACCCGGACCCACCCGGCTTAACTAGTAACCACAACAAAGTCTAATGTGAGAGGTTGGGGTGCATTAATCTAATTAATGCCACATGAAAAGGTTAAGTAATTTTGACTAATGACACTTAACCGATATGACACGAATGGGTAGGTTAAGTGGAACCGAACTTGATTTCTTAATGACACTTAACCATATAAGACAATTAGGGGATGGGGTTAAGTAATTTACACTTAACTAATCTAAACACGGTACTTAGATGGGGTTAAGTAACCTAGACTTAACTAATCTAACACTATAAATTCGATGGGGTTAAGTAACCTAGACTTAACTAATCTAACACGGTAAGGTGATGAGGTTAAGTAACCTACACTTAACCGATCTAACATGATAACTTAATAGGGTTAAGTCCCAATGAATATACTTAACTATTCTAATACGATTAGTGGATGGGGTTAAGCTAACCTATGCTTAACCAATCTGACTCGATAACTTGATGGGGATAAGTCGACCTATACTTAACCAATCTATCACGGTAATTGGATGGGGTTAAATTAATCTATACTTAACCAATCTAACATAGTAACTTGATAAGGTTAAGTCACGAACCACTTAAATACACTTAACCGATTTAACTCGATAAATTGATGAGGTTAAATAAATCTATACTTAACCAATCTAAAATGATAAGTGGATAAGGTTAAGTCGTAAACCGTTTGATATACTTAGCCAATTTGACATACGGGTTGTAGGGCTAAGCCTTGAACTTGATCACTTAGCCGATCATGACATGGTTGGTAGGCGGGTTAAGTCATGGGCTTGAATAACAACACTTAACCCAATAGACAAAACCCTAGTTAGAAGAACTAGGTAGAAAATCGTAGTTAATCAAGGATAACGGGAAAAAAAGCTAAGTGGTGAACCTTAGTTAAGAATAACTAAGTAATAATTCTTAGCCAAGGACATGGGACTAGTTCATAAATAGATGAGTAACCTGATACGGTAGGTCATCGCTTAGTATACGAGGAGGAGCAACTTATCTGACTTGGATAAAAAGCTCCAGCGAACTGGGTGACGAAGCGGTAGCTTCGGGGGACGTGAGGGTACTCTTGGTATCCCTCTGTGAGGTGGCAGATGGTCCATGAAACCTGGCCTCACAGAGGTTAAGGTCTGCGGTAGAAGAGCCAAGGGTATGCCTTGGTTGCTGTGCGAGCAACCTAAAGACTGGGGTGGATTAGCGTGGGGTCGGTGATATTTTCACGGTAGCCCTAGATAGCACATCGTCGGCCACCTACCATCTTTAGTCAATCGTGGACGTACGGAAAGGCAGAGAACACCCAACAGACCATATTTGCTATCTAGGTATGGGTGAGGTTGGCCGTCCGGGAAGGGGGCATCGATGGCCTTAGTGTAGTTCTCATACATGACTTTTCTTGTTTTGCCTTTCAGTAGTTGAGGGGGGGGGTCACGTAGGACCATAGCCACGGATACAAAAACAGACCTTGATATCTGCATCGGCAGATGACTTAAAACTCCCGACCGAGTTCCGTATTTCTTGATTTGCCCTGGCACGGAACTCGGATGGCACATTGAGATACATGTGAGTCTAGACATGGAAAACGATTCACGATTCATACGTGGGATAAAAAGGCGCGGTTGACGGGTAGCATAATCCCTAGTAACCCTAGGTGGCTAAAACCCAAACCGAGATACGAAAACGTTCATTAGGTAGCATAATCCCTAGCGGTCCTAAGTGGCATAAACCCTAGGTGAACACGTGATAGTTCATGGTAAGAAAACTTAACCAGACCAAGGGTAGCAGTCCAAAACAACTTCAAGGATAAAATGGTACTACGTTGAGGTGATATAGATTTACATGGGAAAGCCCGTACGGCCTATGGCAAAGGACTGAACTTATACATGGAAAGAAACATACGAGTTGGGAAAACCTACATATGCTATATATTAGGTTGACATGGACCATTACATGACATTGGGCAAGGGACATTCATAGTTAACACATGACGCGGGTTGAGATACTAGTACGAGAAGTGCAGAGCAAATATACATGATAAATACCATGGGATGTTATACATGATAGATACCTTGGGATAATATACTTGATAGAAACCTGACGATGTGATACCTTGATTTATCTCGACACTGTAGTTTATCATGATACCTTATTTTATCTTGCTACAGTAGTTCATCCAGTTATCTTGGTTTAGCTTATCTATCTTGTCGGCATCCTTATGTTTACTTTCAGTTTATGCATGTCATGTTACCTTTACCTGTTTTTATACTGGAAGTAGATAGGACTTACCAGTCTTTATGACTGACCCCGTTTTGTTTCGCCTCTTTGTCTTCCGTTCCCCCCCCCCCCCGGGTTTTCAGGGAGGAAACACTGTTATTTAGTTCGGACTTCCTCTGCTTGAAGGTCATCATGCATGGCTTGGACTTTTCTTGGCTATGGCTACCTTACTGTTTTATTTGGGGAATAATTTATGAAAAGGTTTTATGCTTCTTTACTATTGCAAGACAGGTTTTGATGTATTCTGATGTAAAAGGCTTTAGACCTTATTTTATAAGGTAATGAAATTCGTTTTACTTCCGCTGTTTTATATATGTTCTATCTTGTAATATTTCTGTGCATGTTTACCTCGATAATGCTTCACCAAACCTAGTGCATTCCCTTTGTGAGTGACCCTAGCGGAGGTGGGGTGTTACATTTGGTATCAGAGCAGAAGGTTACCAGGCTGGGCAAAAGTTTTTAAAACCTTCTGAAAACTATTTGAGAAACCGTTTACAAAGAAGCATTTTTCAAGAAAGGTTTTATTTTTAAAGGCTATTCCCCAAAAGCCATTAGCACTATCCTTTGTTTCCTTGATCGAGTCTCTTTTCCTTTCCTTCCTCCATCCGTAGTCACAGTAGTTCTAACTGCGACATATCCTTGTCTAGCTAAGTAAGTGTTTTCCATGCGATGGAGGTAGTCCTCGAGAGACCTGTTGCCGTGCTATAAGGAAGGATAATAAGAGCAAGGATAGAGGACACGAGCTTAAAGATAAGCAACTTGTTGATATGGCTTAATCCACAAAGGAGGGAAAAAGGTGAACAATAAAACCCATGACGAGAGAGTATCTTTGGCATGGTAAAACGGGACGCATAGTTAAGTGTTATGGGACAAGGAAAAGATCATCGAGAGGGCAATTGTATGCTCTCATTTCTAGCGTACCTAAGAGGGATGGTACCGTTTCTGTTGAAGGTTTAGCCTTTCTTTTCTATCATCCCGTCTAGACTTTGTCTTGATCATCGCATCATTTAAGTCTACTTCGATAGTTGAGTCTCTACACCTTAGTACTAGCGTGGTAGAGGATCCCATTTTTGTCTCAAATCCTGTTGGAGGATCGGTCCATTTATTCATGACTTGTTTGGAATTGAGAGTGTAAATGCCAAGTGTTGAGATTAGAAGCAATGCTTCTATTGTTGAGCTATGGATGGATTCTAGGGATGAAGTGGTTATCCAGTAAGGGATGCCATTCTCGGTTTTGAAAGGAGGGTAGTTAAACTCTTAACTTGCCTTGGTAATACCCTCGAAGTCTCATGTAACCTTATGAGTTCTGTCATGGTTAGTTACCTAGAATCTCTTGATGCATTTATCGGAAATCTCTGATCCGATCAAGTAATGTTCGCCAATAAGGCGGATGGTTCATTCCGCGTAAGCATGGGTTATAGGAATCACCCTAGTAAGTGCACGTGGTAACATGGATTGGCATCGGTAAACGAGATCCAGAATTCACTAGTGAATTTTGGAGAGCTTGCATGAGTACGTAGATATGTTTGAGCCGAGCATACTAGGGAAAGAATAAGTGAAAGTGAAACGAGAGGCGACAGTGAAATGAGTTCCGACTCATACCTTGGAAATAGGAATGAAGGAGCTACGAAATCATGAAGTCAAAGGCGGTCAAGGCACAATGGAATTCAGCTCATGGAAATGTGGCTTAGACGCGCGCATCATGTCTCTTTTTAAGATTATATCATTGATTCCTGGTTCTCCTATAGAGCTTGCTTGCATGCTATCGCTTGGTGGATATCCTCTCGGTCCTGTTTCTGTTGCAAACCCCGTAAGGAGTTTGTCTTGTTTATTTTCTCGATCCTATCTTGGGAACCTTAGGTAGAACTCTATGGATGTAAACATGTATTTGAAACATGTTATGATTGATATGGTTGCAAATGGTTGCAAGTGGTTGCTCGTGGATGCGCGAATACACGTTAGATACTAGATCGACGCACTAACATTTTGCATTGCATATGCACGAGTATTTATACTTGTTTGAAAGTTAATGTGTTGTCATGCGGATGTTGCATGTGAATGAATGTTTGGGCATGCATGTAGTACTTATATGACTAGGACTATTTGCATACATGTTGGACACTAAACATATTTTGCATTTAGAAGATCACTCAGGCCTGATCATTTACATTAGATAAGTACATATACACACACCTTTCGCATATGATCATATAGCATTTAGAATCTTTTAAAGACAATGACTTCTCATGGATGACGTTTTGAGTAGATGGATGATGGATGGTAGGATACGTTCTTCCTAACTTGAAGATTTCGGGGACGAAATCCTTTAAGGTGGGGAGAATGTAACAACCCGTATTTCAAATAACATGTTATAACATAAATCAAGGCAGAATTAAATGTTAAAATCTGAATCAAGGGGAACGGGCTTTGCCATTGCGTTCTTCTCGGAAAAATACGTGAAATAGAGTCCGAGTTTTCGAAAATTGGAGTCCGTATGACCCAGATATGGCCCGTCAAAGTTTTCAGAGAAATTCAAGTTCAAAAACAGTTCGAAATTCAAATCTGGAGCCAAACGAACTGGGCGGGAAAATTCCCGCCCAAGCCCCAGGTCGACTGGGGTGTCGACTGGGGAGTCGACACGCCCAGGGGGCAGGTCGACTGCCCAGTCGACACGGTTGTCGACCTGGGTGGTCCGACCACTTGGGCCTGGGTGCACCTGACTTGTTCCTCAAGACATGTTTTATGGGCCTGTGACGGATTTTGAGGGTTCAGATCTATCCTAGGGTTAATCTAAGGGCCTAAACTAGTCCTAATCTCTATAAAAAGACCCCTAAGCCTACCCTAAACCCTCACAAATCACTCATGCCACGAAGTGCTGCCCAAATGCCAAGTGATCATGGCCTCCATCTCCAACTCCAAGAGCCTATGCATTCAAATCGGATCCGAATCAAAGGTGCTAGCTTGCTACATCAAATCAAGGGAGTGGATCAACGTTGCTACGCAAATTTCATGACGATTCTTCAACAAAGGAGCCACCTTTCTTCGTCAAGACGATGCATGATCCTTCCCTAAGCCTTGCTAGGTAAGTTCTAGCTACTTGTAGATTCTAACGGTGGTTCTAATGTGACATGGAATAAAATGCGATGAAACATATGAATGCTAGCCTATGTGAACCTAATTTTGCCCCTTTTCTATGATCTATGACCTTGGGCTAAGTTTTAGCGACTTAATCATGCCACTCATGTTATGTTTAACCTAGTTTATCTTGCAAGTTTGAATCTTTATCTATGGAATGTTAGCATAAACCTTTGGGAACCATTTGACTTGTGAAACATTGGCAAAGACTTGACTTTGGGGCTTATGCATGTAAATGAACCCAAACCCCTTATGTTATCATGCATGTTTGTGGCCAAATTCCCTTATGATACTATGCATGTTTGTGGCCAAATTCCCTTATGATACTATGCATGTTTGTGGTCAAATTCCCTTGTGATACTATGCATGTTTGTGGCCAAATTCCCTTATGATACTATGCATGCTTGAGGACAAATCCTTTAGGATAATATCCACGTTTGCGGCCAATCCCTTCATGAAATCTCGCCTTTTTGGGGCCAATATGTTGGCATAATACCCCTACTATGTGACTCTCTTCCACTTGGGTTGGAAATACGTTTGGGAAGCTTAGGAAAAACGTGAATATGACACGAAAACTTGACATGGGGTTTACATGAAAACATGACATTCATGATACATTTAAATGTGGTCATGACACGTAGGAAAACATGGAACTTGAACTAGACATGTGTGGGTTGTAAGTGTAATAAGACACTAGACTAAACATGAAAGTGGCCAACTCGAGGTTGGGTTGAGTTTGTAGCATAAATCTACCCGGACCCGCTCGGCTTAACTAGTGGCTACAAACAATAGGACCCAATGTGAGTAGTTGGTCATATAGCACTTAAAACCCGAGGTTAGACTAGGTTGTGGTGTAAAACTACCCGGACCCGCCCGGCTTAACTAGTAACCACAACAAAGTCTAATGTGAGAGGTTGGGGTGCATTAATCTAATTAATGCCACATGAAAAGGTTAAGTAATTTTGACTAATGACACTTAACCGATATGACACGAATGGGTAGGTTAAGTGGAACCGAACTTGATTTCTTAATGACACTTAACCATATAAGACAATTAGGGGATGGGGTTAAGTAATTTACACTTAACTAATCTAAACACGGTACGTAGATGGGGTTAAGTAACCTAGACTTAACTAATCTAACACTGTAAATTCGATGGGGTTAAGTAACCTAGACTTAACTAATCTAACACGGTAAGGTGATGAGGTTAAGTAACCTACACTTAACCGATCTAACATGATAACTTAATAGGGTTAAGTCCCAATGAATATACTTAACCATTCTAATACGATTAGTGGATGGGGTTAAGCTAACCTATGCTTAACCAATCCGACTCGATAACTTGATGGGGATAAGTCGATCTATACTTAACCAATCCATCACGGTAATTGGATGGGGTTAAATTAATCTATACTTAACCAATCTAACATAGTAACTTGATAAGGTTAAGTCACGAACCACTTAAATACACTTAACCGATTTAACTCGATAAATTGATGAGGTTAAATAAATCTATACTTAAACAATCTAAAATGATAAGTGGATAAGGTTAAGTCGTAAACCGTTTGATATACTTAGCCAATTTGACATACGGGTTGTAGGGCTAAGCCTTGAACTTGAACACTTAGCCGATCATGACATGGTTGGTAGGCGGGTTAAGTCATGGGCTTGAATAACAACACTTAACCCAATAGACAAAACCCTATTTAGAAGAACTAGGTAGAAAATCGTAGTTAATCAAGGATAACGGGAAAAGAAGCTAAGTGGTAAACCTTAGTTAAGAATAACTAAGTAATAATTCTTAGCCAAGGACATGGGACTAGTTCATAAATAGATGAGTAACCTGATACGGTAGGTCATCGCTTAGTATACGAGGAGGAGCAACTTATCTGACTTGGATAAAAAGCTCCAGCGAACTGGGTGACGAAGCGGTAGCTTCGGGGGACGTGAGGGTACTCTTGGTATCCCTCTGTGAGGTGGCAGATGGTCCATGAAACCTGGCCTCACAGAGGTTAAGGTCTGCGGTAGAAGAGCCAAGGGTATGCCTTGGTTGCTGTGCGAGCAACCTAAAGACTGGGGTGGATTAGCGTGGGGTCGGCGATATTTTCACGGTAGCCCTAGATAGCACATCGTCGGCCACCTACCATCTTTAGTCAATCGTGGACGTACGGAAAGGCAGAGAACACCCAACAGACCATATTTGCTATCTAGGTATGGGTGAGGTTGGCCATCCGGGAAGGGGGCATCGATGGCCTTAGTGTAGTTCTCATACATGACTTTTCTTGTTTTGCCTTTCAGTAGTTGAGGGGGGGGGGGGGGTCACGTGGGACCATAGCCACGGATACAAAAACAGACCTTGATATCTGCATCGGCAGATGACTTAAAACTCCCGACCGAGTTCCGTATTTCTTGATTTGCCCTGGCACGGAACTCGGATGGCACATTGAGATACATGTGCGTCTAGACATGGAAAACGATTCACGATTCATACGTGGGATAAAAGGGCGCGGTTGAAGGGTAGCATAATCCCTAGTAACCCTAGGTGGCTAAAACCCAAACCGAGATACGAAAACGTTCATTAGGTAGCATAATCCCTAGCGGTCCTAAGTGGCATAAACCCTAGGTGAACACGCGATAGTTCATGGTAAGAAAACATAACCAGACCAAGGGTAGCAGTCCAAAACAACTTCAAGGATAAAATGGTACTACGTTGAGGTGATATAGATTTACACGGGAAAGCCCATACGGCCTACGGCAAAGGACTGAACTTATACATGGAAAGAAACATACGAGTTGGGAAAACCTACATATGCTATATATTAGGTTGACATGGACCATTACATGACATTGGGCAAGGGACATTCATAGTTAACACATGACGCGGGTTGGGATACTAGTATGAGAAGTGCAGAGCAAATATACATGATAAATACCGTGGGATGTTATACATGATAGATACCTTGGGATAGTATACTTGATAGAAACCTGACGATGTGATACCTTGATTTATCTCGACTCCGTAGTTTATCATGATACCTTAGTTTATCTTGCTACAGTAGTTCATCCAGTTATCTTGGTTTAGCTTATCTATCTTGTCGGCATCCTTATGTTTACTTTCAGTTTATGCATGTCATGTTACCTTTACCTGTTTTTATACTGGAAGTAGATAGGACTTACCAGTCTTTATGACTGACCTCGTTTTGTTTCGCCTCTTTGTCTTCCGTTCCCCCCCCCCCCCCCGGGTTTTCAGGGAGGAAACACTGTTATTTAGTTCGGACTTCCTCTGCTTGAAGGTCATCATGCATGGCTTGGACTTTTCTTGGCTATGGCTACCTTACTGTTTTATTTGGGGAATAATTTATGAAAAGGTTTTATGCTTCTTTACTATTGCAAGATAGGTTTTGATGTATTCTGATGTAAAAGGCTTTAGACCTTATTTTATAAGGTAATGAAATTCATTTTACTTCCGCTGTTTTATATATGTTCTGTCTTGTAATATTTCTGTGCATGTTTACCTCGATAATGCTTCACCAAATCTAGTGCATTCCCTTTGTGAGTGACCCTAGCGGAGGTGGGGTGTTACAGTTGTGTTGGTTTTTCTTCTTCTATTCTAATATTTCTTTCTTTGTTATCTCACCCTCTGATTTCTTTCTAATTACGTTCCTGTGTTTTCGATGCTCGAATGTTCGACATGGTGCTTTGTGTCGAATTTCGGGGTCGAAAATCCCGCTGTTCGTTACAGCGAGCTTCTCGGCTCGGAGGACAACTCGCCTGACGGTTCACCTTCTACAAGAGTTATAGTGCGAAGCGTCATGACAGACGTTCTCGGGCCCACAAGTGGTCGTCTGATAGAAATTTCGGGCCTTTTCATGTTTGTGATGCGACTTCGACCAAATCGCTTTGAGTTTCTTGACGCTTGAGTGCGTTGCTAACAAGAAACTTAATGTGTGACAGCTTTAACCAAAAAGTGTGTCAACAACCCGCTACCACCTTATCCATGATCACACGCCTGAGACCAGCTAAAAGGCCTCCAAGCGTGCTTTAGAACCAACGTTCTCTATATATATAGATCGGTCATGTCTAAAAGCTGTAATCCTCCCAACATAACATCTAGTGCATTGTGAACCATGTTTCCTTTGCAATATGGTACAACTCAAGCTCGTAAAAGGAAATATATAACAGCTCAATATATGTAAGTGTATCACATATATCTACACACAAACAAAAGCATCACGATGATGCTTGAGGTCGAGCACACATCTTTTAAGCATGAACCAATTAAGACATCAGTAAAACACAAATCATGGCACTTATGTTAACTTTATTTAAACTAATTCTGATAGCCATGCTTTGATGCAGCACATTAAAAAATGTAACTTAAGGCTGGGAAAGCCGACGTAACAAAAATATTGAGATCAACAAACTATGTTGCAATGTCAACGTAAACATAAGATAGGAGCAAAGGCAGAAATGGACATACCAAACTTATATATTGTATGTAGCAATGAAATAGTGTTGACTTTTATTATGACATGGTCACTTAAACGAACCTGTTTATACTCTCAAACTTTTTAACAATGGAAAAAATCACATGAATGAACTACGACATAAATTATATTGGATAAACAAAATTTGGATTGAATACATACATAATAAAAGAAACATTTGAATGAGAAAGGAAAGAGAAAGATGGGGGCGGGGGGTGAGAAGACCTTGCGATAGATTCAGTAGACGATAGGCTTAAACATCTGCTAAGAGACACATCATCCCTGTACCTCCCCATAATATCAAAACAACAAAAAAACTTCCATGACCTCTTGTTCTTCATTTTACTTTAGTGCATCTCGAATTTCTACGCTCATGTCTACACATCAGATATTTGAATTGGATGACGAAGTTCTCTCATTACTGCTTCAAATGGCATGAACACCATTTCAGAAGTTCATGGATACCTTACATCAAAAAACCAATTCTAACTGAATAACAAATTAACAAACAATTTTGTTAATATTCGATAGCAAAATAAAATATTTAACTAACGAAAATAAGAGAATTGAACCGTCATGCCTGATTTTGATTGACTACGTTTGCTGATTTCATCATCTTGATTGTGATCTATAAAGTGATAAAGGGTTTCAGCTATCTGTTTTATTTTTGTCTTAAGACTTGTGTATATGGCCTCGGCCCAATTTCTGTTTTAGTTTTTCTCGTGTATATATAGTACTGTTATGTTACATTATAGTTTATCGATTTCATTTTTTACAAAAACAATATTATCAATAAAATCAATATTGCTTCTTCGTCGTTTTATGGTATGAGAGCTCGATTTGCCTAACAGCTACTTTGCTAAATCCGTTGAAGAAATCAATGATCACTTTGCAGAGTTCATCAAGGAAGGCATCACTCATCGTTCTTTTTCGTTTTTCATCATTTTTCTCACGATCAAGATAGTGGGCTAACCTGTTTATTCCTTAGAGAATTTTCATCATTGGAGTGTTACCCTTCTTAGTCGTGCTTCCTGTTTCTATCAGCTTTTCGATGACAGATTCTGTCTCGCCAAGAAGAGATCTGTTCATTGTCATCGTTTGTCTTATGGCTGCAACTTCCTTCCATTGACAAATCATTTTGCTTCAGTGGTCACGTGTGGTTGCAGTTTCGTTCTTGATTCAGATTCTTGAATCATAATTCCTCGTCTTTATTCTTCATTTATTCTCTGCCACATCGAGTTTTCAATCATTTTGATCATGGATGGTTGGAACCAATGGCGATGTTACCTCTAAAAGTTCCAGGTATAATGTCACTAATGGAACCACCTCTGCAGTAGCTCTCATCAAACCAAAAAGCCAGATCATAACCATCCCACTCACCGAAGACAACTACAAAGTCTGGAAGTACCAACTTGAGACAACACTTAAAGGTTATGGCCTTCTTGATTACATCAGAGGCACATTAGCGATACCATCAATAATAATCGAAGACGATCAAGGCAATACCATCAGCAACATTGAATATTCAAAAGTTTTGAAATAAGGTTCATCTTGGTTGCTTTCTTCGATTAGTGCCAATCTATTGTCGCAAATAGATGGTTAATACTTCTCATGAAATATGGATAGGTATTGAGCAAATTTTCAATGTGAAGTCATCTGCATGCATTACACACTACAAGAGAGAGGTGCACAACGCAAGAAAAGTAGACATGAACATGAGAGGCCATTTAACCAAGACTAAAAACAAATGTGATAAATTGAGTGTGGTTGGTCACAAAGTTTCAGACAGTGAACAAGTACTGGTGATTACCGATGGCTTGGATCAAGATTATGTGTCTTTAGTTACTTACTTTGCGATACCACTCGTATTCATTATCCCATGAAGGTTGAGTTGAACAAAGTAAAGCCATACAAGGGGACTATTTTGCTAATTTTGTTGCACCATTTAGAAACAAGTTTCAACAAAGAAACACATACAACCAGCAAAAGCAAGAAAGTCAAGGTCAAATTGGTGGTCAACCTCAAAGAGTTTATGGCAAAGGCAGGAACAACTACAATAATCGTGTGAAGGGACAAATCTATGAGAAAATTGAATATATGGCGAACAAATGTTATTTTAGATTTAATGCAAGATACAATGTTGCTCGGCAGAACCATTCTCAACAGAGAGGACCCTGTGCTGATATGGCACAAATTAGTCAGCAAAACAAGTGCAATATTGATGCTACCAGGGGACAAAGCATTAATGGTGATGAATATATGAAAATTGATGACATTAACATAGAAGACTGGTATCCAGATTAAGGTTCAACTAATCATATTACCAGTAATCTTCAAAATCTTAATCTTAATTATACAGGTATGCACAAATTATGTAACGACCCATATTTTTTGGTCATTTGAATTTGAATATTTATGTCTGTTTTAAATATTATATTTGGAATACTAATGGATTTTAATATTGAATTCGTTTATAAAACGAAGTTTAAACGTTAAATTTATATTTAATTTAAAACAAGCTCGTAACGTCGCGGTAGTTCGTAATATTGAGTTTTGAACTTCAATTGAATATACACGATCCGATATAAGTTGGAATTTTGTGAAACAAGAAACGTTTGAATCTTGTTGATTAAAATTTACTAATAAAAGAGAAAAATCGAGATTTCATGTTATAGATTATTAGTTATGTACAATTCAAATTTTCGAGTAGTCGTTATGGAGATTGTTTATGAATGATAACATTTATTTAATAATTTTAAAAAGGATTTTTATATAATTTGGATATCGTTTAACTCAGAACATTGATATTGAGTTGTATAATCCATATTTGTTTATATTTGAAGCTATCTGTATATTCTATTTGGATATTTATGATAATAATTTATTATTATTTAATTGAATTATTTTGGAACTGAATAATATTTATTAATATATTACAAGCCTTAAAATGGCCATTTTGCAAACAACCTCGGTTTTCAATGAATTTGGTTTCATTAGAATCGTAACATTAAACTATTGTATGAAACCAGATTTCGTGGCAAACCGATGTCATATGTGACAATGGTAGCCTTAAATGCTCAGTTGTTTTCTATAGCGCACAATTAAATAAATTAATTCAAATAGATGGGTATTTGGGTATAACCTGAGCAAACGATCGAATTAAGCCGCAAACCAATTCAGTTGGATTTGTATCGACGTTTAGAGTCGGGATAGGTAGGTACTTTGTTATTTTTGGATATCGGGTAAATTGGTATCCAAAATAACATTGTTTTGCATATAAAATAGCGTTCCAGGAAATAACCTTGGAATGTGACGAAACTTGTGCCGTTGGATTCGTATTAGTTAGTTATTATAGGATTTCGATTTTCATATCGATTAGATTTACCGTTTGATCGTGAGAGTGGCAAATGCCTCGGTTTTTATTTAATCGTTTTATCAATTTAAATCGGAAATTAAAAATAACTGGTATTCTAACGAACTCCGTTCTCAACAAAACTAATTTTATTAAATCCGTAGTGATTTATTTTTGTAGTATTTCAATTTTAAAGTTAATTGGATTTTATTTGTGATCGTACGCAATTTAAACGCGTGTTGATTCACATTATGAAGTTATAAAGGAATTTTCACAAACGATCTCGAAATTCGACGAAACTTGTTCCGTCGTGTCCGGAATATCAATTTATGCTAGGGTTTCGATTTTCATCCCAATTGAAGGTCGTATGTTTCAGTTTTAACGCGATACTTCGTGGTTAAGTTTAATATAATAATATTTTATTTATGTATGTCCCTATATTAACAACCCTATTGGTCAAAACCCTAATTCACTTTTCACCGTGGTCAACGTATATCTACAGCCGCCCTTTAAATTTTCAATGGCTGAACCACTCCGATCTTCTCTTCCAAAAATTGAACAATCCACTCATCAATTCGAAAACTCCCAAAAGAAAAAATGTTAAGCTCAGTGAGCTCGACATCTTCAACGATGATGATCAGAAATGAAAGCTTCTCATGACCGGATTTTGTCTCGAACCAACAGACGTTTGAAGTGACGTTGGCGATGCATAACAACATTGAGCTCGGGCGACAGTCGAGTGGGTGACGGTGCTTCTCCAGGTGGCTTCGGGTCTGGGTCAGATGGCCTGAGACAAGGTGCAGCAATGGTGAATTGCGGTTAAGCGTGGTAGCGGGTTTTGGAATAGAAGAATACAGAGAACGGGGAGAAAAGAATTTAACCGACTGTATATTTTTAATTAACGCAATTAACTTAGGTTAGTGAATAACTAAGGGAATAATTAATTTAATTAAAATCTTATAACTCTAAATATTTATAACTTGTGATTGCATTATCATTATGGAACCAAACAAGTTACGTTACGATCGTGGTGATGAGCTCAACATCTTGGAACTGTTCTGAACAGAAATAAAGAACAAGAATTTACAGTTAGATTAAACGACTGTTTAATTTAACTACAATCAAACCGTTTCAATGATAAATCAGATCAAGGTGAGTAAAAATCACTCAGTTCATCCCACTTATATTTTATATAAGTCTGGTTTTTATTTGTATGCTATGGTTGATGATTGTTGCATGTGTGTGTTAATTATATATTCATATATTGATTGAATCGATGAAATTAAGCGTTGTTTAATTTCAGTGAAAAACCAAATCGTTATTTTAATGATTGGACCTAACTGAGGTAACTTACCTTGTTGGTCATGTTTATAAAATAAACGTGTTTAATTTAATGAATTGTTTAAATTATTATTGTTGTGTTAAATTATTATTATTGACTATTACAGAAATTATTAGTTTAAAATTGGATAATTCTTATTGAATGATTTTATTTAAGATAACCTATTTGGATGTAGCACTACAAGAAAACACTGATCTTGCAGTAGAAAAATCCATCACAAATTCGTCGCTACACTAGTATTAGCGACGGATTTATGACGGATAGCACTGGTCGGTAAATTTAACGTCGGTATTTTAGTGACCATTTTGTAATGGAAATTAACGTCAATTCTCCGATACTTTACTGTCATTTTTCAATATATTTAAATTTAAATTTTAAAATTTTTACCGATATTTTATCGATGGATATATGTTTCTTTAATATATATTTTAAAAAAATTCCGCCAGAGATCCCTTGCTAAACTGCAAGGGATTAGAAACGGATAATTTTACCAACATTTTACTGACGGATTTATGTAGTTATTGCTTTTTACTCCACAACAAAGATACGATAATATCTAATGATCACGAACATCTAGGGCTGCTTGTATGAAGGAAACCGATCGTCCAACCCAGAAATACAGACAGATCATTTACTCATGCCATCGTTTAGTCCCTTTCATGCACTTTATTAATTAAGTTTTGCAAAATAATAATGTACTAAAAGAATGAATATCAACAATAATGAACAAACTAAATTCAGTTGATCTAACATATATACAAAAATAAACATCGCTTATTTATCCCATGTGGAAAAAAAAACAAAATGAGCCATGCTCTGACTTTATTTCATGCGTAAATAAATTTTATGTAAAGAACAAGGTTTGATTTTGGTTGCTGATTAATTGATTAATCCAAGACAGCAACAAGATCAATCTCGACTTTGGCTCCCAAGAGCAGTCCAACTTGGAAAGATGCACACGCAGGGTATGGTTTTGATATATTTGCATTACAGTTCAAGAATTATCCGTATTATCCTCATACAAACATACTTATACCATAGTCTGTACTTATTATAATAGTACACAATCAGTTGATCAAATATTGCATATATATATATATATATATATATATATATATATATATAGCAGCTGTAAGGAACTTACACTTCTTATAGATGTTATTCACTTTCTGGAAATCGTCAATGTTTGCCAACCTATACAAACATGTTAGAAAATAATTAAGAAAACATGATCGAGTAGGATGTATATATATATATATATATATGTGTGTGTGTGTGTGTGTGTGTGTGTGTATGAGGAGGGTTCCATGACACCCTACTTAGGAGCACCCCAAATGCACCTCATTTATGGCCACACGTTTATATTAAAAAAACGTTAGTGGAGGGAGAGAGAATTAACGGGAAGAGAGAGAAACAGAAATGTGTGGTGGAAATCTGGGGGCTAAAGGGGTGCTGCACTATTTGGGGTGCTCTTGATCCTATCTCTCTCTCTCTCTATATATATATCAACAAATGGTTTAATATGCATGATGGACTATGGCTAAAAGATGGACAACTTATTACATGAAGGTTGTTTTGACAACATTCTTAAAACTAGCACCACCAACTTTCAGTATCTCGTTCAAATTCTTCATAATTTGCATATCACAAATTAGAACTAATTACATCAGAAACACTGACTCCATATATAACAATTATTTTTCTCATAATGCCGTATGCATAGGAGACATGTTTTATCATGAGTAACCTATTACTCTATGCTACCCAAACATACTTATCAGTGAACTAATTTTTTTTTTTTTTTATCCAAACGGTTTTCCATTACAATACAAGCTATTATAGGTCCTATAGACAGAAATACAAAAAGAAAACCAAGAGCTACAAAACAGAAACAACACAAAACAAGAAACAGAAAAGCAAAACATAACCAAACAGACATTACAAAACAGTCATCCTATCACCAAGCTTGAGCACCACCACAATCCAAGAAGCCGCAATAAACATCATAGTACTCCAAGAACAAACCAGCAACCAAAGACAACAGAGACTAGACCCCATAGCAAAACATAGTAACACAGATAAAGCATGGACAGGCTCCCACTCAACCAAAGACAAAGCAGAATCCAATCTTCAAAAGAGAAACCCAAAGAGCATCGAAAATCCAGTTCCTCCAATGTCTCAGTACAAACCGCGAAAGGAAGCGAACAAGATGACATCATAGAGTACAAAGAATACCTCCACACGACAACATACTAGCACAATCATCCCATAGGCTGATAAGCCGAGACACAAGCAATAGTTCACCGAAAGATGATGAACACACTACTCAGTGAAAGATAGATAGCTTACCGGACCAAGAATGACGTGACACAGTGTAGATCATGGTCGAAGGCGGAACTGCACTCCAAAATAAAAGCAGAGATAGGCAGCGTAAACTGAAGCAAGACAAGAAGAAAAAGACCTTCGATTTGGGCTCAATGTAAGCAGGAAGATGGAATAAAAGGTTGAATAGAAGGGGGACCTGCAGCTCGATGGACTAGTCCCACAAACAAAGCAAAGTAACAACCAGCTAGGGGAAGACAAAACAACCCCCACCAAATCCTACCGAAGCATCACAAGACCAAGAAAGGCCCGACTTTGCAGCAAAGAAATCTCGAACTCAAGAAAAAAATTCAGATCTGAGAAGAGACTGCCAACCAACCAACTCACTTTGCTGAACCAGGAAACCCTAGCTAAGAGGGGCTCAAGAGCATCAGCGATTGAAGATAGCAGCCGATAGATACAGATCTGACCGAGAAAGCGAAACTGAGTTGAGGGAGCAGCGGTAATAAGAATGGTGATAGAAGACCGAAAAAGCAATCTACAAACGGAAAATCAGGAAATCGCAACCAGAGAAAAAGCAAAAGAAAAGCAGCGGATGAGGAGATAAGGTAATGGAGGACGATACGTGGAGATGGAGGGTAAGATTTGAGAAGACGAAGAGAATATCAGAACGAGGAAAGAGTTGGCGGCGGAAAACCCTTCCCCATTAATGGACTCTCAAAACTGCGGAGCGGATTCTGTACAATTTGCCAATCTTGTTTAGGAAATTTTATTTTGACTAATTTTTCTATTCAATAACACAAACAAAAGTTCTAAAGAAGCGATGTACGTGGAAATGTAAAACTTGTTTTGTGAACATTCTTTGCATTTTAATGTTCCAAATTTCTGTTATTATATAATAATAATAATACCTGCTCCGTTTGTTCCTCTACATCATATGAAATTATTGCTCCTATCTGCAGGACGGACCCAGAATCTGCTCAACGGGGGAGGGGGGGGGGGGATTCGAAGGGGAGGCCAAAAAAAATTGATCATAGCTGGATAAAGAGCAATGAGGTTTTGTAGAGGAACCTCTTCGAGTTCGGCTGCTCACCCCCTTTCTGTTTAATCATTTGGGGTGAGGTCATGCAATGAGGTTGTGGATTTCAAACCACTGGCAGTAACAATAAATCTGGAAATAAAAAATTAATGGTATTGTCTTTCAAAGCTCTTTTACCTTACAATCATCAGTTATTTTATCATAGTTCAAACTTCAGTTAGGCAGTAATGTTGCGGTAACATGATTATAAAATATCGCTAAGTAGCTATTATGATGCTGCAATAGCTAGATCAGTTACAAAGGTCATTCGTAGGTAACATATATATTTGTTATATGACCAATTCATATCTACGACCCAATTTAAGTTTTCAAATATCTGTGCCCATTAACATCAAAATAAATATTTAATCCCCACTGATAATATGAAATTAGCTCATATACAGACGTGTTTGAATATAATGACGGAATTTACGTGCTGGAATAGTAGGTGACTCACAAATCCAAATAAAAAATTAGGTAGATCACAGTCATGCCCGGTTTTAATCCCATCAGTTAATTTATGGTGCTGGTTGCCCAGTCTGTCCCGTCTTCATTTATTAAAATAACCTAAAAATTATACATCGGTTTATGAAATTGGTAATATGAGTTTCAATTTACCCAGTTCCAAAAGACAAAAATAATATCAAATAGTCAGTTTCAAATGGAATGTCTCCAATTACAGTTCAATTCTTGCTGCCTAATCCAAAACTCCATTAAAATTGCTATTCAATGAAATAGTTTAGTTAGTGCCAAAAAAGGGGGGAAATCGGTATGCTTTATACAAGCCTGAGGTCAGATTTCACCGTTATTGGGTGAAAAAGGTATGATGGAACGATGGACTAATGGAGAATATTTATAGATTTAAACCTAGAAGCTCACAAAACAAAATTAATTTTGAATATAATACAGTACTAATAGTTCATACATCCCTAGTTGAACAACAACAACAACGTTATAGTTTATTCTTCATAATTCGTTCAGTCCCTAAGGTTAACTTGTAGTTCGTATATCAAACCATTACTAGGAACAGTATTACATCTTATGGAATTTCATTCCTTGATGGAGGACTGATATCAGCTGTGAACTTAACCATGAACTACCAAACAATTTTAAGTTTATCGGTTATAGAAACAATTTGATTTTTGTTTAACATGACAAAGCATAGGAGGTTACAAATCCATATCAAAATTTATAGAAAATATTGCAGCTTAATATTTACATCCAATTTGAAAAAGGAAAGTTAGGAGATTTCGGTTAAACCTAAATCCATAGCAGAGGAGAATAGTGCACAGAAATAAAAGAAGAAGAAAAAACAACATGTTTACAAAAAAAAGATAAGAGAAACGGTGCTAATTTAGTCTGAGAGAAAAATGTTCTTAAAACAATTATCGAATCAAAAACCACCTCCAGAGCTTCTATGGTAGAATCTCCAGGTTCATATTGCATAAATTTCAAAGCTGCAAAATTATAGCACTTCAAAAGCAAATATAGTGAAACTGTGACGGCCCGCCCCGCACCAACCGACATTTACTCCAAAAGTGCGTTGTACACATGTCCAGTTAGCACGGGACGGTCGTCAGAAGAAAAAAAAGAAGACGAAGAATCATCAAGGAACCTGTAGAATGTCTCACAGCGCATAGAACAAAATATAATAACAACATACTTGACATAAAACAGGTGAGACAGTGCATAAGCTGAAACAAACTATCATAGCAGCGGAAAATCCAAATGTAGCTTATGTTCCACATCATCATTTGTAACAACCCGAATTTTTATAACATGTTGAAACTAGAAATCAGGGTATAATTAATTTTTAAAATAATAATTAAGGGAAACGGGTTATGCCATTGCGTTCGTCTCAAAATTTTACATGAAATAGAGTCCGAGTTTTCGAAAATCAGAGTTCGGATGAAGAAGTTGTGGCCTGTAGAAGATTCAGCAGATTTTAGGCAGCACAGGACCAGGCAAATCGACCTAGGGGCCAGGACGACCATGTGGTCGACCTTAGGGTCGACCTACCCCCTAGGTCGACCATGTGGTCGACCTCCCCCCTTACAGGTCGACCTGGTCGGCCTGTTTTGACCCAGAACTCATTTTTGAAGCCTGAGACGTGTTTTGATGGTCCAGATTGATTCTAGGGTCAATCTAAGGGCCTAAACTAGTTGCTACACCTATAAAAACACACTTAGACCTAACCTAATTCACAACAAATCATTCTTACACCAAAATGCTGTTTAGGTCCCTCTTGATCATGGTCGCCGTCTCTAATCAATTTCCTAAGCTTTCATACACAATCCAATTCGAAGATTAAGGCTTCTACAATGATTCAAGACAATAAATCAACAACGTCACTGCAACATTCTACAACAAATTCAGTTCTTAATTCATTAGCAATGCTCTGTAAGTTCTAGTTACTTTTATATTTAAATATTTAATTATGATATGGTCATGGAATAAAGTGGAATTGGATTTAAGTATGTTTATCGATTCTGATCTATTTCTGTTGCTCCTTGAATCTTGAGTTTTGAGACTTGTCTATCTTTATGATCATGTCAAGTTTATGATCTATTCAGCAGTTTTCTTGATTCGTAATGATGTTATCATCAAGTTGTAATGTTGATGCCTATCATGATGATTTATGCTGTTTCCTCTCTGATCTTGTTCTTATTGCAACTTCTACCTCCCCCTATTTATTTTCTTTTGATGAACCTAGGTCAATTTCGGACCTAGGCCTAAACTACGATATACGTGCGATGGTATACGAGGGAAATATTGGAATATTGCCTAGTGGAATATATGTGTTTGGTGGAATCGAAAGCATAATATGAAAATTGGATGTTTGGGGATAATTTACCATTACTTTGAAATGGGGTAATTTTGGGTATTATCATTATAATGGTTATTGCACGATTGGGATTGATATATGTAATTTGACATGGATCTTGATATATGTAATTTGGCTAGAACTGGTTATGGGTAAATTGGTGTAAACGTGGTATACATGTAATTTTGGGTATAAAACTTGATCTATGTAATTTGAGCATAGCTTTGTAAACATGTAAATCATGAATCTTGACATATGTAAAACGGCATGAAATTTGGTATATGTGTAAATTGGCATACATGTAAAATGGCATGAATTGAACATATGTAAATTTGGTATGAATTGGGCATATGTATTACTGACATGTAATCTAGAACTTGGGCATTTGTTAATTATGTAAAATTTGGAGTTGAAACGTATATGATAATTTATGACTTGGTAGAGGTTTAATACGAACGCGTCTAAGTTGGGTTTTGGGTAGTTGGCATGTATTGTAAATAAAAGGCTATAACTTGGCATAACTTTATAGTGGATTATGATAACACTTTGGGAATACGTTTTGGGGCAAAAACGTGAATTATGAACTTGATAATTGGCATATAACTGGAAATATGAACGTGGTTGAAACATGAATATGAACACGAACGTGAACATGGATAACTCGAGGTTGGGTTGAGTTTGCAGTGTAATTCTGCCCGGAACCGCCCGGCATATCCAGTGACTGCAAATAATAAGATCCAATGTGAGAAGTTAGTCATATCATGCTTAAACCCGAGGTTAGACTGAGTTGTGGTGTAATTCTGCGCGGAACCGCCCGGCATATCCAATGACCGCAACAACAAGTCTAATGTGAGTGGTTGATGCATTAATAATTAATTAGTGCCAATAAATAGACATGCTAGGAATGAAAAGGTTAAGTCATGAACCGCTTGAATATACTTAACCAATTTGACACGATGATTTGATAGGGTTAAGTCATGAACCACTTGAATATACTTAACCAATTTGACACGATGATTTGATAGTGTTAAGTCATGAACCACTTGAATATACTTAACCAATTTGACACGATGATTTGATAGGGTTAAGTCATGAACCGCTTGAATATACTTAACCAATTTGACACGATGATTTGATAGGGTTAAGTCATGAACCGCTTGAATATACTTAACCAATTTGACACGATGGTTTGGTAGGGTTAAGTCATGAACCGCTTGAATATACTCAACCAACTTGACACATGATTCGTAGGGCTAAGTCATGAACTTTGACGACAACACTTAGCCAACTTGACATGACACGTAGGCGGGTTAAGTCACGAACTTGAATGACAACACATAACCAACTTGACATGCTAGACTGATGGGGTTAAGTCTCGAATTTAAATGACAACACTTAACCTACTGGATGGAAACCCTAGTTACGCGTTCCTTTTCAGCAGTAACCCACTAGATGTATCACGGTACCCTGGAACTAGGCAGGGTGGGGCACGATTACTGGACTGATTGTAAGCGACCAGAACGACGGCTGAGTTGGTGCGCCATTGTAGGTTCAGGCGGACTATGGTCGTGCACGTAGTCCGGAGTTGAAAAAGCAGGCATTGGGCACCAGTAGGTTTACACTGTGCGTGCTTGATTCGTGTCAGTGGTTGGCACCCTAGGGCTTGATACACCCTATGGTGGACCTATCACAGGTAACTACATTCGTGATTGGGCCGTATGACACAGACACATGAACGAGCTAGGACTTGTAGGAAGCCGATCGATTAATAGATCGTTTCGTGGGACCAAGTAATGAGTCATTTCATGACATTGGGCAAGGGATCATTTTATAGTCAACACATTACACCGGTTGGGATCACCTTATTATATAACACGGGCTACTAGTTGGGACACTAGTAGGGGGTAAGGATCCTTGTTACACAGGACACTAGTTGGAACACTAGTAGGAATACGAAACATTCCAAACACTTGTGAGATGCTAGTACGGGTGGTGTAGAGCAAATGGATATCACCGAAATATTTTAATGACGAAACTTAGAAATCTTGCGATGTTATACTTGATAGAAACCTTGCAATGTGATACTTGGTAGGAACCTTGTGATGCTACTCTTGATAGGAATTATGGGATGTTATTCTTAGTTATCGTGCCTGTAGCTTATCTTGTCATCATGCTTATGTTTACTTTCAGTTTATTCATGCCATGTTATCTTTACCCCTTTTTTTGCTGAAAGTCACTAGGACTTACTCAGTCTTTATGACTGACCCGTTTTGTTTTGCCTCTTTTTCTTCCGTTCTCACCCCCCAGGTTCGCAGGGTGGGAATACAGCTTAGTTCGGATCTTACCAAGCTCCAAGGCTCTTTCACGAACGGCTTGGATTTCTCTTGGCTATGGCTTTGCTTTATTGGGGAATACTACAATTTATTTTCATGCTTCTTTGTTTTTGAGCAAGACAGATATTTTAGCTATGTAATTGGGTATTTGAAAGTTGATGGGATTTTATTGTAAACAATTATATTTAATAAATGATTTGAAGTACTTCTACTTTACCTTCCGTTGTTTTATATATGTATGTCTTGTAATATTTCTGTTCCAGTACCCGTAATGCTCCATTGAAGTTAAGGCATTCCCTTTGTGAGTGACCTTAACGGATGTGGGGTGTTACATCATTATTACAACTTTTCAAACTGTCTCTAAAAGCAAAAGTAAGGTAAGGGAGGTACACTACTAATGCCCAAGTAGTGATCACCAACGACACAGGGAGAATATCTATATATATCATACGTGGAAGCCTCCTGCTCGCCTCCGAATCAGCTATTCGCGCATCACCAGCTAACCTGTCTCTAGTCTGCTCATGAGAGCACCCAGAGTAATAAGAAGAGACATAAAACTCTGGGTCAGACAAAAGTCTGGTATGAGCGATAAACAGCTAAACAGAACAATAACAGGTATACTAAACCATACCTGAACCTGGACCTGCAACCAAAGAGTTAGCACTACATATTGTACAACCTTCTAAGGTGCCACTACTTACGGTGTCAAGAATACGAGGGTGGGGGTGTGCATGTCATAGTGATGGCAAACAATCAAGCATAACAACCATCCTCACATCTCTCACTCAGTGCGTAAAGTATACGATATCCACTACTTCGATCACCCAATACTTTGCCATGATCACTTTTCCCCATGAAGTCACAACGGCTTCACTGCACTGATCCATAGCCACTAATCCTTCGCTATGTCCACTTTGCCCCATGGAGTCATACACACCCCACTGCACTGGCTCATAGCCTTACTAATCCTTTACTATGTCCACTCTGCCCCATGGAGTCACAATGGCTCCACTGCACTGGCACATAGTCTTACTACGATCACTTTGCCACTCGAGTCATAGTGACTCTTCTGCACTGATACGTAGCCTAATATTCCTTTTCAGCGGTGAATCGAAGTTATGAACGTCGACAACTCCTTAGCACACGTCCCGCAGCAAAGCCCAACCATGAAGTGAACTCATTGGTTCCTAACAGGATCCTGAGCTCTAACTTCCATTTGGACTACCTTTGCATCTCGGGTTTTTGGTCATCACTGGATCGGTTCGGATCTCCTCCTAGCCATCGGTTCGGTTCAGGTAGATACACCACAGTTCAGTCCGGATTGCTCCAGTTACTAGTCATCAGTTCGGTTCGTGTACTCCATGTCACATCGGTTCGGTTCGGGTTCTCCATGTCACCTCGGGTCGGTTCGTCAATTGTCTTCCTTCCGTCCCTGTCTTGATCTTCTGGTCCGATCCGATTCCTATTCCCATCCGCTCCGATCCGCTCCCCCTCACTTCCCTTCGAGATGATCCGGTTCCTCCTTTCTTAGTCCGATCTGATCCCCCCTTCTTTACCTCGATCTGATCCCAGTTCAACCATTGTGGCCTTCCTTCTTGCCCTTGTACCAAGTCTCGGTTCGGTTCGGTGATCCCTTGCCTAGTCCTCTATCCGGTCCGAGCCCATTCCTCCGATCCGATCCGAAAACTTGCACTGTTTTTTTGCAACTTTTCTAGCAAGCATTTTACGCCATTCGACAACGTTTTCGACCATTCTATCTATTCTAGTCAATCACAAAGCATACCAAAAAGTCATAGCAACAAGTAGATGTGATCTCAAACACCAAAACATCAACATGATAGGTTAAAATGGATCAAACATAGCCAAAACCCCATATTTTCCCTTAAACATGTCCAAGCATAATTAACGATAGGATTAGCAAAACTTAACCAAATTAACCCAAGTTCATATCAGAGGTCTAAAACATCATTTGAGAATTTATAAGCATTTTTCCAGATTTTCTCATGTTTAAATTCGCTAATTAACACTAATTACCCTTAATTAACCATAATTAGTGAGGAACTATGCAAATCACTCACCTTAGGCACAAATAAACCTTAGATCTGAAATAAATCTCTGATATGGCGCGAATACCAATGCTAAACAGCAGCTCCAATGTTGATTTGGTGAAGATCTCCCTTGGTTTGATGTTGCTAAGCTTAATCCTTGATTAGAAAGTGATTTAGAGGTTGGAGGCCATTTTTAGGGTTTCTAAGAGGTAAGTGGAGGCTAGAAAACTGAAATGGAATGAAACCCTAAATCATTTCAGCCTCCCCATAACCCTAATCCCGAAATGGGTTATGGGCCCATTCACTAATCACCCTATTTGGCCCGGTTAAGCAGTTTTTCACCTTCCAAACCTTATTTCAGCCATATCTCCCAAACAGTAAGTCCGTTTTCCACATGTGACCACTCTACGGAAAGGAAAACCATCATCCAGAGCCAATGGCAGTGGTTTCAGGTCAAAACTCATTTCCAATCAAAAGTTATGGCCAAAACAAGATCATCTAGGGGCAAAACGGTCATTTAAAAATCGGCAAAAATCATGAACATGGAAAATGACCTCAATGGCCGTTTCCCAAAGTTACATGACCATACGACTTCATATAAGGAAGAAATAAATATTCTACGATTCTTCGATGCGGGTTGTTACAGAAACAAAAACCAACTTCACTTCCCCATAAAAAATAATAAAAAATACTACTTAGTGCGTCCTTGTGTAACAATCGCACGGTTCACAATAGGAAAAGTCTTTATCTTTAGTTGGCATACAAGTGTAACCAATATTAACTGAGCAACCACACATCAGGTCAACGTTTATTTTGCTTATGGCCGAATGAAACTTTCAACAATCATTATGCCTTCCATTACACCTATTTTTTGTTTAATGCTCATTTAAATGTCCTTAATCCAGAGCAATTCAACCCCTCAATGGACCTCGGTAATGTTGTATATAACAGTGTTGTATACACAATTATATGATTTTTGTTTGATGATAACAACCAAATATATTTTATTATTGAATGTGTTTGTAACTGTACTGGTATACTACACAACAAACAGAATTATAATATTTTTATTTAAATAAAATATAACTGTACAGAAATTTAAACAATCACACAGTATTTTATTTAAATAAAAATATTTTATTTCAATATGAAAAGGTACATCTTTTATAACTCCACTATTTGACATACTACATTTCATTCATACAACTCTGTCACTCACTCTATACAACTACATTTACATTCACATATACAGATACTCTCATACATTGACACTGTTATTTTTTTCTGTCTGCTGTCTTCCATCTTCTGTCTTCACAGCCTTCAGTCAAGTCCTGTCTTCATACCTGTCACAAGAAGAACACACAGTAGACTACAACAAAAATAAATTCAAATACAACCAAATAAAAATTTAGTTTTAAATTTTATTTGCCTTAGAATTACGGTGTGTTTCTCATCACTTTTCTAGACTTAGTCTGATATGCAGGAACAGAAAAACTCGTCTGGATGGCTGCATATACACACGTGTATACACGTGTGCACTGCCACGCCAATCCAGTGTCGCGACTGAGGAGTAGCCACTTGGACCATCTCGACTCAGCGCAATATACTCATGAACATGAACAAAAGTCAAAAGCAAATGGCTGAGGACATAGTCAAAGTAAAATGGTCGACAAGTCAACACACAAGAGAGTCATAGGCAAGACAAAAGAAGTACATGCATAGGGGCCAAGCACAAAAAAAGTATGATCAACACAGTGTTTTAACAAGTTCAAGTGTTCATAGAAACATGTGATACATGAAAGCAAAAGTCCAGCATTACTAAGTTACAAATATTCAACAATGGAGCATGAGCACATTAAGGTACATGCAGGGGGTCAAGCAAGGAGCAATATGTACAAGTGAACAAGAGAACACAGGATGAAGCAGCATGTAAGTATGTACAAAAGGAACAAGGATAGAGTGCACAAGCAGTAGGTCAGCATTATTGGCACAACAAAATGGTTTAGTCTCAGCCTAGAAAAATGACAGCATTCCAATTTTTCAAACTAGTGGACATGGCAACAACTACAAGATGTAACTTGCCATCCAATAATTACAAGCAAAATATCTGTTTTTATCAGTTTTTAAGCAGTATTGAAGATGTCAAGTGTAGTGGTCTGTTCTCAAAATGCCAAGGATCTTAGAATTCAAAATGTTATGCTCAATATCAATTCTACAAGGTCAAGCAAACTATTCAAAGTGCAAAACAGTTTCATTTATGGCAATACTCAACTCACACTAGACAGGAAATGATCAGTCTATTTTAGCAACAGTCTAAGAGTCGAGCATAACACAGGCCACATAAGTAAGTATGGTCAAGGAGCAAGGTGAACAAGGCAGAACAACAACCAAGTCGAACAGCACAAATATTATGAACAAGGGATGATCATGTATACATCAGTTCAAGGTCGACATAAATCAAGTGTAATATCAGCTAAGACATGGTAATGCACAGATGTCCATACAAGTGCATGCAACATACAAGATCAATGTAGTATTTATTCTATTCAGTTCTAAGAATGATATATCAACAAAACAAACCAGCAGGCAGAGGAAGTTACAAGCACATTAAGAGTACAAAACAAATCAAGCACATGGCAAGTATATTGAAAATGAGCAAGAGCAGTACTCATGCAGAAGTGAAAGTGAGAGAGCATAACTTGATCAAGTTCAAGTTACAAACTGTTTTGACAATTTTTTTCCTAGAAATCGACAAAGGCAAGCATGCAAATTTCGGGCAAGAAATCATTTTTCATTTCAATGTTCACGACAGTTCTTAAATCAAGGCCAGTATCAAAGGCAAATCAAAGTGTAGTATAAATTCAAATCTATATAGCAACTATTCAAATTTTAAGGCAGCAGAATATTGAAACAAATATGAGGTTAAAATCAATTTGAAAATATCAGAGGGAAAGCAGATTCGAAGTTCCAGAAATCAAGGAGGCCATTTCAATGTCAATACTCTCATCTAGCAGTATATTCCAAAAATATTGGATGTTTCAAACTTAATAAATCAATTCAAATCTGATTTTCAAAGGCCCAAAATTCACGAAAATATCATGACTAAATCAGATCAAGTCATTCACGAAATCAGAGCACAAATATCGGATTTTACTCCTATATAACACCCAATCATCATCGGCTTTCTATCATCCAAGTTCGAACAAGCAAAAAAAAAAATCCGAATTAAATTCATACCAGTAAAAAGGAGACTACTTGGATCTAGTTCTACACTCATCAACGTCCGATCGAAGAAGAGGATACCCACTGAATAACTCGAAATCATCACACGAGAAAGTGGCGACCTCAAGTTGAATAGAATCGAAACCCTGGAACCGTCGAAGTCGAGTTTAACGAGAAGCACAAACCCTAGAAAAAGCGCCAGCCTCCAGAGATCGAAGCCAAACAGACTCGAGCATCATAGAATTAATCATACAATCGCGATTTAGGGATTTGAAGAAACCCTAGGAATTTCTCAAGAGCCGCCGCCATTTTTAAGGAAAGAAATCGAGCTAAAGAGAAGTGGTGGAGCAATTAAACAAGGGGCCGGCCAAGTTATACCAAAGGGCTAAGAGATTTCAAAAGAGGATAACCTATCTTTTTAAACTCCTAAAGGATTTTGGATTCTTTTTTCTTGTTTATTTTTCAATTTAAATTTGTAATCAAATCTGAAGTTTTCTAGTTTGTCTCTAAAACTAGGGAGACGAATTACAGGGTTTGTAATTCGGGGAAATCTGGTTTTGGGGATAAAAACCAGTGCAGGGTTTTGAGCGTAGGGTTAAGAACAGTTGGGAGCGAGTGTCACAAGTTTACAGGGGACTGTAAGCGTAGAGATTGTTTTAACTCCTAGTAGAAACCTTGGGGAATGCAGCAGTAGGCAGGGTTTTGCCGAAGCTGGGTATGTCTGTGTGTTATTTATTTTCCGCATTTATTCTGATTATTATCTGTGCTGTTTTTATTTAATTATTCTGCAAAAATCTGTGATAAACCCTATTCACCCCCCTCTAGGGTTAATTTAGATCCTACAAGTGGTATCAGAGCGGGTATTTTTAACTCTAGAGTCATGAATTTGTCAAACAACGCTTTTTCTGAGGGTCAGTCCATAGCTAGGCCACCAATGTTTAATGGAACCGATTATGCCTATTGGAAAGCTAGGATGAAAATTTACTTAAGTTCTGTCGATTATGATGTGTGGGATATTATTGAAACGGGTTATAGATCTCCCTCTGTTACTGTTAGTGGTGTTGAAATTCCTAAATCAAAAGATAGGTGGGATGCTAATGATAAAAAATTATTTTCAACCAATGCCAAAGCGATGAATGCTTTAATCTGTGCTCTTGATAAAACAGAATTTAATCGAATTTCTCATTGTGAAACTGCACAGGAAATATGGCATACGTTGGAGGTCACACACGAAGGTACATCTCAAGTAAAGGAATCTCGTCTCGCTCTACTCAGCAACGAATATGAAAATTTCTCTATGCAAAAAGACGAAGATATAAAAGAGATGTATGGACGCTTCTCATCACTGGTCTACAATGCAAAAGCTCTTGGCAAAACCTATACCGAAATGGAATTGATCAGAAAAATATTGAGAGTGCTACCGATGAATTTTGAAGCTAAGGTGACGGCGATACAAGAATCAAAAGATCTGAATAAAGTAAGCATGGAAGAGTTGATCGGAAATCTGATTACTTACGAGATGGAGTTAAAAGCAAGAGAAGAACGAAAGGATTCTGAATCAAAGAAAAAGACGATCGCTCTAAATAATTCTGTTTAAAGTAATGATGATGATCCCGCTGAAGAGCTAGCCATGGTTTTGAAAAAGTGGGCCAAAGGAAAATACAAACCACGAAAGAAGAATTCAAAAACCGACAAGTCCGAAAGTTCAGATAGTTCAGACGATGAAGTATTTTGCTACAATTGCAAGAAACCCGGTCATATCAAACCAAATTGCCCACAGCTTAAAAATGAAAAGAGGAAGAAGTTCAGAAGGAAGAAGAAGGCTTTTGCTGCTACATGGGATGACGAGGAAGGAGAAGATGTTTCTGAAAGTAATGAAGAAGAAGCTAATTTGTGTCTTATGGCTCAATCTGATTCAGAAGGTAGTGAAGAGGATTCTAGTGAGGTATCGAATTTTACTTATAAAGATTTAATTTTAATGTGTCACGATCTCATGAAAATTGTTGATTCTCTTGAACTAAAAGTTAAGAAATTAAAATCTGATAGGTCAAAACTAGTTCAAGAAAATAACAGGTTAGAAACAAAACTTGAAAAAGTTAAGAATTCACCGTTTTCAGAATGCGAAAAATGTCAATTTTTGAGTAACGATTTTTTGAAATTAAAAACTAATCTTGAGTTACTTAAAAGTGAAAACATGAACTTGAAAAATGAAAATCATGATTTTGAAAAGGTGATTGAAAAGTTTAGAGAATCTGAAAAACTTGATTTTGAAAAGCGAAAACAATTTGAAATTGAAATTTCCAAGTCCGATGCTAGAATCAAAGCACTTGAAAACAAAAATTTGATTTTAAAACAAACTGATGCTGAAAAAAGGAAAATTTCTATTAATCGTTGTTCAAATTTAATGAAAGAAAATAGCGATCTTAAATTTAAAATTCAACGACTTGAGTCAGCTTTGACTAAATTTTCTAAAGGAGAGAAATCGTTGAATATGTTGTTAAAAAATCAATTTTTTGTTCAAAATAAAAAGGGACTTGGATTTGAATCTGATCAAGTTAAAAAACCAAATTTTAATGATTTTTAAAATCCTTTAATTGGCTTTGAAAACAATCAAATTGAATTTTTGAAATTTAATAATTACAAAGGGTTTTTAAATCATAAACAAATTGATAACTCGTTTAAAAACAATTCATTTAAATCTGTTTGGATTCCAAAAATTAACAAAATAAATTTAAGCAAATCTAAACAAATTTGGGTTCCAAAAGGTACGCTAGTGAATAGTAATGGATTGTTATATAAACGGGTTTGGGTACCAAAACGTGTATACGAAGATAAGAGTGGTAAAACAACTTTTGTTAGACCACTCGATCATATAAACATTTAGGTATCGTAGGAGGCTAAGGAACAACTGTGCTTAAGTAAGATAAAATTCAAGTTGATTCATATATCGAATTATTTGAAGTTCCTTAGCCATAGATTCAGAATTGGAGATTCATTGCATCACGTTGATTATGGTAAGTCAGGTATGATCTCTAAACTCGTACTTTTATTCCTTTTAGTTTATTTTTTACTTGGCTGTTTTTTTTTTAAAAATCATTCGTTATGGATTGTTGAAATTCTTGGATTATAAAAAAAAATAAAAAATTTTAGGTGATTTTCAAATAATTATCTTCAGATTTGATTGTTGACTGTTTCTTGAGTTTGTCCAAAAATTCTCAGAGAATATCACTTGTGATTCTTGCTTTGAAAATGATCTTGTGCTGCTCTGATAAGGATATTGATTTGATTCATTTTAAGTGTGTTGGTGATTAAATGATAAGTTAGAAAATCAGTAACTGGATTTAGTTAAAATTCATAGACAATTTGAATTAAATATATAAGTTGTTTTCAAAATTGTCTAGGAACAATCAGCATTAGAAAAACTAGATAATTTCATATTCTACTGATTGATTTTTGAAACTGATTTTCAAACTTGCATTGATTTTTTCAAAAAACTCCTCTTGAAATTGATACTTTCAATTTTATAATTATTTTTGATTATTTGTTCAAAAATTAAAATTATTGATTAATTTGAACCTTTTTGGGACTCATCAAAATTATTGATAGATTTATGAAACTGTGATGAGCTGCGACTATGGTATAATTCATAACTAGAAGAGATATTATTTTAAATCTCATGATGATTAGACAGATTTTATAATATCTTTGAATTAGAGCTTATTTCACGACCATCTTCTATATCTACCATATTTCTGTCATTCATCATGGTTTTATTTAATTTGGGGAGTTCTAATTATTCTTGAAATTAAAAAAATATTAAATAAATAAATAAATAATTTATCCTTGGTATTCACTCCCATTTAAAAATCCTCACGGTTATGCGTGGGTGAATTACCTTAATTTCTATGTGCTTCCATTCTCACTTAAAAGACCTTCAGGCTGTGCATGGATGGAACTCATTAGAGAGGATAAAGTTAAGTTACTACTAACCCCATTTAAAAGACCTTTAGGCTATGCGTGGTTAGAAAGTGCTTAACATTTTTTAGCATATTTAAAATCTTTAAAATTCATAATTAAATATTCAATTTTTATTGAACTCTCCTCATTTGATAAAATCCATCGTAAATCCATTCATTCTGAAAGTGAAATTTGCTTCTAATTTAAAGATTATTATGATTTTTGTTTGATTAAATGGGTTTTACAATGTATATTCTCTCTCTTGATTTGAATTTATATTTATAGTTTATATTTATCACTGCTTCAATTTCTATTATCCTTTTAATGATAACAAAAGGGGGAGAATGGTCAAGATTTTGATTGTTGAGTATTAATTCAAAAATATTTTAAGATTGAAAGTTAAATATCTAGAGGGAGAATGGTCAATTGGATTTAATACATTCGATTTTTCCACATATATAGGGAGAGTTCAGTTGTAGGGGGAGCATACAAATAGGGGGAGTAATATGTTTCACGTTCAAACACATTCAAAATCTTTTATTTGTTTGTCATCATCAAAAGGGGGGAGATTGTTGTATATAACAGTGTTGTATACACAATTATATGATTTTTGTTTGATGATAACAACCAAATATATTTTATTATTGAATGTGTTTGTAACTGTACTGGTATACTACACAACAGACAGAATTATAATATTTTTATTTAAATAAAATATAAATGTACAGAAATTTAAATAATCACACAGTATTTTATTTAAATAAAAATATTTTATTTCAATATGAAAAGGTACATCTTTTATAACCCCACTATTTGACATATTACATTTCATTCATACAACTCTGTCACTCACTCTATACAACTACATTTACATTCACATATATAGATACTCTCATACATTGACACTGTTATTTTTTTCTGTCTGCTGTCTTCCATCTTCTGTCTTCACAGCCTTCAGTCAAGTCCTGTCTTCATACCTGTCACAAGAAGAACACACAGTATACTACAACAAAAATAAATTCAAATACAACCAAATAAAAATTTAGTTTTAAATTTTATTTGCCTCAGAATTACGGTGTGTTTCTCATCACTTTTCTAGACTTAGTCTGATATGCAGGAACAGAAAAACTCGTCTGGATGGCTGCATATACACACGTGTATACACGTGTGCACTGCCACGCCAATCCAGTGTTGCGACTGAGGAGTAGCCACTTGGACCATCTCGACTCAGCGCAATATACTCATGAACATGAACAAAAGTCAAAAGCAAATGGCCGAGGACATAGTCAAAGTAAATTGGTCGACAAGTCAACACACAAGAGAGTCATAGGCAAGACAAAAGAAGTACATGCATAGGGGCCGAGCACAAAAAAAGTATGATCAACACAGTGTTTTAACAAGTTCAAGTGTTCATAGAAACATGGGATACATGAAAGCAAAAGTCCAGCATTACTAAGTTACAAATATTCAACAATGGAGCATGAGCACATTAAGGTACATGCAGGGGGTCAAGCAAGGAGCAATATGTACAAGTGAACAAGAGAACACAGGATGAAGCAACATGTAAGTATGTACAAAAGGAACAAGGATAGAGTGCACAAGCAGTAGGTCAGCATTATTGGCACAACAAAATGGTTTAGTCTCAGCCTAGAAAAATGACAGCATTCCAAATTTTCAAACTAGTGGACATGGCAACAACTACAAGATGTAACTTTCCATCCAATAATTACAAGCAAAATATCTGTTTTTATCAGTTTTTAAGCAGTATTGAAGATGTCAAGTGTAGTGGTCTGTTCTCAAAATGCCAAGGATCTTAGAATTCAAAATGTTATGCTCAATATCAATTCTACAAGGTCAAGCAAACTATTCAAAGTGCAAAACAGTTTCATTTATGGCAATACTCAACTCACACTAGACAGGAAATGATCAGTCTATTTTAGCAACAGTCTAAGAGTCGAGCATAACACAGGCCACATAAGCAAGTATGGTCAAGGAGCAAGGTGAACAAGGCAGAACAACAACCAAGTCGAACAACACAAATATTATGAACAAGGGATGATCATGTATACATCAGTTCAAGGTCGACATAAATTAAGTGTAATATCAGCTAAGACATGGTAATGCACAGATGTCCATACAAGTGCATGCAGCATACAAGATCAATGTAGTATTTATTCTATTCAGTTCTAAGAATGATATATCAACAAAACAAACCAGCAGGCAGAGGAAGTTACAAGCACATGGCAAGTATATTGAAAATGAGCAAGAGCAGTACTCATGCAGAAGTGAAAGTGAGAGAGCATAACTTGATCAAGTTCAAGTTACAAACTGTTTTGACAATTTTTTTTCTAGAAATCGACAAAGGCAAGCATGCAAATTTCGGGCAAGAAATCATTTTTCATTTCAATGTTCACGACAGTTCTTAAATCAAGGCCAGTATCAAAGGCAAATCAAAGTGTAGTATAAATTCAAATCTATATAGCAACTATTCAAATTTTAAGGCAGCAGAATATTGAAACAAATATGAGGTTAAAATCAATTTGAAAATATCAGAGGGAAAGCAGATTCGAAGTTCCAGAAATCAAGGAGGCCATTTCAATGTCAATACTCTCATCTAGCAGTATATTCCAAAAATATTGGATGTTTCAAACTTAATAAATCAATTCAAATCTGATTTTCAAAGGCCCAAAATTCACGAAAATATCATGACTAAATCAGATCAAGTCACTCACGAAATCAGAGCACAAATATCGGATTTTACTCCTATATAACACCCAATCATCATCGGCTTTCTATCATCCAAGTTCGAACAAGCAAAAAAAAAAAAAAAATTCCGAATTAAATTCATACCAATAAAAAGGAGATTACTTGGATCCAGTTCTACACTCATCAACGTCCGATCGAAGAAGAGGATACCCATTGAATAACTCGAAATCATCACACGAGAAAGTGGCGACCTCAAGTTGAATAGAATCGAAACCCTAGAACCGTCGAAGTCGAGTTTAACGAGAAGCACAAACCCTAGAAAAAGCGCCAGCCTCCAGAGATCGAAGCCAAACAGACTCGAGCATCATAGAATTAATCATACAATCGCGATTTAGGGATTTGAAGAAACCCTAGGAATTTCTCAAGAGCCGCCGCCATTTTTAAGGAAAGAAATTGAGCTAAAGAGAAGTGGTGGAGCAATTAAACAAGGGGCCGGCCAAGTTATACCAAAGGGCTAAGAGATTTCAAAAGGGGATAACCTATCTTTTTAAACTTCTAAAGGATTTTGGATTCTTTTTTCTTGTTTATTTTTCAATTTAAATTTGTAATCAAATCTGAAGTTTTCTAGTTTGTCTCTAAAACTAGGGAGACGAATTACAGGGTTTGTAATTCGGGGAAATCTGGTTTTGGGGATAAAAACCAGTGCAGGGTTTTGAGCGTAGGGTTAAGAACAGTTGGGAGCGTGTGTCGCAAGTTTACAGGGGATTGTAAGCGTAGAGATTGTTTTAACTCCTAGTAGAAACCTTGGGGAATGCAGCAGTAGGCAGGGTTTTGCCGAAGCTGGGTATATCTGTGTGTTATTTATTTTCCGCATTTATTCTGATTATTATATGTGCTGTTTTTATTTAATTATTCTGCAAAAATCTGTGATAAACCCTATTCACCCCCCCTCTAGGGTTAATTTAGATCCTACAGGTAATGTGTATTTCAACATCAAGCTCCAAATCCGATTCAGTATTTTTAACAAACACTTCATCTGCATGTATGGCAAACCCTAAGTAACCAGCTACATCGTAAAAATATTTAGTTTCACTTCATTTGGCATATTTTTTTACCTGTACTGAACTATAAATAAGAGGACGATACAACATCAAAAAGAAAATTTGAAAATCAAACAAATAAAAACTAAGGAATGAAATTTTAGAGGAGAATCACTTATCCTTGGCATGGAGACCGAGTTGCCGTAAACAAAACTAGTTTTAGCATCACTTTTTTTTATGGTTGAAGCTGGGTTTGCTAAAACTTCTGTGCGATATTTTTGGTTGCTGAGAATGGTGCCCAGTTTGAGATTTGTGATCTGTAGAGTTCCGAGTTTGGGAGGGGTTGCGTGAGTCTGGGAGGAGGAAAAGGAAAAGCTGATGCCAGACATGAGTTTTGAGCATGGAATAATTTCCAGGCACGAGATGTAGATTTGCAGATTTTTGAGCGTGAGTTTGGAGACGATAATATTTGGCACATTCCGCCAAAAATTTCATTAGATGCCGCCATTATTTTGTTAGATGCTGCCATATCTTTGGTAACCAAATTATGTGTTCATCTGTTTTTTCAGAAAACGAATTAGAAATTGGAATTAAGAAGTGAAATTTTATATTAGTAATAATATGAATTTTTAAGATTTCTTAAAAAGCATCATATATTACATTTTAATTATTTTTTTGTTACTTTTTAACTATAATAGAATGCTAATTTTCGAAAGTTAATTATTATGTATATATTAGCAGTCATTAGATATCAAACATTTAATAGTTGTTACTTTTAATATTCAATACAAATTATCAAAAACTAATCACTATTTATTAATTATTGATTATTAAGTATTTATTATAAGTAATTGATAATTATTTATTTTTTAAATAGATATTGTTAATTATAATAATTAATTATTAAATATTTAATATTAAATTCTAAGTACTAAAAGTTAATTACTGATTACTTATAGACTGTAGTACTTCTGTTAATTTATTAACGAATATAAATTATAAATATGATTAATAGTTAAATATCAAATGCTACTTTTCTTAATACTTATTACATATCATTTTATTAATAATTATTATTAATTAAATATTTATATCATTAATATTTAGTTAATAAATATTATAATTAAAATTAGAATATATTTAATTGTACTTTATCTTAGTCAGAATTTAAAAAAAATTGAAATTTGAATATGAAGTATTATACAATTTAAATTAAACTATTAAATGAACCTTTTCAATATTTTAAAATTTGGAAATTTTGGTTATTTCGTGTCAAACAATAATTGATTTTATAAACTTTACGATTTATTTCAAATTTATTCAAGATGATTACAAATTTTTTAAATTTTTCGAAATATAAAATATAATCATCAACTATAATTATAAAATTTAAATATCAACTATAATTATTAAAGAAAATTATTTAAAATTAATTATTGAACACTAAATATAATTTCATAAGTATTAAATTTTAATATTAATTATTAAATAATTATTATAATAAATTGATATTTTCATCTCTTGCAAATCCGTTGGAATTCTGCTGCAAAATAGCTTCGATAAATATTCGTCGGTATTCTGCCTGAATTTGTGGCAGAAAATAGCGGCATAAATTTTCTGTTGGTAATTTGACGCAATTTGCAACGGATTAGTGAGGGATGACAAAAGACGATGGTAATAAATAAAAGGAAAAAAAGTTGAAAAAACAAAAAACTATCCCTTGCAGATCACACGGAAATTAGCGATGGAATTTTCCGCTTCTAAATATTTGACGCTAAGTCAGTGTTTTCTTGTAGTGCAGGGATTAATAGGTTGGAGGGATCCAACTGGATTCCTCACCAGTAGTCATATTATAATATATGTTAAAAATATGAATTTGTGATGCAGGGATTGACAGGTTGGAGGAATTAAACAAGATTCCTCATTGATATTGATAATGTTTATCAATATGATTTGTTGTGTTCATTTGGACATGAAATTAGTTAATTTTTCACGGTTTGATACTTTAGTAGATATTTACCTCTTTAGTACCAACGACAAAAGAAAAGATTTTGGAATCAATGTTAAATCAATTCCGGACGTTTTCAAAGTTATTTTTTATATAAGGATTTGAAATACGATGTTTATTTTAAAAATATTAACATCATAGTTTATTTACGTTTTTATAACTATTTAAATTACTTTAAATTAATGGAATTTCTAAGATATTAATAAATAAATGTTTAAGCGTATAAATTAAATGAGAATGTTAAAATTATTGCGAAGAAGGGATTAAGCGGCGTAAATGGAATCTTAAAAGATTATAAAATGTCGAAATGGACTAGTGGAATTGGAAGTGTAGGGGAATTAATTTAAAAGAATTGGAAAGTGAATTTTCATAACAAATGAACGTTTTTTTGTGCAAAAGTTGATTATAAATATATGAAATGTGATTAAATTGATTTTTCGTGAATGAGACTAGCGAATAAAGGGAATGGAAAATAGAATATGAACATTTGACGTATAATTGGAATTGAGACAAATAACTAATAAATGGGATTTTAAGGCAAGATTTGACGAAAGGGAGTTATAAATGGAAATACTAATAAACTGAGTTATATAAAGGAAGTTGTAAAAGGAATTTATATTTGCAAATAGAAAGGAATTTATAAATGAACGGTTAAGGAATTTATAAATGAAAGGAAGGAATTTTGTAAATGAAAAGTTAATGATTTTGTAAACGAAAGGTGGACGGTTTTTGAAATGGGATCCGTAACATTTATTTTGCAAACGTTAAACTATTTAGTTAATTTTATGAAATGGTATTTAAAATAGAATTGGAAATGATTTTTATGATTATAAAGGAATATAATCGTTTTGAAAATGGTAAAAAAGAAGATGCTGTGTTATTTTAAGAAATTGGAACTTGTTGTGCGTTGGTTGAGTTGAAATAACTTTCGAGGTGTCAATCAGATGTTAGTTTCAGCCTTCGGGGTTGATAATGAGAGATTTATTAATTTACCAGTTTACAATGATGAGTCAATGAGTAAAAGTGGAATGATAGTTGAATATTCTTATATTAAATAAGAAAGGGAAATGTTTTCCAAATTAGAAGTTTAAATAATTAATTAACGGTTAGTTATATAAAGAGGCTAAATGATGCTGGGTACCGAATCAAAAAAATTATTTTATTTTTATGGATGAATGGTTGTTTATTTGATAGTTAAATAACTGACTATCAAATCTAGCCTATACGATTGTTGGTACGGAAATAGTGGGATCAAATTTATATTCGAAAACCATTCCGAATCAGCAAATATGTGGAATATGCTGAGTGAAGATGGAGCAGTTGAAGACCGTTGATCTTCATGAGCGGAAAAACTACTTGTTGAATTTCTTTGGTTAGCTCCTAGAGATATTCCGGGAGTGATCCAGTCATGATTGGAATCTACGGATTGCAAGGACTACTTGCTACTAATCCATAGGGTGATATCTAGGATGTGGCATTAGGGTGCCTTCGGTTTGTCCAGTCCCAGGACAACTTGTATGGACGGATGTTTGACAATGTATTTCCAAAAGGATCACGTACGTTGATTTCTTCAAACATACCATAGTTGGTGGCGGAGAAGGGCACTTCTCTTAGCTTAACAACTAGAGTATTTTTGTGGAAGTCAATTAGTGATTTTCTGGCAGATCTGACGATGTGATATTCAAAGTGAATAGTGGCTAGATATTCTGAAAATATAATTATAACCTCAAGCCTCATCAACCGGGAAATGTTATAAAATCGGGTAGGTCGCATGGCTAAGTGGGTCGCTCCCAATTAAGGTATATTGTCACCATCTATAGAAATTTCTATTTGTTCTTCTTTCGCTTCTGTATCTTCCGGGAATGGTTATGTTGGATCCAACCGTAGGTGACAATATATTCAGAACATTCAAGCGAAGTGAATGGATGGTCATGTTTGGCCAAGGTTGCAAGATGTTCTTGTTGAATCCTAGTGTATTTTCTTTAAAGGTACACTGTCGGAAGGTGGTCCCATACCTTGCCATAGTTGGAAATCCATTCTCCAATAAGTGCCCGCGGTTTTGATTGTATACTATGTATGTGGAGCGTGAGATGCAAGCGTTCTACTAGATTGTTATTTACTTGATTTAGACACTATTATAATATAAAAAAAATATTGATTTTAAAATTGTTTTGGGTTATCGTAAGGTAAAAACCATCCGTATTTATGTGTGGATCGGTCTTACGATTATCCTTTTCTTTCGGAAAGTTTTTGACTTTAAAATCAAGTTGGATGATGCCTAAAACTTAGTAAGTTTTCTCATGCTGGTTCACCGTACTAATCCTGGCGTTTGTAATGCTCGGATCTGGCCAAGTTTTATAGGTTCAGGTTATCGGATACTATGAAGAGACGCGGTGGAAGAGTTCAGACGTATGATATTATATAGTTATTATTCCGCTATGTGATTGTATATATGGACGGGTTGTTATAACTTTCCAAATTAACTGATGTACTCTGATGATTATAATTATTTTCAGGCTCCTGATAGAGATTTAATTCTATATTATATTTTGTTTCGCTGCTTTGTGAGACTCTGTGTTGTGTTAGTTCTTTTTATTCTATTCTAAACTTTCTTTCTCTCTTAACTCACCTTCCAATTTCTTTCTATTAACTATCTGGTGTTTTCGATACTTGAGTTTTGGCAAGTAAAACAGGTTTATGTATTATTGTCGAAATTCGAGTATCGAAATGCTATCGGGTCGTTACAGTGGTACCAAAGCATACAGTTAGTAATAATCTTGGCTCTATGGCATAACTCGATAGAGATTGGGTAAGTAACACCCTAGATTGAGTTTGAGTGTATATATATGAGAGCGTGTATTTGTAGATTCTAAATACAAATGTTTTGTATTATTTTATTTGATCGGTTCAAATTTGTACTAGCAATGTACACAATATTGTTTTGTAAAGAGGGTGAATGAAATAATTTTACCCAAATTATATTTTTGTATAGAAAGGAAATAAATTTATCAAATTATTGAGATATTGGTGTGTTTGATGTGTTTGATTATTTTGGATAAAATTCAAATTGGATTATGAACTGGAATGGTTTAATATAACCAGAAGAAATTTCATATTTAGAATTTATGAATTAGAATTTTAATATGTGACTGAATGAATCAGAATTTGGTTATAAAATCAATTTAGTAATTGGATTTGGAATTAACTTAGTTAAGTGGAGTTAAGAATGATATTGAAATAAAATAAAACAGAATTAGGATTTGGAAATTAAATGGACAATAATTAAATAGAAATCAATCGGATATTAACTGACAGTGGTTCAAATATGTTAAACCAACATAAATATTAATATTAAATGTAAATTCAATTGATTTGGTTGTGTTGATTGTGAATTGTTTATTATTGGGTGATAGATTGTTTGAATAGAAAAAATCAACAATTTAATGGAGATGAATGAATTATAAACTAAAGAAAATAAATTAAAGTATAATAAATTGGAATGGAATCGCATATGAATTGAAATTAATGGTTTAACCCTGTAATTGCAAAAGAATAATACTACCAATTTTATTTTGGAAATTTGTGTAGTTATAGTTGTTAATCAATGAAGTATTATTTAAAATTTCATGTAATTGTTACTTACATGATAATTTGAGTTAAGTACAGGTGCTAAAAGGCTATGAGGATTGATTTTGGTTGCGTATACTACACGTAAGTTGAGAAATAGCGCTCGTAAAATATACGCTTACGCGAAAATATAAATTTTGGTTTTTAGTTTTTGTATTCCGACCGTGTGGGTCAATATATATAATATTTATTCCTGCGATATCGTAGAAGTCCCTCCGTCAGGGGAGACTCTGCCGATTTTTTTTGGGAATTTAAGGAAAATTTTCGATATTTTTGGAAAACTTTATTAACAATAATGAATTGGTTTTCAATTTAAATTAAATTGAATTTTTTGAAAGTAAATGGTTTTGTAGCAATTTTTCTCTTTAGTAATTTCAGGGATGAAATTCTTTTAAGGGGGAAAGAATGTAATGACCCAGATTTTTCGGACATTTGAATTTGAATATTTAAATCTATTTTAAATATTATATTTGGAATATTAATGGATTTTAATATTGAATTCGTATATAAAATGAAGTTTAAACGTTAAATTTATATTTAACTTAAAACGAGCTCGTAACGTCGCGATAGTTCGTAATATTGAGTTTTGGACTTCAATTAAATATACAGGATCTGATATAAGTTGAAATTCTGTGAAACAAGAAACATTTGAATCTAGTTGATTATAATTTTCTAATGAAAGAGAAAATTCGAGATTTCATGTTATAGATTGTTAGTTATGTCCAATTCAAATTTTTGAGTAGTGGCTATGGAAATCGTTTATAAATGATAAGGTTTATTTAGTAAATATAAAAAGGATTTTTTATATAATTTGGATATCGTTTAACTCGGAATGTTGATATTGAGTTGTACAATCCATATTTGTTTATATTTGAAGCTATATATATATATATTCTATTTGCATATTTACAATAACAATAATTTATTATTATTTAGTTGAATTAATTTTGAATTTAATAATATTTTATTGATATTAATATAAGCCATAAAATGGCCATTTTGCAAGCAGGCTCGGTTTTCAATGAAATTAGTTTCATTGGAATCGTAACGTTAAACTATTATACAAAACCAAATTTCTTGGCAAACGGATGTCATATGTGACAACGGTAGCCTTAAATGCTCAGTTGTTTTCTATTGCGCATAATTAATTCAAATAGATGATTATTTGGGTATAACTTGAGCCAACGATCGAATTAAACCGCGAAACCAATTCTGTTGGATTCATATCGACGTTTAGAGTAAGGATACGTAGGTAGTTTGTTATTTTTTAACATCAGTATTTCGGTGTCCAAAATAACATCGTTTTGTGTATAAAATAGCGGTATAGGAAACAGTTTTGGAATGCGCCGAAACTTATGCCGTTGGATTCATATTAGATAGTTATTGTAGGATTTCAATTTTCATATCAATCGTATTTACCATTTGATCATGAGAGTGGGAAACACCTCAATTTTTATTTAGTCATTTTATCGATTTAAATTGGAAATTAAGAATAACTGGTATTCTAACGAACTCCGTTTTCAATGAAACTAATTTTATTAAATCCATAATGATTTATTTTTGTAGTATTTCAATTTTCAAGTTAATTGGATTTTATTTGTGATCGTACGCAATTTAAATGCATGTCGACTCACGTTGTGAAGTTATAAAGGAATTTTTGCAAACGATCTGGGAATTCGACGAAACCTATTTCATTATGTCTGGAATAATGATTTATGCTAGGATTTCAGTTTTCATTCCAATTGATGGTTGTACGTGGCGGTTTTAACGCAATATTTCGTGGTTGAGTTTAATATAATAATATTTTATTTATTTGCGCCCCTATATAAATAGCCCTATTGGTCATAACCCTAATTCCCTTTTCACCGTGGTCAACGTATATCTGCAGCCGCCCTTTAAACTTCTAATGGCTGAACCATTTCGATGTCTTCCAAAAATTGAACAATTCATCCATCAATTCGAAAAAATACCAAAAGCAAAAATGTTAAGCTCAGTGAGCTCGACGTCTTCAACGGTGATGATCGGAAATGAAGGCTTCTCGTGGATGGATTTTTTTCTCGAACCAACGGACATTAAAAGTGAGGTTGGCGATGCACGACAACATCGAGCTGCACTGAGTTTCGGGCGACAGTCGAGTGGGTGACGGCGCTTCTCTGCGAAGTTTCAGATCTGGGTTAGATGGCCTGAGACGAGGTGCAACAATGGTGAATTGCGGTTAAGCATGGTAGCAGGTTTTGGAATAGAAGAATATAGAGAAAGGGAAAAAAAGAATTTAAGCACCCGTATATTTTTAATTAACGTAATTAACTTAGGTTTGTGAATAATTAAGGGAATAATTAACTTAATTAAAATCTTATAACTCTAAATATTTATAACTTGTTATTGCATTATTAGAATGGAACCAAACAAGTTACATTGCAATCGTGGCGTTGAGCTCAACATCATGGAACGGTTTTGAACAGAAATAGAGACAACAAGAATTTACAGTTAAATTAAACGACTTTTAATTTAACTATAATCAAACCGTTTCAACGATAAATCAAATCAAGGTGGGTAAAACTCACTCAGTTCATCCCACTTATATTTTATTTGTATGCTTTGGTGGGTGATTGTTGTATGTGTGTATTAATTATATATTCATATATTGATTGAACCGATGATTTGTTGTGTTCATTTCGACGTGAAATTAGTTAATTTTTCACAGTTTAGTACTATAGTAGATGTTTTAAATAGATTCCGGACGTTTTCAAAGTTATTTTTTTATATAAGGATTTAAAATACATTGTTTATTTTAAAAATAATAATGTCGTAGTTTATTTACATTTTTATAACTACTTAAATTATTTTAAACTAATGGAATTTCCAAGATATTAATAAATAAATGTTTAAGCGATATAAATTAAATGGGAATGTTAAAATGATTGCGAAGAAGGGATTAAGCGACGTAAATGGAATCTTAAAATATTTTAAAATATTGTAATGGACTAATGGAATTGGAAGTGTAGTGGAATTAATTTAAAAGAATTGAAAAGTGAATTTTCATAACAAATGAACGTTTTTTACATACATTGATTATAAATATATGAAATGTGACAAAATGGATTTTTCGTGAATGAGATTAGCGAATAAAAGGAATGGAAAATAGAATATGAACATTTGGTGTATAATTGGAATTGAGACAAATATCTAATAAATGGGATTTTAAGGCAAGATTTGACGAAAGGGAGTTATAAATGGAAATACTTATAAACTGAGTTATATGAAGGAAGTTGTAAGAGGAATTTATATTTGCAAATAGAAAGGAATTTATAAATGAATGGTTCATGAATTTATAAATGAAAGGAAGGAATATTATAAATGAAAATTTAACGATTTTGTAAATGACAGGTGAACGGTTTTTGAATTAGATCTGTAACATTTATTTTACAGAGGTTAAGTTAAACTATTTAGTTAATTTTATGAAATGGTATTTAAAATAGAATTGGAAATGATTTGTGAGATTATAAAGGAATATAATCGTTTTTAAAATGGTAAAAAAGAAGGTGATGTGTTTTTCTAAGAAACTGGAACTTATTGTACGTTGGTTGAGTTGAGTAACTTTCAAGGTGTCAATCCGATGTTGGTTTCGGCATTTGGGGTTGATACTGAGAGATTTAATCACTTGCCAATTTACAATGAGGAGCCAATGAATAGAAGTGGAGTGATAGTTGAATATTCCTATATTAAATAAGAAAGGGAAATGTTTTCCAAATTAGATGTTTTAATAATTAATTAACGGCTAATTATTTAAAGAGGCTAAATGATGTTGGGTACCGAATACATAAATTTATTTTATTTTTATTGATGAATGGTTGTTTATTTGGTACGGAAAGACCGGGATCAAATTTATATTCAAAAACCATTCTAAATTAGTAAATACATGAAAGATGCTGAGTGAAGATGGAGCAGTTGAAGACCATTGATCTTCATGAGCGGAAGAACTACTTGTTGAATTTCTCTGGTTAGCTCCTAGAGATATTTCAGTAGTGATCCAGTCATGATTGGAATCTACGGATTGCAAGGACTACTTGCCATAATCCATAGGGTGATATTTAGGATGTAGCATTAGGGTGCCTTTGGTTTGTCTAGTCCCAGGACAACTTGTATGGACGGATGATTGACAGTTTATTTCCATAAGGATCACCTACGTTGATTTCTTCAAACGTACCATAGTCGGTGGCGGAGAAGGGAACTTCTCTTAGCTTAACAACTAGAGTATTTTTGTGGAAGTCAATTAGTGATTTTCTGGCAGATCTGACGATGTGACATTCAAAGTGAATGGTGGCCAGATATTCTGAAAAGATAATTATAACCTCAAGCCTCATCAACCGGGAAATGGTATAAAATAGGGTAGGTCGCATGGCTAAGTGGGTCGCTCCCAACTAAGGTATATTGTCACCATCTAGCGAAATTTCTATTTGTTCTTCTTCCGCTTCTGTATCTCCCGGGAACGGTTATATTGGATTCAACCGTAGGTGACAATATGTTCATAACATTCAAGCGAAGTGAATGGACGGTCATGTTTAGCCAGGGTTGCAAGATGTTATTGTTGAATACTAATGTATTTTCTTTAGAGGTACACTTTCGGATTGTGGTCCCATACTTTGCCATAGTTGGAAATCCATTCTCCAATAAATACCGTGCCATAGTTTTGTTATTTAGAGCGTGAGATGCAAGCGTTCTGCTAGATAGCTATTTACTTGATTTAGGCACTATTATAATATCAGAAAAGTATTGATTTTAAAAATGTTTTGGGTTATCGTAAGGTAAAAACCGTCAGTATTTTTGTGTGGATCGGTCTTATGATTATTCTTTTCTTTCAAAAAGATTTTGGCTTTAAAATCAAGTTGGATGATACCTATAAACTTAGCGAGTTTTCTCACGCTGGTTCACTAGTATTTTCAAGCTCTCAATAAAGATTTAATTCTATATTATATTTTGTTTCGCTGCAATGTGAGACTCTGTGTTGTGTTAGTTCTTCTTATTCATCTATTCTAAAATTTCTTTCTCTCTTGACTCACCTTCTAATTTTTTTCTATTAACTATCTGGTGTTTGCGATACTTGAGTTTTACCAAGTAATACGGCTTTATGTATTATTGTCGAAATTCAGGAGTCAAATTCCTACCGGGTCGTTACAAGTTACATATGGGTAATGATGAAGTCGTAAGTATTTCACATGTTGGTAGTGGTTGTATAAAAGGTAAAAGGCAACTATACTTAAATAATTTTCTAAGAATACCTAACATAAAAAAGAATTTAATAAGTGTATCTCAATTCTCCAACGATAACATTGTGTACTTTGAGTTTCACCCAAAGTTTTGTCTTTTAAAAGACTTATCAATAAAACCACATTGTTATAAGGTAATTTGCACGATGGATTATACAAGTTCAGAAATATCAAGTCCAAGAATTTTGTTAATTAAGCAATCTGGTGTAGTAATGCATGTAGTGACAGTGTTAACACTGATAGAAGTCATCATGTTGACAGTAAGACTTGTGTAAACATATGTAATGAATGCACTAATAGTGGAAATGCTGTCAATAAAATATGTAGTACTATTAATTTAGTCAATATTAGAAATGATCATGGCAGTAATATCGGTGTCAATGATGATTATGATAAGGACACTTTTGAATTTTGGCACTGCAGATTGGAACACCACAGTATCAAAATTGTGAAATTTTTTTTGCAGGATAACAATATTAATTGTAAAAATTTGCTTGCATCACACACACTGCCAGCTTGGAAAAAGCCACAAAATGCCTTTGGGCAATTGTGAAACTATATATAGCAAGCGTTTTGAACTTGTTGCCGCGGATTTATAGGTCTAACACCATTGAACTCCACTCAAAATCACAAGTACTTCCTTTGTTGATGTTCATACTAGATATACTTGGATTTACTTTCTCAAAGCCAAATCAGATGCCTATTATACTGTAATACATTTCATCACTTTTATTGAGAAGCAAACGAACTGTAATATTGAAAAAAAATCAAAATAACAGAGGGGGTAAATTCAGATCTCTTAAGAAATATTTTCATGAAGGCATTTTACATCGAACAACATGAGTACGTACCTCTGAGCAAAACGGTCTCGTGGAGAGAAAACATAGATACATTGTAGATACTGGTCTTACCCTTCTTTTACAATCATATTTACCAATGAAATATTGGTATGAAGTTTTTAGTACTTTTTTCTGATAATAAGCTTCCTACCAAAATTTTGAATTACAATAGTCCTCATGAAATGTTATACAATATCAAACCTGATTATGGAAGTTTGAAAAGTTTTGGATGTCTATATTTCACCTACCACAGGCCATATAACAAGCATACGCTTAGCCTAAGATCTATCCTTTGCACCTTTTTGGGATATGCAAACAACTAAAAAGGGTACAAGTGCTTAGATAAGAAAAGCAAAATGTTTGCATCTTTCGTTTTGTAGAAAAGGACAACAATGGAAAAGAAAAAATGAAAACTACAGTATTGAAACACCCATCATACCTATTCTGATTGAGTGGGTTAATAAAATTGGACTGAAGGCATGTCAAAGTCAGTCTGATAATAAACATCCAACCATCTCTACAAATAAATCAGAGTACAGTTCAAGAAACTATAATACTCATATGCCATTGCATCATGTGATGCTAACAAAGGTCTTGAAAATAATGAAAAAATAGTGAGGGTGAATCCACCAATAATTTACACTTGAATGATCATGGAGAGGATCAACACCAGAATAAAACTAATGCTAATCATCACATGATCACAAGAGGAAAAAGTGGAATATTTAACCCAAGTTATACACTGTATCAGTCAACAAAAGAGAGCCTAATTCATATGAAGATGAAGATGCAATTAAAGACAGCAAATGGAAAGAGGCTATGGACATAGAAATGAATACACTAACAAAAATAAGACCTGGACCATTGTAAAAGCTCCAAAGCACAAGAACATTGTTGAAAGCAAATGGGCATACAAGATTAAGAGAAAAGAAGATCGTAGTACTGGAAAATATAAAGTGAGACTCGTAGCAAAAGGATACTCCTAGTGGTTTTGTTTTGATTTTAAAACATTCTCACAAGTGGTTAAATCCACGACCATTCGAAATTATACTGGCCATAGCTATGTACAAAAAATGGAGAATAAGGAAACTTGATGTTAACAATGCTTTTCTTAATGGTGAGCTAAAAGAAGAGGTTTATATGCAACAACCAAAAGGGTATAGTACTGATGATGCATATGATGTATGTAGACTACACAAGGCAATTTATGGATTAAAGCAGGCATCTAGAGCCTGGTATGAAAAACTCAAGTATACTCTAATTAAATTAAATTCGATGTCACTAAGTCAGATACTTGTCTATGTATCAGAAGTAATGAGCATGCTACAATCTACATTTTGGTGTGCGTTGATGACATATTAATCACTGGTGCAACAATGAAGAAATAAACAAAGTGGTAAACTATCTAGATCAAGCATTTGCCATTAAAGATCTTGGTACGTTAGATTTTTTTTTTGGGAATTAACATAAAAAGAAAAATATCCTAAGGACAAATATTTTTATCCCAGAGATATTTCATTGTAGAAATACAGGCAAGACCAAAAATGGAAGAAGCTAAGGCCTTACCTACTCCAACACAAGTGATCTTAGATTGTCGAGGCACAAAAGGGAACCTATTGAAAATGTCAACCAGTATAGGAGTATAGCAGGTGCTCTATAGTATGTCATAGCCACTTGACCAGACATATGTTTTAGTATTAATATATATGCCAATTTATGCAAAGCCCACTTACTGATCATTTGAAAGCCGTGAAACGTATATTACGATACTTAAAGGGTATCATTAGTCGATGCTTAACTATAAGATCTAGCAGTAACTAAAATTTAAATGCTTACAGTGATGTTGACTGTGCTAATACAACAAACCGAATTTTTGGTAATGAATATTTAATTAATTTAAATATTTAAAACGATTAATTTTAAGAATTAATTGCTTGAATTAATTTAAAATGGGAATATGGTTATAAAATTGACTTGAAATTTAAGAAATTATTGTCGATGAATGTAACACCCCGAATTTTCTGTTAACTGTAAATTAACAAATTAAAGTATAATTAATTCTAAATGATGGAATTAAGGGAAATGGGTTACGCCATTGCGTTCGTCTCGGAATTCTGCTTGAGATAGAGTCCGAGTTTGCATAAAACGGATACTGTATGAAGAAGATATGGACGAACGAAGTTAGGCAGAAAAACCAGAAACGGGCCAGAGTGCACTGGCGCACTTGGGAAGTGCGCCAGAACAAATTTGCACTGGCGCACTTGGGATGTGCGCCAGTACAAATTTGCACTGGCGCACTTGCCAAGTGCGCCCAGGTCGAGCAGAAACCTGCTTGGTCAGGCCCTGGCTGGCCTGGTCGGGTTCTGGTCGATTTCTGGGGCTTGGCTGTGTCACTGGGGCTTACATGTCGCTTTCTGATTGGCTTCTCTTGAGATGGATGGTCTGGATTCACTCTAGCTTCATTGACGGCTCTAATCAGTTTAAAATTCTATAAATACATCTCAAGTCTAAACCTAAATTCACACAAATAATATAGTACTAGAGCTGTCATGCTGCTGGGAAGAAACTAGGAGTGGCCGTCAGTTAGAAAGCTTAGAGACAAGCCAATACTAAAGTAAAACACGAATCAAAACAACGTTAGTCTACCCAAAGGAAAGTATTTCAAATTCAGAACTCAGAACCAGAATTCAAGTTCATCGTTTGTTGTAAGTATAGTGATTTTTCCAATGAGAATAAAACTAAGACTTGATTCGATGTAAATTGGAAGTGGAATTGTGCTATTATGTAACGACGATGTTAATTCATATCTATGTATTGAAACGATTGTGTTGTGAATGGAATTGGGATGTTTGTGGTATAATTGGGTTGATGTTGATCCTATTGTACTTTTAAAATGAAAACAACATCACATGCAAGTTGTGTAGTTCATGTTTATGTGATTATATAGGTTGTTTGTGATTAGAACCTCATGTATATACTTTATGCTAGAACCATTATGCCTAAATGGTTATGTTCATATACATGCTCCTATGTTTATACAAAAGTTGCAAGTTCCTAATTGGATCCATGTCAAGATCCACTTTAGTACATGTTTCATGTTGTAATTAGATATATGATTGGATCTAGTTCACACCCATGTCATAAAATTATACATACTTATGAAAATGTCATATTCTTGTCATATGCTAGTGATGTTCGATGTTATGCCTATATCCAAAACATGTTTAGGCTTATGTTGTCTAAATCATATGCTAATTTATGTGACACCTATTTGGATAGATCCCTATTTCAATGCAAGTTCACACATATGTAAGTTGAATTAGGCTATGTCGCAAATTCACATGTATATTGATTTAGTCTACGTTGCAAGTTCACACCTATGACATTCATGTTGACTATTTGGCAAGTTCACACCTATGATATTCATATTGACTATGCTAAAAATGCCAAGTTTACACCTACGTCATGTTTATGTTAGTGAACTGCTTTATGCCAATTTTGTGTACGCTAAATCAGGGTAAGTTTTTAGCCTAATATTATATGTTAAAAATCACACGAACGAAAATTAGGCTAAGATTGTTAGCCTAATACTTAGACAGGGTAACGTTGGGATAAATTGCTAATTATAGGAAAACTTGACATAAAAATATATGAAATTGGCATGTTTGTCACATGCCAAAATTGGTGGCATTTAAATGGTATAAATTCTTATACCAAAAATGTTAAACTTGGAAAGTGGGCCATAACATTTAATTGTTGTCAAATTTACATATAACAAGTAATAAAGACAAATATGTAAATTTAGAAAATACGAGTATGCTTAACACGAGGTTGGATTGAGTTGTGATGTAAAACTTCCCGGACCCGCCCGGCTGTCCAGTGGTCACAACAATACCTATCCAAAATGGGTAGTTAAGCATGGAGCCCAATAAGGACTTGAGGTTAGACTGAGTTACGGTGTAAATCTGCCCGGAACCGACCGGCACATCCAGTAACCGTAACAATACATGTCTAATGTGAGTGGTCGGTGCTTTAAAAAGCTAAGGACAGACAAGTCAGGATGGTAGGGTTAAGTTAACTAAAACACTTAGCCAATTCAACATGTTAATTAAACTGATGGGTGGGGTTAGGTAAATACAGACACTTAACCACTTAACATGTTTGACTAGAAAACCCTAGTAACGGGGACCCATTTCAGCAGTAACCCAATTAGGTATCATGGTACCCTGAAACTAGGCAGGGTGGGGCACGATTACTGGGCTAATTCTAAGCGGTCAAAGCGACGGCGGTGGGTGCAACAGTGTGGGTTCTAACCTAGTGCGGGCGTGCACACACTTCGGAGCAGCCAAACAGGGCACTGAGGGCACCAGTAGTATAACCTATGCATTCTAGTATTGTGTCGGGCCGCTACCATGGGACTTGATACACCCCATGGGTGGACCAGCATAGGTATCTACAATCTTTGGGGGCCGTAAGACACAGGTGATTATGCGAGTAGGAGCCGATTTTAGAAAAAGGGGATCACTTCACCTCCTGCATGGGGTGCCAGTTAAGACAGTACAAATAGGTGTAGAGTTATAGTGTGGGGTGCGATAGTATATTCGTTTCAAAACTACTTCATCTTAGTTTATGATACTTTCCTGTTTCCAGTTTATACCTATCATGCCCTTATTCTTATTCTCATACTGAAGAGTCACTAGACTTACCATGCTTTATTTCTGACCCTATTTTCTTTCGTCTTCTTTTCTTCCGTCCCCCCCCCCCCCAAAGTCCACAGGGAGGAAACAAACCAGCTTAGTCAGACTCTTTGCAAGCTTCAAGATAGTAGATGTACGGTTTGGACTCTCTTGCTTTGGCTGTTGGACACAATCATGGGGATTTATGCAGTTTTAATTATGTTTTATGCTTCTTTATTTAATAACCAAGACAGAAATGATGATGTAATGTTTTGGAAGTTATTATGTGACAGTTATGGAAATGTTTTGTATGAACACGTATTTATGAAATAAAAAGTCTGTTGTTTTCCGTTGCTTATATATATGTGTTTATATCTGTCTTGTGTTTATCTGTGACTTTTACTTACAAACCTCCAACAAAGTTAAGGCATTCCCTTTGTGAGTGACCTTAATGGAGGGTGGGGTGTTTCACTTGGTATCAGAGCATAGATTTACCAGACTAGATAAAAGTTTTTGAAAATATTTTCAAAAAGAAGTTTAAAGAAGCATTCTTTTTCAAGAAAAAGTGTTGTTTTTAAAAGGCATAATTCCCCAGAGCCATATGCACTATCCCTCTATCCCTTTATCTTGAATACTTTCCTTTTTGTTCCAGCATGTCTGGAGATCTTAACCTTCCAGAAGGAGTACCGATCCCTGGCTGGTTCCGAAGGTACCTAGAGGCTAGGGCCTATGGTGCGGGCCCAGCAAACATTCCTCCTCCAACAGTGGCAGCGGTTCCTCCTCCTCCTCCTCGTGGAAATAATTTCACTTAGACGTGTAGAGACTTCAAGGCTATGGGTGGAAAGGACTTTTATGGGGCTGAATCATTTGTGGCAGCAAGGAACTGGCTGAAGGAGACCGAGGACTTGTTCATCATCTTCGAAGTTGACGACAGGCAAAAGATACAGCTAGCAGTGTGGTTGCTTAAAGATGAAGCTTCCTATTGGTGGGAAGTTACCCATGCTGAGAGGCCAGTGGAGACTTGGGAAGATTTCAGGATGAGGTTTGAGATGAAATTCCTCTCCCAAGCTGAAAGAAGCCTGCAAATGGAGAAGTTCCTAACTCTTAAGCAAGGAAGTATAACGATCAAGGAGTATGTCAATCAGTTTAATTAGCTGGCCAGATTTGGGTTGCATTTGGTAAACACCCAACACAAGAAGGCCCTTCGCTTCATCAAAGGTCTGAATGAGCCTCTACACAGCCTTGCTATGACCCATATACCCATGGGAGCGACCTATGAAAGTTTGGTGGACATGGTGCTGCTACACGGGGAAGATAAAGGAAAGAAAGAGGCAAAGGTGGAAGTGCCTCAAGAGAAGAAAGAGGGTTTATAAGCTAAGAAGACAGACTTCAAGAAAGGCGGGAAGAACAACAAAACCCATGAAAAGAGAAGGTGCAATTTCTGTGGAATTGTGGGACATATAGCAAAAGACTGCAGGAAGAAGAAGGCAAAGATGAATGGTGGTTGTTTCCATTGTGGAGAGACTGGACACTTGGCTAAGGGCTGCCCAAAGAAGCAGGGGCAGGGACAGAGGAATGGATCCACCTCAGGGGGACAGGTTCACGCGCTGGTGGCACCTCCACAGGAACGAGGTAGAAATGTTTCTGTAGAAAGCTTAGTTTATCTCTATGATCACCCAGTTCACACTCTCTTTGATTCGGGTGCATCACACTCCTTTATTTCATCTGCTTTAGTAGAATCTCTGCACCTAGACACTAGGATGGTAGAAGAACCCTTGGTTGTTTCAAATCCAATTGGGGGCCCGGCTTATTTGTCGATGGTTTGCTTGGATTTGAAAATCTCTATTCTAAGTGTGGAATTTAGATGTAGTGCCTTTGTTTTGGGCTTCTCAGGATATGGACTGATCTTAGGCATGGATTTGTTATCCAGTAATGGTGCCATTCTTGATTGTGAGAAAAGAGTGGTTAGACTCTTGACTCGGCTCGGTAACACTCTAAAAATTTCTTGTAATCCCTTGAATGCTGTTGTGCTTAGTTATCTAGAGTCGCTTGACGCTTCTGTTGAGAATATGCAGTCGGTTAGAGTGGTCCGGGAATATCCGGATGTCTTTGAATAGGTGAAAGGCTTACCTCCGAAGCGGGAAATAGACCTCCGCATATATCTTGTTGGTAATGCAAAGCCCGTAGCTCTGCCTGTTAGACACATGGCTCCAAAGGAGAGAAAGGAGCTCAGTAAGCAAGTTAAGGAGCTTCTCGAGAAGGGGTTTATAAGGAGGAGTATCTCGGAACGGGGTGCTCCAGTGGTGTTCGCCACCAAAGCAGATGGTTTATTACGTCTTTGTGTGGACTATAGGGAGCTAAACAAGCTGACTAAAAAGAATAGACAGCCGCTTCCCAGAATAGACGATTTGTTTGATCAGCTTGTAGGTGCGTCGGTCTTCTCCCAACTTGACCTAGCTACTGGGTTCCGTCAGCTAAGGGTAGCTGAAGATAGCATTGATAAAACGGTGTTCAGAACCCCCGACGGTTTCTATGAGTGGCTTGTTATGCCTTTCGGTTTGACAAATGCACCCGCTTTTTTCGTGGACCTAATGAGCAGGGTGTTCAGATAATTCCTCAATAAGTTCGTGGTGGTCTTCGTAGACGATATTTTGATCTTCTCAAAGAATAAGGAAGAACATGCTCAGCATCTGAAGGAGATCATGGAAACTCTTCGAGTTCATCAGCTAAAAGCCAAATTCTCCAAGTGCCACTTTTGGAGAGAAGAAGTAAGGTTTCTTGGGCATATAGTGTCCAAAGAGGGTTAGCCGTGGACCCCACGAAAGTGGTGGCAGTGCAAGATTGGAAGACACCAAGAAATGCAACCGAAGTCCGAAGATTTCTTGGGCTAGCCGGTTTTTACCGAAAGTTCATCAGGGATTTCGCGAAAATCTCAGCTCCACTCACAAGGCTAACAAAGAAGAATCTGGCGTTCGCTTGGGATTTGGATTGCGAGTTTGCTTTCCAACGAATAAAGAGGGCTCTCACAACAGCCCCAGTTCTGAGTTTGCTGGATGGAAGCAAGATGTTCACCGTATACACGGATGCTTATGGTATGGGACTAGGAGCTGTTTTGATGCAAGAAGGGAGGGTATTAGCTTATGGTGGAAGACAATTGAAAGTTCATGAAAAGAACTACCCAACCCACGATCTTGAGTTAGCCGCCATTGTCTTTGCGCTTAAGTCTTGGCGCCATTATCTCCTAGGTGAGAAGTTCGAATTATATACTGACCATAAATCGTTGAAGTATCTTTTCTCGTAGAAAGATCTTAACTTAAGGCAGCAAAGATGGATGGAGTTCCCTGCCTCATATGACTTTGAAATTTCCTATACTCCTGGCAAGGGCAACGTAGTAGCAGACGCGTTGAGCAGAAAGAAGCTGACCCTAAGCCCTCTCTTTGTAGAAAGGCAAAGCTTAGAGTATATAGCCAGTTTTGACTTTAGGCCCTCCTCTGATTTTGTACCTGGATTATTGGCATCACTAGAAGTTTGGCCCACTCTTTTAGACACAATAGGGGCCGCACAACGTGAGGACCCTCAGCTTGTGGATGTGATAGATAAACTAATTAGGGGCGAAACTTCCTGTCACCTCAATAGGTACTCCATCGATGATAAGGGTTGGCTAAGGCGAGATGGAAAGCTATGCGTCCCACAAGCAATGGATTTAGTAAAGATGGTTCTCGAGGAAGCACATCATTCCAAGATGACAATACACCCAGGTGCGGACAAGATGTACAAGGACGTAAAGAGAGTTTTCTATTGGAGCGGCATGAAGAAGGACGTGGCAGATTTTGTTTCTAAGTGTGTGACATGCCAACAGGTCAAGGCGGAACAAAAGAAACCTGGAGGACTGCTTCATCCTCTAGAAGTCCTGCAATGGAAGTGGGATAGCATTTCAATGGACTTCGTTGATGGGTTGCCAAGGTCAAGAAGAGGCAATACTAACATTTGGGTAATAGTGGACAAGCTCACAAAAAGCGCCCACTTTTTACCTATCAAGAGTAGAAGGACTGCCTCGTCTCTAACTTCTCTTTATCTCAAGGAAATAGTTCGACTCCATGGAATACCCTCCAGCATAGTGAGTGACAGAGATCCCATCTTTACGAGCGAATTTTGGCGGAGTCTGCAAGAAGCTGTAGGCACACAGTTATGCTTGAGCATGGCCTATCACCCCCAAACTGATGGCCAGACAGAAAGAGTGAATAGAGTATTGGAAGATCGTTTGAGACTATGCGTTATTGACTTCGGAGGGACTTGGGAGGATCATCTTCCTTTAGTGGAATTCGCCTACAACAACAGCAACCAAGCCACCATCGGTATGGCGCCCTTCGAAGCTCTATATGGAAGACCGTGCTGATCACCAACTTGTTGGTGGGAGTCTACTGACAAGATTATACTTGGGCCAGACATGATTAGAGAGACTTCAGAAAAAGTGGACTTGATACGAAGGAGAATGAAGACTGCCCAAGACAGATAGAAATCTTACGCCGACAAAAGAAAGACCGACCTTGAATTTGAGGTTGGGGACAAGGTTTTCCTTAAGGTATCCCCTTTAAGGAACGTCGTTCGCTTTGGATCCGCATGAAAGCTAGCACCAAGATTTGTAGGACCGTTCCCTATAATCGAGAAGATTGGGAAAATGGCTTATAGAGTAGAGCTGCCCGAAAGGTTGGCTGGAATTCACAACGTCTTTCACGTTTCTCATCTCCGGAAATGTCTACATGAATCTGCGGAAGTGGTGGAGCCAAGCATTCTAGAAGAAGCCGAAGCGGAACGCGAAGCAACTGTGAGGAGAGTTCCAACTCGAATCATAGGAACTGAAATCAAAAAGCTACGCAACCGCGAAGTAAAGCTCGTTAAAGTTCAGTGGAGCGACGCCGAGGAAGACGCGACTTGGGAAACTGAGGAAAGAATACGCGCGGCCTACCCTTTTCTTTTTGAGGGTATATCTTTGATATCTCTTTTTCCTTAAGTTGTGCTTGTATCTATCTTTCTAGGTATATCTCCTCGATATTATCCTTTGTCCTTAGGTAGAAACCCCTTCGGATGTAAACATGTATTTGAAACATGTTGTGGTTGATGGCTTCAAGTGGTTGCAAGTGGTTGCTCGTGGATGCATATACACACACAACCTAGGTTTTAGATCGGCTCAGTCACTTCCATATTGCATATGCATATATGTATTCATATTTGTATGTGGTTGAAACTTGATATGTTGTCATATGGATGTCGCATTTGTATTGATGATTGTGCACTCGTATAGAATTATGAGTAGGGAAAAACTTGCATACATAATGGATTCATGACACTTACATGGTTCGCATTAAGGAGGTCAACTGAATCAGTAGACCGCCTAATTTTTGCATTAAATAAGGACATATACACACACTATGCATATGATCATGAAGCATTAGAAGTCTTTTAAGGACAATGGATGCCTGTGTTTGTTGGATGAGTAGATGGACGATTGGATGTTAGGATTGACGTTCTTCCAGACTTGAATATTTCGAGGACGAAATCCTTTAAGGAGGGGAGAATGTAACACCCCAAATTTTCCGTTAACTGTAAATTAACAAATTAAAGTATAATTAATTCTAAATGATGGAATTAAGGGAAATGGGTTACGCCATTGCGTTCGTCTTGGAATTCTGCTTGAGATAGAGTCCGAGTTTGCGTAAAACGGATACCGTATGAAGAAGATATGGACGAACGAAGTTAGGCAGAAAAACCAGAAACGGGCCAGAATGCACTGGCACACTTGGGAAGTGTGCCAGAACAAAATTGCACTGGCGCACTTGGGAAGTGCGCCAGTACAAATTTGCACGGGCGCACCTGCCAAGTGCGCCCAGGCCGAGCAGAAACCTGCTTGGTCAGGCCCTGGCTGGCCTGGTCGGGTTCTGGTCGATTTCTGGGGCTTGCCTGTGTCACTAGGGCTCACATGTCACTTTCTGATTGGCTTCTCTTGAGACGGATGGTCTGGATTCACTCTAGCTTCGTCGACGGCTCTAATAAGTTTAAAATTCTATAAATACAACTCAAGTCTAAACCTAAATTCACACAAATAATATAGTACTAGAGCCGTCATGCTCTTGGGAAGAAACTAGGAGTGGCCGTCAGTTAGAAAGCTTAGAGACATGCCAACACTAAAGTAAAACACGAATCAAAACAATGTTAGTCTACCCAAAGGAAAGAATTTCAAATTCAGAACTCAAAATCTAGAATTCAAGTTCGTCGTTTGTTGTAAGTATAGTGATTTTTCCGATGAGAATAAAACTAAGACTTGATTCGATGTAAACTGGAAGTGGAATTGTGCTATTATGTAACGACGATGTTAATTCATATCTATGTATTGAAACGATTGTGTTGTGAATGGAATTGGGATGTTTGTGATATAATTGGGTTGACGTTGATCCTATTGTACTTTTAAAATGAAAACAACATCACATGCAAGTTGTATAGTTCATGTTTACGTGATTATATAGGTTGTTTGTGATTAGAACCTCATGTATATACTTTATGCTAGAACCATTATGCCTAAATGGTTATGTTCATATACATGCTCCTATGTTTATACAAAAAGTTGCAAGTTCCTAATTGGATCCATGTCAAGATCCCACTACAACAAAATGACTATGTTACAACTGTATTTTTACAACAGTTACAAAATAACAGTTGTAATAAAGGTATTTTACAACTTTATTTTAAAAAAGTTGTAATAAATATATTTTCAACAACTTTTTTATTATCTCTGTTGTAATAGATGTTTATTACAACTTTTTTATAACTCCTCGTTTTGGCTGCCAGTAATAAATGAAATGGATTCAAAATGAAAAGTTCCCTCGCACCTGAAATTTTTGGCTCCAATTTTTTTTCTCATCCGCCCTTTCTTGAATTATCTTTCTCAACAAAACACCGTACCTCATTTTTTCTCACCTAAAATCAAAACCCAAAGTCTAAAATCAATTAAATTTCGATCACCTTCCTACAGAGCTTTAAATTTCAAAAACAATTTCAATCGCCGCCTCTGAAGCCATCATAGCCAAAAACCCTAGTCAATTTTTCTTGTTCGTAGCAACCATCCAAAAACCCTAATCGATTTCTCCTTTGAAGCCATCAAAATGATTTCCTCACGTGCTTGCCTGCCTCATCATCTTCGACATCATAGTCTAGAAAAACTTCGCCTTCAGATTCACGATGGAGTTAAAATGACCGAAGCCTGTGCCCTTTATGGATTTTAGGTCGGCATTAAAATATCATTTCGGGTATACTCGCTGGGCTCAAGTTGATTCTTCGACATCATAGATTAGTAGGTTCTAGGTAAGTATTAACTTCAATACTGTAATTATTATTATTATTAATATTATTTTGAGCTCAAGTTGATTCTTACTAACATATTGGTGTTAAAATTGTTTTGGCGATCGCAGATTAAGGCTCGAGCACAGTGAAGCCTTTGAGGCAATAAAATCCAAAGCAAGCGTCTTTCCTTCTGCAGCAATACTAGATGGACGCCAGAAGCTTCCCAAGGATCACTTTAATGGATTCATTAGATTTTTATTATACAGGTATGTGTTAGCTCGTTTTCTCTTTCTTCTAATTTTATTCAATTTAACAGTTAACATGTGTAGTTTCAACATAATCATTTAATCTGAACAAGAAACAACTTCTCTTCATAATTATGTATCTATGTAATGCAGAATTGCCTTGGTTCTAGGCAGAAAAAGTATGCCTTCTGAAAACAGAGGAAAGACGCATTTGATGTCATATGCAACAGCATATTCTGATTGATATTTCGTCCATAATTAGAAATTGAAAACTCTTTTACTATTATTGTAGTCCAAAGAACATATAAAAATGAATACATTAAAGCTTCCTGATAGCTCTTCTGTTGTTGCTAACGTAGGGTGCAAGTGGGGGGGGGGATTAGATTGCATATTAAAGTACACATTGATTTACGTCATAATTAAATTAATAGTTTGAATTTTCCAAGAAAATGAGTTGTGTTCCCATAGAAGAAAGCAAGAATTTTACCTTTGAATTAGCTCATGAATAGGATTTGTTTGAAAGATGATATGCTAGCTATGGTGTTATAACCTTCAATTTGTGCTCATTCTTTAAAACATTGTCCTATTTGTTCACAGTTATTTTTTTCTTTCCATGTAGCAGTCAGGCACTTCTAATAAGGAGTCGTGCACATGAGAAAGACAGTCTTACTCGCATAATCTAACAAGCTCTCTTTATGTTCAGTCTACGCTAATTAGTCCCATAAGTGATTCTACTGCACACAAACATCATTCCCATGAGTTGGCTGCAGTATGCACTTTTATCAGGTTTAGCTGTTTATATTTATTATTTATATTGTTTTATAAAGTGTTCTTTTCTTCTTCTTAGAACTCTAGTAAAGGAAGAACATTGTCTTCAGAAGATTGGGATACAGAAAATCCCAGAGCATGTTAGACGCCATAAACAAACTGACTTGGAAAAGGTGAAGCAAACATTGTAGTTGGCGACGTTGCCTAAATCTTTACCTTGCAGAAATAAGTATTTATGATATCCTTGTATACTGTCACACAATATGATGCTTTATTTAAGCCATTTTATTGACTGTTGAGCTTATTTTGTGGTGAAATAGATGAGATAGCTTCATTCATCAAAGGTGCTGTTTGTGGCAAACAAAGGTTTGGGGTGCTGTCTTTTTACTCATGGTGTTCCTGGGTTTGGCAAGGTGAGTGATACATTAGCAGTCTTATATTTGTCATTCCCATAATTTTAAGTGGATATCACTAAAAGTTGGTGGATTATCGAAATGCAAAATGGATAGGATTACTAATTGAATTGAGGTTACAATTAATGCTGAAGTTGAAATTAGATTTTGTAATAAAAATGTCTTGATGCTGAAGTTAGAGTTTGCAATCAAAAATATTGTTGGTTGTCTTGATGCTGGAGTTAAAACACAGGTTGGTGCTTTATAGATTACTTCTCTTCTAGCTAATGTATCGTAGCTTTTACCAAATAGGTAATAATCTCAGCAAAGGATGAACCCGATCTTCCGATTCCTCATGCGATTGATGCTCATCTAGAAGTTCATAGTCACATTATAGATGGCTTAGCTGGAGAAGCTCTTGCTCCCTCTATAACAGGTATTCCAGAAGTAACAAGACTACTTGCTAGAGCTACCCAAAAATGCACGTTAATTGGAAAGCAAGGATATAATATCAAATCAATCCAAGGTGATGCCGACTGTAGTGTTCGTGTCATCGGTATGCGTACGTTCTCATTTTACATGAGATGGATATCATGGACTTGCATGCTGCTCTTGCGAAATTATGTGTTTGATGTACGTGTGATGCTTTATGAACTTATGCTACTATCCATCAATGTACTTGAGCTATTTGTATGATTTATAAATTCAATGTATTATGTAAAAAAAGGATGAAAGTTTGAAAAAATTAATATATTATTTTGGTTTATGTTTTAAGTTTGTTTGATATCTTCAGTTTTGTAGATAACATGTTTTGAAATGAATTCTTTTATTAGTAATATGTATATAATTTGTGGATATATTACAACTGTAAATAATACTTTTAATAAAATATATTACAACAGTTATAAACAGTTGTATTAAAGTTTATTACAACGGTGGAAAACAGTTGTAAAATATACATTTCACAACAGTGTCGCAACGGTGCAAAAAAGTTGTAAAAGATTTTAGTCCATCACAACTTCTTAATAGACGACGGTGGCTCCACCATTATAAAAAGTCTTTTACAACTTTTTTCCACCATTGTAATATGGTCAATTTGTTGTAGTGTCCACTTTAGTACATGTTTCATGTTGTAATTAGATATATGATTGGATCTAGTTCACACCCTTGTCATAAAATTATACATACTTATGAAAATGTCATATTCTTGTCATATGCTAGTGATGTTCGATGTTATGCCTAGATCCAAAACATGTTTAGGCTTATGTTGTCTAAATCATATGCTAATTTATGTGACACCTATTTGGATAGATCCCTATTTCAATGCAAGTTCACACATATGTAAGTTGAATTAGGCTATGTCGCAAATTCACATGTATGTTGATTTAGTCTACGTTGCAAGTTCACACCTATGACATTCATGTTGACTATTTTGCAAGTTCACACCTATGATGTTCATATTGACTATGCTAAAAATGCCAAGTTTACAACTACGTCATGTTTATGTTAGTGAACTGCTTTATGCCAATTTTGTGTATGCTAAATCAGGCTAAGTTTTTAGCCTAATATTATATGTTAAAAATCACGCGAACGAAAATTAGGCTAAGATTGTTAGCCCAATACTTAGACGGGGTAACGTTGGGATAAATTGGTAATTATAGGAAAACTTGTCATAAAAATATATGAAATTGGCATGTTTGCCACATGCCAAAATTGGTGGCATTTAAACGGTATAAATTCTTATACCAAAAATGTTAAACTTGGAAAGTGGGCCATAACATTTAATTGTTGACAAATTTACATATAACAAGTAATAAAGGCAAATATGTAATTTTATAAAATACGAGTATGCTTAACACGAGGTTGGATTGAGTTGTGATGTAAACCTGTCCGGACCCGCCCGGATGTCCAGTGGTCACAACAATACCTATCCAATGTGGGTGGTTAAGCATGGAGCCCACTAAGGACCCGAGGTTAGACTGAGTTACAGTGTAAATCTGCCCGGAACCGACCGGCACATCCAGTAACCGTAACAATACCCGTCTAATGTGAGTGGTCGGTCCTTAAAAAAGCTAAGGACAGACAAGTCAGGATGGTAGGGTTAAGTTAACTAAAACACTTAGCCAATTCAACATGTTAATTAAACTGATGGGTGTGGTTAGGTAAATACAGACACTTAACCACTTAACATGTTTGACTAGAAAACCCTAGTAACGGGGACCCATTTCAGCAGTAACCCAATTAGGTATCATGGTACCCTAAAACTAGGCAGGGTGGGGCACGATTACTGGGCTGATTCTAAGCGGTCAAAGCGACGGCGGTGGGTGCAACAGTGTGGGTTCTAACCTAGTGCGGGCGTGCACACACTTCGGAGCAGCCAAACAGGGCACTGAGGGCACCAGTAGTATAACCTATGCATTCTAGTATTGTGTCGGTCCGCTACCATGGGACTTGATACACCCCATGGGTGGACCAGCATAGGTATCTACAATCTTTGGGGGCCGTAAGACACAGGTGATTATGCGAGTAGGAGCCGATTTTAGAAAAAGGGGATCACTTCACCTCCTGCATGGGGTGCCAGTTAAGACAGTACAAATAGGTGTAGAGTTATAGTGTGGGGTGCGATAGTATATTCGTTTCAAAACTACTTCATCTTAGTTTATGATACTTTCCTATTTCCAGTTTATACCTATCATGCCCTTATTCTTATTCTCATACTGAAGAGTCACTAGACTTACCAGGCTTTATTTCTGACCCTATTTTCTTTCGTCTTCTTTTCTTCCGTCCCCCCCCCCCCCCCAAAGTCCACAGGGAGGAAACAAACCAGCTTAGTCAGACTCTTTGCAAGCTTCAAGATAGTAGATGTACGGTTTGGACTCTCTTGCTTTGGCTGTTGGACACAATCATGGGGATTTATGCAGTTTTAATTATGTTTTATGCTTCTTTATTTAATAACCAAGACAGAAATGATGATGTAATGTTTTGGAAGTTATTATGTGATAGTTATGGAAATATTTTGTATGAACAAGTATTTATGAAATAAAAAGTCTGTTGTTTTCCACTGCTTATATATATGTGTTTATATCTGTCATGTGTTTTATCTGTGACTTTTACTTACAAACCTCCACCAAAGTTAAGGCATTCCCTTTGTGAGTGACCTTAATGGAGGGTGGGGTGTTTCAATGAATATGAGTGTTTTGTAATCAATTGATTATTTATTCGACTTTACTAACACATGTAAATAGCCAATTTTTAAACAACCTTGGATTTTGACGGAAATAATTTTATAAAATCTATAATGGTTAATTATTGATAGATTTTAAGTTTTGTATCAGTCGGTGTTGTTTTGTGATCGTGCGCGATATAAACACATATCAATTAACAATTTAATATTAAAAATAGTGTTGTTTTTGCAAACAGTCTCGAAATTCGACGAAGTCAGTTTCATAGGATCTGGAATAATAAACATTGTAAAAATTCAAATTTTGGAGCAATCGGGTTCGGTACGTGATTGTACGAGCTATAAACATTCATTGTAAAATATGTATCAATATAATATTATTAAATTTGGCTATAAATACCCTTCGACCCCCCACTAAAAATTAGACAACTCATCCTCTTTCTCTCTCTCTTCTTTCTTATGTTATGTTGTGGGTTTCCTTTTGTAATCACAGAAAAAAGTATGTTTTGAAAATCCGGAAAAGGCTGAAATAAAATCATAAAAATAAAAAGGTGAGTTCTTTGGGTTTGTTTAGTTGAGATCTTCATGATGCTCGAATCTAGGAGCTTGTGATGGCTTTTCTAGTAGTAGGCGTAACCTATAGTTTGGCACTTGAGGCTAGGGTTGGGACTGGGTGAGCAATGGGAAGATTGATCTGCGAATTAGAGGCTAGAATAGAGTTTGTAGCAAAGAGGAGCATCTTGTGTGAATTTTTGAGGGTTATTGGTGAAATAAAGTTTCACAACCTGTGCTGATTTTGTGGAGGAAGAGGTAGTGTCGTCTTTTGAGGTAGGGGTGCGAGTTAGGATTAAAGGGGGGGGGTAGGGAGGTATAGTTCGGGAAGGAGATCAAAATGGTGTTGGTTGTGTTCAATTTCACGGAGTAGGGAGGTCGTGCGAGAGGAGAGAAGGTAGCACAATGGTGGTTTGTACAGGAGCGGGATTCTCTGTGTTTGAAAAGGACAAGATGAAGGAGGCAACACGTGTTCTAGGGGTGAGGTATTTAAATTAATTTAGTTACCAAGTTAAGTTAATGACTGTTTAATTCAATTCAAACTTATAAACGTTGTATATTATTCATTTTAGGTTGAAATCAAACGTTGGGTTCGTATTAACAAACACTACGCATATGAATTGGTTTGGGTTCATTTGGAACAGTTTGGAATTTTGACTAATTTTAAACGCTCGTTTATAATTAGATTAAATGACGTGAAATCATCGAATCGGATGAGATGGTGAATTAATTCTCATTCTTTCTGAAATACTTGGAATGTTGTTATTTTATATAAAAATATTTAATGTTGTTGGTATATAAATTGTGTTTGGTTGTTTGAATGATTTATTATTTTATTGGTAGTTGTTGATAAATATAATTCTCGTTTGTGAATGGTTGAACCTTTGACACTATGTGCTGTAAGTGGAAGATTCATCTTAAATGAATTATATTAGATTACCTATTTCATAAGAATATATAGATTGATATATATGTTGTGATGCAGAAGGACAAGTTGGAGGGATCCAACAGGATTGTTTAATGTTTTGGATGTTACTTGGTTTCATATTTTGACAAATATGATCTGTCTATTATAAATAACATTGAAAGTCTAATTGTATGATGATTGTTGAAATTAAATTCGACATTTGACTTTTTATTAATTAACAAAAAATATTAGTTAAATGATTGCCAGAAGGTGGCCAAAAATCCATCCTTTTAAGACGTTGATTCACCTTCAGGCGAATTGACTAGGTTGAAGTTATAAGATTTGATTTTTAAAACAAAAGCAAGGTTTTGGATTTATTTTATATAGGTTATATAAAGTAATGGTTTTATAAATAGATCAATATTTATAGTTGGATTTTATGTTTGGAATTATAAAATGTTTTGTAAAGTGAAATACTATTTTATAAATAAGTTTTATAATTGGAGATTTCGAGTGGTAAAACTTTAGTAAGATTTATAATGAATTTTTATGAAGTTAAAAAAACCCTTTTTTATAATTAATTAAGTTTTTATGTGATTTTCAGTTATTTTGAACAAGATAATAAATAGTTTTATTGAACTTGTAAAACGACGCCGAATTGATATAGGATTTCAGAATTGAAATTTATGAAAAGTTGGATATTCTTTAAAAGCTTTTAAATGATTTAAATTGATTTTAAGCGAAGTTTTGAAGTGATTTGTTTTAAAAATTAAATTCGGATCTATAAGATCTGAAGTCTATAAAGAAAGAGAAATCGAGTTTGTAATAAAATTTTAAAAGGAGATTTTATAGAGGGTTTTTATAATAAATCCATGTTTTATAAAACAAGTTTATAAAAGAGATTTAATACCAACGTGATGGTTTAAATGACGGTTTGCTTAATAATTGAATTAAGTAAAAGAAATTGTATTGAAATTATATTTTCAAATATAGAAACTGATTTTCAAACCTTATTCGAATTGAATAATAAATGGAACTTATTGTGATGTTTAATGAATGTCAGGTTTTGCGTTAACAAACTTCTATTTATCTTGAAGATAGGAATGTTATTGTGACGGCAAGGAATTTCGCTCGGTCCGAACCAGTCGCAAAACCGATTCAGGCCGTTCGAAACGCCCTATCGTTTGAGAACAGGACAAAACAGAACGCATACAGAAGAACATTTCATTGTATATTACAACAATGCATCAGATTACATGAATATACAGAGTATAAATGAATATTACACAGAAATATCAGAGATTTAAATTACATTTAAATACATAGCAGCGGAAAATAATACAATACACAACTAGAAGAGATATACGGATACAAAGCTTTCCGGATATCATTCCAGCTGTAAACCAGGATCCTGTGAATATAAATCTGCAAAACCAAAACTACTAGCTGCCCGTGTCAAAATAAGGGCACCCAGAGTTTAGGTTAAAACAATAAACTCCAGGTCAGTCATGGGACTGGTGTGAGAACTAAAACAGTTATAATTCTTTATTTTAAAGTTCGGTAAATCAAGGGACCACGCCGTATAACACGGAACAGGTTTCCTCCCAAGAATACCAGTGCATAAAACAAACAGCGCAATGCTAAATAAAGAAAAATGAAGCTGTTATAAGACCCAGGTCCCATCACACAATGCAACGCAAGCCGGAGGATAGGGTTTTTACCTTATAACAGCCAAAGCATGCTTGATACGTTTAAAACAAATCATTTGATACTATAATAAGTGCATAGCGTATGAAACAACTTCAAATCATAAATATCAATCATAGGCGGCATGAGTGCCCCATCCCACTATGTCACCATACTAGGTTCTACAAATAAAACCGCAAATGTCACGTATTTGGAAATTGGATTTCCGTCTATGAACCGAGGCAAAAGATAGTCCTCAACCGATTCGAGACGCTCTAGCCCGTGTCTCAGGAACAGAACGCATCGTCCCTTGGAGCGACAGGGCCGGTCCACCGATGTGGATTAAACTTAAACCCTGAACACTGCGTTTCCCCACCCTTTGGGGTGTCAATGAGCCAACGAATGACTCCATCGGTTCGAGAACGACCGATCAATCCGAGGCGCCTCGCAACAGCAACAACCACATAAGTCAAACTCGTCAGGGCGTGTAAAACCACTGACGCCACTTCTAACTAGAAAGAAACGCATGCCCTCCCTGAGGTCCGTCTCCCGTTTTTGGTTCATACCGGGTGTGAAACTCGCGAAGTAAACGTTACACAAAGCTACGCCACAAAGGCCGTGCTTTGATCATCACCACAAGACTTTGCTTTTCAACAGAAGCCTCGATCAATTGCCACTTAGGCATGCCACACAGGCAATTCACTCCATGCGTTTGATATCCATCGATATATAACCCCTGAGCTCGTACGTCTCAGAGAAGGGCGTTAAGCAAGAGAATAAATTCTCCGCCGCCAAACAGATATATATTTAATAGAGATCAATCACACAGACTAAAATCCAATGTCAGACACACAGTCCATTTACAAGTCCGTTCTGGGTCTGAACGAAACCGGAGGCACCTAGTACCCCGCATATCCATCGATCTCCAAGTACGTCTGGACGATCACCAACTTTTTCCATCTTCTTGGGTGTACAGCCCAATCAAGATCATCAGTAATCACCCAAACGACGTGAAAACTTCTGGTCTTCGACCACCGTCTTCATCTTCGACACCACGTCGAATCAGTTATTCAGAATGGGATAAACCCGGTCTTTCTGAATAACTCGCGTATATATTATAAAAGTGTTACACAAACACAACATACGCCTCATTCCAATTCAGAATATTCTTTTATTCAAATATTCCTATACTTTGGGAAAAGTTCCCATTAATTTTATCCAAGATAAATTCTTTAAATTTATTCTTTAATCTCCTTTGGATATCAATTCAAACTAGTCGGGATTAGCGAACCACACCGAAGTAATCATTTATTTTATTTCCCAATCCCAACCTATTCATCCCATGAAGTAAAACTGGTAATACTTCATATCTAACACCACAGTGTTATCGGTAAATTCAATTACCATTTCACGTTCAAATCTAATTAAAGATTTAACCATCGCCTGGAGCAAAACTGGTGATACTCCATTTTCGATCATCTCAATCTAATTAAAGATTCATTAAAACTCCACTTAGTTTTAATCTTTAACTGGGTTAAAGAATCAGTGTCATTTAAAACACGGTTCACGATAAACCCAAAATCACATTCCATTAATTATCGGGTTAAAGAACAAGTGTTATTTAAAACACTGTTCACGATAAACCCAAAATCACATTCCATTAATTATCGGGTTAAAGAACAAGTGTTATTTAAAACACTGTTCACGATAAACCCAAAAATCAATACCAATTCAATTCCAATTAAATATCGTTTAATTGGTACACTTCATTAAATCTAAATAAAAAGATTTAATCTTTTCACAACTAGGTTCAAGAACAGTGTTAGTGAAGACACCATTCGCGACAAACCCAAATCACATTTGATATTCAATACAAGGCTCTGAATAGAAAATATATCGGCTTATATTCAATATCAAATTCTACGACTAACAAATGTCGTATTGGAAATAACGATATAAATATATATCTTTCAAATTTCCGTGACAACATCCGTATAATCACGAATTCCAACATCGAAATATTCCGAAGACAATTTCGATTCAAATCCACTCCAATGCAATCATTGGATATTCTGGTTATTTTCAAAACCCTTTTCAAATTCAATTTATTTATTTAAAAATAAATAGAATTATATTTCTAGTTCAAAACTAGTTCATTTCGATAAAAATCTATTTTTATCTTTTCAAATATGGAGTTTTTCATCCCAAATCTTCACAAATCATTTCTTATGATTTTACACAAATTATTACTATTTTTAATAATTTTATCAAGGCCCGTACAGTCGATTTCCATCAATGGCCATCGAACTGCACTTATAGCGACCTTTTTCAAATTTGATTTGGACATAATTCCAAATCCAACCGTTAGATTTCTAATTTTTAATATTCGTTAGAAAGCTCTTTTCGATACGAACCCAACGGTTCCGGTTTTAGGAGAATCCGACGGTCGGATCTCCCGTAATGTCCGTTTGAAATAAATGGTCGAAATTCACGAACTGCCGCGGCGCGGCGCGTTCTATTCAAGCCATTATATTATATATATAATATATGTAATATATACTTCGTCGATTTCTATTTAAAACGAATTATATAAATAGTTTTGAATTCGTTTCAAAAACATTTTCAACTTCCTTTTCAATTCAAATCACAATTGAATTCTTCTTTATAGATTCGTTTTAAAATTCATTTCTATTCAATTCAAATTTCAATTCAATTTGAATTCGTTTTCAATTCAATTCATTTCGAAATCGTTTTCAATTCAATTCATTTCGAAATTGTTTTCAATTCAATTCATTTCGAAATCGTTTTCAATTCAATTCATTTCGAAATCGTTTTCAATTCACTTTGAAATCGTTTTCAATTCACTTTGAAATCGTTTTCAATTCACTTTGAAATCGTTTTCAATTCACTTTGAAATCGTTTTCAATTCACTTCATTTCGAAATCGTTTTCAATTCACTTCATTTCGAAATCGTTTAAAATCGATATAAATATCGTTCACGTCAAAATGGCGTCAAACTAATCAACACGACTTCATAAATTTCTATTTTCAAATATTCTATTTCAAATATTTCTATTTTAAATATTTCCATTTTAAATATTTCCATTTCTAAACTGGAATGAGGCCCAATCAATTACCATATAAAATTAATTATATGGATTTTCATACAACACATGTATATAATAACATTGAAAAATGATCAACCATCAACCAAAGTGCACTACACTGTATAAGCATCAAATAAAGATATCTAACGCTTATAACAGCCTGTCAATCAATCGATCGACATATTTAATCAATCAGGATGAGTGAACTTCAAATTTCATCCCAACACCCGTGTGGGGTTTCAAACAATCAAACGCATATTTTAGTTGTGCAGTTGGGCGATGTGTAAAATTTATCGTCCCAATCAATGTCATTCAAATAAGTGTACATAAACAAACCATCTGGTTTGTAAATGAATATTTATTTATTCACTTCACTATTTTCATATTCACGTTAAAAATTATATTTTTAACGATAAAACATTTTATTTCAACCTATGAATTTCTATTCAGTTCATTTTTTTGAATAAAATGATATTTTTATTTTTCTAACTTATTTTAGAAAATTTCGGCGGCATAACGGCACGATACTAGAAACGGGACAAGGCCTAGCCTTATCCCCGGTCTAGTGAAGGCCCACGCCATTCACACATCAATCAAATCAATTTCATCTCACCAAACAATTCAATTCAAACAAATAATTCAACTAATCTATGCAACCAAACAAACAAGTCCATGGTCTGTGGACGATTGTGTCGGGTGCTACTAAGCACCGTCTGCATCCTAGTATATATATATATAACTAGAAAAATTAAATTGAAAGGTGAGAAATTCTCACATATAGCTATCCTAGCTCCACGGCACTTCCTTGCATAAAATCTTCGCCAATCTCTCCTTTGTCGCTTTGTTGCCCGTATTCACTACATATGTAAAAATCGAATTTTTACTATGTTATTCAATATATAAAAATCGAATTTTTACTACTATGTTATATAGATAAAAATTATATTTTTATCACGCTATTTTCCATATAAAGATTTCCCTTTTCTAAAATAAAGATTTCACCTTTATAAAAATATAGACTTCGCCTTTTCAAATTTAAAGATTTCGTCTTTATAAAAATCTCATTTTTATTTTTTCTACACATATAAAGATGATATTTTTAATCTTCTTATCATGTAAAAATTACATTTTTAATCCTCTACCTAACCAAAAATCATATTTTTACATCATCTATATAGTAAAGACTATATTTTTAATTCTTTTAAAAATATAAAGATCGTATTTTTATTACTTTAAAAATATAAAAATCATATTTTTATTTCTTCTACTAAATAAAAATCAGTTTTAAAGTTCAAATCTTTTTTCTTAAAATAAAACCAGGTTTTAAATTCTTTTCTTTTCAAATCAGTTTTAATCTTCTTTATAAAAATTCAGTTTTTATACTTTACAAAAATTCAGTTTTTATACTTTTATTAAAAATCAGTTTTTATACTTTTATTAAAAATCAGTTTTTAAAATGCTTTTAAAATCAGTTTTTTTTTTTATACCTAAAATCGAAATTAGTTTTAACGAATTAAAATAAAAATAAAATACGATAAAACACTTACAGCATTTTGAAGAAAAGGGGGGGGGGGTGAAGACGTCGTCGGCGGCACTTCAGGGGGGGGGGGGCTGTCGGCTTCAGCATCGCGAACGTGGGGGGGGGGGGGCTTCGGTGGGAGTTCGTCGAGGGAGGGGGGGTGCGGTGGGTTTTTAGGGCGACTAGGGTTTTTTTTTGGGGCATTGGGCGACTGCTCCAATCAGAAGAGAAGGGGGAAGCAGGGTCGCCGATCGAGACAGGGGGGGGAGTCGGAGGAGGAGTTGCTGGAGACGAGGGGGGCGGAAGCAATCGCCGGCGGCGTCGGGGCTGTGGTGGCGCGATTCGTCATCGAAGTTTTTTTTTTTTTAAAAAAAAAAGTGAATTGAAATTATCGGGGGGGGGGGGGGGCCTGGTAGTTAAAGGGGGAGATAAGTTTTTATTTATTTATTTATTTATTTTATTTTGCAAAAAGTTGACTTTCACAAACGACCCCTAAACGAGGCCCACCGACTGTCGCCCATAGCGTTTTACCCCCATTCCGAACACAATGGGATATGTATCGCAAGCTGATTTGATCGTTTGAATCAGTTTCCGTTAAATTTACATTTAAATCACTATATTGAATTTTAAACGTACATTTCAAATTACCGGGGTCACATACGAACTCTAAAAATTCACGAAAAATATTTTCTAGCTTCGTATTGACGATACGGTCCTAACAAAACTAGTTTCGTCGAATTCTGAGACAGTTTGAAAAATGGCCATTTTCCAGTCGATTAAAATCAACTGAAACTGGCCAAACGCGTTTTCCTTCGCCACGCTCACATATTGATTCGAAAAATTATGAAATTTGGAATCTAGCAATAACTTAACACCACGGACCCAACAAAACTGGTTTCGTCGAAATCCGAGGTCGTTTGCAAAATGTCCATTTTTAAGGGCCTGAATTCCATAGCGACTATTCAGAATTTTCAACTGGACATATCTTTTGATTCCCGCTACGAACTTTTGATTTTTCGGATTCGTTGGAAAGATATTCACTATTAGATTCCATTATTTTTGGTTTCACTAAAATCCGGATTGTTTTGCACCCGGTACATTCAATTGAAGTTTGAAATCGAATTATCGAACTACCGCGCCATTTTCAATTCTATTTATAATTATATATAATTATTTATATTCTAACGACGACGTATATAATATATACGTTCGAATTATATTCAAAATAAATTTTCTCGTCGATATTATTTAAAATAATCTATTTTAAATAATCAAAATTCGCTAAAATTGCCAAAATAAAAATTTCAAATTGGCTCGCATTTTACGGGTTGTTACAATCTCCCCCACTTAAAACTTTTCGTCCCCGAAAAGGAACAAAGTCGAAAGTGGTTTGATTAATCAACTCTACGCTCGATCTGGCTTCCATTCTCCAACTCTTCAGTTTCTGAGAATTTTCAAAACTTCAAAAAATTTGGCTAACACCCTAAATTTTCGAAAAATTTCGCCATAACCTCCCCTGCACCGGGAGCATCGGGGAATTTCAAATAGCTTCCCCGGTCCTTCAGATCTCAAAAAGAAAAAGAAAAAGCCAAGCGGCTAGCCAATAGGCTCACAAAATCATCATCACCCAAACAAAACAGGAAATTATATAGTAAACATGTACCTATTTGTCGGGCAAACAAATTTTATTCTTCGGCTCTAGCCTCCTTGCTATGACCTGTTCAATGTAAGTATATGTATATGCAAGCAGATGCGACCAAATTCCAATATAGTTCAATACGTGATTCAGTTAGGCTAATTGGCTAAAAATTAGCAAACAAATAACCAAACAACACAAACATCAATCAATTAGTGAATTAGAGTTTCAAATTCATAATTTTGATCCATATACAAAAATCAGATTTTTGATGCCAAATCACAACAATAAGCCCTATCTAATTTTGGTTCTCACACCAATCAATAGGAAATATATAGAAAGTCCACTTTCGTCACTCGAACATAAATTCGGATGATGATCGATCAATCATCAGAATCACCCCCGGGCGACTAGAGTGTAATTCTATATCTATCCAGTATATTAAAACTTCAAATACACGTTTGCAAGGCGTATATGCAAAATCTTTATATACTGGACTGTCCAAATCAATATAAATAAATAATCAAATACGAATAATTGATTTTAAATTTTCAAAACAAAATTGGCTTTCATTTTAAAAATATACTCTTCACACTCGTTCTAGGATACTACTGATCCTATCTCTAACGAGTCATCCTAATTGGATATTACTAACCCAATATCTGATGAATTCTTTCGTATGGTTCTAACGTGCCTTGTTCTCTGCTTTGTAAACCAAAGCTCTGATACCAACTGTGACGGCAAGGAATTTCGTTCGGTCCGAACCAGTCGCAAAACCGATTCAGGCCGTTCGAAACGCCCTATCGTTTGAGAACAGGACAAAACAGAACGCATACAGAAGAACATTTCATTGTATATTACAACAATGCATCAGATTACATGAATATACAGAGTATAAATGAATATTACACAGAAATATCAGAGATTTAAATTACATTTAAATACATAGCAGCGGAAAATAATACAATACACAACTAGAAGAGATATACGGATACAAAGCTTTCCGGATATCATTCCAGCTGTAAACCACGATCCTGTGAATATAAATCTGCAAAACCAAAACTACTAGCTGCCCGTGTCAAAATAAGGGCACCCAGAGTTTAGGTTAAAACAATAAACTCCAGGTCAGTCATGGGACTGGTGTGAGAACTAAAACAGTTATAATTCTTTATTTTAAAGTTCGGTAAATCAAGGGACCACGCCGTATAACACGGAACGGGTTTCCTCCCAAGAATACCAGTGCATAAAACAAACAGCGCAATGCTAAATAAAGAAAAATGAAGCTGTTATAAGACCCAGGTCCCATCACACAATGCAACGCAAGCCGGAGGATAGGGTTTTTACCTTATAACAGCCAAAGCATGCTTGATACGTTTAAAACAAATCATTTGATACTATAATAAGTGCATAGCGTATGAAACAACTTCAAATCATAAATATCAATCATAGGCGGCATGAGTGCCCCATCCCACTATGTCACCATACTAGGTTCTACAAATAAAACCGCAAATGTCACGTATTTGGAAATTGGATTTCCGTCTATGAACCGAGGCAAAAGATAGTCCTCAACCGATTCGAGACGCTCTAGCCCGTGTCTCAGGAACAGAACGCATCGTCCCTTGGAGCGACAGGGCCGGTCCACCGATGTGGATTAAACTTAAACCCTGAACACTGCGTTTCCCCACCCTTTGGGGTGTCAATGAGCCAACGAATGACTCCATCGGTTCGAGAACGACCGATCAATCCGAGGCGCCTCGCAACAGCAACAACCACATAAGTCAAACTCGTCAGGGCGTGTAAAACCACTGACGCCACTTCTAACTAGAAAGAAACGCATGCCCTCCCTGAGGTCCGTCTCCCGTTTTTGGTTCATACCGGGTGTGAAACTCGCGAAGTAAACGTTACACAAAGCTACGCCACAAAGGCCATGCTTTGATCATCACCACAAGACTTTGCTTTTCAACAGAAGCCTCGATCAATTGCCACTTAGGCATGCCACACAGGCAATTCACTCCATGCGTTTGATATCCATCGATATATAACCCCTGAGCTCGTACGTCTCAGAGAAGGGCGTTAAGCAAGAGAATAAATTCTCCGCCGCCAAACAGATATATATTTAATAGAGATCAATCACACAGACTAAAATCCAATGTCAGACACACAGTCCATTTACAAGTCCGTTCTGGGTCTGAACGAAACCGGAGGCACCTAGTACCCCGCATATCCATCGATCTCCAAGTACGTCTGGACGATCACCAACTTTTTCCATCTTCTTGGGTGTACAGCCCAATCAAGATCATCAGTAATCACCCAAACGACGTGAAAACTTCTGGTCTTCGACCACCGTCTTCATCTTCGACACCACGTCGAATCAGTTATTCAGAATGGGATAAACCCGGTCTTTCTGAATAACTCGCGTATATATTATAAAAGTGTTACACAAACACAACATACGCCTCATTCCAATTCAGAATATTCTTTTATTCAAATATTCCTATACTTTGGGAAAAGTTCCCATTAATTTTATCCAAGATAAATTCTTTAAATTTATTCTTTAATCTCCTTTGGATATCAATTCAAACTAGTCGGGATTAGCGAACCACACCGAAGTAATCATTTATTTTATTTCCCAATCCCAACCTATTCATCCCATGAAGTAAAACTGGTAATACTTCATATCTAACACCACAGTGTTATCGGTAAATTCAATTACCATTTCACGTTCAAATCTAATTAAAGATTTAACCATCGCCTGGAGCAAAACTGGTGATACTCCATTTTCGATCATCTCAATCTAATTAAAGATTCATTAAAACTCCACTTAGTTTTAATCTTTAACTGGGTTAAAGAATCAGTGTCATTTAAAACACGGTTCACGATAAACCCAAAATCACATTCCATTAATTATCGGGTTAAAGAACAAGTGTTATTTAAAACACTGTTCACGATAAACCCAAAATCACATTCCATTAATTATCGGGTTAAAGAACAAGTGTTATTTAAAACACTGTTCACGATAAACCCAAAAATCAATACCAATTCAATTCCAATTAAATATCGTTTAATTGGTACACTTCATTAAATCTAAATAAAAAGATTTAATCTTTTCACAACTAGGTTCAAGAACAGTGTTAGTGAAGACACCATTAGCGACAAACCCAAATCACATTTGATATTCAATACAAGGCTCTGAATAGAAAATATATCGGCTTATATTCAATATCAAATTCTACGACTAACAAATGTCGTATTGGAAATAACGATATAAATATATATCTTTCAAATTTCCGTGACAACATCCGTATAATCACGAATTCCAACATCGAAATATTCCGAAGACAATTTCGATTCAAATCCACTCCAATGCAATCATTGGATATTCTGGTTATTTTCAAAACCCTTTTCAAATTCAATTTATTTATTTAAAAATAAATAGAATTATATTTCTAGTTCAAAACTAGTTCATTTCGATAAAAATCTATTTTTATCTTTTCAAATATGGAGTTTTTCATCCCAAATCTTCACAAATCATTTCTTATGATTTTACACAAATTATTACTATTTTTAATAATTTTATCAAGGCCCGTACAGTCGATTTCCATCAATGGCCATCGAACTGCACTTATAGCGACCTTTTTCAAATTTGATTTGGACATAATTCCAAATCCAACCGTTAGATTTCTAATTTTTAATATTCGTTAGAAAGCTCTTTTCGATACGAACCCAACGGTTCCGGATTTAGGAGAATCCGACGGTCGGATCTCCCGTAATGTCCGTTTGAAATAAATGGTCGAAATTCACGAACTACCGCGGCGCGGCGCGTTCTATTCAAGCCATTATATTATATATATATAATATATATAATATATACTTCGTCGATTTCTATTTAAAACGAATTATATAAATAGTTTTGAATTCGTTTCAAAAACATTTTCAACTTCCTTTTCAATTCAAATCACAATTGAATTCTTCTTTATAGATTCGTTTTAAAATTCATTTCTATTCAATTCAAATTTCAATTCAATTTGAATTCGTTTTCAATTCAATTCATTTCGAAATCGTTTTCAATTCAATTCATTTCGAAATTGTTTTCAATTCAATTCATTTCGAAATCGTTTTCAATTCAATTCATTTCGAAATCGTTTTCAATTCACTTTGAAATCGTTTTCAATTCACTTTGAAATCGTTTTCAATTCACTTTGAAATCGTTTTCAATTCACTTTGAAATCGTTTTCAATTCACTTCATTTCGAAATCGTTTTCAATTCACTTCATTTCGAAATCGTTTAAAATCGATATAAATATCGTTCACGTCAAAATGGCGTCAAACTAATCAACACGACTTCATAAATTTCTATTTTCAAATATTCTATTTCAAATATTTCTATTTTAAATATTTCCATTTTAAATATTTCCATTTCTAAACTGGAATGAGGCCCAATCAATTACCATATAAAATTAATTATATGGATTTTCACACAACACATGTATATAATAACATTGAAAAATGATCAACCATCAACCAAAGTGCACTACACTGTATAAGCATCAAATAAAGATATCTAACGCTTATAACAGCCTGTCAATCAATCAATCGACATATTTAATCAATCAGGATGAGTGAACTTCAAATTTCATCCCAACACCCGTGTGGGGTTTCAAACAATCAAACGCATATTTTAGTTGTGCAGTTGGGCGATGTGTAAAATTTATCGTCCCAATCAATGTCATTCAAATAAGTGTACATAAACAAACCATCTGGTTTGTAAATGAATATTTATTTATTCACTTCACTATTTTCATATTCACGTTAAAAATTATATTTTTAACGATAAAACATTTTATTTCAACCTATGAATTTCTATTCAGTTCATTTTTTTGAATAAAATGATTTTTTTTTCTAACTTATTTTAGAAAATTTCGGCGGCATAACGACACGATACTAGAAACGGGACAAGGCCTAGCCTTATCCCCGGTCTAGTGAAGGCCCACGCCATTCACACATCAATCAAATCAATTTCATCTCACCAAACAATTCAATTCAAACAAATAATTCAACTAATCTATGCAACCAAACAAACAAGTCCATGGTCTGTGGACGATTGTGTCGGGTGCTACTAAGCACCGTCTGCATCCTAGTATATATATATAACTAGAAAAATTAAATTGAAAGGTGAGAAATTCTCACATATAGCTATCCTAGCTCCACGGCACTTCCTTGCATAAAATCTTCGCCAATCTCTCCTTTGTCGCTTTGTTGCCCGTATTCACTACATATGTAAAAATCGAATTTTTACTATGTTATTCAATATATAAAAATCGAATTTTTACTACTATGTTATATAGATAAAAATTATATTTTTATCACGCTATTTTCCATATAAAGATTTCCCTTTTCTAAAATAAAGATTTCACCTTTATAAAAATATAGACTTCGCCTTTTCAAATTTAAAGATTTCGTCTTTATAAAAATCTCATTTTTATTTTTTCTACACATATAAAGATGATATTTTTAATCTTCTTATCATGTAAAAATTACATTTTTAATCCTCTACCTAACCAAAAATCATATTTTTACATCATCTATATAGTAAAGACTATATTTTTAATTCTTTTAAAAATATAAAGATCGTATTTTTATTACTTTAAAAATATAAAAATCATATTTTTATTTCTTCTACTAAATAAAAATCAGTTTTAAAGTTCAAATCTTTTTTCTTAAAATAAAATCAGGTTTTAAATTCTTTTCTTTTTAAATCAGTTTTAATCTTCTTTATAAAAATTCAGTTTTTATACTTTACAAAAATTCAGTTTTTATACTTTTATTAAAAATCAGTTTTTATACTTTTATTAAAAATCAGTTTTTAAAATGCTTTTAAAATCAGTTTTTTTTTTATACCTAAAATCGAAATTAGTTTTAACGAATTAAAATAAAAATAAAATACGATAAAACACTTACAGCATTTTGAAGAAAAGGGGGGGGGGGGGGTGAAGACGTCGTCGGCGGCACTTCAGGGGGGGGCTGTCGGCTTCAGCATCGCGAACGTGGGGGGGGGGGGGCTTCGGTGGGAGTTCGTCGAGGGAGGGGGGGGGTGCGGTGGGTTTTTAGGGCGACTAGGTTTTTTTTTCCGAGGCATTGGGCGACTGCTCCAATCAGAAGAGAAGGGGGAAGCAGGGTCGCCGATCGAGACAGGGGGGGAGTCGGAGGAGGAGTTGCTGGAGACGAGGGGGGCGGAAGCAATCGCCGGCGGCGTCGGGGCTGTGGTGGCGCGATTCGTCATCGAAGTTTTTTTTTTCTTTTAAAAAAAGTGAATTGAAATTATCGGGGGGGGGGGGGGGGCTGGTAGTTAAAGGGGGAGATAAGTTTTTTTTTTTTATTTTATTTTGCAAAAAGTTGACTTTCACAAACGACCCCTAAACGAGGCCCACCGACTGTCGCCCATAGCGTTTTACCCCCATTCCGAACACAATGGGATATGTATCGCAAGCTGATTTGATTGTTTGAATCAGTTTCCGTTAAATTTACATTTAAATCACTATATTGAATTTTAAACGTACATTTCAAATTACCGGGGTCACATACGAACTCTAAAAATTCACGAAAAATATTTTCTAGCTTCGTATTGACGATACGGTCCTAACAAAACTAGTTTCGTCGAATTCTGAGACTGTTTGAAAAATGGCCAATTTCCAGTCGATTAAAATCAACTGAAACTGGCCAAACGCGTTTTCCTTCGCCACGCTCACATATTGATTCGAAAAATTATGAAATTTGGAATCTAGCAATAACTTAACACCACGGACCCAACAAAACTGGTTTCGTCGAAATCCGAGGTCGTTTGCAAAATGTCCATTTTTAAGGGCCTGAATTCCATAGCGACTATTCAGAATTTTCAACTGGACATATCTTTTGATTCCCGCTACGAACTTTTGATTTTTCGGATTCGTTGGAAAGATATTCACTATTAGATTCCATTATTTTTGGTTTCACTAAAATCCGGATTGTTTTGCACCCGGTACATTCAATTGAAGTTTGAAATCGAATTATCGAACTACCGCGCCATTTTCAATTCTATTTATAATTATATATAATTATTTATATTCTAACGACGACGTATATAATATATACGTTCGAATTATATTCAAAATAAATTTTCTCGTCGATATTATTTAAAATAATCTATTTTAAATAATCAAAATTCGCTAAAATTGCCAAAATAAAAATTTCAAACTGGCTCGCATTTTACGGGTTGTTACAGTTATCGAGTCAAGGTCTGAGAGGTAAATAAAATAATCCAACTTGAACAATTTCATTGTTATCCAAGAGATGATATTGGTTTGGAAAATAAAGAGATGCTGGAAATTAATTTATTACTTCCATAAGAGATGTTATAAACTTTGATTTACAAAGTTTATAAGTTAAATAAAACCATTTGGGTTTTATAGTAAAATAATATATCGTATGACATTGTTTGGCCTAGATATGAATTATGACTATACTTATACCATTTGGTTAAGTATATGCAGTATTTTCTAAGTATTGAAAATAGTAGTGTTTTGTAAATACATTTATTCCAAGAGATAAGTGTATGGCTATGGTTTTCAAAATAATGAAAATGAAAGATTTGTGAATATACTTATTCTGTTGAGATAAGCATATGGAATCAATTTTTAAGAATCGATGAAATGATTTTATGACTGGTTTAAATTAAAGGGTATGTGCTACTGATGTACTTAACTGTACTATTTTGATTTGATAGTTAAAGAACCAACTTTAAATAAATTCCCTTTTAGCTTATAACATATTGGTTTGAGGAACCGAGATTGAAATTGTATCCAAAACGACTTCGAACTGACTGTGCGTTCAAACTGGAATTTGTAAGTATGTATTTATACAAACACAAAGTATTAGGAGTGCAAGGGTTACATGCTACTAATCCTATGGATGTAGTAGAAGTAATGCCTTTGCTTTGTTCAGTTCTTAAACGACTTGTGTGGATGAATGTCATCAGTGTATTGCCAGTGAAGGGCGATGAACATTCAAAGATGGAAATATGCCTTGTGTAAAAAGGTAAAAAATGTAGTCCTTAGCCTCATCATCAGGGAATAGGGGAGATACAACAGGGTTATGTGGGTCGCACCCATTAGGTTATGTTTATATTGACCAACTTTTTGGCAAAAGTTGTCGCGGTTCAACAGATCGAAGCCCATTGTCAAGAAGCTCACTTTTCTGCATCGGTCAATCGACCGACAGAACGACATGTACTTCAGAAAGTACAGAAAAGTTGGCCCGAGCTAGCTTCCTTCGAGCATCTTCATCTCATACCCCGGCACAATTGCTCTCCCAGACCGACCAATTCAAGTACGTCCTTAAAGTTTGGATCTACTAGATATCTCCGGATCTATATGGAAATATTCAGCTGAGTCATTCAATACTCGACCTGATTCTCAAGGCAGTAAAGGTGGTTAACCACTTCCGGAAAAAGCTCTACTTTTGATACACCTCACCTCAAGTGCCACGTAAGCCACAATTTTCGAGGATACTACTAAGTAACAGTGGATTGGGTCCCACCACCGCAACTACTTCTAATGATCGAGCCTCACGTGTCGGAGCTTAGCAAAAAGAGGCAAGCCACGTGGTGGCCCGCTCAACCCATTTCTTCACCTATAAATACTTCCATGCTCAAAATGGAAAGGGGCCGTTTTGGAGACTCCATCTTCAGACCTACTTTCGGAGGCTCCATTCTCCACCTAAGACTTCCGATTCTAAGCTCTTCTTATGTCTAACTCCAAAAATAGCCAACTCTTCTTCTTTATTCAAATAGAAAAAGTGATGTACTTGTAATCAAAAGCAAATCAATACATATAAAGTGGACGTAGGCACCATCTTTGCCGAACCACTATAAAATTATTGTGTGTTCCCCGTTTTCTTTACTATATTACATCTTGTAATTGTTATTCGTGTGCTCTTCACACGATTGGGGTTGACTGTCACTAGTGACCAAATTTTGACGTCAACACTTTGCGCGCCAGGTAGGAGGCACACACCGACATACTCTACGACCTTTAACAAGTTCCGACCCCTGTGAACAAGAGGAAGAAAGATGCAACATCTTCCTGTCTCATGAATGCTGATGCAACCGAGATAAATGCTACAGAAGCAAGTCATGAAGCTTCCTCTCATGAAGATGTGTCCTGGTATGTTACCTGGGACGACATGGATAAGATCATGGCCAAGTTCAGAGGCCAGATGACATCTCGGGGTGAACTCCTTGAACGACAACAATAGTTGATGGATCACCTTCTCGCTTGGAAGAAAAAGGGATTTAACACTTCAACATCAATTCCTCCACCGGGCGAAGCTGGGGCAATAACCAATCTTCGGTCTGCACAAATGCAAGCCGCAGATCAGATCACTCATTTGTTTCCTCCTGGCTTGGCTCCACCTCCTGACCAATCACAGTCAGGAGTATCACTTTCAGCAACCAGCGCAACCGCAGCCGCAGATTCACAAGAGGCCTGCGATCAAGATCTAAGTCGTTCGACCGTTTACCTCCACTCCGAGGACCATCTCGACCCCCCGAACCAATCGAGCAACTGCTATGCCAATCAGGATCAATGCCATTCTCATTACAACCCAACATCTTACAGCAGACTCGTCTTATGCCGCGTCTCCTTCAACCAAGAGCTGGTGGAGTCTTCCCTTCAAACCAGGGAGACCACTATAACATACCGGTTCTTTCCATGGTGGATGAAAACGCTACCATAAACCCTTCTAACATCACTTCGGGCGGAGGCACCAGGGAGCTCCAAACATCACATGCTATGCTGGATCAGCCCGGACCTTCCATCGTGGGCATGGCTCGAACCAATTCTCATCAAGTTTAAGAGGCGCTCATCTGTCTAGAACCAGTGAGGGCAATGGACCCTTGCCCTCACCTTCACTCAACTTTCGGAGACTGAGCCCAACCAATGGCCACCCTTCCGAGCATGCTTTCGTTGGACCCTGGTGCTGGAGCTCTCCCGAATGCAGAGCTGCATTCATGGCAGCGACTCCTCGGAGAAGGAAGCCAGCTTGCAAGCATTATTCGACGCTTCACTAGAGGCACTTCTTCTCAGTAGGATATAGATAATATCCACCACAGTCCCTTCACCAGGGAAATTAGAAACTCCCGCAATCCTCCAAACTTTATGTTTCCAGCCATTGAACCCTACAACGGTCGGACAGACCTGACCTTCCACCTTATACGATACATGCGCCATATGGAAGTACTCTCAGCATCAACCAATGTTATGGCCAAGTGCTTCCTACTCTTCCTTACAGATATAGCCGGAATGTAGTTTCGGCAGCTAACAAGGGAGTCGATTGGCAGTTGGAACACGCTGGTCACCTGCTTCATCGAGCAATTCAGAGTTCACATCTCTCAACCAAAATGTATCATGTTCCTGACCTCCATCAAGTAACGTTCGGGAGAGACACTTCAATCTTTCCTCGAGAGATTGAACGTGGTCGTAGCATCAATCGATTGACTCGAGCCATCGATGGTGCTTATGGACGCCATCGCAGGTGTCCAGAACCTATCAAAATTCTCAATATCTTTGACCAGATATCCCCCCAAGGATATCAACGATTTCCATGCAGAGGCTGAGCGGCTCGTCCGACAAGAAGACGCCAGCATTGAGATGGAGAGCCTCAAGGTCCTTTCCACCAAAGGAAGAGGTCCATCCAACACCAATGGCCAGAATAAAGGAAGAGGAAAGGCCTTAGAAAAAGAATGAATGCAATGTACGACCCCAGAGAGAAAACAAGTACGATAAGTATATCGAGCTCAATTCTTCCCTGCTCGACATCTACTTTAACGTACGAGGAACCCTACCTTTCCCAAAACCTCCTCGAAGAGAGCCAACCCAGAAAGAGCTCGATTCTGGAAAGCACTGCATGTTTCACAACATTGCCGGTCACAGCACCAACGATTGTAGGCACTTACGCGATCTCATCGAGGATAGGGTCAGGCGAGGAGAACTTCCTGAGTACATCAAGAAAAACACACCGACCATGCCGCCACAATCTTCTGCCCAAGCTCCTCAGGCCAGTCCTCAAGCGCCTAAAAATGGAAAGGACCCTGAGCCCAGTACTAGCGACATCATCATCAACTAATAAGATTTAAATTTCTTATTTTCAATATATTTTTATTTCTTTCAATAAAGTGGATATGTTGATGACACATGTATGAGGTTAGGATTTAGCTCCTAGGCATGCTCTAGAATCAACAATTGTCCTCTTAGAATTTATTTTTGTTTCCTTGTAATAGTTATTTAGCAACGATAAACTTTCTTTTTCAAACATGGATTTTGTTTGAATGATTTAAGTTGAGCATGGCTGAAGCTCACCAACCTGAATATGGTCAGTTCTAAGCCATCGCTCGTGACGTACGATCAAAGCCTGCCACCATAACTAAATCTACTCCTCGAGCCGAGTATGGATTATACTCGCCCCTTCTCTAAGTCGAGTGCACTGTCCACTCGCCATGACTTAATAAAATCATTTATACATGGCCTTGTATGTCTGGTTTCATTGGCCAAGTATGAACAAAATTATATATGCCGAGCATGATTAACACTTGCCATAAGCTGAGTATAGATAAAACTCACCATCTTTGTAAATCGAGTATGGATAATACATGCTGTAACAACCCGTATTTTCAATAACCTGTAATAACATAAATCGAGGCAGAATTTAATTCTAAAATGGGAATCAAGGGAAACGGGCTATGCCATTGTGTTCGTCTCGGAAAAATACGCGAAATAGAGTCCGAGTTTTCGAAAATCGGAGTCCGTATGACCAAGATATGGCCTCGCGAAGTTTCACGAAAATTCCCAAATTAAAGTATACTTAATTAAGTGAAATGGGTTGTGTAGATATATATATATATATATTGATATATATATATATATATAATTGAAAATTTAATAAATAAATATGCAAAAATGCTCAAAACAGCGAATTGGGAGAGGGGAATAACCGAACCGGCCGATTTTTGAAGTCGACCCGAGCCCGCTGGGTCGACTAGGGGTTAATCCAGGGTGTTTGGCTGTCAACCCGTGGGCCGATTCGCTCAAGTGCAGATTTTGCATTTGAATGGTTCTCATGGTCCATCTTTAATCTAAAGGCCCTAGATGGTTCCTACACTTGACTTCTTCCCCAAGACATGCTTTGATGGCTTGGATTGAATCTAGGGTTAATCCTATGGCCTAAAACACTTGCCTAATCTATAAATAAGACCCTAACCTACCCTAATTCATTCATAATTAAACCTAGTGACTAAACTATGGCAAAATGCTAGCTCTCATGGCCTCCACTAATTTTATGAAGAGGGTTGCATACTAATCACTCTCTAATCAACTTCTAATCCCTTCTTAGCATCTTAATCTTCTTCATTTGGTGTTCAAAGTTGCTAGTTGTGAGTTTCTATCACTTTGATGATCTTTTGGTAAACTAATTAGATGAGATGTGATGAGATTTATGGTTTTGTATGTGGGTTAATGAGCTTTGAATCATATGATATGATGTTAGCATTAATCTTATGTTTATGCATGTTGAGTATGTAAGCTTATGCAAGTTTAATATGATGTATGTTATGTTTGCATGATGCTAAATATGCAAGTTGTGGGCTATGTAATCATATGCATGTTATGCAAGTTCATGGTAATATGCTATGCAAGTTACATGTTTGTTAATATGCAAGTTACATGTTTGTTAATATGCAAGTTACATGTATGTAAATATGCAAGTTACATGTTTGTTAATATGCAAGTTACATGTTTGTTAATATGCAAGTTACATGTATGTAAATATGCAAGTTACATGTTTCTTTATATGCAAGTTACATGTTTGTTAATATGCGAGTTACATGTATGTAAATATGCAAGTTACATGGTTATTAATATGCAAGTTCATGATGACACATTATGCAAGTCTATAAGCTAATATGCAAGTTTGTTATGCAAAATGAATATGTAAGTTATGTGACATATTATATGCAAGTTATGTGACATGTTATGCAAGTTCATATGCAAGTTATGTGTTTGTTAATATGCAAGATGGCACCTTTGAAACATGTTCATTCATATGCAAGTTGACACCTTTTATATGTGTTATATCATGAACGAAATTACGTGGGAACGATGGGGTAATTAAATGCATAAGTTAATAAGATTGTGTGAAATTAATATAATTATGCATAACACAAAATAAATAAACATAGTATGGGAATTTGCCTATTTGGTTAGGTGTACCCATACTATGTGTTGGGAATTTACCTATTGAGTTAGGTCTACCCCATGGGAATTTACCTATTAAGTTAGGTCTACCCATGTTAAGAAAACTTGATTAATTAGGGATAATTAATATAAAATTATGAGGGTGATTAATTAGGTGTAATTAATTGACTAAGACACGAGGTTGGACTCAGTTGTAGCGTAAAACTGCCCGGACCCAACCGGCTTAACCAGTTGCTACAAATGTTAGCCCAATGTGAGAGGTCTTAGGCACAAACTAAATACGTAATTAATGTAAAGACACGAGGTTAGACTCTGTTATGACATAAGGCTGCCCGGACCCAACCGGCTTAACCAGCGGTCATAAAAGACAGTCTAATGTGAGAGGTCTTTACAAAGGTTACGTTCTTAATTAATTAATTAAGAAACACTTAACCACATTAGCATGTAGAGGGACATGAGGGGTTAAGTGGGTGCCTCGGGTGGCATGAGAAAATCTAGTGGTTGCCTTGGGTGGCAATAGAAAATACGATTAGAATACTTAACCAAAATAGAACATGTAATTAAAACATGATTAAAGGGTTAAGTGGGATATACTAGAAAAAGGGACAAGCTTAGGTGGGTAGCTTGTGGAGGCCCATTTCAACCAGTAACCCATACGTATCTTTGTGGGCTCGACCCATGTCGAGGACGGGACACGCATACTGGGCTTGACTGTAAGAGGCAAACGGGTTAGCGGTGGCAACGCAAGTCCAACGGGCTTCATATGCGTGAGTGGGCCCGGGCTGGTAGGTAAGCCGTTGTTGCATCGAGTAGATATAAGCCGTGCACCTTTAGTTTCATCAGGTTGCCACATTGGGGAATGATACATCCCACGGTGGGGCCAGCACGGGTATCTACGTTAGGGAGCCGATCGAATGGGAAGTAGTGTGTACACCTAGTGGATTGTAGGGCCCCGTGGCGCCTACTTGGTCACCTAGGGGTACGCAGGTACTAATTAGTAAATTTTATAAGTCCTTGGGTGGGATCAACCTTTAAGTTAGGAACGACTGGTGTGGTGCAGTTTAGTAATTTACCTTAGGGAGGGTAGATGCGTCTTTATCCTTTATCTTCGTTTAGTTGACTGCTTAGGGTAGCCATTCATCCCTATATGTTACCGTATATCAGTTTATGTCTTCTCTGGTTACTTTAACGATTGTATTGTTAAAGTTATAGGACTCGCTAAGACTTATGTCTGACCCTGTTGTTTTTATCTTTTTCCCAACCCTCAGGTCCTACGGTGGATCCTAGCAGTAGTGGAGCTTGATCGGATTGCTGTTCCAGTCTTTAGGAGCTTGGATAGATGTAAAGCTCCAGTTATCCAGTTATCTTTTCTTTTGTTTGGCTATTGTATGAGAGTGGGATTATGTACTTCTTTATTTTGATGGATATTGTACTTGACCTTTATTGTGGTTTTATGATGTAACCAGACATGTTTTACTTCCGCTGTTATGAGATGATGTTTTAAAATTTCAAGTACTATTTATATCTGTCTTGTTGTAATTTTTCTGTTCTATATTCACTAAAATACTCCACCGATGCTATGGCATTCCCTTAGTGAGTGATCATAGCGGGAGTGGGGTGTTACACGTGGTATCAGAGCTTAAGGTTACCATAACAGATAATTTTTTTGAGAAAAACTACTTTCTAAGAGTATTTTTGAAGAAAGTATTTTTAAAAGCATGTCTTCTAAGAGAAAAAGTTTTTGAAAAAGAAAAGCATAATCCCCAATAGCCATATCTTTATCTTTCGGAATCTCCTTTTTGAATCTTTCCTCTTTCGTTTCAGCATGGCTGAAGATCTTAACATCCCGGAGGGTTTAGTTATACCACTATGGTATAGGAGGTTGCAAGAGGCTAGGGCCGCGGCTGCGGGTCCGGCCAATGCTACTACACCAGAGACAACCGCTCCTCCTCCTCAGCCTAGAGTGGATAATTTTGCTAAGGTTTGCAAGGAGTTCAAGGCTATAGGAGGAAAACCTTTTCTTGGTTCAGAGACTTTCGTAGAGGCTAGAGATTGGCTTAAGGAAGTGGAAGAGTTGCTAGATATCTTTGAAGTGGAAGAGGGAAAGAAAGTCAAGTTGGCGGCTTGGTTAATGAAGGGAGAGGCCTCATTCTGGTGGGAGGTCACTAATGGAGAACGCCCTGTTGACTCTTGGGCAGATTTTAAGCAAAGGTTTGGGGCTAAGTTTCTCTCAAGGGCGGAAGAGAATCTGTTTATGGAGAAGTTCTTGAATTTGAAGCAAGGGAATCTCACGGTGAAAGAATATGTCAACAAATTCAATCAATTAGCAAGGTTTGGCATAGAGTTGGTGAATACACCGGAGAAGAAGGCTTTGAGGTTCGTTAGAGGCTTGAACGAACCATTGCAAGGAATAGCTATGACTCACATTCCTATGGGGGCCACTTTTGAGAAGCTTGTCTACATGGCACTTATGCATGAGGATGATAAGAATTCTAAGGCACCATAGAAAAAGGGGGATCAGAAGAAACCGCAACAGCAACAACAAGGCAAGGGCGGAAAAGGCAATGGTGACAAAAAGAAGACGAAGAAGAAGTGCTTCAATTGTGGAACACCAGGACACCTCAGTAAGGATTGTCGCAAAAAGAAGAAGACCGGTTGCTTTCATTGTGGTGAAGCAGGGCATCTTGTGAAAAACTGCCCAAAGAAGGGGCAGAAGACGGGGTCTACCTCAGGAGGCCAGGTGCAAGCTCTTATAGCACCACCTCAGTCAGGGGGGCAAGTTCAGGTTCTCTCAGTTCCACCGATTCAGCAGAGAGGTAGAACTATTTCCGTTGAAAGTCTGGTTTTTCTGTTTGATCATCCAGTTCGTACTTTGTTTGACTCTGGCGCATCGCATTCTTTTATCTCATCATCGTTAGTTGAGTCACTGCACTTAGACACCAGTCTAGTTGATGATCCCTTGGTTGTCTCAAACCCAATTGGGGGCTCCATATATCTGTCTATGATATGTTTGGGTTTGAAGATTTCTATACTTAGCGTTGAGTTTAGATGTGATGCTTTTGTATTGGGCTTCACGGGCTATGGGTTGATCTTGGGTATGGACTGGTTATCCAGTAATGGTGCCGTTCTTGATTGCGAAAGGAGAGTTGTCAGGCTCATGACCCGCTTGGGTAACACTCTCGAGATCTCTTGCAATCCCATGGAATCTGTTTTGCTAAGTTATCTTGAATCGCTCGATGCTTCGGTCGAAAGTTTGTGTTCTGTCAGAGTAGTCCGGGAATATCCGGATGTGTTTGAAGAAGTAAAGGGTTTGCCTCCGAAGCGGGAGATAGATTTCCGAATTTATTTGGTGGATAATGCCAAACCAGTGTCTTTGCCAGTACGCCACATGGCTCCTCGTGAGAGAAGAGAACTTCATAAGCAAGTAGGGGAGTTGCTTGAGAAGGGGTTCATAAGGCGAAGTATATCGGAGTGGGGAGCTCCAGTAGTGTTTGCCACGAAGGCGGATGGGTCCCTCAGACTTTGTGTGGATTATAGGGAACTTAATAAGCTCACGAAGAAGAATAGACACCCATTACCGAGGATAGATGATCTCTTTGATCAGTTGGTTGGCGCGTCAGTATTTTCGCAGATGGACTTAGCTACAGGGTTTCATCAGTTAAGAGTGGCGGAGGACAGTATAGAGAAGACTGCTTTCCGGACTCCGGATGGTTTTTATGAGTGGCTAGTGATGCCATTTGGGTTGACAAACGCCCCCGCATACTTTGTCGATCTCATGAGTAGAGTGTTCAGAGAGTATCTGAATAAGTTTGTAGTAGTTTTTGTGGATGACATCTTGGTCTTTTCCAAGAATGAAGAAGAGCATGCCTTACATCTCAAGGAAGTGTTGGAGACTCTTCGAGCGCATAGTCTTAAAGCTAAATTCTCTAAATGCCATTTTTGGAGAAGAGAAGTGCGATTCTTAGGGCATGTGGTCTCTAAGGAAGGGATAGCTGTGGATCCCGCAAAGATAGTATCTATCCAGGATTGGAAAGTTCCTAGAAATGCTACCGAGGTAAGAAGTTTCTTGGGGTTGGCAGGATATTATAGGAAGTTCATCAAAGACTTCGCGAAGATATCAGCCCCATTAACCCGCTTGACGAAGAAGAATCTGGTTTTCTCATGGGATGTAGATTGTGATGATGCTTTCCGACGGTTAAAGAGAGCTTTGACCACCGCTCCAGTTTTAGTGCTTCCAGATGGGAGTAAGCCGTTTGTTGTTTATACCGATGCTTGTGGAACAGGATTAGGCGCAGTCTTGATGCAGGAGGGAAGGGTAATAGCCTATGGAGGGAGACAATTGAGAGTGCATGAGAAGAATTACCCTACCCATGATCTAGAGTTGGCCGCGATTGTTTTCGCACTTAAGTCTTGGCGCCATTATCTTCTTGGTGAGAGATTCGAGTTGTTCACCGACCATAAATCATTGAAGTACTTATTCTCTCAGAAGGATTTAAACTTAAGACAGCAAAGGTGGATGGAGTTCTTAGCATCCTATGATTTCGAGATAGCGTATACCCCTGGTAAGGGTAACGTGGTGGCAGACGCCTTAAGTAGAAAAAGGCTATCTTTGAGTCCATTGTTCGTGGAACGACGAAGCTTGGAGTTTCTTTCTTTGTTTGACTTCAGACCTTCTGTTGATTTTGTACCTGGTTTGTTGGCATCCTTGGAGGTTAGACCTACTCTTTTGAGACGGATTGGCGAGGCTCAGCGAGACGACCCACAGTTGGTTGTGTTGGTAGAGAAGCTTATAAGAGGGGAGTCGTCCAGCCATTTGGGTAGATACACCATAGATGATAAGGGATGGTTGCATAGAGACGGTAGACTTTGTGTACCGCAAGATGAGGGTTTGAAGAAGGCTATTTTGGATGATGCACATCGTTCAAGAATGACTATTCATCCCGGTGGAGACAAAATGTACCAAGACATGAAGAGAGTTTTCTTCTGGGCCGGTATGAAGAAAGATGTGGCCGAGTATGTGGCTAGATGCTTAGTGTGCCAACAAGTTAAAGTGGAGCAAAGGAAACCCGGTGGGTTGCTACACCCATTGGAAGTTCCACAGTGGAAGTGGGATAGTGTCTCGATGGATTTCATCGACGGGTTACCGAGATCGAGGAAGGGCAATACGGGAATTTGGGTTGTGGTAGACAGACTTACCAAGAGTGCCCATTTTATACCCGTAAAGAGTAAGAGGACCGCTCCATGGCTTGCTTCAGTCTATGTTAGAGAGATTGTTAGATTGCATGGCGTACCATCCAGCATTGTGAGTGATCGAGATCCTATTTTCACTAGTGAGTTTTGGAGAAGTTTGCAAGAGGCGGTAGGGACTCAGTTGTGTTTGAGCACCGCATATCATCCTCAGACGGACGGTCAGACCGAGAGGGTGAACCGTATCTTAGAAGATCTTTTGAGGCTTTGTATCTTGGATTTTGGAGGTACATGGGAAGAACATCTTCCTTTGGTGGAGTTCGCATATAATAACAGCTTTCAGTCCAGTATTGGTATGGCTCCTTTCGAAGCTCTTTATGGAAGGCCTTGTCGATCTCCTACATGTTGGTGGGAATCTACGGATAAGATCTTGCTTGGGCCGGATATGGTTAGAGAGACTTCAGAGAAGATTGATTTAATTCGAAAAAGGATGAAAGCAGCGCAAGATAGACAGAAATCTTATGCGGATCGGAGAAGGACGGATCTTGAGTTTGAGGTTGGGGACATGGTTTTTGTCAAAGTATCTCCATTGAGAAATGTTGTTCGCTTTGGGTCCGTAGGGAAGTTAGCACCGAGATTTGTTGGGCCGTTTCCTATTAAGGAAAGGATTGGACGGATGGCATATAGGGTGGAGTTGCCCGACAGACTTAGTGGTGTTCATGATGTATTCCATGTATCACATTTGAGGAAGTGCTTACATGAGACCGCGGAGGTGGTAGAGCCGAGCTTGCTTAGAGATGTAGAGGTAGAGCGTGATGCGACGATTCGACGAGCTCCTACTCGCATCCTTGGGTCAGAAACTAGGAAGTTGAGGAACAGAGAAGTTCAGCTGGTTAAAGTGCAATGGGGAGATGACGAAAGCAATGCTACTTGGGAGACGGAAGCAAAGATGCGTTCTTTGTATCCATTTCTTTTTGAGAGTATGTCTTTTAACTTCTCCTTTATTGCTTGTCTAGTACTTATCTTATCTTTAGTATATCCTCTCGCTAATACCTATGACCTTTAGATAGGGTAAAACCTATGGTTGAAACATGTGTTTGAAACATGTTATGGTTGATGGATGCATATGGATGCAATTGTTTGCTAGTGGTTGCTCGTGGATGCATATACACACACATTAGGCACTAGATCGGCTCAGTCACTTCATGTTGCATATTGCATAAATGGATGTGGTAGTTAGATTGATGGATGTATCATGGCTGTGTTATCATATGGATGATGCATTTTTGTGTATGGTTGTGCACGCATGTAGAAATTTGTATGTGTCAATAGGGTTTCGCATACATATTGGATGCATGGCACTATCATGGTTTGCATTAAGGAGGTTTACTGTATCAGTAACCGCCTGATTTTCGCATTAGGTAAGTACATATACACACACTTTTGCATATATCCATCCAGCATTTAGAATCTTGTAAGGACAATGATTGCTCGTGGATGATGCTTTGAGTAGATGGATGATTGGATGGTAGGATACGTTCTTCCTTACTTGAAGATTTCGGGGACGAAATCCTTTAAGGAGGGGAGAATGTAACAACCCGTATTTTCAATAACCTGTAATAACATAAATCGAGGCAGAATTTAATTCTAAAATGGGAATCAAGGGAAACGGGCTATGCCATTGTGTTCGTCTCGGAAAAATACGCGAAATAGAGTCTGAGTTTTCGAAAATCGGAGTCCGTATGACCAAGATATGGCCTCGCGAAGTTTCACGAAAATTCCCAAATTAAAGTATACTTAATTAAGTGAAATGGGTTGTGTAGATATATATATATATATATTGATATATATATATATATATATATATATAATTGAAAATTTAATAAATAAATATGCAAAAATGCTCAAAACAGCGAATTGGGAGAGGGGAATAACCGAACCGGCCGATTTTTGAAGTCGACCCGAGCCCGCTGGGTCGACTAAGGGTTAATCCAGGGTGTTTGGCTGTCAACCCGTGGGCCGATTCGCTCAAGTGCAGATTTTGCATTTGAATGGTTCTCATGGTCCATCTTTAATCTAAAGGCCCTAGATGGTTCCTACACTTGACTTCTTCCCCAAGACATGCTTTGATGGCTTGGATTGAATCTAGGGTTAATCCTATGGCCTAAAACACTTGCCTAATCTATAAATAAGACCCTAACCTACCCTAATTCATTCATAATTAAACCTAGTGACTAAACTATGGCAAAATGCTAGCTCTCATGGCCTCCACTAATTTTATGAAGAGGGTTGCATACTAATCACTCTCTAATCAACTTCTAATCCCTTCTTAGCATCTTAATCTTCTTCATTTGGTGTTCAAAGTTGCTAGTTGGGAGTTTCTATCACTTTGATGATCTTTTGGTAAACTAATTAGATGAGATGTGATGAGATTTATGGTTTTGTATGTGGGTTAATGAGCTTTGAATCATATGATATGATGTTAGCATTAATCTTATGTTTATGCATGTTGAGTATGTAAGCTTATGCAAGTTTAATATGATGTATGTTATGTTTGCATGATGCTAAATATGCAAGTTGTGGGCTATGTAATCATATGCATGTTATGCAAGTTCATGGTAATATGCTATGCAAGTTACATGTTTGTTAATATGCAAGTTACATGTTTGTTAATATGCAAGTTACATGTATGTAAATATGCAAGTTACATGTTTGTTAATATGCAAGTTACATGTTTGTTAATATGCAAGTTACATGTATGTAAATATGCAAGTTACATGTTTCTTTATATGCAAGTTACATGTTTGTTAATATGCGAGTTACATGTATGTAAATATGCAAGTTACATGTTTATTAATATGCAAGTTCATGATGACACATTATGCAAGTCTATAAGCTAATATGCAAGTTTGTTATGCAAAATGAATATGTAAGTTATGTGACATATTATATGCAATTTATGTGACATGTTATGCAAGTTCATATGCAAGTTATGTGTTTGTTAATATGCAAGATGGCACCTTTGAAACATGTTCATTCATATGCAAGTTGACACCTTTTATATGTGTTATATCATGAACGAAATTACGTGGGAACGATGGGGTAATTAAATGCATAAGTTAATAAGATTGTGTGAAATTAATATAATTATGCATAACACAAAATAAATAAACATAGTATGGGAATTTGCCTATTTGGTTAGGTGTACCCATACTATGTGTTGGGAATTTACCTATTGAGTTAGGTCTACCCCATGGGAATTTACCTATTAAGTTAGGTCTACCCATGTTAAGAAAACTTGATTAATTAGGGATAATTAATATAAAATTATGAGGGTGATTAATTAGGTGTAATTAATTGACTAAGACACGAGGTTGGACTCAGTTGTAGCGTAAAACTGCCCGGACCCAACCGGCTTAACCAGTTGCTACAAATGTTAGCCCAATGTGAGAGGTCTTAGGCACAAACTAAATACGTAATTAATGTAAAGACACGAGGTTAGACTCTGTTATGACATAAGGCTGCCCGGACCCAACCGGCTTAACCAGCGGTCATAAAAGACAGTCTAATGTGAGAGGTCTTTACAAAGGTTACGTTCTTAATTAATTAATTAAGAAACACTTAACCACATTAGCATGTAGAGGGACATGAGGGGTTAAGTGGGTGCCTCGGGTGGCATGAGAAAATCTAGTGGTTGCCTTGGGTGGCAATAGAAAATACGATTAGAATACTTAACCAAAATAGAACATGTAATTAAAACATGATTAAAGGGTTAAGTGGGATATACTAGAAAAAGGGACAAGCTTAGGTGGGTAGCTTGTGGAGGCCCATTTCAACCAGTAACCCATACGTATCTTTGTGGGCTCGACCCATGTCGAGGACGGGACACGCATACTGGGCTTGACTGTAAGAGGCAAACGGGTTAGCGGTGGCAACGCAAGTCCAACGGGCTTCATATGCGTGAGTGGGCCCGGGCTGGTAGGTAAGCCGTTGTTGCATCGAGTAGATATAAGCCGTGCACCTTTAGTTTCATCAGGTTGCCACATTGGGGAATGATACATCCCACGGTGGGGCCAGCACGGGTATCTACGTTAGGGAGCCGATCGAATGGGAAGTAGTGTGTACACCTAGTGGATTGTAGGGCCCCGTGGCGCCTACTTGGTCACCTAGGGGTACGCAGGTACTAATTAGTAAATTTTATAAGTCCTTGGGTGGGATCAACCTTTAAGTTAGGAACGACTGGTGTGGTGCAGTTTAGTAATTTACCTTAGGGAGGGTAGATGCGTCTTTATCCTTTATCTTCGTTTAGTTGACTGCTTAGGGTAGCCATTCATCCCTATATGTTACCGTATATCAGTTTATGTCTTCTCTGGTTACTTTAACGATTGTATTGTTAAAGTTATAGGACTCGCTAAGACTTATGTCTGACCCTGTTGTTTTTATCTTTTTCCCAACCCTCAGGTCCTACGGTGGATCCTAGCAGTAGTGGAGCTTGATCGGATTGCTGTTCCAGTCTTTAGGAGCTTGGATAGATGTAAAGCTCCAGTTATCCAGTTATCTTTTCTTTTGTTTGGCTATTGTATGAGAGTGGGATTATGTACTTCTTTATTTTGATGGATATTGTACTTGACCTTTATTGTGGTTTTATGATGTAACCAGACATGTTTTACTTCCGCTGTTATGAGATGATGTTTTAAAATTTCAAGTACTATTTATATCTGTCTTGTTGTAATTTTTCTGTTCTATATTCACTAAAATACTCCACCGATGCTATGGCATTCCCTTAGTGAGTGATCATAGCGGGAGTGGGGTGTTACACATGCCATCTCTGTAAGCCGAGTATGGATAATACTCGCCATCTATGTAAGCCGAGTATGAATAATACTCTCGCCATCTCTGTAAGCCGAGTATGGATAATACTTGCCACCTTTCTAAGCCAAGTGCGATTGTTGCTCGCCCATATCTTCAAGCCGAGTATGGTTAATACTCACCCAATCAAGACCAAAGCCTTCTCTAGACTGAGAATGGCCCACACAGCCTCTACAGGTGTTGAATCTCACAACCAAAGTTAACAATTACTTTCTCGGCCTTAATACGGTCCTCGATGATTGTCAGTTTTCTGACCTTAATACGATCTACTTCGATCGTCGGTTTTCTGGTTTGAAAACAACCACCAGGATCGTTGGATTTCTGGCCTTAATATGGTTTGGCGCAACCATCGCTACTTGCACATTGAACTTCGATATAAGGTTCAGAACATACCTCCTTTACCAAGAAAGATGTATTCTGTGGGGCAAAGTGTTGACCAACTTTTTGGCAAAAGCTGTCGTGGTTCAATGGATCGAAGCCCAATGTGAAGAAGCTCACTTTTAAGCATTGGTCGATCGACCGATAGAACGACCTGTACTTCAGAAAGTACATAAAAGATTTGGCCTGAGCTAGTATCCTTCGAGTAGAGGCATCTCGTGCCCCGGCACAATCGCTCTCCCAGACTAACCGAGTCAAGTACGTCCTTAAAGTTCGGATCGACCAGATATCTCCGGATCTATATGGAAATATTTAGTTGAGTCATTCATTACTTGGCCCGATTCTCAAGGAAGTAAAGGCGGTCAACCACTTCCGGATAAAGCTCTACTTTTGATACACCTCACCTCAAGTGCCACGTAAGCCACAATTTTCGAGGATACTATTAATCAACAGTGGGTTGGGTCCCATCGCCGCAACTACTTCCAATGATCGAGCCCCACGTGTCTGAGCTCTGCAAAAGAGACAAGCCACGTGCAACCCCCTCATCCCATTTCTTCACCTATAAATACTTCCAAGCTCAAAATGGAAAGGGACTTTTTTGAGACTCGATCTTTAGACCTACTTTCGAAGGCTCTATTCTCCACCTAAGATTTCTGATTCTAAGCTCTTCTTATGGCTAACTCCAAAAATAGCCAACTCTTCTTCTTTCTTTAAGTAGAAAAAGTGTTGTACTTGTAATCAAAAGTAAATCAATACATATAAAATGGACGTAGGAACCATCTTTGCCGAACCACTATAAAAAGTCTTGTGTGTTCCCTGTTTTCTTTACCATATTGCGTTTTGTGATTGTTATTAGTGTGCTCTTCAAACGATTGGGAGTTAAATGTCACTAGTGACCAGCTTTTGATGTCAATAGTTTATCACCAATCTAGAATAGTTGAGCATGTGATTATTTTATGCTTGGTGTAGTTGTTGATCACAACCATGGTGGTGACATGTTCGGTACTATCAAGTTAAGCGGTAGGCTGATTATGTGTTGCCAAGGGCGCAAGATATTCTTGTGACCTCAGTATGCTTATCTAGAAGGTAATGTGATGGGTGTTACCACGGTGCCTAGTCATTGTAAGGAATTGAAACTCCAATACGAGCCTTTTACAGTTTTAGTTGTATACCTAGTATGCTGGAATTTAATTAATGTAACACTTTCGACTAGATTGATAAGTATTTGTATTTAGACATTATTATAATATCAATGGATTTATAATAAAAGTGTTCTAGTTATCGTAAGGGAAAAGCATATGTCATGTTTATACGTGGTCGTATCTTACGAGAGTTCTGTTGATGGCAAAAAAATGTCGTAACACCCAATGATTCTCCGTTACTTAGAGAATTATGTTTCACGTGGGGAAATAAGTGCAGAAAGTAGTAAATAACACAGTAGATTTATAGTGGTTCGGTCCCGTATGGGGCCTACATCCACGTTGAAAGAGTTAGCTAATATTTTATTGACACTAATAATTTACAAGCTTAGAACTATGTCTTGACATCCATTTACAAACATTTCCAAGTATTTTGGAGTCATATTTGTCATATATGAATATTAGGAAAACATCACTTTTATGCTTCTTCTTCCTCAAAGCATGGCTGCCATTAATGAGTTCTTGGAGCTCTCAAGAGATGTCAAATCAGCCAATTTAAAACCCTTTTGAAGTGTAAGCTTTGGTGTATTTATAGTGGAATGGTTAGGTGGGAGTAGGTAGGATTTTGGGACTACAATAGTACAATTTCGTATCACTGAAAAGCCGAACCCGGAATTCCGGATCCCTCTTTGTGTGTAATAATGGCCCGTATCCCTTTATAGGGATACAAATTTCGTATCCGAAGGGATATAAGATTTGTACCCCTTGGGATACGAGATGGCCTATCCCTAAAGGATACAGTCATCTTGTATCCCTTGGTGATACGTGTATCTCGTATCTCCTAAGAGATATGAGTTCATATCCCTAGGGTACAGTGTTATTGGAAAGAGAGAGGGACTTGAAATTCCCCGATGTTGAGGGACTCAATACTCTGGGATCCAAAGGCACCGTGTGTTGGAGGGATCTGAAGGCGTGGTATGGAGAGGTTCAAAATGAGGGGAACCGAGATTGTCTAATTCGAAGATGGGGGGTACGAGGTGTTTCGGTATTGAGGGATCCAAAACATAGGGTTCGAAGTTCTAGTATATGAGGGGTACGAAACTTTGGGTTCGAGAAACCCTATATGAGGTACACGAAAAAGTGATTAGTGTGATGTTTTGAGGAGCTGTGAGGTTCCTGTTTGCACGACTTCTTTCTGGCTTGTATCCTTGGCTTCTTGGTGACACTATGGGCTTTGGTGTCACCCGATGTGATGAGTTGAGCGTGTGTGGTGTACTTTTGGGAACCGAACCAAAAGTCCGGTTAACATTTGCCCCCCAAAGTACGTCTTATCTCGAAATGATATGCATTGAATTAGTAGAATTATTTTGTAAAACGTGTATATGTTATGTATACGTATTCATACACATGTATATATATGCATATATATACACATTTTATTATATATTCTTAATACTCTCGTACTCCGTGTTTGGGGCATGGGATCTTCTCATCCCTCGTGGGGATACGGGATTTCGTGTCCTAGTGGGGTATGAAATTTTCGTATCCCACTATTATATGAAATCTCAAATCCCTATGCGGGATACAAACCGCCAATCGGGCTAAGCCCAGACTCTCCCTCTCTATAAATTTGAGCCACCTCCTACTTTTCCTTTTCTTCTTTTCTTTTTTCGTCACCGCTGATCTAAAGATTCACAACCCTAGTAACTGAATCAGTTAAACACCCAATTCGAAAGAAGGTAGGGTAAAAAACTTAAGTCTACTGTTTACTGAAGGATCCGAGCTCGAGTATGGTGATGGATTATCGATCGAGGCCTGCATTTGGAATTAGAATAGAGTTCGATCTTGGTCGAGCTTCTTGATCTTGGAAATGGGTTCGAGAAGGTCAAACATGAACTTCGATTTGAATCCAGGAGTGGGGCTCGAGAGTGGGGTGTTAGATCGTGTACTTGAGCTTGAGTCTGATGCGGGGTTTTGTGTGAAATGGATCAGAGACGAGAGAAAGGGGAGGGGAGTTGAACTCGAAGGGGAGAAGAAGAGGGAAAGTGAAGTGTCGGGGGGGGGGGGGGGAGAGGAGTCGAAATGCATGGCCAGAATTGTTGGAGCGCGTATCCCCTAGATTGGGGTACGATTTTTCATACCCCTTTGGGAGTTACGAATTTTTCATACCCCTCGGGTGGACAAAAAAATTTGTAACCCCAGAGGGGTTACGAATTTTTGCACCCCTTATAGGGGATACGAATCTTCATACCTATTAGAGGGGTTATGAATTTTCGTACCCCTTAGAGTAGACACAAATTTTCGTACCCCCTAGAGAGGATATGAATTTTCGTACCTCCGAAGGGGTACGATATATCAGATGGTCGAGGCATTTCGAGTCCACCTTAGTTGCACTTTTCCTTCCCCGGTTGAAACTCGAATTCCGAACAACCCGCCCCTGGGTCCACATTGCTTTCGCGACACTATACAATTGGATCGATGTTCACATTAGTCATAATTGAATTGACGATTCAGCCCGACACATAGGATTAGAGCATATATATATTCAGACTATGACTCGGACCAGACCATCAAACCGTTACGCGTGATATTTCCAATTCTAATCATAACGTAGTCGCGACTCGATGCAAATCCAGTGACATTGGTTGAGTACGACTATGGTTACAGTCCTGGGGGCTTGTGATCGTCATTGTGTCCCAAGCTTCTAAGTTATAGTTGTATTAACATAGCACTGCAGAACACTGCACGGATGTGTTAATTTACACCAACACGAGGGGTGTAGTATATAATATGTGATGTCTAGAGCAAGTATGTTGAAAGTATAGCTAGCAATGGACACAAGATCGAAAACATGGTAAACTTAGGAAGTCAAAGCTTCGCAGCATTCACCATCTCCATCTGGTTCAACCAGCGATGCCTGCTCCGGGGGCAAAGAGCTTGAGAGCTCCATAGTAACCACTCCTCAAACGATAGGCTTTCCAAAAGTGTCCAATCATAGTGTGCAGTCGGAAGGACAATAACCGCCGGTCGAGCATTCGACAGAGATACCCGCGCCCGGAACGCCTGGGCCGATCGGGGGTGAACATGAAGAGGAAGAGAACGTAGATATCATAGAGGGAAGCACGTTGGTGGCGCCAGATATGATGGTGGGCGTGGTTATACTAGAGAACCCCCCGGATTTGGTGCCATCACATATGGATGAGACATTGGTGAGGCGCTTGGTGATGCAGTTCAGTATTCCCCAGAAAGATGTTCGCGTGCCCGGGAAGGATGACAGGGCTCACGCATCGCCGGAGGGGTACATTGTTTGGAACACGCAAGCGTGCATTTCTGGGTGCGTGCTCCCGGCTAATAATTTTACTTGGTACATACTGCACTACTTTCGCCTTGCGCCGTCGCAGCTCCATCCGAATGCATATGCTTCCCTTTCAGGTACTTGCGTTCTCTACCGGGAGTACCTGCAGCCGGAGCCCACGGAGAAGACATCTGGTATTTGTTTCAGTTGAAGAAGAGAACCAATATTGCACCATCTCAATATTTCTTGAAAGCTCTGCCCAACACTAAGTTCTTAGATGGAAAATAGCCCAAGTTGACTGTATATAAGCATGACTGGTTCTTCGTGCATTGCCCTCCAAGGTTTGCGAGTAGATGGTTGGAAGGAAGTAAGCATTCACCCTTGTTTTGAGCTTGAGACTTGTGGGTTTGATAGTTTAAGACTAATTCCATTCTTGTGTGACAGGGAATCCTGATGCGCCCACAGAAACCATATACTAGCAATGTCTCGAGTCTTTGTTGGCTATCCCGGCCAAGGCTCGTTCTACCGATCGCGTTTTGGATCAGGATCGACTTCGTCGTGAGGGATTGCTTCCTGTTGATTGTGCGGTAATCAGACTGGCCGCTGTCAAAAGTGGGAAGAAGGTGGAGACTCGGAAAAAAGTAGGCTCTTCGAGCCAAAAAAGGAAGGCATCCCCTATCGGGTCTAAGCCAAGTAAGGCTGCGAAGATTCAGGAAGAAACCTGTGGGGACGAAACTGACAATGAGGCGGCTGTTCCTAGGGACGAGGTCCCATCGATCGCTCCTGTACTACTCGCAGCAGATAAGGCAAGGATAGAAACGTCAATTAGGCCGCATATCTAGTAGCTCCCTCTGAGACCGCCGTCTTACTTGAGAAAGAGGGTTAGTTTGACAAGCTTAATTAATTCCCGCTCGTAATGTTTCCTTGGCCTAGCATCACAAGTATGGAGGAACTGGCTTTAGCTGCGGGGGAGATCATTCCTTCGAGCATACCACCATCTGGTTTGATGAGAGAACACTTAGGACACATTCATAAACACTGCATGTCACAACATTTGTTTGCATGCACAGGGTGATCGATGCTGACTTTGGATCTGTTTCTTTCGCAGGTGAAATGGCTAGAGGAGGTAGAGGCCACGGTTATGGGCCCGGGAGTTACCATCCTTTGAGGAATGTTTTTCTTGGGAATTTTAGAAGGGACTCTTCTTTGGGTGACGAGCCCCCATCCCCTCATGATTATAGCAGCCAGTATCGTCATAGAGAACGATCTCGGTGTAGTCTCCTCCTCCGTACACTCGGTCATTGGGGACAGACACAAGCTATTTTTCCACCAACGCTGGGCTCCCCTCTTCGACGACTGCTCATTATATTCTGCCTGCGCCGCCTGTCGTTTCTTCTAAGGGAAAAGAGGTGGCACATGCCAACCGAAAGAAGAAAGGGATACTCCCCGAGCCACCTGAACTCCAGAAGCGTAGAAGAGAGGAAGAACGTGCTGAATGAGAAATTCCCCAAGCACTATTTCGACGAAATCATGTGGCTTCCGGATCTTAATCCGATTCGTCGAGAGGACAGAGAGATGGTGTGGCAGAAGGTATATTCTACTTATTGTCAATGTAACGAGTTTACAAGTATTCATGGCATCTCTCAGAGCTTATTTTCAATAAGAATGTAGAGATTTCCAACTTAAAACAAGAAGTCAAGGACGAGCAGCTGACCATCCGAAATCGGGAAGATACCTTGCGTAAGACAAAAATGCTTTCAAGACTGCATCTATTTCTATGTATTCGAGCAGCGTGTTTGTATGCTAATTCTCTATTGATAAAATAGGTAGGATGAAGGAGAAGTATGACAAGTTGGTGAGAGATTCAGAGCATGCTTCTTCGACCTTTAAAGATATTGTGGCCTCGGTGTCGACTGAAAATGCTCGTTTGAAGAAGGAAAACTCTAAGGCGACGGAGGTGAATATCCACTTGTCCACAGAAAATGAGAAACTACACTAACTTCAAAAGGACAATGAGACTTTGGTGCTGAAGAAAAAGAGGCTAAAAACTGAGAATGAGAGGGTTCAGCAGTTGCAACGGGAGAATGATGAGTTGAGGAGACAGCTGGAGGCGGTTAAGAAGGAGAAAGAGGAGGCTGAGGCCAATAATAGAGACGTACTGAGATCGCTGTAAGGGATGAAGGCTTAGCATCAGAGGGAAGTGGATAAGCTTAGGGAAGAGATTGAGGACACCTAGGCAAGGGGGGAGGAGTCACTGGAGGAGCCTATCTGGGGTATGTACATCAAGGCTTTGAGGCTTCGTGGGATATCATGGGTTAGGGACCACCCTCGAATGATGGCTCAGACATAGGAGAGGCTGGTGCCATTTGACGCTCAGTTGCGACAAGAGATAGTGAACGAAATCAAACTCACGGTGGAGCTCTTGACCGAGGCTGAGTGCAAGATTTTGGAGGAAGGGAGGACATTGTTGCGGGAGGATGCCGAGAGGGAGAGATTGGCGAAGCATGCTGCTGAAATAGGAAAGTTTGTGCCTACTGAGAGTGTGATTGTCACTCTGGAATTCGCAGAGGGAAGTTCTTAATGGCCGCCAGTTTCACCATCTGCCACAACTAGCGGTCCCACAGTTTCGGCTCATTCCCCAGCTGAGTACGACCCTGCACATCTAGAGTTGGGATTGACGAGATCCACTTTTACCATGATAGTGAGCACCCTTCCTATCATACCTACGCCATACCTTTCTGGAGCTAGAGTCTAATTACCATGAATACCCAAAGAGGATGAAAGCACTAAATCATCAGAAACTACATAGTTGTATTTTTTGCTGTGCAGCCCCCCTTGGAGCGGAAATGACAATGGGCTTTGCCCACATGCTTCCTGAAATGTCTGAGCCAGGATTTTGGTTACAGGGAATACAATTTGGAGAGGTAAGAGAACTCGTGGACAAGTTTTTGGACGTGGACTTGGAATTCTGTGTTTATAAGAGCCTTCTTGAGGAGGGAGAGGTAGTGGATGGTCAAAGTGCTCAGGTGACGGGTGCAGCTGATGTGAGTATGCAAACGATGTATGACTTGGTGTAGTCATAGAAAGCACAGATGCTGGAGAAGTATGAGGAACATGAGGAGGAGGAGAAGAGGAAACCACGCATTAGGCACAAGAAAAGGCTAGGCATGATCATGAGGAGAAGGCTGCTGCGGTGGCAAAGAAGAAGGCTGACGCTGAGGTAGAGAAGGAGAGGGCCGTTGAAGAGGCCGGAAAAAAGAAAGTTGGTGATGAGGCCGAGATGGAGAGAGCCGATGAGGAGGCTAGGAAGAAGAAAGTCATTGATGATGCTAACAAAAGGGCCTAGGAGGACTTTAAGAAGGTTAAGGCAGATGCTGCAATGCAACTCAAGGCCAAGAATCTAGCTGATCAGAAGGCCGCCAAAGATGCCAAAAAGAAAACAAAGTTGGAGGCCACAAAGGCTCAGGGGAAACTGGGGATGTGCTGGCCCTCGCTTTTGACATCTCCCCTAAACCGCTGTAATGTATTACCCCCGAAGAGGTCATAGTAATTACAAGTGGCGAGGATGATGGTGAGAGGCACACATCGGTATATCATGAGTATGTCACCCCCATGAAGGGAAGAGGAGGAAAAGGCAGAAGTGGCTCTTGAAGGAAAAGGTCCATAACCAGTTGTGACCGCCAAGAGCCGAATCTGTCCAGAAAAAGAAGAATGATGAGTAATATTAGTGGTTGTCATAGATATTATTGATATTTTGGTTATGTGGGCCGATAGTATATGAAAGTACGACCCTCGCTTTCGGAGGCATGGGGTAGTTTTCATGCACACCGTGTCTTTAGAAAGAAAGATATATAGATATGTAGTTTTCTTTTGGTAAGTGAATGAAAGTACTAGTTAACTTTTCTTACATCGCATTTCATGTTAAGTGTTCAAATGTTTGTTTTACGCTTTCCAGTTTCCTATACTTGTGCAAGCGTAGTTGTCGTTACGCTCAAGAAAACATGATTGGAGAATCCGCCCTGGGGGTTCCTCCACTCGTACGGAGGTCGTGCACTAGCTCCACTCTCGGGTTTTCCTTTGGTCAGGAGTCCCGAGTCGCGCAGAGTCCAGGTTAGTTCCCTCTCCCTTGGACCTCCTAGAGGTCGTTGGCCCTAAGTCGTGAGATGGCATGGACGTCATGGATTCGTCCTTTAGACTCTCCCGTCGTTTCATTCGGGTTAGACTTCGTGGGCGTCATTGATTCGCCAAATGGTACCCTGATCCATACCCGGTGGGTCGGTTGGAGCCGCAGGAGTGGTCGGAGTCACACTAGCTTGGCTGATGGGCTGCCCCCAAGTTTAGAGACTTGGAAACGGAACAATTTATTCTCAGTCTTGTCGTTGATTCGAGATTCAAGTGGTGTTATTTATACTCGGTCTCGTCATTGATTCAAGACTCGAGTGGTGTTATTTATACTCGGTCTCATCGTTGGTTCGAGACTCGAGTGGGGTTATTTATACTCGGTCTCGTTATTGATACGAGACTCGAGTGGCGATACCGGCTCCCGTGCTTGGGGTGCCGATCCGGTGTTTGTGTGTGCAAGCTAGTTGTGATTGTCAATCACACATGTCATGCAGAAAATAAACGCTTCAAGAGCATAAAGAATTGAACACTATATTTACTAATGACTTTGTCAATAATATCTTTTACAATACCTCGAATTTAAAGAAAACAAAACATTGTTGGAAAGCGGGAAATCTATACATTAAGGTATGTGAAGTAGCGGCGAATATGTTCGTTGTTCCATGCCTTCGGGAGTTCAACACCATCAATGGTCGCTAGCTTGAAGGTTCCTTCCGCAAGATTTCGTTGTATGACGTACGGACCCTCCCAGCGAGGGCTAAAGCAAGTCGGCGTGGGAAAGACCTGTTTCAGAACGAGGTCGCCAATATTGAGATCCTTGAGGCAGACTTTAGAATTGAACTACCGGGTAACTCGTTGGTGTTGAGCGGCAACTTTAAGTTCATCTTCATTCCTTTTTTCTTCGAGCCAGTCGGGTTACTCTAAGAGTAAGTCTTGATTGGTCTTTGGATCGTAATAAGTAACTCGATGAGATTGAAGCTTTAGCTCAATGGGAATGACAGCTTCAGATCCATGGGCAAGGACGAACGGAGTGTGGCCAGTCGATGACTTATGTTGGTCCGGTAGGCCCACAGGGTGAGAGGGAGATCATCGGGCCATGAGCCTCCGGTCTTTTGCAGATGCTTCTTGATAATGGATTTAATCACTTTGTTGACAGCCTCGACTTGCCCATTGGCCTGAGGATGAGCCACTGCTGAGAATCTCTTTTCGATATTGTGTAGTCAGTAGAAAGTATTAAACTCTACGCTCTCAATCTGGGTCCTGATGTCAGAGATAATGGTTTGGGGGACTCCACAACGGGTAATGATATTGCAGACGACAAAGTTGATTACTTTCTTGGTGGTGATTGTAGCAAGAGCTTCGGCTTTTGCCTATTTGGTGAAGTAATCAACCATAATGATGGCATAGCGTGCCCTACCTCTGGCCATCGGAAGAGCCCCGATGATATATGTCTCCCACATGGAAAACGACTAAGGACTGACCATATGTGTTAGCTCGGTAGGTGGGGCTCTTGGGATTTTTGAAAACCACCGGCATTCATCACACTTGCGAGCATAGTTTGCGGCGTCTTGGTCGAGTGTGGGTCAGAAATAACCCTATCCGATAATCTTCCTTACTAGAGTTTGCCCCCAGTGTGGTCGCCGCACTCGCCTTCGTGCATGCCTTGCAACACACAGTCGGCGTCGTTGTGGGCTACACACTGAAGTAACGGAACAGAGAAACCTCTTCGGTAGAGCACTCCATTTAAGATGATGTAGCAAGATGATTTACAAGTGAGTGCCCGTCTTTCTTCGTAGCATCTAGGGAGGATTCCATGTTGCAAGTAGTTCTTGATTAGTGTCATCCAAGACTCAGACTCAGTTTCGGCCTTCGTTGCTGCAACCAAATCAGTCTACATTTAATCGATGCTCGGAGAATCGAGTACTTCGACAAGGGCAAGTCCCATATGCTGCGCATCCCAGAGCTAGCCAGTTTGGCTAATGAGTCAGCTTTCTTGTTTCGTCCTCAGAGAATATGTGTGATGATGTAGTGGTTGAAGCTGGTGAGAAGTTCGTAAACTTGAGTGAGGTAGGGAGCGAGCCATGCCCCCTTAGCTTGGTACTCTCCCTGTACTTGACGCACGATGAGCTATAAGATGGAATAAATATGAAGACCTTGATGTTAAGTTCGATTGCAATTCTAAGTCCAGCGATCAAGGCTTCATATTCTGCAGCATTGTTAGTTGCGGGAAAGTTAAGTTTTAAAGCGTAGAATATTGAGCTCCCCTCAAAAGTGATAAGTAGGACTCCCGCGCCGGAACATTGATTTTTGGAGGACCCATCCACTAACAGTTTCCATTGAATGTATGGAGCTTCAATGTCTTCTGGAGGAGGCTCTCTCAGAAGGGTGAATTCCACTATGCAATCGGCGAGGGCTTGTCGGAGGATGGCTTGGCGAGGAATGAATGTGATCTCGAACTGGCTTAGCTTTTTGTTCCACTTCAGTATTCGTCTAGACGCCTCAGGTCGCTGCATGACCTATCGTAGAGGCTGGTCAGTGTAGACTTTAATGGGGACTGAAAATATGGTCGTAGCATTGGAGAAGTTATCAAGAGACAGAAGGAAAGCTTTTGCAAGCCTCAGATAGTTCTTTTTCTCTCATGTTAACCTCATGCTGATGTAGTAAAGGGGTCGTTGGACACGGTGTACAATGTGCACAAGCCCTGAGCTGATTGCCTGCATGGAAAAAGACAAATAAACTTATAAGTCCTCATGATCCAAGTGTTTGGACAATATAGGTGGTCTCTCTAAGTGATTCAAAAAGGTCCTTGAATGCGGCGACGCACTTTTGTGTCCATGTGAAGTTGTGTTTCCCATTTTTGAGAAAGTCGAAAAAGGGATGCACTTGTCAGTGGCTTTAGAGATGAATCGACTTAGAGCGACGACCTTCCCATTTAAACTTTGAACATCCTTGATATTATGAAGGGCCGGAATATCCCGGATAGCTTTAATCTTATCAGGATTGGCTTCGATACCCCACGAATTGACAATGAAGCTTAAAAAAATTTCTGACACAATGCTAAAAGAGCATTTCAAGGATTTGATTTTCATGCCATATTGGCGGAGGACACCAAAAATTTCAGAGATGTCTCGGAAGTGGTCGTTCAATACCCTTGTTTTCACGAGCATGTCGTCCACGTATACCTCTATGGATCTCCCGATTTGTTCCTTGAAAATGAACTTAACCAATTGTTGGTAGGTGGCTCTAGTGTTCTTAAGGCCGAAAGACATGACAAGATAGCAGTGGAGCCCAAGTTCAGTTTTGAAGGAAGTGTGCTTTTGGTCTGGGAGGTACATCGGAATCTGATTGCAGCCAGAGTAGGCATCCATGAAGGATAGAAGTTGGTAGGCGACAATTGAATCAACGAGTTGGTCGAACTTCGGGAATGGGAAGTTGTATTTAGGGCCCACCTTGTGTAACACCCGCATTTTATGATAATTAAATAATGCATATGTGTATATATATGCATAAACATAAACATTTAAAGTAAAATATAATAATGATAATATATGATTGCATGTAATAAATAAATGCACTGAAAAAAAAGATTAATGTAAATAAAAATGTAATCCATACATTAAAAGAAAGGATCGGTTGCATGCAGTTTAGATATGTTGCATGCACTGATTTACCAATATTATGCATGGGAAATAAAGAAAAGGATGCATGCAATGGTTTAATTAAAAGATTAAATCTAACATGAAAAAGAGGAATAACAAGAGAACAATAACTACCATTGTTCTAAGCCTTGTTAACAATAGCCTTAGTAGTCCAGTTGGTTAGAGCATGTGGCTTGCATACAAGAGGTACAAAGTTTGATCCTCGCTTTGTCATTTTTTTCTTTAAGGGAACGACTAAAATAACACATATTCTGAAGAGAAAATATGTATAAATGCTCATATAAGGAAAAATATACATATAAGGAAGTAAAGAAAATATATGTATATATATATGAGGATATATATGTATATATGTGCAAAAATATATATAAGAGAAAAATCCAAAACAAGGCTGCACTCACAGAAATATGGTAAGAACTAAATGACGGTACAACACCGTTTTAATTTTGAAATCGAAATAAAAAGTTGTGCGTATATATATGCGTAAAATGGTCATTAGACTATTTGTATACATATAACAAGGTTATATGTGAATATAATAGTTAAATAAATTCCAGAAATTCAAACATTCGAAATTCAAACTTCTGCGCCAGAACAATTCTCGGGACCTACTATGGGGTCGACCCAGGGGTCGACACCCCCTAGATCCGGGCAGATTCATCAACGTATCTGGGCTATTTTCTTAACTAGGTTCAATGCTGACTCAGCGTTGCGTGTACGATAATATCCTAAACATCTATAAATAGGCTAGCCGAGCCTAGCCTGAATCTCATATTTCAGAGACAATGTCTATACTCTGCCGTTCTTCTTCCCCCTCAAATCTCTTCAGAAAAATAAGATAATCAGTTTAGGAAAATTCTGAATTAAGATCTGGAGGAAAAGAATGAATATTAATAAGAAGGTGCTCAGAATCATATTCGAAATAAGGTAATTTCTTAGATCTGGTCTATTTCAATTTTCTCCTCTTTCTTCCCTTTTTCTTTTAGTAAGAATTATGGATCCATGGTTGCTAGGTTCTAAATTCAGCTAGGAGGACCATGGAGTACTAGATCTGGACCAGAACCAGGATTTGGAAAGCAAATTAGGTGAGTAGATTTAAGTTATATCATTTTTGATAATGATATATTATTGTTTGACATTCCCCATTAATCTGTAATATAAATCTGCTAGAATGATTAAAAGTGTTGAAATGCTAATATGACATGTTGAGATATTAATATGTTAAAATATTAATATGTTGGAAAATTTAAATGTTGAAACGTTTAAATGTTCACGTGTTGAAATGTAAACTTGTTAAAATATGTGTAGCAATTACTGTTGTTCTAATTTCATGTTAACTTGTGACATTTATGTAGTTGAACCCTTAATTGTAGAAATTGGAATCATTACATGTTAAATTAGAATAATTACACGATTTAACGATCGCATGTTATTTTGAGATGAAATTAATTACATGTTAGGAAGATCATGCGACATATAATGGGCTTAATATGATGGGATGTAAAATATAGATTACAGTAAAAATTTGAAAGAATTTGCACCCCTAAACTATATAGAAAATTCACATTAAATAGAAAACTGTAACGCACTTAGACACGAGGTTAAATTCAGCTTGTGGTAGAAGTCTGCTCGGAACCGCTTGACAAACCCACCGTCCACAAGTTGTTAATTTAATGTGAGAGGTCTAGTGCGTAAATAAAACATGTAACAGTGCTAAGACACAAGGTTAAGTCAACTTGTGGAAGAACTCTGCCCGGAACCGCCTGGCAAAACCAGTATCCACAAGTGGCAAGGTTAATGTGAGAGGTCTAATACATAAGCATATATATAAATATATGAATATAAAAGGATAGAAATAAATGGCATTAATTATAGTTAATGGAAATGAATGGAATTGAATAAAAGTTACAAGGGTAAAAGGATTGGAATGAACGAGGAATGATAATAACCTATTACAAATAAATTACATTAATGAGAATGTTATATAATAGGTAGGCTTGTCCTAGGGAAAAGTGGAAATTATAACTTAGGTTATAATAAATGATAAAATGGAATAACTTATGTAATAAGATAAGTTGTACTTAATCGTAAAGTAAGCTACCTGTGAGAACGAGAAATTGAAATATGCTGATAAGGACAACATAAATTATATCTATGGAATGGAAACTTATTAGTAAACCTTAGTTAAGAGAACTAAGTTAATAAGTAAACAATGATAAGTTGTATTGACAATATAAGATGGAATTATGATTAAATAAGAAAGAATAAGGAAAACTTATGAAATGAAATAAGTTATATTCAATCATAAATAATAAGTGACATGTTAAACAGAAAACATGTGAATTGAGATATACTTGATTACTTATTAAGTAGAACATGTTATTGTAATTATGAAATCAAACAAGAATATAAAGGGATTATGGAGTACAGACATTGGATCACAATCTAGAGAATAACTTGTTATGGGCTTATTAATATACTTAAATGGGTTAAGGTATATGACTGAAATTAATAAGCGAGAGGAACTTGAATAAGAAGTCAATGTGAATGGGAATAACCAAGTTAAATGGAAACCCAATGAGGTCAGGCAAGCGCATAATTGAATGTTTAGACATAGGGTCTAGTAGCATATTAAAATAAGGCGCTTGGACCAGTCCGCACGTTTAAGGTGAATAGCCCAACGGGGTAAATCATCGTGGTATCATGAGGCACGAGGGGAGCGCACGTCCATCTGATTATTCTGTTAGCACCGAAGGACTGGAAGGGGAAGCACGCGACTTCGTGAGATGCGTAAGGTGCTTTTGGTAGTCCTCTGTGTGGTGGCAGATGTTTAGGTTATGCTCGCAGAGGTTGGGTCTGTGCGTTACTACCGGGTGAGTGGGCCTTGACTGCAAAAGTAGCTTTGCAGTTAGAATGCTGTGACGAGGTGACTGTTAGCCTACTTTGTGAACTAGGCTACACAAAGATTAAAAGATCAAAAGAATGTTTTCTCATTTAAGTCGGATCGGATTTCTTTTGACAAGGGCAGACCAGCGCAAAGCAAAGAAAGAAAGAATACAGGTCGAATCGGATCGGAGGGGACAGAACCGATCCGATCCCCAGGTTGCTAGCACCCCCAATCCGAACCCAGAGTCACAACAGTTTCACTCCACGTTTTCCTTAATATTCAGAGCGGTTATACCCACGTTCTCCACTAACCTGATGCGCTGTTGCCACCGTATTCCATCCGAACCCGATAATAATGGGATGGATGCCACGTGGATCTGAACCGAAGCCATCCCAGGAGCACTTTCCACCTATAAATACACCATCAAGGGACATTTGGAAGGATCTTTTGGCATCTTGAGAACTCAAACTCCTTTGCTATCCGAATTTCATCAACTTATTCAGATTACAATCACCTTTTGAAGCATATTGTGAAGAAAATTGAGTGAATCAATACATTGTATGAGTAAAAATTGAGTGAGAGTTATCGTTGTACTCGCATTCAAATCATCAATTCAAAGAGTAGAAAGTGGACGTAGGCTATTTAACGCCGAACCACTATAAATTATGTGTTTTCTTAGGTTTTTTTATTTCATTTCAGTAGAATTATTACTCGTTTGGGTGTTAGAGCCAATTTTGGATCTAACATTTTGGTGCTTTCACTGAGAATTTTTGAATTCCCCGCTTTTTGGGATTATCATTCTACTATTTGGACCTTCAAGTTCAAAGAAGTTAATCCTCTGTTTTCGACACCTTTAACTACCTGTTGGTTAATTACTGAAGAATTGGAAATTATGGCCAAAGGAAAAGGCAAAGAAATCCAAAGTAGTCGAGAGAATGAAGTTAATGAAGATCAACAAACAATGGTCGTGACGAGGTCGCGTGGTCAAGACTCTGGAGCAGGCCGCTCCGGTCAGGAAGGTCCGAACCGAACAGAAGATACCAGTCTGAGCCGATCTAATGATGTAGAGGTCGCCCACTCTCCTCATCCGAACCGGTCCGGCCGTATCACTGTGCTCCAATCCGACTCGAATCAAAGTGAAGCTGGAACTTCTACTCGAGCTCCTACCAATGCTCCGATTCCAGCGGCTATGACCAATGATCAGCCTGACGCATCTGCACCCATCACACAAGGAGATTTTTCATGCTTTCTTGAAATGCTCCAGAGTACTAAGGAGGCATTGGAAGCCCATAAGCGTGACTGTCTTCACATGCAAGAGAACATGATCACCATGAGTAGGGAACTCAAGGAACTCCGGAGGAAAAATACACCTTCCCCAACACGCCGCCTTGCTGCAGATTATTCATCCTATTCAGATAAGGGACATCCTCATGAAAGAAGTCCGCTTGAGCGACATCAGAACCTTGATCAGTTAACTTTTGGATCTTTAGGATCCCATGAAAACGTTGCTCGTGTGTTAGGGCCTGATGACCCGATCTTGAGAGAGCCTATGCTGTTGCCCATGCGTGGATCCCACGTTCTACCCAGGGATCCTAATATTACTAATCCTACGCAATAGCAACTTCTCCAGCCCCTTCCTCCTGAGATCGACCGGGAGCGTAGGGAGCAATGTAGAGCAGCCGCCGCTAGAAACAGGAGGTTATACCCTAATCAGGAATCCAGGGGTAATCCGAATATCAGACCTAGAGAACCTGTGCATACATTAACAAATGCCGATGTGTGGGAAATGGTGCATCAGATTATGTCCGAAAGCCGACGATACACTAATGAGGACTGGGGCCTTGAGCGAAGTCATACCTCCTCACAGATGATATATTGGACTTCCAGTTCCCTCGACGATTCAACTTGCCACAAATGGATCGATATTCAGGGAGAACAGACCCAGGACAACATCTGATGAGGTATGCATGGTTCATGAATGCCGCAGCAGCTCCAGAAGCTATAAAATGCAAGGCCTTTCCGATTTATCTAGAAGACGTGGCATTAATGTGGTTCACCCGACTCCCTCTACGGTCAGTATCAAATTTCATAGAATTAAGTGAGCGCTTTATGAACCAGTTTCGACTTCATGCCCGAAAATCCAAAAGCGTCATAGAGTTGTCAAGGATTAAACAGGATCCGGTTGAATCTCCGAAATCATATTTGGACCGCTTCAACCTGGCTGTCACCGAAGTGACCCTCATGAACCCACTATTCTGATGGGTTTAATAGAAGGAGTTGACCCGGACACAGAATTTGGGAATTATCTATCCGGGAAACCGCCCCCACTAGAGAATTGTTCTACGAAAAGGATAATATTCGCTTAAGGCGAGAAGAAGCTCATGCAAATAGGAAGAGAAAGTCCGAAGGGGCCTCGAGGGAAGGTGTCCAAAGTAATGTTGCTGTGAAACAATCCGGAGACAGTTCAGGGAAGGTTGAAGTGAAAGTTGGCAACCGGAACGGAGGTAATAACAACAAGAATGGAAACGACAATAGGAGGAGTAGGAACCGAGGGAACAATTCCAGCAAAAGACCTCGATTCCAAACTTTCGAAAACTATTCGCCATTAAATGATACCTTGGAAAACATTTATTTGGACACATACAACATATTGCAATACAAAAAGCTACCACCCAGAGCTGAAAAAGAGATCGCAACGGGAAAGTTTTGTTTGTTCCATGGAACCCACGGACATTCCACCAATGAATGCCGTCATTTGAGAGATGTAGTTGAAAGATTGCTGTTGGAAGGGAAGTTAGACGAAAACAAGGTTGCCTCAAGGGACAGGGGGCAAGCCCCGGACCAAAACCAGCCTACTTCTAAACCCACAGCCCAACAGAAAGGTAAGGGGATCATTATCAATACTATTATAGGCGGACCCCACCTAGCTAGTCGTAGTTTCAAAGCGATGGATCAGTACGTCAACGCCGCCAAGCACTTTGAGGTAGGAGAATGTAGTAACCTCGAAGACATTACTCCAGTAAAACAACAAAAGACGATGTCAGACGATGTCATATTTCGTAGTAGAGATGATACCGGAATTCAATCACCAACTGAAGACCCCCTGGTAATTACCACGACCATCGGCCCTGCCTTAGTCCATAAGGTGTTGGTGGACAACGGAAGCTCAGTCAATATCCTCTTCAAGAAAGCTTTTGAACAAATGAGACTCGAAGCAAAAGATCTAAAGCCCTGCGAAGGATGGATACGGGGCTTCAATGGGGCGTCAACGGCTCCGATGGGCTACGTAGAATTACCAGTGACATTAGGACAGGGAGATCGCCAGAGAGTGAGAATCCTGCCGTTTTTAGTTTTGGATGTAGAGTCACCCTACAATGCTTTCCTAGGCCGACCGGCCCTCGCCGAGTTTAGGGCATGTATTGCACCTTAGTGCTTGCTGCTTAAAATCCCGACAGACGCAGGAATATGGGTGATGAGAGGCGACCAAGCTACGGGACAAGCTTGTTACATGACGGAGTTGAAGATGCTAATGAAGGGGTTGAATATAGAATCTAAGGACGATTCTCCCCCTTCGAAGGAAAACTCAGCATAGCAATTAAGGGGTCCAACCCCAAGAGAGTCGTCCTTAGATATGCTCGAAGATATAGATCCCAGAGAGGATAGAGAACCAGAGGATAGAAAGGCGACTCCCAACGAGACAACAATAGATATACCTATTGATGAGACAGATTCGACAAAAGTACTAAAGATCGGCTCGCAGCTAGATCCAATTCGAGCGAAAGAGTTGGTTGATTTCTTAAGGGCAAATTTAGATGTGTTTGCCTGGACTTGCGCTGACATGTATGGGATTTCGCCTGCTATTATGAGCCACTCTTTATGCATTAATCCAAAGTACTCGCCGGTCAAGCAGAAGAGACGGATGTTAAGCACAGAGCGGTTAGCAGCTTTGAAAGAAGAGGTAGAGAAATTAAAGGACAATGGATTCATTAAGGATTCGAAATATCCTGACTGGATATAAAATCCTGTCCTAGTCAAAAAATCTAACGAGAAGTGGCGTACATGTATTGACTTCTCTGACTTGAACAAGGCTTGTCCGAAGGATAGCTTTCCTCTTCCTAGGATTGATCAACTAGTAGACTCAACGGCCGGACATGAGGTTTTATCCTTTATGGATGCCTATTCGGGGTACAATCAAATTCCCATGCACATACCAGATCAGGAGCACATAAGTTTCATCACAGACTTGGGGTTATATTGTTATGTGGTAATGCCATTTGGATTAAAGAATGCAGGAGCCACGTATCAGCGTTTGGTCAACTGCATGTTCTATAATCAAATCGGGAAAACCATGGAGGTTTATGTGGATGACATGCTTGTGAAGTCTAAACAATCTTCCGACCGTACAAGGGACTTAGCCGAAATGTTTGATATTCTTCGAAGATATGGAATAAAGTTAAACCCCCTAAAATGTTCATTTGGGGTCGCATCTGGGAAATTCCTTGGGTTTATCGTGAGTTCTCGAGGGATTGAGATAAATCCTAGTCAAATAGCAGCAATAAGGAATATTGAAGAACCACAAAAGATTAAGGATGTTCAAAGCCTAGCCGAAAAACTTGCTGCATTGAGCAGGTTTATCTCCAAAGCCACAGATAAGTGCGTACCTTTCTTCAATCTGATAAAACGTGGAAAACGAAATTTTGAGTGGACTCCTGATTGTGTGGAGGCCTTCCGGAATCTATTAGACTTATTAGAAAAGCCTCCAACATTATCAAAACCCATGGAACATGAGGATTTGTTTGTCTACCCAGCGATATCATCTTATGACTTCAGTACAGCATTGGTACGTGAAGAAGATAAAGTCCAGAGGCCTGTATACTACGTGAGCAAGAAGCTAGCTACTGCAGAACGTAATTATCTGAAGATAGAAAAACTTGCTTATGGCCTCCTAATTGCTTCCCGCAAACTTCGTCATTACTTTCAGGCTCACCCGATAGTTGTATACACCGATCAACCTTTAAGACAAGTGTTGCAAAAACCCAAAGCATCGGGGTGGTTAATTAAATGGAGCATCGAGTTGATTTAATTCGATTTAAATTTTCAGCCACGGAGATCAATAAGGGGGCAGGCATTGGCCGACTTTATAGCCGAATTCACAATTCCCGAAGAGGAAATGGTAGGTGACAAGGTGGTTACTTTAAATCAAGAATTGGAGCTTAGTCCGTGGAAGTTATATACGGACGGAGCCAAAAATGATCGAAGGTCTGGCGCCGGAGTTGTTTTAATAACTCCTGAAGGACGATCTATTTACTATGCATTGCGATTAGAATTTGCTGCTACTAATAACAATTCCGATTTTGAAGCCCTGATTGCCGGGCTGAAACTCGCCAAAGAAATAGGGGTGAAGACACTGGATATATGCTGCGATTCCAAGATAGTTGTATGTCAGGTACGGGAGGAGTTTGTTACTAAAGGACCTCGACTTGTTACTTATCTTAAAAAGGTAAAGGAGTTGTTGGACAATTTGGAGCATTATAGCATAACGCATATTCCAAGAATGGAGAACCAGAAAGCAGATCGATTGGCAAAACTAGCAAGTTCTGATAACCCCGAAGAAACTGAAATGGTTCCGATAGAGGTTTTGGAATCACCGAGTTTCAACCTGATGGAGGTGGAACTAGCCTTAGAAGTTGATCCAGAGAGAGAATCATGGATGACGCCGATCAAGAATTTTCTCAAGAGTGGAACCCTCCCGTTGAAGAAAAGCGAAAGACGAGCTATAAGACGTAAGGCTGCAAGATACGTTTTACAGGATGACATCCTTTATCGCCAAGGGTTTTCAATGCCCCTACTACGGTGTATCGCGCATGACGACATCAAACGTGTACTACAAGAAGTACAGGAAGGTGAGTGTAGGGACCATACCGGGGGCCAAACCCTAGCAAAGAAAGTGTTGCGGTATGGATATTTTTGGCCTACCATGAATAAAGACGCGGCTGATTATTCACGACGCTGCGACAGATGTCAAAGATTCGCCAAAATTCTCAGAGCACCTCCGACTCAGATCAAGTCGATGGTAAGCCCATGGCCATTTGCCATGTGGGGAATTGATATTATTGGAGTGTTACCTATTGCCAAAGGGGGGGCAAAGTACGCGATCGTCGCCGTGGACTATTTCATGAAATGGGTGGAAGCTGAACCTTTAACAACGATCACGGCGAGAAAGTGATTAGTTTAGTGATCATAAACATTTTCTGTCGATTTGGGATACCGAAGACCATCATAACTGATAATGGGACATAGTTCGACAGCGTCGAATTTAGAAACTTTTGCCAGAAGCACAAGATTGATAAACGATACACCGCTGTAGCTTACTCGCAGTCAAACGGCCAGGTCAAAGCAATAAACAAGGTCATTAAATCTATTCTCAAGAAGCGGTTGGAGCGGGCCAAAGCCAAGTGGGTAGATGAGTTTCCACTAGCTTTGTGGCCCTATAGGACGACCTTTAACACGGCCACTGGCCATACCCCTTTTTCACTCTCCTTCGGGTCAGAAGCAGTAATCCCGATAGAACTAGAAGTCCCTTCTCATCGAGTCGCATACTATGATCCGATGATGAATAGAATACTCCTGCTAGAGTCTCTTGATATGGTTGAAGAAAAAAGAGACGAAGCAGACTTGCGTGCCTCAAGACATCGATATCAAGTAGCACGTTATTATGACCAGAAAGTTCGGTTCAAAACCTTTGAACCAGGAGACTTAGTATTGAAACGAGTCTTCCCGCCTTCAACCCAATTGGGTCCGAAATGGGAAGGCCCATACGCCATCCAACGGAAGCTTGAAACAAGAGCATTCAAGCTAACGACTGTGGACGGTGAAGAGATTCCAGAGCTTGGAATGCTCAGCACTTGCGACGATACCTGAGCTAAATATGAAATGTCTTCCTTTTTGTTTTTATAAGCTATGTAAAAAGGCATGACTTGCCTTAAAATGTTTGTTTATATGAACAAAGGATTATGAAGTGGATGTAGGCTACGACTTGCTGAACCACTATAAAAATATCGTGTGTCATTTACATTCCTGCATTATTTATATCTTCAGCCATTATTCTGTCATGACAATGAAACACAAAACATTAAATTAAATTTGAAAAATTGGAGATAACCTATGTGCAGGAGCAAACAAAATGACCGCTTTCATGATAAAGTGCAAAGAATGGGAAGACGACAATCTTAACTCTAACTCTCATTAATCGAGAGAGAGTATAAAGGACGAGAAAACGACGTCCCTTGAGGCGTGAAGGTGCACCCCGATAAGAGACCGCCTCAATAATACTCTAACCTGGTTATAAGATAGGAGAGTATAAAGATGCTAAATAGAATAAGCATCAATAACGAAAAGAATATGGCCCCGTCAGAGAATCGGGGGCAACTGAATTTTGAATTTAATCAATCTTGTATAAGTCTTAATCAGTTATCCAAGATTGATTGGGCGCATATATATGTACACATGTTCCCCTTAATAATGACTTTATTATATAACTGTGATATGACATGCTGTTCATTTGCATTTTTACTTTAATGCTAAATTTACGAATATTAGACACTACAGGGAACAAACTACTTTATTCACAAACATGTGAGTTTATACAGGAAAGCTAAGTAAAAGATGCGAGGGCCGCAGTCGCTACAACAATAGCGGACCAGTGGAATATCAAAATAAAAAACAAAGCACATTGTCACTTGGGCTTTGGTGTAGCCTTGGATTTCTTGGCAGCCTTAAGAGCCTTTTTAGCTTCTTTTTCAGCATCGGACATGAGACACTTTGGTTTCTTCTTCTCTGTAATTGAGGTACCAGAGTCGGTTGATTTCTTCGCAGGAGTCGGAGCACTGGAATCAAGAGAAGATTTTTTAGCAAGCTCTTCTGTAATTGACCTAGTTTACAGCTTAACAACTAACCTCGATCCAGCATCCACCACTGCAAAGGGATTAAAGCTTTCAGGGTCTATTTCCTCGACTTTCAGTTGCATTCATTTGTCTTGTTCGGTTTTCATTTCAGCCAAAGTCATGTCATCAGCATTTTTCGAATCCTCAATTATAGCAACATCAGGATCTTCTTCATGCCCATCATTACCATCGTCGTCTTTCAAAGCGTCTATCATTTCATCATCATGAGAAGTGTCGGCGTTAGGCGGTTCAGCTCCCCCTCCGGATTCAACGATGGTAGCATTATCCTGTCCTCCCTGAGCCTCTTCCACAGATTTTTCCCCAGTGGTGGTTCCTCGAGGCTCGTCAGTCTTCTCAGTTGGTTCAGCACCTACATAATGAGAAGCAACAGTTATCAACTCAGGAGAAAACAAAGAATCCTCGATCGATTGCCCAATGATGTGATGAAAGGTGGAGACTGCCTTGACAAATTGGGGTGAAAAGGTGGAAATACCTTCTGATGATTTCTCAATTGGGGCAGCTACCGTCTCTGATGCTGATTCATGTATAGAAGATAAAAGAGACACTCTAGGAATTCCCGGATTCTCGGGATCATATTCCTCGACTCCAATAGCTTCGATGGTAACAGAAGAAGAACCAACTTCAAGGATATTCTTTTCTTTGGCCAGGCGTTTCTCCTCCTCCATGGCAGCAGCAATAAGGCGACGCCCCTCGGCCAGACGTGCCGGTTCATCATCTTTCAGATACTTCTCCATGAGTTTGTCTTAATCAACGAAGTCTACCTCAAGTTCATCTTTTTCCCATTCGATGATTTGACTCCATACATGAACTAAGGTAGTCGGATAGTCTTCGATCCAAGAGATGTTTCGGCGATGGATTATGTGGGCAAAGAATTCAATCATCAGTTCGCCAAAGCCATGCAATTCTTCTTGAGCCTTTGATAACTATTTATGAGTTTCTTCAGCAGACTTAATAGTGCTATCCACATTCCCTCAGCTAAGGCAGCTCTAGTCTCGGCTTCCATTAACTTGGACTCCAAGTCAGCATTTTGTTTCTCCAACTCGGCGTTCTTCCTCGCTAACTCGGCCTTTTCTTGCTCAAGAGTATTGTAAGCTAGTTGCACTTTGACACTATCTGACTTAGCATCTTCAGCTTGTTTTTTCAACTCTAAACGCTCTTGACTGTGAGATTCTGGTAGGTCATGACAACGCTTTTCTAATTCCTCAAATTGCTTTTTGAAGTTGTTGGCATCTCATTGAGCTATGACAAGTTGAGCCTGTGTATCTTCTAAGTCCTTCTCCAAATTTTTCAAAGCATTCTCATAGGAATCTGTAGCTTTCTTCATTGCATCGACGTCTGTAATTAAGGCCCGAATGATTCTGGAGAGATCGCGTAAATACTTATACATCTCCGAGTACTGTTTCTCTACTGCATTGATCTTTGCCTTTAAATAGGCTCGAGCGCGGGTAAGAAAGTTAAATTCTCAAAGTAGTGATCTGGGAACTGCTTCTCCAGATATGCCAGTTTCGTTCTGGAATCAGCGTCCAGTGGTGGGGGTTTGCAATATGATAGTTCAATATGTTTCTGCTTAGCTGGGACGATGGCTGCATCGCCTTTTTCTAATCGCTTCTCAGAAGCTTTGTGCTTATCTCGCGAATCAATGTGTTTCGGTGGACTTTTTCTCGATTATATTTATCTTGGGGAGAAATTCGGTCTTTGGATTGTGATGTGTCTTCCCCATGATGACTTTGGTGGCTCTTATACCTGTCTGGATCCGACCGAATAGGAGAACGAGAGCGTGAAGTGTGAGGTCGATGGGAATCATAATGCCTTCTGTCATCTCTGCCCCGGTTCTCATGGCGATCATGCTCAGTTTCAGAGGGAGGTCTGGGCATGCTACGGCGAATTTTCCTGACATCATAGTAAGGGCGTGACATGGTACCTGCACAACAATATAAGTGGAGTTCAGAATCGATGTTCACATAAGACATGAGTGCTGTGGCATGCAGTGCTAATGTGTTATGTGCATCCTAGGTGACGTTCCCCCAACAAACCTGAGCCTGAAGCCATACTAGCATGAGTGGGCTCTTTGGTCTTCACGGGAGTAGTCTTCTCTGAAGAAGTGAAGGTTAAAGGATTCGTTTCGAAGTCCTCTGAAGTATAGATAGTTTCGGGCAGGGGAAGAATTCCTAAACCCTTTTACGTGGAATCGTCGGTAGCAGGAGCATCTCCTTGAGAAGCGTCTAGTGGCAGCTCTTTAGGGGATGTTAATTTTTTAGGAGAAATGGCGTCATCAGGAATGGTATACCCTTCTCTGTGCTTTTCATCTATGTTGGCTAATTCATCGTCTTGAGTTGAGGATGGAGAAGGAGGAGTCCTAAGAGGTGTCGTTGGACCAGTTGAGTCCTCACCCATCTCAGGAATAATGTCGACCGGGGGTATGTACACATATGGACTTGTCCCATGACCTATACTATGGGTAATATATAGTAACCCGTGATGATGGAGATACTCATACTTAAGAACTTCATCGATGGTTAAGAACTTTTGGTCGCTATTGAGCAGTTGATGCAAACGATCAAAATATAATTGACCCGATATTTGCTTTGGGTTATCAACTACAAATGAAAATGAAAGCAAACTAATGTGTTGGCATGAGCATTTAAAGTTGAAATCTAGAAAGTCGGTGCTTTACTTGATTTGGTCCACCTCATGGTGCACCCCGGTTGCTGTCTGATATAAAACCATTCAAGTTTAGAATCACTAGCCTTTCTGCTATATGGAACAGTAATAATTTTCCTTTTTGGGACTGATTCAAAGTATGAGAAGGAGGGAGTCTCTTGACTCCGATGCTTGAAATTATAAAAGAAGTGGACTTCACCGAAGGTAGGTCCTATATCTAAAATCTCTTTGTATGCTATATACAAGGTGTATAAATAAGCATAAGAGTGAGATGTAATTGCATGGGGGCAATCCGCATCTGTCTCAGAAAATCGACGACAAAAGGCGGAAATGGAGGTATTGCCCCAACCATACACATTAATCGGGTAATTTCCATAAATCCTTCCGGTGGATTGTGGGGGCGATCTGTTTTGAAGGCACCAGGGTATCTCTTTTTAATATCCCATGCTTTAGACATATTCGGACAAGTCTATCATCATCGATCGTCGACTCAACAGAATCTTTAGGTAACTCCAATATAGTGGCAGTTTCAAACTCGTCGGGAGCACGGTCATCTCCTATCTCTCCTTCCTCTTCCTCACCAAGAGAAACTTCACTCCTGGAAGATACTTCACTACTGTGCGCTTCCATTTCATAATCTGGTCCCTCATAATCCCACCTAGGGTCTGAGGAAGAAAATATGTCATCAAGAGTGAGTTTCTCGAATGTTTCTGTGACTTCTCTCTTTTTTGCCAATCTGGATGAACGTCTCTCTGCAATGGTCGCTAAACTACTGAAGAAGCAATAGCATAAGTTAGAGTAAAATAGCCCGTATCCCCTCGTGCACGTATGTGAACTAAAGTGTGTGCGATGTGTGCAAGAGATGCAAAGTAAACACATAAAAGCATAATGCAAAGGTTCGGTGAAACAGTAATATTCAGAATAGTCTTAAATATTTTCTCATGTTCGTAAGGCATTATCCTAACTGTTCATTAAGTTGTAAGTCAAGGCAAACATTGATTGAGCAAATCGTACATTTCTTGTGCATTAAATTGGATGGTTCCAGTTCGGTTGGGATATATATATTTGGGGATCGGATTGGGCGCCCACAAAGGAAAGGATTCGGACCGGAGGCAGGACCATGTGTGGCCCAAAGCAGAAGTTAATGCACTATGAGCATATCGGTTCGGTTCAGAAGTTGGTACTTTACGTGATCCGGATCGGTCCGAGTGCCCATATATTTCCATGACCATGTCTCTCACTCCGACCTGACCCGGTTGGGCAGACCTCGTTTTTATCCTTCTCTTTATTTTTCACTCCGACCCAATCCGGTCAGATGGAACCCCCTCTCCTCTTCACTCTTATACCCCTTCACCCGAACTGATCCCAGACCTTTCCCTCTTCTTCTTCTTCATCCTCTTTCTTCCTTAACCAACACCGAACCCAATCTCATGCCCAAAACTGAATCAAAGCCAAGCACTTACGTGCTGGCGCGTTCAACCTTAGATTCTAAATCCCCTCCGTTACTGCCTCGAGATGGCGACGAGGCCATTAACGACGATGGCGAGGGGGGAGAGGGTCATGGCGTTAAGGCCAGCTAAGTACCATGCTCAAATCGTCTAAATTACCCATGAATTTGAATCGAAATCAATTAAAAAGGAATTAACTAAAGTTTTGCAACCTACCTATGTGATTATTTCGAGAATTGAAGGGAAATTTGATATTTCAGAAATTAGGGTTTCTCTTTTTAGCAAAACTTAGAGGGTGATAATGAAGGAAAGAAGGAAGAAGAGGATGAAAAGCGAATTTATATAGATTTGGAATGGATCTTAGTATTCCCAACACTTCATTCCGATCGGACCGGAGTACTGGCCCATACAGGTATTTAGCCCATTCGTTCAATGATAGTGAAGTGTAAGAAAAGCCGTTCGGATCGGAGACCGAACCCCGATGGAATCATGCACATTGACTTGGCATACGAATTGAATTTAAAGGAAAATAAAAATAAACAAAGAGCTTACCTGGTGGAGTCACTGGACATCAATCAGAGTTCTCAAAGCTGTTTGAAATGAAGAAGGAAATCCGTGAACTTTTTAGTGTATTTATAGGCTGCAAGAGACATGACTTCATGACACAGCCCGTCCCTACGAACAAATGGAAGCGACTATTCAACAGTTCAAATTCAGATACTAGTGAACAGATAATGTCAAAGCACGCTCCATCTTCAATAGAAGCGTCCTTTGAGGGGGCAAAATGTTAGCCTACTTTGTGAACTAGGCTACACAAAGATTAAAAGATCAAAAGAATGAAGAATGTTTTCTCATTTAAGTCGGATCAGATCGGATTTCTTTTGACAAGGGCAGACCAGCGCAAAGCAAAGAAAGAAAGAATACAGGTCGAAAAATCGGAGGGGACAAAACCGATCCGATCCCCTGGTTGCTAGCACACCCGATCCGAACCAAGAGTCACAACAGTTTCACTCCACGTTTTCCTTAATATTTGTAGCGGTTATACCCACGTTCTCCCCACGTTCGCCACTAACTTGATGCGCTGTTGCCACCGTATTCCATCCGAACCCGATAATAATGGGATGGATGCCACGTGGATCCGAACCGAAGCCATCCCAGGAGCACTTTCCACTATAAATACACCATCAAGGGACATTTGGAAGGATCTTTTGGCATCTTGAGAAATCAAACTTCTTTTCCATTCGAATTTCATCAACTTATTTAGATTACAATCACCTTTTGAAGCATATTGTGAAGGAAATTGAGCGAATCAATACATGTTATGAGTTAAAATTGAGTGAGAGTTATCGTTGTATTCGCATTCAAATCATCAATTCAAAGAGTAGAAAGTGGACGTAGGCTATTTAACGCCGAACCACTATAAATTGTGTGTTTTCTTCATTTTTTTGATTTCATTTCAGTAGAATTATTACTCGTTTGGGTGTTAGAGCCAATTTTGGATCTAACAGTGACACTAGGGTGATTCGACGATCGCCTCAATGGGAGGTGGGTCAGGACCAAACAAGGATAGTAGATCGTCGGGTACCTGTCATCGGCAACTAGTGGGATGCGAAAATACTAAGCTAAACCCAAGAGACCATTAACCTTTCACTATCGAGGCACGGTGGTTCAGGGGAGACGCCAACTGGATGTTTAGATTGTTAGTTAGGGGCAAGTCGCTTAGCTCTGGTAGTCTTTACTAGTTGAGGGAGGGGCCGAGGTGGGGCCATAACCCCCATGAAAAACAGACCCGAGGGATATCTGTATTTTGAGGTCCTTAAAGGCGAGCCTGTACAGATATGGAAAAGCTCCCGACCGAGTTCTGTGTTTCTTGTACAGCCCTGCCATGGAACTCGGTGCACATTAGAGGTTATGTGCGGTTAAGACATCGAGTACGATTGACGCTACGTACGTAGGAAAGTCTAGATACATGCATATCTTCTCTGGGTGGTGTATCGTAGACTCTAGGGTATTACTCTGTGATCTGATTAGATCAAAGGTGGCAGTCCATACGCTTACCTAGCATGGCGACAGCGGTTCTATGCGGAATGTAGCATTGTAATGTAGACATCCGTATGTTACTCCGGCGTAGGATAAGGGACTACGTATATTTCTATGGCTTTACGAGGGAGACCGTGCGAGTGGGGTACCATAGGGTGTACCTTAATATTGGGGGTAGCTACATATGTACTGAATTATGTTAATCCACTGGGAGTAAATGGGTACGACGTGTGTGTAAGCCTTGAGTGTTGTTAACCCTAATAACCTAATGAATAAGAAAATGTGATTGAACGATATATGTAGGGTTATCCAAAATGTATAGTTTAAATCCAGTAACCAAAACTTGTGTTCTGACCCCCTCCTCATAATATACTCGTCGGTTAGATTTGTGGCAGAGATATGATAGCTTTAGATACTGGTTAGGCAGTATTATTAATACGGTAAGGCTATACTTTGATTATATTATACTTTATCCATTCCGCTGTGAGCTATTTTTGAGCTCTGATATATTTTATATCTCTGTCTTTTCTGCAAGATACCAGAGCAACCAACATGGGTTTTGATGGATTATAATTTTGAAAAAAAAATCGGTTTGTCGGAATTCGAGTTGTTACATCTAGTATCTAAGGTTAGGTTTAGGGTCCTATATAAATAGTGAGCGAACGTTTTTGTATTTTTTAAAAAATTTAAATTGTAACACCCCGTATGTTGAATAACTTGTTATAATATAAATCAGGGCAGAATTAAACTTTAAGATCTGAATCAGGGGAAACGGGCTATGCCATTGCGTTCGTCTCGGAAAAATACGCGAAATAGAGTCCGAGTTTTCGAAAATCGGAGTCCGTATGACCCAGTTAAGGCCCGAAGAAGTTTTCAGAAAATTCAAATTTCGAAAAACAGATTTCAAATGCAGAAGGGGGGCTAGGCGGGAAAATTCCCGCCAGCACCAGGTCGACCCCCGTGTCGACTGGGGAGTCGACACACAGGGGGTGTGCCGACAGTAGTGTCGACACCCCTGTCGACACAGGTGGCTCGGCCAGTTTGGTTGGGTGCACTGTTTTGGCTGTTGGGCTGAGTTTTGGGGGCTTGTGACGAAATCTGACGGCTCTAACCTAATCTAGGGTTAATTTAAGGGCCTAATACACTTAACTAATCTATAAATACACCCTAAGACTACCCTAATTCATACTAAAATTGGATACAACGTCGTTATGCCGTCAAAATGCAACTTAGAAGGAGCCTCCACAAATTAAAGAGGAAGATAGCTTCTCAAATCAACTTCTAATCAACTCTAGCAACTAAATCTTTTTCATAGGAGTGCTAATCAACAAGTTGTGAGTTTCTATGCCTTTAGCAAGCAATTGCTAAACTAATTATGATAGGATATAATGAGGTTATGGTTATGTATGTGGATCAATGCAAGTTATGTTATCATATGCTATGTGTTCATGATGTTAGTTATGCAAGTTTTATGCTATATGTTCATGATGCTAGTTATGCAAGTTGTATGCTATATGTTCATGATGCAAGTTATGCAAGTTTGATGCTATGTGCCCATGAAGCTAGTTATGCAAGTTGTGTGTAATCTATGCTATGTGTTCATGATGCTAGTTATGCAAATCACTATGATAAACATTGATCCATTATGACACCATGTTATGCAAGTTTGGTGTTTGATTATATGCAAGTTCATATATGACATGTTATGCAAGTTTGGTGTTTGATTATATGCAAGTGACATGTGCAAGTTTACACCTTTGTATGACATGCTTACATATGCAAGTTAACCCCTTTGTATTTCATACATACATATGCAAGTTTACCCCTTTGTATGACATAAGTAACTTATGCAAGTTACCCTCTTTATGACATATGTGATTCATGCAAGTTTGGGTTGGTTATTTATGCTAGTTGGGTTTGATGCTATGTTCATATATGCAAGTTGACACCATTAAAACCCATGTTGATGCTAATGTTATGCAAAGTAGAACCCATTGTATTTGTGATGAATCTTCCCTTTTAAGTATGTCATGTTAGCGTGTTACGTGGGGAACGATGGGGTTAATATTCATGTTAACAAAATTGTGGTGAAATTGGTATGATGTTGCATACCATGAGTGGATGGACATAATTGAGTCAATTATGTACATCATTAAATTGGAATTAATTAGGGAAAATTAATTCAAAATATGGGGGTGATTAATTAGGTGTAATTAATCGACTAAGACACGAGGTTGGACCCTTTTGTAGCATAAGACTGCCCGGACCCGACCGGCAAATCCAGCGGCTACAAATGATTGGCCCAATGTGAGAGGTCTTAGGCATAAACTAAATACGTGACAAGTGTAAAGACACGAGGTTAGACTCGGTTATGGCGTAAGGCTGCCCGGACCCGACCGGCAAATCCAGCTGCCATAAAAGACAATCTAATGTGAGAGGTCTTTACAAAGGTTACGTTCTTAATCAATTAAGAAACACTTAACCAGATAAGCATGTAGTGGGGCATGAGGGGTTAAGTGGGTGCCTTGGGTGGCATGTGGAAATTTAGTGGGTTGCCTTGGGTGGCAATAGAAAATACGATTAGAATACTTAACCAAGTGGAAATATGTAATTAAACATGATTAAAGGGTTAAGTGGGATGCACTAGAAAAGGGGACAAGCTTAGGTGGGTAGCTTGTGGGGGCCCATTTCAACCAGTAACCCATTTGTATCTTATTGGGCTCGACCCATGTCGAGGACAGGACACGCGTACTGGGCTTGACTATAAGAGGCCAAAACGGGTTAGCGGTGGCAACGCAAGTCCAACCGGTTTCATATGCGTGTGTGGACCCGGGCTGGTAGGTAAGACGTTGTTGCATCGTGTAGGTATAAGCCGTGCACCGTTGATTATATCGGGTTGCCACTTTGGGGAGTGATACACCCCACTGTGGGGCCAGCACGGGTATCCACGTTAGGGAGCCGATCGCTTGGGGAGTAGTGGGTACACCTAGTGGAGATAGGGGCAGACAGCACCTATGTGGTCAGCTAGGGGTACACGAAACTACTAGTTAAATTTTCTAAGTCCTTGGGTGGGATCAACCTTTAAGTTAGGAATGACTGGTGTGGTGCAGTGTAGTAATTACCCTTGGGTGGGTAGACGCGACTTTACCGATATCTTAGTTCATCCTATGTCTAGTTGGCTGCTTAGTGTAGTCATTTATCCCCAGTCATTACCGTACCAAGTTTATATCATACCCTAATTACTTTAATGATTGTATTGTTAAAGTTATAGGACTCGCTCAGACTTATGTCTGACCCCGTTGTTTTTATCTTTTCCCAACCCTCAGGTTCTCAGAGTGGGCCTAGCACTAGTGGGCTTTGATCAGATTGCTTTATCTATCTTTTAGAGCTTGGACCGTTGATGTAAAGCTCAGCTTATCTTTTCTATTATGGCTATTAGTTATGTAGTGGGATTATGTACTTATGTTTCTATCAGGATGGATATTTAGTACTTGACTCTTGTTTTAGTTGGTTTTGGTATTGTAACCAAACATGTTTATCTTCTGCTGCAATGAAATGATGTTTTAGATTTTCAAGTATTATTTAGATCTGTCTTGTTGTAATTTTTCTGTTCTATATTCACTTAAAATACTCCACCGAAGTTAAGGCATTCCCTTAGTGAGTGACCTTAGCGGGTGTGGGGTGTTACACGTGGTATCAGAGCTGAAGGTTACCAGAACAGATAAAACTTTTAGAAAAACTATTTTTCTAAAAACATTTTCGAAGGAGTATTTTCAAAAACATGTCTTTTAAGAGAAAAGTTTTTGAAAGAAAAGCATAATCCCCAATAGCCATATCTTTATCTTTCGAATTCTCCGTTTTGAATCTTTCCTTTTTCGTTTCAGCATGGCTGAAGATCTTAACTTTCCGGAGGGTGTAGCGATACCAGTATGATATAGGAGATTGATGGAGGCTAGGGCCGCCGCTGCGGGTCCAGCAGATGTTCCTCCACCACCAGTTGCACCCGATCTTCCTCCCCCTCCTCCTCCTCGCGCGGATACTTTTGCTAAGACTTGCAAGGAATTTAAGGCTATGGGAGGGAAACCTTTTCAAGGATCAGAAACTTTTGTGGAAGCTAGGGATTGGCTTAAGGAAACGGAAGAGTTGATAGACATCTTTGAGATGGAAGAAGGAAAGAAAGTCAAGTTAGCTGCTTGGTTAATGAAGGGAGAGGCCTCGTTCTGGTGGGAGGTCACTAATGGAGAACGCCTTGTTGACTCTTGGGCGGATTTCAGGCAAAGGTTTGTGGCAAAGTTTCTCTCAAGGGCGGAAGAAAATTTGTATATGGAAAGGTTCTTGACTCTAAAGAAAGGAAACCTATCAGTGAAGGAATATGTCAACAAGTTTAATCAATTGGCAAGATTTGGCATAGACATGGTGAATACACCAGAGAAGAAGGCTTTGAGGTTCGTTAAAGGCTTGAATGAACCGATGCATGGATTGGCTATGACTCACATCCCTATGGGGGCCACCTTTGATAAGCTAGTAGATATGGCACTCATGCATGAGGAAGAGAAGGGTCCCAATGCTAATAAGGCACCCGAGAAGAAAGAAGATCAGAAGAGACCTCAACAGCAACAACAAAACAAGGGTGGGAAAGGCAACGGTGGCAAGGGAAAGAAGAAGTGCTTCAATTGTGGGACACCAGGCCACCTAAGCAAAGATTGTCAGAAGAAGAAGAAGACTGGCTGCTTCCACTGTGGCGAAGCAGGGCATCTAGTGAAGGACTGCCCTAAGTAGGGGCAGAGGACGGGATCTACCTCAGGGGGACAGGTGCAAGCTCTCATGGCACTAGGTCAGGCAAGGGGGCAAGTTCAGGCTCTCGCGGTTCCACCGATTCAGGAAAGAGGTAGAACTATTTCCGTTGAAAGTCTGGTTTTTCTGTTTGATCATCCTGTCCGTACTTTATTCGACTCTGGCACATCGCATTCGTTTATCTCATCATCATTAGTTGAGTCACTGCACTTAGACACCAGTCTAGTAGATGATCCCTTGGTTGTTTCAAACCCAATTGGGGGCTCCACTTATTTGTCCATGATATGTTTGGGTTTGAAGATTTCTATACTTAGCGTTGAGTTTAGATGTGATGCTTTTGTTTTGGGCTTCACGGGCTATGGGTTAATTTTGGGCATGGACTGGTTATCCAGTAATGGTGCCGTTCTTGATTGCGAAAGGAGAGTTGTTAGGCTCATGACCCGCTTGGGGAACATTCTCGAGATCTCTTGTAATCCCAGGGATTCTGTTATGCTAAGTTATCTTGAATCGCTTGACGCTTCGGTCGAGAGTTTGTGATCTGTTAGACTGGTCCGGGAATACCCGGATGTGTTTGAGGAGGTGAAGGGCTTACCTCCGAAGCGGGAGATAGACTTCCGAATATATCTGGTGGACAATGCTAAGCCAGTATCTTTGCCAGTGCGCCACATGGCTCCTCGTGAGAGGAGAGAACTCCATAAGCAAGTAGGGGAGTTGCTTGAGAAGGGGTTCATAAGACGAAGTATATCGGAGTGGGGTGCTTCGGTAGTTTTTGCCACGAAGGCGGATGGGTCCCTCAGACTTTGTGTAGACTATAGAGAACTCAACAAGCTCACAAAGAAGAATAGACACCCATTGCCGAGGATTGACGATCTCTTTGATCAGTTGGTTGGCACCTCAGTGTTTTCGCAGTTGGACTTAGCCACGGGGTTTCATCAGTTGAGAGTGGCCGAGGATAGTATAGAGAAGACTTCCTTTAGGACTCCGGATGGTTTCTATGAGTGGCTTGTGATGCCATTTGGTTTGACGAACGCCCCTGCATACTTTGTTGATTTGATGAGTAGGGTGTTCAAGGAGTACCTTAATAATTTCGTGGTGGTCTTTGTGGATGACATCTTAGTCTTTTCTAAGAGTGAAGAAGAGCATGCCCTACATCTTAGGGAAGTGTTGGAGACTCTTCGAGCGCATAGCCTTAAGGCTAAATTCTCTAAATGTCACTTTTGGAGGAAGGAAGTGCGGTTTTTGGGGCACGTGGTCTCCAAAGAAGGGATAGCTGTGGATCCCGCGAAGGTAGTGTCCATTCAAGATTGGAAGGTTCCGAAGAATGCTACCGAGGTGAGGAGTTTCTTGGGGTTGGCTGGCTACTATAGGAAGTTTATCAAGGACTTCGCAAAGATATCAGCCCCATTAACTCGCTTGACGAAGAAGAATCTAGTCTTCACATGGGACGTAGATTGTGATGATGCGTTCCAACGGTTAAAGAGAGCTTTAACCACAGCTCCAGTCTTAGTGTTGCCAGATGGGAGTAAGCTATTTGTAGACTCTAGGGCATTACTCTGTGATCTGATTCGATCAAAGGTGGCAGTCTGTACGCTTACGTAGCATGGCGGTTCTATGCGGAATGTAGCGTTGTTATATAGAGGTCCGTTCATCACTCTGGCATAGGATGAGGGACTGTGTATATTTCTGTGGCGTTATGACGGAGACTGTGCGAGTGGGGTATCATGGGGTGTCAATATTGAGCGTAGCTACATATATACTAAATTATGTTAATCCACTAGGAGTAAATGGGTACGATGTGTGTGTAAGCCCTGAGTACTGTTAACCCGAGTAACCTAATGAATAAGAAAATGTGAACAAATGGTATATATAGGGTAATCTAAAATGTATAGTTTAAATACAGTCACCATAACTTGTGTTCTGACCCACTCCTCATAATATACTCGCAGGTTAGATTTGTGGTAGAGATATGATAGCTTTGGATATTGGTTAGGTAGTATTACTAATACTGTAAGGCTATACTTTGAGTATATTATATTTTATCCATTCCACTGTGAGATATTTTCTAAGCTCTGATATATTTTAAATCTTTGTCTTTTCTGCAGGATACCAGAGAAATCAACACGGGTTTTGATGGATTATAATTTTGAAAAAAAATTCAATCTGTAGAAATTCGGGTTGTTACACCTTGTTCAAATCGGAGAAGTCAACACACGTTCGCCACTTGTCGTTTTCTTTCTTAACCAGGAATAGGTTGGAGACCCATTCAGGGTAATAGGCTTCTCGGATGAAACTGTTGTTAATAGCCTATCAACCTCTTCTTTGAGTGTCGTTGACCTTTCAATCCCCAAGATTCGATGGTTCTGTTTGACTGGAATTTGCAAGAGATTGATAGCTAATCTATGACAAGTGACTATAAGGTCGATGCCACACATATCGGAGTGGGTCCAAGCGAATACGTTAAGATTTACCCTTAAGAATTATTCGAGATTTTCCTTTATTGCGAGGTGGAGTTGCGATCCAGCTTTCAAGACCTTTATCGGTCGTCGGGGCTGACCAGAACATCCAGCGTAGGTTCTTCTAGGGTAGCCCTCTCAAAATCGAGCTCTTCGTCTTCCCTTGGATCAAGGTCATCCGAAAGACTTCAGTGGCACCTGAGCCAAGACTCTGACGCCTTTGATTGCTATGTAGAGATGGTCTTGGCGTAAGAAAGCAAAAGCACGGTCTTGCCTTTGTCCTTATTGCATGCATTCTTCCATTCTATGAGGTAGCAATCTCTGGTTGTTGCTTGGTCGCCTTTAACGGTGTCGATTCCATTTTCTATTGGGAACTTCATTAGAAGGGACCATAGCGACATGCAGACTCGGAACTTTGCAAGTAATGGACGTCCAAAGAAGACATTGTATAGGGAGATGACGTCGATGGCCACGAAGGTGAGGATTCGGACCCGGCTCTGATCCCCTTCCCCGAGTTCTACAGGGAGGTCGACCATGCCCACTAGGTGATTGGTAGATCCGTTGAAGCTGTGGATCGTGGCATGGCGGGGATTCAAGTCTTTGGCCTCAAGTTTCATCTGGTCGTAGACCACCTTGAAGATGATGTTGACCGAGCTTACTAAGTCGATAAGGATCCTTCAGACGAAAGTTGATCCCATCTAGGCAGATATGACGAGAGGGTCAATGGTTGGGATTTTGATTCCCATGGAATCTCTCTCGCAGAAGACGATATCGTCTCACATTGTCTTCTGAAGCTTGGCAGGGATGGACTTATCCAGAATAGAGCAAGCTTCGTAGGTGGCATGATTTATGGAGTTGGCATACTCGTCAACCTTGCGGAAGCTGTCGTGTGTGGTTGTGGTCTGTCACAGATAGTATTGATCACGATGCCACATGACCTTAGGTTGGATGGCCCTGGGACCGCGTTTGCATGTCCTTGAAGTGCAGGCGTTGGAGGGGCCGTAGCTACTTCGGGAGGAGCATGATCATGGATGTACTTTTCTAGTCGTTTCTTACAGATGAGTTTTTCAATTACATCCTTGAGGTGGCAACAGTCGTTAGTATTATGCCCATACATGTTGTGGGATCTACAGTATTAGCTGGTGTTTTTCTCGTGATCGGTACTCCCTGTATTGGGATTTTTGTGCTAGAGGGTATTACAGGTTTCTAAGTAGATTGTCTCCGTATCTCGATTCAGTGGAGTGTAGTTCCTGTAATTTAGATAGCAGTTATGCTTCTTAGGATCTGTGTGAGCTTGGTTGTTCTTACGACCGTCGGGTTCGCCGCTGTTCGGTTTTGGCTTGTAAGGGGTTGCTCCTTTACCCTTGTCGGAGGATTCTCTGACCTTCTTTCCTTTGACAGTGTCATCGACCGTGCTGGCATGTGGGTTGTTATAGTGGTTGCCTCGAGAAGATCGATTACACCTTGTTTCCTCTTGGTAGAGGAACTACCTAGACTTTTCGTAGAAATCCTTTAAGGTCTTGGGCTATTTTTGGTCGATCCAGGCTCCGAATTCAAAAGGAGGAAGGATGCCTTTTGCAAGCTGGAAGAGTACAGGGAGAGGTTCCATGTCGTTGACCTCAGCGAGGGCAATATTGAATCGCTTGAGGTAGCTCATGAGGGGTTCTGTAGGACCCCAGTAAAGGTTGGTTTGGGTGAGGGCGTTCCGCGGAATCGGAGCATGCATTCTAAACTGGATTACCAATTTCGTGGCCAGCTAGCTGAAGTTGTGTATAGATTGGAGTGTAAGCCGAGAAAACCAAAGCAGAGTTGTGCCTGAGAAAAAGACTGGGAAACCCATGACCACGTCGGTGGCTCGACTGGAGTCCATCTGCCACTCATAGCGGTTCAGGAAAGTGCAGGGGTCAGTCGTGCCATTATAGAATGACATCTGCGGCATGTTGAGGCATCGGAGCCACTCGGCTTCGTGCACGATCCTAGTGACGGGTTTACGCCTCAAGTTGGTTTCCCAAGAGTCGTTGGCGTTCCCTCGCATATCTTTCGTGATCCTTCGGAACACGTCGGGGAGATATGCTGGTTGGACATCCTCTGGCATAAACCATTGGTTTTGGCGAACTTCGGGAATTCTGTTCCGAGGGCGCCTTCTGTGATGCACATTGGGCTCATCTTCTTTCATATCGTCGACATCGATGGCCGGGTTTTGGTATGGCTGGTGAGGTTGAGCGAGCTGGCATGCATTTTGATTCAGAGGGTCTTGGGCCTGCTGTGTAGCCGGGAGTGCGGGCACCAAATTCTGAGTGATGACAGTTGGGTTCTGTCGAGGTGGGGGTTGATTACTCGGACTCGATTCGTCATTGATAACCAACCGAGAGAGATCACAGTACCGCGTTCCCCCGCTATAAGTGACGGTGGTTTTATCACCGTTTCCATTTCCGTTGCCGTTAGTATAAGCATTAGAGCAGACAGCGATGTTATTGTTGAGGCTGAACCTCCTTCTTTGATGTCGGCCCCTTGATTTGGAAGAAGAGGTTTCCGATACATTATGCTGCGATCGGGCGTTGTTTTGAGCAAGCTGCAGTTTAACGACGATACGTTGACTGTCTTGAATTTGACGCATAAGGTCGATGTGGTTTTTCAATGCTTGGTTGAGTTCAAGAGCCGTATTTTCATACTTCTTGTTGAGTGCATAGATCTGGGCTTGAGTCACAGTGGCTTCGGGATCCACAGGTGGAAGAAGTTTTGTTTGAGCAGGGTCTTCCGCTGATTGAGGTTACTGAGAAGTATCGACGTTAGCTGCGGTAGAGGTACCAAACATCTGATTCTTTGTTCGCTTAACCATCGTAAGCATGATTGGCGGCAGGTTATAGAAGAAACCTAAAGCGCATCAAAGTCGAGATGGAAACATGCGACAAAGATGTGAGTTTAAGCCCTCAATGAAAGCACCAGAATGTTGATGGAAAAAAACGTCGTAACACCCAATGATTCTCCGTTACTTAGAGAATTACGTTTCGCGTGGGGAAATAAGTGTAGAAAGCAGTAAATAACAGAGTAGATTTGTGTAACAACCCGAGGATTTTCGACTCCGAAAATCGGCACAACATACCATGTCGACTATTCAAACATTGGAAATACCAGACCATTTATAGAAAGAATTTAGAGGGTGAGAAATAGAAAGAAAGAAAGTTAGAATAGAAGAAGAAGAAGATCACAAAAGAATAGAATCATAGTACACACGAATCTCACAGCGAAACGAATAAATATCTTTTATAGAAACTTTGGAAATACAAAACTATAACTGTATAACATACCAATATAATACATAACATCACATCGGGAATATACTATATATAAACTAATGTTGAAGCCTCCTGCTCCAAGCTCTTCCAAGGATATCTGAAAAATCTTGACTACTTGACTGCCCGTACAAATTTGGGCACCCAAGAGTTTAGGGAAACAAAACAAAATAAACTCTGGTTCAGTCATGTGACTGGTGTGAGTAAACTCTAATCACTTGGTTTAACTTTTGAAAGAAATGATAATCTGAAGACCAATCCACACATAAACACAGACGGTTTTTACCTTATGATAAGCCAAAATATTTCTTAAGATCATTATTTTCTGATATTATAATAATGTCTAAATCAATTAAATAGCAATCTAGCAGAACGCTTTCATCTCACGCTCTACATATATAATATATAATCAAAAATCGCGGGCTCTTATTGGGTAATGGATTTCCAACTATGACAAGGTATGGAACCACCTTCCGATCAGTGTACTCTATAAGCGATACACTGGAGTTCAACAAGGACATCTTGTAACTTGGCCACACATGACCGACCATTCATTTCGCTTGAATGTTCCAAATATATTGTCACCTTACGGTTGGTATACCAACATAACCATTCCCGAGAGATACAGAAATGAAAGAAGTAACAAATATGAATATTCTCTAGATGGTGACAATATACCCTAATTGGGTGCGACCCACTTAGCCATGCTACCTGCCCGATTTCTGTCATTTCTCAGTTGATGAGGCTTGAGGTCATAACGTACTGTTAAACATATCACATCTATTTAATTTGAATGCCACATCGTCATACCCGCCAAATCAAAAATTCGTTTCCCCAAAAATACCATGGGTATAAGCTAAGAGAAACGAATTCCTTCACCACCAACGTATATACGTTTGAAGCGATCAACTTATGCGATCTATTAGATATACTCTATCTGACATTAGTCCAAATACGTTGTCCTGGGACAGGACAAACCGAAGGAATTATTTTGTAAATCCATCTTAGGCAATTTCAACATAGGATCACCAGAATAACCCTTGCATAAACTTCGTCTTAAATTGTCTTCGATATGTTGATTCGAAACGATAATGCCCATATGGAGTGGTTTTTAGATAATCAATCTGATCTCGTTCTCTCCGTATTGACAATGGAATTTGTAACACCCCACTTCCATTAATGTCACTCGCAAAGGGAATGCATTAACTTCCATGGAGCATTTTAAGTGAATATAGAACAGAAAATCACAACAAGACAAATATAAAGTAGTACTTGAAAATTTAAAACTTTATTTATTGCAGCATAAGGTAAATATGTTTGGTTACATCATCAAAACCATAAACCAAAGTCAAGTACATCATATCCATCTTGATAAAACAAAGTATATAAACTGAAATACATAATCCCCAACATTATAATAGCCATAAATAAAGAGAAGCCGAACTTTACTTCAGCGATCCAAGAAATCTTCTAAAAGCAGTCCAAAATCAAGCTCCACTGGTGCTAGTTCCAACCTGAGCACCTTGGGGGGGGGGGGGGGGGAAGGAAGAAAATGGAAAAAGGGGGGTCAGACATAAAGTCTGGCGAGTGCGATAATTCTAACAATATAATTAACAAAGTAATTAGGCTAAGGCATAAGTTGGAAAATAAGGAAATGACCATGAACCATCGAGTATGGCAGAGTAAACAAGATGAACAACGCTATCGTTTAAGCGAACCAAAACCCACTAAGATAATTTACTAAACTACACCAACACTATGAGATGATTGCTATACTGCACCACCACTAGTATAACTGGATTAGGTGTTACCTTAATGTTTAAACTGAAATAGAATCGAAGTAGAATAATCTATACAGAAACAGAATGCTAGTAATGGGCCTTAACCACCCCAACAGACAGAAGGTACGGAAACAGAATCTGAAACGGAATCAGAGACGGAAACAGAATAATCCCTACGGAAACAGAATGTAGAATTAGGTGTACACTAGTAATGGGCCTTTACCACCCCAACAGACGGTACCACGCAGAAACAGACAGGTGTTACCACCCAACAGAAACAGACGGTACCGACAGAAACAAACAGAACTAAGTGTACCCTAAGTCCTACCCCCAAACGATCGGCTCCCTAACTCGTAGATACCTGTGATGGTCCCACAGTGGGGTGTATCACTCCCCAAAGTGGCAACCCGATACTATCAGAGATGCACGGCTTATACCTACACGATGCAACAACGTCTTACCTACCAGCCCGGGCCCACACACGCACATGAACCCGTTGGACTTGTGTTGCCACCGCTCACCCGTTTTGGCCTCTTACAGTCAAGCCTAATACGCGTGTCCCGTCCTTGACTTAGGTCGAGCCCACACAGATACTTATGGGTTACTGGTTGAAACGGGCCCCCATGATTTGACACAAGCTATCCACTTAAGCTTGGTCCCCTCCAGTATTTCCCACTTAACCCACTTCTTATTCATGTTTCAATTACATGCTTCAATTTTGGTTAAGTATTTCTAATCGTATTTCAAATGCCACCCAAGGCACCCACTAGATTCCACATGCCACCCAAGGCACCCACTTAACCCCCTCATGTCCCACTACATGTTTATCTGGTTAAGTGTTTCTTAATTCATTAAGACCGTAACCTCATAAAGACCTCTCACATTAGACTGGCATTTGTGGCAGCTGGATTTGCCGGGCGGGTCCGGGAAGTCTTACACCACAAAAGAGCCTAACCTTGTGTCTTTACAATTGTTACGTATTTAGTTTATTCCTAAGACCTCTAAAATTAGACTGACATTTGTGGCAGCTGGATTTGCCGGGCAGGTCCGGGCAATCTTACACCACAAAAGAGCCTAACCTCGTGTCTTAGATGATTAATTACTCCTAATTAATCATTCCCTAAATTTGAATTACTTTCCCTATTCAAATTATCAATCAATTCCAAACTTAACGATGTCCATAATTGACTCAATTATGTCCATCCATTTATGGTATGTAAAATCATACCAATTTCACCACAATTATATTTTATGCCCTTTTAAGGCATTTATGCCAATTAAATCTTTTTAATATTATCCCATTTACCCCACGTAGTACGTTTTTTCGTTTAACGTAAAAATATACGTTAGACTCGAATGGTCTAACTCGTGGAATAAAGAGAAAGCATCACAATATACACATAATTAAAACATAAATCTAAACATAGGGGTGAACTTGCATATGTGAATGATGTTCTACATCTAAAACTTGCATAGATAACATATGTCATAGATCTATATCTAAAGGTGTTAATTTGCATAGGCAATACCCCTAAACTTGCATAACATGATTCATATTCTAAACTCGTATATTCATACAACTTGCATATGTGATTTATACATCATAACAAGGGTGTAAACTTGCATCCAACATGTAAAGTATCATGTAAAATTTAGCATATAATTCACACATGTTATTGCCTAACATTCAATTAAATTTTCACATAAACTAGGTGTCATAGCCATGTAAGTTCACATATAATTCTACCCAACATGTATACGATTCATATTTGAATCAAAATCTAAACTTGCCTACAAATGATTTATCATATGAATCGATATAAAAAACTAGCATAAGAAACTTGATGATTTGATTGTATATAAAATTACAACATTGATGATAGCAACATAACTTTACATCATAAATGATAGCATCACAACATAACATCATAGAGATTTCAATCACAGTCCTAAAACATAATTACAACATGCAATCAATACTTCATATCACATCCATACAATCCGCATTATATCTTAATCCAATTAAATTACTAATTATCTTATTAAAACTATTGAACTCACAACTCAAAAGCAGTCTTGAGTTATGAATTCTGAATTCTGGAGTTGAATTAGCGCTCCTTTGATGAAGATTCGCTGTTAGGGTTGAGTAGTTCTGATTTGGTTGCTGTTCTTCCTCTTAATTTTGGTGGCGGCTGCTCTAGGGTTCAAGACAACAGCATGACGGCCATAGTTTCAGTTTTAATTCTGATTTAGGGTTTGAGTCTATGGGTCTTTTTATAGAGTTTTGAATTAATTTAAGCCGTCAGATGATCTTAGGGTTAATCAAAACAATTCAATCATGATAGGGTGATGAGTCAGCCCTAATGACTCAGTAAGGAGTCAGAAAGGACTCAACAACATGGGTCAGCCTGAACCAGAAAGCTGTGCAGGCTTTTGCCTCGGCCTGGGCGCACTTAGCAGGTGCGCCAGTGTTAATTTGTACTGGCGCACTTCCCAAGTGCGCCAGTGCAATCTTTCTTTTTTTTCTTTTAGCCACCAAACTTCGTTCGTCCATAACTCTTTCATCCGGTACCCGTTTCCCGCAAACTTGGACTCTATTTCAACCAGAATTCCGAGACGAACACAATGGCGCAACCCATTTCCCTTAATTCTCACGTCTGAGATTAATTATTCCTTATTTTAGTTAATTCGATTATTCAAAAATCCGGGGTGTTACATTCTCCCCTCCTTAAAGGATTTCGTCCTCGAAATCTCCAAGTTAAGGAGAATGCATATCCTACCATCCAAACAACCATCTACTCAACCATCAAACACGGGCATCCATTGTCCTTATAAAATTTCTAATGTTGTATGAACATATGCAAGAAGTGTGTGTATATGTTCCTTATCTAATGCAAAATCAGACGGTCTACTGATTCAGTTGACCTCCTTAATGCAAACCATGATAGTGCCATGCGTCCATTATGTATGCGAAAGAACCTTATCGATACATATCATTTCTACATGTGTGCACAACCATTCACCAAAATGCAACATCCATATGATGGTACAACCATTACTTAAATATGTACACACATTTATATGAAATATGAAGTGACTGAGCCGATCTAGTGCCTAATGTGTGTGTATATGCATCCACAGGCAACCAGTAGCAAACACTTGCAACCATCAAACATAACATGTCTCAAACACATGTTTACATCCATGGGTTTCCTATCTAAAGGTCAAAGATTCGGTCGATGGGATACAAACAAATGATACAACTAAAACAAAAGCTCTGTCCCCATTTGACATCGGTTAAGAGAATAATTCCCTAAGTCTCAGCCCCGAAGACCAAAATCAACATCAGAATGCCACTCAGAAAATTACCCCCATTAAACAATGTCAAAACTGGAAATCTACTTCATGCTTCGAGTAGAAACCCCTATCCTTCAGAAATATTCAGATACTTACAGACTACTGGTACAGATCAGATTACAGAATGATTCTCAGAAAGCTAAGCATAACAGACCCTTGCGGGTTACAAGAAACTTTGGGGGTCTTCCCACGAGAAGTTAGAAACTTAACGACCCTCTACATAGAAAGCTGGTCCATTTAGACCCAACCCATAGCCCATAAACTTGAGCACACAAATGTCACATTCAAATTTTTGATGCCTAACACAGATAATTTCAAACCCCTACAAATCACTAACAATTGAGCCAAACCACAAATGGGGTTCGAAACAACTACGAGATCAGAAACAAGACGAGTAATAAAGTGCAGAGTATCAATTACAGAATCAAAATGCCAGAATCAGAAAGAGTTTTAACTCAACAATCAGATAAGGAAATTAAACCATCTTCAGAAATTTTTCTTATTTCTATCCTATCCACCAGCCTCGAGGGTATTCGCCTGTCCTCCAAAAGTTGGTCCTGCCCTATGCCCTTTCCTTGGGCAGTCCTTAATCAGATGTCCCGCTTCGCCACAGTTGAAGCAAGTGCCCTTCCTTTTCCTGCAATCCTTGTTCAGATGGGTCGAGCTTCCACAAGTAAAGCACTTCTTCTCCTTCCTATCTTCAGTCTTCTCATCCTTCTTTTGTGTTTCCTTTTTGGGCCCCGTTTTCTTGTTCTGTGGTCCTTCGTGCTTTTCTTCTTTTTTCTCACTTTTGGCTTCCTCTTCATGCATTAACGCCATGTCAACTAATCTCTCAAAGGTAGCTCCCATAGGAATGTGGGTCATAGCTAACCCATGAAGCAGCTCGTTTAAACCCTTAACAAATCTTAGAGCCTTCTTTTCTGGAGTATTCACTAAGTCTAAGCCAAACCTTGCCAATTGGTTGAATTTGTTGACGTACTCTTTCACCGATAGATTCCTTTGCTTCAGCGCCAAAAACCTTCCCATGTATTGATTCTCTTCAGCCCGTGAGAGAAACTTCGCCTCAAACCTTTGCCTAAAATCTGGCCATGTATCGACTTGACGTCCCCCATTAGTGACCTCCCACCAAAACAAGGCCTCATCCTTCATTAGCCACGCAGCTAGCTGAACTTTTCTTCCATCATCCACTTCAAAGATTCCAAACAATTCTTCCACCTCCTTTAGCCAATTACGAGCTTCAACAAATGTCTCCGTCCCGTGGAAAGGTTTTCCACCCATTGCTCTAAAGTCCTTACATATCTTTGCGAAATTATCGACACGAGGAGGAGGAGGAGCATTTGCTGGACCTGCGGTGGCGGCCCTTGCCTCAAGATATTGACGAAACCAACCGGGTACATGAACACCCTCTGGTATCTCAGATGCTTCAGACATGCTGAAACGAAAAAGAAAAGATTCAATACAAAAAGGACTGAAGGAAAGATATATGGCTCTTGGGGTTATGCTTTCTAAAATATACTTTTCTCTTGAAAATATTTTCCTTAAAACGTACTTTTGAAAGTACTTCTTTATAAAAATTGTTTTGAAAAATAGTTTTTCAAAAATTCGTATCTGTTCTGGTAACCCTCACCTCTAATACCACGTGTAACACCCCACTTCCATTAATGTCACTCGCAAAGGGAATGCATTAACTTCCATGGAGCATTTTAAGTGAATATAGAACAGAAAATCACAATAAGACAGATATAAAGCAGTCACTTGAAAATTTAAAACTTTATTTATTGCAGCAGAAGGTAAATATGTTTGGTTACATCATCAAAAACATAAACCAAAGTCAAGTACATCATATCCATCTTGATAAAACAAAGTACATAAACAGAAAGACATAATCCCCAACATTATAATAGCCATAAATAAAAAGAAGCTGAACTTTACTTCAGCGATCCAAGAAATCTTCTAAAAGCAGTCCAAAATCAAGCTCCACTGGTGCTAGTTCCAACCTGAGCACCTTGGGGGGGGGGGGGGGGGAAGGAAGAAAATGGAAAAAGGGGGGTCAGACATAAAGTCTGGCGAGTGCGATAATTCTAACAATATAATTAACAAAGTAACTAGGCTAAGGAATAAGTTGGAAAATAAGGAAATGACCATGAACCATTGAGTATGGCAGAGTAAACAAGGAAACAAGATGAACAACGCTATCGTTTAAGCGAACCAAAACCCACTAAGATAATTTACTAAACTACACCAACACTATGAGATGATTGCTATACTGCACCACCACTAGTATAACAGGATTAGGTGTTACCCTAATGCTTAAACTGAAATAGAATCGAAGCAGAATAATCTATACAGAAACAGAATGCTAGTAATGGGCCTTAACCACCCCAACAGACAGAAGGTACGGAAACAGAATCTGAAACGGAATCAGAGACGAAAACAGAATAATCCCTACGGAAACAGAATGTAGAATTAGGTGTACACTAGTAATGGGCCTTTACCACCCCAACGGACGGTACCACGCAGAAACAGACAGGTGTTACCACCCAATAGAAACAGACGGTACCGACAGAAACAAACAGAACTAAGTGTACCCTAAGTCCTACCTCCAAACGATCGGCTCCCTAACTCGTAGATACCCGTGCTGGTCCCACAGTGGGGTGTATCACTCCTTAAAGTGGCAACCCGATACTATCAGAGATGCATGGCTTATACCTACACGATGCAACAACGTCTTACCTACCAGCCCGGGCCCACACACGCACATGAACCCGTTGGACTTGAGTTGCCACCGCTCACCCGTTTTGGCCTCTTACAGTCAAGCCCAGTACGCGTGTCCCGTCCTCGACTTAGGTCGAGCCCACACAGATACTTATGGGTTACTGGTTGAAACGGGCCCCCATGATTTGACACAAGCTATCCACCTAAGCTTGGTCCCCTCTAGTATTTTCCACTTAACCCACTTCTTATTCATGTTTCAATTACATGCTTCAATTTTGGTTAAGTATTTCTAATCGTATTTCAAATGCCACCCAAGGCACCCACTAGATTCCACATGCCACCCAAGGCACCCACTTAACCTCCTCATATCCCACTACATGTTTATCTGGTTAAGTGTTCCTTAATTCATTAAAACTGTAACCTCATAAAGACCTCTCACATTAGACTGGCATTTGTGGCAGCTGGATTTGCCGGGCGGGTCCGGGCAGTCTTACACCACAAAAGAGCCTAACCTCGTGTCTTTACAATTGTTACGTATTTAGTTTATGCCTAAGACCTCTCACATTAGACTGACATTTGTGGCAGCTGGATTTGCCAGGCGGGTCCGGGCATTCTTACACCACAAAAGAGCCTAACCTCGTGTCTTAGACGATTAATTACTCCAAATTAATCATTCTCCAAATTTGAATTACTTTCCCTATTCAAATTATCAATCAATTCCAAATTTAACGATGTCCATAATTGACTCAATTATGTCCATCCATTTATGGTATGTAAAATCATACCAATTTCACCACAATTATATTTTATGCCCTTTTAAGGCATTTATGCCAATTAAATCTTTTTAATATTATCCCCTTTACCCCACGTAGTACGTTTGTTCGTTTAACGTAAAAATATACGTTAGACTCGAATAGTCTAACTCATGGAATAAAGAGAAGGCATCACAATATACACATAATTAAAACATAAATCTAAACATAGGGGTGAACTTGCATATGTGAATGATGTTCTACATCTAAAACTTGCATAGATAACATATGTCATAGATCTATATCTAAAGGTGCTAATTTGCATAGGCAATACCCCTAAACTTGCATAACATGATTCATATTCTAAACTCATATATTCATACAACTTACATATGTGATTTATACATCATAACAAGGGTGTAAACTTGCATCTAACATGTAAAGTATCATGTAAAATTTAGCATATAATTCACACATGTTATAGCCTAACTTTCAATTGAATTTTCACATAAACTAGGTGTCATAGCCATGTAAGTTCACATATAATTCTACCCAACATGTATACGATTCATATTTGAATCAAAATCTAAACTTGCCTACAAATGATTTATCATATGAATCGATATAACAAACTAGCATAAGAAACTTGATGATTTGATTGTATATAAAATTACAACATGGATGATAGCAACATAACTTTACATCATAAATGATAGCATCACAACATAACATCATAGAGATTTCAATCACAATCCTAAAACATAATTACAACATGCAATCAATACTTCATATCACATTCATACAATCCGCATTATATCTTAATCCAAATAAATTACTAATTATCTAACTAAAACTATCGAACTCACAACTCAAAAGCAGTCTTGAGTTCTGAATTCTGATTTCTGGAGTTGAATTAGCGCTCCTTTGATGAAGATTCGCTGTTAGGGTTGAGTAGTTCTGATTTGGTTGCTGTTCTTCCTCTTAATTTTGGTGGCGGCTGCTCTAGGGTTCAAGACAACAGCATGACGTCCATAGTTTCAGTTTTAATTCTGATTTAGGGTTTGAGTCTATGGGTCTTTTTATAGAGTTTTGAATTAATTTAAGCCATCGGATGATCTTAGGGTTAATCAAAACCATTTAATCATGATAGGGTGATGAGTCAGCCCTAATGACTCAGCAAGGAGTCAGAAATGACTCAACAACATGGGTCAGCCTGAACCAGAAAGCTGTGCAGGCTTTTGCCTCGGCCTGGGCGCACTTGGCAGGTGCGCCAGTGTTAATTTGTACTGGTGCACTTCCCAGGTGCGCCAGTGCAATCTTTCTTTCTTTTTTCTTCTTTTAGCCACCTAACTTCGTTCGTCCATAACTCTTTCATCCGGTACCCGTTTCCCGCAAACTCGGACACTATTTCAACCAGAATTCCGAGACGAACACAATGGCGCAACCCATTTCCCTTAATTCTCACGTCTGAGATTAATTATTCCTTATTTTAGTTAATTCGATTATTCAAAAATCCGGGGTGTTACAGAATTGGTCAAAAACTTTGATAGTCGGGTATTTGATATCAAAGGAAAACATGTGTACAAACAACGGTCGTATTTTCAAATGAAAATTACACCGATCAATCATTAATCAACATTCAGCCCCCTTTAAATTAATTTATCATTAATTTATCCATTTCTCAAACACCTATTTATTTCTCAAAACTTGTTTTAATTTCTAACGATTCTTGGAAAATAATTCCATGTATTCATAACTCTTATTTTCTATAGTTAGAAAATATATGTTTATTAACATTGGAAAACATTCTCATATCTTATTCACGCATCACTATTCTTTCATGTCCATCAGTCCCTAACCGTAAACTAGTAGGAGTATTACTCCCTAAGTATTGACCCCGATGGCCGAAACCAACATCAAATCAATACGAGAAAGACGTTCAACTCAACTAGTCTCCAGTCAGTTTCTAATTTCCTTAGCTCCATTTAAATATGCAATTATTCACTTTAAAACGTGAATATTATTTCTTAACAGAAATCTGGACTCATTATATTAAATCATATCTTGATTTAAATAATATTTACCATTACAGTTTAAAATTCCATCTATCTGTTTATTTTATAATTTCATACTTCATAAAATTCTGTTTAAAAGTCAACTTCTTATTAATTTCATATCTAATTTCTAACTTGATCTCAACTTCATATTCGATTATAAATTAAATCAAATATTAACCTCCTTGTCCAATTCTGGATTCTATACTATATAATTTCTAAAAATAAATTACTTTTGTAACATTTGACATAGTTGAATTTTCATTATACATCTTATGGATTCATTTCTGTTCTATTTACATTCGAACTTCGAAATAATTTCATTGATTTCCTTTTAAACTATTTCCCTCTTGAATTTACTTCTCCAATATATTTAATAATAATTATTCCATCTCATTTATAAATATCGTTTATAAATCAAACTTCTTATTTTAATAAAATTGAAACAAATTATTTAAATTAAATTTCTATTTAAAAATAGATTATCCTTTTTAAAACCCTAATTTCTTTTCCCATATATTCGAATATATTTTACGGAATTTTTAATACCAATTATTTCAGGTCAATGTTGTTCAAAACATCCCAATTACACAATAATCAACACTAGATTATTTGTCATATCATATAATGCAATATATGAAAAATAACAATATAATTATTTAGGAATCCAGTCGGATCCCTCCAACCTATTCCCTACATCCACAGATGTTAATCAACACTAATTTCATATCGATATAAGATATTTAAATAAATAGAATCAGCATTAAATTAATGATTTATATATATAACTACATATATTTTACTTTAACCAATTACTTATCAAATCATCCAAACAACCATCACATACAGCATTCAATCATTTTTATCAATATTAAATAACATTTATAAAATTATAAAGCTGGACAGAGTTAGTGAGTTTACTCACTTTGGTCAGTAATTGTTGAATAACGGTTAACGTCGGTTGATTTAATCCAGCGTTCCAATGTGCAATAATTTCAAACGAACTCCAAATGATTCTAAACTAGCTTCATGGCGAAGCCTACATCCGTACGATACCAACTGATCAATCCGTTTGCGATTCAATCTGGCCCAATACCGCATTGTTCTCCCCAACCGCACCCCTAGTATTCCTTCTTCACTAATAATAAGATCCAAACAAAATCGTATCCAGTTGAACTAAATTCCAATTATTTCATACACTTTCCGTCCTTTAAGTTATCCTTTCTTCTTTGGATCCACGTGAACAACGCCTCTTCCAAAGCTCAAAAGTACTGCTCCCAAATGAACCAATAGTCCTCCTCGCAAACAAAATGCACGTCTCCAGCATTACAAAATCATGGCCCAAACTGCATGGCCTCGACGTGTTTCACCCTCCCCATAATATCATCATACTCACGCCACTTCGTTTCCCTACAAAGCTCACGTGCATTCATCCTTTCGCTTACATCTATATGTCATGTTTCCTTTCTTGTACCCTTATTTGCCACGTCACTTCTTCCTTCCCAAATGACTTCGATACTCGGACCTTCCTTCCCCTAAATACACAAACTCTAGTACTTATAAAAGGCCGTTTCCATATTATGTGATCCCCACGTTCTCCCTTATTCTCCTTTTCAGCACTAGTTACTGTTCCATGCAACTATCATCAACAGGAAGCCACTCATTTCCATCACATGCCACGCTACAAAGATTCATTTCCCTTTCCACTGATATAACCACTTCTAGTAAACATTCCCTCACTTAACAGCAGTTTCACTTCTCTTTACTGCCTCCCTCCACTTAACACAACAAGCAACAACACGCATACCCCTTCGCAGTTGCGACTTCTAAAAAAATCCGAACCAGATCCCAACAGCTCCTATGTTACTTCGTATTTTCAAAACCAAACTCCACCGAAAAACACCATCATATTATTGAGGCCATTTACTTTCAATTACCCTTTTTCCTAAAAGCTGAAATGTGAGGGCAGTGTGTTAACATATCGGTACTAAAGCATACAAACCGATCGTATATGGATCTCTTATTTCTCATTGGGCTTGTGTATTTTATTTATGTATTGGGCTTTATATCTGTCAGCCCACTTAAGCGTTATCACTATATATACATAGTGTTACACTTGTATTGTACATTCGGTTCTAATCATTAATACATTTTCTTTCTCTACAACATTTCAAATCATACAAATCTCACATGGTATCAGATCCTATCAGCCAAACGGCAATTTGAGAAAGATCATCAATTCTTTAAAAAGAAAAAAAGGAAGAGGATGATTTATTAAAGTCTCCTCAGAGTATTTTCATCACAGGAGATCATCCCTTCTTTGATCGCATAGCGATTGTTCTTATCAGTTTTTTTTTTGAATAGTGCCTGCCTTGCCAGAATTGTATTCGCGGCGGCTACACCTGCTCATTTTAGACCATCAGAGATTCTGGATCTCTTCATCCGGTTTTCCTTCCCACTATTCCGCAATTCTTGAATCTTCAAAGGAAGCAAGAACCATTGAACATTTGCTGTTACCCTCGGGTGCTTCCTGTACAAGCTGCTACTTCTTGATCAAGTAGCATCGCCATATACATCAGTCGACCTGCAATCTTATATCACCATGGCAGGAGGCAACGCTGATCAATTGTCAGCAACTTCTAGAACAGATAACAATGGACCACTGCCAACCTTTCCTTTGCCACTAGTGAAACCAAAGACCCAAGTCATCACTGTTCCTCTCGATGAAGACAATTTCTTGATGTGGAAATTCCAAGTTGAAATAGCCTTAAAGGGATGTGACCTTCAAGATTATGTCAAAGGAACCAAGCCAAAACCACCTGCAATGACAACAGATGCACAAAACAACATCATCAGCAATCCAGAGTTTGTCCACCATCAAAAACAAGATAAATTACTATCCTCTTGGCTCCTATCATCGATTAGTACGAATCTGTTATCACAAGTTATAGGGTGCAGTTCATCCCATGAAATTTGGTCGACAATTAAACAGATTTTCAACTCACAATCATCAGCACGTATAATGTACTATAGGAGAGAATTTCAAAATGCAAGAAAGGGTGATATGAGCATGCATGAGTATATTTCTAAGGTGAAGACTCTTTGTGACAAACTCAAAGCAGTTGGACATACTATATCAGACAGTGAATAGATCTTGACTCTAACAAATAGGTTATATGAAGAATATGAGTCTCTTGTCACTTACATTGCTACCCAAACTAACCTACCAGATATACAATCTGTGTATTCAGCCCTATTTGCACATGAGGGTAGAGTGGAACAAAGAAACGCAGTCCAGAGTGAGTACAGCATAAACTTAGCATCAAATTCATGAAATGCTAATCAAAATCAACCAAGAAATGCACCTGGATATGGAAGAGGAAACCCACAAGGACAGAGAGGCAATCCCAATCAGAGAGGCAGAGGAAGGGGCAGATCCAACAACAACAACAATACATACAGAGTAAAATGTCAGATATGTGATAAACCCGGGCATGTAGCAAATAGACGCTATTTTAGATTTAACACTGATGTTAACAATGCTCAACAAGGTGGACAAAGAGGCATGAATGCTAACTTAGCACAGGCAAACTACCAAGGAAGGCAAAATACTGAAGGGTCCACATCACAAGCTACTGGCAGTGATGACAGTGTTAAGAATGATGATATAAATACTGAAGATTGGTTTCCAGACTCAGGGGCAACTAATCACCTTACTAATAACCTTCAGAATATAAATTTGGGTAACAAGAATTATTCAGGTACGCAAGTTATTCACACTTGTAATGGTGAAACTATAAATATATCACATGTTGGGGCAGGATATGTTAAAGGTAAAAGAAAATTATATCTCAACAATCTTCTTAGAGTTCCCACTGTTAAGAAGAACTTGATTAGTGTATCCCGATTCACTAATGACAACAAGGTATATTTTGAGTTTCACCCTAATTATTGCCTAATTAGAGACTTGCTAAGCAAGAAAATATTATTACAGGGTAGGTTGAACAATGGCCTTTATAGATTCAGCCCTATGCAATCAAGATTGAGCAATGAAAGGAACACTTGGTGTTGCAATGTCAATATTCAGATTAGCAATGATAATGAAAACAATTCTGATGAAGTTAATAATAGTAATAGTGTCCAAAATGATTTAAACATTTGGCATTGTAAACTTGGACACCCTAGTTATGACATTGTAATGCAGATTTTAAAAGACAATAATATTTCTTTTAAACACTCATCTGCTCCTAATGTTTGCACACATTGTCAACTTGGAAAGAGCCACAAATTACCTTTTTGCAGATCTGAAACTATTTACTCTAAACCCCTTGAATTAGTTATAGTAGATTTATGGGGACCTGCACCATTAAGCTCAAGGTAAGGATACAGTTATTATCTTTCTATTGTAGATGCATATACCAGGTATACCTGGATTTTCTTTCTCAAAGCCAAATCAGAAACATACAATGCAATGCTACAGTTTATGAATTTCATTGAAAAACAAATAAAATACAGCATTAAAATCATACAGATAGATGAGGGAAGTGAGTTTTTACCACTTAAACATATTTTTAATCAAAAAGGTATTATTCACAGAACCACTTGCCCATACACATCTGAACAAAATGGCATTGTAGAAAGAAAACACAGACACATAGTGGAAATAGGATTGACATTGCTGTCTATGCCTTCTTTACCTTTAAAATATTGGAATGAGGCATTTAGCACAAGTGTTTATCTAATAAATAAAATGCCTACAAAGATTCTACAAAATAAATGCCCTAATGAGGTCCTGTTTGGGAATAAACTAAACAATACCTTTCTGAGAACATTTGGATGCTTGTGTTTCTCATGCCTCAGACCCTCTAACAATCACAAACTCTCCTTAAGATCCAGCCGATGTACCTTCATAGGGTATGCAAGTAACCAAAAGGGGTACAAGTGTCTAGATGATAAGGGAAAAATCATTGAATCTAGACATGTGGTTTTTAATGAGTGTGTGTTTCCTTTTGCAGACAAGAAAAAGGATAAAAATCAAAAGCATGATCAGTCCAGAACTACCATGGGAACTATTCCTACACTAACTGAATGGACTGAAAAAGGTGATGGTAAGGAGACACCACTACTAACTATTGCTACTCCAACTATTTCTAGCACTAGATCTGGATACAACTCAAGTGAGCATTTAAGTGAGGATGATGATCAAGCTCAAAACTATGACAGTCATAACAGCAATGATCAACATCAAAGCAGTGAAAGTGAAGCAACATATAGTGACAATGAAGATAACAATGCTCAAAAACAACCAATTGGACACCACATGACCACAAGAGCCAAAAGTGGCATATTTAAGCCAAAATATACAATGCAACTACAGAAAATGAAGACACCATAGAACCAGTTACATATAAACAAGCAGTGAAACAGAAACTATGGTGCAAAGCTATGAATGAAGCGTATGATGCATTGATAAAGAATAAGACATGGAGTCTTGTGGCTGCACCAAAAGGTAAGAACATTGTGTCATGCAAATGGACTTACAAACTAAAGAAGGATGCAGAAGGAAACATATGTAAACACAAGGCCAGACAGGTTGCTAGAGGTTTTTCCCAACAATATGGTTTTGACTTTACTGAAACATTCTCTCCAGTGGTCAAGCCAACAACCATCAGAATTATGCTAAACCTAGCTGTGTACAATGGCTGGGACATAAGACAATTGGATGTGTGTAATGCATTCTTAAATGGGGAGCTACATGAAACTATCTATGTGCAACAACCAAAGGGGTATATTTGCAAGGGAAAAGAAAGTTATGTATGCCAACTACACAAGGCCATAAATGGACTGAAACAGGCCTCAAGAGCATGGTATGTTAAGCTAAAGAACACACTAAGTGACTTTGGTTATACAACAACAAAGTCTGACAACTCTCTATATACCAAAACACATAATCAAAGAAGTGTCTACATACTTGTTTATGTTGATTATATCCTTATAACAGGAAGTGACAGCACAGAAATCAACAAGGTTATATCTCACTTGGATAAAACATTTGCTATTAAAGAGATGAGGGAAGTAAACTATTTTTTAGGCATACAAGTACAGAGGAAATCAAAATCAGAAATATTCCTATCTCAAAGGAAATACATATCTGAAATCCTTATCAAAGCAAACATGGACAAAGCCAAATCCATTTCTACACCTATGACTAGCAACTTACGACTGTCAAAACACAAGGGTGATAACATTGACAATGACACACAATACTGCAGTATAGTTGGAGCACTCCAATACTTAACTATCATGAGACCAGAAATATGTTTTAGTGTGAATAAAGTGTGTTAGTTTATGGCCAACCCTTTAAATGAGCACTGGAGAGCGGTCAAGGGAATTCTACGTTACTTGCAGGGGACTTTAGACTATGGTTTAACAATCAAAGCAGGTAGAGACATTAATTTAAGCACTTACAATGATGTAGACTGGGCGAATGATCCAGATGACCGGAGATCTACATCTGGATATTGCTTGTTTATGGGACCAAACCCTATTTCATGGTGCACGAAGAAACAACCGACATTCTCCAGATCGAGCACTGAAGCGGAGTACAGGGCTATCGCATCAGCCATCGCTGAGATCATGTGGGTAGAAACCCTAATCAGTGAGCTAGGGTTAACCTTCACGAAGAAACCAGTTCTCAGGTGTGACAATAAGAGCACAGTCTCCTTAGCCATCAATCTGATACAACACTCGAGGATGAAACACATCGAAATCGACATCCATTTCATTAGATAAAGGAGTGAAGCAGGGAAACTCACAATCAAGCATATACCAGCCTTTTATCAGAAGGCTGACATCTTAACTAAAGCCTTATCGATAAGTAATTTTGAAAGATTAAGAGAAGACTTGAGAGTTTCTAATGACGACACAGAGCAAAAGCATGGAAACCCTAGATCGGTTTGAGGGGGCGTGTTAACATATGGGTACTAAAGCATACAAACCGATCATATATGGGTCTCTTATTTCTCATTTGGCTTGTGTATGCTATTTGTGTATTGGGCTTTATATCTGTCAGCCCACTTAAGTGTTATCGCTATATATACATAGCGTTACACTTGTATTGTACATTCGGTTCTGATCATTAATACATTTTCTTTCTCTACAACATTAGTTAACATATGGGTACTAAAGCATACAAACCGATCGTATATGGGTCTCTTATTTCTCATTGGGCTTGTGCATGTTATTTGTGTATTAGGCTTTATATATGTCAGCCCACTTAAGCGTTATCGCTATATATACATAGTGTTACACTTGTATTGTACATTCGGTTCTGATCATTAATATATTTTCTTTCTCTACAACATTACAAATCATACAAATCTCACATAGTGTGCTCTATTTATAGGTGGGGGAGGCTTAGGAATTAAGGAATTGGCATGTTCTTAGGTGGTACTTTAACTGCGGTAAGGTATGTTTTTTTATCACCACGTTCGTTCATAAGGTCTACATTGGAAAATAGCGTACGATTACTTAGCCCTGAAGGAAGGCAAAAATATATAAATATATCTATTATTTATTTATATTTGATATAGGATAGATATCTACCTGTTCAAGGGAAAATGAGTACTTGACGTCATTAGCAATATATCTAACTGACGTGCTTGTGTGTCTGTTTTTATTTTGATTCCATAATTAAGTTTTTTTTTTATATATATAAATGTCAGTACATCTATTGTAGAAAGTATCATTATCCCTTGTTTTGAATAGTATATATATCACCCTATATTTACAACTAATGACCAAACCAAGGAATCAGCGAAAGTTGAAAAATGTTGTAAGATAAAATAATGCAAAAATAAACAATGAATGAAGAAATAAACCACATGTCAAATGAAACAAGAAAAACAAGGGGGATAATGTCCAAACATAGTTCTAGGAATAACAATATCTCCAAGGCCAAGCATGGAAAATGGACGTGCAACATTTGGAGTGGGGAAAGAAACTTTACAGGAGCATCAAGATCACGTCCAGTTTTCTTAGTCGCAACTGAAGATGAAAATGGAAGAGTGATGCCTTAAATTATCATCCTTTAGCTAGTATAGAAGCTTGGTTACCCACTTTTGTGTTCTTTCTATGATACCAAGACTTTCATGTTATATATAATAGCATGTGCATGTCTTACCCATAAGTTTCCTGTAACATATTCATGGGTTAATCCGAGTCGCTATGCACAAAAATAAAAAAACAGTCATGTCGAGTGGTGTGCCATGGTTCCAAAACTATAATAAAATGGACAAGCTAACTTATTCTGTGAAACCCCAAAATGCTGGTTTAGGGTGTAAAATACTCCAAACAAAAAGTTGCTTATTTTCCAAAATAAAAATTACAGTAAAATTCTAAAATTTAAATTATAACTACTCTCAAATATCTTGTCCAAATTCGAAACCAATATTTAATTATAATTAAATATATCGTTATAGCTTATAAACGATTCTACAACAACTATTTGAAAATTTGATTTGGACATAACTCACAATTTGATATCTCGATTTTTCACTTCCATTAGAAAAATATAGCTAAATAGATTCCAACGTTTCTTGTTTCAAAGAAATCCGACTTAAAACGAATCCTGTATAATCTTTAAAGTTCAAAACTCAATATTATGAACTACCACAGCGTTACGGGCCCAATTATAATTATATTATAATTAATACGTTCAATTGTCGTTTAATTAATATATTCGTTATTATAATTCAATACTAAAGTGAAATAATTCCTCATATTATCCAGTTTACACAATATTGCAAATTCAAGTATTTCCAATTATTTCAGAATTAAATTATTATCTTATTATTTATAATAATAAATATAAATTAGAATTATTTAATTTAAGTTAATTAAATTACCAAAACATAATTAAATTAATTAATTATTTGTTGGCTCACTTTTTGATCAAGCCAGCCAGGATCATTTGTAAGAGGAAAGCAGGAAACCACAGTATCTGAGAACATGAAGGAATGGATCGCGCATTATCGTTTCGCCCGACATCGAATCGCGCACCATCGTCTCGCCCAAATATCGGATCGCATATCTATGGATCGCCCCATCTCATCAGCGAACGACGTAGCTGGGCGATCCGATCCAAGCTCACATTGATACCCCGAGCGAACCGATCCGATCCCCTGGTGCATGGCGAACCCTCAGACCTGTTCAAGCGCGACCTAGTCTTCAGCGATCCGAATCGCACGGATCTGGCGACACGTGTCCCCAACCGTCATCTGGACCAATTCTCCCCATCTGCACGATCCGATTTTCAAGCAGATCACGACACCTGTCCACAACGGCTAATTTGACTGTTTCTTCAAGGGTGGCGATGCGATCCGATACTCTCGGGATTCGTGCCACGTGTCCACGATCCGCCTGACAAAATCAGCTATAAATAGTCCAGAGCTTGGCATTTTTCGGGATCCTTTTGGCAATATTGAGTACTGAATCCGCCATTGTTGTCAAACTATTGAAATATTGAGAGAAATCACTGTTGTATTAGCTTTTAAAGTATAATCAATAAGATATAAAGTGGATGTAGGCTCGTTAACGCCGAACCACTATAAATTCTGAGTGTTCTTTTCTTTTTCCTTGTACTTCATTTGAAATTCTCTACTGTTCATAACAATTTGGGTGTTAGGTCCAAATTTCGATCTAACATTTTTGGTGCTTTCACCGAGAAACTCAGTCTTAAAGTTTCGCCATTCGCTTCTTTGAGGATTCCAGCGATTCGGATATCATGGCTGGAAAAAGATCTAAAGTTTCGCAGACCAACGAAACGATTGAGGAGAGTGTGCACGAACTGGGCAACGAAGAAACTCTGGATCGCGGAGCGCAGGGGGCGATCCGATCCGACGAAGACACCTCGTTCCGAGTCGATGAGAACGAGACGATCCGTGCTACCGAAGGGGTTGTTACTCGATCCCGGGGCAACACCTCGCAGCCTCCGCGTACCACGACCACGAGTCGATCTCAGGGGGGCGCAGCGAATCGCCCTCCACGAACCGCAGCTATCCGAACTGATGGTCAGAATACAACTCGACCTGGAAAAGAACCTATGACCCACTCCTATCGTCCTGGAACCTCTGCTCGACCTGGTTCGAGCTCTTTGCGCATAAGAGAGAGTGATGATGACCACTATGATCCTGCCGCTCCTGTCACTGAGGGGGATCTCTCTCGCTTCGTCAAAATGTGGGATAGGTTGTTTGATGAGTTGGCTGCCCAAAGGCAGGAAAGTTCCATCCTACGGCAAAATTTGACAGCTATGGATAGAAGACTTGATGAGCTAGCAAGGCAAAGAGCATCACCGGTTCGTCCACTCACCCCAGTATATTCTTCTTCATCTGAAGAATCGCCAAGACCTCCGCGGCGACCGTATGAGAGAGCCGAAAACATAGAACAGCTTCGGTTCGGGACTCTGCCCTCACAGGAAGAAGAAGAACTAGGGGCGGGGCCCACAAACCGTAATATGAATGGTCAAGCAACGGCTCTCAGGACTCGAGATGTGAACAGTCCTGTGCATGACAGACCACCTCAGCCTCGTCGTCGCACGCATACCCATGATAACAGGGGGCAGCGAAGCCCTGTCCAAGCCCCGAATTTTGTGGCTGCTCCCCGAAGAGAGATCAGAGAACCTCGTCGGGCCAGAGGCACTGACCCTGAACCTCCTTTGACTAGTGCAAACGTCGCAGCCATGGTTCACCAGATTCTGGCCGACAGCCGTGGACAGCGGAACGAAGATTGGGGGATCGACCGCAGTCATACCCCTTTTACTGACGATATTTTGGATGTGACTTTTCCAAGGCGTTTCAACATGCCACAAATGAACCGATATGCGGGAAGATCTGATCCTGTTCAGCACCTAATGAGATACTCTTGGTCGATGACCGCTGCCGCCGCTTCTGACGCGGTTAAGTGTAAAGCGTTTCCCATATTCCTGGAGGACGTGGCTTTGCTATGGTTTACTCGCCTGCCGGCAAGATTGATTTCTAGCTTCAGGGAGCTGAGCGAGAAGTTCGTAGAACAATTCCGTATTTACGCACAGAAGACAAAAAGCGTGATCGATTTATTCCTTGTCAAACAGCGACCAGGCGAGAGTCTAAAGATGTACCTGGATCGTTTCAATTTGGCTGCCACTGAGGTTAAAGACCCTCATGAACCGACCATCGTCGCGGCACTGATTGACGGAGTGGATAAGGACACTGAATTCGGGAGGTACTTGGCAGGCAAACCGCCCCACACCAGAGAGTTATTCTATGAGAAAGCCAATGTACACCTACGCCGGGAAGAGGTATACGCAAACCGAAAGGTTAAAACAACTGATAAGGAGGAAATTCAGAGCAATGTCGCCATCAAACAGACTGGAGACAGCTCGGGGAAAGTTGAAGTTAACGTCGGAAATCAGAATCTGGGTGGTCGCCGACCAGGTAACAACAATAACAATGGTAACGGCAACAACCGGAAGAGGGGCCGAGGGAACGACTCCCAGAGAAGGACTCGTCCCAGGGCCTTTGAAAGTTATACACCCATAAATGATACTCTGGAAAATATCTTCATGGATGCGTACGAAGTCCTCCAAAATAAGAGGCCACCTCCTAGAGAGTCGACAGAGAAAGAGCGTGAGACAGGGAAGTTCTGTCTCTTTCATCAAATTCACGGCCATTCGACGAATGAATGTCGTCACCTGAGGGATGTAGTCGAAAGGCTGCTTCGAGAAGGGAAGCTAGATGAATGCAGAGTAACGCCTAGGGACAGGGGGCAAGCAGTGCAGGCCCTGAATCAGAATCAAAATCAACTTGCTACTAGGCCAACTGCTCAGCAAAAGGGAAAGAATATTGTTATCAATACCGTGATCGGTGGACTTTATCTTGCTGGGCACAGTTCCAAAGCTTTAGATCAATACGTCAATGCAGCCAAACAACACCTCGAAGTGGGGGAATGTAGCAACCCCGAGGACAGTATCCCGGTGAAGCAGCAGAAGATGATGACTGATGACGTTGTTTTCCGAGAACGAGAGAGCATCAGAGTCCATGCTCCAACTGAAGATCCACTTGTAATTACGATACCCATTGGGCCAGCCACTGTTCATAACGTTCTGGTGGACAACGGGAGTTCCGTTAATATTCTTTTCAAAAAGGCCTTTGACCAGATGAATCTTGAAATAAAAGACTTGAAGCCCTGCCAAGGATGGATCCGTGGATTCAACGGAGCATCCACCGCACCAATGGGTTATGTAGAGTTGCCAGTTACACTTGGGGAAGGAGAACGCCAGAGAGTGAGAATCCTTCCCTTTGTGGTTTTGGATGTCGAATCGACATACAATGCCTTCTTGGGCTGACCGGCCCTCGCAAAGTTCAGAGCCTGTATAGCCCCCTGGTGCTTGCTATTGAAATTCCCTACAGAAGCTGGCATTGGTATCGTCAGAGGGGATCAAGTTGCTGCGCGAGCGTGTTATGTTGTCGAACTAAAGTTGCTTCGCAACGGAGGGGATATCGAAACTAAAGGCACTCCTCCCCCTTCTGGGGCGGAAACCTTATAGCAACCAAAGAGGATAATTGTTGGAGAGTTGCCCAGAGAGATGCCCGAGGATATAGATCCCAGAGAGGATCAAGAACCCGGGGGCAGAATGGCGACTCCCAACGAGGCAACTGTGGATGTACCAATCGACGACAGTGACCCGGAGAAGGTCCTTAAGATTGGATCCCAGTTAAGTCTGAATCTTGCTGAAGAAATGACGAATTTCTTAAAGAACAACTTGGATGTATTTGCTTGGACCCACGCGGACATGTGCGGGATATCCCCATCAATCATGAGCCATTCTTTGAGCATTAACCCCAAACATCCTCCAGTAAAGCAAAAAAGGCGAATGTTGGGCCCGGAGAGGTCCGCTGCCTTGAAAGAAGAGGTTGGAAAGCTAAAAAGTAATGGGTTTATCAGAGATTCAACCTACCCAGACTGGATTTCAAATCCAGTCCTGGTAAAGAAGGCCAACGGGAAGTGGCGAACGTGTATCGACTTCTCGGATTTGAACAAAGCTTGTCCAAAAGATAGTTTCCCATTACCTCGAATTGACTAGTTGGTAGACTCGATGGCAGGTCACGAGCTTCTCTCATTTATGGATGCTTATTCAGGATACAACCAAATTCCAATGCATGTTCCAGATCAAGAGCATACTAGTTTTATCACTGATCTGGGATTATATTGTTACGTAGTAATGCCCTTTGGTTTGAAGAACGCAGGCGCTACGTACCAACGTTTGGTCAACAGAATGTTTTATAACCAAATCGGGAAAACAATGGAAGTATACGTCGACGATATGTTGGTTAAATCCAAGCAATCCTCTCAACACACTACTGACTTGGCAGAGATGTTTGGCATTCTTCGAAAGTATGGAATGAAACTCAATCCAACCAAATGTTCATTCGGTGTTGCTTCTGGAAAATTCTTGGGATTCATTGTCAGTTCGCACGGTATCAAGATTAATCCAGACCAGATCGCGGCAATCAGAAACATTCAGGAACCTAGGCAAATTAGGGATGTGCAAAGCCTTGCCGGAAAAGTGGCCGCACTAAGCAGATTTATCTCCAGGGCTACGGATAAGTGCATCCCATTCTTCGAATTAATAAAGCGAGGAAAACGCCACTTTAAATGGACACCTGACTGCGTAGAAGCGTTTCAGAATTTGCTCAGGCGCTTGGAGAAACCTCCAATTCTATCTAAACCAATAGACCACGAGGATTTATTCGTGTATTTGGCAGTATCATCTCATGCAATCAGCTCAGCGTTGGTAAGGGAAGAGGAAAAGGTCCAAAGACCTGTGTATTATATGAGCAAAAAATTGACACCAGCAGAGCGTAATTATCCACGGATAGAAAAACTGGCGTATAGTTTACTGATTGCCTCCAGAAAACTTCGGCACTACTTTCAGGCACATCCTATTACCATATACACTGATCATCCACTCAAGCAAGTTTTACAGAGACCGGAGGCATCTGGAAGGTTACTCAAATGGAATATTGAGTTAAGTCAATTTGACTTGAACTTTCAGCCCAGACGGTCAATTCGGGGGCAAGTGATAGCCGACTTCATAGCAGAGTTCACTGTTCCTGAAGAAGACATAGCAAACGAAGAAGTGGAACCCTCAAAGTTACTTTTCGACCCTAATGCCTGGAGAATATATACTGATGGTGCTAGGAACGACGAAAGATCCGGCGCTGGAATAGTGCTTGAAACCCCCGAGAAACGATTGATAACCTATGCCATCCGAATGGAGTTTCAGGCCACTAACAACGATTCCGAATATGAAGCTCTGATAGCCGGATTAAAGATTGCAAAGGAACTAGAAGTCACAAAGCTGAACATCTTCTGCGACTCCAAGTTAGTTGTGAATCAAGTCACTGGAAGATTCCAAGCTAAAAGTGCAAGATTGATTCTATACTTAAAGAAAGTGAAAGAACTGCTGAATGAGTTTGATCACTACAGCATATCTCATATTCCGCGGTCAGAAAATCAGCAGGCAGACAAGTTGGCAAAGATGGCTAGTTCTAACGATCCTGAAGTGATTGGGCTAGCCCCCGTTGAAGTACTTCGGTCCCCCAGCATTGATCAGATGGAAATCGACCTAGTACTAGAGACGGAAACAGAAAGGGAATCCTGGATGACCCCTATAAAGAATTTCCTAATGGATGGAGCGCTTCCGACCAAGAAAAGCGAGAGGCGTAAAGTGATTCGTAAAGCCGCCCGATACGTATTGCAAGGCGGAGTTCTTTATAGACAAGGGTTTTCAATGCCCCTCCTTCGGTGTATAGCCCACGATGACATCAAACGTGTGCTGCAAGAAGTCCACGAAGGCGAATGTGGCGACCACACTGGAGGGCAAACTTTGGCAAAAAAGGTATTGCGGCATGGTTATTTCTGGCCTACCATAAACAAGGATGCAGTAAGATATGCACGACGATGTGATGCGTGCCAGAGATTTTCGAAGATACCTAGAGCGCCCCCAAGTCAGTTAAAAACAATGATGAGTCCATGGCCTTTTGCTATGTGGGGAATTGATATCATAGGAAGTCTCCCCATAGCAAGGGGCGGAGCAAAGTTCGCTATTGTGGCCGTAGATTATTTCACTAAGTGGGTCGAGGCAGAACCACTAACTACAATCACAACTAAACGGGTGATCAACTTCATCATGAGAAACATCATCTGTCGATTTGGGATTCCAAAGATTGTGATAACAGACAACGGAACTCAATTTGATAGTGCTGAACTCAGAAACTTCTGCCAAAAGTACCACATTGAGAATCGGTACACCTCCGTGGCACACCCACAATCAAACGGGCAAGTCGAAGCTGCAAATAAAGTAATTAAGTCCATTCTGAAAAGAAGAATGAAGCGGGCTAGAGCCATGTGGGCTGATGAATTGCCCTTGGCACTATGGGCCTACAGGACGACATATAAATCAGCGACAGGACATACCCCGTTCTCCCTTGCTTTTGGAACGGAAGCAGTCATCCCGGTTGAGATAAAGGTACCTTCTCATCGGGTGACCTATTATGATCCAATGACCAATAATGAATTTCTCCTTGAGTCCCTGGATATGATCGAAGAAAAGAGGGATGAAGCAGACCTGCGTGCCTTAAGATGCAAACAACAGGTCGCCCGATATTACAACAAAAAGGTCCGAGCCCGAACCTGGGAACCCGGAGATTTGGTTCTGAAATGTGTCTTTCCACCCCCAACTCATATGGGAGCGAAGTGGGAAGGACCGTACTCTATTCTCAGCAAGCTTGATAATGGAACCTTCAAGCTGGCAACCGTAGATGGAAAGGAAATCCCTAGAGTGTGGAATGCCCAACATTTACGGACATATTTAACATGAGAAGTTTCAAATTTATTCTTTTGCTTTGTTAAAAATGCTATGTACAGGGCATGACTTGCCTAGAGCAGTCTAATTCTTTAAAGCAAGAGATTATAAAGTGGACGTAGGTCATGATTCGACCGAACCACTATAAAAATACTGTGTGACATTTACCTTTATTGCATCTTTATTTATTTGCTTATGAAAAATCAATATGAATAATGCAGGTACCCGAAGTCCGGTGCCAACGGTTCCTCTCGTAAACTAATCAGAGGAACCCAAAGCTTGGGCAAAGGCTCCAACTGCTTGTCCGACTAGCTTTAATCCACGGAGCATGGGTTAAAGTACACATCAAGGGTGAGTTTGATGAGAATGCATGATTGCAGACTGCGTGATCCGTGACTCTAACTCTCCAGAGTAGAGAGAGAGTATAAAGGACACAAAAGTCGACATCCACGAATAACGGCGGTGTACCATGATCGAAGCTGCCTAAGCACGAACTCTAACTCTCCAGAGAGGGAGAGAGTATAAAAGCGTCTCCGATTGAGCGCTGAGAAAGAGCTCCTTTCCCGCTGAAGGATCGGGGAGCGAGTGAATCGCTGAGCTCGAACTCTAACTCTCTAGAGAGGGAGAGAGTATAAAAGCGTCTCCGATTGAGCGTTGAGAAAGAGCTCCTTTCCCGCTGAAGGATCGGGGAGCGAGTGAATCGCTGAGCTCGAACTCTAACTCTTCAGAGAGGGAGAGAGTATAAAAGCGTCTCCGATTGAGCGCTGAGAAAGAGCTCCTTTCCCGCTGAAGGATCGGGGAGCGAGTGAATCTCTGAGCTCGAACTCTAACTCTCCAGAGAGGGAGAGAGTATAAAGGCGTCTCCGATTGAGCGCTGAGAAATAGCTCCTTCCCCGCTGAAGGATTGGGGAGCGAATGAATCGCCAAGCGCAAAACTCTGACTCCCCAGAGAGGGAGACACTACAAAAGCGTCTCCGATTGAGCGCTGAGAAAGAACTTATTCCCTGCTAAAGGAACGAGGGTTGACTGAACTACTGATATCCCATGAAATCTCTTATACCCCCGTACTCGGAAATAGGGGGCAACTTGCCGTCAGTACTAATCAATCCCTAGTAAACCCCGGTCAGATGCTACGATAACAACTGATTGGGGGGCACCAGGCATTCATATGCAAACACCAAACTTTGATACAACAATGTAACATAGCATGAACATTCTTCTTCCTGTTGATTGACTGATTTATGATTATTAATAGTTGGCTAACGACTAAACGTGGAAAGTTTCTATGAATACAGGTACACGATGATGTAAGAAGAGATAAATCCTTGTTTATGTACTATGAATCGACACAGTGAAAAACAACCTAGAAACAAAAGTGAGGACCAGTCTCACAATTACATTTCCTGGTCAGTGGAAAACCTAAAGACAAAATACCAACAAACTACAAACATCCTATTTACGCTTTGATTTCTTCTCTTGCCTCTGCCTCTCCAGCCTCTCCTTGTCGGCTTCGGATGGATCCCCCTTCTTCCTCTTCCGCTTGTCCACAAGGGGAGCATCCGACTCCTCTGAGGTCTCCCCATCCACCTCTTTTCTCTTGCTTCTACTGGAGAGGGAAGCCGGGAAGTCATCAGGGTTTGCGAAGTGAAGCTGCCGGCTGATGGACTTGGACTGGATTTTCACAATCATCCCAGTTTTGGGATCGAATTCTGCAAGAGGGACTACGTCCAAAGCCTCATCTCCCACCTTCTTTGAAACCAACTCTTTCTCTTGTCTGTCTTTTCGACTGGCCAGGGGTTCTTCATCATCGTCGGCCTCTTTGGTGCCGGTAATGTCCTCTTCGTCATCCATATGACGACTATCCAAGTCTTTTAAAGCTTCGATAGTCTCAGCATCTTTGGATACATCGGCGCTAGGCACCGGGATGCTTCCTTCTACTGTTGTGACCTCGATCCGCTCTGAAACATCAATACCAGCACCCGGCAGGGCAGTCTCCTTTTCCACTTCTCTCTCTTTTTCAGCACCCTTGTCGACGGGCTCGCCACCTGCATTACGAGAGACACACATTACTAATTCAATTGGTTGTTCTGCCAGACGACGACAATTCGCAATTGCTTTAGCAAATTGCGGGGAAAAGAGAGAGATACCTTCAGGAGATGCTCCCTCTTGAGTAGTTCCGGATGGTCCAACAACCACGGGAGTTAGGCCCAAAGGGATGAGCGGATCATCAGGATGGTACTCCTCAACTTCGGAGGTTTTAGGCTTCGCGGCGGAACTGGAACCTTCGTCAATTTTGCTTTTACCTTTAGCCATGGTTCTCTCCTTTTCCATTTCCGCCAGGATTAGGCGACGACCCTCTGCCAGGTCCTCGGGCTCGTTGTCTCTTAGGATGCTCTTCATCAATTCATCGTCGTTGATCTCTTCGACACCCAGTCTATATTTTTCGCCCTCCACGATGGCATCCCATAAGTTGGCCAAAGTAACATGGTAATCCGGGATCCATGAGATGTTGCGAGTTTTGAGAACTTGGCCGAGGAAATCAAAAATCATCTCTTCAAACCCCTCAATCTCTTTCTCTCTTGCAAGGAGTTTGTTGTTAGAAGCAGTGGCCATTTCAATGGCGCTCTCAACGTTCTTTTCGGCAAGAGCTGCCCGTCTCTCCGCATCCGCAACCTGGTCATTCAAAATCGCCTTTTCTGCTTCTGCCAGAGCCAAACTTTCTTTTAGACTCGCTTTTTCCGCCTCCCAAGCAGCCTTCTCAGCTTCGAAATGGCCTTGTGTTGTTTTCAACTCGACGTTGGCCATTTTTAGATCTTCGACCTCCTTCTTTAAAGCCATTTTCTCTTGGCTATTGGAGTCCAGTTCTGAATGAAAGCGCTGTTTGGCATTTTCTAATTCAGTCTTATAACTTTCAGCGTCCCTCCGTGCTAAAGCAAGCTGGGCCTGAGCATCTTCCAGGTCCTTCTCTAATTTTGTCCTAGCCCTCTCGTTGTTTTCAAGTTTTGCTTTAGACCTATGAGCTTCTATTTCAAGTGTTCGGATGACTTCCGAAAGATTGACTGCGTGTTTTTTCATCATCTCGTATTGTCTGGCTGCGTGCTGGATGTGTCCGATAACATCGTCATCCCAATTTTTAGGGACCGGTTCCAAGGCAGGAACAAAAACCATCCTGTCAAAGAACATTCCTGGAAATTGTTCCCGCAGCTTTTCCAGCCTACCTTGGATCTCAGGACCATGGACGTAGTCCCGTGATCCGGGGGCAGCTAACTCTGGTTGGCTGGTGGGGACAATGTCACTTCTCTCTTTCTCAGTTTCTTTGGATGAATCCCTGTCCCTATCTTTGGATTCGTGACGCCTTTTGGACGACCGACTGTGGGAAGGCGCACTCTTTGGAGGAGTCAACTCTTTTGGAAGTTTCTTTCCCCCGGTCGGAATTGTCGGATGACTCGAAGGCCTGGTAGAGGTTGATTTGGGTGGAGATTGAGGTTGCGAGGAACTCGGCCTATGAGGAGGACCGCGAGGGCGCTCAATATCCAGACGAAGGCTGGGTGTGCCCTCGCGGAGAGAACGATACGAATAAGATTTCCTGCGGGACATCGTTCCTACAAAAAAAGAAAAGAGTATATTAAAACTTTGAATACCCGCGAAGTTAGAGTGCAATGTCAGACAGTGTGTGTGAGGTGTGCATCCCATATAATTCCCCCTAACAGACCCGGGCCTGGAGACAGGCTCATCTGACCTGTTTCTCGTCCCCTTGTTGAAGCAATTGCCTCTTCGGGAGCAGAAAAGAAAGGATCCTCGCCGAAGTCTTTTTCTGTATATTCAATATCGGGTAGAGGGATTTTATTCAGCTCGTCAAATAACTGTTCTTCTGTCAAGTCATCGTCAGCAACAGTTTCCGTTGGAGCAGAGGTAGGGATTTCTTTCAACACATCACCACGGGACTCATCCCCTCTGTATATGTTCAAGTCTTCATCGTCTTGGATGACTATCGGAGAAGGACTTTTGCGAAATTTAGTTGTTTCCACCGCTCATGAAGTTCCCTCTCCCTCTGTTGGGGGCAAGTACTTATAGGGTTTGCCACCGCTGCCAAGTCCAAATCTTCTGTCTAGGAGGCGATGCTTATGGAGATTGTCGTCAGTAATGCATTTTTTGATCCTTAGAAAGTCGGATCTGCTTTGCGAAAGAATGGATAATCGATTGTTGTATAGAGGACCCTCCGTTTTCGGGAAGACATGATCTGTTCGAAACAAAGGAAAAAGCGGAAGAACGTTAGTGCTTAGACTCCGCAAGCAAGATATTCGATTATATGATCGAAGCTTACTTGATTTAAGCCATCTTCGTGAGCATCCGGCCTGTCTCTTTATATAAAACCAGTCTGATTTAGGGTCCCCTATATTGCTGTACCCATCATATAAAACCTTCCTATTCGCCACCGACTCAAAGAAGGAGAAGTTTGGAGTTGCCGAAGAACGGTGCTTGAAAAGAAAGAAGAACGTCAAATCTCTAAATTTAAGTTCGGCATGTAAGATCTCCGCATATGCAATGTACAAGGTATATAACGATGCGTAGGCGTTTGGATGGAGCTGCATCGGAGCGATGCCCAGTCGTCTTAAAGTTTCGATGGCAATCGGAGGGAACGGAGGGATAGCTCCTACTAGACACATTGTTCGACTAATCGCCATATACCCTTCCGGTGCTAGATGGGGTCTATCTTCGCTTCCGGGTGTCAGGACATCGTCCCAAGGAATGCCGTGTCTTAAGCAGATTCTCTTAAGTTTTATCTCGTCAAGCTTGGACGCTAAAGAATCAGAGAATTTATCTATCCCGACTGCGCCTGGGATTTCGTCCGGAGCTCGCTCATCAGACTCAGAGTTGTTGCTGGATGAAGTACTTTCTGTCGGATCTGATTCTGTGGCTTCGTACTCAGATCCAGAATCTTCACCTCCCGGATTGATTGGAGGAATTTCAGGATTATACTGTTCAGGAGTCTCGGATTCCGCTTCTGTTACAGATCTTGAGGAAGTGTGATCGTTCGACATTGCTGCTAGGACGAGAAAATATGAACAATAAGATTAACACTACCCGTCCCCCGTGTGTGCAAGTGCCGGTGTGTGTGCTTGTGTGTGCGCATTATTAAAAATAATAATAAAGCATGAAAGCAGTCAAGGTTATCAGAAGTCGTTAGTCGTCATATGCAATCAAATCATGAGGTCATTTAGTCCAGAAAGTCCAACGTCGCGGCTCTAGCCTAACTGTTCAAAGTTTTATGGTGACAGGACATTGATTAAAGTCTGAAATTTCTTCGTATCGTTAGCTGTAGGACGGATCGCAAAGCATAGGGATCGCCCCCCTTTCGACTCGCGGAGCATAGGAATCGCCCCCCCATCGAATCGCCGGATGAAGGGATCGCCCCTTCATGAACCGTTGCGACTCCCACGATCCGTCCCTTCGTTGCCACCTCGATCTGTTGTCTCGCCACTCGCGTTCGTCTTCCATCTTTGACCACGAACCGAAACGGCCTTCTGTCTTCTTCTTCTTCCTCCTCCGTTTTCCTCCTCTCCTTTCCTTCTTCGAACTCCGAGCTCTACGTCACTTGGCCATGGCGTTTTGATGATTTCGTCAGAAAAGCATGAATTCTCATCGTTTCTAGTCGAGAAAGTTCGTGGAAGAGCGGCGTTCACAAATAAGAATACTTTTAGTGGAGTTACCTTTCTAAAGATTGAAAGAATGCTTGGATTTTCGAAGGGTCAAAAGATTTGGGTTCGCTCCTTGATAATGTAGGCGAAACGATTCGGTAGAAAAGAAAGAAGAAGGAGAATGAAGGGGAGGGGGTCGGCTTATATAGGCAAAGAGGGCGACCGTTTGTCTCCCTTTCTTTGTCTTATTCGGTCCACGAAGCACCATGCATGCCACGATCCAAAGCTTGAATCGCATAGAAGCCCACGGACCGCCTTGAAACGATGGCCCACAAAACTCGAAGCCCGACACGGCTCGAAGGAAAATACACCCCGTTTCGCACAAAAGCCTAGGTACTCAGCACGAGACGAGCAAGTGACCAAATCGGACCATGGCGCCATATGGCGATCCGATCCATGCATGTATTGATTTGAACCAATGTGACTGTTGATTTACGTCCCTTCAGGAGAAGGTAAATTAGAATCTTCGAAGCATGTTCCATCATCGATAAAACATACTTCGAGGGGGCAAAATGTTGGCTCACTTTTTGATCAAGCCAGCCAGGATCATTTGTAAGAGGAAAGCAGGAAACCACAGTATCTGAGAACATGAAGGAATGGATCGCGCATTATCGTTTCGCCCGACATCGAATCGCGCACCATCGTCTCGCCCAAATATCAGATCGCATATCTACGGATCGCCCCATCTCATCAGCGAACGACGTAGCTGGGTGATCCGATCCAAGCTCACATTGATACCCCGAGCGAACCGATCCGATCCCCTGGTGCATGGCGAACCCTCAGACCTGTTCTAGCGCGACCTAGTCTTCAGCGATCCGAATCGCACGGATCTGACGACACGTGTCCCCAACCGTCATCTGGACCAATTCTCCCCATCTGCACGATCCGATTTTCAAGCAGATCACGACACCTGTCCACAACGGCTAATTTGACTGTTTCTTCAAGGGTGGCGATGCGATCCGATACTCTCGGGATTCGTGCCACGTGTCCATGATCCGCCTGACAAAATCAGCTATAAATAGTCCAGAGCTTGGCATTTTTCGGGATACTTTTGGCAATATTGAGTACTGAATCCGCCATTGTTGTCAAACTATTGAAATATTGAGAGAAATCACTGTTGTATTAGCTTTTAAAGTATAATCAATAAGATATAAAGTGGACGTAGGCTCGTTAACGCCGAACCACTATAAATTCTGAGTGTTCTTTTCTTTTACCTTGTACTTCATTTGAAATTCTCTACTGTTCATAACAATTTGGGTGTTAGGTCCAAATTTCGATCTAACATTATTATATTGATAAAAATACGAGACCTTATAAGATTTATAGTGGTTCGGTCCTGTGAGGGGCCTACGTCCACTTTGAAAGAGTTCACTGATATTTTATTGACAATAATAAGTTACAAGCTTAGAACTACATCATGATATCCATTTACAAACATTTAAAAGTATTTTGGAGTTATAGTTCTCGTATATGAATATTGGGGGAAAAATCACTTTATGCTTCTTCTTCCTCAAAGCATGAATGTCATTAATGAGGTATTGGAGCTATCAAGAAGTGTCAAATCAGCCATATTCCAACCCCTTTGAAGTGTGAGCTTGGGGGTATTTATAAAGGAGTGGTTAGGTGGGAGTAGGTAGGATTTGGGGACCACAACAGTAAAATTTCATATCCCTGAAAGCCCGAACCAGGAATTTCTGATCCTCGTTTGTGTGTAATAATGTCTTGTATCCCTTTATAGGGATACGAATTTTGTATCCGAAGGGATATGTGATTCATACCTCTTGGGATACGAGATAGTGTATCCCTATGGGATACGGTCATCTCGTATACCCTTCGGATACCTGTATCTCGTATCTCTTAAGAGATACGAGTTCGTATCCCTAGGGATACAGTGTTATTGGAAAGAGAGAGGGACTCGAAAATCCCTAATGTTGAGGGACTCGAGACTTTGGGATCCGAAGGCACCGTGTGTTGGAGGGATCTGAAGGCGTGGCATGGAGAGGTCCGAAATGGGCAGAACCGAGATTCTCTGGTTCGAAAATGGGGGATACAAGGTGTTTCGATATTGAGGGATCCGAACCATAAGGGTTCAAAGTTCTAGTATATTAGGAAAACTTAGGGTTCGAGATCCCCTATATGAGGAATAAGAAAAAGTGATTAGTACGAGGTTTTGAGAAGCCATGAGGTTCATGTTTGCATGACTTCTTTTAGGCTTGCATCCTTGGCTTCTTGGTGACACTTCGGGCTTTGGTGTCACGCGATGTGTTGAGGTGAGCGTGTCTGGTATACTTTTGGGAACCGGAACAAAAGGTCGGTTAACAAGTTCCATTTTTTTGAAAAAAGGTTTTAAAAAAGTAAGCAAGTTGTTTGTGATGTATGTTTCACTGTTAAGTATTCCAGACTGATCCGAGTGGTTTTGCTTTCCCTCAAAATGTGCTCAGGTGAGACTGTGCATATTTTCCAGGTTTGGTTTTTATTTTCTTGGAGTTGCAGCAGAAAAGTTAGAGTCGACATGTATTCTCGTATTTATCGTATTAATTCATTTTCGTTGTGTGTGTTGTGTATTTATCAGTTATTATACGGACATGCTGTTATAACTGTATAGAATGATTTATTGTGTAATCTGATGATTAATGTATGTATATATACAGTTTTCTCTTATGTAAAAAGTATTGGTATATTTTATTCATTCCGTTGCGAGATTGCTATCTTTTTCGATTCTGATGTGTTTGTGTCCTTCTTCTTCTTCTTCTTCTATTCTAACCTTTCTTGCTTTCTTCTTTCTCCTAACTTTCTGGGTTTTTGGTACTTGAGTTTAGGCACGTGAATACAGAGGATGTATTAGTGTTGAAATTCGAGTGTCGAATTCCCCAATCGTTACATTTGGGTATTAGAGCTGAATGTTAAGTGATAACCTTGGCTCTGTGGCGTAAATTCAATCAAAGATAAGGTAGTGGATTGCCTTATAATGAGTTTGAGAGTGTATATATGACGGTGCGTATTTGTTAGTGCCTATAAAATGTTTTATATATGTTGTTTATCTATTGAGTGGAATATAAATTGCACAATTATGTGTTTGGCTGACGTTATCGATAGGAGTTTCTAAATAGTTGAACGGGGAAAATCGACATAGTATTGTTTCTAAGAGTTGGTAAATGAAATAATTTTATCAAGGTTTTATAAATTAAAATATAAAAAGGAATTTTCAAACTAAATTTAGTATTAGGGATGATTAGTTTGATTGGAAATGATAATATTCTATTATTATCATTTATTGTTTTATTAGTCATGCTCACTATCAAGCATTGACTAGGATTGATTGATTTGTAGACGTACCCGACCAGTTTATGGGTGTTAGCTACTTTGTTCAGTTAAGAGAAATGTTATCACTTTCTTACATGGATTAGGTAGGTTTGTAATTAGGACAACCATGGAAACGAATATCGTGTGAATTCAGTTTCACGACTTGACTATACAACATTCGATGATAATGTTGGATAAGAATTGAACCTAAGTAGGTTGTTTAATATGAATTTAAACAAGGAATAACTTAGGTGAAGTAATTTTACATAGAGCTAAAACTATATAATGTGATTTATAAACGATGCTTAAAAATAAGAATTAGATTTGTGTTGTAAACTGAAGGATTCAAATTCCAGGTAAATTTGAAAAGAATGGCTTTTCAAGATTTAAGAAGGAATATTGAGATTATTTGGAAGTGTTTATGAAAATAATGGATTTCTAAAGAGTTTTAAAAGCATAGATCTTACTTCGATCGCTGGAAAATAATTCTGATGATAACTGTAGCATCATCAGTGTTCATTTTCAAGTTTCTAAGTAAGAACTTGCTACCATAGGTAAATTGTTGGATTAAAACAAAAGTTTGTTTTAAATCCAAAATTTGTGATTTTGAAATCCAGAGTTTGATTCCAAAATTTTCAACTAAATTATAATATGGATGCATGTATATTATAAATGATAGAGTTATTTGATTTTGCATTTAACTTGATATGATATTTCATAGATTTTTAATGGAATATTATACGATTTTGGACAGTCAAAATTTCCAAGTTAGGTTGGAATATCTTGATTAGTTATATTAAACTGTAAGACAATGGTGTTGAAATTTATTAGTTAAACGAAGTTTGAACATTTACTTAAAATTAAATTAAAACAAGCTCATCGACGCAGTAGTTCGTAAGTTGTCGATTTGAACATCAATTGAGTGTATAATCTTTCAGATCTATTGGTTTATAGTTTTCTAATGAAAGAGAAAAATCGAGATTTCATCCTGTAAATTTTGAATTACGTCAAAATCAAATTTCCAGAAAATCGCGATGTGGTTGTTTATAAACTATAATGATTCATTTAATAAATGGAAGGATTTTAAGTGAATAAAATTTTGATTTCCATTAATAGAATATACCTGCTAGGTATATTAGCTTGTAGTGAGTTTGGAATTAAATTTTTGGGTTGCTTGGGTTAGCATGAATAGTCGGTTAAGTAATAACTGTGGCAGTTGAGCGAATGGTGACACTTAACATGTTGTTTATCATCCTGGTGCAATGATGAGGTTTATTTTCTAATTAAAACACGAATTGAGTTTTTTAGTGTTTATAACACTATGTGGTAATAATGTGTGTTTATTGATCGTGATTGAATGCATCATTATGCTACATTTGTGTTGTTTGCCGAGTTGTGTCATTCCTGCTAGTTGTATCATATTTGGTTGTTGCTATTATTTATGTGTGTTGTTGTGCATTTGTGACCATTGTTGTATTACTTGTCTATTTTTGTTAACTCCCTTTTGGGTTATGTAAGTATATACAGGTATTTGGAAGCAAAAGTTTGCTAACTTGCTAATAACTTTTGGTTTTGTGGTAAACATATGTTTGCCCAAAAAAATGGTACGTATTTCGGATTACTTACAATACGAGGGTCATATATATCTTGTTTCCCCATGGTTTGGGTTGCCTCATTACTAAGATCAGATGTATAATGGCTTATATTTTATTGTGAAATTTTTCGTACGGGTCGTACAAAGGAGGTGCTACCGAAAATTTCCGTAAATTTCAAGTGTTAGGAAAATTTAACATAATTTTTGGAAAATTTTTTTGAAGTAAAATTAATAGTTTGTAACAATCTTCCTAACTTGCAATTTCGAGGACGAAATCATTTAAGAGGGGAAGAATGTAATAACCTCTATTTTTAGTAATAAATATTTAATTAATTTAAATATTTAAAATGATTAATTTTAAGAATTAATTGCTTGAATTAAATTTAAAATGAGAATATGGTTATAGAATTGACTTGAAATTTAGAATATTGAGTTGAAAATAAAGTTAATTTTTTTTGAAGGTTGATAAAATTATATTTGAATATATATACGATAATAAGAAATTATTATCGATGAATGTGAGTGCTTTGGAATCGATTGATTATTTGTTCGATTTTACTAACACATGTAAATAGCCAATTTTTAAATGAACTCGGATTTTGACGAAACTAATTTTATAAAACCCGTAATTCTTAATTATTGTCATATTTCATGTTTTGTGTCAATCATAGTTTTTTGTGATAGTTCGCGATATAAACGTGTATCGATTAACGGTTTGATAATAAAAACAGTGTTGATTTTTCAAATCATCTTGGAATTCGACAAATTTAGTTCCATCGGATCCGGAATAATAAATTATTATAGAATTTCAAATTTCATAGCAATCGGGTTTGGTATGTGACTGTGTGAGCTATAAACGTTTGTTGTAAAATGCGTATCAATATAATACTATTAAATTTGGCTATAAATACCCTTCCACCCCTTTAGAAATTAGACAACTCATCCGCTTCCTCTCTCTCTTCTTTCATATGTCATGCCACGGGTTTCCTTTTGTAATCAAAGAAAAAAAGTATGCTTTAAAATTCAAGAACAAATTGAGATAAAATCATAAAAATAAAAAGATTAGTTCTTTGGGTTTGTTTAACAGAGATCTTCCTGATGCTCGAATCTTGGAATTTACGATGGGTTTTCCAGTGGTAGGCACAACCTATAGTAAGGTACTTGAGGCTAGGGTTGGGATTGGTGCACAATGGGAAGATTGATTTGCGAATCGGTGGTTAGAATGGAGTTTGTAGCAAAAAGGAGTATCTCATGTGAATTTTAGGGGTGATTGGTGAAACAAAGTTTCGCAATCTGTACTGTTTTCATGGAGGAAGAGCTGGTGTCGGCTTTTGAGGTAGGGGTGCGAGTTGGGATTAAAAGGGATAGGGAGGTAGAGTTTGGGAAGGAGATCAAAATGGCGTTGGTTGTGTTCGATTTCATGGAGCAAGGAGGTCGTAAGAGAGGAGAGAAGGTGGCACAATGGTGGTAGGTTTCTCTGTGTTTGAAAAGGAGAAGATGAAGGAGGTAGCACGTGTTATAAGGGTGGGGTATTTAAATTAATTCAGTAATTAACTTAAGTTAATGACTGTTTAATTCAATTCAAACTTATAAACGTTGTATATTATTCGTTTTAGTCGGAATCAAACGCCGTCAGTTGTGTTGGGTTTGTATTGATGAACACTACATCTATGAATTGGTTTGGGTTCATTTGGAGCAGTTTGGAATTTTGTCTAATTTTGAGCGCTCGTTTAAAATTAGACAAACGACAAGAAATCGTCGAATCAGAATGGATGGTGAGTTAATTCTCATGCTTTCTGGAATACTTGGAATGTTGTTATTTTATATAAAAATATTTAGTGTTGTTGGTATATAAATTGTGTGTTTGGGTATTTGGATGACTTATTGTTTTGTTGGTGGTTGTTGATATATATAATTCTCATTTGTGAACGGATGAACCTAACGTGCTGTTAAAAAGAAGATTCATCTTAAATGAATTAGATTAGAATATTTATTTCATAAGCATATATAGACTAATATATGGATTGTGATGTAGGGGGTCAGGTTTGAGTGATGCAACAGGGTTCCTCAAATGTTTTGGATGTTGCTTGCTTTCATAATTTAAAAAATATGAACTGTCTAACATAAGTAACATTTAAAATCTCATTGGATGATGATTGTTGAAATTAAATTCAACATTTAATGTATTATTAATCAATAAACAATATTGGTTATGTGATAGGCAGAAGATGGCCAAAAATCCATCATTTTAAGACCTTTATTCGCCGTCAGATGAATTGACTAGGTTGAAGTTATAAAATTCGATTTTTTATAACAAAAGCAAGGTTTCATATTTATTTTATAATAGGATAAATTGACAGGAATAATCCAAAGTTTGACGTGTCTTCCCGTATTAATCCAAAGTTTGGATTATTTTTAATTAACCCCAAGTTTGGGGGGTCCCTTCCCATATTGATCCCAATGACTTATTAACTTGTTGTAGCCCGTTATCAAACTTAAATTCGTCTTCCTCAAACTAGTTTCCCACTCCAGAAAAATCGTTTTGGAAAGACGAATTTAAGTTTGATAACCGGCTACAACAAGTTAATAAGTCGTCGGGATCAATATGGGAAGGGACCCTCTAAACTTGGGATTATTTAAAAATAATCCAAACTTCGGATTAATATAGGAAGACACGTCAAACTTCGGATTATTCCTGATAATTAATCCTATTTTATATAAGTTATATAAAGTAATGGTGTTATAAATAGATTAATATTAATAGTTGGATTATATATTTGGAATTACAAAATGTTTTGTGAAGTGAAATCCCTGTTTTATAAATAAGTTTTATAATTGGAGATTTCGAGTGGTAAAACTTTAATAAGTTTTGTAACGAAATTTTATAAAGTTATAAATCCCTATTTTATAATTAATTAAGTTTTGAAGTTATTTTCAGTTGTTTTGAACAAGTTAATAAATAGTTTTGTTGAACTTGTAAAATGACATAGAATTGATTTGGATTTTAAAAATGAAATTTATGAAAAGTTGGATATTCATAAAAAGCTTTTAAATTGATTTTTAAGCAAAATTTTAAAGTGATTTGTTTTAAAAATTAAAATTGGATCTATAAGATCTGAAGTTCACAAAGAATGGGAAATCGAATTTGTAATAAGATTTTAAAAGAAGATCTTATAAAGGATTTTATAAATGGGTTTTATAATAAATCCAAGTTATAAAAAACAAGGTTTATAAAAGAGATTTAAAACTATTATAATGGTTTTAAATGATGGTTTACTTAATAATTGAATTAAGTAAAAGAGATTGTATTAAAATGAGATTTTTAAATATAGAAATTTATTTTCAAACCTTATTTGAATTGAATAATAAATTGAACTTATTGTGATATTTACTGAATGTCAGGTTTTTGCATTTAAAAACTTCTATTTATCTTGAAGATAAGAATGTTATCAAGTCAAGTTCTGAGAGGTAAATAAAATGGCCTAACTTGAACGACTTCATTATTATCCAAGGGATGACATTGGTTTGAAAACTAAAGAGATGCTAGAAATTAATTTATTATTTCCATAAGAGATGTTATAAACTTTGATTTACAAAGTTTATAAGTCAAATAAAACCGTTTAGATTTTATAGTAAAACAATGCATCGTATGACATTGTTTGGCCCGGATATGAATTGCAACTATAATTATACCATTTGGTTAAGTATATGGCTGTATTTTCTAAGTATTGAAAATAGTAGTGTTTTGTAAATACATCTTTGTAATGATAAAAATCGTCAACACCCGATTTAAGGATAAACAATGCACACATAGTGAAATTTAGAGGGTAATCGATCTAAAGGATGCTGAAAGATATCTCAGCCTCAACAAGCTCAACTTACTCTGTCATTTCCTAGATATAAAGATCTTAAGTTCAAAAATTAGTTCCTCTTCCTTCAAGAGGTGAGTATCACGCTTTCGAAAACTTAAAGACCAATAGTTACCTTGGGATAAAGGCATTATAAGCTTACGGAAGGTTGATAACCTTGTTACAGCAGTTGTCCTTAGATTCAGGATAGAATAATATACATTATGTAAAGAAGAGACATGTTAAAATAACACACCAATTAGATTGATGGCATATTGTAACTCTTAATAACTTAAGATGATACTTCCACATCGATCCAGCCTACGAGAGGCTTTGGTTGTGTTAGTTATCGAGTCATTAGGCTACAATTAGCCTTGTAGAAATGTTGTTCTACATTAGGCTTATTGTGAGGGATTTGATACATGTATAAGTATCATATGGAAGAATTCATCGATTTCCCTCTTTGAATGCTCAAATCTCCCACAAAAGAGGTTAATGATAACTCCTTTTTCAATCAATTGAAAACACAACATGATTATTGAATCGAGATTAATTTATGCCTCGATTTCCCTTCAATTAAATACGAATGTATTACAATTATTGTGGAAATCCCCATTCGATTTGGAAGTTAGGGTTTGCTCTTAAAGTAAAGCATATAAGATCATGGAATGAGAGAAAGGATCCCCTAAAATGTGACCCCTGCTGTAATGCCTCATTTCGAGACCCACATCAGTAAACAACATTAACGTATAATGTTGTTACTAATGCAGAGAATAGGGCTGGTTGAGGGCGACCAACCATGATTTTTGTATTAAATAAGCATCAAGAGTGTCGATAAGTGTTTTTATTTTCGTGGTTCGACTCCCTTAATCTTCATTCAATACAATCATGTGGTGGCTTTACATATATTCAGAACAAAAGCAACTAATTAAAGTATAATCAATCTTAGAACAACCATCCCAGCTCATATACAGATACATATGCGATACAATACAAGTATAATGTCACAGTTTGTGGAATTCATCCACTATAAAAAGAAGTACAATGTGTCAAACAGATATATGATACAACATCATAGTACAGGAACTAGCATGAATATCTACAATCAAAATAGCTGAAACTGCAAAGCCCAAAAAGCAAGGATCCAAGGTGTTTAGACAATCATGTCTATTGCTGCTAGAAGAGTACCTTAAATGCTTAGACTGACCCGTTAACACAAACGGGTCAGTCTAGATAACAGTGAGTAGTAGCATAAATGATAATAATAACATGAAATACGAAGTATAACTCTCTATCTAGAATCATCGTAAACACCAAATTCAACAGATTATCAAAATCGTCAAAATCACTGGAATCATCGTAAACACCAAAAAATCAAAACACCAAATTATTAGATCTAAACATCAGATTGGCATGTCGAAGCGCTACCTGCACGTGCTAAACACCAGATTGGCTCAAGGCCTTACCAGTACCAATATTCTAAGGTACCTTATGATATGACCGAGTTGGTCATCATACACCATAAATAACCCAATCACTAGATTGACCCAATGGTCCATCGGATTGACCTGAAAGTCTAGTAGTGGCAATAACACCAGAATTTGTCATAGACTTAAAGATAGTAATCCAAATAGTGGTAACTATGCAACCTATACCATACATTCTCACTATTGGTTCACTAACCGGTCATCATTTCCACACATAAAACATTAAAACACATGATATGACACCAAATCACCAAGACATCAACCATTAGAAAATACCGAGTCATTAGAACAAGTCACCAGCTTCATAATAAAACATCGGAAATAAACAGATCACTGAGTCAACAGTCCACAACTTCAATAAAACGATACTAGGATTAACCAATTTCGTTTACCATTGTGTCCCACACCACAAGATTTACGATATCAGTTAATTCCCATTATGTCATCTCGAAGGGTGCAGAAAGGTGTGGTTTTTAAATAGGGAAATACTTTATTTTCTTTTAAAACCAATTCATAAAACAATTATTGAAAACCATTTGTTTTCTTTCGAGAATCAACATATATTACAAAAATAGATTTTATACTAGTGTTTTGAGGCAATTTATACTTCAAAATCAAATTAAAAAACTTATTTTAGCCCCAAAACTATAAAGAAATCAAAATTTACTTATATACCGAAAACTAGTCCAAAACGTGCAACATGTGTGCAATATCATCAAAAAGTCATCATAATCTCAACCATGAATCATCATAAATTTCCTCAAAATCCAGAGTTTAGATTTTGTAAGATATGGACTCGACTTCACAAGATAACAAGGTAGTGAACCAAGTCACAAAACCATAGAAAATCACCTGAAAATCAAGTATTAAGGCATAAAAATGCACCAAGAAATCAATTTTAGTTGCTACTCTCAACATAGTTTCGAATGACCAGTTGACCTCCGATTGGTCTAAAATTTGATATGCACAAACTAGAAAGACCTGAATTTCAAATGAAAAAGGAATCACTAAAGTCCGATATCACACGAAAACGTTATAAAGCTCCAAACTTGGACCCATGACTGAATTTCAGCCTGGGCTGAAATCACTTACAGGTCTAACTTTAGGACCTATTTTGTATGGCCAAACGACCTCGGATTGGCATGAAAATTTGCAAGTATGTAGATAAAGTTCCAAGATTTACAAATCAAAAAGATTCTTCCAAAACGGATCAATAATGAGGGAGATATAGCACCTAGAAGTTGGACTTGGGCGATGTTATCGCCCAAATATGCTACAGGAACACACAGGTGCCATAGAAAAGGCCTACTACTCAATTTTCTCAAGGTGGGTTGACCCAAAACCATGGCGGGTCGACCCCTGGGTTGACCCAAGTGTAAAGTGGGTCGACCCACTTTACGGACTTCACTTCTGCACCAATTCCTAATGAAGCTCCTACTTCTAGAACGTATTCCGACAGCTAAACGGCGTTGGATCACGCAGAAAATTGACTTGCTTGTTCACAAGATACTCTACAACAACATGCAAAAAGTTCTACATCAAAACACTTAAAGACCAAAGAGATATGATAGCCATAAGTGGGAATTTGGCTGTGATTTTTCAGCTCAGAAATAAGATGAACAACGTACAGGTTTTTGTTCGTAAAACTTACAGATTAATATCAAATCTCACTAAAACTATAAAATTGTGAGTAAACACTCATGTTAGTTTTGACTGCAGTAGGATTAAGACAAAATGAATTGCAAAGAAGCTTGAAAACACAAAAGAGACTTGCTAATCACTTGTAGATTGCATTACAGTAGCATGCAAAAGGGAAACTTACTATAACTAAGCAATTCTCAACAAAATCAAATGAAACTTGGATTAGATTAGTGTTTTGGAGCAATTACATATTGTTATGTCATTTAGTCAACAAAATCATTGGTTTGCTTATGGGTTTGAGGCACTAGAGTTTGAAAGAAAAAATGGATTTTCTCACTTTTCCTTCTTCTTTTTCACTGAAGAAGAAAGGCTGAGGAGAAAATGAACGTACTTTTCATTCTCTCCGGATCTTTCTTCAACTTAGGTTAGTAATTAGGCCTCATAATGACCCATTTAATCCCAAAGCACTATAATTAATTATTAATTAGGCTATTAGGCTTTGTAAATATGTAATTAGCCTATAAAACAATTATTTATACCAAATTTTACACTATAACCACACCCAACATTTGGTATAATACAAAGATGATCAAATAAAAATTTGTCAACATTATTTTTAAAAACGCGTTAAAGCTTATTGTATTTAAAACTTCTCATTTCACAACAAAAATTTGTAGTGTACAATATAATTACACAATTTACAGAAATAATTTTGTCCATATTTGTGTAGCTTTTATAATGCAATCAAATTAAATATTTTAAATGAATTAATCTTAATACATTAAATTGTTAAAACTTTATTAAACACTTATTTTGATAGAAAATATATTTCGTATGTGTTTATCACTACTAATTTCCCCATAAAAATATTTTAACTCTTCTTATTTATGTGTTACACCAGATATTATCATTTGTTAATATTTTTAATTACCAAATTACTTAATTCTTACAAATTTTTTTTTCCACAATTTATTACTAACTTCACATTTAACCAAACTAAGCCTCAAATTTAATCACTTGAGCATGATTAACCCCACAACAAAACTACAAAGCTTCAAGTTATAATTAACACGAATAATTAAGTCAAATAACAAAATTAACGATATATTCAACTTAATTATTATCCAATTATTTATATTTAAATAGGTAATCATCCTGGTAGGTAATTACCAAAAACTCGGGTTGTTACATCTGGGGTCTTATTTATAGAAAATTGGGGCCCTCTTTGGTAATGTCTCTACTGGAAGCCCGCTTTTGGTCCATGCGCTTGGTGTCGACCCATTTTTGTAGCTTTCGGTGGCGGCTTCTGGGTGTTGGTCCTCTTGGTTTCGATACAACTTTTTCTCCGAAATTTAATTGCCTCGACGCCTCTAGTTTGGAACCAAAATCCGGTGTCGGCCTATCTTTAGAAGATGCTTCACTGTTTCTCCTTTTTATACTCTTAACGTTGCTTTCGGTATCGCTACCAAGCCTGTTAGTAGCGATAGCACTTTTGCTGGAGCTTCTGCCTTATTACTAATCATTTGCCTTCACTGTTCTTGGTATCGTGTCCTGATGCTTGACTTCATCATTATTCACCAGTATCAATAGCAAACTTTACCGATACCGATAGCACCCCGGTTGTTCTCATGTTAGTTATTGGCCTTGTCTCTCCTTTGGTGGCTTTGCACTCTGGTGTCGAATCATGTGCTTTCGGCTTCCTCTATTGTTTTGCTTTCGGTATCGGTTTAATTCTTTTAACCTTGCTTTCTGGGTATCTACTTTGTCCGCTTGCTTCTCTTCCACTGGTACCGAAACTGGATTAACTCCTTTCCCTTTAATATCGGCATCAAGCCAACTCTCTTCCACGGGGCAGTATAATCATTTATACCTTATACTTTATTGGAATAGCGATCAACAACGCTCTTATAACTTAGAAACTTTCTTGTATAAGGTGTGTGGAACACTTATTATCATCATCATAAGGTTAAGTCATGGAAAACCCAAGGTGTTTACCCAACGGTTCAATAACCCTTTATCGGAAACAGGATGTAAGCCTTTAGAAATATACAACCCAAATTAATGCATTAATAATAGAGGATCAAAAATCTAAATCTGATAATAATGAATAGAAGATCTGAAACCCAGACTAGGGTATTTAATAGAAAACCGGAAATCCATTTCTGGTAAATGAATGAAGTCCCGAACCAACCCTATATTTTGGTATTGATGATAAAAGACCAGAAACTCATTTCTGGTAATAACAGAAGCCTCGAACCATAATCCAGATTCAGGTATTAATGATATTAGACCAGAAATCCACTTCTATAATTTTTAGAAGTCCCGAACCATAACCCAGATTCAGGTATTAATGATAGTATACTAGAAATCCACTTCAGGTATTTATAGAAGTCTCGAACCATAACCCAGATTCAGGTATTAATGATAGTAGACCATGAATCCCGAACGATAACCCAGATTCAGATATTAATGACAGTAGACCAGAAATCCGCTTCTTGTATTTATAGAAGTCCCGAACCATAACCCATATTGAGGTATTAATGATAGTAGACCAGAAATCCACTTCTGGTGATTGATAGTTTTGTTACCCCCTTCAAGTTTAATTTGTAAAGTAGAGGATTTATGTTCTTTACGAGCCACTCTCTGGGCATTTTATCGTCAAAGCAGAAAATTTACGTGCTTTATGATCCACTCTCTTGAATTCTAATCGTCAAAGAGAGGATTTACGTGATTTGTGAGTCATTCTCTGGGCTTTTAATCCCTTCTGCAGGATAGTGTGTAAGGAGAGGATGTACGTGCTTACAGTGCTCCTTTTGATCTTTCGTTCCCTTCTGCAGGATACGACCGAAGACATAAGCAAAGGAAAAGCATGCTCTTCTACGAGCAGAGGCATGATGTGCTTAATCGAAGCAGAGGCTGGGCGTGCTCTTCTAAGATCATAGGCATGGCATGCTTATTATGCTCCTTCAGAGCATTCGTTTCCTTCTGCGGGATACGAAGACTTAAGCATAGGTAAGTCATGCTCTTCTGTGAGCTGAGGAAGACATGCTTAGACATAGCAGAGGTAGGGCGTGCTTATTTAGATGCTCTGTCCAGACCATTTCTGACATAGATCAGAGGCTTACGCTTTTGATGCTTTAATCTGGAATTTTCTTATTTGGATGCGGGTAAAGGCTTACACCCTACCTTCCTTCGGGAGATGCCTTACCCTAGCCATCTTGCCAGTGACAAGGGTTTTATTTCCATCGTAGGTTGTTCCACCCATTTTGGGAAGTTTCAAATTTTGAGAGGTTTTCCATACCCTTAATCATGTGGATGTTCTTAAGGAGACCTCTTGTAGTTGAAAAGTAAGGCCTCAAGTGTTTTGCATTCCATGTTCTAGGTATGAGATCACCATTCGGTTTGCAGAGTCGTTATGCTCCAGGTGTGAGCTCTTGATGAATAATCAAGGGTCCTTCCCAGTTTGGGCCAAGGGGACCATCTGTTGGATTCTTTATGTTGGTCATTACCCTTCGTAAGACCAAACCTCCTTTTCGTATGACTCTCGTTTTTACCCTTAAATTGCAGTACTTGGTGATTCTTCTTTGATATTCATCTGTTCTAATGGTTACTTCATCTCTTAACCCTTGAATTAGGTCTAAGGATTCCCTTTTTAATTCTTGATTATGATCAAATGCATAAGCTATCCTTCTGTGTGAAGAGATCTCAACTTCAATTGGAAGCATAGCCTCACATCCATATGTTAGAGAATATGGAGTGTGTCCCATTGCCATCTTGGCGGAGGTTCTATATGCTTAAAGAACCAATAGAAATTCATCTGCCCAATTTCCTTTAGCTTGGTTTAGCCTTTTCTTTAAGATTGATTTTATGGTTTTATTTGCAGCTTCTACGACGTTGTTTCTCCCTTGGATGAGCTACAAAAGAGAAACTTTTATGATTCCATTTTTATCACAAAACCATGTGAATTCTTCACTTTCAAATTGTGTTCCATTATCCGATATGATCTTATAAGGAATTCCAAAGCATGTGACTATATTCTTTATCACAAATCTTAGCACCTTCTTTGATTAGATAGATGGGAGTGGTTCTGCTTCAACCTATTTGGTAAAGTATCCATTGGCTACTACTGCATACTTAGATCCTCCTTTGGAGAATGGTGAGGGTCCAATTAAGTCTATTCCCCATACATCGAAAGGCCATGGACTTGAGATGGCAGTCACGTCACTTGGAGGCAATAGGGGTATTCTAGAATACCTTTGGCATTTTTCGCATTTCCTAACATACTCCATTGCTTAACTAACCATTTGCAGCCAATAGAAGCCTTGTCACATAACTCTCTTGGCTATCTTAATTCCGTTAGAATGATCTCCACATAAACCCTCATATGTTTCTTTTAACAAATTGATCCCATCTTCAAGGCTTACACATCTCAAGTATTGGAGTGAATGCCCTTTTTTGTAAAGCACCTTGTCCATAATTATGAAGGTAGAGGCTTGGCGTTTAACCTTCCTAGCATCTTGCCTACTAGCAGGTAAGGTTCCATTTAAGAGATAATCTATGATGGGGGCATCCAAGTGTTCTCATAATGGAAATCTTTTTCAATTGGCACAGGTTCCTCACTAGGAGCAATGTCCTTTTCCTCTTCAGTCTCTTTTGCCAAAGTCTGATATCTAGTCATACTAGCAGTTTCTTTCCTAATTCGGGCGCCTCTTTCTCAATGCTAGGCTTCTCCTGATATCCTATAGGGATTATTCAAGTTTCAGGCGCTCCTCTCGAGTAGGCAAGTTTTTCCAAAGAGTCGGCTTGAGAGTTTTCCCCTCTTGGGATCCGATGTGTGGAAAAGTATTCGAATTGAGTGAGCATCTTCAGTATTCTCTTCACATATAGCACTAATCGGGCATCCTTGGTTTGGTAGGTTTGCTTTATCTGGTTTACAATTAGCTATGAGTTGCTAAAGATCCCAATCAGTGGTATCTTTAAATGTAGTGTCAAATTCAATCTTGCCACCATCGACTCATATTCTGCCACATTGTTTGTTGCAGTGAAACTCAGCTTCATTGCATAATGCAATCAATGTTTGTCAGGTGTGATTATTATATACCCAGCCTCTACTCCATGTTCATTTGAAGCTCCATCCACAAATAACTGCCATTTAACCTGCAGTTCATTTTCCTTTGTTGACTGTTCTGTAATGAAACTTGTGCACTCACTTACAAAGTATGTTAGAGCCTGCCATTTAATCGCTGTTCGAGGTTGGAACTCAATTTTGTACTGGCTAAGCTCGATTCCCCACTTTACTAACCTTCCAGAGGTTTTTGGCACATTGAAAATTTGTTTGAGGGGAAAGTTGGTTAAATCCTTAATGGAATGTTCCTAAATGTAACCTCTAAGCTTATGTGCTGTAAGTATTAGACAATAGGCTAACTTCTCTACCATGGGGTATCGGATTTCCATATTTTTTGTCCTTCCACTGACATGGTTAATTAGGAAGTGCGTTCCATTGCTTTCCCTAATGAGAATTGAGATCATCGCATACTCTGAGATGTCCATATAAAGGTATACATCTTCCTCTCTTTGAGGACTAGAAAAAACTGGCGGCTTTCTCATATAATCCTTCAATTCATGAAAATCCTTCCTGCATTCCTCATTCCATTCGAAGTTCTTCTATTTCTTAATCACATCAAAGAAATGGACACATTTGGCTTTAGAAATGAACCGACTTAAGGCCGCTACCTTCCCATTTAAGCTCATAAATTCTTTTCTCATTTTGGGTTCTTCCATATACTTTATAGCTTTGATCTGATCGGGACTGGCTTCGATACCTTGTTCGCTAACAACATACCCTAGGAACTTTCTAGACTAAACCCCGAAAGAACACTTTTAAGGATTTAACTTCATTTGATATTTTCTCAATATATTGAACATCTCTTATAGATCCCCGAAATGACTTTCTGCCTTAGTAGATTTCACTAGCATGTTATCTACATACACCTCCATGTTTCGCCCTATTTGGTCTTGAAACATTCTATTAACCAACCTATGATGTGTTGCACTAGCGTTCTTTAATCCAAAGGGCATCACCTTATAGCAAAACGTTCCCCAATCAGTAATGAAGCTTGTATGTTCTTCATTAGGTTTGAACATAGGTATTTGGTTTTATCCTTAGTAGGCATCCATGAAGAATTGCAACTTATGTCCACTAGTCGCATCAACCAACTGATCTATTCGGGGAAGGGGATAACAATACTTTGGGAAAGCTTTGTTTAGATCTGTGTAGTCAACACAAGTCCTCCATCTCCCATTAGAATTTTTCACCAGTACTGGATTGGGTAACCATTTGGAATCAAAGACGTCTCGGATAAATCCATTCATAAGTAACTGTTTGACCTCCTTTTTCAGGGCTTCTGATTTATCTCCATTATATTTCCTTTTCTTTTGTTGGATAGGGGCCACTGATGGGTTAATGTTCAGTGCGTGACTCATGATGTAAGAGTTAATTCTTACCATATCTGAGTGGGTCCAAGCGAATACAACCTTATTATGCTGTAGGAATTGGATCAAATCCGTTTTCAGGGGTTCTTCCAACCTTTTCCCTATTTTGATAATGTTGGTTTTGTCGATTGGATCCATGCTTATTTCCTCTAAGTCTTCTATTGGTTTGATTTTTCCTGTATTCCCTCGGGAATCTAATTTTGTAACAATTTCTTCTTCTTTTGCCAAATTTATTTCATCAGCCCATTTCTTTTTCTCCCTAAAGAAGTGTACCTACCATTCATATGTTTGTTAGTCTTATTGATTCTTATTTTACCTTCGAATGTTGGATGTAAGAATCCATCATCGAAAGGTTGAAAAACTGTAGAAGAATCAAATTAATCAAGATACTCCCTTTTGTATTGGTCAACGGTTGCAAAATACAACTCGTGAGAACTGAATTATTCCCCCCTGATTCTGCCCTAGCCTTGTTTTGTTAGGAATTTCATCATAAGATATTTGGACGAGATGAATGCATCCATTACAACCAGAGACGGCCGGCCAAAGAAAGCATTGTAGTAGGAAGGCTAGTCAATAATGGCGAAAAGGGTCTCGAAGGATCTGCAGAGAGGAAATAATCCTACTTGGGCCAAAAGCTTGATTTACCCCACTGGAGTAGACCCTTTGTTGTTGAAACCAAAAATATGCTCATTGCTTGGTTCCAGCTTTTGCCCAGAAATTCCCATTTGGTCGAAGGCATGTTTAAAGATTACATTTAATGCACTTCCAGTATCAACAAGATTTTTAGTAACTATAGAAAGCCTAATCTATGATGTTGTCATGAGAGGGTCATTATATGGGTGACGAAATCCCTTTTTGCATCGCGGTGGGGGAAACCACTAGGGTATGCATCTTGATGTTGTAGCGGGCATTCTTTAGGGATGGTTCCTCCTGAATAGAAAATATTCCTTCATGAGCCTCCCTTGGATATCAGTTCCGAGCAGCTTGGTTATTCCCAATGGGATGTGGCCCACCATGGATCACATTGATTCGGTTGATTGGAGGGCCTAAATCAAGTTGACCCTCCTCAATTGGAGCTTCCACCGCGTTAACTGAAACCTTTTGGTTCTCGTTGGTATGTTGGGATGCTTGCTGTTTATTCATAACAAATTCTTTTAATTGCCCTTCACGAATGAGCTTCTGAATTATGCCTCCCAACACTTTGCATTCATCGGCCTTGTGTCCATTCGTCTTGTGGTACTCACAATACTTTCCTCCATTGTATGGTTCTGGACAATTTTAGGCTTTAAAAGATGCTGGGAAGTTGTTGACTCATTCTTTAGCCACAACATAGATAAATGAAATAGGTTAACTCAAAGCCACCGAGTTAGTGTTAGATTCTTCCCATTTTGGTTTCTTTTGGCTTCCATCAAACCCAAGCCTCCCACCTTGAGTTCTTCGGTTGAAACCTGGTTTACCTCCTTCCCCATGGGAGGCAAACTTCTTCTTTATGCAGTATAGCTTCTTCTTTGTGAAGTATAGTTCGTCCATGCTAATGAATTTATTCATCTGGAAGTGGAAATCTTGCAAATCTTTGCACCCGTGGATACATAACTCCTTCCAAAAAGGAGTGTATTCAATTAGTCCTAAGAGAACGGCTATAAGCTTGTCACGGTCGTTCATATCTTTGGTGTTTAAAGCTTCCACATTGAACTTTTTTAAACAATCTTCCAAGGACTCACCTTGCCATTGCTTTATGTTGGCGATGATAGTGTGGTCAACTGTTGGGTCCTTGCAGATACAGAACTGTGCTGAGAGTTCATAAGAGAATTTCTTCCATGAGTAAATGGTATTTTCCTGATACCACTTAGTGGTTGCCCCTTAAGTGGTTACTAGGAAGAGACGACATTGGACAACTCCCGAAGGGTTATAAAGGTCCATCTGACTGTCAAAAGCCATTAGATGATCATCAGGGTCGGTGGTGCCAAGATACTTCATGATTGGGATCTTCACGCGGGATGGTATTATAGTGTTCATGATTTCTTCTGTAAAAGGACCACCCTTTCATTTCCATTAACCCTTTCATCTAGGGTTATTTTTCCTTTACTCACTAGAAAATCTTTAACAAATTTCTTTGTTATGTCTTTGAGGTAAGCCTATGAATTATCATAGTCTAATCTCTTGGGACTGTACTCTTTAATAGTAGAGCTTTCGTACTGCTCCTTGATACATTGATTTCATCGATGACCTACCCCTGTCAGATAGGATATCTTCTTCATGGAATAAGTTGATTTGACCTTTTCCTTTCCCCCTGAATGTCGGACGGAAGCTTTTCTTCTTTGGGACTCGACTTCCTCCCTTGGACATGGCCTGGTGATCCTTGAGGACTTTTGGATCTAAGCAGCTTCCAAGCGACTTTGCATTTAAAGGACCTGTTTCTCCAAAGCAATTAATTTGATGGCATTTTCTTCTATAACACCCGAGTTCGGAGGCTGCACTGGAATAGAGTTTCTTCCTAATTCAGTTGCGTTTAAGTTGGAGTTATATTCTCCTGAAGGGTAGCATAAAGAGTTGGTACTTTATTTAGAGCCTCCAATCTTTTTGATTTCATCCTTTGCCATTAAGCAATAAGTTAACCAAATTAATCTATAATTAAATAAGAGAGTTGGAGGTTCAGGCCCTCCTGCTAGCACCAAAATTTTAATGATAAAAATCGTCAACACTCGATTTAAGGATTAAACAATGAATACATAGTGAAATTTAGAGGGCAATCGATCTAAAGGATGCTGAAGATAACCCATCCTCAATAGGCTCAACTTACTCTGTCGTTTCCTATATATTAAGACCTTAAGTTCAATGATTAGTTACTCTTCATTCAAGAGGTGAGTATCACGCTTACGAAACTTAAAGATCAACAATTATCTTGGGATCAATAGTTATCTTTGGATAAGGGCATTATAAGCTTATAGAAGGTTAAGAACCTTGTTACAACGGTTATCCTTAGATTTAGGATAGAATAATATACATTGTGTAGAGAAGAGACAGGCTAAAATAACACAACAGTTAGACATGATGTCATATTGTAACTCTTAATGACTTAAGATGATACTTCCATATCAATCCAGCCTACGAGAGGCCTTGGTTGTGTAAGTTATTGAGTTATTAGTCTAAAATTAGCCTTGTAGAAACGTTCTGCTACATTCGGCTTACTGTCAAAGATTTGAAACACGTATAAGTATAATAAGGGAGAATTCATTGATTTCCCTCTTTGAATGCTTTCGTGTTAAAATCTCCAATGAAATAGGTTAATGGTAACTCCATGTTCAATCAATAGAAAACAAAACATGATTATTTAATCAAGATTAATTTATGTCCCGATTTTCCTTTTCCATTAAATATGAAAGTATTACAACTTTTGTTGAATTCCCTAATTCGATTTGGAAATTAGGGTTTGCTCTTAATGAAAAGAATACAAGATTGTGGAATGAGAGAAATGATCCCCTAAAACATGACCTCTAGGGTCTTATTTATAGAAAATTAGGGACTTCTTTGGTAATGTGTCTGCTGGAAGCCCGCTTTCAGTCCATGCTATTGGTGTTGACCCGCCTTTATGGGTTTCGATGCCAACTTCTAGGTGTTGGTCCTCTTGGTTTTGGTACCACTTCTCCTCCGAAATTTTATTGCCTTAATGCTTCTACATAGGAAGCAACAAACCAGTATAGGCCTATCTTCAGAAGATGCTTCACTATTTTCTCTTTTTTATACTCTTAACGTTGCTTTCGGTATCGCTACCAAGCTTGTTGGTTGCGACAGCACTTTTGTTGGAGCTTATGCCTTATTTCTAATCTTTTACCTTCACCTGTTCTTGGTATTATGTCATGATGCTTGACTTCATCTTTATTCACCAGTATCGATTGCAAACTTTATCGATACCTATAGCACCCTGCTTGTTCTCTTATTAATTATTGGCCTTGTCTCTCCTTTGGTGGCTTTGTACTCTGATGTCAAATCATGTGCTTTCGGCTTCCTCCCATTGTTTTGCTTTCGGAACTAGGTAATGCTTTTAACCTTGCTTTCTTGGCATCTACTTTGGGCCCTTGCTTCTCTTCCACAGGTACTGAAACTGGATCAACTATCTTTCCCTTTAGAATCGACACCAAGCCAACTATTCCCAACACGTTGGTGTCGATAACATGCTTTCTCCTTTCTTGATTTGGTATCAACACCAAGAATTTAGTCTTATGTTGATGTCGATAACGTCCTTACTTTTGGTATCGGTTCCCGTGTGATACCCCTTCACCTTAACTAGGTTTTAGTGTTGAATTCTAGTAGTAACACATTTATTCCAAGAGATAAGTGTATGGCTATGGTTTTCAAAATAATGAAAACGAGAGATTTGTGAATATACTTATTTTGCTGAGATAAGTTTATGAAATCGATTTTTAAGAATCGATGAAATGATTTTAATAATGTTTTAAATTAAAAGGGTTTGTGTTGCTGATGTACTTAACTATACTATTTTGATTTGATAGTTAAAGATTTGACTATCAATAAATTCCCATTTAACCTATAGCGTGTTGGTTCGAGGAATTGGGATTGGAATTAGATCCAAAACAACTTCGAACCGACTTTGTGTTCAAACTGAAATTTGCAGGTATGTTTGTGCAGAAACAAAGTATTGAAAGTGCAAAGGTTACTTGCTACTATCCTATGGATGTAGTAAAAGTAATTCCTTTTGTTCATTTTGTTCCTGAATGACTTGTATAGATGAATACTATCAATACATTGTCAGTGAAGCGCGTTGAACATTTAAAGATGGAAATGTGCCTTGTGTAAAAAGATAAAACGAAGCCTTTAGCCTCATCAACCAGGAATGACTAAAATTAAGGGAGATGCAGTACGGCTATTTGGGTCGCACCCGTTAGGGTATGTTTATCACCAATCTAGCACGGTTGACCCTTTGATTATTTTATGCTTGGCGTGGTTGCTGATCACAATAATGGAGGTGACATATTCAATACTATCAAGTTAATTGGTAGCTTAGTTCTGCGTTGGCAAGGGTACAAGATGTTCTTGCGACCTCGGTACGCTTATCAATAGTGGTATTGTGATGGGTGGTACCCCGGTTCCCAGTCATTATATGGAATCCAAACTCCAATACGAGCCTTTTACAGTTTTAGTTGCATACTTAGTATGCTGGAATTTAATTAATGTAAGAATTTTGGCTACATTGATAAGTATTTGTATTTAGACATTATTATAATATCATTGGATTTATAATAAAAGTGTTTTGGTAATCGTAAGGGATAAACACGTGCTATGTTTATGTGTGGTCGTGTTTTACGAGGGTTTCCTTTTTTCAAAGAAGGGTTTTCAAAAATTAAGCAAGTTGTTTGTGATGTATGTTTCATTGTTTAGTATTCTAGACCGATTCAGGTGAATTTGCTATCCCTCAAAATGTGCTTGGGTCAGACCACGTATATTTTTCCAGGTTTGCTTTGGATTTGCTTGGAGCTGTAGTAGAGAATCCGGAGCCGAGACGTATTCTTGTATTTCTCGTACTAATTCATTTCTATTATGTGTGTTGTGTATTTATCAGTTATTGTACATACATGTTGTTATAACTGTATAGAGTGATTTGTTGTGTACTCTGATGATTAATGTATGTATATATATATACAGTTTCTCTTGTGTAAAGAGTATCGGTATATTATATTTTATTCATTTCTCTATGAGATACCTATCTCTTTTTATTCTTATATGTTCATGTCCTTCTTCTTCTATTCTAACTTTTCTTGCTTTCTTCTTTCTGACCCTCTAACTTCTTTGTTCTATGTTTTTGGGTTTTCGGTACTTTTTAGGCACGTGAATACAGAGGATGTATTAGTGTCAAAATTCGGACGTTCAATTCCCCGACCATTATAGCTGATGACCCCAATGATCGAAAATCTATCACCGGGTACTGTGTTTATTTGGGTTGTAACACCGTATCATGGTGCACCAAGAAGCAAACCACAGTCTCTCGATCTAGTACGGAGACTGAGTATCGATCTATAGCTAGCACGATGGCTGAAATTATTTGATAAAAAGCTTGCATGAGGAATTAGGGTTTGGGCCATAGAGCAAGCCGATCATTTGTTGTGACAACCGAAGCTCGATTTCTCTTTCTATGAACCTAGTTCAACATTATCGAACCAAACATATTGAAATTGACCTTCACTTTGTTCGCGAAAGAAACAACGGTGGCAAAATGATGATAAATCACATACAATCATTCTATCAATGTGCTGATGTCTTCACGAAAGCATTATCCAGCAAAAAATTCATGAGATTGAAAGCTGATTTGAAAGTGGAAGAAGAAGCCAATATGGAGAAAAGAGGGGTGGAAACCCTGGCCGCAATTGTGGTAGGGTAAATTGATTAAAGGGTTTTGGCTATCTGTTGTATGTTTTGTGTGTAGGCTTTTGTATATTAGGCCTCGGTCCAATTTTTGTTTTAGTCTTTCTCGTATATATATAGTACTGTTATGTTACATTACAATCTATCGATTTCATTCTATACAAAAGCAATATTTCCAATAAAATCAAAACTGCTTCTTCTTCTTTTTAATCTAGACCAAACCCTTTTAAAGCATTTTCATTCTTAAACAATTACAAAATTTAATGTATTGCACCTATTCTACTCAATAATCATCTGTTTTAGAAGAATGCTTACTTTCTTTTCAACAAATTTTTGATCTTGTACACTCGGTATGGAGCACCTAAGTATTAGCTAGGTGGTGTCCACCTTTTTTTCACACTTCTTACTGTACCTTTTTCCTTTGTATCAGTGATACGTCGAAAAGACCACCTTGATCGGTCAAAATTGCTAGATGAACCATATTACTTGATTATCAATGCTAGTGTAGTTCATATTATTGCACATGCTACTGTGATCGTGTATAGTTTTTTTCGTATAAGCGATCTTTGATAATGACACATCAACTAAGTGCGGTGCTAGCGATGCTACAAGTAAAATTTTAACATAAAGTTATTAGATATACATGCATATTACAAACAATAAACATTTACCAGTTTTTTTGGTTTACTATTAATGTTAAATGATTAATTATATAGGTTGGTCACATAGCTATATGTAATAGTTGGCCACTTGGCATAAATGCAACACTGAAAATTTTCACATATTTCTTGAGCCGGCTAGACTAGGCTATATAAACCACATTTTGGTGATTTTCTATAGTTGTCCACATTTTCACTTATTGGTCATTGAAGTGGAGGCTCTTACCAGGAGACGGTGGTTTACTATGCACATGTTCCATTTTTCAAATCTTCAGTTGGGATTGAGTCCTAATCTCTTTATATGTTAAGTGGTATAGAGGTTGGCCAACTAGACCATGTGTTGGTACTCTTGATAGTTTATATAAATATTTTTACTCATGTACTGTGTACTTACTGCCATTAGCCGATGATGAGGTTAAATGAGGTGTGGTTATCTTAAGTTGTCTATAGAGGTATAAAGTATAATACATGAAGGTTGAGGAGGTGCACGTTTATGTTATATATGTATTTCTATATATTCATGGTTCTTTATTTTTTCAAGCAATAAAGGCACTATCAGACTTCAATATCTAACTAGATCTCTTGACGTAGGTGGACTTCGTATTTATGACCATGGTACTTCCATAATTTGACATTTGTATGTAGCATTGAATACTTATGTGCTACAACAGTCACGATCACTACAACAAAACAACTTTATACAACGAGCAATGCCCCTTGTAATATGGGTTTCGCAACGGACATTACAATCGTTGTATTAGGCCATGTTATAATTGGTCATCTTTTTACAAAGGTCATTTGTAACACCCCACACTTTTCAACACCCAAATTTTGACAAAAATCAAAGCTTGAATACATCCAAGCATAAAGCATATATCTGGTACCTGCAATAAATGAGCATGAGCATAATCAGAGTACGATAAGTATAACTCACAGTGGAAACAAAACTAGGATAAATTAGTATTAACTCAAGCAAATACCTTTTTCAAAGTAAGTCACTTTTCCAATACCGAGCATGAGAGAGAACGAGAACCAAAAGCCAAACTTAAACACCTTTGAGAACCCGACCTTCTCTATGAAACCTAGAGGTTGTAATGAGGAGTGGGTCAGAACAATAAGTTCTGGTGACAAAGAAATGTACAATACATGCTATAACACAGATATATTCCATTTGGTTCAACCCAAGCTGTATGCCTAACCAGGTTAGTGATTCTAATCCAACCCAATAAATATTTACGCACGACTTTACTATTCATCCCAAAGCAGTATTCCCAACTTATATTACTGAGATAGGACATTTACACACATTTTTGTAAAGCCTTTATACTTGAGCTTAAGTGGTTAATTATATCGAGAGTGGTCCCCTAATTTCGAGGTTTCTATCTATATCCTCATTCTTTATTATTTATTATTTAATGCCTCACTATCAAATGATAGATAGGGTGGATTCTCCCTGGTCACTTAAACCCTAGGCGGACCTACTAGTCACTTATTAACCCTCGACAATATATTCAGTGTTAACATAAACTAGAAGGCACTAGCTACGGGCCCTACTAGTTAAGGCTTCCGTCATTCATGCATATACCCTTTCCCCGCATAAGGTGAGAGTAAGTATTTTATCGTTCGTTATACCTTCTAGCTGACCTCATTCGATAACCTCCTTAGTCACTTACTACTTCCCATGGGATAGACGGCTATATCTGACCTTTTTAATTTCCAGGTTTGGGTAGGCCCACACATAACTTCCATTTAAGACCCCTATACTGAAAATCCTATTCCCAGGTGGACTCTTCAACCTAATCCACTTAAGACCCAAGGAAGCAGACTATACGCGAAGGTTATTAGTTTGTCCCCCATCAGCCTTTAAAACCTTTCCCGTTTTGGGATAAAGTAGGCTACGTTATTAAGTCATTCATGTTCAATTTCCTTATACGGAAATACTATATGTACACCATTTATTTGTATCACGGGTTTGTATGGTTAAAAACGTCTTATATTATTAATCTACTAAGTTCAACTATATTTTTAATTATAAGTTTTATTATCATAAATAAGGAAGATCATATTGCCTTTTCTCTCGGATATTTATTTAATTTCTTCCCTGATTTGGATTTAGTATTTAAACGGCAATCAATATCCATTAATCCCCCTTTTTACACCCATTTCTTTTTATTTACATTTTATTGCCCATTATGACTCTAATGTCATATTTTCCTAAGGCAACCATTTATTAGTCCCAAGTTATATATTTGTTGTACCCCAACAGGCAATTACTATACTTATTCTTTATTTTATTTTATTTGTTTATTGGTTATTATATATATTTATGCACTAGGCCTCTCACATTAAGTTGACTACCTGTGGATGTTGGATTTGCCGGTCGGTTCCGGTCAGATTTCTACCACAAGTGAACTTAACCTCATGCCTTAGTACATTTATTTTTATCTATTAGACCTCTTACATTAAACTGACTACCTGTGGTATTGGATTTGTCGGTCGGTTCCGGGCAGGCTTGCACCATAAGTTGAGTTTAAGCTCATGTCTAAATGCAGTTATAATTTAAATTTCCTAATTGGGGTCCACAACAATTATCCTAATTGATTTTAGGAATTGTCACCATTTTCCTATCACAATTATTTTCCCCCAATCAATATTGGTTACAGTAATTATTTCTTTATTTGCGGTCTCATTTATGGCAAATAATTATATTCATTGCTACAAATGGTCGCCACAAATATACTAAATCAATATGGATTATATTTACATATAATTCCACCACTGAATCTTGTCCATACATTCAACATTTGTCACAATTGTTAATTATTTATTTATGGCCTCATTTATAGCAATCAATTACACTAATTGCTACAACGGTCACCATAAATATATTCATTAAGTATTGAATATAAATTTACATGTATGATTCTATAAATGAATACCATTCAACATTTAATACGATGCATATTTTTACTGTTTTATGATGATTTGGACGGATAATATATATTTATTTCTATGTTTGCATGAGGTCAACGTAGTTATTATTATTTTTATTTTTATTCTTAAATTTAAATTAATGATATGGTCTAATCAATTAACTAATCATTCCCTTTTTATATTCAATCTTGCCAAAAAGGTTTCAAGTCTCACAAGGACCGTTAGCTAAATCGTTGCAAATGATGCCTATTTTGTGGAATTGGCATATTTCTAAATCACAAGAAATATGTGTAATGTATTTTTATTTTGGAAAAGTCGATGCAAATTACATACAAAAATATGTATTTTTATATGTACCTTTGCACCACTTTTCCCCTTTTTAATTCTTTTTGTCATACTTCTTGTGATTCTAAAGTAATGCCTCTTTATTTAAAAATGAGTAAAACGACATAATTTACAATGCTTAAGCCAAAAACCCAAAAAAATTGAATGTTAACAAGGAATATTTCTTTTTATTCTTAACATCACATAATACGCAATTTTCATCTTTTTACTCAAATTCACATATTTCATATTTCAACACTGAACTAAAGATCTAGAACATAACTACAACAAATTTATGTTTAATGGGACTGATTTCTAGATCCACAGTGTCATGCGGCATAAACAACATATTTCATAATTCATGACATAACTTGTAGGAATATGTGGGAACATATATAAAAATCCTACAGTTCATATTTATACATAATCCCAACTTTCTCATTTACCAATTTCAAACATATTCATAACCAGATTTGATGGTTATCACAATTTACAATTATTTAAATAACAGATCTTGTAGGCATAAAACAAAGATTGGATTCAAATGAAATGGATGAGTCATTATAATTGTATTAGTTACCTTATAGCTTCCAATTTCTGAATTATGAACCTTTTTTGGCTTGCAATCCCCAAATTCATGAAAATCTACAATTTATCTAGAAAGAGGAAAATTCTAGATCTGTAGAAATGTAAGAAAAAGGGAAGAGAGCGAAGAATATATTTTTGAGCGTCAAATTGCATCCCTTTCCATTAGATCTGCTTGCCCTTTCAATTTCATATGAATTGCATTTGATTTGATAAGTATGAATATATTTTTATTTTAGAATTTAGGTTTGGAGAGAAAGAGAGAGAAATGGCAGAGCTCCGCTGCCTCTACAGATTTATGTGAAAAAAGAATGAGGCTCTACCCCTTTATTTATAAGGGTGGAAATGGCCTTGCATCATTGGATTCATTTTAATTGTCATCCATCCATTCATTTTATAAAATATAACAAGAATATCCCTAAAAGCCTAGCCGTCATTGGTGAGGTGGCTGGGTAATTATATATTACTATATATATATAATATTCTATTTTATTTATTTTTCGCCATTTTCGTATTTCTTCCATAACTTTTTCATACGAACTCCGTTCGCGAAACTCCAAACATGAAAGTTGATCAAAATTCCAAGATGAACCCAATGGTTAAAGTTTCGTAGCCAAATTCCATCATTTGTGGAAATTCCTATTTTGAGCTTTTAACTAAATAACTATTTATTGTCAAAATTCCTTATTGTTACATCATTGGTCATTGCAGTAGTCTCTATGACAACAGTTAATGCCTATTGTATTAGGCCATGTTGTAATAATACACCCTTTTATAATGACCAATGGCCGTTGCAATAGACTCTATGAAAACATTTAATGCCATTGTAAAACGCTGAAATTTACAAGGAGTTTTGATTATTGTAATAAAAGATATTTGCGAGGACTAAAATATTTAACTCAAATTTCTAGTTTTGAATAGATATTTTATTGAAACAAAAATTTTATTCCACTTTTAAATAGTACACAGTTGTGTTTCTCTCTGTTATACAATCAATATACAAAATACTCATTTGTACAAGCATTGCATCATTACATACATTTAGTTACAATCACTCTCACACTTAATGTCTTCCATCTTCAGTGGTTGATCTATAAACTATTTTACATATTAGAATAGAATAACGCAATAAACTGGAAAAGAAACAATTTGCAGCTATGAAATCTACTATGCAATGCTCAATTCAATGCCTACATTTAAAAAAACAAATAAACAAAAAACAAATAAATAAAGACCCTGGATACCTGTGCTTCTTTGTAATTCTCCGTTCAAATGCATTTTTTAGCATAACCAAAGCCATCCAGCACGAACACAATAAATATACTGTGAGAGGTATAAATTTATGTATGTGTGGATATCTAATGAAAAAAAAGTACACAAATATAGTATGGCTAGATAGGAACTTAACACTTCTTGTTTCAAACCAAGATAATATTCAAACACAGTTGAATATTATGAGATAAGATCATGCATTGAACATATTAAAAGAGTTTGCAGGAATACGATATTTAACATATTGTTGAAACAATTACAGTAACAAACTATAATAAGTTTAGAGTTCATAGGAATACAATTAATATTTGAAATATGAATGTTCAAATTTATCTCGAGTACTTGTATAATCATTTAACTTGGACAACTATAAATTCGTATTAAGTCAACTCGGTGTATATCAAATGCTGCTAATACTTTGATGACCAACATGATTTTTTTTTTTCACTGTTCCAATATTGGACTTCCCGTTCAGGCTGTACATGAATATAGAACATGGTATTAGCTATTGTTCCAATTTTTAGAATTTGAAATTCCATATTTATTTATTTATTTTCATTTTGATTTATAAGTAAAAAAAATTGTAAAACTTTTTACTTTTTAAAACCATACCTGAATAGTGCTCATTTCTCTCTTCAAACAATGGAATCAAAATTTCTCCATGCAAATAAATTATTTTATTTTGCTAGTTTCTTACTTCCAATACTCATCATTCCGAATGTGTAATAAACCTCTTAACATTTGCGTCATTCTAATTGGTCCCAACCATAGCCTCCCCATGCCCATAGCTAACATTGACAAGAATATCTGGATCACTATAATGAGTAACTGTCTACACAATCCCCCTAGCCCTCTTCATTGGATCTCCGCTCTTAAAGATGCCAGATCCTATGAGAATCCCATCACAACCCAACAGCATCATCAGTGCCACATCTGCTGGAGTAGCCACCCCACCTTCATCAAATTGCACAACATGCAACCTTCCCAACTGCTTAGTCTACATCGCCAAATCTTATGGCACAACAATTTTCTTCGCGAAGGTAATACTACATCATCATCAATGTTTCTTAAAATCCTAATCTCACCCATCATAGATCTAATATGCCTCACTACCTCCACAACATTTCCTGTCCAGCCTCCCCTTTCGTTATTATCATAGTCGCCGCTTCTCTGATTCAACAAAATGCTTCTCTTAGATTATTGCTGCCCCTTAGCATATCTAACAAAACATGGCTTCAAATTCTCAAGCAAACAATAAATCGACAAAGATATTGCTCTGGATCATGTACGAAGATGAGTTACCGGAGTTGTCATCGGGGCAGAGTGAGGCGAGGATGAGTTTTGTGTAAAAATATGGTGTTTCACCGAATCTCATCATGTCTGTGGTTCATCAACCATTAGCATGCTACATCTCCTCCCTCCAGGCTTCAACAGCTCCTCCTCAATGTCAACATGCTATCTTTACATCCATAAAGCACATTTATAAGCAGCAATATCACTGTTCGATGCACCACCTTGTTCTCGACCTCATTCAAGTTTCCATACCTCACATAAGTGTAACCTTCATTCAAATTTCAACCAACAATAATTGACAAGAGGCAAATCATTACAATCTCCAGATATCCATACATACCTTACCTCCAGAGGCGAACAAGACTTCAGTGCTATCGAGCTCTAATTATCGACGACAACTGCAGATATATAAGCCGATCAACTGCAATATCGCCTATCGTGGTTGTTATGTTAAACTTTGGGCAGCCGTACCAAATCTAAAGTGACGGTTCAAGTAATTGACGAACGTGATTTAATCTACAAGAAAATACGATTTATTTGGTGGACGACGACCATTTATTCTCTAAATCTCATCACTCCTCAAACGATAATTTTTAGCTGCGGCTTGACAACTTTCTAGCTGCTCGATGTTTGAGAAGAATGAGAGATGATTTTCAGGAATAGAAAATTATTGAAGCGACTTTTGATCGTGCACACAAAGAATTTAGGTTTTTTTTGGTGGGATTGGGAATTTAGGATTAAGTATAAATGGAGAAAGAGGAAATTTAGGGTTGAGTGAAAATGGGTAAGCGGGAAACGAAAATGAGGAGAAAAGAGGGTGGGAAACAAAGAACACATGTGTTATCCAAATCTGAAGGATAACCTAATAATTAAATACAAGTTATTACATACATATTATTATAGCAATAGCAATTATAAATCAGGAGCTCAAAACCCCCAAACTTTTTCGAGCCCCTTAATAATGGCGACCTCGAGCCCCTATTTCTTGTCCTTGCAACTATCTTTGTCCATCAACCCTTCCTCCTCTCAAATCAAATCCCACCTGCACCTCCTCCATTATCTCTTCCGTCTCTTCTTGTACCTCCTTCCCCTGATCCATCGCTTGCCTCATTACTTAGCTCAATATCTTCTCCATCCACTCCTTATCCCTCTGTAACCAATACTAAGAAAACGTGGTCTACGCTTTTTGAAGCTAAACCTAAGAATGCGGGCGTGTTTTCCTCCCCTTCATTTCAATTAAATTTCTTTGGAAAAGCACTGTTACCAACCAAAGAAATCCTCTCAGCAGCTAAGGAGGAATGGCAAGACTATTTGGTTGGTTTTTTCCTCGATCGATTGTTGTTATACACAACCGTTATCACACATCTAAAATGCTTTTGGAAGCCAAGTAGAAGTAATAAAGTGAAGTCTACCGGAAAATATCCTTTTTTCTGCTTTCTAATTTAGAAGATAGGGATAGAATATTACGAGCAAACCCAGTTATTATCAAGAACAAGATCTTCTTAGTTAAACCATGAGACATTGGTGTAGGTAGCAGTTGTGTTAAAAGTGTCCCTGTTTGGATTAGAATTTCAAACATACCTATCGATGTTCGGTCAAAAAAAAGAATCTATTGGTTAGCATCTAGATCGGCAAATTTCTTTGCATGTACATTTTAACTAAGAAATTCGAAAAGTTAGAATATGCGAAGTGCATGGTTGAGGTCACCCCCGATGCAACATTACCCACTGAGTTCCCTATTAAATTAATTGAAGGAGCTAAGAAAATTGTTTCAATGGGGGTATTTATGGAAACCTAAAATATGTTTTAAACTCAAGAGCTTTGGATATGTTAGTGTTGATTGTGTTATGCCCGGTGAAAAACTAGTGTTGGTTCACTGACCTGTCTTGATAAGGGTGAAACTATCATAACCAAATTTAAACCAAACTGTGATATACTTGTTACTTTTGTTTCTAAAGTTGACAAAATAGATTAAAGACCTACTGCTATGAAGAAAGCCATTTGGAGGAGAGTCTTAAGCAAAAAGATGAAAATTGTTATTCCTCAAATAATGGTAAAGCTAGGAAATCCCCTGTTGTAGTAAATGAAAGGTCGGTGAAACAAGAAAATGTTGATGGTAAAACTTGTTTATTTGGAAACAGTTTCAGTGCCCTTTCTTAATGTGTTGAAGAGGATAAAATGGATGATGATGAGATTGCTTAGGAAGAGGGTGAAGTTGGCATTTTAGATGATCTACTCACAAAAGCATTCACTTGGCCTAACAGTACTGGTAAGAAACAAGCATTGCTTGTTTATCGTAATGGTACAAATGTAATTAAATGTGTTGAACTTGATGTGCAGCATGCAGTCTTGATTGGTGTTAACATTGATGATCACAGTGTTGCTTTGGTAAAGGAGTTATGTGTTAAGTCACTACAACTTCAAATGAATTATGCTATTAGCAATTCTCCGCTACTTTGCTCACTTCAACTCATGCTAGGTTTCTTAAATAAACAGCCTTCTCCTATGAGATCTTGCAAAGACGCAGAGAAATCCTTATCTTCAAGCAAGTCAACTAACAGTGAAATGAAGCGGGATTCTGATAGTGAAAAAAAGAATGATTCCAACTCGAACAAGAAAAACCTGAAAACCACACAAGCACTTCCGTATGCTCATTTGATCCCTTCTATCGTGTACACGGCACTACCTTCAATGCCACCCACTATAAGTGAATCCCTTTCTAACTCTCCCTTTTTGTTTCTCTCCCGGGGTACATCATGAAAAGCAAGAAGAGTGTTTTGATGAAAGGGAATCTTTTTTACAATGACTAATGCTAACAATATTTTTTGTCAACACTAGAGATAGGTCTAAGGAAATGGACCTAAAGGAAAAATAGGATTATTCAGTTCTTACAAGCTTGAGTTTGTTCACCGTTTCCTAGATCTCAAGGTCTTAAGTCTGAAGATTACTTACTCTTCCCTCAAGGGGTGAGTATCGCGCTTCTGCAACTTGAGGACCAACAGTTACCTTGGGATAGGGGTTTCCTAAGCATAACACAAGTAAGGAAGCTGAACAACTTGCAAAAGTGTCGTCTAGGCTTACTACAGGGTAGGAAGCTTATGGAAGGGTAATTGGTGTTCTAAGACTTGGGGAGAGGTTGGTGCAGAAAGGCTTATATTGTGAGGAAAGTGTCAGGTTTCTAAGAACCTAACGGTTTGTGTAAGAACATTTTGGTAATCCAATAGCATAGCATAATATGTACAGAAATATATTGAAGAACAATATAGTATGCGGAAAAAGTAAGAACACACAATTTATAGTGGTTCGGTTCGAATAGAACTTACGTCCACTTTGAAGGCTTTGATGATTTTATTCATGAAGGAGGTTACATAGGAAGTCCCCAAATTGATTTAACAATCAGTGTTTGCTCTCTGGGAAATGAGAGCAAGGTTGAGGAATCAGAAAAGTTCCCCAAAATGTGACCCCTGGCGTCTTATTTATAGAGAATTCGGGGGCCCTTCTGCTGTTAGGACATTAGGCTTGTAGAAGCTTCTGTTGGTCGCTTTTCTCCTTGGTCTCGGATGTTTAGCTTCCGATCGCCTTTGTGGTGCTGATTATAGCTTCTGGAGTGAAGATCTTGGTCAGGTTGAGCTTCTTCGAGATTGATATGATCTTGTCGATGTAAATGGCTTTCGGAAGACGCTTGTGCTCCCGGTTATGGCTTCCGGGTGTAGGCTTTTGGTTTTCTCATGAATACTTAGAGGAGCTTGCCCTCATTAAGTATGCAGATAGCTTCCAGTGGAGCTTTCGGATGATGTCTAGCCTTCCTGAGGGTAACTTCGACCTTCCGATGCTTGGGTCTTTCGGGGGCTAGTTCCGAATAGCCCTTAGGTGCTTTAGGCTTGGTATCTTTAATGCCTTAATCTCCTAATGTATCGGTGTTAAGCAGGTTAACACTGAAAACTCTTCCATCTTTCTGGGTACTGATTAGAGGAACTCTTCCCTCCCTCTTTCTTAGCTTCTGACTTACGACTTTTCGTTATAGAACTACCCTGTCGGACACACCCTTCCGGATAGACTCTGGCGGTATTCTATTGCCTTTGAGTTCTCTATGGTGTTTGGCTTTTTGCTTTCGTAGGATTCTTCTTTGCTTGTATTCATCTGATACCCTTTCACTGTCAGCCTGTTTAGGGGCTAATTTTGGTAGTAACAACCTTCTTATCACCGGCTCCCGGTATTATTTGGAATGCATTCGGGGCCGTTTCTCTGTACCTCATTAGGTGTCGATGCTGCCCTTTCGGTGTCTTCTTTATTACCCTCAATCTTCTACTATCGGTGTTGGACCGATATCCTTGCACCCAAGTGTTGATGCTCGTTCAACTTGAATCCTCTTTGTTGTCGGTATCTGCTTTTTGATTTGCTGCCGGCTCTTGGAATTTGTTTCTGGCAGCTCCTTAGTTTTACCCCTTTTCTTCATGATCCTAGTTTCACTGTCCGAAACCTTCTGCTTTTTCATCTTTGGAGGCTCTACTTCTTTATACTTGGCTAGTGCGAATTTTGGTGTCAATAGTTAGACCCCGTGATGTAAAGAAGCTTTTGTTCTTTTGGACAAAATCCACTACTTCCTGCATTGCCCTTTTTTTGCAACTCAAAAATCATTAGAATAGTTTCGGCATTAATCTAGTTTAGCTCAAAATAATGAAGTTAGGAGGCACAAGTTTTCTTATTCAAACATTTAACTAATTTATTATTGGAAGTGTGAGATGGTAAGTTTGTACCCTTACACTCAAGTATTCGCAAAAGAGAATCAAAAGGTTACTTCTGATAAGCATATTGGGCTACTGTGTCTTTGCGCACAACAAATCAAATATATTTTTTAAACAGTTCAAGCAACTATGAGGTTAGGACTAAGTACAAGTTTAGAAAGATCTCCCTATATGACGTAAGGATTTATGGCCTGCATTTGAAGGCTCTTGAGGTAATAGACTCTGACTACCATTCTGGGTATTGACGGTCGACCCTCTTTCCAGGGGTTGAGACTAAAAATTTCTTAACCCAAATTAGGGTACTAAGATAGAAATCCTGAACTTTGTTTCTGAAGGTATGAAGGGAGATGTCGAAATCCATATTTGGGGAATGCATAAGATAAGATTAGATATTTATAACTAACAGTAATGACTAGTAGCTTTGAAACCCAGATTCGGGTATTATAGATAGAGTTCAACAAACTCATCTTCGGTATCAATTAGGAGTTCAGAACCATAACCTTGGTTCAAGTAACCAACAGAGGGTTAGATATCCAAATCCATATGCGAGCACTTGAATAAAGAACAGAAATCCGCTTTCAGAATGTAATAGAGGTTCCGAATCAAACCCAGATTCGGGTATTAAAAATTGTAGATCAGCATTCCACTTTTGGTAACTAATGGAGACTATGAACCAAACTCGATTCGATTGTTTGAATGAAGACCATAGATCCACTTCTGGAATGTGATTGAAGTCCCGAACTGAACCTAGATTCAGGTATTTGAATAAAGACCGGAAATCCACTTCCGAAATGTAATAGAAGTCCCGAATCGAACCCAGATTTTGGTATTTGAATGAAGATCGGAAATCCACTTCCGGAATGTAATAGAAGTCCCAAATCGAACCCAGATTAGGGTATTTAAATGGAAACCGAAAATCCACTTTCGGAATGTAATAGAAGTCCCGAATCGAACCCAGATTCGAGTATTCGATCTTTACTTTGCGTTACCATTTTGGTATTTTGAGCCACTCCTTGGACTTTTGTTTTGATTTGCAAGCTACTTCCCAGGGCCTTGATTGAGTTGAATGAGCCGCTTCTCTGGGCTTGTATTGGCCGTTATGGCTTTGTTCTCTTGAGCAAAGGTTGCATGTGCTCCAAGTTCTCCCTTTGAGCTTTTGTTCCCTTCTGCGGGATGGAATTTGAGAAGAGGATGTATGTTCTCCAAGCGCTCCCTTTGAGCTTTTGTTCCCTTCTACGGGATGGAATTTGAGCAGAGGATGTACGTGCTCCAAGCGCTCCCTCTGAGCTTTTGTTCCCTTCCGTGGGATGGAATTTGAGCAGAGGATGTACGTGCTCCAAGTGCCCCCTCTGAGATTTTGTTTACTTCTACAAAATGGAAGCAGAGGATGTACGTGCGCCAAGTACTCCCTCTGAGCTTTTGTTCCATTCTGCAGGATGGAATTTGAGCAGAGGAAGTACATTCTCCAAGCACACTATAATAACCCAAACTTTTGGACGATTTATTTTAAATATTTAATATGGTTTAAATATTGAGTTGATAATATAAATCGATTTTTATATTAAGTTATCGATTTTATAATCGATTTCGATTTAATATCGAATATATTAAATTATTATGATAGGAAATATAATTGAACAGTGATTAAAACTGCATCAAAATGATTCAGATAAATTGTATTAACTATAAACGATGGTGATAATAATTTATTTATGAAAAGTTAAATTGTTATGATTTTAAATTATATTATATCTATTTAGTATGATTATTGTATATATACTTCCATATTAAATTTTATAATCTGTCCTGTTGAGTCCGGAATAGCGTTACAACCTTGTAACGTTGGTCAGTACGTTAAAATAGGGGTTCGAGTTATGAACCATGAGATATTTTTACTGGATAAGCTTGAAATCAAATCAAAATCCATTTAAAAAGAATAAAGATCTATTTAAATAAAATGGTATAAATTTTAAATCAAATCAAAATAAATACAAATCTAATTGTATTAATTTTGGCATACTTCCGCCGACCTAATTTCTACCTATTATGTATGTTCCCAGGCCTGTCTCCTTTGTGGTTAAGTATTCTTCTATAAATTTCAATGCACTCCCTCCTTTCTTCATTTTGGTTCTTCACTAAAATAATTCGTAATCTTCTGAAAATCCAATTAGCTCATTTCCCAAACGTTCAAACAAATGGCCGACTCCTGTTCAATTCATTTATAAAAGTTTTAATATACCAAACCCGTGGCTATCCCTTTTCCTCCCTCGTTCATTTTCAATCGAACTTGAAAGCTTCATTTCAATTAAAAATACCCTCAGAGCCCAAACTAAAATTGTAATCTTTAGCTGCCTCTGTATGGATTCTTCGAATCCTAGAATTGAAGCACAGAAGAGTAACATGAGAAGTTGGAAGCTCGCAGTTTGGTTTGAGGGTTCGACAGTTTTATTTAAAACGTTAAGCTCAAGGTCGCGATGGCAGTTTGGAGAGGGATCAATTGCGTTTCAGAAGGGGGGTCGAGGCTGTTTCGGCAATGATGGAATGGGTTCGCGGATGGGGTTAGCGATGTGTATGGGTGGTTGGAGTGACGTGAAGGCACAATCAAAGGGAGAAACGACTACAGGGATTTGTGAAAACCGACGATGATGAACTAGAGGCTCGGAGTTGTTAATTCAAGGGCTTATTCATTGGGAAGTTTGGATCTGTGATTTTGAGATAGTGGATGCACGTGTAACAGGAAATTGGAGGAGTTTGTTCGAACTGGAAATTCTACAGGAAAGGGGATTAATGCAATGGAAATTAAAGGGAATTCGAACATATTGGAAGGAGTTTAAGTTTGAAGTTGTTGTGTTTGTGAATTGAAAAACAGATTAGGTAATTTATTTAAACCCTTTTTGTGCTTAAATTCATTAATATAAGTCTGGTAAATTTATTTAATTTAAGCTTGCCTAGACCATTTTAAAAAGAAGAAGAAAAATAGTTTGTTTAATTTAAAGTGATTAATAGTGATTAAATTAAATGAAATAAATAAATTATTTTTGATATGAATCTTGTAAATGAGTATAATTTATTTACATGATAACAAATCTCTATGAAACGAGATGCATTGGCTTTGCATCATCAAATACTTCTCAATGGAGTTAAAATGGAAATCAGAATAGATCGGGAAAATAAAAATCATAGTGAGTAAACTCACTCTCTGGATTTTATCTTAAATAATTTTTTTATACTATTTATTGGTTGTTTGGATGCGTTTAAATATTTTTGTGGCTATTATAACTATATTGGTTATTTAGGCTTGGTGTTTGTTGTTATTATATATATATATTGGTGACTGGATAGTTTCCGCAGTACCATTAGCGGATGCCCGCAGTATCATTAGCGAATGACCCTATGCGCCCCCACAATATGATAGTGGATGACCTTCTATACCACGATATCTTACCTCGAAGCAGGATGGGTATTATTTGTGTCGGCTAACGTCTGTGGATGTAGGAAAAACAGGTTGGAGGGATCCAACTAGGTTCCTCAAAATTATTATTATTTGTTTGTTTTCACATATATTATCATATATGATGAGTTAGAAAACCTATGATTTGATAATTGGGTGTTTTTGAATGTTTAAGTATCATTGGGCCTAAATGTTGATTTATAAAAATATCATGAAAACAGATTTTGAGAATTAAACGGGAAAATCTATTTTTCTAAAAATAGAATTTTAATTTCAAATGGACTAGAAATAAAAATAACTAATTTTTTTTATAAACGGTGTTTATAAATTAAATGGAATAATTTTAATTGGATAATGTGGGGAATTGAAATGAATTTATAAACGGTGCTTATAAATGAAGGGAAATAAATTATCATTGGATAATATGAATATTTAAATTCAAATGTGATTTTTAAGTGAGAATCGAAAAATCGTTTTAAATAGTAAACGATGGAATTTATTCCGATGTTCGGAATAGAAATTAAATTGAATATATCCATATGATTTATGTTTGAATTCGACTATGTCTGATTTACAAAATAGATTATTCCTAAATAGGATAAATAACTGTATTAGATAAAAACTGAAATTAATTATGAAAATAGATTCCATATTTATATATATGTTAAAATAATAAAATATTCCAAAGAAAGAATCAGGTTTTAAAAAGATTTGTATGGAACTTGTTTTAATATATAAACAAATAAATTTATAAACGATGTTTATAAATGTAGTGAATTAATTATCGTGAGATAAATTTGAAATTTGAAATTCAAGTATGAATTTAAAAATAGAATTCGAAATCATTTCGAAAAGGGAAACACAGTTTTTATTCCGAAATAAGGAATATAAAAGGGATTGAATTTCCAACAGATTTTGAAATGAAATTTGTTTTAATATATAAAATAAGGAAATTGGATTTATAAACAATGTTTATAAATCTAGTAAAATAAATTATCATTAGATAATTTAGAGTTTAAATTCAGGTATGAATTAAAAAGTGAATTGGAAAACGGTTTGAAATAGAACGATAAATTTATTTCCAGAATTTGGAATATAAATTGAACTGAGAAAAATCCGACGGATTGATAATTAGAATTCGATTATATTGATTTTATAAATAATTTATTTACAAAGGAACTGAAATTTAGTATAGAAGATTCAGTTATAAATAAATTTATAACCGAGTTATGAAATAATCAACGGATAGGGATAATCAAGAATATTAAGTTAGATTTGGTAGATGGGTTGAACTAATATTCAAATTTATAAGAATGGAGTAGAAATTTATTTATAAACAAAGTTTAAATGTTTATATTTAAATATAATTAAAACGAGCTTGTCGTAGCGCGACAGTTTGTAAATTGGCATTTCGAACTTCAATCGAGTATATAGAACTCAATGTAGATCGGAATTCTTTGAAACAAAAATCGTTAGGGGAGATTGAATAATAGTTTTCTAATGGAAGAGAAAATATGGATTTCATCTTACAGATTTGGAGTTATGTCAAAATCAATTTTCAGAAAAACAGCGCCATAACCATTATTAAACCATAACGGTTTATTTAAATTAATAAAAGGATTTTAAGCAAATAAAACTGGAATTTCAATTAGAAAAATCCAGACTTGAGTTATAAAATAAATATGAACTCAAGTGGAGTAAATAGATTGATTTTTGAAACTAAAATCAGATTTTTAATTATTGAATAGCATTAACTAATTAGAAGAATAATTATTTAATGGACTTTTGAATTGAATTTAACGTTGGATAAGATAAAGGGGTTTGTAAATTTATATTCGAAATCGAACATGAAACTTGAATTAAAAATGGAATTCAACTGGTTTATAAGCAAGTTAAAATTTTATTTGAATGTGTTATGTTCAAATAAAAAATGAAATAGGAAAAATAGATAATTAAAGAATAAATTAGCGAATTGTGTTAAAAATGATCAGATTGAGTTGGAATAAATTAAAAATGGATGTATATGGGTTAGAAAAGTATGGAATGAAGTGTATGAAGATTATAATTTGAGTGCCCAGCAAAAAGGTACACGTTTAAATTCCATATGAGATTTTATGCGCTGAATCGGTAAGGCGCTTGGCTTTTTGATTTTCTTTTTGAATGGAAAGGGCCTTGAGAGGCGAGTTAGAGTTTGAGCTATTGACTGGTACAGAGGAGGTGCTGGCGAAATTTTCTGAAAATTTAAGGAGTTAGAATATTTTTAAGAAAATTTGATAACTAGAAATCAATATATCAATATATATATATATATATATATATCGATAAGGAGATGAACTTAAAAAAGAATATTATAAACAAAAAGGAAATCTATAATTAAATTGGTAAAAATAAAAAGAGAAACGTGTATACATTTTAAAAATGAATAATTGGTTTTTATGGTGTTGATTATTCGAGGTAAGTGGTCGGGCCTGTTTTGAAGTTAAGGATGTTTTCAGTCAAGGTCCAAAAGGTAATTATACACCAACTTGATTGATTTCATTATTAACTGATAAATAGGAAGATTCAGTCTCAAAGATCAATGTTTGAATAAGATTTAGTCGAACGTAGTATTTTGGGTTGTTGTAACGATGTTTTACACAACATTCATTTTAACCCAAGTAAGTGGAATTTTGGAAAAAAAATAATAAATATTTCCTGAGTATAGAAATGAATGGTCGTGAAAGGGGGAAGTATTTGGAAATGTTTTTCCAATTATAAATAGAATAGATTTTCGACATGTAGAAAATAAAAGAATGCGATATATGTAATGTTTTCAAAATAGCGTAAGAGGCCAAGATGATGGTTCAAAATATTGGATTAACAAATATTGATAAGGAAATGGGAAAGTAATTTAATTAATGAAATATTAATTAAGGGGCCCAGTGATTATTTGATGCTTTAGAAGAATGTTTGTTTTTCTTCGATAGTTAAATAATCGACTATCGAAGTATTTGCCAATATCATTGTCAATATAAAGAGACCAGTTGGATTATTACCCGAGAACCACTCTGTATCGGCAGTAGCGTTGCGAATCAGACTATATTAAGATACTCGAAGACGGAGTAAAAATCAAGGGATTTTTACGTTAATCCTCGGTAGAAATTGCCTAAGATGGATTAATGCAAATTGTTCCTTCAGTTTCGTTCAATCCCTGAATGAACGTGTATGGACGAATGTCTGACAGAGTATTTCCAATGATCGCATATGTTGGTATGTATAAATATACATATGGTGGTAGAGAATTTTTTCTCTTAGCATAATATCCAGAATATATTTGTGTAAATCAATTAATGATTAACGGATCTGACGATGTAGGATTCAATGTGATTGTGCTATCAATGAAATGTAAGTAATCTTAGCCTCAGAGCTCAACAACCGAGAAATTACAAAAATCAGGCAGGCTGCATGGCCAAGTGGGTATGAAATGACCCAAACTTCCCCGTAAAGGAAAGCCCAGATTGTAATGAGAACACGACAAATCAGAACACAAATAGAAGAACATTTCATTGCCTATTACAACAATTTACATCAGAGTACAAGAATATACAGAGTATGAATAAATATTACACATTGTAAAATATCAGAGATTAAAATACGTTACATAGCAGCGGAAAAATAATACAAAATGCAACTGAAAGAGATAAATGGACACAGAGCTTTCCGAATATCATTCCAGCTGTAAACCAGGATCCTGTGAATATAAATCTACAAAACCAAAACTACTAGCTGCCTGTGTGGAAAATAGGGGCACCCAGAGTTTAGGTTAAAACAATAAACTCCAGGTCAGTCATGTGACTGGTGTGAGAACCAAAACAGTTATTAAATCTTTACTTTAAAAATACAGTAAATCAAGGGACCACGCCGTATAACACGGAATGAGTTTCCTCCCAAGAATACCAGTGCATAGAATAAACAGCACAATGCTTTTTGAAAAAATGAAGCTATTATAAGACTCAGGTCCCATCACACAATGCAATGCAAGCCGGAGGATAGAGTTTTACCTTATAATAGCCAAACATGCTTGGTACGTTTAAAACAAATCATTTTGATATTAATATAGTGTAAAGAGTATTAAAAAAACTTCAAATATAAATGTATCAATCATAGACGGCATAGTGCCCCATCCCATTATGTTGCCATACTAAGCTCTACAAATAAAACCGAATGTCATGTATTGGAAATTGGATTTCCGTCATGAGTCGAGGCAAGGGATGTACTCCTCGCCGGCTTCGAGACACTCTAGAAAATACCTCAGGATGTCCCGCAGTAGACCCTTGGATCCTGCAAGGCCGGTCCACACTTACGTTAGTGGATTGGCAATTCCTGAACACACGTTTCCCGGTCCTATAAGACCTATATCCATCGGCTCCATAGAGACCGATATATCCGAGGTGCCTCGCATTCCAACAACCACAAAGGTAAAAATAATATAAATGTCTGGGCTTGCAAAACCCCGACACCATCCATAGCTAGAAAGAAACGTCATGTCCTCCTTGGGTTCCCTTATCCCGTTTTTAACTCATACCAAGGTGTGAGGCTCGCGAATTAACGCTATACACAAAGCTATGCTATATTAAAGCCGTGCTTTGATCATCAACCACAAGACTCCGCTTTTCAATAGAAGCCTTGATCATTTGCATCTCAGCATGCCACGGAGGAAATTCATGCCATGCATCTGATATCTATCGATATATAACCTCTGAGCTCGTACGTCTCAGAGAAGGGCGTTAAGCAAGAGAATAAATTCTCCGCCGCCAAACAGATATATATTTTCAACACAAAATAAAATCCAATGTCAAACACAAATCCATTTACAAGTTCGTTCTGGGTCTGAGCGAAACTGGAGGCACCTTATTCCTCATCCCATATGTCTAATACAGGAGAGAGGTCTTCGCATATCCGGTCGATCTCCAAGTACGTCTGGACGATCACCACTTATTACCTCGTCTTGGATGTACAGTCCAATCAAGACATCAGTAATTATCCAAACGATGTGAAGACCTCCGGTCAACCACCGTCTTCATCGTTGACTTATTGTCAAATCGGTTATTTAGAATGGGTATAAACCAGGCCTTTCCGAATAACTCGCGTATATAATAAGCAAGTGCTATAAAAACACAACATACGCCTCATTCCGATTCAGAATATTCTTTTATTCAAATATTCGTATATTTTGTGAAAGGTTCCCATTAATTTTATCAAAGATAAATTCTTTTAAATTTATTCTTTAATCTTCCTTTGGATATCAATTCTAAACCAAATTAAGGTTTATCAACTAGTCAGGATTAGCGAACCTTACCAAAGTAATCATTTGTTATATTTCCCCATCCTAACCTATTCATCCCATGGAGCAAAACTGGTAATACTCCATATCTAACACCACAGTGTTATTTGTAAAACTAATTACCATTTCCCGTTCAAATCTAATTAAAGATTTAACTATCGCTTGGAGCAAAACTGGTGATAGTCCACCCTCGATCATTTCCCAAATTTGATAATTTAAATTATCACATTCTCTTTTCAATCTAATTAAAGATTCATTAAAACTCCACTTGGTTTTAATCTTCCCAAAAATCAATATTAATGATTATTTAACTTTGGAAACACAAACATGTTGCATCGACAATCTACTCTGTACTATTGATTTCTGCTGATATATAACCTCTAAGCTCGTATGTCTTAGAGAAGGGTGTTAAGCAAGAGAATAAATTCTCCACCACCAAACATATATATATTTTTAGCAGAGATCAACCATACGATGTTGGACATGCAATCCTGTCTTTAACTGGGTTAAAGAACTAATGTCATTTAAAACATAGTTCACGATAAACCCAAATCACATTCCATTAATTATGAAATCTTCACGGAAAACAGATCAATATATAATCGATATCAATTTCCGTATCCGGCTAATATTATAAATGGAATAACTACAAAGCCTTTTAAATTCCATATATATTAACAGTCTTCCTCCACAGAAGCTCATTTCGATTATTATCAAATCGAATTCCATTCAATTCTAATTTAATATATTAAATTGGAAAACTTTACTTTGGGAAATTCCCGCTAAATCTTAACAAAAAGATTTATAAATTCCAAATCACATTTCACTGTAAATCGGGTTAAAGAACAAATGTCGTTAAAAACACAGTTCACAATAAACCCAATACACATCCCATTTTCAATCCCAATTAAATGTTAATTAATTGGAAACTCTAATAATCTTAATTAAAAGATTTATTCTTTTCGCACGGGGTTTAAGAACAGTGTTATTTAAGACACCATTCACGACAAACCCAAAATCCAATTCTTTTATTCAATTCCAATTAAATCTTAGTTAATTGGAAAACTTCACTAAATCTTAATTAAAAGATTTATTCTTATCTCAACTGGGTTTAAGAACAGTGTTAGTAAAGACACCGTTCACGACAAAACCAAAATCCAATTTGACATTAAATACAAGGCTCTGAATAGAAATTATATCGGCTTATATTCAATATCAAAATCTGAAACCAACAGACATCGTATTGGAAATAACGATATAAAATATATCTTCCAAATTTCCATAACAATATCCGTATAATCACGAAAACCAATATCGAAATATTACGAAGATTATTTCCATTCCAAATCCATTCCAATTTGTTCGTTGGAAATAGCTGGTTATATCAAAACCATTCACATATCCAATTTATTTTATTTAAAAATTATTGGATTTCAAATCTAGTTAATAACTAGTTCATTTTGATAAAAATATATATATATTGATCTTTACAAACGTGGAATTTTTCATCCTAATTCTTTCCAAATCATTTATTATGATTTTACACAAATTATGAATATTTTTAATAATTTCATCAAGGCCTGTACAGTCGATTTCCATAAACGGTCACTAAACTGCACTTACAGCGACCTTTTCCAAATTTGATTTGGACATAATTCCAAATCCAACCGTTAGATTTCAAATCTCTTGTATTCGTTGGAAAGTTCTTTTCGATACAAACCCAACTGTTCCAGTTTTAGGAGAATCCGATGGTCGGATCTCCCGTAATGTCAATTCGAAGTCAATGATTGAAATTCGCGAACTGCCGCGGCGCGGCGCGTTCTATTCAGGCCATTAAATATATATATTTATTTATTTCGTCGATTTTCATTTAAAACGTATTTTATAAATCGTTTTAGATTCGTTTTCAAAACGGCTTCAACTTCATATTCAATTTCAAATCAAAATTGAATATTCCATATCATTAATATATAAATGATAATATTTTCAAAACATTAGATTTTGAAATTAGTTCCTTTTCGATATTATAAAAATGAATAAAATTGATATAAATATTGTTCACGTCAAAATGGCGTTAATCTAATCGACACGGCTTTATATATTTAAATATTTTCGTGTCCATCCCAAATCAGACATCAAAATCATATTTTGATCCATTACTGAATATTATTTTAAAAAATTTGTTATTTTAAAAAATTTCCTTATTAGCCATTTTAAAATATTCGTTCTTTCCGAATTGTAATCAGACACAGCCAATTACCATATAATTTTATTTATATGTATTTCATACACACATGTACACAACAATAATCAAACACAGCCAACCATCATTCAGAGTGCATTACACAACTGCATAAGCGTTAAATATAAATAATTAACGCTTACAACTGTCTGTCAACCCATCGATTGACTTACAACTAAATACCGGGATTAGTGTATGTTCAATATCATCCCAATACCTGTGTGGGGTTTTCAAACAAGAAACATTGATTATTATTTGTGCAGTTGGGCGATGTGTAAAATATATCATCCCAAATCGATATCAGTCAAATGTGTGTACATAAACAAAACGTCCGATTTGTAAATGAATATTTATTTTATTCATAAACACGTTAAAAATTATATTTTTAACGATAAATTATTTATTTCAACACATGAATATTTTATTTATTCCATTCCACATCACAATCAATTTTCACAACACATTATAATCAAACAAGTCGTCCATGGTCTGTGGACGACGGGGAGCAGTTCATATATGTGGTTATAAAATGAATAACAGTACAAGAAATTTCAGTGAGGAGTTCTCACCTTTAGGATTCACTCCTCAATTCTTTATTTCTGAATGGTTTGGATTTGGATTTGTTTCCAACCAGTCCTATCGCATTCTTTTTCATGTTGTTCACAGTAAAAATCACATTTTCAATATGATGTTTATGTTTTAAAAATCACATTTTTATATCGTTATATATATATATATATATATATATATATATTAAAAATCACATTTTTATCTGCTACCGTATATATAAAAATCATATTTTTATATTGCTACTTATATTATAAAAATCATAATTTTATTTCGCTACATGAATAAAAATAATATTTTTAAACCGCTATTATATTATAAAAATCATATCTTTATAATGCTCCTTACATAATAAAAATTATATATTTATTGTCATATTGTCTAAATAAAAATCATGTTTTTATAATATAAAAATCATGTCTTTCTAGAAATAAAAATCTCATTTTTTCACATATAAAAACCGCATCTTTTCTTACTTAGAAATCAAACCTTTATGTTATTAAAAATCAAACCTTTATGTTATTAAAAATCAAACCTTTTCTAAACTAAAAATCTAATCTTTTCATTTTTATATATATTAAAAATCAGATTTTATAAAGTTATATATAAATTAAACTAATTACATATAGAAAAACTCACCTTTTTCAACTTGGTAGCGTCGAACGGCGATGGAGGGCTGCGGTGGAGGTCAGATGGCCGACGGCGGGGTGCTCCTGTGGTCAAAGGCATGGCGGGTTGTGGCTGGAGTGGCATTTGGTCAGGGCGTGGCCGGCGTGGAGTTTTCTTGGTGATTTGGGGCTTCGCGGTTTAACAGAGGAGGGGAGGAGAGATCGAAGGTGGCCACAGCGGCGTCGCGACGCGGCGGTGGGGGAGATGGGCGGCGGTGTGCGGTGGGTGGCATGCTAGAGGCGGCGACGCAATTTTAGGTTTTAGGTTTTTTTTTATATATATATTTTGTTCTGTCATGAACGATGTGGAGGAGGTAAAAGGGGGAAAACCTTTTATATAATAATTTATATTATTTTTAATTATCCCCAAAAGTTCACTTTTTTATCCGACCTCCAAACGAGACCCAACGACTATCGTCCCTAGCTAATTACCCTCATTTCGAACACAATGGAATATGTCCTACAAGCCCATTCGACTGTTACGATTGGTTTTCATTTAAATTAAAATATAAATTAATATATATTAAATTTGAACGCACATTTTAATTTATCGGGGCCACATACAGACTCCAAAAATTCCAAAAAAAAACCTGGCTATGTTTTGACGATATGGTCCTAATAAAACTAATTTCGGCGAATTTGGAGACCATTTGAAAAATGGTCAATTTCCAGTCGACTAAATTCAAACTGAAATGTGCAAACGCGTTTAAATTTGCCATATTGATTCCAAAAATTATGAATTTTAGAATCTAGCAATAATTTGACAATCCAGATCCAACAAAAGTGGTTTCATCGAAAACAGAGGTCATTTACAAAATCTCTATTTTTAAGGGCTATATTTCCATAGCGACAATTCTGAATTTTCATCTGTACATAAATTTTTATTCCCGCTATGAAATTTCAATTTTTCAGATTCGTTGGAAAGATATTTTCAAATAGATTCAAATATTTCTGGTTTCACTAAAATCCGGTTTATTTTGAACCCTATACATTCATTTGAAATTTGAAATCGAATTTTCAAACTACCGCGCCATTTCCAATTCCTTTTATAATTAAAATAAATATTTATATTCTAACTTCGATTTAAATAAATTTATACATTTTAATTCTATTCAAAATATATTTCTAGTCGTTCTTATTTAACATATTCATTTTAAATATTCAAAATTCATTAAAATTGCCAAAATAAAAAATTTAAATTAGCCCTGATTTTCCGGGTTGTTACAGGGTAGCTCCCAATTATGGTGTATTATTACCTATCTAGAGAAAATTTATTTCCTTCTTTATTCTGTTCGATGGTGTCCCATTCGGGAAAACGGTTGTTGATCCCAACCGTTGCTGATATACATTCGATACGCTCAAGCGAAATGAGTGGTCAGTCATGTGTGGCCGGGTTGCAAGATGTTCTTGTTGAACCCAATGTATTCCTCTATAGAGATATACTATCGGAAGGTGGTTCCATACCTTGCACAGTTGGAATTCCATTACCCAATAAGGTCCCGTGGTTTTGATTGTATACTATGTATGTAGAGCGTTAGATGTAAGCGTTCCGCTAGATCGTTATTTTTTGATTTAGACACTATTTTATATAATATCATATTAGTATCGATTTTATAGAAATGTTTTATGTTATCTTAAGGTAAAACCATCCGTTTTTTATGTATGGATTGGTCTTTCAATTATACTTTCTTTTAAAATGAGTTTTAAAAGCTAATCCAAGTGTTTTGAGTTTACTCACACGAGTCCTATGACTAACCCAGAGTTTATTTTGTTTTCTTACCCTAAACTCTTGGGTTCCCAAATTTGTATGGGCAGTCAAGTAGTTCAGGTGTTTACATATATACTTGGAGGAGCTTGGAGCAGGAGGCTTCAACGTTATATAGTATTGTTATTTCCGTTGTGTTATAAATGTTGTACTCCGAAAATTTTGTATGTTATACAGTTAAAATTTTGTATTTCAAAAGTTATGATATATTATATTTTGTTCCATTGCGATATGAGATTCTGTGTTGTTATTTTTGTTCTTCTTCTACCTTTTTCTTCTTTATTTCATAATGATTCGTATTTCTGTGCAATTTGGGTTGGACGTGTGGTGTATTTAGTCAACTCAGATAGCATGGATTTTCGGGCCACTACAGTTGGTATCAGAGCATAGGTTGAGCGAATACCTAGGCTTTGGTGGGGGTTTACTCATTGGAGATAGGGTCAGTAGTACCTTGGAATGGGTTGAGTGTGTATACGAGAGCGCGTATTTGTAAATTGATATAAAAAAGTTGTTTTATATTATGTTGGTTAGTTTGTTGAGTGGCTTATTAATTTTAATCGAATCGTGGGATGCCACGAAGTCGATAAAAATTTCTAAACACTTGAACAGAGAAATTTGACAAAATATTGTTTTAAGTGGGTAAATGAAATAATTTTACCGAAAACTATATTTTGATATAGAAAGGAACAATTTTTGTAACAACCCGAAAATCTGGGCCAGTTTAAAATTTTTATTTTGGCAATTTTAGCGAATTTTGAATATTTAAAATGAATTATTTTAAATAATATCGATGAGAAATATATTTTGAATATAGTTAGAACGTATATATCATATACGTCGTCGTTAGAATATAAATATTTATATATAATTATAAATAGAATTGAAAATGGCGCGGTAGTTCGATAATTCGATTTCAAACTTCAATTGAATGTACCGGGTGCAAAACAATCCGGATTTTAGTGAAACCAAAAACATTAGGATCTATTTGAGGATATCTTTCCAACGAATCTGGAAAATCGAAATTTCATAACGGGAATCATAAGATATGTCCAGTTGAAAATTCTGAATAGTCGCTATGGAATTCAGGCCCTTAAAAATGGAAATTTTGCAAATGACCTCGGATTTCGACGAAACCCCTTTTGTTGGATCTGTGATGTCAAATTATTTCTAGATTCCAAATTTCGTAATTTTTCGAATCAATATGTGAGCGTGGCAAAGGAAAACGCGTTTGACCAGTTTCAGTTGATTTTAATCGACTGGAAATTGGCCATTTTTCCAACGGTCTCAGAATTCGACGAAACTAGTTTTGTTAGGACCGTATCGTCAATACGAAGCTAGAAAATATTTTTCTAGAATTTTTCTAGTTAGTATGTGACCCCAGTAAATTGAAATGCAAATTCAAATTCTATATATAGAGTTATATGTTGATTTTAACGGAAACTGTTCGAAACGATCGAACCAGCCTACGATACATATCCCATTGTGTTCGGAATGGGGGTAATTAGCTATGGACGACAGGCGGTGGGCCTCGTTTAGAGGTTGTATGTAAAAGTCAACTTTTTGAAATTAAAATAATAAAAAAATAAAGAAAAAAAACCTTTCTCTCCCCTTTAAACCCGTTGGCCCCCTTTCAGAATCAATTTTCAAATCAAAAAAAAAAAAAAAAAAAAAAAAAAGAGGGAGGAGCCCGTCGCTCCTCCGACGAGTGGCGCCACCGCGCCCTCCGACAAGCGCGGCCCCCCTCGCGCCGCCTCAGGCGCGACCTGACCCCCCCCCCCCTCTCCTCTACCCTCCGCGCCTCTCTTCTCCCTCCTCCGCTTCTTTTTCTCCTCCCTCTTGAAACCGACCGCACCCCCTCAGCCCACCCACCACCAGAGCATCCCACCTCCGCCTGTGTGACCCGAGCGCCTCCACCTCCTTCTCCTCCGCCTGCATCGAAGACCACCGAGACCCCCCTTGCTCTCTTTTGACACCAAAACCCACTGTAAGTTTTAATTAATTTTTTTTTTATTTTTTTTCTTGCTATATGAAATTCACGGAAAAAAAAGAAGAAAGAAAGGATTTTTAAAAATGAAAAGGCAATATTTTTATAAATGAAAAGATGAAATCTTTATTTTTGAAAAGGCGAAATCTATATTTTTGAAAAGATGAAATCTATATTTTTGAAAAGATGAAATCTTTATTTTTGAAAAGGCGAAATCTATATTTTTGAAAAGATGAAATCTATATTTTTGAAAAGGCGGAAACTTTATATAGAGAATAGGGTGATAAAAATAGAATTTTTATCTATATAGTAGCGGTGTAAAAATAGAATTTTTATCCATAAAGCGTGAGAGTAAAAATGGGATTTTTATATATTGAATAGCAAAGTAAAAATTCCATTTTTATATATTGAATAGCAAAGTAAAAATTCGATTTTTCTATATTGAATAGCGAAGTAAAAATTCGATTTTTCTATATTGAATAGCGAAGTAAAAATTCGATTTTTATATATGTAGTGGCTACGAGCAACGAAAGTGGCAAAAGGCGAGAACGACAAGATTTTCTACAATAGAAGTGTCGTGAAGTTGGGATAGCTATCGGTGAGAATTTCTCACTCTTCAATTTCTTTTCTAGTTATATATATATACTAGGATGCAGACGGTGTTTAGTAGCACCCGACACCCGTCATCCACAGACCATGGATGGCTTGTTTGTTTAATTGTTTGGTTGTGTAGTTGGTTAGATTATTTGGTTTGAATTGAATTGTTTGGTGAAATGGAATGGATTTGATTGATGTGTGAATGGCATGGGCCTTCACTAGACCGGGGATAAGGCTAGGCCTTGTCCCGTTTCTAGTATCGTGCCGTTATGCCGCCGAAATTTTCTAAAATAAGTTAGAAAAATAAAATTATCATTTTTATTTTGTAAATGAACGGGATAGAAATTCATGTGTTAAAATAAAATATCTTATCGTTAAAAATATAATTTTTAACGTGAATATGAATATAGTGAATGTGAATAAATAAATATTCATTTACAAACCGGACGGTTTGTTTATGTACACCTATTTGAAGGACATTGATTGGGACGATAAATTTTACACATCGCCCAACTGCACAAATAAAATCTGTGTTTGATTGTTTGAAACCCCACACGGGTGTTGGGATGATATTTGGGTACACTAATCCCAATTAATGAATTGTATGTCGATCGATTGATTGACAGGTTGTTATAAGCGTTAGATATCTATATTTGATGCTTATACATTGTAGTGCACTTTGGATGATGGTTGACTATTTATCGTTGCTATTATATACATGTGTTGTATGGAATCCGTATAATTAACTTTATATGGTAATTGATTGGGCCTCATTCCAATTTAGAAAATAAAGATCTTTATAAAATAAAGGTTCATGTGTTGACAGTACTCATCCGTTGAGATTAGTCATGTGTTAAACGAGAATATAGATTCATTTGTCGAATAGGATAATGGAATTGTTGAAATATATAAAGCCGTGTTGATTAGAGGTGCGCTATTTTGACGCGAACGATATTTATATCGATTATTCGTTTTTAAATTTGAATTGAATCGAATAGAAAACCAATTTGAATTGAATCGAATAGAAAACCAATTTGAATTGAATCGAATAGAAAACCAATTTGAATTGAATCGAATAGAAAACCAATTTGAATTGAATCGAATAGAAAACCAATTTGAATTGAATCGAATAGAAAACCAATTTGAATTGAATCGAATAGAAAACCAATTTGAATTGAATCGAATAGAAAACCAATTTGAATTGAATCGAATAGAAAACGAATTTGAATTGAATCGAATAGAAAACCAATTTGAATTGAATCGAATAGAAAACCAATTTGAATTGAATCGAATATAAAACCAATTCGAATTGAATTGAAAACGAATTCGAATTGAAATGAATTCAAATTGAATTGAAATTTGAATTGAATAGAAATGAATTTTAAAACGAATTTATAAGGAAGAATTCAATTTTGATTTGAATTGAAATGGAAGTTGAAATTGTTTTTGAAACGAATTTAAAATGATTTATAAAATTCGTTTTAAATAGAAATCGACGAAATATATATTATATATATTATATATATAATATAATGGCCTGAACAGAACGCGCCGCGCCGCGGCAGTTCGCGAATTTCGACCATTTATTTCAAACGGACATTACGGGAGATCCGACCGTCAGATTCTCCTAAAACCAGAACCGTTGGGTTCGTATCGAAAAGAGCTTTTTAACGTATATTAGAAATTTGAAATCTAACGGTTGGATTTGGAGATACGTCCAAATCAAATTTGGGAAAGGTCGCTGTAAGTGCAGTTCGATGGCCGTGGATGGAAATCGACTGTACGGGCCTTGATAAAATTATTAAAAATAGTAATAATTTGTGTAAAATCATAAGAAATGATTTGGGAAAAATTGGGATGAAAAACTCCATATTTGAAAAGATAAAAATAGATTTTTATCGAAATGAACTAGTTTTGAACTAAAATTAAACCCGTTTATTTTTAAATAAATAAATTGGATTTGAAACGAGTTTTAATTGAATTGATTTGTGGGTTTATCGTGAATAGTGTTTTAAATAACACTAGTTCTTTAACCCGATAAATAAATAGAAAGTGATTTGGGTTTGTCGTGAACTGTGTTTTGAAAAGACATTAGTTCTTTAACCCAGTAAAGGGAGTTTTAATGAATCTGCAATTAGATTGAAATGTGGATTGATAATATAAATTATCAAAATTGAAAAATAAGCGAGAATGGAGTGTCACCAGTTTTGCTCCAAAGCGATAGTTAAATCTTTAATTAGATTTGAACGTGAAATGGTAATTCATTTTACCGATAACACTGTGGTGTTAGATATGGAGTATTACCAGTTTTGCTTCATGGGATGAATAGGTTGGTATTGGGAAATAAAATAAATAATTACTTCGGTGTGGTTCGCTAATCTCGACTAGTTCAGAAAACCATAATTTGGTTTGAAACGACATCCAAAGGAAGATTAAAGGATAAATTTTAAAGAATTTATCTTGAATAAAATTAATGGGAACCTTCCCCTAAGAATGTGGAATTTAGAAACTAGCTGAAGGTTAGTTAAGAAGAATGGTTTCCTGGGTATTGATCTGATGTTGGTTTCGGCCTTCGGGGTTAATATTTGGGAAATTGCTCTCTTACTGATTTACGGTTAGTGACTAATGAATTGGAATGAGGCATATGTTGTGTTTGTGTAACCTTTATTTTTAATATACGCGGGTTGTTCGGAAAGTCCGGGTTTATACCCATTCTGAATAACCGATTCGACGATAAGTCGAAGATGAAGACGGTGGTTGAAGACCGGAAGTCTTCACATTGTTTGGATAATTACTGACGATCCTGATTGGGCTGTACACCCAAGAAAAGGGAAATAGTTGGTGGTTGTCCAGACGTACTTGGAGATCGATGGATATGCGAGGAAAGTGCCTCCGGTTTCGTTCAGACCCAGAACGAACTTGTAAATGGATTGCGTGTCTGACATTGGATTTTATTCTATGTTGATTGATTTCTGTTAAATATATATCTGTTTGGCGGCGGAGAATTTATTCTCTTGCTTAACGCCCTTCTCTGAGACGTACGAGCTTAGAGGTTATATATCGATAGATATCAATCGCATGGCATGAATTGCCTGTGTGGCACGCTGAGTTGCATGGATCAAGGCTTCTGTTGAAAAGCAAAGTCTTGTGGTTGATGATCAAAGCACGGCCTACGTGGCAGCTTTGTGTATAGCGTGGATTCGCGAGCCTCACACCTCGGTATGAGTTAAAAACGGGATACGGACCATTGGGAGAACACGATGTTTCTTTCTAGCTTTGGTGGTGTCAGTGACTTACCAGCCCTGACATTTATATACTTTTCACCTTTGTGGTTGTTGGAATGAGGCGCCTCGATTATAGGTCTGTAAGGACCGGGAAACGTGTGTTCAGGAATAACTAATCCTCAAACGTAAGAGAGGACCGGCCCAACCGATCCAGTGGCTGCCCAGAGTGCGTAGTCCTGAGCATTTGCTAGAGTGTCTCGAAGCGGAGAGGAGCTTGCCCCTTGCCTCGACTCATGACGGAAATCCAATTTCCAATACGTGTATTTCGGCTTTATTTGTAGAGCCTAGTATGGCGACATAGTGGTATAGGGCACTTATGCCGTCTATGATTTATATTTATGATTGAAATTGTTTTGACACTGTACACTTATTATAGTATCAAATGATTTGTTTTAAACGTACCAAGCATGTTTGGCTATTATAAGGGAAAACCCTATCCTCCGGCTTGCGTTGCATTGTGTGATGGGACCTGGGTCTTATAATAGCTTCATTTTTCGAAAAAGCATTGCGCTGTTTATTATATGCACTGGTATTCTTGGGAGGAAACCCGTTCCGTGTTATACGGCGTGGTCCCTTGAATTACTCTCTTTTAAAGAAAAATTTTAAATAACTGTTTTAGCTCTCACACCAGTCACATGACTGACCTGGAGTTTATTGTTTTAACCTAAACTCTGGGTGCCCTTATTTTCGACACGGGCATCTAGTAGTTTTGGTTTTGCAGATTTATATTCATAGGATCCTGATTTACAGCTGGAACGATGCTCGGAAAGCTCTGTATCCGTGTATCACTTTCAGTTGTGTTTTGTATATTTTTCCGTTGCTATGTAATTTATTGTAATCTCTGATATTTATCAAATGTAATTTATTCATTTTTACCCTGTATATTCTTGTATCTGATGCATTGTTGTAATATACATTGAAATGTTCTTCCTATTGCGTTCTGATTTGTCCTGTTCTCAAAGTATCCGCTCTTTCCTTCACGGGTAAGTTACGGGTTCTCACATTTGGTACCAGAGCTTTGGTTTACAGAGCTCGAGAACAAGACACATTAGAACCATACGAAAGAATTCATCAGATATTGGATTAGTAATATCCAATTAGAATGACTCGTTAGAGATAGGATCAGTAGTATCCTAGAACGAGTGTGAAGAGTATATTTTTCAAATGAAAACAATTTTGTTTTGAAAATTTAAATCGTTTTACACGTATTTGAATATTTATTTATTTTGAATTTGGACAATCTGATATATAAATATTTTGCATATACGCGTCATGAACGTATATTCGAAGTTTTAATATACTGGATAGATATAGAATCACATTCTAGACACCCGGAGATGATTCTGATGATTGATATATCATCATCAGAATTAGTGTTCGTGTTTCGAAGGTATGATATCTATATATTTCCATTAGACTGATGTGAGAACCAAAACTAATATAGTTAGAATACATTGTTGTGAATTGGCATCAAAAACAAGATTTTCAGTATATATATCAAAATTATGAAGTTGAAACGTTAAATTCACTAATTGATTGATGTTTGTGTTGTTTGTTTATTTGTTTGATAATTTTGAACCATTATGCCTAATAGAATCAAATATTGAATTGTATCGAAAATTAGTTGCATTTGCTTGCATATACATATACTTACATTGAACAGGTCATGGCAAGGAGGCTGGAGCGGAAGAATAAAATTTGTTTGCCTGACAAATAGGTACATGTTTACTATAATTTACTGTTTTGTTTGGGTGATGATGATTTTATGAGCCTATTGGCTAGCCGCTTGGCTTTTTCTTTTTCTTTTTGAGATCAGAAGGCCTATATGGCAATTTCGGGATTTTCCCGTGGCTCCCGGTGCAGGGGAGGTTATGGGGAAATTTTTCGAAAATTTAGGGTGTTAACCAAATTTTTGAAAATTTGAAAATTCTCAGAAACTGAAAAGTTGGAGAAAGGAAGCCAGATCGAACGTAGAGTTGATTAATCAAACCACTTTCGACTTCGTTCCTTTTCGGGGACGAAAATTTTTAAGTGGGGGAGATTGTAACAACCCGAAAATCTGGGCCAGTTTAAAATTTTTATTTTGGCAATTTTAGCGAATTTTGAATATTTAAAATGAATTATTTTAAATAATATCGACGAGAAATTTATGTTGAATATAATTAGAACGTATATATCATATATGTCGTCGTTAGAATATAAATATTTATATATAATTATAAATAGAATTGAAAATGGCGCGGTAGTTCGATAATTCGATTTCAAACTTCAATTGAATGTACCAGGTGCAAAACAATCCGGATTTTAGTGAAACCAAAAAAATTAGGATCTATTTGAGGATATCTTTCCAAAGAATCCGGAAAATCGATATTTCATAACGGGAATCAAAAGATATGTCTAGTTGAAAATTCTGAATAGTCGCTATGGAATTCAGGCCCTTAAAAATGGAAATTTTGCGAACGACCTCGGATTTCGACGAAACCACTTTTGTTGGATCTGTGATGTCAAATTATTGCTAGATTCCAAATTTCGTAATTTTTCGAATCAATATGTGAGCGTGGCAAAGGAAAATGCGTTTGACCAGTTTTAGTTGATTTTAATCGACTGGAAATTGGCCATTTTTCCAACGGTCTTAGAATTCGACGAAACTAGTTTTGTTAGGACCGTATCATCAATACGAAGCTAGAAAATATTTTTCTGGAATTTTTCTAGTTAGTATGTGACCCCAGTAAATTGAAATGCACGTTCAAATTCAATATATAGAGTTATATGTTGATTTTAACGGAAATTGATCGAAACGATCGAATCAGCCTACGATACATATCCCATTGTGTTCGGAATGGGGGTAATTAGCTATGGACGACAGGCGATGGGCCTCGTTTAGAGGTCGTATGTAAAAGTCAACTTTTTGAAATTAAAATAATAAAAAAATAAAGAAAAAAAACCTTTCTCTCCCCTTTAAACCCGTTGGCCCCCTTTCTGAATCGATTTTCAAATCAAAAAAAAAAGAGGGAGGAGCCCGTCGCTCCTCCGACGAGTGGCGCCACCGCGCCCTGCGACAAGCGCGGCCCCCCTCGCGCCGCCTCAGGTGCGACCTGACTCCTCCCCCCTCTCCTCTACCCTCCGCGCCTCTTTTCTCCCTCCTCCTCTTCTTTTTCTCCTCCCTCCTGAAACCGACCGCACCCCCTCAGCCCACCCACCACCGGAGCATCCCACCTCCGCCTGTGTGACCCGAGCGCCTCCACCTCCTTCTCCTCCGCCTGCATCGAAGACCACCGAGACCCCCCCTTGCTCTCCTTTGACACCAAAATCCACTGTAAGTTTTAATTAATTTTTTTTATTTTTTTTCTTGCTATATGAAATTCACGGAAAAAAAGAAGAAAGAAAGGATTTTTAAAAAGGGTGCGTTTTTTAGAGGTCCCTATTAAGTTTCAAAATATAAAAAAAACCCGGTCATAAACTTATTGTAAATTAGGTCCCTATTTTTTGAAAAGTCATAAAAAAAATTAAAAAAATATAAAAAAATCACGTAAATTCGTATTTAAATAAAACATGTAAACACTAAAAAATTCAGAACAAAAAACCATCAAAGAAGGCGTCAAAAATAAAAAAACAGAAAAAAAACGAAATTTCCAGTTAAATGCATAATAGTATGCACATATATCATTTTCCTGCATACATCCGAGCATATTTTTCACTACATACATCTTCGTTGATTTTTATTCATACAAAAACATGCTTACATGTGTGCAAATATACCCAATATTTGCACACATTTATGCAGGTTTAGTTTCAAATTTTCAAACCGAACACAACTTACGGAAAAGTTGCATACATATATGCAATTATCAGTAATAATTGCATGAATGTATGCAACTATTTTTTTTTATTTCTGTAGATTCCTGAAATTATTTACATATTTTAGAAAAAAAAAAATTTTTTTTTTATGAAGGAACGTACTTTTTAAAATAAAAATAAAAAAGGCGGAAGTAATAAAATAAGGGGCGGGTTTAAATTTTTCAAATCTTTTTTTTTATATATATAAATTAGGTCCCAACTTTTATCCTATAAAAATGTTGCACACATGTGTGCATTTTTTTGAGAAATTTGCACATTTGGATGCAAATAAAAATGAACTGAAATATTAAGTTAAATCTATCCGCTGGAAGAACTGCAGTTAATTGCATATATTCATGCAATAAAATCAAAAAGGTGCATAATATTATGCATTTAACTGCAGTTTTTTCTGTTTTTTTGTTGTTTTCTTCTTTCTGACATTATTTTTGTTGTTTTTTGAATTGAATTTTTTGTATAATGCATAACTTATTTAATTACTAATTTACAAATTTTTTTTAATTATTATTTTATAAGTTTTGAAAACAAGGACCTAATTTATATTAAGTTTATGACCGGATGTGAGCCTAATTAAGTTTCAAAATAGGGACGTGAGCCTAATATTCACTTTTAAAAATGAAAAGGCAAGATTTTTATAAATGAAAAGATGAAATCTTTATTTTTGAAAAGGCGAAATCTATATTTTTGAAAAGATGAAATCTATATTTTTGAAAAGATGAAATCTTTATTTTTGAAAAGGCGAAATCTATATTTTTGAAAAGATGAAATCTATATTTTTGAAAAGATGAAATCTATATTTTTGAAAAGGCGGAAACTTTATATAGAGAATAGCGTGATAAAAATAGAATTTTTATCTATATAGTAGCGGTGTAAAAATAGAATTTTTATCCATAAAGCGTGATAGTAAAAATGGGATTTTTATATATTGAATAGCGAAGTAAAAATTCCATTTTTATATATTGAATAGCAAAGTAAAAATTCGATTTTTCTATATTGAATAGCGAAGTAAAAATTCGATTTTTCTATATTGAATAGCGAAGTAAAAATTCGATTTTTATATATGTAGTGGCTACGAGCAACGAAAGTGGCAAAAGGCGAGAACGACAAGATTTTCTACAATAGAAGTGTCGTGAAGTTGGGATAGCTATCGGTGAGAATTTCTCACTCTTCAATTTCTTTTCTAGTTATATATATATACTAGGATGCAGACGGTGTTTAGTAGCACCCGACACCCGTCATCCACAGACCATGGATGGCTTGTTTGTTTAATTGTTTGGTTGTGTAGTTGGTTAGATTATTTGGTTTGAATTGAATTGTTTGGTGAAATGGAATGGATTTGATTGATGTGTGAATGGCATGGGCCTTCACTAGACCGGGGATAAGGCTAGGCCTTGTCCCGTTTCTAGTATCGTGCCGTTATGCCGCCGAAATTTTCTAAAATAAGTTAGAAAAATAAAATTATCATTTTTATTTTGTAAATGAACGGGATAGAAATTCATGTGTTAAAATAAAATATCTTATCGTTAAAAATATAATTTTTAACGTGAATATGAATATAGTGAATGTGAATAAATAAATATTCATTTACAAACCGGACGGTTTGTTTATGTACACCTATTTGAAGGACATTGATTGGGACGATAAATTTTACACATCGCCCAACTGCACAAATAAAATCTGTGTTTGATTGTTTGAAACCCCACACGGGTGTTGGGATGATATTTGGGTACACTAATCCCAATTAATTAATTGTATGTCGATCGATTGATTGACAGGTTGTTATAAGCGTTAGATATCTATATTTGATGCTTATACATTGTAGTGCACTTTGGATGATGGTTGACTATTTATCGTTGCTATTATATACATGTGTTGTATGGAATCCGTATAATTAACTTTATATGGTAATTGATTGGGCCTCATTCCAATTTAGAAAATAAAGATCTTTATAAAATAAAGGTTCATGTGTTGACAATACTCATCCGTTGAGATTAGTCATGTGTTGAACGAAAATATAGATTCATTTGTCGAATAGGATAATGGAATTGTTGAAATATATAAAGCCGTGTTGATTAGAGGTGCGCTATTTTGACGTGAACGATATTTATATCGATTATTCGTTTTTAAATTTGAATTGAATCGAATAGAAAACTAATTTGAATTGAATCGAATAGAAAACCAATTTGAATTGAATCGAATAGAAAACATTTTTGAATTGAATCGAATAGAAAACCAATTTGAATTGAATCGAATAGAAAACGAATTTGAATTGAATCGAATAGAAAACGAATTTGAATTGAATTGAATAGAAAACCAATTTGAATTGAATCGAATAGAAAACCAATTTGAATTGAATATAAAACCAATTCGAATTGAATTGAAAACCAATTTGAATTGAATTGAAAACGAATTCGAATTGAATTAAAAACGAATTGAAATGAATTCAAATTGAATTGAAATTTGAATTGAATAGAAATGAATTTTAGAACGAATTTATAAGGAAGAATTCAATTTTGATTTGAATTGAAATAGAAGTTGAAATTGTTTTTGAAACGAATTTAAAACGATTTATAAAATTCGTTTTAAATAGAAATCGATGAAATATATATTATATATATAATATAATGGTGTGAATAGAACGCGCCGCGCCGCGGCAGTTCGCGAATTTCGACCATTTATTTCAAACGGACATTACGGGAGATCCGACCGTCGGATTCTCCTAAAATCGGAACCGTTGGGTTCGTATCGAAAAGAGCTTTCTAACGGATATTAGAAATTTGAAATCTAACGGTTGGATTTGGAGATACGTCCAAATCAAATTTGGGAAAGGTCGTTGTAAGTGCAGTTCGATGGCCGTTGATGGAAATCGACTGTACGGGCCTTGATAAAATTATTAAAAATAGTAATAATTTGTGTAAAATCATAATAAATGATTTAGGAAAAATTGGGATGAAAAACTCCATATTTGAAAAGATCAAAATAGATTTTTATCGAAATGAACTAGTATTGAACTAAAATTAAACCCGTTTATTTTTAAATAAATAAATTGGATTTGAAACGAGTTTTAATTGAATTGATTTGTGGGTTTATCGTGAACAGTGTTTTAAATAACACTAGTTCTTTAACCCGATAAATAAATAGAAAGTGATTTGGGTTTGTCGTGAACTGTGTTTTGAAAAGACATTAGTTCTTTAACCCAGTAAAGGGAGTTTTAATGAATCTGCAATTAGATTGAAATGTGGATTGATAATCTAAATTATCAAATTTGGAAAATAAGCGAGAATGGAGTATCACCAGTTTTGCTCCAAAGCGATAGTTAAATCTTTAATTAGATTTGAACGTGAAATGGTAATTGATTTTACCGATAACACCGTGGTGTTAGATATGGAGTATTACCAGTTTTGGTTCATGGGATGAATAGGTTGGGATTGGGAAATAAAATAAATAATTACTTCGGTGTGGTTCGCTAGTCTCGACTAGTTCAGAAAACCATAATTTGGTTTGAAACGACATCCAAAGGAAGATTAAAGGATAAATTTTATAGAATTTATCTTGGATAAAATTAATGGGAACCTTCCCCTAAGAATGTGGAATTTAGAAACTAGCTGAAGGTTAGTTAAGAAGAATGGTTTCCGGGGTATTGATCTGATGTTGGTTTCGGCCTTCGGGGTTAATATTTGGGAAATTGCTCTCTTACTGATTTACGGTTAGTGACTAATGAATTGGAATGAGGCGTATGTTGTGTTTGTGTAACCTTTGTTTTTAATATACGCGGGTTGTTCGGAAAGTCCGGGTTTATACCCATTCTGAATAACCGATTCGACGATAAGTCGAAGATGAAGACGGTGGTTGAAGACCGGAAGTCTTCACATCGTTTGGATAATTACTGACGATCCTGATTGGGTTGTACACCCAAGAGGAGGGAAATAGTTGGTGGTTGTCCAGACGTACTTGGAGATCAATGGATATGCGAGGAAAGTGCCTCCGGTTTCGTTCAGACCCAGAACGAACTTGTAAATGGATTGCGTGTCTGACATTGGATTTTATTCTGTGTTGATTGATTTCTGTTAAATATATATCTGTTTGGCGGCGGAGAATTTATTCTCTTGCTTAACGCCCTTCTCTGAGACGTACGAGCTTAGAGGTTATATATCGATAGATATCAATCGCATGGCATGAATTGCCTGTGTGGCACGCTGAGTTGCATGGATCAAGGCTTCTGTTGAAAAGCAAAGTCTTGTGGTTGATGATCAAAGCACGGCCTATGTGGCAGCTTTCTGTATAGCGTGGATTCGCGAGCCTCACACCTCGGTATGAGTTAAAACGGGATACGGACCGTTGGGAGAACACAACGTTTCTTTCTAGCTTTGGTGGTGTCAGTGACTTACCAGCCCTGACATATATATACTTTTCACCTTTGTGGTTGTTGGAATGAGGCGCCTCGATTATAGGTCTGTAAGGACCGGGAAACGTGTGTTCAGGAATAAATAATCCTCAAACGTAAGAGAGGACCGGCCCAACCGATCCAGTGGCTGCCCAGAGTGCGTAGTCCTGAGCATTTGCTAGAGTGTCTCGAAGCGGAGAGGAGCTTGCCCCTTGCCTCGACTCATGACGGAAATCCAATTTCCAATACGTGTATTTCGGCTTTATTTGTAGAGCCTAGTATGGCGACATAGTGGTATGGGGCACTTATGCCGTCTATGATTTATATTTATGATTGAAATTGTTTTGACACTGTACACTTATTATAGTATCAAATGATTTGTTTTAAACGTACCAAGCATGTTTGGCTATTATAAGGGAAAACCCTATCCTCCGGCTTGCGTTGCATTGTGTGATGGGACCTGGGTCTTATAATAGCTTCATTTTTCGAAAAAGCATTGCGCTGTTTATTATATGCACTGGTATTCTTGGGAGGAAACCCGTTCCGTGTTATACGGCGTGGTCCCTTGAATTACTCTCTTTTAAAGCAAAATTTTAAATAACTGTTTTAGTTCTCACACCAGTCACATGACTGACCTGGAGTTTATTGTTTTAACCTAAACTCTGGGTGCCCTTATTGTTAGACCCAAAAGTGGTTCTAACACCCAAATTGATTAAGAGCAAAATGAAATGAGATAAAAATAAAAATGAACACACAGAATTTATAGTGGTTCGGCGAAGAAATGCCTACGTCCACTTATCTTTTACTATATTCAATGATTCAGTTGCAAATACAATGTAAGATTCACTCAATTCCACTCACAACTCACTTATATTCACTCAATTGACTGAAACCAAAATGAAAGATGATTTGGATTCTCCGGGAGTATTGGAGTTCGGACCATGGAGGTGGTTGAATTCTCGAAATGCCCAAAAAAAATCCTTTTCTTTGTCTCCAGACGGGGTATTTATAGGTGTGAATTTGCTCAAAACTCGATTCGGATCGGAGCCACGTGTCGTCCATCCCATTAGCCTCGGGTTCGGATGGATTACTGTGCTGACAACGCATCAAAATAGTGAACGTTATGGGCAGGAACTGGTCATAGCCGATCCGGATATTCAGGCGCTTATGCAGGGGGACAGCATGGAAAATGGGTTCGGGTCGGAGGTATATGAATCAGGGGTTCGGATCGGGATATCCGATCCGACCCGAATTGACTTGGTGACAACTCTCTCTTCTTTTTATTCCGCTTTTCCTCCGAACCATCTCTGTAGCAGCTGGGTGGCCTTCTGATCCATCTTGAAGAAGATTGCCCTCCGACCCGAACACGCGCTCTCTGTTTTCAACAGCAATAGCTCGCCGCTCCGAACAGGAGGCTTTATCCGATCCGAACCGATACGTTGCTTTAACCCGACCCAGATGATTGTATCTGTTCGATCGAAGCTGTAGCGTCTCCTCCGACCTGAGTAATGATGGCCCCTCCGATCCGAACCGAAGTCTTCTAATTTGAAATGCTCTCCAATGCTTGATATCTTGACTTTGTGTTGCCTAGTTCACAAAGTAGGCTAACACTTTGCCCCCTCAAAGGATGCTTCTTTTGGAAATGGAGCATGCTTTGATTGCCATAGCGCAAAAGCTTCATCCTTCCTTTTGAATTCACACGCTAAGTCATTGTACTTCATCCTGTTCGGTTCGGATTCCGACCCGAACGGATTTCTGGCTTGGGTTCCGACCCGAACAGATCTCCTTCCTCCTGTACTCTGCGATGAACCAGTGGGCCAAGCTGTGTTACTGGGCTCTTCGAGCCGGTCCGATCGGGAATACGAATAGTCAGCTTGTTTTTTATATAAATTCACTTCATCTCTCTTCTTTTATTTCATTCAATGTTTTTGCTCATCCGAACCGATTCCACATCGAAGCCCTAGCCTTTCCAAGAAACTTCAAAATTTTCGCTTCCATCTTCGAATCAAATACATAAGTAGTCTTGTAATCATGAATCTTGTTGCCATAATCACTTTTAATTTACATCCGCGGTTAGTTTGAACGATTTTAGCAAAGTAATTGAATAATTCCATCACCACGGCTTCTTCCATCCTCCGCCTTCATCATCAATGGCATCGACGCCATTTCGAGGCGTTGGAGGACGGTATTGAAATTTGCTATTGAATACTTGAGTGCTTAATCTCTCGACTTTAATTAAGGCTTGAGATTTCGAGTTGGGTTCGCTACTTAAGAGGAGGAAGAGGAAGGAAACTGAAGAAGATTGGTTCGGGTAGGGGAGCAGTAGGAGAAAAAGGAAAAGAGAGAAATTCACGGAGCCGGATCGGGTCGGAGCAATAAGGCCAAGAAATGAGTCTTAACTTGCCTGACCGGGTCGGGTCGGATCTACGAACACAATGAAGGTCAAGACTTATGCGCTCGGATCGGACCCGGTTGAAAAACAAAAGAGAGAATAGGGATCTGGTTATCCAGGTTAATCCGACCCGCTCCGGGTGTCAATCTCCGAACCGATCCGGATATATCTCTCTGAGCATGGGCCTTTGCTTATCCGATCCGAACCTGGTGTCTGCATCCGAGCCGAACACTACTCAATCTAAAACACAAACCTTCGTCCAACTATTTAAAAGATATTACTTCTACCTTCATGAACAGTTAGGATAGTGCCTTGCGGACATATATGAACATTAAGAACTACTCTGACCATCACTTTCTCTTCAAAGTTTCGTCTTACATTGCTGCACTTTTACTTTGCATTTCTCACATTCGCTGCACACATTTTAGTTCACACACATACACAGGGGGGTACGGGCTAATTTACTCTAATCCGTGCTATTGCTTCTTCAATAGTTCCATGACAATGAGGCCCAGACGTTCTTCCAGACTAGCTGAGAGGAAATAAGCCCTGGAAACTTCTAACAAAATCACTCTTGAGGATATATCTTCTTCTTCGGATCCAGAATGGGACAGTGAGGGTCCAGACTACGGGGTTGGAAATCGAGAAAGCAACGAGGCGTCTTCAGAGAACGAGGTTTCTCTGGGTTTTGAGGAGGAAGGAGGGATCGGTGACGATCGAGCCCCTGACGAATTTGAATCAGCCATTATATTGGAATCACCTCCAGACTCCGTTGAATCGACAATCGACAACGATCGACTTGTCCGAATTTGCTTAAAGTATGGAATAATGAAAAGGGACACTCTAGTGCCTTCACGCTCTGACCGTCCCCACAACCCCCCAGAAGGATATATGACGGTCACTCGATTAATGTGCATGGTCGGCGCCATTCCTCCATTCTCTCCCTTCATCGATGACTTTTTAAGACAAATGTGGATTGCCCCCATGCAATTGCACCCCAATTCATATGCCTATCTGCACACCTTGTACATAGCATATCGTGAAATCTTAGGCATAGAGCTCACGTTCGATGACGTTCACTACTTCTATAATTTCAAGCATCGGACTCGAGAGACTCCCTCTTTCTGCTACTTTGAGTCAGTTCCAAAAAGGAAGATAATCTCTGCACCATTTAGCAGTAAAGCTGGAGATTCCAGACTAGAATGGTTCTACGTGAAGCGACAGCCTGGATGCGCCAGGAGGTGGACAAAATCAAGTAAAGCACTGATTTTCTAAATCCGGGCCCTATACATTTGAATCATCACCTTGACTTGTTTTCCTTTTTGTTTGCAGTTGACAATCCCAAACAGATATCAGACCAGGTGTTCTTCGACCGGATGCACCGACTCCTCAATGGCGATCAGAAATTCTTGACTATCGACGAAACCCTTAAAGATGAATACCTTCACTTTCATGGACTGTTGTCTGTTTTTCGTAGCATTGGTCATGGGACGGTTCCATATGCATACATTCCTCCAGTGGAGGTAGTCCCAGAGACAGGAGAAGGCTCAAGAATTCCTACAGCGCCTCTTCACACTTCACCTTCTCCATCTTCTACACAAGATGATGAATTGGCTAATCTGGCCGAAAAGCATCGTGAAGGATATATTGCCCCTAAGGAAACTACTTCTCTAGAAAAGTCAAAATCCTCCCAAGAGTCACCACTTCACGTTTCCGAGGGGGATGCCCCTAGTACTGATGAGCAAATATTTCAGGGTTTGGGGGATCTCCCCTTACCTGAGACTATATACACTTCAGAGGATTTCAGGAAGGATCCCTTAGTCTTCACCTCTTCTGAAGAGACCACTCCCGCTAAGGCAAAAGAGCCTGCCCGTACTAGTCTAGCTTCAGACTCGGGTTGGTTGGGGGGAAACACACCACTTAGGATACACTTTACATAACGGCATTAGCCTTCATTGCACCTCTTTCCTCGTGAATCCATTAATTCTAAATTTCGTTCGTTTTATCGTGCAGGTACAATGTCTCGATCCTACTACGATATAAGAAAGCTTCGTCGCAGCATGTCCAATCCTCCTCAGGATGTCGAGTATGATCGCCGGGATGATCGTGGTAGGGAGGAGAGAAGACCTTATGATCCCTATCGCTCTCGACCCTCACGTTCCCGCTCACCAATTCGACCGGAACAAGAGAAATATAAGGGCTATCCAAGCCGCAGGGAAGAGGACAGACCACCATCTAAAGACTCCACTTCTTCCCATGAAAAGCGCAGTAGAGAAAGAACTCCTCCAAAAGAAACTGGGTCTCGAAGTAAGCACAAGGTCCCTGCTACTAAACGACCTAGGACAGACAAAGAGACTACCGAATCCTCTTCTCATAGGGACACCGAATTATCGATCCCCGCTCCTCCCCCACCAGATGCGGCAACTGCGGAAAAGCGGGCATATTTGGTGGAGCAATTTCCCGAGCACTACTTCGAGACTTTGACTTTTTTACCTGCCCTTGAACCTATTTCGTCTAATTGGGCAGATGAGGCCAAAGCAAAAATTGATGCGGTGCAAAAACAATATACTGAGATGTTTAAATATTCACGCAATCTTTCTAGAATCATCCGCACTCTAATCACAAATACCGATTCAATGCAAAAGACCGCGGAGGAGGATGCTAAGGCCTTAAAAGCTCTAGGAAAAGATTTGGAAGACACTCAAGCTCAGCTAGCGGTCGCTCAAAGGGACGCTTCTAATTTAAAACAACAATTCGAGGACATGCAAAAGCGTTACCACGATTTGCTTGAATCTCACACTCAGGAGCGTTCTGAATTAAAGAAGCAAGCTGACGAGGCCAAATCAGATGCTGCTAAGACACGCCTTGCTTATGCTGAGCTTGAACGGAAAAATGCCGAGTTAGCAGAGAGGGGTGCTGAATTAGAAAAGAAGAATGCCGACTTGGCTTCAAAGCTGTTGGAGGCAGAGAATAGGGCTGCCTTGGCCGAGGGCAATGTAGAGTGTGCTATTAAATCTGCAGAGGAAGCCCGCAAGCAACTATCAGAGGCGGAGGCTGATATTCAGGGTTTCGGCGAGCTAATGATTGAATTCTTCGCACATATTATTCGTCGCCGAAACATTTCTTGGATCGAGGACTATCCATCCACTCTAGTTCAAGTATGGAATCAAATCGTCGAGTGGGAAAAAGAGGAACTTAAGGTCGATTCCCTCGATGAAGATAAACTGATGGAGAAATACTTGAGAGATGATGAATCGGAGCGCCTAGCTGAAGGGCGCCGCCTTATTGCTGAGGCCATGGAAGAAGAGAGACGGAAGTCTAACAAAAAACCATTCTCGAAGCTGGTTCCTCTTCTTCTGTCCCTACAACTCCCGAAGTAGAAGGGTATGATCCCGAAAATCCGGGAATTCCCCGAACAACCCTGCTATCCCCTATTCCTGAAATAGCCCCAGAGGTAGTAGTCACCCCCGCTGAGAAGTCTTCGGAAGGTATCCCTATCTTTTCTCCTCAATTTGCCAAAGCTATTTCTACCTTTCGCCACGTGATTGAACAATCGATGAGAGACCCATTGTTTTCGCCTGAGTTGATAACTGTTGCTTCTCATTCTGCAGGTGTTGAATCATCCGTAAAGACAGACGTAGCTCAAGGAGCTGCCACTGGGACAAAGCCCGCAGATAGGGCCAAAAAAGGGGAAGACAAGGCTGCTTCTATAGACTTGGGAGAAGGAAGTGAGCCAACTAAGGTCACCACTCCCCATGATGAAGAAATGATTGCAGCTTTAAAGGACGACGGCGGAGACGGGGGGCATGAAGAGGAACCAGAAGTTGCAATAACCGGGGAGTCAAAAAATGCTGATGACGTTACCTTAGCCGCAATGAAGGCTGATCAAGACAAGCGCTTGCAATTAAAGGCCGAAGAACTAGACCCTGAGGTCCTCAAGCCCCTCGCAGTTGTGGATGCGGGATCAAGGTTAGTTGTTAAGCTCTCAACTAGATCTATTACAGAGGAACTTGCTAAAAAATCTTCTCTTGATTCCAGTGCCCCGCCCTCCGGGAAGAAGTCTACTGGCTCCAGCACCGCATCTTCAGGAAAAAAGAAGTCAAAACGAATCTTGACCGAAGCTGAGAAAGAAGCAAAGGATGCGGAGAAAGCTGCCAAGAAATCCAAGGCTCATTCAAAATCTAAATAGTGGATTGCCTTGTATCTTTTTAGCATTTAGTGAACCAATAATTGCTGCTACAAAAGTAGCTCCTGCACTTTCTTTTTTAGCTATTTTCCTGTACAAATTCATTCATTTGTGAATAAAAATAACTCATTTTTTGCAATGTTTGTTTGTTAATAGTTCTGCACTTATGTAAAAATGCATGTCTATAGTTATGAAACGAAGTTGTGAAGGGGGAAATATGCGTATACATACGTATCCCCAGTCAATTCCCACAGATTATTTAATGCTTAATAAAGCAATCTGAATGCTCCCGATTTTCCGACGGGATAGCACTTCCTGTGTCGTCAGTACCTGTCGTTTTTTCTGGCATTTCTTTTATACTCTCTCTCTTTCTCTTAAGAGTTAGAGTTCGAGCTCAGTCATCTATTTATTCCCCGGTCTTTCAACGGAGAAAGATTTCTTTCTCAGCGCTCAGTCGGAGACGCCTTTATACTCTCTTTCTCTCTGGAAAGTTAGAGTTAGGAGGAGAATTTCTTTTTCAGCGCTCAGTCGGAGACGCTTTTATACTCTCTCTCTCTCTCTGGAGAGTTAGAGTTAGGAGGAGAATTTCTTTTTCAGCGCTCAGTCGGAGACGCTTTTATACTCTCTCTCTCTCTCTGGAGAGTTAGAGTTAGGAGGAGAATTTCTTTTTCAGCGCTCAGTCGGAGACGCTTTTATACTCTCTCTCTCTCTCTCTCTCTGGAGAGTTAGAGTTAGGAGGAGAATTTCTCTCTCTCCCGAACTGGATCTGTTCTATAGGCTCGTACTACCTCATCCTTATAACTTTAGAGAGAGTTAAGGATGTCGTTTTCTCATTCTTTTATGTCTTATCGCACAAATAGTCGTTGTGCTTCTTTTATGTCTAAACTGTTTTCAACCTTTTTAGGCTCTGAGTCATCCTGTATTTTATAATCACAACAGAATAACTGACGAATGTAAATGCATAAAAGTAAATAACACACAATATTTTTATAGTGGTTCGGCTAAGTCGTAGCCTACATCCACTTTATAGTTCTTCATTCATATCTTCAGATTTTCCCGAGGCAAGTCGTGCCTTATTACAAAGTTCATAAGAAAAACAACACAAAGTACAGCATCTCTAATTCAAATATCGCATTAAGTGTTGGGCATTCCATGCTCTGGGGACTTCCTCGCCATCTACGGTCGTTAACTTGAAGGTTCCTTTTTCAAGTTTCCGTTGGATGACAAAGGGTCCTTCCCATTTTGGACCAAGGTGAGGAAGGGATGGAAAGACTCTTTTTAGCACCAAATCTCCTAGTTCAAAAGTCCTGAGGCGAACTTTTTTGTCGTAATAGCGTGCCATCTGACGCCGATGTCTTGCCGCACGCAAATCTGTTTCGTCCCTTTTCTCTTCGACTTCATCAAGAGACTCAAGTAAAAGTGCCCGATTTGTCATCGGGTCATAATATGTCACCCTGTGGGAAGGAACTTCTAGTTCAACTGGAATTACAGCTTCTGAGCCAAAGGAGAGAGAGAAAGGGGTATGACCGGTGGCCGTTTTAAATGTTGTTCGATATGCCCACAAAGCTAGGGGCAATTCATCAACCCACTTTGCCTTTGTACGCTCTAATCGTTTCTTGAGGATGGATTTTATTACTTTGTTTATTGCCTCTACTTGCCCATTCGATTACGGATAGGCAACTGCAGTATATCGTTTGTCTATCTTATACTTATGGCAGAAATTTCTGAATTCAGTACTATCGAATTGGGTCCCGTTGTCAGTTATAATCGTCCTTGGGATCCCGAACCGGCATATGATATTTCTGACCACAAAACTTATCACCTTTCTTGCCGTGATCTTGGTCAAGGGCTCGGCTTCCACCCACTTCGTAAAATAGTCCACAGCCACTATTGCATACTTAGCTCCTCCTTTAGCAATTGGTAGAACTCCAATGATATCAATTCCCCGCGTGGCAAATGGCCAAGGACTCATCATTGATTTAAGTTGGGTCGACGGTGCCCTGGGGATTTTAGCGAATCTCTGGCACTTATCGCAGCGTCGTGAATAATCAGCTGCATCTTTATTGATCGTAGGCTAGAAGTATCCGTACCGCAATATCTTCTTTGCTAAAGTCTGACCTCCTGTATGATCTCCACACTCACCTTCGTGTACTTCTCTTAGTACACGCTTGATGTCGTCGTGTGCTATACATCGTAACAGGGGCATAGAAAATCCTTGCTTATAGAGAGTATCATCTTGTATGACATATCTGGTAGCTTTGCGAACTACAGCTCTTTTCTCACTCTTCTTCGATGGGAGTGTCCCATTCTTAAGGAAATTCTTAATTGGAGTCATCCACGACTCCTTCTATGGTTCCGCTTCAAAAGCGAATTCAATTTCCATTGACTCAAAGTTTGGCGACTCCAACGTTTCAATTGGAATTATTTCAGTCTCTTCTGGATTGTCGGAACTAGCCAGCTTTGCCAGTCTATCCGCTTTCTGGTTTTCAACTCTGGGAATGTGTGTTATGTTGTACCGCTCTAAGCTATTCAATAGCTCTTTCACTTTTTTGAGGTAGGCGATAAGTCGAGGTCCTCGAGCCACAAATTCTTCTCGCACTTGGCAAACAACAATTTTAGAGTCACAGAATATGTCTAACATTTTTACTCCGAGGTCTTTAGCAAGCTTCAGCCCAGCAATCAGGGCTTCATATTCAGAGTCATTGTTAGTCGCCGAAAATTCTAATCGCAGGGCGTAATATAACGACCGTCCTTCGGGAGTGACTAAGACGATTCCAGCTCCGGACCTTCGGTCGTTCTTGGCTCCATCTGTATATAGTTTCCACGGATCTATTTTTAACTCATCCTCGGACTTAACCACTCTATCATCAACTACCTCCTCCTCTGGAATGGTGAACTCCGCAATAAAGTCCGCTAGAGCTTGCCCCCTGATCGACTTTCATGGTTGAAAATTCAAATCAAACTGACTTAGCTCTATGTTCCATTTGATCAACCTTCCCGATGCTTCGGGCCTCTGCAACACCTGCCTTAAGGGCTGGTCGGTGTATATGGTTATTGGATGGGCTTGGAAATAGTGACGAAGTTTTCGGGATGCGATCAGGAGACTGTAAGCAAGCTTCTCAATTTTTGGGTAGTTGCGCTCTACCGCTGCTAATTTCTTGCTTACATAATACACTGGCCTTTGTACTTTGTTTTCTTCTCGAACCATGGTTGTGCTGACAGCGTGAGCCGAGACTGCCAAGTAAACAAACAATTCTTCGTGATCTACGGGCTTTGATAAAATCGGCGGTTTCTCTAGCAGTTCCAACAGATTTCGAAAGGCCTCAACACAATCCGGAGTCCACTCGAAGTTCTTCTTTCCTCTTTTAATTAAATCAAAAAACGGAACACATTTGTCTGTGGCTTTGGAGATGAATCTACTCAGTGCCGCTACTTTCCCTGCAAGACTTTGGACGTCTTTAATTCTCCTCGGCTCTTCGATGTTTCTAATCGCTGCTATCTGGCTAGGGTTGATTTCAATTCCTCGGGAACTCACAATGAAGCCAAGGAACTTTCCCGATGCCACTCCAAATGAGCATTTCAGAGGATTCAATTTCATCCGGTACTTTCGCAGGATACCAAACATTTCCGCCAAGTCTTGCGTATGGCTGGAGGACTGTTTCGATTTGACAAGCATGTCATCCACATAAACTTCCATAGTTTTTCCTATTTGATTATAAAACATTCTGTTCACCAATCCCTGATAAGTAGCTCCAGCGTTTTTCAATCCGAATGGCATTACAACATAACAATATAATCCCAAATTCATAATGAAACTCGTATGTTCTTGATCTGGTACGTGCATAGGAATTTGATTGTACCCAGAATATGCGTCCATGAAAGAGAGAAGTTCATGACCTGCTGTCGAGTCTACAAGCTGGTCGATCCTGGGAAGTGGGAAACTATCTTTTGGGCAAGCCTTGTTTAAATCTGAAAAGTCAATGCAAGTCCGCCACTTTCCATTTGGCTTCTTTACCAAGACGGGATTCGATATCCAGTCGGGATACGTCGAATCTCAAATAAATCCATTCTGCTTCAACTTCTCTATTTCCTCTTTGAGAGCAGCCGACCTCTCTGGGCCCAGCATGCGTCTCTTTTGCTTCACAGGTGGATGTTTCGGATTTACATTCAATTTGTGACTTATAATGGATGGCGATATCCCACACATGTCAGCATGGGTCCAGGCGAACACGTCTAAGTTTGCCTTCAAGAAGTCCGTTAGTTCTTTAGCTCGACGTGGATCCAATTGAGAACCAATCTTCAAAACTTTTGTCGGATCATCTTTATCAATGGGAATTTCCACTGTCGCTTCATTAGGAGTTGCATTCCTAGCCTCTGGTTCCTCGTCTTTTCTGGGATCCAGGTCTTCAGGCGTTCCTTTGGGCAACTCCCTCGGGGTCAATCTCTCTAATTGCTATGCCGAGTCCCCCTTTGAGGGAGACGAGGCATCCTTACTCTCAACGTTAAATCCTTTCATCAACATCTTTAGTTCGGCCACATAGCAGGCAAGTCCGGAAACTTGATCCCCTCTCATTACTCCAATTCCGGCTTCGGTTGGGAACTTAAGTAACAAGCACCAAGGGGCGATACAAACTCTGAATTCAGCGAGGGCAGGCCTCCCCAAAAATGCATTATAAGGCGAATCTACGTCCAATACTACGAACTGAAGCATCCGCACTCTTCTACGTTCTCCTTGCCCCAGGGTCACGGGCAACTCTATGTATCCCATGGGAGCTGTCGACGCCCCATTGAAGCCTCTGATCCATCCTTCACAAGGCTTCAGATCTTCAGATTCAAGCTTCATCTGATCAAATGACTTCTTGAACAAAATATTAACGGAACTTCCGTTGTCTACTAACACCTTATGGACCAAGGCCGGCCCAATGGTGGTAGTAATAACCAACGGATCATTGGTGGGTGATTGTATCCCAGTATTGTCTCGGCTGCGAAATACCACGTCGTCAAACATGGTTTTCTGTTGTTTTATGGGGGTGACATCTTCCAAATCATCACCTTCATTCACGTCTAGATGCTTGGCAGCATTCACATATTGATCCATTGATCTGAAACTTCGGATTGCTGGGTGAGGTCCGCCTACTATGGAGTTGATAACAATTCCTTTACCTTTCTGCTGTGCTGTAGGCTTGGGAGCAGGTAGAATCTGTTTTGGAGCCTGCTCTCCTTGCCCCCTGTCCCTCGGGGCAACCTTGTACTCATCCAACTTCCCTTCACGCAACAGTTTCTCAATCACATCCCTCAAATGCCGACATTCATTAGTTGAATGCCCGTGAGTTCCATGAAACAAACAAAACTTCCCTGTCGCCATTTCTTTCTCGGTCGAATCACGAGGTGGCGGTCTTTTGTATTGTAACACATTGTACGTATCCAGGTAAATATTTTCCAGGGTGTCGTTCAATGGTGTATAATTCTCGTAGTTCTGGAATCGGGGTCTTTTGTTAGGGTCACTTCCCCTATTTCTGTTTCTTCTGTTACCGCTCGAATTACGGTTATTGTTGTTGTTTCCCCCGCTTCCAGTATTGCCGTTTCCACCCTTGTTTCCTACATTTACTTCAACCTTGCCAGAACTTTCCCCAGACTGCTTCACGGCGATATTACTCTGCACATTCTCCTTTGAAGCCATCTCAGACTTTCTCTTTCGGTTTGCCCTGGCCTCCTCTCGCCTTAGATAAATATCGGCTTTTTCGTAGAATATCTCCCTTGTGGAGGGTGTTTTCCCAGAAAGGTAGTCTCCAAACTCAGATTCAGGATCGACTCCTTCCTTCAATGCCATCAGAATAGTGGGCTCATGCGGGTCACTGACCTCAGTTACAGCTTGGTTAAAACGATCAAGATATGCCCTCAAAGATTCTCCTGGTGCCTGCTTGATTCTCGATAATTCAATAACACTTTTGGACTTTCGGGCATGGAGTCGGAACTGGTTCATGAAACGCTCGCTTAGTTCCTTGTAATTCGAAATCGAACGAGGAGGAAGTCGGGTAAACCAGAACAGCGCCACATCTTCTAAGTAGATTGGGAATGCTTTGCACTTCACTTCATCAGGGGCAGCAACAGCATTCATAAGCCACGAATATCGCATTAAATGCTGTCCCGGATCAGTCCTTCCGTTGTATTTGTCCATCTGTGGCAAGTTAAAGCGTCGGGGAAATTGGAAGTCGAGGATATCATCGGTGAAGGGAGTATGGCTTCGTTCGATGCCATAATCCTCATTTGTATAGTTCCGGCTCTCGGACATGATCTGGCGAACCATTGCCTGCACATCAGCATTAGTTAGGGGCCGCTCTGGTTCCCTGGCCCTAGTATCCGAGCTCCTTCTGGGCTCTTGTTCAGGAGATCCCTTCTCCTTCGAGTTGCCTCTGCTCGATTCCGTTCCCTGCGCTCCCGGTCGATCTCGGGAGGAGGGGATTGGAGCCTTTGCCCTCGAGTGGGGTCATTGTTTCCTAGCGCTCGTGCAATATCCTCACGAGATCCCAAAGATCCAAATGTCAGCTGCTCCACGTTCTGAGGTCGTTCAAGCGGCCTTCGTTCACGGGGTCGCTCTTCCTCGGAAGATGAAATTGATCCACTGGTGTGTGATGAACCGGTGATGGAGTTCTCTGTCGACGGAGTTCACTAATCTCCCGACTCATGAGCCTCATATTTTCCTACATCATGAGATTAGTTCGCTCGTGAACCTTCATAGCCTCCCTTGTGCTCTCAAGCATGTCAAGTAAGCGCGAGAAATCTCCTTGAGTGATGGGCGCAGATGGATTGACCTGATCACCAACCCTGGTGGCTGGAATTGGAGCATTCGTAGGGACTCGAGTAGAGGTTCCAGCTTCACCAAGCATCGGGTCGGATCAGAGGTAGGAGGTCGGATCGGTACGTGGCAAGCTGCTCGGGTCGGTTCAGATTGGGGGAATGCACTGCTTCAGAATCTCCTACCCGGATCGGATCGGAGCTCTCCCCCTGCTGGCGGCTCGGATTTCCCGCATTGGTTCTTCCTGCTGCTGAACTCTGCCCCCGAGACCTTGTTACAACCGCATTTTGCTGATCTTCGCCAGCTCCATTTCCTCGAACAAACTGAACTTCTTTACCTTTTCCTTTAGCCATGACTTTTTGACAATCACTTCAACAAATATAAAAGAGCGGAGAAACTTAAGGATTAACTTCTTTGAACTCGATGGTCCAAAAAGTAGAAAGAAATCCCGGAAAATAAAGAATTTAGATGAGGATTCTCAGTGAAAGCACCAAAATGTTAGACCCAAAAGTGGTTCTAACACCCAAATTGATTAAGAGCAAAATGAAATGAGATAAAAATAAAAATGAACACATAGGATTTATAGTGGTTCGACGAAGAAATGCCTACGTCCACTTATCTTTTACTATATTCAATGATTCAGTTGCAGATACAATGTAAGATTCACTCAATTCCACTCACAACTCACTTATATTCACTCAATTGACTGAAACCAAAATGAAAGATGATTTGGATTCTTCGGGAGTATTGGAGTTCGGACCATGGAGGTGGTTGAATTCTCGAAATGCCCAAAAAAAAATCCTTTTCTTTGTCTCCAGATGGGGTATTTATAGGTGTGAATTTGCTCAAAACTCGATCCGGATCGGAGCCACGTGTCGTCCATCCCATTAGCCTCGGGTTCGGATGGATTACTGTGCTGACAACGCATCAAAATAGTGAACTTTATGGGCAGGAACTGGTCATAACCGATCCGGATATCCAGGCGCTTATGCAGGGGGACAGCATGGAAAATGGGTTCGGGTCGGAGGTATATGAATCAGGGGTTCGGATCGGGATATCCGATCCGACCCGAATTGACTTGGTGACAACTCTCTCTTCTTTTTATTCCGCTTTTCCTCCGAACCATCTCTGTAGCAGCTGGGTGGCCTTCCGATCCATCTTGAAGAAGATTTCCCTCTGACCCGAACACGCGCTCTCTGTTTTCAACAGCAATAGCTCGCCGCTCCGAACAGGAGGCTTTATCCGATCCGAACCGATACGTTGCTTTAACCCGACCCGGATGATTGTATCTGTTCGATCGAAGCTGTAGCGTCTCCTCCGACCTGAGTAATGATGGCCCCTCCGATCCGAACCGAAGTCTTCTAATTTGAAATGCTCTCCAATGCTTGATATCTTTACTTTGTGTTGCCTAGTTCACAAAGTAGGCTAACACTTATTTTCGACACGGGCAGCTAGTAGTTTTGGTTTTGCAGATTTATATTCACAGGATCCTGATTTACAGCTGGAACGATGCTCGGAAAGCTCTGTATCCGTGTATCACTTTCAGTTGTGTTTTGTATATTTTTCCGTTGCTATGTAATTTATTGTAATCTCTGATATTTATCGAATGAAATTTATTCATTTATACCCTGTATATTCTTGTATCTGATGCATTGTTGTAATATACATTGAAATGTTCTTCCGTCTGCGTTCTGATTTGTCCTGTTCTCAAAGTATCCGCTCTTTCCTTCACGGGGAAGTTACGGGTTCTCACAATTTTCTAGAATTATTATAATATATGGATGTGTTGGTTGTGATTATAATCAAATGAGATTATAAAGTGGAAATGGTTATATATGATCAAATAGAATATGTACGCAAATTAAAATACAAATGTGATGAACTAAAATTGGATTCAGAATCAGAATTAAGAATTTAAAAATCCTGGATGTTGGGAAAAATATTTTTCGAAGTATATTAAAATAATATAGCTTTGTTTGGAAGGATTTTTGAATAAAAACCATTTCTAATGGATTTTGAAAGTGATAAAGCATTAAACTCACTTCACTCGCTGGAAAATAATTCTGATGATGACTGCATCATCATCAGTGTTAATTTTAAAGTTTCTAAGTGATGAATTGCTACCTTAGAAAAGTTTTTGATGGAAATTAGTTTGAAAGAAAACAAGTTAGTTTAAAAATTCAAATGTTTTGATTTTGAGATGGAAATAAATATATGTATATATTTGTGGGATTTCAAAAGGATTTGAAATAAAACCTAAGAATTTGAATTCTCGAATTTAAATTTAACTTAAGCCAGTTAAATGGATCGAGGTGAATAAATTGATTTGAATCAATTTTAATGCATACGAATTGAATATGAATGGGATGTGAATATATTGGTTGTAAATCATTCGAATTAATTGAAAGTAAGCATATATGGTGTGCAATGTAAATGGAAACCAAAAGTTTTGGTAGAATTAAAATTGTTGAAATATGAAATGTTGAGCTTCGACATAAGTGAGTTTTGAAAAGTAATGGGTTTATAACATTTTTTCCTACCTTATTAATTTCGGGGACGAAATTTTTTAAGGGGCGAAGTATGTAATGACCTAGATTTTCAGATGATTTATTTTAAATATTTAATATGGTTTAAATATTGAATTGATAATATAAATCGATTTTTATATTAAGTTAATGATTACAACTGTTTTTTTTTATTATATTAATTCATGATTCTTAGCAAGAATTATTGCAAATCAAAGGTCTTGAATGCAACTGCGGGTACATGTGAAGTCTAAGATTTCAGTATCTGTATTTGCATTTTATAATCGATTTCGATTTAATATCGAATATATTAAATTATCGTAATACGAAATATAATTGAATTTGGAGACTAAAACTATATCGAAATGATTCAAATAAATTGTAATGACTATAAATGATGATAATAATAATAATTTATTTACAAGAGTTAAATTGTTTTGAATTTAAATTATATTATATTGATTTAATATGATTATTGTATATATACATTCAATTTAATTTTATAATCTATCATGTTGAGTTCGGAATAACGTTACAACCTTGTAACATCGGTCGGTACGTTAAAATAGGGGTTCGAGTTACGAACTGTGAGATATTTTTACTGGATAAGCTTGAAATCAAATCAGAGTCCATTTAAAAAGAATAAAGATTTCTTTAAATCAAATATTATTTGTTTGTTTTCAGATATAATATCATATATGATGAGTTAGAAAACCTATGATTTGATAATTGGGTGTTTTTGAATGTTTAAATATCACTGGGCCTAAATGTTGATTTATAAAAATATCGAAAAACGAGTTTTTGAGAATTAAACGGGAAAATCTATTTATCTAAAAATAGAATTTTAATTTCCAATGGACTAGAAATAAAAACAAGTAATAAATTTATAAATGGTGTTTATAAATTAAATGGAATAATTTTAATTGGATAATGTGGGGAATTGAAATGAATTTATGAATGGTGTTTAAAAATGAAGGGAAATAAATTATCATTCGATAATATGAATATTTAAATTCAAATGTGAATTTAAATAGAGAATTGAAAAATCGTTTTAAATAGTAAACGATGGAATTTATTCCAATGTTTGGAATGGAAATTAAATTGAATAAATCCATAGGATTTATGTTGGAATTCGACTATGTCGGATTTACAAAATAAATTATTTCCAAATAGGATATATAAATTGTATTAGATAGAAACTGAAATTAATTATGAAAATAGATTCTTATATGCATGATAAAATAATAAAATATTCGAAAGAAAGAATCAGGTTATAAATAGATTTGTATAGAAGTTGTTTTAATATATAAATGATGTTTATAAATGTAGTGAATTAATTAGCGTGAGATAAATTTGAAATTTTAAATTCAAGTATGAATTTGAAATTTGAAATTTTAAATTCAAGTATGAATTTAAAAATAGAATTTGAAATCATTTCGAAAAGGAAACGACGGTTTTTATTCCGAAATTAGGAATATAAAAGGAATTGAGTTTCAAACAGATTTTGAAATGAAACTTGTTCTAATATATAAAACAAGAAAGTTGGATTTATAAACGATGTTTATAAATCTAGTAAAATAAATTATCATTAGATAATTTAGAGCTTAAATTCTAGTATGAATTAAAAAGTGAATTGGAAAATAGTTTGAAAAAGAAAACAGTTTGAAATAGAACGATAAATTTTATTCCGGAATTCGGAATATAAATTGAACTGAGAAAATCCAACGAATTTATAATTAGAATTCGATTATATCGAGTTTTATAAATAATTTATTTATAAAGGAACTGAAATTTAGTATAGAATATTCAGTTATAAATAAATTTATAACTGAGTTATGAAATAATTAACGGATAGGGATAATCAAGAATATTAAGTTGGATTGGGTAAATGGGCTGAATTAATATTTAAATATATAAGAATGGAGTAGACATTTATTTATAAACAAAGTTTAAACGTTTATATTTAAATATAATTAAAACGAGCTTCCCGCAGCGCGACAGTTCGTTAATTGGCTTTTTGAACTTCAATTGAGTAAATAGAACTCAACTTAAATTGGAACACTCTGAAACAAGAACCGTCAGGACCGATTGAATAATAGTTTTCAAATGGAAGAGAAAAATATGGATTTCGTCTTATTGATTTGGAGTTATGGAAAAATCCAGTTTTTAGAAAAACAACGTTATATCCATTGTTAAACCATAATGGTTGATTAAAATTAATAAAAGGGTTTTAAGCACTGGAATTTCAATTAGAAAAATCCACACTTGAGTTATAAAATAAATATGAACTCAAGTGGAATAAATAGATTGATTTTTGAAACAAAAATCAGAATTTTAATTATTGAATAAAATTAACTAATTAGAATAATTAGTTAATGGAATTTTGAATTGAATTAAAGTTGGATAAGAAAAAGGGGTTTGTAAATTTATATTCGAAATCGAATATGAAACTTGAATTAAAAATGGAATTCGAGTGGTTTATAAGCAAGTTAAAAATTTATTTGAACGTGTTATGGTCAAATAAAAATTGAAATAGGCGAAAAAGATAATTAAAGAATAAATTAGCGAATTGAGTTAAAAATGATCGGACTGAGTTGGAATAAATTAAAATGGACGTATATGGGTTAGACAGGTATGGAATGAAGTGTATGAAGATTATAATTTGAGTGCCCAACAAAAAGGTATACGTTTAAATTCCATATGAGATTTTATGTGCCGAATCGGCAAGCCGCTTGGCTTTTTGATTTTCTTTTTGAATGGAAAGGGCCTAGAGAGGCGAGTTAGAGTTTGAGCTATTGACCAATGCAAAGGAGGTATTGGCGAAATTTTCTAGAAATTTAAGGAGTTAGATTTTTTTTAAGAAAACTTGATAACTAGAAATCAATATATATATATATATCGATAAGGAGATGAACTTAAAAGTAGAATATTATAAACAAAAAGGAAATCTATAATTAAATCTGGTAAAAATAAAAACAGAAACGTGTACACATTTTAGTAATGAATAATTGGTTTTTATGGTGTTGATTATTCGAGGTAAGAGGTCTGGCCTGTTTTGAAGTTAAGGATGCTTTCAGTCAAGGTCTAAGAGGTAGTTATACCCCCAACTGGATTACTTTCATTATTAACTGATAAATAGGAAGATTCAGTCTCAAAGATCAATGCTTGAATAAGATTTAGTTGAATGTAGTATTTTGGGTTGTTGTAACGATGTTTTACACAACATTCGTTTTAACACAAGTAAGTGGAATTTTGGAAATAAACTAATAAATATTTCCTGAGTATAGAAATGAATGGTCGTAAAAGGGAGAAGTGTCTGGAAATGTTTTTCCAATTACAAATAGAAGATATTTTCTACATGTAGAAAATAAAAGAATGTGATATATGAAATGTTTTCAAAATAGCGTAAGAGGCCAAGATAATGGTTCAAAATATTGGATTAACAAATATTGATAAGGAAATAGAGAAGTAATTTAATTAATGAAATACTAATTAAGGGGACCAGTGATTGTTTGATGCTTTGGATAAATATTTGTTTTTCTTCGATAGTTAAATAATCGACTATCTAAGTATTTGTCAATATCATTGTCAATATGGAGAGACCGATTGGATTATTATCCGAGAACCACTCTGTATCGGCAGTAGCGTTGCGAATAAAATTATATGAATATAATCGAAGACGAAGTAAAGTGCAAGGGCTTTTGTTGTTAATCCTAGGTAGAAATTGCTAAAGATGGATTAATGCAAATTGTGCATTCGGTTTCGTTCAATCCCAGAATGAACATGTATGAACGAATGTCTGGCAGAGTATTTCCAATTATCGCATATGCTGGTATGTATAAATATATATGGTGGTAGAGAATTTATTCTCTTTTCGTAATATCCAGAATATATTTGTGCAAATCAATAATGATTAGCGGATCTGACGATGTGGCATTAAAAGTGATTGTGCTATCAATGAAATGTAAGTAATCATAGCCTTAGGCCTCAACAATCGGGAAATGACAAAAATCGGGCAGGCAGCATGGCTAAGTGGGCAGCACCCAATTAGGGTATTATCACCTATCTAGAGAAAATTTATTTCCTTCTTTATTATATTCGATATTGTCCCATTCGGGAAAACAGTTGTTGGTCCCAACCGTTGGTGATATACATTCGATACACTCAAGCGAAAAGAGTGGTCAGTCATGTGTGGCCGGGTTGCAAGATGTTCTTATTGAACCCGGTGTATTCCTCTCTAGAGATACACTATCGGAAGGTGGTTTCATACCTTGTCATAGTTGGAATTCCATTACCCAATAAGCGCCCCCAGTTTTTGATTGTATACTATGTATGTGGAGCGTAAAATGCTAGTGTTTCGCTATATTGTTATTTACTTAATTTAGACACTATTATAATATCAGATTAGTATTGATTTTATAGAAATGTTTTGGGTTATCATAAGGTAAAAACCATCCGTGTTTTATGTATGGATCGGTCTTACGATTAATCTTTCTTTTAAAATGAGTTTTAAAAGCTAAACCAAGTGTTTTGAGTTTACTCACACCAGTCCCATGACTGACCCAGAGTTTATTTTGTTTTATTTTACCCAAAACTCTTAGGTGCCCAAATTTGTATGGGCAGTCAAGTAGTTTAGGTGTTTACAGATATACTTGGAGGAGCTTGGAGCAGGAGGCTTCAACGTTATATAGTATTGTTATTTCTGCTATGTTGTAAGTGTTTTACTTTGATTTTTTTTATGTTATACAATTAAAATTTTGTATTTCAAAAGTTATGATATATTATATTTTGTTCCTTTGCGATGTGAGATTCTATGTTGTTATTTCTATTCTTCTTCTACCTTTTTCTTCTTTATTTGATAATGATTTGTATTTCTATGCAATTTAGGTTGGACATGTGGGTATTTAGTCAACTCAGATAGCATGGATTTCCGGGCCACTAATGCTCCCTCTGAGCTTTTGTTCTCTTCTACGGGATGAAATTTGACACAAGTCGAGGTAGGGCGTACTCACACAGAGCAAAGGCATGACATACTTGGTCAAAGCAGAGGCAGGGCGTTCTCACACAGAGCAGAGGCAGGGAATGGTTTTTGATTATAACCTGAGCACACAGCTCATGCAGCGATGATCACATAGCTCGCGTCGTTATGAGCACACAGCTCGCATAGTGATGTGTGGTGCAAACTACAAAATACCTGGGGTGGAATCGCAGTTCCGCAGATGGTCAAATCAGCAATGACCATCAAAGATGACATGGAAAGTCTTTCCATATCAAGCTAGTAGATAGGCCAAACTAATTAAATGTTGCACAACCATTTAGCTTAATCATCCATGAATAAAATGGAAAACCTGTTGTAAGGCATGAAACAAAGGTCATGTGCAAGGCTTTCAACACTGAAGTGCTTTTAGAAAAGCACTTCGACGTCATAGTGCCTCTGACTTTAAAGAAGGTTTCAAGCGTATTGTAAAAGAAAAGCAACTCAATCATCCATATCATCCATGACACTTTGTGGAAAATCTCCCATCCATCTTAGACATAAAGTACTAGCTATTCTAACACTATTCTTAACTCCTTATTGCTTAGAAGAGCGAGTACTGGGTATAAAAGGCTATCTAGGGTTAAACCTTACAATAATCTTAATGTTGTAGAAGCCTTAAATAGGCGCTGAACTCCTAGCACGAACATCTAGATAAAAACAATGCAAAGCGCACACAAGTAAGTACAAGATGCATGCGAAACTTAGTAATTGGGAGAACGAAAACTACTCGATTTAGAAAGAGTGTTTTCAGAAGCCCACTCAACATCTAGATTCCCTTACATGAAAGTGTTGCATGTCTCGGAGCTTGGCAAATGCGACAGTTATGGGACTTAGGACATTTACTAGAGTAATGGTCCTTTGATCCTCAACTGTAACAATTCCCATGAGTAGAGTTGGAAGTTCTAGATCCGAAGGTTTTCTTCCCACCTCTAAACCCAGTACCATTTCCATAAGAGCTAGCAAACCTGGATTTGGGATGATCAGGCAGGGAGGTGGTTCCTATTGTGAAGGCGTCCGTCTTGAAATCAGGCGGTTTCCGTGTAGTTTCCAGTTTATCTTCAACATACTCGTCTAGATGTCCTTCCCGGATGAGCTCCTGTATCACTTCCTTAAGCACTTTGCATTTATCAGTTTTGTGCTTGTTTGACTTATGATATTCGCAGTATTTCCATCCTTCGATGGGTTCTGGACAGTTCTTGGCTACGATAGGAACGTGGAAGTTGATTCTTTCTTTCGTCATAGCATATATGTGTGAAATGGGCTTACTTAAGATTATAGTACCGGCCCTTGGTCCTTCCTCCTTTGGCTTCTTTTGTTCATCATGGAATCTAGGCTTCTCATCCTGAAGGTTTGAAGAGCATGAGATTCCCCGTCATCCTTGTAACAACCGAGATTCTTTTTCCAATCATACAATACTTCCATGTGACTGAACGTGTTCGCCCAATAGTAGAATTCTGACAAGTCTTTGCATCCACGTATATACAACTCCTCCCAAAAAGGTGTTTTCTCAATCAGCCCTGAATGAATGGCGATAAGGTTATCGCGGTTGCTCATACCTTCTACTCTCGGAGACTCGACATTAAATCATTCCAAGTAACCGGCTAGAGATTCCCTTGCCCCTGTTTTATGCTTATCACGGTAGAATAATCCACCACTTGAATCATATAGCTACAAAATTATGTTGAAAAATCATAAAATAATTGCTCCCAATAATGGATGTTCTTCCGTTGATACCGGAGATACCATTTAGCAGCTGCTTGTCATAAGGTCAGAGGAAACATTCGGCATCGCATAGTTTTTGAAGCATTATGGAAATCAATATAATTTTCAAAGGAAGCAAGGTGTTCTTCGGGGTCTGTAGCTCCGTCATATATGAGGTGTGGAATCTTTATACTAGGAGGAGTTTCAGTCACTTTTTCCTTTCTATCTTCTGGAGGCAACGGGTTTATGTTCTCCTCTGAACTGGTAGCTTCTCCTGACATTATGTTGTCCCTTTGTAAAGATGGACTACTTTGTGGAATTGATAAGGGTTTAAACCGACTATCGGGGACTTGAGGGGCAACTACTCTTGACTCTACTTCATAAGGAGCTATCCCTAAGAACCTTCGGTCTAGATCTGCTTCAATAAATCTTCTAGTATTATCAATTTGTTTTGCCAAGAGTAATATTTCTGCTTTGTTGCTCATTTTTGATGTTTGATCGTCCTTTTATGAACAAAACTGGTTTGCGACAAGTATATAGCTTTACCACTAAATTCGGGAGATGCCCTCATTTTTAGTTCCGTCCGATAGGATTCCATCTCAAAATTTCTTTCGGTGGAGTTCTCTTCAACAGATCTTTTAGCAGTGTCAACTTGTAAAGTTAAGTATAATGCTTCCAATTCTTCATCCTTTCCCTTAAGACCGAAGGCTCCTCGGCTCTTAGATTTGTAGAATCGACACTTGTTAGTATGCTGGTTCCTATAATGGAGGATGCATTGGAGTCCTGGTCCCAACTCTCTTGCAACTTAACCATTCGAATTGATCTGGGCATTATCTTGTTATGATGGGATAAAAGGTGGGTATGGTATGAGAAATAAGGAGGTAGGTATGAGAGGAAAGGCTAGCAGCTGAAAGTTAGATAGCTCTTTTGATTAGCGACACTCTGAGTAGAAAAATAGAATTTAGAAACCCTTTATTGAGACTCTTTCTATAATCTCTCTTCTCCAAAGCTTAGTCCAACCCGAGACGGAATAACACAGTTAGAAATGTGGTCAACTGTTCGAATGGGAATGGGAACGGAGGTTCAATCCCTCTTTCTAGTGCCAAAATGTTAACAATATTTTTCCTCAACACCGGAGATAGGTCTAAGGAAATGGACCTAAGGAAAAATGGGATTGTTCAGTTCCTACAAGCTTGAGTTAGTTCACTGTTTCCTAGGTCTCAAGGTCTTAAGTCCGAAGATTAGTTACTCTTCCCTCAAGGGGTGAGTATCATGCTTCTGCAACTTGAGGACCAATAGTTACCTTGGGATAGGGGTTTCCTAAGCAGTGAGGATGCTAAACAGCTTGAAGAAGGGTCGCCTAGGCTTGCTACAAGGTAGGAAGCTCACGGCAGGGTAATCGGTGTTATAAGACTTGATGAAAGGTTGGTGCGGAAAGACTTATATTATGAAAAAGCGTCAGGTTGCTGAGACACTACACCAAACCAGCCAATTTGACACACTAGGATTTAGAGATTTGATATGGCTTAAAGTCGTTTCAATTTTGATAGGGCTCATAGCTGTATCAAATTTCATTTGCTACAGCTTACCAATCTGCGTCTTCCCAATCTCGTAAATCTGACCGTAGATCATGACAGCTTCGAATTGTTTCCTTTTGGTACATATTCAACCCGTATCAAATCAGCCCCATCTATTTTCCTCCGTTAAATTTTCGTTTCTCATCAATTGGCCGCTTCTTTTCTAATTATTCTCAATTCTATCCCCTTTCCCATCTCCCCCTTCTCGTGAAAACCCTAGAAATCCAAACTTGAACATGATTCTCGTGAAAACCTGAGAGAAATCCAAACTTGAACATGATTATGTCTTGTCGTCAAAACCCTAGAGGAATCCAAACTCGATTCTGTCGCCTTTTCCACACCCCAATTGCATAAAGAGAATTCGCTTTGAAACTGACAGTGTGGCAAAAGGGTTGTTGAAAGCTGTAAAGGTATTCGAATTCTTTTTATTTGCTTATTTTCTAAATAGAAAATACTTGCTTGGGCTAGATTATCATCCAGCTTAGGTTGTATCCCATACCAATTCAATTTATGATTTTGACGTGGTAAAGTATGTACACCACTTGTATACAAAGCAGTTGTAAAATTCAATTCTGAAAGATTGACATCGATTATTTATATTTGTTCAACTAATGGTTCAAAACTTAGAGATGATTTGCAGTCGTTTAGCGTGGGGTAAAATCATTTAAGATTCACATGGTAAATCAGTATCGTAACACGTCATGAAATCATTGCAGTTACCAAGAAAATTAATATTCTAATTAGCATTTTACATACTCCATTGTTTTAGCAGTTTTGTGTATCTCTGTGAACTTGTGAATGATTTTAAGAGTATGGGTGGTTTCAATGTAGAAAGACCACCACCTGCCCACTGTTCGTCATAATTGTATGGAGATACCCAAATTTAATAAGTGTAAAGGCTACAAGAAAGTTATTATACTTGATATTATCTTTATTAGTTTAGTTGTGAAGTCATGAAAGATTACATACTTGATTATTTTTTAAAGCAGCTCTAAGTTGTGGTGATCATCAAGATCAAGCAAACTGGCAGCTATGGCTGAAGGAACTATTCTATATCCAAACAGATTTCCCTCCTTCTACTTCTGCTGATTGTTAATAATATGAAACTTCGAAGGATTGTGTAATGTAAGTTTAATTTGAGCTTCTTTCTCAGTCTTTGAAATTAGCTTCATAATTTTCATCTCTTTCTTGGGGATTTGATTTTTGTAGTTTTTTGCTTTATCCATTGAACTTTAGCAAATGAATTGTTGCTTGGCCCATCGATATCCATGTACAAGTAAAATGTGATAAAATGGTCATGCACTACTCCAATGAGGCTTTCATCAATTTGTGTTCTGTATATGTCTTCTAGCTTGGGAATTTGACTTGTATTTTTATAACTGTGCCTTTGACCATTAACATATCAAATTAGCATATCTGAGTTTTTAACCAATCGTGAGACCATATTATTAGTACTCTGAGACAATATTCAGTTTATGGATATTTTTATATATAACAACACATGATTAAATTTCAAAAATAAATTAGTTACTTTTGTTTAACTTACCTGTGATTAATTCTTTCCATCCATAAAATCATATCTTCTTTATCTACTTGCTTGAATCATGCTTGCTAAATTTTATTTCATTTTTATTTTTACCATGTTTAGTTACTAAATGAATGACAAGATGAGAAATCATGTTGATGATGCCAAAATTTGAAGTAGAACATTCAATCATGTTGATGATGCCAGAATGGTCAGAGACTGAATTGCATTTGTTTATTTGGTCGCCAATGCAAGCCTCGATAGTTGGTAAATGTTACAAAAATATCATATTGTTCTTTTTAAGTATTTCTCTATTTGTTTAATAAAAGTTACAATCAAATATGGGTTTTTCTTTAGTACAGTTCTTTATAATTGTTATAATAATGTGTGGTTTAAGAATATTAATATTGGGGCGTCTTCAATCTAATTGTTTGATGTGTTGATTCATGAACAACAATTTATCACTTTAGCACTGGCAAATTACATCATTAAATCGTATTATCTAGAAAATCATGTAACTAATCCAATAATTCTTAAATTAATTTAAACCGTATTAGCAGTTTATCACTTTAGCACTAGCAAATGAGCAGTTTATTTCCTGACTGCTCCATTCCTGACTACTCCATTGATTTAAAAACAATTAATATGCCTACTTTCAGTCAACAGTCCAGGGTTCTACATCAAGTTACAAATGTGCAAAACAAATGGCCTAATAAAGCTGCACTTGAGTTAGCCTCTGATTCTTATAGGGAGGTTGCAGATTTGGCTTCTCTAGTCAATGCTTATGCGGATGTTGACATGGTTAATTCTCATACATGCTTCTTTAGATAATGCTCCAGCACACAGTCCTCAATATAAGAACACAGTTGAAACGTAAGATGCTTCACAGGAGGTAGGCGATCGCTTGTCACGGGTGGTGCCATCCGGGAATGCAGTCGGTGCATCTACCTAATTGGGTATATTTCAGATTTCTTGCATCACTATTAGTTTAGGGGTTCAGTTTCTTCTTTACGTGCATTGCATATTCTAATTTCCTGAAGTCTCCTTTTCTTTTTCTTTTTTCCTTTCACTTTTTTTTATTTATAACAGTGAGTATACTGAGTATGCTAATAATGATTGATTGCTGATAAAACTAGCTCTTCTTGATTGGAGGACCTTCCCCGTTCTCAAAAAATATTTACTGACAATGAAATAGTAATCTCATTGATTTTTTACTGCAAATCTCATTGATTTTTTATTTGGTATAGATAAGATGTTGAAATCAAGTATCAATGCGGAAAATGAGACTTGAAGCTTCCTATACTGTAAGTTATGATTTAAGAAATATTTCATTTGGTGATATTTTATGGCTTTAGAAGAGTGGGAGAGTAAAAATATTAAATATTGAAACATACGCTACAGCAAACTAATCACTTTTGCATGATTTCATAGGGGTCGAAATTGAGTTTCCAAGCTCAATACGAAACTGAGTTTTCAAACTCAGTTAAATTGAGCTTCCAAACTCAGTTAAACTGAGTTTAACTCAGTTCGATACTTAGTTTATAAACTCGGTTTCGAACTGTAAACTCAATTCTAACTGAGTTACACTGAGTTTCGAATCGAGATTATAAATTCAGTTTTTGAACTGATTCCAGTTCGAAATTGATTTTATAAACTTGGTTGGAAACTGAGTTTAACTTAGTTGGAATTGAGTTTACAATTTGAAACCAGGTTTATAAACTCAGTTTTGAACTGAGTTAAACTCAATACCGAACTGATTTTATGAACTTAGTATCAGACTGTGTTAATAACTCAGTCTTATATTTATGCAAACATCAAATCTGTTCTTTGAAATGCAAGAATTTTGCATTTCAAAGAACAGATTTGATGTTTGCATAAATATAAGATTGAATTTTGTATTTCAAAGAACAGTTATGTACTGAGTTCAACTGTTTGAAAATGAGTTATTAACACAGGCTGATGCTAAGTTTATAAAATCAGTTCGGTACAGAATTTAACTCAGTTCAAAACTGAGTTTATAAACTTGGTTTCGAATTGTAAACTCAGTTCCTACTGAGTTAAACTCAGTTTTTACTGAGTTAAACTCAGTTTCCAACTCATATATATATATATATATATATATATATATATATATATATATGTATGTATATTGAAAAAAAACATTGAAGTTTATATGATATCAATAACAACCTAAACCGTTCAAACTTGAATTTTCTTGATCTGCATTGTGAAAGAAGATGGTACCTTGATAGGGGAATAAATCGAGGAGGAGTCATGTACTACAACAATGTCATCAACGAGCTATTAAAAAATGGAGAGAATTAGAAAGTTTGCATATTGCATAACATGCATGTTTAATTTTACATCAAATTTACATGTGATTTACATTGTAGGTATAACGCCATTTATTACACTCTTCCATTAGGATGTCCTGCAAGCTTTGGAAGATAAATATGGCGGTTTCCTTGACAAAAAAATTGTGTAAGAATTTAATTCACATCGAGCACCATTTTCTTTATTTACAACTGTTATACGGGTCTCCTTAAGAGTAATATGATAAATGAATGATAATCTGTTTTATAGAACATAAATTCAACAAAAAGGTAAATATAAAAAACTGTTAAAAATTTCATGTCATAAGTCATAACACTTATTTGCACCTCGTAAACTTGTACCCCTCAACCGTAACTTAAGGTCATTGTAGTTGAATTAGTTAGTTGAGCAAGGTTGTCATGGTGTGCACTTCAGCATGCTTAGACAATAGAAACTCGGTTGCGGACTGAGGTATCATGCCTGAGTTTGCAAACTCAGTCCGGACTGAGTTTGCAAAATCAATCGCAGACTGAGTACAAACTCAGTCGCAGACTGAGTACAAACTCAGTTTCGGAGTCGCGGACTGAGTGCAAACTCAGTTCTACGCAAACTCAGTCGCGGACTGAGTACGCAAACTCAGTCGCGGACTGAGTACGCAAACTCAGTCGCGGACTGAGTACGCAAACTCAGTCATGGACTGAGTACAAACTCACTTCCGGACTGAGTACGCAAACTCTCACCCGTGAATTATAAATATCACAAATATCCAAATTTGGCAGGAATGTTCCGGATTTTTAACAGCCAAAAGTAAATTAAAATTTGTGTACTCGTACTGCACATGAATATTCAGTCATATGGCATTGTTGTTACATTGAGCTATTTAAAGTTGTAGTATTATCATGAATAGTTATTATACTTCTTCTCAAGTTTTTTCCTCTGTAACTAAATATGCATTTAATGTAAATTTACTTATATAGGCAGGGGAGGGAAGAATATGGTGCATGATAGTGACAACGATGACGACGATGAAGATGAAGATGGCAAAGGGAAATCTAGGTGCTAAACAATCAGGTGTAATTATACATTTAAAAAGTGTTTGTGTGCTTATATCTTTAGAAAAGAGAGAACTGGATGTAATTGATCAGTAAAATAATCAAAGGCCACTAGTTCTTTTTTATCATAGCTAAACTATTATTGTATATACTTAATATATTGTTGAATAATATCGATCGAATACTCATTTCAATTGCTATTTCAAGTTTTTCACTTCGATAATGGTCCTTGATTTGTATCATGTTTCATTTGGTCTTGATCGGTTATGTGAGATTTTGTTCTGATGTAAATTCTTTGATATTTGTTGTATTCAAATTGTTTTAATTCTGGAGCTCTTACTGTAATTTTTTTAAAATTAGATACGGCTTAAAACCGTATCGATTTATGAAGTTGATAGTGCCATCATGTTTACTTGATACGGTTTTAAGCCGTATCAATTTAGAAATTTAATACGGCTTTAAGCCATATCAAATACATCAATTGATACGGTTTTAAGCCGTATCAAAATCGTAAATTGATACGGCTTAAAACAGTATCAAATTACCATTTTGATACGGTTTTAAGCCATATCAATTGATGATTTTGATACGGCTTAAAACCGTATCAAAGTAACAAAGACGCCATTTTTTGATATGACTTAAAACCGTATCAAATTGATTTTGATACGGCCATGAGCACTGCCAAATTGGCATTTCTGGTGTACTGAGAACCTAACGGTTTGTGTAAGAGAATTCTGGCAATCCAATAGCATAGCAGAATACATACAGAAATATATTCAAGAACAATATAGTATCCGTAAAAAATAAGAACACACAATTTATAGTGGTTCGGTTCGGATTGAACTTACGTCCACTTTGAAGGCTTTGATGATTTTATTCATGAAGGAGCTTACATAGGAAATCCTCAAATTGATTTACAAATTAGGGTTTGCTCTCTGGGAAATGAGAGCAAGGTTGAGGAATCAAAAAGTCCCCCAAAATGTTACCCTTGGGGTCTTATTTATACAGAATTCGGGGGCCCTTCTGTTGTTGGGCCATTGGGCTTGCAAAAGCCTCTGTTGGCCGCTTTTCTCCTTGGTCTCGGATGTTTAGCTTCTGACCGCCTTTGCGGTGCTGATTGTAGCTTCTGGAGTGAGTGTCTCGGTCAGTTGGAACTTCTTTGAGATTGATATGAGCTTGTCGATGCAAATGGCTTTTGGAAGACGCTTGTGCTCCCGGTTATGGCTTCCGGGTGTAGTCTTCCAGTTTTCCCATGAATACTTAGAGCAGTTTGCCCTCGTGATGTATGTATATAGCTTCCGATGGAGCTTTCGGATGATGTCTAGCCTTTCGGAGGGTAACTTCATGTATTTTACCTATTTTTTAGTACAACGACCTTCCGGTGCTTGGATATTTCGGGGGCTAGTTCCGAATAGCCCTTAGGTGCTTTTGGTTTGGTGTCTTTAATGCCTTAATCTCCTGATGTATTGGTGCTAAGCAGGTTAACACCGACAACCCTTCCGTCATTCTGGGTTCTGATTAGCGGAGCTCTTCTCTCGCTCTTTCTTAACTTCTGACTTAGATGACTTTTCTTTATGGAACTACCCTCGAATAGACCCTGTCGGGTACCACCTGTCGGATAGACCCTGTAGGTATTATGTTTCCTTTGAGTTCTCTCTGGTGTTTGGCTTTATTCTTTCGGAGGATTCTTCGATGCTTGTGTTCATCTGATACCCCTCCACCATCAGTCTGTTTATGGGTCAATTTTGGTAGTAACACCCCTCTTATCATCGGCTCCCGGTATTATTTGGAATGCATCCGGGACCGTTTCTCTGTATCTCATTAGGTGTCGGTGCTACCCTTTCAGTGTCTTTTTTGTTACCCTCAATCTTCTACTATTGGTGTTGGACCGATATCCTTGGCCCAAGTGTTGTTGCTCGTTCAACTTGAATCCTCCTTACTGTTGGTATTTGATTTTTGGTTTGCTGCTGGGTCTTGGACTCTGTTTCCAGCAGTTCCTTAGTTTTGCTCCTTTTCTTCATGATCCTAGTTTCACTGTCTGAAACCCTCTTTTCTTTCATCTTTGGAGCCTCTACTTCTTTATACTTGGCCAGTGCAAATTTTGGTGTTAACAACTAACTTTTGGCATGTTCCCCTGCTGTGTTGGTTGGATGCAGCATGAAGCCTCACTTTAGAACTTGGTGAATATCATTCTCTTATGTTATGTGTTTTGCTTTGTTTGGCACTTGTAATCTTTTAATTATGTAACCAGCTTGTATGTGAATCTTGTCTGCTTTAGGCAGTGTTTCTTCCCTACACAGAAGTATGCTTTTTTGTTGTAGCAAATATACATCGTGTATATCTCCTATAATCCTTGTATTTATTATTTTTATAATAAAAGTTTGTTAAGGATCACTTTAAAAACTGGTCGGCCCCATGCAAAAAAAATTACAAATCAATAATTAGTAAATACTGAATATGTAACTAAATAGTAAATTAATCAAAAATAATTGATTATTAATTATTAAACTACAGTAATTACTAAATAATTATTATTAAAATTATAGATTAACTAAACATATTGAATGTTTAGCTTTGATTATTACATAATAATTTATAAAATTTAATTATTAACCATCAATTATTTAATAGTATTAATGACTAATTATTTAATATTTGTACTTAATTATATTTATTTATTATTTTATGTAATTAATAAATATTTAATTTAATTTAATAGTTATTAATAATTAACCATAAAAAAGTATTAAATATAATTTTTCATTGATTATAAATACTAAATAATAATTATGAATGATTTATTATTAATAATTAATTATTATAAATTTCAAATTATGTTTTGTACAAGTTGACGTTTATAATTGTTATTTATAAATTTAAGTATTATTGGTTATTAACTACAAACTATCAATTATCAATTACTAGTTATCAATTATCAGTTATATTAAATTATAAATTATTTAATATTTAATATATATTATTATATACTCGTTTTTTATCAGAAATTATTAATATTAATTATTGAATATTAATAAATAATAATTATTATAATGGGCATTTTATGATCGTCGTAAAATTGACATCAGTCAAAGTTGGTATTTTGTGACCGTTGTAAAATTGAACCTATACAACGAGCGTTGCAAATTAAGCACCACTTAAAATGGGCAATTTGTGACTATTGTAAAATTGGCATCTATTACAATAGGCATTTTGTGAATGTTATAAAAAAAATTACCTATTACAATGAGCATGAGAGAACCGTTGTTGTAGCATTCTATTACAACGACCATGTTAGACCAAATTATGGCTCTAACACCCAAATTGTCTAAAATTGCAGAGAATAATAACTAGAAATGAAAGAAAATGCAACCAACACACCAAATTTATAGTGGTTCGGCGTTAATGAACCTACGTCCACTTTATATATCTTTGATTATACATTGAATGCAAGTACAATCAATGATTTCTCTCAATCTCACTTTTACAATGATGATTCACTCAGTAATTTCGAGATAATACTAACTAGAAATAATGGAAAAACAGTAATGGTGTAAACAATACTTAGAATTGCCAAACAGATCCTGAAAAATGCCAATATGGGGCTTTTTATAGGTGATATCTGCAGGTGGTTCGTGAAGATACATGGCACGGATCCGGAGGATCTCGGACTGGTTCGTAGCCTGATGAAGAAATAGTCAAAATGGCGGTTATGGACGGGTGTCGCAAGATCCTTCATTCTCGGTTCGTGAATGACCAAGCCTTGGCCACCATTCTCTGGTCATAGGGTCGGTTCGTGACTCTGTATCACAAACGGGTCGTCGGTAGCTTCTCACGAGCGGGTCGAGGAACTGGGTCACGAGCGGGTCGTGATAGGGGGATCACGAGCGGGTGGAGTCAGTTGGGTCACGATCGGGTTATAGTGCTTCACGAACAAAGGTAAATTTGTCTTGAACTTTTGTATGTGAGTCTTTCTCCATTCACATATGGATATTTGCCTTCTTGGTGGCTTAGTCACAAAACTAGCCAACATTTTGCCCCCTCGAAGTATGTTTTATCAGGGATGGAACATGCTTCGAAATTGCAGAAGTACCTTTTCTTGGAAGGGTGTTGATCAACAGTTACATCTGCTGGTACGGTTACGATGTTTCGAATAGCTGTGTCCTTTGACGAGTATAAATATCAGGCTAGGTTTCCAATTATTTCTCTGCTTATTGATTGACTTTGATCTCTTAAATTCCGGAACATATTGCGATTAATTCTTCAGGTGTGTCCTTAAACTTTCGTAAAAAATAGTGTTAAATAACTTCCTTGCTTCTATAAGTAGGAACCTCTAGCTTTCCAATCTAGTAGTCATGTCAAAGTCTGGGTCGCCAAGCTATGCCACGGTTCGTGCCCCTTGGGTGTGTATCACGAACAGGCAGTAGATCATACCGTTACGCGAGCAATCGGTGGGCTCATTGGTGCGCTCGTGTTCCACTGGGCCTAGTCGATCTGATAAGACAAAATAGGGGAGACCAAAATCCCCTGTAACAACCCGTATTTTTAACGAAAAATAAATAATTTATTTAGTTATTTAAATAATGATTTGGTAATTTAAAATGATGAAAATTAAATAATATTGAATATCTAATTAATATAAATAATAGAATAATATATTTAATTTTAAAAATAGTCGGAAATAGTGGAATTCACAATATTGTGTGAATTGGATCATTTATAATATATAATGTAGTATAGAGTTGAATTATATTAACGAATATATAATATTATATAATTCGTTCTAAGTCGGATTTCTGTGAAACAAGAAACGTTCGGATCTGGTGAACTATATTTTTCTAATGAAGGTGAAAAATGGAGATTTCGCTTTATAAATTACAAGTTATATCCAAATCAATTTTTCAAATAGTCGCTATGAAATCGCTTATAGGCCATAACGGATATTTAATTTTAATTAAATGTCGGTTTCTAATCTGGACAAATCCTTTTAGACGTAGTTATAATTTAATTTTTAGAATTTTACTATAATTTTTATTTTGAAAAATAAGCACTTTATATTTTAGAGTATTTTACACCCTAAATCAGCATTTTGGGACATAACATAATAAATTAATTTGTCTGTTTTATATTATTTTTTGGGATCAGGGCACATTGTTCGATACGATGGAATTTTCAGTTTTGTCGTTAGCAGTCGGTAAGTGAACTAGATTTGTGATAAAGGGGTACACTAAATATTGAAGGTGGTTATACAAAAAGTCCATAAGATAGAGTCTGAAAGTAAAGTAACTCGTGCTACCAACGCACACCATAAGACATATATTTTAACAACCATCATAACACCAATTTTTGGGTCGCGTACTCTTGTTCACTAGAATAAATTAGCACCGTTCATGCACCGTAAGGGACTAAATTAAATCAAATAAAATAAAAGGAAACTATACTACCTTAGCAACTAAGAAATTGTTTAGTTTTTCTTCTTTAAAAGACAACCTACCCTAAACTAAGTAATAAAATAAAAATAAATAAGCATTACTTGCCCCAAAGTCATGCAGCTAGCCGTCCCTATTACTTAATGCAGAAGGAAACTCGCATGAATTTTCACATCACAAACTGGAACAAATTGTATCATGCTTCCTTAGTAACTAAGGAACTAAAATTCTATAAACAAACGCACTACTCACCTCCATTTTCTTCTTCTGGAAATATATTAGTCGTGAGTTTTAATGGCTACGCAAATCAAAAACAAATTAGATTCCCTATTAAAAATTCTGATATATGTATTTATTCAAACTACTGGACTCGTTCTCTTCAATCTGTTGTGTGGTGTTCAACCAATATTTGGTTCTTTGGTTTTTTCTCTTAACGCAAACAGACATTCTGACAGAAACTCTAAAGTAAATATACTAAGGATCCTTGAAGCAAGAGTTCAAGCTCGGTTAGGTTTCATACAGATTAAGTACCATTTCCTTCGCACAAAAATAAGGAGTGTGTGTGTTACATGTAAGGTGAGGATGGCTAACGAGTTGAACTTGTGAAGTGGAAAAATAGTAATGATTTTGTGTGGTTGCGGAAAAGAAGGGAGAGCCGTACGGAGTCGCATGGGGATGGTTGGCTAAAACTTGTGCGAACCGAAGAGGATGGGTATAAGCGGTTTTTGTTTGAAGAAACGAACTCGGAAGGTGATGAGAAAATACTGTGAAGTGCATACGCAAGGGAAGGCAAGGGGGAAAATGGAGACATGTTAATGGAAGGACTGTAGCTATCAGGGTACAGGAGCTCGCGCTTAAAATGGGATGGAAACTGTTCGCTCCAGGCTTTACAACAAAGAGGAGCAACAGTTTGAAACTTCTTCTTTTGGAGTGCGAGTTCGAGTATGGCATAGAGGTCGGTAGGAAGTTGTAAGGAGGAGTTAAAGTGGTTGTGGAGAAATGAGCATGGATTGGTGCGGGCATGGTTTATAGGAGCGAAAACCTGTTGATGCTTTCGGGGAAGAAAGAGAATAAATGGGGCGGGTCCGATTACTTTAGTGGGTCGATGTTTGAAAAGGTTAAGCCCATTTTAAATAGATAAATTATCCTAGTTTTAATTTAAAATTTATTTAAATATTTTTATAAACTTGTAATAACCATAACTTTCTCGTATATTATCGAAATCCGATGAAATAGTAATGATTTTGTGTGGTTGCGGAAAAGAAGGGAGTGTTGTACGGTGTCGCATGGGGATGGTTGGCTAAAACTTGTGCGAACCGAAGAGGATGGGTATAAGCGGTTTTTGTTTGAAGAAATGAACTCGGAAGGTGATGAGAAAATGTTGTGAAGTGGATATGCAAGGGAAGGCAAGGGGGGAAATGGAGACATGTTAATGGAAGAACTCTAGCTATCAGGGTACAGGAGCTCGCGTTTAAAATGGGATGGAAACTGTTCGCTCCAGGCTTTAAAATAAAGAGGAGCAACAGTTTGAAACTTATTCTGTAGGAGTGCGAGTTCGAGTATGGCATGGAGGTCGGCAGGAAATTGTAAGGAGCAGTTGACGCGGTTGTGGAGAAATGAGCGTGGATTGGTGCGGTCATGGTTTACAAGAGTTACATCCTGTTTATGCTTTCAGGGAAGAAAGCGAATAAATGGGGCAGGTCCGATTACTTTAGTTGGCCGATGTTTGTAAAGGTTAAGCCCATTTTAAATAGATAAATTATCCTAGTTTTAATTTAAATTTTATTTAAATATTTGTATAAACTTGTAATAAAAATAACTTGCTCATATATTATCGGAATTCGACGAAACAAGATCCGTTGGGATCGTATGGATGGCGGCTACACAATGGAACTAATTCGGAGTGAATTGGAGCTCGTTACAATTTATTACGAAATAAATTGCCTGATCTGAATCAACGACCGGTATTCGTTATTTAACGATTAACGACCAATGTGAGTAAATCTCACTACTCTGATCAATTTATATTTTTATAACATATTTTTAGATTTGATAAATGCTAGTTGATTGTTGTGTGTTGACCATTTGGATGAACGGCTAATTAATTGGTTGAGAATATAGATAATGATATATAAATATATATCGTTAATCAAATATTGATTCTGTTTATCAGAATATTTGATATTTGAAATATAATTGATGTAAATTACATAGTTTAACATCTGTGGACGCAGGGAAATAGGTTGGAGGGATCCAACAGGGTTCCTCAATATTTAAAATACTGTTTTTATATATATTGTGATATATGATGTGATATATATCTATGATTGATTATGATGAAACTGGTTTTGTTATTTGGTATTTTAAATACCATAAGAAATACTGGAATGTAAAAAGGGAATTTTCAAAGTGTATATTAAAAATAAAATATTTATATAAAATCAATGGATTTTATAAAAAGGAATTATTTGGAAAAATAAATAAGAACTTTTGTATAAGATTATTAACAGTTATATGAATGTTTTAAAAATTCGTTTTTGGTATAAATACTGAAAGAAGGTAATAAGAGTTAAATAAGTGAGTATATGGAGTAAATATAATTATAAATGGAATATTTATTTGGAAAATAAATATAATTGTAAAAGGAATATTTATTTGGAAAGTAAATAGAATTATAAAAGGAAATATTTGGAAAATGAATAGAATTTTATAAAAAGAGAATTTTACATTAGGAAGGTTTAGACCCGTGCTTCGCACACGGGTGTAACATGATATTGATTTAAAGTAAATATTTAATAGAAAACTGTTTTAACAAATAAATTAAGGAGAATACTTTATAAACGATGTTTATAAATTAAGGAAATATTTTTCATTTGATAAATTGAATATATAAATTTGAATTTATATAGAGAAGTAAAAATCGGTTTTAACACCGATAATTGAAATGGAATGTGAACGTAGTAGTTATAAAGGAAATTTGCGATTAGATTTTAAATGTTGGAAATGAAATAAGATTTGTATGAATAATTTTGCAATTAAAAATATAAATAGAATTTGGGTTTGAGATATTGTTTTTAAATATGAAATCAAACTGTTTTGATTATATAAAGAAGTATTATTCACATTCTTTGTGAAAAATTAGATTAAAGTAAATATTTTGCAAATAAAATATTATAAAGGAATTTGGGGTTTGAATTAGGAATTTAAATGGAATTACTAAAATTAGAAACTGACTGAAAATTAGTTGAGTTGAATGGCTTTCACGGTATCCATCTGATGTTGGTTTCGGCCTTCGGGGTTTATACTTGGGAAGTTGTTCACTTACTAGTTTACAGTTAGAGACTGATTGAGGTGGAAAGATATTGATGCGTGAATCAGAAATGGAAATATTTTCCAAAGTTAATAACGTATATTTTGTTCTTTTTAAGGAATTTATGAATACATGGAAACGATAAATGGGAAATTGGGAAATGAAATGATAATTGATTGGTAAGATTTCCATTTGGGAATACGAACGTTGTTTGTACACATGTTTTCCTTTGATAGTTAAATAACCGACTATCAAAGTTTTGACCATTTCAGTTGTCAATACGGAGAGACCGGGATCACATTTATTATCTGAAAACGACTCCGTATGGGCGCTACCGTTTCGACTCAAATATTTCGAAGACAATTAAAGACAAAATTTATGCAAGGTTTATTCTGGCGATCCTAGGTAGAAATTGCCTAAGATGGATTTATAGAATAATTCCTTCGGGTTGTCCAGTCCTTGGGCAACTTGAATGGACGAATGTCTGACAAAGTATATCTGGTAGATTGCGTAAGTTGATCGTTTCAAACGTATTTGCGTTGGTGGCGGAGGAATTCGTTTCTCTTAGCTTATACCCATTGTATTTTTGGGGAAATCAATTTGTGATTTGATGGGTATGACGATGTGGCATTCAAAGTAAATGAAGAAGTGATCTGTTAAAAGATACATTATGACCTCAAGCCTCATCAACTGGGAAATGACAGAAATCAGGCAGGCAGCATGGCTAAGTGGGTCGCACTCAATCAGGGTATATTGTCACCATCTAGAGAATATTCATATTTGTTACTTCTTTCAATTCTGTATCTCCCGGGAATGGTTATGTTGGTATACCAACCGTAAGGGGACAATATATTCGGAACATTCAAGCGAAATGAATGGCCGGTTATGTGTGGCTGGTTTACAAGATGTTCTTGTTGAACTCTAGTGTATCGCTTCTAGAGTACACTGATCGGAAGGTGGTCCCATACCTTGTCCTAGTTGGGAATTCATTATCCAATAAGAGCCTGCGATTATTGATTGTATATTATATATGTAGAGCGTGAGATGAAAGCGTTCTACTATATTGCTATCTATTTGATTTAGACATTATTATAATATCAGAAGAGATTTGATGAAAAGAACGTTTTGGGTTATCGTAAGGTAAAAACCATCCGTATTTATGTGTGGATCGGTCTTACGATTATCATTGCTTTTGAAAAGGATTTGGAAAAGTTAAACCAAGTGTTTAGAGTTTACTCACACCAGTCACATGATTGACCCAGAGTTTATTTTGTTTTGTTTTCCCTAAACTCTTAGGTGCCCAATTTTGTATGGGCAGTCAAGTAGTCAGGAATTTACTGATACTTGGAGACCTGGACCAGGAGGCTTCAGGATTATATAGCTATTGTTATTTCCACGGTGTTGTAAGTGTTATACTCTGATAATAGTATTGTATACTGATAATGTTTTATTCCAAAGTTATGTTATATAATATATTTTATTCGTTCCGTTGTGAGATTCGTGTTACTCTGATGTTGTTGTAGTTGTGTTCATCTTCTTCTATTCATATTTTCTATCTTATCTATTCTCACCCTCTAACTTCTTTCTATTGACATTCCGGTATTTCCGATGCTTGAATAGTCGACATTGAGTTTATGTCGATAACCAAGGTCGCAAATCTCCCGGGTCGTTATAGTGGTATCATAGCTGAAGGTTAAATTATTACCTTGGCTCTGTGGCGTGAGTTAGTAGAGATAGGGTTAGTAATACCCTAAATTGAGTTGAGTGTATATATATGAGAGAGCGTATTTGCAGATTTTATAAAAATGGTTTACATTAGGGAGATTTATTGGTTGAATTGTTTATGGATTCTGGTTGATCAGTTTGATCCACTGTATCAGTAGGAGTTACTAAACTCTTGAATACGATGAACCGACACAGTATGTTTTGAAAGAGGGTAAATGGAATAATTTTACCCAAATTATATTTTGATATAAAGAAAGTATAGATATTGGAAATATTATAGTTTATTGGATGTGTTGGTTGTTATTATAATCGAATGAGATTATAATTGAGGTGGTTATAAGTAACCAATCAGAATTCGTATATATATAAGATATATAAATCAAGATGAATTGAATCTGGATTTAAATCAGGATTGGGATAAAAACTCTGGAAATGTGAAAAAGTGTTTGTAAATGGATTTGGATTAAATATATGAGAATTTTAAAATCATGGGAGATTTTAAATTGTTTTACAAGCAGTTTGAATGGTATTTTGAACTGATTTCAAAATGAAATCGTTTAAATATGAGTTTGAAAGGTGTTAAGTATTGAACTCACTTCAGTATCTGGGAAATAACCCTGATGATGCTGGCCACATCATCAGTGTTCATTTTCGAGTGTGTAAGTGATGGATTACTACCAAAAATATTGTTTTTGAATTGTTTTGAGAAAAGAAAATTGTTTTGAATTCCGAAAAGTGATGTTTGATTTTAAAAAAGCGAAGCTGTTTAAAATTCCCAGGGAAAGATTGTTTGATTTAAAACCAAATTGAACCGAAATTTGTAAAAGAAAATTGGAATTAAAGTAAAGCCAGTTAAGTGGTAATTGAAATTGAATTGAAATAGAATGATATCGAGTAAAATTGAAATTTGAGATAGGAATCTAAAATGGTATTGGATTGATGAGTTAGAGTTTGAAATCGAGAATGGAACTCGAATTTGAAATGGAATTTGACTTGGGTATAAGTGAGTGATTGGGTTGAGGATAAAAACTGATTTAGAGTTTGATTGCGATGACATTGGTATATGCAAAATTGATAACAAATGGAAAGGATATAATGATATGGCCGACAAAAAGGTACAAGTTTATTTTCATATGAGTTTGGTGATTTATGAGCCAATTTGGCAAGCGGCTTGGCTGGTTGATTTTCTTTTGGATTGGAGAAGGCCCATAGAGGCGAGTTGTAATTGTACCGATAGACCCATATAAAGCAGGTAGTGGCGAAATTTTTCGGAAATTTAAGGTGTTAGAAAATTTTCAGGATTTTTGAAATTTTTTGTTAGTAGGAATAAATTAATATTTTAAGTTGAAATAAATTAGTTCAGTTGAAACTGAAGTAAAGAAGTAAACAGAATATTTTCAATCTAGTTAATAGGATTTGTTTTCCACTATCGCAATTTCAGGGACGAAATAATTTTAAGGGGGAAGAATGTAACGACCCGTATTTTTAACAGATAATAAATAATTTATTAATTATTTAAATAATGGTTTGGTAATTTAAAATGATCAAAATTAAATAATATTTAATTAATATAAATAATAGAACAATATATTTAATTTCCAAAATTGTCGGAAAAAGTGGAATTCACAATATTGTGTGAATTGGATCATTTATAATATATAATTCAGTATAGAGTTGAATTTTATTAACGAATATATTATATAAACGATAGTTGAATGTATAATTTTGTAACAACCCGTATTTCGATAACATGTTAAGACGAGAATCAAGGCAGAATTTAATTTTAAATTCTGAATCAAGTAAAACGGGCTATGCCATTGCGTTCGTCTCGGAAAAATACGCGAAATAGAGTCTGGGTTTTCGAGAATCGGAGTTCGTTTGACCAAGTTATGGTCCGACGAAGTTTTCAGAAAATTCAAGTTCAAAAACGAGTTCTAATTTCGGAAATTTGGCCTAGAAGGCTAGGCGGGAAAATTCCCGCCAGCTACCCCAAGTCGACAGGGCTGTCGACTTGGGAGTCGACATGGCATGACCCAAGTCGACAGCCCTGCCGACTTGGGTGTCGACTTATGGTGGCCGGGCAGTTTTGCCTGGTGCACCTGTTTTCTGTTTTGGCTAGGTTTTTGGGCCTGGTTCGAAATCTGATGGTTCAGGTTGATCCTATGGTTAATCTAAGGGTCCTAACTAATCCTAATCTCTATAAATAAGCCCCTAACCCTCTCCTAAAATCCTCGTTATTCATTCATGCAACTAAACTATGCCAAAATTGCTCCTCTTATGGCCTCCACTCAAAACCCTAGCCTCCATGCTCTTTCCCAAAGTTTCTATCTTCATTTCTATGAGAGGTTTCATGATCATGTGAGTGTTAGAGAGTCTCTATGTTAATATGAGAGCTTCTCAAGTTGATTTCAAGGCTAAAGCTTTGATCTTTGTTCATCAAGATGGGGTTTTTTATTGATTTGGAGCTTTCATCTTTGGGTTTTTGGATGATGGCATGCATAGGCTTTGTCTCAATCTTTAATTTAATCGATTTGTGCCTTCATAGCAATGTAAGCCCTTTCCCTACTCTTAGATATTAACTATGAAGTTAAATGTTCATGTTGCAAGTTTGGGTTTGATCATTAAGTATGATACATGCTATCATGTCATGCAAGTTTATGAAGTCATTATCTTGATCTTGTGGGCTAAAAGCTACAACCTTTATGTTGAATTGTTGCATTATGCAACATGAGAACCCTCATAACCTTTATGTCAACTTGCATATGAAGTCATAACCCTTATATGATGATATATGCGAGTTACTAGTCATCATTCCATGTCTTTTGTCACCATGATTCGCTTATGTGCCAAGTTTGGGTTTATGCATGTTTTTTAGGCTTAAGAATGTAACATGCAAGTTAATGAACACATTTGTGCCTCATTTGCCACCATGATTAACTTGTGGCTTAATATCCATTTTGGTCATGCCTTTGCCAAGTCTCTTCTTTTAATCCATTACGTTGTTGTGAACGTATATGCGAGTTTAAAAGTGTTGGGTTATGTTATGGGTAATTTCTAATGACATGAAAATATAACTTAAAAACATGACTTGAAATATAACATGGAAGTTGACATGTAAGTATGCTTGAAAATATGAAATTGGGAATTTACCTATTAAGTTAGGTCTACCCATACTATGGAATTGGGAATTTACCTATTGAGTTAGGTCTACCCATATTCTTAAGAAAACTTGAATATGAACATGACACTAAACTAAACATGAAAGTGACCAACTCGAGGTTGGGTTGAGTTTGCAACATAAAGCTACCCGGAACCGGCCGGCCTAACTAGTAGTTGCAAACAATAGGACCCAATGTAAGAAGTTGGTCATGTTGTGCTTGAACCCGAGGTTAGACCAAGTTGTGGTGTAAAGCTACCCGGAACCGACCGGCTTAACTAGTAACCACAACAAAGTCTAATGTGAGAGGTTGAGGTGCATTAAGTAATTAATGCCACATGATAAGGTTAAGTAAGTTTCCTTAATGACACTTAACCGTATAATACAGTTAATGGATGGGGTTAAGTTAACTTAGACTTAACTAATCTAAACATGGAAATTGGATGGGGTTAAGTTAGCCTAGACTTAATTAATCCAACTTGGTAGTTTAAGGGGGTTAAGTTAAACACTTAACTAATCTAACACGATGATTTGATGTGGTTAAGTGACCTATACTTAACCAATCTAACTCGTTAATTTGATGTGGTTAAGTTAACCAATACTTAACCAATATAACGTGAAAACATGATAAGGCTAAGTCACGAATCGCTTGAATACACTTGACCGATTTGACTAAGTAAATTGATAGGGTCAAGTTAATATATACTTAACCAATCTAGAATGATAATTGGACGAGGTTAAGTCGTGAATTGCTTAATATACTTAACCAACTTGATACATGGTTTGTAGGGTTAAGTCTTGAACTTGGATACTTAGCCAATTTTGACATGATTTGTTGACGGATTAAGTCATGAACTTAAGTGACACTTAATCCATTATATAAACCCTAGTTCAGAGAATTAGGTGGATAACCGTAATTAACAAGAATAACGGGAATAAGCTAAGTGGTAAACCTTAGTTGGAGAATAGCTAAGTAATAATTCTTAGTCAAGGAATTTTGGACCAGTTCATAGATTGGATGAGTAACCCGATACGGTAGGTCATCGTTTAAGCACACGAGTAGGAGCAAGTTATCTGATTTAGATAAAGGCTCCAGCGAACCGGGTAACGAAGCAGCGGCTTCGGGGAACGTGAGGATATTCTTGGTATCCCTCTGTGAGCTGTCAGGTGATCATACTAGGCTCATGAGAGGTTAAGGTCTGCGTTAGAAGAACCAAGAGTATGCCTTGGTTGCTATATGAGCGACCTAAAGACGGGGATGGATAGGGGATAGTCGACGATACACGGTAGTGCCCTAGATAGCATTTCGTCAGGCTACCTACCATCTTTGGTCAAGCTGTACGTACGGAAAGGCAGAGAACACCCAAAAGACCATAATTGCTATCTAATTATGGTTGCGGTAAGGCTAGGATTGTGGGTTGGCCAGTAGTGTGTTCTCATACAGGATTTATCCTGTCTTGTCTTACACTAGTTGAGGGAGTGGTCTCGTGGGACCATAGCCACGTATAGGAAAAACAGACCTTAGCATCTGCATCGGCAGATAAATCGAAAGCTCCCGACCGAGTCCTGTATTTCTTGATCTGCCCTGTGACAGGACTCGGATGGCACGATGTGATACATGTGCATACAGTCATGGAAAAATGATTCACGATGAATGCATGGGAAAAAGGGCGCGGTTAACGGTTAGCGTAATTCCTAGTGGCCCTGGGTGGTTGAACCCAAACCGAAATACGAAAACGTGCAATAGGTAAGCATAATCACTAGTGGTCCTAGGTGGCATAAGTCCTAGTTGCACAAATGATGATTCATGTTGGGAAAGCCTAGCTAGGTCTAGGGTAACAATCCAAACGAGCTTAAGGATCGTGGAATTACATTGGAGTAGTATAGAACCTCATGGGAAAGCCCGTACGGTCTACGGCAAGGAACTGAACATTTACATGGAAAGAAACATACGAGTTGAGTAACCTATAAATGCGATATATTAGGTTGACATGAACCATTACACGACTTTTGAGTAAGGGTCATTCATGGTTAACACATGATACGGTGGGGATACTAGTATGGTAGGTGAAGAGCTAAAATACAGGATAGATACCATGGGACGTTACACGTGATAGATATCTTGGGGATATTATACTTGATAGGAACCTGACAATGGGATACCTTGTTTTATCTTAACATCGTAATTTATCATGACACCTTAGTTTATCTGAGTTCAGTAGTTCATCCTGTTATTTTGATTTAGCTTATCTATCTTGTCATCATGCTTATGTTCATCTCAGTTTCTCATGTCAGTTAACTTTACTAGTTTTTATGCTGATAGTAGATAGGGCTTACTCAGTCTTTTTGACTGACCCGTTTTGTTTCGCTTCTTGTCTTCCGTTTCCCCCCCAGGTTACAGGGAGGAAATACTGTTGTTTAATTCGGACTTCTTCTGCTTGAAGGTCATCATGGATGGCTTGGACTTTTCTTGGCTGTGGCTACTTTACTGTTTTACTTGGGGAATAATTTTCGAAAATGTCTTTATGCTTCTTTACTATTGCAAGACAGGTTTTGATGTACTCTGATGTAAAAGGCTTTAGACCTTATTTATTCATGTTATGAAAGTTTGATTTTACTTCCGCTATTTTATATGTTCTGTCTTGTGATATTTCTGTGCATGTTTACCAATAATGCCCCTCTAAAGCTAGTGCATTCCTTTGCGAGTGACCCTAGCGGAGGCAGGGTGTTACACGTGGTATCAGAGCAGAAGGTTACCAGACTGGGCAAAAGTTTTTAAAGACCTTCTGAAAACTATTTGAAAATCGTTTACAAAGAAGCATTTTTCAAGAAAATTTTCTTTTTAAAGAAAAAGGCTATTCCCCAAAGGCCATTAGCACTATCCTTGTTTCCTTAATTGAATCTCTTTTCCTTTCTTTCCTCCATCTGTAGTCACAGTGGTTTTAACTGCGACTAGTCTTTTCTATCTACGAAAGTGCTTTCCATACGATGGAGGTGGTTCTCGAGAGACCAGTGGCCGCGTTATAAGAAAGGATAGTGAGAAAGAGGATAAAGGATACGAGCTTAAGGATGAGCAACTTGTTGGTATGGCTTAGTCCTCAAAGGAGGGAGAAAGATGAACAATGAAACCCATGACGAGAGAGTACCTTTGGCATGGTAAAACGGGGCGGATAGTTAAGTATTATGGGACAAGGACAAGATCATCGGGAGGACAATAGTATGCTCTCATTTCTAGGGTACCTCGGAAGGAGGGTAACGATCTTGTTAAAGGTTTAGCTTTTCTTCTCTATCATCCCGTTAGGACTTCGTTTTTCGTATCATTTAAGTCTGCTTCGATAGTTGAGTCTCTGCACCTTAAGTACTAGCGTAATAGAGAATCCCATTTTTTGTCTCAAAGTCCTATTGGAGAATCAGTCCATTTATACATGACTTGTTTGGATTTGAGAATGTCTATGCCAAGTGTTAAGTTTGGAAATAATGCTTATGTTTATAAGCTATGGATGGATTCTAGGGATGAAGTGGTTATCCAGTAGGGGGTGCCACTCTCGGTTTTGATAGGAGGGTAGTTAGACCTTTTGACTAGCCTTGGTAATACCCTCGAAGTATCGTGTAACCTTTCTGAGGTTCTGTCATGACTAGTTACTTAGAATCCCTTGATGCCTTTATTGGAAATTTGAAGCCCGATCGAGTGGTGTTCGCCGATAAGACGGATGGTTTACTTCATCTATGCATGGGTTATAGAGATCACCCTAGTAAATGCGCTTGATAACCTGGTTGACATCTGTTTACTTTCAAGAGAATTTTCTTCTACATGGAATACCTTATAATATATAAACGAGATCCAAGATTCACTAGTGAATTTTGGAAAGCTTGCATGAGATCATGAGTACGCAGTCATGTTTGCGGCAAGTATTCTAGGAAAAGGATAAGTGCAAGTGGAACGAGAGGCGACGAAGAAATGAGTTCCAGCTCATGTTATGGAAATAGGAAATAAGAAGATACGAAATCGCGAAGTTAAAAGACGGTCAAGGCACAATGGAATTAAGCTCAAGGAAATACGACTTTGATGGTCAAAGACTAGATACGCGCATGATATCTCTTTTTGGGAGTATATCCTTGATCCCTGTTTTCTGTAGAGCTTACTTGTAGGCTATCTTTTGTGGACATCCTCTCGGTCCTATTTTCTGTTACAAACCCCGTAAGGAGTTTGTCTTGTTTATCTTCTCGACCCTGTTTCAGGGAATCCTAGGTAGAACCCTATGGATGTAAACATGTATTTGAAACATGTTATGATTGATATGGTTGCAAGTGGTTGCTCGTGGATGCGCGAATACACATTAGATACTAGCTCGACTCGGTCACATTTCATATTGCATATGCACGAGTATTTATACTTGTTTATGGATGAAATCGAATGTATTATCATGCGGTTGTTGCATATGAATGAATGATTGTGCACGCATATAGTATCTATATGACTAGAACTATTTGCATACATGTTGGATTCATGGCACTATACATATTTTGCATTAGAAAGATTATTCAGGCCTGATCATTAGCATTAGCTAAGGAACATGTACACACACGTTTTGCATATATTCATACAGCATTAGAAATCATCTAAGGACAATGGTTGCTTGTGGATGATGTTTTGAGTAGATGAATGATGGATGGTAGGATATGTTCTTCCTAACTTGGAGATTTCGGGGACGAAATCCTAAAAGGTGGGGAGAATGTAACAACCCGTATTTCGATAACATGTTAAGACGAGAATCAAGGCAGAATTTAATTTTAAATTCTGAATCAAGTAAAACGGGCTATGCCATTGCGTTCGTCTCGGAAAAATACGCGAAATAGAGTCTGAGTTTTCGAGAATCGGAGTTCGTATGACCAAGTTATGGTCCGACGAAGTTTTCAGAAAATTCAAGTTCAAAAACGAGTTCTAATTTCGGAAATTTGGCCTAGAAGGCTAGGCGGGAAAATTCCCGCCAGCTACCCCAAGTCGACAGGGCTGTCGACTTGGGAGTCGACATGGCATGACCCAAGTCGACAGCCCTGTCGACTTGGGTGTCGACTTATGGTGGCCGGGCAGTTTTGCCTGGTGCACCTGTTTTCTGTTTTGGCTAGGTTTTTGGGCCTGGTTCGAAATCTGATGGTTCAGGTTGATCCTATGGTTAATCTAAGGGTCCTAACTAATCCTAATCTCTATAAATAAGCCCCTAACCCTCTCCTAAAATCCTCATTATTCATTCATGCAACTAAACTATGCCAAAATTGCTCCTCTCATGGCCTCCACTCAAAACCCTAGCCTCCATCCTCTTGCCCAAAGTTTCTATCTTCATTTCTATGAGAGGTTTCATGATCATGTGAGTGTTAGAGAGTCTCTATGTTAATATGAGAGCTTCTCAAGTTGATTTCAAGGCTAAAGCTTTGATCTTTGTTCATCAAGATGGTTTTTTTTATTGATTTGGAGCTTTCATCTTTGGGTTTTTGGATGATGGCATGCATAGGCTTTGTCTCAATCTTTAATTTAATCGATTTGTGCCTTCATAGCAATGTAAGCCCTTTCCCTACTCTTAGATATTAACTATGAAGTTAAATGTTCATGTTGCAAGTTTGGGTTTGATCATTAAGTATGATACATGCTATCATTTCATGCAAGTTTATGAAGTCATTATCTTGATCTTGTGGGCTAAAAGCTACAACCTTTATGTTGAATTGTTGCATTATGCAACATGAGAACCCTCATAACCTTTATGTCAACTTGCATATGAAGTCATAACCCTTATATGATGATATATGCGAGTTACTAGTCATCATTCCACGTCTTTTGTCACCATGATTCGCTTATGTGCCAAGTTTGGGTTTATGCATGTTTTTGAGGCTTAAGAATGTAACATGCAAGTTAATGAACACATTTTTGCCTCATTTGCCACCATGATTAACTTGTGGCTTAATATCCATTTTTGTCATGCCTTTGCCAAGTCTCTTCTTTTAATCCATTACGTTGTTGCGAACGTATATGCGAGTTTAAAAGCGTTGGGTTATGTTATGGGTAATTTCTAATGACATGAAAATATAACTTAAAAACATGACTTGAAATATAACATGGAAGTTGACATGTAAGTATGCTTGAAAATATGAAATTGGGAATTTACCTATTAAGTTAGGTCTACCCATACTATGGAATTGGGAATTTACCTATTGAGTTAGGTCTACCCATATTCTTAAGAAAACTTGAATATGAACATGACACTAGACTAAACATGAAAGTGACCAACTCGAGGTTGGGTTGAGTTTGCAACATAAAGCTACCCGGAACCGACTGGCCTAACTAGTAGTTGCAAACAGTAGGACCCAATGTGAGAAGTTGGTCATGTTGTGCTTGAACCCGAGGTTAGACCAAGTTGTGGTGTAAAGCTACCCGGAACCGACCGGCTTAACTAGTAACCACAACAAAGTCTAATGTGAGAGGTTGAGGTGCATTAAGTAATTAATGCCACATGATAAGGTTAAGTAAGTTTCCTTAATGACACTTAACCGTATAATACAGTTAATGGATGGGGTTAAGTTAACTTAGACTTAACTAATCTAAACATGGAAATCGGATGGGGTTAAGTTAGCCTAGACTTAATTAATCCAACTTGGTAGTTTAAGGGGGTTAAGTTAAACACTTAACTAATCTAACACGATGATTTGATGTGGTTAAGTGACCTATACTTAACCAATCTAACTCGTTAATTTGATGTGGTTAAGTTAACCAATACTTAACCAATATAACGTGAAAACATGATAAGGCTAAGTCACGAATCGCTTGAATACACTTGACCAATTTGACTAAGTAAATTGATAGGGTCAAGTTAATATATACTTAACCAATCTAGAATGATAATTAGACGAGGTTAAGTCGTGAATTGCTTAATATACTTAACCAACTTGACACATGGTTTGTAGGGTTAAGTCTTGAACTTGGATACTTAGCCAATTTTGACATGATTTGTAGACGGATTAAGTCATGAACTTAAGTGACACTTAATCCATTATATAAACCCTAGTTCAGAGAATTAGGTGGATAACCGTAATTAACAAGAATAACGGGAATAAGCTAAGTGGTAAACCTTAGTTGGAGAATAGCTAAGTAATAATTCTTAGTCAAGGAATTTTGGACCAGTTCATAGATTGGATGAGTAACCCGATACGGTAGGTCATCGTTTAAGCACACGAGTAGGAGCAAGTTATCTGATTTAGACAAAGGCTCCAGCGAACCGGGTAACGAAGCAGCGGCTTCGGGGAACGTGAGGATATTCTTGGTATCCCTCTGTGAGCTGCCAGCTGATCATACTAGGCTCATGAGAGGTTAAGGTCTGCGTTAGAAGAACCAAGAGTATGCCTTGGTTGCTATATGAGCGACCTAAAGACGGGGATGGATAGGGGATAGTCGACGATACACGGTAGTGCCCTAGATAGCATTTCGTCAGGCTACCTACCATCTTTGGTCAAGCGTGTACGTACGGAAAGGCAGAGAACACCCAAAAGACCATAATTGCTATCTAATTATGGTTGCGGTAAGGCTAGGATTGTGGGTTGGCCAGTAGTGTGTTCTCATACAGGATTTATCCTGTCTTGTCTTTCACTAGTTGAGGGAGTGGTCTCGTGGGACCATAGCCACATATAGGAAAAACAGACCTTAGCATCTGCATCGGCAGATAAATCGAAAGCTCCCGACCGAGTCCTGTATTTCTTGATCTGCCCTGTGACAGGACTCGGATGGCACGATGTGATATATGTGCATACAGTCATGGAAAAACGATTCACGATGAATGCGTGGGAAAAAGGGCGCGGTTGACGGTTAGCGTAATTCCTAGTGGCCCTGGGTGGTTGAACCCAAACCGAAATACGAAAACGTGCAATAGGTAAGCATAATCACTAGTGGTCCTAGGTGGCATAAGTCCTAGTTGCACAAATGATGATTCATGTTGGGAAAGCCTAGCTAGGTCTAGGGTAACAATCCAAACGAGCTTAAGGATCGTGGAATTACATTGGAGTAGTATAGAACCTCATGGGAAAGCCCGTACGGTCTACGGCAAGGAACTGAACATTTACATGGAAAGAAACATACGAGTTGAGTAACCTATAAATGCGATATATTAGGTTGACATGAACCATTACACGACTTTTGAGTAAGGGTCATTCATGGTTAACACATGATACGGTGGGGATACTAGTATGGTAGGTGCAGAGCTAAAATACAGGATAGATACCATGGGACGTTATACGTGATAGATATCTTGGGGATATTATACTTGATAGGAACCTGACGATGGGATACCATGTTTTATCTTGACATCGTAATTTATCATGACACCTTAGTTTATCTGAGTTCAGTAGTTCATCCTGTTATTTTGATTTAGCTTATCTATCTTGTCATCATGCTTATGTTCATCTCAGTTTCTCATGTCAGTTAACTTTACTAGTTTTTATGCTGATAGTAGATAGGGCTTACTCAGTCTTTTTGACTGACCCGTTTTGTTTCGCTTCTTGTCTTCCGTTTCCCCCCCCCTCCCAGGTTACAGGGAGGAAATACTGTTGTTTAATTCGGACTTCTTCTGCTTGAAGGTCATCATAGATGGCTTGGACTTTTCTTGGCTATGGCTACTTTACTGTTTTACTTGGGGAATAATTTTTGTAAATGTCTTTATGCTTCTTTACTATTGCAAGACAGGTTTTGATGTACTCTGATGTAAAAGGCTTTAGACCTTATTTATTCATGTTATGAAAGTTTGATTTTACTTCCGCTATTTTATATGTTCTGTCTTGTGATATTTCTGTGCATGTTTACCAATAATGCCCCTCTAAAGCTAGTGCATTCCTTTGCGAGTGACCCTAGCGGAGGCGGGGTGTTACAAATTTTATCATAATTATAATCGAGCTCGAAATGGCGTGGCAGTTCGTAATTTGGCGATTCGAACCTTAAACGAATAACATAATCCGTTTTAAGTCGGATTTCTATGAAACAAGAAAGGTTCTGATCTGGTGAACTATATTTTTCTAATTAATGTGAAAAATGGAGATTTCTCTTTATAAATTATAAGTTATGCCCAAATCAATTTTTCAAATAGTCGCTATGAAATCGCTTATAGGCCATAATGGTTATTTAATTTTAATTAAATGTCGGTTTCGAATCTGGAAAAATCCTTTTAGATGTAGTTATAATTTAATTTTTAGAATTTTACTGTAATTTTTATTTTGGAAAATAAGTACTTTTTATTTTAGAGTATTTTACAGCCTAAATCAGCATTTTGGGACATCACATAATAAATTAATTTGTCTGTTTTATATTATTTTTTGGGATCAGGGCACATTGTTCGATACGATGGAATTTTCAGTTTTGTCGTTAGCAGTCGGTAAGTGAACTAGATTTTTGATAAAGGGGTACACTAAATATTGAAGGTGGTTATACCATAAGTCCATAAGATAGAGTCTGAAAGTAAAGTAACATAGATCAAGTAAGTCGTGCTACCACCGCACACCATAAGACATATATTTTAACAACCATCGTAACACCAATTTTTGGGTCGCGTACTCTTGTTCGCTAGAATAAATTAGCACCGTTCATGCACCGTAAGGGACTAAATTAAATCAAATAAAATAAAAGGAAACTATACTACCTTAGCAACTAAGAAATTGTTTAGTTTTTCTTCTTTAAAAGACAACCTACCCTAAACTAAGTAATAAAATAAAAATAAATAAGCATTACTTGCCCCAAAGTCATGCAGCTAGCCATCCCTATTACTTAATGCAGAAGGAAACTCGCATGAATTTTCACATCACAAACTGGAACAAATTGTATCATGCTTCCTTAGTAACTAAGGAACTAAAATTCTATAAACAAACGCACTGCTCACCTCCATTTTCTTCTTCTGGAAATATATTAGTCGTGAGTTTTAATGGCTATGCAAATCAAAAACAAATTAGATTCCCTATTAAAAATTCTGATATATGTATTTATTCAAACTACTGGACTCGTTCTCTTCAATCTGTTGTGTGGTGTTCAACCAATATTTGGTTCTTTGGTTTTTTCTCTTAACGCAAACAGACATTCTGAAAGAAACTCTAAAGTAAATATACTAAGGATCCTTGAAGTAAGAGTTAAAGCTCGCATAGGTTTCATACGGATTAAGTACCATTTCCTTCGCACAAAAATAAGGAGAGCGTGCTTTACATGTAAGGTGAGGATGGCTGACGGTTTGAACTTGTGAAGTGGAAAAACAGTAATGATTTTGTGTGGTTGCGGAAAAGAAGGGAGAGCCGTATGGTGTCGCATGGGGATGGTTGGCTAAAACTTGTGCGAACAGAAGAGGATGGGTATAAGCGGTTTTTGTTTGAAGAAATGAACTTGGAAGGGGATGAGAAAATACTGTGAAGTGCATACTCAAGGGAAGGCAAGGGGGGAAAATGGAGACATGTTAATGGAAGGACTGTAGCTATCAGGGTACATGAGCTCGCGTTTAAAATGGGATGGAAACTGTTTGTTCCAGGCTTTAAAACAAAGAGGAGCAACAGTTTGAAACTTCTTCTATAGGAGTGCGAGTTCGAGTATGGCATGGAGGTCGGCAGGAAGTTGTAAGGAGGTGTTGAAGTGGTTGTGGAGAAATGAGTGTGGATTAGTGCGGGCATGGTTTACAGGAGCGACATCCTGTTGATGCTTTCGGGGAAGAAAGCGAATAAATGGGGCAGGTCCGATTACTTTAGTGGGTCGATCTTTGAAAAGGTTAAGCCCATTTTAAATAGATAAATTATCCTAGTTTTAATTTAAAATTTATTTAAATACTTGTATAAACTTGTAATAACCATAACTTTCTCGTATATTATCGGAATCTGACGAAACAGGATCCGTTGGGATTGTATGGACGACAGCTACAATGGAACTGATTCGGAGTGAATTGGAGCTTGTTACAATTTATTGCGAAATAAATTGCCTGATATGAATCAACGACCGTTATTCGTTATTTAACGATTAACGTCCAATGTGAGTAAATCTCACTACTCTGATCAGTTTATATTTTTATAACGTATTTTTAGATTTGATAAATGTTGGTTGATTGCTGTGTGTTGACTGTTTGGATGAACTGCTAATTAATTCGTTGAGAATATAGATAACGATATTTAAATATATATCGTTAATTAAATATTGATTCTGTTTATCAGAATATTTGATATTTGAAATAGAATTGATGTTAATTATATTGTTTAACATCTGTGGATGCAGGGAAACACGTTGGAGGGACCCAACTGGATTCCTCAATATTTAAAATATTGTTTTTATATATATTGCGATATATGATGTGATATATAATCTATTATTGATTATGATGAAACTGGTTAATACCATAAGAAATACTGGAATGTAAAAAGGGATTTTTCAAAGTGTATATTGAAAATAAAATATGTATATAAAATCAATGGATTTTATAAAAAGGAATTATTTGGAAAAATAAATAAGAACTTTTGTATAAGATTATTAACAGTTATATGAATGTTTTAAAAGGTCGTTTTTGGTATAAATACTGAATGAAGGTAATAAGAGGTAAATAAGTGAGTATATGGAGTAAATATAATTATAAAAGGAATATTATAAAAGGAATATTTATTTGGAAAGTACATAGAATTATAAAAGGAAATATTTGGAAAATGAATAGAATTTTATAAAAAGAGTATTTTACATTAGGAAGGTTTAGACCCTTGCTTCGCACACGGGAGTAACATGATATTGATTTAAAACAAATATCTAATAGAAATCTGTTTTAACAGATAAATTAAGGAGAATAATTTAAAATGATGTTTATAAATTAAGGAAATATTTATCATTTGATAAATTGAATATATAAATTTGAATTTATATAGTGAAGTAAAATTGGTTTTAACCCCGATAATTGAAATGGAATGTGAACGTAGTAGTTATAAAGGAAATTTGCAATGAGATTATAAATGTTGGAAATGAAATGAGATTTGTATGAATAATTCTACAAATAAAAATATAAATAGAATTTGGGTTTGAGATACTGTTTTTGAATACGAAATCAAACTGTTTTGATTATATAAAGAAATATTGTTCACATTCTATGTGAAAAATTAGATTAAAGTAAATATTTTGCAAATAAAATATTATAAAGGAATTTGGGGTTTGAATTAGGAATTTAAATGGAATTACTGAAATTAGAAACTGGCTGAAAATTAGTTAAGTTGAATGGCTTTCTGGGTATCGATCTGGTGTTGGTTTCAGCATTCGGGGTTTATACTTGGGAAGTTGTTATCTTACTAGTTTACAGTTAGTGACTGATAGAGGTGGGAAGATATTAATGGGTGAATCAGAAATGGAAACGTTTTCCAAAGTTAATAACGTATATTTTCTAATTTTAGAAAATATGGAATTTATGAATATACGGAAAGGATAAATGGGAAATTGGGAAATGAAATGATGATTGATCGGTAAGATTTGCATTTAGGAATACAACCGTTGTTTGTACACATGTTTTCCTTTGATAGTTAAATAACCGACTATCAAATTTTTGACCATTTCAGTTGTCAATACAGAGAGACCAGGATCGGATTTATTATCTGAAAACCAGTCCGTATGGGCATTATCGTTTCGAATCAAATATATCGAAGACAATTGAAGACATAGTTTATGCAAGGTTTATTCTGGCGATCCTAGGTAGAAATTTCCTAAGATGGATTTATAGAATAATTCCTTCAGGTTGTCCAGTCCCAGGACAACTTGAATAGACGAACTTCTAACAGAGTATATCTGGTAGATCGCGTAAGTTAATCGTTTCAAACGTATTTACGTTGGTGGCGGAGGAATTCGTTTCTCTTAGCTTATGCCCGCGGTATTTTTAGGGAAATCAATTTGTGATTTGACGGGTATGACGATGTGGCAACCAAAGTAAATGAAGGAGTGATCTGTTAAAAGATACGTTATGACCTAAATCCTTATCAACTGTGAAATGACAGAAATCGGGCAGGCAGCATGGCTAAGTGGGTCGCACCCAATTAGGGTATATTGTCACCATCTAGAGAATATTCATATTTGTTATTTCTTTCAATTCTGTATCTCCCGGGAATGGTTATATTGGTATACCAACCGTAAGGTGACAATATATTCGGAACATTCAAGCGAAATGAATGGTCGGTTGTGTGTGGCTGAGTTACAAGATGTTCTTATTGAACTCCAGTGTATCGCTTCTAGAGTACACTGATTGGAAGGTGGTTCCATACCTTGTCACAATTGGGAATTCATTATCCAATAAGAGCCTGTGATTTTTGATTGTATATTATGTATGTAGAGCGTGAGATGAAAGCGTTCTACTAGATTTCCATCTATTTGATTTAGACATTATTATAATATCAAAAGAGATTTGATAAGAAGAACGTTTTGGGTTATCGTAAGGTAAAAACCATCCGTATTTATGTGTGGATCGGTCTTACAATTATCATTGCTTTTGAAAACGATTTGGAAAAGTTAAATCAAGTGTTTGGAGTTTACTCACACCAGTTACATGACTGACCCAAAGTTTATTTTGTTTTGTTTTCCCTAAACTCTTGGGTGCCCAATTTTGTACGGGCAGTCAAGTAGTCGGGATTTTACAGATACTTGGAGAGCTGGAGCAGGAGGCTTCAGGATTATATAGCTATTGTTATTTCTGCTGTGTTGTAAGTGTTGTACTCTGATAATAGTATTGTATACCGATACTGTTTATTTCCAAAGTTATGTTATATAATATATTTTATTCGTTTCGCTGTGAGATTCGTGTTACTCTGATGTTGCTGTAGTTGTGTTCTTCTTCTTCTATTCAAATTTTCTATCTTATCTATTCTCACCCTCTAACTTCTTTCTATTGACGTTCTGGTATTTCCGATGCTTGAATAGTCGACATTGAGTTTATGTCGATAACCAAGGTCGCAAATCTCCCGGGTCATTACAACCCCTGTGTAAGCTATATAAGCCAGCCCCCCTCCCTTTCTCCTTTTTTCTTTCTACCTTTTCACTCTTGCCGCCGCAGCTTTATTCCTTCAGCTTAAAAACCTAACACATCCTTTCCCCCAAAATTAGCAACGCCCCCTTAATCCGTTCTAAAAAGGTAATCAAAGCGATCTCGATTACAATTTATTTCCTCCTTTATTTTTCTTTAACTCCAAAGGATTTTCCGTGGATTCTTGAGGTCGTCGCTAGCCAGTAGCAATGATGGCGGCGGAGTTTGCGGCGTTGAGGCCTGAAAGTGGAGGTGATGTATTAGCTTCGATTCAGATGAAGGGCGTGGATTTATAGGTAGGAGAAAGAGTTGATAAGGAGGAAGACGAGTCCCAACAGGTCGATTCGTGAATGGCGTGATGGTGCAGTTCGTGATGACGCTGAGTTGGAGGAAATGAGGCGAATGGAAGCGTGCTTCAGCACTTCGGTTCGTGGGCCATCTTGTTGAAGTGGATCGTGAAGGAGGATTTAGATCTCGGGTTGAATTACAAATATGATCAAGGCATTGGTTCGGGTCGTGAAAGTGGGAGAAGCATCAGTTCGTGAGAAGGGTGGATCGGGTAGGGTCGTGGAGGTAGCTCACAAGCCCCTCGTTCGCGAGTCAGTGGGTCTCTCATTTTAACTCTCGACCCGAATCCAGACCACGATCCGGGGCTCCAGCCACGATCCATACTTACTTCACGAGCCGTCCCCTGGTCACGAACCAAATTCTCTTTCATGAGCCGACCTTTGATCACGAGCCGACACATTAGGCCTTAGCGAGCCAGTTTAACTAGCAAATCGACCTACATTTTGACTGAAATCTTATGCAACTCTAACACATCAACGAACAGTTAGGATAGAGCCTTCAAAATGAACCTTGTGAACTAAATGACCACACAAATTGGCAGCATACAGCGATCAATTTTATGTTTATCTGATTAAATTTATGCTTTTCTTTTCCAGTACCATACACACCCAAACACTTCAGCACTTGTACACACACGGGGTTCACGGGTAATTGTGTTCTAATCTCTCATGTTTAATCACCAACACGGCCATGTCTGATGGACGCTCAACAAGAATATCAGAGAAAAGTGCAGATCTAGAGTCATCAGATTATTATAATCCCGATGTACTCCCATCAGACCCAGATTTGAGTAATTCTAACTCCGAATATGAGACAGATCTTGATACAGAATCGATCTCTTTTGAGAGCACATCACTTGAGGAAGAGGATGATGATCGATCTCCTGACGAAATCGAGGGTGTTAAAGAAGTAGAGAAAGAAAAACTGAGTGACTCTATAGTATCCAAACTAGATGATATAAAACTTAAGATGTTATGCCTAAGGCATGGGATTCCCTAGGTTGATGTGAAAACTCCATAGAAAGGAGATAGACCCCATTCCGTCCAGTAGGGGTACATGGCTATCAGCAGAGTCATGTGCTTGGTGGGCGCCATTCTCCATTTCCTCCAATTGTCGTCGATCTTCTGAGACGACTACGCATTGCTCCTATGCAGCTCCATCCCAATGCTTATGCAGCTTTGTACACATTGTATATCACATATGCAAAGATTTTAGAGACCGAGCTTACATTCAAAGATTTGAACTTCTATTACTATTTCAAGCATCGCTCCACGGGGACTCCGAACTTCATTTTCTTTGAATCGATCCCCTCCTGGTAGGTATTGTCAGACGGACATAGCAATTTAGGAGATACTAAGTCTGACTGGTTTTACATAAAACATCAAGCTGGATGTGCGAGGAAATGACTGCAGTCAAGTAGGTCCTGAATCCTTCATTACATATTCCGTTATATGGTTGAAGTGTTAATATTTTCCTTTCTCTGTATAGCTCATGTAATAACCCGCACCTCCGTTCACGCAAGTTATTGTCCCCAACTTAGTCACCGTATAGGTGTGGGGTTTTGCTCCTCAAAAGGCCTCGATGTTAGTAAGAGCTGGACTCTACTATATAAGTACTCACTTCACACAGGCTTCCACGTGGGACTTAGGGGTGTTACATTCTCCCCTCCTACAGAGCCCAATGTCCCCGTTGGCTCACAAACACCTCACCCAGGCGTTGTGGTCCACACAGGAGCCATAATTCTGGCCGAGTATTGGCTCTGATACCACTATAACAACCCGCACCTCTGTTCACGCAAGATATTGTCCCCAACTTAGCCACCGTATAGGTGTGGGGTTTTGTTCCTCAAAAGAACTCGGCGTTAGTAAGAGATGAGCTCTACTATATAGGTACATCTCATAATTTCCAAAAGACAGAAGGTTCGGTATACGACGATCGATTATCCCGTCTTTTAAAGAGCAAATCTGGCTTTTGTAGAATCAGGAAGTGTATAACCGATGAGAATCTTCAAAAATATCATCTTTTGGATATACAACTTAGGCTTGTTGCGGGTGGCAAGCCTTACAAATACGTGCCACTACTCAGACAGTTGGGGAATCTAGTAGCATGCCCCCGGCCGAGGGAGAAGTGAACACAGAAGCCACGAAGACGACCGAGTTTCATAAGAGTCCTTCATCGATGATTGATCAGGATAATGAGGATTTGAATGTATACAAAGGGGATGAAATCCGAGCCAACGAGCCAAAGAAGGTTTCAGTTTCCAAGGGGCAGTCTCCCCCAAGGACTCCACCACCAGTAGAGCCTACCACTCATGATGCACTAAAAGAGGAACAGATATTTGGGGAGTTAGGCAAGATCCCCCTGCCAGATAACATCTACACACCTGAAGACTTTAGAGGGGAACAATTCTTCCCTATCTCTGAGGAAGAAACCACTCCCACCAAAGAGAAAAATACCGTGCAGACGAGCCTTGCTCTAGGCCCTGGTCCGTTATGGGGGATTACACGAGATACACAAATCACATGCACCACTTGTCACAACATTCATGTACTATTTGTACTCACGGATCTCATACTTTTTTGTTATTCTTTGTAGGAAAAATGTCTCGTCGCTTCTCGTATTTTCATCGTGAACTTCGTGGTTGTACTCCCAGACCCAACCCCGTATCTGAACATGACCGCAGTGAAAATCAGGGAAGAGATTGCCAACCGTGATTCCTATCAGCCTCATTCTACACGGTCTCGCTCTCCTTCGAAGCAAGACCCTAGGAAATACCATAGTTATCAAGTGATATAGGAGGGAGGCAAGCAGCTTCCTAAAGATCTGACTCCCCCGAAGAGTATACCATCTCAGAGTAAATCTTCGAAGAAGCATCATGAATCCAAAGACAAAGACAAGGGTCCAAGCAAAAGTTCAGAAAAAGATAAGGCAGCTCTTGTCCCATCTGGTCAGCACCACTTGGACACTGCCACTGTACAGGAAGGGGTCCTTACTTCTGAAAATAAGGCTAAACTAGAGTGTTTGCGAAAGTAGTTCCCCGACATCTACTTTGAAAGGATGGTGTTTGTTCCAGATCTTGAACCGATTCCTGAGGACTGGGATGCTGAAGTTGTGGGCCAAGTTGGTCTTATGGCTAAACAATATAGGGTGATGAAGAAGCATGTAAAGAATCTTTCAGACATTATCTGTCATCTGGAAATAGATGCTGCTAGGGCTAGGATGAAAATTGATCACGATGCGAAGGCCAGGAGCAAGGCAAAGAAAGAACTTGAGGATGCACAAGTTCAGCTCGCTCTAGCTCAGCGGAATGTTGAAAATTACAAAACTGAGTTAGAAAGCGCAAAGAAACGCTTCCATCTTGAACTTGATTCCAACAGCCAAGAGCGAGTGGCTCTAAAGATCACAAGATTGCTTTGTCGTGGAAAAGGCCACCTTAGAGAGAGAAATGGCAAGTTTAAAATACAAACTTGCTCATGCTGAGGAGAGAGTGGCCCTTGCCAAAGGCAATGCTAATGTAGCTCTCGAGTCCACCTCCACTGCTACTACTAAACTTGTTGCGGCTGACAAGGAGATAGAGGAATTCGATGAACTACTAGTGGACTTCTTTGCTCAAGTCATTCAGACTCGAGATATCTCTTAGATCGGTAACTATCCCACCACCATGGTAAATGTATGGGAGGAGATTGTCCAGAGTGGGAGGCAACGCTAGAAGGTTGAGGAAATCGATGAGGACCAACTCATGCAGACTTTTCTCAGAGGTGGAGAGCCTGAGGCTTTAGCAGAGGGTAGGCGTCAAATCCAGGAGGCCATGGAGAAAGAAAGGCTTGAGCTCAAGGGTAATAACAAAATTGACGAGGGTTCAAGCTCAGCACCGGAGCCCAAGACTTCTGAGGTTGAGGAGTATAATCCGGACGATCCCTTAATCTCCGAGTTCCCAGTTCCCCCAGCAGTTGGGGTTTCTACTACGGCTTCGGGTGAGTAGACAGCCGAAGGTATCTCCATATTCTCTCCACAATTTGTCAAAGCTATTGTAACTTGTCGTCGCATTGTTGAGCAAACAACTGAAAAGACCACATTATCTCCCAAACTAATAACAGTTGCTTCTCATATTATAGGTGTCAATCCGTCAGAGAAGGATGCATCAAGACAAGAAGAGGTTGAGAAAGTCAGTGTACCCCCTAGTGCTGAAGTTTATGAGGTCCCAAGGCAAACCGAGGGCACAGCAACCGAAAAGGCCATTGTGGTATCAAGCACCGATGTTCCCAAGGATGCGAAAATCATTGAAGCTTTACAGGATACCGACGGTGGTAATGGAGACGAAGAAGAGGAGGTCACTATCACGGGAGAGACAAAGGATGAAGACAGCATGACTTTGGCCGACTTGAAGGCCAAGAAGGATGAACAGCTGGCCTTAAAAATAGAGGAGCAAGAGCCTCTAAATGTGCCACCTATCTCTGTAGCTGATCCCAAATTAGGGTTGATTATAAAGTTGTCTACTAAGTCGATAACTACATAGCTCGCATCCCAATCCTCTGACCTTCCACAGGATCCTCCTTCAGATAAGAAGAAGAGGAAAACGCAGGATAAATCTGATGTCGACAAGGAGGAGCCTGAGAAGCAAAAGAAGGAGAATAGGCCAAGGTCATCTACAAAGCCCAAGTACAGTTAGTTTGCTTACGTGTTTTCTCTTTTTAGTTGTTTCACTGGCCTTATGATGTGGTCGCGAGTATGGCCCTCGCATTTTGTCTAGCCTTATCTTGTAAATCTGCACTTAGTAAATGAAAAATTGTTTCTTTTGCCTCATTGTGTACCTGTGAATACCTCACAATTAGTCACTCATATATATATTTGAATCGTAAGTAAGTCGTGAATGAAAGTGTATCATAAGTTTTTCATTGTAAGCACAACATAAAAACTTCTGTAATGCATTGTTGTGTGTCAAGTAGTATGTGTATATATGTCCCCAATCAATCGTCGACGTGGTGCTTGGCCAGTGTTAGACCCAAAAGTGGTTCTAACACCCAAATTGATTAAAAGCAAATAAGATGAGATAAAAATAAAAATGAACACACAGGATTTATAGTGGTTCGGCGAAGAGATGCCTACGTCCACTTATCTTTCACTATATTCACTGATTCAGTTGTAAATACAATGTAATAGTCACTTGATTTCACTCACAACTCGCTTATATTCACTCAATAGATTAAAACAAATAATGAAAGAAGATTTGGATTCTCCGGGAGCGATGGAGTTCGGATTATGGAGGTGGTTGAATTCTTAAAGTGCTGAAAAAAGATCCTTCTCTTTGTCTCCAGACGGGGTATTTATAGGTGTGAATTTGCTTGAAACTTGATCCGGGTCGGGGCCACATTTCGTCCATCCCACTATCTTCGGGTTCGGATGAACTATTATATTGACAACGCATCAAAGGAACGGACGTTATGAGTAGGAACTGGTCACAGCCGGTCCGGATATCCAGGCGCTTTTGCAGGAGAATAATATGGAACATGGGCTCTGGTCGGAGACGCACAGATAAGGGGTTCGGATCGGGATATCCGATCCGACCCGGATTGGCTTGGATGCAACGCTCTCTTCCTCTCTAATCTACTCCGCTCCGATCCATTTTCGTGGCAAACAGGTAGCTTTCCGATCCAATTGAAATCATGTTGCCCTCCGATCCGATTAGATATACCTCACCAATTTCCTCAGCAGCAGTTCACCGATCCGAACAGAGGACTCTATCCGACCCGAACCGATATGTTGCTCTGACCCGACCCGAACAACTGCAGCTATCCAATCTAGATCGTAGTGTCTTCTCCGATCCGAACCGAAGTCTTCTAATTAAAAATGCTCTTTAATGTCTGGTTTCTTGACTTTGTGTTGCCTAGTTCACAAAGTAGGCTAACACTTTGCCCCCTCAAAGGATGCTTCTGTGGGGAACGGAGCATGCTTTGACTGCCTTAGCGCAAAAGCTTCATCTTTCCTTTCGAATTCACATGTTAAGGTGTCGTACTTCATTCTGTTCGGTTCGGATTCCGACCCGAACGGATTTCTGGCTTGGGTTCCGACCCGAACAGATTTCCTTCCTCCTGTACTCTGCGATGAACCAGTGGGCCAAGCTGTGTTACTGGGCTTTTCGAGCCGGTCCGATCGGGAATACGAATAGTCAGCCTGTTGTTTATATAAATTCACCTCTTCTTTCTTCTTTTCTTTCATTTATTGTTTTCGTTTATCCGAACCGATTCCATATCGAAGCTCCAACCTTTCCAAGAAACCTCAAAATTTTCGCTTCCATCTTCGAATCAAACATATAGGTAGTCTTGTAATCTTGAATCTTGTTGCCATAATCGCTTTTAATTTACATTCACGGTTAGCTTGAACGACTTTAACAAAGTAATTGAATAATTCCATCGTTGCGCCTTCTTCCTTCCTCCGCCTTCGTCGTCAATGACGTCGACGCCATTTCGAAGCGTTGGAGGAAAGTATTGACACTTGAGTACTCAATCTCTCGACTTTAATTAAAGCTTGAGATTTCGAGTTGGGTTCTCTATTTAAGAGGGGGAAGAGGAAGAAAACTAAAGAAGGTTGGTTCGGGTATGGGAACAGTAGGAGGAAAAGAGGAAAAGAGGGAAATTTACAGAGTCGGATCGGGTCGGAGCAACAGGGCCAAGAAATGGGTCTTAAACTGCTTGACCGGGTCGGGTCGGATCTACAAATACAATGAAGGTCACGACTTATGCGCTCGGATCGGACCCGATTGAAAAAACAAAAGAGAGAATAGGGGTCTGGTTATCCAAGTTAATCCGACCCGCTCCGGGTGTCAATCTCCGAACCGATCCGGATATATCTTTCTGAGCATGGGCCTTTTCTCATCCGATCCGAACCCGTTGTCTGTACCCGAACCGAACACCACTCAATCTAAAACACAAGCTTTCGTCCAACTATTTAAAAGATATTACTTCCAACTTTACGAACAGTTAGGATAGTGCCTTGCGGACATAAGTGAACATTAAGAACTACTCTGACTATCACATTCTCTTCAAAGTTTCGTCTTACGTTGCTGTACTTTTACTTTGCATTTCTCACATTTGCTGCACACATTTTAGTTCACACACATACACAGGGGGCACGGGATAATTTACTCTAATCCGTGCTATTGCTTCTTCAATAGTTCTATGACAATGAGACCCAGATGCTCTTCCCGACTAGCTGAGAGGAAAGAAGCCCCGGAAACTTCTAACAAAATTACTCTTGAGGATATATCTTCTTCGTCTGATCCAGAATGGGACAGTGAGGGTCCAGACTACGGGGTTGGAAATCGAGAAAGCAACGAGGCATCTTCGGAGAACGAGGTTTCTCTGGGTTTTGAGGAGGAAGGAGGGATCGGTGACGATCGAGCCCCTGATGAATTTGAATCAGCCATTATATTGGAATCACCTCCAGATTCCGTAGAATCGACAATCGACAACGATCGACTTGTTCGAATTTGCTTAAAGTATGGAATAATGAAAAGGGACACCCTAGTGCCCTCACGCTCTGACCGTCCCCACACCCCTCCAGAAGGATATATGACGGTCACTCGATTGATGTGCATGGTCGGCGCCATTCCTCCATTCTCTCCTTTCATCGTTGATTTCTTAAGACAAATGCGGATTGCCCCCATGCAGTTGCATCCCAATTCATATGCCTATTTGCACACCTTGTACATAGCATATCGTGAAATCCTAGGCATAGAGCTCACGTTCGATGACGTTCACTTCTTCTATAATTTCAAGCATCGGACTCGAGAGACTCCATCCTTCTGCTACTTTGAATCAGTCCCAAAAAGGAAGATAATCTCTGCACCATTTAGCAGTAAAGCTGGAGATTCCAGACTAGAATGGTTCTACGTAAAGCAACAGCCTGGATGCGCCAGGAGATGGACAAAATCAAGTAAAGCGTTGATTTTCTAAATCCGGACTCTATACACTTGAATCATCACCCTGACCTGTTTTCCTTTTTATTTGCAGTCGACAATCCCAAACAGATATCAGATCAGGTGTTCTTTGATCGGATTCACCGACTTCTTAATGGCGATCAAAAATTCTTGACTATCGACGAGGTCCTTAAAGATGAATGCCTTCACTTTCATGGGCTGCTATCCGTTTTTCGTAGCATCGGTCATGGGACGGTCCCTTACGCATACATTCCTCCAGTGGAGATAGTTCCAGAGACAGGAGAAGGCTCGGGAATTCCTACAGTGCCTCTTCAACCTTCACCTTCTCCATCTTCCACACAAGATGATGAATTGGCTAATCTGGCCGAAAAACATCGTGAAGGGTATATTTCCCCCGAGGAAACTACTTCTCTAGACAAGTCAAAATCATCCCAAGAGTCACCACTTCATGCTTCCGAAGGGGATGTTCCTAGTACTGATGAGCACATATTTCAGGGTTTGGGGGATCTCCCCTTACCTGAGACTATATATACTTCAGAGGATTTCAGGAAGGATCCTTTAGTCTTCACCTCTTCTGAAGAAACCACTCCCGCTAAGGCCAAAGAGCCTGCCCGCACTAGTCTAGCTTCAGACTCGGGTTGGTTGGGGGGAAACACACCACTTAGGATACCCTTTACACCACAGCATTAGCATTCATTGCACTTCTTTCTCCATGAATCCATTAATTCTAAACTTCGTTTATTTTATCGTGCAGGTACAATGTCTCGATCCTACTACGATATAAGAAAACTTCGTCGCAGCATGTCCAATCCTCCTCAGGATGTCGAGTATGATCGCCGGGATGATCGTGGTAGGGAGGAGAGAAGGCCTTATGATCCCTATCGTTCTCGACCCTCACGTTCCCGCTCACCAGTTCGACCGGAACAAGAGAAATATAAGAGCTATCAAAGCCGCAGGGAGGAGGACAGACCACCATCTAAAGACTCCACTTCCTCCCATGAAAAGCGGAGTAGAGAGAGAACTCCTCCAAAAGAAACCGGGTCTCGAAGTAAGCACAAGGTCCCTGCCACTAAACAACCTAGAACGGACAAAGAGACTACTGAATTCTCTTCTCATAGGGACACTGAATTATCAATTCCCGCTCCTCCCCCACCAGATGCGGGAACCGCAGTCAAGCTGGCATATTTAGAGGAGCAATTTTCCGAGCACTACTTCGAGACTCTGACCTTTCTACCTACCCTTGAACCTATTTCTTCTAATTGGGCAGATGAGGCCAAAGCAAAGATTGATTTGGTGGAAAAACAATATACCGAGATGTTCAAGTATTCACGCAATCTTTCTAGAATCATCCGCACTCTAATCACAAATGCCAATTCAATGCAAAAGACCGCAGAGGAGGACGCTAAGGCCTTAAAAGCTCTAGGAAAAGATTTGGAAGACACTCAAGCTCAGCTAGCGGTCGCTCAAAGGGAAGCTTCTAATTTCAAGCAACAATTCGAGGACATGCAAAAGCGCTATCACGATTTGCTTGAATCTCATACTCAGGAGCGTTCTGAATTAAAAAAGCAAGTTGACGAGGCCAAGTCAGAAGCTGCTAAGACACGCCTTGCTTATGCTGAGCTTGAGCGAAAAAATGCCGAGTTAGCAAAGAGGAGTGCTGAATTAGAAAAGAAGAATGCTGACTTGGCTTCAAAGTTGTTGGAGGCAGAGAACAGGGCTGCTCTGGCCGAGGGCAATGTGGAGTGTGCTATTAAATCTGCGGAGGAAGCCCGCAAGCAACTATCAGAGGCGGAGGCTGATATTCAGGGCTTCGGCGAGCTAATGATTGAATTCTTCGCACACATTATTCGTCGTCGAAACATTTCTTGGATTGAGGACTATCCATCCACTCTGGTTCAAGTATGGAATCAAATCGTTGAGTGGGAAAAAGAGGAACTTAAGGTCGATTCCCTCGATGAAGATAAACTGATGGAGAAATACTTGAGAGATGATGAACCGGAGCGCCTAGCTGAAGGGCGCCGCCTCATTGCCGAGGCCATGGAAGAAGAGAGACGGAAGTCTAAACAAAAAACCATTCTCGAAGCTGGTTCCTCTTCTTCTGCTCCTGCAACTCCCGAAGTAGAAGGGTATGATCCCGAAAATCCGGGAATTCCCCGAACAACTCTGCTATCTCCCATTCCTGAAGCAACACCAGAGGCAGTAGCCACCCCCGCAGAAAAGCCTTCGGAAGGTGTCCTTACCTTTTCTCCTCAATTTGCCAAGGCTATTTCTACTTTTCGCCACGTGATCGAACAATCGATGAAAGACCCATTGTTTTCGCCTGAGTTGATAACTGTTGCTTCTCATTCTGTAGGTGTTGAATCATCCGTAAAGATAGATGTAGCTCAAGGAGCTGCCGCTGGGACAAAGCCCGCTGATAGGGCCAAAAAAGGGGAAGACAAGGCTGCTTCTATAGACTTGGGAGAAGGAAGTGAGCCAACTAAGGTCACCACTCCCCATGATGAAGAAATGATAGCAGCTTTAAAGGACGACGGAGGAGACGGGGGGCATGAAGAGGAACCAGAAGTTGCAATAACCGGGGAGTTAAAAAGTGCTGATGACGTTACCTTGGCTGCAATGAAGGCTGACCAAGACAAGCGTTTGCAATTAAAGGCCAAAGAACTAGACCCTAAGGTCCTCAAGCCCCTCGCAGTTGTGGATGCGGGTTCAAGGTTAGTTGTTAAGCTCTCAACTAGATCTATTACAGAAGAACTTGCTAAAAAATCTTCTCTTGATTCCAGTGCCCCGCCCTCCGGGAAGAAGTCTACTGGCTCTAGTACCGCATCTTCAGGGAAAAAGAAATCAAAACGAATCTTGACTGAAGCCGAGAAAGAAGCAAAGGATGCGGAGAAAGCCGCCAAGAAATCCAAGGCTCATTCCAAATCTAAATAGTGGATTGCCCTGTATCTTTTTAGCATCTTCGTGAACCAATAATTGCTGCTACAAAAGCAGCTCCTGTACTTTCTTTTTTAGCTATCTGTACAAATTCATTCATCTGTAAATAAAAATAATTCACTTTTTGCAATGTTTATTTGTTAATAGTTCTGCACTTATGTAAAAATGCATGTCTATAGTTATGAAACGAAGTTGTGGAGGGGGGAGATATGTGTATGCATACGTGTCCCCGGTTAATTCCCACAAATTATTTAATGCTTAATCAAGCAATCCGAAAGCTCCCAATTCTCTGATGGGATAGCACTTCCTGTGTCGTCAGTACCTGTCGTTTTTTCTGGCATTTCTTTTATACTCTCTCTCTTTCTCTTGAGAGTTAGAGTTCGAGCTTAGTCATCTGTTTATTCCCCGGTCTTTCAACGGGGAAAGATTTCTTTCTCAGCGTTCAGTCAGAGACGCTTTTATACTCTCTCTCTCTCTCTCTCTCTGGAGAGTTAGAGTTAGGAGGAGAATCTCTTTTTCAGCGCTCAGTCGGAGACGCTTTTATACTCTCTCTCTCTCTGGAGAGTTAGAGTTAAGAATGTCGTTTTCTCATTCTTTTATATCTTATCGCACAAATAGTCATTGTGCTTCTTTTTATGTCTAAGCTGTTTTCAACCTTTTTAGGCTGTGAGTCACCATGTACTTCATACCTGCAACAGAATAATTAACAAATGTATATATACATAATGCATAAAGGTAAATAACACACAATATTTTTATAGTGGTTCAGCTAAGTCGTAGCCTACATCCACTTTATAGTCCTTTATTCATATCGCCAGATTTTCCCAAGGCAAGTCGTGCCTTATTACAGAATTCATAAGAAAAATAACACAAAGTACAGTGTTTTTAATCCAAATATCGCATTAAGTGTTGGGCATTCCATGCTCTGGGGACTTCTTCGCCATCCACGGTCGTTAACTTGAAGGTTCCTTTTTCAAGTTTCCGTTGAATGACAAAGGGTCCTTCCCATTTCGGACCAAGGTGAGGGAGGGATGGAAAGACTCTCTTTAGCACCAAATCTCCCGGTTCAAAAGTCCTGAGGCGAACTTTTTTGTCGTAATAGCGTGCCATCTGACGCCGATGTCTTGCTGCACGCAAATCTGCTTCATCCCTTTTTTCTTCGACTTCATCAAGAGACTCAAGTAAAAGTGCCCAATTTGTCATCGGGTCATAATATGTCACCCTGTGGGAAGGAACTTCTAGTTCAACTGGAATTACAGCTTCTGAACCAAAGGAGAGAGAGAAAGGGGTATGACCGGTGGCCGTTTTAAATGTTGTTCGATATGCCCACAAAGCTAGAGGCAATTCGTCAACCCATCTCGCCTTTGCACGCTCTAACCGTTTCTTGAGGATGGATTTTATTACTTTGTTTATTGCCTCTACTTGCCCGTTTGACTGCGGATAGGCAACTGCAGTATATCGCTTGTCTATCTTATACTTCTGACAGAAATTTCTGAATTCAGTACTATCAAACTGGGTTCCGTTGTCAGTTATAATCGTCCTTGGAATCCCGAACCGGCATATAATATTTCTGACCACAAAACTTATCACCTTTCTTGCTGTGATCTTGGTCAAGGGCTCAGCTTCCACCCACTTCGTAAAATAGTCCACAGCCACTATTGCATATTTAGCTCCTCCTTTAGCAATTGGTAGAACTCCAATGATATCAATTCCCCATGTGGCAAATGGCCAAGGACTCACCATTGATTTAAGTTGGGTCGACGGTGCCCTAGGGATTTTGGCGAATCTCTGGCACTTATCGCAGCGTCGTGAATAATCAGCTGCATCTTTATTGATCGTAGGCCAGAAGTATCCGTATCGCAATATTTTCTTTGCTAAAGTTTGACCTCCTGTATGATCTCCACACTCACCTTCGTGTACTTCTCTTAGTACACGCTTGATGTCGTCGTGTGCGATACATCGTAACAGGGGCATAGAAAATCCTTGCCGATAGAGAGTATCATCTTGTATGACATATCTGGTAGCTTTGCGAACTACAGCTCTTCTCTCACTCTTCTTTGATGGGAGTGTCCCATTCTTAAGGAAATTCTTAATTGGAGTCATCCATGACTCCTTCTCTAGTTCTGCTTCAAAAGCGAACTCAATTTCCATTGACTCAAAGCTTGGCGACTCCAACGTTTCAATTAGAATTACTTCAGTCTCTTCTGGATTGTCGGAACTAGCCAGCTTTGCCAGTCTATCCACTTTCTGGTTTTCAACTCTGGGAATATGTGTTATGTTGTACCGCTCTAAGCTATTCAATAGCTCTTTCACTTTCTTGAGGTAGGCGATAAGTCGAGGTCCTCGAGCCACAAATTCCTCTCGCACTTGGCAAACAATAATTTTAGAGTCACAGAATATGTCTAACATTTTTACTCCAAGGTCTTTAGCAAGTTTCAGCCCGGCAATCAGGGCTTCATATTCAGAGTCATTGTTAGTTGCCGAAAATTCTAATCGCAGGGCGTAATATAACGACCGCCCCTCGGGAGTGACTAAGACAATTCCAGCTCCGGACCTTCGGCCATTCTTGGCTCCATCTGTATATAATTTCCACGGATTCATCTCTAGCTCATCCTCGGATTTAACCACTCTGTCATTGATTATTTCCTCCTCTGGAATGGTGAATTCCGCAATAAAGTCTGCTAGGGCTTGCCCCCTGATTGACTTTCGTGGTTGAAAATTCAAATCAAACTGACTTAGTTCTATGTTCCATTTGATCAACCTTCCCGATGCTTCGGGTCTCTGCAATACCTGCCTTAAGGGCTGGTCAGTGTATATGGTTATTGGATGGGCTTGGAAATAGTGACGAAGTTTTCGGGATGCGATCAGGAGGCTGTAAGCGAGCTTCTCAATTTTTGGGTAATTGCGCTCTGCCGCTGCTAATTTCTTACTTACATAATACACCGGCCTTTGTACTTTGTCTTCTTCTCGAACCAGGGCTGTGCTGACAGCGTGAGCCGAGACTGCCAAATAAACAAATAATTCTTCGTGATCTACGGGCTTTGATAAAATCGGCGGTTTCTCTAGCAGTTCCAACAGATTTTGAAAGGCCTCAACACAATCCGGAGTCCACTGGAAGTTCTTCTTTCCCCTTTTTATCAAATCAAAAAACGGAACACATTTATCTGTGGCTTTGGAGATGAATCTACTCAGCGCCGCTACTTTCCCTGCAAGACTTTGGACGTCTTTAATTCTCCTCGGTTCTTCGATGTTTCTAATCGCTGCTATCTGGCTAGGGTTGATTTCAATTCCTCGGGAACTCACAATGAAGCCAAGGAACTTTCCCGATGCCACTCCAAATGAGCATTTCAGAGGATTCAATTTCATCCGGTACTTTCGCAAGATACCAAACATTTCCGCTAAGTCTTGCGTATGGCTGGAAGACTGCTTTGATTTGACAAGCATATCATCCACATAAACTTCCATAGTTTTTCCTATTTGATCATAAAACATTCCGTTTACCAAGCGCTGATAAGTAGCTCCAGCGTTTTTTAATCCGAATGGCATTACAACATAACAATATAACCCCAAATTCGTAATGAAGCTCGTATGTTCTTGATCTGGTACGTGCATAGGAATTTGGTTGTATCCAGAATATGCGTCCATGAAAGAGAGAAGTTCATGACCTGCTGTCGAGTCTACAAGCTGGTCAATCCTGGGAAGTGGGAAACTATCCTTCGGGCAAGCTTTATTTAAATCTGAAAAGTCAATGCAAGTCCGCCACTTTCCGTTTGGCTTCTTTACTAAGACGGGATTCGATATCCAGTCGGGATATGTCGAATCTCGAATAAATCCATTCTGCTTCAACTTCTCTACTTCCTCTTTGAGAGCAGCCGACCTCTCTGGGCCCAGCATGCGTCTCTTTTGCTTCACAGGCGGATGCTTCGGATTTACATTCAATTTGTGACTTATAATGGATGGCGATATCCCACACATGTCAGCATGGGTCCAGGCGAACACGTCTAAGTTTGCCTTCAAGAAGTCCGTTAGTTCTTTAGCTCGACATGGATCCAATTGAGAACCAATCTTCAAAACTTTTGTCGGATCAGCTTTATCAATGGGAATTTCCACTGTCGCTTCGTTAGGAGTTGCATTCCTAGCCTCTGGTTCCTCGTCTTTTCTGGGATCCAGGTCTTCAGGCGTTCCTTTGGGCAACTCCCTCGGGGTCAATCTCTCTAATTGCTATGCCGAGTCCCCCTTTGAGGGAGACGAGGCATCCTTACTCTCAACGTTAAGTCCTTTCATCAACATCTTTAACTCGGCCACATAGCAGGCCCGTCCGGAAACCTGATCACCTCTCATTACTCCAGTTCCGGCTTCGGTTCGGAACTTAAGTAACAGGCACCATGGGGCGATACAAACTCTAAATTCAGCGAGGGCAGGTCTCCCCAAAAATGCGTTATAAGGCGAATCTACGTCCAATACTACGAACTGAAGCATTCGCACTCTTCTACGTTCTCCTTGCCCCAGGGTCACGGGCAACTCTATGTATCCCATGGGAGCTGTCGACGCCCCGTTGAAGCCTCTAATCCATCCTTCACAAGGCTTCAGATCTTCGGACTCAAGCTTCATCTGATCAAATGACTTCTTGAACAAAATATTAACGGAACTTCCGTTGTCTACTAATACCTTATGGACCAAGGCCGGCCCAATGGTGGTAGTAATAACCAACGGATCATTGGTGGGTGATTGTATCCCAGTATTGTCTCGGCTTCGAAATACCACGTCGTCAAACATGGTCTTCTGTTGTTTTATGGGGGTGACATCTTCCAAATCATCACCTTCATTCACGTCTAGATGCTTGGCAGCATTCACATATTGATCCATTGATCTGAAACTTCGGATTGCCGGGTGAGGTCCGCCTACTATGGAGTTGATGACAATTCCTTTACCTTTCTGCTGCGCTGTAGGCTTGGGAGCAGGTAGGATCTGTTTTGGAGCCTGCTCTCCTTGCCCCCTGTCCCTCGGGGCAACCTTGTACTCATCCAACTTTCCTTCACGCGGCAGCTTCTCAATCACATCCCTCAAATGCCGACATTCATTGGTCGAATGCCCATGAGTTCCGTGAAACAAGCAAAATTTCCCTGTCGCCATTTCTTTCTCGGTCGAATCACGAGGTGGCGGTCTTTTGTACTATAACACATTGTACGTATCCAGGTAAATATTTTCCAGGGTGTCGTTCAATGGTGTATAATTCTCGTAGTTCTGGAACCGGGGTCTTTTGTTAGGATCACTTCCCCTATTTCTGTTTCTTCTGTTACCGTTTGGATTACGATTATTGTTGTTGTTACCCCCGCTTCCAGCATTGCTGTTTCCACCCTTGTTTCCTACATTTACTTCAACCTTGCCAGAACTTTCCCCAGACTGCTTCACGGCGATATTACTCTGCACATTCTCCTTTGAAGCCATCTCAGACTTTCTCTTTCGGTTTGCCCTGGCCTCCTCTCGTCTTAGATAAATATCGGCTTTTTCGTAGAATATCTCCCTTGTGGAAGGTGTTTTCCCAGAAAGGTAATCTCCAAACTCAGATTCAGGATCAACTCCTTCCTTCAATGCCATCAGGATGGTGGGCTCGTGTGGATCACTGACCTCATTCACAGCTTGATTAAAACGGTCAAGATATGCCCTCAAAGACTCTCCTGGTGCCTGTTTAATTCTCGATAATTCAATAACACTTTTGGACTTTCGGGCATGGAGACGGAACTGGTTCATGAAACGCTCGCTTAGTTCCTTGTAATTTGAAATCGAACGAGGAGGAAGTCGGGTAAACCAGAACAGTGCCACATCTTCTAAGTAGATTGGGAACGCTTTGCACTTCACTTCATCAGGGGCAGCAGCAGCATTCATGAGCCATGAGTACCGCATTAAATGCTGTCCCGGGTCAGTCCTTCCGTTGTATTTGTCCATCTGTGGCAAGTTAAAGCGTCGGGGAAATTGGAAGTCGAGGATATCATCGGTGAAGGGAGTATGGCTTCGCTCAATGCCATAATCTTCATTTGTATAATTCCGGCTCTCGGACATGATCTGGCGAACCATTGCTTGTACATCAGCATTAGTTAGGGGCCGCTCAGGTTCCCTGGCACTAGTATCCGAATTCCTTCTGGGCTCTTGTTCAGGAGATGCCCTTCTTCTTCGAGCTGCCTCTGCTCGATTCCGTTCCCTGCTCTCCCGGTCGATCTCGGGGGGAGGGGACTGGATTCTTTGCCCCCGAGTGGGGTCATTGTCTCCTAATGCTCGTGCAATATCCTCACGAGATCCCAAAGATCCAAATGTCAGCTACTCCATGTTCTGAGGTCGTTCGAGTGGCCTTCGTTCACGGGGCCGCTCTTCCTCGGAAGATGAAGATTGATCCACTGGTGTGTGACGAACCGGTGATGGAGTTCTTTGTCGACGGAGTTCACTAATCTCCCGACTCATGAGCCTCATATTTTCCTGCATCATGAGATTAGTGCGCTCGTGAACTTTCATAGCTTCCCTTGTGCTCTCAAGCATGTCAAGCAAGCGCGAGAAATCTCCTTGAGTGATGGGCGCAGATGGATTGACCTGATCACCAACCCTGGTGGCTGGAATCGGAGCATTCGTAGGGACTCGAGTAGAGGTTCCAGCTTCACCAAGGATGGGTCGGATCGGAGGTAGGAGGTCGGATCGGATCGGAGCTGGGGAGCCTGGTCGGATTGGTACGTGGCAAGCAGCTCGGGTCGGTTCAGATTGGGGGAATGCACTGCTTCAGAATCTCCTACCCGGATCGGATCGGAGCTCTCCCCCTGCTGTCGGCTCGGATTTCCTGCATTGGTTCTTCCTGCTGCTGAACTCTGCCCCCGAGACCTTGTTACAACCGCATTTTGCTGATCTTCGCCAGCTCCATTTCCTCGAACAGACTGAACTTCTTTGCCTTTTCCTTTGGCCATGACTCTTTGACAATCACTTCAACAAATATAAAAAAGCGGAGAAACTTAAGGATTTACTTCTTTGAACTCAACGGTCCAAAAAGTAGAGAGAAATCCCGGAAAATAAAGAATTTAGATGAGGTTCTCAGTGAAAGCACCAAAATGTTAGACCCAAAAGTGGTTCTAACACCCAAATTGATTAAAAGCAAATAAGATGAGATAAAAATAAAAATGAACACACAGGATTTATAGTGGTTCGGCGAAGAGATGCCTACGTCCACTTATCTTTCACTATATTCACTGATTCAGTTGTAAATACAATGTAATAGTCACTTGATTTCACTCACAACTCGCTTATATTCACTCAATAGATTAAAACAAATAATGAAAGAAGATTTGGATTCTCCGGGAGCGATGGAGTTCGGATTATGGAGGTGGTTGAATTCTTAAAGTGCTGAAAAAAGATCCTTCTCTTTGTCTCCAGACGGGGTATTTATAGGTGTGAATTTGCTTGAAACTTGATCCGGGTCGGGGCCACATGTCGTCGATCCCACTATCTTCGGGTTCGGATGAACTATTATGTTGACAACGCATCAAAGGAACGGACGTTATGAGTAGGAACTGGTCACAGCCGGTCCGGATATCCAGGCGCTTTTGCAGGAGAATAATATGGAACATGGGCTCTGGTCGGAGACGCACAGATAAGGAGTTCGGATCGGGATATCCGATCCGACCCGGATTGGCTTGGATGCAACGCTCTCTTCCTCTCTAATCTACTCCGCTCCGATCCATTTTCGTGGCAAACAGGTAGCTTTCCGATCCAATTGAAATCATGTTGCCCTCCGATCCGATTAGATATACCTCACCAATTTCCTCAGCAGCAGTTCACCGATCCGAACAGAGGACTCTATCCGACCCGAACCGATATGTTGCTCTGACCCGACCCGAACAACTGCAGCTATCCAATCTAGATCGTAGTGTCTTCTCCGATCCGAACCGAAGTCTTCTAATTAAAAATGCTCTTTAATGTCTGGTTTATTGACTTTGTGTTGCCTAGTTCACAAAGTAGGCTAACAGCCAGGGTTCGTTGAGGATTGATATTGCATAGCCCTCCAATTTCGGACATGGAGGGTTCGATCTCATCTTTCAGTCTTACCCCCGATACTTCAGCGGGGTAGGAGACCTTTAATGGCATTTAATCAATGTGCCTTTATATTGTCTTGCCATATGCCCAGGATAGAGTTCGAACTCAGCTTTCAATTTGTCCCCCGTTCCTTCAGCGAGGTAGGAGTTCTTTCGTGACGCTCAGTCTCTGGCACCTTTATACTCTCCCGTCGAATGCCAAGGGTAGAGTGCTGTCGAGACGGTCTTTATAATCATGGTGCACCTTCACGCCTCATGGACAATTTATCTCCTTGTCCTATGTACTCTTTATCAGGTCCTGAGAAGTAGAGCTTCGGTAGTTGTGTCATTTACTTTACTGCACCCTCGATGCTCTGCATATAGAAATTATAACAGTTCATGTAAGTTAAGGATGAAAGAGTAAATAAGAAATGGTGCGGCAAAGGTAAATGACACACGGTATTTTATAGTGGTTCGGTCGAATCATGACCTATGTCCACTTTATAATATTTTGCTTATATAACCGGACTATTCTAGACAAGTCGTGCCTTTTTACATGGTCCTAAAAACAAAAGAGTAAAAATGATAGTTTCATGTCAAGTAGTGCGGCAAATGCTGGGCATTCCACACTTCGGGGATTTTGTTTCCATCCACAGTCGCTAGCTTGAAAGATCCATTATCAAGCCTCCGTAGGATGGTATAGGGTCCTTCCCATTTTGGGCCCAAATTTACTGGGGGTGGAAAGACACGCTTCAGAACCAAGTCTCCGAGTTCAAAAGTTCGCGCTCGGACCCTTCTGTTGTAATACCGAGCGACCTGCTATTTTGCCTCAAGGCACAGAGATCTGCTTCGTCCCATTTTTCTTCAACAATATCCAGGGATTCGAGGAGTAACTCCTTATTGGTCATCGGGTCATAGTAGGTGACCCTATGGGACGGTACTTCTAATTTGACCGAGATGACTACCTCAGATCCAAAAGACAAGAAGAAAGGCATGTGCCCCGTAGCTGACTTGAAAGTTTTTCGGTAGGCCCACAATGCCAAGGGTAACTCATCGACCCACATGGATTTGGCCCTCTTCAACCACTTCTTCAGAATGAACTTGATTACTTTGTTTTCCGCTTCTACCTGTCTATTTGATTGTGGATGTGCCACAGCTGTGAATCTCTTCTCGATATGATGTCTCTGGAAAAAATCCTGAAACTCGGTGCTGTCAAATTGGGTCCCATTATCTGTTATGATGACTTTCGGGATTCCAAATCGACAAATAATATTTCTGACGACGAAGTTTATCACTCGCTTGGTTATGACCGTGGTTAATGGTTCTGCCTTGACCCACTTAGTAAAGTAATCCACGACTACAATGGAAAATTTCGCTCCGCCCTTTGCTATGGGGAGGCTTCCAATAATATCAATTCCCCACACAGTGAAGGGACACGGACTCATCATCATCTTCAACTAGCTAGGAGGTTCCCTTGGAATTTTCGAAAACTTCTGGTATGCATCGTAACGTCGTGCATACTTAGCGGCATCTTTATTCACAGTGGGCCAGAAATAGCCATATCGCAGTATCTTCTTTGCCAGTGTTTGTCCTCCAGTGTGGTCGCCACACTCACCTTCGTGAACTTCTCTCAACACTCTTTCTATGTCGTCGAGGGCTATACACCGGAGGAGCGACATTAAGAACCCTTGTCGGTATAAAACTTCGCCTTGCATAACATATCTAGAGGCTTTGCGAATGACAACACGCCTTTCGCTCTTTTTGGTGGGAAGTGTCCCATTTATCAGGAAGTTCTTTAAGGGTGTCATCCATGATTCCCTTTCCGGCTCAGTCTCCAGTACAGGATCAACTTCCATCCGATCGATGCTTGGAGACTACAGTACCTCTATCAGGACCATCTCTGTGTCCTCAGGGTTATCAGAACTAGCCATCTTGGCCAACTTATCTGATCTCTGATTCTCTGATCGGGGGATATGTTATTCTGTAGTGTTCGAAGCCATTCAGCAATTTTCTCACTTCCTTCAAATATGATACGAGCCTTGTCCCTCTGGCCTGAAACTCTTCATTGACCTAGTTCATAACTATCTTGGAATCGCAAAAGATATCCAGTTTCTCTATTCCCAACTCCTTTGCAAGTCTGAGCCCGGCAATCAGGGCTTCGTACTCCAAGTCATTGTTCATAGCGTGGAACTCTAATCTCAAAGCGTAGTATATCAATCGTTTTTCAGGGGTTACAAGCACAACTCTAGCACTAGACCATCTGTCATTCCTGGCTCCATCAGTATACATCATCCAAGAGTTGGGGTCAATTAGTAGTTTTGGGGTATCCGCTTCTTCACTCACTACATCGTCCTCTGGAATAGTAAATTCTGCTATAAAATCTGCCAACACTTGCCCCCTTATTGATCTTTGGGGCTAAAAGTTCAGATCAAATTGACTTAAGTCAATATTCTATTTGAGCAGCCTTTCTGACACCTCTGGTCTCTGCAACACTTGTCGGAGCAGATGGTTAGTGTATACAGTGATGGGATGAGCCTGAAAATAATGGTGAAGCTTTCTAGATGCGATCAGCAGACTATATGCGAGCTTTTCTATCTTTGGGTAGTTCTGTTCTGTTGCCGCTAGCTTCTTACTTACGTAGTACATAAGCCTCTGGACTTTTTCTTCTTCTCTTACTAGGGCTGAGCTTATTGCGTGGGACGACACAGGCAAGTACACTAACAAGTCCTCGTGATCTACCGGCTTAGACAATATCGGGGGTTTTTCTAGATGATTCAGAAGGTTCCGGAATGCTTCTACACAATCAGGGGTCTATTTGAAATTGCGCTTCCCTCGCTTTATCAAATCAAAAAATTGAATGCACTTATCTATAGCTTTAGAGATAAACCTACTTAATGAGGCTACTTTCCCAACAAGGCTTTGCACATCTCTGATTTGTCTTGGTTCTCGAATATTTCTGATTGGTGCGATCTGATCTGGGTTGATTTCAATTCCACGCGAACTAACGATAAAGCCTAAGAATTTTCCAGAGGCAACTCCAAACGGACACTTTAAGGGGTTAAGCTTCATCCCGTATCGCCTAAGGATGTCAAACATTTCTACTAGGTCGACAGTATGGTTGAACAATTGTCTGGACTTCATAAGCATGTCATCCAGGTACACTTCCATCGTCTTCCCAATCTGACTGTAGAACATTCGGTTTACTAGTCGTTGATATGTAGCCCCAGCGTTCTTTAAGGCGAAAGGAATCACTACATAGCAGTACAATCCAAAATCCGTGATGAAGCTGGTAAGCTCCTGGTCCGGAACATGCACAGGAATTTGGTTATATCCGGAATATGCATCCATGAAGGAGAGGAGTTTGTGACCCGTCGTCGAATCCACCAATTGATTGATTCTAGGAAGTGGAAAACTGTCTTTCGGACAAGCCTTGTTCAAATCTGAAAAATCGATACAGGTGCGCCATTTTCCGTTGGCCTTCTTTACCAAAACCGGATTTGAAATCCATTCTGGGTAAGTTGAATCTCTAATGAATCCATTGCTCCTCAACTTCTTCTTTTAAGGCAGCTGACCTCTCCGGGCCAAACATTCACATTTTCTGCTTAACATGTGGGCGCTTCGGGTTGATGCTCAATGAGTAGCGTATAATTGATGGGGATATCCCACACATATCAGCATGGGTCCATGCAAACACGTCCAGGTTGGCCTTCAGGAAATCGGTCAATTCTTTTCCACGAAGAGGGTCTAAATGGGATCCGATCTTCAAAATCTTCACTGGGTCATCATCATCGATCGGAATATCCTCAGTCGTCTCGTTAGAAGTCACCATTCTGCCCCTGGGTTCCTCGTCTTCTCTGGGATCTATATCCTTGGGCAGTTCTCTGGGCGGCTCCTTTGGGGCCGTCTTTAATTGCTATGTTGAATCCTCCTTTGTGGGTGGAGGAGTGCCCTTTGGTTCTATGTTTAATCCTTTGAGCATCAATTTCAACTCTGCTATAGAGCAGGGTCGTCCAGCGACTTGGTCACCTCTGACTACTCCCACTCCTGCATCCATTGGGAACTTTAACAATAGGCACCAGGGTGCAACACAAGCCCTGAATTCAGCTAGGGTCGGTCGGCCCAAAAAGGCATTATAAGGCAATTCGATATCCAACACCACAAATGGAAGAATTCTCACTCTCCGACAATCTCCTTCTCCTAAAGTTACTGACAATTCCACATATCCGATCAGGGATGTTGAGGCTCTATTGAAGCCACGTATCAATCCATCATAGGGCTTCAAATCTTTCGCTTCAAGCTTCATCTGATCAAATGCTTTCATAAACAAAATGTTTGTTGAACTTCCATTGTCCACCAACACCTTGTGGACCAAAGCAGGACCGATAGTTGTCGTGATCACTAAAGGGTCCTCGGTGGGGGAATGAACTCCAACACTATCTCTATCACGAAAGATGACATCGTCGGACATTGTTTTGTGTTGCTTTACCAGGGCTGTAATTTCAGGATTACTATATTGCTCTACTTTGAGGTGTTTGGCTGCATTTACATATTGGTCCATTTCCCTAAAGTTGTGTCCAACAGGATGAGTTCCTCCTATTATAGTGTTGATGGCAATGTTCTTTCCTTTCTGCTGAGCAGTAGGCCTAGCCGCAAGTTGGTTTTGATTCGGGGCCTGCCCAGCTTGTCCCCTGTCTCTCGAAGCAACCTTATATTCATCCAACTTTCCTCCATGAAGTAGCTTCTCGATGACGTCTCTCAAATGACGGCATTCATTGGTGAAGTGACCATGGGTCTGATGGAAAAGGCAGAACTTTCCTGTCTCACGTTCTTTCTCCGTTGAATCCCTCGGTGGAGGTCTCTTATACTGAAGGACGTTGTAGGTAAGCAGGAAAATATTTTCTAATGTATCATCCAATGGTGTGAAGTTTTCAAAAGTCTTGAATCAAGGCCTCTTTTGAGAACCGTTTTCCTGATTCTTCTTCTGACCGTTATTCCCAGATTGGCGGCCAATGCCCTGATTCTTATTTCCAATGTTCACCTCCACCGTTCCTGAACTGTCGTAAGATTGTTTTATGGCCACGTTACTCTGTATATCTTCTTTATCGGTGGCCTTTCTCTTTCGATTGGCATATATCTCTTCCTGACGTAGTCAGATGCTAGCTTTTTCATAGAATATTTCTCTAGTCAGCGGCGGCTTGCCGGCTAAATATGTTCCAAACTTAGTATCTTTGTCCACTCCATCAATAAAGGCCATCAAGACAGCCTCTTCACATGGGTCTCTAACCTCTTTGACTGCTAAGTTAAAATGATCTAAGTAGGACCTCAAAGTTTCATCAAGGCGTTGTTTAATGAGAGATAATTCAATGACATTTTTAGACCTCTGAGCATGAAGCCGGAATTGGTTTACGAATTGCTCACTCAATTCCCTAAAACTGTAGATAGATCGTGCTGGCAAGCGGGTAAACCACATTAATGCCACATCCTCCAGGAATATCGGGAATGCTTTACATTTTACTGTGTCGGGAGCAACGGCGGCGTTCACGTACCATGAATACCTCATGAGATGCTGAACTGGATCCGTCCTACCCGAATAGTGGTTCATAGTTGGCATGTTGAATTTCCTCGGGAATCGGACATCTAATATGTCATCAGTATAGGGCGTATGACTGCGTTCTATACCCGAATCCTCGTTTCTCTGTCCACGGCTATTTGCCATGATTTGCCTAACCATTGCTTCAACATCAGCATTGGTCAACGTAGATTTAGGATCAACACTCCTTCCCCTGCGGGGCCCTCTAATGTCTCTTCAGTGTACTGTCGCAAAGTCTGGGGCTTGAGTGGGACTTCCTTGTCCCCTGTTGCCACGATCAATCACGCGGCGAGGGGGTGGTAATGGTTGATTCTGAATAGGGTCAACTATGCCTCTATTCCTAGGTAACGGAGCGGGATCATTTAAGTTATGATTATCAGGTCCCAGATTGAGGGTCGCCTCTTCTCGAGAAGGAAGTGATCCAAATCGAAGTTGTTCCACATTTTCAGCCCTTTCCAGCGGTATTCGTGGAGGTCTTGGAGGCTTCTCCGATGAGGACGAGTGCTCTGGGGTAGGAGGATAAGCCGGCAGAGGTGTCCTCTGCCTTTGGAGGTCATCAGTTCGCCTGTCCAATGCAGTAATATTTTGTCATAACAAGGAACTCTCTTGTCTTTGGGCTGCCAACTCATCATTCGTCCTATCCAACATATCGAGCACATGAGAGAGTTCTCCTTCAGTTACCGGAGCAGAGACATGTAACTAATCATCAGCGTTAGCTCTTGGACGAAGAGTACTGGAGCCAAGTCAAGCGGAAGCACCAGCACGAGCAGGACAAGCCATAATTTCCTTTTCGGGTCGAGTCGTGGTCTTATGGTGAAGGCGGTTCATGATCCCCTCTTCAGGTTCCTGGCTCGTGGTTTCCTCCTGAAGTCGGCTCGTGGTGGCATTGGTGGGGCGGCTCGTGGCACTCGCTACAGGGCGGCTCGTGATGACATCCTGTGATCGGGTCGTGACCCCTTCCACGGGTCGGATCGTCCCCTGCGAGCCACGAGCTGGGAACTCCACTTCAGCCTGCTCGTGAACACTTTCCTCGTTAGCTTCGTTTGCAGCTTCGTTTGCTCGTGAAGCTCGTAAATTCTTGGTCTTCTTTCTAGCCATAATGTCATAACTTTGCTAAAATCTTCAAAAACCAAAACAGTGGAAATTCGAATTACTTTCTTTGGACTTGAATATCCAAATAGTAGAGCAATAATACGATATGCTGAGATTTCGGTTCTCAGTGAAAGCACCAAAATGTTTGACCAAATTATGGCTCTAACACCCAAATTATCTAGAATTGCAAAGAATAATGACTAGAAATGAAATAAAATGCAACCACACACCAAATTTATAGTGGTTCGGTGTTAACAAGCCTACGTCCACTTTATATGTCTTTGATTATACGTTAAATGCAAGTACAGTCAATGATTTCTCTCAATCTCACTTTTACAATGATGATTCACTCAGTAATTTCGAGACAATGCTGACTAGAAATAATGGAAAAACAGTAATGGTGGAAACAATACTTAGAATTGCCAAAAATTTCCTGCCCAGTATGGGGCTATTTATAGGTGATATCTAAAGGCGGTTCGTGAAGACACGTAGCATGGATCCCGAGGGACTGGTTCGTGGCTTGATGGAGAAAGTCAAAATGGCGGTTATGGACAGGTGTCGCAAGATCCTACATTCTCGATTCGTGAATGACCAAGTCTTGGCCACCATTCTCTGGTTACTGGTTCGGTTCGTGACTCTATATCATGAACAGGTCATAGGTAGCTTCTCACGAGCGAGTCGAGGAACTGGGTCACGAGCGGGTCATGACAGGTGGATCACTAGCGGGTGGAGTCAGCTGGGTCATGATCGGGTTATAGTGCTTCACGAACCAAGGTAAATCTGTCTTGAACCTGTGTATATGAGTCTTTCTCCATTCACATATGGATATTTGCCTTCTTGGTGGCTTAGTCACAAAACTGGCCAACATACCAGCTCATGTCCGTTGTAAAAAGGGCATTGTATAGGACATCTATTACAACAGTCCAGATATGACCACTGTTATAGCATTCTATTATAATAAGCAGCCATTGCCCATTGTAAAAAGGAAGTTATAATAGGATATTTTGGTTATAGTAGATAAATAATTGGTTTTGGGTACATCCTCCATTTTGATACTATCAGTACGAAACCAGCATGCACTCATAACTTGTTATAAAGCAGATGCTACTCCATATATTTACTTCTACGTATTACTTCATTAGAAGAACATTATGCATGTGCATCGTGCTATATAATGAGTTAGTAGAAGCTAGACAGCAGTTGAATGTGAGGCTACGTAACAACATTGTTAGCTTTATTATTGGTTAGTATCAAGTCTAAGACCCAAATGAATGGGATCCACAGTATAGTAATATATGATATCGCTAACACAAATCATAGAAATGCATGAAAAGTAAAGAATACCATAGAATTATAGGGGTTTAGCAATATGCCTATGTCCACTTCTTATTATCTATTTTTTAATGTTTGATTATAGATGAAATTATTTTTCATATAATAAATTCGAAGAGAAAAGAGGTGAACCTTGAAATCAACGGAATTAGTGCATGAAAGAGCCAAAAGGTTCCTGTCAAATGAAGCCCCTGGTATTTATTCTTGCGTTCAATCTGATTCGGTAGGAAGTTGAGTGTGAGGTGCGGAGTAGTGGAATAGGTGGGGAACGTGGATAAAATAGTGTGACATGTCACCTGGAGTGACTAGTCGAGATCTAGTCAATCCGGATCGGTATGGTCTTAACGATCTAAATCATACTGACCTAGAGTTATGCGTTTGTGCTGATGTAGATTTCCACTTCGATCCATGCTTTGCCAAGCTTCTTAAGTCAAAACCGAAGTCAAATGAGCAGACTCCATGAAGTTTTGTGCTATATCCAAGTATCCAAGACAAAAGCATTGATCCTTTGCTTGGTATATTGGCTGATTTGGGGACCATTAGGTCCTACCGATCTGGCCAGTGTAGCTCTTCATAACGATCTGGGTTGATGAAATGATCTAATCCCATTAGGCCAGAGGAGGGAGTGCGAAGATGAAGAGGGGTATGGAGGAAGAATGGGCTTAGCAGTGGATATGAAAAATGAGTTTCGTATCCCATAAATGCCCTTCACTTTTCTTATATGATGGTCGAGGCCTCTTGTGGGAGATGAGTAGTGCAGGATACAAAGATAAATTCGTATCTTAGTGGAGTACCGATTTTCACCAAGTCTTTGGGATATAAAATCTTGATTTCATATACCATGAACTTGCGTGAATCTTGTGCATCTGGTTCGGATACGAAAAGCAAGGTTGAGAAAATGAGGGGAGGATTGGTGAAATGGAGAAGAGTGTACCAGGAAAGGGATACAAAATCTTGTGATAGGCATGGGATATAAAATGTAAATTTCGTATCCAGCAGTTTCACCGAGTTTTCATATCTTGGGTGTTGAGTGTAAGGAATACGAATTTTCAGGAGTTAGTGGGATATGAAATGTTAATTTCATATCCGGTCGCTCCAAATTTTTGTGTCCTCACACTTGGTGATTCTCGAGTTAAGATATTAGGGATAGAGACTTTCTCGAGCTTATAGGGATTCAAAATAGGATTTTGTCTCCCGGAAACTTGGGAAATTTTCAAATTCGAAATCTCAACTCTCAAATTTTGATCCATACGCGAAGTTACGCGATCGAAGGGAGTTTGAACATGAGGGTTGAATTGCATAATGCGTTAATGTTAGAATGACCTACTTGTTAGAAACGACGATGGGAACATGCACATATGATTATAGCGTAAGCTTGGACTATGGACATATAACTGAACCATCGCTTGTAGGATTCGACTCTCAACCCAACGCGTGGTAATCGCGGTTCGACTTGAATTCCATTGACTTTGACTTGTGGCGACGATAGTTTAAGTTCATGGATAGGTAATCAGCGTCATATTCTGAAGGATACTGGCACAACTGCATCAGCACGCATGACACTTGCATGTTCTACGTTAGTTTACACCAACACAGAAGGTACAAGTTTTAGTACATTAATTAACGCAACTGTCTTGCAAATATAATTTGCAATGGCAAAGAGAAGCTCCAGGCGACTTCAAGGCTTAGAAGCCAAACCCGTAGAAACATCTCTGAGCTCTAATTTATATCCTTACAATTCTAACCCGTCAATGAGTGAAGTAGGTCCTCCAGTACTTCCACTTCATCCCAACAAGTGGGTACATCCGACATACATGAACAAGGGGGACATCCGGATGGGTCTCTTCATTCAAGTTAGCACGCAGATGGACCAGTATTCAGAGGTGAAGAAAAATTGTTGGAGAGGACCCATTAGAAGGAGAGGATGGCGGGGACAATCAAGAAGGCGTTTTTGTAGCACCGAACATAATGGGAGATACTACGATTTTTGAGAATCCCCATGATTCAGTTGTTTATCGGATAGATGAAACTTTATTGTGGCGAATCTACATGAAATATGGAATACCCTGGGGTGATTTTATGGTCCTCGGAAGGGAAGATAGGTTGCACACACCTCTAGAAGGGTATGCTGCCTAGATAATGCATATGTGCTCCATTGGATGCGTGCCTCTGTCTTGTTTGTATATCTGAGATATTCTATATTTCTTCCAATTAGCGCTAACGCAACTTCATCCAAATGCATATGCCTTCCTACTCGGCACCTACATCATGTACATAGAATGGTTGGGAGTTGAACTGACTGGGGAAAACATTAGATATCTCTATTCTTTGTAGGAGAGAAACACTGTGTCGCCTTCCCTTATCTATATGAAGGCGCAGCCCAACAGTCGCTTTATCCTGGGAGCGTGGAATAAGCTTAGCTAATTTAAAGATGTTTGGTTCTATGATGCCCACCGGGATTTGCGACAAGGTGGCTTTCTAGCCGTAAGTACTTAAAAACTTGCATTGTAGCTTGAGTTAATTGATTTGTAAGATCTAAACTACCTTGGAGTTTCATGTAGTAGGTATTCCCCCGATTCTAAAGAGTGGTCAATATTTAGAGCGAGTCCTGGCTCCGAGGGAAGTCCCAAGCGGATGTCGCGATTCCCAGACTCTACGATCATATTTCCTTCATTTGTTGGCTTGTTCCCGAAGGTCGTTCAATGGATCGTAAGGATGACAATGAAGCGGAGGAAGAGGGGAAAGTTGGGGGAGAACGGAATTCTCCGGATCTGCAGGAAGAAGAGGTGTCCTCTGTCGTGCCTTCTGATGTGCCCCCGGTCGAGGAGGAAGTTGCGGAGGGTCAAACGGATGTAGGCGGTGATAATGACGATGAGAAGGACCCACCGGAGGGCATGGTTCACATCCTACTCCCATTCCATCTCTGATTGAGGAGATGAGGACGGGAGAGGCTTTTGAACCAAGTTCTCTAGCTACGACCTCGTGACCGCTATGTCGATGGAGGATGAAAATCAATTCAAAGATCTAGATAAGGTCCCAATAAAGACATCTTCATTTGGGTTAACCAGTGCTGATGTTGAGAGCTTATTGGCGAGCAATGGGAAATTACCCCTTAAAGCAAGCAAACAATGGGTCTGTGGGGGAACACATAGGACACACATGCCCACAAGCATTGCATAGCACAACACTTGATTTGTATATGTTGGATGTTTGATTCTGACTTAGAGTTTTCTCCGTGCAGGTACTAAGTCTTGGGAAGGTGACAAAGATCACGGTCGGAGACATTCTCGATGGCCGAGGAAAGATGTGATGGGCGATTTCAATGAAAGCACAGGACTATCCACAAAGAAGAAATCACATGGATTTGAAAGTAGTCATCATCATCGAGAACATTCCTCGAACTTAGAGCCTTTTCAAATAGGCATGAAACTAGTGGATGCAAGGGGAGGGGTTGAAATATTTTGTATAAGGGAGCAAGCTGCAACTGCCCCCACCTATTTATGTCCCAACTCCCACACCGATGGCAATAGCCGTAGGCATGAGTCGGTCTAGAGAAGTAGGGTCAGGAAGCGGAGGAAAGGATGTGAGAGGCCGGAGCCTGGTGCTACCCGACATGTCAGCAATCCCAGAGTTGAGCTCCGAGGAGATGAAGGCGATATCGAAAAATCGTTCTTGGGCTTCTACTTCGAGGAGCTGGTACGGTTGTCGGACATTAACCCGATTCCATGCCAGAACGACGAAGATGTTGGTAACGGGTGTACACGGTCTACTATCAGTATTTAGAAATGTACAAATACGCTAAGAAAATCTTGAAGTTGATCAATCAGAAGAACCTAGAAATTCAAGGTTTGTAGATCGAACTCGAGCTTGAGAAGGAGAGTGTCGCGACTCGAAATAGGGAGTTAGGTAAAACACCTTCCCGAGCTATATCTATTTCTACGTTTTTGAGTAACACTTTTATATGATAACTCTCTATTGCCAAAACAAATGCGCTGAAGGAGTTAGAGTGGACGAAGGTGGTGAGGGTAGTGGCTAGTTCACATTACAAAGATGTGTTAGCTTATGTGTCAACCTGTGCCACCAACCTAGAGAAGGATAACAAGGCCACGACCGAAGAGAACCGCAGGCTGTGGGAAGAAAATGAAATAGTACAACTAGGCTTTGGTCGGGGAAAATGAAAGACTCCAAAAGGAGAATGAAGAGGTTCAATGCCCGAGAAACGAGAACAAGGAGATCAGGCAAGCGCTTGCGACAAATCATGCTGAGCTCAAACAGGATGAGAAAGATAAGGAGGCAGGAGTAGCTTTAAATAAAGAACTTCTCGGCCAAATAGATAGGATCAGAATCGAACATGAAGTTTTGTTAGAGGAGCTGAGGAGACAAGTCAAGGAGACCCGAGAATAGGTAGAGAGGGACATGGAGTCGATGGTCTAGGGTTTCTATATCAAAACACTTCGATACCATGGGCTCTCATGGGTCCGTGACTACCATCAAAATCTGGCATTGAATTGGAGGAAGCTAGTTGAAGATGAGGCTGCTACCCCAGGAGTGGAGAGCATGGATTAGGCTCAGTTGATGGACCGATACCGGCCGAGGATGAGTGTTAGGTGTTAACGGAAGGGAATAAACTTCTTTAGGAATATGCCGCGGTGGAGGAGACGGAAAGACGTGTTGTTGAGAAAGGGAAAACACTCATAATCGAGAGTGTCATAGTTACTCTCAAACTTGTTCCCCAACAGCACCAAGTTATTCCTGCTGCAACCCCTGGTGGTCCTTCCGTACCGACTCCAATTGTGCTTCCACCAATTTTCGAAGGGTAAACGTCGGGGGTGCCACACACCAGATTCCAGAAGGTATATCCATTTATTCAATAATGCCTGAAAAATGTGATAGAACGAAGTATAAGTAAACTGATTTGTTTATCTCCAACGTATATGTACCTCTGGGAAGGGACAATGATTGTGATTGAAATGTTAATGGTGGCTGCAACTGGGATAGATCCGCCTGCCTAAAAAGGCAGATGGAGGAAGAGCACAGGTTCCTCGAAGGATTTTACTTGGAAATGGGAGAGTTCAGATTGGATGACTTTGCCAAAATTCTCGATAAGGGCAAGGATAGCAGGGTGCAGATGTCCAAATGACCGGGAATATGGAGGAAGTTGGGAAAACCCTGCACGAGTTAGTCGAAGAACAAAAATCCCACCTGATGATGAAGTCTGAGGATCTTGAGGCGAAGAGGAAAGAGGATAAGGAAGCCTGGATCAAAGCTCAGGAGAAGGTGAGGAATAAAGCTGAGGATGAAGCTCAGGCTAAGATAGAGGAGGAGGCTCAGAAGAAGGAAGATCACGAGGCCTTCTAGAAAAGAGTCGGGGAGGAAATGAAGAATATGAAGGCCCAAGAGAAGGCAAAGCTAAAGGCGGGTTGGATGTCAACGAAGAAAGCTGAGAGGTAAGCCAGAAAAGCTCAGAAAGAGGCCAAGAAGCTTGCATCTTCAAGGTCCACTGTCGAAGATTTCCCTGTTCCCCTAAAGGCGATCCTTCCCAATACTGGGACCGTCGATATCCCGAGCGAAGAAGAAGAATAGCGGATCCTTGTGGCAACCTTGAGCCGTGGACATGAGTTTAGCCTTCGCCGCTCCGCAACCCCACCGAAAGAAAAGAAGTTTGGAAGTAGTGAGTCGAAGAGGAAGAAGAAGGATGAGCCACTTGAGACCAAACTTTAAAATAAGAAAGGGAAGAAGGGAGGCTCGCCCAAGTGACCATTCTAGATAGGTTTTGTTTTTGTAGGTCGATAAAATGTGCTAACACGGCCCACGCTTCTTGGAGGCACGATGTGGTTATAATGTACATCATGTCGTTGATACAAAGCTATATTTTGGACATGTGAATAAAAGCTTATTTTCATTCATCACATATCGTTATAAGTGTTCAAGCACTCTTTACATTTTCCAGTACTATACTTATGTAAAGTAACTTGGCATTACGTTTAGACTTGAGTTTGTTTGAGGAGTCTCGATACTTCAGGAATTCGGAGATGGGTCGGGAAAACACGATAACTTATCCCAAGTACGTGGAGATATGAACTTTTAATTTCGTATCTTAAGGACTTCGCCAATTTTTCCTGTTTTTCCGGGAGTTGGAAGTTATGCTTCTTTCTTCAATCTCGAGTTCGAGCTTGTGAGCTTGGGTTGTCACAAGACATCGCATTATTGGGTTATAATTGAAGCCGAATGTAATACAGCTGATTGGCATGACGCTCGAGGATTGAACTTATTTGGACTGAGCACCCGGATATGCACATGAGATGTAGATATATGTTTAGTGGTCAATTCTAAGATTTGATCCTTGATCCAACCACGCCGTGGTCGGGATCTGTTCCAAGTGCGGCGTTTGTGGTCGGTGACGACATTGGTTTTAGTTTTTAACCTAAAGGTGGCCACTGCATTCCGGGATGATTGTTTGTAGAGAGTCCTAACCTCGAGGTATGCCGCAGGAAACTTCCGTGGTGACAAGGCTATATTTTTGGACCATTTTCTCTGCGTGGTGGGTTTGCTCCCAAGAAAGTCATTCCGCAGTTTACGGAGAAGATGATCATCGTGAATATGACAGGCTGGTGGAGGAGGAGACGTGCCCCAGGCATAATAAATGTTGTGTGTACCTCTAGTAGTGCTCCTCGACGTGCCCTCAGCTAATTAGAAGATGGTCGGAGCTCAGGTGGAGGCTGAAGGTTGCGACAATAGCAAAGAGGAGGTGTCGATTGGAGAATGAAAGTTTGTTTCTCATCCCCAATTCTTCTTCATCGAGGAAGGCGAAGGTGGGAGTAAGTCGTAAACCGGTTTCTCTGGTGACAACCTCAGAGATAACTGCATTGATGTTGACGGTTTAGGGAACTGGTGGAGCACCGGAGCCTCTAGGCCCGCTTCCATGGTTGTGCCTCTGGTAGTTCTTCCCGAGTGCCCCTAGTTTACCGAAAGGTGGCTAAAGCTTAGGTGGAGGTGAAGGGCAATGGCACAGTGAAGAGTAGGTCTTCGTTGGGAAGAGGACTCGCTTTTATTCTTATTATATCTCTGACGGGGCCAACAAAGGTGGGAATGAGTCACAAGCCAGCATCTTCGGTGATGACCTCAGAGATTTTTACATCAAAGATATTCATATTCTAAATTTTTTAGTGCCTTTTATACTTTTTGGGAGTTGTATTTGTGTAACACGACTCAGCATTGCACTTAAATAAGGATTGGTCGAAACTCCACTCTTGAGAAACTCAAGTCGTGCAGAGTTCATCATTGCTTTATTCTCGATTGGCTCGAGGCGTGTGAGTCTTAAGTGGGAAAACTTGGCTCTTAATTGGCTCGAGACATGCAAAGTTCTTCGTCGCTTCACTCTCGATTGGCTCGAGATGTGTAAAGCTTAAATGATGCCAACAGACTGCTGCCTGAGTACGCCAGAGCATAGGTAGGATGGGTTAAGCTCGTTGCACTTATTGTGTTCATAATGGCGGTGCTTCGGCGATCCGCGGATGAATATCGAATGCTGGGGCTAATGCTTTTATACTTCGTACAAGGATTGCAACTAAGTCGGTTATAAGATAACATAAGCTACATGTCAAAGTTAAAACACACAAGCAAAATGCTTTAAAAATTAAAACAACTATGTTCATACAAGGTGCAAATCAAGCAAGGTGAGTCGTAAGGTGCGGTGCCGATGTTTGTACTGCTTACTGTTGCTATGGTCTTGCTGAGTCGAAAGGATGATCCTGAGGGACTAATCACTAAGCGAGGTCTTGGTTGGTAGGAATTCGTGATGAGCATCGGGCGGCTCAGAAATTTCATGTGGGGGACATCGTGTATACTACTCTAGCATTCCCTTATGGACGAGTTATTCAATGTTCTTATGCAAGTGACGACATTCGTTTGTGTCGTGTATGTGGATGATGTGGAACCAGCAATACTTAGTGGATTCTCTTGGTTTGTCCAACAGACCTTTAGGCTTTGGTTTCTTGTACTGCAGAGTATTGCGAGTCTTGAAATAAATGTTCATGAGTGAGTTGCTGAGCCGAGTGTAATAGCGGAAAGATGGAAGTGTAGGATGTCTCCTCTTCTTATTGTGACTACCTCCGATGTCGCCATCTTGAGCAGGTTTGTGCGGAACATTAGGACTAGAGTCATTAGAGCTTTGGACTTCATCTCGAAGTAAGTCATTGAAGCAAGAAGCTCGATTCCTTTGCACTTCTTATTGGTGTAGGAAATAGTTGTCTTTTTTGTAGAAGAACTCCAAAGTCTCAGGTTGTTTTTGGTCAATCCATGCTCCAAATTAAGAATTAGGAAGTACGCACTCGGTGAGCTGGGCTAGCATAGTCCGGGGACTCAAGTCTTCGTCATCCGCCAAAATGTTGTCTAATCTCATGAGGTAGTCCATCAGAGTTTCGTCATTGTCTTGGTAGATCTCTGTGTTGAATTGTCAGATTAAGTCTCCAGCTAGTTGGTCGAAGGTTGAAATGGTCCTTGGCGAAAGTCGAGTGAACCATTAAAGAGGAGCGCCTTAGAGAAGGATGAGGAATCACTTGCACTTCACGACATCGGTGGCATGAGTGGGATCAATGGATGATTCATATCGATTTATAAGGTCTCGAGGGTCTGACTCCCCTAAGTAGGCCTTGATCTATAGTATATTGAAATGCGTAGGACATTCGGCGTTGAGTATATCATGAATGAAGGGTTACGTCTCACACGGATTTCCTAATCTTCGTTGACATGGTCCCGAGATTCTTTCATGATGCTATAAACTAGGTTGGTGACAATGGGAGTTTGAATCTCCGCTGGATTTCAACGGTCATGATTCAACTCGGGAGTGCATCCTATGACGTCTTCTTGGATGGATGTCGTCTTCATCTCGAGAATCTTCGACTTCGAATCTTTGAAATTGTGGAAGTTGATGAGTAGGAACTTGGGCCTAATTTGTTGCATGTAGCGTAGGCGACAAGTTTTGATGTGCGACAAGTGGACCCTGTCGAGTAATGGGTCGAGTGCTAATCCTTTGGTCACGATTGGGCACAAGTCGAGAGTAGTTGAGAGGACGGTTATCGTGAAGAGAAGCGAGAATGGAACTCGGAGGAAAAACAGTTTGGAAGGGGCTGAATGCCCAAATCTGTTTGAAGGCGAAGGGTGTCTCATGTAGCATGTTGTTGAAGTCGTTGAGTCAACCCAAGGTTTTGGTTGATTTGTTCGACGGGGCTTCTCTGAGTTTCTCCCAACTTTCTCTTAGTTTCATTGACTTGAGCTCGATCAACTAGTGTACCGAAACTGGATGTAATATCATTATTTGCATTGGTGGGAACTTCGGTGGATTGATGCCGAAGGGAGTTTTCCGAATCAGGATAAATCTTGGAAAGTCCAACCGTAGTGTTCTTTCCTTTGGTCACCATTATTAGTAGACTCGGTAGGTAAGTTTTGGAATACTTAAGTAGCACTCCAAGTCTTGGTGATCGAACGATAGGAAAAGGAGAGGTTTAAATTTCTCAGTGGGGGTGGCGGAGAATTGACCATAGGTGTGTTATTTGACCTCTTCCTAGCATGCCAAAATGTTGACGGTCAAAAGTGCTCGCCAACACTCGAGATTTCCATGATAGTGAAAATAAACATCCATAACGGAAAATTAACCGTATGCGGTGTAAATATGTAGGGGAAAACACGAGTAAACAGTCATGTAGTATTTGTAGTGGTTCTACAATGTGTATCGATATATTTCCGAGTGTACAAGAGTAATGATTATTCCAATTGTTATAGTGAGCGATTCTAAGTGCTACGCTTGGAAAGTCAGGTAGTAGGCTATGCTTCGTGTCCCAAATGCTTGGAAGTGGAAGGAGGAGCCTTTTCGAGTCCATGAGTCCAAGTCACGCCAAGTGGGGATCGAGAGGCTAGTATGTTCTCATGAGGCTACTATGGCCATGGTGGCAAGGAGGTCCAATGATGGGTTTTATCCTATCTTTCTTAAATGCCAAGGCAGTCCAAAATAGTCCAAATGTCCTGTAAGATAGTTATTCTTCTTCCTAGAGTGATGGAAGGTGCTTAGGAGGTTATAGGAGAGTTATCTTCTCCATAGGAAGCCATGAGAGTAACGGGCATACCTTCTTCATGCTGCAGAACCAGGGGTATTTATAGAGGAAGGTAGGCAGGTGAAGCAGGTGGAGTAGGTGAGGCAGTGGGCCCTGCACCAATAGTTCGTATCCCCCCGGGATCAGATCGACTCTCAGCCGGGACTTAGCCTTCTCCTTCAGAACATATCTTTTGTACCGTACCACTTCATATCGTACTTTTCATATCCGAATGTTTTTCATATCTTGGCCTTTCATATCACTCATGTTTTCGTATCACAACCATTTAATATACCGAAGGGATACGAAATGGGGAACGGTTTTTGAAGTTATACGAAGTGAGGTTGTGATATATGAAGTGGAGGGACATGAAGTGTTGAGGAAGGAGCATATACAAATCCAGGAGTTTTCATGAGGGATACGAAAAGATGGGAGACGAAGTATGGGATACAGAAGCGATTGAGCGATTGGAAATCCGGGGAGTAGCTACAGCGGATACGAAATTCGAGAATTGCTTGCTTGAGTGATATGAAAAGGGATTCACATGTGGTGACTTGTTTGAGGGATACAAATTCGTATCTTGGAGAGTTGATGGAGACATATCCCGAGGGATATAAAATTCAGGAGTCGTATCCCGAGGGATACAGAATCCGAGAGTCGTATCCTGATGGTTACTAAATTTGTGTTGTTGGTAGTTTTGAGGAGTTGTGAGGTTGGGATGCAAGTTGATGATGAGGCTCAAAGCCGATCCCGAGGTGTTGGTCCATTGTTGAGCAATTTGGTTGAGCCGGAATGATTGTCCTTGTGCAACTCCATCTGATCTTGGGCTCTGAATGTTTTGGCAATGCTTCTGGGTTGTTGATCCACGTGATGGGCCGACTCATGTGGGCTTGAATTGCTTTTGGGAACCAGGCTAAAAGGCCGGTTAACAAGTAGGTTACACTCAGATTCCTATCAAAATAAGAAATCAAATGGTTAGTGTACATGGATCTTCAAGCTTTTAAATTTATAGTTGATTCTAAGTTCTAATTCTTCCAAACGTGTGATCAATGGCACAAGAGCTAGTTGGTTATGTACGAATTGATGATTTCTTTGGTCGTATTCTATGGACACTTTGAGTATGTTTCATCTATAGCTGTCAATTAGGGTTCTAAGTATGTTGAGTGAGGTAGAGCTTAGATTTATGGAAGATTTTGCAATTATGTGCTCGAGTAACACACTTTCCATTAAACGTATTCGCGATGCATCACTCTTCCTTTAATTCTAGGTGATGATAGGTCACCCAAGCATTCAAACGTCAATCCAAGAGTTTATTTTGAAGGCATCCTTTCGATCATGACTTAGGGTTCTACACAATTCTAGATACAAGAAAAAGAGCGAAACGTAGTATTCTACCTTTTTGGATCCATACAAGTCCCAATGAGTTGAGTAATAGAATCTTAGATTAAATGGTTATGTCGTAACCATCTCAAGCTGGGTTTTTTCAATTCAGTGTAATGAACTAAGGCTAGCCATCAAGTAGTCGAATTGTGCATCTCATTGCACACATATTTTCCCCCATCCATTGAGCATATGATATTGGTAGATGACGAGGTCAGGCCTTTTTGGGATTTATATTCTCTTATCGAATCATGAGTTATAGTTGAATGCAAGATGATTGGTTAGCACTTATCCTGAATTTATTTCTACCAGTCAGTTCGAAGGAAGGATGTCACCTAAGGAACAATCAATTCACATTCACTTCTCACTTATATTCTCATCAAAGCTCTGCGCAATGGAGTTAGGCAGCGAAAAGTCAGACTGTAGTCATCTTGAGTGTTCTCTTTTACCTACACATCAGGGAGAAACATTACGGAATGAACAACTATGTCATACTCAGCCAATGTTTGAAGTTGAACAATCAAGTAATGTTCAGTCGTGCTTATGTTCTGTAACACCCCGCCTCCGCCAGGGTGACTCTTGCAAGCACTCTGACTTTGGAGGGGCGTTTGAATCAGGTAAACATGCATAATGATATATCAAGGCAGAACAAGAACATATGTATGTAATCAGAGTAAATAACATAGATAAAACAGCGGAAGATTTTCAAACCATTCCAAATCAAGTCTTAGTACAACATCATGTCAATTTTCCAAATAAAATAAGTCTAGTACATAAACAACATCATCTGAAAACTGAAAAGAAAAAAATAAGTAGCTATCCCCAAAGCAGAAAAACCATAGCGAGCTCAAGTCCAAAGCATACATGAGCTATCCAAGAAAGCAGGTAGGATCCAAGCTAAGCTCCTGTATTCCCTCCCTGAGAACCTGGGGGGGGGGAACGGAAGAAAAGAGGCGAAAGAAAACAGGTCAGTCAAAAAGACTGAGTAAGCCCTACTACAATCAATGTAAACTGATAAAGTTAACTGTCATGAGCATCAAGTATGAACATAAGGATAATGACATGATGATTAACTATCAAGGTAGATAAAGGTGTCATCGCATAATCAGGATTAAGGTTTTGCACCACGGGTGTACTAGCAAACTAACATGACTTGATTAAACAAGTATTGATCCCACGGCCCAAGCTTTGGCCCAATAACATGAAGTGATCCTCCTACGAGGCCCATGAAGTGACCCTACCACGAGGTCCATGAAATGACCCTACCACGAGGTCCAACCCAACGGTCTAGTCGATCGGCTCCCTAAGCCTAACTCGTCACGTGTTGGTGTCAATACGGCCCAAACATGAATGTAGTTGAACTGTACCGGGTCCACCCGTCGGGTGTATCAAGCCCTAGGGTGTCAACCCCTGGACACCATAAACATGAGTGCACAGTCTCGGTCTACGGGTACCCGTGCTTGATTTCTCCGGCTACGGACTATGTGCACGACCAGAGTCCGCCCAGAACTACACCGGCGTACCACTCGGCCGTCGCTTTTGGTCGCTTATCTCCATCCCAGTAATCGTGCCCCCTCCCTTGCCTAGTCCCTAGGGCCTTGATGATACAAACTTGGGATTACTGCGGAGTGGGCCCCCCATTACTAGGATTTCTCTAGTGGGTTAAGTATGGTTTAACCCCTTCACTAATCATGGATTAATTTGGTTAAGTGTAACGGTGAGTTCACGACTTAACCCCGATAAACCAACCGAGCCCAAATTGGTTAAGTATTAAATGGTCCATGACTTAACCCTAATCATAAGGCATTAATTAATTAATGCGCCTTAACCTCTCACATTAGACTTTGTTGTGGTTACTAGTTAAGCCGGGCGGGTCCGGGTAGCTTTACACCACAACTTGGTCTAACCTCGGGTCCAAGGTACAACATGACCAACTTCTCACATTGGGTCCTATTGTTTGTAGCAACTAGTTAAGCCGGTCGGTTCCGGGTAGGTTTACGCTACAAACTCAACCCAACCTCGAGTTGGCCACACTTATCTTTTCTAAGTGTCATGTCCATCTCATTACAAGTTTTCAAGCAATTGGGTAGACCTAACTTAATAGGTAAATTCCCAATGGGTAGACCTAACTTAATAGGTAAATTCCCAAGCTCATGTTTTTATGTCTTTTAAGTTTACCCAACCCCAAACGCAATCCCATCGCTTACATATCGCAATAGCGCATAAAGGATAGAAAGAGGGAACTTGGCATAATCATGACATAAAAGTGTCAGAGCCACAAGTTCAACATGGTGGCATATGAAAGGTTCATGTGTTCATACACTTGCATATTACATTTTTAGGCCCAAAAGCATGCATAACATGTTAACATGAACCACATGACCATCCCAAACTTGCATAAGCATACTTGCATATCATATGGCAACTTTGCATATCAAACTTGCATAACAAAACTTGCATAACATATGTCAACTTGCATATCATACTTACATAAACAAACTTGCATAAACAAACTTGCACAACATATGACACTTGCATATCATACTTGCATAAACAAACTTGCATAACTTATGGCAACTTGCATATCATACTTGCATAACAAACTTGCATAAACAAACATGCACAACATATGACAACTTGCATATCATACTTGCATAAACAAACTTGCATAAACAAACTTGCACAACATATGACAACTTGCATATCATACTTGCATAAACAAACTTGCATAACTTATGGCAACTTGCATATCATACTTGCATAACAAACTTGCATAAACAAACTTGCACAACATATGACAACTTGCATATCATACTTGCATAAACAATCTTGCATAAACAAACTTGCACAACATATGACAACTTGCATATCATACTTGCATAAATAAACTTGCATAACTTATGACAACTTGCATATCATGCTTTTAACTTCAAAGTTCAAGTATGAGAGGAATAGGGCTTACAATGCTTTTGCGGACTCAAATGAGTATAGCAAATGTAAGAAACCCCTTATGCAACTAATTAAAACCCCAAAATGCAAGCAAACTTGATCAAGACTCCTCCTTTATGATGCCAATAAAGAAACAAGACTTTAATGCAAGCTAAAGAGGATCATACAAGCCTAAATACACTTGTATGCATGGAAATCTCTTAGAAATTGATTTAGGAATTGTATGAAGAGAGTGGAGGCCATGAGAGGTTTGATTTTGACATAGTTTAGTTGCTAGAATGAATAATGAATGATTTAGGGTAGGTTAGGGTCTTATTTATAGATTAGGCTAGTGATTTAGACCATAGGATTAAACCCTAGTTGAATTAGGTGTAACAACCCGTAAAATGCGGGCCAGTTTGAAATTTTTATTTTGGCAATTTTAGCGAGTTTTGATTATTTAAAATGAATTATTTTAAATAATATCGACGAGAAATTTATTTTGAATATAATTCGAACGTATATATTATACGCGTCGTCGTTAGAATATAAATATTTATATATAATTATAAATAGAATTGAAAATGGCGCGGTAGTTCGATAATTCGATTTCAAACTTCAATTGAATGTACCGGGTGCAAAACAATTCGGATTTTAGTGAAACCAAAAATAATGGGATCTAATCGTGAATATCTTTCCAACGAATCCGAAAAATCAAGATTTCATATCGGGAATCAAAAGATATGTCCAGTTGAAAATTCTGAATAGTCGCTATGGAATTCAGGCCCTTAAAAATTGAAATTTTGCAAACGACCTCGGATTTCGACAAAACCAGTTTTGTTGGATCCGCAGTGTCAAGTTATTGCTAGATTCCAAATTTCATAATTTTTCGAATCAATATGTGAGCGTGGCAAAGGAAAACGCGTTTGACCAGTTTCAGTTGATTTTAATCGACTGGAAATTGGCCATTTTTCAAATGGTCTCAGAATTCGACGAAACTAGTTTTGTTAGGACCGTATCGTCAATACGAAGCTAGAAAATATTTTTATGGAATTTATAAAGTTCGTATGCGACCCCGGTAATTTGAAATGTACGTTTAAAATTCAATATAGCGATTTAAATGTAGATTTAAAGAAAACTGAACGAAACGATCGAATCATCTTAAGATACATATCCCATTGTGTTCGGAACGGGGGTTATTAGCTAGGGGCGTCAATCGTTGGGTCTCGTATGGAGTTAGTATCAAAAAGTTACTTTTAGATTATTAAAACAAAATAAAATTATATTTATATATTTAATAAAAAAAGGGGTCAACCCTTTTATTTCATTCTCTAAAGTCCCCCTTCTCATCTGAAAATCGATTTTCACCAATTAAAGAAAATGGCTCCACCTCATCGGCCAAGACCATCGCCTCCTTCCGCCCCACCGTCGCGGCCATCGTTGTCCAACGTTGATCTCCCCCTCCTCTCGAACCCTCTGCGACTTCGAAAGCCGTGCCTCCATCGCGAAGCTCACCATCGGGGAGACCGAGATCCACGCCTGACCGACGCTCCACCGGTCGACGTTGTCGTCTACGCCATGGCGTTCAACTCCAGCGCCACCTCCCTGGCCTCCTGACGCTTGCGCACCGCCAATGCAGCACCCCTCCGACCGACAAACCCTCCTCCATCAAAGAAAAGTAAGTTTTCTTTATTTTGATTAATTTATTTTCTATATAATTAGTGTTAAAAGCAGTTCCTTTGTATGTAATGAAATAAAGGTCAGGTTTTTATATAGAAGTTGGTAACGAAAGAATTCGATTTTTAAGATGAAAATAGCAATGTGTATATATGATCTTCATGTTATAAAGATTTGATTTTTAAATTAGAAAAGATTTGATTTTTAAATTAGAAAAGATTTGATTTTTAAATTAGAAAAGATTTGATTTTTAAATTAGAAAAGATTTGATCTTTATATGTAAAAAAGGCGAGGTCTTTATATGTAGAAAGGCGAGGTCTTTATATGAAAAATAGCGTGATAAGAATATGATTTTTATATTTTTAAAGTATTAAAAATATGATCTTTACTTTATAGAAATATTAAAAATATGATTTTTATATTTTTAAAGTATTAAAAATATAATCTTTATAGGATAGAGAATATAAAAATATCATCTTTGTATATGTAGCGAAATAAAAATCTGATTTTTATTTTATATACGTTGAAGTAAAGTGATGATTTTTATAATGATGAAATCTATATTTTTGAAAAGGCGAAATCTTTATATAGAGAATAGCGTTATAAAAATAGAATTTTTATCTATATATTAGCGGTAAGGAAATATGATTTTTATATATTGGATAGCGAAGTAAAAATTCGATTTTTACATAGGTAGTGAAAGCGGGCAACGAAGATGCGATGACGTTGAAGATTTCTCTAAATGAAGAGTCAAGATGATTGGATAGCTTTGGTGAGAATTTCTCACCTTTCAATTTATTTTTCTAGTTATATATATATATATATATACTAGGATGCAGACGGTGCTTAGTAGCACCCGACACAATCGTCCACAGACCATGGACTTGTTTGTTTGGCTGTGTTGTTAGTTAGATTGTTTAGGTTGATTTGAATAGTTTGGTGAAATGAAATTGATATGATTGATGTGTGAATGGCGTGGGCCTTCACTAGACCGGGGATAAGGCTAGGCCTTGTCCCGTTTCTAGTATCGTGCCGTTATGCCGCCGAAATTTTCTAAAATATGTTAGAAAAATAAAAATATCATTTTAGTGAATAAATGAACTGAATAGAAATTCATATGTTGAAATAAAATGTTTTATCGTTAAAAATATAATTTTTAACGTGAATGTGAATAAATAAATATTCATTTACAAACCGGACGGTTTGTTTATGTACACCTGTTTGAAGGACATCGATTGGGACGATAAATTTTACACATCGCCCAACTGCACAAATAAAATATGTGTTTGAAACCCCACACGGGTGTTAGGATGAAATTTGAAGTTCACTCATCCTGATTGATTAAATATGTCGATCGATCGATTGACAGGCTGTTATAAGCGTTAGATATCTATATTTGATGCTTATACGGTGTAGTGCACTTTGGTTGATGGTTGATTATTTATCGTTGCTATTATATACATGTGTTGTATGAAAATCCATATAATTAACTTTATATGGTAATTGATTGGGCCTCATTCCAATCGTGAAAATAAAGAATATTTTGATAATAACAAATATTTTGATAATAGGAAATATTTGAAATAGAATATTTGAAAATAGAAATATGTGAAGCCGTGATGATTAGATTGACGCCATTTTGACGAGAACGATATTTATATCGATTTTAAACGATTTCGAAATGAATTAAATTGAAAACGATTTCGAAATGAATTGAATTGAAAACGATTTCGAAATGAATTAAATTGAAAACGATTTCGAAATGAATTGAATTGAAAACGATTTCGAAATGAATTGAAAACGATTTCGAAATGAATTGAATTGAAAACGATTTCGAAATGATTTGAATTGAAAACGATTTCGAAATGAATTGAATTGAAAACGATTTCGAAATGAATTGAATTGAAAACGATTTCGAAATGAATTGAATATATAACGATTTCGAACTGAATTGAATATATAACGATTTCGAAATGAATTGAATATATAACGATTTCGAAATGAATTGAATATATAACGATTTCGAAATGAATTGAATATATAACGATTTCGAAATGAATTGAATATATAACGATTTCGAAATGAATTGAATTGAAAACGATTTCGAAATGAATTGAATTGAAAACGATTTCGAAATGAATTGAAAACGATTTCGAAATGAATTGAATTGAAAACGATTTCGAAATGAATTGAATTGAAAACGATTTCGAAATGAATTGAATTGAAAACGAATTCGAATTGAATTGAAAGCGAATTGAAATGAATTCAAATTGAATTGAAATTTGAATTGAATAGAAATGAATTTTAAAACGAATTTATAAAGAAGAATTCAAATTTGATTTGAATTGAAAAGGAAGTTGAAATAGCTTTTGAAACGATTTTAAAACTATTTATATAATTCATTTTAAATGGAAATCGACGAAGTATATATTATATATATTATATATATAATATAATGGCCTGAATAGAACGCGCCGCGCCGCGGCAGTTCGTGAATTTCGACCATTTATTTCAAACGGACATTACGGGAGATCCGACCGTCGGATTCTCCTAAAACCGGAACCGTTGGGTTCGTATCGAAAAGAGCTTTCTAACGAATGTTAGAAATTTGAAATCTAACGGTTGGATTTGGAGATACGTCCAAATCAAATTCGAAAAAGGTCGCTGTAAGTGTAGTTCGATGGCCATTGATGGAAATCGACTGTACGGGCCTTGATAAAATTATTAAAAATAGTAATAATTTGTGTAAAATCATAAGAAATGATTTGTGAAGATTTGGGATGAAAAACTCCATATTTGAAAAGATAAAAATAGATTTTTATCGAAATGAACTAGTTTTGAACTAGAAATATAATTCTATTTATTTTTAAATAAATAAATTGAATTTAAAAAGGGTTTTAAAAATAACCAGAATATCCAATGATTGCATTGGAGTGGATTTGAATCGAAATTGTCTTCGGAATATTTCGATGTTGGAATTCGTGATTTTACAGGTGTTGTTATGGAAATTTGAAAGATATATATTTATATCGTTATTTCCAATACGACATTTGCTAGTCGTAGAATTCGATATTGAATATAAGCCGATATATTTTCTATTCAGAGCCTTGTATTGAATATCGAATGTGATTTGGGTTTGTCGTGAATGGTGTCTTCACTAACACTGTTCTTGAACCCAGTTGAGAAAAGATTAAATCTTTTTATTTAGATTTAATGAAGTGTACCAATTAAATAATATTTAATTGGAATTGAATTGATATTGATTTTTGGGTTTATCGTGGACAGTGTTTTAAATAACACTCGTTCTTTAACCCGATAATTAATGAAGGTGATTTTGGGTTTATTGTGAACTGTGTTTTTAAATGACACGGATTCTTTAACCCAGTTAACGATTAAAACTAAGTTGAGTTTTAATGAATCTTTAATTAGATTGAAATGGTCGAGAATGGAGTATCACCAGTTTTGCTCCAGGCGATAGTCAAATCTTTAATTAGATTTGAACGTGAAATGGTAATTGAATTTACCGATAACACCGTGGTGTTAGATATGAAGTATTACCAGTTTTACTTCATGGGATGAATAGGTTGGGATTGGGAAATTAAAACAAATGATTACTTCAGTAAGTTTCGTAAATCCCGACTAGTTGAATCGAAATTCAAAAGTAGATTAAAGAATAAATTCAAGGAATTTATCTTTGATAAAATTAATGGGAATCTTTCCCTATGAATGTGAAATTTAGAAACTAACTGTCGGTTAGCCAAGCAGAATGGTTTTCTGGATATTGATCTGATGTTGGTTTCGGCCTTCGGGGTTAATATTTGGGGAATTATTCTCTTGATTAATTTACGGTTAGTGACTGATGAATTGGAATGAGGCGTATGTTGTGTTTGTGTAACACTTATTTAAATATACGCGAGTTATTTGGAAAGACCGGGTTTATCCCATTCTGAATAACTGATACGACGATAAGTCGAAGATGAAGACGGTGGTCGAAGACCGGAGGTCTTCACGTCGTTTGGGTGATTACTGATGATCTTGATTGGGCTGTACACCCAAGAAGATGGAAACAGTTGGTAGTCGTCCAGACGTGCTTGGAGATCGATGGATATGCGGGGTACTAGGTGCCTCCGGTTTCGTTCAGACCCAGAACGGACTTGTAAATGGACTGTGTGTCTGACATCGGATTTCATTCTGTGTGACTGATATCGGTTGCATATGATGGTTTGCCTGTGTGGCATGCCTAAGTGGCAATTGATCGAGGCTTCTGTTGAAAAGCAAAGTCTTGTGGTGATGATCGAAGCACGGCCTTTGTGGCGTAGCTTTGTGTAACGTTTACTTCGCGAGTTTCACACCCGGTATGAACCAAAAACGGGAGACGGACCTCAGCGAGGGCATGCGTTTCCTCCTAGCTAGAAGTGGCGTCAGTGGTTTTACACGCCCTGACGAGTTTGACTTATGTGGTTGTTGCTGTTGCGAGGCGCCTCGGTTAGATCGGATGATCCGGGTCCGATGGAGACATTCGTTGGCTCGCTTACGCCCCAAAGGGCGGCGAAACGCAGTGTTCAGGATTTAAGTTTAATCCACATCGGTGGACCGGCCCTGACGATCCAAGGGTCGATGCGTTCTGATCCTGAGACTCGGGCTTGGCAGTCTCGAATCGGTTGAGGACTATCTTTTGCCTCGGTTCATAGATGGAAACCCAATTTCCAAATACGTGACTTTGCGATTTTGATTGTATAACCTATATATGGCGACATAGTGGTATGGGGCATTCATGCCGCCTATGATTGATACTTATGATGTGAAGTTGTTTTATACACTATGCACTTATTATAGTATCAAATAATCTATTTTAAACGTATCAAGCATTCTTGGCTATTATAAGGTAAAAACCCTATCCTCCGGCTTGCGTTGCATTGTGTGATGGGACCTGGGTCTTATAATAGCTTCATTTTTCTTTATTTAGCATTGCGCTGTTTGTTTTATGCACTGGTATTCTTGGGAGGAAACCTGTTCCGTGTTATACGGCGTGGTCCCTTGATTTACCTAATGATTTTAAATAAAGATTAATAACTGTTTTAGTTCTCACACCAGTCACATGACTGACCTGGAGTTTATTGTTTTAACCTAAACTCTGGGTGCCCTTATTTTGACACGGGCAGCTAGTAGTTTTGGTTTTGCAGATTTATATTCACAGGATCCTGGTTTACAGCTGGAACGATATCCGGAAAGCTTTGTATCCGTATATCTCATTCTAGTTGTGTATTGTATTATTTTTCCGCTGCTATGTATTTAAATGTAATTTAAATCTCTGATATTTCTGTGTAATATTCATTTATACTCTGTATATTCTTGTAATCTGATGCATTGTTGTAATATACAATGAAATGTTCTTTTATATGAGTTCTGTTGTGGCTTGCTCTCGAACTATCCGACGCTTTCCTTTACGGGGAAGTTGCGGGTTTTCACATTAGGTCCATCAGATTTCGGAATTCTCCAGAACCAAGCCACACAACCAAGCCCAGATCAGAAATGGTGCGCCAGGCAAAACTGCCTGGCCACCCCGTGTCGACAGGGCTGTCGACAGGGCAGTCGACACCCTTAGACCCCTGTCGACATGCCTGTCGACTTGGGGGTCTTGGCGGGAGTTTTCCCGCCTGACGCCAGTTGTGCCCTAACCCTTGTTTTTAACTTATTTTAAATCTGTTTTTACTTAGGAATTTTCTGAAAACTTCGTCGGGCCTTAATCGGGTCATACGGACTCCGATTTTCGAAAACTCGGACTCTATTTCGCGTATTTTTCCGAGACGAACGCAATGGCATAGCCCGTTTCCCTTGATTCAGATTTTAGAATTAAATTCTGCCTCGATTTATGTTATAACAGGTTATTGAAAATACGGGTTGTTACATGTTCCTTCTACCTAGACATGGGATGGAACCGACATGTGGATGGTCAACCACATCTGTTTTATGTTTTATGATTGGCATGACAGATCAATGGTACAAATCAATAGCGAGTGGTTGAGTCATGACCTCTTTGAATTTTCTATAATATTGCTCCCTGTCCAAGGGTAGTGTCAGGAGATAAATGGTCAGATCTCATGTATTCCAAGTCTGGGGACGTGCATAAGAGTCTGTACTATTTTCCAAGCTTTAGAATATGATTTATTCATCCAAGTGCTCATATCGTTACGTTTTCCATTCAATGTATTTTTGATTCGTTGCTTGTCATTGCACTTGAATTACAGTCAATTATTGTTGGTTCGTGCATTGATCGAAGATGCAATCACCAAGGCATATATCTAGTAGTTGCATTAACTTGTGTAGTGTGTTGCCAAACATTCGACTCTTAAGGGTCTGTTTCGATCTTCTCCTTAAGTCATGTGGAATGTTATGATAGTCACTCGTAAGTTTGAGCACTGTTCTAATTGGGAAATCTCAAGGTCTCCAAGTGAAAACTTTGAAGCTTCCAAGGATGAGCCACCAAAGAAGCAGAGGAAATATGATAAAGACACGTGAATATCATTCACATTAAGGCTTTTGCTTTTGTTTCTTATTGACCGGGTGCGAGCATGACCATCGCTTTTTGATTTTGTGACTTGATGTTGTATCTGTTTCCTGTTTGTGAACAAAATGAGTCTTTTGAGTTTAAGTATTTGATTGTTTACATTTTTCTATTTGATGTACTCATAGTGAATTTCATTTGTTACACTTAAACCATGTAGAATCAGGTGAATATGCAAGCGATGACCTGATGCACTACTCTCAAGTAACTTTGAGTCATGAGGTGTATCAAGAGCACTCCTTGAATTAAATGTTATGCTTAACTTATTATAATTAATACTTATTCCTTTTATCTCGAGTAAGAAGGGTGGATGGACGTTGAGTATCGCCCTTTATACTTTACCATCAGAATTTAGGTTAGAGCAAGTGGGATTCAAGTCATCAACCTTTATACTCTCCTATCGAAGTTTAGATTATAGTTAGTGGATATGGATTCATCGTACTTTATACTCTCCTATCTGGGTTGAGGTTAGAGTAGCAGATGTCAAGTCATTGTCCTTTATACTCTTCTGTTTGGGTTCAGGTAAGAGTTAGTGGACTTCAAGTCATCGTCATTTACACTCTCCTGTCGGGGATCAGGTTAGATTTAATGGATCGGGTGGATGTAAATCATGGTGCATTTATCACACCCATCCGTGATTCTAACTCCAATTCAAGGTTCGAGAATTAGAGGCATCGAGTCATGTGAATGGATCACTCGCTCCTCGAATGTACTCTAATCTAAGGTCTAAAGAGTAGAGTTAGATTGGCCGAAGATCATGACTGCCTTAGTTTATACGCAAGACCAAGCTCTGAGGAATAGAGTTAGGGTGGCTAACGATCACAACTGCCCTGGTTTATACTCTAATCGAAAATCTGAGGAATTTAGTTAGTATGGTAAATGATCGAACCATGTATGCCACATTTTATATTCTAATCCAAGCTCTAAGGATTTAAGTTGTGTGGATGAAGATCGAGAAACACTTGCCTTGTTTTTTATTCCTATCCAAGTTATAAGGATTAAATTTTAAGACGGACTCCTAAGTATGTTCAGACTTAAATATATCACGTCACACCCATTTGTGTTCGCATTCATGATTCAAGTCCAAATGCAAGACTAGGAGATAGATGGTGGATCTCATCTGCTCCAAGTTATATGTTTCAAGGTGAAGACCCATGGGAGAATGGATGAATCACGTTTGTCAAAACTTTGTACCCCTCTTCCTATTAGAGTGTGGGAGAAAGTAGGATGATGGATAGTCATGACTCTTTTGTATGCCAATACGTATTTCGATCCCATGGCAACGGAATTATGAATGTGTGGGCTGCTAATCTATGTCAATCTAGGATTGGGGTATGATTTTGCAGAGCTTAGAGTGAAATATGATCGTCTTCGAACATGCCACATGTGGGTTAGGTAAATGAAATATGGACAGACGAGTCCCATCACTTTTAGTGATACTTCTATTCTCGAGAGCATGGTTTGTTAAATGAGCAATCTAATTGCATTGGTCGTGGAAGTGCTTCGGGAGTTTCTATGCGGGTGTCGCAAGTTTGATTGGTACCAGAATTTGGGTAACTTGACCTTTCACATATAAAGTCATTTGAGTTATTCATGTCAATAACTCATAAAGAATGCAAAGACAAAGTGCATAAATTGAAAATAATCCTGTTGAAGAAGAAGCGTAAGTATTATTCTGAGTGGGAATGACATCACATATTTGCAGCCAGTCCATTTTTGTTTTGTCTTATCTCAGCCTGGAGTAAATCATTAGAGATCTAATAGATGAAGGAAACTATTTCATGTCACTAGGAAACTTAGGCTCTAACAAGATCTGGCCTTGATTGTGGTTTTGAAAAGACAAAAGAGTTTTGTGAGAGAATAATGGATCCACATCTATGAAGGATTCACACATTTTCTGTTATCTGGCAAGTTTGAACCCAATGATCAAGGCCTTGTATCCATCTTTGTCACTGGTCATAAGTAGTTTGAGTTTGAGGAAAGAAATTTTGGCAAATTTTGTCCCTGTATGACCCTCCTAGGGAGATAGGTGATGTCGAATAGGTATATTTCGATGTTATATTCGAATAATCTTCTAGAAATCTCAAGCCGTTGCAGGGCCCATCCTAAAGGTTGGATGGCATGACTTTTATTAGAATTGGTCAAAAATGATGTTGAAGCTTGTTGAAGGATTAACGGGAAATAAGGTAGCTTCTCAATCTTCCTATTATGCTGTGAGGTTCCCGTAAACCCTTGCTAATGTAGTAAAAAGGCAGTTGGATTTGATGGTCTTCGTGCATAGGTGTGGAACTGATGACATGCAATCAAATGTCATGGTAAATTGATAAGTTTTCGTGATCCACAGGATAAGCGATCTCTCTGAGTTATTTAACAGGTTTTGCAATAGATCAACTTTGAACTGAATTTTTTTCTAGTTGCGTGGATCACGCTAGGCCTCTTCTAGTGAATATAACCTCCTTTTCCATAATGTTAGGTTGCTTTGTCATATAAGTATTCAAGTGTCGAAAATGGTATTATTACTAGCTACTCTCCAAAGTTAATGTCTAGTTTAACACCTTGGATTAAGGCCATCAAGATCATATCTTCTTTCGGATCAATCACCTCAATTATGGAAATATTTAATCTTTGGAATGAGCTTTTTAATGGTTCTTCGTGTCTTTCGAACAAGCTAGAAAAGGATATATCATATTTGATATTTGTTACGTATGCTCAAAATCATGTCAGAAAACCTTTTTACCAATTGGTGTAGTGAGGAGCGATACCACGTGTAACACCCCACGTCCATTAATGTCACTCACAAAGGGAATGCATTAACTTCCATAGAGCGTATTTAGTATATAGAACAGAATATAACAAGACAGATATAAATAATGGTAATTGAAAATTTTAAAACAACTTTTATTGCAGCGGAGAAATAGTTTGATTACAACAACTTCATAAACCAAGTACACTTAATATCCATCTTGATAAATTGTTTCAGAGTACATAAAATAAAAAGCATAAACCCCAACATAAGTAGCAATAAAAGAGATGAGCTGAACTTTACTTTCAGCAATCCAAGCACTTCCAAAAGAGAGAGAAAGAGATCCGAGATCAAGCTCCACTAGTACTAGTCCCACCCTGAGAACCTTGGAGGGGAAAGGAAGAAAAGAGGCGAAAACAAGGGGGTCAGACATAAAGTCTGGCGAGTATAATAACATTAACAATATAATTATTAAAGTAACTAGGATAAGGCATAAACTGGTAAGATAACATATGACCATGAAACAAGTGGGCATGACAAAGCAAATAAGAGGAATATTCTCGCGTTAATATCATTCCTAATCACTATAGGATAATTACTATACTGCACCACCACTAGTCACCCTAAAAGTTGATCCCGTATACAGAACTTAGTAATGATAATGGTAGGTTCGTGTACCCCTAGTTGTCTTCATAGGTACCATCTGCCCCTATCTCCACTAGTTGTACCCACTACCCCCATTCGATCGGCTCCCTAACTCGTAGATACCCGTGCTGGTCCCATAGTGGGGTGTATCACTCCCCAAAGTGGCAACCCGATACCACCAAAGATGCACGGCTTATATCTACACGATGCAACAACGTATTACCTACCAGCCCGGGCCCACGCACGCACATGACCCCGTTAGACTTGCGTCGCCACCGCTAACGCATTTTGACCTCTTACAATCAAATCCAGCAAGCGTGTCCCGTCCTCGACTTGGGTCGAGCTCACAAAGATACTTAATGGGTTACTGGTTTGAAAAGGGCCCCCATGCTTGATACAAGCCTTCCACCTATGCTTGGTCCCAAGGCACCCACTTAACCCCCCATGTCCCACCACATGTTTATCTGGTTAAGTGTTACTTAATTCGTTAGAACCGTAACCTTGTAAAGACCTCCTACATTAGGCTGACATTTGCGGTTGCTGGATTTGTCGGGCGGGTCCGGGCAGTCTTGTACCGCAAACGAGCCTAACCTTGTGTCTTTACAATTATTACGCATTTAATTCGTGCCTTTGACCTCTCAAATTTGACTGGAATTTGTGGCTGCTGGATTTGCCGGGCAGGTCCGAGCAGTCATACACCACAAAAGAGTCTAACCTCGTGTCTTAGGCGGTTAATTATTACACATCTTTATTTAACCTCAAATTGGATTAATATTCCTATTCAAATTTGTCAATAAACTCCAAATTTATTTATGTCCATAATTGTCTCTTAAAATTATGTCCATAAATACCAATTATGGCAATTAATGTCTCAAATTAATTATATGCCTTTTAAGGCCATTTTATGCCAATTCACAATTTATGTATATTCAATATTATCCCATCATCCCCACGCTATTCGTACGTTTTCATACGACATATGTTAGACTCGCAAATAGTCTAACTTATAAAAAGAAAAACAACATCACATAACACATAAAATAGATCTAAGGATCATGACATAAGATTACATAGCCAATAACTTGCATATGAATTTCATTCAAACTAGCATATGATACAAAACTAGCATAGGTAATGGGCATAAACTTGCATAACTTATGTACTGCTATAGATCCAAACATAAAGGTGTGAACTTGCATATGGATCTAAACATAAAGATGTAAACTTGCATATAGATCTAAACATAAAGATGTAAACTTGCATATGGGTCTAAACATAAAGATGTAAACTTGCATATGGATCTAGACATAAAGGTTAATGTCACATAAACTAGCATATGCATATACATGTCTGACATATATTTTAACAACCCAAACTTGCATAAGATTCATACATGAATATATGATCCAATCATCACAAACTTGCATAAGATATATGATTCAACTTGCATATGATTCACATAAGAACTAACATATGATCCAACTTGCATAAGACTAACATATGATTCAACACCACAAACATACATATAATTTACATCACATGATTCAAAATCATATTCTCATAATCCCAATTATATTTTATCATAATTAAACTAATTAATTAATTTGTGAAAGCTATCATACTCACAATTAAAAAGAATAGTCTTGTCTTTCTGGGATTTGTATTCTGAAACTGAATTGCTCGCCTTTGATGTAGACTAATCGTTATTTAGGTTTGATTTGATTTTGATTCAAGCTTCTATCTTGCTTTAGGGTTGAAAGTGTATGGCGGCTACTCTAGGTTCTCCATTGACGGCATGGCGGCTCTTGTTATGAATTAATGTGAATAGGGTTAGGGGTTTAGGAGTGTTTTTATAGAAGTTTAATTTAATAAGTGCCGTCGGATTAACCTAGGGATAACCAGAACCATCAGGAGCACTCAGATGCCACATCAGCCCTTAGGGCGAATCGGGCCACGGGTTGACAGCCAAACACCCTGGATCGACCCCCAGTCGACCCAGCAAAGCTCGGGTCGACTCCAAAAATGGTGCGGTTCGGTTATTCCCCCTCCCGATTCGTTGTTTTGAACTTTTTTTGAATTTTTTTTATACATATATATCTATATATATATTTCTCTCATATGCATACAAACTTCAAGGCTTAATAACTTCTTCATAAGTTATCCGTTTTATGCAAACCAAATGTCTATCTTGACCCAAAATTTTGAGACAAACATAATAGCGCAACCCATTTCACTTAATTCTTCTTCTAAAAATTAAGTATACTTTAATTTGTCAATTTTAATGTTATAAAATTATGGGGTGTTACATTCTCCCCTCCTTAAAGGATTTCGTCCCCGAAATCTCTAAGTTAAGAAGAATGTATCTTACCAACCAATCATACATCTACTCAACCATCATCCACAAGCATCCATTGTCCTTAAAGAAATTTCTTATGCTATATGAACTTATGCAAAAATGTGTGTATATGTTCCTTATCTAATGCAAAGATCAGGCGGTCCACTGATTCAATTGACCTCCTTAATGCAAATCATGATAGTGCCATGCGTCCATTATGTATGCGAAAGAATCCTATCGATACATATTATTTCTACATGTGTGCACAACCATTCATCAAAATGCAGCATCCATATGATAACACAACCATTATACATCCATTAATTTAGATATGCACACGCATTTATATGCAATATGAAGGTGATTGAGCTGATCTAGTGCCTAATGTGTGTGTACATGCATCCACGAGCAACCACTAGCAACCACTTGCATCCATTTGCATCCACCAAACATAACATATCTCAAACAAATGTTTGCAACCATAGGGTTCTTCCTAGCTAAAGATCGAAGATGTCATCGCAAAGATAATACTAAAAGATAGGACAAGTGTCAACAAAGCGGTAGAAAAAAGGAGAAATTAAAACATACCCTCAAAAAGGAAAGGGCACAGCATACACATTTTGTCTTCCGTCTCCCAAGTCGCGTCTCTTTGATCATCTCCCCATTGCACTTTGACCAACTTGACCTCTTTGTTGCGAAGCTTTTTGACCTCCGATCCGAGAATGTGTGTAGGAGCTCGTCTGATCGTGGCATTGCACTCTACTTCCACTTCTTCGAGGGTGCTCGGCTCTACCACTTCCGTCGTATCGTGTAAACACTTACGCAAATGCGAAACGTGAAACACGTCATGAACTCCGCTGAGCTTCTCTGGTAACTTTACTCTGTACGCCATCTTTCCAATCCTCTCCGTAATTGGAAAGGGTCCTACGAACCTCGGTGCCAACTTCCTTGCTGATCCAAAACGGACTACGTTTCTTAACGGTGACACTTAACAAAAACCATGTCCCCAATATTGGATTCAAGATCGGTTCGTCTCCTATCAGCATATGACTTCTGTCGGTCCTGCGCCATCTTCATTCGCCATCGAATCAGGTCTATCATCTCTGAAGTCTCCCTAATCATGTTGGGTCCAAGCAAAACCTTATCAGTGGATTCCCACCAACATGTAGGTGATCGGCACGGTCGTCCATAAAGAGCCTCAAAAGGTGCCATGCCAATGCTAGCCTGAAAACTATTATTATAGGCGAACTCCACTGGTGGAAGGTGTTCTTCCCATGTTCCTCCAAAGTCTAGGATGCATCGTCTCAGAAGGTCTTCTAGAACCCGATTTATTCTCTCGGTCTGGCCGTTCGTCTGAGGGTGATAAGCGGTACTTAAGCATAATTGCGTTACAACCGCCTCTTGTAAGCTTTTCCAAAATTTGCTTGTGAAAATGGGATGTCTATCGCTCACAATGCTAGAGGGTATGCCGTGCAAATGAACTATCTCTCGAAGGTAAACAGATGCTAACCACGCGGTGGTCCTTCTACTTTTAACGGGAATAAAATGGGTACTTTTGGTAAGTCTGTCTACAATTACCCAAATCCCTGTATTACCCCTCCTTGATCTTGGCAACCCATCTACAAAATCCATGGAAATGCTTTCCCATTTCCAAAGCGGAATCTCTAAGGGATGGAGCAAACCTCCAGGCTTCTTTTTCTCCGCCTTGACTAGTTGGCACATAAGCATCTAGCAACGAACTCGACCACGTCCTTCTTCATTCCGGCCCAAAAGAAAACTCGCTTCATATCCCTATACATCTTATCACCACCAGGATGTATGGTCATCTTAGAGCGATGTGAGTCTTCAAGAATTGCCTTCTTGAAACTCTCGTCTTGTGGTACGCAAAGTCTTCCATCTCTATGTAGCCAACCTCTCTTATCTATAGCATATCTATCAAGATGACTCGAGGACTCCCCTCATATAAGCTTGCCTACTATCTCAACCAACTGTGGGTCATTTCGCTGTGCCTCTCCAACTCGACCCAAAAGTGTAGGTTGCACCTCTAACGATGCCAATAATCCGGATACATAATCGACAGTGGGTCTGAAGTCAAAGGAAGATATATACTCCAAACTTTGCCGCTCTACGAACAAAGGACTTAAAGTTAACTTATTTCTACTTAAGGTGTCGGCTACAACGTTACCCTTGCCTGGGGTATATGCGATCTCAAAATTGTAGGATGCCAAAAAATCATCCATCTCTGTTGCCTCAAGTTTAGGCCCTTCTGAGAGAATAAGTACTTTAGCGACTTATGGTCTGTATACAACTCAAACCTCTCGCCAAGCAAATAATGACGCCATGAATTAAGCGCAAAAACTATGGCCGCCAACTCTAAGTCGTGGGTAGGGTAATTTTTCTCATGGGCTTTCAACTATCTTCCACCATAGCATATCACCCTTCCCTCTTGCATTAAAACTGCGCCAAGCCCGGTCCCGCAAGCATCGGTATATACAGTGAATGTCTTACTCCCGTCTGGAAAAACTAAAACTGGAGTTGTCGTCAAAGCCCTCTTCAGACGTTGGAAAGCATCGTCACAGTCAACGTCCCAAGTAAAAGTCAAATTCTTCTTCGTTAACCGAGTGAGAGGGGCTGATATCTTCGCGAAGTCCTTAATGAACTTCCTATAATAGCCAGCCAACCCTAAAAAGCTTCTTACTTCCATTGCGTTCTTAGGTGTTTTCTAATCTTGGATTGCCACCACCTTGGCGGGATCCACAGCTATCCCTTCCTTAGAGACTACGTGTCCTAAGAACCTCACTTCTTTTCTCCAAAAATGGCACTTGGAGAACTTTGCTTTTAGCTGATGTGCTCGTAGGGTCTCTTAGACTTCCCTAAGATGTAGGGCATGCTCTTCTTCATTTTTAGAGAAAACCAGAATATCGTCTACAAAGACTACCACAAACTTGTTTAGAAACTCCCTAAACACCCTACTCATTAAGTCAACAAAGTATGTGGGTGCATTCGTCAAACCAAAAGGCATGACGAGCCACTCAAAGAAACCGTCAGGAGTTCTAAAGGCAGTCTTATCGATGTTATCTTCAGCCACCCTTAGCTGATGAAACCTGTAGCTAAATCCAGTTGCGAGAAAACTGAAGCACCCACCAACTGATCGAATAAATCATCTATCCTCGGCAATGGGTGCCTGTTCTTCTTTGTTAGCTTATTCAGCTCTCTATAGTCCACGCACAATCTAAGTGAACCATCAGCTTTTGTAGCAAAAACGACTGGAGAACCCCACTCTGAAATACTTCTTCTTATGAACCCCTTCTCAAGCAATTCTTTCACTTGCTTACTGAGTTATCTTCTCTCTCTCGGAGCCATGTGGCGCACTAGTAATGCAACTGGCTTTGCATTATCTACTAGATATATTCGAAAGTATATCTCGCGCCTCGGGGGTAAACCTTGAACTTCATCGAAGACGTCACAATATTCACGGACCACACGAACAGATTTCAAATCATCATTGGATGCGTCTAGGGATTCTAGATAGCTAAGCATTACCGGACCTCTAGGGTCACAAGAAATATCAAGGGTCTTTCCACAACGAGTCAACAATCTAACTACCCTTCTTTCACAATCTAGGATGGCACCGTATCTAGTTAACCAATCCATACCTAGAATCAAGCCGTAGCCCATGAAGCCAAGAACAAAGGCATTGCATTCAAACCCAACGCCCAAGACAGACACTTTCAAATCCCGACAAATCATAGAAAGATGAGCCGAACCACCAATAGGATTTGATACTACTATGGGATCCGTAACTAGACTAGTATTTAGGTGCAGTGTTTCACTAACGAAGCAGATACAAACGAGTGTGAAGTGCCAGAGTCAAACAAAGTACGAACAGGATGATCAAACAGAAAACTAAACTTTCAACGGAAATGTTTCTACCTCTCTCCTGTCCTGGTGCCATGAGAGCCTGAATCTACCCTCTCGCTTGCCCTGGTGCCATGAGAGCCTGAAGCTGCCCTCCAGAAGTTCTTTGCCCTTGCCCCTGTTTCCTTGGGCAGTCCTTAACTAGATGACCTGCCTCTCCACAGTGGAAACAACCAGTCTTCTTCTTTTTCCAACAATCTTTGCTCAGATGGCCTGGTGTCCCACAATTAAAGCACTTCTTCTTTCCTTTGCCATTATTGTTCTTCCCGCCTTTCTTGTTTTGCTGTTGTGGCTTCTTCTGGTCTCCTTTCTTCTCCGGTGCCTTATTAGCATTCGCACCTTTCTCTTCCTCATGCATAAGCGCCATGTCAACCAGTTTCTCAAAGGTAGCCCCCATCGGAATGTGGGTCATCGCCAACCCATGTAGCGGCTCATTCAAACCTTTAACGAACCTCAGGGCCTTCTTCTCAGGTGTGTTTACCAATTCCAAGCCAAATCTCGCCAACTGATTGAACTTGTTGATGTACTCCTTTACAGATAAATTGTAACACCCCGTAATTCTGTAACACTAAGATTCACAAATCGAGGCAGAATTAAAAGTTAAAATCAAAATCAAGGTAAACGGGCTACACCATTGCATTCGTCCGGAATTCTGCAGGAAAACGAGTCCGAGTTTGCGTAAATCGGAGTCCGTATGAAGAAGATATGGCCTCCGGAAGATTCAGCGAAGTTCAGATTTCAAAATTGGTCGAGTTCGAAATTCAATAACAGACCAGATTGGGTAGGGCGGGAATTTTCCCGCCCAAGGCACCCAGGTCGACTGGGTAGTCGACCTGGGGCACCCAGGTCGACTGGGTAGTCGACCTGGGTCACCCAGGTCGACTGGGTAGTCGACCTAGGGGTCGACCCCCCCCCTGTTTTTCCAGTTTTCTGCACCTGGTTCGTTCTTCTGTATTTGGACGCCCTTCTGACCAAATTGGATAAATTGGCATAAATTGGAAATTGGCATAAATTGGGAACATGCATTACGGCATGCAAATTGGATAAATTTGACATGAATTATAGGATGTGTAATTTGAATCTAGTATTGGCGTGTAAATCTAACATTTACATGAATTGTGAACTAGAGTAATAAGTCTAGTTTGACGTGAATTAGAATGTTGAATCGGAATTGGATTGGCTAATTTGGCACGGTAAGTATATTGGCATAAATGTGAAATTGGCCATAATTGGGAATAACTATCAGGTTTAGCAAAATCATGGTTAGTGACACTTAATTTGGTATAGTTTACATACCAAAAAGCATAAATATGATTTAGAAGGGGAAACGGGCCATAAGAATGAATGTAGACAATTTACATTAAAATAGTAATTGGGAAATAAGTAAATTAGGATTAATTTACTTATAGAATTTGTCCTAAATGAGGAAATGTTAATTTAGACAAATTAAAGGTTTGTTAACGACATCTCTTTTAATAATAAACCAGAAAGTTCTAGGGTGACAGAGAGGATAGTGTCTAGGCTTGGGTTTGGAAAATACAAGTTTCCTGCTCTCCCTGGCTATCCCTAACTGATCCGACGGACGAGATGGTTACTTTCAAAACCTGATTTGAAAACTAATCAAAACCCTTTGAACTTAGAAGACACGAATACGCCTAACCCGAGGTTAGACTGAGTTGTGATGTAAACCTGCCCGGAACCAACCGGCACATCCAGTACTCGCAACAATATCTGTCGAATGTAAGTGGTCGCGGCTTTAATTTATTTAGTTAAAGCTAGAACAAGAATGGTAGGGTTAAGTTAACTAAGACACTTAACCAATTCAACAAGATAACTAAACTGATGGGTGGGGTTAGGTTCAGACTGACACTTAACACAGTTAAGCTAGAATGGGAGGGTTAAGTCCATAGGAACACTTAACCAACTTAACACGATTAAGCTAGAATGGGAGGGCTAAGTCCATAAAGACACTTAACCAAACACAAGGTAGCAAAACGAGACTAGTAGGGGTTAAGTAACTGAGAAATACTTAGCCAAATTAACATGTGAACTAGACTAGAAGGTGGGGTTAAGTAAAGTTAATACACTTAGACAAATTAACATGTTAACTAGACCAGAGGCTGGGGTTAAGTAAAATCTAATACACTTAGCAAATTTGATATGTTAGCTAGGCTAGACCGTAGGGTTAAGTAAACTTGAACACTTAACCATCAGGTTGTGATAAAGGAATGGGGTTAAGTCTAAAACTTGAAGGGATAATACTTAACCATTAATAATAACATGTTAGTTAAAACAGACGGGCAAGGTTAAGTTAAAAAGGAACACTTAACCAACACAGGGTGAATGGGTAGGGTTAAGTAATAAATACTTAACCAATATAACTTGGTTTGTGGTAGGGTTAAGTTAACATGAGTTACTGATAACACTTAACCAGTTTAACAGGGTAAATGAGGAGGGTTAAGTTAGCTTGAATTGACTATGACAATTAACCAATCCAAATTGACGGGAAAGAGAACTAAGAAAACCTTAGTTAAGAAAACAACGATTCTGGAAACTAAGTGGTAAATCTTAGTTAGTAAAACTAAGTAGTAATTCTTGGTATAATACGGGAAGGAGCGAATGTCCGTCTGAGTAAAAAGGAAGCTCCAACGAATTGGGTTACGAAGCCCGAGGCTTCGAGGGGACATGAGGGTACTCTTGGTATCCCTCTGTGAGGCTGCAGATGATCTGCCTGGGTCCACAGAGGTTAAGGTATGCGTAGAAGAACCAGGGGTATGCCTTGGTTGCAATACATGGCAACCTAAAGACTAGGATGGACCGGCGTGATTCGACGAGCAAACGGTAGCACTGTGATAGCGACTCGTCGTCTACCATCCATCTTCAGTCAATCGAGATACGTGAAGCGGAAAGGCGGAGAACTCCAAAAGACCACATACTTGCTATCTAGTTATGGGTGAGGATGGCCATAGGTTAGTGGGGGCATAGGGGGCCTGCATACAGTTCTCATTTTTCAAGGTGTGCCTTTCATTAGTTGAGGGAGGGGTCAAGTGGGACCATAGCCACTGGAATAAAAACAGACCTTAGCATCTGCATCGGCAGACATCTGAAAGCTCCCGACCGAGTTCTGTATTCCTTGACTTGCCCTGACACAGGACTCGGACCGCACATTACAGGACATGTGCATCTAGACAAGCGATAACGGTTCGTGATACATGCGTGGGGAAGTATATGAACATATACCACTCTAGGTAGTGTGTCCTAGACTTGGGGGCATCGATTGGACTAGGGGGCATAAACCCTGAATCTGAGAAGCATTCAGCAGATAGCGTAAACTCTAGTTGAATCTAGAAAGCACTTGGTAGAAAACCCTAGATTTAAATCTAGGTAACAAATAATAAATGTATGCCTGAAGGCAATGGAAACTACATGGATTGGGATCACGTTATCGTTACTAGTTGGGACACTAGTTAGGTGGTGCAGAGATATAGAAAGCAGTATAACAAGGAAATAGCGAAGCGGCGAAAGTATTAGAGCATATCCAGTTTATCTTAGCTTAGCATATCTTGTGTTAATCTTGTCTAATCTTGCCAACCCTATCGTCATGGTGTTATCTTGTATTCAGTTAATTCATGTCGTTTTGTTTTTCCATGTTCACATGCTAGAAGTTACCGAACTTACTCAGGCTTTATGTCTGACTCTGTTTTCCTTTCGTCTTCTTTTCTTCCGTTCCCCCCCCCCCAGGTAGTAAAGGAGGGAATAATATAGCTCAGATTAAGTTGGATTGTCACTCTTTCCCAACTTGAAGATTTGTCGAAGTTTTGCTTGGACTCTCTTTTTAGATGCTATGGCTGGCTCTTGCTAAAACTGGGGAATATAAATATTGTTTTATGCTTCTTTATTTTGTAAAACAGATGATACTCTGATATTGTAAAGAAATCTTTGTACAAACTATTTTATCAATAAAGCAAAGTTTTATTTTCCGCTGTTTAATTTCTGTCTGTCTTGTAATTTATCTGCATCTTTTACCCTAAATGCTCCACAGAACTTAGTGCATTCCCTTTGTGAGTGACACTAACGGATGTGGGGTGTAACACGTGGTATCAGAGCTGAAGGTTACCAGATCAGATAAAGGGTTTGAAAAATTATTTTCAAAATGGTTTTTAAAGAAGCATTTTCAAGAGAAAAGATTTGTTTTAAAGACATATTCCCCAAAGCCATACGCATTATCTTCTCTTCCTCTGTTTAAATTCTTGTCTCCTTCTTTCTTGAGTCTCTGGGGCTCCTGGCTTTCTGGGAGGTAACCTCATCGAAGGGCAAAGTAGTGCCCGGCTTCCATCCATAGCCGTAGTTGTTTCATCTACGGGCAGTTTTCTTTCAAAGCTTATAGGGTTTTCCGGACGATGGAGGCAGTTTTTGAGAGATTTGTCAACATGACTACACATGGAAGGGGATGAGGAGTTTGGCTAGGGAGCACAACCCTAGGATGAGGAATTCATGGATGTAGATTTAGCTCACGAAGGAGGAAGAAATTATAAAACCTAAGACAAGAGGAAGTATCTTTAATAGGGAATGATAGGGCATATAATTAAGGGCAAGAACGAGGAACAAGGTTTTTAGAAGGGCAAGAACCTACTTTCGCCACCAAGCGTACCTAGGAGAAAGGTAGTAAAGTTCTGTTGGAAGAGTCTAGTTTTGCTGTTCGTACTCTTTCCTTTGGTTTTAGCTCTTCGCATTTGTTCATATCCACTTCCATAGTTGAGTCTCTGCACCATAGCACTTATATAGAAAGATCCCACTAGAGTCTCAAATCCAATTGGTGGTCCGACCAGTTTATTTTTGGTTAGTAGGGATTTGAGAATAGCTATCGAGTTTGTTTATATCATCTCACATAGATCGTCTAAGTTCGGAGGAGATATTCCTTGGGTGCTTGTCTAATATTGGTTTAGGCCTTTGGGGCTTGTACTTGAGGGATGTCGAGTTCGACTAGGATGGTTTGCGTGAGAGATGAATAGATGTGACAGGCACTCTAAAAAGCACGTAGTAACCTTTCGACCCTTATAGTTATGGCATGGCGGATTAGAGGGAGACCTCTAATCATCTTAGTACATATACTTGGTATCGTAATTGACATCTGTTTATTTTGGAAATGGAGATCAGAAACTTCACAATCGTGAAGTTAAATTAGTTAAGATACAGTGGAGTAAAGCTCAAGAAGGCTAGATACTAGTATCATACCCTTTTCCTTAAGGGTACATCCTTGATTTCTTTGTTTAGGAGCTTTACGCATAATTGTTTCTCTCTTTCCAAAGTATATCCTCTAGGTCGTATCTTCGATCCTTAGGTAGAAGCCAATGGATGTAAACATGTATTTGAAACATGTTATGGTTGAATGGTTGCAAGTGGTTGCAAATGGTTGCTCGTGAATGCATATGCATACGTATTAGGCACTAGATCAGTTCGGACGCTTTCAAATTGCATTTACAGATATGTATTTGTTTGAAAGTTGAGCTTGACATGTTATCATATGGACGTTGCATATGGATGAATGGCTATGCACACATGTAGTATTTACATAACTAGGGATGCTTGCATACATGATTGGACGCATGGCACTAACATGATTTGCATTAAGGAGGTCAACTGAATCAGTAGACCGCCTGATTTTGCATTAGATAAAGACATATACACACACTATGCATATGAACATGAAAGCATTAGAAATCTTTCTAAGGACAATGAATGCATGTGAGTGAATGGGTGAGTAGATGGGTGATTGGATGGTAGGACACATTCTTCCTAACTTGAAGATTTCGGGGATGAAATCCTTTTAAGTGGGGGAGAATGTAACACCCCGTAATTCTGTAACACTAAGATTCACAAATCGAGGCAGAATTAAAAGTTAAAATCAAAATCAAGGTAAACGGGCTGCGCCATTGCGTTCGTCTCGGAATTCTGCATGAAAACGAGTCCGAGTTTGCGTAAATCGGAGTCCGTATGAAGAAGATATGGCCTCCGGAAGATTCAGCGAAGTTCAGATTTCAAAACTGGTCGAGTTCGAAATTCAATAACAGACCAGATTGGGCAGGGCGGGAATTTTCCCGCCCAAGGCACCCAGGTCGACTGGGTAGTCGACCTGGGTCACCCAGGTCGACTGGGTAGTCGACCTGGGGGTCGACCCCCCCTCGTTTTTCCAGTTTTCTGCACCTGGTTCGTTCTTCTGTATTTGGACGCCCTTCTGACCAGATTCGTTGACTTCTACACTATATAAACAGCCCTGGTCTTCTTCTGTATTCACAATTCTTTTCTATCCTTATGCTGCCTCTGAGAAAATATATAAATAAATAAAAATAAAAAGATAATACAAAAATCCAAGACAAGGTTATGCTGCTCAAGTTGTCTAGAAGAGATTCAAAGCTTCAAGATAAGGATTAAAGGCTAAACGTCGCACGAATCATAGCAACGCCTCCTTTCTATTCTAATCTAATCTCTGTAAGTCAGTTATTTCTAGATTTGAACGTTTTTCTCTGTTCGTGACATGAAATTAAAGGAATAAAAGAATATGCCAATTCTCTCTCTCTCTCTCTCTCTATTCGAATCAGTGCCTATACTCTTGAACCTAATTAAGAACTGTAATGATTCGAGGACAAATAAGACCGTGACTATGAAACTATGGACCTTAACACCATATGCCTATGACTATGAACATTTGCCTATGACTATGAACATTGCCTATGACTATGGATATTGCCTATGGCTATGAACATTGCCTATGACTGTGACTGTGACTATGAGGATTATTTCCTTGACTAAGCCTATGCCTTTGATTAGGAAATATAAACTATTGCCTATGACATAACAACGACAACTGTGATTAAACACATATGATTCATGACTAGGAAAGTGTTGCTTAAGTTTTGTGACTATGAAATTGGGTCCAAACCCGATTATCTATTCTGTCTGTTCTTGGTTTTCTTTGGTTTTAGACCTTGGGAATTTACCTATTAAGTTAGGTCTACCCATGTTCTTGAACCTACGTCTCTATTCTGTCTATTCTTGGTTTCTTTGGTTTTAGACCCTGGGAATTTACCTATTAAGTTAGGTCTACCCATGTTCTTGAACCGACGTTGTTATTCAAACCTTTTTATGCCAGTTATTATGTCTATCTTTTGCATAGCATCTTTGGTTCATTCCCTATTTTCTGCGAATCTAGATTTATCTATAATCTAGATTAAATCATGATTATACGAACGGTGGGAATACGATTTGGGCAAAATATGAAATTTACTAAAGCGCAGTTTTTAACTTGGAAATTGGCATAAATTGGGAACATGCATTACGGCATGCAAATTGGATAAATTTGACATGAATTATAGGATGTGTAATTTGAATCTAGTATTGGCGTGTAAATCTAGCATTTACATGAATTGTGAACTAGAGTAATAAGTCTAGTTTGACGTGAATTAGAATGTTGAATCGGAATTGGATTAGCTAATTTGGCACGGTAAGTATATTGGCATAAATGTGAAATTGGCCATAATTGGGAATAACTATCAGGTTTAGAAAAATCATGGTTAGTGACACTTAATTTGGTATAGTTTACATACCAAAAAGCATAAATATGATTTAGAAGGGGAAATGGGCCATAAGAATGAATGTAGATAATTTACATTAAAATAGTAATTGGGAAATAAGTAAATTAGGATTAATTTACTTATAGAATTTGTCCTAAATGAGGAAATGTTAATTTAGACAAATTAAAGGTTTGTTAACGACATCTCTTTTAATAATAAACCAGAAAGTTCTAGGGTGACAGAGAGGATAGTGTCTAGGCTTGGGTTTGGAAAATACAAGTTTCCTGCTCTCCCTGGCTATCCCTAACTGATCCGACGGACGGGATGGTTACTTTCAAAACCTAATTTGAAAACTAATCAAAACCCTTTGAACTTACAAGACACGAATACGCCTAACCCGAGGTTAGACTGAGTTGTGATGTAAACCTGCCCGGAACCAACCGGCACATCCAGTATTCGCAACAATATCTGTCGAATGTAAGTGGTCGCGGCTTTAATTTATTTAGTTAAAGCTAGAACAAGAATGGTAGGGTTAAGTTAACTAAGACACTTAACCAATTCAACAAGATAACTAAACTGATGGGTGGGGTTAGGTTCAGACTGACACTTAACACAGTTAAGCTAGAATGGGAGGGTTAAGTCCATAGGAACACTTAACCAACTTAACACAGTTAAGCTAGAATGGGAGGGCTAAGTCCATAGAGACACTTAACCAAACTCAAGGTAGCAAAACGAGACTAGTAGGGGTTAAGTAACTGAGAAATACTTAGCCAAATTAACATGTGAACTAGACTAGAAGGTGGAGTTAAGTAAAGTTAATACACTTAGCCAAATTAACATGTTAACTAGACCAGAGGCTGGGGTTAAGTAAAATCTAATACCCTTAGCCAATTTGATATGTTAGCTGGGCTAGACCGTAGGGTTAAGTAAACTTGAACACTTAACCATCAGGTTGTGATAAAGGAATGGGGTTAAGTCTAAAACTTGAAGGGATAATACTTAACCATTAATAATAACATGTTAGTTAAAACAGACGGGCAAGGTTAAGTTAAAAAGGAATACTTAACCAACACAGGGTGAATGGGTAGGGTTAAGTAATAAATACTTAACCAATATAACTTGGTTTGTGGTAGGGTTAAGTCAACATGAGTTACTGATAACACTTAACCAGTTTAACAGGGTAAATGAAGAGTGTTAAGTTAGCTTGAATTGACTATGACACTTAACCAATCCAAATTGACGGGAAAGAGTACTAAGAAAACCTTAGTTAAGAAAACAACGATTCTGGAAACTAAGTGGTAAATCTTAGTTAGTAAAACTAAGTAGTAATTCTTGGTATAACACGGGAAGGAGCGAATGTCCGTCTGAGTAAAAAGGAAGCTCCAACGAATTGGGTTACGAAGGCCGAGGCTTCGAGGGGACGTGAGGGTACTCTTAGTATCCCTCTATGAGGCTGCAGATGATCCGCCTAGGCCCACAGAGGTTAAGGTCTGTGTAGAAGAACCTGGGGTATGCCTTGGTTGCAATACATGGCAACCTAAAGACTAGGATGGACCGGCGCGATTCAGCGAGAAAACGGTAGCCCTGTGATAGCGACTCGTCGTCTACCATCCATCTTCAGTCAATCAAGATACATGAAGTGGAAAGGCGGAGAACTCCAAAAGACCATATACTTGCTATCTAGTTATGGGTGAGGATGGCCATAGGTTAGTGGGGCATAGGGGGCCTGCGTACAGTTCTCATTTTTAAAGTTGTGCCTTTCATTAGTTGAGGGAGGGGTCAAGTGGGACCATAGCCACTAGAATAAAAACAGACCTTAGCATCTGCATCAGCAGACATCTGAAAGCTCCCAACCGAGTTATGTATTCCTTGACTTGCCCTGACACAGGACTCAGACTGCACATTACAGGACATGTGCATCTAGACAAGCGATAACGGTTCGCGATACATGCGTGGGGAAGTATAGGAACATATACCACTCTAGGTAGTGTGTCCTAGACTTGGGGGCATCGATTGGACTAGGGGGCATAAACCCTGAATCCGAGAAGCGTTCAGCAGATAGCGTAAACTCTAGTTGAATCTAGAAAGCACTTGGTAGAAAACCCTAGATTTAAATATAGGTAACAAATAATAAATGTATGCCTGAAGGCAATGGAAACTACAGGGATTGGGATCACGTTATCGTTACTAGTTGGGACACTAGTTAAGCGGTGTAGAGATATAGAAAGCAGTATAACAAGGAAATAGCGAAGCGGCGAAAGTATTAGAGCATATCCAGTTTATCTTAGCTTAGCATATCTTGTGTTAATATTGTCTAATCTTGCCAACCCTATCGTCATGGTGTTATCTTGTATTCAGTTAATTCATGTCATTTTGTTTTTCCATGTTCACATGCTAGAAGTTACTGAACTTACTCAGGCTTTATGTCTGACTCTGTTTTCCTTTCGTCTTCTTTTCTTCCTCCCCCCCCACCCCCAGGTAGTAAAGGAGGGAATAATATAGCTCAGATTAAGTTGGACTGTCACTCTTTCCCAGCTTGAAGATTTGTCGAAGTTTTACTTGGACTCTCTTTTCAGATGCTATGGCTGGCTCTTGCTAAAACTAGGGAATATAAATATTGTTTTATGCTTCTTTATTTTGTAAGACAGATGATACTCTGATATTGTAAAGAAATCTTTGTACAAACTATTTTATCAATAAAGCAAAGTTTTATTTTCCGCTGTTTAATTTCTGTCTGTCTTGTAATTTATCTGCATCTTTTACCCTAAATGCTCCACAGAACTTAGTGCATTCCCTTTGTAAGTGACACTAACGGATGTCGGGTGTAACATAAATCCCCTTGCTTCAACGCCAAGAATCTTTCCATATATAAATTCTCTTCTGCTCATGAGAGAAACTTCATTTCGAACCTATGCTTGAAATCCATCCATGTCTCCACCGGATGCTCTCCGTTCATGACCTCCCACCAAAACGAGGCTTCGTCTTTGATTAACCAAACAGCCAATTGGACCTTCCTTCCATCTTCTACTTCGAAAATACCAAATAGATCTTCCACTTCCTTAAGCCAATTTCGAGCTTCAACAAACGTCTCTGAGCCGTGAAAAGGTTTCCCGCCCATTGCCCTAAAATCTTTGCATATCTTTGCAAAAGTATCAACACGGGGAGGAGGAGGAGGAGCATTTGCTGGGCCTGCGACATTGGACCTAGCTTCCAGATACCTTCTAAACCATCCTGGTATCGGTATCCCCTCGAGTATCTCAGGAATTCCAGACATACTGAAAAGAAAATGAAGAGATTCAAAACGGAGAATTCGAAAGAAAGATATATGGCTCTTGGGGGTTATGTTTTTAAAACAAACTTTTCTCTTGAAAATACTTTCCTTAAAACATACTTTTGAAAGTATTTCTTTATAAAATGCTTTTTGAAAAATAGTTTGTCAAAATTCATATCTGGTATGGTAACCTTCAGCTCTGATACCACGTGTAACACCCCACGTCCATTAATGTCACTCACAAAGGGAATGCATTAACTTCCATGGAGCGTATTTAGTGTATAGAACATAATATAACAAGACAGATATAAATAATGGTACTTGAAAATTTTAAAACAACTTTTATTGCAGCGGAGAAATAGTTTGATTACAACAATTTCATAAATCAAGTACACTTAATATCCATCTTGATAAATTGTTTCAGAGTACATAAAATAAAAAGCATAAACCCTAACACAAGTAGCCATAAAAGAGATGAGCTGAACTTTACTTTCAGCAATCCAAGCACTTCCAAAAGAGAGAGAAAGAGATCCGAGATCAAGCTCCACTAGTACTAGTTCCACCCTGAGAACCTTGGGGGGGAAAGGAAGAAAAGAGGCGAAAACAAGGGGGTCAGACATAAAGTCTGGCGAGTATAATAACTTTAACAATATAATTATTAAAGTAACTAGGATAAGGCATAAACCGGTAAGATAAGATATGACCATGAAACAAGTGGGCATGACAAAGCAAATAAGAGGAATATTCTGGCGTTAATCTCGTTCCTAATCACTATAGGATAATTACTATACTGCACCACCACTAGTCACCCTAAAAGTTGATCCCGCCTACAGAACTTAATAATGATAATGGAAGTTTCGTGTACCCCTAGCTGCCTTCATAGGTGTCTTCTGCCCCTATCTCCACTAGTTGTACCCACTACCCACATTCGATCGGCTCCCTAACTCATATATACCCGTGCTGGTCCCACAGTTGGGTATCACTCCCGAAAGTGGCAACCCGACACCACCAAAGATGCATGACTTATATCTACACGATGCAACAACGTCTTACCTACCAGCCTGGGCCCACACACGCACATGACCCCGTTGGACTTGCGTTGCCACCGCTAACCCGTTTTGACCTCTTAAAATCAAATTTGCTAAGCGTGTCCCGTCCTCGACTGGGGTCGAGCTCACAAAGATACTTAATGGGTTACTGGTTTGAAAAGGGCCCCCATGCTTGACACAAGCCTTCCACATATGCTTGGTCCCCACTAAGGTTTCCCCACTTAACCCCATTCTTATTCTTGTCTTCTTACATGTTTCAATCTTGGTTAAGTGCATCTAATCGTATTTCACATACCACCCAAGGCACCCACTTAATTTCACATGTCACCAAACGCACCTACTTAACCCCCCATGTCCCACCACATGTTTATCTGGTTAAGTGTTACTTAATTCATTAGAACCGTAACCTTGTAAAGACCTCCCACATTAGGCTGACATTTGCGGTTGCTGGATTTGTCGGGCTGGTCTGGGCGGTCTTATACCGCAAACGAGCCTAACCTCGTGTCTTTACAATTATTACGCATTTATTTCGTGCCTTTGACCTCTCACATTAGACTGGCATTTGTGGCTACTGGATTTGCCGAGCGGGTCCGGGCAGTCTTACACCACAAAAGAGTCTAACCTCGTGTCTTAGGCGGTTAATTATTACACATCTTTATTTAACCCCAAATTGGATTAATATCCCTATTCAAATTTGTCAATAAATTCCAAATTTATTTATGTCCATAATTGTCTCTTAAAATTAAGTCCATAAATACCAATTATGCCAATTAATGTCTCAAATTAATTATATGCCTTTTAAGGCCATTTTATGCCAATTCACAATTTATGTATATTCAATATTATCCCATCATCCCCACGCTATTCGTACGTTTTCATATGACATATGTTAGACTCTCAAATAGTCTAACTTATAAAAAGAAAAACAACATCACATAACACATAAAATAGATCTAAGGATCATGACATAAGATTACATAGCCAATAACTTGCATATGAATTTCATTCAAACTAGCATATGATACAAAACTAGCATAGGTAATGGGCATAAACTTGCGTAACTTATGTACTGCTATAGATCCAAACATAAAGGTGTGAACTTGCATATTGATCTAAACATAAAGATGTAAACTTGCATATAGATCTAAACATAAAGATGTAAACTTGCATATAGATCTAAACATAAAGATGTAAACTTGCATACGGGTCTAAACATAAAGATGTAAACTTGCATATGGATCTAGACATAAAGGTTAATGTCACATAAACTAGCATATGCATATACATGTCTCACATATATTTTAACAACCCAAACTTGCATAAGATTCATACATGAATATATGATCCAATCATCACAAACTTGCATAAGATATATGATTCAACTTGCATAAGATTAACATAAGAACTAACATATGATCCAACTTGCATAAGACTAACATATGATTCAACACCACAAACATACATATAATTTACATCACATGATTCAAAATCATATTCTCATAATCCCAATTATATCATATCATAATTAAATTAATTAATTAATTTGTGAAAGCTATCATACTCACAATTAAAAAGAATAGTCTTGTCTTTCTAGGATCTGTATTCTAAAATTGAATTGCTCGCCTTTGAAGTAGACTAATCGTTATTTAGATTTGATTTGATTTGATTCAAGCTTCTATCTTGCTTTAGGGTTGAAAGTGTATGGCGGCTACTCTAGGTTCTCCATTGACGGCATGGCGGCTCTTGTTATGAATTAATGTGATTAGGATTAGGGGTTTAGGAGTGTTTTTATAGAAGTTTAATTTAATAAGAGCCGTCGGATTAACCTAGGGATAACCAGAACCATCAGGACCACTCAGATGCCATATCAGCCCTTAGGGCGAATAGGGTCACGGGTTGACAGCCAAACACCCTGGATCGACCCCTAGTCGACCTAGCAATTATTTAGATTTGACAGCCAAACACCCTGGATCGACCCCTAGTCGACCTAGCAAGGCTCGGGTCGACTCCAAAAATGGTGCGGTTCGGCTATTCCCCCTCCTGATTCGCTGTTTTGAACTTTTTTTGAATATATTTTATTTATATATATATCTATATATATTTCTCTCATATGCATACAAACTTCAAGGCTTAATAACTTCTTCATAAGTTATCTGTTTTATGCAAACCAAATGTCTATCTTGACCCAAAATTTTGAGACGAACATAATAGCGAAACCCATTTCACTTAATTCTTCTTCTAAAAATTAAGTATACTTTAATTTGTCAATTTTAATGTTATAAAATTACGGGGTGTTACAACCACGGTGATTGTCAAATAAATCATGTGGTCGATAATCCTTCAAAAAATATGGAGAAGCATTTGCATTTGATGGCATCAGCAATTTTAGCAACGTCCATGTACTAGTTGTTTCTCTCAAGGTGTTATCAAAAATCATTTTTTTCTAGCATACGTCATCATAGTTGGCATGGTGAATTGACAAGGAAACTCATTGCACTGAATAGCGTATGTGAATAGGTAGTGGCTCTAGGAAACATCCCAGGCTTTTCCATTTTTTTGTTGGCTTTCTTTGATTAACCGTCGAATTATGGCCATCATGTTTGAATAATTATTATTTTCCATTGTGCTGACACACAGGGTTCGGTGGGTATAGCAACCCTGATTCGGGTTGGTTAGTGACCCCAATCCGAGTCGATATGGTTACCCCAATCTGGATTAGTATGGTTACCCCAATCCAGATCGGTATGGTTACCCCAATCTAGATCAGTATGCTTACCGCAATCCAAATCGGTACGGTTACCCTGATCTGGATCAGTATGGTTATCCCAATCCAGATCAGTATGCATCTGACTGAAATCTACAAATACGTCTCTTATACGTAATTACATTTTCGAACTTTGGCTAAAATTGATAACCATAGCTCTGATACCAAATGTGACGACCGCCCACAACACCTGCACTAAACAAGAGGAATCATGCGCTGAAAGGCGCGCCAGGCAGCTATGGACGATTATCGAGGTAAGATAACACAAGCGGAACCTATTGTAGAACTCACAGTGCAAAGATAAAATATAGTAGAAAATATACAACATGTAATAGTAGTGAAGCATCATATAACAAACTTTTGAAACTTTCACAATCATCATAAAAGATTATTCAAACACTATAGGAAATATCAAAGTATGTACATAAGGCCTCACTACAACACTCATAGAGAAACTCAAACAACGAAAACCGAAATACTAGACAGTAATAAAACTGGCACTAAGCCTCCAGCTCACCATCGATCAGCATCATCCTCCTCACTGATCACCTATCACCTGCTACCTAGTCCTCCAGTCCACAACCGGATGAATAACCCAAGGTAATAAGAGGGAAACATAAAACCTTGAGTCAGACAATAGTCTTAGTGAGCGATAAAAAAGATAGCAAACATCATCAATAAAGTATATGAGATTGGATAGACAAACAAACTAATCTACCCACAATACCAGATAAGAACTCAACCCTATCTTCTGCACATCGGACAGTGATAGCCTTTACATCAAACACTTCACTCATGGAAACCAGAACAACCATTCATTCATGGAAATCAGAAGCAAACACTACTAGCACTCATAGCATCCAAATTATATGTATTCCACGAGAACCATCCTAATCGAATTTAACATCCCTCAAGCACAAGCCCCAGAGGCCTAAACCGATATTAGACAAGCACCCAAGAAACATCTCCTTCGACGTTGGACAATTTACGTGAGACGGTACAAACAAGGCAACTAATCAACCATGACAGACTCTGGTTATCACCGTCAATCCTATTTTGAAACTATCGTTAATCGTATGATGGCCAACCTTGCCATATGTCAAGGGCTAATGGTAAACCCAATTTTAGCATAAACTCCATACGCCTTTCAACGATACATATGTATGTCCAACCTTTACAACTAGGCCTTTCGACGATACCCAGGTACTCGACCCACAGCCAGTCTTTTAGGTGCCCCTATTGTACCCCTGCTTTGAGCCTGCTAGAACTTGCGACAATGGTTATCTCTCAACCTTCGCATTTCTAGTCATCCAACCCGATGGCTCTTCATAGCTCAAGTAACCTTCTCAAGTAATCCATTATCCACCAACTCACATTCTTTGAGTTGTCACCTCATTCACTGTTCTACACCGATCAGCGAACACATTTCAACACTTCGAACCTTCTTAATTGAATTCACTTCGAACTCACACCACCACTGCGCCGTGGCACGGGTTTGGGCACTTCTGCTCGATTTTTTTTCTAAAAAAGCACTTTTTGTTCAAATCTGGATCATAGCCGAAAAATATAATTTTTCAGAATTGACCCTGTGCGACAGACGCATTCTCTTGGAGCCAACCGACCCACTCTGAAAAGGCACGATCGACCCACTCAAAAAAGCACGACCGACCCAATCAGAAAAGCACAACCGACCCACTCAGAATAGGGCACGACCGACACGATCCCAAGCCACTCAACCGACCGACCCGGCCACTTTGGACCCATTCTCTTCAATTCTGACCGACTCGGTTATGTATGCATCTTAACCGACCAGCAATGACCGACCCGACCCATCGAGATCGGCCCGACCAGATTTCTGCACCACCGTCCAGGACGAGAACGACCACCTCTGAATTGCTCCCCAAGACATGTTTTTGGGTCGACCGACCCTACTAGGACCGACCCATTTCCTGCACACTCCAATGCAACTCCAATTTCAACCAAAACTTCTTCAAACGATAAGATCGATGAAATATACTCGTCCAATTCATTCAACACAACCATAAGCATGTTACACCAACAATATGAATACAGCTATTTTCACCAAAATTATGCAAATCACTCCAAAATCATAATAAATGAACATATGAACTAAATTGTGGATCTAACTTGCATAAACATATGAAATAACATAGGAATTACCGATTTTAACTTGCTAAATTAGATCCTATGTTGATTCATATGAAAATGGACTTACCAAGGTGTAGATATAAGGAAAACGACTTGAATTTGATGAAAAACATGACCAAACATTCATATACTTGATTGAATCCGTGTGAGAGATGCATATCATTCACCAATTCTCCCAAATAAGTTAAAATCAATGTATTAAAATTTTAGACAGCAAGAAATTCGAACCAAACTCCTTGATCCGATGAATTCTCACTTCAAATGATGTATATCTAGCCTCAAATGGTGTAGATATTATTTTCCTCCCTTTAGATTACGATTTTAATGGTGGGAAGGTGTTAGAGGAAGGAGGAACACAGGACATCAAATGAGAGAATAGAAAAACTAAACCATTTCTCATACCTCCCAACCCCTATTTATACCCTTCCACTAGCCCACTAATAGGCCTCTCCAAATCAGCCCATTAAGGCTTCATAAACCTAAACAGTCAACTGCTAAACCTTAAAACTACGATTCCTCCCAAAGCGCTCAGCCAAATATTTAATGTAACCACTCTACGGAAAGGCAATCATCATTTCCTTTCCAATCGCATAGGTCTCGACATCTGATTCGACCTGAGCCAAAAGTTATGTCCTGTACAAGACTGACAGGGGCAAAATGGCCAAAAACAAAATTGGTAAAAATTATGGACATGTCTCACATCCCCATAAGCAACATATTAATATGAGAATGATCCAACCCTCAGGGAATAAAATAAAAATATTTTACGATCTTTCAATATGTAAAATGTTGGCTGTTACACACTGTGTGTGGTACAATCTGAGCTTGGTGTGCATCTTAGTGCCAGATGGTACCATTATCACAAAAGTGCATGAAAAGTAAAGAACACCACATAATTATAGTGGTTCTGCAATGTGCCTACATCCACTGCTTGTAATCTATTATTTCTAATGTTTGATTACATATGTAGTTATGTTTCATGTAAGAAATTCAAATAGAAAAGAGGTGGAACTAGAAATCAGCAGAGTCTGGGCATGGAAAAGAGACAAAAGGATCCCCTCAAGTGAAGCACCTGGGTGTTAATTATAGGTGAGGTTTCAATCCGAAACAGTAGGAAGTTGAGCATGAGGTATGGAGTAGTAGGGAACATGGACAAAATGGTGTGACATGCCACTTGGAGGGATCACGTCAATCTAAATCGGAAAGTTATACCGATCCGGTTCGGTATGGTCATACCCATCCAGATCATACCGACTCGGAATTATGTGTTAGTGTTGATGTAGCTTGTTGTTCCTATCCAAGCTTTTCCTAGCAGTCCAAACCAAATCGTAGTGAGCTGACTTCATGAAGTGTCGTGCCAAATCCAAGTATCCAAGACACAAGGACTGACCCTGAGATTGGTATGTCAGTTGATTCGGGGCCATGCGGTCATACCGATCCGATCAGTTTTGCGCTTTATGTCGATTCAGGTTGATGAAATGACTTGATCCAGATTATTGAATGATATGTTGATCCAGACTCAATGATTGTTGTAAAGATTTAACCAATCCGTGCTTTATGCCTCTCTAGTCTAGTTTTTTACCATCTCGTCCCACTATTCTTTTGTGCTTGTCCGACCGTCGACCCCTGATATTTAATCTCAATGCCTTGATCTTCAGAACATCTGCTTGGGTTGGTTTCCTAATAATCGTTGGACCATACTTGTGTTAGTGGTCTAGGGTAGTCAGACCAAAAGGTCGGGTAACAAATATTGCTATTCATCTCTTATAGGAGTATATTTTTTATAGAGCTCGACGATGAGCATCCTAATACTTTTTAGTATTTTATTTTGAAACATTGTGTTTTCTTTCAGGTTTCTACATTTCCTTTCGTATGGCATTTAAGGGAGTAGCGTTGATTGGAACAAGCTGGTGTAGTTCAAGTTAATAGGATAATATGTAAAGATTTATTCGTGTTAGCCCAAATTATATCGCTATTTTAAGGGCGATGGGAAAGGTAGATAGTGAACCTTGCAATGTATTCAGATATTTATGCGAATATTGTACTAGACTAAACTAAGTACTTATTCGTTACCAAATAACTATGGAGTTTGAACCCCGATCATATTGGATCGTGTATCTCTTCCAATAGATTGGCCTTACCACCTGCTGCTTTTTCGTCTCAATACACACATGTACCTATGTTCAATCTCCCTTCTCGTGAACTAGAAGTATACACATTACAAAGTAAGGTCGTTAAGTATCCAATGCAGTATCTTGTATGCGAGAATATTCTATGCAATAATCCACTATTTTAAACCATTCAAAGCGAAAATAAACTGCACATGTCAGACTTGAATCGCTCAAAACAATGGATTGTTAATTTATCTTGGGGTAAATACAAATTAGATCACAGAATCACAGACATAGATAACAGAATAACTCACAATGGAAGAAAATAAAACTGTAGTAGTACGTAGAGTTATGACCAAAATACAAAGTCCTACATAAGTAAATAAAATAAAGCCATAAGCTCATGGTCCTATACATAGATGTTTGCTAATATATACATATATATACAATTGATATAGACGGAAATAACTAAGATAACTAAAAGCTGATAGACTGATAAAGATCCAACAAGATTTCACGCTCCAAAAGATGCATCACGTATGGTTGTGATACTCAGGTTGACCCGAGTATAAAGTAAATAAAAACACTCGAGTCAGGACTAAAATTCTCTTTTAAGTAAATTAACTCAAGTGAAATGTTCACAGAAATGCACAATAACTTAAAGGATGTTTGGGATTCAATCCTTTAAGGATCCATTAAACTATGAACATATAATACAATACACTAGTAGTGCCTATTTAGTAAAGTAAAGTATTGATAATAGTTTTAAGTGGCATTATATTTTCACCCTTAACGCAGTTTATAAACATTAACATACACATTGTATATAAGATACCGGTGGACCGTCAGTGGATGGGGATGCGTTGTGATATGACAATGTCAAATCAAAATCATAAGGGGCTCGATCAGGATATTGTGACTAGGCACCGAGGCTATACCGAAAGTAGGATTCTACTGGATTACGGACCCGTGTTGGTGGTAACACATAGCCGCAACTACCACCCATGTCGAACAACACTCATAATCAATGGGACTTCAGATCAATCATGTAGGTATGGTATCAAAGAAGCATGTTTGATCGGAGGTGCGAACTCACTTAGCCGGGGTATGGCTCCTATTTTAGTCATTTTAATTATGACCCGAAGGTCAAAGCTATTCCATCATTGTTCACATATTTCATTCTAGTAGCATTGTCAGTCCATCCTACTTCATTCTGGATCTCCACTACATACATGGTTGTCTATGTGTTATGGAAACTGATAGAGAGTAAGTCAATATCGACTCTGGTCTTTTTGATAACTAATCTCTTATTTCACAACGTGGTTGTTTTATAAAATCATAAATTTAAAGAAATCATAATTTACAATACAACCCCAAAATTATCTAACTTCATAACGACAAGTAGGGCACTAAGCCGATTAAAACTCATATGTTTTATACACTTTGAAATCATCATTAGAAGCAACCAGAACTAAAAAAAATTATAGAAAATATTTATCCATCAAATAATTGTCGGTGTTAACTTCCAAAAAACCACCTAAGTCATTTTGTCGAGCATCTCGAGTGTGAGTACCTAGCTCAGCAAATATGGAACCAACAGCAGCAGCTCAGCTCGTTCACATATGTCTTATCACCTTGGTCGAGTAGTACTGTTATAGGCGGGGTCGGTGATCATCATCAGTGCCCCGTCGTTCGAACACCAAAGCCATGACTAAGTAGTCGAGCAGCACCACTGAACGAGTCATAGCTGGTCGTGCAAAAAGTCACTAGGTTGAGCAAGGATCACTGACAGGTCGCTCGCTCGCTTCATCATCGGGCTGGTCGCACAAGCATGCCACAACATCATCAGTCCAAGCAGGTCGAGCACCGCTCACTTGAGTGGTCGAGCAAGGCAAGATTTAATGATCGAGCAACATAGCTTCAGGATCGAGCAGGGGTCGCTCATTCATTGTGGTCGGTCACCAGCACAAGCACTCGGTCGAGCAAGCTCCGAAATGTATGAGGAAGATTCAGGAAATAAAGTATAAATGACAATGGCATATTTCGTAATTTTCAATCCCCAATTTGCATAGTAAAAAATATATGAATGAGGCGGTGGCATTTTTGGTAATTTATGAACCCCTTTTTCACTAGATGACAAGCAAGTTGCACATTTAGTAGCAGGTTAATATAAAAGGAGGATGACATACTTGTAATATTGGTGCCCATTTCTGAATAGTAAAAGACGCATGATCGAAGTAAATCACGTGCAAAGGTCGCTCGTTCCAACAACATAAGGGCTCGCTCTTGTAGTAACCCATCGATCGCTCACATACTGGAAGTTACGCACGATGCCAGCATGTTGCCAACTATAAAGTTAACGCTGCTAGCTATAAAGTGTGCTCCACCAACTGTCCAATGGCATTTCTATAAATACAGGAGCGTGCGACCCGCACCTAGTTCACCATAATTACCGCTTTGTCACCTGGTTCAAACTTCTCCTATAAATACCTTATTTCACTACACTTCAAAGACCGATTCCTTTACCCCGAAGGGATGCCCGAATCACTTCTCCATCATTCTCAAACACTCTAAGCTCGCTCCAAACTCCATTAATGGCCGCCAAAGCTAACTTCATCATCCTACAACACCAAATGGACTAAGTATCCTCCTTCCTCCATTAGAGATCAACTCAAGCTTTCTCCATCCATTTCCAAGCTGAGATCTACCATCTCCAAGCCGAGATCTACCATCTCCAAATCGAAATCCATCATCTCCACCCTCTCAAGCTCCATTCAAATTCTCTCCAACCGCCATTACTCCTCTTTAAAGCTCGGATCTAATACTAATTCCACGATGAAGTCAAGGAAGATCGTCTAATCATGAGATCTAATCCATTTCTTCCCGAATTCAAGTGAGATCAAAAGCTAAAAGAGAGCGAAGTAAGGAAAATCACCCTATAAAGAGAGAATGGGCTAAAATGAGATGTTTGAGATGATGAACTTTGTAAATTTCCCATGATAATGAAATGGCTTCCAAAGTGGATATAGATCTACTCTAGAACGAACCACTATAAAAATCTTTGTGCATTTACTTACCTTTTTCCCGCTTATTTTGCGATTGTGGCTCCTTTTAATTTCTAACCATATTGGTGGAGTATGGTTTACGTACCTTTGGTGTTCGAACTTTTGGTTTAAACAGTCGAGTAAATGTTTGTCCGTCTAATATTAGCCTACCATATATTTGTTCACGAAAAATTAGACTGATATATAAGTACTAAAATATAATTTTTAAGCCCTTTAAGAAACATTTAATTATTTTGATTATCCTATTTTTGGCAAAGCCAGTCGGTTTTTAAGGTGACCGTAAACACATTTTATTATGACCAATAATAAAAAATACAAAAAGTACAATGACTGTGGTTAACATTCGGCTAAATTCGGTTTTTAAGGTGGATCGTTCACCGCATACGAAGTTTATAGTGTTCTGTTCACTATACATAACAAGCTTAGAGCACTGGAGCTAGCTAATTTACTAGACAACAAAATTACATCCCAATATGACTTAACCCTCCACGCAGGGAGAGTGAATTACATTCTTCTAAAAGAAGAGATTACATCTTGAATACAATATACAAGAGCAAAAGGTTGTACAAAGATAGACAAAGGTACTCAAATAGTTACATGACTAGACCGTAGAAGGTACAAAAAAGTATGTAGCAATACCAAAAGGACCATACTACAGCTGTTAAATTGTCTTGAGCTCCAAAATCTGACACGAGGCCAGCAAGGTCACCATAAGCAAGGAATGTTTCGATTTTCACTGAGAATGGATAGCAGCGTCGAGAGCAATAAGCTTCACCTTTGTCACTACCTACCACAATGAAACGAATAATCCAGCAAACCAAAACTCAAGAATGAACCCAGACAGATGTCACCATCGTGATTGTTCAGTCTTTCCACCCCCAAACACAACAACTATATTCCATGTTAAGCATCCATGTATAGCTAAAGGTCACTAGAGATTACTAAACAAAAACAACAGTGACCGCACGAACATCCCAACCAGAATTCCATGGTTGCAAATCCATTCTCATGGTTCAAAAAACAACCAAGCACCACAACAATACAATAACAACTAGAAACACAAAAATGAAAGAACACAATCTACCAGCAAGACAAAAATTTAGAATGCATTGAAGACCAAATATGTGAAATGTACCATCACAAGCTCAAGGCCGAGACGTGGAAACATATCAGCAGATGAGGGGTTTCCGCTATCCAAATAATTTTCGCGCTAGTGCTGATACTCATCGCCTAAGAGATTACCACCAGTTGAATAACTCGAAAGGGGGTAGTTGCCTGAAATAGAAACTTCTCAGACAAGGGTCGATTTCAGGAAAGGTTTCAGGGAGTAAAGTCTGTAGTAGTAAGGCGAAGAAAAGGGGAAGCACAACTCAGATCCGCTAGCTAGGGCAAAGCTTAGATCTGGAATTGACAAGGGGAAACACCGAGAAAGACCACGCGTGGCGAAAACAGGCAAAGAAAAGGAAGAAATCAAGTTAATGAGGAGAAGGAAGTGAGTATTTAACTAGTAGAGGAGTGCGAGACGAAGAAAAGGAATGTCTGTCGCCATTTATAGTCTTCTCAATGTTTCGAAGCCTTTTTTATGAGTTTATTAGCGTATTATTATAAAAGAGTCTATGTTTAAATATTTTGATTATTCGATATTAAATATTTATAAAAGAATCTATGTTTAAATATTAAATTGCTTTATTTTCATTAAGTATTATTTAAATTACATGTATTTTAAAACTAAATAATATTATATTTCAAAATTTTAAAAATCATGTGGTTGATCGAACTGAATCAGATTAAATCAGATTTTGGAAATGCTTCAATTAATATTATTTTATATTAACTATTCTATTTTTCCCATTAATTAACTATTTTATATATAATAATTTTTAGATTAAAATATTTTATGTTATGTTAAATTTTAACTTTAATTTTATAATTATCAAATTTAAATTGTTTATATTATATTTATCTATTTTACTTAAAATTATTTTAATTTATATATTTTACTCTTATCTATTTATTTATAATTATTATTTATATTTAAAAATTTATAACCATTTAATTTAAACTGATATAAATACATTAAAATTTTATCATTTTAGCCACGTAATTAGTTAATTCAAAGTCTGGTCCAATCCGAGCAACTGGGAGCAAATTATTCGAATATAAATGTTTTTGAGAAAAGTGTGATATGAAATCTAAATCGAATTGAAGTTTTGGAAGTTAAATCTTCTTGAAAGACGGAAGATGGAAATTTATGCTTAATCCAATAAATAAAGATGAATTTGGGTCTAAAGTTTGAATTTTGAGTTGATTTTTGAAAACGATAACGAAGTCGATAGTTGAAACCATCTAATTAATAAGATGAAATATAATATCAGGATCATATGAATATTACCGTGTTGCTTACATATGTCACCTAACATTTCTTTTGAGTTAATTTACTTGCATAAGAATATTAATTATGACTCGAGTGTTTTGTTTTACTTTACACTCGGGAAGATCAAGTATTCCAGTTTTAAAGAAATTCATTTCTAAAGACAAAGATGGAGCCGAAGGCTTTATCTATTACTATATTAGTACGTATTTCTTATTTCGTCCGGTAATGTGTATAATGTTGTGTATTGTGCATAAGTTAAATCAATGTAAACAACTTCATGAACTGTTTTATGTACTTATGATATTTGTTTATTATATTATAATCCTTCCGCTGCGAGATTCTATACTTGTTCTTCTGAATTTTATTTCTTTAAAACAAACCCATTGATAATCTATCTTTTAGAATGATTTGGATCAAACATGTGTGGTTTATTGTCTATTTATGACCGTTTGCAAGGATGGGTTGTCACATACCAACGACTATCAACGACCATCAACGACTCTGAATCGTTGGAATAGCCATGTTTCCTTGTAGTGTATGTAACCATTTGTCATAGAACACCTGCACCACTTTGATTATTGATTTTATGTACGTATATTATAACCTATTATCGCAAGTTGAAACCAGTTTCAGATATTTTTATGTCTTATAGCATCGACAATGATAGTTTAACATTTTATTTGACTTTGTGAGGTTTTACTTCTTGTTATTTCTTTTTATAATTGTCCACATATTTATTTACATACATGTTCATCTTATATTTATATTTATTTCTCTTCATCAGAAACATATACGAAAATAAATAAAGTTATATCATCCATATGTATTATCAGCTTCAGTAGGTACGGTACTTATACATGATTTGAATACACAGGTTCTATCATATTTTAATATTTATCTTATTACTTCCATTTTCTTTGGAATTCGAAAGTTATAAGATGCAAGAAATCGCAAAGTATACCAGAGTATCTTTTTGTAATAAAAATTGGAGTGCCTCTATGCAGTTGAATAAAATTTATTAAGTACACTTGATATTTCAATGGTGTACCGATGTTATAAGATGTGGAATCAAATTTATAATTTTAAGATTTTAACAAAACACGTTAGTTTCATTTAAACACTGAAGATATAGTTTTGGCAAATTAGGTTGCATACTCAGAATTTAAAAATGGATTATGTTTATATTTAAATCAGTACGGATATACATAAAATTACTTCACAGGCATTCTATTGGAATAACCATCTTTAGCCTTGATTGAACTAAAAAGAACATTTTTTTTTCCTAAAGGTGATTATTAATCGTATATGAGTATTACGGCACGCGCTTCGCGCGCAATGTTGACACACTTCGAAATGTAATTATTATTTTTAAAGAAAACTATGTGAACATTTTTAAAAGAAATAATTTTCATACATATTTACCAATGTTTTTGCATTGTAATCATGTGTACGTGGTTTAATTTTTTACTTGCAACTATTTGTTTATTAACGTAAAAATTTCTTCTTGTTATTAATCAATGTGAAAACATATGTTAAGTTTATTTGTTGGATATGATATCAAGTTTAGTAAAATATATGAAAAAACATTTTGAATTTGTAAAAGAAATTATATGCCAGATCCTAATTTTAAGCGAAGTTGACGTTCACTAAAAAAAGTAAAGCTGTTCTATTTAGATGTTATTTGCTTCTGTGGCATATGCTCGCAGGATTTCTATGTTGACATCAAAACGCCTGATGGTAATATTTTATATTTGTTCAGATATATCTACCTGATAATGAATAATGCATAAAAAGGGGGAAAAACAGTATGTACCCTTTATTATAGTATTTGTGAACAGACTAGGATCCAAAGTGAGCAATTATCAAAGTGGTGATAGTGAGTGCAAGAATGTTTCCAAGACTTAGTATCATGATCATATGTTTATGTGCTGATTCACAAGATACAGACGTATTTCCCACGCATTTAACGCTTTTGACACAATGCTACCGCTCTGGTAGATCAAAGTCTGCTCTGTGTTCATACACTGAAGACTCGACTTGCACACATTTTTAGGAAGCAAAACCATCCAATCACAACTAGAATTGAGATGAACTTTCTGAACAAGCATTAGATTATCTGCGAACAACATATTCCATTGCAATAAACAAGACACGATACATGCAAAAAAATATTTGCTTATTCACACAATACATAGTACAGAATGTACATACAGGGTAGTAAGGCCAAAAGGCACTATTTTTAAGTTTCCAAAAGAAGTACTAGTTGTTATCAACCCAAAACCGAGCCTGTAGCCAATCAACTAATTTCCGATCAATCTGAAATGCCTTTGCCAAAACATCATCTGAAATCGGAGGTTTAGCTCCAAACATAGCTTTTGCAATAGTGATAACTCCAGGATTCTGGCTACTAAGTGCCGCTATGGCAACATCATCACTATGCCCAACGTTAAACTGAAAATGAATCAGTCCTTCAGGAAACACAAACACTGATGAAAAATAATTTGAGAGGAAGAGATGAAAATTTTGGAGAAGATAATATTTTATTGCTTGTCTTTCTTCATTACATAGATGCTTCTTTTATACATGCTTTGAATGAAAATTTTGATTCCTTTATACCTAACGTGCTTTGGCAAGAAAAAAATAGAAAATTTTCAAGTTTTCTTTCTCATCAGCTTCTCTTCTTTTGCTTCTTCACTGGTAGAGACTCTAGGTTTTGCTTTAGCTGTTTGTTTTGATTTAGGCTCTTGCTTTTCTTCTATTTTCTCATTGCCTACGTTGCCTGCTGAAGCTCCTTATTCGAATATTGCAAGCTCCTGTCCAACATTCCCTGTTGGCATAACACCAGTGCCACAAGCAATTCTTGTAGCTGTGTTGCCCACTAGAATAACATACAGGTTTGGGGTAACCATCACATCAAATTGATCCGGCTTTGACACAAGTTGCATACAGCAATTGTCGACTATGATTTCATTGTACTCGATTCCATTGTATTCTTTTGCTATATCTCTGCATGACTCCAGAAATAATCCATCAGCTAGCTTCATGATATTGGCTTTATGTATAGCCGTGACTTTCTTCCAATCATTCAGATACGCATACTCAAATGCATACTTTGCTATTCCAAACATGCCCAATATCTCTGCAGGCTGTTCAAAACCCACTTCTTTTTCTACAATGTTTTTCATCTTAGTAGAACTCTTACTGACCTTTGCTGGATCACCCTTATATATGACGTACTTAATATTCCCAACATAACTCTCATGACCTAAAGACTGTTTTGTGCTCTCTTCAATGCAAGCTACTATGTCGGAGCTCTTCTCATACTCTTGAACTTCCAAAACACCTACTTTTTTTTCTTCCTTCTTCTGTTTTGTCTCAAGCATACCAACATTTTGATTATCTTTATCACATATATCTATTTCCACTTCAGCTGAAATAAGGGAATCTGATGCCTTCTTAGCATCAGAACTCTCAATCTTCTTCTTCATACTGTTGTACTTCGTCGTGCCGGCATCAACCGGATTCAGACTCTTTTCGGCGACGAGATCTAAAACTGCCATCTCTTTCCTTCTCCCTCGCTTCGTGTCAGAATCGAGATTATCATGTTCAGAATCCTCTACTGATTCATTGAATTTCTTCTCATTTTTTTCTTCTTTAGCAGCTTCTTCAACCACCTTTTCATCTTCTTTTTCGTTCTCTACCGAAGTCACCTCAACATGACCTGTAATGGTAATTTGTACTGACTTCTCATCATCAGCCTCATCTTCTTTATTTGCCATTAGGGTCTCCTCAGCATGGTCTATATCTCTCTCTCTCTTGCTTTTGGCTTTTCCTCTGCTTCTTCTTTTTTAGAAGCTTTCTCTTCTTCCTCCTTTTTTAACGTGTTTTCTCTCTCCACCTTCTCCTTTTCTTTTACTTCTTCATCTGCCTTGTCAGCTTCTATATCGGCCATGTTGGCATCTTCATTAGCCTTTGCAGGTTCTACATCATCCATATTAGCATCTGTATCTTCCTTTTAGCTTCGGTTACTTCCTTTTCAGCTTCTTTTCTTTCATCCTCTTCTTCGACCTCCTCTTCATCTTCTTCTTTTGCTTTTGTGTTATCCATTGCATACACCTCTTTCAATAAATTCCACGAATCTTTTGCAAAATTTTCTCCATGAATATGTCTCCATGCTTCTCCATCAACGTTCTCACTCATCAAAAAACGAGCTTGAAGATCTTTCCGTCTCAAGCTTACAAATGTTTTACTCTCTTTCTCCGTCATGTTTTTAACATCTTTTGGTCATTCGTAGTCACACTCAACAACCTCCCATAATCCTTTGGAGATTAACTCTTCTTTCTTTTTATTACTCCACTCTTCGAAATTTTATTTTGTGAGAACAAACGTTGAGAGAAATTGAAATCCCATGATTTCAACCAAGCTCTGATACCAATTGATGAAAAATAATTTGAGAGGAAGAGATGAAAATTTTGGAGAAGATAATATTTTATTGCTTGTCTTTCTTCATTACATCGATGCTTCTTTTATATATGCTTTGAATGAAAATTCTAGATAAGATCGCATTAATACATTTCCAAACATAACCAAATAAGCAAAAACCGGAAATGTAATTAACGCATGCAATATTTAATGCAATGTTTAATGCAATTTTAATTTATTCCAACAAACACATCTCCCTTGTTCAGTACCTTAGTGAACAATTTGTTGTCAGGGTTCGACGTAACAAATCCAACGTACAGCTTCCCTTCCAGCACTGTTAAGATCTCGGTGGCTCGTGGATGGGTGTGAGGTGCGTTCAGCCCATATGGTGCATAGTCTATACGTATTAACGAGACGCCTAATGAGTTCAGCCCTGGAATTTGTGGAGTTATCGTGTTTAGCTTTGGTTTTCGACTTGTGGTTCCGATCTGACGTTTGTGGAGTTATCGTTAGTTGGAGTTGTTAGTTGAGTTTTTTCATTTCGGGTGTTTGGGTGGTCTGCGTTATGCTATATGCCAATTTTCTTGCAATGAATTTACCATATAATCGGTGACTATGTCTCTTGACAAGTTGGGTTGGCTCTGGTTAACTCAAAGACCTCGTCTTACCACTGGTGAAGCTTCGCTCTTGTCGGCTTTGACAATTTTGGTCATCTTTCCCCCTCTCCAGCTTGTCTCGAGACAATGTGGTCATCATGCAATGGATGTTGTCATATGGTGATGTCCTATCAGGTGTTATGCTTGATGTATGGATGGGACTCTGTCCTACCTAAATTATGTAAAGGGGAACCGCTGGTTTTGGGCCCCTGATATGCTACAGCAGCTGTGAACTTGTTTTACTGTTCCTTGTTGCTTCCATGTATTTGTACACAACAAAACAGTGTATTCATGTACTTATATATTAGCTATTGTGTAGTGATGTAACTCTACTACTGATTGTAGTATGTAATTTATCATGTATTGTTTTTCCTACATGAAGACTTATAATCTTGAAACCCAACTAGCTTATGTACTGTAATTTAGGATTGATACCGTGGACGGTCCACCCGTAGGCGGTCCACCTTAAAAACCGATTAGCTGACTGCTAACTACAGTCACTTGTACTATATTGTAATTTTATTATTAGTCATGATAAAAGAGTGTTATAGAACACTATAAAAACCGGTCGGATATGCCAAAAAAACAAAAAAAATACATGAACATCATCTATAGATGAAAACTCTTTTTGTGAGACAATTATTGCTTCAACTACATCATCTATAGATTATATCAGGATCGATTTGATGATAAAGTCGTTAGGTAGTGAATACTGAAGCTCTGATACCAAAATAATATTATGGTTTGTGATATTTATCACATGGATATTGGAGATGGAGAAATTGGAAGTTGCGGAATTTAAGGATTTGCTGCGGAATTTAAGGATTTGTTGCGGATTTTAGGTTTCATTGTAATAATTTGGTGGATTAATAAATGTGCGTTTGGAGGAATTTGCTTGTTATTGTTATCTTCTTCCCTCTTTCAAAATCTAATTGTGTAGTGATCTTGGGAAACCCTAACAAATAGAAACCAAATATTTTGTATTTACTGAGCAGTTTGTTGTAAGAGGGAATGGAGAGAAATTGTAAATTGTATTTCTGGATCGATGAAAAGATACAATTGTAACGTCATGTACACATATTTATAATAATACAATGCGATGGGTCATCGGCCCAAAGCCCATATACAAAGGAAAATGAAAAAGCTCTGAAATCCCCGCTTCCTCATTATATCAGTATTAGTCACAAAGGATGACAAATAAAATTTTATATATTTTTAGAAAGATAGATATTGTAACTACTATAGGAGATATTAACTTTCTTAAAATTTATTAAGTCAAGAAAACGCCTGATGGTAATATTTTAATTTTGTTCAAACCAACTTTGCTATAATACCCGAAGTACTTTTGGGTATTTCAACCGAATAAGAAAGAAAAATATGGGACCCTACGTCCTAATTTTAAAGATGAATTCAAGCAATTCATGGGTGGTCCCTGCATTTTATCTCACATTCAGGTATTTTACCCTATTTTCATTCGGGTAAAATAGCATTTTTGTGTTCAAATATATCTACCTGTACTAATAATGAATAACGCAAAAAAAAGGGAAGGAAAAAAAAACACTGTGTACCCATTATTATAGTATTCGTGAACACACTATATGCAAGGATCCAAAGTGGTGATAGCGAGTGCAAGAATGTTTATAAGTCATTATTATAATATATTTTTGTGTTGATTAACAGGATACAGACGTATTTCCCATGCATTTAACGCTTTTGACGCAATGCTACCGATCTGGTAGAGCAAAACCAGCCAATCACAACTGGAATTAAGATAGCAGGAAGATGAACTTTCTGAACAAACATTAGATTATCTGCTGACAACATATTCTATTGCAATAAACAAGACACTATGCATGCAAAAAAAATATTACTTATCATTTTACAGTTCATCTTACTTTTACAGTTGTTTACAAATTCATTTACACATGCGTTCATCTTACTTTTATTTTTCCCTGTCAAATACATGGAAACTAATGAACATGAGTATAATTTTATGTTAGACTTCGTGTGATAAAAAAATTAACTAAGCACGAACAACTTAAAAAATGAACAACAACAAATTGCCATAACCTTCATAAGTTTTATTATCATTTGCAACAATACACAAATCATATGCATACACGATATCATATTTCAGTCTTCGTCACAATGTTTCCATTTCTACTTGAGTCTGGAAGGTTTAGCGATGCAAGAAGTTGCAAGTAAATGAAAAATACCATCTGTAATAAAATTGGAGTGTATGCACCACCAGCTTGCATGCATATTGGTAATTTATAGAGTAGCTTGATTATTATTTTTAAATTCAGTTGGTTAACATTAGTAGTACTCTCCTAGTATTTATATAATAGTGAAAAAGCTAATGCTTGCCGTTAAATCAGTTGCTGACACAAAATCTAACATAAAAGATCTAAACCATTAGATTTCCCCTAATTTTCACCTTTCATTATAAGAGTGAGAAACACCTGATGTCCAATAATTATGTGTTAAATTTTGTTGCACAAACCATGTGTGCACACAGGCACACACAAAGTTATCTATGTAGTGCGTTTTCCATATTCCAATTACAATACTATTTCCAGACTTTCTTTCTATATGTAGTAAAATGAAACACAAAATTTGTTTAACTAGTCTTAGTGGTAAAGATTATGATGTGTGCCAGGGTAAGTGATTTTCCTTCAGATAATCTGAAGTTGTGATCATGTCGTGTTTACATTAATTAGATATACAACGTATATATCTTAGTCAAATAAGTTAAGAATATGGAAAAGATGAGTAAAAAAATAAAAAAATACCCTGAACCCTACATGCACTACTTAATCTACATTACTGATATATTTATTTGCACCTCAACAACTTCCTTCCGTGGATGACATCATGTGCTATGAACAAATTCAAAAAAAAAAATTGTTTCTTCCGTTAGTTAGTCGTAAACAATATAAATTCAAGTTAATTTATATACTGGAAAGGTAATTACAATTACCTAACCTTTACTGGATTTGAATATCCAAGTTTTTCTTATTACTTAACTTTGACCATTTCAGAACTATCTTCTCTCTACTCATTCTTCTCTTTTTTATAATGATTATGATTTTTTCAATTCGGTGTTCACTCCCATGCTTTTTAAAATATATATATAGGAAATGCAGAACATAAAACTCGTTACTAAATCAAAGATACCCTCTGTTTAAAAAATAATTCTTGATACCATATACAAAATCACGATCGTAACCATTCCAACTACTGTACGATGATTTTATGTCCTTGAGCTAATTCAACTGTGACATCATCTCGCTTCAGTCATAAAGGAAGATAAATAAAAATTTAAGTGTATCTAGAAAGATAAATAGATCTACCTAACTACCTTGACTAGATTTTGAATATTTAGCTTGTCAATCTTGTTTAACTTTGATCGATTCAAAAAAAAATGCAAGTATCAATGCATAACATCTGATCACAAACACTATAAATAGCCTTGTAAGTTGTGTTAACATCCAAATCATTCAAACATTTCCTAATTAACTTACAGTTCCTAGTTTGATTTAAATGATTTCTTATATTGTTATTCTTGCTCTCCTTGCAACTGTTGCTACTGTGGCATTTGCTGCTGATCCTAGTCCTTTGCAGGACTTCTGTGTTGGTATCAAAATGCCTAATGGTACTAATGTAAATCGTTTACATATTTACCTGCATTGACAATGAATTATACATAAACATAAAAAACAAAATGTGTACCTTTTATTGCAGTATTTGTGAATGGGCTAATATGCAAGGACCCAAAGATGGCGGCAGCAGATGACTTCTTCTTTCCAGGGCTCAACAAGCCTGGAGATACACACAATAACTGTTGAAACCGTTGTGATTAATCCGATCCAAGACCACTCGAATCCGATATCTAAACCACAAAGCGCTAGCGGAAGAGTAAACCGTTGTTAGACTTGCAAAAACAACCAAAACAATAACTCTAGTCACCAAACAATGATTAACTAATCATGAACAATCCAAATCTCAATCACAAGCAAGAAACTAATGACAAAAGTAGAAAAAATAAATCACACAAGGATTTATAGTGGTTCGACTAACATCTTGTTAGTGTACATCCACTTTGGAGAGAGTATTTTATTATCACGATGAAAGGAATACAAGAGATTGATCCAATGATCACTATATTTCAATATAGAAAAGAGTTTGAGGAGAATAGAATTGAAGAATTGGAATTAGGTTATAAATTCTAATTCACCCTCGAGAATAAACCCTTGATACCAAACCAAGTTTTCAAGCTCCTCCCACTAACACACCTGAAAATAACTTATATAGAGATAGGCCAATTACCCAAATTGCCCCCGTGTCTTCACAAATCAGTTGTCAAAATCTCCAACCCGAAATAGCCTATAACACTTGTCAGACTTCCGTCGTGGGAGGTAACAGACGTCTGTCCCTTCCAGGGAATTATTTGTACTTCAACACTTAGCTCAGACGTCTATCCCCAATATGACAGACGTCTGTCCCTCTCAGACGTCTGTCGTGGGGATGACAGACATCTGTCATAACTCTCGGGAAAATCCACCCTGACAACTCAGATGTCTGTCGCACGTGCACACTGGAAAAAATGCACCTTTCAGCTCATAACTTCCACGTGCACTACACCAGAATCGCCGATTTGCAACGGCTTAGAGCCGTTGCAAACTCATTTCGCAACGGCTACAAGCCGTTGCAAAACATGGAGTAGCAAAAAAATTGCAACGGCTCTAATCCGTTGCTATGTTTTTAATAACAACGGCTTTTAGCCGTTGCTGATTTATAATATATATATAAGAAAAAAAATTGTGCTTTCCTCTCATCTGATAATGCCTATTCAATACAAACGCTACAGATCAGAATATTATCACAAAATAAATGTCAATAAACCAAATATTTCCAATATATTCAACATAAAAACCAAAATTAACAACAAACTTCACAATATATTACAAACTTAAAAGTTCTAACAGTTTGTAGCAGCAAAATATTACCGTGCATTACAAAGTTCAATAGCGGTACGTAGCTAAAATAATATTACAGTGCATTTCAACTTCATCACAATGATATTACTTGTTCACATATATCATAAATTAGTGTTGCATCATTACTTAATTAGCTTTCTTTCTTGAGTTAGAGTCTGCATTACTTCATCTCGCTCCCTGCATAAAAAAATTCGAGCTATTTCAGACTTGCATTACTTCAGCTCAGTGTAGTTTATTTTACATAAGTGTGGAGATACATAAGGATTCTTTTAATATATTTTATTTTACAGATGAGGAATGAGACCCAAACTTACCTTCCATCACATTATCTGTTCTCAGTCAATCACGAATCATCACCAGAACTGTTACCATGGATTTGTGTAAGAATGAACTAAAAACAGGTTGGTTACATAACAGTACAATTTCATTAAAGTAGGAATGAACTACAGTCTAGTAAAAATATATGAAATAATTATAAAATCATACTATGATGCGGTGAGTGTGCTGCCAAAAATGGTTGATTGAAGAAACTAGCGAGCCTTTCGAACATGTGAGCTATATAAATAATTTTGACAAAACTTGAAACTAAATACAGTATAAAATGGGTACCATTAAAAATGTTATATTTTCCTTTGCAGCTTGTAGCCACAATCACTCATGCAATATAAATGAGTCATCTTTGGACATTGCCACTCACAGTTCAACCCATTATGACTTAACTAAATTGTTGGCTGTAATGTTCAAGTTTTCATGGATTCTTTTCAAAGGCAGTAGGAAAAATAAGTTGCACCTAGAAGAAAGTGCAGCTTGGCCTTGTTAAGCCAAATCCCATACGTAAATAATTTTTTAGAATTTTTTTTTTATATAAAAACAGAACATATAATTGGAACTGATTTTGATTCCTTTGTAATAGCACTCAACCCTGAGGCTTTTTTTTAATAATTCATTTCACTTCGGCAAGAGCGCAATTTTTTTTTCTTTTTTCTGTGTACATATAGGGTACATGGTATATACACATAGTAACCATAAGAAATTCTTAAGCTTTATTTTTACTGCGATTTTAATGGGAAGGGATAACATTTCGGTCACATACATATTTATGAGGATACAGGCATTTGGTACAGTATATTTTTTTAAATCGAATTCATTTGCACAAGTTATTAAATCTTTTTTTAAAAAAATAATAAGAAAAAGAATTAACTATGATTAAAATCAATAAATTACTTATGATCGCGACACATCCAACACACCAAACGTCGACGGACCGATTTCCTCCAACAGGATGAACGGAGAATGTGGTGAATCAGCCCTGTTGGAAGGCTCGGTGCCAAGTATGATGGTTCAAAAATTGGACATGGATGTTAGCTCAATCTACAACTTTACCACTTTTTTAAAATGAAGTACCAAGACTCATGAAGCGAACTGGAGATGATCGGCATAATTCAACTTAGCAAGTGTTTGACGTTCTTATATATATTATGTACATCGTTTTTCTTTTAAAAAATAAACAGTAGCATCATTACATGACATTACAAAAATACAAAGTTGTCATTTTCAATGTAAAAAAACAAAAAAAATGCTATAACTCAGAGAGAAGGAAATGTACTGCTAAATAATGTTAATGAAAAGGAAAGAAATTATTTGTGAGATCCGCAGCCTATGTGGTACCAAATGTAATATCATATATATTACAGAAAAGATTTAGTAATAACTTTTTAGCATATATACCAAAATTTTGTCTGATGCATACATTAGAAATTTATTAAACATTGGAATGCAAATGCAGCTTTTGATCGGATAAACATTGAAAATTGTTCCTATAAACAAAGAGATGTCACAAATTGGACATTCAAAAGAACCGACAATATTATTCTCGAAATGGAAAAATAGGTATATTAATACTTAATAGGATAACAAGTTCAAAACTAAATCTCAACAAAAATTCATATTTTTGTTAGTCGTTTATACTTACTAAAACTGTACATAAAACACAAGCACAACTTTTTTTTGTCTGGTCCAAAGTTCCAAAATACCCCAATATCTAAAGTTCAAATCCACATTGAAAAATTTCAGTATCCATTTTGAAATAGAAATATGCAATGTAAATAAAGTTGTAGAAAAACTTTGTACCAAATAATAAATATGATTTTATTATTTGTTTTCTTATAAAAAGAACATAATGGTGCTGGTATAACACTTGTGTGGACAATATACATGAGAATATAAACTCAGTCAATTTTTTTCTTGTTTTACAGTCGTACGTACGTCTTCAATCCAAATAGTTAAAAAAAATCATGTTCAATTTCGTTCATAATAACCAAAACATGGTTATTGTAGTTCCTGCAGATGTCTGGTGCTTTTTGAACACAAGGAAATGAATTATATGATCATTCCTTGTTCAATAGTTGGAAGAAAAGCCAGTAAAAACTAGACATAATTGTATATACTAGACATAATTCAACTCAGCAAGCATCAGTATATTTAGTGTGTCATATCCTTTGTTTAAGATTTGACATTCTTAATAGTCAGTAAAAACTAATAAAATGCATTTGTAAATGCTGAACGGCATCACATAACCATTATCTAAAGATATCGAAATAAATCTAAAAGACTGTAATAGCTCATACCTGCTCCTCCATCTAAAGAAATCGAATTGAACTCTTTGGATGACACACATAACCGCCGACTCCAACGTCACCAAAGGTCATAGCAAGAGGATGATTTTGTCTGGCTGTGATCTCATCCGGTAACAGTATATTGTCCACAATCACCTTCTCATGTGTTGGAGGTACGGGTTTTCCATGTATGATGGATGTCGTTGAATCTCTGCATACTAAACCTGTTGCAACAACCTCTAGATTAAAGTTTAACACTTCACATTTTTGATTTGCCGAAAGATGCGAAATCAGCGGATTAGCAACAACGTCGTTGTTCGACGTTCTTCCACCACTTTCCCGATGTGTCCCACCACTTCCACCTTCGTTGGAAGCAATGTCTGTTATCGGGTTTTCTTGACTCATATATCCTTTTAACAAGCCGACAATTGAATTCAATGTCCCTTGCATATTACCCAATTGCCCCTCCATTGTATCCATCCTTGCTGTCAAAATATCCGAGCCTGCTTTACTCTTTTTGAGTTGTTTACGTGGAATGGTAGAAGCTTTAACTTGTGATTTTGATATCATAGTTCCAACACTTCGAGTTCGTCCCCTTTTATCCTTGCCAAACACTTGTGATAAAATGTCTTCATCCACTGTCAAATTTTGTTCCTCACCATCATTGATTGTTTCCTTTGCTTTTGCAATTTTATCCTAAAATATGAAAATACTTAAAATATTACATGAATTGATAGGTTACTAAACTGAAATAATATATTGTTTAACTTACAAAGTACGAAGAATTCGAATCTGATATGGTGCCATCCTTTTTTGTATGAGTTTTCTCCCATACTTGACGACGTGTGATTTCTTTTTCTGGATTCTCACTTACCTGCAACAATCAAGAATTTTTTTTTTTCAAAAAAAAAAAAAAAGGAGTTCGTCATCAGTATGAACACGTTCCAGTATAAAGCACACATGCAATATAAGCCGACGTGCATATGGTTTATCATATCAAAAAGGAGAGCTTTAATGATTTTTAGTCTCATATTCGAAAATAAAAGACTTCTCTATTCTTAGTTTTAATGATTTTTCCTCATATTCAATAAAAATAAGTTGTTATAACAAATCATGAAATGTTGATCTATGTCCTTGATATAAAATATTTGTATATTGCCTAATTACAAGAATTGGTTATCTCTTGAAATCGAGAGCGAAAAAGAAAAAGAAAAAGAAAACATTTCTTCATTGAAACTACTGTCCACCACTAATAAATTGAATAAGTAACTAAGTAAGTTGCATTATATTGTAATTACTACTATAAAACAAAGTCAATGTTCAAGATTTGCAGATACGATGATTATTGGTTACGTAACGACATTGATGCCTCTACAAGCTTTATATGATTCATTAATAATATAATCAAACGTATATTTACAAATCTAATTCGTTTGATCTGCTGATTGGCCAGGGAGCTTTGTTCTCTACAATGATTATGCATTTAAGAAATAATAATAATATCAACACTAAAATAAAAACCGTCCAACCTTAAATTTCTAATGTGCATTTTTGAGCTTAAGTTGAACATGAAAAACATAGTAATAATAACAGAAGAAATAATTTTACCTCTTTGTCCGTCAAACAGTAAGAAAACCTAGTATCGATGCCTGAACGGTTGTTCCACCAATTATTCTACATCAAATAACCTGCATAACAAGTCTTAAATTGAAGAACAACTGAAAAAGAAAACACACTAGAACTCCTAAATTGAAGAACAACTGTAAAAGAATAACCTGCAAATCTAATCAAACAACCAACCAAAATTAAAACAACTAACCAACCAAAATGAAAATCTAATCAGGGGCAACATCGCATTCGAAGAGTAAAACAACCAACGAAAATTAAAATCTAATCAACAAACAATCATTCACTATTAAAAGGAAATCAACGATCCTATTTCTACGACATTAATTCAACAATAAAACAACCAAAAACATTTTTCACATACCGAGCGAGAGTAGATCTGACCTCGAATCGAGATTTCGCGAGCTGTTCGTTCTGGGAAAAAGGACCTGATTCGATCGAGATTTACTTATGAAATCTCTTTGAAATCGAGATTGAGATTTACTTAAAAAAAGAGATCGATCTAAAAAAAAGGGATCTAGGTATTTTGGGAAATTTCTTTTGAAGCGTACGAAGAAAACAAATGAGCGTACTATTGGGAACGGGGGGGGTATTGTAGGGCGTTTGACATTAAAGAACGGGTTTGAACCGTTCTAAAATGTAGAACGGACTAAGTCCGTTGTCCAAAGGTTCATAACGGATTTGAGCCGTTGCTAAATAGCAACGGCCCAAAGCCGTTACAAATTTTCCGCTTTCTGGCGTTGCAAATCTGCCTGTATGGTGTAGTGGTGCGAACTCCGATTTGCGAACTGTTACCTCCGACTCGAAGCAATCTTCATCCTCTTCAATCCAACGTATAGTATCGCATACTTCAACACTCCACCTCGATACTATTACAATCTAAACTCCAAACTCAAATGCATCCAAGCATTTCCTTTTACCTTCTACCAAGCAAACATGAATACTTTCCCAATGAGCTCCAGCAAAGCCACCACCCATTGCACTCCGTTAACGAGCTCCGGCAAGGCCACCGCCCGCCAATGAAGTGTTGAAAGTATTCAATACCACGTCTCACCAAAAGACAATGTACTCGGGAGTGTAATGAGTACTTACCATGAAGATAGATTTCCAATCTCTTACGGCTATTCCTTTCCATCAAACACAAACAAAATCACTCTCTCCACCCCGTGCCACTCCGTGGCACCTAGCAACTCAATAAGCGAATTAAGTTCGAGTAATGCTCGAACTTCCCATACAACAATGCTTTAGTAAAAATATCCGCCGCATTATCATTTGTTTTCACTTTCCGAAGGTATACTAGCTTACCCTCATCCATGGCTACAAGAAATGACTTCCTCACCTGAATATGTTTGGTCCGCGAGCTAAACGCCAAATTCTCCGCCAAATGGATAGCACTTTGGCTATCACATCGAACATCAACACTCTCATGTTCGAAACCCATGTCATACAATAATCGCTTCAAGTAGAGTGCCTCCTTGGCCGCTTCCACCGCGGCAATCAACTCCACCTTCATAGTGGATAAAGCAACTATGATTTATAATTTTGATCTCCAACTAATGGTTGTCCCGCCAAGTGTGAAGACATACTGTAATTTTGACCTCCAACTAATGGTTGTCCCGCCAAGTATGAAGACATACCTGGAAGTTGATTTCCTCTGATCCCTATCACCGGCGTAGTCCGAGTCACAATAACCAACCAACTTGCAACTCCTCTCATCACTACCGCCAAAGACAAGTCCATGAGATGTTGTGTATTTCAAGTATCTCATAATAGCCTTTACGATTTCCCAATGCGATTTCCCCGGATTAGCTATATACCGACTAACCACCCCGACGTCATTTGCAATATCGGGCCTTATACACACCATTGCGTACATCAAACTACCAACCGCACTTGCATATGGCACCTTTTCCATATAAGCCTTGTCTTTATCCCCGATAGGTGATCCCTTGTTCGAAAGCTTCATATGCAAAGGTAAAGGTGTATTTAATGCCTTTGGATCCTCCATGATAAACCGGCAAAGCACTTTCTTAATGTATTCCTTTTGAGTCAATCTCAACTCAAAACGCTTTTAGTCGCTTCCAATTTCCATGCCTAAGATTTTCATTGCTTCTCCAAGATCATTCGTTTCGAATTCCGATTTCAAAAGCATCTTCAACTTGTTGATTTCATTTTGATCCTTGGAAGCAATGAGCATATCATCCACGTACAAGAGTAAATACACTCAACAATCATTTCCCATCCTCTTGAAATATACGCAAGCATCCTTGATGCTTCGATGGAAGCCACTTTCAAGCATGAAATGACCGAATCTCTTGTACCATTGTCTAGGCGATTGCTTTAACCCATATAGTGATTTCTTCAACTTGCAAACCATTTTAGACTTACCATCTACAACAAACCCTTCTGGTTGCTCAATGTAGATGTCTTCATCCAAGTCTCCATGCAAGAAAGCGGTTTTCACATCAAGTTGCTCCAACTCTAAGTCATGGATAACAACTATGGCTAGTAAAACCCGGATAGAAGAATGGCGAACCACTGGTGCAGAATTTTCATCATACTCCTTTCCTTTCCTTTGTGCAAACCCCTTTGCCACTAACCTTGCTTTATACCTTCCATCATCCTTTACCTTGAAAATCCATTTGCACCCTATAGCACGGTTTCCTTGAGGAAGTGGAACCAACTCCCAAGTTCGGTTCTTCATTAACGATTGCATCTCTTCCTCTATGGCGCAAATCCACTTCGAGCTCTCTCTCGACTCCATGACGTCATCAAGGTCCATCGGCTCATCTTCGACTACAGTGAGAACATAGTCCAAATGATCAATAAAGTTAAGGTAGTTCCAATCACCATATCTTTCGGGAGGCCTTATTGCACGTCGACCAACCCGAGTACCAATACTATCACCAAAACCCCTTTCGGCTCCACCTTGAGTCGAAACTTCTCTAGTATCATGTACATCACCAACATCACTAGAGGAACCATGTGGACTATGTGATGTTTCATCAACTGCTTCAATCCCACGAGCTTCTTCAACTCTATTACCACTTGGACGGAATGTGGGAATGACTTCCTTCTCCTTTGATTCACCATGAACCAAATCCGGAACATTCGATGAGCTCTCATTCTCCTTGAATAAAGCCGACTCATCAAAAGTGACATAATGAGAATTAACAACCTTCTTCATATCCGAATTCCAAATCCGACAGCCTTTCACGTTGTCCGTGAAACCAAGCAAGACCCCTTTGAATGCTCTAGCTCCAAGCTTATCATTCCCTGGATCATGCACATAAACCGGGCTACTAAACACACGAAGATATCTCAAGTCAACACTCTTCCCTTTCCACACTTCCTCCGGAATTTTGTTATCAATGGTCGAGCATGGAATTCGATTCACAATATGCACCGCGGTTGACAAAGCTTCGGTCCAAAATCCCTTAGATAGACCCGATGTCAATCTCAAGCATCGAGCTTTTTCAAGTAGAGTTCGGTTCATTCTCTCCGCTACTCCATTAGATTACGGATCTTCCATTGTAGTAAAATGTCTCTGGATTCTGTGATTCTTACAATACTCCAAGAATTCCTGGGAAACATATTCACCGCAATTGTCGGTCCTTAACACCTTCAAAATCTTACTGCTCTCATTCTCAATAAGAACCTTCCACACTTTGAATTTAGCAAATGCCTCCGACTTGGCCTTTATTACATACACCCATACCTTTCGAGACAAATCATCAGTGAAAGAAATATAATACCTTGCTCCTCCCAAAGAAGCAACCGGTGTCGATCCCCAAACATCTGAATGAACATACTCAAGAACCTTCTTTGAGTCATGCTTGCCATCATCGAATGGTACCCTTGTTTGCTTCCCCATGACACATTCCGCGCAAAACTCTAGTTTGTTGAAACTCTCACCCTCAATCATCTCCCGCTTCTAAAGAATATCCAAACTCCTCTCCGAGACATGACCCAATCTCAAATTCCACAACCGTGTCGCATCTAAGTCACGAGAACTATCAACACCAACACAAGTCCCACCTCCTACGGTCACACCTTGAAGAAAATGTATACCATGAGTCCTAACACCCTTCATAACCACAAGCGCCCCCTTCAAAACCCTCAATCAATCCTTCTGATAGTGATCTTGCATCCTAGAGAATCCAATTGCCCCAAAGATATAACCAACTTCATAAATCCCGGAACATAGCGAACATTGGTGAGCGTGCGAACAACTCCATTAAACATCTTTATTTGCATGGAGCCATTACCCATCGACTTGCAAATAGCACCATTTCTCGTAGCAATTGCATTTCCCTCTTTGACCTCAAAGGAGGAAAAACAATTTCTATTTGGCGTCATATGATACGACGCACCCGAATCGAGTACCCATTCGTTACCCAAAACACCCGTTGCTACCACCGTCAATACATTCTCATCTATCTCACCATTCCCACTATCCACCGCTACGGATGAAGACGCTACTTCCTTCTTATCTTTGTCCGAACATTCATTCTTCCAATGTCCCGGTTTCTTTCAAATAAAGCACTTGCCATTTCCCTCTTTTGATTTACCTCTTCCACCGGGCTTTCTTGATTTTGAACGCCCCCGGTGTCCTTTCTTCACATTCTTCTCTTTCTTCATAAACAACCCGTGACCACTACTAGCTACACTACTACCCTCACTCATCTCCTTCATTTGATCTCTCAACTCCTCACTAAGAAGACCCGTCTTGAATCATCTAGGGTCAAGGTATCCCGGCCATAGAACAAACTATTTAAGGAACCCGTATAGCGGTCCGGCAACGAACACAATAATATCATCGCCTTTTTCTCTTCCTCAATCTTCAAATCAACGGTTTTCATCTTCATGAGTAAGTCATCAAAGGCATTCAAATGTGCCTTAAGCTAATTACCCTCCTTCGTCTTGAAGGTGAAAAACGTTCGCAATAAGATCAAACAGTTAGTGAGCGACTTCTTCATATAAAGTTCCTCCAACTTGTCCCAAATACTTTTAGCAGTAGTCTCACCACTAATTTCGGAGATTACATTCTCCCCCATAGCAAGTTGAAGAGTAGTGTAAGCCCATTCCTCCATCTCCTCTCTCTCAACATCCGAGATATCACTTGGCAATAAGTGAGTATCAAATACTACTCAGTGCACCTGATTCCGCCTAAGAACCGCTTTCATTTTCCATTGCCACCTCTCAAAGTCATTATCACCATTCCACTTGTTAATAACCAATTGAGAACCCGACGCCGCATATGAACCCCGTACATAAGGCGCCATACTATTCGGACTTCCGGTTGAAGGACTTACCAGGCTACTATCCGTTTCCGGAATTTTCACAAACATCTAACAAGCACCAAACAGCTCTGATACCAACTATTGTAACCGTTGTGATTAATCAGATCCAAGACCACTTGAATCCGATATCTAAACCACAAAGCGCTAGCGGAAGACTATACTATTGTTAGACTTGCAAAAACAACCAAAACAATAGCTCTAGTCACCAAACAACGATCAACAAATCACGAACAATCCAAATCTCAATCACAAGCAAGAAACTAATGACAAAAGTTGCAAAAAATAAATCATACAAGGATTTATAGTGGTTCCACTAACATCTTGTTAGTGTACATCCACTTTGGAGAGAGTATTTTATTACCACAGTGAAAGGAATACAAGAGATTGATCCAATGATCACTATATTTCAATATAGAAAAGAGTTTGAGGATAATAGAATTGAAGAATTGGAATTAGGTTATAAACCCTAATTCTCCCTTGAGAATAAACCCTTGATACCAAATCAAGTTTTCAAGCTCCTTCCACTAACACACCTGAAAATAACTTATATAGAGATAGGCCAATTACCCAAATTGCCCTCGTATCTTCACAAATCAGTTGCCAAAATATCCAGCTCGAAATAGCCCATAACACTCGTCAGATGTAACACCCCACGTCCATTAATGTCACTCACAAAGGGAATGCATTAACTTCTATGGAGCGTTTTAAGTAAGTATAGAACAGAAAATCACAACAAGACAGATATAAACAGTACTTGAAAATTTAAAACTTTATTTCATTGCAGCGGATAAATCCATATGTTTGATTACATCATCAAAATCATAAACCAAAGTCAAGTACATCATATCCATCTTGATAAAACAAAGTACATAAACTGAAAGACATAATCCCCAACATTAAAATAGCCATAAATAAAGAGAAGCTGAACTTTACTTCAGCGGTCCAAGAAGTCTTCTAAAAGCAGTCCAAAATCAAGCTCCACTGGTGCTAGTTCCAACCTGAGCACCTGGGGGGGGGAGGAAAGAGATGGAAAAAGGGGGGTCAGACATAAAGTCTGGCGAGTGTGATAATTCTAACGATATAATTAACAAAGTAACTAGGCTAAGGCATAAGTTGGAAAATAAGGAAATGATCATGAACCATTGAGTATGGCAGAGTAAATAAGGAAACAGGATGATCAACGATATCGTTAGCGCACCTAAACCACTATAGGATGATTACTAAACTACACCAACACTATGGGATAATTCCTAAACTGCACCGCCACTAGTATATTGCACTACCACTAGTCACCTTAAGGTTGATCCCGCCTACAGACTTAATAATGATATTGGTAGTTTCGTGCACCCCTAGCTGCCTTCATAGGTGCCGTCTGCCCTTTTCTCCACTAGGTGTACCCACTACCCCCAAACGATCGGCTCCCTAACTCGTAGATACCTGTGCTGGCCCCAAAGTGGGGTGTATCACTCCCCAAAGTGGCAACCCGATACAACCAAGAATGCACGGCTTATACCTACACGATGCAACAACGTCTTACCTACCAGCCCGGGTCCACACACGCATATGAACCCGTTGGACTTGCGTTGCCACCGCTAACCCGGTTTGGCCTCTTACAGTCAAGCCCAGTATGCGTGTCCCGTCCTCAACTTGGGTCGAGCCCACAAAGATACGTATAGGTTACTGGTTGAAACGGGCCCCCATTACTTGACACAAGCTATCCACCTAAGCTTGGTCCCCTCTAGTACATCCCACTTAACCCACTTTTTATTCATGTTTCAATTACATGTTTCAATTTTGGTTAAGTTTTTCTAATCTTATTTCCAAATGTCACCCAAGGCACCCACTAGATTCCACATTCCACCCAAGGCACCCACTTAACCCCCTTATGTCCCACTACATGCTTATCTGGTTAAGTGTTTCTTAATTCATTAAGACTGTAACCTCATAAAGACCTCTCACATTAGACTGACATTTGTGGCAGCTGGATTTGCCGGGCGGGTCCGGGCAGTCTTACACCACAAAAGAGCCTAACCTCGTGTCTTTACAATTGTTACGTATTTAGTTTATGCCTATGACCTCTCACATTAGATTGGCATTTGTGGCAGCTAGATTTGCCGGGTGGGTCCGGGTAGTCTTACACCACAAAAGAGTCTAACCTCGTGTCTTAGACGATTAATTACTCCTAATTAATCATTTCCCCAATTTGAATTACTTTCCCTATTCAAATTATTAATCAATTCCAAATTTAACGATGTCCATAATTGACTCAATTATGTCCATCCATTTATGGTATGTAAAATCATACCAATTTTTAACACAATTATATTCTATGCCTTTTAGGGCATTTATGCCAATTAAATCTTTTTAATATTATCCCCTTTTTCCCCACGTAGTACGTTTGTTCATTTAACGTAAAAATATACGTTAGACTCGAATAGTCTAACTCATGAAATAAAAGAAAACATCACATATATACACATAATTAAAACATAGATCTAACATAGGGGTGAACTTGCGTATGTAAATGATGTTCTACATCTAAAACTTGCAGAGGCCAAGATTACAACTTGCATAAACAACATATGTTATGGATCCAAATTTAAAGGTGTGAACTTGATGAGAAAATGGCCACAAACTTGCATAAACATCATATGTCATAGATCTATATCTAAAGGTGTGAACTTGATGAAATAATGGCCACAAACTTGCATAAACATCATATGTCATAGATCTATATCTAAAAGGGGTAAACTTGCATAGGTAATAACATAACATGATTCATATCCAACTCATAAACTCACATATGTGATTTATACATCGCAACAATGGTGTAAACTAATATCTAACATGTAAAGTATCATGTAGAATTTAGCATATATCATAGCCTAACTTTCAATTAAATTTCACATAAACTAGGTGCCATAGCCATGTAAAGTCACATATAATTCTACCCAAACTTATATATGGTTCATGTTTGAATCAACATCTAAACTTTCCTACATATGATTTATCATATGAATCAATACAAACTAGCATAAGAAACATTATGATTTGATTGTATATAAAATTTACAACATGGATGATAGCAACATAACATTGCATCATAAATGATAGCATCACAACATAACATCATAGATATTTCAATCACAATCCTACAACAAAATTACAACATGCAATCAATACTTCATATCACATCCATACAATCCGCGTTATAACTTAATCTAATTAAATTGCTAATTATTTTGCTAAAACTACCGAACTCACAACTCATAAGCTGTCTTGAGTTCTGAATTCTGATTTCTGGAGTTGAATTAGCGCTCCTTTGATGAAGATTCGCTGTTAGGGTTGAGTAGTTCTGATTTGGTTGCTATTCTTCCTCTTAATTTTGGTGGCGGCTACTCTAGGGTTCAAGACAACAGCATGACGGCCATAGTTTTAGTTTTAATTCTGATTTAAGGTTTGTGTCTATGGGTCTTTTTATAGAATTCTGAATTAATTCAAGCCGTCGGATGTTCTTAGGGTTAATCAAAACCATTCAATCATGATAGGGTGATGAGTCAGCCCTAATGACTTAGCAAGGAGTCAGAAAGGACTCAACAACACGGGTCAGCTTGAACCAGAAAGCTGTGCAGGCTCTTGCCTCGGCCTGGGTGCACTTGGCAGGTGCGCCAGTGTTAATATGTACTGGCGCACTTCCCAAGTGCGCCAGTGCATTTATATTTTTTTTTTTTCTACTTTTGCCACCAAACTTCGTTCGTCCATAACTCTTTCATCCGGTACTCGTTTCCCGTAAACTCGGACTCTTTTTCAACCAGAATTCCGAGACGAACACAATGGCGCAACCCAATCCCCATAATTCTCACGTCTGAGATTAATTATTCTTTAATTTAGTTAATTCGGTATTTCAAAAATCCGGGGTGTTACATTCTCCCCTCCTTAAAGGATTTCGTCCCTGAAATCTCTAAGTTAAGGAGAATGTATATCCTACCATCCAAACAACCATCTACTCAACCATCAAACACGGGCATCCATTGTCCTTATAAAATTTCTAATGCTGTATGAACATATGCAAGAAGTGTGTGTATATGTTCCTTATCTAATGCAAAATCAGGCGGTCTACTGATTCAGTTGACCTCCTTAATGCAAACCATGATAGTGCCATGCGTCCATTATGTATGCGAAAGAACCTTATCGATACATATCATTTCTACATGTATGCACAACCATTCACCAAAATGCAACATCCATATGATGGTACAACCATTATACATCCATTACTTAAATATGCACACACATTTATATGCAATATGCAATATGAAGTGACTGAGCCGATCTAGTGCCTAAAGTGTGTGTATATGCATCCACGAGCAACCACTAGCAAACACTTGCATCCACGTGCATCCATCATCCATAATATGTCTCAAACACATGTTTCAACCATAGGACTATCCTATCTAAAGGTCAAAGATACTAACGAGAGGACATACTAAAGATAAGATAAGTACAAACTAAGCGATAAAGGAGAAATTAAAAGACATACCCTCGAAAAGAAAAGGGTATAATGAACGCAACTTTGCTTCCGTCTCCCAAGTAGCGTTGCTCTCATCATCTCCCCATTGTACTTTGACTAGTTTGACCTCTCGATTCCTCAACTTCCTAATCTCCGACCCAAGAATGCGCGTAGGAGCTCGTCGAATCGTCGCATCACGCTCGATCTCCACCTCTCTAAGCAAGCTCGGCTCTACCACCTCCGCGGTCTCGTGCAAGCACTTCCTCAAGTGTGATACATGGAATACGTCGTGTACACCACTAAGTCTCTCGGGCAACTCCACTCTATACGCCATCTGCCCAATCATTTCCTTAATAGGAAACGATCCTATGAATCTTGGTGCTAACTTCCCAACGGACCCAAAGCGAACGACGTTCCGTAATGGAGACACCTTGACAAAGACCATGTCCCCAACATCAAACTCAAGATCTGACCTCCTCTTGTCTGCATAAGATTTCTGCCTATCTTGCGCCGTCTTCATCCTCCTTCGAATCAGATCGATCTTCTCCGAAGTCTCTCTAATCATATCAGGTCCAAGCAAGATCTTATCCGTAGATTCCCACCAACATGTAGGCGAACGACACGGCCGTCCATAAACAGCTTCGAACGGTGATATGCCAATACTAGACTGAAAGCTATTATTATATGCGAACTCTACCAACGGAAGATGTTCCTCCCATGTACCTCCGAAATCTAAGACACATAACCTCAATAAGTCCTCTAGAATACGATTCACCCTCTCGGTCTGGCCGTCCGTCTGAGGATGATATGCGGTGCTCAAACATAACTGAGTCCCTACTGCCTCTTGCAAGCTCCTCCAGCATTCGCTAGTGAAAATAGGATCGCAGTCGCTCACTATGCTAGAAGGAACACCGTGCAAACGAACTATTTCTCGGATGTATACGAAGGCTAACCATATAGCAGTCCTCTTACTCTTCACGGGAATGAAATGGGTGCTCTTAGTAAGTCTTTCTACCACGACCCAAATCCCCGTATTACCCTTCCTCGTTCTCGGTAATCCATCAACAAAGTCCATCGAGACGCTTTCCTACTTCCATTGTGGGACCTCCAATGGATGAAGCAATCCACCGGGCTTCTTTTGCTCCGCTTTTACTTGTTGGCACACCAAGCATCTAGCGACATACTCAGCCACATCTTTCTTCATGCCGGCCTAAAAGTAAACTCGTCTCATGTCCATGTACATCTTGTCCCCGCCGGGATGAATGGTCATCTTCAAACGATGGGCATCATCAAGAATGGTCTTCCTCAAATTCTCGTCCCGCGGTACACAAAGTCTATCGTCCCTACGCAACCAACCCTTATCATCTAGGGTATACCTACGGAGATGGCTCGATGACTCCCCTCCTTTGAGCTTTTCTACTAACTCAACCAACTGTGGGTCGTCTCGCTGTGCCTCGCCGATCCGTCCCAAAAGCGTAGGTCTGACCTCTAAGGATGCTAGCAAACCAGGTACGAAGTCAACAGAAGGTGTAAAGTCAAACGTAGAGATGAACTCTAAACTTCGCCACTCAAGAAACAACGGACTCAAGGATAATATTTTTCTACTTAAGGCATCTGCCACCACGTTCCCTTGCCAGGAGTATATGCTATCTCGAAGTCGTAGGATGCTAAGGACTCCATCCACCTTTATCGCCTTAAGTTCAAGTCCTTCTGAGAGAATAAGTATTTTAGTGACTTGTGGTCTGTGAACAATTCGAATTTTTTGCCAAGAAGATAATGACGCCAAGACTTAAGCGCGAAAACAATAGCGGCCAACTCTAGGTCATGTGTAGGGTAATTTCTTTCATGCACTCTCAACTGCCTTCCACCATAGGCTATTACCCTTCCCTCTTGCATTAAGACTGCGCCTAGTCCTGTCCCACAAGCGTCGGTATAAACGGTAAATGGCTTACTCCCATCTGGCAACACTAAGACTGAGGCTGTGGTCAAAGCTCTCTTTAAACGTTGGAACGCATCATCACAATCTACATCCCACGTGAAAACTAAGTTCTTCTTCGTCAAGAGTGTTAATGGAGCTGATATTTTTGCGAAGTCTTTGATGAACTTCCTATAGTAGCCAGCCAACACTAAGAAACTTCTCACCTCGGTAGCATTTTTAGGAACCTTCCAATCTTGGATGGCCACTATCTTCGCGGAATCCACGGCTATCCCTTCTTTAGAAACCACGTGCCCTAAGAATCGCACTTCTTTCCTCCAAAAGTGACATTTGGAAAATTTAGCTTTAAGGCTATACGCTCAAAGAGTCTCCAACACTTCCCTAAGATGTAGGGCATGCTCTTCCTCGCTTTTAGAAAAGATCAAGATGTCATCTACAAAGACTACCACGAATCTATTAAGGTACTCCCTAAACACCCTACTCATCAAATCCACAAAGTATGCGGGGGCGTTTGTCAAACCGAAGGGCATCACCAGCCACTCGAAGAAACCGTCTGGAGTCCTAAAAGCAGTCTTGTCTATGCTATCCTCAGCCACTCTCAACTGATGGAAACCAGTGGCTAAGTCCAACTGCGAAAACACTGAGGCGCCAACTAACCGATCGAAAAGATCGTCAATCCTCGGCAGTGGGTGCCTATTCTTCTTAGTAAGCTTATTAAGTTCTCTACAGTCCACACAAAGTCTAAGGGACCCATCTGCCTTCATGGAAAACACTACTGGAGCACCCCACTCCGATATACTACGTCTGATGAATCCCTTCTCAAGCAGTTCTTTCACTTGCTTACTGAGTTCTCTTCTCTCTCTTGGAGCCATGTGGCGCACTGGCAATGCAACTGGCTTTGCATTGTCCACTAGATATATTCAAAAGTCTATCCCACGTTTTGGGGGTAAACCACTCACCTCATCGAAGACATCAGCATATTCACGGACTATAGGAACAGAATGTAAATCATCATCGGATGCGTCAAGGGATTCTAGGTAACTAAGCATTACTGGACCTCTAGGGTCACAAGAAATATCAAGGGTCTTTCCAGAACGAGTCAACAATCTAACTACCCTTCTTTCACAATCTAGGATGGCCCTATATCTAGTTAGCCAATCCATACCTAGAATTAAACCGTAGCCCATGAAGCCAAGAACAAAAGCGTTGCACTCAAACTCAACGCCCAAGATAAACACTCTCAAATCCCGACAAATCATAGAAAGATGAGCCGAACCACCAATAGGATTTTAGACTACTAAGGGATCAGTAACAAGACTAGTATCTAGGTGCAGTGTTTCAACTAATGATGTAGAGATAAATGAATGCGATGCGCCAGAATCGAATAAAGTACGGACAGGATGATCAAACAGAAAAACTAAACTTTCAACGGAAATTGCTCTACCTCGTTCTTGCAGCGGTGGGACCACGAGAGCCTGAACTTGTCCCATTGCCTTCCCGGGTGCCATAAGAGCTTGCACCTGTCCTCCCGAGGTAGACCTTGCCCTCTGCCCTTTCTTTGGGCAGTCCTTAATAAGATGTCCCGCTTCGCCACAGTGGAAACAACCAGTCTTCTGTTTCTTCCTACAATCTTTGCTTAGATGGCCGGGTGTCCCACAGTTAAAGCATTTCTTCTTCCCCTTAGCATTGTTGCCTTTGCCACCTTTCTTGTTCTGTTGTTGCTGTTGCGACTTCTTTTGATCCCCTTTCTTCTCGGGTGCCTTATTAGCATTGGCGCCCTTCTCCTCTTCATGCATGAGTGCCATGTCGACTAACCTCTCAAAGGTAGCCCCCATGGGAATGTGGGTCATAGCTAACCCATGAAGCGGCTCGTTTAAACCCTTAACAAATCTTAGGGCCTTCTTTTCTGGAGTGTTCACCAAGTCTAAGCCAAACCTTGCCAATTGGTTGAATTTGTTAATGTACTCTTTCACCGATAAATTCCCTTGCTTCAGCGACAAAAACCTTTCCATGTATAGATTCTCTTCAGCCCGCGAGAGAAACTTCGCCTCAAACCTTTGCCTAAAATCTGGCCATGTATCAACTGGACGTCCCCCATTAGTGACCTCCCACCAAAACGAGGCCTCATCCTTCATTAGCCAGGCAGCCAACTGGACCTTTCTTCCATCATCCACTTCAAAGATTCCAAACAGTTCTTCCACCTCCTTTAGCCAGTTACGAGCTTCAACAAATGTCTCCGTCCCATGAAAAGGTTTTCCACCCATTGCTATAAAGTCCTTACATATCTTTGCGAAATTATCGACGCGAGGAGGAGGAGGATTTGCTGGACCTGCGGCGGCGGCCCTAGCCTCAAGATATTGACGAAACCAACCGGGCACATGAACACCCTCTGGTATTTCAGATGCTTCAGACATGCTGAAACGAAAAAGGAAAGATTCAATACAAAAAGGACCGAAGGGAAGGTATATGGCTCTTGGGGTTATGCTTTCCAAAATATACTTTTCTCTTGAAAATACTTTCCTTAAATCATACTTTTGAAAGTACTACTTTATAAAAATTGTTTTGAAAAATAGTTTTTCAAAAATTCATATCTGTTCTGGTAACCTTCAGCTCTGATACCACGTGTAACACCCCACGTCCATTAATGTCACTCACAAAGGGAATGCATTAACTTCTATGGAGCGTTTTAAGTAAGTATAGAACAGAAAATCACAACAAGACAGATATAAACAGTACTTGAAAATTTAAAACTTTATTTCATTGCAGCGGATAAACCCATATGTTTGATTACATCATCAAAATCATAAACCAAAGTCAAGTACATCATATCCATCTTGATAAAACAAAGTACATAAACTGAAAGACATAATCCCCAACATTAAAATAGCCATAAATAAACAAAAGTTGAACTTTACTTCAGCGGTCCAAGAAGTCTTCTAAAAGCAGTCCAAAATCAAGCTCCACTGGTGCTAGTTCCAACCTGAGCACCTACGGGGGGGGGGGAGGAAAGAGATGGAAAAAGGGGGGTCAGACATAAAGCCTGGCGAGTGCGATAATTCTAACAATATAATTAACAAAGTAACTAGGCTAAGGCATAAGTTGGAAAATAAGGAAATGATCATGAACCACTGAGTATGGCAGAGTAAATAAGGAAACAGGATAATCAACGATATCGTTACCGCACCTAAACCACTATAGGATGATTACTAAACTACACCAACACTATGGGATAATCCCTAAACTGCACCGCCACTAGTATATTGCACTACCACTAGTCACCTTAAGGTTGATCCCACCTACAGACTTAATAATGATATTGGTAGTTTCGTGCACCCCTAGCTGCCTTCATAGGTGTCGTCTGCCCCTATCTCCACTAGGTGTACCCACTACCCCCAAACGATCGTCTCCCTAACTCGTAGATACCCATGCTGGCCCCACAGTGGGGTGTATCACTCCCCAAAGTGGCAACCCGATACAACCAAGAATGCACGGCTTATACCTACACGATGCAACAACGTCTTACCTACCAGCCCGGGTCCACACACGCATATGAACCCGTTGGACTTGCGTTGCCACCGCTAACCCGGTTTGGCCTCTTACAGTCAAACCCAGTATGCGTGTCCCGTCCTCGACTTGGGTCGAGCCCACAAAGATACGTATGGGTTGTTGGTTGAAACGGGCCCCCATTACTTGACACAAGCTATCCACCTAAGCTTGGTCCCCTCTAGTACATCCCATTCCCACTTAACCCACTTTTTATTCATGTTTCAATTACATGTTTCAATTTTGGTTAAGTGTTTCTAATCGTATTTCCAAATGCCACCCAAGGCACCCACTAGATTCCACATGCCACCCAAGGCACCCACTTAACCCCCTCATGTCCCACTACATGCTTATCTGGTTAAGTGTTTCTTAATTCATTAAGACCGTAACCTCATAAAGACCTCTCACATTAGACTGGCATTTGTGGCAGCTGGATTTGCCAGGCGGGTCCGGGCAGTCTTACACCACAAAAGAGCCTAACCTCGTGTCTTTACAATTGTTACGTATTTAGTTTATGCCTAAGACCTCTCACATTAGACTGGCATTTGTGGCAGCTGGATTTGCCGGGTGGGTCCGGGAAGTCTTACACCACAAAAGAGTCTAACCTCATGTCTTAGACGATTAATTACTCCTAATTAATCATTTCCCCAATTTGAATTACTTTCCCTATTCAAATTATTAATCAATTCCGAATTTAACAATGTCCATAATTGATTCAATTATGTCCATCCATTTATGGTATGTAAAATCATACCAATTTTTACCACAATTATATTCTATGCCTTTTAGGGCATTTATGCCAATTAAATCTTTTTAATATTATCCCTTTTTTCCCCACGTATTACGTTTGTTCGTTTAATGTAAAAATATATGTTAGACTCGAATAGTCTAACTCATGAAATAAAAGAAAACATCACATATATACACATAATTAAAACATAGATCTAACATAGGGGTGAACTTGCGTATGTAAATGATGTTCTACATCTAAAACTTGCATAAGCCAAGATTACAACTTGCATAAACAACATATGTCATGGATCCAAATTTAAAGGTGTGAACTTGATGAGAAAATGGCCACAAACTTGCATAAACATCATATGTCATAGATCTATATCTAAAGGTGTGAACTTGATGAAATAATGGCCACAAACTTGCATAAACATCATATGTCATAGATCTATATCTAAAAGGGGTAAACTTGCATAGGTAATAACATAACATGATCCATATCCAACTCATAAACTCACATATGTGATTTATACATCGCAACAATGGTGTAAACTAATATCTAACATGTAAAGTATCATGTAGAATTTAGCATATATCATAGTCTAGCTTTCAATTGAATTTCACATAAACTAGGTGCCATAGCCATGTAAAGTCACATATAATTCTACCCAAACTTATATATGGTTCATGTTTGAATCAACATCTAAACTTTCCTACATATGATTTATCATATGAATCAATACAAACTAGCATAAGAAACATGATGATTTGATTGTATATAAAATTTACAACATGGATGATAGCAACATAACTTTGCATCATAAATGGTAGCATCACAACATAACATCATAGATATTTCAATCACAATCCTACAACATAATTACAACATGCAATCAATACTTCATATCACATCCATACAATCCGCGTTATAACTTAATCTAAATAAATTACTAATTATTTTGCTAAAACTATCGAACTCACAACTCAAAAGCAGTCTTGAGTTCTGAATTCTGATTTCTGGAGTTGAATTAGCGCTCCTTTGATGAAGATTCGCTGTTAGGGTTGAGTAGTTCTGATAAGCCATAGGGTTTAGGGTAGGCATGTGTTTTTATTAAAAAAACAATGGAAATTAGGGTAGAACCACATCACGGTAGTAAAAATCAATCATTTCGATCTCACATACTCTTTTAACGAAAAGTTAGTAATTACTATTTTAAATCATGCTGAAAAACAAGTTCCCCATAAAACACAAGACGAACAGTCTAGCAAACTCCAAATCGTGCTTTGGGGAATAACGGGTCAATATGTTGTCCATGTCAGCTGTGATCACACTGACTTTAATAGTGGCAGCGGACTTATATGATGGAGGTGAAAGAAGTAAATGTGAAAGAAGATCGTGAAAAAGTCCGAGATTACATCATCAATTGTCGTATGAGGTTGACGAAAAAGCAGTCACTCGTATGCTTATGCCAGTAAACATATAAAAGTCTAGCTGTGTAATCCCTAACTCGCCGCAGAGAATATGATATGCATTGATGGTTTTATACCAGCGTAAAGCAATATTAGCACATAATACACTTCCCCTTTAGGAAGCGTAAAAAAAATCATTAAGGGTGCGTTCTTGGCGAATGAAAACGGGGTTTTTGAGCAGATCATTTGAGCGGAGTATTAAAGCGCGGTACTGTAGCGAACGGGGAATGTGTTTTTAGCTACGAAAGGGGTATTTGAGCATGGTATCTGAGCGTAGTATTTAATAGTTAAATTAATTATTATGAACTAATTAAATACTGATTTTTAATTGGACGTTTCATATCAAATTGGCGAATGTGTTGAAAACATTTTAAACAACAATATAATCGATGGAAATACATTATAACAGCATTAAGCATTAACGGTCTACAAAAAAAATGACATTAAGCATTAATAAATAGTCAACAGTAGGCATTAAGCATTAATAAACAGTGTACATTAAAGCACTAAAAAAATTGGATGAAGGTGGGACTTGAACCCTGGTTTATCCAGAGCAAAGCATGTGCATGTACCAACTAGACCAAATGTGCTTTTGTTAATTAACTAGATTAGACATTAATATTACTTTGCGTTAGACGCGTCCGACGCCAACCACTCAATTTCTCCCGTTCCCGCAGCGTCCTTCCTGAACGGATGGAAAAGTGTTGGCATCCGACGCATCGGACGCGAGAACTTTCTCAAACGTGCCATTTTCTAGCTGCGAACGCACCCTATACGTCTTCACCGCGCTCAAGTTCGGGTCCTAAAAACTACAAAACCCAACGACTCTAATGGAAAATTGGCAGACTCCCTTGCTTGTCATGCTCGCCCGACCAGCCTTGTTGCCTTCACAATTTCGACCGCATTTGCTTTGTCCTGACTTTTGACAGCCTCAAGAAGTCTTAATATTTTGTGCTCATGACCATAATGTACAATAATCAAACCACTGTCATCGCCACCGGCCCCGCCATCGCTGATGCTTTGCATGAATTTAAAGTAATTAGGATGCCTCTACGGGTATATATCTCTAAAACTAACTTAATTTCGTGTATGAACGCACAAATTTTGAGGTTTAGTGGTGGAAAATGACGATAAGAAGGGGTTGATTGAAGAGCTCTTGGCTGAAGAAATGAAAATATGGTAGAAAAGGAAACAAGGTAGCCGCGGCGTTGGATTTAGGGTATTGTTTATAATGACAAAGCTTTAGTTATAACAACGAAGACTTCACCATTATTTATATAATTGATAGTTCCCGCTTATCTGATTGCGTAGCTTGTCCGCTCAGTGCAGAAGCATGAAAGAGAATGAACTGAAAAAGTCGAATTGTCGATAATGGTCTTAAAAATCAATTGTTTTGATTCCCGTACTCTTAATGCAAAGTTAAAAATTGCTATTTCAAAATATCACATCTTTCTACATATGTCAGTTCACATGTATAATTAAAATCATATTTACGTCGATTGGCGATACAGTGTGCTAGTACTTTCAAAAAACTGCATAAATATATAAACGATTGAGCTAATTCATACAAATAAGTAGTGTTTCTCTTGGTTAGCTATATTATGTAAAAACGCTAAAATTGGAAGTTTACAGTAGTTTTTTGTTTTTTGAAATTGGATACTTATATACAAATCAATGTAGTATGCAACATTAATATACTATATGTCAATATATGTTTGAATCACACTGTAAATTTTCAAATCTATGACCTTGACGCTCAAATCGAAGTGTCCAACCATTGGAAGAAGGACTTCGTCATATAAATGACATCCACCACCGTCGATATTTAATATTATTAAATAAACAAATAATAAAATAACATGAGGGTATGGTATTGTCCAAACTGGTTATGACATGTGGACATGACGTAAGAGGTCGGGTTTGATTTCCTTTTTGCGAGGTCGATCTCACTTGCCATGCAGTATACTAGTATGTTATATACTACCTAAATTTTGTATATAAAATACCAAGATTTTTTTTTAAAAAAGCACAGGATGGAATGAACATTAGAAAATCACCCAAGCATAAACTTACATGTTTGTTAAGTAGTGAGCATAAACACCTAATAATAAGTGTTCTATACGATCAAGAAGCATTAAGTGTTTTGCTTTGTTTACTAACACCCATAATCGAATAAACATTGTAAAACAAAGCAAAAAGGCCAAATAGTGAAAAAAGTCTTCTTATATTCTTTGATGCAAGCTTACTCAATATAAAGTAACAAAGAACAGATGAACTTAAATTATGAAATTTTTGCTTCAAACCCAGTTATTTGACCACTGTGATACACCAAATCAATATCTACCATCAACATGCATGAGAGATGATTAGAGGCATAAGATTCGACTTGCTAAACATCGGCCTGAAGTTGCTAAGGCAATGAAAAATCCTAATACACAAAAAGCCATGTGCATGGTTCATAACATGCATAGCTGATGTAGCCATGCACAATAGATATGGAAATAGCTCCAGTAGCAATACCATCTAGCCTAATGAATAAAAATTGTGAGACTGATGCACATGAATTTGCTAATGAACAATTAAGTGGTCCTCGTCGCGTTATTAGTTCTTTTGGCAATATTAGAGACCAACTAGATATTAGTTATATTAGTGATACAAAAGTAATCTATTTGCACCCAGAATTTCTCTTGTGTAAGTTTTTTTGAAAGAAAAAAATCAAGTAGTCTTTATTTTACATTTTTCCTCGTTGTTTTTTGGGGTTTCATCCCTCTTTTGTTTAGTATTTCATTTACTTAAATTCATTGTTATGTCATCAGTCACCACCCGCTACCACCATATCCGTGATCACGCATCGAGACCAACTAAAAGGCCTCCAATCAATGCTTTAGAACCAATGTTCTCTATATATTTAGATCAATCATGTCTAAAAGCTGTAATCCTCCCAACATAACATCTAATACATTATGAACCGTGTGTCCTTTGCAATATGGTACAGCTCAAGCACGAGAAAGGAAACGTATAACGGCTCAATATTTTTATGTATATCACACATATCTACACACAATCAAAAGCATCATAACTATTCTTGAGGGCAAGCACACATCTTTTAAGCATGAATCAATTAAGACGTCAGTAAAACACAAATCATGGCACTTATATTAACTTTACTTAAACTAACTCCGATAGCCAAACTTTGCCGCAGCACATTGAAAAAACGGTAACTTAAGACTAGGAAATCTGACGTAACAAAAATATGGAGATCAACAAACTATGTTGCAATTTCAATGTAAACATAAAATAAGAGCAAAGGCAGAAATGTGCATACCAAACCTATATATATACATATATATATATATATATATACTGAAAGGTTTTCTTTACAAATTTTGTCAATAGGTATCCACTACGAAGTGAGGGTCCATGCGGGGCGAGGGGGGGGCCCTCTAGGTAGGGGTGCCGGAGCAACGCCCCTACTAACATGGTTCGACCTGCCCAGTCACTAGATAAATGGTTACTAGATGATAATACTCGATTATTAGATGATTTAGGAATATAATTAAAATCTTATTTTATGAAATTAGTTGATTATCAATTGGAAATCAATAATATTATGTATTAGTGGAGGTTAGTGTGTATGTATATATTAATGCACTATTATTAGATGATAAACATAGATTAATACTTGATTTTGAAATATGATTAAACCATAATTTGATTAGATTAGAAATTGATTAATATATATTGTGAATTAGTTGGTGATAATATTACTTGTGAGTTGATGTGAGGATGATAGTAGTTTGATTTTTCATAATACATTTAATAAAAAAGTATGGTTGATGTAATTCCAATATTATAATATAATTAATGATTAATATGCGCATTGATAAGTTTACGCGAATGAGATGCGCTAATTAATTAATTAATGTTTGTTAAAGTTTTATGCGAAAAAGTTAACAATTATATGATTTTTAAAATACGTTTTAAAGTTTAGATTAAAAGAAGTTAGGAAATATTATACTTACATCAATTTTGTTAAAAACTTAGAAATGAATTTTACAACGGAAAATTTTATACTAAAATTAATTTTCTTTAATGTTTAGAAATAAACTCAAAAAGAGAAAATATCCTACTAAATATTTAAAAAAAATCGAAATGATTATAATAATAGAAAATGGTTGTATTGAAACTAATTTCAAAAACAGTTCAGAAATAAAAAATAACAAGTAATATTTTAATAAATTCAATTTTTTTTAGATTAGACAGAAGATAGTATGCAGAAGAGAAGTGTTGTCGAGATATGACAGTATGGTGTGTAAAATCATTAGTTCCAAAAGGTTTTACTTTATTTATATTTTTAGAACAGAAAAATATACCTCTCGAATGCAACTAATGCATAGAAGAGAAGGGTAACGAAACGCTGTCAAAATTTGACAAACGTGTACTGTGTCAAGACTTTAGTCCCGAAAGACTTTACGCTAACATATGTATATGTTATCGAAATCATTAACATATATTTTTGAATCAGAAAAAATGTTAAATTATTATGTCGGCCATAGTTGGATGTATGAAGTTGGAACTAGAATGAAAGGTTGGTGGAAGCACACTTCTACATTAGTGTAAATGAATTTATTAGATTTGCAGTATTTAATAATCGAAATTGCAAGGAACTTCGTTTCCCGTGTATTAAGTGCAAATTGATGAGGTTTTGGAGACCAGACACAGTTAAAGTACATTTGTATCAATTTGTTTGTAAATCAAATTATTATTTATGGGATCTTCATGGAGAACTTGTTGCACCTATAGTAAATCTTGTAGTGTCAGTTAGCTACGACGAATCTAATAGAAGAAATGGTGGAAGATGCAACACGGGCAATGTTCCCTACCGGTCAAGTTGGCATTAATGGCGTCAATATTGAAGAAGAACCAAATGTGGAAGCGAAAACATATATGATTTATTGGTTTCAGCTAAGAGGCCATTGTGGAATTGTTGTAAAAGTGGAACTAAATTATCGGTAATCGCCGAATACATCACCATGAAATCAAAATTCAACCTTACAAAAGCTGAATTTATAATGGTTGTATAAGCTGCAAAAAGACATATGTCACCCGATAATCTGATGTGTGATAGTTAGGGTTGTCAATGAATACTCGAAAAATTCGATATCCGTCCAAATCCGTATCCGAAAATATGAAAAATATCCATTATCCGGCATTACCCAAAAAGCGGATACGGATATCAGATATCCGAATAGCCTTTCGGATACGGATATGGTTATAATGGTATCTGTATTCGAAAAATATTCGTCCGACTAATTGATGAAATATATTAATTTAAAATAAAAAAATAGAATTAATAATTATTTTGTACCTGTTGGATGTTACTATGATATAAAATTTTGCTATTTTATTGAAAAATGGTAGTTTTGGTGTTTAGTTTTGGAATATTTTTTGGATATACTTATGGATATTAGTATAAAACAATGTTTCATCGTCACATTTCTTTATTTCCTAGCTTTTTATAAATATTACTATAAAAATTATTGTATGTTGATCCATACTTTTTTATTTATACTCTTAAATTTATTAAATACTTGCGGAGCAGATAAATATCCGATATTCGTCCGTATCTGAAAATTAAGCGGATACAGATATCCGATATTTGAAAATTAAAATGATACGGATATCCGATATCCGAAAATAATTTCGGGTACGGATATGAATATGGCATTATCCGTATCGAAAGTATCTTTTGACAGCCCCAGTGATAGTTAATTATTACAAAGTAAAAACATAATATCGGCTTTTTGTCTGCCGTACTAGAAAATAGATAAATTGTATAAGAGGTTGCACGTTGTATTGGAAAGATGATATTGATCTGAGGAACTGCAAAATATATGGTGAGAAAATGTACAAATCTAAAAAAAGGAAGTTCCATATAAGAGAATGCATTATTTACCCATCACCCATAGACTACAAAGGTTACAAGCATCCTCAGTCACTGCTTGTCATATGCGATGACATAGTGTGAAACACTAGAAGATGGAACTTTGATACATCCATCGGATGTAGAACCATGAAAACATTTTGATAGGACGTATCCTACATTTGTCGTAGAGAGCCAAAACGTCAGACTTGGTTTATGTACAGATGAGTTTTACCATTCTCTCGGTTTGGTGGTAAATATTCATCTTGATATATTATCGTTACTCCTTACAATTTACGTTTGTGGATGTGTATGAAACTCCATATATGTTTATCGCTATTGTCGTTTTTGGCCCTGATGATCCAACACAAGGTATCGTTGTTTATCTATAACCATTAATGTAAGAGTTGAACACACTATGAGTTGAAGTCGAAAAATATGTCATTTCAAAAAAAAAGATTTTCATATGTTTGCTTCTTTGTTATGGACTATTAGTGATTTTCCTGCATATGGGATGCTTTCAGGTTGAAGTACAGTCGGTCGTCAAACTTGTCCTCATTGCTTCGAAGAAACATGACCATGAAGATCAGACCACTTTGAAGGCGCGAAGGTAATCATTGGAATAATCAAGGATGCACATGCACAAGGCGCATATAAGGTTGTCTTAGGAAGCGGGCAGTGGCGAGTTCACTAAGGAGGGAAGCCAGAAGGTTGGATGGCGAAGCAACTCTAAGAGAGGCCCGTGAATCTTCAGAGCTACTAAACTCCAATTTGAACGACGGATCAACACGAAACGACGACGAGAATAGGCGACCAGAACTAGTAAGGGAGTTAGGTGATCGAGATTTACACGAGGCTTGAAATCTTGCATCTGTTTTTGGTTCTTAGCCATAAGAAGATTTCAGATATGAAAAGGGAAGTGATTGTGGCATGGGAGAAGATTAGATGGAAGCAGAGATGGAAAAACGCTAGAATTCTCCGTAAATCTAACACCGTTGTTGTGATTGAAGCGATTGTGAAGACAAACATTTTAAAATTGAAATTTATAGAAATATGAAATTATTGGTATAAAAGATACTTATTTTAAAGAAATATGTAGAAATCTGTATTTCTAAAGTTAAATAATTTTTGAATGTGATCCATACAAGTATGGATTTTGAAACGTGACTTATATAAACAAGTTAGATTGGTTATTACTTAATTAAATTCAAGTTGGAAAAATTTGAGGTCAACTTTGAATGGTTCTTTATAAATGGAAGTAAATAGAAAATTTAATTACGATGATCTATTAGGGTGATATCGTTAGTTGTAATTAAGAATAATATTGGTTTAGACACAATTATATTTATTATAATTAGGAATACTAATAATTTAAAAATAATTGATGATGACTGTTTTAAACGGTGAAAATTAATGGTAAGTATTACATCGATACTAATTAATCATGTTAAATGAAATAAAGATTCAATGAAGATGTCTATTTGATTGCAAATTTATAATGACAAATTAAATAATTCTTAGATACATGGTAGTAATAAAATTTAATGAAAATATTTTAAAACATTGATTACATGAAGGAGCAATATTGATTTAGTTACTAATTAATGATATGTGTATTGATTATAAATTAATTAAATGTTGATTTGATTGATTATTTATAATGACAACTTAAATAATAATGTAATATATCTCTCAAATATATTAAGATTTGAGAGTTAGGTTAAAAGGAAATTTAAGATGTAAACTCCTAAATAAATAAATGTGTGGATTTGGGAAATGAAGTAGAGTTGTACCCAAGTAGAATTCAAGTACACGTTAAGAAACCAATAAAACTTATATTTTGAAGATATTAATTTATATGATTTCTCATTGTATTATGAGTTAGTTACATTTGAATAAATGGTAGGAAGTCAAGATAGGGATAAAATAGGATGATATTTATAATAGAAAATGGTTTGTATAAAAGTGATTGTATATACGTAATTGTTATGTTTCCCTACTCTTAATAGAATTTTGTTTGAATATTCAAATAACAGGTTTGATAAATTAAATATCCATCTTTCTAAATATAAGTTAATCATTAAATGCAATTTACTTGTATTTATAAAGATGTTTATGGTATATTTCAAAATTGTAGTTATACATGTAACTACATTTTTGAAGTAAGATAGTTTAAGAATGGAACTTTTGCAAACTCTTAAGATTTTGAAGGTTATTAATTTCATATAAATGAGATTCATATAGGTTATTTAATATGAAACTTAATGATGCACAAAAAAATAACAATTCTACTTAACCCGAAATAGTTTTTGTCAAATTATGCGAAATAGAAAAAGAACAATGGACTCCCTTGAATTTCAACCTTTACATCCAGAGCAAATTTGCACCATTTACAAGTTCTAACAAAATATATTTCGGGTATCCTAGCAGGTAGTCACAAAAATAAGTATATTTAAGAGATATCCTAAATAGAAATTTTATGGTATAAATAAAAAATAATGATTTGAAATTTATTACATATAATATGGAATGTTTAGAAAAAATTGAAAAAGAAAACAGTTAAAAATATTTCACTTGTTTAAATTATTCTACCGAGTACGTAGAGATTTTGGGCATATGTCTGGCTAACTTTAGAACAAAATTATGCATGTACGAGATATATTTTATCGATTCTCAATCCAGTCACTTGAATTATTATTAGTGATGATTGCAACATCATCAACATTTATTTTCATGTTTTGAAAGTGAGAAATGTATAAAATTACAGATAAATTATTTAAAAGAGACCTGAAAATGTTAAAACTTTTGATTAATCATCTCCCGATTTAAAATAAGACTAAGCAAGTAGTTTAAATGTTTAGAATTGATCATTTGACAAAATATACCAAATTGCTATATTTTTACTCTGTTCCGAGGACGAAAAGTTTTGAGTGGGAAGATTGTAATGACCTATATTTTTTACCATTTAAAAATATTAAATTAAATATAAAATTCTGGTGCTAGGGATTAAAATTACATTGGTTTAAAATATATTTTGGTTTGACTTTAAACGTAGTGATATGAAATGATTAACAAATTAGTAATATATATTCTTTACTGAATTACTTGAATAAAATTAGAATTTATGCTAATTTCATATATTAAGTTTGATTCAAGCTTAATTGATGTGAAATTTCAAATTTTAAAAACATAACACTGTAATTTGAAATTCATAAGCTATATCAGAAAACACGCATTTTACACTAGATAAGATGAGTGATTTAATGGAATCAAAACAATATTTTGAAGAAGTTAAAATTTGAACATTTTATTTTAATATTAGTACGACTTAATCAAAAAATAAAGCTAAATTTCAAGACAATAATTTACGATCGTTAAGTTGTAGTCGTGAACGATAATTTTTAATTAAATTCATGGCAAAAAAATTTGGAAGAAAACATTTTTTGAGATTTTAGATTATGTCATTGCATTTAAAAATATCAAAAACCTATAGTTTAGTATATATGGGACAACTTATATCGGCTTGGCAATAAAAATGGATTTTTGGGCTGCTATAACCGCTTTGGCCCAACAACCCAATTATTACCTATGTATGTGTTATCTTTGTGAAACCCTAATAGCCTCATTCTTTTTCCTAACGTCATTTTTTAACCTTAAATCTTGAAATCCTCCTCAATTACCCATTAAAGGTGATTAACAATCGAATTAAACCAAGATTAAAATTCAACTTCTCTAAACCCTATCATACTGTATATCATCCAAAAGCTCTCGACCAACGTAACTTACATTTACAATTCATTTTGGGATTTGATGATCCAACGGAGGACCATCGACGATCAGAAGACATGGGTTCGTAGAGGAGGTTGCGACATTATGCAGAGTCAACCTATATGGTCGGACTGGTTAGAAGGTGATGAGGTTCGTCGAATTCTGCCGTTTTCTGTTCTTTTTTATCGTGGCGGCTCGGGGTGGAGGAGGCAATTAGACGGCATGGGTTTGGGGCGTAGGTAAATGAAGGTGAGACAAGTAACATGCCGTGGTCAGATTTGGCATTGGCGGCTCATTGAGGCGATGAAGAAGAGTTGATCATGGTGGGTTTTTCACGTTTAGGGTTCGTTCTAGTGCTTTGCATGAGCGGGAAGATAAAGCCTCCTAAGGTGACGTGTCAACTTGTTACTTGCCTTTGTTTATTTTATTTTTAGTTTAAGCCAAATCTTTTACTATTACTAACTTTTTCATACAAGATCTGATTGATACATTATTTCTTCCATTGGAATCGTGTCGAAATACAAGACGATATAAAACTGGTTTGACTGAGATTGAAAATTATTGTAATTTTGGCGTTCAGTCAATTTTAATTGGACGTAAAATCAATAGTGCATGCTTATACCCACTCACGTCGTACTTAAATTTTCATTGTAATTTAAATTTAAATTATGATATGATATGATTTATTTTAACTATCATTTGAGAATTTAAATTAACATCAATATAACTGCTAATTGACACCCAATATATGAAAATTGATGTGAAATATTATTTGATTGATTGTATGAAAATTTCAATATATTTTTAAACCGAATTTGAATGGATTAAATTTAAACTGACAATAAATTGACATTGATTTGAATCAACATTTATTTATCATTGAAATTGAATTGCCAATTAAATCATCAACAATTGATAACTAGCGACCATTGTGAGATATTGATTGTTTTGGATGATGATTGCACATATATGTTTATTAGTTGATGTGATGATTGAGTAGGTGATATATCTGATAGTTATTGACTATGATGTATTCGTGTTACCGCACTGTGTATCATTGAAATTGTAAGTTGTTATCCACATCTTTTGGACATTGATTACCTAAACTGAAAAATAGGTTGAAATGATATATACCTATGACATCTAATATAGGTTGAAATGATATATACCATTGTAATTGAAATTTAAATAAAATGATCACTTGGTCATATGATAAAAAATAATTATTATAAAGACCGAACTTGGTCAAACAAAATGTTTTCAAATTCATATTGAATTTGTTTAGTAAAATTGATAAATAAATTTTGATTTAAATTTATTGGGTTTAAATCTTAAAATTTTGAAATTAAGATTTAATTTGAATTTCTTGAAATTAGTTTATTTCAAGCGTTGGATCTAAAAATCAAAAATCTAAGTTTTGAAATCAATTTAATATATTATGTTTAAATTAGAAATTTAGATTTAAACTATTTAAATTGATGTTGATATTGAATTGAACATTAAAACTTGAATTGATGTATGAGATTTGTAATAGTTTAAAGTGAAACTTTGAAACTATAATTTGGGTTCAAATGGTTTAAGAGGAAATAAACTATTTTATTCCAAACTATTACAATACAAAGTAATTTCAAAATAATAAAATTAACTATTTCTATTAAAACTACTTTCTATTACATTATCTCATATCAAACTATCTTAAATTATTTCAATTAAAACGGTTATTTTTAAATTCAATTATTATATATATAACCATAGTGAGAAAAAAAACTATTTTCAAACCAAGCTTTTTGAGCCCTTGACCATTTTGAATGTAGGAATTACATTTGAATAATGATATTGGTGATATGAAAATGTGAAATTGAAATTTGAACCTAATAATGAACTGAATTGTGATGCAAAAATATGAAATTAAAACTGATATCGAACTGATTCGGTATATGATAATGTGAAATCAAAATTTGAACTGAATCAATTTTCGACATGAAAATTTTGAAATAAACATGAATTCGGTATTGTCCCGATTTAGGATGTAATAATGTGGAATTTAAATTCGAACCTGATTTATGACTTGGAAGTATGGCGTTTTATTGAAATATAAAGCGGTTATGGTACATAAAATGACGATTGGTTGTTAAAGAGACTGAAGCTGGATATTAACATACTCTATCAATACCAGAAAGACTTTAACAACTATGTACGTAGAGGATGTTCCAAGATGAAGTAGTTGAATTGGCGAACGTTTACTCCAATGACGTAAGTGAACGATGATGGGTAACCTTGACACTTATGTCATATGTTATATTAAGTGCTAAACGAGACGAGACGATGAAAGCCTATTTTCGCTTAATGGTGCTTAAACGGCGCTTAAGCGTTGCCTAAGCGCTAGATTCATGCACAGCCTAAATGCACCTAAAGACAATTAAGCGACACTTAGGTCCAATGCTTAAGTAGTGCTCAATCATTATACAAATAAATCATCATTTAATATTGCCAACAAATGCAAAAATTTACACGAGTTGCTATTAAGTGCTAAAAATGCATGCTTATGCACTAATCGCTTAATGTCTCCCGCTTTTTAGGAAATTAAGTGATGTAGTTGCCAAAATCGCTTAAGCGGTGCGCTTTCTGTAAGATAGCTTATGTCATAATTAAAATGACTAAAACATGAGCCTGCGTTTGTCCACTGAGGTCAGCTACCTCTAGTAGACACACATCTTAATATTACTCATTTGACTTGTGATTCGACTGTGCATCTTGATTTGATCTGGAGATGTTGTACGCGATCGGCTGGTATGAGTTATGATCAGCCAGAAAGGGTAAACTGGTAGAATTCTACCTTAGCATCGTCTCATGTGCCTTGTCATATTTTATCCTTATAAGAGCATATTACGACTTGGTTGTGTTATATGACCTGCATAGACTACGTGCTTGAAAATGTGTCAAGGTGGATTAATGTAAAGCCTTGACGATATTTTAATATTTATTCTACTAATAGACATTATGTATATATATAGTTTAAAGGATCCTTAGAAGAGGAAAAATCCCATAACATCTTTTAATTCATTGCACTCATGCTATACACGGATAGAAAAAAAATATGATAAATATAGTAAACTCATATTTCATTTGGTTTTATTTGACTTACATGAGAAATTTTAGTCCTGACTTGATTTATTATTTTTCATAATGGTTGAGTCAGCCTGAGTTGTCTTAGTTTAGCCGAAGATATTATTTTGAAGTTGGAGCTACAGATTGACAGTTGTATTTACTAGTATTATTCCGTTGCATTACTTGGTATGTCTGTTGATTGATTAACTCTGATATTGAAATACAATGTGTACTGCAAACAGCTTTATGATTTACTATATGATTATTATATTTTGTCTTGTCGTTTTGAGATTTTGTTTTCTATCTCTTTTCTTCTTATATTTAAATTCCATTAACAATTCTTTTTTTTGAACAGTTTGGATCAGACATGTGTGATTATTGTCCATCTGAATCGTTTGTTGTCAAATCTAATGTGCATAATCATAATATTCTTTAATTTTGTTATGTAAGAATAATTAACATCATCTTTTCTACACAAATGACATGGGAATGATAATTAATTTAAAATATTTAGTTTTACATATAATCAATTTTTTTGCATCTCCATTGTATCATGCTATTTCAACGTTTTATCTCGACTACCCATTTTTGTACCTCTGCCAACATAAAGCCGCTAAGGTATTTAACTACAGAGGCTTGTCGCTAATCTTATTTTATACCTAAGAGAGAAAACTACAAATCAAGGGAAATTTCTTTGTTACTGCACAGGAAAATTTCTTTATTACTGCAAAATACATACTTATATTATTTTAGCGTTCTTATTGGAATTTCAATTTCATCTATAAATCAAGGGAAAAAGAACAACTGTATTACTTATAAAGATTCCAAATTTCAACTGCTTATGATCCCAAAATTTTGATACACCAAAAATTAATTCAGTGAATAATACTGAATACATACCTGAAAAGGAGTGTTGAGATACACGTAAAGAATATTACGTAAATTGAACCAGTCCAGGATAAAGCATGTATGTGAGACTTTATTGGGGCAAAGAATATTACGTAAATTGAAGCAGTCAAGGCTAAAGCATGTGTGTGAGACTTTGTAGGGGAAAGACATTGTCCTTAGCGACATAATATAAATATATGTAGCAAATTTTGTATTATGAATTCAGGATTATTATTGTTTCTGTATTGCTACATGCTTAGTCATATATTGATATGTTTTCAGCCATATATACTTTCTAATATTTTCACTTATTATACAACCTGATCTTTCATTTATAGGATTTCAGTGAAACAACACCTATTGTTTATTAATTTATACGTTAATACCACTTTATTCGCATGTCTAATGGCATTGATGATGATAGCTAATATTTGGCTTGACTTTTGTAGGGTTTAATATTTTGTTTTCATTTTACAATTGCCCACATATTCATTTACGCCCATGTTCACCTTATTCTTATTTTTCCATGCCAAACACATGGAAATTAATAAACATTGATATAATTTTATGTTAGGCAGCTTGGGATAAAAATTAAGTAACACAAACAATTAAAAATTAAACAACGTGCCATACCCTTTATATGTTTTAGTCATCTTTTGCAGCAATACGTAAATTATATGTACATATCATATCATATTTCAATCTCTGCCACATTATTTTCATTTCAATTTAAGTTTTAAAGGTTGAAAGACGCAGGAATTTGCAAGTGAATGAAAATATCATTTGTAATAAAATTGGAGTGTATGCTCTGGCCTGCACTCTTATTGTTCGTTTACAGTTACAGAATAGCATAGATTTTTTTCTAAATTTAGTTGGTTAATGTTAGTAATACTGACTTGGTATTTATGTAATAGTAAAAAAGTTAATCTTGTCATTAAGTAATTTGCTAACACAAAATCCACCACGAAATCTAAAACTATTAGATCTCCCCATAATTTTTACCATTTATATAAAGATAGAGCAAAAAATCTAATGCCCGCTAATTGTGTGTTAAATTTTGTAACAAAACCCAAGTGAGTGTGCACGCACACACACAAAGTTATCCATGTAGATGCATTTTCCAGATTCTAATCAGATTATTATTAATTTTTCAGACTTTTCTTTCTATATATTGTAAAATGAATTACAAAATTTGTTTAATATGGTGGAAAAGGTGATCATGTCTAGTTTACATTAATTAGATATGCAACTTGTACGTATTAGTGAAATAATTTTAAACTATGAAAAAGATGTGTGAAACATGAACCTTACATGCAATACTTTATCTACATCACCGGTATTTTTGTTTGCACCGTAACAACTTCTTACTCCTGGATGACATTATGTGCCATGGACAAATTCAACAAAAATATTGTTTCTTCATTTAAATTCAAGTTAATTTATATATTGCGAAGGTAAATAGAATTACCTAACCTTGACTGGATTTGAATGCCTAATTTTTTCTTATTACTTAACTTTGACCATTTCATAAAATATCTTCTCTCTCCTCAAAATGATTTTTTTTCAATTCCTCATTCACTCCCATGCCTTTTGAAATAAATATAGGAAATGAAAAACATAAATCTCATTTTCAAAGAGATCCTTAAGTTTAAAATATAATTGTGGATACTATATACAAAATCACCGTAGTAACCATTCGAACTACTATATGATGAATTTATGCCCTTGAGCTAATTCAAATACGGCATTGTCTCTCTTTTGTCATAAAGGAAGATAAATAAAAATTTAAGTATATTCAAAAAGATAAATAGCTCTACCTAATTACCTTGGCTAGCTTTTGAATACTTAGCTGTCCAATGTTGTCAAACTTTGAACTATTCATAAATAAGTGTTAATGCATAATTTAACGATCCAAAATCCCCCGATCTCCGACGAGACGGAAAACCCCGGATTGAGTTGAGAACACGACAAATCAGAATGCAAACGACATAACACTTCATTGCTATTACAACAATTACATCAGAGTACAAGAATATAACAGAGTATGAATAAATAATGTACACCAGAAAAATATCATAGATTTAAATTACAAAGCAACGGAAAATTTATACAATGCGTAGCGGAAATACATTAACAAATACAACTGAAAGAAATAAACGGATACAAATCTTTCCGACTATAACTCCAATTGTAAATCAGGATCCTATAAGAATAAATATATGCAAAACAGAAACTACTAGCTGCCCGTATGGAAAATAGGGGCACCCGGAGTTTAGGTTAAAACAATAAACTCCACGTCAATCATGTCACTGGTGTGAGAACTAAAACAATTATTTAAAACTTTACTTTAAAATTAGGTAAATTAAGGGACCACGTCGTATAACACAGAACATGTTTTCTCCCAAGAATACCAGTGCATAAAACAAACAGCGTAATGCTAATTAAAGAAAATGAAGTTATTATAAGACTCAGGTCTAATCACACAATGCAACGCAAGCCGAAGGATAGAGTTTTACCTTATAACAGCCAAACATGCTTGGTACGTTTTAAAACAAATCATTTGATACTATTATAAGTGCATAGTGTCAAAATCAACTTCAAATGTAAATGTATCAATCATAGACGGCATGGGTACCATATATCATGTCGCCATACTAGTTCTACAATCAAAACCGCACGATTACGTATTGGAGGTTGGATTTCCATCATGAACCAAGGAAAGGCATCGTCCTTACTGATTCGAGACAATCTAGCACCATGTCTCAGGATCAGAACGCATCGACCCTTGGAGCATTAGGGCCGGTCCACACTTACGTTAGTGGATTATAATTCCTGAATAATACGTTTCCCCGCCCTATGGGGTATAAGTCTGGTCAATATGTCGACCATCATATCCATCGTCCCCGTAGTGACCGATATATCTGAGGTACCTCGCTATCCATCAAATAATATGCAACATCCACATGAGTAAAATGTCTGGGCTCCATACCATGACACCACTCCTAGCTAGAAAGAAATGCATGTCCTCCCTGAGGTCCTCTCCCGTTTCTGGTTCATACCAGGGTGTGAGGCTCGTGAATTAACGCTATACACAAAGCTATGCTATTTAAAGTCATGCTTTGATCATCAACCACAAGGCTCTGCTTTTCAACAGAAGCCTTGATCACATACTACTCAGCATGCCACACTGTCACTCCATACTATACCACTAATTTCTGCCAATATATAACCTCTACGCTCATACGTCTCAGAGAAGGGTGTTAAGCAAAAGAATAAATTCTCCGCCACCAAACATGTATATATTTTGCAGAGATCAACGAATACAGTATAAAGGAATACAATGTCAGACATACCACCATTTGCAAGTCTGTTATGGGTCTGAACGAAACCGGAGGCGCCTTATTCCTCGTCCCATATGTCCAATACAGGAGAGAGGTCGTCGCATATCCGGTCGATCTCCAAGTACGTTGGACGATCACCACTTATTACCTTGTCTTGGGATGCCTCCCAATTAAGACATCAGTAATCATCCAAACGATATGAAGACCTCCGATCTTCAACCACCATCTTCATCGTCGACTTATCGTCGTATCAATTATTCAAAATGGAATAAACCCGGTCTTTCCGAATAACTCGCGTATCTTATAAACAAGTGCTATAAAAGCACAACATGCGCCTCATTCCAATCCAGAATATTCTTTTATTCAAATATTCTTCTCACAATTTAAACCAAATTAAGGTTTTCCAAACTAGTCGGGATTAGCGAACCCTACCAAAGTAATCTTTTATTATATTTCTCAATCCCAACCTATTCATCCCATGGAGCAAAACTGGTAGCGCTCCATATCTAACACCCACGGTGTTATCGGTAAAATTGGTTATCATTTCTCGTTCAAATCTATTTAAAGATTTAACTATCGCTTGGAGCAAAACTGGTGATACTCCATTCTTGATCATTTCACAAATTTGATAATTTAAATTATCACATTCACATTTCAATCTAATTAAAGATTCGTTAAAACTCCACTTAGTTTTAATCTCAAAAAATCATTATGTAATGATTATTCACATTAGGAAATAAATCCCGTCTTTAACTGGGTTAAAGAACCAATGTCATTTAAAACACAGTTCAAGATAAACCCAAAATCACATTCCATTAATTATGGAATCTTCACGGAAAACAGATCAATATATATAATAAATATAAATTTCTGTATCCAACCAGTAATATAAATGGAATAACGACAAAGCCTTTTAAATTCCATAGATATTAATGGTCTTTCTCCACAGAAGCTCATTTCGGTTATTACCAAATCGAATTCCATTCCATTCCAATTTAATATAATAAATCGGAAAACTTTATATCGGACAATTTCCTTCAAATCTTGATAAAAAGATTTATAAATTTCGAATCATCTCTTCATTGTTAATTGGGTTAAAGAACGAATGTTATTTAAACATCATTCACGATAAATCCAAAAATCCATTTTTCAGTTCAATTCCAATTAAATATTACTTAATTGGTAAACATCTCTAAATCTTATTTAAAAGATTTATTCTTTCCTCATCGGGATTTAAGAACAGTGTTAATAAAGACACCATTCACGACAAACCCAAAATCCAATTTGATATTAAATACAAGGCTCTGAATAGAAATTATATCGGCTTATATTCAATATCAAATTCAGAAACCAACAAATATCGTATCGAGAATAATGATATATATCTTTCAAATTCCTCCACAATATTCATATAATCACGGAATCCAATATCGAAATATTCTGAAGATAATTTCCATTCCGGTATATTCATTTTCTGGTTATTTTAAAACCCTTTTTCAAATCCAATTTATTTATTTAAAAATTGTTGGATTTTCTATTCTAGTTATTAACTAGGTCATTCCGATAAAAGTATATTTTTATTTTTTCAAAACTAAATTTTTCAACCAAAATCGTTCCAAATCATTTATTATGATTTTACATAATTTTTCCATATTTTTAATAATTTTATTTAGGCCATTACAGTTGTTTTCCAATATCGACCACCGAACTGCATCTATAGCGACCTTTTCCAAATTTGATTTGAACATAATTCCAAATCCAACCATTAGATTTCAAATCTATTATATTTGCTAGAAAGCTCTTTTCGATACGAACCCAACAGTTCCGGTTTTAGGAGAATCCGACGGTCGGATCTCCCGTAATGTCCATTCGAAGTTAATGGTTGAAATTCGCGAACGGTCGTAGCACGGCGCATTCTATTCCAGGCATTCATATATATATATATATATATATATATATATATATACATATATATGTATATGCATATATATATATATACAAATATATATATATATATATATATACCCGTAATGTCCATTCGAAGTTAATGGTTGAAATTCGCGAACGGTCACAGCGCGGCGCATTCTATTCCAGGCATTCATATATACATATATATATACATATATATATATACACATATACATATATCATTGATGACCATTTAAAATGTATTTTATAAATTCGTTTATAAATTCATTTCAAAATGATTTCAACTTCATTTCAATTTTCTAATCAAAATTGAATATTCGTTAATAAATTCGTTTTAAATTCATTTCAAAACAATTTCAACTTCATTTCAATTTTCTAATCAAAATTGAATATTTCTTAATAAATTCGTTTTAAATTCATTTTAAAACAATTTCAAATTCATTTCAATTTTCTAATCAAAATTGAATATTTCTTATCATTATAATATTAAAATGATAATATTTTCAAAACATCTGATTTTCATTATACACTGGATATTATTTAAAAATATTTGTTAATTCTGAATTGGAATCAGACTCAATCAATTACCATATAATATCAGTTATAAGGATTTCATACATCGCATGTATACAACGATAATGATAAACGAAATTCATACAACATCCAGAGTGCATTTTACCACTGTATAAGCATTAAAATAAATAAATAACGCTTATACAGTATGTCAACCCATCGATTGACATACAGCTAAACAATCGAAATTAGCGTATGTCAAATATCATCCCAATACCCGTGTGGGGTTTCAACCAACGAATATTGTTTATTATTTGTGTAGTCGGGCGATGTGTAAAATTTATCGTCCCAATCATTGTCAGTTAAATGGGTGTACATAAACAAATCGTCTGATTTGTAAATGAATATTTATTTCAACACATGACTATTTTATATAGTTTTATTACACATTAAAAACGATATTTTTAATGATTAAACATTTTATTCAATCACATGAATATTTCCAACCATAATACAGTCAATTTTACAACCACAATCAATCCAAACAAACAACCATGGTTTGTACAATAAATAGTGTCGGGGGCTACTAAGTCTCGTCTGCATCCTAGCATATATTTAACTGTAAAGTAATTTGAGTGAGAAAGAGTTCTCATCTTTGGTTTCCACTCCGTCATTCTTTAATTGAACGGTTTGGATTTGTTTCCAGTGCGTAGTGTACTTCACCGTGGTTCCAATGCATTCTGTTTCACGCGGTTTATATTAAAAATCGCATTTTTATATTGTTACTATGTATATAAAAATCACATTTTTATATTAACTGTTACCTAAATTAAAAATCATGTTTTTATTTTAAAGCTATATATATAAAAACCATATTTTTATTTCAAAGTGGTTTACACAAAAACCATATTTTAAAACTAATGTTATATATATATATATAAATCATATTTTTAAACTAATGTTATATATATATATATATCGTATTTTTAATAACGCTATTTATATTCTTGAAAATCACATTTTTTTAATTCAACTCAATATATATACCTATATATATATATACACATATATCATATTTTTATATCAAAATTATACATATAAAAATCACATTTTTGAAACCAGGTTATTTCATTTTTTTAAAATTACATTTTTAAATCAAAGCTATTTTATTTATATTTTTAAATCACTTTACATATATTAAAAATCATGTTTTTATTCTATGTTATTATATATAAAAACCCTATTCTTATTCTATGCTATTATATATAAAAATTGCATTTTTATACTATGGTATTTATATTAAAATCTCATTTTTAATCAACTTTATTTATAAAATCATATTTTTAAAATAAAGCTCTTCATCTAAAAATCAGATTTTTAATTGCATGTTATATATAAAAATCTGAAAATAAAATTCAGTGCAATTTATATTAAGAACTGAAGAAAAATATCGATGTGAATTTATATACCTTTCTGCTCAGCGTCATCGTTTAAACCCATAAGCTCGAAGCCAAGGGTTCAACTTTGCGCCACCGTCTTCACGCCGGAGACCGATTGTCAGATGCCACCTGAACCGCCTCTCCGCTGTGACGGCCCGCCCAGCATCAACCGACATTTACTCCAAAGGTGCGCTGTACACATGTCCAATTGGCACGGAACGGTCGTCAGAAGAAAAGAAAGAAGACGAAGAATCAACAAAGAACCTGTAGAATGTCTCACAGCGCATAGAATAAAATATAATAATAACATACTTGACATAAAACAGGTGAGACAGTGCATAAGCTGAAACAACTAACATAGCAGCGGAAAATATAAGTACAGCTTATGATCCAAAGTTAAACATTATTACAACTTTTCAAACTGTCTCAAAGCAAGAGCAAGATAAAGGAGGTACACTACTAATTCCCAAGTAGCGACCACCAACAACACAGGGAGAGTATCTATATATCATACGTGGAAGCCTCATGCTCGCCTCCAAATCAGCTACTCGCGCATCACCAGCTAGCCATAACCTGTCTCTAGTCTGCTCGTGTGAGCACCCAGAGTAATAAGAAGAGACATAAAACTCTGGGTCAGACATAAAGCCTGGTATGAGCGATAAGCATCTAAACAAAATAATAACAGGTATAATCCAATCATACCTGAACCTGGACCTGCAACCAAAGAGTTAGCACTACATACTGTACAACACTCTAAGGTGCCCTTTCAAATGGTGTAAAGATAACGGGGGTGGGGGTGTGCATGTCATAGTGATATCAAACAATCAAGCATAGCAATCATCCTCACATCCCTCACTCAGTGCGTAAAGCATACGATATCCACTACTTTGGTCACCTAATACTTTGGGCCATGACGGAATCCAATCCCGTGTAACTATCACTACAAGCCCACTATCCGTCTCTCAGTGGTGAACCAGAGTTATGAATACCGACAACCCCTTTGCACACGTCCCGCAGCAAAGCCCAATCATGAAGTGAACTCATTGGTTCCCATCTGGATCCTGAGCTCTAACTTCCATTTGGACTACCTTTGCATCTCGGGTTATTGGTCATCACCGGATCGGTCTTCATCTGCTTCACTCCGCTCCATGTCGTATCGTGGTCACCAGCTCCCCTCGGATCGTGTCGCAACATCCCATACGGGTCGGTTCGCACCCCTATAGTTCGAGTTGAATTCCTCCATTCGGATCGTGCTCACTTGTGCGGATCGGATCGTGGTCGCTTGCTCGGATCGGTTCGTGGCCTCCGGATCGTGGGAACCATTCGTGAGCGGATCGGGTCGTGGTCCATAGCTCGTGACGCTTCCCTGGGATCATGATGCTCCTTCCCCTTCAGATCGCCTGGTTCGGATTGTGACACATAAGTCAGCTCGTGGTTGGAGGCACAACTCAAGGCATCAGTTCGTTCAAGCTCCACGGTTCGGATCGCGCCGCCTTCACCAGGTTGGATCGTGGCGCTTGAGCTAGAGCGGATCGTGGAGTGTGATATGCGATCGGGTCGGGTCGCGACTTCCTTCATGCGATCCGGTCCTGTACATTTTCCTGCAACTTCTTCCAGCGACTGTTTACGCCATTCGACGGCGTTTTTGACCAATCTAACTATTCTAATCAATCGCAAAGCAAACCATACAGTCATAGGAACATGTAGAAACATCCACAAACAGCAAAACAACAATATGATATGTCAAAACGGATCAAACATACCCAAAAACTCATATTTTCCCCTTAAGCATATTTAAGCAAATCTAACAATAGGATTAGCAAAACTTAACCAAATTAGCCAATTTTTCTAACAGAGGCTTAAAATAATATTTATGAATTTCTGCATATTTTTCCAGATTTTTAACATGCATAATTTCGCTAATTATCACTAATCACCCCTTAATCCCCCAAAATCTGGGATTAACAAAATTAGTCGAAATTAACCCAAATTCATATCAGAGGCATAAAATGATGTTTTAGAATTTTAGGAATTTTTCTAGATTTTTCTGAGCCATAATTTCGCTAATCTTCGCTAATTACCATAATTAGCCGTAATTAGTGAAAAACAATGCAAATCACTCACCTTTGCCACAAATTAAACTATAGATCTGAAATGTCCTCTGATTTGGATCCAATCCCTATGTGTTCCAGCAGCTCTATCCCAAATTTGACGTTGATTTGCCTTGATTTGATGTAGATTAGGCCAAAACTTGATTAGAAAGTGATTAGAAGGTGATTTGGGTGTTGGAGGCCATGGCTAGAGCTCAAAGGAGGTTTGTGGCGGCTGGAAAATGAATGAAGAATCGTTTTCTAAACCCTAGCAGCCCTCAAATACCTCTAAACCCGAAATCCCCCCATTGGGCCTAGTTGCTAATTACCCGGTTAAGCCCAATTAGCTGAAAATAACCCTTTAAACCTTAATTCAGCCATATCTCCCAAACGGTAAGTCCGTTTGGCTATTATGACCACTCTACGGAAAGAGAAACCATCATTCGAATCCAATGGAAGTGGTTTCAGGTCAAAACTCCTTTCCAATCAAAAGTTATGGACGAAACAAGATCAACTAGGGGTAAAACGGTCATTTAAAAATCGACAAAAATCATGAACATGGGAAATGACCCCAATAATCGTCTCCCAAAGTTACATGACCATACAACTTTATATGTTAAAGAAATAAATATTCTACGATCCCATGATGCGTAGAATACGGGTCGTTACACTCTTCCCCCCTTGAGAAATTTCGCCCCCGAAATTCCCTAACCAGAACACACAAGGGTCCCGCATGCCTATCAACCATAAAACAACAATCAACATGCAAAACAAGTCAATCCTAGCATGCGGTTTACTAACAAGGGAAGAAACTATCACTATCAAAACCCTACTAGGCAAAGAGTTCTGGATACTTCTTCCTTATATCCTCCTCTGTTTCCCAAGTACAGTCTTTTTCATTCTTACCCCACTGGACTCTGACTAGTTTCACCGCCTTCCTTCGAAGCTGCTTCGTATCGTTCCCAACAATACGCATAAACTTGCGGTTCCCAACCGCCTCGAGTTCAACTTCGATGTTATCCAACCGATCTGGTGAAATAGCCACATTAGGGACTTGCACAAACTTCCTTAACTGGGAAACATGAAATACGTTGTGAACTCCTGCCATCTTGTCAGGTAGCTCTACCTCATACGCCAAATTCCCAACTTGCTCGAGGACTGGGAATGAGCCAACAAATCTTGTTGCTAACCTACCTCTCCAACCAATCCGAATCACATTCTCTATGGAGAGATCTCGACGAACACCAAGTCGTTAACGAAGAATTCCAAATCTCTTCGTCTCTTATCGAGATAAGCCTTCTGCCAATCCTTATCCCTTCCCAGTAGTAGTTCTGCTCTATGTCTCAATACATCTTGTTACCACTGGGATGTATAGTCAATTTCGAGTGATGATATGCTCTAAGCACTTCACCTCTCAGTCCATCTACGTTGGGTACAACTAGTTCCTTATTCTTTCGAAGCCACCCTTCTCGATCAAATCCTTACCTAATCATTCTCTTTCCATCCATACCCATCTCAACCCTAGAGATGCTTCCCAATAGATTAGGATCGTCCTTCTAACTGGAAACAATCCACTCAATCAAAATCGATCTAATCGTCAAGCTTACTAGCGTTTCTGAATCCAATTCAGTCTTGGGTCTGAAACCATATCCTGTGACATACTCTAGTTGCTTCCATCCTAGAAACAAAACCCCTAAACTGGCATGTCTCCTACTCAATGCAACTAGTACTGCACCCAAATCCTTTACTATGATCACTCTGCCCCATGGAGTCATGGCGACTCCACTGCACTGATCCATAGTCACTAGTCCTTTGCTATGTCCACTCTGCCCCATGAAGTCATAACAACTCCACTGCACTGGCTCATAGCCTTACTAATCCTTTACTATGTCCACTTTGCCCCTCGAGTCATGACGACTCTACTGCACTGGCTCATAGTCCTACTACAATCACTTTGTTCCCCATCGCTGGAACCCTACAGGTGATAGTCTACTCAAGGGAAGAAAAATAGGAACAACATAGCAACCATAACATCCATCAAACAAGTCCTACCTATCACCTGCTAAATTCATAAACACATCGACACCTACTAGATTGGTCTAACCAATCCCAATATGTCGATTCCAGCATGTCTGGTCCAACCAACATCAATAACTAATGGAAGCCCAGCCTCCATACATACACCGATGCCTACTTGACTGGTCCAACCAATCCCAGGCCAATGGAAGCCCCGCCTCCCTTCGGACTACCGTACGTCCAACGTACGTTTATCCTCCAAGGATAATTAAACTAATGGAAGCCCAGCCTCCAATCGGACTACCGTACGTCCAACGTACGTTTATCCTCCAAGGATAACTAGATCACGTCCAACGGATCCAAGGTAACGGGCGTCCCCAGATACCCCTGCTTTTAGTCCTCCTAAAATACTTGAGTCCAACCCAAGTCTATCCATTATCTTGCTGCCCTCTCGAGTCCAACTCGAGCTGAATCCAATTCCTTGCAGCCTTCTCGAGTCTAACTCGAGTCAATCTATAACTCAGACCCAGTCTTGAGTATCGATTTGTGACAAACTCTAGTCCAACATGAGTCGTCTCCTTATTCGTTGCATCTCCAAGATCAACGAACACCCATTTTCTTTTACGAGTTCAAGTCCAACTTGAATCGCTCTAATCTTCGTTGTATCTTCCATGATCAACGAACACATCTTATTCCTTCAAAGTTCTACTATCCAATAGAGAACATCAACATAGGGTCCTAAACAATCCATTACTTTGCATCTTTCCCGAGCCCCACTCGAGCAATCTCATAACCCTATCGAGTCTAACTCTGGGCAGTCTATACCATTGAACAGTCTTATCATGTTCCGTCTGCCCATCACTCCTCGAGTAAACCAAGATATCATCCAATGAAAAATCACAACAACTATTTACCCCTCACGCAAACCATCCTAGTCGAAATCGACATTCCCCAAGCACAAGCCCCAAAGGCCTAAACCAATATCAGACAAGCACCCAAGGAACATCTCCTCCGAGTTCGGACAATCCACATGAGGTGATACTAGCAAAACAATCTAGCAATGGAGTACTCATTTGCCTCCCAGAGACAACTAGAACAACGATAACCTTTCAGTTTCATTAACTCCAGTTACTATCGCCATCACTAGGTAGGTACCTAATATCACCCTATTCCTTTGGAGTAAATCGACTCCCCAAAATAATGTTAAACCCAGTAAAGCCCAAAACAAAGCAATCACAAGGAAACATACATCCATGAATCGATAAGACCACATTACAACAAATCATGCCAAATCTAGTCGAACCACCAATCGGGTTCGTCACTACTAAAGTCTATCGACTAACTCAGGTTTGTCAAACAAAACCCAATCAAAACATCTTAAATAGAAAGCATACCTCGAATAACGACACCTTTTTCCTTCTGCGCCGCAGTTGGGGCATTTGACGAAGAAGGAACAGCGTTGATAGCATACGCTTTCACAATCTGCTTCTCCCTAGGAGGTTGTGGGCAATCATCCTTGTGATGTCCCGCCTGGCCGCAGTTAAAGCACTTCCTTTCCCCAGGCTTTTCTCGACAATCTCTGGCGTAATGGCCCTTCTGGCCACAACTAAAGCATTCGCCATCTTTCTTATTTTTCTTACTCTGACCATCCTTGGTCGGGTTCTGCTTCCTCTTGTTCTGAGAATTCTTCTTGCCTTCACCGCCTGCTTGCGGCTTTGGCTCCTCTGCAGATGTCGTAGCAACTTCGGTCTTCGACTTAGGGAAAAGGCTCTCTGACCTTAATGCCTTTCCTACAATAGACTCGAACGTCTCATCGATATGGTTTATAAGTCTTTCCCCCAAGTACCCATCCAAGCCAGTTATGAACTTCTCGTTCTTCTTTTCGACTGTATCGATAAGGGACCATCCATATTTCGATAAAGTGTCGAATTCGGCGATATACTCCGAGACTGCTCTACCGTTCTGCATAAGCTCCAAGAACTTCCTGAACAGTTCTGATTTATGAGCAGCTGGAATAAACTTATCACAAAAGCGAGTCTTAAACTGATTCCAAGTAACTTGATCTTCTGGAGTAGCTGTTCTAATGGCATTCCACCAATTCATCGCTCGCCCTTGCAGCTGACGAGACGCTAGCCTTCTCTTCATTGCATCCTCAAGACCCAAGTCGTCGAAGATACGATCACAGCTATCCAACCAATCCTGAACATCTGTGGCCGACTCCGTTCCGTGGAACGGCTTCCCACCAAGTTTAGTGTAATCCTTGCACAACTTGGCGAAATCGACCCTAGGCGCCTGCACTACTGGACCACCACCATTTCCGGGATTGGGAACTGCCCCTTGAACATCCCTAAGCATGTCTCTCATGAAGTTGGTGAACATTGTCCTCATGTCAGCGGCATTCCCTTGGTTGGTCCCTCTACCAGCACCTCTAGGATATCGGCTCATCGTTAATCTGTAAAAGGGGAAACGATTAACGATCCCATAGTGGTGCTAGTGCAGTACGACTTCATTCTTATACTAACAATAGTATATATATAGCTTTTGAAAACCAAAATAATCACAAATACGCGCTCTCATATACGTACTATCTCTCCCTAGTGTCTTTCCCTAGGTTAACTACGCAACCTAGAGCTCTGATACCAAGTGTGACGGCCCGCCCTGCACCAACCGACATTTACTCCAAAGGTGCGCTGTACACATGTCCAATTGGCACGGAACGGTCGTCAGAAGAAAAGAAAGAAGACGAAGAATCAACAAAGAACCTGTAGAATGTCTCACAGCGCATAGAATAAAATATAATAATAACATACTTGACATAAAACAGGTGAGACAGTGCATAAGCTGAAACAACTAACATAGCAGCGGAAAATATAAGTACAGCTTATGATCCAAAGTTAAACATTATTACAACTTTTCAAACTGTCTCAAAGCAAGAGCAAGATAAAGGAGGTACACTACTAATGCCCAAGTAGCGACCACCAACGACACAGGGAGAGTATCTATATATCATACGTGGAAGCCTCCTGCTCGCCTCCGAATCAGCTACTCGCGCATCACCAGCTAACCATAACCTGTCTCTAGTCTGCTCGTGTGAGCACCCAGAGTAATAAGAAGAGACATAAAACTCTGGGTCAGACATAAAGCCTGGTATGAGCGATAAGCATCTAAACAAAATAATAACAGGTATAATCCAATCATACCTGAACCTGGACCTGCAACCAAAGAGTTAGCACTACATACTGTACAACACTCTAAGGTGCCCTTTCAAATGGTGTAAAGATAACGGGGGTGGGGGTGTGCATGTCATAGTGATATCAAACAATCAAGCATAGCAATCATCCTCACATCCCTCACTCAGTGCGTAAAGCATACGATATCCACTACTTTGGTCACCTAATACTTTGGGCCATGACGGAATCCAATCCCGTGTAACTATCACTACAAGCCCACTATCCGTCTCTCAGTGGTGAACCAGAGTTATGAATACCGACAACCCCTTTGCACACGTCCCGCAGCAAAGCCCAATCATGAAGTGAACTCATTGGTTCCCATCTGGATCCTGAGCTCTAACTTCCATTTGGACTACCTTTGCATCTCGGGTTATTGGTCATCACCGGATCGGTCTTCATCTACTTCACTCCGCTCCATGTCGTATCGTGGTCACCAGCTCCCCTCGGATCGTGTCGCAACATCCCATACGGGTCGGTTCACACCCCTATAGTTCGAGTTGAATTCCTCCATTCGGATCGTGCTCACTTGTGCGGATCGGATCGTGGTCGCTTGCTCGGATCGTGGGAACCATTCGTGAGCGGATCGGGTCGTGGTCCATAGCTCATGACGCTTCCCTGGGATCATGATGCTCCTTCCCCTTCATATCGCCTGGTTCGGATCGTGACACATAAGTCAGCTCGTGGTTGGAGGCACAACTCAAGGCATCAGTTCGTTCAAGCTCCACGGTTCGGATCGCGCCGCCTTCACCAGGTTGGATCGTGGCGCTTGAGCTAGAGCGGATCGTGGAGTGTGATATGCGATCGGGTCGGGTCGCGACTTCCTTCATGCGATCTGGTCCTGTACATTTTCCTGCAACTTCTTCCAGCGACTGTTTACGCCATTCGACGGCGTTTTTGACCAATCTAACTATTCTAATCAATCGCAAAGCAAACCACACAGTCATAGGAACATGTAGAAACATCCACAAACAGCAAAACAACAATATGATATGTCAAAACGGATCAAACATACCCAAAAACCCATATTTTCCCCTTAAGCATATTTAAGCAAATCTAACAATAGGATTAGCAAAACTTAACCAAATTAGCCAATTTTTCTAACAGAGGCTTAAAATAATATTTATGAATTTCTGCATATTTTTCCAGATTTTTAACATGCATAATTTCGCTAATTATCACTAATCACCCCTTAATCCCCCAAAATCCGGGATTAACAAAATTAGTCGAAATTAACCCAAATTCATATCAGAGGCATAAAATGATGTTTTAGAATTTTAGGAATTTTTCTAGATTTTTCTGAGCCATAATTTCGCTAATCTTCGCTAATTACCATAATTAGCCGTAATTAGTGAAAAACAATGCAAATCACTCACCTTTGCCACAAATTAAACTATAGATCTGAAATGTCCTCTGATTTGGATCCAATCCCTATGTGTTCCAGCAGCTCTATCCCAAATTTGACGTTGATTTGCCTTGATTTGATGTAGATTAGGCCAAAACTTGATTAGAAAGTGATTAGAAGGTGATTTGGGTGTTGGAGGCCATGGCTAGAGCTCAAAGGAGGTTTGTGGCGGCTGGAAAATGAATGAAGAATCGTTTTCTAAACCCTAGCAGCCCTCAAATACCTCTAAACCCGAAATCCCCCCATTGGGCCTAGTTGCTAATTACCCGGTTAAGCCCAATTAGCTGAAAATAACCCTTTAAACCTTAATTCAGCCATATCTCCCAAACGGTAAGTCCGTTTGGCTATTATGACCACTCTACGGAAAGAGAAACCATCATTCGAATCCAATGGAAGTGGTTTCAGGTCAAAACTCCTTTCCAGTCAAAAGTTATGGACGAAACAAGATCAACTAGGGGTAAAACGGTCATTTAGAAATCGACAAAAATCATGAACATGGGAAATGACCCCAATAATCTTCTCCCAAAGTTACATGACCATACGACTTCATATGTTAAAGAAATAAATATTCTACGATCCCATGATGCGTAGAATACGGGTCGTTACATCCGCCCTCCTCCAACGCCTTGAACGAGGTGCAGTTCGAACGCCCCTGGGCCCACCACTTTGCGGTTGAACGACATTGACTTCCAGAGAAAATACGGCCACCACATCGAGCCATTCACGATCACAGCCGTTGGTTGCCAAGACGTCCTCATGCTGAACGTTTTTCCCTTTAGAAGTTTCAAAGATTATTGCATAGATTTTGAAGAAAAGGGAGGAGAAGAATCCGATGATTACGATCACAAAAATTGAATGGGGATGGGTTTCAGGACGTTAACCATGCAGCGAAGAAAATGAGGGGTTTGACTTTGTTGGACCTTGTACTAATAATTTAAATAATTTTATTTATTTCATTTCTGACTTGTTTATCATTATGAACTCCAAATCAAACCCAACGAATGTCCCCCTAGATAAACATCCCCATTCCGAACACAATGGGATATGTTTCGTAAGCCAATTCGACTGTTTCGATCAATTTTCATCAAAATTAAAATATAAATCTATGTATGTTGAATTTAAACGTACATTTTAATTTACCAGGGCCACATATTGACTCCAAAAATTCCAGAAAAATAAATCTAACTATGTTTTGATGATACGGTCCTAACAAAACTAATTTCATCAAATTTGGAGACCGTTTGAAAAATGGTCACTTTCTGGTCGATCCAATTTAACTAAAATTGACCAAACACGTTTTCTTTTGCCACGCTCACTTATTAATTCCAAAAATTATGAAAATTGGAATCTAGCAATAATTTGACATTCCGGATCCAACAAAAGTGGTTTCGTCGAAAACGAGGTTCGTTTACAAAATGGTTATTTTTAAGGCTATATATTATTTAATGTATATAAAAATTCCATAGCGACTATTTTAAATTTTCAAATGGACATAACTTTCAATTTATATTATGAAATCTGAATTTTTCACATTCTTAGAAAGATATAATTAAACAGATTTAAATATTTTTGGTTTTACTGAAATCTGATTTATATTGAATTCTAAATACTCATTTAAAATTAGAAATCGAATTTTAAAACTACTGCGCCATTTCTGGCTCGTTTTACAATTAAAATAAATTTATACCTTCTAACTTCGATTTAAATAAAATTTTAGTCGTTATTATTTAAAATAGATCATTTTAAATATTCAAAATCCATTAAAATAGCTAAAATAAGAATTTCAAATTGGTTCTGAAAATTCGGGTTGTTACAATATCCCCTACTTAAAATCTTTTCGTCCTTGAAAAGGAACGGAGCTGAAAGTTGTTTAACCAACCAACTCAACTTTCATTCTAGTTTTCATTCTTCAACTTTTCAGTTTCTAAGAATTTTCAATTTTTTCAAAAATTTGGTTAACACCCTAAATTTTTGAAATTTTTTGCCATAACCTCCTTTGTACGGGGAGACCTTTAGAACCGCAACTTGCCTTATAGGGCCCTCATCAATCCAAAAGAAAAAGAAAAAGCCAAGCGGCTTGCCAATCGGCTCATAAAATCATCAAAACCCAAGAAATACAATAAACATGTACCTATTTGTCGGGCATACAATTTTATTCCTCTTCTTAGCGTCCATGCTATGACCTGTTCATTGTATATACATGCATGTATTTGCAATTTCAATCAATTTTCAATTCAGTTCATGTTGATTCAATTTGGCTAAATTTACTTCCCATTGTCATATTGGTTTTATTAGTGGAATCAATAATCATACATCACAACCAACAATCAATTTGTTGATTAACATTTCAAATATATAATTTTATATATACCCAAAAATCTATTTTTGATGCCAAATCACAAAAATATATTCTAACTATATTTTGGTTCTCACACCAGTCAATTGGAAATATATAGATATCCCACTTTTGAAACTCGAACGTAAATACTGATGATGTTGCGGCATCACCAGAATCATCTCCGGGCGACTAGAGTGTGATTCTATATCTATCCAGTATATTTAAGGCTTTGTATATACGTTCATGATGCATATATGCAAAAAAAAATATACTCAATTGTTCAAATTCAATTTAAAATAAAATATTCAAATAATATAAAATTTTAAAACTAAATTTGATTTTAAAAATAATACTCTTCACACTCATTCTAGGATATTACTGATCCTATCTCTAACGAGTCATTCTTATTGGATAATACTAATCCAATCTCTGATGAATTCTTTTGTTTGGTTCTGATGTGTCTTGTTCTCAAGCTCTGTAAACCGAAGCTCCGATACCACCTTTAACGATCTGAAATCCCCCGATCTCCGAAGAGGCGGAAAAGCCCGGATTGAGTTGAGAACACGACAAATCAGAACGCAAACAACAGAACACTTCATTGTTATTACAACAATTACATCAGAGTACAAGAATATCACAGTATGAATAAATAAAATACAGCAGAAAAATATTAGAGATTTAAATTACAAAGTAGTGGAAAATTTATACAATGCGTAGCGGAAATACATTAACAAATACAACTAAAAGAAATAAACTGATACAGAGCTTTCCGAATATAACTCCAGTTGTTAATCAGGATCTTGTAAGAATAAATATCTACGAAACAAAAACTACTAGCTGCCCGTGTGGAAAATAGGGGCACCCAAAGTTTAGGTTAAAACAATAAACTCCAGGTTAGTCATGTGACTGGTGTGAGAAGTAAAACAGTTATTTAAAACTTTACTTTAAAATCAGGTAAATCAAGGGATCACGCCGTATAACATGGAACGGGTTTTCTCCCAAGAATACCAGTGCGTAAAACAAAAAGCGCAAGGCTAATTGAAGAAAATGAAGCTATTATAAGACTCATGTCCCATCACATAATGCTACGCAAGCCGGAGGATAGAGTTTCACCTTATAATAGCCAAACATGCTTGTTTTAAAACAAATCATTTGATACTATTACAAGTGCATAGTGTCAAAATCAACTTCAAATATAAATGTATCAATCATAGACGACATGGGTACCATATATCATGTCTCCATGCTAGTTCTACAATCAAAACCGCATGATGTTGTATTGGAAGTTGGATTTCCATCATGAACCAAGGCAAGGGATCGTCCTTACCGATTCGAGATAATCTAGCACCATGTCTCAGGATCAGAACGCATCGACCCTTGGAGCATCAGGACCGGTCCACACTTATGATAGTGGATTATAAGTCCTAAACAATACGTTTCCGCGCCCTATGGGGGCGTAAATCTGGTTAGTATGTCGACCATCATATCCATTGGCCTCGTAGTGACTGATATATCCTAGGTACCTTGCTATCCATCAAATAATATGCAACATCCACATGAGTAAAATGCATGGGCTCCATACCATGACACCACTCCTAGCTAGAAAGAAACATATGTCCTCCCTGAGGTCCTTTCTCGTTTATGGTTCATACCGGGGTGTGAGGCTCGCGAATTAACGCTATACACAAAGGTATGCTATTTAAAGTCGTGCTTTGATCATCAACCACAAAGCCCTGATTTTCAACAAAATCCTTGAACACATGCTACTCAGCATGCCATACTGTCATTCCATACCGTACCACTAATTTCTGCCAATATATAACCTCTAAGCTGATACGTCTCAGAGAAGGGTGTTAAGCAAGAGAATAAATTCTCCGTATCAAACTGATATATATTTAGCAGAGATCAATGAATACAGTATAAAGGAATACAATGTCAGACATACCATCGATTTGCAAGTCTGTTCTATGTCTGAACGAAACCAAAGGCACCTTATTCCTCGTCTCATATGTCCAATACAGGAGAGAGGTCCTCGCATATCCGGTCGATCTCCAAGTACACCTGGACGATCACCACTTATTACCTTGTCTTGGGATGCCTCCCAATCAAGACATTGGTGATCATCCAAACGATGTGAAGACCTCCGGTCTTCAACCACCGTCTTCATCGTCGACTTATCGTCGTATCAATTATTTAGAATGGGATAAACCCTGTCTTTCCGAATAACTCGCGTACCTTATAAACAAGTGCTATAGGAACACAACATCCGCCTCATTCCAATCCAGAATATTCTTTTATTCAAATATTCTTTTCATAATTTAAACCAAATTAAGATTTTCCAAACTAGTCGGGATTAGCGAACCTTACCGAAGTAATCTTTTATTATATTTCCCAGTCCCAACCTATTCATCCCATTGGAGAAAAACTGGTAGCACTCCATATCAAACACTCATGGTGTTATCAGTAAAATTAATTACCATTTCTCTATCAAATCTATTTAAAGATTTAAGTATCGCTTGGAGAAAAAGTGGTGATACTCCATTCTCGATCATTTCACAAATTTGATAATTTAAATGATCACATTCACATTTTATTCTAATTAAAGATTCATTAAAACTCCACTTAGTTTTAATCTCCAAAAATCATTATGTAATGATTATTCACATTTAGAGAATAAATCCTGTCTTTAACTGGGTTAAAGAACCAATGTCATTTAAAACACAGTCCACGATAAACCCAAAATCACAATCCATTAATTATGGAATCTTCATGGAAAACTGATCAATATATATAATCGATATAAACTTCCGTATCCAACCAGTAATATAAATGGAATAACAGCAAAGCCTTTTAAATTCCATAGATATCAATAGTCTTCCTCCATAGAAGCTCACTTCGATTGTTACCAAATGGAATTCCATTCCATTCCAATTTAATATATTTAATTGGAAAACTTTATTTTGGGAAATTTCCATTAAATCTTGATAAAAAGATTTATAAATTCCAAATCATCTCTTCATTGTTAATTGGGTTAAAGAATGAATGTTATTTAAAACACCGTTCACGATAAACCCAAAAATCCAATTTTCAATTCAGTTCCAATTAAATATTAATTAATTGGTAAACATCTCTAAATCTTATTTAAATGATTTATTCTTTCCTCATCGGGGTTTTAAGAACATTGTTAATAAAGACACCAATCGCGACAAACCCAAAATCCAATTTGATATTAAATACAAGGCTCTGAATAGAAATTATATCGGCTTATATTCAATATCAAATTCTGAAACCAACAAATATCATATTGAGAATAATGATATATATATATATATATATATATCTTTCAAATTCCTCCACAACATCCGTATAATCAAGGAATCTAATATTGAAATATTCCGAAGATAATTTCCATTCCAATCCATTCCAATATATTCATCGGAAAAATCTGGTTATTTTAAAAGCCTTTTTCAAATCCAATTTATTTATTTAAAAATAGTTGGATTTTCTATTCTAGTTATTAAACAGTTCTTTTTGATAAAAATATATTTTTTATCTTTTCAATACAGGAATTTTTCATCCAAAATCGTTCTAAATCATTTATTATGATTTTACATAATTTTTCCATATTTTTAATAATTTTATTTAGGCCATTACAGTTGGTTTCCAATATCGGCCACCGAACTGCAACCATAGCGACCTTTTCCAAATTTGATTTGGACATAATTCCAAATCCAACCATTAGATTTCAAATCTCTTATATTTGTTAGGAAGCTCTTTTCGATACGAACCCAACTGGTTTTAGGACAATCCGACGGTTGGATCTTCCGTAATGTCCATTCGAAGTTAATGGTTGAAATTCGCGAACGGTCGCAGCGCGGCGCGTTTTATTCAAGCCATTAATATATATATATATATATATATATATATAATATATATTATATATTTCATTGATTTCCATTTAAAACATATTTTACAAATTCGTTTATAAATCCATTTCAAAACGATTTCAACTTCATTTCAATTTTCTAATCAAAATTGAATATTCCTTAATAAATTCGTTTTAAATTCATTTCAAAACGATTTCAACTACATTTCAATTTTCCAATCAAAATTGAATATTCCTTAATAAATTCGTTTTAAATTCATTTTACAACGATTTCAACTTCATTTAGATTTTCTAATCAAAATTGAATATTTCTTATCATTATAATATTAAAATGATAATATTTTCAAAACATCTGATTTTCATTATACACTGGATATTATTTAAAAATATTTGTTAATTCTGAATTGGAATCAGGCTCAATCAATTACCATATAATTTCATTTATATGGATTTCATACATAGAATGTATACAAATGATAATGATAAACAATCATCAGAAATTCATACAACATCCAGAGTGCATTTTACCACTGTATAAGCATTAAAATAAATAACGCTTATACAGTCTGTCAACCCATCGATAGACATACAGCAAAACAATCGGGATTATTTTATGACAAATATCATCTCAATACCTGTGTGGGGTTTCAACCAACAAATACTATTTATTATTTGTGCAGTCGGACGATGTGTAAAATTTATTGTCCTAATCATTGTCAGTTAAATAGGTGTACATAAACAAATCGTCCGATTTGTAAATGAATATTTATTTCAACACATGACTATTTTATGTAGTTTTATTACACATTAAAAATGATATTTTTAGTGATTAAATATTTTATTCAATCACATGAATATTTACAACCACAATATAGACAATTTCACAACCACAATCAATTCAAACAAACAACCATGATTTGTATAATAAATAGTGTCGGGGGCTACTAAGCCCCGTCTGTATCCTAGCATATATTTAACTGTAAAGTAATTTGAGTGAGAAAGAGTTCTCACCTTTGGTTTCCACTCCATCATTCTTTAATTGAACGGTTTGGATTTGGTTCCAGTGCGTAGTGTACTTCACTGTGATTCCAATGCAATCTGTTTCACGTGGTTTATATTAAAAATCGTATTTTTATATTGTTACTATATATATAAAAATCACATTTTTATATTAACTGTTACCTAAATTAAAAAATCATGTTTTTATTTTAAAGCTATATATATAAACCATATTTTTATTTCAAAGTGGTTTATACAAAAACCATATTTTAAAACTAATGTTATATATATATAAATCATATTTTTAATAACGCTATTTATATTTTGAAATTTACAATTTTTTAATTCAACTCTATATATATATAAATCATATTTTTATATCAAAACTATATGTATATAAATCACATTTTTAAAACCAGGTTATTTCATTTTTTTAAATTACATTTTTAAATCAAAGCTATTTTATTTTTATTTTTAAATCTTTTTACATATATTAAAAATCCTATTTTTATTCTATGTTATTATGTAAAAAACCCTATTTTTATTCTATGCTATTATATATAAAAATTACATTTTTATATTATGGTATTTATACAAAATTCTCATTTTTAATCTACTCTATTTTTATATGAAAATCATATTTTTAAAACAAAGCTTTTCATCTAAAAAATCAGATTTTTAATTGTATGTTATATATAAAAATCTGAAAACAAAATTCAATGCAATTTATATTAAGAACTGAAGAAAAATATCAATGTGAATTTATATACCTTTCTCCTCAGCGTCATCGTTCAAACCCATAAGCTCAAAGCCTAGGGTTCAACTTTGCGCCACCATCTTCACGTCAGAGACTGATCGTCAGATGCCACCTGAACCGCCTCTCCACCCTCCTCCAACGCCTTGAACGGCGTGCAGTTAGAACTGCCCTAGGCCCACCACTCTGCGGTTGAACGGTGTTGACTTCCAGCGAAAATACGGCCACCACGTCGAGCCATCCACGATCACAGCCGTTGGTTGCGAAGACCTCCTCATGCTGAACGTTTTTCCCTTCAGAAGCTTCAAAGATTATTGCACGAATTTCAAAGAAAAGGGAGGAGAAGAATCCGACGATTTCGATCGTAGAAATTGAATGTGGGCGGGCTTCAGGACGTTGACCACGCAACGAAGAAAACGAGGGGTTTGACTTTGTTGGACCTTGTACTAATAATTTAAATAGTTTTATTTATTTCATTTATTACTTGTTTATCGTTATGAACTCCAAATCAAACCCAATGACTGTCGCCCCTAGCTAAATACCCCCATTTCGAACACAATGGGATATATTTCGTAAGCCAATTCGACTGTTTCGATCAGTTTTCACCAAAATTAAAATATAGATCTATGTATATTTAATTTAAACGCACAATTTAATTTACTGGAGCCACATACTGACTCGAAAAATTCCAAAAAAAATAAATCTAGTTATGTTTTGACAATACGGTCCTAACAAAACTAATTTCGTCGAATTTGGAGACCGTTTGAAAAATGTCCACTTTCTGGTCGATCCAATTCAATTGAAATTGACTAAACACGTTTTCTTTTGCCACGCTCACATATTAATTCCAAAAATTATGAAAATTGGAATCTAGCAATAATTTGACATTCCGGATCCAAAAAGTGGTTTCGTCGAAAACGAAGGTCGTTTGCAAAATGACTATTTTTAAGGGCTATATATTATTTAAAATATATATAAATTCCATAGCGACTATTTTAAATTTTAAAATATATATAAATTCCATAGCGACTATTTTTGGGGATTTTTCGCCTTAACTACCTTGGAGCTATGTGTGCGCAACTTTTTCGTACAACAACGTCTTCACCACGCTGAAGTTAGGATCCTAAAAACTACCGAACTCAACGACTCTAATGTAAAGTTCTCTGATTCCCCTACGTGTAATGCTCGCTCGACCAGTCTTGCTGCCTCAACGATTTTCACCAGATTCGCCTTTGCCCCGATTTTTCACAGCCTCAAGAAGTCTTAATATTTCATGCTAATAGCCATAATGTACAATAATCTGACCTCTGCCTCACCACCGGCACCGCCGTCGCCGCTGCTTTCAGCATGCATGAATTTTAAGTAATTTGGACGTCTCTATGGGTATAGATCTCTAAAACTTGCTTTAATCGTGTATGAACGCACAAATTTAGAGGTTTAGTGGTGTAAAATGACGATAAGAAGGGGTTGATTGAAGAGCTTTTGGCTGAAGAAATGAAAATATGGAGGAAGAAGGAAACAAGGCGGCGGCGGTGTTGGATTTAGGGTTTTGTTTATAACGACGAGGCTTTAGTTCCAAGAGCATTCCCAGCTGTGTCGATTTTGAGTGGAATGAGGGAGATTGACGTGTATGATTGTGAACTCGTGCTATAGCAGTGGAAGTTTGAGCATGAAGAATGAAGAGAAATGTGAAATGTCAATGTTTGCAATTGAAGAGTGTTGATCCTCAAACGGTTTTTTGAAAACCGTTTAGGCCTTAAATGGTTTTCAGAAAACCCTTTAAGGAATTTTAAATTCAAAAAAAAAATACCGTTTAGGCTTAAACAATTTTCTAAAAACTTTTTAGGCCTTAAATGAATTTCAGTAAACCGCTTAAAATGTTTTTAATAAAAAAAAAGTACCATTTAGGCTTAAACGGTTTTTTGAAAACCGTTTAGGTCTTGAACGGATTTCAAAAAACCATTTAAGGCATTTTTAATAAAAATAAAATTAAAGCCAAATCGTCTTCAACCGAGTGCTCGAATTGTGGGATAATTTCGCGTTTTTAAACTTGCCCCTCTCAGCAATCCGCCCACTGCTAGGAATGCTCTAACAACGAAGACTTCACCATTATTTATATAACTGATCAATGGCTAGTTCACGCTTATCTGGGTGCACAAATTGTTCCACTCAGTGCAGAAGCATGAAAGAGAATGGACTGGAAAAGTCAAATTGTCGGTAATGGTCTTAAAAATCAATTGTTTTGATTCCACATACTCTTAATGAAAAGTTCAAAATTGCTATTTCAAAATATCGAAGCTTTCTATATTTGTCAGTTCAAATGTACAATTAAAATCATATTTAGGCGATTTGCGATACAGTGTGCTAGTACTTTCAAAAACTGCATAAATATATAAACGACTGAGCTAATTCATACAAATAAGTAGTGTTTCTTTTGATTTGCTATATTATGTAATAGTGCTACAATTGGAAGTTTATAGTAGTTTTTTGTTTTGAACTGTCTACTTATATACAAGTCTAGATAGTATGCAACATACTACACGTCAATATATGTTTGAATCACGTTGTGTAAAATTCAAATATGTGACCTTTGATGCTCAAATCGAAGTGTCTAACCATTGGAACAAGGACGTCGTCATATAATGACATCCACCACCGTAAATATTTAATATTACTCAATAAATAAATAATAAAATAACCCGAGGGTAAGGTATTGTCCAAACTGGTTATAACACGTGGACATGGTACAAGAGGTCCCGGGTTCAATTTCTGTTTTGCGAGATCGAAACCACTTGTCATGTAGTATGTTATATACTACCTAAATTTGTATATGAAATACCTAGATTTAAAAAAAAAAAAAAAAAAAAAAAAAACAAGGTTGAATGAACATTAAAAGGACACCCAAGTATAAACTTAATGTTTGTTAAGTGGTGAGCATAAACTCCTAATAATAAGTGTTCTATACAATTAAGTGTTTTGCTATGTTTACTAACACCCATAATCGAATAAACTTCGTAAAACCAAGCAAAAACTTCAAATAGTGAACAAACTCTTCTTATATTGGTTGTCGCAAACTTACTCAACATAAAGTAACATATAACAGATGAAATGTAATAACGAAATTTTGCTTCAAACCCATTTATTTGACCAGCATCACACTTCAAATCAATATCTACCATCAACATGCAGGAAAGATGATCAGAGGCATAAGATTCGACTTTGCTACACATCAGCCTAGTGTTGCTAAGGCAATGGAAATGGTGCGTCTATTAACACCCCGGTAATTGCTCTTCACCCCTCGCTGATTAGAAAATAAAATATACACCCCATGATTTCCTCTTCCCACCCCATTTAATCCAAAAATGCCCTTATTGCATTTTCGTTCTCAATACTATTTTTCTAGTTCGAACTTGCACTTTTCTCTACTACTCTCCCCTTTAAAATTTTGTTTGAATTAATTAAAAATTGTAAACTGTTAACATCTCGGTCTCAAAACATATAATGATACGCATCGCTAATTGTACTGTTTTTAAATTTTTAATCATTGTTTTAATTTTTAAATCATTATTTATAACTTCTGTATTTAATTTTTCTTTTTTTAATGCTCATATACAATGTTGATTTTATTGCAATTTAGCCTCGAACATCCTATATGTATATGACTGATAAATTTTTTAATCATTGTACAACATGTCAACATTAGGCAAGTTATATAATCAGTTGTTAAAGGGTAAATTCTGAAATAAAATTCTGAAATTTTAATCGGGGGGTGAAGAGTAAATCATGGGATGCGAATAGCTATATGCTGCTACACAAAAACCGTGTTTTCTTTGCAATATGGTACAGCCCAAGCCCACAAAAGGAAATATATAACAGCTCAATATGGTATCACACGTATCTACACACAAACAAAAGCATCACGACGATGCTTGAGGGTAAGCACACACCTTTTAAGCATGAATCAATTAAGACGTCACTAAGACACAAATCGTGGCACTTATATTAACTTTATTTAAACTAATTCTGATAGCTATACTCTGCTGCGGCACATTGAAAAAATGGCAACTTAAGACTGGGAAAGGCGACGTAACAAAAATAGGAGATCCACAAACTGTGTTGCAATGTCAGCGTAAACATAAGATAAGAGCAAGGTAGAAATGGACATAACAAACCTATATTGTATGTAGCAAAGAAATAGTGTTGGCTTTTATTGTGACTTGATCACTAAAACAGACCTGTTTATACTCTCAAACTTTTTAAAAATGGCCAAAATCACATGAATGAACTACGACATAAACAATTTGTGTCAAAAAGGTTCCATTATCTTGGATAAACAAAAAATTGGATTGAATACATATCAAAAGAAACATTTGAATGAGAATGGAAAAAGAGAGAGAGGGGAGAGGCAGGTTGAGAAGACCTTGCGATAGACTCAACAGACGGCAGGCTTGAAATCTGCTAAGAAACACGTCGTCTCTGTACCTCCTCATAATATCAAACCACCAAAAAACTTCCATGATCTCTAGTTCTTCATCTTACTCTAGAGCATCTCCGACTTCTACGCTACTACCTATACATCAAAAAACTACTGCTAACTGAATAACAAATAAACAAACAATTTTGTAAATATTCGATCGCAAAATAAAATATTTAACCAACGGAAATAAGAGAATTGAACCATCATGCCTGATTTTGATTGACCACATTTGCAGATTTCATCATTTTGATTATGATCTAGACCAAACGCTTTTAAAGCATCTTCATTCTTCAAGAGTTCCAAAATTTAATGTGTTGCACCTATTCAATTCGACAATCATCTGTTTTACAAGAATGCTTAGGTGCTTTTCAACAAATGTCCGATCCTTGTACACTTGGTGCAGAAGCGCCTAAGCATCAGTCAGTTAATGTCCTCATTTTTCTACCACTTCTTACTTTACCTCTTTTTTTTTTCTTTTTCTTTTTTTTTTTTTCCTTTTCCTTCCCTTTGTATCAGCGATATGTTGAAAAGACAACCGTGATCGGTCAAAATTGCTAGATGAACCATATTATACAATCGATATCAATGCTAGTGCAACTTATATTATTGTATATGCTATTGTGGTCGTGGATAATCTTTTTCTTACAAGCAGTCTTCGACGATGACACATCGACTAAGTGCATGGCCAGCGATGCTACAAGTAAACTTTTAATATAAAGTTATTAGATAAACATGCATATTACAAACAATAAATATTTACCACTTTGTTTGGCTAAACATATAGGTTGGTCACATAGCTATATGTGATAATTAGTAACCTGGCATAAATGCATTACTAAATATTTTAACATATTTCCTGAGCCAGTTAGACTAGGCTATATGCATCACATTTCGGTGATTTTCTATAGTTGTCCACATTTTCGCCTGTTGGTCGTCGTAGTAGAAGCTCTTACCAAGAGACGGTGGTCTACTATGCACGCGTTTCGTTTTTCGAATTTTCAGTTGGGATTGAAACTTTTTTTTGATATGTTAGGTGGTATAGAGGTTGGCCAACTAGACCATGTGTAGGTGCTCTTGATAGTCCATATAAATATTTTAATTCATTAGTGGCTTTGAACGAGGACGACGATGAGGTTAAATGAGGTGTTGTTACCCTAAGATGTCTACATAGGTATATAGTAGACTACATGAAAGCTAAGGAGCTAAGGAGGTGCACGTTCATGTTATACATTTCTTTCTATATATTCGTTTTATTCTATAGTTTTTTCAAGCAATAAAGGCACTATCAGACTTGAATATCTAACTAGATTTTTTGACGTAGGTGGACTTTTTATTTATGACCATGGTAAAGCCATCATTTGATTTTATGCCGATCCGGACTCGATGACTGTTGTAAAGAGTTGACCGATCTGGGATTTATGTCTCTCTATTCTGGTTTCTAATCATCTCGTTCCACCATTTTTTTGTGCTTATCCGACCGTCGACCCCTGCTATTTGGTCACACTACCCAGGTCTTCAGATCATTTCTTCGGTTGTTTTCCTAATAATCATTAAGCCATGCTTGTGATGGTGGTCTGGGGTAACCGAACCAAAAAGCCAGGTAACATTTTACTCTATAAGTACGAATTGTTGCAAATATAATGTGATAAGCTAAAGTCATTGAAAAGGATTCCAATTGCAGTCTAGAATGTTCGTTATTGTTTCATCAAGTTCTACTTTGATCAAGAGCCTCACCCTTTGCTATAGACGATTTCTGCTTGGTTGGTGTTGAGAGTGAATGTTGGGATCCAACATGTCGGGACTGTTGCATGCTCGGTTCCATTGAGCCAGCCAATTTAGTTACTAAGCCTCAGTTATTGAAATTGGCTCTTCCTGAAGTACTAGGTTATGCTCGGATTCCTGTCGAACTAAGAAATCGAATATTGAGTGTGCACATATCTTCAATTTTTTAAGTTGACAGTTGATTCTAAGTTCTGACTCTCCCAAACATGTGATCAATCGCACAAGAGCTAGTTGGTTATGTATGAAGTGATGATTGCTTTGTTGGACACTTTGAGTGTTTCTGCTATAGCTATGTATTAGGCTTTTACGTACGTTGAGTAAGGCAGAGCATAGAGTTCAATTTGTTGCATTGTACAACTTTATGGTAGACTTTTTCGTTGAGTGCTCGAGTAACGCGCTTTCCATTAAATGCATTCATGGTGCATCACTCATCGTTTAATTCTGGGTGATGATTGGTCGCCCAAGCGTTCAAATATCAATCCAAGCAGTTTATCTTAGGGGCATCCTTTCGATCATAGCTTAAGGTTTTACACAATTCTAGATACAACGAAAAAAGCAAAACATCGTATTCTGCCTATTTTGTATTCTTGCTATCCCCAACGAGTTGAGTAAAAAAATCTTTGATTAGATTGTTACATCGTATCCATCTCGAGTTGGTTTTTTTTCAATTCAATGTCATAAACTAAGACTAGTTATCAAGTAGTCGAATTGTGCCCCTCATTGCTTGCATCTTTTTCCCTAACCATTGAGCATATGCTATTGGTAGACGATGAGGTCATGTCTTTTGAGGATCTATACTCTCTCGTCGAATCGTGAATTAGAGAACGAATGGTTGATTCACATTCACTTCTAGCTAATTCTCACCTAAGCTCTGAGAATTGGAGTTAGGCAGCGTAAAGTTAGACTATAGTCATCTTGAGTGTTTTCTTTTGTCATCTGCGTCAAGGGGAGAAGTTGTGGAATGAACAATTGTGTCACTTATTTGATGTTTGAAGTTGGACTGTCAAGTCATATTCAGTCGTGCTTACATTCTTTCTACCTAGATGTGGGATGGGATCGATCTGTGGATGGTCATGTCACATCCATTACATGTTTTATGATTTGCATGTCGGATAAATGGTGTGAAGGAGTCGTGGGTGGTCGAGTCATGTCCTCTTTTAATTTTCTGTAATATTGCTCCCTATCCAAGGGCACTGTTGGAAGACGGATGGTCAGATCTCTCATGTTTCAAGTCTGGATATGTACATAAGAGTTTGCACTATTTTCCAATCTTTAGAATATGATTTAATCATCTAAGTGATCATGTTGTCGAATTTTCAATTTGATGTACTTGCAATTCATTGCTTATCGTTGCACTTGAATCATGATCAGTTGATGTGGGTCCGTGTATTGATCGAAGATGCAATTACCAAGGCCTATTTCCAGTAGTTGCCTTAATTCGTGTAGTGTGTTGTCATACATTCAACTCTCAAGGGTCCTTTTCGATCTTCACCTTGAGTCGTATGGAATGTTATGGTAGTCACTCATAAGTTTGAGCATTGTTCCACTTAGGCAAACTCACGGTCTTGAAGTGCAAACTTTGAAAAGCTTCCAAAGATGAGCCACCAAAAAAGCAAAGGAAAGACGATAAAGACAGGTGAAGATCATTCACTCTAAGGTTTTTTCTTTTTGTTGCTTATCAACTGGGATTTGTACGAGCATGGCCCTTGCTTTTTGATTTTGTGACTTGATGTTGTATCCATTTCTTGTTTATGAATAAAATGGATGTTTTGGGTTTAAGTGTTTGAGTATTTTCAATTTCCATTTAATGTATTCACGATGAATTTCTCTTATTGCACTTAAACTATGTACAATCAGATGAATATGTAAGCGATGGCCTAACACACTGCTCTCAAGTAACTTTGAGTCATGAGGTGTATCAAGTGAGCTCCTTAAGTTATCTACTTAACTTATTATAATTTATACTCATTCCCTTTGTCTTGAGTAAGTAGAGTTGATGGACATCGGAGTGTCGCCCTATATACTCATCCATCAGGATCCAGGTTAGAGCTAGTGGACTTTTAAGTAATCAACCTTTATACTCTCCTATTGAGGTTTAGGTTAGAGTTAGTGGATGTCGAGTCATTGTCTTTTATACTCTCCAATCGGGGTTCAGGTTAAAGTGAGTAAATATCATGTCATCGTCCTTTATACTCTCTTAGGATTTAGGTTAGAGTTAGTGGATGTCAAGTCATCGTTCTTTATGCTCTCATGTCGGGGTTCGAATTAGAGTTAGTGGATCGAGCGGATGTAAATCATAGTGCATCTGTCACACCCATCCGTAACTCTAACTCCAATTCAAGCTTCGAGTTGACGATCATGCCTGCCCTGGTTTATAATCTAATCCAAACTCCAAGGAATAAAGTTAGTATGATGAATGATTGAACCATGTTTGCCACATTTTATATTCCAATCAAAGCTTCAAGGATTTGAGTTTGTGCGGTAGAAGATTGGGACACATCACCATTGTACTCGAGATCGACCTCCATGTGGCCCGATCGAACCAACCACGGCCCACCACTATTAAAAAAAACCAAAAGCATCAAAGAGAGGACTTTTAATCCCTTTTTCTACATATTACTTTCAACATCACCATTGTACTCGAGATTCTTCAATCTTTTTTCATTGTAATCAACTTTTTGAGTAATATAAAAAGATTATAAAGTAGACGTAGGTCACTAATGTCGAACCACTATAAATTTGTGTGTTCTTACTGTTTTCCTCGTTTTAATTTATTATACTTCATTTATTTTTCTACATATTCTTTATTTTGATGTTTGTGCCACATTTTGACGTCAACATACAGTGAAATTTTAGTTGGGTAACTTTTGAGCCACACAGAAATCCTAGAGCTAACTAGGATCTGAAGCAAATAATTGCCTTCGTGAGGTTAACGCTACAAGGAACAAAATTACAATGTTTATTCCCATTACTACCTAAGGCTATGGTTTCTTTTGGATATAAATAAGTTGAACATGAAGAAGGCTTGAAGTTGTTCTTGTATTGCACCCGATACATATAGAAGCATAGGGCCAGAGTAAGTTTAAATATTATTAAGTTTACCCTGATCTCATCTTTGCTTTTGATTATTTTTAAATTGCAATGCAGTTTTATATAGTATATACTTGTTGTTGTACAGTTAAAGCTCCGCTAAAGCCGTGCAAAATCCGCGTTATATCTCATATCACTCTTCGATCCTACATCATTTCAATTTAGCATTGATGAGCAGCAAAAATCCACTTTAAGCCCAACTATTTTCCGCTCGCAATTGCTAACAAAACTTTTTAAGAACCGTTTTAGCAATATACATGCACAAAAGTTGATTTAACTAGTTTCCTTTTTTAAAAAAATCAAAAAAAATAGTGTAAGGAACTGATATTAAGGCATATTTGCCCAAATTAGATAAAAAAATATTATAGTCATCAAATATAATGTGCATAATCATAATATTCTTAAATTTTGTTAGATAAGATTGATTAATATTAGATTTTTCTACAATAATGATGTGAGAATGATAATTAATTAATTTAAAATATTTAATTTTACATCTAACCAACTTTTTTGCATCTCTGTTGTATCCTGCTATTTCACCGTTTTATCTCGACTACCCATTTTTGTACCTTTACCACCATAAAGCCACTAAGTGCTTTAAGTGCGAAAGCTTGTTGCTAATCCTATTTTATACCTATGATAACAATAACCAAGTCATAAATCTCAAACAAGTTGGAGTTGGTTAGACATGGAACCTTTAAAAAAAGTCAAAAACTTAGGTTAAAGTTATATATATATATATATATATATATATATATATATATATATATATATAACACTAAAGTTGTGCTACATGGATTGCTAACTTCCACGCACTCCTATCCGATATCAACTCTTCAAATATACTTCAATTTCTTAAGTCTCTTTTTACTACCTCCTCTCATGTCATTTTTGGTCGATCTTTACCTCTCTTTGGGCCTTCGGTGCGGCCTATAATTCCAACGCGCATAGGGATACAAGGGGAGACTTTGCCGACATCACCGATAGACATTTTGTTCGTTGAATTCAAGAGGCCGAGGTAAAGAGTGAGTTGAAACGGATGAAAACATGCAAGTCGGTAGGGCCTGATGACATCCCTATTGAAGTTCCTACGAGAAAGAAAGCTACTTGAGCATAGGAAAATTTCTTTGTTACTGCAGAACTCATACTTTTACCATTTTAACGTTCTTATTGGAATTTCAACTATAAATCAAGGGAAAAACAAGAACTGTATCACGTATAATGACCCCAAATTTCAACTGCTTATGATTTAAAAAATTTGATACAACAAAAATTAATTCAGTGAATAGTACCGAATACATAGCTGAGAAGGACTGCTAAGATGCATGTACTTTAAGAAATTGAAGCAGTCCAGGCCAAAGCATGTGTGTGGACTTTGTAGGGGAAAGACATTGTCCTTAGTGACATAAGATAAATATATGTAGCAAATTTTGTATTATAGATTCAGGATTATTATTGTTTCTGTATTGCTACGTGCTCAGTCATATATTGATATGTTTTCAGCCATATATACTTTATTATATTTTCACTTATTATACAACCTGCTCTTTCATATATAGGATTTCAGTCAAACAACACCTATTGTTTATTAATTTATACGTTAATACTGCTTTATTCTCATGTCTAATGGCATTGACGATGATAGTTAATATCTGTCTGATTTGACTTTTGCAGGGTTTAATATTTTGTTTTTTCATTTTACAATTGCCCACATATTCATTTACACCCATATTCATCTTATTCTTATTTTTCCCCGCCAAACACATGGAAATTAATAAACATTGATATAATTTTATGTTAGACTGCTTGTGATAAAAATTAAGTAACACCAACAATTAGAAAATAAACAACTGCCATATCCTTTATACATTTTAATCATCTTTTGCAGCAATACACAAATAATATGTACACATGATATCATATTTCAATCTTTACCACATTATTTTCATTTCTATTTAAGATTTAAAGTTTGAAAGACGCAAGAATTTGCAAGTGAATGAAAATATCATTTGTAATAAAATTGGAGTGTATGCTTTGGCCTGCACTCTTATTGTTAGTTTACAGTTACAGAATAGCATAGATTTTTTTTTCAAATTCAGTTGGTTAATGTTAGCAATAATGACTTGGTATTTATGTAATAGTAAAAAAGTTAATCTTGTCATTAAGTCAATTGCTGACACAAAAATCCACCATGAAATCTAAAACTATTAGATCTCCCCCTAATTTTTACCATTTATATAAAGATAGAGAAAAAAATCCAATGCCCACTAATTGTGTGTTAAATTTTGTAACAAAACCCAAGTGAGTGTGCGCGCACACACACAAAGTTATCCACGTAGATGCATTTTCCAGATTCTAATCAGAATATTATTAATTTTCCAGACTTTTCTTTCTATATGCTGTAAAATGAATTACAAAATTCGTTTAACACGGTGGAAAAGGTGATCATGTCAAGTTTACATTAATTAGATATACAACTTGTACGTACTAGTGAAATAGTTTTAAAATATGAAAAAGATGTGTGAAATAATAAAAATAAAATACCATGAACCTTACATGCAATACTTTATCTACATCACCGATATTTTTATTTGCACGGTAACAACTTCCTACTCCTGGATGACATTATGTGCCATGGACAAATTCAACAAGAATATTGTTTCTTCATTTAAATTCAAATTAATTTATATATTGGGAAGGTAAATAGAATTACCTAACCTTGACTGGATTTGAATGCCCAAGTTTTTTCTTATTACTTAACTTTGACCATTTCATAAACTATCTTCTCTCTACTCAATAAGTTTTTTTTTTTTTTTTCAATTCCTCGTTCACTCCCATGCTTTTTGAAATACATATAGGAAATGGAAAACATAAATCTCGTTTTCAAAGAAATCCTTATGTTTAAAAAATAATTGTTGATACTATATACAAAATCACCGTAGTAACCATTCCAACTACTATACGATGAATTTATGCCCTTCAGCTAATTCAAATACGACATTGTCTCTCTTTTGTCATAAAGGAAGATAAATAAAAATTTAAGTATATTCAAAAAGATAAATAGCTCTACCTAATTACCTTGACTAGCTTTTGAATACTTAGCTGTTCAATGTCGTCTAACTTTGATCTATTCAAAAACAAGCGTTAATGCATAACATCTGATCACAAACATTATAAATAGCCTTGAAAGTCGCGTTAAAATCCAAATCATTCAAACATTTCCTAACTTACAGTTCCTAGTTTGATTTAGATGACTTCTTATATTGTAATTCTTGCTCTCCTTGCAACTGTTGCTTCTGTAGCATTTGCTGCTGATCCTAGTCCTTTGCAGGACTTCTGTGTTGGTATCAAAATGCCTGATGGTATTATTTTAAATCGTTTATATATCTACCTGCATTGACGATGAACTATACATAAACATAAAAAATAATACGTGTACCTTTTATTGCAGTATTTGTGAATGGACTAACATGCAAGGACCCAAAGATGGCGGCAGCAGATGACTTCTTCTTTCCAGGGCTCAACAAGCCTGGAGATACACACAATAACGTGGGATCGAATGTCACTCTTGTTAACGTAGATAGAATCCTTGGTCTGAACACTCTTGGCGTTTCTCTGGCAAGAATAGACTATGCACCTTATGGGCTCAACCCACCACACACTCATCCTCGTGCGAGTGAGATCCTAACCGTGGTTGAAGGAACTCTCTATGTTGGATTTGTCACTTCCAATCCTGATAACAAACTCTTCACCAAGGTAATTAGTTATTTGTATTTGTATAGCGATCATACATGAAAATAAACAATGGATTAATATTGATGCTCACTGACTTGATAATAGGTTCTTCAAAAAGGTGATGTGTTTGTGTTCCCTCAAGGACTGATCCACTTTCAGTTCAATCCAGCACATTCGATGGCGGTTGCATTTGCAGGACTTGGAAGCCAGAATCCGGGTACTATTACTATTGCTAATGCTGTGTTTGGATCTGACCCACCAATCAATGCAGATGTGCTTGCCAAGGCATTTCAGTTGGACAAAAAGATTGTTGAGGAACTTCAAGCTAAATTTTGGGCTGACATGAACTAGAGTACATATGGATATTTCTCTAGTTGTTTTTACCTATTATTATGTCTATCTAAATAAGCAAGATACTGTTTCTTGTCTATGTTTGTAGTGTTATGGTGCTAATACCTTGATATAATTATTCCCTAATGTTAAATTTTTTTGTAGTAAAATATAGGAGTACAATTATTAATTCGGTGATCATGTTGGACATAACATCCTTATAACATCAAATATTTGCTTGGTAAACTAGACGCATCGTAATGTTCAAGATAAGCAATAAGGTTTAGGTTATGCGTGTATTTTTACAGAAAAAACAATAGAAATTTGGGTCCAACCGAAGGTCCCTAATTACAACCGACCGGTTAACTAGTAGAACCACATCATGGGATTAAAAATCAGTTGTTCCGATCTCACATACCCCTTAACGAAAAGTTAGAAACTGCTATTTTAAATCATGCTGAAAAATAAGTTCCCCATAAAATACAAGACGAACGGTCTAGCAAGCTCCAAATCGTGCTTTGGGGAATAATGGGTCAGTATGTTGTCCATGTCAGCTGTGATCACACTGACTTTAATAGTGGCAGCGGACTGATATGATGGAGGTGATACAAGTAAATGTGAAAGAAGATCATGAACAAGTCCGAGATTACATCATCGATTATCATATGAGATCGACGGAAAAGCAATCACTTGTATGCCAATGCTAGTAAACATATAAAAGTCTAGCGGTGTAATCTCTAACTCGCCGCAGAGAATATGATATGTATTGATGCTTTTATACCACGTAAAGCGATATTAGCACATAATTACACTTCCCCTTCCGGAAGCGTAAGAAAATAATTAAACGTCTTCACCACGGTCAAGTTTGGATCCTAAAAACTACCGAACTTAACGACTCCAATGGAAAATTGCCTGACTCCCCTGAGTGTCATGCTCGCTCGACCAGCCTTGCTGCCTCCACGATTTCGACCGCATTCGCCTTTGCCCCGATTTTTCACAGCCTCAAGAAGTCTTAATATTTCATGCTCATCGCCATAATGTACAATTATCTGACCGCTGCCATCACCACCGGCACCGCCGTCACTGATGCTTTCAGCATGCATGAATTTTAAGTAATTAGGACGTTTCTACGGGTATAGACCTCTAAAACAAGCTTTAATCGTGTATGAACGCACAAATTCAGAGGTTTAGTGGGGGGAATGACGATGAGAAGGGGTTGATTGAAGAGCTTTTGGCTGAAGAAATGAAAATAAGGAGGAAGAAGGAAACAAGGTGGCGGCGGTGTTGGTTTTAGGGTTTTGTTTATAAGGCGAAGCTTTTGTAACAAGAGCATTCGTTTTTGAATAGAAAAGGGAGTGAACTTGCGCCAGTGGAAGTTCAGCTTGGAGAATGAAGAGAAGCCGTAAACATTAACGTTTGCAATTGAATAGTGTGGATCCTTAAACGGTTTTTTGAAAACCATTTAGGCCTTAAATGGTTTTCAAAAAAACCGTTTAGGTTTAAATAATTTTCTGAAAACTTTTACGCCTTAAACGATTTTCAGTAAACCGTTTAAAATATTTTTAATTTAAAAAATACCATTAACGCTTAAACGGTTTTTTGAAAACCGTTTAGGCCTTGAACGGATTTCAGAAACTGTCTAAGGCATTTTTAATAAAAATAAAATTAAAGCCAAATCACCTCCAACCGACTGCTGGAATGGTGGGTTAATTTCACGTTTTAAAACTTGCTCCTCCTCTCGGCAATCTGCACACTGCTAGGAATGCTCTAACAACGAAGACTTCACCATTATTTATATAACTTATCAATGGCTAGTTCACGCTTATCTAGGTGCGCAACTTGTTCGCTCGGTGCAGAAGCACGAAAGAGAATGAACCGAAAAAAGTTGAATTGTCGGTAATGGTCTTAAAAATCAATTGTTTTGATTCTACGTACTTCTTAATGAAAAGTTAGAAATTGCTATTTCAAAAATATCACACCTTTCTACCAGTACAAATGTATAATTAAAATCATATTTACGTCGATTGGCGATATAATGTGCTAGTACTTTCAAAATTTGCATAAATATACAAACGACTGAGCTAATTCATACAAATAAGTAGTGTTTCTTTTGGTTTGCTATATTATGTAATAGCGCTATAATAAGAAGTTAATAGTAGTTTTTTGTTTTTGTTTTTTGTTTTGAAATTGACTGATTATATACAAGTCTAGATAGTATGCAACATACCACATGTCAATATATGTTTGAATCACGTTGTGTAAATTTCAAATATGTGACCTTTTGACGCTCAAATCGAAGTGTCCAACCATTGGAACAAGGACATCGTGCTTATATTCTTTCTACCTAAATGTGGGATGGAAACGACCTGTGGATGGTCATGTCATATCCATTACATGTTTTATGATTTGCATGTCAGATCAATGGTGTGAAGCAGTCGTGGGTGGTCGAGTCATGTCCTCTTTTAATTTTCTATAATATCGTTCCCTATCACTGTTTCAAATGTCACAAATATTGCCCGAGATCTCCTCGGAGATCTCATTCTGGGCTCATTCTAAAACGAAACAGTAAATATCACTCTAAATCTCCTTTCAAATATACCGCTCGAGATATTGCAATATCAAACGATATATCGATCGAGACGAAATACTGGAATATCGTCCGATATCCTATTTTTTGATTAAAAATTAAATTTGTGCATGAATTAGAACAATAATTAATAAACTCAAATCTAGCCATGATAATCTTTTGTTATTTTACATTTTGCATGTTAAATGACCACATTGTTTGTTCGTATATGTTCTACAATGCTTATGATTTTCATATCCATCTTTTTTACATATATGTTACCTATGAAATTATGTATTTTATGGTCTATTTATGCTGATTTTTTTTTATATTTTGGATCCTTTTAATGTTATATGTCTAACAATATTTCTGTTTTAAGTATATTATGATTTAAAGTATGAATGATCTTTCGCAAAATAAAGAATAATAAAGTTATTTTGCAATTCAAGTTTAAGTTACTATGTTTTTAATAACATTCATAAAAATCATTTTGTAAAAATATAATTTTTAACATATCATGTATCCTGAGATTGTTCTGGTATGAACTTTCAGACCCGAGATGGAAATCCGAGACGAACTCCCGAGTTAGACTCATCTCGTCCGAGATCTCCCCCGATGCGAGATCAAGTCTATAAAATTCCCGAGACGAAACGCAACCGAAATCCGATATTTAAAACCATGCTCCCTATCCAAGGGCACCGTTGGAAGACGAATGGTCAGGTCTCACATGTTTCAAGTCTGGATATGTACATAAGAGTTTGTGCTATTTTCCAATATTTAAAATATGATTTAATCATCTAAGTGCTCATGTTGTCTAATTTTCCATTTGATGTACTTGCAATTCATTGCTTATCATTGCACTTGAATCACGGTTAGTTGATGTGAGTCCTTATATTGATCGAAGATGCAATTACCAAGGCCTCTTTCCAGTAGTTGCCTTAATTCATGTAGTGTACTGTCAAACATTCAACTCTCAAGGGTCTTTTTCGATCTTCACCTTGAGTCGTATGGAATGTTATGGTAGTCACTCATAAGTTTGAGCATTGTTCTACTTAGGCAATCTCAAGGTCTTGAAGTGCAAACTTTGAAAAGCTTCCAAGGATGAGCCACCAAAAAAGCAAAGGAAAGATGATAAAGACAGGTGAAGATCATTCACTCTAAGGCTTTTGCTTTTTGTTGCTTATTGACTGGGATTTGTGCGAGCATGGCCCTTGCTTTTTGATCTTGTGACTTGATGGTGTATCCGTTTCTTGTTTATGAATAAAATGGATCTTGTGGGTTTAAGTGTTTGAGTATTTTCATTTTCCATTTAATGTACTCATGATGAATTTCATTTACTGCACTTAAACTACGTACAATTAGGTGAATATGTAAGCGATGGCCTGACACACTGCTCTCGAGTAACTTAGAGTCATGAGGTGTACCAAGAGAGCTCCTTAAGTTAAGTTATCTACTTAACTTATTATATTTTATACTCATGCCCTTTGTCCTGAGTAAGTAGAGCTGATGGACATCCAGGTATCGCCCTTTATACTTATCCATCAGGATTCACGTTAGAGCTAGTGGACTTCAAGTCATCAACCTTTATACTCTTCTGTCGAGGTTTAGGCTAGAATTAGTGGAAGTCGAGTCATTGTCCTTTATACTCTTCCGTCGGGGTTCAGGTTAAAGTTAGTAAATATCAAGTCATCGTCCTTAATTATACTCTCCTCGTGGGGTTTAGGTTAGAGTTAGTGGATGTCAAGTCATCGTCCTTTATACTCTCCCATAGGGGTTCGAATTAGAGTTAGTGGATCGAGTGGATGCAAATCATGGTGCATCGGTCACACCCATCCGTAATTCAAACTCCAATTCAAGCTTCGAGAATCTGAGGCATGGAGGCATGTGAACAAATTACTCGTGTCTCCAATGTACTCTAATCTAAGCTCCGAAGAGTAGAGTTAGATCGGTCGACGATCATGACTGCCTTAGTTCATACTTTAATTCAAGCTTTGAGGAATAGAGTTAGGGCGGTTGACGATCATGTCTACCCTGGTTTATAATCTAATCCAAACTCTAAGGAATAAAGTTGGCACGATAAATGATTGAACCATGTTTGCCACATTTTATATTCCAATCCAAGCTCCAAGGATTTGAGTTTGTGTGGTAGAAGATCGAGACACACCTGCCTTATTTTGTACTCCTATCCAAGTTCCGAGGATTAAATTTTGAGATGGACTCCTAACCATGTTCAGACTTAAATAGGTCACGTCACATCCATTTGTGTTTGTATCCATGCTTCGAGTCCAAAGGCAAGGACTAGGAGATATATTGTTGGATCTCACCTGCTCCATGTTATCTGTTTCAAGGCGATGACCCATGGGAGAATGGATGGATCACGTTCATTCAAACTTTGTACCCCTCCTATCAGAGTGTACGAGAAAGTAGGCCGATGGATAGCGATGTCTCTTTCATTTGGCATTATGTAGTTCGGTCCCATGTCGAGGGAATTATGAATGTGTGGGCTATCAATACGCGTCAACCTAGGATTGGAGTATGATTTTGCAGAACTTTGGGTGATATATGATCGTCTTAAGACATGCCACACATGAGTTAAGGAGTGGATGGTGGAGTCACATCCACTTTGAATGATACTTCTATTCTTGTGGTTTGGTAAATGAGCGGTCTAATTGCATTGGTCGTGGCAATGCTCCGAGATTTTGTATGCGGGTGTCGCAAGTTTGATTGGTACCTGAATCCGGGTACCTAGACCATTCACATATAATTTCATTTGAGTTGGTCATGTCGATAACTCATAAAACATGCAAAGACAGGGTGCATAAATTGTAAAATAATGATGTGGAAGGAGAAATAAGTATTATTCCGAGTGGGAATGACATTGCCTATTTGTTGTCATTCCATTATGATGAAGGCACGAGGCCGAACCTCAATTCGATAAAGTGCCCAGATCAGTGAAGATTCAAAGGACAACACTAGAAAAGCATCAAGTTAGTTCGACTATATCGACCCGGACCTGTTCGAACCAGATAAATATCTTCCTAAAGACCCGCGCTCTAATCACGAATTGACTATTTCCATGAGCTCCGAAAGAGTTGGATCGACCACCATGTGGCCCGACCGAACCGACCCTGACCCACCACTATAAAAAGCCTCCAAAATCACCAATGAGAGGACTTTTAATCCCTTTTTCTACATTTTACTTTCAGCATTACCATTGTACTCGAGATTCTTTAATCTTCTTGCATTGCAATCTATTTCTTGAGTAATATAAAGAGATTATAAAGTAGACGTAGGTCATTAATGTCGAACCACTATAAATTTGCGCGTTCTTACTGTTTTCCTCGCTTTAATTTATTATTCTTCATTTATTTCTCTACATATTCTTTATTTGGGTGTTTGTGCCACATTTTGACGTCAACATACAGTGAGATTACAGTTAGGTAAACTTTTGAGCCACACAGAAATCCTAGAGCTGACTAGGATCTGAAGCAAACAATTGCCTTGGTGAGGTTAACGCTACAAGGAACAAAATTACGATGTTTATTCCCATTACTACCTAAGGCTATGGTTTCTTTTGGATATAAATAAGTTGAATATGAAGAAGGCTTGAAGTTGTTGTTGTATTGCACCCGATACATACAGAAGCATAAGGCCAGAGTAAGTTTAAATATTATTAAGTTTATCCTTATCTCATCTTGCTTTTGATTATTTTTAAATTGCAATGCAGTTTAATATAGTATATACTTGTTGTATAGTTAATTAAAGCTCCGCTAAAGCCCTGCAAAATCCGCGCTATAGCTCATATCACTCTTCGATTGCTACATCATTTCAATTTAACGTTAATGAGCAGTAAAAATTCACTTTAAGCCCAACTATTTTCCGCTTGTAACTACTAAAACAAAACTTTTTAACATCTGTTTTAGCAATATAAATGCACAGAGGTTGATAACTAGTTTTTTTTAAAACAAATAAAAAAATTAGTGTAAGGAACTGATATTAAGGCATATTTGCCCAATTTATGGTATAAATCTATTATAGTCATCAAATCTAATAGATAAGATTAATTAATATTAGTTTTTTTTTACAAAAATGAGGTGAGAACGATAATTAATTAATTTAAAATATTTAGTTTTACATCTAATCGACTTTTTTATATCCCTTTGTATCCTGCTATTCAGTTTTATCTGGACTGCCCATCATTTTTGTGCCTCTACCACCATAAAGCCGCTAAGTGCTTTTAAGTGTGGAGGCTTGTTGCTAATTCTATTTTATACCTAAGAGAAAGAAAACTACTTCAGCATAGGAAAATTTCTTTGTTACCGCAGAACTCATACTTTTATCATTTTAACGTTCTTATTGGAATATCAAGGTTATTACGGCGATAAGTCGAGTCGAGTCAATAAAGGTCCAACTAGTCGACTAGTCGGAATAGTCATGGATTAGTTGTAGACTAGTCGATAAATAAATAAATATATACGCATAGTTATTAATGGCGCACGGCGCAAAAAGGCGCAACATCAGTCTGGAGCCTTGGCATACGGCGCGGCAAATGGCGCGCGCCTTTCTGATTTACTGCGCATGTTTATTTTTTAATTTAACATATAACAACAAATTTAAAAGTTTAGTATTTTTTGCTAAAACATATGTAATCAAAGTTTTTACAATTTTGCAAAAAGAAACATCATCATATTTGACATCATTAACATAGAATTTCAAGCATAATAGTTTTCAAAATCCAAAATAACAATATATATTACTAATAAACTAGAAATCCGAATCCGATTCAACAGTCATATTTTCCAAAAATTCTGGTCTAAAACATTAGCCGATGCACTACTTTTGTAGCATGCAACAATTTGTATGTAGACTTACTGTATGCAGCAGGGAGCATAGGAGTGCATACTCACTGTATGCTAAATATTTGTATGCAACAATTACAAAGTCAACATATTACTGTGTACGCATGCAGCAATTTGTAGAATTGTTTGTATGTAACTACATTTGATATATATTTGATTTACCTGCTAATAGATATGTTTGTATACAAAAAACAAGCAAAAAAACAAAATAAAAAACAAAAGGCGCGTCATTTTGCGCCGCGCGCCTTTTTTGCGCCATTTGTTGCGCCTTCTCATATGCGCCGCACCGCAAGAAGAAATGGCGCAGATGCCGCGGCGCGTCGTGCGCCATGGCGCGCGTCATAGCGCGCCATTCATAACTATGTATATACCTATATATTAATACATAACTGAAGTCATTTGACACACGAATATACATAAACCTGATTGCAATTAACCAGTCAGACTCCAGTTTCTTTCACAACCCGATGAACTACAAGTCAATTTCGTGATTTGCAATCGTTGTCATCATGGTTCGACTTTGTACTCGACTTCAATTTCATGATTTGGGGTCGACTTCATGATTTAGGGCTTCGTCTTCGTGATTTCGACTTCGACTTCCTAATTTAGGCTTCAACTCCCTGATTTAGGGCTCCAATTTCATGATTTAGGCTTCAAGCTCGACTAATGGCAAGTCGACTCTTTCAGTCGATGCTCCAATGTCGACTAATCGACTAGCCGACTACTAGTTGCGACTAGTCGAGCGCCGTAATAACAGAGTTGGAATTTCAACTAATGAATCAAGGGAAAAACAAGAACTGTATTATGTATAATGACCCCAAATTTCAACTGCTTATGATCCCAAAATTTTGGTACAACAAAAATTAATTCAGTGAATAGTACTGAATACATACCTGAGATGGACTGCCAAAATACATGTACTTTAAGAAATTGAAGCAGTCCAGGCTAAAGCATGTGTGTGGACTTTGTAGGGGAAAGTCGTTGTCCTAAGCGACATAATATTAATACATATAGCAAATATTGTTTTAATGATTCAGGATTATTATAGCTGGTGTATTGTGTGCCTGCTTAGTCATATATTGATATGTTCTCAGTCATTCATACTTTTCAATATTTTCACTTTCTAAATTACCTGTTCTTTCATACATGATATTTCAGTCAAACACCACCAGCATACATTTGAATATTTTTGATCATATGTCAATAGACTATTTGTGATAAAAAAATTACTAACATGAACAAGAGAAAAAACACAACGTGGCTCGTCCTTCATGAGTTGTATACTTGTATCATCTTTTTCAGCAATACCAAAATATATTTATACAATATGATATCATATTTCATTCTATGCCACACTATTTTCACTTCTCTTGAAGTTTAAAAGGTTATAAGATGCAAGAAGTTGCAAGTAAATGAAAATATCATTTGTAATAAAATTGGTGTGTCTGCAGTTGCACTAGTCTGCATGCATGTTGTTGGTATAAACTTTAAAGAACTACTTAATTTTTTTAGAAAATCAATTGTTTAAAATTAGTAGTACTCTCTTAGTATTTATATGATAGTGAAAAAATGAATGCTTATCGTCAAATCAATTGGTGACACAAAATGTAATCCAAGAGATCTCCCCTTTATTTCACCTTCCATATAAAGAGAAAGAAATACCCGATAGTCAATATATAGTTGTGCTAAATTTTGTAAGAGAAAGAAATACCCAATAATCAATATATAGTTGTGTTAAATTTTGTGATGCGTGTGTGCACACACAAAGTTATCCATGTAGAAGCAATTTTGAGATTCAAATTAGGTTATTTTTTTTTAGAATTTTCTTTCTAAATGTGGTAAAATAAATTATAAAATTTGATTAAAATAGTGGAAAAGGTTATGATCTGTGGCAGGGCAAGATGTGTTCCTTCAAAATTCAAATAATCTAAAGGTATGATCGTGTCGTGTTTAACAACTTCCATATCTTAGTCAAATAAGTTTAAAATGTGAAAGAATATGTTTTGAAAAATGAATATTACCCTGAGCCTTACATGTAATACTTAATCTACATCACAGATTTTTTTTTTTTTTTTTTTGCACCTCAACAACTTCGTACTAGTGGATGACATTATGTGCTATGGACTAATTCAACGAAAATATCAACATATCTCTCGTTAGCGTAAGAAGATAAATTAATATTAATCTATATATCAGATCAGGTAAATAGAATTACCTAACCTAGATTGTATTTGAAAATCCAGGTTTTATCTTGTTATTTCAACCATTTCATAATCTATCTTCTCTTTAATCATTCTCCTCTTTGTTTTAATAATTATTATTCTTCGATTTATCATTCACTCCCATGTTTTTTTTAATACATAATATTGGAAACGCAAAACACAATTTGTTAATACTATACACAAAATCACTATAGCAACCAACACAGCTTATGTTTAAAAGGTACTCTTTAATTACTATATGAACAAAAAACAGGTTAATGCAGGAGCATGTACAAATGGATATAATACTGCTAGTGTGTGTGTGTGTGTGTGTATATATATATATATACACACACACACATACACACACTGTCCAACGTTATTCTGTTCTGTATTATACTATTGAATGGATAAAATATTGAAGATCATAAGTAATTTACATGGTTATAATTCGTTAACTATTATGATTGGACATTGACAACACATACACACAATGTCCAACATTATTCTGTTCTATATTATACTATTGAATGGATAAAATATTGAAGATCATAAGTAATTTACATGGTTATAATTCGTTAACTATTATGATTGGACATTGACACACATGGTAGTTTGTAGCTGTGCTTATTTATGAATACATATGCTATATAATAAGTAGCAATATGATCTATTTGTAACGTGCCAAATTATTTTAATTATGATCAAAAATCATAAAGGAAAAAGATTAAATTTTAAAAACTGAGCCCTCTCACAAGAACCTCTGGCATAGCCATTGCCTCAACACATAGGAAAATTTATTAGACTACATTACTTCACTTTTATCTTGCTTCTTTGTACATGTCCACCTGCATATATCTGAAGTTATATGTGAATAGAATAAATTTGACAGACTCCAACACTACACTTTTGTCTTCCTACACAGTGCACACTAAATTACAAAATTTGGCAAAAATAGTGGAAAAGGTAATCATCAGTTATAGGGTAAGTAGTTTTCATTTAAATAAACTAAAGACGTGAACATGTCTTGTTCACATAAAGATGCACAAACATATCTTGGAACTTTTAACACAGTTTAAAATATAATTAAAGATACACATCTTGGCATACTATATTTAATCGACATTAGCAATATTTTAATTCGCTCTCTTTAGCAACTTTCAACTACTGTACAATTTTATGTCCTTTAAGCTAATTCAACTACGACATTGTCTAACTTCTGCGGTAAAGGAAGATAAACAAAAACGTTAAGTATACTTAGAAAGACAAATAGATCTACCTAGTTAGCTTGACTAGCTTTTGAATATTTAGCATGTCAATGTTATTTAGCTTTGATCGGTTCAAAAAACATGCATGTAATGCATGATATCTGATCACAAACATTATAAAATAGCCTTGTAAGTTGTGTTAAAATCCAAACCATTCAGTCATTTCCTAATCTACAATTCCTAGTTTCAATTTAAATGACTTCTTGTAATGTTATTCTAGCTCTCCTCGCAACTGCTGCTTCTGTGGCATTTGCTGCTGATCCTAGCCCTTTGCAGGACTTCTGTGTTGGCATCAAAATCCCCGATGGTACTATTATATATATATATATATATATATATATATATATATATATATCAACCTGCATCAATGATGATTTAACATAAACGTAAAAAAGAAAAATGTGTACCTTCAATTGCAATATTTGTGAACGGACTAATATGCAAGGACCCAAAGATGGCCGTAGCAGATGACTTCTTCTTTCCAGGGCTCAACAATCCAGGAAATACACACAATAATGTGGGATCAAACGTCACTCTTGTTAATGCCGACAGAATCCTTGGTCTGAACACTCTTGGCGTTTCTCTGGTAAGAATAGACTATGCACCATATGGGCTCAACCCACCGCACACTCATCCTCGTGCAAGTGAGATCCTAACTGTGGTTGAAGGAACTCTCTATGTTGGATTTGTCACTTCCAATCCTGATAACAAACTCTTCACCAAGGTAAATTAGTTATTTGTATTTGCATAGCGATCATACATGAAAATAAACAATGGATTAATATTGATGCTCACTGACTTTGATAATAGGTTCTTCAAAAGGGTGATGTGTTTGTGTTCCCTCAGGGACTGATCCACTTTCAGTTCAATCCGGGACATTCAACAGCGGTTGCATTTGCAGGACTTGGAAGCCAGAATCCGGGTACTATTACTATCGCTAATGTTGTGTTTGGATCTGACCCACCAATCAATGCAGATGTGCTTGCCAAGGCATTTCAGTTGGACAAAAAGATTGTTGAGGAACTTCAAGCTAAATTTTGGGCTGACATGAACTAGAGTACATACAGATATTTCTCTAGTTGTATTTACCTATTATTATGTCTATCTAAATAAGCAAGATATTGTTTCCTGTCTATGTTTGTATTGTATGGTGCTAATACCTCGATATAATTATTCGTATAATGTTAAACTTTTTGTAGTAAAATATAGGACTACAAATATTAATTCGGTGACCATGATGAACATAACATCCTTATAACACCAAATATTTGCTTGGTTAACTAGACGCATCATAATGTTCAAGATAAGCGATAAGGTTTAGGTTAGGCGTGTATTTTTACAGAAAAAACAATGGAAATTAGGGTCCATCCGAAAATCCCTAATTACAACCGACCGGTTAACTAGTAGAACCATATCACGGTATTAAAAATCAATTGTTCCAATCTCACAATGCTCTTTTAATGAGAAGTTAGTTATTGCTATTTTAAATCATGCTGAAAAACAAGTTCCCATAGAATACAAGACGAACAATCTAGCAAGCTCCAAATTGTACTTCGGGAAATAACGAGTTAGTATGCTGTCCATGTCAGCTGTGATCTCACTGACTTCAATAGTGGCAGCGGACTGATCAGGCTGAGATTGACGGGAAATAACAAGTAAATGTGAAAGAAGATCATGAATAAGTACAAGATTACATCATTGATTGTGGTATGAGATCGACGAAAAAGCAATCACTTGTATGCCAATGCTAGTAAACATATAAAATTTTAGCGGTGTAATCCCTAACTCGCCCCAGAGAAAATGACAAGTATTGATGGTTTTATACTACTGTAAGGCAATATTAGCACATAATTACACTTCCCCGTCAGAAAGCGCAAGAAAATTAAACGTCTTCACCGCGCTGAAAGTTCGGATCGTAAAAACTACAAATCAACGACTCTTATGGAAAATTGTCCGACTCCCCTATGCGTCATGCTCGCTCGACTAGCCCTGCTGCCTCCATTCGAATTCACCGCATCCGAGTTTGCCCTGACTTTCGACAGCCTCAAGAAGTCATATTCCATGCTTATGACCACAATGTACAATAATCGAACCTATGCCATCGCCACCGGCATTGCCGTCGCTGTCGCTTTCACCATGCATGAATTTTTAAGTAATTAGGACGTTTTTACGGGCACTGATCTCTAAAACAAGCTTTAATTCGTGTAGGAATGCACAAATTTAGAGGTTTGGTTGTGGAAAATAACGATCAGAAGGGGGATGATTGAAGAGCTCTTGGCTGAAAAAATGAAAATTCGGAAGGAGGAAGTAAGGTTCATTCTACAGGTATTATTAGGCTGTATTATCGCTTAAAACTAGGATTTTACCCATAAACTTTGTTTACGAATTCAACGTACTAATAGGTCTTAGGAAAATTCTATTACCATCCCTGTTTTTGCCTTTCCCATGCGGTTGAAAACTTAAAAAATAAAGTGTGAAATGTACCCTTGTATTATTCAAATTATCTTATTTACTTTTCCATTTTGTTACCTTAATTACAAAAAAATACAATGATTTATTTTGAAAAAACAAATGATTCCGATGAAGAAAATAACATTTTTTTTTCAAAAAATTGGTGTTTTATTTTGAATTTACTACTTTTCAACTTTTATATCTTTTTTAAACGCTGTTTGATTTTATGATTTCTAGTGTAATATATATTTCAATTATTTTTAAATTGAACTGAAATTTAACCTTTTTTTTAGATTGCAAAACGAATAAAAATAAACAAATATGGATTACTGCTTCATTGTTTCTGAATCTATCTTTTATTTTTATTTTCATTTTCATTGTTAATGTAAAGTTATTTATTTGTGAAAATATAAATCGAAGGGTAGTTCTGTTAACTTTTGGGTATGAAAAGCAAAAAAGTGGGGTAAAACTTTTTTTGTTTAAACAACGAGGTAGGACTGTCAATGAATACCCGAAAAATCCGATATCAGTCCGAATCCGTATTCGAAATATCTGTTATCCGGCATTATCCGAAAAGCGGATACGGATATCCGATATCCGAAAAGCTTTTGGATACGGATATGGTTATAGTTGTATCCGTATCTGAAAAATATCCGTCCGACTAATTGATGTAAGTGGAAAATAGGGAGAAGGACAAACTTAATACAAATTTTGGTGAAAAGTATGGAAAGTTTAGAATTTAGTGGGAAGGACAAATGTTAGTGTAAATGGGGATAGGATAGTGAACCCCCTGAATTCCACTTTTAGTGTAAATGTGTCATTCTCCCTAATTTTGAAACTTTCTATACTTTTCACCAATTTTTTTGCAAAGTTTGTCATTTAAAAGAAAATCCTCATGATGTAATATATATAACTCAAAACAAAAAAAATAGAGTTAATAATTATTTTGTAATTGTTGGATGTTACTATAATATAAATTTTTATCCATTTTTAATGAAAAATGGTAGTTTTAGTGTTTAATTTTGGAATATTTTTGGATATGCCTATAGATATTAGTAAAAAAACAATGTTTCGTCATCACATTTCTTTATTTTCTGGTTTTTACAAACATTAGTATAAAAATTATTATATGTTGATCCAAACTTTTCTATTTATACTCTTAAATTTATTAATTACAAGCGGAGAGGATAAATATCCAATATCCGTCTGTATCCGAAAATTAAGCGGATACGGATATTCGATATCCGAAAATTAAACGGATACGCATATCTGATATCCGAAAATAATTTCGGATACGGATATGGCACTATCCGTATCCGAAAGCATCTGTTGACAGCCATACAACAAGGTGTGAAAGACAAAATGTGGATGCAAATAGATTTGGCCTATGTCTTATTATCGCTTAAGAATATGATTAAATAAATAATTTTTATATACAAATCCATTTTTCAATATTTAATAATAAAAATAAAGATTCATACTTAAAAATCATAAGATATGACAATATTAAACAAAAACACATGATTCTAACACCAAAATATGTATGCAAATCTTTTTTTGAATAGGTTAAACATATAAAATTTATAAACAAATAACTCACGCGCGAAACGCGTGATGTAGCGCTCGTATATATAATTGGTCAATAGCTAGTTCATGCTTATCTGGGTGCGCAACTTGTCTGTTCAATGCAAAAGCATGAAAGAGAATGAACTGAACAAGTTGGATTATCGGTAGTGATCTTAAAAATCAATTCTTTTGATTTCGCGTACTCTTTAACAGAAAGTTAGAAATTGCTATTTTAAAATATTACATCTTTCTACATATATCATTTCTGTAATTAAAATCATATTTACGTCGATTGACGATACATTGTGCTAGTACTTTCAAAAACTGCTTAAATATATAATCGATCGAACTACTTTGGACCAGTAAGTAGTACTTCTACTGGTTTCTATATTATGTAATAGCACCGCAATTGGAAGTTTATAATGGTTTTTTGTTTTTGTTTTGGAATTGACTACATATATACTAGGATTGTCAATGGATCGCGTCATATCGGGCTCGGTCGGGTCAAGTCATGTTCGGGTTGATTTATAAACAGGTCGAGTAATCCTGTTTATTACATTGGACATTTTTCCCAACCTAAACACGACCCGTATAACCCGTTTAACTAAATGGGTCGTGTCGAGTAGTGTTGGATCGGGTTTATCCATTTGACCCATTGGTAAATATTGTCCACTAATATAAACGACAAAAGAACCAAATCACCAACAAGAAGCACTATTACAAAATCACCAACAGACAGCAAGTTGCAAAATCACCAACATGCAACAAGTTACAAGATCGCCAACATACAACAAGTTACAAAATCACCAACAGGTAGCACATATATAAAGCATGAAATCACCATATCAAAAAATCATTCTCCATATAATAAGAATATATGAGCATACTGCATATATAAAAGACTAACAGTATGCAAGAGATACAGTTGTTATAAGTAAAATATAACTAACATACAAAAATAAATTAGTAAAAATATAACAACTTACAGAAGAATATACGAGCATACTGATTATTGCATACATAAATTACTAACACTAATAACATACATAAAAGACTAACAATATGGAAGAGATACAACATATAATCAGGTTTGGCGGGTCAAAATCGGGTCAACCCTAGGGACATACATAAAAGACTAACAGTGTGTAACCCTAGGGTTGACCCTTGTTCATTTTAGGTCGACCTAGGGACAGAATCTCCCCAGGCCTTGATTCGTGTTGGATTGCAACTTCTAGCTTCAGTTTGAACAAGCTACAAGGTTCTAAATCGCACCAAATTTGTTATGTGTACACTCTAAAATCTATACTATCATTAGAAAGAGATTTGGCATGATTCTGAAATGAAATGAGCAAGGCATAGCAGTTTAAAGCTGGACTCAGACTCAGTTTACAACAATTCAGAAACTGATAGAAATTGCTACAAAAAACTACGAGACTAACCAAGACAATCACAACTACCACATAAAACATTATGAATAAGCTAGAAAGTGTGAGTTAAACAACTCCTCCTGAATTTGCAGCTAGTTTACATCGATTTGGCTTGAGAAGAAGACAATTTAAAGCTTAGCATAGGCATGCAAGCCTGCAACCTGTTATTGAAATTTTCCGTTCTTTGATTTCGAATTTGAAGAACGGATCTTTGATTTGGAGGCTAATTTCTTATATGATTCACTCTCTCTTTCATTTTGATTTCGAAAATGACTTAGATTTTGAAATGTAGGGAAGAAGAGAGCCAGTTTCTTTCTCATGTCTTTTTCCAGAAAGTAGAAAAGAAGAATAATAGAGAATAAAAGTGTAGTATTGTTAACACTTTACCCTCTTCTCTTCTAAATACTTCATTTCTTAACTTCATTCATGGGCTAGATTAGGCGAAGTCACACTCATTGGTTTGGACTATTTAAGCCATGTACGTCTTATAACCACACATGTTTCTACACCTTTACAACAATTTTAAACGACACTTATTCCCTTATCATGTTAAACTTTTAAAAATTAAATAACATGTTTAAAGCCTTTTATAAAATTCAACATCACACCTTGATATAACACAAGAAATTTTACTTTCTTGACAACAACGATTATTTCATATTTTACTTGTTAAAAAACTTACATTTTCCAACATTGAAACTTCTACAAAGTCATGGTTTCAACCAAAATAATTATATATGATTACTTAAAAATATTATCAACATTCAAAGGTTAATTTCAATCAATATTTACGCTTTAACTTAAATACTTATTTTATGTTTCAATCTTATGTCTTCACATTTTTAACAATAAAATTGTCTAATCACTTATTGTTTTTAACAACAAAATCGTCTAATCACCTATTGTTTTTGTTTAACCAACTTAATAATCATATTAAAAATATGTTACATCTAAATATTGATTTCTCGATCAATATTTCGTATTTTTAATAACCAAATTTTTTAGTTAGCAATAATTTACACAAATTATTGAAATTAGAAAAATAATACATATTATAAGATTTACTATTTCATTTCCTGCAATACTTACATTTATTCAACAACACAAGTTGAATTAAATCTCCTTATTACATTATTTAAATTCAGTTTAGCTTCAATCACACAATTTCTCATAAAATCCCAAATTCTTTATTTTTTCAGTTTATGAGATTATTTGAGCTCATATTTCTCTTTGCCTCAAATTTTAAATCTCAAAATATGTTATTATCTGTTTAATATGGATATCCAAAAAACCGGGTTGTTACATAACTCGCCTTTGATTGTTAGCAGCGAGAGTTACAACGATTTAGCAAATAATTTATACGAAAGATAATGTTTTAACCAAATAAATTCCCAATCATATTATAAAAGTTTTAACACCCAAATATTTCTTTTTAATCAATATTTTACTTATTACACCTTTATTTTCAACCCAAGTAAATTAAAAATTAACTTTTTGACAAACAAAATTTACCGTTTGCAACAATTCATCAATATATTGCATTTTTTTACATGTATAAACCTTTATTACTTGTTCTTAACTCAAATTTTCATTATAAAGTTATTAAACTTTATTTTTTCGCCTTTTTAATTTATTTAACAGCAATTGTTGGACTTATTTTCTTTAACACTTATTTAGTTCCAACAAATTCACAAAATAATTCCCCAGATTACCATAAGTTAACACGAAACTCATTATTTAATCAACTTATTGATTAAATAAATTATTTTTCTCCAAATTAGATTTATTTTCTTTGACTAACAAGTTAATATTGAATTGAATTGCTTCCTTTGATGCAATTTAACTCAACCCAACATATATACACATTTTAACTCCAAAATTCTTGGTTTGTTTAACTGAAAGGATTTAACAAGTTATCCTCTTCAAATTAAGTTTAATTTCAATTAACACTTTACAAACACCATTTAACTAGCTTATAAAGGTAATCAAAAAACCATGGTTGTTACAATGTACTTGTGCATGTTGAAATTATAGGCTGCACCGAATGCTCAAAAAAAGGTTGAGGATGACCAAGGATGACATGGGTGGAAGTAGAAAAAAGGGACTTGAGAACTTGAAGTATATCCTAAGAGCTTGTGTCAAACAGAAGCGCATGAAAGCTAGTGATCCATATGTCAGAACCTTGAGTTTAAAGTTAGTTTAGGGGGAGTGTTATAAGTTTTAAATTATGGGACTAGTGAATAGGGGCATTGGAACGACCCAAGGATTTCGACCCCGAAAATCGATATGAACCACGATGTCGACTATTCAGATATCAGAAATATCTGATTATTAATAGAAAGAAGTTAAAGGATGAGAAATAGAAAGAAAGAAAATTAGAATAGAAGAAGAAGAACATAACAGAACATAATCAGAGTAACACGAATCTCACAGCGGAACGAATAAATATATTATATAACATAGCTTTGGAAATACAACTTGTAACAGTATATTGTAACAGTATATACATAACATTATCACATAACATCACAGTGGAAATAAACTCTATCTCGATATATATATATATATATATATATATATATATATATATAGTGTGTTGAAGCCTTCTGCTCCAAGCTCTTCCAAGTATCTGTAAAATCTTAAATACTTGACTGCCGAACAAATTTGGGCACCAAAGAGTTTTGGGGAAAACAAAGCAAAATAAACTGTGGGTCAGTCATGGGACTGGTGTGAGTAACTACAACCATTCGGTTTAACTTTTCAAAATCCTTTTCTAAAGAAAGGATAATCGTAAGACCGATCCACACATAAATATAGATGGTTTTTACCTTACGATGACCCAAAAACAGTTTTGAAAATCAATACTTTTCTGGTATTATAATGGTGCCTAAATTCAAATAAATAACAATTTAGCGGAACGCTTGCATCTCACGCTCCACATATATAGTATACAATCAAAACCGTGGGCGCTTATAGGAGATTGGATTCCGACTATGACAAGGTATGGATCCACTTGCCGATAGTGTATCTCTAGAGAGGAATACATTGGGTTCAACAAGAACATCTTGCAACCCGGCCACACGTGACCGACCACTCATTTCTCTTGAGTGTATCGAATATATTGTCACCTACGGTTGCTAGCAACATAACCGTTTCCGGGAGATACAGAAGCGAAAAGAAGTAACAAATATGAATATTCTCTAGATGGTGACAATACACCCTAATGGGGGCGACCCACATGGCCATGCTGCCTGCCCGATTTTTGTCATTTCCTTGTTGATGAGGCTTGAGGTCATAACGTATCTTTTGACAGATCACACTTCCATTTACCTTGAATGTCACATCGTCATAACCGCGAAATCGCAAATTTATTTCCACAAAAATACCACGGGTATAAAGCTAAGAGAAACAAATTTCTCTACCACCAAACGTGAATACGTTTGAAGAGATCAACTTACGCAATCTATAAGATATACTCTGTCAGACAATCGTCCATACAAGTTGTCCTAGGTCTGGACAATCCGAAAGCACTATTCTGTAAATCCATCTTAGGCGATTTCTATCTAGGACCGCCAGAACAACCCTTGCATAAACTCCGTCTTCAATTATCTTCATTATATTTGATTCGTAACGCTAATGCCCATACAGAGTGGTTTTCAGATAATAAATCTGGTCCCGGTCTCTCCGTATTGACAACGGAAAAATGGTCAATATATTTGATAGCCGGGTATTTAACTATCAAAGGAAAACATCCATATGTCCAACATTCATATTCCCAAATGGGAATTATCCCAATCAATCATCAAACAACATCCATCTCTTTAAATTAATTTATCCTTAATTTATACATTTCCCAATCTCCCATATATTTCTTAAAACTGTTTAACTTCCCACGATTTTTGGAAAAACGTTTCCATATACCACGAACTATTTAATTTCTATATTTAGAAAATATCTTTCTTTAACATTTGAAAATAATTTCATATATCCACAACTCTTATTTTCTATATTTAGAAAATATATGTTGTTGACCTTGGAAAACATTTTCATTACTTATTCATGCCTCTCTATTCTTCCACATTCATCGGTCTTTAACTGTAAACTAGTAAGAGAACGGTTAAGTATCAACCCCGAAGGCCGAAACCAACATCAGATCGATACTCAGAAAGCCGTTCAATTTAACTAGTCTTCAGTCAGTTTAAATTTTCTTAACTCCATTTTTAATTTATTATAACAAAACTGTTTGCACAACTCTCATATTAAATTTATGTATCCATTTCTTTTATCGAAATCTTTAATTATAACGACAACATTATAATCTCTACTTCTGAAATATTTAACTTCAAAATTTTCATTAATTTGAATAAATAACTAATTAATTAATAAGATAAATAAATAATTCTTGATGAGATCGGAAAGTAAATATTACTTTCCTGAATTCGATATAATCGAATTTCGACTTATAACTCCTTTTTGAATAATCTATATTCGATTTACGTTTCGAACTTCGGAGTAAACTCACTATTTCTAACTATTGAATTTATCACTTCTAACATTTACCAATTTCTTTTTATCACCATTTCAATTAGCAAAACATTTGCTTTTAAACCATTATTCACTTTAAAAGTGAATATTATTCCTTTATAGAAATCTAGCTCATTTTATTAAATCAAATCTTGATTTAAATAGTAAATACCATCACAGTTTAATATTCCCTTTTTATTTTGTTATTTTATAAATCTACACCTCATATTTTATATCAGATTCGTTTTATAAGTTATAATTAAATCTCGATTGCACATTCGATAACAAAGGCAAATATTTATTATCTCGCCAAATTCTGAATTCCATTATATATCTAATTTATAAAAATAAATTATTTTTATAATATTCGACATAATCGAATTCTAATTATAAATCCTTACGGATTTATTTCCATTTTTACTCTTATTTCTAATATCGAAATTATCTCATTGTTTTCTTTTGAAATGATTTTCCATTCCCCTTTTTAAATTCATCTTATATTTTCATTCCCAAATTATTTAATAATTATTATTCCCTTTCATATATAAATATCGTTTATAAATCAACTACTTTTTTTATATAATTTAAAACAAATAGCCCAAATCGAAATTTAATTCCTATTTAAAAATAGAAATTTCCTTTTAAACCCCAATTTCTTTTCCAATATATTCAAATATATTTTTCAGTATTTAAATACAAATTATTTCAGGTCAATGTTGTTCAAACACACAATAATCAACTACAGATTATTCGTCACATCATATAAAACAATATATGAGAACAACAATATAATTGTTGAGGAATTTATTTCATAGATGTTAACACAATAACCAACTTGTTTCCCTGCATCCACAGATGTTAATCAAAATTTATTTCATATTAATATGAAATAAATAATAAATATAATTCATATTTAACTAATGACTTGTATAAACAACTATACGTATTATTTTAACCAATTCATCCAAACAACCATCACACACAATATTCAAACCATTTTTTTTATCAATATTAAATAACATATATAAAATTATAAAACTGGACAGAGTTAGTGAGATTACTCACCTTGGTCGTTGATCGTTAAATAACGATTAACGGTCGGTTGATTTAATCACGTGTTTTATTTCATCTAAAATTGTAACGTGCTCTAAACCACTCCAGACTGGTTCCAATACGTTGCCCGCGACTCTACGGTCCCAATGGATCCTATTTCGTTGTGTTCTGATCACATATGTACTACTTATTATATTTTCAATTTACCACTATAACGATTTAATTTTAAACATAAATAAAAATTTGGGTTTTACCCTTGCATATGCCGCCCATCTATAATTGTTAAACCCAGACCGCATTCTTCCTTCCATGTCCAAGCCGAAAGCTGCTTCCCTCCTTGATTATTCACGACTCCAATTTTGGGCTACTTTTTATTCTTTTCTTTTCTTTAAAAGAAAGCTGGGCTCCAACGTTGAAATTCGGCCCAATTTGCCCACCCTTAAAAGCTCGATGCACGTATACTCCAGTATACCTCATCTTCTCCCAACAAAAACAATGCTTCTAGTATTTTTCAACTCATGCATACCCATACTGTTTTCACAGAACTCCATCATGCCAATATCCTAGTCCACGTAAAAACTCCACCGAAAGAAACCCCAGGCTTCTCCTCTTCGCAAGTACATCTTCTTCCTCTCCTCGTGTATGCTGATCCAAACTATCACCTAACTTTTCATTACCGAAACCTTCAGAAACCTGCACGCAGACTTAAAGACACCACACGAACTCAAGTACATTAACTAAAACATGAGTTGATGGCTCCAGTTTCCCGTACGTTGCTTGCCAGGTCACTCCTTCGTCGATAACCACCTGACAGAGTTGCTTTCTTGTTTCGAGGTATTCAGAGAAAAGGGGTCGAACTTTATAAAAACGTGCTAGGTTATATTGGTTGTGTTATTAATTTTTTCTAGAACCTGCATTTCTGTTTCCTTCATCTTTTTTTTTCTTTTTTCTTTTATGAAATCAAAGCTTGTGAACGAAACGAGATTGTGCTCACTCGTGTATACCTCCTGAAACCAAACGAGAGTAAATGAAGCTATTGTTGGGTATTTATAGGATCAAATCCTTGATCGCCAAGCAATAGGGGATAGTAGTGTGTACGTACTTCCTATAACATAATCTTCGTGATTTTAATTCGTTTTAGAGGGTTTAAGTGGTGAAGGGTTCGAACTGTCATGCAGTGATATTGAATTCGAAAAGCAACATTAGGTAGTAGCTTGATTCTAGGCATGTACATGGTGTTTGTAATTGCTAGAGTAGGCATGTGTGATGTACATATTCATGAAAATATATATAAGAAAACTTAATAGCTAAGGGAAAAGGACTGGAAACATTCATGAAGAGTGGACATGCACGTGCGATGTACAAGTGTAGTCCTTATATAACCGGCGGGGAAGGGATGGCTATTGATTTGAGAACTCATCCCAGTGTCTTCAGTATGAATCTTACAGTATGATATAGGATACTGCTGAATGGTGACAGTTCATGTGGTAGCTGGTTGGAGATGAGAGAATACACAACAAACTATAAAATAGGAGAAGACATAGGATAGCCAATAAGAGAAAATATGAGATATTTGATGTGAAAGAAAGGCAGTGTGATTATACAATGCATACCTTAGTGTAGAGTAGGTTGGATTTTCTTGTGTTTGATGATCTCTATGGCATAGGTCCTATGAGACGTGACATTAGTAGCCATGATCAAAATATTGGAAATAGATTAGGACCTGAGTTGGGTATTAGTATCTAGTAATAGTGAAGATGAAGGGAGGGAGCTAAAACAGGTTGCGTGTAAATTGAACAATCGATTGCACTTTTCATTTCAAAGAAGGCGATTTATCTACTTCAGAAAGGAAGGAATTATCTATCGTTTAATGCCATGGTGAAGAGGACACCCAACACATATGGTTACAGTCCTATGCGATTCGATATGAATGTTCCAAAGAATCGTTTAAAATGAAATTAGACATATCACAGTATAAAGTAGAATACAATTGTTACAATTTTTGACGTATGGAAAAATAAAATATTCTGATATGCAAGTGATATTTCAATGTCATAACACCAGCCGTTGCAGTTTGTGTTTGCACTTGTGTGTGCACAGTTGTAAAAATGTACTTGGTTACAAGGTTGTAAAATTTTGGCGTACATTATTATATAAAATTTTGTTTACATTCGGACTTTTATGGACAAAAATAAAAATACTGTTGAGATGAGCAATGTGCCATGATCCCAAATATATAATAATATAGACAAGTTAGTTTATTCTGTGAAACTCCAAAATACTGATATAGGGTGTAAAATACTCCAAATAAAAAGTGGCTTATTTTCCAAAATAAAAATTACAAAAAAATTCTATAAATTAAATTAAGCATACGTCTCAAAAATCTTGTCCAAATATGAAACCAATATTTTGTTATATATAAAATAATCGTTATGTTTTATAAATGAATCTATAGCGACTTTTTGAAAATTTGATTTGGTCGTAACTTACAATATATAAGCCGAAATCTCGATTTTTCACTTCCATTTGAAAAATATGATCTAATAGATTCAAACATTTCTTATTTCCAAGAAATCCGGCTTATAACGGATCATGTATACTCAGTTGAAGTTCAAAATGCAAAATTACGAACTGTCGCGATGTTACGAGCTCGATTATAATCATATTATAATTAATACATTCAACCATCGTTTAATTAATATATTCGTTACTATAATTCAAATATAAACCCGATTAAATATCTTAAATTATTTGATTCACACAATATTATCAGTTCAGCTATTTCTGTCTGCTTCGAAAATTAAATTATTATTCCACTATTTATAATAATAAAAAATTATTTAACTCAAGTTATCGACATCGCCAAATCGATATTTAAATAATTAAATAAATAAATTAACCAATTGCTAAAATACAGGATGTTACATTCTTTCCCCCTTAAAAGAATTTCGTCCTCGAAATTACTATGCAGGGAAAATTCTATCACCCTATTAACCAGACTAAATCATTTATTTTACTTCTTAATTCAAATTCCAACTGAACTAATTAATTTCAATTAAATATTAATTTATTTCTATTAACCAAAATTTTCAAAAATTCTCAAACACTCTAAATTTCCGAAAAATTTCGCCAACGTCTGCTTTGTATGGCTTAATCGGTACAACTACAACTCGCCTCTCTAGGACATTTCCAATCCAAAAGAAAATCAAACAGCTAAGCGGCTTGCCAAATAGGCTCATAAAAATCTCATACTCAATTAAATATGAACTTGTACCTTTTTGTTGGGCATTCAACTTTATCTCTTCAATTTGTTATCACTTTAGCATATATCAGTGCAATCCCAAATTGATCTCCAATCATTTTATCCTCAAACCAATAATTCTCTTATATCCAAGCCGAATTGCCTTTCAAATTCCAGTTCCAATCTCAATTCCAAATTCTTACTTAACAATCTAATTCCCTTTCAGATTATCTCTAATTCAATCCAAATTTATTTAACTTAGTTTAAGTTAAATTCAAATTTATGTATTTAATTTTACCATCTCAATCCTTTTTAACTTCATAAGTTAAATTTAAAATTTTAGAATTTCAAGTCCCTGGGTTTTATTTCAAATTAGTTTGAACGTGTATATACTAATAATAATTCAAAACATTTGAATTGCAAAACAATTTATTTCCTCAAAACAAAATCTTTGGTAGTAACCCGTCACTTAGAAACTCAAAAATGAACACTGATGATGTTGCAGTCATTATCAGAATTATTTTCCAGCTACCGAAGTGAGTTCAATACTATATCACTTCCAAAACTTATTTTTAAGCACCTTCTTTTTGAAATTATTTCAAAATACATTTTACAATATTTGAAAAACATTTTCAAATCACCCAAGATCTTAAAATTTCCTTATTTTTAATCCAAAGCCATTTACAAGCATGTTTCCAATTTTTTAGAGTTTTAATCTCAATTCTAGTTTAAATTCATATTTAATCCATCTGATTTATATACTACATTTGTATGAATTCTGATTGGTTATTTATAACCATTTCAATTATAATCCTATTCGATTATAATAATAACCAACACATCTAATATCTATAATAATTTCAAGATATATGCTTCTTTTATATCAAAATAATTACCCTCTTTCAAAAACATATTGTGTCAGTTCATCGTAATCGAGCGTTTAGAAACCCCTATCGACCTTGTGGTTCCCCACCGTCAACCAGAATTCATAAGCTACACAATCAATAAATCTCCACAATATAAAACCATTTTATAAAGTAAACAAATACGTTCACTCGTATATATACACTCAAACTCAATCTAGGATATTACTAATCTCATCTTTATCGAGTTACGCCACAGAGCCAAGGTAATAACTTAACCTGGCTCTGATACCACTGTAACGAGCCAAGGATTTTCGACCCCGAAAATCAACATAAACCACGATGTCGACTATTCAGATATCGGAAATACCTGATCATTAATAGAAAGAAGTTAGAGGACGAGAAGTTGAAAGAAAGAAAATTAGAATAGAAAAAGAAGAACATAATAGAATAAAATCAGAGTAACATGAATCTCACAGCGAAACGAATAAATATATTATATAACATAACTTTGGAAATACAACTTGTAACAGTATATACATAACATTATCACATAACATCACAGCGGAAATAAACTCTATATATATATATATATATATATATAGTGTTGAAGTCTTCTGCTCCAAGCTCTTCCAAGTATCTGTAAAATCTTAAATACTTGACTACCGAACAAATTTGAGCACCCAAGAGTTTAGAGGAAAACAAAGCAAAATAAACTCTGGGTCAGTCATGGGACTGGTGTGAGTAACTCCAACCATTTGGTATAACTTTTCAATATCCTTTTCAAAAGAAAGCATAATCATAAGACCGATCAACACATAAATACAGATGGTTTTTACCTTACGATGACCTAAAAACAGTTTTGAAAATCAATACTTTTCTGATATTATAATGGTGCCCAAATTCAAATAAATAACAATCTAGTGGAACGCTTGCATCTCACGCTCCACATATATAGTATACAATCAAAACCGCGAGTGCTTATTGGAGATTGGATTCTGACTATGACAAGGTATGGATCCACCTAGTGTATCTCTAGAGAGGAATACACTGGGTTCAACAAGAACATCTTGCAACCTGGCCACACATGACCGACCACTCATTTCTCTTGAGTGTATCAAATGTATTGTCACCTACGGTTGCTAACAACATAACCGTTTCCGGGAGATACAGAAGCGAAAAGAAGTAACAAATATGAATATTCTTTAGATGGTGACAATACACCCTAATGGGGGCGACCCACCATGTTGCCTGCCCGATTTTTGTCATTTCCCGGTTGATGATGCTTGAGGTCATAACGTATCTTTTGACAGGTCACACTTCCATTTACTTTGAATGTCACATCGTCATAACTGCCAAATCACAAATTGATTTCCATAAAAATACCACAGGTATAAAGCTAAGAGAAACGAATTTCTCCGCCACCAAACGTGAATACGTTTGAAGAGATCAACTTACGCGATCTATTAGATATACTCTGTCAGACAATCGTCCATACAAGTTGTCCCGAGTCTAGACAATCCGAAGGCGCTATTTTGTAAATCCATCTTAGGCAATTTCTACCTAGGATCGCCAAAACAGCCCTTGCATAAACTCCGTCTTCAATTGTCTTCATCATATTTGATTTGCAACGCTAATGCCCATACGGAGTGGTTTTCAGATAATAAATTTGATCCTGGTCTCTCCATATTGACAACGGAAAAATGGTCAAAATCTTTGATAGCCGGTAATTTAACTATCAAAGGAAAACATCCATACATCCAACAATCATATTCCCAAATGGGAATTATCCCGATCAATCATCAATCAAAGTTAATCTCTTTAAATTAATTTATCATTAATTTATTCATTTCCCAATCTCCCATTTATTTCTTAAAACTGTTTAACTTCCCACGATTCTTGGAAAAACATTTCCATATATCACGAACTATTTAATTTATATATTTAGAAAATATCTCTCTTCAACATTTGAAAATAATTCCGTATATCCACAACTCTTATTTTCTATATTTAGAAAATATACGTTGTTGACCTTGGAAAACATTTTCATTACTTATTCACGCCTCCCTATTCTTCCACATTCATCAGTCTTTAACTGTAAACTAGTAAAGGAACAATTTTCTAAGTATCAACCCCGAAGGCCGAAACCAACATCAGATCGATACTCAGAAAGCCATTCAACTTAACAAGTCTTCGGTCCGTTTCAAATTTTCTTAACTCCATTCTTAATTTATTATTAGCAAAACTGTTTGCACAACTCTCATATTAAATTTAAGAATCCATTTCTTTTACGGCAATCTTTGATTATAACGATAACGTTATAATATCTGCTTCTGAAATATTTAACTTCAAAATATAATTTTTATTCATTAATTTGAATAAATAAGTAATTAATTAATAAGATAAATAAATAAATCTTAATGAAATCAGAAAGCAAATATTACTTTCCTGAATTCGATATAATCGAATTCCGACTTATAACTCCTTTTCGAACAATCTATATTCGATTTACGTTTAAACTTCGGAGTAAACTCACCGTTTCGGATCAACATAAATTTCTAAATTAACTTTTGAATTTATCACTTCTAACATTTACCAATTTTTTTTATCACCATTTCAATTTGCAAAACATTTGCTTTTAAACCATTATTCACTTTAAAATGTGAATATTATTCCTTTATAGAAATCTGGCTCATTTTATTAAATCAAATCTTAATTTAAATAGTAAATACCATCATAGTTTAATATTCCCTTTTTATTTTGTTATTTTATAAATCTATACCTCATATTTTATACAGAGATTCGTTTTATAAGTTATAATTAAATCTCGATTACATATTCGATAACAAAGCCAAATATTTATTATCACGTCAAATTCTAAATTCCATTATATATCTAATTTATAAAAATAAATTATTTTTATAATATTCGACATAATCAAATTTTAATTATAAATCCTTACGGATTTATTTACATTTTTACTCCGATTCTAATATCGAAATTATCTCGTTGTTTTCTTTTGAAATGATTTTCCATTCCCCTTTTCAAATTCATCTTTGATTTTCATTCCCAAATTATTTAATAATTATTATTCCCTTTCATTTTTAAATATCGTTTATAAATCAACTACTTGTTTTATATAATTTAAAACAAATCGCCCAAATCGAAATTTAATTCCTATTTATAAATAGAAATTTCCTTTTAAACCCTAATTTCTTTTCCAATATATTCAAATATATTTTTCGGTATTTAAATACCAATTGTTTCTGGTCAATGTTGTTCAAACACACAATAATCAACTACAGATTATTCGTCACACCATATAGCACAATATATGAAAACAATAATATATTTGTTGAGGAATCCAGTTCGATTCCTCCAATCTGTTTCCATGCGTCCACAGATGTTAATCAAATTTTATTTCATATTAATATGAAATAAATAATAAATATAATTCATATCTAACTAATGACTTGTATAAATAACTATATGTATTATTTTAACCAATTCATCCAAACAACCATCACACACAATATTCAAACCATTTTTTTTATCAATATAAAATAACGTTTATAAAATTATAAAACTAGAAAGAGTTAGTGAGATTACTCACCTTGGTCGTTGATTGTTAAATAACGATCAACGGTCGGTTGATTTAATCACTTGTTTTATTTCATTTAAAATTGTAACGTGATCCAAACCACTCCAAACTGGTTCCAATACTTAGCCCGCGACTGTACGGTCCCAATGGATCCTATTTCGTTGTGTTTTGATCACATATGTACTAGTTATTATAAATTCAGTTTACCACTATAAAAAATTTAATTTTAAACTTAAATAAAAATTTGGGTTTTACCCTTGCATATGCCGCCCATCTATAATTGTTAAACCCAGACCACATTCTTCCTTCCATGTCCAAGCCGAAAGCTGCTTCCCTCCTTGATAATTCATGACTCCAATTTTGGGCTACTTTTTATTCTTTTTTTCTTTTCTTTAAAAGAAATCTGGGCTCCAACGCTGAAATTCAGCCCAATTTGCCTACCCTTAAAAACTCGATGCACGTATACTCCAGTATACCTCATCTTCTCCCAACAAAAACAACGCTTCTAGTATTTTTCAACTCATGCATACCCGTACTGCTTTCACAAAACTCCATCATGCCAATATCCTTAGTTCACGTGAAAACTCCACCGAAAGAAACCCCAGGCTTCTCCTCTTCGCAAGTACATCTTCTCCCTCTCCTCGTGTATACTGATCCAAACTATCACCTAACTGTTTCATTACCGAAACCTTCAGAAACCTGCACGCAGACTTAAGACACCACACGAACTCAAGTACATTCTCTAAAACATGAGTTTATGGCTCTAGTTCCCCATACGTTGCTTCCCAGGTCAGTCCTTCTTTGCCGATAACCACCTGACAAAGCTGCTTTCTTGTTTTGAGGTATTCGGAGAAAAGGGGTTGAACTCTATAGAAACGTGCTGGGTTATATTGGTTGTGTTAATAATTTTTTCTAGAACCTGCGTTTCTGTTTCCTTCATCTTTTTTTCTTTTTCTTTTTTTGAAGTTAAAGCTTGTGAACGAAACGAGATTGTGCTCGCTCGTTTATAACTCCTGAAACCAAATGAGAGTAAACAAAGCAAATGTTGGGTGTTTATAGGATCAAATCCTTAATCGCCAAGTAATAGGGGTTAGTAGTGTGTACTTCCTATAACATAATCTGCGTGATTTTAATTCGTTTCATAGGGTTTAATTGGTGAAGGGTTCAAACTGTCATGCGGTGATATTGAATTCGAAAAGCAACATTGGGTAGTAGCTTGATTCTAGGCATGTACGTGGTGTTTGTAATTGCTAGAGTAGGCCTGTGTGATGTACAAATTCATGAAAAAATATATATATAAGAAAACTTAATAGCTAAGGGAAAAGGACTGGCAGCATTCATGAAGAGTGGACATGCACGTGCGATGTACAACCTTGTATAACCGACGGGGAAGGGATGGTTATTGATTTGAGAACTCATCCCAGTGTCTTTAGTATGAAGCTTACAGTATGACATAGGCTACTGCTGAATAGGTGACAGCTCATGTGGTAGCTGGTTGAAGATGAGAGAATACACCACAGACTATAAAATAGGAGAAGACATAGGATAGCCAATAAGAGAAAATATGAGATATTTGATGTGAAAGAAAGGCAGTGTGATTATACAATGCATACCTTAGTGTAGAGTAGGTTGGATTTTCTTGTGTCTGATGATCTTTATGGCATAGGTCCTTATGAAACGTGACAACAGTAGCAATGATCAAAATATTGAAAATAGATTAGGACCTGAGTTGGGTATTAGTATCTAGTAATAATGAAGATGAAAGGAGGGAGCTAAAACAGGTTGCGTGTAAATTGAACAATCGATTGTACTTTTCATTTCGAAGAAGGCGATTTATCTACTTCAGAAAGGAAGGAATGATCTGGTGTTTAATGCCATGGTGAAGAGGACACCCAACACTTATGGTTACAATCCTATGTGATTCGATATGTAAATGTACCAAAGAATCGTTTAAAATGAAATTAGACATATCACAGTTCAAAATGCCAAATTACGAACTTCCACGACGTTACGAGCTCGATTATAATTATATTATAATTAATACGTTCAACCATCGTTTAATTAATATATTCGTTACTATAATTCAAATATAAACCCGATTAAATATCTTAAATTATCTGATTCACACAATATTATTAGTTCAGCTATTTCTGTTTGTTTCAAAAATTAAATTATTATTCCACTATTTATAATAAAAAATATATTTAACTCAAGTTATCGACATCGCCAAATCGATATTTGAATAATTAAATTAATTAATTAATTAATCAATTGATTAAAATACAGGACGTTACAGGCATAAGGCATAATGTCGGTCTTTGGTATCTACTATTGTTATCATCATCTTCATCAACTTGGTATTTTTATTTATTCACTATTATTATTTTACTTTAACTTTATTTATGTTTTCGCCTTTAAATATCTTGTTATTGTTATCAACTTTGAATTTACTTTATCATTTGTTTTTGGGTTCCATTTCTAGCCGACCACAATTTGCTTGGAATAAATGACGTTGTTATTGTACACATTATTTGACAAAAACCAATTTTACTTATTTTAAGAATTTCTCCTTATTAAAAACTATATCACTTTAGACTTATGAAATTCCGCAACGACAAGTCTGAAGTTTAAATACTAAGTCTTTGGTGTAATAAAAATAGTTATTGTTAATTAAACAACAATAACCAAAGATTTTGAATTTTAGTTGACTTCTATATAATTAAGAAAACAAATTCTCTTTTGAATAGTGTTTTCACTTTCAATATTCCAGTCGATCAAACTACAGTCATTCGATGAACTTTGTGTCATGATTTGACTATAATCAACCGAACCTTTCATATTAAAGGTCGAACAGTATTACCAAGTCAACAGAATAGTGTAAGATGGTCACATTGATATTTTTTGCTTGACCTTAGTTATATTAGCCAATAGAAAACTATCGAACGATTCATTCCATATTTACTCAATAACTATTGGTGCATAACCCTTAGTGCCCTTAGCAGTCATGCTTAATACACTATCCAACATTTGAAAAGCACTAATTGCACTAATCTTAATGGATGTATCGATATCTAATCTCAACACATCCAAATTAGAAATAATAAAATGTTAAATTTATTTTCATTACGATAAATCACTCACGGCTACAGCACTTTGTAACTACTATCACAAAACGTACATTTATGAATCTCTATTAAATATACTTTTAATCAAATCAACTAATTAACATAACACATTGTACAAAGTACATAATAGAAAGAAAACATCTTTTATTTCAAACGGGACGGCTATCGAGTTTGATACATAATAATATAATTGTTCATAAGACATACTATGACTCCCCGGAATTTCAAAACAAAATTTGTCGAAAATCCTTCCTTAAAAACAAACAATGACAGTTACCATTTTATTTGATAAATATGAAAAACATCACTAAATGTACTGGATAGAATTTAAATAAATGCCACTTACCAAAGTATTCATTTAATCCACAGGGTATTCTTCAAATACAAATAAAACATAATTACCATAAATCGACTATTATGCGACTCTAGTGGGATGGTCATCGATATTCATTCCTGCACGTTTGATAAACACATTAGCATGACATAAATGATAACACATAAAAGATGCACCAACACAAGATGCAATAACAAGTAATAATAAATCTTTAATAAGTTTAAGCAAAGTATTCTCTCAAAGTACTTTTTATACTTTGTAATCATTACTTCCATATGGATAACCATTTCATTTTGGAAAATCCACTCTCTCAGCTTCAAAAATTATCTTAAGTATAAACCCTTTTTTTTCTTTGCATCAATCTTTTCATATTACTTGATGTATCTCAAATTTTTTTATATAGGGCACTAGTTACGACATTTGCATTGAATGACATCAATCTCATTTTACACATAGTCAGTTTGCAAAAGTGTTTTTTTGAGATGGCAAACTTTAAAAAAAAGTGTGATGTATGTATTCTAGATAATTAATCTAGCTTCCCAATGAGATTAACTTCGACTAAACCCAAATCAAGGAATCAAAAGTTATGACTGGATAGTTGAGAGACGTTTTAGCAGCTTTAAGCTAACATCATCAGTGCTAAACAACTCTGATATCATATTACATATTGATATAATTATTTAAATAAATTTTCCTACCTTGGTTTTGCATGAATGCAGTGATCAATTTACTCCTTTTCATCTTCCTCAACTTTGTTTGCCCATGCTCATTTAATTCCTTCCTTGGCACGCTGTTATCCCACATTCCTTTTAAGCCACTCCATTGCATCGATGTCATGCTACCACATACCTTCCTTTATAACCCACTTCATTCCTTCGCTACTTTATAACTAATCTTATGCACTTACAAATTCGTTATACCTCTTCATGTGGTGCTTGAAAATGAATCAACATATTATTAGTATAAACACTAAGGAAAAGTTAAACACACAAAATAAATATTACTCATAACCCTGGTCAGAGGAATGGTGCCTTACCCTATTCAGTTATATTTGTCAAATTAAGGTAACTTCATTTCAAAAAATTTAGGATGATTTTCTAATATTATGTGAAATTTTATTTAGGCACCTAACCTAAGCTCTGATACCACTTGTGACGCCCCGGAATTTCGGACCAATCAAAATCGCTGAAAAACCCATACATCCAAAAACAAACAATGACAGTTACCATTTTATTTGATAAATATGAAAAACAACACTAAATGTATTGGATAGAATTTAAATAAATGCCACTTACTAAAGTATTCATTTAATCCACAGGGTGTTCTTCAAATACAAATAAAACATAATTACCATAAATCGACTATTATGCGACTCTAGTGAGATGGTTATCGATATTCATTCCTGCACACTTGATAAACACGTTAGCATGACATAAATGATAACACATAAAAGATGCACCAACACAAGATGCAATAAAAAGTAATAAAATATATTTTTATTATTATAGCTAGGGGTGTCAATGGGTCGGGTTTGGGTCGGGTCAATTCTGGTACGAGTTGATTTTAAACGGGTCGGGTTAACCTGTTTATTAAATGGGTCAGAAATAGCTCAACCCGAACCTGACCCGTTTATAAACGGGTTGACCTGACCCGACCCGTGTAACCCGTTTAATTTGGCCGGGTCGAGTCGTAAACGGGTCAGGTCGGGTCGTAAATGGGTCATGGTGGGTCGGGTCGTAAATGGGTTATAAACGAGTCAAGTCAACCCGTATAAGGTATAAACGGGTCATAAATGGGTCATAAACGGGTCAAATTCGGGTTTACGGGTCATAAACGGGTTCATGGGTCAAACGGGTGGTAAAGGGGTCGGTCTAACCCATATAAATATAAATAGGTTCACGGGTCATGATGGGTAGTGGACTGGGCTGGACCTATGTTTTGTAGATTGTAGAATAATAAAATTATGTTTTATAATTAAATGGGTCATGACGGGTCAGAAACGGGTTCACGGGTCAGGTCGGGTCAACCTGTTTATTAAGCTGGTCAGAGCGGGTTGACCCGAAATTGACCCGTTTATAAAAGGGTCGAGTCGGGTCGGGTTTTTATCGTGCGGGTTACGTGTCGTGTTTCGGGTCGTGTTAGAAATTGACGGCCCTAAATATAGCAGTTGCATCACTACCACTTGTGACTGCCTACGTACCTTTATCTAATTGGGTAAGCAATTAGATAAAGGATCAAGCCAACGTAGTTCTTCTTTACAAAACATTTAAAATCATTATTTGCTTTCAAAATACTTATTATATCATGTAGAGATTCTCAAAAGTAATCTTAAAATACTTTTCTTTAATATTAAATAAAATTCTAAATTATTTCTAAACTCAAATAATTTCAAATTAAATTTTGAATTAACCAACCCGTCCATCAGATCAGTTAGGGATAGCCAGGGAGAGTAAGAAACTATATTTTCCAAACTCAAGCCTAGAGACTATCCTCTCTGTCACCCTAGGATATTCTAGTCTTTTATTTCGAAAGACATCTATATATCTCTTGTAGAACTTTCTTTCAAAAGACAAGCATCATTTATTTTAAATACTAATCATCTTCATTATGCAAAAACTCCTCCATAATCAATTCTCAAACCACCTTTATATTTCTCTAATATATGTTTGGAAAGATTTTCAAAGATTGAACTGAAATAGTTAAGTTCAGCTCCATTCATTATCTCGTTAAAAAAAACACCCAATTTATACCTCGTTTAAAGCACTAATCATACCTCTTTAATCACATATTATTCATGCCTCGATTGAACAGTATTCATACCTCATTTACACAGTATTTATACATTGTTCAAGCACTAATCATACCTCGTTTAAACACATACTATTCATGCCTTGATTGAACAGTATTCACACCTCATTTAAACACTAATCATAAATGTCCTCGATCATCAGTCGTATATGTTGACTGCTTGTCGAAGCAAAGATCACAACCAATATAGTATGTTAAAGTCATAGGCATCTTTATATTAAAACACAAGCTTATGAAATAATAATGGATTAGATGATAAGTATACTTACAGTATTCCTTGCTATCTTCATGCAAAAGTCTCGTAGAACATCATATAATACTTATCATCACTCCCAAGCAATCAATTATTTTCCTTGAAACATCGAAATTCGTCAACCTTCCTTGTTCTCAATTTTTGAAACGTTTCAACTCACTTTTACTTTGATTTAACATCCTCAATTTTATCAGTTGGTTTATGATACTAAAAGGAAACTCAAGTCCAAATTTGAGAGGATTTGGAATAGTTTACCATGATTTTATACTCATAACATCTATAATAGCGTTTCATTCATGCTATGAAAAGTTCTGCTCGTTTTAAAATACCTCATACTCAATTCAGAGAAAAGGCAGCGCTTCCAGAAGTGCTATGACAAGTTCTAGGTGGTTTATAATGATTTTAGCTTAACTCAGCTACTACAGTACTTCTAGGCGCTATAAAAAGATTTTGCTTGGTTCCGTGCTTCATAAATAGAAAAGATAGCATTTCGGAGTGCTATAAAAAGTTCCAAAAATCAGATTTTAGCCTGTTTTTGGGGAAAATGTTTGACGTTGTTTAGATCCAAATTTTCTACAGTAAGAAGCTCTTTTAGTCTACTTATTTATCATCAAAAGAAACCCTCAAAATCATTTATCAATTTAATGTATAAAATCAAACATCATGAGGCATTTTTAACATGTCCATTTCGGTCTGATTTTTACCCAACCTTGCGTCCAGTTTTTAGGTATGCAAACGGCCGAATTAGAAAAAAATGGCCGAGGATAAAGTTGTAGCCCTTTGAATTTGCTTTACAACTTGATAGAGACGTCGAAATTTCATTAACAATTGCAAAAGTTATGCCCAAAATACCAAACGTCATTTTTAGAATTTTAAGTCCAATCGATCATTCATAAATTTCTCAACTTTTCTTCAAAATATGAAATGAATATGTTAGACCAAAAAATGGTTCTAACACCCAAATCGTTGTATCTCTAGCATATAATATGATGAAATAACTGAAAAATACGAGAAAAAGCAAGACAATGGGATTTTTATAGTGGTTCGACGTTAATGAGCCTACGTCCACTTCATATTTTCTCATTTCATTCATAGATTACAATTGCAAGGAGCATAGTCACTTAATCACTCGAATTCAATAAATAATTCTCTCTGAATTCATTGATTTTTATTGAGGAAGATGATGATTATTCATGGAGAAGTGTTGGCCATGGCTGCCATGGACGAGGAGATGCCCAAAAGTCCCCTGAAAATGTCCTCTAGAGGTGTATTTATAACTGTAGGAGAGTCCATATGTTGATCACGTCGTGGTGGGACACATGGCTCGCGATCCGGGACAGTATGAGCGATCATTGCCTCGAGAATAGGTCACAATTATGTGTGCAGCGCCGTTGTTCCCAGGCGGTTTGTGGTCTGTATTCCTCATAAGGGGGTAGGTCACGAATGGCCTTCACGAGCCATTCATCACGATCCAGGGGTCATGAGTGGCTTCCATGAGCCATGTTCACGAGTGGGGTCACAAGCCACCACTGATCACGAGTGGACTTCTATATCACGAGTGGGGGACCCTGATCATGAGTGGGATTTGCAACCCAGCCTAAATGAGCTTATGAATGCGTGAAGTCTCTTCCATCCAGTTGTGAATACTTAGGCTTTGTGTAGCCTGGTCACAAAGCAGGCTAACATTTTGCCCCCCAAAGTACATCTTATCGTAGATGAGATGTGCTTTGAATATGTCAAGCTGAATCTTTCTGGAACGTTATTCGTCCTTGAGAAGGCTTTATCACCTTGTTGTGTCCCCTTGAGTACTTCTGATATTTCAACTCTTCGTTGTATAGACGACTTGTCGTACGTCACACCGCTTCTATTGATGCTTATTGGGCCAGACTTTATGGACGGAGTAATTGAGATGATGAAGTAATCATTTAGACCTCGTTGAATCAAGAGATCGAATTCCTTCATAAAAAATCATGCTAGATCATTGGTTCCCAATTGTGATTCCACACGCACAGGTCGATGTCAAACGACGTCATCTTCCTCCGCAGGTCAATCGCATTGTCGAGACAAACTTTCTTTTATATATGAGCCAATGTATAAAGTAGTCATCCAAATCATGGGGCGATGTAAGAATCTTTGGGCTTTGAGCTGACATCTGGACTGTTGGGATAACGCACATCAGAAATCAACATATGAATCTGTCATTTGTACTCGGCTTTAGACTATCCCGTCGTCGGGATATTAATCTAGGACTTCACGATAGCATCGAGTCATAACAGCAGGAAGCCAGATAAAACCACGATCGCTTTGGATCGTATCAACAAAAAATCAGAAATCCATGGTCATTCTAGATCGTTTCGTAATTCAATATCACATGCAAGTTAGTAAGAGACGTAGTTGAAATCATGTGAACCAGAGCTCGTATGATCGTCACTACTGTAAGGCAGTGGAGGAATTTGTTACACCTTCCATTCGGTGTAGTTTGAGTCTTTAAATTCACATTTGACCCGCGAGCTGGCTCACTTGGTCATGGAAGACGAATCAGGTCATACACCAGAGACACATTGTACATGTTTTGAATCTTGCTCCAAGTCAGGGTCGTCTTCACGGTCAGTCCGCGAATTGACGCTCGTGCCCTCAGTGCCATCAGGGGAAAGATCAGAAATAAGGTGGTCACATCACGCCAAACTATGGCATGGGATATGTCCAGCCTTATTTGAACTTTCCAATAGGTTGGAACCAACAAATGGACGTTCTCTTTACATCTGTTTCATGGTCCTTAAGGGGCCTGTCAAGATCACAACATAAGTTAAATACAAGCATATAAGTTATGCCATCTGTAAATATTTTCAATAGTTATGCCCCCAGTCTGGGGTAACGGCATAAGACAGGTGGTGGCCGGATCACATCCTTTTCAAATTTAGATGAAGGAAGGCGTGTTCAGGATAGCCTGAGAAATCTTCAATTCGTAAAAATCTTGAATGTCACGATCGCGTTGGACCGTATTAAGGCCAGAAGACCGAAGATCGCTCAAGATCGTATTAGTGCCAGGTAGAAATCCAAGAATCCCCGGGCTTAGTCGGGTCCTTCCCAGCCGCGAGTATTAAGTCACATGATATGTCCTTGAATAGTTCACTCTCAAGGCCTCTTTTGGGTCGCCGCCTTAAGTCACGTAGGAAGCTAATCATTGGGCATCAATGTCTTCCTTCTGGACGCAGCCCTCGCGCTCCTGACCAGTTATCCTTTGTAAATCTGTATTCAGTAAACAAAGTAGTATTCCTGCAATATTGTACATTTGCAAGTTTGTTATATATTTCAATCGAATATATTTGTAGTCAGAGCATTACCACAATGAGTAGCAAGGAATGAATCACATCACAAATCAGATAAGGGTTTCAGTTCAATATCCCTGCAAATAAATAGCATATCATATTGCAGCCATCAAAGGGGTGTGACGTGTGTGTATTCCCAAATCTATAGTGAATAAAGTGCCTGGCTAGGGCTTGTTTGGGGTTGATTAGGATCGACAGTGCATTGCCCTCCATATCCGAAAATCTGTGGTTCAGGCTCAGCTTTCATTCTTGCCCCCGATCCTGCAGCGGGTTAGGAGCCCTTTCATGGCATTTAATCGCAATGCCTTTATACTGTCATGTTGTATGCCCAGGATAGAGTTCGAACTCTGCTTTTAGTCTGCTCCATGATCCTTCAGCGGGGTAGGAGTTCATTTGCAATGCCAGTCCCTAGCGCCTTTATACCCTCCCGTCGGATGCCAAGGGTAGAGTGGAAGTAAGGCGGTCTTTTAATCGTGGTGCACCTTCACGCCTTGTGGATGTTATCTTCTCGTCCTTTATACTCTCTCTCTCTAATCTTGAGAGTTAGAGTGGTTCAGGTGAACGGTCGTGTCATTCGCTTCGGTGTTCCTTCTATACTCTTGTTCAAAGAGCAGGATTGTGCCATCTCAATGTCGTTCTCAAACTTGGTTGTAGCCTATACTCCACGCTTCACTCTGGTGGATGGACCTTTTCAGGCAAGCGGTCGGATCACACTCGCCAAGGTGTTATCTCATAATCCCTGATTCATGGGTAGAGGTAGCTGTTTGCAATAATCAGTCCTCTCTCGTCCCGTCAACTTGTGGGATGGAGTTTGGTCGGACGCTGCAGTATCATCCTTTAAACACTTTCTCAAATCATGAGAGTTAGAGTCACGAATTGAGTGGTATTTTAAGCCTGGCGCTCCCATCATACTCGTCCTAGGTTTATATTTCTATCCAAGTTCTGAGGATTAGCATTAGTCAGTCAAACAATTGGGAAACGTTTGCAAAGGCCTTGCGTTCCTCCGAACAACCTATGGGAGGAGTGTTTGGCACCAAACTTCGGGTACCTGCATCATTCATATCGCACGAATTAGTCATGTCAATAACCCAAGAGGCATGTAAAAACAAATTTCATGATTGGAAAGTAAGGATATCAATGGGCACTGTTGCTCCCTATCGGGATTCATGTAATCTGGTGGCATCGACGATAGGATCGACCCATGTAGACGGTCACACCGCGTCCATCTGGAGTTAGACTACGACTTTGCAATTCAATGATTTATGTACAATTGTCTTGTGGTCTGCCACGTGTGGGCCAAGGAGTGGATGCTCATCTCGGATCGACCTTGAGCTATACATCTTTCTTTAGATGGAGGGTGTGGCTTTGTAGACGAGCAGTTCGGTCGAGCTCGTTATGGTTCTGTTCCATAATTTCGTATGCAGGTGTTAGAAATCTAATCGATATCAAATCTGGGGTGCCTATACCATCCACATTTAAATTCATCTGAGTTAGTTACATCAATAACTCATAAGACATGCAAATATAAGAGTCATGGTTAAATAATAATCCTGTTAAAGGAATGAGTATCATGTTGAGCGAAAATGGTGTTGCATGTTCCTTGCAGGTCCATTTTGCTTTGCCATGTCTCTTCCAGTGAAGGGTTGCCAAAGTCTTTTAGCTGATGAATGACATCTTTTCAAACTATCGTGGGAGCGGTAGTCCCGAGAATGAATAGACCTTGATCGGGGTCTTGAGATGGCAAAAGCGGTTAGGTAAGTATCATAAGCGAGTGATGAGGTCGCATCTCCTTTGAATCACCCTTTTGCCCCCATGCTGAGGGTAAAGATAGAGTGTTAGGAAGTCACGACTATACTGCTAATGGTATCACACCATCGCTATGGTGTTAGGATGGCAGTTGGCACGAGAACAATGGATTCATGCTTATAGAAACTTTTGCACTTTCTATGCTAGAAAATAGGATATTGCTGCTGGCAGGATAGTCATATCTCATAAGTTTGCTGATATGCCCTCGATCCCATATTGGGGACAAGGATTGGTGCGCCGACAATCAATCAACATTCATGCATAAGCGTTCTAAACCTTCAACTCGCTAACTTTCAGGCAAGACTAAGTCAATTGGCCAGGCAAACTCTTGATGCATCAGCTTTAACTTAGATGATGTAATCTCGAGCGATTCATGCTCAAATCTCCAGTTGCCCCCATCGTCTGGGGAATGAGTTACTTGGAAGATAATTGATGAAAGGAGTGGAAGTATGAGTCTTCACTTGCTAATTCCAAAACATCGCTCATTAGATGTTTCATTCGCATATATCTCCCGTCAAGCGGGAAGTTGATTAGTTATTTTGTCGAATCATTCAGGGCGGTGAATTCAGCAATAGGAATCGCTGGTGAATTCTTGATGCATAACGAACAATGGAACGCCTTTCACTTCTCCTTGTTGGATGCATTTCGTGCCGCAGAAAGTTCATCATGGGGTTGTCCCCAACTCTCTTCCCGGTTCGGCCTCCAATGCTGGATCAACTTCCATCTGATCAATGGTAGGATTTTGTAGTGTCTCGATGGGAATCATCTCCATCTTTTTTGGATTGCCGGAACTTTCTTATTTGGCCAGATTATTCGCATTTTGATTTTCCGTTCGTTGGACATAAGATATGCTGTAACGTTCCAATCCATCCCATAGCTCTTCTACTGGTTCTAGGTAAACCGCGAGTTATGGTTCCTTCGCCTGGAATTCCTTTCGAGTTGTCCTTCGGGGGTTATCTACAAAACTCCGGTGTTGGACCATCGATTATTTCTTGCACCGTCTGTATACAGTTTCAGGGTGCTTGTTTTCATTTTTCATTTTTAGGGACCATCTTCTTCATCTAACACATCCTCTTCGGGAGTGATACATTCAGTGATCGGGCGAACTTGGAAGTAGTGAGGGAGCTTTCTAAGAGCAATCAGCAAGTTGTAGATGATCTTTTCAATCTTTGGGTAGTTGCTTTCTACCACGGCTACCTTCTTGCTCACATTATAGACTAGTTTCTGGACCTTATCTTTCTTACTTACAGGCGGTGCCAACTTTCCTGCCAAGCTTCAAACACCTTTAATTCTTTGTTGTTCATGGATGTTTATGATCGTTGCAATCTGATCAGGGTTGATTTCGATTCTGTGTGAGCTAACTAAGAGGCTAAGAAGCTTTCCTAACGCAACGCCAAACGAGCACTTCAAAGGGTTTAGCTTCATTTCAGATATTGAACATCTCTGTCAGATCTGAAACGTAGTAGGTCGATCGCTCAGACTCCACAAGAGTATCATCTACATGGACTTCCTTGGGCCTTTCGCTATGGTTGTGGACCATACAATTCAGTAATCGTTGGTATGTTGCCTCGGCATCCTTCAGTCCGATTGGCAACTCCATATAACAGTACAGTTCAAGGTCCATGATAAAACATGTTTATTCATGATTAGGCACATGCATAAGAATCTGGTTTTAACTTGTGCACACATCCATAAAAGGGAGATGTTCATGTCTAGTCATTGAATCCACAAGCTGGCCAATTCTGAGTGATGGGAAGCTTCCTTTTGGGCATACTTTGTTCAAATCTGAAAAATCGATGCATATGCGCCATTTTCCATTAGCATTCTTGACGAGGACGAGATTTGATATCCAAGTGAGATGTGTGGCATCTCATATAAAACCATTGCCTCTCAGTCTTCTAACTTCTTCAAGTCAAATGCTCTCCCTGGACTGAGCATAAGACACAAGAGCACAATTCAAGTTTATACTCGACAAATGACTCATTATTTGTGGTAAAATCCCGCGAATATTAGCAAAGGTCCAAGCGAACACATCCAGATTCGCCTGTAGAAAGCACGTCAGTTCCCTCGTTTGGAAGAGGTCTAAATAAGATCCGATTTCAAGACCTTAGTCAGGTCGGCGTCAACAATCGGAACATGTGTGGTTGCGTCATTAGATGTCACCCTTCTACATCCAAATTACCATCCTCTCTGGGGTCCATGTCTTCGGGCAGCTCATTGAGCAATTCCTTTTGTGATGCTCCCTTTATTCGCAATTCGACACCTCCTTCGCACTCCATTTCATCTGGAGGGGAAGCCTCTTTGGGTTTCACGCCATCTGTGTTGTGTAGAATATTCCACGTAGCCCAATAGTCAGCTTCTCCAATAACTTGGTTACCATAGATCATTCCCATTCCATCTTCGGTTGGGATATTTAGCAATAGGCAATAGGGTGCAATGCAGGCTATGAATTCTGTTGGAGCTGGTTGGTCGAGACCTTGATCAGATAATCTCAAATGCAATAGCATGGTTGGCAAGGATTCAAGAAATGTTCATATATTTTGTCACAACTATTGTATGAAGTGGAGAGCTAATGGTTGATTCATATTTGCATTGATCTCATGCTCTCGTCTCTTGACTAAGGTCAAATGGTGGTTGGTGAGCAGTCAATGTTGCTATCATCCGGGCAAGGACCCATATGTCCAATCAAGGCCTGCGGTGGTTCAATTGGTACCTAACTCTGGGCACCAAAGTACATTGTTCTAAACCTTATTCGACGGAAATCAATTTTCCTTGATGCGGTTGATGGTAAATGTGCATTGCAAATGTTAGCTAAGATTTTCAAGGAGTGAACTGAAGGACATATGTTTTTCACCATGCCAAGTGAAGGGTATCCTTGTAGTGCCAGGATCCTTACTTGCTATCAGGTATCCCATCATTGAGAATCATGATCATTGGGATCTTCTGAGTCATCTTCGAAATAGTGTTTGGATTGTTCTATGTCAATGTCATTTGGGACTCCGCCTGTTGGACAGGTCTAAATCATGTAAACTAGGTGATCACTACTCGTTCAGGAACATCATCGGTTGCATTGATGAAATCTATACACCATCTGAGCTCTGGAGGATGAGGCTATTATGAGACAATCATTATCTCGTATACTGTCATAGCTTACATGCCAAATCTTTTCAATAGCCCTTACATTGAATAACATCATTAAATAGGTATTATGGCTCTAGGAAAAATCTCAGTCGTTGCCAATTCGCTGTCGATATCCTAGGACTATCTACTGAATCTCAATTAATAAATGTTTGTGATAATTATGGGCAAAAATGTACTCCGAACCGATGGCGAGCCGTGCTCCGAGCCGAAGGTGAGCCGTCCAGCGGGTCCAGGCACAGCGCCGGTAAGGGTCCGCGGCTCCACAGTCCCGGTGGCGATCGACTTAACCAGTTAGGTCGAAAATGTAGGCACCGCACGATTTTTTCGATTTTGGACGATGGCCTTTTCTGAAATAATCTGAAAATTGTATTTTTTTTCAAAAACTGTCACTTTTTCGGGTCGGTTCGTAACCCTTGTTCGCCCATGCTTTTCTAGATCGCGGTTCGCTCACTTGCTCCAGGTCGGGTCGCGTATACATCTGAGACCGGCTCGTGATAACATCATTGGGTCGTGTTGTCAAGTATGCTTCCACGAGCCGATTGGATATGTCTTCACGAGCAAGCAACGTTCCACGAGCCCTCATCACGAGCCAGTTCCACGAGCCATGTTCACGAACCTTGTTCACGAGCCCTGTTCACGAACTAGTTCTGCAGCCCTTCATCACGAGCCCTGTTCGTGAACCCTTCCACCTGCTCTTGCAAACCATCTGTTCGCTCCTCATTCGCTCGGGAAGTTTGCGATTCCTTACTTCTTTTAGGAGCCGTGAAGTTCTGATTTTATTGAAATAACTGAAATCTTCAAAAATGCCAAAAATGCAGATTGTTTTCTTCAAACTTTCAAATCCAAATAGTAGAATAGCAATCTGATAGGCTGAGAATTCATTTCTTAGTGAAAGCACCAAAATTTTAGACCAAAAAATGGTTCTAACACCCAAATCATTGTATTTCGAGCATAGAATATGAAGAAATAACTGAAAAATACAAGAAAAATCAAGACAACGGGATTTTTATAGTGGTTCGGCGTTAATGAGCCTATGTCCACTTTATATTTTCTCATTTCATTCATAGATTACAATTGCAAGGAGCATAGTCATTCAATTACTCGAATTCAATAAATAATTCTCTCTGATTTCATTGATTTTTATTGAGGAAGATGATGATTATTCATGGAAAAGTGTTGTCCATGGCTACCATGGACGAGGAGATGCCCAAAAGTCCCCTGAAAATGTCCTCTAGAGGTGTATTTATAGCTGTACGTAGAAGAGTCCATATGGTGATCTGGTCGTGGTGGGATACGTGACACTCGATCCGGGAAAGTAGGAGCGATCATAGCCTCGAGAATAGGTTACAATTGTGTGTGCAGCGTCGTTGTTCCCTGGCGGTTCGTGCTATGTATTCCTCATGAGGGGTAGGTCACGAATGGCCTTCACGAGCCAGGGGTCACGAGTGTCTTCCATGAGCCATGTTCACGAGTGGGGTCACAAGCCACCACTGATCACGAGTGGACTTCTATATCACGAGTGGGGGACCCTGATCACGAGTGGGATTTGCAACCCATCCTAAATGAGCTTGTGAACGCGTGAAGTCTCTTCCATCCGGTTATGAATACTTAGGCTTTGTGTAGCCTGGTCACAAAGCAGGCTAACAGAATACATGAACTTAAATAATTTTTATCACCTTGTACTTGTGCCTTGATCTTGTATTTATCCTCTAGGATTCTCCCGAACCTCTCTTCTTTTTCTTATCTTGGTTTTATGTTTGTGAATGCATGAAAAAGAATGAACCTTTCCACCCTTTATATAGTAGTTTTCAAGGCTAGTTTGGTAATTTGGTTTTGGACACTTGTCCTCCTTATCTTCATGCATGCTTTAGGATGAAGACACATGTCTACTTAGGTGTCTTTAGATGTTTCTACACATGGACGCCTAATATAACTATGTGTTATTACCTTATTTACTTACATGACATGTGTTCCGTTGATTTGATGATACGTGTCCCTATCATTTTAAGCCATTTTTCATATTCTAGAACATGTACACATATACCATTTGTATTTTGATTTATATGCTATGTTTATACATATATGTGTTTATCTATTGTTACTACATGCTCATGATATTCCAACAACTTTTAATAAGCAAAATCTCGTTTATCGACAAAACTGTTTTCGGTCACATTATCGATATTTCCTCGAACTACTTATCTTTGTAAAAAAAAACTCTACAACATGTTTTCTCCTCATTAATTATTATTTATAAAGGGATTTAATAAAGGTTATAAAACCATTAAATCCAAGTTTTAAATTTTTAACTAACCTCGATATTTAAATATTTACTGCCCGAAGTTTCAGGTTGTTACACATACATCTAACTCTATCAGCTACGATAAAGTAAAATGACATAAAAAACAACAAAATCAATATGCATATATCATTACTTTAATTTTAAACTATTTGATAAAATTGATAAAGGTTTTAAAACATGTCTTATTAATATGAAAAAACAAATATTAAATGTTTTCGCAGATATATACACATAATGAATGATCCAAAACCTCCCAAATAATTCAAAACAAATTTCCATACAATATTTAAATTTTCTCATGTATGTACATAGTTGAATAAATCGACAATGTATATGTGACGACCCGTATTTTACGGTGTTATAATTAATTTATTTAATTATATAAATAGCGATTTAGAGAATTAAATAGCTGTTGAATTAATTTTTTGGATTTATTTAATTAATTTAAATAATAGAAAAATATATTTAATTCAGAAATAATCAAAGTTGTGGAATTCACAATATAGTGTGAACTGGATTTATTTAAAATATATATTTCAGTTTAGAGTTGAAATATATTAGCGAATATATTTAAATAACGACAGTTTGAATGTAGAATTATAATATAATTATAATCGAGCTCGAAATGGCGCGGTAGTTCACTATTTGGCGATTCGAACTTCAACTGAATATACAGAAGTCGTTTTAAATCGGATTTCTGTGAAACAAGAAACGTTAGGAGCTGGTGAAGTATATTTTTCTAGTGGAAGAGAAAAATCGGGATTTCATTGTGTAGATTTTGATTTATGTCCAAATCAAATTTTAGAAAAGTCGCTATGGAATTCCTTTATAATTTATAAAGAAATTATTTATATTTTGAAAAGGGATTTCATTATAAATCGAATATCGATTTATATCAGGATTTAAATATCAAGTTAGAAATTCATATAGGAATATTGTGGAGCTGTATAATATTTTGTTGTAAATATATACGATAATATTTATTTATAAATATTAAATTTAATTGTTTTTAAACATATTTATATATTTAAAAGGGTAATTTAGAGCTTTAAAAATAACCAATTGTGAAAACGACCTCAGAATTCGACGAAACTAATTTTGTTGGATCTGCAATGTTAAATTATTGTTAGATTTCAATTTCTGTGATTTTTGAAGTCTGTATGTGGCCGTACGGGATTTTAATGTGAAAAACAGTCGATATTTTGACAGTTAAAAATACGTTGTGTGAGCAAACGGAGTCGGAATTCGACGAAACCAGTTTCGTTGGGACCGTAATGTCGAACTATAGCTCCAAGACCATATTTGCGATTTTGAATATCGTGTGTGATCACACGGATTTTTAGAAGGCGAAACGAATATAAAGTAATAAAAATAAAATATCTAAAATATCAAATAAAATATCTAAAATATCTAAAACCCCTATATATACCCCTCTTACAAATTCCTTAAGACCTAATCCTCCTGTTAACCAAAAAGAAAATGCGCCGCTGTTATTTTCTCTTTCAGCAAACTTTTTCGATCTTCAAAATTCCAAAAGCAATCAAATTAAATTTCTAAAAATCCTCAAACAAATATAGTTGGATCCCTTCTGGGTTGCTCAACACATGTATGTACGTTTTGCCAAGTTTCACTGAAATATAGTTCGCTGTTTTTCAACGAGCGTTGGGTAATGGCGATTAGGGATCAACGTTTTGTGCAATGGAAGGAGAAGCAGACCGATTCGAGTTCATTTTCGGGTTTCTGGTTGCATTTAACACCTGCTGTGAACATTTGGTTGAATTCGATCACCAGAAGTGATGTCGTTCTTCAATGCAGCAGTGTCAAAGGGGGTTCATCGCACTCCAAGCGGCAGCCACGAGTTGATCAACGTCGGGTCAGCATGAAGGAGGATTGGAAGAGAAGGAGATCGGAGGTTTCAGTTTGATTTTTTAACAAGGGAAGAGGGAGATTGAAGGATGTAAATGAATCGGTCATGGTGTTTGTGAGAAGCTCGAGTCGCGAAAGTCAATTTGGGGGAGAAGAGGTTGGCGAGCATGGGATATTAAAGGAGTGGATGGGCCATAAAACATTGGTGAGGCCCAAGTGGTTAAAATAAAGTTTTATTTTAAATAAAAATGTATACACCAACTTATAACTGCAATATCTTATGCATATGATATCAGAATTTTGAACGGTTGGATCTGTTAGGATCGTATGGATGGTGGCTCCACCATGGAACTGACTGGGAGCGAATCCGATCCCGTTACAATTTATAGTGAAATAAATTGTCCGTATGAATCAAGTGATGGTTATTGTTATTAACGATGATCGTCCAATGTGAGTAAAACTCACCAACTCTGAACAGTTATATTTTTCTAACGTATATTTAGAATTGATAATTATCTGTTGATTGATGTGTGTTAACTGTTTGGTTGAAATGCTGATTGATTGGTTGAAATTATTGATAACGATATATATATAAATCGTTAATCAAATATTGATTCTGTTTAACAGAATATTTCATATTGAAATGAAATCGATGTTAATGATATTGTTTAACATCTATGATGCAGGGAAACAGGTCGGAGGAATCCAACTGGATTCCTCAACATTTATTTTACTGTTTTCGTATATGGTGATATATGATGTGATATAAAATCTGTTGATGATGATGTGTGTTTAAATGATATCGATCATTGTGATTTGGTATTTTAAATACCGTAAGAAATACTGGCATGTAGAAAGGGGATTTTCAAAGTATATTTTGAAAATAAATTAGTTATATAAAATCAATGGATTTTATATAGAAAAGGAAAAAGGGATTTTATAAAAGAAAACATTCATAAAATCGAAAGAGTTTTGAAAAGGAAATATTTATTGAAAATAAATATGATAAAGATGAAAAGGGAATTATTTATAAAATCAAAGGATTTTATAGAGAGAAATATTTATTGGGATAATAAATAGAAGTATAAAGGGATTATTTATTTGGGAAAATAAATAAGAGTTATAAAGGAAATATATTTGTAAAACAAATATAGAGGAAATTATTTGTAAAACAAATATAAAGGGAATATATTTGTAAAAAAAATACAAAGGAAGATATTTGCAAAACAAATAGAAAGAGAAATATTTGTAAAACATTTACAAATAGAATTTAAAAGGAAATATTTGTAAAACATTTACAAATATAATTTAAAAGGAAATATTTGTAAAACATTTACAAATAGATTAAATGGAAATATTTATTGATAGGAAATAAATAGAATGTTATAAATGAGATATTTATTTGTTAAATAAATAGATGAGATATTTATTTGTTAAATAAATAGGAAAGATAAAATAAATATTTAATTATTTGTTAAATAAATAGAAAAGATAAAAGAAATATTTATTTGTTAAATAAATAGAATTGAAAAGGGAATAGTTATTTGTTAACTAAACAAATAGAAAAGGAATAATTCAAAGGAGATAATCCAAAGGAGATAATCCAAAGGAGATAATTCAAAGGAGATAATTCTAAAGGAAATGATTCAAAGGAGTTAATTCAAAAGAGTAAATCGAAATGAGTTATTCGAAATGAGTTAATCGAATATTAGTTATTCGGTTAGAGTTAATCGATTAGAGTTAACCCATTAGAGTTAACCAGTTAGAGTTAATCAGTTAGAGTTAGAGTTAACCAGTTAGAATTAATCAGTTAGAGTTAACCAGTTAGAGTTATTCAAATCAAGTAGAGTATCGAATATCGCTTATTCGAAGTAGAGTTATCGAATATAGTGTATTCGAGAGAAGAGTAATCGAATATAGTTTATTCGAGAAGAGTAATCGAATATAGTTCATTCGAAAGGAGTTATCGAATATAGTTCATTCAAAAGGAGTTATCAAATCTGGTTATTCGAAGGAGTTATCGAATATTTGTTATTTGAAAAGAGTTATCGAACATTTGTTATTTGAAAGAGTTAATCGAATATAGTTTATTCGAATAGAATCGAAGGAGTTAATCGAATATACTTTATTCGAATAGAGTTAAAAGGAGTTATTGAATATTTGTTATTTGAAGGAGTTAATCGAATATAGTTTATTCGAATAGAGTTAAAAAGAGTTATCGAACATTTGTTATTAGAAAGAGTTAATCAAAAAGAGTTAATCGATTAGAGTTAAATCAAAAAGAGTTAATCCAATAGAGTTAATTGATAAGAGTCAATTGAATAGAGTTAATCGAATATAGTTTATTCGAAGAAAAGTTTTCGAATCTAGTTATTCGTAAGAGAGATTATCGAATATAGTTATTCGAAGGGAGGAGTTATCGAATAGAGATTATTCGAAAGAGAGTTACGTAAGGAAGTTTGTTAAAAGTTTAAAAGATAAACTTTGTCTATTCCGAAGTTAAAACGTTGTTCAGTTAAGATCTGAGAGGTAATTATACCTCAACTTGATTGACTTCCTTCTTAACTAAGGAAAGGGCTAAGGTTTGATAGTAAAGGATGGTTAGGTAAATTTAGTTAATAAGTGTAATGGTTTGGGTTGGCATAGCGATGGTTTGTTTAAACATCTGTCTAAGTCCAATGTAAGAGTTTTGGAAATGTTTTCCAAATAAGAATCAGAAATGTTTTCTCATATAGAAAACAAGAAATGGAAATGTTTTCCAGTGTTAATAACATATATTTTCTAAATTTAGAAAGTAAGAAACGTTGAATATATGGAAACAGGAAGTGACAAATGAAATAAATTAATGATAAGTTAATTTAAAGAATAAAGATTGATTGGTGATTGATCGATGTAACTTCCATCTGGAAATAAGATCGTTGTGTGTACACAGACATGTTTTCATTTGATTGTTAACTCACCGACTATAGAAATTTTTGACCATTTTAACGTTGTTAATATGGAAAGACCGGTTGGATTATTATCCGAAGAACCACTCCGTATTGGCATAAGCGTTGCGAATCATATAGGCCAAAGATAATTGAAGACGGAGTCAAGTGCAAGGGCTGTTGTATAAATCTTAGATAACAATTGCCTAAGATGGATGTACTGAATTGTGCCTTCGGTTTGTCCAGTCCCAGGACAACTTGTAAGGAAGAAGGTATGACAGAGTATATCTAATAGATCGCGTAAGTTGGTCTCTTCAAATGTATTCACGTTTGGTGACGGAGGAATTCGTTTCTCTTAGCTGTATACCTGTGTTATTTTTGGATAAATCAATTTGTGATTTGGCGGGTATGACGATGTGACATTCTAAGTGAATGAAGATGTGGCATGTAAAAGATAAGCGTAGCTTCTAGCCTCACAACCGGGAAATGACAAAAATCGGGCAGGCAGCATGGCTATGTAGGTCGCACCTATTAGGGTGTATAATCACCTGATCCAGAGTTTCGTTTATTTCTAAAAATCTATTGTCGATGTTGTCCCATTCGGGAAACGGTTGCTGATCCCAACCGTTGGTGATATACATTCGATACACTCAAGCGAAATGAGTGGTCAGTCATGTGTGGCCGGGTTGCAAGATGTTCTTGTTGAACCCAGTGTATTCCTCTCTAGAGGTACACTAGCGAAAGGTGGTTCCATACCTTGTCATAGTTGGAAATCAATTACCCAATACGTGCTTGCGGTTTTGATTGTATACTATATATGTAGAACGTGAGATGAAAGCATTTCTGCTAGATGATTACTATATTGTAGTTGATAGACATTATTATAATATCAAAAGGTTTTTGATATAAAGATATTTTGGATTCTCATAAGGGAAAAACCCGTTCCGTTATATGGCGTGGTCTTATGAGATATCGTTTACTTGTTCAAACTGTTTTACTCATACCTGTTCCATGATTGACCCGGAGTTTATTTTGTTTGTTTTCCCTAAACTCTTGGGTGCCTAAATTTGTACGGGCAATCAAGTAGTCGGGATTTTACAGATACACTTGGAGAGCTTGGAGCAGGAGGCTTCAGGATTATATAGTTATAGTTATTTCCGTTGTGTTGTAAGTGTTGTACTCTGATAATGTTATTGTATACATATACTGATTTTATTTCAAGGATATGTTATCTATTATATGTTGTTCGTTCCGCTTTGAGGTTCGTGTTACTCTGATGTTGTGTTGTTCTTCTTCTTCTATTCTAAGTTTCTATCTTATCTTTCCTCACCCTCTAACTTCTTTCTATTAACTACCGGTATTTTTCGATGTTTGGTTAGTCGTCATTGAGTTTATGTCGATAACCAAAGTCGCTTAAAAACTGGGTCGTTACAGTTTATAGACAAATATAGATACATAAACTCACAAGAACACATACATTAGAAAGTTTAAACCCAAGATGAAATTTACTTATTATCATTTTCAGATATTGCTAAACTAAGGTTGAACACCACACATTACACAAATATTAGAATTCCATAAAATATTCGATAGGACATTTAGAACAATAATTTACATATCATTTTTAGAACATAAAAACTAGAACCATAATTGAATTATTGTTTTAATCATATGTAATATTCTATCTCAGTTTATCAGATTAAGAGAAAACCAATTCATTCAATAATGCATCCACTATATTACTTTCAATTTAGTGCGGAGTAACAACATGTGTATAAGTTTCAGTTTCAATAATATGTACAGATATGTTGTGATTTGTGACATGAAATCACATATGTTAATGAAGAGGATGTAATCAATTAATTGATTTGGTTGATTGATTGATTGATTTGATTTGATTGATTAATTGATTGACTAATTGGTTGATTGATTGGCTGATTGATTGATTTTATTATAAAAGGAAAGAAATGAATAATTATATTCTGGATATATTTCCGAGGGGAAAATTGCATATTTGCCTAGGTCTTCTATTCTCGTATAAAAGCAGCATCTAGGGTTAGATTAAAAACATGGGATTGAAACCGAAATAACTAATCCAAGGGTTTGTCATTGTTCTTCATATTTCTCCTTCTCTAACAATAGTTGTAGTCATCTAGATATTCTTTTCCTTTCTCAATAAGGTTATTGATTTTTGTATTTTGTTTATTTTTGGTTGTTGATCCATTGTATGTAAACAAAATTTGTTTTGTTGAATCAATAAAGAGGGTGGTTGGGTGGAATATCTTGTATTTGTGCATGTAATTTCATATTTCTGTTGTTTTCTCATAGAAATCATCTTTAAGTAATTGAGTGAATAAGATCATGGTTGATTCCGCAAAGGCGCAGTTTCCATAGCAGTTGGTATCGGAGTTAGATCATCGCAAAGCTTAGAGTGATTTTGGATTTGAAAAATCGTTTTCGATGTCGGATATAATGGGTTTAAGAAGATGACTATTTTTAACGGAAGAAATTGGATGATTTGGAAGCCTAAGATGGAGGATATGCTTTATCTCAATGATTTCATGATCCAATTGATGGAGATGGGATGAAGCCCTTAGGTGTGGATGAGGGAACGTGGAAGAAGATGGATAAGAAGGCGATTTCTTTGAATTGGCAGTACCTTGATGATTCGGTATTCCATCATGTGGCTAGTTGTGAATCCGCGAAGGATTTGTGGGACAAGTTGGTATCTTTGTATGAGTCGAGGAGTGCTACAAGTAAGGATTTTCTGGTTTTAAAGTTTTTCAACTGATATTGGATGAGGAGAAGTCTGTTGCGGGGCACCTGAATGAATTTCAAGATGTGATCAATCAATTGGCGAATCTGAAGGTCAGTTTTGATGATGAGTTGCAGGCTCTTTTGTTGATGAGTTCGCTTTGAGAAAGTTGGGAGACTTTGGTTGTTTCATTGAGTAATTCCAATGTTAATGGAAGTATCTCTTTGGAAACTATTCGAAGCAGCTTTTTGAATGAGGAACTAAGTAGAAAAGGGTCGGGTTTAAAATCAGTTCAAGGTGAGGCTATGGTAGCAAAGGACTCGGGGAAAGATACAAGAAGAAAGAAGAAAGGGGCTAATGGTAGAGGTGTTATCACTTGTCATTATTGTAATAAGAAAGGTCACACACACAAAGAATGTTATGCTTATCAGAGGGATAAGAAGAAGGTTGCAGGTGGTGATAGTAGTAGTGATGAGGCACAGGCAGGTCTTGTTGCAGGTTCCATTAGTGATGCTTCTTGTGATGTCCTATTTAGCGAAGTTAATCCTTAAAAGATGGTTCGGGAGCCAGTTTTCACATTTGTAAGGATGTGAAGTGTTTTTCTTCTTATGAGAAGAATGTTGACGTGATTAGAACAACCAATGGAGTAGAATTACCAGTTTGTGGTATTGGATCTATTCGGTTTGTATGCATGATGGCGTGGTGAGAGAAGTCTCTGGAGTCAGACATGCACCCGCTAATTCGCATAACCTCATTTCTTTCGGTCAATTAGATCACCGTGGTTGTACTTATGATACTCGGGGTGGAGTTTTGAGAGTGAAGAAGGGTGGTTGTGTTATAACGAGAGGTGTCTTGGAGGTGGGAAACCTATATAGATTGATTGGTTCCGTGGTTGACCGTGGAAGGCGAGTAACGGTTGAAGAACCTAGTCCACAACAAGGTAGAGAGGTTAATTTGGTCATTGCTGATGTGTTAGACAGGGGTCTTCAAGTTGATGCTCGAGGGATCTAGGGTGATCAAGAAAGGAGCTCAGATCAAGTGGTAGACGGGTGTTGATGCGGAAAATCCACAAGGTGGAGATCCTTGTGGTATTACAAGCACTTTTAGACTGTTAGTGTTGCATGGTGCATAGTGGGAAGATGCATCCTTTGTAGACGGCGGGTTGTGTTTGTAATGGTTTGATTGAGAGTATGTGTCGTTGAAAGAGCTAGATGACTTGTGCATTGGAAGTTCACTTGCTGATGTGATTTCATATCAAGGTGGAGTGTTGTGATTTGTGACATGAAATCACATATGTTAATGAAGAGGATGCAATCATTAATTGATTTGGTTGATTGATTGATTGATTTGATTAATTAATTGATTGACTAATTGGTTGATTGGTTGGCTGATTGGTTGATTTTATTATAAAAGGAAAGAAATGAATAATTATATTGTGGATATATTTCTAAGGTGAAAATTGGATATTTACCTAGGCCTTCTATTCTCCTATAAAAGCAGCATCTAGGGTTGGATTAAAAATATGGGATTGAGACCGAGATAATTAATCCAAGGGTTTGCCGCTGTTCTTCATTGTTCTCCTTCTCCAACAAGAGTTATAGTCATTTAGATATTATTTCTCTTTCTCAATATGGTTATTGATTCTTGTATTTTGTTTATTTTTTGTTGTTGATCCATTGTATGTAAACAAAATTTGTTTTGTTGAATCAATAAAGAGGGTAACTGGGTGGAATATCTTGTATTTGTACGTGTAATTTCATATCTTTGTTGTTTTTCCATAGAAATTATCTTTAAGTAATTGAGTGAATAAGATCCTGGTCACTTCCGAAAAGGCGTAGTTTCCATAACAACATAAACTTTCAGTTCTAGATAAAAATTACACTTTGATTTGAGAGTGTAAAACATATATCTATAACTAAAACATTGTTTTGATCATATTCAAATTTCTATTTTGATATACCAAAAAAAAAAAAAAACTTCAAATTACATAGATAATTTTAAATGAGAACAAGGCGATAATATAAGTATACGTGATTATGGTAATCTTATTTTATATTTAATACAACAATTAAAATAGGAGATATCTTTGAGAGCTAGCAAACAATCAAGTCTTTGATTTGAGATTTCTTCTGGGATCTCCAAGTAGGGTTGTCAACGGATGCTTTTGAATGTGAATAGTGGCATAACCGCATTTGTATCCGAAACCATTTTCGATCATCGGTATCGGCATCAGCACATACGAACGGATATCGAAAAATTATCCGCTCCGCCAACGGTCGGTAAATTAACAAACATAAATAAAATTATTTAGTTTAGTATAAAGTTTTTACAACCGAGTTGATTATTGAAGTGCTAAAAATAAATAAATATGATAATAATATATATTTAAACCAATTGTAATGCGTTTAATAGACTTTTAACTTTACAAAATAATAAATTTGTACATTTCATTATGCTAAAATACACATAATTTAAATTATAATCACAAAAAAATCGAATGAATAATTTTCAGATGCGGATGTGCCTGTATCTACATCTGCATCTGTTCTTTTGGATATATAATATTTATCCGCTTTTTGACACAGATACGAACGGATTTCAGATTTTTCAAGTATCCATTGACAACCCTATCTCCATGAAACACACTAAACCTTACAAGAAATATATGAACCATTTAAGTCTATTTCATTTAGCTTTTTCGTTTCTATTTTAGAGTTCAGAGTCTTTGGGAAAGAGGATGATTAAATTCAACATGGAGAGAAGAGGAGAGAAGAAAAGGAAAAGTGAAACAATAAAATAAAGGCGAGGATATGCTTAGATGGGAGTAAAAACCTTTGATATTCTTGTTTAAAACTTCCACTTTTAAGTTCTAAATCCATTTTTAACCAAATCTCATTCATGTCACTTTCCTTCTCTAACATGGCAGGCCACATCATTCAATCACATTGGTAACTATTTCCAAAAACTTGTTAAGCAATTAACTATATATAAAGCTCATTCATATATATATGTATATGTATATATATATATATATATATATGTATGTATGTATGTATGTATGTATATAGAGAGAGCACTGGGTTCTACAACACCCCAAAATGGAGCACCCCTACTGGCCTCCCTATTTTCCCTCACAAATTTACCTTATCTTCCCTTCCACTCATTCTCTCTTTTTCTACTCAGCATATTTAAATATATATTCGTGGTGGAATTCAGTGGGGCTAGCAGGGGTGCTCCATTTTGGGGTGCAACGGAGCTCTCGTCATATATATATATATATATATATATATATATATATATATATATATATATATATATATATATATGCACGCTCGATAGCACTTCAAAGCCCTCTTATTTTAGCTACTCATTCGTTTGTATTTAACAAACGAGTATGAGTGAAAGCTAGTGAATGAAGAGAGTGAAAAAAATACTTGGTAGAGATCAGATGACATTTACGATGCTACACTGTTTCGAGTGTAAGGAAACACTATATATATATATATATGTATGTATGTATGTATGTATGTATGTATGTATACATACAAATAAATAATTACTAACATCCAATAGTTTTCAATAATTTTCAAATATTAGTTTAGTTTGCACCACTTTATAAATTAATTAAATCATGTGCTTTAAGCGGAATCCAAAAATAAGAATATGGTTGCATATAGCTCGGAGGTATGAATCCAATCGGTAATTAATATTGAACAATATAGATATTTAATTTTGTATGCATATGTTGTTACTTCACCTTGAGTTGAAAATAATCATGCAATTTGGATGAGTGAATTGGTTTGTTTTTAATTTGTAAATTGAAAATAGAAGTTTACGTATGATCAAAATAGTGTCTCGATTACGAATCAAAGTTTCAAATTTGATTTCGATAATATTCTAAATATATTATGCAATTTAATGTTTCTAATGTCCTCACTTAGATACTTCGAAAATTGTTGATAATGTTTAATTTGTTTTGTTCAAATTTAGTTTTATGATATTAGAACATACAAAAAACAAAAACTAGGAATCATTTGGGATGAAACTCTAAATTTATATATGCATTTTGTTAATTTGAGTATATGTATATCACTACGCCATAGATTGCATACTGCAACACCAGAGAAGTGATGCAGAAAGTGCCAAAAAATGTTGCTATAGGCCAGAAATTATCTGTGGTAACACTTTTTTGGTGTTGCATTTTGCCGTGTTGCCTTAGAGTCAATGACAACATCTTTGCGACCCTAAGGCAACATTGGTACAGGTGTTGCCACAAGTACTAAATTAATAAAAATGTAGGGCCCACTAAAATCTGCATCCCGGGTTCATGGAATTCTGTTGTACCACTAAAATCTGTAGCCGGGTTCACGGAATCCTGTTGTGGGGTCCACATGCATTAATCTATGGCAATACTTTTACCATCCAATAACAAGACTATATCATAGCTACGACAACATTTAACATCACATACTGCAACATTATATCATAGCTATGACAACATTATATAACATACTGCAACATAACAGCAATTAACATCATACATTGAAATTAGTAAAGAACTTTTCATTTCAAATTAACCAGTAACACAAGTACTACTTAGTCAACTACAAAATAATAAAACATAGCCAACAAATTCAATTTTACAGAGTACTTACAAACACAACCAGTACTATATTCGTGTTTACATCAAACTAAAACCGTTTCAATATATAGCGCGAGCCTCCAATGCGTTCAGTGCCTCTACTACCTCCATACCTCTAGTGCCTTCAGTAAAAAGTTCTTGAACAACTTCATCACTGCCTCCTTCACCTGTAAAATAAAGCAGTTTCAAAAATCATGCATTTCAGCGAAGCCTTTAGTAAAACTAATGCATTTCAGCACAACCAAAGTCAAGCATGCCTCAGTTACAAACTGATGCAATGTCTCGTTTACACTACAACACAAAATGAGAGGCATGCAAGCCTCAGTTGCATTTCAGCACAAACTATGGTCATAGTATAACTGAGTTGCATTTCAGCACAAAGACGTTTCAGCACAATCTATGTTCTGCAGATCTCAGTTGCATAATTGAGTTGCATTTCAACACAATCTATGGCCTGCATACCTCAGTTGCAAATTGATGCAATAACTCAACTTGTTCAAAGCACGAACGATATCAAGGAATGCAATAGTATGACTGAGGCATTGCTTCAGTGTGATACAATTTGAGGTAATGCCTCCTTTTGCTTCAGTAAAAATTTAGACATGCCATGACTCGTTCAAGTACAAACTCAACCATTGCTTCAATTACGAACTGACATGATCATTACTGATTGAAGAGAAAATAAAATTCTTAAAATTATGTAGTTCATTACTGAAGCATCAGACTTGTACACGATCAATTACTAACCATCATTGAACTACAGAATTGTAAGAATTAGGCTGATGCTTCAGCAAGCAGAAATTGTAATAATTCTATAGTTCATTACTGAAGCATCAGTCTTGTACACGATCAGTTACATACCAGCATTGAACTACATAATTGTAAGAATTAGACCGATGCTTCAGCAAGCGAAAATTGTAAGAATTCTGTAACTCGTTACTGTAGTTCATTACTGAAGCATACCTCCAGCCAACCATAAAAATAATCAAAAATACATACCAGTAGTGCGTGTCTGTATACGATCTCCGATTTGCAGAATTTGTAAAGGCCTTAGACTACAAAAACATGAAGTAAAGATATTTATCTGCCTTATCTACGTGATTTGAATGTGATAAAACTTAAAATTATACCTGAATTGTTCATCTCCCCAAAATTTCAAGAGTACTTTGAAATCCTGGACTCACAAAATGGAGGAATTAATGTTAGAATGACACCAGTTACAAAAAGAAGCCACGAATATGATATGTCATTTGCTTGTAAAATAAAACAGTCACTTCACTAAAATGTAATTAAGGCAGAAACAACATTTCCTTACTTAAATTTGGTACATCAGTAACTTAAATAAATATGATAGTGATACACAGAAATTAAGAAGCGTTGCCTTTCACTTTGCTAGGTGGAACGCTGATTCGTCTTATTAGGACATCGTCTCTACACCAATGACCATCAAAATCTTGATTTTTCATTCCATAAGCAGGCTGGATATCATTCAAATCTTCATTTTCATATTCTCTTTTGATTTCCCACAAGTCTCTAGGCAATTTCTTGATAACACTGTGGCACATCTTATCAATTGGATCTGCTGTATAAAACACATTTGTACTTGTGAAGCCATAACATAAGGATCAGATTGCTGGCACAATCGATTAAAATTGACACGAATCAGCCCATATAAATCTTTCTCTTATTGGTACCCACACTTAAATAAACCACACTAAATTCTCCCTAATAATCTAGTTCTAATATTTCTTCAATTGATCCATAGTAATTAACTTCACCAACCAATGGATTTTGATCTTTCGAACTTGCAAAGCAAGCAGTCAAGGCTGTCAAAAATGCACCACTGTTTTGTGTTGTACATTTGGCATCTCTGAACCTTGTATAAAATTTGTATCCATTGATAACATAACCAGTAAACCTCTTAACCTTTGGAAGAGGGCCCATTGTAAGCAGTTGTACTTCTTTTGAAATGTCCTCCTTTTTCCCAACCTCTTCCTTTAACCACTTCCAAAATTCTTCACTGTGTTCTCTCTCTCTCTCTTTTATTTTTTTTGATGATGCATGACCATCAATTAAAGCTCGATGTTCCCTAGAATAAAGGCCTGGTTAATAAAAGATAGAAACAAATTTTCTAATTCTTCAATACATACTAAAATAAAAATAAAACTTAAAAACTTACTCAAGTAAACTCTCTATTTCCTTGTTACCACAATTGAATAGAACGTAACAGTGACATTCCTTCCTATGAGAATTTTTAATATAAGTTTTCTGCATACTCCTTGGACATGAACATCCTTTACAGCCTTGGTTTTAGTGGAAAATAAATCATCACTTTTGCTAGTACTTTGTGAATCCATTTCTCCAGATCATTGTCAATAGCCACTTTCTTTTCTGGTCTAATCCACCTTGAAAAACCACAAGTTTTGCACTTATTTTCCTTTCATTTTCTGCCCAATATTGCATGCAGTCATTTGGACCTACATATATTCTTTGGTAATTGAGGCCTAAATCTTTAATGATATTTTTGGTAGCATCGAAAGATAAAGGGATATGGGCTTGTGGAAAAGCTTCTTTTATCAACTCTAATAAACCGCTGAATGCAGACTGAGTGATTCTATGTAGACATTTTAAAGAATAAAGCCTAACAATGAAACTTAATCGCGAAAAATTAGTACACCCGGGATATAATGGTTGTTTTCCCTCTTCAACATGCTGATGAAATTTTCTAGCATCGACATCTATTCCATTTGATCCATCATAAGATCCACCTTCATTGTTCTGCATATTTCCACAAGTACATTGCAACATCTCATCGAGATTATCTCCAAAATTTATTCCTGCTTCACAATCCATATAGTTATCGCTCCTTTCAGGATCTAAGCAGGAAATCTCACAAATCCATTTCACGTACAATTCAAATGGACCATTCCTAATCAGACGGTCGTAGACTACCTCTTGACGATGCCACTTGCGATTATGATACTTTTTGCAAGGGCATGTAATTTCATCACCTACCGCGAATCTAGAAAAAGTATTTCGAATAAAAAGTTTCACTCCACTGATGTATCCTTCACTGAACTTAGGAAGTTCTGCCCATAGTTTTTTCCTTGTCATTCATCACTAATTGACAAACAAATAATATAAACAAATATCATTTAGCCATGTCTATAAGGAAAAAGACAAACGCAATAATAAAATCAGGAATATGATTACACCTGAACGCACAAGTAAATCAATAAATTAGGCAACACAACAATAAATCGGAAAAAAATGAAACATAAATTGAGTAATACCTTAAGCAGCAAATTAAATCGAAGCCCTAATTGAAATTTGAAACCCAAACGAACCCTAATTGAAGACCTAATTGAAACACCGAAGCCCTAATTGAACTTGAACTCGAACTTGCCCTAATCGAACCCCAATTAAGCTTGTAAACTTGAACTTTTAGCCCTAATTGAATCTGAGAGTGAGTGTTTGAGAGGTTGAGCGGCGGAGGGTTTTGTTTGAGAGGTTGAGTGAATATTTTGTTAAGAGTTTTGCCGTTTTGTTTTTGTTTCCCGCCTTAAACATTATTCCTCACGGATCACTAACCTAGATCGTTGGATCGTTTTGACGCGGATTGATAATTGTATTCACGCGGCTACTGCAACACATGGTTGATATGTATGCTAACACATTGAAGCGTATGTTGCAATAGACAAAAAACAACATAGCTATGACAACATTGTAGCTAGCAACGCCATGCATTTTCGTTGCAGTAGGTCATCTATGACGTAGCGTATTAAAATACATCAAAACAATTAATGTGATAAGGAAGTTTATTTTGAATTAATTATAAAGTTTTCTATAAATCATAATATACATATTTAAATAATGTGATAGGAGAGAGAAAAACACATATAGAATCTTGTGGCCGATATCGAATGCAGTAAATGATGCTAAATAAGCCAAGTAAATATGGCTATTAATTCTAGCTCGTGTATGAAAAAACATCAACTGCATGCCAAACATTGCAGTTGCTCAAATACTCCTTGATTTTCATCCCAAGTTCATATTTAAATAAAACTATTTCTTTCTTTCAACTAACTCTATATTTAAATAGGAACTCAAGGTGGAAATCAAGAAACATTTAGGATGTTACACTAATTATGTGTCGTTGTTTCTCTTCATACATCCCCATATACTTTGGAGTCAATAAGCTTATTCATCTTGATCATGTAAAATCACCTCCGGATTCTAGGCCTTCTATTCATTCTAATCGCTATGTTTCTTCATTGTTGTCCAGCCTAAGTCGCGATGCTTTGTTATGAACCACGTTGTTTCCCTCTTCATGGTCGGATATATCGGAGTGCTACATACACACATAGACACATGCCTCTCAAATTCCATCGATTTAAAGCACATTCCAATTTAAATGATTTAAAGCATGCAATTGAAATCAAAGGAGAAGGGAATTTGTGATGCACCAAAAACGAGGTGTAGTCAATCTTTGCTTATATCTGTATTAATCTTCTAAGCACAAACTTTTGGTCCAACCGCGGACTTTCAAAAATAACCGTACATATCTTTAGTTCTATACATCATTTAGAAATAACTTACACATCATTAGCTTTATATATCACTTAAAAATATGATATAACAACTAAATCTTGGTATAAATTCAAACTACATTTCTACACATATTAACAAATCTTAATATCACTTTAAAATAGAGCTTAACAAATAAACATTCTATACATCATCATTATTTATTAATTAACAACACAAATAAAATTAGAACTAATCAAAATTTAGATATTGCAACCTAAAAGTAAAAATTCAAACTGATTACACGTAAAACTAAATATTCGCACAAATCACACTCATTTTGATTCATTAAAAATATATAGTTTCCAAAAACGAAATTTAAGTGCAAAACATGTATTTTGATCATAGACGAAGCACATACCGTTATGTTCATGTATATATATACACACACACTCCGACAAAAACACAAACAAAAATAATTACTGCTTGCTACTTAAGACATTTAATTACTAGAAAGTCTATTTAGACACAAAAGTTTGACACAAATTGAAGGACGCAAAATTTCAATTATTGGATTATCCCATGATCTACACTCCTCATATAAAAACAAATTAAATATATGGCTGAGATTTTATGTCTCCTAATTTGTGTCAAAATTTTGTGTTTAAATAGCCGCTCCCTTTAATTATATCATAACCATCTTTCTTGATAATGTAATAATTTTGAAGGAGAACTTGGAATCAATCAAAAATGGCAAAAACGATGCAATAGCATGCAAATTTTATTGTTTATTTTTATGCATCGTCAACTCTTAGGTACTGTTTATTTGGGTCGCTTACTTCTGAATGAGCTTCTAAACGCTGGTTCATTCAGCGTTAAGAAATTGCAAATCTGTTTGTAGTCCCCTTCCATTCAGCGCAACTAGATCAATTCAACGATCCACTATTAAGCGAAAAAATATCGCTTAATTACTGCTCTGGATCTGGATTACCTCTGCATACCAATAATACCCATGTTTTTCCGCTATATAAACAGCTTTTGTACAACCGACTTCAGCCGAGAGTAGCAAGCTGCTGGAAAACTTCATTCAAGAGCAACAAGATTGAAGAAGGTATATATTATTATAATATAATTTCATATTGAGCTGTTTATATTATATCTGTAGATCCAATCCATGTCAGCTGCCTTTTGCTTTTTAGACAGATGCATTTTTATTATATCCATGATATTATATTTGTTATTATGTATACCGTTGCATGATTTCCTGTTAGTATAATGTATTTTTGGGTCCATTCACCACCCAAACAGTCCTTTTGGTTTACAAAGATATTATGGCTTTTATTTTACTGTATGTCTTATATAAACTGACCATCATATCATATTACACAATGACATAATTTTGTAAATGCTGAAACACTAATGTTTGCAAGGCATTATGGCTATGATTTTATTTGTCATGTTGGCTATTAAAATGTGCTAGAGTAATAGGTAGAGTACTTAATTCTGCAGCAATCCTTTGGGTATTAGGTATTGCATGATTTCCTAATATTGAAGTGTTTTCATCTCAAGCTTTCAACGCTAGTTTACACGATGAAATTATCGATCTTCTATAACTTCATTTTTATTTTAAACAATACTTATCAATAAACTAGCGAGTGTACGCATTTGAGGTTTTTTCTTTTTCTTGTTTGGGATATTTTATATGTGTATGAGAAACATTTAGGTTGACTGAATTATAAGCAAGCTAAGGGTAGGTAATTTTGTCAATGCAGTACTCATGTTAAATAATCAATTTTCTATTAAGCAAAGAATCAAATAATTTTTTTTTTTTTTTTTTTAGCATTCAGCAGTCAGCGTTTAGCATTCAACACTCAATGTTCAGCGTTCAGCATTTTCAACCAAACGAAGCCTTAATTACACTTGCTTTATGTTTACCATTTTCATCACACAATTTAAAAGTGCACATATTCAACATTTTCAAGCCTTTTCAGATCTCATACACAATTAGTTTAGAACGATTTCAAAAGGTTAAGACTATTAATAAAACATGATTTTACTAAAATAATAAAACTCAGATTGCATCAATTGAATCAGCTTTTTCATCATATCTAAAAGCTGGAACGCAATACAGTTCAGTGACAATCAACCCCTAGACATACAAAATGGAATAATACACAACCCCTTCTGAAACATTTTAATACTCCAAAATTTAGTGCTTCAAAATTCCTAGCGAACCCTTCCAGCGAAGATGACCATATGAATACTCTATTCTATAGAATTCTACAATGGGCTATACTTTTTAAATACTCTGTCAAGCATTTTCATTACCGCTTTCGGCATTCTCTGGCTCAAAGGAAGTTTTCGTCGGCCTCTTATTTTCACAAGCTTATTTCTGATTCTGAGTTGTGTCATCGTCAAGGTCCATGAACCGTCCAGTTACTCTGCAAAAAAGATTGAATTTATTGGCACTAAACAGTTTCCCCACAGAGAACGTGTTGCAAGGAGGAATGCCTCCCACATACTTCAAAGGAACTTTAATTTAGACAAAATAAAATAATAAAGGAACTTCAAATTTTAACAAGAAAAATAATAAATATCCCTTAAGTAGAGGGGAATTTAGCTTTAAGTTCTTGCTTGCTTTTAAAATAACATAAAAGCATCCTTCTTCACCAAAAAATAAAATAGGTCTATATTCCAATTTTGCACTCTTCGAAACTTAAGACAAAATTCACCCTATTCAAACCACGTGAGGTTTTAAATCCCACTAGTCCAAATTGCTGACCCAAGGCCAATGTGGTAGAAACATGTCCAACCATGTAATATGTTTTGGAAAATATGCTAAACAATATTGTAAAAATATTCAACTATATATGCATGATGTCTCAAGTTCGAATCCCAATTATGATGTAAATTAACCTTCGTGTTTAATTGAAAAGTCAGGGCAGGTGTTTGAATTTGGATTAAGACGTTATTTTACGTATTTGATTTTTTAACACCTATTTTCACCTTTTCCATGGTTTTTTGTACTACAATCTTTTGTTTGTTTCAAACTTATGTTTACTGCACTATATTTTGATTCTTGTCTATTGTTTAATATTTTAATAAAAGACGATTTCATCAGATCATAAATAATAGTTCCATTTCAAATAGAATTTCATATGCTATTCAAAAAATTCTTAAGCTTCAAAGCTTTCCTAAAAGTAATAATACAATTGAAATTTTAAATCATATAATTGTAGTTACATCTTTTAATCCTGAATTTCAATATTTCAAATCATTTCTAACTTGATACTTTTTTTTTACCAATTCTCTATTAAAATAAAATAACCAATAAAGCATGCGACAATTTGACTATTTTAATTTAATATGTAATTCGCTCAAAGATATAATTTATACATGTATGCATTGCATATGCCAAATTACTCCTAACCAGATCCTACGTTACCTGGTATGACGATCGATTTGGTGCGCGAATGAAAATGGAAATGAAAATAGCAAGCTTCGAGAACTCGGTTTCGATTTCGGTTTTGTTCGTTAAAAAATTTTATGATTTCGGTCAATTTTGTTAGTTTCGATAGTTTCCTTTTTAGATTCGGTTTTGGTCCTAATAGCATATTTCTATTTGATTTGCCACAATATACTGATATGATATTTCACAACAAGAAGATTAAACATAAATAATATGCTAAACGAAATATAAATTAAGATCAGTCATCGAAGCATGAGTGTTTAATATAACCCAGCCCATCAAATGAGCTTTTAATCTAACCAAAATTGAATAATTAACTTACCGAGCCCAACCCATTAACATTCACTCTATTAAGTTTAATCTAGCAACAAATAATCCTAATTTATGTAGCCCAGCCCATGAACATTGAGCTAAACCTAGCAACAGTAACTGGTCTCTATCTCTAAACTGTACAGAAAAAAAAAAAACGAAGCACAGTAAGGACGAACGAACTCAAAGAACACGCAATCGACTCTCGCTTAAGGAACGAAGGTGAATCGATGACATTCGAACACAAATGAAGGCGACTGTCGATAAATGAACAAAGACGATTTTCGATCGAAGGCGATTCACTGACGGCGACTATCGACAAACAAAGGCGATTCTCGAATACCAAAGGCAACACAGTTAAGATTTTCTTTTTATGTCTTCGATTGTCAGCACGGGACGGGATTTTGACCTAATCCCGTCCCACCCTTGACCGGGACCGAACCGAGATCATTGGAATCTCGAGGTCCCGGCCGAAACCTGATACCATGGAAAATAGTATGAAATACCTTGGATGATCATCATCTGCATCTTGAAACAAACATCCTCACTATAAAATACATTCTCATCATTCTTTCTTTGATTTTAATTGCATCCCATTGTTCTCTCTCCTAATCAGAATTAGCTGTAAAAACCTGAGATAGTATGAAAGCATCTTATGAGACTAGAGAAATGATAGATGCTTCCACAACCTCATCTCTTATGTCAGGAGACACTTAAATTTCTTCCAAGTGCTACGTAACGCTATACGAAGCGTCAACTTAATCATAGCGATTTTCTAAAACAAAATAGGCTTGGCTAGAATAGAGGAGACGTTTGATTAGTTTGGTTTATCTGATGATGAAAATTGTAAAATCAAACTAAAACCAATAAAAATGAAAACCAAACCAACCAAATTAAGCTTGGTTGGTTCGGTTGATTATCCGATTTAACCGAACTAAAAATATCTCACATTTTATGTCTAGAATATTCATTGTAATTTAAAATATAAACATATGATTAAGGTATCCTTATCTATTATTCTTATAGTTTCTAAAAGTAATTTTGATACGTATATGATAAACAAAATTTATTTGGATTACTAAACTAATCTAAAAATCATTATAATATCGATAATTTTGAAATATAACAAAAGTCGGTTAATTTGATTAAACCGATGACCGAATTAAATATTTTTACAGTTTAATTATAAACCAATCCAGATTCAAAACCAAACAAAATCATCTAAAATTGATTGGTCTGGTCGGTTTATTTTGTTTAACCAAATAATGCTCACCTTGGAATGAGGATTTTTTTTAAAAACGTTCTAATTACGTATAAATATTAAATGTTTCTACTCACTACATACTGATAAATATAAATTGAATTTATTTTGGTATAAATAAATATATCGTTGCCATTCATTTCCAACCAGTATAAGTTATAACTTACAACAATTTAAGCCAAATAAACTTACAAAATGTTCAAATATTGTGAAAATAAGAAAGAGTAGAAGCACACAAATATTAAGATCATAAATGTATCTATAGTTTGCTTTTTATCATTGTAGTAGTGCAAACTCAATAGTAAAATAAAGTATAAAATAATACTTTTTAACCTTCCCAAGGTTGATTTGAAATAATTCTTAGTTATTTGTTTATTTTTTCATTAAAATGTTTCATTATTACTTAATACAAATAATTGAGCACATTTTAAATTTTCAAAATTAATTTTTGAAAAGTCGGATAAATATTCCACCAATACCGAATTCAATGTTTCAAGATGTAAGGATTCGATGTCACAAAACATAGGATTCCATGTTTCATAACTTCAAAAGCGATGTACTAAATCGTGTACGCATAACGTTTTGCAACCATACTATATTTTTTTCAAAACGCACGTACTAGAACGGAATATAATGGTCGAAGCATGAATTGTGCTAACATAGCTCCCAACCAAATTAGGAATATCGACGTAACTTCCAATCTCATTTGTATACGAATTCTAAGCAATTTAGTTGTTGTAACAATCAATTAACTGTGCAAACTATGAAGCTAAATAACTCAAGTAATTTGATTAACAATGCGAGTTATGTCGGAATTTTCATCGATAAATATTTTCGACTCTGCCATATATACTGAAAACAGAAGGGAAAAAAAAATTACCACAACAATATTTAATATGTAGCTATGTACTGAACCTTAGTTCAAAATCCCAATTTTGATCTTTTGTAATTTAGAAATTGCAATCTAAATTACAAATTTAGAAAACTTCGGTTCCAGATTTGATTTAAGATTTGGCTATAATTACACATATTTGTTTACTTTATCGAAAAAATGTATGATTTTCTTCAGTTTGAAAAAGATACAAACAAATAGTTTTCATCATCTCGCTTTTAGCTCTGTTTTTTATTTATATATTTCGTGATTTTACATGTTTTCTACGTAAAAATTATAGATTTTGAATATTTATACATTTGAAACTCAAATCGAATCATTTTTTATGTTTCTCCTCTAAAGTTTTAAAGTACGGTAGTTTTTTATTAATTCAGGATCTCGATTTAGTTTCGTTTCAGTCCATACTATAATGAAGATGATACAACCAAAACCTCGGTGTTCCAGCAAAACTTCAAACTTTGATTAAAAAACCATACTGTATACATTAAACTTCTCCACAAACTTCACATATATTGAACTGATATTTATTTTTTATCAGTAACTGACATCTCAAATTGTATGGTATGTTTTACACTCATAGATCATGCGTCGCTTATGATAATTATTGTGTTCCATTAACAAAGTGTGTACCATCTATCCTATTTATTCTGCCTTCTATGCATGAAGCACTTACTGTTTGTTTGTAACTTTGTATTAATCATTTTTATGTTGCATATGCTCCGCTTACTAATTATTATTCCTTGCACGTGCACGTGACCTTAAATCTCACACAAAACACACACACACACACAAAAATTAAAAAATTACCTTATTCGTGTATGTAGACATAGTGTTAAAAAATGCATAACTGGGGGTGGACTGGAAACATAATTTCAATCCAATGTTTTTAGGTAAAAGCATCACACTAGTTTATAATTAGATTAATTTGAGATCTATGAATCAAAAAGTGAATGGTACACTAAAACAAGGACTGGTCTATACTTTCTGATGAGGAAAATGTGCTATTTCTAATTGAAGGATGTCACCCAGAATTTCGCTTTTGTAGATAGAATGACAGCTTCTATTGATAAAATAACAGAAAAAAATCGACATATTCCTACTGTATTTTTATAGGTTCTCTTACCAAAATTTAAGATTAATCAAATATGGAGGTATTCAACATCCGCCAAATTTATCAATTAACATAAGGTTTTGCAATCTGTTTGATGGAGTAATAAATAACACAAAGGGCAGACATGCACCTGTCATACGATAAAAATGCATCTCCAATGTTTCCAATGACTTTATTCCGCACCTTGCGCACACAAACCTATAAATAAAAGTAATAAAAAAGGATGATGAAAATGATAATAACATGAATGTTCAAATGATAGTATTATGATGGAAACCATCGTCACAGAATTCAATATCAAACAAACCTGAACTCGATCAAGAGGCCCAATTTTTTCATCCCGATTCCTATGAATGACGATACCATTATCGCACTTATTAATGAAATGCGCACTTCCACTAATATCATATAAATTTGGTGGTTGACCTCCCCAGTTTTGAAGCTTTGGAAAATAAAATTAGAAAGCAAAATTTGAATAAATTATAAGCAATGTACATTGTCATGCAGGTGTTAATTTGTCTTACTTGTTTTGGGTGTGCAACAAACCACACATGACAGGAATGATGTTGAGCGAAACGTTTTATTTTTGTCAGCATTTGACTTACATATTCGGTCTCTGTTCTGCAATAAGGTGGAACTCTGATAAACATGGAAGCAATAGGAAAAGAGCCTTCCTTGCATAGAGATGTGTGTGTGTGTGTGTGTTGCAACAAAGGTCAAGAGTTGGATGAGTCCCAAGAAAACCGTATAAGCAAAGATTATTTGGTACCCCTTATTGGCCAAGGGTTGATGGAGAAAATGAAAAAAGTCAAAGAAAAGCTTCAAATGGTAGCAGCTCACACCTTGGGATACTGGATTTTAACTTTCCACAGAATTTTCTAAATGGTGAAAAAGATAATAAAAATTATATTTGACAATTATTCCAGTACATATATAAATATGTGTGTGTGTGTGTGTGTGCGCGCGCACGCAGATATGAGTGTTTGGGATACAAAAATGTTTTTTGTCAGACGACCACATGTAAAAAATTAAAATTTTCCTGTAAGTTGCTGCAGTAAATAGAAAAGGAAATACAAGATGGCCATTCAGATTTTACTGGTTTGAAGATCGTTGGTGATCGAGCTCATTATAAGGATCAATAACAAGTCCACGCACTCCGTATCTTAAAACTGCAGCTTTGGCTAGCTTTAGAACCCAGTCAACTGAAGGCAAGCAATCATCTTCGCACCTAGATCACAATAAACAAACAAAACAGGCTATAGTCTTCAGCAACAGGTTCGATTTCAAGCGATGATATAAAAAATTAATGGTTTTTAAGAAATAAACTAAAAAATCATGACAAATAGCGACATTGAAAACTAGAACCCACTATTTTGAAGCTAAATTCGCATCGGAGATTATTCTGTTAATATACCCTACATACAGGAATAGGAGTAAAGTAGAACCCATTATTTTGAAGCTAAATTCACATGCTATATATCGAGTAGGTGTCCAGAAAACTAAGCAGCTGTTCAGTGTGAAGTTCAACATATTAAACTATGACCAAATAATAGTATTTGGAATCTAAGAAAATTCCAACACATTAAACTGTCCAGAAAACTATGGCTAGACAAAGTTCAACATGTATGACAAAAATCGAAAACAAAAAATGGAAATATGTCTATAGATCAATAAACACTTGAAGTTCAACAATTTTCAAACCATAATTGAAAGTATTTAGAGAGGGGGAAAAAAATCCATAACTGACAACAGACTCCCCAAAAAGAGGTAAAACATTGCGCAAGTATGCATGTTTATTGTTGTTTTCCTAGAATATTATTTAAAACAGTAGAACAGGTAAAAGCCACAGTAAAATGCCTGTACCAATATGATTTGTATTTGGAAACTAAGATAAGCACGGGCACATAAATTTATGTAAAACAAACCTTATGAGATGAAAAGTTCTGCTTAGCCATTCTTTTCCCTGTTGAAATTCTTGAGGGTTCATTCGCTCAGCTGATCCACCATAACTAAAGAACCAAAGGATTAAAAGCACAATTTCCACTTTTATGGAAAGTGCGTGCATACAACATTGACAAAAAATGCAGTGTTCGTTTACTAATAAAAATAATAATGACGGTAGTCAAGAACACGAAGACATAAACAAAACCAGGTAGATATTATAGAAGAGATCTTGTCTTAAAACAGAGCAGGAAAATATTCAACAGAAGTGTGTTTCGGAACACATAACATTATTTATATTTACCGTTTATCATTTACCATCTTTCTTGGTAGCTTCTTTTGGTCTACTGGAATGTTTCTCGTGAAAGAAATTATCGATTTTGATATTAACACGCTAAGTTTGCAATTTATTTTCGGAATATAGACGAGATCAACCAGAAAAGATATATGTATTTTCATCAAGCTTTCTATTTTTTATCAATCACATGCGCATAAAATTTAGTGTGGTGCATTAAATTTGGCTCCCGGGTAAGGATGCCTCAATGTTCAAAACCATAACATGAGTGATATACCTTATGTTCGATGAGATGTAAACAAAGGCCAAAACTATCATATATTACCTTGCTTCAAAGAATGGTTTACCAATATACTTCTCCAGAAGTTTCCTTCCATGATCCCTAACCTTTTTACAAAAGAAATTAGTGAAGGTTGAATCACAAAAGTAAAACAAGTAAAAGTTTGAAATAAAGACTATTATTGCCTTATTTTCCATGGAGCAAAGAGCGAATGTCCATCCTTGGCTTTTATTTATATTACACATTAATGCATCAATCCACTCGCTTTTGCCCGAATTTGGGACACCTGATATTATTGTTAGCTCTCCAGGTACAACCTGCCCAAGACAGATTATACAATAAATGGAAGATAGCAGAAAGAGTTCAAGCCACACGGTCAAAGCTGTGTATACAGATGTGGACGGCGCATATGGGACGGCTCATTTGGGATGTAACATTGTTGAAGGCTAGGAGCCTACAGTGTGATTATTGTTACAAGTGAAAGATATAGATTTAATATAGTGATGTATGGCCACATAAGATGTGTTTCAAATTCCGTTTTTATCCCCATAAAATGACTTATTCACCCAAAACTTTCATATTTTATCTTACAACCATCTTTTTGCCAACAGATTTGTGGTTGTATGTTCATCTGTAAAAGCATATGGTAAGCTAAAATATAGATATTTACTACATGCATTGTTTTAATAAAACCAAGTCAGAAACAGAAATAGTTATGCAATTTAACCGAAATATAATTCAATGGTAATATACGTTCACACATATACATGCACACTCAGATCATACACGCACGCATGCGTCTGTGTGTTGTGTGTGCCGGGGGGAAAGAGGGAGGACTGGGTACACCTCATCCTTGCTACACCTTTATTCCCCTAGGATTTCAACCCCACGCGTTCCAGTCTGAATAATATAATGATATGACAAGAGGTGCAGCTGATCATTGCCCAACCATACACCCACCCACCTACACACACACACACACACACATATATATATATATATGTATGTATATATGTATGTATATGTATATATATACCTATGTGTGTGTATATATATATATATATCAGTGTATTAAAAAACGCGCCTCAGGCGTCTCGAGGCGAGGCGTTGGCAAAAACGCCTTGAGGCGCATCTCAAGAGGCGTTTTACCTCTGAGGCTTAAGCCTCAACCAATTGAGGCATAAAAAAAGTTAAAAAACTCTGGTTTATGAGACTTTTTTTGTCTGTCTTTTTTTGTTTGTTTGTTGTGTTTCATTGAAAAGCCATTTTAATCGTTTCCTCATTTCTATTGTTGGCTAGGTTAATTTAAAATTAGTAAACGTGATATTGCATGGAAGTGGGTCAAAGATTTAACCGAATTCTACAAAATCAAAAAAAAAAATCTCTGTGGATTTTGTGATCATATATGCACCGGAGGAAGATATCATTTGATGTTTTGCAATTTATATTAAATGTGCAAGGATGATTGTATTTTGTTTGAATTGCTTTGAATGCTTCATGGTTTTTACTTACTATTTGACGCTTAATGTTACTCCATGTTAAAAATCAAGTATATGTGTTGCACTTTTCTTTTACCCGAAAGGCTTACGCCTCAACGCTTTGAGGCTTACGCCACGCCTCATGGACACGAAAACGCCTCACGTACGCCTTTTGCGTTTTAAAACATTGATATATATACCTATGTGTAAATGTGTGTGTGTGCGTATGCCTATCCTTTTCAAAAAAAATACATGTATACATATATAGGTATGTATGGGCTAGGATCGGCTACATCTTACTTTTGTTACACATCAACTCCCCCTCATTTCAACCACATTCCAAATTAAATAATATACTTTCTAATGAGGTGCAGCCGATCATTGCCCACCCATACACACACACACACACACACACACATATACACACACACACACACATATGTTGTGTGGGCGCGGGCGCGCATGTATACCTATATCTTTTTCCAAAAAAAAAAAATGTTTACTTATACATGTAGTTATGTATGGACTAGGATCGGCTACATCTTCCTTTTGCTGAACATCAACCCCCCCCCCCCCCCCCCCTCGTTCAACCACATTCCGAATTAGACTATATTTTCTTCTCCTGAACTGAGAAGAAAGAGAAATATATTATTTAATTAGGAACAACCTGAGATGTAGCAAAAGTGAGGTGTAGCCAACCTTCGCCCATATATATAAAAGCATTCAGTAACACCTCAAATGGTGCAACACCCCGAATGCCTCTTGATTTCCATCACAATAATAAATAATAGTGGTAGTGAAAAGAGAGAAGCAATTATTATTAAATGGGAACTCATGATGGAAATCAAGGGGAATTTAGGATGACGTACTATTTGAGATGCTATTGAACACTCCTCATTATATATATTATGAAGCGTTCTGTTGCACGCTAAACAGTGCAGCACCCCTAAATGTCTCATGATTTCAACAACATATCATCATTTCTCTCCCCGTCCACTACTCTCTTTCACCCACAAATTATTCAAATATAAACGAGTGGCTACAAATGAGAAGGATGTACACAAAACAGGGGTTTTTGTGGAGCATGCTACTATATATATATATATATATATATATATATATATATATATATATATATATATATCATTGTTTTAAAAACCCACCTCGATACTCACCTTAAGACCCGCCTCGAGGAAATAAGAGATAAAAACGCCTTGAGGCTTATTCCAAAAGGCTTTTTACCTCTAAAACTTACGCCTTAACAACTTGAGGCATACAAAGCGCATAAAGCGTGCACCTCGCACGCCTCAAACAGCTGAGGCATATGACATAAAAACTTTTTTTATCTTTAGTTGTAGATATTGACACAGATAAAAGTCATTAAACTTTAATTATTTAATGGAAATAAAAAAAGACAATTTAAGAAAATAAAAATTAGCATTTTTTTACTTATCAATTTCAATACCGACATGATCAAGATTGTTTATGAAGTAATGATCATAAGCAATGTAATGAATTTTCTCATTGTTATTTAAAGAATGTTGTTTTTCAATAAACTTTGTTAAATTTCGAAATAAATTTTGCAAATCGATTTGAACTAATAGAACATATCAACATTGGAGTTTGATGTGATCTTCAAATAGTTTATGAAATCAAAATTTGAATCATATGAGTTCCGATTATTTATTTTTAATCTATAATAAAAATATATACTTGATAAAAGTCGGAACTTAAATTATTTGTTTTTCATTTTTTGCATTGGTTAATTTAAAGTGTTAGAATTTCTTTATTTGTTTTGCTTTTTATCTTTACCCGAAAAGCTTACGCCTTAATGTTTCGTGGCTTACGCCTCGTCTCGTAGACCTAAAACCGCCTCATGTACGCCTTTCGCATTTTAAAACTTATATATATATATATATATATATATATATATATATATATATATATAGAGAGAGAGAGAGAGAGACATACGTAAATTACATGTCTGTTACAAGATGAAAGTAGAAAAACCTCATTTTCAAGATACATACATTGTATAAATCATGCAAAGCCCTCCATCCAGTGGAAATACCACGATCATATCCATTTGTGCAGAAGTAATAATCATCAATTTCTTGGAAAAAACTACTGAACTTAAACAAGCCTCTGATAGGATACAACTCCGCATTATCAATTACTTCTCTTAAAGCATCGGGGCCTTTATACATCAGCACCTAAAACATGAAATAATGAAAATTTCGAATAAACAAGTCATACTAAAAAGAAGCATCAGTAGGGGAAAAAGCTAGACAATAGAGAACTACGATGACGATGCACTTTTTGAAGTAGACAACTGGTATTATTCAAATCAGACTGCCCGTTGGTTATTCAATTAATTGGCATGCAGCGGTATAAGTTTACTAATGAAGTATGAACTGCAACTAAAAAACTGGAAAGATATGCTCAAATTGATATCTATTACCCTAATATAAGTGCCCAAGCTATATTCAAACCTTGAATTATATATATATGTGTGAGCACCTAACCGCTTTCTCTTCTTGGAATCCACACATTTTAATGTTACCAGATGAATATTTTTCAGTCAATGTCTGAAGTTGTGTGCATAATTATTTGCATACTATTACAGTCTTGTACTAGAACTGAATAAATCATACAACAGGTAATAAAATGTGTAATTATACATTATTTCTGATTATTATTACAGGTTAACAATTAAATATTTATAGCCCATGCTAATGCCAGTAACAATAATCTCTGCACATGCAGATAATCAATACTAAGCTTAATGTGAGATTGTAGAGCTAAGTTGGTAACAATGATAACCCTACATGGTGACCCAGTAGGTACTATGGAGTTGAGTTACAGAATATTATAAGTTCTAGCATGAAATTTAATATGCCTTGAGGTGGAACTTATTGTAATCGAAAATCAGGTAATCTTTAGGGCACGATCATTCGGGAAAATATGTAACGTACATCGATTAAGGGAGTTGAAGGCCAAAAGCATTATAAATTTGACGAATGCCATAGACCTTAGGACCCAGCCTAACTATCCCACAGTTAGCATAAAGCATAAGGAAACAGATCAAAGTAATGTATCTTATCCATATATCATCAATTGTACTGCAATGACAAATAGAAGTACACCAATTTTGCAACACAAACAAACTTATGATCATGCCATACCTCGTTTGCATCCTTACAGACTTCATCACCTCTCTTTATTGGCCACTTAACCCTCCAGCATCTATTCAGTTTTCAACATAAATTCAAAATAGCTGTTTATTATATGTAAAGAACGTGTGTATGAAAAATAATCAAGTCAGGGGACAAGAATCTATGTTACATTTGCAGAAAACGAAGCAGAACATTTTGACTGCTACTATTAGAAGAATTCTTTTGGAAACTACGGTTCAAGCATTAAGAGTTTTAGGACTAAAATTTACTTATTTTTTGGGCTGAATTTTATTTTTACTTGCAATACAATACAACCATTCTATGACGCTTATATTCATCAAATGTAATCATAAAAAGAATTCATGCACTTCTGTTATGTTAAAAATTAACAAATCAATTGCATTATTTTCTAAGTTAAATCACTTGAATTTAATTCAAAAAGGGAGTGAGGTAAGCATGCATAATCACTTTTCACTTATTGATAATTTGAAGAAAAATAAATAAACACCGGAGAATCAATTTGCACTTGAACAAATTTAAGGACAAAAGATATGTTTATTATAAGATTGGTGCAGAGAGACATAGGGAGTTACAAACCTTTCTTTACCAAGACGTCTTGCTAATTCTTCAGCTAATGCTTGACCAGGGGCGTCAGCATCTGTTGCTAAAATAATACGAGATGCCTGAAAACATAAAACCACTCAGAGGCTCAACGATATTTCTACGAAGTCTTATGCTCTGTAAGCAAAATATTACCTTGTTAAGATACTCTTTGCAATTCCATAAATACTGATACTTTGTGTCCTAGCTTTACAGACAACATAAATGGAATGTTAATGCTCAAATTAGTAGGTTGGAATAACAATATGCATTCAATAATATACAGGATGTAAGCAGTACTACTTATTAACGTTGTATCATCCTAAACAGAAGCTATAAGCACTGGTTTTCATGAATAAGGAAAAGAAGATCGCACATTCAGTTATCGCTGGTGGCGCTGGCTACACATCCCATCTTCAGTTCATCTTTTATATGGTGCTACATTCTCCAGACTATGATTATACAGTGCTATTACTGATTTAACACATATTACTTAATCGAGATTGAGCAAATTCCTTTTTGCGGATTTAAATGCATTATTCAGTTGGGTCAATGATTTAATTATTGATATTCAAAATTGTTCAATTTCATAACGTTTCAGCAAAAAAAGTGCTGGCAAATGGCTAAAAGTATTTGGGGTTTGGGTTTCTTTTCTTCCTTTTGGTTTTTTTTCTTTTGGGGTTTGGGTTTCTTTTCTTCTTTTTGGTTTTTTTTCTTTTGGGGTTTGTGTGTGTGTGTGTGGGGGGGGGGGGGGGTAAGGGGAGATGGTGGGGAGGTGCCGACGTGGTGGAGACTGGAGGGAGGTTGTCATTTACATATTAAAAAAAAACTTTCACAGGAGTACAGCATGTCAGCATTCACATGCATACAGAAAAACATAAGTACAAAAATAAGTTACCTTTTCTTGTTCTGGTAACGCGTTAGATACTTTTGAAGGTGCTCCATCAGGAACACTAACACAATTTCGATAGCCAGCTTCTTCCATTGCTAGCTTGTCAATTTCACCTTCAACCTATGTGTGAAGCCATAAGCGAAATATTAATACATTTGACAGAGCTAGAAAACCAAAGTAAAGTTATGCTGTGCAAAAGATAGAAACGCGAAGGGTTGAAAGCTCTAAAAATGCAAGGTGCCAGACATATATTATCTATGGCAAAGCAAAACGCTAGGCCAGTAAAAGTTAGCTGGCCATGTGGCAAGCTAAAAGTTGCAATTTTGCCATAGCTTTTAGTAGCAGAATTATATATTAAAGTAAGCAAGAGATGGTAGTACTATGATTATATCGCTGGTGTCCTTTATGTCATCAAGCCCATAGAATATTCTTTCTGTATTTGATTCCTGTTAAAAATTATACATAGTGTAAGAATAATTATCTATGTTATACAAATGGATATAATAATTGTATGAGAAGATAATAATATTAATAAAATAATAAATGTAATACTAACCTGCCAAAATTTCTTGTCAATGCCACGATATTTGCAGCTGACAAGTATGCCATTTCGTCTATAGGTAAAAGCAATAACTGTCTTAAAATTAGAAGTTTATGTTGTCAGCAACTATTAATGATAGATCTATACTGATATATTTTGACATGGTTTTGAAGAGGAAAGTAAAACCTGATTCCCATTGCGTCGTTGCATAACCCGATTTCTTCTAAGTGTTTCAGTTGATATCATTCTCTCGTTCAAATATGCAAGTATCTAATGATGAAATAAATTATGCCAACCATAATAATGTTATGATAAGAGGTCATGTTATAACCAGTATGCAAAACTTCATACAACTACCTCTTTACAAAGGGGTTCGAGTGCAAGTTCCTCTTCTGAAATCACTCTATATTCCTTCTTAGCAGTTGAAGCCTGACTCTCTCCTTGACTCACATTGAACTTCTCCATCTTACCATCCTGGAAACATTGGAAGTCGATAATTTGTAATCTGTTAAAGAACTCTAGTTGCAAGTTGACACTCAGGTACTTGAAAAAGTGAAAGTAAAAGACTAGGGATGAAGAAAAAAATAGTACTTAATATAACATTCCAAGAAGCATTTTCTATCAACCCATTAGACACCGTTCACTGCAAAATATATATACGTACGAGCATTGCAGCTAGTGTTTCACACGTGATTATGCCATATGTTTTGCACATAAATTGTTTTTTTTACAAACTATATATATTCAACATATTCTAGAGAAAATGATTCGACTGAATATTCGGTCAAAATTTTCTGGTGGAACCACGAATAGTTAATTTGATTTTTTATTTTGAAGTTGCAATAATTTTTTTAATATAATTTTTATTTGTGTTATCAATTCATATAGAACGATTTTGTAATGGAAGTTTATCAAATCATATTCGCAAGTGATTTCAAATTTTGTTATTATTTGATGAAAACAGTTTGGGCTTGTAGAAAGTGTAATTATTAGATCCTATGTTCAAGGTATATCAGAGGACATTTTTAGTAGTTCACATTGAGACCAACTTATCAAATATATGTGTAGATTTGTTGATTTGTCAAGAAAGACCTTGCATTCCTACTCTAATACAGCCATATGTTTTGAGTCGCTTTCTGAAGTTTCATTACAATTACATTTGAACAATTCTATTTTACAAATAATTAGAATCGACATTTAGGTTTGAACGCAACTGGAGTAACGGTAAGACGATTTTATCTCCTACTTTATCGGGAAGATCATATGAAATAACAATTTAATGTTTAAAAAATTATATACAAGGGTATTTGGGTAGTTCGCAGTCGGACCAAAAGTTTAGGCTTCTAAGCCAACTATTAATATATATATATATATATATATATATATATGTGTGTGTGTGTGTGTGTGTGTGTGTGTGTGTGTGTGTGACAAGTGTTTCCCTGCACCTCAAACAATGCGCATCTCCCCCCACATACCCCTGAATTTAATCACATGTTTTTGTTTCTCTCTCTTCCCACTCATTCTCTCCCCCCTTAAACTATTATTCAATTACAAATTTGTGGCTAAAATGAGGGCTTTAGGGATACTGCAAAAGAGAGTTGTTGCAGAGCGTGCGCGCACGCACACACACGCAAAAAAAAAAAAGATAATAAAGAAAATACATCTGTCGCGCGCGCACGCACACACGCAAAAAAAAAAAAGGATAATAAAGAAAATACATCTGTTATAAAACATGAAAGAATGCTAGAGTGAAATTTCAGCTCATCATTCTCAATGAATGCATGCATACATACATATACAAGGATTCAGCTTTTTTAAACCTATTGGAATAAAAGCATAAACTGATGTAGTATACCTGCACAACGCCACTCCAACCACACTTGCCTCTGAAACATCTCCACAGAGCTACCCTTCTGTGCACTCAAAAAATACACACGGCAAATGTTGAAATTAAGGAATTACAGAAACAAAAATTAAAGATGAAGTAGCTATACAGTTGTATGCACATATATGAAAATAAATAGAAATGAAACAGTGTTAGCAATATATAGGAAAACTCACCCATCTTCTTTGATGCAGATAGACAAACTTTTTTCTTTTGCATCCCCTCCTTGACACTGAAATTTATTCAGTATTCAATAAGTACAATCAAAATTTGTATAAATAATTAATTCATTTTTAACAAAATACGTGTGTGCCCTATGTGACAAGCTGAAGCAGTTGAGCGAAGTGTGTGAACATTTTTGAAAATATAAATAAACTGTACATGACATAAAATTTTGAAAAAACTTAAGAACATATTATTCTACTCTTGAAACTTGCATCGTGCCCCTAATTATTTTCACTTAAAAGTTTGTAATTATGGGTTTCTTTGTAGATGCATCAGATTCACAACTCTTTCCCTACTATATATAAGACTCACAAAGTCTTTAAAAAGCTAACAAATAATGTGTGTATACACATCATCCATGCAGCTGTAGCTGTATAAAAAGAGGAACACGTGGTTTAAATCAAATTCATGTCTAGAATAAATAAGAAATGATACAGCTAGAAACAGAATTGAAGGAGGGAAAGAAGCACCTTTGGACACACTTGATTATTAAACTGTCCAGGTACATAATTATCATAATTAAATCCCAGCTCCTGTAACTTATCTTTCAGTATCTTGAACCTTTTGTGAATATCCAGTTCATGGTTCAGTGCCACAGTATGAACTTCAAAAATTGGAAAATGTGTTAGCAAGCATATCAAAAGTTACAATAAGAAAATTGTAAGAACAAAATCTTAGTACGGAAAAATATATCTCATGATAGTTCAAGATAGAAGACCAAAAAACAATACAAACATGAATGTATGGAACTGATTGCAACTAACAAGTATACCCTCTCTATAAGCATATGCAATCAAACATGGAGAGTACTAGAAACTAATCAAGTGAAGAAAAGGTATATTAGAAAACGTATCCCATCCAAAAATGGGCGCTAAGAATAGGTTATTCTAGAGTAGGGAAAAACAGAGTAAGACGACTTCCAGCAATCATTATTATCACTCAAAATTACTTGGTAGTTAAAAATGGATATAGTAATGGAAATGAAAGCATGAGAAGAAGGGAAGTAAGAGCAAGAAGGATTCATGATCACTTTTACCAAATGTCATTGAATTTATAATTTAAAAAATAAAAAATAAAAAAAGACACCAATGCAGCCAGCCTGGGGAATCAAAATCCAATGCATCGTGTTATGGTTTTAAATCCACAAACTTATGTCTTATTGTATCAACTAAGTTTAAGTTATGGTTTTTGTTTTATGGTGTTAATTCATACAAGTAAACCAACGTAAGAATATCAGTAAATTGCTGAAGAAGTCATTTGAAACATAAAAGAGAGTGTACTATGATAATTTGCTTTGACCTTTCAATCAATTTAAAAAAAGAAAAAGAAAAAACATTTGTATTATGTAGCAATGAATATATCCGCACTGAAGACAGAAGAAAGCATTTTGTTCATACTTTGTTTTGTTACATAATTTTTTTGAACATTAATGACTATGTTAGATAACATTTAATGCACTACAAATGCATGCTGACAAACAAAGACAGAGTCGTTTAAGTTTAAGCGCTCCTCAAAGCTATCACATTCTTTCATATTTAAATCGATTCATCTGCTTTCTTTTCTGCACACTACAACTATCGGCTTATAAGTTGGCAACCTGACACTGTTTTGTACGTAAACATCAGTTGACAAGCATTTCGTATTTCATAGGAAAAATATAGTAATATATCATATATCTTGATCAAAAAAGAACCAACATAAGCATCAAAGTGTTTCTTACTTCTAAGGTTTTTGCCAAACGCGCATGTATTCCCATTTCCCAAACCATGTTCACATAACAAACCCTACCAGATATTCTTTGACATAAGCACATTGAGCCATTGTCATCATCAACACCATTGAACCAATTTACTTAAAATCCTTTGATGTACAGATTCATGTATATTTAGAGAAACCAAATGTTCGGATACTGGTCACATGATAAGCATATGACAATATGTTTCAAAATCAAATAGTTATATGGTTGCAGATTTCAAAACCACATCTTAGTGTGTTAAGGATGAATAATGATGTTTGAGTAAATCATCCAGATAAATAGGTGACTTTGACTAGTCACCATGATAACACTACGAGGTCATGTTGAGAAGTATGAGATTGCTCATTGTCATTTGCTTTTCATAAATATATTTTATCCATGTTGGTATAGTTATTTTATTCATTTCCTATTTGACCTTTCAAAATCAATATTCAAAGGTATAGTTGGATCACATTCACATGGGTATTTTGTTTGATGCTGCTTCACACCCAAAACGAACAGAACAACATCCGAGCTAAGCTGGAAATTCAAGCTAAGGATTTATGTTTTAAAAGGCGAAAGATGGGACGGGGGAACAAAAAAGTACAGTTGGCCAGTATTCATAAGATAGACAGAAGGTTGTACGTGGAACATTCAAACGCATCTATTGTGAAATCTATTTCTGTGAAGATTCAAATGTGGTAGATGACAATGAAATTATATGTACACACTTCGTATAAATTGTAAAATGATGTGGGAAGTGAGCTTATATAAAATGGTGATTTTATTTACATCCACTTAAACATGTTTTCACCCATTTACCATCTCACATTATACTTCATGCACTAACCCTGCGTAACCACAACACAACTTTTCCTCTCTCCTCTATCTTTTCAAACAATAAAATCAAGGTTTCTTTATGTATTATGTAATCTCCCCACGGTCAGTTCTTTTGCCATCTACTACTTCATCAATACATATAAATCCAACTAATTTGGTTATTATTATGTGATTTTAACTGTACATAGATTTATTTTATTTATTTTTTAAAATTGTTTGACCCTAACCAGCACTAATGTAGTAAAAAGATGATTTGGTGTTATTATAAATAAATATAGTAAAAAACCTTCATTGCTAATTTAATCAAAAATGCTGAATTATCATTGTTGTATCAATAAGAGAAAAAAGAATGACTGAACCAACTGTAATAAAAAGTACCATGATATAGTCAAATATATTTAATTATTAGTATCCTTCCCGTAGCATTAATGCAATCACAAAAACATTGATTTATATACATTTTCCAAAAATAATTAAATACCTTAATTCATCATCTTCTAATGTGAAACAGATAAAATATTTTTACTTGCATTGTTTACCTCAGTTTTTTCGCCATTGATGGTTGAGAGAATTAAAAATATTTATGGTTTATATTTCATTTTATTTCCACGTTACTCAGATACGCATGACCGATCATGTTTACTTTTATATTCCCACTTAATTTTAAGATGGATTTTTTGAAATAATTTTTACGATTTAATTTTATTAGAAGCGTAACCGACCTAACTGTATACTGTATAGATAGGTGTAAACAGTACAACCCATGTACAAAATAGCTATTTTGACTGTCCACATTTTCACACTCAAATCTTATAGAGCAGAAAGACCAAAAATTCAAAATTAGCAATACCAGGAACTGTTTATTCACAAATTTAACAAACAGGTAAGGGCAAATTTAAGCGGAATATAGGACTTAAACGTAAGTTACCGTCTCTTCTGGGAATTGAAAGCGGGCGAGGTGACTTCACTTTATTGGACCTCAAAGCAAAAATTACATTCCATGACGGGGCTATTTTCAATCTGGAGACAAGAAGGCGGCGTGAAGGGGTCAAGGGTGCGAAGAGGCTATGGGATGCCGTAGACATGAAAAGTGGTAGGCGGTGAAGGAACAAGGGCATTATTGGATGGAAAATCTATGCTGATGTTTCTTGGAAGCGAAACATCTTCAAACTAGATTGTATCAGTGAGCTTGGGGTTTTACTATTAAGGGTTAGGGTTTATCGAATTATCCAAAAAAAAAAAAAAAAAAAAAAACCCACTGACAATTTGTCGTCTTATATTTATTAATTAAAATCAGAAATAATCGTTTAGGCCCAATACTTCAAATTAGACTGGTGAGCCGCAAATCCCATCACGTTTGACGTCGACTTAGTCGGATTGGATCTCAATGAAGAAAAAGTGTCCGTTTTCTTTTTACTACTATCATTACTGAGAAATGCCATAAAAATTTATATTGCACTCTTTCTAATACCAAACTTTTTAAGAAACTCCCAAGTACATTGTTTTTATTTATTTTTGTACGGTGAATAACCGTCGACCGACACCATTTCCCCCGACAATCAGCTGCCGATCAACAGTAGTTCGACAATTGATGATTATGAAAATGGTGTTGGTCGAGGTTGTTTGCCTTGCAAAACGATTTTACACGGTGGTTCATTGTCGTGTGAATTGCTTGTGGTATTAGGAAATACATAAAATTTATTGTGATTATTATTTTTAGTCGTAGTATTAGAAAAAGGAAAACAGTATGCCATTAACATTACACAAGAAAAATATCATAAACACTAGATCAAATATGACGACTCCGACATATAAGTCCCAATAAAAAGTACTAAAATACGTGTGTTTAGTGTTATTATTCAACTTTACCCAAATCGTCCCGGCTAAAGATATGTGTTTGGTCGTTTCAATGTGTTTTGAAGTTAATTTAAAGCTAGTAAATCCAATCCGAACTAAGCCTAAAAAAATTCGGTAGACTCGATCGGTTATCGATTTAAATTAACTATCAAAGAAAATAAGAGAATTTAATATATTTTATTATTCAAACAGTCGATACAATCAAAGAATAGCATAAGCTTATGTTTATATAAACTATTTTGGGTATTTATTTTAAGTTTATACGGGGAAGTAGCATATTTTTAATATATTAGGTTTGATTTTTGTTACTAAATTAATTGCTAAAGAGTATTACAATGTCATAAATTTGGATAATATAATGAAAGTTCGGTTAAACTGATAATCAAAATATAATTATTCTCAAATCGTATTCAAACCAATATAATTTTATAATCGAACCGACTGAAATGTTTGGTTAATTCGGTTCTGACTGAATTTTATTTACCTAGATCCAACCCGATCCGAACCTCAGATAGGGTTAGGCCTATGTTTTAAAACGTGTATGTTGTGTAACAACTCGTACTTTACTGAGTCTGAATTTTGATAAGAATCAAAATCCAAACTCATCCAAATACGAATCATGTTAATCTAGTACCTGCAATAAATAGCACGAGCATAATCAAAGTATAATAAAGAAAACTCACAACGTAAACAATATAGTATATTAAATATCGACTATGTTACTGCCTTAAAAGTGAGTCGTCACATCGATACCCAACACGAGAGAAAAAGAAAGAAAACCAAACACGTTCACGCCAAAGACCTACTTCCCCTAATGCTATCTTGAGAGTTGTAATGAGAAGGAGGTCGGCACAACAAATTGTGGTGAGTAGAAAATGTAACAAAATTGTCCATAATACAAAAATTTATCCAGTTTGGTTTCACCAAATTTGCATGTGTAACATGCTTAGTAATTCTAGCCTATCCTTACACCGTACACACAATGGTTTAACTACCGTACCCAAGGCAGCACACTGCTCAAACTAAGTAATTAAAATCTGAGATGGTATCTTTTTATATGAAGCCTCTAAACCATCCCACGACCTAAATCCAAAAAAATCCAAAAATTAAGAGGTGGGCTTTCTAGTCTCTTAATACCATAACCAATTATCAAAAAAGGGGTTCTTTGGTGTAACATCCCATGCTTTTCTGAATCCGAATTTCGACAAAAATCGAAACTCAAACTCATCCTAGTATGAAGAGTATAAATCTTGTAATGACCCGCATTTGCAGAGGTATTATAATTAATTTATTTAATTATATAAATAGTGATATAGTGAATTAAATGGTGGTTTAATTAAATAATGGTGAATATTTAATTAAAATAATAAGTTAAATAATAAATTTAATTCTGAAATAATCAGAATTGGCTGAAATGACGATATGGTGTGAACTGGATCATCTGTGATATTTAATTCGGTTTAGAATTGAATTGGAATAACGAATATATTATTTGAACGACAGTTTGAACGTATAATTATATATTATAATTAAAAACCGAGTTTGAAATGGCGCTGCAGTTCGTAAATTGGCGATTTGAACTTCAGCTGAATGTACAGGATTCGTTTTAAGCCGGATTTCTGTGAAACAAGAAACGTGTTGAGCTGGTGGAGTATATCTTTCTAGTGGAAGAGAAAAATCGGGATTTTGTCGTGTAGATTTTGATTTACGTCCAAATCAAATTTTAGAAAAGTCGCTGTGGAATTCCTTTGAAATTTATAAAGGAATTATTTATATTTTAAAAAGGGATTTCAATATAAATCGAATATTGGGTTGACCCAGATTTGAAATATCGAATTAGAAATCCATATAAAAAAATTCTGAAGTTGTATGGTATTCCACTGTGAATATACACGATAATATTTATTTTTAAATATTAAATTTAATTGTTTTTAAATATATTTATATATTTAAAAGGGTTATTTAGGACTTTAAAAATAGCCACTTTTGCAAACGAAGTCGGAATTCGACGAAACTAATTTTGTTGGATCCGCAACATCAAATTATAGTTAGATTCCAAGTTCCGTGATTTTTGGGGTCACTGTGTGGCCGTACGGATTTTTAGAGTGAAAAACTGTTAGTATTTCGACGGTTAAAAATACGCTGTGTGAGCAAACGGAGTCGGAATTCGACGAAACCAGTTTCGTTGGGACCGTAATGTCGAACTGTAGTTGCATGTCTGGTTTCGTGATTTTTGGGTATCATGTGTGATCACAGGAATTTTTAGAAGGCGAATACTAGCAGCATTATAATTTAAATCAATAAAATAATAAGGTAAAATATCTAAAAATCATTCCCAAGCCTAGAGCAGGCCACGTCCCGTTTTATTCTCAGCCCCAAACCTTAACAACCTCAAGTATAAACACAGAACAAATTCCCATTTGTTAAAACACAAACCGCACCAAGAGAAAAAATCAAAACCCATCAAAATAAAATGTTATAAATCCTCTAATACACATATATGAGATTCTTGCAACTCGCTCTACCTTCCCATACCGGTTTTATCAAGTGCGATGGACATCTGGGTACTCGACGGGTTTCAACAGTGGAGGCTAGGGTTACGAATTCGGGAGTTTAAAGCTTTGATTTGCGAATTGGTTTATATATTGGAGGTTGTAGTGGCGATTAACACCAGCGTGATGATTTTTGTGGGATTTGGTCACTATAAGTGACGCGATGTCACTTAGAGCTGCGTACAGGTCTGGAGGACGGAAGTGGTTGGGGGGAGTGCGAGCTTCGGGTTTTGAGGATGGTGAAGAGGAGAGTTAGAAGAGAAGAAGGATAGTGTGGTCGGTTTCAGTTTTTGTGCAAGAACAGGAGCGGAAACGATAGATGGAACTGCGGAAAATGGTGAAGAAATCCTGGAGCAAGTTTACGAGGAAGAAGGTGAGATACTGTTGCTAGTGGTTGTGGTTATAGGGTGGGCTGAAATATAAAGTGCGAAGCCCACTATTTTAAACCAAAAGGAAAAAGGGAGAAAACGTGAAACGGAAAAGGGTGTTTGATTTAGAGGGAGGAGTGATCTACGTTGGCGGAAGTCAAGAGCAGGGTTGGGTTTTTAAAATGGTTGTTGGGCCATAAGTTAAAGGTAAGGCCCGAGTTCATTTTTAATTTAAAGTAAAGGTATATTTAAATGTTAATCCAAACTTGTAAACTTCATAACTCGATCATACCTTATCAGAAATTCGAACCGTCAGTCACGTTAGGATCGTATGGACGGGAGCTACAACATGGGACTGACTGGAAGTCCATCGAAGCTCGTTACAATTTATAGCAAAATAAATTGTCCGATTGAATCAAATAACGCAAACCGTCATTTAACGGTTAACGCGCCAATGTGAGTAAATCTCACTAACTCTGAACAGTTTATAATTTCATGTTGTATTTTTAGAACTGTTAAATATTGGCTGATTGACTGTGTGTTGACTGTTTGATTGAACTACTAGTCAGTTAGTTGAATTTCTATATTGATTCTGTTTAACAGAATATATCATATGGAACTGAAAGTGATGTTGATTTTATTGTGTAACATCTGTGGATGCAGGGAAACAGGTTGGAGGAATCCGACTGGATTCCTCAATAGTTATTTTATTGTTTTCATATATTGTGATATATGACGTGATTTATAATCTGTTGTTGATTATATGTGTATGGACAATATTTGACATCGTAACTTGATATGTTAAACACCATAACATACCGGAATATTGAAAAGAGAATATTTATAAAATCAGAGGATTTTATAAAAGAGAATATTTATAAAGAGAATATTTATAAATAGAATATTTATAACTAGGAATATTTATAAATAGGAAATACGTTTAAATGGGAATTATAAATGAAGGAAAACTTTATAAATGGAATATTTATAAGGTAAATTATTTATTTAGTAAATAAATAAGATAAGATAATGGATTATTTATTTAGTAAATAAATAGGATTATAAAAGGAAATTGACGAGATAAAAAGGAGTTAATCAAACGTAGTTTATCAAAAGGAGTTAATCAAACGTAGTTTATCAAAAGGAGTAAATCAAACGTAGTTTATCAAAAGGAGTAAATCAAACGTAGTTTATCAAAAGAAGTTAATCGAACATAGAGGTAAGGAAATAGAGTTAAACAAGATTAGAAACTGACTAGAGATTAGTTAAGTTGAATAGTTTTCTGAGTATCGATCTGATGTTGGTTTCGGCCTTCGGGGTTTATACTTAGAGAATTGTTCTCCTACTAGTTTACAGTCAGGGACTGATAGTTGTGAAATGATAGTGATATGTAAATAAACAATGGAAATGTTTTCCAGTGTTAATAACATATATTTTCTAAACATAGAAAATAAGGAAATGTGAATGTATATATATATATGTATATATATATATATATGTTAAATGATGATTGATCGATATAATTTCCATTTGGAAATAATATCGTTGTTTGCACACGTGTTTTTCTTTGATAGTTAAATCACAGACTATCGAAGTTTTGACCATTTTAACGTTGTTAATTTGGAGAGATCGGTTGGATTATTATCCAAAGAACCACTCTGTATTGGCATAAGCGTTGCGAATCATATATGCCAAAGATAATTGAAAACGGAGTAAAGTGCAAGGGCTATTGTATAAGTCTTAGGTAACAGTGCCTAAGATGGATGTACTGAATAGTGCCTTCGGTTCATCCTGTTCCTGGATGACTTGTATGGATGAATGTCTGACAGAATATTTCCAGAAAGGTCACGTACATTGATTTCTTCAACCGTACCAAGAGTGGAAGCGGAGAAGGAAACTTCTTTAGCTAACACGTAATGTACTGTTGTAGACGTCAATTAGTGATTTTCAATGGATCTGAAAATGTGGCATTAGAAGTGAATCTGATGTGATGATAAGGCGTAACCTCAAGCCTCATCAACCGGTAAATGGCAGAAATCGGACAGGTAGCATGGTTATGTAGGTCGCACCTATTATGGTGTATAATCACCTGATCTAGGGTTTCATTTATTTCTAAAAATCTATTGTTGATGTTGTCCCATTTGGGAAACGGTTGCTGATCCCAACCGTTGGTGATATACATTCGATACACTCAAGCGAAATGAGTGGTCGGCCATGTGTGACCGGGTTGCAAGATGTTCTTGTTGAACCCAGTGTATTCCTCTCTAGAGGTACACTAGCGAAAAGGTGGTTCCATACCTTGTCATAGTTGGAAATCCATTACTCAATACGTGCTTGCGGTTTTGATTGTATACTATATATGTAGAACGTGAGATGAAAGCGTTTCTGCTAGATGATTATTATATTGTGGTTAATAGACATTATTATAATATCAAAAGGTTTTTGATATAAAGATATTTTGGATTCTTATAAGGGACAAACCCGTTCCGTTATACGGCGTGGTCTTATGAGATATCGTTTAATGGCTCAAACTGTTTTAAAATGATTTACTCATACCAGTCCCATGATTGACCCGGAGTTTATTTTGTTTTGTTTTCCCTAAACTCTTGGGTGCCCAATTTTGTACGGGCAGTCAAGTAGTCGGGATTTACAGATACTTGAAGAGCTGGAGCAGGAGGCTTCAGGATCATATAGCTATTGTTTATTTCCGCTGTGTTGTAAGTGTTGTACTTTGATAATGATGTATATTCAAGTACAGATTTATATTTCAAAGTTATGTTACATATATTATATGTTATTCGTTCTGCTATGAGATTCGTGTTACTCTGATGTTGTATTCTTCTTCTTCTTCTTCTTCTATTCTAAGTTTTTATCTTATCTTTCCTCACCCTCTAATTTCTTTCATTAATCATCCGGTATTTTCAACCCTTGGATGTTCGATATGTGTTGTATATCGGATAACCAAGGTCGCCAAAAATCCCGGGTCATTACAGTTGGTATCAGAGCAAAGGTTAAGTGAATTACCTTGGCTCTGTGGCGTGACTCAGTAGAGATGGGGTTAGTAATACCTTAGATTGAGTTGAGTGTATATATACGAGTGAACGTATTTGTTATTTGATATAAAAAATTGTTTTATATTGTGGAGATTTATTGAGTGAGTTGTTTATGGATTCTGGTCGATCAGTTTGATCCACTGTATCGGTAGAAGTTACTAAACACTTGAATACGATGAACCGTTATGGTATGTTTTGAAAAGAGGGTAAACAATGTAATTTTACCCAAATTAGATTTTGATATAAAGGATTTATATTGAAATGATCATAATATATTGGATGTGTTGGTCACTATTATAATCGAGTAAGATTATAAAAGTAAAATGGTTATATATATAACCAAGTAGAATTCGTACAAGTGTTACGAAATGAATTAAATCTGAATTTAAACCAGAAATTGAATTAAAACTCTGGAAAATTGGATAAGTGTTTGTAAATGGATTTGGATTAAAAATAAGGAAAATTTAAGATCTTGGGAGATTTTAAATTGTTTTACAAGCAGTGTGAATTATATTTTGTCATGAATTTCAAAGTGGAAATGTTTAGAAATGGTTTTATAGTATTGAACTCACTTCGATCGCTGGAAAATAGATTCTGATGATGACAGCTGCATCATCAGTATTCATTTTCGAGTTGTAAGTGACGAATTACTACCAGAGATACTGTTTTGAATTTGTTTTGGAAAAGACAAGTTGTGTTGAATTTCAAAAAAGGAAAATTTGATTTTTGAAAAGAGTAAACGGTTTAAAAACTCCCAGGGAAAGACTGTTTGAATTAAAAACAAATTTAACAGAAATTTGTGAAAGAAAATTTGAATTAAAGTAAAGCCAGTAAAGTGGTAACTGAGATTGAATTAGAATGATATCAAGACAAATTGGATTGTGAGATTCAAATTTGAAGTGTAATGTGATAATCAAGTTAAGAATTGGGAATCGAGAAGAAACTCGAGTTGAAATGATATTTGGCTCGGATATAAGCGAATGGTTGTGTTGTGGATAAAAGCAGATTGGAATTTGATTGGGATGACCCTTGTATCCGCTGAATTGATAACAGGTGGAAAGGATAAAATGATATGCCGACAAAAGGTACGAGTTTATATTTCTATTGGATATAAGATTTATGAGCCGAATTGGCAAGCCGCTTGGCTGTTTGATTTTCTTTTGGGATGGAGATGGCCAGAGAGGCGAGTTGGAGTTTGACCTATTGACCAGTACAAAGGAGGTGCTGGCAAAAAAATTCGAAAAGTTAAGGTGTTAGAAATTTTTCAGGATTTTTGAAAATTTTCGTCGATAAGAATTAATTAATATTTTAATTGAAATTAAATAGGTTCAGTTGAAACTGAAGATTTAGAAGTGAACAAATAAGTTCTAACCAGTCGATAGGGTTTGTTTTATACCTTAGCAATTTCGAGGACGAAATTATTTTAAGTGGGGAAGATTGTAATGACCCGCATTTGTAGAGGTATTATAATTAATTAATTTAATTATATAAATAGTGATATAGTGAATTAAATGGTGGTTTAATTAAATAATGGTGAATATTTAATTAAAATAATAAGTTAAATAATATATTTAATTCTGAAATAATCAGAATTGGCTGAAATGGCGATATGGTGTGAACTGGATCATCTATGATATTTAATTCAGTTTAGAATTGAATTGGAATAACGAATATATTATTTGAACGACAGTTTGAACGTATAATTATATTATAATTAAAAACCGAGCTTGAAATGGCGCTGCAGTTCGTAAATTGGCGATTTGAACTTCAGCTGAATGTACAAGATTCGTTTTAAGCCGGATTTCTGTGAAACAAGAAATGTGTGGAGCTGGTGGAGTATATCTTTCTAGTGGAAGAGAAAAATTGGGATTTCGTCGTGTAGATTTTGATTTACGTCCAAATCAAATTTTAGAAAAGTCGCTGTGGAATTCCTTTGAAATTTATAAAGGAATCATTTACATTTTAAAAAGGAATTTCAATATAAATCGAATATCGGGTTGACCCAGATTTGAAATATCGAATTAGAAATCCATATAAGATTTTTCTGAAGCTGTATGGTATTCCACTGTGAATATACACGATAATATTTATTTTTAAATATTAAATTTAATTGTTTTTAAATATATTTATATATTTAAAAGGGTTATTTAGGACTTTAAAAATAGCCACTTTTGCAAACGAAATCGGAATTCGACGAAACTAATTTTGTTGGATCCGCAACATCAAATTATTATTAGATTCCAAGTTCCGTGATTTTTGGGGTCACTGTGTGGTCGTACGGATTTTTAGAGTGAAAAACTGTCAGTATTTCGACGGTTAAAAATACGCTGTGTGAGCAAACGGAGTCGGAATTCGACGAAACCAGTTTCGTTGGGACCGTAATGTCGAACTGTAGCTGCATGTCTGGTTTCGTGATTTTTGGGTATCATGTGTGATCACAGGAATTTTTAGAAGGCGAATACTGGCAGCGTTATAATTTAAATCAATAAAATAATAAGGTAAAATATCTAAAAATCATTCCCAAGCCTAAAGCAGGCCACGTCCCGTTTAATTCCCAGCTCTAAACCTTAACAACCTCAAGTATAAACACAGAACAAATTCCTATTTGTTAAAACACAAACCGCACCAAGAGAAAAAATCAAAACCCATCAAAATAAAATGTTAGAAATCCTCTAATACACATGTATGAGATCCTTGCAACTCGCTCTACCTTCCCATGTCGGTTTTATCAAGTGCGATGGACATCTAGGTACTCGACGGGTTTCAACAGTGGAGGCTAGGGTTACGAATTCGGGAGTTTAAAGCTTTGATTTGCGAATTGGTTTATATATTGGAGGTTGTAGTGGCGATTAACATCAACGTGATGATTTTTGTGGGATTTGGTCACTAAAAGTGACGCGATGTCACTTGGAGCTGCGTACAGGTCTAGAGGACGGATGTGGTTGGGGGGAGTGCGAGCTTCGGGTTTTGAGGATGGTGAAGATGAGAGTTAGAAGAAAAGAAGGATAGTGTGGTCGGTTTCAGTTTTTGTGCATGAACAGGGGTGGAAACGATAGATGGAACTGCGGCAAATGGTGAAGAAATCCTGGAGCAAGTTTACGAGGAAGAAGGTGAGATACTGTTGCTAGCAGTTGTGGTTATAGGGTGGGCTGAAATATAAAGTGCGAAGCCCACTATTTTAAACCAAAAGGAAAAAGGGAGAAAACGTGAAACAGAAAAGGGTGTTTGATTTAGAGGGAGGAGTGATCTACGTTGGCGGAAGTTAAGAGCAGGGTTGGGTTTTTAAAATGGTTGTTGGGCCATTAGTTAAAGGTAGGGCCCGAGTTCATTTTTAATTTAAAGTAAAGGTATATTTAAATGTTAATCCAAACTTGTAAACTTCATAACTCGATCATACCTTATCAGAAATTCGAACCGTCAGTCACGTTAGGATCGTATGGATGGGAGCTACAACATGGGACTGACTGGAAGTCCATCGAAGCTCGTTACAATTTATAGCAAAATAAATTGTCCGATTGAATCAAATAACGCAAACCGTCATTTAACGGTTAACGCGCCAATGTGAGTAAATCTCACTAACTCTGAACAGTTTATAATTTCATGTTGTATTTTTAGAACTGTTAAATATTGGCTGATTGACTGTGTGTTGACTGTTTGATTGAACTGCTAGTCAGTTAGTTGAATTTCTATATTGATTCTGTTTAACAGAATATATCATATGGAACTGAAAGTGATGTTGATTTTATTGTGTAACATCTGTGGATGCAGGGAAACAGGTTGGAGGAATCCGACTGGATTCCTCAACAGTTATTTTATTGTTTTCATATATTGTGATATATGACGTGATTTATAATCTGTTGTTGATTATATGTGTATGGATGATATTTGACATCGTAACTTGATATGTTAAACACCATAACATACCGGAATATTTAAAAGAGAATATTTATAAAATCAGAGGATTTTATTAAAGAGAATATTTATAAAGAGAATATTTATAAATAGAATATTTATAACTAGGAATATTTATAAATGGAATATTTATAAATAGGAAATACGTTTAAGTGGGAATTATAAATGAAGGAAAACTTTATAAATGGAATATTTATAAAGTGAATTATTTATTTAGTAAATAAATAAGATTAGATAATGGATTATTTATTTAGTAAATAAATAAGATTATAAAAGGAAATTGACGAGATAAAAAGGAGTTAATCAAACGTAGTTTATCAAAAGGAGTTAATCAAACGTAGTTTATCAAAAGGAGTAAATCAAACGTAGTTTATCAAAAGAAGTTAATCGAACATAGAGGTAAGGAAATAGAGTTAAACAAGATTAGAAACTGACTAGAGATTAGTTAAGTTGAATAGTTTTCTGAGTATCGATCTGATGTTGGTTTCGGCCTTCGGGGTTTATACTTAGAGAATTGTTCTCCTACTAGTTTACGGTCAGGGACTGATAGTTGTGAAATGATAGTGATATGTAAATAAACAATGGAAATGTTTTCCAGTGTTAATAACATATATTTTCTAAACATAGAAAATAAGGAAATGTGAATATGTATATATATATATATGTTAAATGATGATTGATCGATATAATTTCCATTTGGAAATAATATCGTTGTTTGCACACGTGTTTTTCTTTGATAGTTAAATCACAGACTATCGAAGTTTTGACCATTTTAACGTTGTTAATATGGAGAGACCGGTTGGATTATTATCCAAAGAACCACTCTGTATTGGCATAAGCATTGCAAATCATATATGCCAAAGATAATTGAAAACGGAGTAAAGTGCAAGGGCTATTGTATAAGTCTTAGGTAACAATGCCTAAGATGGATGCACTGAATAGTGCCTTCGGTTCATCCTGTTCCTGGATGAATGTCTGACATACTATTTCCAGAAAGGTCACGTACATTGATTTCTTTAACCGTACCAAGAGTGGAAGCGGAGAAGTAAACTTCTTTCGCTAACACGTAATGTACTGTTGTAGACGTCAATTAGTGATTTGTTTTCGATGGATCTGACAATGTGGCATTCAAAGTGAATCTGATGTGATGATAAGGCGTAACCTCAAGCCTCATCAACCGGTAAATGACAGAAATCGGGCAGGTAGCATGGCTATGTTGGTCGCACCTATTAGGGTGTATAATCACCTGATCTAGGGTTTCATTTATTTCTAAAAATCTATTGTTGATGCTGTCCCATTCGGGAAACGGTTGCTGATCCCAACCGTTGGTGATATACATTCGATACACTCAAGCGAAATGAGTGGTCGGTCATGTGTGACCGGGTTGCAAGATGTTCTTGTTGAACCCAGTGTATTCCTCTCTAGAGGTACACTAGCGAAAAGGTGGTTCCATACCTTGTCATAGTTGGAAATCCATTACCTTATACGTGCTTGCGGTTTTGATTGTATACTATATATGTAGAACGTGAGATGAAAGCGTTTCTGCTAGATGATTATTATACTGTGGTTGATATACATTATTATAATATCAAAAGGTTTTTGATATAAAGATATTTTGGATTCTCATAAGGGAAAAACCGTTCCGTTATACGGCGTGGTCTTGTGAGATATCGTTTAATGGCTCAAACTGTTTTAAACCGTTTTACTCATACCAGTCCCATGACTGACCCGGAGTTTATTTATTTTTGTTTTCCCTAAACTCTTGGGTGCCCAATTTTGTATGGGCAATCAAGTAGTCGGGATTTACAGATACTTGAAGAGCTGGAGTAGGAGGCTTCAGGATCATATAGCTATTGTTTATTTCCGCTGTGTTGTAAGTGTTGTACTTTGATAATGATGTATATTCAAGTACAGATTTATATTTCAAAGTTATGTTACATATATTATATGTTATTTGTTCCGCTGTGAGATTCGTGTTACTTTGATGTTGTGTTCTTCTTCTATTCTAAGTTTCTATCTTATCTTTCCTCACCCTCTAATTTCTTTCATTAATCATCCGGTATTTTCAACCCTTGGATGTTCGATATGTGTTGTATATCGGATAACCAAGGTCGCCAAAAATCCCGGGTCATTACTAATCTGGTACCTACAAATAATGAGCATGAGCATAATCAGAGTACAAGAAAAACAAACTCACAGTGGAAACAAGATAGGATAACTAATACCGAGTAGGGTAACTACCTTAAAGAAATTTGCCACATTGATATCGAGCATGAGAGAACAATAACCAAAAATCAAACTAAACACCTTCTAAGACATCTCTTACCCAAGATAAATCCGAGAGTTGTTATGAGGAGGGGGTCAGAACAATAAGCCCTAATGAGTAGAAAATGTTTAACATTGTCCACAATGCGCAAATGTATCCCGTTTGGTCTCAGTCAAAACATGTGTCTAACAAGGCTAGTAATTCAAACCTGATCCTGTAAAGATTTACGCACGGCGACTAACTACCATACCCAAGTTAGTATGCCTTAAAGATAACGATATTGTTATGCTGAGATAGAACATTTACGCATAAGCATGAAGCCTTTAAACTACCTTTCAACCAACTATCAAAAACTAAGAAGTGGGATTCCAACAAGTCAATATTTCATAAGAAGGTAAATTATTTCTCTATAGCCAATTAAGACCTCACTGTCAATATAAGATAAGGGTGTATCCTTTCGATCACTTAAAATTCAAGGCGGATCTATCGATCACTTAATGTTGTATTTGATGGTTTACCCTACATTGATATAAATTAGAGGACACTACTACTAATTTAAGGCTTCCATCGTTCATGCATATACCTAACCCCTGCATAATGCGAGATATAATAAGTAGTCACTTATTACTTATAAGATACGCAGACAACATCCCGTCATTTATGACCTTGTAACACCCCGTAAAATTCATAAGTATTATTAATAAATAATTAAAATAAGCAATTAAATGGTATGGCTGGAAAATGAGATTTTGCAGCTTTAGGAATTTGGCTATGAAATTCTTTTATTTGGATTCGTGGCGAAATTTTACATCATTTTCATATATAATATGTTGAAAATGGTCAATGTATGATGAAGTTATGAACAAATGAATTTGGACAGTGAACGCAATATATATATATATAATTATATGAATATTTTATATATTGTCAAAATTATAAATTATAAATAAAAGAGGGAAATTCAAATTTTGAATTAGAGATAAGATCAGAGGGACAACATATCTTGTAAATATGAAATAACATAAAAAGAATTGGAAACGTATTGATAAAAATAAATAGCTCAGCAACGTAGCCTTATTAGGCGTTCCGGCCCCGAAGAAGTCGACCGCTCCCCCTTAAGGGGTGTCGACCGTCGGTCGACTGCTAGGGGTCGACCGCTCGACAGTTGGACAACCCAATAAAGCTGTGTGGTTAGGGTTTTCTTTGAGGGATTTATAAAAATGAAAGGCTTGGATTAATTTTAATTGATCCAACAGTTCATGCTCACACGAGCAAGTATAAATAACCCCTCGTACCACACACTAGAAACCCTAATCATTCTCCATCTCTGCCTCCATGTCGCCGCTCCACCATTGCTAAATTTCATAGAAAAACAAAGAGAATAGGGTAAAGGTTTCTTATACTTCTCTAACTCTATTCTAAATCTCTCTCTATTCTAATTTACATAAGTTTAGGATTTTGGAATTTAGCATAAACATATATGTATAAGACTCTGATGTATGTCTCTTATACACACACACACACACACACACACACATATATATATATATATATACATATACAATTAGTAGAATTATTGGAGCTCGCTTGAACGTAAAAATTGCTGAAGATCTAGAATCACCACATATATCTCTCTATTCTGCATATAATTTGTGAGTGGAATGTGGTTTTGCTTAAGGCATATTCATGTTCTTAATAGTTTGCTATATGAATTGATATGCCTAGAAGATTTGGGAACTGCGACAATATGAACATTCGAACCCCCCAAATCCTCTATCTTGTAATTTCATATGAATTGTCATGATTTTATGGTTTTGTGGTCTTTGGTTAATATTGAATTAAATGTGAAAAAGAGTGTTGCTATCATTATTCGTATTTTATGTAATTCACCATTATTATCATTTGATTTAGCCTAGAAAGGTTTGAATTTGATTGTTTCGTAGTTGAATTGGATTTGGATCCTATTTTGGACGTAAACGTATTCATAAATTGAAATAATTCGAATGTAAACATTTTTTGGTGTATAACACCAAAAAAAGGGTGAAGTGGGTGAAATATGGATTATAAACATGCATGTGTGAGTGTATGTAATGCTCTACTTTTAATTTAGTATTGAAATAATTTCAACATGCCTAGGATGCAAGTTTAAATCTTATGTATGTATGTTTGTCCATCCACTGCTACTTGTTATTTTATCATATTGTTATTGTTCCTATGTTGTAGCGGTAAAAGTATGGAAAACCCAATTTGCATGCCTTAAATTGGATAAAATGACAATTCTCACCTCATTAGAACGTTCCCCCGTTTATACGAACATTACATTAATTAGGCGCTATTATTATATTACTTGTATAAACGTAATCAACGTTGTATTAACGTAATAAATGCGATTAGGTTAATGTTTGAATTTGAAATGTCCCCTTAACACACACATATATATATATGTATATATATATATTTGTTTGTTTGTGTGTGCGTAAATAGAATGACTTTAAATATATAAATAAGTGACACATGGACACGAGGTTACTTGCCATTTGTGGTAGAAGCCTCCTTGGAACTGACCGGCAAATCCAGCAACCACAAATAGGTCCAACTAATGTGAGATGTCTAGGTGTCATGGGCCATTCATAAACTTAGTACACTAGATATGAGGTTAAACCAACTTGTAGTAGAAGTCTGCCCGGAACCGACCAACATATCTAGCATCTACATGTATACGGGTTAGTGTAAGAGGTCTAGTGTGTGTGTATATATATATAAGTCGATTGTGTGTGAAAATAAATAGGTTTACTACACCTTGAGAAGGTCTTAAGCGGCTGACTCTCTTTTTATTAAATTTGGGTCTTAAGTGGTTAGGACTAGGATCCTTCCAAAGGTTTATTCCTTGGAGAGGAACCGTAGTCATGGGACCCACCCTTACTAGGTTCAAAGTAGGTCTTTGGGTCCTTCTCTTAAAGTGGTTAGGCATAAAATGGTAACGGAGTAGGGTAGTTCATGGGGATGTCCACTTCCTCTAGAAGCTTGTAAGGGCTTAAGTAGGGACAGATTGGTAATTGAAAGATATGTGGCCATTGCATGCTCACCAACTGTCTAAGGGGAGTCTTAAGCGACATAGGTGTCCTACCAGGTAATATCAGTTAAGTAGTAACGTTCGCAATACTACTTTTCATATTAAAAAAAATGAGAGAATAGATTTAAGAATGTTAATCTACTAGGACGGGGTCTGAAAGGGCTAGAGGTCCGCCTTAGGATTATAAGAGATATTAAGAATCCACCTTTAATAGGGCACTAAGTGACTGAGAATGCCACCTCGTTGGGTCTTTACCCTAAAAACAGTAATGGGCGATTGACTTCGATATCCACCACATTGGTTAGATGCTTATGATTTTGTGAATCTTGTGTGCTGCATATACATACCTTGACATATGTAACCTGCTAAAAATATAGGGTATGGACATTAAGTAACACCATATTTCAGTCACACAGAACTTCATGTTCTGACCACTCTCCTTAACATCCAACAGGTCAGTAGATGGGGTAAAAGTCATGGACGAAGTCATGATTGAAGCCGATGGGGAAGACGAAGTAGTTATGATATTATTAGCAGTTATTGTTTTACTTCTTTTGGAATCTTTATGTTGAACAGATGTAACTATGACTGTTGTATTTCTGAAATTTTGAAATAATGGTACATCTTATTTGAATATTATATTTTCTATTTCCGCTATGTGAGGTTCCTATTCGAAGTATATGTTATTATTATCTGTTTAAATGTAATACTTACAGAAACCAATGACCCGTTTAGAGTGGCCCTAAGATTCGATGGGACTTTTCTGGGTCGAAATTTAGGCTCATTCCGGGCGGGTTGTTACATTTGGTATTAGAGCATAGGTTACCCGGTTATAAGGGAATTATACGTATGAGAGGCAAATTTGTATATTGAAAAAGGTTTTTCAAACTATATATATATATATATATATATATATATAATATATTTACCCGAATAAGCATACGCGTTTATACTAGGCACCTTTATCGTTTCTTCCTTTTTCAGCTTAAATACTATATAAGGAGTATCCTTTAAGGGATTCTTCCTTTTCTTTTCAGATAGTAGAAAGATTGTAAATCCTAATGAGCAGGGCAATAAGGCAAGACCACGTTACTTGCCAGAATGGTTCCAGCAGTACCTCCATACTATGAAACAGGTCCATGTCACTAATCTTGCCCCCAACGACTCCTACAGCTCCTGCCGCTGAGGTAGCCTTTGATTTTTCTCGCTTGTGTAAGACCTTTACGAATTTTCGAGGGAAATCGTTTTCTGGAAAGGAAGGCTTTGCTAGTGCCCAGTCTTGGGTTATGGACTGTGAAAGGATCTTTGAGGATACTGTCATGCCCGATGAAGTAAAAAAGAAGGATAACGGCCTGACATCTAAAGGACGAGGCCCTTGAATGGTGGAACTTAATATCGATGGAAAATGAGGGCCAAATCTTTACATGGGCTGAGTTCAAGACCAATTCATAAGTATTAATAACAATTAAATAATTAAAAATAAGCAATTAAATGGTATAACTGGAAAATGAGATTTTGCAGCTTTACGAATTTGGCTAGAAATTCTTTTATTTGGATTCGTGGCGAAATTTTACATCGTTTTCATATATAATATGTTGAAAACGGTTAATGTATGAAGAAATTATGAACAAATGAATTTGTACAGTGAACGCATAATATATATATATAATTATATGAATATTATACATTGTCCAAATTATAAATTAATAAAAAGAGGAAAATTCAAATTTTGAATTAGAGATAAGATTAGGGGGACAACATATCTTGTAAACATGGAATAACATAAAAAGAATTAGAAACATATTAATAAAAATAAACAGCTCAGCAACGCAGCCTTATTGGGCATTCCAGCCCTGAAGAGGTCGACCGCTCCCCGTTAAGGGGTGTCGACCGTCGGTCGACCGCTCGGCGGCTGGATAACCCAATAAAGCTATGTGGTTAGGGTTTTCTTTGAGGGATTTATAAAAATGAAAGGCTTGGATTAATTTTAATTGATCCAACGGTTCATGCTCACACATGAGCAAGTAAAAATAACCTCTTACACCACCACTAGAAACCCTAATCATTCTCCATCTCTGCCTCCATGTCGCCGCTCCACCATGCTAAATTCCATAAAAAAACAAATAGAATAGGGTAAAGGTTTCTTCTACTTCTCTAACACTATTCTAAATCTCTCTCTATTCCAATTTACATAAGTTTAGGATTTTGGAATTTAGCATAAACATATATGTATAAGATTATAATGTATGTCTCTTATCACTATGCCATATATGTCCTATCGCAACAAAAATCCATGGTGTTGCTAGTTACAATGTTTCCATTGCTATGCTGTTTTTTATCTATTGCAACGCACGCTTCAATGTGTTTGCATAGATATCAAATTGTGTTGCAGTAGCTATAAGTATATTCAAATTAAAAAAATAATATAAATGACACTCAGTGATCCACACCTTTAGTTAAAACAAAATCCCAACCATTCAATCAACCCCTTGATCCGCACCTCACCCATTTCTAATTCCCACTGTTATTTTCCTTTACCCGCTTATTTTCATTTTCCCCAAATTTCCAAAATCAGTCAAATTTTCAATCAATTTTACAATCGGTGAGTTCAATTTTAGTTCTGAAAATTCGGGATCAACCCAACCGATCCATCGATTGAACGGATTTGTTACCACCGCCTTCTCAGATATTCGATCTAGATATTGCTTCAAAGAGGAATATCCACCAACATCGCAATCAACGATTCTGTTTCAATCACTACGTGAGATAAAACCAAATCTTCTCATCTACTACTTACTTTCAATTTCTCAGGTAAGAAATTTTCAACTTTAGATTTGGTCGATTTAGTGGTACGGTTTCCAAAATGGAAAACCTAGAGTAATAAATTTCAGATCTAAGTTGATTCATTGTATCCTATCACTTGTATGCTTATCAGGAATCTATCGATTAGTTTAGCTTCAAAGTTGGTTGAAATTTTAATTGCTCTGTAGGTTTCATTATTAGAATTGAATTGTACTTGGCACTATTATAGTTTATAATCTGTTGGATTTCTGATCTGTCGTGTTTATTTGTTAGGTTTCTTCTCTAGGTTGGTTTGTTTGATCTCTAACATTGAATTAAGTTGATAATTGATGGGATTTATTTATTTTGAAGGAACTTAACTTGATAAGAAACTGGTTTTTTATCTTACAACCACTGCAGTTACAACTTTTCCTGTATACTTTGGTAAGACTTATTTCATTAATAATTCTAATTGATTTCATTTTCAGTGGAGATTGATTCTGTAACATAACCTAAATCCAGATTACTTGTTTATCAGTAAATAATTTCTAATGTGATTGGTAGATTTATCTATACTCAGTTTCTACAATAACAGGTCATTATAGAGATGCCTTGCTCTTATTTCAAGCTTCAGAATTCAAATATATTATTTTTTGGTTCTGTTAAAGGGGCCCAATTTTGTAGTAGATAATAAGGGTTCATTAAAGGCAATATATAATTTTCTTATATTTATTTTCTTAGGGTTCAATTTGATAGTTTGTAAAATTTTGATTATAAGTGTGTTTAGATTCTCAGAAAGGGATGTTGATTTTAAAGCAGTAACCACAATACATAGTGTTAGGTATCTATAAGCAGTAACCATAATACATTCTCAGCACCATTAACTTCAGCATTGCCTAAATTTTGTATTTCTGCATGTATATATATTCAAATGAATAAGTAGCTTACGCTTTGTTTTGTTCTGTCATTATAGATGAGCTTATTCATATACCATGTTGAATGAGAAATAAAACAAATAAATAATGTATTTCTTCCTTGGCCTAGGATTTTAAATACAAGAAAGGTAACTGGTTGGTCTTTGGTTCTGAGAATAGTGGACTACCTGAAGAAGTCTTATGTGCATTTATGTTGCTTCACATTCCTGTCCATCATCGTAATGCCAATTCAACTTCAGCATCTATATGTGTAATTACAACACATACACAGTTCGTATTCGCCGCAAGGATAAAGAATTGCTTCATGCCTTTAGATTCCGACATTTCTTCTTGCTGTTGATACTTCAACCTGCAATTTTTTAGGTAACTGCAGCTTGCTTAATGTTCAATAATGCACAGTACTATTGACATTACATATATTTATAGCACTATGAAGCAAATACTCAGTCGGTTTTTAGTGTTGTGTGCACATGCAGGGGAACAAAATAGATTACAAACTCATTGATCATCTAAATCAATTACTAAAACTAAGCATATATATATATATATGTATGTAAGCCTTCCATTATGGGTCAAGGATGGTGAGAAGACCAGGTTGTACGCATTAATTTCCTGATAAAGGTATTTTTATCTTCTTTCACTGATATAATTAGGGGTGGGCACGGTTTGGTCCGGTTTGAAGCTCAAACCATTACCGGACCGCAATAAATGGTTAACCAAAAATGAAGACTGTAATATTATATTTTACTACGGTTTGGTTTCAGTTCGGTTTCAAATGCATTCGGTCCAGTTTTCGTTCGGTCCGGTTTGATTTTAATCAATAACTCAGCATGTGTTCAGTATTTATTATAAGCTAATCTTGAGCTGCTTTTTCCAATAGAAGCCGAAGTCATTGAATGTGATGGCAGTAAGATCGACAATAGTAATGGAAATGATGGTAAGAGTGGTTATTTGGATGCTAAAAAGAAAGAGTTTGTATCTAAGACTTGGAGGCCACTTACCATAAAACTTAAGGTTCCGCTTATTGTCTTAAGTCCTTAGAGGTATGCAAATATGATAGTTTCATATTGCTTTTGTCATCATGTATAGCTTGATGTCATTGTGCTTTATCACTCTTTGTTGTTGTGTATGTATATGTTAATTCATAGCCAGTATGTTACAAGTGCATGATGTTTGCTTGGGCTAGTTTCAAATTGCTTTTCACCATATTCTTCCTAGTTTCAATGTACTAAATCATACATTTGTTATATACTACAATACAGATGAGGACATAGTGATTCAAGGATAGACGTTAATAATTATTACAACTTTGTCTTCAGTCCATATAGGAGTGTTAATGTTTAAACTTTTAAGTGCATTATGCTAATTACTAACCTCATCGACTAGTTTCAGATTCCTTTTCTCATCGTATATTTCCTGATATCATTGCTGTAACAAGCCGGGTTTTTACAACATGCTAAGACAAGAATCAAGGCAGAATTTAATTATAAAATCTGAATTAGGAGAAACGAGTTGCGCCATTGCGTTCGTGTCGGAAAAATACGCGAAATAGAGTCCGAGTTTTCGAAAATCGGAGTCCGTATGACCCAGTTATGGCCCGTCAAAGTTTTCAGAAAAATTCAAGTTCAAAAACAGTTTGAAATTCAAATATGGAGCCAAACGAACTGGGTGGGAAAATTCCCGCCCAAGCCCCACGTCAACTGGGGTGTCGACTGGGGAGTCGACACGCCCAGGGGGCAGGTCGACTGCCCAGTCGACACGGGTGTCGACCTGGGTGGTCCGACCACTTGGGCCTGGGTGCACCTGCTGCTGTCTTGGCTCGGTTTTATGGGCCTGTGACGGATTTTGAGGGCTCAGATCTATCCTAGGGTTTATCCTATGGCCTAAACTACCCCTAATCTCTATAGAAACACCCTAGGACCTAACCTAAATCACTAAAAATCATTCTAGCAACTAAGTGCTGCCAAAATCTATCTTGATCATGGCCTCCATCTCCAACTCCAAGGGCTTATGCATTCAAATCGAGTTCAAATCAAAAGGTGCAAGCTTTCTACATCAAATCGAGGGTAGATCAATGTTGCTACGTAAATTTCATGACGATTTTTCAACAAAGGAGCCACCTTTCTTCGTCAAGACGATTCATGCTCCTAGCCCTCTTGCCACACTATGTAAGTTCTAGCTACTTCTAGATCTAAACGGTAGTTTTGATGATGGCATGGAATAAAACGAGATTAAACCAAGTATGCTAGCCTATATGAACCTTGTCATGCCTCTTTTGCTTGAACCTATGACTTTTGGCTATGCTTAGTGACTAAATCATGCCACTTATGTTATGTTTAACTTGGTCCATCATGAAAGATTGAACCTTTACTTGTGGAATATTGGCATGAATACTTGAAACCACTTTGACTTGTGAAATATGCACATGAATACGACTTGGGGCTTGTGCATGTAAATGAACCCAAACCCCCTTATGATATCATGCATGTTTGTGGCTAATCCCGTTGCGACATTATGCATGTTTGAGGCCAAAAACCCCTTATGATGCAATGCATATTTTGAGGCCAAACCCCTTATGATACCATGCATGTTTGTGACCAATCCCTTTTTGACATCGTGCATGTTTTGAGGCCAATATGTAGCATAGTATCCTTACTATGTTGACTCGCTTTTACTTGGGTTGGAAACACGATTTGGGGTAGGTTAGACGTGCGTGATTATGACATGATAATTTGACATGGGATTTCATGAAAATATGGCACTCATGATACACCTAAATGTGGACATGACATGTGGGGTAAACATGGGACTTGAAACTAGACACGTATGGGTTGTAAGTGTAATATGACACTAGACCAAACATGAAAGTGGCCAACTCGAGGTTGGGTTGAGTTTGTAGCATAAATCTACCCGGACCCGCCCGGCTTAACCAGTGGCTACAAACAATAGGACCCAATGTGAGTAGTTGGTCATATAGCACTTAAGACCCGAGGTTAGACTAGGTTGTGGTGAAAAGCTACCCGGACCCGCCCGGCTTAACTAGTAACCACAACAAAGTCTAATGTGAGAGGTTGGGGTGCATTAATCTAATTAATGCCACATGAAGAGGTTAAGTAATTTTGACTAATGACACTTAACCGATATGACACAAATGGGTAGGTTAAGTGGAACCGGACTTGATTTCTTAATGACACTTAACCATATAAGACAATTAGGAGATGGGGTTAAGTAATTTACACTTAACTAATCCGACTTGGTAATTAGATGGGGTTAAGTAATTTACACTTAACTAATCCGACTTGGTAATTAGATGGGGTTAAGTAACCTACACTTAACTAATCTAAACACGGTAATTCGATGGGGTTAAGTTAACACTTAACCAATCTAAACTTGGTAATTCAATGAGGTTAAGTAACCAATATTTAACCAACTTAACATGATAATTTAATGGGGTTAAGTAACTTATACTTAATCAATTATACATGATGATTTGATGAGGTTAAGCAACCATACTTAACCAATCTAATATGAGAACTTGATAGGGTTAAGTCATAAGACCGTTTAAATATACTTAACCATTCTAATACGATTAGTGTATGGGGTTAAGTTAACCTATACTTAACCAATCCGACTCGATAATCTGATGAGGTTAAGATAATCTATGCTTAACCAACCTAACACGATAATCTGATAGGGTTAAGATAAACAAATACTTAACCAATTTGACTTGATGATTGAATAGGGTTAAGTCATGAGCTTCTTGGTATACTTAACCAACTTGTAGGGCTAGGTCTTGGACTTGAATACTTAGCCAAAGCTTGACATGATTCGTAGGCGGGTTAAGTCATGAACTTGAATGACAACACTTAACCCATTAGACAAAACCCTAGCTCAGGGGACTAGGTTGAAAATCGTAGTTAACAAGGGTAGCGGGAAGAGAAGCTAAGTGGTAAACCTTAGTTAAGGATAACTAAGTAATAATTCTTAGTCAAGGAAATTGGACCAGTTCACAGATAGATGAGTAACCCGATACGGTAGGTCATCGCTTGGACACACGTGGAGGAGCGAATTATCTGACTTAGATAAAGGCTCCAACGAACTGGGTGACGAAGCGGTAGCTTCGGGGGACGTGAGGATACTCTTGGTATCCCTCTGTGAGGTTGCAGATGATCCGCCTGGGCTCACAAGAGGTTAAGGTCTGCGGTAGAAGAACCAAGAGTATGCCTTGGTTGCTATGCGAGCGACCTAAAGACTGGGATGGATTAGCGTGGAGTCGACGATTCTTGTTTTTGCCCTGGATAGCGCGTCGTCGACTACCTACCATCTTTAGTCAATCGTGTACGTACGGAAAGGCAGAGAACTCCCAACAGACCATATACTTGCTATCGAGTTATGGGTGAGGTTGGCCAATAGGTAAGTGGGGCATAGTGGGGCCGGGATGTAGTTCTCATACATGATTTTTCTTGGGCCTTTTAGTAGTTGAGGGAGGGGTCACGTGGGACCATAGCCACGGATACAAAAACAGACCTTGATATCTGCATCGGCAGATGACTTAAAGCTCCCGACCGAGTTCCGTATTTCTTGATTTTCCCTGGCACGGAACTCGGATGGCACATTGAGATACTTGTGCGTCTAGACATGGAAAACGATTCATGATACATACGGGGGAAAAAAGGGCGTGGTTGACGAGTGGCATAATCCCTAGTGGCCCTAGGTGGCTTGAACCCAAACCGAGACAGGGAAACGTTCATTAGGTAGCATAATCCCTAGTGGTCCTAGGTGGCATAAATCCTAAGTGAACACGCGATAGTTCAGGGTAAGAAAACATAACCAGATCAAGGGTAACAGTCCAAAACAACTTCAAGGATAAAATGGTACTACGTTGAGGTGGTATAGGTTTACATGGGAAAGCCCGTACGGCCTACGGCAAAGGACTGAACTTATACATGGAAAGGAACATACGAGTTGGGAAAAACCTACATATGCTATATATTAGGCTGACATGGACTATTACATGACATTGGGCAAGGGACATTCATAGTTAACACATGACGTGGGTTGGGATACTAGTACGAGAGGTGCAGAGCAAATATACATGATAAATACCGTGGGATGTTATACATGACAGATACCTTGGGATTGTATACTTGATAGAAACCTGACGATGTGATACCTTGATTTATCTTGACACCGTAGTTTATCATGATACCTTAGTTTATCTTGCTACAGTAGTTCATCCAGTTATCTTGGTTTAGCTTATCTATCTTGTCGTCATTCTTATGTTTACTTTCAGTTTATGCATGTCATGTTACCTTTACCTGTTTTTATACTGGAAGTAGATAGGACTTACCAGTCTTTATGACTGACCCTGTTTTGTTTCGCCTCTTTGTCTTCCGTTTCCCCCCCAGGTTTTCAGGGAGGAAATGATGTTGTTTAGTTCGGACCTCTTATGCTTGAAGGTCATCATGTATAGCTTGGTCTTCTCTTGGCTATGGCTGCTTCACCGCTTTATTTTGGGGAATAATTTATGAAAAGGTTTTATGCTTCTTTACTATTGCAAGACAGGTTTTGATGTATTCTGATGTAAAAGGCTTTAGACCTTATTTTATAAGGTAATGAAATTTGTTTTACTTCCGCTGTTTTATATATGTTCTGTCTTGTAATATTTCTGTGCATGTTTACCTCGATAATGCTTCACCAAACCTAGTGCATTCCCTTGTGAGTGACCCTAGCGGAGGTGGGGTGTTACAATTGCAGTTCATAAATTTGTTGATTCTCTATACAATATGCAGATGATAATGACAACTTTTTTTCCAGGCTCCTAATAGCAATCATAATGGTTGTCTTAGGTCTCTTTCTTACATAGCATATATATACACCATAGAAACCATGATGCAGTTTGGCTGTGGGGAATGTCAGTAGTAGGTGAACTCTGGTTCTCCTTCTCTTGGCTACTCAACCAACTTCCAAAGTTGAGTACTTCTTTCCTAGTAATGTCACAAATCAATCCCCTCTTGCATTTGAATCGCTGAAGAGATTAAGAGAGAAGTTGGATCAGGAAGTGCTGTTAAGCAGAAGGTAGCTCTGATATCATGTTAAGATAATCAGAGAAGTTTCTGAATGTAGAAGTTTTGTATTTCTGAATTGAATTCAAACTGTACATAGCGTTTGATATATATACAGGAATAGGTGGACTTTGGTGAAGCCCATATATGATGGTCCAAAACAAGATGAAACCGCATTCAGTATGTAAAACAATATGTAATGGACAGTGTAACATTTAAGCCGCATTTTATATTATCTAATGATTGTGTAATATACGAGTGAATATACAATAGTGGAGTCAAAAAATTTGTACCATTTGAAATGTTGAAATAAAATAATTATTTGAATAAAATACTATTTTTGAGTACTGTGTTTTAGTAATATTTATTATAATATTATGAAAATTTTAATTAATAGCAGTTGAGGTATAATTACTTCTAACGGTTGTAAAACAAATTTTAACAACTGCTAGAAACAGTTGTATGAAAGTTTGACTTTATTACGGTTGCAGATATAACTAGTTTTGATCAACATATTACAACTGTTTTTGGTAGTTATGGAAGGGTACATTTTGTTGTATTGGTACCTGTGGCAACACTTGTACCGATATTGCTATAGGATCGCAAATGCGTTGCCTTTGACTCTAAGGCAACGCGGCAAAAGGCAACCCCAAGAAAGTGTTTCCACAGATCATTTTTTGCCTATAGCAACACTTTTTGGCACCTACTGCGTCACTTCTCTGGGGTTGCCATAGGCCATCTATGGCGTAGTGTATATGTAAATTGTTAGAAGAATTATAAGAGCTCGCTTGAACGTAAAGATTGTTGCAGATCTAGAATCACCACATATATCTCTCTATTCCACCTATAATTTGTGAGTGGAATATGGTTTTGCTTAAGGCATATTCATGTTTTAATAGTTTTCCATATGAATTGATATGCTGAGAAGATTTGGGAACTGCGATAATATGAACACTCGAACCCCCCAAATCCTCTATCTTGTAATTTCGTATGAATTGTCATGATTTTATGGTTTTGTGGATCTTTGGTTAATATTGAATTAAAGGTGGAAAAGAGTATTGCTATCATTATTCATATTTTGTGTAGTTCACCATTATTATCATTTGATTTAGCCTAAAAGGTTTGGATTTGATTATTTCGTAGTCGAATTGGGATTGGATCCTATTTTGGGTGTAAACGCATTCATAAATTGAAATAGGTCAAACGTAAACTTTTTTGGGTGTATAACACCACAAAAATGGTGAATTGAGTGAAATATGGATTATAAACATACATGTGTGAGTGTATGTAATACTCTACTTCTAATTTAGTATTGAAATAATTTCAACATGCCTAGGATGCAAGTTTAAATCTTATGTATGTATGTTTTTCCATCCACTGCTACTTGTTATGTTATCATATTGTTATTGTGCCTATGTTGTAGCGGTAAAAGTATGGAAAACCCAATTTGCATTCCTTAATTTGGATAAAATGACAATTGTCACCTTTTTAGAACGTTTCTCCGTTTATACGAACATTACGTGTAACAACACGGATTTCGCCCGGACCTAATCGATCGCTAAACCGACCAAGACCGTTCGAATCCCGTATACGCTATCTCTGGGCATACAATACATCAGAACAAATAATAGAAGACTTTTATAAACATCATAATAATGTTACATCAGAGTACAAAATATCATAGTATATCGAAAAATAATAATACAGCGGAAGATTTTTTACAATAATTGTAGTACAATGCAGCGGAAACAAATAAAATAACATAGCGGAAGACTATCAATACTCTAGACACAACTTTTCGCTTCGATCTAGAATCCTGCTAAACATATCTGCAAAATAAAACTACTCGACTGCCCGTGTGGAAAATAGGGGCACCCGAGTTTGCAAGGGAAAAACAAACTACAGGTCAGTCATGAGACTGGTGTGAGAAACTCTAAACAGTTATAAACTTATATAAATGATAAGGCAAATCACAGGACCACGCCGCTAACGCGGAACGGGTTTACCCCCATGGATGCCAGTGTATAAACAACAATCAGTACATATATAGGGATCTACTATGCATCAATCAACATGCAATATCCCAATCTACCCATTTAGATTAATCACTACACTTAGATTTTCCAAATCCAATTCAATTTACAGAAATTATTCCTTTGGACTTTATTTCTCGATTTCCTATTTCAAATCATTTGAAATACATATCTAACTTTCTATATCAAAGCAGATTTCACTTTGGGATCTCAAATCAAATCATTTGGAAATATGAATTCCAAATCATAACAATGCATACAAACAAGTATGCAACCAAATATCGGGCTCCCCCCTAGACAAGGCAAAGGGGACGCACCTAAGAAACACGATATATATATGTGCACCTCCCACGCATGGAGCAGGCTACCCTGACGATGCACCTCCCACACATAGAAGCATACACCGCCCATCTCACCCATACTTTTAGTCGTCCGGGTTACCAGAACTTTAGCCACATACTAAATCATATTTATATCCCAAAGTGGGGAAAATCATTTCACAACATAATAATCACAAGTACTTTCAAAATATAGTACTTCACATCAGCAATTCATACATATGATTAGTCACTATAAATCACATAACCTTTGAGCTCGTACGTCTCAAAGAAGGGTGTTAAGCAAGAGAATAAATTCTCCACCACCAAACAGATACATCATTAATAGCAACTAATCGAATATGTGATGAACTACAATGTAAAACCATAATACATTTCCATGTCATTTCGAAATCATCGGGTTTTAGCCCTCGAAATCCTTTCTGTTTTATAAAACATTTCAATAAAACATTCTCTGTCCAAAATCGGGAATACATTTCTTTCCATTTAAGGAAAAATATCATTTCAAAATCATTCATTAAATTTGAAATGAACACAACATCCTAAACACCTTATCGTCAAATCGTGAAGTGTTCACAAGGTGTTAGCACTCAGATATTTTTACCTAACCCAATGCTAAATGTAAAAGCATATTCTGCTCATAAACTGACCGAGCACCATCCAAACAATCAATCAATCACAATCAATATCAGCAACCAAGTGTATTTGGTTCAATCACATTTCATGTTTTGGTAATTTAATTACCATCTATACATTCACAATCTAATTAAAGATTTATTCAAACTCCAATTGGTTTCAATCTCTAAAATCATTTCGTATTAATTGTTCAACTTTTTGGAAACTAATCCTGCTTTAACTGGGTTAAAGAACCAATGTCATTTAAAAACAGTTCACGACAAACCCAAAATCCAATTCGATATTAAATATAAGGCTCAGAATAGAAAATATATCGGCTTATATTCAATATCAAATTCTGAAACCAATGGATTCGTATTGGAATAACGATATTTATATCTCCCAAATTCCCACAACAATATCCGTATAATCACGGAATCCAATATCGAAATATTCCGAAGATTATTTCTACTCAAATCCATTCCAATTTATATATCGGGAATTTCTGGTTATATTGAAACCCCTTCCAAATCCAATTTATTTATTAAAAATTATTGGATTATTAACCTAGTTAATAACTAGTTCAATTTGATAAAAAAATATTTATTTTCTTCACAAATGTGTAATTTTTCATCCAAATTCTTTCCAAATCATTTATTATGATTTTACACAAATTATTAATATTTTTAATAATTTTATCAAGGCCCGTACAGTCGATTTCCATAAATGGTCATCGATCTGCATTTACAGCGACCTTTTTCCAAATTTGATTTGGACATAATTCCAAATCCAACCGTTAGATTTCAAATCTCTTGTATTCGTTGGAAAGCTCTTTTCGATACGAACCCAACGGTTCTGGTTTTAGGAGAATCCGACGGTCGGATCTCCCGTAATGTCAATTCAAAATCAATGGTCGAAATTCGCGAACTACTGCGGCGCGGCGCGTTCTATTCAGGCTATTATATATATATATATATATATATATATATATATATAATATATTATTTCGTCAAATTCCATTTAAAATGTATTTTATAAATCATTTTAAATTCGTTTTGAAAACAATTTCAACTTCCATTTCAATTTTATATCAAAATTGAATATTCCATATACATGACAATTTTATACAGTGTATATATATGTTAATTTTTTTTTATCAGTCAAATAATTTTCACATTTTATATATACATTGATTTCACATTTCATATATATATTATTTTCATATCGCATATATATCATTTCATTCACATCGTGTATATATATTTCATTCACATTGTATATATATTTCATAAATCGCATATAAACATTCACATCGTGTGTATATATATATATATATCATTCACATCGTATATATATAATTCACATCGTATATATATAATTCACAGTCACAACATAATAGAAACAAGTCATCCATAGTCTGTGGACGACGGGGAGTAGTTCATATATGAAGTTATAAAATAGTAACTGTACAGAAAATATTTTAGTGAGAAGATTCTCACATTGGGATCCACTCCGTCAGTTTCTATCTGAATTTATATTCCATTTGGTTTTGAATTTGCCTGAAATTCTGATTTGCTCTATTTTGATCCTAGTCTGTCCCATTGCATAGATCACGTCTTCACGGTTCTAATGCATTTTGAATCGTTCGATTACGACCTAAAACAGACGAGTTATTGAATTTTAAACATTGTACATTTTAATATCGTCATTAAATAATTTAGTTAAATTAATTAATAGTTAAATAACTTCACTCCTTCTTCTACATCGACACTCCAGGCTTCGGCCTTTCCTTTTTTTAAATGCTTAGCTCCTAGGGTTTGGATTTTCACGCAACACGAGGCATGGGGCCTCGATCCACCCACACCACGTCGTCGGCCGTCACCCTCTCCACCTTCGCCAGGAGTCCAAGCGAACTCGTCGTCGCCTATAGCCCAGAAAACGGGTCTGAACTTTGCCACTTCGAGGAGTGATTCTGAACTAAATGCAAAATGAAAAACCCCCATTTCGGTATCAATTTGAAGAGCATAGAGAATACTCTGATTTTTTGCTTTGGAAGTAGTTTGAATTGATCAGTGGATTGCGTGCGATTTCAGGAAGAAAAACCGTCGATTTCCGTCGTTCCAACCCATCTGGCGGCGGCTCTGAACGATGTGGACTTAAGGTTTAGAAGATAGGGCTTATATAATATATTTTAAATAATATTTTAATTCTCCAATAGTTACATTTGCGTACGAACTCCAAATCAAACCCAATGACTGTCGCCTCTAGCTAAATACCCCCATTCTAAACACAATGGGATATGTTTCGTAAGCCAATTCGATTGTTTCGATTAGTTTTCACCAAAATTAAAATATATTTAATTTAAACATACATTTTAATTTACCGGGGCTACATACTGACTCCAAAAATTCCCGAAAAATAAATCTAACTATGTTTTGACGATACGGTCCTAATAAAACTAATTTTGTCGAATTTGGAGACCATTTGAAAAATGGTCATTTTCTGGTCGATCCAAATTGACTAAAATGTCAAAACATGTTTTCTTTTGCCACGCTCACATGTTGATTTCAAAAATTATGAATTTTGGAATCTAGCAATAATTTGACATCCCGGATCCAACAAAAGTGATTTCGTCGAAAACGGGGGTCGTTTGCAAAAATGCTATTTTTAAGGGCCATATATATATTAAAATATATATAAATTCCACAACGACTTTTCTGAATTTTAAACTGGACATATCTTTCAACTTATAAAACAAAATCTCAGTTTCTTACATCCGTTAGAAAGATATAGTTAATCAAATTCAAATATTTCTGGTTTCGTCCAATTCTGGCTTATAACGAATTCTGTAAATTCATTTGAAATTTGAAATCGAATTTTCGAACTGTCGCGCCATTTCAGGCTCGATTTATATTTATAATAAATTTATTTGTTCTAACTTCATCGGTAATAAATTTTTCGTCGTTATTATTTAAAATAATTCATTTTAAATATTCAAAATACATTAAAATTGCCAAAATAAATTTTTTAAATTGGTTCTGATTTTCCGTGTTGTTACAATCTCCCCCACTTAAAATCTTTTCGTCCTCGAAAAGGAACGGAGTTGAAAGTTGTTTAACTAACCAACTCAACTTTCATTCTTGCTTTCATTCTTCAACTTTTCAGTTCTAAGAATTTTCAATTTTTTCAAAAAATTTGGCTAACTCCCTAAATTTTCGAAAAATTTCGCCATAACCTCCTTTGTACGGGGAGCACCGGGAAAATCCCCAAACCGCCACACAGGCCCTCTCATCTCAAAAAGAAAAAGAAAAGGCCAAACGACTAGCCAATCGACTCATAAAATAATCCAAACCCAAGAAATTAGTAAACATGTACCTATTTGTCGGGCATACAATTTTATTCCTCTTCTTTAGCCTCCTTGCTATGACCCGTTCAATGTATATACATGTATATGCATGCAATCTCAAATAATTCTCAATTCAGTTCAATATTTGATTCAATTTGGCGTAATGGTTCAAAATTTTAATTAATCAAACCAATAATCAAACAACACAACCAGCAGTCAATTAGTTGATTAATTTTCAAATATATATAACTTTTATATATTCAAAAGTCATATTCTAAAGTCAGATTATATATATAATCACAAATACGTTATTTATAAGCATATAACTCTCAACTCATTCTGGGGCATTATTAACCCCATCTCCAATGAGTCACTCATTCTAGAATGCTACTGATTCTATCTCTAATGAGTTTTCTTTAATAGGATATTACTAATCCTACCTCTGATGAGCCTTTAATTCTGTTCTAACAAGTTTTACCCCAAATATTTGAGTTAACCAAAGCTCTGATACAATCTATAATGACACGGATTTCGCCCGGACCTAATCGATCGCTAAACCGACCAAGACCGTTCAAATCCCGCATACGCTAACTCTGGGCATACAACACATCATAACAAATAACAGAAGACTTTTATAAACATCATAATAATGTTACAGCAGAGTACAAAATATCAGATTATATCAAAAAAAATACAGTGGAAGATTTATTTACAATAAATGTAATACAATGCAGCGGAAACAAATAAAATAACACAGCGGAAGACTATCAATACTCTGGACACAGCTTTTCGCTTCGATCTAGAATCCTGCTAAACATATCTGCAAAATAAAAATACTCGACTATCCGTATGGAAAATAAGGGCACCCGAGTTTGCAAGGGAAAAACAAAGTACAGGTTAGTCATGGGACTGGTGTGAGAAACTCTAAACAGTTATAAACTTATATAAATGATAAGGAAAATCACAGAACCACGCCGCTAACACGGAACGGGTTTACCCCCATGAATGCCAGTGTATAAACAACAATCAATATAGATATATGGATCTACTATGCATCAATCAACATGCAATATCCCAATCTACCCATTTAGATTAATCACCACACTTAGATTTTCCAAATCCAATTCAATTTATAGAAATTATTCCTTTGGACTTTATTTCCCGATTTCCTATTTCAAATCATTTGAAATACATATCTAACTTTCTATATCAAAGTAAATTTCACTTCGGGATCTCAAATCAAATCATTTGGAAATATGAATTCCAAATCATAACAATGCATACAAACAAGTATGCAACCAAATATCGGGCTCCCCCTAGACAAGGCAAAGGGCACGCACCTAAGCAACTCGATATATATATATATATATGTGTGTGTGTGTGTGTGTGTGTGTGTGTGTGTGTGTGCACCTCCCACGCATGGAGCAGGCTACACTGACGATGCACCTCCCACGCATGGAAGCATACACCGCCCATCTCACCCATACTTTTTGTCCTCCGGGTTACCAGAATCTTTAGCCACATACTAAATCATTTTTATATCCCGAAGTGGGGAAAATCATTTCACAACATAATAATCACAAGTACTCTCAAAATATAGTACTTCACATCAGAAATTCACACATATAATTAGTCACTATTAATCACATAACCTTTGAGCTCGTACGTCTCAAAGAAGGGTGTTAAGCAAGGGAATAAATTCTCCGCCACCAAACAGATACATCATTAATAGCAACTAATCGAATATGTGATGAACTACAATGTAAAACCATAATACATTTCCAAATCATTTTGAAATCATCGGGTTTTAGCCCTCGAAATCCTTTCTGTTTTATAAAACATTTTAATAAAACATTCTCTGTCCAAAATCGGGAATACATTTCTTTCCATTTAAGGAAAAATATCATTTCTAAATAATTCATTAAACTTGAAATGAACACAACATCGCTAAACATCTTATCGTCAAATCGTGAAGTGTTTCACAAGGTGTTAGCACACAGATATTTTTACCCAACCTAATGCTAAATGTAAAAGCAAATTCTGCTCATAAACTGATTGAGCACCATCCAAACAGTCAATCAATCACAATCAATATCAGCAACCAAGTGTATTTGGTTCAATCACATTTCATGTTTTGGTAATTTAATTACCACTTATACATTCACAATCTAATTAAAGATTTATTCAAACTCCAATTGGTTTCAATCTCTAAAATCATTTCTTATTGATTGTTCAACTTTTTGGAAATTAATCATGCTTTAACTGGGTTAAAGTACCAATGTCATTTAAACACAATTCACGACAAACCCAAAATCCAATTCGATATCAAATATAAGGCTTAGAACAGAAATTATATCGGCTTATATTCAATATCAAATTCTGAAACCAACGGATATCATATTGGAATAACGATATCAATATCTTCCAAGTTCCCACAACAATATCAGTATAATCACGGAATCCAATATCGAAATATTCCGAAGATTATTTCTACTCAAATCCATTCCAATTTATATATCGGGAATTTCTGGTTATATTAAAACCCCTTCCAAATCCAATTTATTTATTAAAAATTATTGGATTATTAATCTAGTTAATAACTAGTTCAATTTGATAAAAAAAAATTCTTCACAAATGTAGAATTTTTCATCCAAATTCTTTCCAAATCATTTATTATGATTTTACACAAATTATTAATATTTTTAATAATTTTATCAAGGCCCGTATAGTCGATTTCCATAAATGGTCATGAACTACATTTACAGCGACCTTTTTCCAAATTTGATTTGGACATAATTCCAAATTCAACCGTTAGATTTTAAATCTCCTGTATTCATTGGAAAGCTCTTTTCGAAACGAACCCAACGGTTCCGGTTTTAGGAGAACCCGATGGTCGGATCTCCCGTAATGTCAATTCAAAATCAATGGCCGAAATTCGCGAACTGCCGCGGCGCGTTCTATTCAGGCCATTATATATATATTTCGTCGATTTCCATTTAAAACGTATTTTATAAATCGTTTTAAATTCGTTTTCAAAACGATTTTAACTTCCATTTCAATTTAATATCAAAATTGAATATTCCATATACATGACAATTTTATATAGTGTATATATATGTTAAAAATTATATTTTTAACAATCAAATAATTTTCACATTTCATATATACAATGATTTCGCATTTCATATATATATTATTTTCACATCGCATATATATCATTTCATTCACATCATGTATATATATTTCATTCACATCGTATATATATTTCATACATCGCATATAAACATTCATATCATGTGTGTGTGTGTGTATATATATATATATTTCATTCACATTGTATATATATAATTCACATCATATATATATATATATATATATATAATTCACAGTCACAACACAATACAAACAATTCGTCTATGGTCTGTGGACGACGGGGAGCAGTTCATATATGCAGTTATAAAATAAATAACTGTACATAAAATATTTTAGTGAGAAGATTCTCACATTGGGATCCACTCCGTCAGTTTCTATCTAAATTTCTATTCCGTTTGGTTTAGAATTTGCCTGAAATTCTGATTTGCTCTGTTTTGATCCTAGTCTGTCCCATTGCGTAGATCACGTCTTCATGGTTCTAAAGCATTTTGAATTGTTCGATTCCGACCTAAAACAGATGAGTTATTGAATTTTAAACATTGCACATTTTAATATCATCATTAAATAATTTAGTTAAATTAATTAATAATTAAATAACTTCACTCCTTCTTCTACATCGACACTCAAGGTTTCGGTCGTTCCTTTTTAAAAATTCTTAGCTCCTAGGGTTTGGATTTTCACGCAACACGAGGCACGGGGCCTCGATCCACCCACAACATGTCGTCGGTCGTCACCCTCTCCACCTTCGCCAGGAGTCCAGACGAACTCGCCGCCGCCTATAGCCCAGAAAACGGGTCCGAACTTTGCCACTTCGAGGAGTGATTCTAAACTAAATGCGAAATGAAAAACCCCCTTTTCGGTATCAATTTGATGAGCATAGAGAATACTCTGATTTTTGCTTTGGAAGTAGTTTGAATTGATCAGTGGATTGCGTGCGATTTGAGGGAGAAAAATCGATGATTTCCGTCGTTCAAACTCATCTGGCGGCGGCTCTGAACGATGTGGACCTAGGGTTTAGAAGATAGGGCTTATATAATACATTTTAAATAATATTTTAATTCTCTAATAGGTCCATTTGCGTACGAACTCCAAATCAAACCCAACGACTGTTGCCCTTAGCTAAATACCACCATTCCGAACACAATGGGATATGTTTCGTAAGACAATTCGATTGCTTCGATTAGTTTTCATCAAAATTAAAATATAAATTAATATATATTTAATTTAAACGTACATTTTAATTTATCGGGGCCACATACTGACTCCAAAAATTCCCGAAAAATAAGTCTGACTATTTTTTGACGATACGGTCCTAACAAAACTAATTTCATCGAATTTGGAGACCGTTTGAAAAATGGCCATTTTTTGGTTGATCCAAATTGACTAGAACTGTCAAAACACGTTTTCTTTTGCCACGCTCACATATTGATTTCAAAAATTATGAATTTTGGAATCTAGCAATAATTTGACATCCCGGATCCAACAAAAGTGGTTTCGTCAAAAAGTGGGTCGTTTGCAAAATGGTTATTTTTAAGGGCCATATATATGTATTAAAATATATATAAATTCCACAGCGACTTTTCTGAATTTTAAACTGGACATATCTTTCAACTTATAAAACGAAATCTCAGTTTCTTACATCCGTTAGAATGATATAGTTAATCAAATTCAAATATTTCTGGTTTCGTCCAATTCTGACTTATAACGAATTCTGTATATTCATTTGAAATTTGAAATTTGAAATCGAATTTTCGAACTACCGCGCCATTTCAGGCTCGATTTATATTTATAATAAATTTATTCGTTCTAACTTCATCGATAATAAATTTTCGTCGTTATTATGTAAAATAATTCATTTTAAATATTCAAAATACATTAAAATTGCCAAAATAAATTTTTTGAATTGGTTTTGATTTTCCGGGTTGTTACATTATGTTAATTAGGCGCTATTATTATATTACTTATATAAACGTAACCAACGTAATTAACGTTGTATTAACGTAACAAATGCCTTAGGTTAAAGTTTGAATTTGAAATGTCCCCTTAACATATATACATACATATATATATTTGTTTGCTTGTGTATGCATAAATAGAATGGCTTTAAATATATAAATAAGTGACATACAGACACGAGGTAAGTTGCCATTTTTGGTAGATGCCTCTCCGGAACTGACCGACAAATCTAGCGACCACAAATAGATCCAACTAATGTGAGATGTCTAGGTGTCATGGGTCATTCATAAATTTAGTACACTAGATACGAGGTTAAACTAATTAGTAGTAGAAGTCTGCCCGGAACCAAGCGGCATATCCAACATCTACAGGTATACAGTTTAATGTGAGAGGTCTGGGGTATATATATAAGTCAACTGTGTGTGAAAATAAATAGATTTACTATGCCTTGAGAAGGTCTTAAATGGTTGACTCTCTTTTTATCTAGTTTGGGTTTAAGTGGTTAGGACTAGGATCCCTCCAAAGGTTTATTTCTTGGAGAGGAACCATAGTAATGGGACCCACCCTTACTAGGTTCAAGTAGGTCTTTGGGTCCTCCTTCTCTAAAAGTGGGTAGGCAAAAAACGGTAATGGAGTAGGGTAGTTAACGGGAGTGTCCACTTCCTCTAGAAGCTTATAAGGGCTTAACGAGGGACAGATTGGTAATTGAAAGATATGTAGCCATTGCATGCTCACCAACTGTCTAAGGAGAGTCTTAAGCGACATAGGTGTCCTGCCGGGTAATATCAGTTAAGTAGTAACGTTCGCAATACTACTTATCATATTACAAAATGAGAGAATATATTTAAGAACGTTAACATACTAGGACGGGGTCTGAAAGGGCTAGGAGGTCCGCCTCAGGGTTATAAGAGATCTTAAGAATCCATCTTTAATAGAGTACTAAGTGATCGATAATGCCACCTCGTTGGGTCTTTACCCTAAAAACATTAACAGGCGATTGACTTCGATATCCACCCCATTAGTTAGATGCTTATGACTGTGTGAATCTTGTGTGCTGTGTAGACATACCTTGACATATGTTACCTGCTAAAAATATAGGGTATGGACATTAAGTAACACCATATTTCAGTCATACAGAACTTTATGTTCTGACCCTTCCCTTAACATCCAACAGGTCATTAGATGGGGTAAAAGCCATGGATGAAGTCATGACTGAAGCCGATGGAGAAGACGAAGTGGTTATGTCTTATTAGTAGTTATTGCTTTTACTTCTTTTGGAATCTTTATGAGAATGAACTATGTGATGTACCCAACTGAACAGATGTAATTGTGACTATCGTAATTCTGAGGTTTTGAAATAATGGCACATCTTATTTGAATATTATATTTTCTCTTTCCGCTGTGTGAGATTCCTATTCCAAGTATATGTTATTATTATCTGTGCAAATGTAATCCTTATAGGAACCAACGACCCGTTTAGAGTGGCTCTAAGTTTTGATGGGCCTTTTCTGGGTCGAAATTTAGGCCCATTCTAGACGGGTTGTTACAGACCTACCCCAAGTAGACCTCTGTGTTATTATGTAGTTGACCTTACTAGATAATCCCCTAGCCACTTAATACTTCATGTAAGATAGGAAGATCGATGGTACCTCTGCAGCTATGATGCCTTCAGAAAGTATAAGCAAAAGAGTGGGGGTCTAGCCTTTTATTTATAGGCGTAGAAATAACCCTGAACCGTTAGATTTTTTATAAAGATTCATCCGTTAACATAATAAATTATATAAACAAACCCTAGCCGTCAATGGGTTGCACGCGACCAAGAGGTCGACACCTAAGTCAACCTTAGGATCGACGGCCGTTGGTCAGCCTGCCCTAGTGATGGCAGGTTATAAATAGTAATAAATATATTATATATTCTATTTATTTATTTTCTGCCCATTCTCGTATTTCATTCGTAACTTTTCATACAGACTCCGTTCGAGACGTTTCAAACATAAAAGTTGACCACGCAACGGTGAAAGCTTCGTGATAAAATTCCATCGTTTGTGAAAACCCCATTTTTTGGAAATCTAGTTAAATAACTAAATTAATTATCATCAAAATTACGAGTTGTAAATTTGGTCACTTTTAACCTCATTGAAAATATAACATATATAACGCGGATCCATTGATCACTCAATCTCTCGATACGTGGTTACTAACACGTTATTATTGGCTAGATAACACTAGCTACTAAATGTTCTAACTATTAATTAAGGCTTCTTTCATTTACATATCTCACAAGATGCAGAATGTAAGAGATAGTATGCAACCACTTACTACCTCGTAGGCAGATGGCATCTCGCCACTTAGCGCCTCCCTAAGGCGGACCCTTATATTACTATCTAGTTGGCATTATTTGGGTGATCTCTAACCACTTAATACTTCACATAGGAAGGAGGACCCTACCGAGGAGGCAACGCTGAACTAATCCATCCCTGACGTGGACTTTAACTTAGCCACTTTCCAAATCTTTAGATAAGGGGACCTATCAGAGATTCCCTTCTTCGTATCCAATTAGCTATTTAAGACTTTCATTGGATAAAGGTAAGTCATATGATCACTTAATACCATATGTGGTGAATCTAATGACTACTATCTGCACTCTTAAGGATGAATCCATAAGAAAATAGGCAGGTCTTAATCATTTAATACCCCGAAAGGTGAATCTAAACAGTTAAGACTTTGTCCAACGAAGCAGGCTATGATGCTCAGTGGCCCTTAGGTTTCTTCTTTTCGGAAGGGGGTCGGGCCTTATGGCCACTTAATACCTAACGCTTGAAGTAAACTATTTCGAATATTCCTTTCCACGTTGTTGTAATTGTCACGGATCCTCATGATTAATGATATCTCACATCAGTTGTATGTTCATTTGATTGCTCGAAAGTGCAGACATAGGTTGAATGATTCAACTGACCTCGCAACATCAATGCATCAAGTCTAATCCCATATGCTTTAGTTATAGTGATGATTTGAATATTACACCTACACCACGCCATAAACGGCCTAATGCAACGAATTTGCAAGGTATTGCAAGCCAAAATGTGACGATAGCTATACTATTTTGGTCCTACTGCAACGTTCTATTTTTGGTGTTACCTTAGCATAAAAATGTGTTGCTCTAAATAAACAAGTGTAACACAATGCAACATTTTATACAGTGTTGTTATAGTAGACCTTTCCATATCCTATGTGGTGATCCGCATTAATACGGTCCACGTTGTTGATCCACGTCATTCTGATTTTCCTTCATCGCCTCAGCTTCTTTTCCCCATATTTTCATTTTTCCGTTGGAACATAAATCACGCTATTTTCACTTGAGAAAAAATACAGTCGGCTTCCACTTTAATTACCGATCAAAAACTAGGGTTTGGCCCTCTTCAACAAATCGCACTTCAGCTTCTTTAATTTGATATGATCTGAATTACAACTTCTCCTCTCGTCATCTATTTCTCGAATGCTACTAGTGCTCCAATAATCTTCGATCCTGGTCTTGTTGAGATGAAATCGAGCTCTGAAATTAGTGCATAATTTTGCCCCTTTTTTACTTTTGATTATTGTTTTCTTGTTCCATTTCAGTCTCACCTTTGCCTGTGATGAATTCGCGTTAATTTATAGGGTTTCTAATCCCTAAATAATCTATGATTTCAACATTAGATTTGGTTGTGATTTGTATCTCCGATTTTATCGAGTTTGAAATATTCAAACTTTCTGGAGTTTAATTTCATGATGAATGACTCGACTTAAATTAGATTTTCTAGAATTAAATTTCTGGAATTAATTTTTTGAAATTACATGTTGATTAATGGAAGATGTATTTTGGGCAATTCAATATATTTGCAGATTCAAAGATAAACTCTGGGAGTTTATTGAGTTGCTTGAATTGCTGCTGACTCGCTTGCGAGTTTATTGAGTTGTTGCGCACTTATATATGCTGCACTTTGGTCTCTCTCTAGTTTCACCTTCAACTTGCCATTTGAAACAACATATAAACTCGTAACCATGAAGAACTAGTCTGAATTATTTGAAGGCGATCAACTAAGCTTATTTTATTGATCAGAATACGTCAATGCATACATTATATGTACGTATGTGCAGTACTTAAAGGCCTTTACTTGAATCTTACTGCAGCTAAAGCGAGAACTAAGGATCCTATTGTTTGGAACTGAAACTGGAATGAAACAGCATACAAAATCGTATATATGCATCCTCTTGTTTTCTCTACTGCACTAGATCCAACTAGTTATTGGCTTTGTTTGATACACTACTACAAAAGTGGGCATATTCGACACTAATTTGTGTGCGTTGCATGAAAAGTGTGGCGAAAACTATGATTTCTTTGATTTTCTGCAACAATATTCATATGTTGTTGCATTATACGTGAATGCACTGTTGCGGTGGGAATTCTAGTGTTTTGACGTGCAACACAAGTTAAAAGCGTAGTATTACATATATATAATCCAGCTCGGCGATCCGCGTTATCAACATATAAAAACCCCAACCGTAGATGCAAGATTAATCCAACGGTTCAAACCATCTATGGGTCTGATGATTCTAAACGTTAGCCATCATCCAATCATTGACAGCCACGTCATTGCATTCTTTTAACGAAATTTTTGCGCGATCTTCTCCCTTCACGAAATAATGTAAAAATAATCTGGTCACAAATCATTTTCTTCTCTGTCATCTAATCGTTTTCCCCTTTTTACTATTGACAAAAAATTAAACCTAATTTCACGTCAATATCGCTCCTCTCCTCACAACAAATTTTATTCCAAAAAGATTGAAGCTTTGAAACGCTTTCTTGCTTTGATTGATCAGGGCGTTGACATCGCCAGTTTTTTCCCTCAGGTTCAGTTTATATAGCACTGTGAATTAGTTGCGCTTATTATAGATTGGATTATGAGTAATTAGTAATTAGTTCATTTCTTACATTTTGGAAAACCCATTCGCTTATGAGTAATTAGCTGTTTGGACATCCCAAACTTAGGAAAACCCGTTCGCTTATGAGTGATTAGTTGGTGAAAGATTAGATTATGAATAATTAGTTGCTCTTTGACCATTGATTTGGGATTTGGGATTATGCTAAGGTTTATTCGAAAATTATACCCAATAATAAACCAAAAAAAAAAGAGATGGCGCCAGTTGGTTTGCCATCAGGAATTAGGTTTCACCTAATTGAGTGGTACCTTTTTGGGCCATGAGAACCGGGCTATTGGCATGAAAAAGACATTGTTTTATTATAGAGGTCGAGCTAGTTTATGAAAGGGGACTTTACCGTCGAAATTGATTTTCACTTTGCGTTCATTTACATTAACATATAATTGTATGCTTGAGGTTTTATGATATAGATAAATGTGTAGCACTGCGGTATGTTTGCAATGGGGTGTGATTGAGGCTACCAATTTCCCGATCCGGACGAGTCGTTCACCCGTATCTAACACGCACAGGTATTTTCCATTTGATTTTGGAAACTACCAATTTCAATGTTTCGATTTTGGAAACGTATGCTCAGTTTTGCATCCATATTATGCCATACGTATCATAAAGCAGTCATACAAAAAAGTATCATAAGGCAGCATCAGTTCATACCATATACATCCAAAAAATGACATGCAATTGTATGCTTGAGGTCTTGTGATATAAATACATGTGTTGCATTGTGGTGTGTTTGCATTGCGGTGTGTTTGTACCATAAAGTTCATACAAATACATGTGTAGCACTGCGGTGTGTTTGCACTGAGGTTTTGTGATACAAAAACCCATATCTAACACGCACGCACAAGTATCATAAGGCAGCATCAGTCCATACAATACATATCAGTTCATACCATACACGCACAAGTATACACACAAGCACAAGTATCATAAGGCAGCATTAGTCCATACAATACACATCAGTTCATACCATACACGCATAAATATCATAAGGCAGCATCGATCACTTCATACCATACACATCCAAAAAATAACATACACATCCACATCCAAAAGTATTAAAAAGTTAACTTTATACATACAGATCCAAAAAATGACATTATAGTAGCATTAATTCATACCATATCAGGGCTTTGCGGGGCTGTGGAACTTCCAACTGATTTGTTAGGGCTTTGCGGCTGTGGGAGAGCCAGTCCGAAGTGAGCAGCTGCATGTGATGGACCCGCAACATGTGATGGACCCGCAACACTAGGACAAGGGGTGAGGTAGTTTAGCCAGTCAAATTCCTGATCAACTTCTATATCTACCCACTGATCATTCATCTTGTTCATTGGGGCTTGGTTATCAACATGTATGTCATGGGTGGCTTCCGGAAATAAGCTTGGCAAGGGGGGTAGCACAGCAGCTTCTTGTATCATTGCGTCAGATCTTTCATTTGAATCCATTTCCCATTCCCATCCGTAATGATGCAAACATGTAACCACCTGTTCCTCTCTATTGCTCACAAAAAGAAGTTCAGGTCTTGTTCCAGAATGAGCATGGGTACAGCGCTGAACCTTAATGAGGTAAACCTTGTTATTGAATTAAGCAGCAAAAGTATTGATATTGCCAATGCCTTTGTAAAATTGCATTTTCAGGTAGAAAGATGTATGGTCATACAAAGACCAGTTGCAGTCGTCAATTGCAAGCTCACGTCCCATTGGCTTCATTATTTCTTCAACAGTAGGGACATTACTCTTTAGGAAATCGGGAAAGCCACCAACTTTAGCCCATGATTCCACTTCTAACGCCGGTTTAGGCTCAAATTCTTCAACAGACCATGCTTGCGGGTAAATAACACCACCAGGTTTTGTAAAATCTTTCAACATTAGCGCATGATCACGCTTACTGTACGATGGCATGATACTAGAAAAGAGTTACTGGGTATTACCCATATAGGTCACGAATTATGATTGAGGGTCACCTTAAGAACGTTATGCACAGCTTCGAAATTCCAATGTCCCTTAAGAATAGTGACAGTGATGTATAGAGACGAGTCCTCTATTGATTTTTTTTAACTTTCGAAGATTGGGGTTTAGGGGATATGGAGATGATGATGTTCTGAAGCTTGAAAGGATGTGCGAGGGACCCGATGGATGGTGTCAGGTAAATATGTGAACTGGAAATGCTTGCACAGAAGACGAAGCATACTCAATTTTGAGGTGGCACGATTGACCAATGGTGAATGGTCAACCGTTATAATTGTATGCGTAACTCACTAAGATTTATAAGTTAATTAGATGGTCAAATGCACATATACACAGCATATATGCACTTATCAAATAACTTGTAAATTCAAATTGCAGGATCTGAAATGATGAGGAGAGGTACAGCCGGCAAGTGGAGGACCTGAAATGACATGGAGAGATACAGTTTCTGGTTCATGGCATTGCTACTTTGTAGAATGCACACTGATCGTATTTTTGGCATTTGTATTGAAGGTGGTATGTGTTGGCACTTTTGCTACTTTTAAATTATGTATTTGATCGTATGTGTTATATATTTAAAGCATTGGATTACGTATTTGATCTTATGTATTGAAGGTGGTATGTATTGAAGATTTGAATGTGATGATGAATGTAACGGATGTGTTATTTCTATGTACAAAACTGATATTGCAAAATTTATAATTAAAGCATTGCATTTGCTTTTTTCCTGATGTTGTATTTTAAGATAATGGTGTTGCATTCCATAATACAGTGGTGTTGCATTACATAAAATAGTAGTAAGTCCACATGGCATGTAGACGCCACAGCTGACGTGGCATGTGACACGTGTGCAACTGACGTGTCGTGTAACACGTAGGCAGCTGACATGGAAAGCTGACGTGGCCGCCGCTGTCGTGACCTGATAGCCAGAATCTAACTAATTTTCAAGCAACGTTGAATATTGTTGCATAACGTCTATAATGCAACACTTTCTTTCCGCGGTAATAGATGTGCTAAAGCGTTGCCTTAGAGGGCTAAGGCAACGGCCACGGATGTCACGCCCTTCCGGTGTTGCCTATTTGAAAAAAAGGGAAAATGCAACACTTTTTCGATCTAAGGCCACATAAAACTTGTGTCGAATATGCCCACTTTTGTAGCAGTGATAATAAGTTGATATTTCTGTATTACTAGATGTTATCGTATCCTATTATTTGGAAATGGAATGAAATTTATAAACTACAGAAGAAGTGGTGCAGTATGCAGGGTATGCGATGACGTGCAGTTTTGATAAGTGCAGTATGCAGGGTATGTTTTGAGATGGTGTTGAAGGAGGATAAGTGCAGGCAAGGGGACACAAGGTGTTTGTGGTCGGATAGGATGTAAGTGTGTTACAAAAGTGGAAGTTTTAAAGTTTAGTGTTTATTGTTGTTGTTTAAGGCTTTGGGTGATGACGGACTTGGTGTGCAGTGTTTCAAAGAAGGTTTGTTCTTACAAAATCGGATGAATCGATTGATCGCCACTGGGACTGTGGGGTCCCGGACCCCCACCAGCGCTGCGCCCGGAGGCACTCGGCTCGCCTTCGGCTCGGCATATATTTGTCAATGTTAATGTTCATATAAATTGAAACTGCATATGTAATGAGTGAATTGAGTGATGTAGTGAGAAATATCTGTATATGTGATTGACTATGTTATTAATAGTGAATTGTAAATGGTGGAGCTAGAAATATGTGTTATTTCAAATGTTGAAATAAAATATTTATTTGAATAAAAATACTGTTTGAATATTTAATTATGTGTAGTAACATTTAATTCTCATTTTTGTGATATTATATATATATTTTTTAAAATTAATATAAATATCTATAGCAACATTTTTGGAATGTTGCTACAGACACCTAAGGATGTTGTTATAGACCTAAATAGGGTAAACTGTAGCAATATTTGTTATGTTGCCGTAGATGGTTAAAATGTTGCGGTTGAGGTCTATAACAACGGTGAAAATTGCATCACCCAAAAAATGTTGGCAAAGATCAATGCCAACATTTTTTCCTGTTACATTAGGCCGTTTATGGCGTAGTTCTAGATATAAACTACTTGCAAGTGGAGATTGATATTTTTAACATAAGACTTACAGCTTTAAGATAAACTTAGTATAATTATGGTAACCTTACCCAAAATCCCAATTTGAATATGAGAGTTACGACACGCGTCTCGTGTGTGAGTTATTTGTCTACAAAACTTATATGGTCAACACATTCGAAAAAAATGATCAACATGCATATTTTGATGTTAAAAATATGTTTTTTTAATTTTACTATTGCAATGTCTTATGATTTTTAAGCGTGAATCTTCAATTTTATCATTAATTAATTAAAAATGAATTTTTTGTAAATATTATTTGTTAGATCTTATTTTTAAGCGATATTAAGATTTATTAGTATTTATAGATGGATGCTTTGAATTTGTAAATAAAGTTTAAGTGTAAAATCCTAAATTTAAGTGATATTATGATATTTTAAATTGGTAAATAAAATTTATTTATTAGATCCTATATTTTAGCAATACTAAGATCTATAATATTAATATAGTATAACGTATATAATTTTTTTCAAAAGTTCGGTTACGAAAATTCTCCTGTTAATGGTGACAGGATTTCTCCATCTTCTTCACATCTTCGCCTTTCCCTCCTCATTCACTTCCATTTCTCCTCCCTTATTTCGACACATCACTTCTCCCCTCTTCTTCCTCGGTCTGCTTTCGCCTGCGTGGGAGCATAATCGTAACTTATTTTTTCACGTTTAGTGTAACGACCTGCCCTTTTGACCGCTCTAAGCCGATATTTAAACCAACTCTAAGTGTTCACAAAGACAAATAGTTATTTTAGCTTACGGGTCTAAACAAAATAAACACAAAAATCGTAGACACAGAAGAATGCATGCATATCTCACATCAGAAATCTTTATACAAAAATATCAGAGTTTACAAATCATTTTTATACAGCGGAAGAATTTTATAAATACAATACATGAATTCTTAAAAGAATAGAATTTTACGGTTTTGCCGAGTTTGCGCGCTTACGGTTTTGACGAGTTTGCGCACGCATAAGCGTCCTGCGTCTTCACGTTCCTCTCCAGCTTAGCGAACTGCATTTCTTTAGATCTGGAACACTTAGGACCTGGCCCGAGTGTTCCATGCAAAAATACAAAACACCCGAGTCAGGATTAAACTTATTTCAAGTTAGCAAACTTGATAAACACATAGATATAATTAGCTTCTCCCATCAAATTTATTTAAAAGATGCGAGTATATATAACAAATTAACGAGCTGCCGATAACATTCATAATAAGTCGGAATATTTACATGTATCAACAGTAGGGTATGCAGTAAAGGGAAGGAGCCATGTTTGTGATCAATCAAAGACACAAACGTGAAATGCATCAATATATATATAAACTGGGATGAGTCACGAACATGCAGTAGCTTAAATCATAGTGAACAAGGGAACAAGCATGCAACTGTGCAATGCATATTTCGGGCAATACAAGTGAGCCTGGCAAAGTTTATAACCTAAAGAAGTATAATTTGCCAAAACAAAGGGACTAAAATCCCAAGGAAGGGCAACATGCGTGTGATATACAACAATGGTAGCAATGTGTCCAAAAAAAAATTGATGCAAAAATGTATAAATCGAATGGTATTTGCTTGCGGCAGGCATGCACAAAGTATATGCGGAAAATGCTATAGCAAGGTAAGGCAAAGGGCTTTTGTCCATGTGTGAAATGCAGTAAATACATGTATATATGTCGGCAATCCAGATGTAGATATAAATTCCAACATGAAAATTAAATATGTAGAAAAATGCATACATAAAAGCAATTGACTTAGAGCATCCCCAGCAGGGGGGTTGCTCGTGGTCAATTCAAGGGGGTTGACACGAGCAACCCCCCCCCAACGCAGCCAAGGGTTAAAACCCTTGGCCGGTGTTGGGAAAGCCGGTTATTATTAACCGGTTTTTCCAACACCGGTTAAGGGTTTTAACCCTTAACCGCGTGTCGGGTCCCTCCTCCCCTATTTGTTTCCACCCGTCTCACTTTGCTCTCAAACCCTTCGCAGCCGCCACTCTTTCCTTCCTTCTTCCTCCGCCGAAAGCTCCATTCCTCTTAAAAAAAAAAAGATTGGGTAAAGCTATTTTTGGTTCTGGGAGTCGTAATGCCTCCAACAGCAATGCACAAGCGGAGAATGAACCGGTTGAAGACACTTGTCCAACCGACGCTCGTCGTTCAAAACCCGTTCGGAGAAGACGGGTTGCTAAAGCCGGTGTTTATGCTGCATTGGATCCACACATCGATGTTAATTTGTCTGTTGAGAAAACGTTGGCTGATTTTCGCGAACTGCCTGAAGGGGAAAGACACCTTACCGATAACTTGAAGTCGTTGTTTGAGGAATAACTTCTTAAACTGGTTAGTGTATTAGTCAGTATTTGATCAAGAAGTGTGTTGTACGAACATTAGTTATTTTTTTGTATGTTTTAGGCTCGTACTGATCGTACACGAGGATCGTGGATTAGTATCGTCCGTTTGTATAAGACGATTCGTGCGTATGACACAGACAGAATTATTGCAGGATATCTTAGAAGTATTGGTTTTGGAGATTTCTTGAGTACGTAATTTTGTTGAACCTACTTACATATTACGTATGTTAGAAAATGAAATATATTTTCTTGATTTTAATATTTTTAATTTGCATCCTTAGGTATTGAAAACCTGTACAATAATGATGTTCAATTATGTGATGCTTTAGCCGTGTGTTGGTGGAAAACGACACATACATTTCACTTTAGTTTTGGAGAGATAGGTATTACGCCACTGGATTTTACCATGCTTGCTGGCATACCAATTGGTCAGGGTGCCACTTTAGCATATGATGAGCTATATCACCAGTATGATTTATTGGCTAGTATATTTCCACATTTGAACTTACGAGGGGGAGGCTTAACAAACAATCATCATATCAGAACCTCTTTCATGAAGCAAGCCGTAATGGACTTAGTGGAACGTCAGCCTATAGTTCACCACTTAGAAATTCTTAGATTGTTTATATTATATATGATGGGAAATTTATTCTTCACGAATTCATCAAACACATTTCCATGTGGATATGTAGCTGTTGTTACGGGCATGTCGTTCGACAGTACTCCTATTACATATGAATGGGGTACGCCGATTTTAGCTCATTTGTATAGGGTTTGGACCATCAGTGCACTGTTAGGACTCGTGGGTCGTCGATTACTGGTTTTTGGGAGGTTCTGCAGTATTGGTATTTTGAGTACTTTCATGTAACGTTAAAGAATTTCGCTCGATCCAAATCGATTGCTAAACCGACCAAGACCGTACGAAACCCTTGATTGTTTTGAGAACATGACAAATCGGAACGCATACAGAAGAACATTTCATTGTTATTCTAAAAAATATCGGTGTTAAGCCAGCCTGTGCCTATGGCTTTCCTCCGAGGGCACGTCCATTGTTCTAGCTCATTGTTCGTCTTTTGTGGAGATGTGGAGACTTCAGCGTCACCTTATCTTTGGCGTCCATCTTCTGAAGATTCGTCTGCCTAGTGTCATAATATTCTCTAATGGCGGCAGCAAATTCTCGTTCTTTCTTGATTAGCAATTCTCGATCTAATTCGAGTTCTTATCAATTTCTGGGTAAATCAAATTCGGATTTTGAGGGGATCAAATCGAGCACATTTACTCGTACAGGAAGGGCTCCGTTGAGTTCTCAGACTCGGTCGGAAGTTTGTTTTTGTTGTGGAAGAAGAAATCATTATGCGAGGAATTGTAATAATCAAATCAGATGTTTTTCTTGTGGTCGATTGGGACACAATAGTGGCAAATGTTTGATTTTTTCAAGGGGTGTATATTCTTCGCATGGTCTGGAAAAGATCAAAGATGCTCAGTATCAGATTCTTAACTCTGGTATGATTTTATTAAAGAACTTCATAAGCCTTGAGGATCAGATTCAAATCATCAATAAATGCCAAGAATTAGGTTTTAATGAGGGAGGCTTTTATAGACCGGGATATGAGAATGGTGCAATGCTAAATCTTCTAATGTTGTGTTTGGGTAGAAATTGGAATCCTCAATCTAGACAATATGAAGACAGGCGGTATTATGATGGTGCTATCCCTCCAGAAATTCCTCTAGACTTTAAAAAATTGGTCAATGAATCCATGATATCAGCGCATAGAGGAATAATGAGCAATGGTGGAAAAGCTGTGGATTTACCGCCAATGTCTCCTGATGTTTGTATTGTCAACTATTACAATTTAGATGGTAAATTGGGATTGCATCGAGATAAGGATGAAAGTGTTGAAAGTATTTTGCGTGGACTTCCTGTTGTTTCTTTCTCAATCGGCGATTCAGCCGAGTTTGTGTTTAGGGAGGAGAGATTTAAAGCTGTGGAAAGGAGAATTAAACTTGAATCAGGGGATGTCCTCATCTTTGGTGGTAAATCGAGAGGTATATTTCATGGCATTACGGGTATTTACAAAGATACTATGCCTAAACTACTTAGAATGAGGACTAATCTGAAAGAGGGGAGATTAAATTTGACATTTAGACAATGTAGGATTTCAAGCGAAGAGGAGAGACTGTATTACATGCCAAGTAAGGTTAGATACACACAGCAGAATAATACAAATTTAAATCGTTCCTTTGCTGAAGTGGTAAGACATCCAATGATCACCATGCCAATCTGGAATTCTTTTAAAAAGGTTAGTTCTCAGAAATTTGTGGGTGATCGTCTGTGCTTTCGTTGTGGTGATGCAAATCATATAGCAAAGGATTGTAGAAACGGGTTGAGATGTTTCAATTGTGGTGGTATGGGGCATCGCAAGGATAGTTGTTCATCGAAATACTCTGGTAAAACAGTTAAGGAGCTGATGCACTTCAACTGTTTGATGATTTGTCAGAGAATGTTGGATTTGCTGGATTTGTATTCACGTGATTTTCCTATTAAAATGAATGAAGGACCTTACTTGATACTGTTATTGGGATGGAATTTGGAAGGGCTGGTTGATGGAATTTTGTGGAGCAAGCGCGTTGATACTATGAAGGTTTATCCTCCATTACCGCAACCATTGACAAGAAAAGAGCATGCCTTTGCTTTCAGTTTGAATCTCATCAAATTGCGAAGATTATACACTAAATTAAATATTAGAAATATGAGGGCAGCCTTGCGGTTATTGGACAATATTTTAGAACACTTTGATGTATTAAATACTGTCATAAACTGTGATGCTGGGGATAGGCAAAATGTACCCGTTATTCAGACGTGGGGTATCAGTGGACATATGAGTGATTCTATGGGCATAAGTTCTGATATGGTGAATGAGGGAGAGGTCTCTTTTGTAGAAGAATTAAGGGATGATGTGGGTTGTTATTGGTCGTCGTTGTGTGACCCGATGTTAGTTGATCCGTTTGTATTGATATGTATAGGTCACCACGATGAAAACTCGGTTGTTGGTGGGATTAAGGGGGGTATGTCCGACACTAAAGAGGCGGTTAATGAAGTGATGACTAGTATGGATGCTGTGGACATGGGGGACTATGCCTTAGATCAAGGCTCTGTGTTAGAACAGAGTAGTGTTGTAGAGGGGGAGGAAGAGATTGATTGGTATGTAGCAAAAGATGTTGATCTTTCGAACAGGTTCGAAGTATTAAAGGAAGGTGAGGAGAGGATGGACTTGAGAAAGTTGGGGTTAGAGGTTTCCAAAGAGGTGGCTGTCTCGAAGTGTGGTCCTTGGTCGAGGAAAGGTTTTAGTATGAGAAGGCTAAAACAGGGTAGGTTGTCTCTATTGAAGAATAGGAGGTATATGGGACGTGAGCGAGACAAGGCAAAGTCGGGCATGAACTTGAATGTGATAAAGGATACAGGTTATAATGTTAATATGGGCAGTTTGGGCAGGAAATTTATGAACAATTGTGAGCTCATTGATAATGTAATGACGGAAAAATTGTCGGTTTTGAACAAAGTGGGAAGAGAACTGAACAGTGTGGGTGGTTCAGTCATTAGTTGGTCTTCCATTGATTTAACAGTTGTGGCTAACAGTTGGGACGAGGAACAGTGTGATTCTTTTATTGCATGTGACATTAACTCTTGTTCGGTTGTTGTTGGCAAGAAGTTTGTGAAACTTCTTTGTTTGTACGTGAGACCGTGTCATGGTATTTTTGGTTGGGAGGAAGAACTTGTACACTCGATGTTTGTTTCTGTGGTTGACACTTGTACCTCGAGCAGTGATAGTATGATGGTGACTAGTGGGGGTTTTTTCTCAGAGTAGTGTTGTTACTTCTTCTGTGTCAAGTGGGGGCTGCTTTCAGAGTAGAGATGCTCCTTCTTCTTCGTCCAGGAGGGGGAGGCGCAAGAGGATTGTTCCCAGTTTGGGTTTTATTCGTCGTAGTGCTAGGATCAGATCTAGCTCTTCTCCTTTTCGAGGTAGGCCCCAGAGTCCGAATGCTAGTGATAGCAATTCGGTTATGGGGTCAGGTATGATTTCTGTTTACGGTAGTGATTATTCTCCTTATGTCCTGGGTAATCTTTCGTCTACTCAGCTATTTCAGCTTGCTAATGATACAGCATTTATTTTCTCAGATATTGAGTTAGATACTGAGTTTATTAGGAGTAAGGAATTAGAGAGAGTTTCTTCTATGAGTAGATGAGGATTGTTAGTTGGAATATTAGGGGTTTAAATGAGCCTAAAAAATGTGCTAAGGTTAGGTCTTTATTTATTGATCAACATATTGACATTGTATTGTTACAAGAGACAAAAATTGAAAGCCCTGATTTTAGATTTTATGCTAGGTTAGGTGGGTTCCATTTCCGTAATTGGGCTTGCCTACCTGCAATTGGTACTGCTGGGGGGCTTATGATTGGTTGGAAAGACAATCAGTATAGACTTGTGCAGGAATTTCCTAAAATACATTCATTACACATTATATTAGCTTCACTTATAGATAATTTTTCGCTGGGCATTACTAATGTGTATGGCCCTCACACAAAGATTGAAAGGAGATGTTTGTGGGACGAATGTTCGGAATTTAGGAATCTTGCCCCCAATCTTTGGATTGTAGGGGGTGACTTCAACGTTACTAGGTTTTTGGGAGAGAGATCTCCTAGAGAAGGAGAGTTCTCTGATATGGAAGAATTCAATGACTTCATTCTTGATAATAATTTGATTGAGATTCTGCTTAGTAATAGATCTTTTACTTGGTCTAGGTCTAATATTAGCGACGGGCCGTCTTTTGCATTATTAGATAGATTTTTTATAAGTACGGAGGTTGATGAAAGATTTCCAATTTGTAAAGTAAAAGGGTTACCTTTTTTATATTCGGACCATTGTCCTTTAATCCTTACGTGTGATTCGAACATGTTAATTAGTAACAATTTCAAATTTGAAAGGATGTGGTTACTAGATGCCAGTTTTATTAAACTTGTTACTGTTAAGTGGAATTCGTTATTCTATTTTAATAATTTGTACAATGGCAATTAGGCAAAGATTTTTGTGTCAAAACTTGGTAAATTAAGATTTTTTCTTAAGAGGTGGAATAAATTTGTTTTTGGTAATGTTAGAATTAAGAAAGATAAGATTTTATGTGAGATGTTAGAGTTAGATAAGTTAAGTGAATCTAGGACTCTTAATCTAGGTGAGAGAGATAGGCTTTCTAATCTCAGAAATGATTTCAAATTGATTTTAGAAAAAGAAGAAATAATGTGGAAGCAAAGATCACGTGTTCAATGGATTAAGGAAGGGGATAATAACACGAATTTTTTTCATAGTATGGCTAATAAGAGGAGACGCGATAACTTTATTCATTCTATTTTCTTGAATAATGAGGAATTGACAGTTTAGCGGGATTTAAATGAAGCTTTCACCAATTATTACAAACAAATTTTTGGGACTAGGATCAAGAGAAGAATTAATGTTAATTGGAAGGAAATCTACCCTAATGAAGATAAGGGGGAGTTATTAGATTTAGATAAACCTTTTTCTGAACAGGAGATTTGGAAGGCAATTTGTGATATGCCCAGTGACAAAGCTCCGGGTCCTGATGGTTTCTCTGTTCTATTTTACAAGCAGTTTTGGGAGGTTTTGAAATCTGATTTAATGAATTTATTTAATGATTTTTATAGCGGGGATTTGTGCCTAGGAAACTTTAATTTTGCTAATGTTATACTTATTAAGAAGAGAGAGGGTGCAAAGCTTTTAAAGGATTTTAGACCTATCTCTTTGATAATTGTTTCTGTCAAGATCATTTCTAAAGTTCTAGCGAATAGGATTAGTAGGAAGATGAATGATCTTATAGATCATTCGCAAACTGCTTTTATTAAAGGTAGACAAATAGTTGATGGAGTGGCAGCTGTACAAGAGTACATTAATGTATGTGTTAAAAACAATTTTTCATGTGCTATTTTGAAACTAGATTTTGAGAAAGCGTTTGATTCTATCGATTGGGATTATATATGTGAAGTATGTCTAGCTAGAGGTTTTAGTGTCCGTTGGATTAACTGGATATTGTTATTACTTAGGTCTGGTAGTTCTAATATCGTTGTCAATGGGGTTATGGGAAAGAAGATCCAATCTAAGAGGGGTCTTAGACAGGGAGATCCCCTGTCACCTCTATTATTTAATTTAGCGGCTGACGTTTTTTCTAGAATTATCAAGAGAGCGGGGAGATTAGGTGTTTTGGGTTATGTTGGTAATGACGAATTTAACAATGAATTATCTGTACTCCAATTTGCGGATGATACTTTATTATTTTCTTCTCATCTACTTAAACACATTATTGCTCTTAAGTTTATACTTTATTGTTTTGAGATGTTATCAAGTCTTAGAATTAATTTTGACAAGAGTTCTGTTATAGTCATTAATGACTTTGATAATGTTGAGGCTATGGTTGCTAACACCTTAAACTGTTCTGTCATGAAATTTCCTTTTGATTATTTAGGTTTTAAGATAAGGCCGTCTAAATTAAAGAAGGAGGATTGGTTAGTCTTAGTTGATAAGATTAATTGTAGACTATTAAGTTGGAACAATAGATTCTTGTCTAGAACAGGTAGATTAGTTTTGGTTAACTCAGTACTATCGGCTACCCCTACGTATTGGATGTCAGTACATAGATTGCCTCAATGGGTTATCGATAAGATTGATGGAATAAGATGTAATTATATATGGGGTGGGGGTAGAGATCCTATTTGTAGGGGTTTCAAATGTTTAGTAAATTGGGAGATGTGTTGTAAGGCTAAGAAAGATGGGGGATTGGGGACAATTAATTTATTTAATTTTAACTCTTCCTTATTAGCCAAATGGTTGTGGAAATTTAGGTCTTCTGTAGTATCTACAACGTGGAAAGTTATTATATCTAAATTTTACTATTCAGAAAGAGAGTTCATTGTTGGATCTAGTGGTAGTTGGTATAATAGATTATCTTATTTTTGGAAGCCAGTTTTAAAGTGCTTTGACTTTTTTAACTTAGGTTATAAGGTGATTGTTCATTCTGGTAATACGACTTACTTTTGGCATGATAGGTGGATTTCTCGTTTACCACTTAAAGTTGAATTTTGGGAACTCTTTAATATTTGTAGTTTTAAAAATGCATTGATAAAAGATATTTTTAGAAAAGATTTGGATCCCCCATGGGAATTTTCTTTTGATAATATATTAGAAGGGGAAATGTTAAGACAATTAGCTTTACTTTATGCCAAGTTATCATTATACCACATCGATGAGGGTAAGGACTTTAGTAGTTGGGGTATGGATAAAAGTCAAGTTTATTCGGCTAATTCTATGTATAACTTTATAAATTTTTCGGGTATCTCATTTCGATCTTTTAAGTTTATTTGGAAATCCAATTCTCCTCCTAAAACAAATTTCTAATGTGGTTAATCACTCACAAGAAACTTAATACGGTTGAGTTTCTTAAAAAGAAGAATATTATTTTTGATGTTAAGTGTTATTTTTGTAATATTTTGAATGAGGATGTTGATCATTTATTTTTCTCATGCAATATCACAAACAACATATTTAGTATGGTTTTACGGATATTTGTTTTTGACTGTCATTATTCTTTCAATTGTTGTGCTAATTATTGGGATTCTTATAGGTTTGTTCATAATGCTAGTGAAAGATACATTTTAGATACTTTAATCGTTATCGTATGTTGGTTCATTTGGTCCGAGAGAAATGAGAGATCTTTCCATTCTAATTCTGTTTCTATGGATAATTTAATCATTAAAATAGTTTATTTTTGCTTGAATTGGATGTCTAATTCACATTACAAGTTATTTGGGAAATCGGGCTTTGAGTTTTTTTTATTAAGGTTAGATTGAATTTGTATCTATTTATTAGAATCAACAGTTTTTTTCGTAATAGATATCGTATTGGTTGTTAATTTCTTTTATTGATTTTTCATTGTATTTCTTCTACACATATATGTATGGTAAATAAATGTGTATGAATATATATATATATATATATATATATATATATATGCTCATATAATATATATATATATATTGAGACACATATATTTCCATATATATGTGTGTGACAAACTACTAATAGTTTGTTGAGCTTTTTACAGTTTCAGGTTGTGGATTTAGAGGAAGTGCTTAGTGGATAGCTGGATGGACTGGTAGCAGTTATGTATCTTTGAGGATTGCTGTTTGGATTGATGATTCGTATTTCATTTGGGCGTATTGTTAGAGAGTTTTTTGATGATGTATCTCATTATTTTTTGATACTTCATTGAGAGTAGGGGTTATTGTATTGGAGTAAGTATACTTCAATATCGGGTGGTGGCCTTGCTGGAATTCGATATTGGAGTTGATGGGCGGTGGTTTATCCGGAGCTCATCTATCTACGATCCTTACATCCCTAGAGTTGTGTTAGGTTTTATCTTGTATTTTTATGTTCTATAGTTGAACTCTGTACTTTTGATTTTATTATATATATGTGTGCTCTCTTCTCTTCTGAAGATCACACATTTTTATTTAAAAAAAAAAGAACATTTCATTGTTTATTGCAACAATTTCATCAGATACAAGAATATACAGAGTATGAATGAATATAAAACATCAGAGAAATATCAGAGATTTAAATACATTACTGCAGCGGAAAAATAATACAATACACAACTGAAAGAGATATACAGATACAGAGCTTTCCGGATATCATTCCAGCTGTAACCCAGGTTCCTGTGAATATAAATCTGCAAAACCAAAACTACTAGCTGCCCGTGTCGAAAATAAGGGCACCCAGAGTTTAGGTTAAAACAATAAACTCTAGGTCAGTCATGTGACTGGTGTGAGAACTAAAACAATTATTAATCTTTATTTTAAAGTTAGGTAAATCAAGGTACCATGCCGTATAACACGGAACGGGTTTCCTCCCAAGAATACCAGTGCATAAAACAACAGCGCAATGTTAAATAAAGAACAATGAAGCTATTATAAGACCCAGGTCCAATCACACAATGCAACACAAGCCGGATGATAGGGTTTTACCTTATAATAGCCTAAGAATGCTTGATACTCTAAATTTCATCTTTTATTATTACTATAAGTGTATAGTGTCAAAACAATTTCAATCATAAGTATCAATCATAGACGGCATAAGTGCCCCATACCACTATGTTGCCATATATAGGTTTTACAACCAAAACCGCAAAGTCACGTATTGTAAATTGGGTTTCCATCTGTGAACCGAGGCCAGGGATCGTCCTCTACCGATTCGAGACTGTCTAGCCTGAGCCTTAGGACCCAGACTCAGGTGGGCCTTTGGATCGTCAGGGCTGGTCCACCGATGTGGATTAAAATGCATGAACACTGCGTTTCCCCGCTCTTTGGGGCGTAAATGAGCCCAATGACTCCATCGGCTCCACATAGTCACCGATATATCTGAGGAGCCTCACAACAGCAACAACCACACAGGTGAAAATAATATAAATGTCAGGGCTGGTAGGTCACTGACACCACCCTAGCTAGAAAAAAGCATGCCCTCCCTGATGTCCTCTCCCGTTTCTGGTTCACAACCGGGGTGTGAGGCTCGCGAATCAACGCTACACAAAGCTATGCCACACAGGCGGTGCTTTGATCATCAACCACAAGACTCTGCTTTTCAACAAAAGCCTTGATCATTTGCCACTTAAGCATGCCACACAGGCAATTCACTCTATGCGATTGATATCCATCAATATATAACCTCTGAGCTCGTACGTCTCAGAGAAGGGCGTTAAGCAAGAGAATAAATTCTCCGCCGCCAAGCAGATATATATTTAATAGAAATCAATCACACAGAATAAAATCCAATGTCAGACACACAGTCCATTTACACGTTCGTTCTGGGTCTGAACGAAACCGGAGGCACCTTGTACCTCGCATATCCATCGATCTCCAAGTACGTCTGACTGATTCCCTCATCTTGGGTGTACAACCCAATCAAGATCATCAGTAATCACCCAAACGATGTGAAGACCTCCGGTCTTCGACCACCGTCTTCATCCTCAACACATCGTCGAATCAGTTATTCAGAATGGGATAAAACCCGGTCTTTCTAAATAACCCGCGTATATAATAAACAAGTGTTACACAAACACAACATACGCCTTATTCCAATTCAGAATATTCTTTTATTTAAATATTCTCATACTTTGGGAAAGGTTCCCATAAATTTTATCAAAGATAAATTCTTTAAATTTATTCTTTAATCTTCTTTTGAATATCAGTTTAAACCAAATTATGGTTTATCCAAACTAGTCGGGATTATCGAACCTTAACGAAGTAATCATTTGTTTTAAATTTCCCAATCCCAACCTTTTCATCCCATGAAGTAAAACTGGTCATACTTCATATCTAACACCACGGTGTTATCGGTAAATTCAATTATCATTTCACGTTCAAATCCAATTAAAGATTTAACTATCGCCTAGAGAAAAACTGGCGATACTCCATTCTCGATCATTTCAATCTAATTAAAGATTCATTAAAACTCCACTTGGTTTTAATCTTCCTAAAAATCACTATCAATAATTATTTAGCTTGGGAAATCATATCCTGTCTTCAACTGGGTTAAAGAACCAATGTCATTTAAAACACGGTTCACTATAAACCCAAAATCACATTTGATATTAAATACAAGGCTCTGAATAGAAAATATATCGGCTTATATTCAATATCAAATTCTACGACCAACAAATATCGTATTGGAAATAACGATATCAATATATATTTTAAATTTCCATAACAATATCTGTATAATCACGAAATCCAACGTCGAAATATTCCAAAGACAATTTCGATTCAAATCCATTCCAATTCAATTATTGGAAATTCTGGTTACTTTTAAAACCCTTTCAAATCCAATTTATTTATTTTCAAAAATATTGGATTTATAATTCTAGTTCAAAACTAGTTCATTTTGAGAAAAATCTATTTTTATCTTTTCAAATATGGAGTTTTTCATCCCAATTCTTTCCCAATCATTTCTTCTGTTTTTACACAAATTATTACTATTTTTAATAATTTTGTCAAGGCCCGTACAGTCGATTTCCATCAACGGCCATCGAACTGCACTTACAGCGACCTTTTCCAAATTTGATTTGGATATAATTCCAAATCCAACCGTTAGATTTCAAATCTCTAATATTCGTTAGAAATCTCTTTTCGATACGAACCCAACGGTTCCGGTTTCAGGAGAATCCGTCGGTCGGATCTCCCGCAATGTCCATTCGAATTCAATGGTCGAAATTCACGAACTACCGCAGTGCGACGCGTTCTATTCAGGCCATTATATATATATTATATATATTATATATATTACATCGATTTCCTTTCAAAACGTATTTTATAAATCATTTTAAATTCGTTTTCAAAACGATTTCAACTTCATACTCAATTTCTAATCAAAATTAAATATTCCATATCAATAATCTTTAAATGATAATATTTTCAAAACATTATATTTTGAAATCAATTACTTTTCGATATTCATTATAAAAATGAATAAAATCGATATAAATATCGTTCACGTCAAAATCGCGCCAATCTGATCAACACGGCTTTTATTCAACACACGAATGTTTATTCTATTCAACACATGAATATTTATTCTATTCAACACATGAATATTTTATTTTATTTCAACACATGAATATATATTTTATTTCAGCACATGAATATTTTTTTTTTCAACACATGAATATATATTTTATTTCAACACATGAATATATATTTTATTTCAACACATGAATATATATATATTATTTCAATACATGAATATATATTTTCCAACTTGGATTGAGGCCCACTCAATTACCATATAACGTTAATTATATGGATTCCCTACAACACATGTATATAATAGCAACGATAAATCATCAACCATCATCCAGAGTGCACCACCCAACTGCATAAGCATTAAATATAAGTAATTAACGCTTACACAGTCTGTCAACCCATCAATTGACATACAACTAAACAATCGGGATTAGTGTACGTCAAATATCATCCCAATACCCGTGTGGGGTTTCAATCAATCAAACACATATTTTATTTGTGCAGTTGGGCGATGTGTAAAATTTATCGTTCCAATCAATATCAGTCAAATGGGTGTACATAAACAAATCGTCCGATTTGTTTATAAATATTTATTTTATATACACGTTAAAAATCATATTTTTAACTATAAAATATTTTCCACTATAAAATATTTTATTTCATTCCACATCACACAATCAAATTTCACAACACAGCAATCAAACAAACAAGTCATCCATGGTCTGTGGACGACGAGCGTCGGGTGCTGCTAAGCACCATCTGCATCCTAGTATATATTTCAAACTAGAAATAAATTAAAGGTGAGGAGTTCTGACCTTTGGGTTCCACTCCACCATTTCATTTCTGAATTTCTGAACCGTTTGAATTCCTTTTTGATTTCAGTCCGTCCCATCGCTCTCTGTTTCACGCAGTTGATATTAAAAATCACATTTTTATATTCTCTAATATATAAACCATATTTTTAATCAACTAAAAATCGTATTTTTATATGATATTCATATAAATAAAAATCACATCTTTGTATGGTTTAAAAATCAAACCTTTATCGCTAATCATATGATAAAAATCGCATTTTTTGCATTGCTAGTTTCTACATAAAAATCGAATCTTTGCTTCGCTAATCTTCATAATAAAAATTCTATTTTTATAAATCTAACTTCATAGTAAAGATCATATCTTTATTTCAAATCCCTTATATAAAAATCATATTTTTATATTGAATCTCTTTATATAAAAATCATGTTTTTATCTCGCTAAAAATCGTATCTTTTCATTTCTAAAAAACGTACCTTTTCATTTCTAAAAATTCTATTTTTCTCTTTTGAATCATCCTATCTTTTCTTGAACAAAATCTAATCTTCCTTCGCTAATATCGTGCATAAAAAATCCAATCTTCCTTTAATTAAAAGTCTCCTCCTTAAATTGTTATAAACCACCTCATTATACTGTTAAAAAGCAGATCTTTATATTGTATAAAGAAAACTAAAAATAAAATCGAAATGTATAAAAACTTACTGTCTTTCGGATTGAGGAGGAGGGGTTTCACTGTCGGAGGGAGGGGGCGGTGTTGGCTGCTTGAAAACGCTGCTGGGCTCGTCGTGGCGGACGTCCAAGGGGGAAGAAAAGGGGGAGTTGTGTACGAAGGGGGGCGGAGGGGAGGTGGCACGGCAGTGGGAGGAGGGAGTTTGCGGATTTCGAGAAGAGGGGGGGTTCTGATGATCGTCGCGAGTTACTGGAGGTGGCTCGCACGGTGGTCTCAAGCTAGGGTTAGGCTGGTGCGGAGGAGAGAGAAGAGGGGCAGAGGTGGCGGCGCCCGAGGTGCGGTGGCGCTGTCCGCCGCGGCGGTTCCTCCTCCTCCTACGCGATTTCCCTTTTTTTCGGTTTTGACAGAGTAAGAAGAAAGAGAAAAGGAGGGGAGGGTTATGTGAAAATTTATATTATTATTTTATTTAATTCTCCACTCGGTTGACTTTACATTTGAATTCCAAACGAAACCCAACGACTGCCGCCCCTAGCTAATTACCCCCATTACGAACACAATGGGATATGTTTTGTAACCCAATTCGGCTGTTACGATCAGTTTCCGCTAAATTTAAAATATAAATCAGTATATATTCAATTTGAACGCACATTTTAATTTACCGGGGCCACATACTACCTCTGAAAATTTTAGAAAAATTATTTCTAACTTCGTATTGACGATACGGTCCTAACAATACTAATTTTGTCGAATTCTGAGACCATTTTAAAAATGGTCATTTTCCAGTCGATTAAAATCAACTAAAACTGGTCAAACGCGTTTTCCTTTGCCACGCTCACATATTGATTCAGAAAATTACGAATTTTGAAACCTAGCAATAACTTGACATCACGGATCCAATAAAAGTGGTTTCGTCGAACGAGGTCGTTTGCAAAATTTCCCTTTTTTTTAAGGGCCAGAATTCCATATCGATCATCCTGAATTTTCAACTGGGCATAAATTTTTATCCCCGCTATGAAATTTCAATTTTTCGGATTCGTTGGAAAGATATTCTCAATTAGATTATAATATTTTTGGTTTCGCTAAAATCTGGTTTATTTTGAATCCTGTACATTCATTTGAAATTTGAAATCGAATTTTCGAACTACCGCGCCATTTTCAATTCCTTTTATAATTAAAATAAAATATTTATATTCTAACGTCGATCTATATAAATATATACGTTCTATTTCTATTCAAAATAAATTTCTCGTCACTATTATTTAAAATAATTCATTTTAAATACTCAAAATTCACTAAAATTGCCAAAATAAAATTTTAAATTGGCTCAGATTTCCGGGTTATACATTTCATTAAATGGCATTTCCGACATTGGATCCCACACTATCACAATTCTACCCTCGTGCGAAAGCTTGGGCGCCCGAGAACCGGTGGGTTGTACTAGGAGGTGATTGTCGTCATGTATTTGCAGTGGCTCGTACTCAGATAGAGATGAGGACCACACGAGAGTCAGTTCTGTGGCGTCCGTTTGTCAATTCCCTGTTCTTGCTAGGCCCAGCGCAGCAGCACGCTCTATTTCTGTCTGGTAGACGATTTCCTTTGGTATCGTCACCACCCGCTTTAGGATGTTATTGGTACTTGGGGGAGCGCTATTGGCGATAGTTACTCGATGTCGACGCTGTTCCCGATGATCCCCACCCTGATACAGGTCATTTGCGGGTCTATTCCAGTGCTGATTTATAGCAGTATGCCGGTGAGTGGTAGCCAGCTGATATATTTATCATTACCGGTAGAGATTACATTACTTTTTGGGGATCTTTTTATGAGCGTACTAATACGCAACGTTTATACATGCCACCAGAGTTGATTTTGTTTGTCCTTCCGCCTACACTCCATTTGGTGATCCATGTGTTTTACGCGACATGTCTCAGATTACCCTTACTTTGCATAGGCCTCCTCGCCATCAGCCTCCTCAGCCGCCTCGCTATCCTTGTCAGCCTCCTCAGCCTCCTCGTCAACACCCTCCTCAGCCACCTCACTCGACTACGCCGACGAGTTATGGTTGGACCGTGGGCATTCCTGGGACATCCGGTCTGGATACGTATGTTGATATTTCACGGCCTACTGTCACACAGTTTCCAGATCCCGCTGTTCTTCCCTACGAGGAACTATATCTTATGCATGTTGGTCTTGAGATACGATGTATAGAGAGCATAAACGCGTAGTTGATGAGTTGACGGCTTGCATTACCGAGCTAACTGCTGCGGATGACGAGCGATATCATCCTATACGACGAGTAGATGACGATGATGATGATGATGACGACGATGACCATGGCTATAGTGGACAAGAAGCACCTCTTGCGGATGATTCGTGGATATTTGGTGATATACCTTAGATTCAGTTTACGTGATATGTTAGTATTGCTATATGTATTCGTACGTTATCCTTTAGTGTGGTGTAGTAGTAATTTTATGTAGTATGTGCGATCTTGTTGTTATCTTATTTGTTAGACTGTGATGGTTGTTTTGTAGTTGTATGTGTGTAAAAAGCATCTCATTTGGGTTTAGTGGTTGTACTGTATTGTTATCTTCATGTCTCTTTCTGTTGTACCTTGTAACTTATCTTGTTATTGTTAATACTCATATTGTTTATTTTTATCAATAGCACCAATAGATCAAACAATAAACTTAAGGATACAACACCGATAAATTCAACAATAAGCGTAAAGATACAAAAGCTTGTAAAGACACAACAGCTAACGATAGTAGATTCAGTACGCAAACATATTAATTGTTACGCTCATTCAAAGAGGTTCGAAGTCACCTATTCTCTTGCTCTAACTTGTTGGCGTAAGAAATTGCCCTTGGAGGGAAACGCTCGTCTATCCACTCAAAATAATTGCATCCGTTAGGCCTAGCGAGCATAATTGGATCCTGCGACCAATATTCTCTCCGTCCGCCCGGACTACCACCTCTACCGCATAACCACAGTGGCAACAAAAGGGATAGGATTTAACTTCCTGCTCGTTAGGAGACTGGTTAACTGAAACTCGTCGTACCTCTTGATGACCTACATCTGGAACAGTCAGAGGACGAGGGACTATAGCCGCTTGTAAGCGTTCTTCATTTACAGTTTGGACTACTTGATGACCTACATCTGGAACATGAGCAACTGGTGGACGAATCGTCATGCGGGCCAACTCCGGGTAGACTTGATGCAATTCCTCATAGTGACACTCTTGGTATTCGATATTCCAATCAATATCTTTTCTTGGACTTGAAGGAGGACGCTCAGGAAAGTTTTGATCATAGTTCTAATCCATTGACGAGGGTCATGACCATGAAGACATTTTTTTTTATTTTGGTGAAAATTTTGGTACCAGCTAACTACAACGTAGTAACCGTATATATTTATAGGGGCAACATGTGGAGTAAACATGAAATGTTGCAATTCCTAATAAGGACTTGTCTACTATGGGAATCCGTTTACCATTCAACGTTGTAGGGTTAAATCTGTAAACTTTATCGTTTCAAATTCCAATAAAGACTGGTCCATTCTCTAGACAAACGTGACAAAGTGATAGAAAGGTGAAAGTGATACAACCAAACTTTGTAATAAAGTGACATAAAGATAAAGTAACGCCAATTTCCAAGTAGAAGGAATCCACCCTATCCATTGAACACTATACACTGTACACTATACACTACACATCAAGCTTATGTCGGTAGTAAAATAATTACTGATGTAACTAGACACTGATACAACTGTAGGGAATCTCCTTTCGAATATTTTGAGGACGACCCAAATAGGAAAAATGGCTGATAAAGCATGACTGCATTATGGGAACCGTGCAAGATTGGAGCAGTCAATGAGCATGACTCATTATAGGCTTTGAAGATCTATTTATATGGCCCAGTTTTATGCTGTATTAACTCATAAGTAAATTACCACACAATCACAATTTGAGATATGAACAGCTGGGAAAATGACGACCAGGTTTCCATTACTCAATGACCTGGCAAAGAAATTGTGCATGAAGGGAAGGTTTCCCAGCCGCTACGTACAATCAGATCCAACCCTATCTGCCGATGCGGACAGGAATCGGCCGTGGTTGTTGCCAATAATGAGAAAAATGTTGTTGTCGTTTTTTTGCTTGTGAATCCTACAAGAATCACAAGGTTTGTCCTGATCAAATTGAATGTTGTAACTTTAAGCAGTGGATTGACCCTCCCATGTGCGAACGTGGACGTCAATATGCACTGGAAGCGCAAGCCGAAATAAGACGCTTGAACAAGATTGTTGCTGATAAACCTCGAGCAGGACCTTTCCCTAGGCTGTGGTTGATGTTTGTGTTTAGTACATGTTTAATATTAATTTTATTTCGGAATTTCTGTTCATGTGTTTAGTTGTCTTAGTTTCTATGACTGTGGTTTGGTCGTACGCTTCTAATTTGTTGTTGTTGAAGTTTGTTTGAATGTTGTTGTGTTTGTAAAACTGTTGTTGTTGTATGCTTGTAAGATTCATTGTTGTTGTGCATTGAATTTGTTGTCCCTGTGTTTAGTTGTAGTAGAAGGCGACCGTTGATGGTAAAAATAAATGCCAAAAGTTTTTTGTGATGTTATTGTTAGCTGCATTGACAAGTCCTTTCCCACATAAATGACAACAGTATACGAAATTACTAGTCATTGCCTACATTTCTTGTGATGTGAATGGTCACTGTAGGGAATCTACCATAAAATATCACGAGAACGCAGTAAGGAGTAGTCCACCTTGTTGAACTATAGCTATAGGCAGTACATTATCCTTATAAGTACTGCATATTTGATAATCCTTCCTATTCCTTTTATATCTTCAAGCATCACCGTTCCTAATTGAAGTGAGAAATCTATTTCCTTCTTTGTTGAAAGGTAATCTTTGCTATCAACATACTTTGCACTTCTAGTAAATCCAGTTATATTACTGATGCATAGGTTACATGGACGATTCCGAAATAAGTGATGAACATATGGGAAGGATTTTTTATGAGTACGAACGGAACCTACTCAACGCTAACGGAGTTGGAGTAGTTCAAGATACACAAATCGAAGAGGTGCCTGGACCGAATCAGCATCGAGCGGTTACAGCTCCGCGTCCAAATCCAGTAAATCAACGACCTAGTGATAGTGTTCAAACAATGAATTCTGCAACTCAAGAATTTTCTTCCAAGGATTTAACATATGAAGAAAGATGGGCAATGATCACGAGGCTGTACAACAACCATCGTTCCCGGCTGACTAGACGAACATCAGTTGAACTCCAAACAGCTAATCGTCGTTTTGCAGATGCTTGTGATCGGTACAAAAAGATTATCGAAACTGTTGAAGACCAAAACATTTTTAAAACAAACCAAGCAACATATGATTCTCGTTACCTTTTCGAGTACGGTGAGGAATTTGTTGGCTACAAAGCTATAAACTCAGCTACAGTTGGTTGACCCGCTATGGAACGGAGTAGTCTTACGGTATTATGATTTTAATGTTGTTTGAATGTATGTTTAATTTGATGTGCGTACGTAGAGTATGGAGTTATCTGTAATCCTTGTTATGTCAACGTGATATTTAACTAGTTTGCATTTCTATATGACAAGAGGGCAATCTTGTTCAACAATAGATTCAAACGTTAACACATTCAAAACAACACTTAATAGGAACTAGAACAACATATACTACCAACAACACGTAATAGGAAGTAGAACAACAGGAAATACCGAAAACAACACTAAATAATAAAACTTCATTCTGAGAAAATACAAATACTACGCATTTCTAACAAAGCCAGCTCTAGTTGCCTCAGCAACAATCTTGTTCAACCGCCTTATTTTGGCTTGCGCTTCCAGTGCATATTGAAGTCCACGTTAACACATCGGGGGGGGGGGGTCTATCCACTGCATAAAATTACAACACTGAACATCATTAGGGTAATACCTATGGTTTTCAAAGGCAGGACATCCGAAAAATTGACGTCCAGCATTTTTTTCAGTTTTGGCAACAACAACAACCGATTCAGTTCCACAACAACAAATAAGGTAAGATCCAGCAGGTAGTGTTGGACCGATAGGATGTAGGGGCTCGATTATTTGTCCTCCGTAAACGATCTACTTCCTAGGTCTTTGATTTGTTACAACTTCGCGCAATCGAGCATTCAAAGATTTTGTTCTCGGCTTCACTGATTTACACTTACCTGGTGCTCCTTCGCCAATTTCCATCGTAGTCTTGTTGTGTTGCACACTATCCCTTGACCGTTCAAACGCTTCGTAACAATTATTCATTATTTCATCGTCAATTTCAAAGTTGTCCATTCCCGGAACTGAAAAGAAATACTTAGAAATAAGGAAAGGATTACAAACTGTATTCAATTCTTGGTATGTTAGAGAAATATAACTGGTGCATATATACTAGACAGGGGTAATATTTGTAAACTTTTAATTCAACTGCGTAGGGTTAAATTTGTAAACTTTGCCGTATCAAATCCCAATAAAGACTGGTCCAAGCTCCGGAGAAACGTGATAAAGTGACAGAAAGGTGAAGTGAATCCATATTTCTTGTTGATGGAATCCAAACTGTTCACTAACAATAGGCATCAGTGTTCACTATATAACTATGGACATTGAAAGGGCATACTTCATGTACAATGATTTGTTGCAATTTCTAGTGAGTAATTGTCTTCTCTCTGTACACCCACGTTACCTTCATGACAGTGATACAACATAACTTTTCAATAAAGTGACTTAAAGATAAAGTAACGCCATCATTCATGTTGTAGGAATCCACACTATACACTGGCATATAAAACAAATCAATGTTTCGTCTCCTAGTTAACATTTTTGCTTTATCAACCATCCTCCGTAGGCCCCCTAACCTTTAACACTTCTTCTTCACCCGTGACTTCTTCAAACATAACAAAGTAGCCAAAATTCCTACACTTTTAACTTAGTCCAATTATGTCATGTGCTGGGACCCTGGGTTTGCATTATAATAACCGTAGTGATGTTCTTCCAACTCATCTAATTATCATAGAAATCATCGTTCACACCATGAATGGTTTAAAGCGATTATGGTGCTTTACAAATTCCTCAACATCTTCGTCTTCTAGTTCCGATGAAGTCGAAGAAAACTACAACAAACAGCGGCTAACGTACCAACGAGAAACTTTAAACGCGATGCAACGTGATATAGCAGAGAGCTCCAATTCAATCCAAGGAGGCAGCCAAGTGGGTAGAAGAGATATACGCTACAGACGTGACTATCTGGGGGGGGGGGGAATCAGTTGATGAAGGACTACTTTGTGCCAAACCCAGTATATGGCGACGTTTACTTTCGTCGTAGATTTCGTATGTCGCGGACAATGTTTGATCGAGTTCTCAACAAGGTTTCCGAGTCCAATGTTTTTTTACTCACCGAAGAAATGCTATCAAAGAACTAGGAATTTCACCGCTACAAAAAGTAACAGCGGCACTTCGTATGATTTCATACAGAAGTTCAGCTGATTCGTTAGATGATAAATTATGTATTGGTGAATCAACGATAATTCTATGCTTGAAAGAGTTCTGCAAAACAGTTGCTTGTCTCTTCGGTGAAGAGTATCTACGATCCCCCACTGCACGCGACGTCGAACGATTGTTAAAAATGGGAGATCAACATGGTTTCCCGGGTATGTTGGGCAGCTTAGATTGTATGCATTGGACGTGGAAAAACTATCCAGTTGCACTACAAGGCCAATACAGAGGCCACACAAAAAAGGCAACGTTGGTGTTAGAAGCGGTCGCTTCTTTCGATTTGTACAAATGGCACGCATTTTTTGGTGTTCCTGGATCATTAAACGATATTAATGTTCTTCGTCAATCATACTTGTTTAATAATTTGTACAACGATCTGTCACCGCCATGCAACTATAAAATTGGTGATACAAACCATTATGTTGGTTATTATTTGGTTGATGGTATATACCCGAAATGGAAGACACTTGTGCAGGCATTTAAAAAGCCGAACAATGCTAAAGAGGCGAAGTTTACGCAACAACAAGAGAGTCTGAGAAAGGACGTAGAACGAGCATTTGGAGTTCTACAGGGATGATTTCATATTTTAAGAAATGAGGTGCACTATCACGAACAAGCAGTTATATCAGATATCATGTACTATTGTATTATACTACATAATATGGTAGTTGAAGAAGAAAGGGGGGATTCGAACTGCAACTTAAAAACTACCTAGATATAGCAGTGGCGTTTAGAAGTAAGTCGTACAAGGACCCGAATACTTTTGCCAAGTACTTGCAGCGTATCCAGGACGTTAGAGATCCCCAAGCACATCTACAATTAAGGGACCAATTAGTCGAACACTATTGGGAGCATGCCGACAATCAATAGGAAGTGGTGAACTCTATCTGAATGTTTAAGTTAAATTACGTTCGTTGTTTAGTTATATGTTTTCCTTAATGCTTATATGTACCTTTGTTTGCTACTGTGATGAAATATTATGTTAATGTTCTCGTATTACAAGTTCATGCTTGCAAGATTTCTAGTGACAATTAAAAAAGGAAATTCATGCTCATTTAATAATCTTTTACTCCTACAACATTGGTACTTAGTAATTAAAAACTAAATAACGACATAGCAACAAACAACTACAAGGAAACGATCAAAACATAAATACGTCCTATCCCATGCGTCTTCTGCGGCACGCTTCTAGTTCTTGCTCCATTAACAATCGTTGCATTGGAATTAATGTATCCATATTGACAGTCATTAGTGCCCTGTCATCAATTCGTTCGAGGCGAGCTAATTCACGCTCCCTAACATCCAACTCACTCTCTTTTGATATTTGAAGTTCTTTGTGTCTACGCTACTTCTCCTTGGATCTCTCATCTCTCTTAGCTTCCCTCGCTTCGGCCAAAAGTCGGTTTGATTCCTCTGAAGCTACCATTCTACTGTGTAGTTGTTTGTAGTAGGGACTGTAATCTACAACGGTTTTTTTCTTACCTTTGTATTTACCAGGAGGCCTACCACCGGAACTTGTAGAAAAGGGGGTGTTTTCTTGAGGATCTAGACTTCCCGGGCTTGATTCCTCCATTGGCCTTCTTGGCATAAATCGTGCTGCAGAATGTTCTTGGCTTATAGGTCTCCATTTTTCCTCTCTAGATAAGATGGCGTAGCAATTATGCAAATTGAATGGTTGATTTTTGTGCTCTTTCATATAAGCTTCATTCGCACTCTTTAGCTGTATGTGTTGAAGAAACGTAAGGTGGTATTATTATACAATAAAACATATTAACCATTATTTAAGTAATCAAAATTTACCAAGTCCGTCTCGTTGGCACCGCTTTGCTGTCTACTTTGTAGTCCAGCCATAATTTGATTCCAACTTTGACAGTTAGCGTTGATTCTCTTCCACGACTGTTTCAAAGAGTCGATTGTTCTCGGTGGGTTTTCGGGACTACGGCTGTTAAATAGTCTTGAAACAGAACTCCAAAATGAATTATCGGACTGACTAGTCCCTTTAAGATTGTCTCTGAAGCACTCCACCCAACAAAATGCTAGTTCTTCTTGTTCTTCTGGAGACCATTTCACTATTTTATTTGATCTTCTCAGTTGTGTGGTGGGAAAAACATCTGGATTTTCAGTATCATCGACTTCTGTTTCTTCATTCAAGCCACTGTTATCTCCAAACATACAATTCAAATTTCTTGACAGATTTGGAGAAGTTTCAGGCGGGACTAACCGTTGTTGGTTGCGTGGAGAAGCGTAGTGATGCTCACTGCAGTTTTGCTGAAAATACGCATTTTGACCGGAACCAGAATTTTGAGTACTATGATAATGATTGGAGTTTTTCTGGGATTGATAGAAATTCGGGCTCTGTTGAGGATAATTATAGTTCAGAACATTCGGGAAGTTACCATAACTGGATTGTTGATTCTGCTGGAACGACGGATGGATAGGAAACTGATTGTTGTCGGATTGATTAGTGTGTTGCTTCTGCGCAGAATTAGAGACACCCTTCTTTCCTTTACCAATGTTTGACATTGCAAATAAGTTGAATAGAAATTGAAGAAGGAATAGAGGTGTGGTTTGATGTAGAAATGTTGTGTGTTATAATGTACAGAGGACTGATGTACATATAGATTAAAATCAAACGGTAACATAAAACAACGGCCATAATGCAACGGCCAAATTTTAAAATAAAAATAAAAAAAGTAAACCGGCTTCATAGAAGCCGGCCATGCCATAGTCGGCTTCCCCCAAGCCGGCTACAGCCGGTTGCTCCAGCAACCTCCAGGGTTGCCAAAGCAACCCTGGCCCCCCCTTTCATCCCCGCTTTAGGGGTCGGTTGTTTTTCAACCGACCCCGCGTTGGGGATGCTCTTAGTGCTGGAGCGGAACTACGTCTATGTGTTAGTTTCCATAAATTCCTAAATGCAAATAGAGTTCTAATTTCAGGTACTTTGGTTTCCTGTATATTTACAAATTTCAGGACATGCAATGGTGTTTTGCCCATAATAGGCGCATATAGTCCAAATTAGAACATCTCAAATGAAGACAAAGGGTGTCATGTTTCTACAGCATCAAGTATTAAAAGGCTACACGGTATAAATTTTTCAAATAGCAGTAATATATATATATGTATATATATGTGTGTGTATATATATATATGTATATATATATAGTTACTTTTAAACCCACATTCGACAATTTCAAATATTTTCATACATTATGTGGAATGGCATATTGGTTCAGACAACATAATGGTATACTTGGGATCATTTCATAAGTCTTTGAGTAGAACTATGCATGCAGCATGCAAATAAGTAAGAAACGGTTTCAGTATAAACGGGGTAGTTCAAATGTGATATTTTTTCCGTATGTGTATATATGTTCAGGCGTACCGTGAAACTTATAGGCATGTGCAACAGAGCACAGCGATGCGCGTCGGGGTCAAGACAGTGGGATTCCAGCAATGTACACAAAATAAAAGGCGAAGTCCGGTCAAATGTATGGTGCCAGGAGCAAGGACGAGTATAACGAAAATATACTTCAGCAATAGGGACAATAAAGAACGTGCAACATTGCATAGGCTTAAGAAAAAGGAACAACATCTAAATTGGGCTTCATACGCATGTTATTCAACATAACAAAATAACTTCTAGTTATGCAAATAAATGGGTACGAATTAAGGTATGGTATACTGGGAGTCAACAAGCCAAAATGAGAATGATTGTTACCTCAAACCATGCTAAAATATGTCAGTTAATGTCAAAGGAATGCACAATACATTTAAATGGCTCAACCCAGGTTAATTATTAAAGCAAATGACACATGCATGCTATCATATATTTCTAGTGAAGCAAATTTAAGTAACCATACACGGTACATCTAATATGTCCAGAATAGCTAACTGTAGAATCCTCAAAGACATTAAATATATCAACCATGGGTGTGCAAGTTAAGAAAATACAAACAAAATTTGTTTCAAGTTTAGTCATGTATCTCAATAAGATATGTCTCCAGGTTGGAAAAATATGGACAACATGCAAAGGGTACAGGTGACAGGTTAACCAAAATTCAAAGAGTCCAAATTACAAGAGCACAAGTGAACCCTACAATTGCCCAAGTACGACAGACAACAACGGTGAAATGTAGTAGCAAACAGCCTTAACTAATTATATTTATTGTATGCAAACCACATAATTTGAAACAGATTTAATCGTAAGGTGAACTTACCTTTTGAGATGATGGCGAACGGTGGACGAGCTGCTAACAGATTTGGGCTTTAGGAGATTTGCGGGCTCGAATTGAAGGTGATGGCATGCGCAACGATTCAGGCGATGGGTTTGGACGCCTCTTTCTTTTCTTTACGGGTTCCGGGTTTAACCCGCTTGACGAAGAGAGGAGCGTCGAAAAGAAGGGAAAGTCGGAGGTTTGGCACAGTGCTGGAGCACAGTTGTGGACTGCTATTGGCTGAAGGGTGGCGCGAAGGAGGACTAGGTGGCACAAGCTCGCGGCGGTGAAGGAGGCGACGTCTTTCTATTTACGACAGAGGAGAGGAGATTCGATCGAGGAAGACGCTGATGGAATTGGGTGCGCTAACGGATTGAAGAAGGAGCAGAGAATTGAGGGAGCGATGGACGAATAGGGAACCGGCGAATTACTATGCGGTGAACAGTTTGCGGAGCGGTGGCCATAGATTTTAATTTGGGAAAACAAAGGAATACGAGGGGATTTTTTCAGCTGTTTAGCAAATGAGGAAGGGAACGACTAAATAAAAAGGAAAGAGAGAGATGCGCGAGAAACAGGGGACATGCATTAAAATTTACAGAACACTTTCTACAAATAGCATTAAAACCCAACCCAAAAGACAAGTGTAAAAACAAATAATTTCCTTTTTCCTAAAAAGTGTATACACCATATAATACTATATATTTACGCAGAACATTGTACTAGTATATTTTATATTTTCAAATACATATCAAAATAGATTTTCAAAAGATAAATTCTAATCTAAAATGGAATAAATAAAACTCAAGTTTAAAATATATTTAAAATTCAATTTCTTTTTCCCAATTCAACTATATAAAACTTAAAACCAAACTAATTTTTTATATTTAAATTCAATTAAAGATTCTCAAGTTGAATAAAAATCTAATTCTAAACAAAATAAAATAAATTAGGTTATGATTTGTCAAATTAAATTGAAACCAAAGTTTACAATATTATAACAATTAGTTTAAAATACTACAAATGTTAAATTCGACAAAATATTTAGATCTAATACAAAAGAAAAATTAAACTTATAGAATCGATTGTAAAATCAAAATAAAATAGACTAGATTTCAAACTAAAATCAAATATCAAGTACATAAATAAATTTCCAACACTGAATTAAGTTAACTACAAAAATTTTAAATGCCCAAAATTTCTGGTTCGTTACATTTAGATTTGAACTCTTACTCCCCATTCCCCCCCTCAATTTATTGATCCTCTCCTTGTCTGAATTTCTCTAACCCTATCACGATATTGTCTTCCCTTCCCTGCCTACGCGTGGTGGCCCCTCCAATTTTTATTAAGCACGCTGGCGTTTTTCCTTTGTTGTGATTTCGCGATTTCCCTACCGATCCTTCCTTTAATGCACATCGCTAGGTGCACAAGCAAATATGTTCAAAACATTACTTGGTGAATTTTTGTCCGGTTATTGTCTGGCTCACGTCAAGAGGATGGTGTTGGTAAGGTGTTTGTTGTTGGGTCATATGGGTGGATTACGTTTGTCCGATTTTTTATCTTTTGGTGGTGGTATCGACTTGTTTGGATACTGGCAGTTTCAGACCCATCGCGGATTATCTTTGGAGCGTAGTAACTTCCTGCTCCTCGAGATGTCTCACGACTCGCCTCCCTTTAAGTTTGGTAAGCCTATCTCTGCATCTCTTTTATTTACCAAGTTTTCCAGTGCACTTTCTTTTTCTAGGTGAGCTCTCGTAGAGATGCTAGGTTTTGTTGGTTTGTTGTGGAGGTTGTATTGGTATGTTTTATGAAGCGTGATATTTAATGTGTTTTCTATGATGTCGTCTTGGTGGGAATGAATTGTTGTCGTGTATTATTGGTTTGGGTTGAAGTGGTGTTGGATGTGTGAGTTTTAGGATTTATTTCATTGGATACTGGATTTTATGCCTTTGTGCTTGCCAAGTTTCATGTCATTGCTTTTCGGTATCAAAGTGTATGGCATCTTGATATGTTTACGTGTTGATGCCCGATCCGCGTGTAGATGGTGTGACCGGAGTTTGGCATTGTTGCCTTGGTTTGATGTACCGTTGGACACTTTGGGGTGTTATTTTGGTTTGCGTGTTAGATGGATGCAAGGTTCTCTTGGATGTGATGTGTCATTGGCACACTATGCTGCCTGCATGTATCTTCTTGCTTTCGGCTGTGGGTACTTGTTTAGGTAGTAGATTAGTCTGGTAATGTAACTGTTTGGTTTTGTATTTAGAATAGGTCGTACTATTTGGAAGGTTTGTTTTATTTCTTTTGCGATGTCAATGCATCTTCTCCCGGTTAGGTGAAAGCTCTTTGTAGTCTAGTGCTGTAACTAGCTCTTATGCTATAAGCTAGCGTAAGTAGCAGTGGTTGATCCACTTTAAAAACGTCTACGGTAGACGGGTCACCTTAAAAACCGATGTCGTAGGTTGATATCCTATCAATCTCTTGTAATATCTGTAATTATTATTTATTATTATAATAAGTGTTCGTGGTCACTTTAAAAACCGATCAGCTTTTCCAGAAAAAGGTTTATAATATATAAGGGGATTTTCGGTAGTTCACGTTTACATCAACAAAGCGTGACATCAAAGGTATTACTACTATAATTAAAGATAATGACATAACTATCACATGTCACTAATAATCATAACATTATATTTTCCTAAGGCAATAGATATTGCAATAAATACCATTAATACTAATCTCATTAATTTATATAAATCCTTATTAATTGTAGCTCATTAATTATCTCTAAATGTATAATATTAATTACCTGTAAACTTGACTTACAATATTTAATTTTTATTCATCCTAATTGTATCTTTTTTGAATTATATATTTTATCATCCCACTTAGTACCCATAAACCCGAAGGTTACAATTATCAATTCTCTATTTATTACTGGTAACACTAATTTGTAATCATAATTAATGGAGAACATTTGAAATTCAAATCTAGCATAAGCATCTACCTAAGAATAACGATAACCATCGTTAGTTACGTATAATTTGGATGGATAAAATATTAATATAATAGCGCGATAATTAAGTATGTAGTAATTTTTTTAATTCAAACAATTTACGTTCTAGTCCATAATATTAACTAAAACAATATTTCCATGTTCTGATTTGTTAAAATTCAAATCTCGTTAGAAGGACTTTTGCTACAGTTCCCATAAATTTACCCAAAAATCAAATGGAAAGAATATTGACGTTTTTAAAATTATGAGGAATGGGTAATATTTTATTTGAAATAGACAGTATAAGACACGTATAATATGTGTAATTTACACATGTCTTCCTTTTTATTTGGTGCATATTCCTTATACTTTCAAATATAGACTTTTTACATAAAAATACAAACAGGCTAATTTATAAAGTGTGCTGCTAAAAGCACCCTGAAATGTGCTTCCTAACACCATGCTTAATTTAATCACTCTTAATTAATTTTATGTACTTCCTAACACCAGTTTTATTCCTCTACTCAATCCCTAATCACCGAACGTATTCTATCTCCCGCCATTAGTTCAAACGTAAACCCTGTTTCTTTTTATCATCATATCTCGATCGATCAAATATAAACGTTCGCCTGATTTACTTCTTAACATGATTTGTCATCTACTTCTTCCCCAATTGATTCCACTTAAACCCTAATTCTCAATTTTATTGTAATTCGAGGAAATTAAAACTTATTTTAGTAATCATTACTGTTGGATTTCTTAATAATGAAGGGCGAGAACTTGTAACGAACGAAGATCTCGCGAATAGTCAATGCTCTAATAAAGAAGATGAGGTTATTTATCTTAAATGATTTTTGTATGATTGGGTGCCTATTTTTTATTTGGTGGTGGCTAGAAGCATATGTGTATAGGAAGGATGGTGGTGTTTAGTTATGGCGTTAGGAAGCACATTTCAGGGTGCTTTTAGCAGCACACTTTATAAAAATTAAACAAATATTCTTGCACAAACTAAAATAATGATAGATCTAATTACATGGAAAATTTACACAATTCTACTTTTACACCTATTTACAAGACTAGAACACAATTGTAAGCAATAATTTTAATATCTTTAGTGATTGATTTCTCATATCCAGGAGTAAACACTAATCGAAACATACAAAAGAATACGTAGGCAAGATTTAGATATTTTTATAAAAGCTTAAAAATCTCATTTATCTAATTTTAGGCATAGAAATTGAAAATAGCTAATGAAAAAGATTAATTATTACGAACAATATATAAATTTCTCACTTACCTTGCAAAACTTTCCTAAATTCCAAATTTGAATTGCATCTTTTAGGTTTCATTTTGGATCCTTCCGAATTCATATAATATGTTCAAAAAGGGGAGATATACACAGTAAAAATCATAGATCTAGATTAAAAATTAGAATAGTAAAAGAAAATAAGATTGAACTTAAGAAGTTTATCTTACGCGTAGAACCCATCTGTTCTTACAGATCGGGATCCATTTTCTCCAATCCACGTAAATAAATTTGAAATTTATTTATTTTGAGATTAAAAGAGATTGAAGAAATGAAAATGGTAGATTTTCGCTACTGCTCCAGAAAATATGGGGAAAAAAATGGGGTATAGACCTTTATTTATATGCGATGAAAAACCCTGAACCATTAGATTTAGTTTCATAAAAATCCATTCGTTAATTAAATAAAAATCCTCTAAAAAACTCAATCGCCACTGGTAGATCGATCTAGAGGTCGATCAAATAGTTGACCGCCATATCGACTGCCTGGTCCACCGCTTAGGTAAACCTGGTAGTTATGGGGTCGGCCGAGTATTAATGGTGGAGTTAATTTTATAATTTATTTTGTTTATTTCCATCCAAATTCATTTTTCATCTGTAACTTCTTTATACAGACCTCATTCGCGGAACTCCAAACATATAAGTTGACTACAATCCGTTTATGAATGTAACTTGAAAGTTTCATTGTCGGATTCCGTCATTTGTTCAAATTTCATTTTTGGAACCAAATTACATAGTTAACTTAATTAACATCAAATATTGGGGTATTACAGGTTGCACCCTACAAAACCCAACCAATATAGTCGATCAGGGTCAGCTCGCTATAGAAGATATAGGAATATTTCAAAAACAATCAGTTGAATCTTTATTGGTCAATGAAATCTAATTTATTTAGAATGTTTTTTAATTTAGTTTAAATAAAATCATTATTTCATTTAAATTTATAAACTTTTGGTAGAAAATCATTCAATATGCTTTTAATTTATATGCATTGTGTGTGTATATATATATATGTGTGTGTGTGTGTGTGTGTATCATATGTACATGCATATACATGTGTAACTTGATATTTCATGCAAGGTATAATATGTATGTATAAAGATGTTAAAATTTACATCACAATTTAGACATCAACTCATCCTATATATATCGTATGTGTCCAGATATGTGTATATATTACAATTATTGTATAAATATAAATATAAATATCCAAGTAATATTTACATATTATGATAAAATACTATATATATATATTTGTGTGTGTATACGTAAAATATTATAATATTAAATAAACACACAGGCATCTATATATATATATACAAATATCAAAGTACATAATTATATATAATATAATTAAATGCAAGTATGATTAAGAATAGTTTTATGTAGATTATAAGACTTTAATATAAAAAATCTTACATTTTAGATCGATGCACGACAATTCTAATGTAATTTTTTTGCAATGCCAACTATTGTTGTCAAAAATCTTCAAATCCTATGATTTAAATCCCGTTTTAAATCGAATCTCTCCCTTTGCGATTCGATTTATATTCCGATTCCAAACAAGCTAATAGTACATATTGGAAATATCATTCAATTCAAATTAATATATTCAGTATTTTTATTTGGGTCTACAATTCCAATTTTAACCAGTTACAAACAAATTAAAATTGGAACAAGAGAGAAAATTATGTTTTAGGTTTAGATGCAGAAGTTTAAACATCAAAATTAACGTTAAAATATATGTCTTTTGAATCCATGATTTACGATTTGAATCCCGTTTCGATTCATAGTTTGAATTTTACGATTTATGATTTGAATCTCATTTTGAAAACCTTGATGCCAACAGATTTTTATAGTGAACCGTGCACTTTTTCATTATAATAATTAATAAATACATGCGAGTTCAGGAGTCATACTGATAGCCTAACTATTACAAAATACTACACTGGATACCTAACAGGGGATACCAAGACTTGCCTAAGCATTAATGGTCCGTTTGATTTTGAACGGGAAGGGGTATTTGAAATGGTTATTTTGAAGGGGTATTTGAAGGGGAATTGTTACGAACGAGGAATGTTTTTTTTTACGAAAAGGGCATATTGGAAGGGGCATATTTATTATTTTGTTCTTTTTGTATTTGTGTTTATTGTAGGTTTATTGAATTAGGATACAAATTGGAGAATACGAATTGGAGAAATACAAATTGGAGAATACGAATTGCAGAATTTAAATTCCTAATTCAAACACCATTACAACACAATTGCAGAATACATAAAAAACTACAGTAATACATAAAAAACTATAGCGATCCATTCCTCAACTTATGGACATAATAAAGAATACAACACCTAAGCTCTTCCGGCTTGTCAATCAGAAGTAAAAAAGGGTTGACGTCCCTTCTGTTATCTAACGATGACAGTATAACCCCCACCTCCCACTCGAGATAATCATCACCATCTTGACGTACTACCATGCACAAAGAAAGAAACTCATTTCTGTGCATGGAATGAGGATTTAAGCTAGAATTTTATGGATTGTTTGTTGAATGTGGTATTGAAAAGGTAGTGAATATATAGGGGAAGTGGAGATGACTCGGTTGTTCTGAAATTTTCGTCGCGTCGGACGCGAAAGCAAACTTTTCAACCGGTCGTCTTGAAGGGACAAACGTGTGAGCTCCACAGTGAACGCGTCCGATGCATTGGATGCATCGGACGCAGACGCGAACTTTGAATGGGCAGTTCATAAATCAAACGTTACCTAATACAACACAAATATCAGCACATAGAGTGGAAACCAACTCCACGTAGGGAGTGGAAACCAACTCCACGTAGAGAGTGAAAATACAGTTACACAAAATTAGCACAATAAGAGAAAGCTATCTCAAGATGACTAACTGTCTCCATGCAGGGAGAAAAGTTACATGTACACAAACCAAACAAAGTTAGCACAAAGCTATCTCCAGTCGACTTCCCCGTACAGAAAGCACTACCAACTTCCAGCCAACACAAAACAACCAAACAACCAAGATCAATCTACCGAAGACAACAAAAATACAGCCAGAGCCAAGAAAAAATTCACCAAACAGAAAACAAAAACAAAAAAACCAAGCATATACCACAGTCGAAAAAGATGCAGACAAACAAAACTAATACCCAAGATGGAACAGAAAAATTCATAGCACTCATCAAATCTTAGACGACACCGCAACGCTAACCAAGCAACAACCAAAACTAAGACCTTACCACAAAAACCAAATGCTCCAACACTACATAGAACAGTCAGTAATCATCACGTCACATACACGATCCACAACCAAAGTCCAAGAAGGAGAAGGCCTGTCTTTTGGTGATGACTGTTCAACCAGATCGAAAATAGTGTTAAATGGTAAAAGGCTAAATGGATTGCTCGCGGATAGAAAATGCAGGAAGTCGTGCAAGATTGGGACCGAAGTAACGAATTGGTACTCAGCAAGCAAGAGTAGGTGAAGGAAAAGAAAGGCGAAAGGCCCCACGATGGCTTGGAAAAGGAGATAAGGCTTTTGCAAATTTATAACTTCAAGAGGATGGTGAATAGGAAGCACAAGGGTCTCATGATAGAAGATCTGAGTCTGGTATATGAAAGGAAGCTAGAAGTGGAGGTAGAGCAATAAAGACCGCAAGGGAAAAGCTGGGGCTAGGAAAAAGTGGATCGAGAGATGAAATTGAAGAAGAGAAAAGGAGAGTAGCGATAGGAAATGGATCGACCGAGGAAAAAAGATGCAGGAGAAAAAAGAACGGAGTCGACGGGGAATGACCTAGTCCCTATTGTAGTTCCGATGAAATTTTAGGCTATTGCGAAATGCAGATCAAATTGCTGAATGCAAATCGATTAAATTACACTATTGTCCTTTCTTTTCTGACCAACTTCCTCTTCTCACTCCCAAAGCACCGTCATCCTTGTCAAATCAAATCAAATTATCCGACTCTCTCCTCCAGTCCAAGCTTGTTGACAAAATCTCCGCTTCCATCGACCGCCGCGACGTTCCCGGAGGGGAGGAGACAGGTTCTCCGGGATGATGAGTGGAGAACTCAAGGGGGGAAGGAGGAACAACTCAGTTTTGGTGTTAATTTTTTCCGCCTTCTACTGGCTTTCAGGTTTAAATAGTAGGGAAGAGAGAAGAGTGGAAAGGGAATGAGAGATCGTCGGAGTGGGGAGGAGGAAGGTTAGAGCTCTGTTTGTAGTGGTCGAAGCAGGTTGCGGCGCTCTTCAGGCTATGGTAGACGGAAGTGACAAACGGATGGTAGGGGAGCGATTGGAAAGGAATAAGTTAAAAAAAATAGGGAGGACAATTGTGTAATTTCTCGATTTGCATTAAGTAATATTGATTTGCATTTAGCAATCATGAAATTTTATTATATTAGTGTGTGTGTATGCATATATATTCTGAATTAATCTGTTAAACAACTATAAGTAAATGATAGAAAATATTTATGTTAAATGTTTCAAATTTTGAACTTTTATAAATTCCAAAACACTATTATCTAGCCTAAGAAAAAATCCAGTTTTTTTAGTCAAAAAAGCATATATTTTTTATTAATTAAATGCTGCCCAACTAAAATATTTTTTTTTTTAAATATGAAAAATAGTCTAAGAAAACTGATTTCTTGACCATAAGCTTATACGATAATAATTAGTTTTATAAAATCTAAAATCCCAAATTTGAAAGATAATATATTTTATATGAATTATTAATTTGTACAACAATTAAATAATAATAAAAATTACTAAATAATCACCAAAAAAATATTTTCATCCATTAAATACCATAATTGATGTAAATATACATTTGTAAAATATTTTATTAATAATTTTTTAATACGGTTATGTAATTTAATGTAAGTCATATAAATAAATTAGTTAATGTATTAGTCTATGTAAATATATTTGTTATTGCCTTCCCAAAAATTATTAATTATTAAAAATATAAATAACTAAAAAATTGACTATGTACATTGGATCCTTATAATTTTTTTTTTCTAATTGGATAAACATATACACAATATCAGTCAATGTGTGGCAATATTAATACTTATAGGAATTTAATCTAGTTAACAATACAGTATATGTATGTGCATGAATATTATATAGTTATATAGGGATAATACATCATATATAAAATTAAATACTTGCCTAAAATTAATGTCCTCAAGTCCACCTTGAAATGATGGGTTTTCTCTCTTTGGAGCCATGTCGATTCGACATATTACTAGTCTTTGAGTCATTGACCATTTGCTACCAAATATCAAATAAATGTTAATATGAATTGATTTGACGTGAGCTTTGATTAAGTGTACGGAGGAATATTTCAACCACATGATACATAGAGGAGGGATACATTTTTTTATTTTTTTTAAAGTAAGGGCAAGTATAGTGGCTGAATCAGAGAGAAAAGTGGATCACATTGTCATTACTTACCTTTCCTCACCATATCTTAACCATACATCACACACTCTTTTACTCTATTTTGGCCACCCCATGTATCATATATTTGCAGCCAAATTTTGCCTCTAACATCACGGGCTAATAATAAGTCTGAGTAAATATGTTAACTAAAATTGATTTTATTCCTTGTCGATATCCCACATCGATCGATATATTTATAACTGCCATAAATATATACAACAATATTTATTCGTCAAATCATATTTAAATTTCTTAATTAATACTTCATAAATATTAGTTAATTTAATTAATTTGCAACAATTATAGACCAGTTAAATCATTTATTCTAAAGAGGATTTATTATCTCATTTGTGTGACTCTTGGATATTAATTTGATCAGTGATTAATATAAAACAATTCAAATGTTAACATACATGCTTCACTTAGTAGGTGATGTGACATTTAGCCAAACTATTGCTTGGTTGGTTTTAGATAAAAGTTCACACTACAACAAAATGACCATATTACAACGCTGGAAAAACGTTGTAATATACATTTTGCAACGGTGGGCTAACCGTCGTGTACTAAGAAGTTGTAATAGACTAAAATATTTTACAACTTTTCTGCACCGTTGCAACACCATTGTAATATGTATATTTTACAACTTTTTTCCAATGTTGTAATAAATTTATTACAACATTTATGCACCATTGTTGTTTTAATTTTTACAACTTGTTATAACTGTTTTACAACTTTTATTTTACAGTTGTAATATATCCACAAATTATATACATATTACTAATAAAAGAATTCATTGCAGAACATATTATCTACAAAACTAAAAATATCAAACAAAATTAAAACAGGAACCAAAACATTATATCATTTTTTTTCAAACTCCCATCATTTTTTAATAGAATACACTAACAAAACACAATAAATACATACCCAACAAAACAATCTAAAGTAGTCATTCACATTACCAGCTAAACCTTACAAAAAACATAACCATTCCAAAATATATACATCGATACAACACAAAAAATACATATAAAAAATGTTTTGTCCACATACTTGGAACTTGTAGCTACATACTAATCAGGTCCAGGTTCCTCAAATCGAGTACTTCAACAAATTCCAGACATAAAAACCTGGTTAAAAAAAATAATACAAAATGAGATGTGATGCTTCAATAACTCAAAGGAAAGTCGGAGAGTGTCATTACTTAAATAATGCATGTAGGAAAAACCAAACTTCATAACTAAACAACGTCAATCAGTATTTTCCTACATTTAAAAGATGATGAATGACTGAAAGTGAAGGCCTCTTTGATTCCTCTAGTAGGCTTCTTACTCTGAATTTCCATGAATTTTTAGACATCGCTAACTTTAGGAAACAACCGCCTTCAACATCATACACTCCCATCACTGCTACAACCTAGAATTGACGCATTGAAATTAGCAGTACTTTAATGCTAAGTAACATATTTGAGTATTATTATTTTCTTTAGTTGGAAATAAAGTATGCAGTTGAGTTATTTATACTCATAACATACATGGACCTCAAAAAAATTTACATAAACCAAAAAATATATTATGTGCATCACACATAATTACATTAACATTAGGAAAAATCATTAATTAATAAAAGAAAGAGTGAGAGTAATCCTCCAAAGCATGTAGAGGACTCTCGGATATGTATCTCAAATCTTTCCGAGAGTGGACAAGAGCATGATTACTATTACATTCAAGCTTGACTCTACCCTGTACAACATCATTGAAAAATGTGCATTAGATATGTTCATAAATCTGACTTTATCTATTTGTATAAGTTAATTTAAGACATATGTAGACAACCGCATTGGCATAAACTTTATAGCAGTCCTGAAAAAAGAATTGCATTGCCTTCTGATTCTTTATACATATTAAAGTGTCATGTCACCATATTTATACAGTTCTGGCTTCAGCATACACATCCCTCAAAACCGATCCAAACAACTTTGCTCAACCAGTTGGTTCAACCCAACCAATTATCATACGAGTGGTTAACCCATTGCAATAACTCAACCTTTTATTACAGTAGTAACACAAATTATTGGGATGGGAGAACATGCACACAAATCCGACTCATGCATAACTAATACAACAAGGATTACAATAATGATAAGAGTTATGATTATATTGCATTGTAGTTTACAGGGAACAAGTGCTGGAATCAATGCATTAGTAAACAAACTTGTGCTCATATAACAACAAGGATATGTGACAGATATAGCCATATAGATAAATCAAGCATTAATGGATGAAAAATTAATAGCAAATGATAAACAGAACTTTAAGATCAGTAGGTGAACAAAGGAAAGCAAACAATAAATTAAAAATTGCAAAATCTTGAATAACATGGAATTATAATATATTAGCGGAACAAATGTATGAACTGTTATAATTAAATCATAGTGCTATATTATTTTATGTTGGTAACCCAAATATGTCATAACATGTACAATGTTATATTTAAATCATGCAGGCATACAAAGTTAACTTTGTAATGCTCAATTGCATGAAGAGGTAGCTGACCTTGGCATAGAGAACTGAACATAATAGACTATTACCAGGCATGTTGCAAACAGATGTGTTTGTTCGCTTCTGGTATGACGTGTAAACAAATGAAATCAGTTCTATTATCACCTACTAATTTCCATATTTAGGTTCCGTGTTAACCCAAGGCAAAAGCTCTACTAAGAAGGATACCACATACCTCTGGCAAGTAGCTCTAAACCAAAAACACAGAAAAACTCACCCAACGCAAGATGAATGGCATCACCGGAGCACAACTGCAATACATCAAACCGACCTGAGGCAACTAAACTAACCAATAAACACAATAACAAAGAGGAAACCGTACATACTCGACTATTGCCACCTTCTCCAATCAAACAGTATGTTCAAAATATCATAGAAACTATTATTACAACAAAAAGAGATTTTAAAAAAACATGCGAAAATCGAAGTTTGTAGAAAAAGACCTTTCGAAAAGTAGTTCCAGTCGATATTGCTCCTAATGCAGTCATTTAAAAAACATCCCCTAACGCAGTCATTTAATTTGTGTTTATTAGATACAGGAAATGAGGATTTGTGGGCTATTGGTCCTCAGAAGGAGAGGTGATTTCCAATCGATATTGCTCCGACCAATGTTAATGCGCATGAGATGGAAGGCGACAAGCAACGTTTTTTTTTGTGAATTCAAAATGAGGAATTTAGGGGAATAAACTCTTTCTTCATTGTCGATGGAAGAAGAAACGTGATAGAAAATAGAAAGAAAGAGCATTCTAGGGACAGTTGTAACTGAAAACCTTGGGAAGGAACGATAAGTTAAAGCCAATTTTTTTTTTTGGAGCGAAATTTTTGCGTTTGGAGTAAACAATTCCAACGCACATAACTTGATTTTGCTTTTAAATTTTGCCAAATGATTTGGTATTCACGGTCAAAGAAAAACTGAAATAAGCGAGATGTAACGACCCGCATTCTACGCATCATAGGATCGTAGAATATTTATTTCTTTCACATACGAAGTCGTATGGTCATGTAACTTTGGGAGACGACTATTGGGGTCATTTCCCATATTCATGATTTTTGCCCATTTTTAATTGACCATTTTGCCCCTAACTGATCTTGTTTTGACCATAACTTTTGATTGGAAAGGAATTTTGACCTGAAACCACTTCCATTGGCTTCGGATGATGGTTTGCAATTCCGTAGAGTGGTCACATTAGCCAAACGGACTCACCGTTTGGGAGATATGGCTGAAACAATTTTCAGATAGTGAAAAACAGCTTAATTGGGCTTAACCGGGTAATTAGCAGCTAGGCCCAATGGGGGAGTTCGGGATTAGAGGTATTTAAGGGTTGCTAGGTTTAGGATTTCAGTTTTTCACTCATTTTCCAGTCGCCACAAACCTTCTCTTCAACCTAACAATGGCCTCCAACATTTAAAAACACCTCTAATCACTTCTTAATCAAGTTTTGGCTTAAACTACATCAAATTAGGGGGGAATAGCACCAAAGCAAGGTTAGAGCTGCTGTGTTGCATTGGGGACAACACCAAATAGAGAATAATTTCAGATTTGGTATTTTATTTGTGGCAAAGGTGAGTGATTTGCAAAGTTTCTCACTAATTACGGTTAATTAGGGGTAATTAGTGTTGATTAGCGAATTTATACATTAATAAATTATGGAAAAATATTTATAAATTCTGAAATATTGTTTTATATCTCTGTTAGAAATTTGGGTTAATTCGGTTAAGTTTTGTTAATCTTATGATTAGTTTTGCCTAAACAAGCTTAAGGGAAAATATGGGGTTTTGGCTATGTTTGATCCATTTTACACGCTATGGTTGTTGTTTTGGTGTTTATGATTGATTGTACATGTTGCTATGACTGTATAGTATGCTTTGTGATTGTCTAGAAGTGTTAGATTGGTCGAAAACGCCGTCGAATGGCGTAAACAGCTTGCTGGACAAAGTACAGGAAACTGTGCAGAACCGGATCAGATCGCCCCCTCTATCTCGACCCGACCCGATGCAGATGGTCACGAACAGAACCACTCCAGAATCCACGACCCGACCTGCTCGCGTCAGAGGACTCCGCACCATGAAGCTTACAATTCCGCCTTTGCTAGATGACCATGGACCGAAGAGTACGAACCGATCCGCCATGAATTGATGAAGGCTAGTTTCACGAGGCGATGGAGGAGTGCGACCAGACTCGAAGCTTGGCCACGACCCGATCCGATGGAGCTGGAGGACCACGAGCTGATGGCGCGACCCGATCCGAATGGAGGAACTCGACCCAAACCAGTATGGTGACCACGAACTGAACCAGGAAGCTTGAACGCGAGGCATGAACTATGAATTGAATGAAGACCGATCCGGAGGAGAAGACCAAAACCCGAGATGCAAAGGTAGTCCAAGTCGGAAGTTTGTACTTAGGATCCAGTTGGGAACCAACGAGTTGACTTCATGAGTTGGGCTTTGCTGCGGGACGTGTGCAAAGGGGTTGTCGATGTCTGTAACTTTGGATCACTATGTGTAGGGAGTACGTGAACGGATTCACGGCCACAGTGGCATAAGTACGACTAAAGAGCTATAGACCAATAAAGTGGGGTCATTTGTAAAGATTTGGTCATGACTCCATGAGGTAAGCTTGGTAGTAGCAGTAGTTGTACAAGTCGAACTCCGTCACTACTTCGATGGGTCTAGTGATTGACAATGGTGGACATCGTATGCCTTACGCACTGAGTGAGAGATGTGAGTATGGTTGCTATGTTTGATTTGTTTGCCATCATTATGACATGCACACCCCCACCCCCATATTATTTACACCATGTGTTAGCGGCACCTTGGAGTATTGTACGGTATGTAGTGCTAACTCTTTGGTTGCAGGTCTAGGTTCAGGTATGGTTTAGTATACCTGTTATTGTTCTGTTTGCTGCTTATCGCTCATACCATACTTTTTGTATGACCCAGAGTTTTATGTCTCTTCTTATTACTCTGGGTGCTCTCACGAGCAGACTAGAGAAAAGTTAGGTGGTATGCACGAGTAGTTATACCGGAGACGAGCAGGAGGTTTCCACGTATGATACATATATATATATTCTCCCTGTGTTGCTGCAGTCACAACTTTGGGCATTAGTGGTGTACCTTTCTTTCTTTTGTTTAGAGACGGTAATTTGGAAAGTTGTAATAAGCTGTATTTGGATTTCCGCTACTCTGATGATGATGTTGATGTTGGTTTTAGTTCTCAGCTTATGCACTGTCTCACCTGTTTTATGTCAAGTATATTATTATTATATTTTGTTCCATGCGCTGTGAGACATTCTACAGGTTTTCGATTAGTTCATTCTCTTCTTTCCTTTCTTTGGTGACCGTTCCGTGCTAGTCGGGCATGTGTACAACGCACTTTCGGAGGAAATGCCGGCTGGTGCGAGGCGGGCCGTCACACGAGACATATAGATCATCAAGAAATAATGTGAAAAAATAAGAGAAATTGTCATGCTAACCATTCAAAATAACTTATGATTGAAGCTGCTGTGATACTCAAAAATATTAAGTAAAAACAAATTTGAACTTTAACAGTGAAAATCAAGAAGATTTGCAGTACAATCGAAAATTTAAATGGTACCAACAGTTTTCCATCGGTTACAATTAAAATTTCACCAATACTTAGAGAATTAAAAATTATAATAGAATTAATAAGTAAAATTTTATATAAATATAAAATCTATTTTTTGAGAATTGTTTTTTACTAAAATATTAAATATTACTGATTAATAATAGTTATTATTAATTATTACCATTTTTTTCAAAGTTATAATTGAATTCCAACTATTAAAAGTTAATTATTATGTAAATGTTATTGATTATATACTATTAAATATTTAATAGTAATTTTTAAAAAGTAACTATTATTTGTTAATCATCAATTAAGCAGTTTTTATCTAATCTAATAGTAATTAATAGTAATTGGTATTAATTTGGAAATTTATTATTGAATATGAATTATTCTTAAATGTTAATATTACTAGTTATTAAATATAAGTTGTTATTAATATTTAATAAGTCTGTAATACGAGAAATAGAAAAAAGAGTTACTAAAAATAAGTTTAAACAACTTTATAATTTAACTATTAATTATCAGAAATTAATTAGTATATACTAGTTATTACAACAGACAAAAAAGAAAAGTTGTGATATGTATGTTTATTACAACAGTGATCTTTTCACAGTTGTAAAAAACATTTATTACAACAGTGCGTTTTGCACAGTTGTAAAAAAGCATTTATTACAACTGTGCTTTTCACACATTTGTAAAATTAAAGTTGTAATATGGTGTTTTTGTTGTAGTGTCAATTTTATATTATTATGAATGACTCGATTGTGACTTTTATCTCACTCTAATTATCTTCATCAAATTTGTATCGCTACAGGCATATGCAATTTGGTAATGGTCAAATTACAACATAGTTCATATTCAACTCTATAATCCAAGAAAAGTCTTTGGTTCAATAATTACAATCATTAGCAACCAAAATGATATGGCTAAAGACTTTGACTTGGAGTTAGCCTTGACACTAATCGTCTATAACTGTGGAAACGAGTCATCTCTTAAATATAAGTGCACCACTTCTAATACTTTCAACAAACACAACTATAGTCCCTCGATGTATGTGGTGTCATTATTTGATTATAATCAGAGTGAAGCTTTCATATTGAAAATCCATAGTATTATCAAGTCGAAAGCACTGAGTAAATCAATCACATTGATGTTTATGTTTGCCTTATCAATATTGGCCAATAAAAAACTACCGAGTGAATCACTCTATGGTTATCTTGTAATTATCATTACGAAGCTTTTAGAAGCCCAATGCAGCCATGCATGTCCAACATTCGGGGAGTCTTAAGTACTCTAGTCCCAACGAATATATCGATATCCAATCTCGACACATCTTGATTAGGAACATTTACATTATTATATTTATTTTGATAAATTACTTATGGTTAGAATAATTTATAAGTGTTATCACAAAATATACCTATTGTGAATTATCTACTAAACATACGTTTAATTAAATTGATTAATTAATATAATCAAACCGACCGTTAGGGAGGTTTCCCTACTGTAAGAGCCAAAAACAAATTGTCCGAGCCAATAAATTTAGGCATAATTTTCACTCAACAATAATGGCTTCTCCGTTGTTTCCTTGTTTCTTGATTCTTTCTCCTTACGAAAATTCCTTCCCGCACTTTATTTGCTCCGCGTTTTTCTTCCTGATTCTTCTTCGTGATCCTTTCCTCTCCTCACCTATTTCTTCTTCGTAACCTATTTTTATTTCTCTCCGTAAATACTTCACAATCCATATTTTTGTCTTCTGCTTCAGTAATTGAAGAAAACCCTGAGTAAAAAAACCCCAGTTCTATTTCCTCTTCGTCCTGAAATTCATTAACAAATTGGGTCTTTCTCCTTCGTCTGTCAGGTTTTATTCTTATGGTTTTCAATTTAGTTTCAGATTAGGTACTCATTTTATGTTTTTGATTCGCTCTGGATCTGATAGCCGCTTCAGGAATAATACTCCACTAAAAGCACATGAATGGAAAGCTTGTGCCCTTTCTGGATCTAAGGCATATCCTAGCCATTTTTAATGTATTTGAAGAAGCTTTGTGAAATTTTCCCTCTTTCAGTGGATTATAAGTGGATTAAGGCCTACCATGAAGGCATGAACAACGTTGAGTTAGGTTGGAACTAACATTCGCCCAAATTATTTTCCATTGTTCTTCCTCATTTTGTTGATGACGACCACCACTATTTACCGGTTGTCCACCTGATTTTCCTGAAGGCTTTGATAGGTCATCAACTATAGGTACTGTCTATTATTTTTCCCATTATTACTTCAAGCTTCTTTGTTTGGAAGATATTTCTGAACTGTATATTTCAAAGTTGAAGAATACTTCCGTAATTTATTATTTTCCATGTTTTTTATAAATTTGTTGTTAACTGTGTGCATATGTTCTGTAAATTGTTTATTTTTCTTGCTACAAATTGATGATTTCATCTTAAAAATTCACTAAAAGTTTTCAGTGTCCATAAGATATTTTCCATGTTTTCTATAAATTTGTTGCTAACACTCTTTTTTTTAATTACATGTGAAAATACACCACAATAAAGGATTGTGCATCTAATAAATTTGAAGAAGCACAAAAAAGGGAAATAGCTGAATCATGGGGAGAACAGAGATATATTGTTTGGAGAGCAAGCACAATAGGCAAAGCTCTTGATAGGTGATGGAGTATGAAGTATTCAGCCCGGAGAAGCACATTGTACATGAAACTATTGAAATGTAAGTATGTCAAGAAATTTGAATATACGTAAGGTAGAGCATGTCAGGTGCTGATATGACGCTGTTTGGGTCATTGAATGTACATTGAGTGCAAAATCAGTGAATTTATAACTGTTGGTCTTTTTAAGCTGCTCTGAGAGGTGTAAAATGGGCAGGTACTGAAAGAGTCTTGACTGAACTAAACTGTGCTGATGTTGCTATATGAAAATGAGAGAAGTCTTTGGTCTGGTGTTGGTTATCAAGAGCAGTAAGAAGGCAGTAATAGAGTTGAATGCATGTATACTGAAGCTTGAAAGAGCGCTAAAGATGTAAGCATGCTTATTGAGGTGATGACTGCTACTACAGGAATACTTTTTGGTGAATCGAGGTAAGCTGACAGTCTTAGAAAATCACACATAAAAAATCATTTATATCTACTTATATGCATATATAATTATAATAATGATGCCGCTCCTATTTCATGGTTTGGTTATAGATATATCTATTTTAACAATTAGAAGTTAATGAATATATACGAGGAGATATATGAAACTAATGAATACATGCAACTCCATACAAATGTTTGATAGAATCAAGTTATTACTGTTATGCAAGATCATCATCTTGACGATCAATAAAACAGAAATGAGGCAAAACCAAAAATATAACTGTTTAATTTTTTGAATTTGCAATAGCGGCAAAGGATAAAAAAATTTTTTTGAAGCAGTTGACATCAGATGCTATTTCTCGTGATTCTGCTTTGATGTTAAAGAAAATTTTGCTGCAAATTGAGGTGATGTGTGATGCAATAATGTTGCATGAGACTAGACATGAAAGAGCACAATAAGTAAGACCTGGACATGAACTATTGACTGCGGCTTGCAAGAATTAGGCATTGCAAACTGCATCTGTATAAAATATCGAAAGACCTATACAAAAAGAGACCCGGTGATGCTTGCATGTCAGTAAAATTTTCCTAACTAGTATAATGTATCATGTAATAATATATGCAATGTTGATTGTCAAATATGCATACTGGTATAATGTATCAAGCAATATGTAATAATATATGCTACGTTGATTGTCAAATATGCATCTTTATTTGTTATTTACTCAGTTGTGTTTGTTAGCACAATAATGATATATAGATATACCATAATGTTTTCTAATTGTTGATAGCTTTTTTGAAAATATATCATAAGAAATAATGTAGTTAGACGGATTGCTGTAAAGTTTTACCTTACTTTATACATTCAAAAATATAATAATGTAATTATAGGATATATATATACATTTTTTTTCTCTTTCTCTTTTTCATTATTAATATTTATTTTCTTCCATTTATTCTTTTCTAAAATATTCTGCCTCTTCCTTCACTTTTTGCTCCTTGTATCTGAATTTATCAAATATTTTTTATTTTATAATACGTACTTTAACGGTCGGTTTTACCACCATTGTATGGTAATACTAGTAGATTATATCAAGATACCATGTAAAGAAAATACATTTTATTTTCAATAAAATTGGTCGATGAGTTAGATGTATGTAACAAATTACATAATCACACTTAAAACATACACCAAACCCAATCAATTTCTCACTTGCACCTGAGTTCAATCAAGGAATCCTGTCCAACTTCTCTAGACGATTTTCTATAAACTGATCTGATCAGTCCCTTAGTGAACGAATATGCTATTATGTTTTAATTATTTATTATGCCAATCAACTTTTTTTTGATACTAATAAAAAAAATTATCATGTAAAATGATTTGGATTATGAATGTCGACATTCAGTGAGCTTTAAGGTTCGTTACGAACTATACAATGACACTATTATTATATTGCAATGCTATGGAGTTCTCATCATTTTAGAATCGCTCATGGCTCAGTTATAAATTTGTGGATATATATATATATATATATATACTTCTACTTTTTCAATACTATTTAGGGAAGTATACTTGGCATTTTCATTTAATTAGTTATAGTTTTTCATTTGAAACATTTCCAATTTGAATGTCCTTAACTTGAATTAATTATTAACATATTACACTCAATATAATTTATGAAGTTTAAGTCTGAATAAATCATCACAGAGAGTTTGTTGTTTCTATAAATAATTCTCCGATAATCGTAATTACACAATAATACTCCAAACTATCATTCAGTGATACCAATTTTAATTTAATATTTTGCTTCATGCTATATATATAATTGAAAATTACTATATATATAAATAATCATGATACCATATACAACATAACATATATGATAATTCCTATTGCCAATGTGTAAGGAATTCAACCCACATGTTATGTATTGAATAATCTAATAAGGTGTCTTTGCTTATTGATTTTGGATATACCCAATATTTTCATGCTCACTATAAAATATATCATTTCAATCCAACATTGAGTATAAAATAACTTAAGGTTGATTTAAACTCAAATACGTTGTTAATATAAACATCTGTTGTTTACTAATGAACTTGATCACAACAAATGTTGAATCTATTACATAATTCAAATATTTGAAATTTACTATAATATACTTATCAATGTGAACCACTACCTTGCAGCAATGTCTGTCTTTCTCATAAAGATAGATTTGCGGTCAATGGGTCCTAATACTTCGGGAGCAACCGTCAAATTATATTTAGTAACATTCTTGGAATCTATTTTGGATCTACACATCATATCATATTACAGAATCAACACTCTTAATATTTTAATAAACAAGTGATAATCGTTTATATTTCTGACATTAATAAAAAAAATAACTTCTCTTTAATGTGCGAGAATGCTTATTACAAATTCAAATGCAATGTATTCGTTTAGGTCATTTAAGTTAATTTTATGTTATAATAATCAGTTTTATCCTTGGATCATATCAGTTCTCATTTTACTACCAATAATTTATCAAAAACAATCTTTTATTGTGATGTTGGTATTTCTTGAAACAACAATTGTTTCTTATTGTAAAGAAATAGTATTCATAAACACTTTATGAATTACCTTTTATATAAAACTAATTTAGACTTATAGTTTGCAAATCTTATATTCAGAGCATAAAGATGTCGTCAAATGACCATCTTCTCAAAGCCATTTTGGGGAGACCAATACAAGATTTGTTACATATGATATATGCAATTTTTATACTCACACAACCTGCCAACTCCTAGGCTTAGGACATGTTGCGGTATGAACTCGAACTTGAGGCCAGTCCCGTTGGGTCCAGTTCCATTGGGTCCCGATGATGGTTACTCATTCCTTAGAGTGACCATTTAAGAAAACAGACTTACCGTCTGAGACAAATTGCTAAATTTAGTTTTAGGAGAGGTTTGGGAATCTAAATTGGGTTAAAGATGTCATTAGAGAGTGGGTCCATGGCCCATTTCAAGATTGGGATTAATGAAGGTTGAAATGGGGAGGAAAATCATCTCCTATTTAGCGCAAAACTCCCAAAATAGATCTCAGCTCAACTAATGGCTTCCTCCTCTCAGTTTGTGACAACTCAAATTTCAACGAACTAGGATTTTTTATAAAAAATACTAAAATTCAAGTCCACTGAAACTTGAGTTGGTTTGTCTGGTATTCCGTAGAAAGACAAAGATAAATATATCAAATGTAACGTCCCAGATTTTTAACGGTTAATTAATTAATTTAATTATTTAAATATTGGTTTGATAATTTAAATGATTGGAATTAAATATTTTGAATATTTAATTAATATAAATAGTGGAATAATAAATTTAATTTAATTTCCGAGATAGTCGGAAATAGTTGAATTTGCAATATTATGTGAACTGGATAATATAAGAAATTTAATTGAGTTTAAATTCAAATTATAATAACGGATATATTTATAAAATGACGTTTGAACATATAATTTATAATTAAAGTTAAAACGAGTTGCTGCGATAGTTCGTAATTTTACATTTTGAATTTTAAATGAATATGCAGGATCTGCTATATGTAAGATTTCTTTGAAACAAGAAACGTTCGAATCTATTGAACTATAGTTTTCTAATGAAAGAGAAAAATGGAGATTTCGCTTTGTAGGTTGTGAGTTATGTCCAAATAAAATTTTCAAAAGTCACTATGGAATCGTTTATAAACCATAACGACTTAATCAATAAAATAAATGGTTTTTAAAATTAATTGAATATCGTTTTAACTTGGATTTTGAAATATCGGGTTATATCCAAGTATGCTTATTTTGAAGCTATATGATATTTTATTTTGGATATATACGATAATATTGATTTATTGTTTTTAAATTGAACTGTTTTTTAATTAATTAATATTTTATTTGTTTTATTTAAGCCTTAAAATAGGCATTTTCCCAACAACCTTTGTTTTTGATGAAACGAATATCATTAAATTCGTAATGATTAATTATTGTTAGATTTCAAATTTCGCTCCAATCGGAATTGTTTTGTGACCATGCGAGATTAGAATGTAAATCAATCAACAATTTAAATTTAAAATAACACTTTGTGTGCAAACGGACTCGGATTTCGACGAAGCAAGTTTCATTGGGTTCGCAATGTCAAAATATAGTTGTATGTCCATTTTCATCGAAATTGGATATTTTATGTGATCATAGGAAATTTTAAAAGACGAATACAAGTAGCAATACAATATAAATTAATAAAATAATCAATTAAAATAATAATTCTTTACCCTATAAATACACCACTAACTTTAACCCTACCATTTCATTTTCTCTTGTCAACAAGCTAGCAGCCGCCAGTATTTCATTTTCTCTTGTCTACACATTGGTATACATTTTACTAGGATCGAACAAGATTTAATTCGTCATATTATTAGGGCAGCGTGTGTTAGATTTTTTTGGGAAATTGATGCATCGATGGTGGTTTTCGATATTGATTTTGGGTTCGTAGCTTGAATGGGAGGGGTTTGGCAAAATTTGGAGGCCTTCAGGTCCAAAAGCTGTCGCACGAATGAGTTGCTGGGCATGAGAAACAGGTGAAGTCGTAATTTATAGGGGAGTTTCGAGTGGGATGTTGTAGTGGTCACATGGTGGAGGATGCGAAGATGAGTTCGTCGGTGGTGGTGGCTCGATTTCTAGTGGAGTGTGGTGGTAGTATGGAGGGGGCATGTGGCATGGTTATGGTGGTACTGGAGTCGGGATTATGTAACAGCCCGCATTTTACGTATTGGAAGATCGTAAAATATTTTTATTTTATTCCCTGAGGGTTGGATCATTCTCATCTTTTAGCATGTTGTTTATGGGGATGTGAGACATGTCCATAATTTTTACCGATTTTGTTTGTGACCATTTTGCCCCTGTCAGTCTTGTACAGGGCATAATTTTTGACTCAGGACGAATCAGAGGTTGAGACCTATGCCATTGGAAAGGAATTTATGATTGTCTTTCCGTAGAGTGGTTACATTAAAGATTTGGCTCAAAGGTTTGGGAGGAATCGTTGTTTTAAGGTTTTTCAGTTGGCTGTCCAGGTTTGGTAAGCCGTAATGGGCTGAATTGGAGAGGCCCACTAGGGGGATGATGGGAGGGTATAAATAGGGGGTGAGGGATATGGGAAATGGTTTAGTTTTTTATTTCCTCATTGGGTGGCCTTGTGCTCCTTCTTCCTCTAACACCTTTCCACCATTAAAAATCCAAATCTAAGAGGGAAATCATAGTCTACACCATTGAAGGCTAGATCTACGACTATTGAAGCAAGGATTGAGCATATCAAGGTGTTTGGTGCGAGGTGCTTGCTGTCCGGGTTCCTTTTTCATTGATCTTTGCTTGTTTGGGAGAATAGGTGAGTGATTTACATCTCTCACATGAATGCAATGAAGTATATGAGTGTTTGTGCATGTTTCTCATCAAATTCAAGTGATTTTCCATAGATCTGTACCATATTAAGTCCATTTTCATATTATCCACCCTATGATATGATTTAACAAGTTTAGATAGGTAATTTCTATGCTATTTCATATGATTATGCAAGTTAGATCCTCAATTTAGATCATATGTTCATTTATTATGGTTTTTGGTGAAATTTGCATAATTTGATTATAATTGTCATTTTCATGATGCTAGTGGTTTCATAACATGCTTATGATTGTATTGGATGAGTTGATTTCGTCGAATATATCGTTTGGCGAAGTTTTGGTGGAAATCGAAGTAGAAATTATGAAGTGCAGGTGTTGGGTCGCACGTAGGGGGGATCGTTCGCTTTAGGGTGTGATTTCTTGGGAAACAAGACAGAAAGCAAGCCCGGCTAGCCAGGGAGTCGGTCGGTCGAGAGAGCTGGGTGTAAGGCAAGCGGACGAGCGAGCCTAGAGGAAAAAGGGTTCGGTCGAGCGAACCTATGGTTGAGTAAAAGGGTAGGTCGAGCAAGCCTGGGGATGATCTCACTTTTGGGTTGGGTTGGTCGATCCTATCTGGGTCGGTCGTTCGTGAAGTACGGGGTGAAGTGGACATGTTGGGTTTGTCGTGCATTAAGGCCAGGGTCAGTCGCACCAAGGAGTGGTCGAGCACCAGAGGGTCGTTCGTACGGGGTTATTTTTTGAAAATTTATATTTTCGGGGATGACTCAGATTTGAACGAAAAGGTCAGGAAAAAATATTTTTTGAAGGCAACCCCCCGAACCCTAGCCGCAACACAATGGTGTAATTGGCTCAGTGATGGTGTGACTTTGAAGTAAATTCAAGTAAGAAGTTCAAAGTGTTGAATGTGTTCGTTGATCGGTGTAGAACAACGAATGTGATGACAACTCAAAGGTCGTGAGTTGGTGGATAATGGTTGCTTAAGGAGGTTTCTTAAGCTATGAGAAATAGTCGGGTTGGATGACAAGAGATGCGAAGGCAGAAAGATTATCGATGTCGTAAGTTCTAGCAGGCTCAAAGCAGGGGTACGATGGGGGAACCCAAAAGACCAGTTGTAGGTCGAGTACCTTGGGTATTGTTGAAAGGCCTAGTTGTCAAGCTTGGACATACATACGTATCGTTGAAAGGCATATGGAGTTAATGTTAGAACTGGGGTTACCATTATTCCTTGACATATGGAAAGGTTGGCCGTCATATGATTAACGATGGTTTCAAAGCAGGATTGGCGGTGATAGCCAGAGTCAGTCATGGATGATTAGTTTTTCTGTTTGTACCGTCTCATGTAGATTGTCCAACATCGAAAGAGATGCTCCATGGGTGCTTGTCTAATAATTGTTTAGGCCTTTGGGGCTTGTGCTAGAGGGATGTTGAATTCGATTAGGATGGATTACACAAGATATTTATAATCTGTATATTATGAGTGCTTTACCATGATTGAATGGGTGTTCTGGTTTCCATGGATGAATGGTTGAATTGTTTATTGTAAAGGCTATCACTGTCTGATGTGGGAAAGATAAGGTTGAGTTCTTCTCTGGTGTTGTGGATAGATTAGTATGTTTATCTATCCCTTCTCATATACTTTATTGTTGAAGTTTTGTTAGCTGTTTTATCGATCACTAAGACTGTTGTCTGACTCAAGGTTTTATGTCTTCTCTTATTACCTTGGGCTGTTCATCCGGTTGTGGATGAGCAGACTAAGTAGCAGGTTACAAGTGATTAGTGAGGACGATGCTGCTGTGCGGAGGCGAGCAGGAGGATGGCGTACCATTTTTATTACTATCTAGTATTTCTGTTTCCGCTGTTTGAGTGCTCTATGAGTGTTGTAGTGAGGATTTATGTACAAACTCTTGGTATCAGTTGGATAACCTTTCATGATGTTGAGAAAGTTTCCTAAAGTTTGCTATACGATACCTCATTACTATTACCTGTTGTATATGTTCTATTATATTTTATCCTTGCGCTGTGAGTCCTATGACAGGTTTCGATGTTGTTTACCTACTCTGATGATCATCCATAGCTATCTGGCACACCCTTCAACGCATTATTCTACTTGTTTAGTGCATGGGTTATGGGCGGTCGTCACAGATTATGTCGAGGGGAGGAAGAGTTTAGAGAGGGGTTAAGGAGCTTAAGAAAGATTAAGGTTGTAATTAAATATTAGTTAATTTAAGTAAATGACTTATATATGTAAATAACTTGTAAAATATATAACTTTTCCATACTTTATCAGAGTCTGACGAAACAAGAACGTTGGGATCGTATGGGCGAAAGCTACATAGTGAAACTAGTTTGCAGCCATTTGGAGGTCGTTACACTTTAGGACAAAATAAAATGCATGATCGGATTTATCGGCAGTTAATCGTTATTCAACGATTAATGACCAATGTGAGTAAACTCACTAACTCTGTCCAGTTTATAATATTATTAACATATTTTAGGATTGATAAATGATGATTGAATGATGTATGATGGTTGTTTGGATGAATTGCTAATAAGTTGGTTGAAATTATAGATATAGTTATATATATATAAATCATTAGTTAAATATTGATTCTATTTATCGTGATATCTCATATTGAAATAAAATTGATGTTATTTAGGTTGATTAACATCTGTGAATGCAGCGAAACAGGTTAGAGGCATCCAACTGGATTCCTCAAAATTATTACTGTTTATTTTCATATATTATGATATAATGATATGTTAAATATTTTGTGATAGATTTTGTTGTGTTGGATTTTTAAATAGCTTTGGTCTAGAATAATTGTCATGTAAATACTGTAAAAATATATTCAAATAAAATGGAAAAGAATTTAAGTTTTTAAAAGGAAAAATATATTTATACAAAATAGAAATTTAATTCTGAACGGGCTAGGAAATAATAACGTGTTTTAAGTATATAAAAGACGAGTAGTTTTATTTACAAGCGATGTTTATAAATGAAATGAAATAATTATCATTGCATAATTTGGGAATGTAAATTCAAGAATGAATTTAAAAGGGAAATTGGAATTCGGTTCAAAAGAAAATGATGAAATTTATTTCGATGTTCGAAACGTGAATAGAATTAAAATAAATCCATAAGTATTTATAATTTGAATTCGACTATGTCAAATTGTATATAAGTAATCTAATTTCAAGAAATTATATATTATATGATTCAGAACTTGACAAGATAATTAATAATTGGTTTTGAAACCGATATTTTATAATCAAATGTAAAGTCAATATGTAATTATAAATTTGTTAGATAAAATCAACTAGGAAGTGGCATGTAAACGAGATTAAATAAATAAAATGGAATGTGAATGAGAAGTTATAAAATGACTCGATAAACCGAATTTGAACCTATAATAGTATTTATAAATTTAAATCAAGGTTGATTTGATATAATGAGTCCAGATTTCTAGAAAGAAATAATGTTCGCATTATAAAGCGGATACTGGTTAAAAGCAAACATTTTGCAGATTGAAATGTTTACAAAGAGAAATTGTTAAAGATTTGGAAGTGATAAATTCAAAATTGAATTTAGAATGTAAAATGGAAATTGAGTGGACCTGAAACGATAAATTTGTTCCAAGGTTCCGAACGTTAGTCGAATTGAGATTATTCGAAAGAGAATTATACATAAGAGTTCGACTATGTTGGATTTAGGAAAGTACTATTTACTTTCCGTGTTTAATTATTTATTTAATCAATTATTTATTTATTCAAATTTACGAATAAAAGTTATATTTTAAAGTTTATATTTCGGAGCATGGATTATAACACTATTGTTATAATCAATAATTTTTGGGAAAGAAGTGGATTCTCGAAATTGAATCCGGGAGTTACATGAGCGATGTTTTGTTGATATTCGAAGTTATGACAAAGTTAGGAATGTTGTCCAGCTAAGATCTGAGAGGTAATTATACCCCAACTTGATTGACTTCGTTGTTGACTAAGAAATGGTTAAGGTTCGGTAGCGAGGATTGGTTAGTAATACAGTTAGTTAATGAGTGATTTATGGGTTGAGTTGTTATAACGATGTTTTATAAAACGTTCATTTAAATCTATATAAATGGATTTTGGAAATGTTTTCCAAATAAAATCAGAGATATTTTCTAAGCATAGAAAATAAAATAATTGGGTAAATGAGAAACTAAGAAATGGAAATTGAAAATGTTTTCCGATGTTAATAGCGTATATTTTTTAAATATAGAAAATAAGAATTTAGGGATATATGGAAATATTTTCTAAAAATCATGAGAAGCCAAACGGGTTTTGTAGAATATCTGGGTAAAGATATTGAAAGGAAGTTGGGTAACGATAAATTAATAATAAATTAATTTAAGGGTACTTTTGGCACAGGTCCTTATTAAGGTTTAGAATACACAAAAAGTCCTTCACTAAATTTTAGTGTAAATTAGGTCCCTGTTTTTATCCTTGATTGTTGCAGACATATCAACAACATTTCACAAAAGTTGCTGACATTTCAGCAACTTTTCTATACATGGTATGAAAGTTGCTAACATATCAGCAATTATTTACAAAAGTTGCTGACATTTCAATAATATTTTTCACTTTTCTGTATAATGTATGAATATTGCTGAATATCAACGATTATTTATAAAAGTTGTTGACATTTCAGCAATAATTTTTCCTTTGTTTCTATAAAATAGGGATGAATTTACAATGAAACTTTACTAGTGAAAGTTGCTGACATATCAGCAATTATTTGTAGAAGTTGCTGACATTTCAACAATAATTTTCTTTGCTTCAAAAAAATAGGGACCGAATTACAATGAAATTTTGACAGGGACCGACTTTACAATAAAAAAGTACGATAGGAATGCCTCTTTAATTTTCACTTAATTTAAAGGGGCTCACTGTTGCTTGATGCTTGGTCAGTAGATTTTCCATTTGGAAATAGGATCGTTGGTTGTATGGATGTTTCTTTCAATGGTTAAATAACTGGCTATCAAAGTTTTGGCCTAATTTATATTTCCGTTGTCAATATGGAGAGACCGGGATCATGTTTATTATTTGAAAACCACTCCTGATGGGCATAAGCATCGCGAACCAAATATGCTGAAGATAATTGAAGACGGAGTAAATTGCAAGGGCTGTTTTGATAATCCTAGGTAAAAATTTCCTAGGATGGATTGAAGGGATAGTGCCTTCGGTTTATCCAGCCCTAGGACAACTTGTATGGACGAATGTCTGACAGAGTATGCCTAACGGATCATATACATTGATCTCTTCAAACGTATTTACGTTTGGTGGCGGAGGAATTTGTTCCTCTTAGCTTTGTACCTGTGATAATTTTTGGGGAAACCAATAAATGATTTGGCGGGTTTGACGATGTGGCATTTAAAATGAATTATGCTCTGGTGTTTAAAAGGTAAGTACGACCACAAGCCTTACAACCGGGAAATGACAAAATCGGGCAGGTAGCATAGCTATGCGGGTTGCCCCCATTAGGGTGTATTGTCATCTGATATAGAGAAAAATTCATTTTCTTCTCTATTCTATGGCTGTTGTATGCTTCGGTAACGGTTGATGATCCCAACCGTTGGTGATAATACATTCGGGACACTCAAAGGAAATGAGTGGTTGGTCATGTGTGGCCTGGGTTGCAAGATGTTCTTATTGAACCCGATGTATTCCTTTTTTAGAGATACATTATCATAAGGTTGTTTCATATTTGTTGTAGTTGGAAATCCATTCTCTAATAAGCGCCTTGCGGTCTTGATTATATACAATATATGTGGAGGGTGAGATACAAGCGTTATGTTAGATTGATATTCACTGGATTTAGACACTATTATAATATTAGAATAGTATGGATTAAAAAAAACGTTTTGAGTTATCGTAACGTAAAAACCATCCGTATTTATGTGTGGGTCCGTCTTACAATTACCCTTTCTTTTAAAAGGATTTTTAAAAGTTAAACTGAAACAAACCAGTTTTTGGCAAATTCTATTTAACAACCATTTATTGATTATATTAAGTGATTTATATCATTGAATAAATTAGAACTAAATATTGGAGAATATTTAATAATCATTTTATATATTGATTTTGTAATTCCTTAACAAATGTTAATATATGGGTATAAATTAAGTAATGTCTTGTATATTTCGTTTTGTATTCTTACAACGGTTTTCAAACTCATATGAATTAAAATACAAACATCACTTAATTAAAAATTAAATGTAAATAACTTAAGTAAAAATATGAATTTACTTCATATGTAAGAAATATTACATTAATATGTGATGTAACATCTTGTATACTTTGCATTAAGCAATGAATAAAGAATGTGACTTGTACATCAATATGCCATTTCATATATTTAAATACACATGCATTTAATAGTTTAAAGATTTCTTAGCAACCAAGCATTTGTTTAACATTGGCTGCACATGATATTTGCACTGATATGTCTACACAAAACATGAACTGCATACAGGCTATATATATTCATGTAAATCATATAGCCTAGGAGACTTGAAAGCATTGTTTGCCTTTTTATATAAGCTAAGGACATAGCTACATATAAATGGCTGCACTATTTTGGCACTTCTTCTTTGCACATGGCCTTGCACACCTCATTTCTAATCACCTATGTAGAAACAATTATATTTTCCCTTAAACTAACTAATAAATAGCTACAAATCATAGCTACACCTCTTTTCAAATCATACACAATTTTTTTATTGCATTTCTTTCAATCAGTCTATACAAGCACAACTAAACTAAGCTATATCTTTTCCATCACATAGCAACAACTATGTCGTTTCCTTCTTGCAGATGTATTCCTGTTCCCATGTGCAATCCTCAATATTTTATATTTTTTTTCACTTATAAATACACACTAGCCACTGTATACCTGGACTTCATAAATTCATTCGACAAAAAACTAGAATTAGAAATGGTAACCAAAATATAAGGAAAAGGGTAGAAACCTGGACTGAGTGTATTTAAAACAGAGGAGCTATAAAATTGTCAGTAAGCATAAATTTTAAGACCTTTAAATAAATTCTATGATTATATATATTAGATGATGTAGCTTCTATATGTTTATCCATGGTTGTGTATATGTTAGGGACAAACCTATTGGTCCTCTGTTTTAAACATATTATGATTTTTCTTGATGCTAACCTACGTAAGTATATGGATGTGGTATAATCACTCAAATTCGACTTGCATGTCAAAATATGGGAATTTAACATGAACTTGGAAACAAATATAAGAACAAGGAGTTTTTTTTTATTGAGCAAACCCAAATCCATTTTCCCTTTCTAATTTATTAAGGATTTGTTAAACCTTTTTAATCAAACATTTATATATGCACATACTACTGTTGATTTCGTTTTATCATATATAAACTAAGTATCATAATAATTATGCTTGAGATGAATCACTGTTGTGTTTTAACATGCCAGGATATTAAAACAAAAATGTGAATGCTTTTTCTTTTTAGCTTCAAAAATCAACAACTTAAATTCTAGTTGGGTTTAAAAGTTAACTTCAATATTAAAGTTACCGGAATATGCCTCGAGTATAATTAAAAATTTGTCTCAAGCTAATTAATAGGGTATATTGTCTGAAAAAGGTTGTATTACAGTATGGAGTTATAATGTCTAGAAATTCAGATATCACTATATCGTTATTCAAGTATATGAGCGTGTTTGTATTTGAAAAACATGAACTTTAGTGGTCATATCGGGATTTTTAGTGATCTAGGCATCGAGAAATATGGAGAGAATCAGAAAAGGAGTTTTGGTAAAGTCTGACAGCAGGCGATGGTCGTAAGCCACGGTGTCGAGGCTAGAGGAGCGCGAGGGATCAAGGAGTATAGGAAAAATACAACTCAAATTTTCTTATTGGTAGATTTTGAGTTTTCAATCAATTTAGGTTTTACATGGCAGTTTTTGAACGATGGACTTCGGGACCGAACAACGACAAGGTGGCAGCATCGAATGCCACTGCGCTCAGGTGGGAAGTCGAGGCAAGAATCAGCTTTGTGCTGGTGGAATCTGGAATTGATCAGTGCATGGCTGTGGAAGAACGAGAATCTTTCTTGGATCGAGCTTTAGTTGTAAGCATTGGGTAATGGCGGGTTTGAACACTATATTTGTACATAGTGAATTGAAGTAACGTGTGGAGGTGGGGATAAAGTCTGATGGCAATAAGTGATATGCGAGGATGGTCGCGACAAGTGCATGTCGATTGGTTGGGGTGTGCATGTGCACTGTGCATGTGTGTGTTCACATGAACCTGGAAACAGATAGAAAGGGCAAGAAGGAGGTGCTGAAGCTGGAAACCTTTATTTTGTTATACATTTTTATAACCATCCATGTTGTATCAGTACCTCTTGTTCAACCTATCAATGTGAACCACTACCTTGCAGCAATGTCTGTCTTTCTCATAAAGATAGATTTGCGGTCAATGGGTCCTAATACTTCGGGAGCAACCGTCAAATTATATTTAGTAACATTCTTGGAATCTATTTTGGATCTACACATCATATCATATTACAGAATCAACACTCTTAATATTTTAATAAACAAGTGATAATCGTTTATATTTCTGACATTAATAAAAAAATAACTTCTCTTTAATGTGCGAGAATGCTTATTACAAATTCAAATGCAATGTATTCGTTTAGGTCATTTAAGTTAATTTTATGTTATAATAATCAGTTTTATCCTTGGATCATATCAGTTCTCATTTTACTACCAATAATTTATCAAAAACAATCTTTTATTGTGATGTTGGTATTTCTTGAAACAACAATTGTTTCTTATTGTAAAGAAATAGTATTCATAAACACTTTATGAATTACCTTTTATATAAAACTAATTTAGACTTATAGTTTGCAAATCTTATATTCAGAGCATAAAGATGTCGTCAAATGACCATCTTCTCAAAGCCATTTTGGGGAGACCAATACAAGATTTGTTACATATGATATATGCAATTTTTATACTCACACAACCTGCCAACTCCTAGGCTTAGGACATGTTGCGGTATGAACTCGAACTTGAGGCCAGTCCCGTTGGGTCCAGTTCCATTGGGTCCCGATGATGGTTACTCATTCCTTAGAGTGACCATTTAAGAAAACAGACTTACCGTCTGAGACAAATTGCTAAATTTAGTTTTAGGAGAGGTTTGGGAATCTAAATTGGGTTAAAGATGTCATTAGAGAGTGGGTCCATGGCCCATTTCAAGATTGGGATTAATGAAGGTTGAAATGGGGAGGAAAATCATCTCCTATTTAGCGCAAAACTCCCAAAATAGATCTCAGCTCAACTAATGGCTTCCTCCTCTCAGTTTGTGACAACTCAAATTTCAACGAACTAGGATTTTTTATAAAAAATACTAAAATTCAAGTCCACTGAAACTTGAGTTGGTTTGTCTGGTATTCCGTAGAAAGACAAAGATAAATATATCAAATGTAACGTCCCAGATTTTTAACGGTTAATTAATTAATTTAATTATTTAAATATTGGTTTGATAATTTAAATGATTGGAATTAAATATTTTGAATATTTAATTAATATAAATAGTGGAATAATAAATTTAATTTAATTTCCGAGATAGTCGGAAATAGTTGAATTTGCAATATTATGTGAACTGGATAATATAAGAAATTTAATTGAGTTTAAATTCAAATTATAATAACGGATATATTTATAAAATGACGTTTGAACATATAATTTATAATTAAAGTTAAAACGAGTTGCTGCGATAGTTCGTAATTTTACATTTTGAATTTTAAATGAATATGCAGGATCTGCTATATGTAAGATTTCTTTGAAACAAGAAACGTTCGAATCTATTGAACTATAGTTTTCTAATGAAAGAGAAAAATGGAGATTTCGCTTTGTAGGTTGTGAGTTATGTCCAAATAAAATTTTCAAAAGTCACTATGGAATCGTTTATAAACCATAACGACTTAATCAATAAAATAAATGGTTTTTAAAATTAATTGAATATCGTTTTAACTTGGATTTTGAAATATCGGGTTATATCCAAGTATGCTTATTTTGAAGCTATATGATATTTTATTTTGGATATATACGATAATATTGATTTATTGTTTTTAAATTGAACTGTTTTTTAATTAATTAATATTTTATTTGTTTTATTTAAGCCTTAAAATAGGCATTTTCCCAACAACCTTTGTTTTTGATGAAACGAATATCATTAAATTCGTAATGATTAATTATTGTTAGATTTCAAATTTCGCTCCAATCGGAATTGTTTTGTGACCATGCGAGATTAGAATGTAAATCAATCAACAATTTAAATTTAAAATAACACTTTGTGTGCAAACGGACTCGGATTTCGACGAAGCAAGTTTCATTGGGTTCGCAATGTCAAAATATAGTTGTATGTCCATTTTCATCGAAATTGGATATTTTATGTGATCATAGGAAATTTTAAAAGACGAATACAAGTAGCAATACAATATAAATTAATAAAATAATCAATTAAAATAATAATTCTTTACCCTATAAATACACCACTAACTTTAACCCTACCATTTCATTTTCTCTTGTCAACAAGCTAGCAGCCGCCAGTATTTCATTTTCTCTTGTCTACACATTGGTATACATTTTACTAGGATCGAACAAGATTTAATTCGTCATATTATTAGGGCAGCGTGTGTTAGATTTTTTTGGGAAATTGATGCATCGATGGTGGTTTTCGATATTGATTTTGGGTTCGTAGCTTGAATGGGAGGGGTTTGGCAAAATTTGGAGGCCTTCAGGTCCAAAAGCTGTCGCACGAATGAGTTGCTGGGCATGAGAAACAGGTGAAGTCGTAATTTATAGGGGAGTTTCGAGTGGGATGTTGTAGTGGTCACATGGTGGAGGATGCGAAGATGAGTTCGTCGGTGGTGGTGGCTCGATTTCTAGTGGAGTGTGGTGGTAGCATGGAGGGGGCATGTGGCATGGTTATGGTGGTACTGGAGTCGGGATTATGTAACAGCCCGCATTTTACGTATTGGAAGATCGTAAAATATTTTTATTTTATTCCCTGAGGGTTGGATCATTCTCAACTTTTAGCATGTTGTTTATGGGGATGTGAGACATGTCCATAATTTTTACCGATTTTGTTTGTGACCATTTTGCCCCTGTCAGTCTTGTACAGGGCATAATTTTTGACTCAGGACGAATCAGAGGTTGAGACCTATGCCATTGGAAAGGAATTTATGATTGTCTTTCCGTAGAGTGGTTACATTAAAGATTTGGCTCAATGGTTTGGGAGGAATCGTTGTTTTAAGGTTTTTCAGTTGGCTGTCCAGGTTTGGTAAGCCGTAATGGGCTGAATTGGAGAGGCCCACTAGGGGGATGATGGGAGGGTATAAATAGGGGGTGAGGGATATGGGAAATGGTTTAGTTTTTTATTTCCTCATTGGGTGGCCTTGTGCTCCTTCTTCCTCTAACACCTTTCCACCATTAAAAATCCAAATCTAAGAGGGAAATCATAGTCTACACCATTGAAGGCTAGATCTACGACTATTGAAGCAAGGATTGAGCATATCAAGGTGTTTGGTGCGAGGTGCTTGCTGTCCGGGTTCCTTTTTCATTGATCTTTGCTTGTTTGGGAGAATAGGTGAGTGATTTACATCTCTCACATGAATGCAATGAAGTATATGAGTGTTTGTGCATGTTTCTCATCAAATTCAAGTGATTTTCCATAGATCTGTACCATATTAAGTCCATTTTCATATTATCCACCCTATGATATGATTTAACAAGTTTAGATAGGTAATTTCTATGCTATTTCATATGATTATGCAAGTTAGATCCTCAATTTAGATCATATGTTCATTTATTATGGTTTTTGGTGAAATTTGCATAATTTGATTATAATTGTCATTTTCATGATGCTAGTGGTTTCATAACATGCTTATGATTGTATTGGATGAGTTGATTTCGTCGAATATATCGTTTGGCGAAGTTTTGGTGGAAATCGAAGTAGAAATTATGAAGTGCAGGTGTTGGGTCGCACGTAGGGGGGATCGTTCGCTTTAGGGTGTGATTTCTTGGGAAACAAGACAGAAAGCAAGCCCGGCTAGCCAGGGAGTCGGTCGGTCGAGAGAGCTGGGTGTAAGGCAAGCGGACGAGCGAGCCTAGAGGAAAAAGGGTTCGGTCGAGCGAACCTATGGTTGAGTAAAAGGGTAGGTCGAGCAAGCCTGGGGATGATCTCACTTTTGGGTTGGGTTGGTCGATCCTATCTGGGTCGGTCGTTCGTGAAGTACGGGGTGAAGTGGACATGTTGGGTTTGTCGTGCATTAAGGCCAGGGTCAGTCGCACCAAGTAGTGGTCGAGCACCAGAGGGTCGTTCGTACGGGGTTATTTTTTGAAAATTTATATTTTCGGGGATGACTCAGATTTGAACGAAAAGGTCAGGAAAAAATATTTTTTGAAGGCAACCCCCCGAACCCTAGCCGCAACACAGTGGTGTAATTGGCTCAGTGATGGTGTGACTTCGAAGTAAATTCAAGTAAGAAGTTCAAAGTGTTGAATGTGTTCGTTGATCGGTGTAGAACAACGAATGTGATGACAACTCAAAGGTCGTGAGTTGGTGGATAATGGTTGCTTAAGGAGGTTTCTTAAGCTATGAGAAATAGTCGGGTTGGATGACAAGAGATGCGAAGGCAGAAAGATTATCGATGTCGTAAGTTCTAGCAGGCTCAAAGCAGGGGTACGATGGGGGAACCCAAAAGACCAGTTGTAGGTCGAGTACCTTGGGTATTGTTGAAAGGCCTAGTTGTCAAGCTTGGACATACATACGTATCGTTGAAAGGCATACAGAGTTAATGTTAGAACTGGGGTTACCATTATTCCTTGACATATGGAAAGGTTGGCCGTCGTATGATTAACGATGGTTTCAAAGCAGGATTGGCGGTGATAGCCAGAGTCAGTCATGGATGATTAGTTTTTCTGTTTGTACCGTCTCATGTAGATTGTCCAACATCGAAAGAGATGCTCCATGGGTGCTTGTCTAATAATTGTTTAGGCCTTTGGGGCTTGTGCTAGAGGGATGTTGAATTCGATTAGGATGGATTACACAAGATATTTATAATCTGTATATTATGAGTGCTTTACCATGATTGAATGGGTGTTCTGGTTTCCATGGATGAATGGTTGAATTGTTTATTGTAAAGGCTATCACTGTCTGATGTGGGAAAGATAAGGTTGAGTTCTTCTCTGGTGTTGTGGATAGATTAGTATGTTTATCTATCCCTTCTCATATACTTTATTGTTGAAGTTTGTTAGCTGTTTTATCGATCACTAAAACTGTTGTCTGACTCAAGGTTTTATGTCTTCTCTTATTACCTTGGGCTGTTCATCCGGCTGTGGATGAGCAGACTAAGTAGCAGGTTACAAGTGATTAGTGAGGACAATGCTGCTGTGCGGAGGCGAGCAGGAGGATGGCGTACCATTTTTATTACTATCTAGTATTTCTGTTTCCGCTGTTTGAGTGCTCTATGAGTGTTGTAGTGAGGATTTATGTACAAACTCTTGGTATCAGTTGGATAACCTTTCATGATGTTGAGAAAGTTTCCTAAAGTTTGCTATACGATACCTCATTACTATTACCTGTTGTATATGTTCTATTATATTTTATCCTTGCGCTGTGAGTCCTATGACAGGTTTCGATGTTGTTTACCTACTCTGATGATCATCCATAGCTATCTGGCACACCCTTCAACGCATTATTCTACTTGTTTAGTGCATGGGTTATGGGCGGTCGTCACAGATTATGTCGAGGGGAGGAAGAGTTTAGAGAGGGGTTAAGGAGCTTAAGAAAGATTAAGGTTGTAATTAAATATTAGTTAATTTAAGTAAATGACTTATATATGTAAATAACTTGTAAAATATATAACTTTTCCATACTTTATCAGAGTCTGACGAAACAAGAACGTTGGGATCGTATGGGCGAAAGCTACATAGTGAAACTAGTTTGCAGCCATTTGGAGGTCGTTACACTTTAGGACAAAATAAAATGCATGATCGGATTTATCGGCAGTTAATCGTTATTCAACGATTAATGACCAATGTGAGTAAACCCACTAACTCTGTCCAGTTTATAATATTATTAACATATTTTAGGATTGATAAATGATGATTGAATGATGTATGATGGTTGTTTGGATGAATTGCTAATAAGTTGGTTGAAATTATAGATATAGTTATATATATAAATCATTAGTTAAATATTGATTCTATTTATCATGATATCTCATATTGAAATAAAATTGATGTTATTTAGGTTGATTAACATCTGTGAATGCAGCGAAACAGGTTAGAGGCATCCAACTGGATTCCTCAAAATTATTACTGTTTATTTTCATATATTATGATATAATGATATGTTAAATATTCTGTGATAGATTTTGTTGTGTTGGATTTTTAAATAGCTTTGGTCTAGAATAATTGTCATGTAAATACTGTAAAAATATATTCAAATAAAATGGAAAAGAATTTAAGTTTTTAAAAGGAAAAATATATTTATACAAAATAGAAATTTAATTCTGAATGGGCTAGGAAATAATAACGTGTTTTAAGTATATAAAAGACGAGTAGTTTTATTTACAAGCGATGTTTATAAATGAAATGAAATAATTATCATTGCATAATTTGGGAATGTAAATTCAAGAATGAATTTAAAAGGGAAATTGGAATTCGATTCAAAAGAAAATGATGAAATTTATTTCGATGTTCGAAACGTGAATAGAATTAAAATAAATCCATAAGTATTTATAATTTGAATTCGACTATGTCAAATTGTATATAAGTAATCTAATTTCAAGAAATTATATATTATATGATTCAGAACTTGACAAGATAATTAATAATTGGTTTTGAAACCGATATTTTATAATCAAATGTAAAGTCAATATGTAATTATAAATTTGTTAGATAAAATCAACTAGGAAGTGGCATGTAAACGAGATTAAATAAATAAAATGGAATGTGAATGAGAAGTTATAAAATGACTCGATAAACCGAATTTGAACCTATAATAGTATTTATAAATTTAAATCAAGGTTGATTTGATATAATGAGTCCAGATTTCTAGAAAGAAATAATGTTCGCATTATAAAGCGGATACTGGTTAAAAGCAAACATTTTGCAGATTGAAATGTTTACAAAGAGAAATTGTTAAAGATTTGGAAGTGATAAATTCAAAATTGAATTTAGAATGTAAAATGGAAATTGAGTGGACCTGAAACGATAAATTTGTTCCAAGGTTCCGAACGTTAGTCGAATTGAGATTATTCGAAAGAGAATTATACATAAGAGTTCGACTATGTTGGATTTAGGAAAGTACTATTTACTTTCCGTGTTTAATTATTTATTTAATCAATTATTTATTTATTCAAATTAACGAATAAAAGTTATATTTTAAAGTTTATATTTCGGAGCATGGATTATAACACTATTGTTATAATCAATAATTTTTGGGAAAGAAGTGGATTCTCGAAATTGAATCCGGGAGTTACATGAGCGATGTTTTGTTGATATTCGAAGTTATGACAAAGTTAGGAATGTTGTCCAGCTAAGATCTGAGAGGTAATTATACCCCAACTTGATTGACTTCATTGTTGACTAAGAAATGGTTAAGGTTCGGTAGCGAGGATTGGTTAGTAATACAGTTAGTTAATGAGTGATTTATGGGTTGAGTTGTTATAACAATGTTTTATAAAACGTTCATTTAAATCTATATAAATGGATTTTGGAAATGTTTTCCAAATAAAATCAGAGATATTTTCTAAGCATAGAAAATAAAATAATTGGGTAAATGAGAAACTAAGAAATGGAAATTGAAAATGTTTTCCGATGTTAATAGCGTATATTTTTTAAATATAGAAAATAAGAATTTGGGGATATATGGAAATATTTTCTAAAAATCATGAGAAGCCAAACGGGTTTTGTAGAATATCTGGGTAAAGATATTGAAAGGAAGTTGGGTAACGATAAATTAATAATAAATTAATTTAAGGGTACTTTTGGCACAGGTCCTTATTAAGGTTTAAAATACACAAAAAGTCCTTCACTAAATTTTAGTGTAAATTAGGTCCCTGTTTTTATCCTTGATTGTTGCAGACATATCAGCAACATTTCACAAAAGTTGCTGACATTTCAGCAACTTTTCTATACATGGTATGAAAGTTGCTAACATATCAGCAATTATTTACAAAAGTTGCTGACATTTCAATAATATTTTTCACTTTTCTGTATAATGTATGAATATTGCTGAATATCAACGATTATTTATAAAAGTTGTTGACATTTCAGCAATAATTTTTCCTTTGTTTCTATAAAATAGGGATGAATTTACAATGAAACTTTACTAGTGAAAGTTGCTGACATATCAGCAATTATTTGTAGAAGTTGCTGACATTTCAACAATAATTTTCTTTGCTTCAAAAAAATAGGGACCGAATTACAATGAAATTTTGACAGGGACCGACTTTACAATAAAAAAGTACGATAGGAATGCCTCTTTAATTTCCACTTAATTTAAAGGGGCTCACTGTTGCTTGATGCTTGGTCAGTAGATTTTCCATTTGGAAATAGGATCGTTGGTTGTATGGATGTTTCTTTCAATGGTTAAATAACTGGCTATCAAAGTTTTGGCCTAATTTATATTTCCGTTGTCAATATGGAGAGACCGGGATCATGTTTATTATTTGAAAACCATTCCTGATGGGCATAAGCATCGCGAACCAAATATGCTGAAGATAATTGAAGACGGAGTAAATTGCAAGGGCTGTTCTGATAATCCTAGGTAAAAATTTCCTAGGATGGATTGAAGGGATAGTGCCTTCGGTTTATCCAGCCCTAGGACAACTTGTATGGACGAATGTCTGACAGAGTATGCCTAACGGATCATATACATTGATCTCTTCAAACGTATTTACGTTTGGTGGCGGAGGAATTTGTTCCTCTTAGCTTTGTACCTGTGATAATTTTTGGGGAAACCAATAAATGATTTGGCGGGTTTGACGATGTGACATTTAAAATGAATTATGCTCTGGTGTTAAAAAGGTAAGTACGACCACAAGCCTTACAACCGGGAAATGACAAAATCGGGCAGGTAGCATAGCTATGCGGGTTGCCCCCATTAGGGTGTATTGTCATCTGATATAGAGAAAAATTCATTTTCTTCTCTATTCTATGGTTGTTGCATGCTTCGGTAACGGTTGATGATCCCAACCGTTGGTGATAATACATTCGGGACACTCAAAGGAAATGAGTGGTTGGTCATGTGTGGCCTGGGTTGCAAGATGTTCTTATTGAACCCGATGTATTCCTTTTTTAGAGATACATTATCATAAGGTTGTTTCATACTTTGTTGTAGTTGGAAATCCATTCTCTAATAAGCGCCTTGCGGTCTTGATTATATACAATATATGTGGAGGGTGAGATACAAGCGTTATGTTAGATTGATATTCACTGGATTTAGACACTATTATAATATTAGAATAGAATGGATTAAAAAAAACGTTTTGAGTTATCGTAACGTAAAAACCATCCGTATTTATGTGTGGGTCCGTCTTACAATTACCCTTTCTTTTAAAAGGATTTTTAAAAGTTAAACTGAAACAAACCAGTTTTTGGCAAATTCTATTTAACAACCATTTATTGATTATATTAAGTGATTTATATCATTGAATAAATTAGAACTAAATATTGGAGAATATTTAATAATCATTTTATATATTGATTTTGTAATTCCTTAACAAATGTTAATATATGGGTATAAATTAGTATATTTCGTTTTGTATTCTTACAACGGTTTTCAAACTCATATGAATTAAAATACAAACATCACTTAATTAAAAATTAAATGTAAATAACTTAAGTAAAAATATGAATTTACTTCATATGTAAGAAATATTACATTAATATGTGATGTAACATCTTGTATACTTTGCATTAAGCAATGAATAAAGAATGTGACTTGTACACCAATATGCCATTTCATATATTTAAATACACATGCATTTAATAGTTTAAAGATTTCTTAGCAACCAAGCATTTGTTTAACATTGGCTGCACATGATATTTGCACTGATATGTCTATACAAAACATGAACTGCATACAGGCTATATATATTCATGTAAATCATATAGCCTAGGAGACTTGAAAGCATTGTTTGCCTTTTTATATAAGCTAAGGACATAGCTACATATAAATGGCTGCACTATATTGGCACTTCTTCTTTGCACATGGCCTTGCACACCTCATTTCTAATCACCTATGTAGAAACAATTATATTTTCCCTTAAACAAACTAATAAATAGCTACAAATCATAGCTTCACCTCTTTTCAAATCATACACAATTTTTTTATTGCATTTCTTTCAATCAGTCTATACAAGCACAACTAAACTAAGCTATATCTTTTCCATCACATAGCAACAACTATGTCGTTTCCTTCTTGCAGATGTATTCCTGTTCCCATGTGCAATCCTCAATATTTTATATTATTTTTTTCACTTATAAATACACACTAGCCACTGTATACCTGGACTTCATAAATTCATTCGACAAAAAACTAGAATTAGAAATGGTAACCAAAACATAAGGAAAAGGGTAGAAACCTGGACTGAGTGTATTTAAAACAGAGGAGCTATAAAATTGTCAGTAAGCATAAATTTTAAGACCTTTAAATAAATTCTATGATTATATATATTAGATGATGTAGCTTCTATATGTTTATCCATGGTTGTGTATATGTTAGGGACAAACCTATTGGTCCTCTGTTTTAAACATATTATGATTTTTCTTGATGCTAACCTACGTAAGTATATGGATGTGGTATAATCACTCAAATTCGACTTGCATGTCAAAATCTGGGAATTTAACATGAACTTGGAAACAAATATAAGAACAAGGAGTTTTTTTTATTGAGCAAACCCAAATCCATTTTTCCTTTCTAATTTATTAAGGATTTGTTAAACCTTTTTAATCAAACATTTATATATGCACATACTACTGTTGATTTCGTTTTATCATATATAAACTAAGTATCATAATAATTATGCTTGAGATGAATCACTGTTGTGTTTTAACATGCCAGGATATTAAAACAAAAATGTGAATGCTTTTTCTTTTTAGCTTCAAAAATCAACAACTTAAATTCTAGTTGGGTTTAAAAGTTAACTTCAATATTAAAGTTACCGGAATATGCCTCGAGTATAATTAAAAATTTGTCTCAAGCTAATTAATAGGGTATATTGTCTGAAAAAGGTTGTATTACAGTATGGAGTTATAGTGTCTAGAAATTCAGATATCACTATATCGTTATTCAAGTATATGAGCGTGTTTGTATTTAAAAAACATGAACTTTAGTGGTCATATCGGGATTTTTAGTGATCTAGGCATCGAGAAATATGGAGAGAATCAGAAAAGGAGTTTTGGTAAAGTCTGACAGCAGGCGATGGTCGTAAGCCACGGTGTCGAGGCTAGAGGAGCGCGAGGGATCAAGGAGTATAGGAAAAATACAACTCAATTTTTCTTATTGGTAGATTTTGAGTTTTCAATCAATTTAGGTTTTAAATGGCAGTTTTTGAACGATGGACTTCGGGACCGAACAACGACAAGGTGGCAGCATCGAATGCCACTGCGCTCAGGTGGGAAGTCGAGGCAAGAATCAGCTTTGTGCTGGTGGAATCTGGAATTGATCAGTGCATGGCTGTGGAAGAACGAGAATCTTTCTTGGATCGAGCTTTAGTTGTAAGCATTGGGTAATAGCGGGTTTGAACACTATATTTGTACATAGTGAATTGAAGTAACGTGTGGAGGTGGGGATAAAGTCTGATGGCAATAAGTGATATGCGAGGATGGTCATGACAAGTGCATGTCGATTGGTTGGGGTGTGCATGTGTGTGTTCACATGAACCTGGAAACAGATAGAAAGGGCAAGAAGGAGGTGCTGAAGCTGGAAACCTTTATTTTGTTATACATTTTTATAACCATCCATTTTGTATCAGTACCTCTTGTTCAATCTAGAAGTCGTGTATGTGTTGAAGCTTTTATATTGAGTCACTCCTGGAACTTTTAGATTGAGTCACGCCTGTAATAAAAAGAAGGAAGGAAGACACAAATAAAAGAAAGGAAAGAGGAAGACAGTAGCAGAAACTATGGGAAAAGAAGAAAAAAAGGGGATGTTGTGGGCCCAGGGCTATTGGGTCTTGCTTGGGCCAGAGAAGAATTAAAAAAAAAAAGATAAAGGGAGATGGGAGACAGGACCGATGTAGGAACTAGGAAGTGGGAGAAGAAGAAAAAGTGATGAGCGGTAGATTTTAAGGGAAAAGGGGGGTTCGTGGGCCTCTAACTAGTTGGGTGTGGGCTTTGAATAAAATAAAAGAAATAAGGGAAGGGAGGGAAGTGTTTGGGCTGGGAAAACATAATGGGTCGACTGGAAATCAATAAAAGGAAGTAAAGAAGGGAAATAAAAAGAAAAATCAAAGAAAATGTAAAGAAAGAAAATAAGGAAAGAAGAAAGAAAGTAGGAAATAAATTAATGGAAATGAAATGAAAAAAATACACAGTGAAATATATATATATATATATATATATATATATATATACACATATATATATAAAGAGAAGAAGTAGAAACAAATGTATAAAAATAATTCTAGGGAAAAGAATAGAATTTATATAAAAAAATAAAGGGTTTCTTGTTTATTATAATTTAATATTAAGATATATATATATATATATATATCCCAAAAGAAATAAAAAGACAAATAATTATTTTGGAGACTGAATTCCGGAATGGAAATGATAGATGATCAAGCGGTAATCATTGTAGATGAAGTTGTACTTCATAAAAAAATTAACGAAAATTTTGTATTTTAAATAAATAGAATTATAAATTATTTCTTTTTATATAAATTAATTTAGAATAAATTATTGATCCACTTGTTTCTCAAAACTAGATAATCAGTTCAAGTCATATAGATTGAACTGTAAGCGATGTTTTATAGCAATTAAACGAATGATATCTGATCATTGATAATGTTGTGAATTGTAATCGACTAAGATCAAAAATATATTTTTATCAAGAAATGACTTTAAATTCGAATTAAAGGTGTTTAAATTAAATGTTAAAATTCAAGGGAATGTGAAATAACTGGATAAAAAAATTGAACTCTGTACTAATATTTATTAGTGAAATCAAGTTAAACAAGTCCAGAAGGAATGGTATTGAAAATCCAAAGTGAATAACGTAAGAAGAAAATGTTTTGCAGATGAGAATGGTTGTGGGAATATTGGTAAGAGAAGTTTGGTTGACCAATAACGTTGAGATTATTCTGAAGTTCAGAAAATAAATGGAATCGAGATCAATTGGAAAGAGATGTTGCATTGGAAATCGATTAAGTGGAAGTTAGGAAGGTATCTTCTACTTTCCATTTTAAATAAATATTTAAATTAATTGTATTGGGTTATTTATTCATCGAAATAAATGGAATAATATTTTTATATTTAAGTCGTATACATTGAAGTATGGATTATAATGATACGTTATAACCAAATGAAATAAAATGGATTCTTAAACCAAATTAAACTTGAGATGTATATATTTAAAATTAATAAATTTCTAGGTTCAACCAATTTATGAATGACATTTAGTTGAATTTGAATTGTGACAAACAAGATCTCTTGTGATGATTGGTTTGTTGATTAAATTAATTGTAATGTTGTAGTATGACCCAATAGACTTGTTCAGTTTAATTTAATCATTTACATATCTTATTTAGATAATACCAAACTACTGTTGAAATCTTGAATGTTATAGATAAGTCCTATTAATTAACCAATAAATATTGAAATATATGTGATAAATTGATTCCTTTAAGTATCATTTGGCCCAAAAAGATTTTCACGTTCATCGAGTCAAAGAGACCGGGATTGAGTTTCTTAATGAAATCCAAATACCACTTTGTTTCGACCTAGGCGTTGATTAATTTGAAGACAAGTTGAAGACCATTTAAGATGGAGTTTATGAAAGGGCTGTGATGTTGATCCTAGGTAGAAACTGCCTAAGATGGATTTACAGGATAGTGCCTTCGGTTTGTCCAGTCCCAGGGCAACTTATATGGACGAATGCATGATAGAGTATGCCTAACAAATCGCGTAAGTTGATCTCCTCAAAACTATGTTTGGTGGCAGAGAAATTCATTTCTCTTAGCTTTATACTTGTGGTTTTAGGGAAATCAATTTGTGATTCGATGGGTTTGACGATGTAGCATTCAAAGTGAATAAAGATGTGATATATCTAAAGGTAAGTTTTGACCTCAAGCCTCACAACCGAGAAACAACAAAAATCGAGCAGGAAGCATGGCTAAGTGGGTCGATCCCAATTAGGGTGTATTGTCTCCATCTAGAGGATATTCATTTTGTTACTTCTTTCGCTTCTGTATCTCCCGGGAATGGTTATGTTGGTACCAACCATAAGGTGACAATATATTCGATACACTCAAGGGAAATGAGTGGTCGGTCATGTGTGGCCGGGTTGCAAGATTCTTGTGAAAACCCGTAACTTTCCCGTAAAGGAAAGCGGCGGATAGTTCGAGAACAAGCCACAACAGAACGCAGACGGAAGAACATTTCATTGTATATTACAACAATGCATCAGATTACAAGAATATACAGAGTATAAACAAATAAATATGCACAGAAATATCAGAGATTTAAATTACATTTAAATACATAGCAGCGGAAAATAATACAATACACAACTAGAAGAGATATACGGATACAAAGCTTTCCGGATATCATTCCAGCTGTAAACCAGGATCCTGTGAATATAAATCTGCAAAACCAAAACTACTAGCTGCCCATGTCAAAATAAGGGCACCCAGAGTTTAGGTTAAAACAATAAACTCCAGGTCAGTCATGTGACTGGTGTGAGAACTAAAATAGTTATTAATCTTTATTTTTAAAGATCGGTAAATCAAGGGACCACGCCATATAACACGGAACGGGTTTCCTCCCAAGAATACCAGTGCATAAAACAACAGCGCAATGCTAAATAGAGAAAAATGAAGCTATTATAAGACCCAGGTCCTATCACACAATGCAACGCAAGCCGGGGGATAGGGTTTTTACCTTATAATAGCCAAGAATGCTTGATACGTTTAAAACAAATCATTTGATACTATTAAGTGCATAGTGTATAAAACAACTTCAAATCATAAGTATCAATCATAGGCGGCATGAGCACCCCATCCCACTATGTCGCCATATATAGGATTACAACTACAACCGCAAGATCACGTATTTGGAAATTGGATTTCCATCATGAACCAAGGCAAAAGATAGTCCTTACCGAATTCGAGACTGCCTAGCCCGAGTCTCAGGATCAGAACGCATCGACCCTTGGAGCGACAGGGCCGGTCCACACGGAGTGGATTAAAAATGCCTGAGCACTACGTTTCGCCGCCCTTTGGGGCGTAAGCGAGCCAACAAGTGACTCCATCGGACCCGGATCGTCCGATCTAACCGAGGCGCCTCGCAACAGCAACAACCACATAAGTCAAACTCGTCAGGGCGTGTAAAACCACTGACGCCACTTTTAGCTAGGAGGAAACGTAGGCCCTCCCTGAGGTCCTTTCTCCCGTTTCTGGTTCATACCGGGGTGTGAGGCTCGCGATTTCACGTTATACACAAAGCTACGCCACACAGACAGTGCTTTGATCATCACCACAAGACTTTGCTTTTCAACAGAAGCCCTGATCATTGCATCTTAGCATGCCACACAGACAATTCACGCCGTGCAACTGATGGCTATCAATCACACAGAATGAATTCCAATGTCAGACACACATTCCATTTGCAAGTCCGTTCTGGGTCTGAACGAAACCGGAGGCACTAAATACCTCGCAAACCCATCGATCACCACATACGTTTGGACGATCACCACTCATTATCCATATTTCGGGATGCCTCCCAATCAGGACCTCGGTTACCATCCAAACGAGGTGAAGATCTCCGGTCTTCGACCACCGTCTTCATTTTCGATTTCTTATCGTCGATTCAGTTATTCAGAATGGGATAAACCCGGTCTTTCTGAGCAACTCGCGTATATAATAAACAAGTGTTACACAAACACAACCTACGCCTCATTCCAATTCATCAGTCACTAACCGTAAATTAATCAAGAGAATAATTCCCCAAATATTAACCCCGAAGGCCGAAACCAACATCAGATTAATATCCAGAAAACCATTCTACTTAGCTAACTGACAGTTAGTTTCTAAATTTCACATTCATAGGGAAAGGTTCCCATTAATTTTATCAAAGATAAATCATTAAAATTTATTCTTTAATCTACTTTTGAATATCAATTCAAACTAGTCGGGATTAGCGAACCTTACCGAAACAATCATTTGTTTTAATTTCCCAATCCCAACCTATTCATCCCATGAAGTAAAACGGGTCTTACTTCATATCTAACACCACGGTGTTATCGGTAAATTCAATTACCATTTCACGTTCAAATCTAATTAAAGATTTAACTATCGCCTGGAGCAAAACTGGTGATACTCCATTCTCGATGTTTTCAATCTAATTAAAGATTCATTAAAACTCCACTTAGTTTTAATCTGTGACTGGGTTAAAGAATCAGTGTCATTTAAAAACACGACTCACGATAAACCCAAAATCCTATCACATTTCATTCGGTCTCTAACCGTGAATTAGCAAGTGAGCAATTCCCTAAGTATTAACCCCGAAGGCCGAAACCAACATCAGATCAATACCCCAGAAACCATTCAACTCAACTAATCTCCAGTTAGTTTCTGGATTTTCTTAACTCCTTTGGGTCTAAGAACAGTATTATTGAAGATACCATTCACAACAACCCAAAATCACATTCTATTAATTTTCGGGTAAAAGAACGAGTGTTATTTAAAACACCATTCACGATAAACCCAAGAATCAATTCAAATTCAATTCCAATTAAATATTATTTAATTGGTATTCTTCGTTAAATCTAAATAAAAAGATTTAATCTTTTCTCGGTTGGGCTTAAGAATAGTGTTAATGAAGACACCATTCACGACCAACCCAAATCACACTTGATATTAGTTACAAGGCTCTGAATGGAAAATATACCGGCTTATATTCAATATCAAATTCCACGACAAACAAATATCGTATTGGAAATAACGATATAAATATATCTTTCAAATTTCCATAACAATATCTGTATAATCACGAAATCCAACATCGAAATATTCCGAAGATAATTTCGATTCAAATCCATTCCAATGCAATCATTGGAAATTCTGGTTATTTTCAAAACCATTTCAAATTCAATTTATTTATTTAAAAATAAATAGAATTATAATTCTAGTTCAAAACTAGTTTATTTCGATAAAAATCTATTTTTATCTTTTCAAATATGGAGTTTTTCATCCCAATTCTTTCTAAATCATTTCTTATGATTTTACACAAATTATTACTATTTTTAATAATTTTATCAAGGCCCGTACGGTCGATTTCCATCAACGGCCATCGAACTGCACTTACAGCGACCTTTTTCAAATTTGATTTGGACATAATTCCTAATCCAACAGTTAGATTTCAAATTTCCCACATTCGTTAGAAAGCTCTTTTCGATATGAACCCAACGGTTCCGGTTTTAGGAGAATCCGACGGTCGGATCTCCCGTAATATCCGTTCGAAGTCAATGGTCGAAATTCGCGAACTGCCGCGGCGCGGCGCGTTCTATTCAGGCCATTATATTATATATATAATATATATAATATATACTTCATCGATTTCCTTTTAAAACGTGCTTTATAAATCGTTTTAAATTCGTTTTCAAAACGGTTTCAACTTCATATTCAATTTCAAATCAAAATTGAATATTCCAATATAAATTCATTTCAAATTGATTTCAATTCAAATTGATTTCTAATTCAATTTCAGTTTGTTTTCAATTCAATTCAATTTCAACTCGAATTCATTTCTATTCCATTTCAATTCGGATTCATTTATATTCAATTTCAATTCGAATTTATTTATATTCAATTCTTTTCAAAATATCAGATTTTGAAATCACTTTCGATATTCATTATAAAATGAATAAAATCGATATAAATATCGTTCACGTCAAAATGGCGTCAATCTAATCAATACGGCTTCATATATTCCTATTTTCAAATATTCTATTTCAAATATTTCTTTTTCAAATGTTTCTATTTTAAAACTGGAATGAGGCCCAATCAATTACCATATAATGTTAATTATATGGATTTTCTACAACACATGTATATATCAACAACGATGAATAATCAACCATCATCCAACGTGCATTCTACACTGTATAAGCATCAAATATAAATATTCAACGCTTATAACAGCCTGCCAATCAATCGATCGACATACAACTAAACAATCGGGATTAATGTATGTCAAATATCATCCCAATACCCGTGTGGGGTTTCAAGCAATCAAACACAGATTTTTATTTGTGCAGTTGGGCGATGTGTAAAATTTATCGTCCAAATCAATGTCCTTCAAATAGGTGTACATAAACAAACCGTCCGGTTTGTAAATGAATATTTATTTATTCACATTCACGTTAAAAATTATATTTTTAACGATCAAACTATTTTATTCAACCTTTGAATATTCTATTCGGTTCATTTATTAAACAAAATGTTATCTTTATTTTTCTAACTTATTTTTAGAAAATTTCGGCGGCATAACGGCACGATACTAGAAACGGGGCAAAGCCTAGCCTTATCCCCGGTCTAGTGAAGGCCCACGCCATTCACACATCAATCAAATCAATTTCATTTCACCAAACAATTCAATTCAAGCCAAATAATCTAACCAACTACACAACCAAACAATTAAACAAACAAGCCATCCATGGTCTGTGGATGACGGGTGTCGGGTGCTACTAAACACCGTCTGCATCCTAGTATATATATATAACTAGAAAATTAAATTAAAGAGTGAGAAATTCTCACAGATAGCTATCCAACCATCTCGACTCTTCTTTTGCAGAAGTCTTCGTCGTCCTCGCCTTTTTGTCATCTTCGTTGCCCGTATTCACTACATAGGTTAAAATCGAATTTTTACTTCGCTATTCAATATATAAAAATCGAATTTTTACTTTGCTATTCAATATATAAAAATCGAATTTTTACTTCGCTATTCAATATGTAAAAATCGAATTTTTACTTCGCTATTCAATATGTAAAAATCATATCTTTACTACTTCAACTTTATATCAAAGATCGTATTTTTATAACTTCAACATCATATTAAAAATCTCATCTTTACAATGAAAAATATCTCGTCTTCTTATCATGAAAAATCAATTATTTTTACTTTCAAAAATCATAACTTCTTATCCTCAAAAATCATATTTTTCACATCATGAAGATCGTATTTTTACCTTACCATTTCATTTTTAGAAGTCATACCTTTCTATATAAAAAAAAACACACTTCTTGAATTTTATAAATAAAAACACAATCTTTTAGATATAAAAATATAATCTCCCATATAAAAATATATCTTTCATGAAATAAAATAAAACAACTCAGTTTTTCCTATAGATAAAAATCAGTTTTTTTCCTATAGATAAAAATCAGTTTTTATACTCTGCTATTATATATAAACAAACTGAAATAAAATAAAATAAAATAAAATAAAATAAAAAAAATAATCAAATTAAAATACTCACCTTTTTTTTTCGGGTTTGCTGTGTAGGGGGGGGGGGGGGGGTTTGGGTTATCGGGTCTTGGGGTTGGGCGCTTTTCAGAGGAGGGGGACGGCGCCGAGGTCGAGGAGAGGGCGGAGGCGGTCAGAGGCCGGAGCGGTGGGCTGGAGGGGGAACTGCGTCGTGGTTTTAGGTGATCTGGGGGTCCCGAGTTCGTGTGGAGGAGAGAGGGAGGTAGGGGAGGAGAGGAGATCGATTCGGGGGGGGGGGGGGGCTGACTGCGAGCGGCGACGGAGGAGGGGGTGGACGTCGGTGGCGGCGGCTCCGTCGAAGGGGCTAGGGCAGCGCGTTTTTTTCTTTTTTTTCTCTTCTGAGAATCGACGGTGGAGGGAAATAAAAGGGGGAAGGGGGTATGTGGGAAATTATATATTTATTTAATTAAATTAATTTAATTAACCTCTTAAAGCAACATTTTAATTTCTACTCGGAATCGAACCCACCGACCGCCGCCCCTAGCGTTTTACCCCCATTCCGAACACAATGGGATATGCCACACAAGCCAATTCAGCTGTTATGATCAGTTTCCGTCAAAATCAAAATATAAATCCTTTATATTTTGAATCTGAACGTACATTTCAATTTACCGGGGTCACCTACGGATCCCGAAAATTCCAGAAAAATAATTTCTAGCTTCGTATTGACGATACGGTCCTAACAAAACTAATTTCGTCGAATTCTGAGACCGTTAGAAAAATGGCCATTTTCCAGTTGATTAAAATCAACTGAAACTGGTCAAACGCGTTTTCCTTTGCCACGCTCACATATTGATTCGAAAAATTATGAAATTTGGAATCTAGCAATAACTTAACATCACGGATCCAACAAAAATGGTTTCGTCGAAATCCGAGGTCGTTTGCAAAATTCCCATTTTTAAGGGCCTGAATTCCATAGCGACTATTCAAAATTTTCAACTTGACATATCTTTTGATTCCCGCTATGAAATTTCGATTTGCCGGATTCGTTGGAAAGATATTCACAAATAGATCCTATTATTTTTGGTTTCACCGAAATCCGGATTGTTTTGCACCCGGTACATTCAATTGAAGTTTGAAATCGAATTATCGAACTACCGCGCCATTTTCAATTCTATTTATAATTATATATAATTATTTATATTCTAACGACGACGTATATAATATATACGATCGAATTCTATTCAAAATAAATTTCCCGTTGATTTTATTTAAAATAATATATTTTAAATAATCAAAATTCGCTAAAATTGCCAAAATAAAAAGTTTAAACTGGCCCAGATTTTCGGGTTGTTACAATTCTCTTGTTGAACCTTGTGTATTCCTCTCTAGAGATACACTATCAGAAGGTGGTTCCAAACCTTGTCATAGTCAGAATCCAAACTCCTATAAGCGCCCGCGGTTTTGATTGATATTAAGTTTGTAGAGCGTGAGATGCAAGCGTTCTGCTAAATGATTATTTATTTGTGGTTTGATAGACATTATTATAATATCAGAAGAGTTTTGATATTAAGATGTTTTTGGTTATCATAAGGTAAAAACCTTCCATGTTTATGTGTGGGTCGGTCTTACAATTATCTTTGCTTTCAAGAGGATTTTAAAAGTTAAACCTAGTACTTGGGATTCTCATAAAGGAAAAACGCGTTCTGTTTTTACGGCGTGGTCTTATTAGATATCTTTTATCAATCAAGTTGTTTTAAAATCATTTAATCATACATGTCCCATGACTGGCCCAGAGTTTTTTCATGTTTTCCCTAAACTCTTGGGTGCCCAAATTTGTATGGGAGGCCAAGTAGTTCCGGATTTTACAGATATTCTTGGAGGAGCTTGGAGCAGAGGCTTCAACGATAGATGTATAGAGTTTATTTCCGCTGTGCTGTATATGTGTTTTACTTTGATAATTTATGTCAGTTCGAATACCGTTTGCATTTCAAAAGTTATGCTATATAATATTTTGTTCATTCCGCTGTGAGATCGTATATGTTCTGATGTTCTATTGTTGAGTTCTTCTTTTTCTTCTATTCTAACTTTTCTATCTTATCTTTTCTCATCTTTTAATGTCTTTCTTCGATATCTGAGTTTTAGTGTCTTTTGGGTTGGTCTTGAGTTGTATTTGGTTGGCTCAAAGGATATTGAAATTCGGGTCGTCATATTTGGTATTAGAGTTGAAGGTTAAGTGATAACCTTGGCTCCGTGGTGTGACTCAATAGATGGGGTTAGTAACACCCTAGATTGAGTTTGAGTGTATATATATGAGCGCGTTTTTGTTAATTGATTTAAAAAATATCTTATATTGTGTTGATTAGTTTGTCAAGTGGCTTAAAAATTCTGGTCGATGCAAGGTGCACACTATATCGAAAAGTATTTATAAACTCTTGGATAGAGTAATCTGACACAGCATTGTTTTTAAAGTTGGGTAGATGAAATAATTTTACCCAAAATTATATTTTTATAAAAGGATAATTTTCTGAGATTATTATTATATATGGATATGTTATTGTTATTATAATCAAATAAGATTATAAAAATTGAGATGGTTATACAGGACCAAATAACATAAAATATACAAACTGGGAACTATTTGAGTAAAACAAAATATTTTGGGAAAGTTCAAAGGTTTTGGATTTACAATGAAATTGAGATATATGGTTTCAAACTGATTGGAACAAAAACAGGAAATTTGGATTCTTGAATTTGAAATTTTAACTAGTGTAAGTTAAATCAGATTGGGGTTTAAAAGGAGAAATTGAAGCGGATAAATATGTTTGAACAGTTTTAATTCAGATTAACGAAGTAAATGATTTTACAATTATTTTCCAATGTAATCAAGGATTATTTCTTAAATGAAAAATGGGGGTAATATGGGAATTAATATATCCAGTTAAGATATCAGAACCTCATTGGAGATTTGTTAAGTTGAATGATTTTCTGAGTATTGATCTGATGTTGATTTTGGTCTTCGGGATTATTCTCTTACAAATTTATGGTAAGGAATTGTGAATATTGGAGAATAAATATAAATGAATATGTTTCCCAACTATAGTAAAAGATATTTCTAATTATGAAAATGACTAACAGATAGCTAATTGCTGATGTATTGAATATTGTGATTGCTGTGAAATGTTTTGGTTGGTAACCTATGTGTTTTGGATGCCTTGTTTGTTGTGGTTGTTAGGGGATGATCCATATATGCATTTTGTTATAAGTCTACGGATTTGAATATAACTGGAATCTCCTCGCTACTATAATTTCGGGGATGAAATTCTTTTAAGGGGGGTAGATTGTAACGTACTAGTTTTTGGCAAATTCTATTTAACAATAATTTATTGATTATATTAAGTGACTTATATAATTGAATAAATTAGAACTAAATATTGGAGAATATTTAATAATCTTTTTATATATTGATTTTTTAATTCCTTAACAAATGTTAATATATGGGTATAAATTAAGTAATGTCTTGTATATTTCGTTTTGTATGCTTACAATGGTTTCCAAACTCATATGAATTAAAATATAAACATCACTTAATTAAAAAATCAAATGTAAATAACTTTAGTAAAAATATTAATTTACTTCATATTTAAGAAGTATTAAATTAATATGTGATCATATCAGGATTTTTAGTGATCTAGGCATCGTGAGAGGCAAATGAGTTTTGGTCCAGTCTGACAATTGGCGATGGTAGTAAGCCACAGTGTCGAGGGTAAAGGAGCATGAGGGATCAAGGAGTACAGGAAAAATACAATTCAATTTTTCTTAGATTTTGAGTTTTCGATCAATTTAGGTTTTAAATGGCAGTTTTTGAATGATGAACTTCGGAGCCGAACCGCGACAAGGTGGCAGCATCGATGCCACTGCACTCTGGTGGGAAGTCATGGCAAGGATCGACTTTGTGTTGGTGGAGTCTGGAATTGATCGGTGCGCAGTGGTGGAAGAACGGGAAGCTTTCTTGGATCGAGCTTTAGTTGTAAGCTTTGGGTAATGACGGGTTTGAACACTATATTTGTATACAATGAATTGAAGTAACGTGTGGAGGTGGGGATAAAGTCTGGTGGCAATAAGTGATATGCGAGGATGATCGTGACCAGTGCAGATCGATTGGTTGGGGTGTGCATATGCAATGTGCATGTGTGTGTGTGTTCACATGAATCTGGAAACATATAGAAAGGGCAAGAAGGAGGAGCTGAAGCTGGAAACGTTTATTATGCTGTACATTTTCGTAACCATGCATTTTGTATCAGTACCTCTTCTTCAACCTGGAAGTATTGTATGTGTTAAAGCTTTTAGATTGAGTCACGCCTGTAGATTTTAGATTGAGTCACGCCTGTAATAAAAAGAAGGAAGCAAGGCACAAATAAAAGAAAGGAAAGAGGAAGATAACAGTAAGAACTATGGGAAATGAAGAAAAAAGGGAATGTCGTGGGCTCAGGGCTGTTGGGTCTTGCTCGGGCAAGAGAAGAATAATAAAAATAAATAAAAGAAGAAGATAAAGGGGAGATGAGAGACAGCACCGCTGTAGGAACTAGGAAGTGGGAGAAGAAGTAAAAGTGACGGGTGATATATTTTAAGGGAAAAGAGGGGAGAGGGGGTTCGTGGGCCTCTAACTGGTTGGGCCGAGGCTTTGAATAAAATAAAATAAATAAGGGATGAGAGGGAAGTGTTTAGGCTGGGAAAACATAATGGGCCGATTGGAAAATTAAATAAAAGAAAGTAAAGAAGGGGAATAAAAAGAAAAATCAAAGAGAATGTAAAGAAAGAAAATAAGGAAAGAAGAAAAAAGTAGGAAATAAATTAATGGAGAAGAAACGAAAAAAATACACAGTGAAATATATATAAAGAGAAGGAGTAGAAACAGATGTATAATAATTCTAGGAAAAAGAACAGAATTCTTAGAAAAAAAAAATAAAGGGTTTCTTGTTTAGTATAATTTTGTATTAAGATATATATAAGTATATATATCCCAAAAGAAATAAAAGGACAAACAATTATTATGGAGATTGAAAACTGGAATGGGAATGATAGATGATCAGGCGGTGATCGTTGTAGATGAAGTTGTACTTCGTCTAAAATTTAATGAAAGTTTTCTATTTTAAATAAATAGAGTTTCAAATTATTTCTTTTCATATAAATTAATTTAGAACAAATTATGGATCCACTTGTTTCTCAAAACCAGATAATTAGTTCAAGTGGTATAGATTGAACTGTAATCGATGTTTTATAGTAATTAAACGAATGATATTTGATCATCGATAATGTTGTGAATTGTAATCGACTAAGATCAAAAATATATTTTTATCAAGAAATGACTTCAAAGTCTAATTAAAGGTGTTAAAACTAAATATTAAAATTCAAGGGAATGTGAAGTTATATAGTAACTGGATAAATAAAATTGAACTCTGTACTAATATTTATTAGTGAAATCAAGTTAAACGAGTCCAGAAGGAATGGTATTGAAAATCCAAAGTGAATAACGTAAGAAGAAAATGTTTTGCAGATGAGAATGGTTGTAGGAATATTGGTAAGAGAAGTTTGGTTGACCAATAACGATGAGATTATTCTGAAGTTCAGAAAATAAATGGAATCGAGATAAATTGGAAAGAGATGTTGCATTGGAAATCGATTAAGTGGAAGTTAGGAAAGTATCTTCTACTTTCCGTTTTAAATAAATATTTAAATTAATTGTATTGAATTATTTATTCATCGAAATAAATGGATTAATATTTTTATATTTAAGTCGTATACATTGAAGTATGGAATATAATGATACGTTATAACCAAATGAAATAAAATGGATTCTTAAACCAAATTAAACTTGAGATGTATATATTTAAAATTAATAAATTTCTAGGATAAACCAATTTATGAATGACATTTAGTTGAATTTGAATTGTGACAAACAAGATCTGTTGTGATGATTGATTTGTTGATTAAATTAATGGTAATGTTGTAGTATTACCTAATAGACTTGTTCAATTTAATTTAATCATTTACATATCTTATTTAGATAATGCGAAACTACTGTTGAAATCTTGAATGTTATAGATAAGTCCTATAATTATCCAATAAATATTGAAATATATGTGATAACTTGATTCCTTTAAGTATCACTTAGCCCTAAAATATTTTGACGTTCATCGATTCGAAGAGACCGGGATTGGGTTTCTCAATGAAATATAAATACCATTTTGTATCGACCTAGGCGTTGATTAATTTGAAGACAAGTTGAAGACCATTGAAGATAAAAGTTATGTAAGGGTTGTTATGTCGATCCTAGGTAGAAATTGCCTAAGTTGGATTTACAGGATAGTGCCGTCGGTTTGTCCAGTCTAAAGACAACTTGCATGAACGAATGTCTGACAGAGTATACCTAACTGATCGCGTAAGTTGATCTCTTCAGAACTATGATTGGTGGCGGAGAAATTCGTTTCTCTTAGCTTTATACCCGTGGTTTTGGGGAAATCAATTTTTTATTTGATGGGGTTGACGATGTGGCATTCAAAGTGAATAAAGACGTGATATATCAAAAGGTAAGTTTTGATCTCAAGCCTCACAACCGAGAAACAAAAAAAATCAAGCAGGAAGCATGGCTAAGTGGGTCGCTCCCAATTAGGGTGTATTGTCTCCATCTAGAGGATATTCATTTTGTTACTTCTTTCGCTTCTGTATCTCCCGGGAATGGTTATGTTGGTACCAACCGTAAGGTGACAATATATTCGATACACTCAAGGGAAATGAGTGGTCGGTCATATGTGGCCGGGTTGCAAGATGCTCTTGTTGAACCCAGTGTATTCCTCTCTAGAGACACACTATCAGAAGGTGGTTCCAAACCTTGTCAAAGTCGGAATCCAAACTCCAATAAGCGCCCGCGGTTTTGATTGATATTAAGTTTGTAGAGCGTGAGATGCAAGCGTTCTGCTAAATGATTATTTATTTGTGGTTTGATAGACATTATTATAATATCAGAAGAGTTTTGATATTAAGATGTTTTGAGTTATCGTAAGGTAAAAACCATTGATGTTTATGTGTGGGTTGGTCTTACGATTATCTTTTCTTTCAAGAAGATTTTAAAGGTTAAACGTAGTACTTGGGATTCTCATAAGGGCAAAACCTGTTCTGTTTTACAGTGTGGTCTTATGAGATATACTTTATAAATCAAGTTGTTTTAAAATCATTTACTCTCACCAGTCCCATGACTGACCCAGAGTTTAATTTTTTAATGTTTTCCCTAAACTCTTGGGTGCCCAAATTTGTACGGGCAGTCAAGTAGTTCAGGATTTTACAGATATCCTTTGAGGAGCTTGGAGCAGAGGCTTCAACGATAGATATATATAGTTTATTTCCGCTATGTTGTATATGTGTTGTACTCTGATAGTGTATGTAAGTTCAAATACCATTTGTATTTCAAAAGTTATGTTATATAATATTTTGTTCATTCCGCTGTGAGATCGTATCTGTTCTGATGTTCTATTGTTGTGTTCTTCTTTTTCTTCTATTCTAACTTTTCTATCTTATCTTTTCTCATCTTGTAATTTCTTTCTTTGACATCTGAGTTTTGGTGTCTTTTGGGTTGGACTTGTGTTGTATTTGGTCAGCTCAATGGGTACTAAAACTCGGGTCGTCACATAAACCAAGTGGTTGGAGTTTACTCACACCAGTCCCATGAATGACTCAGAGTTTATTTTGTTTGTTTTACCCTAAACTTTTGGATGCCCAAATTTGTGCGGGCAGTCAAGTAGTCGAGATTTTACAGTCACACTTGGAAGATCTTGGAGCTGGAGGCTTCAGCATTAAACAACTAATGTTTATTTCCGCCGTGATGTGTTATTGTTAGCCTACTTTGTGAACTAGGCTACACAAAGTTAGAAGACCAATTGATGAAGAATGCTGACTGGAGAAACACTCCTTAGAAACCCGGATTGGATCAGAGATCTTTGACTAAGATAAAACAGCGCGGAGCGAAGAAGGAAGGAGAACAGCAGGAATTGGATCGGTCAGCACGGTCCGCTCCTCCAATCCTTAGCACCTCCGATCCGAGTTAGAAGCGACAACAGTTATAGCCCATGATTCCTGGAAGTGCGGAGCGGTTATATCCACGTTCTCCCATAATCACCCACGTAGTTAATGCGCTGGCACCATATCAGAGCATCCGAGCCCGACTCTTAAGGTATGATTGCCACGTGCATCCGAACCGAAGCCAGTTCAAAGACATTTTTCACCTATAAATAGACCACCAAGGGTCATTTGAAGGGATCTTTTGGAAAATTCAGAGCTCAAACTCCCTTGTCAACCGAATTTCATCACTATATTCAGATCATTACAACAATTTAAAGTGAGAAACTATAAACATTGAGTGAATTTATGCATTGTATGAGTGAAATTGAGTGAAAACTACTATTGTATTTGTCTTTGAATCATCAATCCAAAGAGTATAAAGTGGACGTAGGCTCTTTAACGCCGAACCATAATAAATCATGTGTTTCTCTTTGCTTTTTGATTTCATTCCATTAGAATTGTTGGTAGCATGGGTGTTAGAACCTTTTTTTTGGTGTAAAATTTTGGTGTTTTCACTGAGAATTTTTTGAATTCTCCACTTTTTTGGATTATCATTCTACTATTTGGACCCTCGAGTTCAAAGAAGTTAATCCTATTTTTTCGCAATTCTCGAGTATTTGTTGATTACTCTCTAAGGAATTGGATATTATGGCTAAAGGAAAAGGAAAAGAAGTACAAGGCACTCGGGAGAATGAGGCTAATGAAGATTAGCAGGCCATAGTCGTGACGAGGTCGTAGGAAAAAAGCTTTGTGTAACAACCCGTATTTTCAATAACCTGTTATAGCATAAATCGAGGCAGAATTTAATTTATAAATCTGAATCAAGGGAAACGGGCTATGCCATTGCGTTCGTCTCGGAAAAATACGCGTAATAGAGTCCGAGTTTTCGAAAATCGGAGTCCGTATGACCCGATTAAGGCCCAACGAAGTTTTCAGAAAAATTCAAAGTAAAAACAGATTTCAAATTCAAGTTTGAATTTGGAAAATTGGGTAAGATTGGGCCAGGCGGGAAAATTCCCGCCAGAGCACCCAAGTCGACAGCCCTGTCGACTTGGGAGTCGACTTGGTTGGACCCAAGTCGACAGCCCTGTCGACTTGGCTGTCGACTTGGTCTAGCCGGGCAGTTTTGCCTGTGCACCATTTTGGGTTTGTGTTGAGTTTGGGGGCCAGATTCGGTTTTAAGGGCTGAGATTGGAACTAGGGTTTAATCCTAAGGCTAGAACTAGTCCTAATCTCTATAAATAAGGCCCTAACCTAACCCTAAATCATCATTATTCATCCTAGTAACTAAACTATGGCAAAATCAATCCTCTCATGGCCTCCACTCTCTTCATAAAATTCCTAAATAAATTTCTATGAGATTTTCCATGCATACAAGTGTTTTCAAGCTTGTATGAGTGTCATTAGCTTGCATTCAAGTCAAGTTTCTATATTTGCATCATAAAGCAAGGATTTTTATTGATTTGGAGCTTGCATTTTGGGTTTAATTGATTGCATAAGGGCTTTGTCATATTTTTGTGTCTTCATAAGCATTGTAAGCCCTATTCTACTTTCATATTTAAACTCTAAAGTTAATGAATGATGCAAGTGGTGTTTGATCATTATGATATGATATGCAAGTTAATCATGTTATGTTATGCAAGTTTATATGCAAGTTTGCTATGCTATGATATGCAAGTTTATATGCAAGTTTGCTATGCTATGATATGCAAGTTTATCATGTTATGATGTGCAAGTTTATATGCGAGTTTGCCATGTTATGATATGCAAGTTTATCATGTTATAATATGCAAGTTTATATGCGAGTTTGCCACGTTATGATATGCAAGTTTATCATGTTATAATATGCAAGTTTATATGCAAGTTTGCCATGTTATGATATGCAAGTTTATCATGTTATAATATGCAAGTTTATATGCAAGTTTGCCATGTTATGATATGCAAGTTTATCATGTTATAATATGCAAGTTTATATGCAAGTTTGCCATGTTAGGTTATGCAAGTTTGGGGTGATCATTTTTTTCATGTTATCATGTTATGCAAGCTTACCTTGAGTATATGAACATAAAGCTTCAAGTTTTATGCTAAAGGTTGCATTTTGGCAACATGTAAGTTATCATATCCCTTATGATAACTTGCATGTGAGGCTAAATGCGAGCTTATGGACATTTTTACATGTCATTTATCACCATGTATCACCAATATGCTAAGTTTGGTTTTATGCATGCTTTTGAGGCCTAAAAATGTAATATGCAAGTATATGAACACATGTACATTTCATATGCCACCATGTTGAACTTGTGGCTTCAACACCTTTATGTCATGATTATGCCAAGTTCCCTCTTTCTATCCTTTATGCGCTATTGCGATATGTAAGCGATGGGATTGCGTTTGGGGTTGGGTAAACTTAAAAGACATAAAAACATAAGATTGGGAATTTACCTATTAAGTTAGGTCTACCCATTGGGAATTTACCTATTAAGTTAGGTCTACCCAATTGCTTGAAAATTTGTAACATGTTTTGGAAACATGATGGACATGACACTTAGAAAAGATAAGTGTGACCAACTCGAGGTTGGGTTGAGTTTGTAGCGTAAACCTACCCGGAACCGACCGGCTTAACTAGTCGCTACAAACAATAGGACCCAATGTGAGAAGTTGGCCATGTTGTACCTTGAACCCGAGGTTAGACCAAGTTGTGGTGTAAAGCTACCCGGACCCGCCCGGCTTAACTAGTAACCACAACAAGGTCTAATGTGAGAGGTTAAGGCACGTTAATTAATGCCTCGTGATTAGGGTTAAGTCATGGTCCACTTAATACTTAACCAATTTGGGCTTGGTAGATTAATCGGGGTTAAGTCGTGAACTCATCGTTACACTTAACCAAGTTAATCCATGATTAGCAAGAGGGTTAAACCGTACTTAACCCACTAGAAAAATCCTAGCAATGGGGGTCCACTCCAGCAGTAATCCCAAGTTTGTATCATTATGGCCCTAGGGACTAGGCTAGGGTGGGGGCACGATTACTGAACTGGAGGTAAGTGACCAAAAACGACGGCAGAGTGGTACGCCGGTGTAGTTCCAGGCGGACTTATGGTCGTGCACATAGTCCGAAGCCGGGGAAAACATACACGGGTACCAGTAGATCGAGACTGTGCACGCATGTTTATGGTGTCCAGGGGTTGCCACCCTAGGGCTTGATACACCCGACGGGAGACCCGACACAGTCTGACTATAATTATGTTTGGGCCGCATTGACACCAACACGTGACGAGTTAGGCTTATAGGGAGCCGATCGACTAGACCGTTTGGTTGGACCTCGTATTAGGGTCAAACCATGTTATTGGACCTCATATTAGGGTCGCTTCATGTTATTGGACCTCGTGTTAGGGGCACTTCATGTTATTGGACCTCATGTTAGGGGCACTTCATGTTATTGGGCCAAAGCTTGGGCCAAGGGATCAATACTTGTTTATTCAAGTCATGTTAGTTTGCTAGTACACCTGTGGTGCAAAACCTTAAACCTGATTATGCGATGACACCTTTATCTACCTTGTTAGTTGATCATCATGCCAGTATGTAGTTATCCATATGTTCATCTCAGCTTTCATCATGCCAGTTGACTTTATTAGTTTACATTGATTGTAGTAGGGCTTACTCAGTCTTTTTGACTGACCTGTTTTCCTTTCGCCTCTTTTCTTCCGTTCCCCCCCAGGTTCTCAGGATGGGAATATTGGATCTTAGCTTGGATTTCTGATCGCTTGCTTGTGGGATTTTAGCTCATGTACGGTCTTGACATGAAGCTAGCTATGGTTATCACTTATATTGGGGATAGTACTTATGTATTTCAGTTTTTCAGTGATGTTGTTTTTATCTAGACTTGTGTATTTGGAAAGTTGACATTATGTTGTACCAAACTTGTTTTGAAATAGTTTGAAATCTTCCGCTGTTTTACTTATCTTATTTACTCTGTTTATATATATACATATGTTCTTGTTCTGCCTTGATATATCATTATGCATGTTTACCTGATTCAAACGCCCCTCCAAAGTCAGGGTGCTTGCAAGAGCCACCCTGGCGGAGGTGGGGTGTTACATTTGGTATCAGAGCATATGGTTTACGAGAAGGAACAAAAAGGTTTTTAAAACTTTTGGAAAACTATTTTCAAAACCAAGTATAAAGTATTTTCCAAAGAAAAGTCTAGTTTATTTTAAAGGCTATTCCCCAAAAAGCCATTAGCAAAATTCCTTCGTTTTTCTCCATTCTGAATCTATCTTTTTCTTCGTTTTCTGTATGGCCGATAACTTTGCCATTCCGGAGGGAGTACACGTACCTATTTGGTATAGGAGACTTTTGGAGGCTAGGGCGACCGAAGCCGGCCCCGCAAATGTTACTCCTCCTCCGGTAGTTAATGTTCCTCCTCCCCCTCAGCATCCTCAAACTGACTTCGCAAAGATTTGCAAAGACCTTAAGACGATGGGTTGCAAGAATTTCTTTGGAACCGAGACTTATGTAGAGGCAAGGAATTGTTTGAAAGAAACCGAAGATCTTTTTGCCTTCTTTGATATAGATGACCGTAGGAAGGTTTTATTGGCAGTGTGGTTGCTAAAGGAAGAAGCTGCACGTTGGTGGGTGGTCACCACCGCTACTAGGCCAATTGAGACTTGGGATGACTTTCGGGGAAAGTTTGGACTAAGGTTCCTATCACTGAAGCAAGGGGACATGACTATTAGGGAATACATAGATAAGTTTAATCAACTGGCTCGGGTCGGTTTAGACTTGGTTAATACAGCTCAGAAGAAGGCCCTATACTTTGCTCTAGGATTAAACGAGCCATTACATGGTTTGGCCATGTCTCATATACCCTTGGGGGCAACTTTCGGGAGTTTGGTGAATATGGCCCTACTCAATGAAGAGGATAGGAGTGACAAGAAGGAGATCAAGATGAATGAGTCTCAAAACAAGAAAACGGAGCCCAAAGGGGAGATGAAAAAGAAGGAGAAGAAGTCTAAAGATAAGAAGGAAAAGAAGTGCTTTACTTGTGGAAGCTCGACTCATCTAAATAAGGATTGCAGAAAAAGGAAGGGCACTTGCTTTAACTGTGGAGAAATGGGACACTTTACTACGGATTGCCCGAAGAAGCAAGGGCAAGGTCAGACTCAGTGTGCAAGACCATCTGGAGGGCGAATTCATCCCCTCAACATCATTCTTCCAGCTCATGATCGAGGTAGTATTTCTGTTGAAAGCCCTGTTTACATTTTCTGATTTTCTAGTTCGTACCTTGTTTGATTCTGGTGCATCGCATAGCTTTATCTCATCTGATCTTGTTGATAGTTTGCACCTTAGTACTAGCTTGGTAGATGATCCCGTCTGTGTCTCAAATCCTATTGGGGGTTCCGCCCATTTGTCTATGATATGTGGGGATTTGAGGATCTCTATACTGAGTGTAGAGTTCTTGTGTAGTGCTTATGTTCTTGGTTTTAGGGGATACGGATTGATATTGGGCATGGATTGGTTGTCCAGTTTTGGAGCCATCCTTGATTTTTGAGCATAGGGTTGAGAGGCTCATGACTCGCCTCGGTAATACCCTAAAAATTTCTAGTAACCCTATGAGTCCCGTCATGTTGTGTTATCTTGAATCCCTCGACTCGTCTATCGATAGTTTGCAATCGGTGAGGGTGGTCCGAGAATATCCTGATATCTTGGGTGAAGTGAAGGGGGTTACCCCTAAACGAGAGATAGATTTCCGCATTTATCTGGTTGATAATGCCAAGAAAGTTTCGTGGCCGGTATGGCACATGGCCCCGCAAGATGAGAGTAAGAAAGCAAGTCAAGGAGTTGCTTGAGAAGAACTTCATTAGATGAAGTATATCTGAATGGGGAGTGCCTGTAGTATTTACTACCAAGGCAGATGGTTCTCTTCGACTTTGTGTCGATTATCGTGAGTTAAACAAAGAGAATAAACAACCATTGCCAAGGATCGATGATTTGTTTGATCAGCTTGTAGGAACATCTGTTCCATCAGCTCAAAGTAGCTGAAGATAGTATATGCGAAACTGCATTCAGAACTCCAGATGGATTCTTAGAATGGCTGGTCATGCCATTCGGTTTGACTAATGCACCCGCCTACTTCATGGACTTGATGAGTAGGGTGTTCAGGGAGTTCTTGAACAAGTTTGTCGTGGTCTTCGTAGATGATATTCTGATCTTCTCTAAGGATGAGGAAGAGCACGCAAGGCATCTCGTGGAGGTGATGGATACGCTTAGAGCGCATCAGTTGAAGGCCAAGTTCTCCAAGTGTCATTTTGGAGAAAAAGGAGTTAGATTTCTTGGGCACATAGTTTCTAAGCAAGGCTTAGCGGTGGATCCCGCTAAGGTAGTTGCAGTTCAGGATTGGAAGACTCCAAGGAATGCAACCAAAGTAAGAAGTTCTCTAAGTTTAGTTAGTTAGTAAGCGTCCCTTGAGTTTAGACCTACCCTTCTGGATCAAGTAGGGACTTCACAGAAAGAAGACCCGCAGTTAGTCGAGATCATGGACAAGTTGACTCGAGGCGAGATGGTAAGTCACCTCGCTATAGATGACAAGGGATGGCTAAGACGCGATGAGAGAAAGAAGGTTCTTGAAGATGCACATCACCTGAGGAGGTGACCGAGTTTGTCCCAAGGTGCATGTTGTGCCAACAGATTAAGGCCGAGTTATAGAAGCCCGGTGGGCTATTATATCCATTGGAGGTCCCCGCCATGGAAGAGGGAAAAGCGTCACGAAGGATTTCGTGGATGGAATGCCTAGGTCAAGGAAAGAGAATACGAGCATGTGGGTCATAGTAGGTAGACTCACGAAGTGTGCTCATTTCACTCCGGTAAAGAGCAAAAGGACTGCATCATAGCTAGCGACAGTTTACTTTCAAGTATAGTTAGTAACCATGACTCAATCTTCACTAGCCAGATAGTCTACGAGAAGTCATGGGCAAGCAACTGAATCTAAGCACGGCCTATCATTCGCAGGCGGATGGTTCATTGGCAACGTGGATTGGCATTTTCGAGAAAAGTTCTGCTGTGTGGAATACTTTATAGTAAGTAAACGAGATCCAGGATTCACTGATGAATTTTGGAGAGCTTGTAGGAAACCATGAGGTCATAGTTATGTTTAAGCCAAGAATGATAGAAGAGTAAGAAAAAGACGGTCAAAGCACAGTGGAGTTAAGCTCAAGGAAACGTGACTTAGAAGACTGAAGGCTAGATACGCGCATCATATCTCTTTTTAAGAGTATATTCTTGATCCTTGTTTTCCTGTGGAACTTACTTGCATGTTATCTTTTACGTATATCCTCTCGGTCCCATTCTCGGTCCTATTTCTGTCGGGAGGTATGACTTATTTGCTAGTAATACATGTCAAGGTTTGAAGGGGTCCGTTAGGTTGACTAAACCTTTTGGGCTTTTATAGAATATGGGTTGGATTAGGAAGGGATTTCTTGTAATCCAAAAGGAGTATATCTTGCTTATCTTCCCGATCTCTTTGTAGCATATCTTTTGCTATCCATGTTTGTCTTGATCATCTAGTTTATCGTGTTAATCTTGTCATGAGAACCTTAGGTAGAAACCCTTTGGATGAAACATGTGTTTGAAACATGTTATGCTCGATGGTTGCAAGTGGTTGCAAGTGTTTGCAAGTGGTTACTCGTGGATGCATTATACACGTTAGGCACTAGATCGGCTCACACACTCCTCATATTGCATATGCATGAGTGTTTACGCTTATTCATGGATGGTAATTTTTGTGTTATCACATGGATGTTGCATATGGATGTATGTTATGTGTACGCATATAGATGTTACACATTATGTTAGGAATTGCATACATATGGATTCATTTCACTAACATAATTTGCATTGATGATATTTGCATTAGATAAGTACATATACACACACCTTTGCATATGTTCATACAACATTTAGAATCTTGTAAGGACAATGATTGCTCGTGGATGATGTTTTGAGTAGATGGATGTTGGATGGTAGGATACGTTCTTCCTAACTTGAAGATTTCGGGGACGAAATCCTTTAAGGAGGGGAGAATGTAACAACCCGTATTTTCAATAACCTGTTATAGCATAAATCGAGGCAGAATTTAATTTATAAATCTGAATCAAGGGAAACGGGCTATGCCATTGCGTTCGTCTCGGAAAAATACGCGAAATAGAGTCCGAGTTTTCGAAAATCGGAGTCCGTATGACCCGATTAAGGCCCAACGAAGTTTTCAGAAAAATTCAAAGTAAAAACAGATTTCAAATTCAAGTTTGAATTTGGAAAATTGGGTAAGATTGGGCCAGGCGGGAAAATTCCCGCCAGAGCACCCAAGTCGACAGCCCTGTCGACTTGGGAGTCGACTTGGTTGGACCCAAGTCGACAGCCCTGTCGACTTGGCTGTCGACTTGGTCCAGCCGGGCAGTTTTGCCTGTGCACCATTTTGGGTTTGTGTTGTGTTTGGGGGCCAGATTCGGTTTTAAGGGCTGAGATTGGAACTAGGGTTTAATCCTAAGGCTAGAAATAGTCCTAATCTCTATAAATAAGGCCCTAACCTAACCCTAAATCATCATTATTCATCCTAGTAACTAAACTATGGCAAAATCAATCCTCTCATGGCCTCCACTCTCTTCATAAAATTCCTAAATAAATTTCTATGAGATTTTCCATGCATACAAGTGTTTTCAAGCTTGTATGAGTGTCATTAGCTTGCATTCAAGTCAAGTTTCTATATTTGCATCATAAAGCAAGGATTTTTATTGATTTGGAGCTTGCATTTTGGGTTTAATTGATTGCATAAGGGCTTTGTCATATTTTTGTGTCTTCATAAGCATTGTAAGCCCTATTCTACTTTCATATTTAAACTCTAAAGTTAATGAATGATGCAAGTGGTGTTTGATCATTATGATATGATATGCAAGTTAATCATGTTATGTTATGCAAGTTTATATGCAAGTTTGCTATGCTATGATATTCAAGTTTATATGCAAGTTTGCTATGCTATGATATGCAAGTTTATCATGTTATGATGTGCAAGTTTATATGCGAGTTTGCCATGTTATGATATGCAAGTTTATCATGTTATAATATGCAAGTTTATATGCGAGTTTGCCATGTTATGATATGCAAGTTTATCATGTTATAATATGCAAGTTTATATGCAAGTTTGCCATGTTATGATATGCAAGTTTATCATGTTATAATATGCAAGTTTATATGCAAGTTTGCCATGTTTGGTTATGCAAGTTTGGGGTGATCATTTTGTTCATGTTATCATGTTATGCAAGCTTATCTTGAGTATATGAACATAAAGCTTCAAGCTTTATGCTAAAGGTTGCATTTTGGCAACATGTAAGTTATCATATCCCTTATGATAACTTGCATGTGAGGCTAAATGCGAGCTTATGGCCATTTTTGCATGTCATTTATCACCATGTATCACCAATATGCTAAGTTTGGTTTTATGCATGCTTTTGAGGCCTAAAAATGTAATATGCAAGTATATGAACACATGTACATTTCATATGCCACCATGTTGAACTTGTGGCTTCAACACCTTTATGTTATGATTATGCCAAGTTCCCTCTTTCTATCCTTTATGCGCTATTGCGATATGTAAGCGATGGGATTGCGTTTGGGGTTGGGTAAACTTAAAAGACATAAAAACATAAGATTGGGAATTTACCTATTAAGTTAGGTCTACCCATTGGGAATTTACCTATTAAGTTAGGTCTACCCAATTGCTTGAAAATTTGTAACATGTTTTGGAAACATGATGGACACGACACTTAGAAAAGATAAGTGTGACCAACTCGAGGTTGGGTTGAGTTTGTAGCGTAAACCTACCCGGAACCGACCGGCTTAACTAGTTGCTACAAACAATAGGACCCAATGTGAGAAGTTGGCCATGTTGTACCTTGAACCCGAGGTTAGACCAAGTTGTGGTGTAAAGCTACCCGGACCCGCCCGGCTTAACTAGTAACCACAACAAGGTCTAATGTGAGAGGTTAAGGCACGTTAATTAATGCCTCGTGATTAGGGTTAAGTCATGGTCCACTTAATACTTAACCAATTTGGGCTTGGTAGATTAATCGGGGTTAAGTCGTGAACTCATCGTTACACTTAACCAAGTTAATCCATGATTAGCAAGAGGGTTAAACCGTACTTAACCCACTAGAAAAATCCTAGCAATGGGGGTCCACTCCAGCAGTAATCCCAAGTTTGTATCATTATGGCCCTAGGGACTAGGCTAGGGGTACGATTACTGAACTGGAGGTAAGTGACCAAAAACGACGGCAGAGTGGTACGCCGGTGTAGTTCCGGGCGGACTTATGGTCGTGCACATAGTCCGAAGCCGGGGAAAACATGCACGGGTACCAGTAGATAGAGACTGTGCACGCATGTTTATGGTGTCCAGGGGTTGCCACCCTAGGGCTTGATACACCCGACGGGAGACCCGGCACAGTCTGACTACAATTATGTTTGGGCCGCATTGACACCAACACGTGACGAGTTAGGCTTATAGGGAGCCGATCGACTAGACCGTTTGGTTGGACCTCGTATTAGGGTCGAACCATGTTATTGGACCTCATATTAGGGTCGCTTCATGTAACAACCCGTATTGCAATAACATGTTAAAACGAGAATCAAGGCAGAATTTAATTTTAAATTCTGAACCAAGTAAAACGGGCTATGCCATTGCGTTCGTCTCCGAAAAATACGCGAAATAGAGTCCGAGTTTTCGAAAATCGGAGTCCGTATGACCCGGTTAAGGCCCAAAGAAGTTTCCGGGAAATTTGAATTTCGAAACATGCAGAAATGGGGCCAGGCGGGAAAATTCCCGCCCAGGCATGTCGACAGGCATGTCGACAGGGCTGTCGACAGGCATGTCGGCAGGCATGTCGACAGGGCTGTCGACTTGCCCTGTCGGCTGATTCTGGTCTGGTGCACCTATTTTCTATCTTGGCTAGGTTTTTGGGCCTGGTTTGAAATCTGACGGTTCAGGATGGTCCTAGGGTTAATCTAAGGGCCTAAAACTATCCTAATCTCTATAAAAAGACCCTAAACCTACCCCTAAACCCTCATTATTCACTCATGTAACTAAACTATGGCCAAATTTCTACTCTCATGGCCTCCATCTCAAATCCCTAGAGTCTATGCATCCAAATCAAGTTCAAATCAAAAGGTGCAAGCTTGCTACACCAAATCAAGGCCAAATCAACATTGCTATGCGAGTTCCATGACGATTCTTCTACAAAGGAGGCACCTTTCTTAGCCAAGATGATTCATGCTCCTTTCCCTAGGCCTAACTAGGTAAGTTCTAGCTACTTTTGGATCAAAACGGTATTTTAATGTTGACATGGGATAAAATGAGGCTAAACATGATTATGCGAATCTATATGAACCTTACCATGCCTCTTGTGTTCATATTTATGATTTTAGGCCATGTGAGTGACTTAATCATGCCTCTCATGCTATGCATAACCTACTTTAACTTGCAAGTTTGGATCTTCATGCATGAAATGCTAGCATGAACCTTTAGGAACCACTTTACTTGTGAAACATTGGCTAAGACAAGATTTTGGGGCTTATGCATGTTTATGAACCCAAACCCCTTATGCTAACATGCAAGTTTGTGGCCAAATCCTTTATGAGATTATGCATGCTCGTGGCCAATCCCCTCTTTTAAGTTGTGCATGTTTATGGCCAAATCCCTTTTGATAATATGCATGTTTATGGCCAATCCCTTTATGATGTTATGCATGTGGAAGCCAAGCCCTTTTTGGCATCATGCATGTTTTGAGACCAATATGTGACATAGTATCCTTACTATGTTGACTCGCTTTGCTTGCGTTGGGAAAATACGATTTTTGGGTAGTTTGATAAACATGAACATGTCGCAAAATCTTAACTTGAATATGACATGTGTTTATACTTGAAGATATGACTTGAAAGATAACATGGAAGTTGGCATGTAAGTATGCATAAAAACATGAGCTTGGGAATTTACCTATTAAGTTAGGTCTACCCTTTGGGAATTTACCTATTAAGTTAGGTCTACCCAAATGCTCGAAAGACTTGTAACGTGTTTTGGAAACATGATGAACTTAGATAATATGAGTGTGGCCAACTCGAGGTTGGGTTGAGTTTGCAACGTAAAACTACCCGGAACCGACCGGCCTAACTAGTAGTTGCAAACAATAGGACCCAATGTGAGAAGTTGGTCATGTCGCGCTTAAGACCCGAGGTTAGACTAGGTTGTGGTGTAAATCTACCCGGACCCGCCCGGCTTAACTAGTAACCACAACAAGGTCTAATGTGAGAGGTTGAGGGTGCATTAATTAAATTAATGCCACATAATAGGGTTAAGTTAATTTGATTAATGAGGCTTAACCAAATATGATATGGACAAATGGGTTAAGTAATTTGATTAGGCTAATGATACTTAACAAAACATGATAAGCTTGGGTGGGTTAAGTAACTTGATTTGCCTAATAACACTTGACCATTTTTACGACTAGTGGACGGGATTAAGTTAACCAACACTTAATCAATCCAACACGATAACATGATAAGGTTAAGTAATTAAGACTTAACTAACCGAACCACGGTAATTAGATGGGGTTAAGTAATCCACACTTAACTAATCTAAACACGGTAATTCGATGGGGTTAAGCTAAACACTTAACCAATTTAAACTTGGTAATTCAATGAGGTCAAGTAACCCGTGCTTAACCAACTTCACTTGGTAGTTTAATGGGGTTAAGTTAAACACCTAACTAATTTAACACGATGATTTGATGAGGTTAAGTGACCTATACTTAACCAATCTAACTCATTAATTTGATGAGGTTAAGTTAACCTATACTTAACCAATCTAACGTGAAAACATGATAAGGCTAAGTCACGAATCGTTTCGAATACGCTTGACCGATTTGACTCGGTAATTTGATAAGGTCAAATTAACATATACTTAACCAATCTAAAATGATAATTAGACGAGGTTAAGTCATGGATTGCTTGATATACTTAGCCAACTTAACACATGGTTTGTAGGGTTAAGTCTTGGACTTGGATACTTAGCCAATTTTGACATGGGTTGTAGACGGGCTAAGTTATGAACTTAAGTGACACTTAACCCATTAGATAAACCCTAATTCGGAGGATTAGGTAAATAACCATAGTTAACAAGGATTATGGAAATAAGGCTAAGTGGTAAACCTTAGTTAAGGGAAACTAAGTAATAATTCTTAGTCAAAGAAATTTGAACCATTTCTTAGATAGATTAGTAACCCGATACGTTTAAGTATACGTGTAGGAGCAGGCTATCTGATTTAGATAAAGGCTCCAACGAACTGGGTAACGAAGCAGCGGCTTCGGGGAACGTGAGGATATTCTTGGGATCCCTCTGTGAGCTGCCAGGTCATTATACTAGGCTCACGAGAGGTTGAGGTCTGCGGTAGAAGAACCAAGAATATGCCTTGGTTGCTATGCGAGCGACCTAAAGACTAGGGTGGATAGCAGTGAGTCGGCGAATACATAAGGTGCCCGAGATAGCAAGTTCGTCGATCATCTACCATCTTGAGTCAAGCGTGTACGTACGGAAAGGCAGGGAACACCCAACAGACCATGATTTGCTATCTAATTATGGGTGAGGTAGGCCGTAGGATGTGGGCTGGCCGGAGTGTAGTTCTCATGCAAGATTTTCTCTTGTGTTGCCTTTCATTAGTTGAGGGAGGGGTCTCGTGGGACCATAGCCACGTGTAGAAAAGCAGACCTTAGTATCTGCATCGGCAGATAAATCTAAAGCTCCCGACCGAGTCCTGTATTTCTTGTTTTGCCCTGTGACAGGACTCGGATGGCACGATGTGATACATGTGCATACAGTTATAGAAAAACGATTCACGATGAATACGTGGGGAAAAGGGCGCGGTTGAGGGTTAGCGTAATCCCTAGTGGCCTAGGTGGTTTAACCCAAACCGAAATACGAAAGCGTGCAATAGGTAAGCGTAATCCCTAGTGGTGCTAGGTGGCGTAAGTCCTAGTAGTTCAAACGATGATTCATATGGAAGATCCTAGCTAGGACAAGGGTGACAGTCCAAACGATTCCAAGGATAATACGACATGAGTAAGCCCGTACGAGGTATGGCGAAGGACTGAACTTATATACATGAAAAGAAACATATGATTTGAGTGACCTATATATGCGATATATTAGGTTGACATGGACCATTACATGACATTGGGCAAGGGACATTCATGGTTAACACGTGACGCGGGTTGGGATACTAGTACGAGAGGTGCAGAGCAAATATACATGTTAGAACTAGGGAGAATATACCGGGGGATGTCAGACGGGGTAGATACCTTGGGATAATGTACTCGATAGAAATCCGACGATGTGATACCTTGACTTATCATAACACCGTAGTTTATCATGATACCTTAGTTTACCTTGCCGCAGTAGTTCAACCGGCTACCCTGGTTTATCTATCTTGTAGTTATCCTTATGTTTACTTTCAGTTTATGCATGTCATGTTACATTTACCTGTTTTTATACTGGAAGTAGATAGGACTTACTCAGTCTTTTTGACTGACCCGTTTTGTTTCGTCTCTTTTCTTCCGTTTCCCCCCCCCCAGGTTTCAGGGAGGAAACAATGCTGTTCAGTTCGGACTTCTTCTGCTTGAAGGTCATCATGGATGACTTGGACTTCTCTTGGCTATGGCTACTTTACTGTTTTACTTGGGGAATAATTTATTAAAATGTCTTTATGCTTCTTTACTATGGCAAGACAGGTTTTGATGTACTCTGATGTAAAAGGCTTTAGACCTTATTTATTCATGATATGAAAGTTTGATTTTACTTCCGCTATTTATATATGTTCTGTCTTGTGATATTTCTGTGCATGTTTACCAATAATGCCCCTCTAAAGCTAGTGCATTCCTTTGCGAGTGACCCTAGCGGAGGCGGGGTGTTACATTTGGTATCAGAGCAGAAGGTTACTAGACTGGGCAAAAGTTTTTAAAGAACTTCTGAAAATTATTTGAAAAACCGTTTACAAAGAAGCATTTTTCAAGAAAATTTTCTTTTAAAAAGAAAAAGGCTATTCCCCAAAGGCCATTAGCATCATCCTTGTTTCCTTGATTGAATCTCTTTTCCTTTCTTTCCTCCATCTGTAGTCACAGTGGTTTTGACTGCGACTAGTCTTTCTAGCTGCGTAAGTGTTTCCCGTACGATGGAGGTGGTTCTCGAGAGACCGTTGCAGAGTTATGCATGAAAGGATAGTAAGAACCACGATAAAGGATACAAGCTCAGGGATAAGCAACATGTTGGTATGGCTGAGTCCTAAAAGGAGGGAGAAAGATGAACAATGAAACCCATGACGAGAGGGTACCTTTGGCATAGTGAAACGGGATAGATAGTTAAGTATCATCGGACAAGGACGAGATCATTGGGAGGGCAATAGTATGCTCTCGTTTCTAGGGTACCTCAGAAGGAGGGTAACGATCTTGTTAAAGGTTTAGCTTTTCTCCTCTATCATCCTGTCGGGACTTTGTTTTGATCACCGCATCTTTTAAGTCTGCTTCGATAGTTGAGTCTCTGCACCTTAGTACTATTGTAGTAGAGAATCCCGTTTTTGTCTCAAGTCCTATTGGGGGATCGGTCCATTTATTCATGGCTTGTTTGGATTTGAGAATGTCTATATCAAGTGTTGAGCTTGGAAATAATGCTTATGTTTATAAGTTGTGGATGGATTCTAGGGATGAAGTGGTTATCCAGTAAGGGGTGCCACTCTCGATTTTAGAAGGAGGGTAGTTAGACTCTTGGCTTGCTTTGGTAATACCCTCGAAGTCTCGTGTAACCTTTTGGGTTCTGTCATGGCTAGTTACCTAGAATCTCAGGATGCAGTTGTTGGTAATCCGTTTGAATAGAATTCGCCGCTAAGGCGGATGGTTCGTTTCGATTATGTATGAGTTATGGGAATCACCATAGTAAGGACTCTTGGCAATTTGGAATGGCATCGGAAAACGAGATCCAGAATTCACTAGTGAATTTTGGAGAGCTGGCTTGAGTACGTAGATATGGTTGAGCCAAGTATACTAGGGAAAGAATAAGAGCAAGTGGAACGAGAGGCGACGAAGAAATGAGTTCCAGCTCATGTTATGGAAACAGGAATAAGAAGCTACAAAATCGTGAAGTTAAAAGACGACTTTGATGGTCAAAGGCTAGATACGCACATGATATCTCTTTTTGGGAGTATATCCTTGATCCCTGTTTTCTGTAGAGCTTACTTGTAGGCTATCTTTTGTGGACATCCTCTCGGTCCTATTTTCTGTTACAAACCCCATAAGGAGTTTGTCTTGTTTATCTTCCCGACCCTGTTTCAGGGAATCCTAGGTAGAACCCTATGGATGTAAACATGTATTTGAAACATGTTATGATTGATATGGTTGCAAGTGGTTGCTCGTGGATGCGCGAATTTACATTAAATATTAGCTCGACTCGGTCACATTTCATATTGCATATGCACGAGTATTTATACTTGTTTATGGATAAAATTGAATGTGTTACCATGTGGACGTTGCATATGGATGAATGTTTGTGCACGCATATAGTATCTATATGACTAGGACTATTTGCATACATGTTGGATTCATGGCACTATACATATTTTGCATTAGAAAGATTATTCAGGCCTGATCATTAGCATTAGCTAAGGAACATGTACACCCACATTTTGCATGTATTCATACGGCATTAGAAATCATCTAAGGACAATGGTTGCTTGTGGATGATGTTTTGAGTAGATGGATGATGGATGGTAGGATATGTTCTTCCTAACTTGGAGATTTCGGGGACGAAATCCCAAAAGGTGGGGAGAATGTAACAACCCGTATTGCAATAACATGTTAAAACGAGAATCAAGGCAGAATTTAATTTTAAATTCTGAACCAAGTAAAACGGGCTATGCCATTGCGTTCGTCTCCGAAAAATACGCGAAATAGAGTCCGAGTTTTCGAAAATCGGAGTCCGTATGACCCGGTTAAGGCCCAAAGAAGTTTCCGGGAAATTTGAATTTCGAAACATGCAGAAATGGGGCCAGGCGGGAAAATTCCCGCCCAGGCATGTCGACAGGCATGTCGACAGGGCTGTCGACAGGCATGTCGACAGGGCTGTCGACAGGCATGTCGACAGGCATGTCGACAGGGCTGTCGACTTGCCCTGTCGGCTGATTCTGGTCTGGTGCACCTATTTTCTATCTTGGCTAGGTTTTTGGGCCTGGTTTGAAATCTGACGGTTCAGGATGGTCCTAGGGTTAATCTAAGGGCCTAAAACTATCCTAATCTCTATAAAAAGACCCTAAACCTACCCCTAAACCCTCATTATTCACTCATGTAACTAAACTATGGCCAAATTTCTACTCTCATGGCCTCCATCTCAAATCCCTAGAGTCTATGCATCCAAATCAAGTTCAAATCAAAAGGTGCAAGCTTGCTACACCAAATCAAGGCCAAATCAACATTGCTATGCGAGTTCCATGACGATTCTTCTACAAAGGAGGCACCTTTCTTAGCCAAGATGATTCATGCTCCTTTCCCTAGGCCTAACTAGGTAAGTTCTAGCTACTTTTGGATCAAAACGGTATTTTAATGTTGACATGGGATAAAATGAGGCTAAACATGATTATGCGAATCTATATGAACCTTACCATGCCTCTTGTGTTCATATTTATGATTTTAGGCCATGTGAGTGACTTAATCATGCCTCTCATGCTATGCATAACCTAGTTTAACTTGCAAGTTTGGATCTTCATGCATGAAATGCTAGCATGAACCTTTAGGAACCACTTTACTTGTGAAACATTGGCTAAGACAAGATTTTGGGGCTTATGCATGTTTATGAACCCAAACCCCTTATGCTAACATGCAAGTTTGTGGCCAAATCCTTTATGAGATTATGCATGCTCGTGGCCAATCCCCTCTTTTAAGTTGTGCATGTTTATGGCCAAATCCCTTTTGATAATATGCATGTTTATGGCCAATCCCTTTATGATGTTATGCATGTGGAAGCCAAGCCCTTTTTGGCATCATGCATGTTTTGAGACCAATATGTGACATAGTATCCTTACTATGTTGACTCGCTTTGCTTGCGTTGGGAAAATACGATTTTTGGGTAGTTTGATAAACATGAACATGTCGCAAAATCTTAACTTGAATATGACATGTGTTTATACTTGAAGATATGACTTGAAAGATAACATGGAAGTTGGCATGTAAGTATGCATAAAAACATGAGCTTGGGAATTTACCTATTAAGTTAGGTCTACCCTTTGGGAATTTACCTATTAAGTTAGGTCTACCCAAATGCTCGAAAGACTTGTAACGTGTTTTGGAAACATGATGAACTTAGATAATATGAGTGTGGCCAACTCGAGGTTGGGTTGAGTTTGCAACGTAAAACTACCCGGAACCGACCGGCCTAACTAGTAGTTGCAAACAATAGGACCCAATGTGAGAAGTTGGTCATGTCGCGCTTAAGACCCGAGGTTAGACTAGGTTGTGGTGTAAATCTACCCGGACCCGCCCGGCTTAACTAGTAACCACAACAAGGTCTAATGTGAGAGGTTGAGGGTGCATTAATTAAATTAATGCCACATAATAGGGTTAAGTTAATTTGATTAATGAGGCTTAACCAAATATGATATGGACAAATGGGTTAAGTAATTTGATTAGGCTAATGATACTTAACAAAACATGATAAGCTTGGGTGGGTTAAGTAACTTGATTTGCCTAATAACACTTGACCATTTTTACGACTAGTGGACGGGATTAAGTTAACCAACACTTAATCAATCCAACACGATAACATGATAAGGTTAAGTAATTAAGACTTAACTAACCGAACCACGGTAATTAGATGGGGTTAAGTAATCCACACTTAACTAATCTAAACACGGTAATTCGATGGGGTTAAGCTAAACACTTAACCAATTTAAACTTGGTAATTCAATGAGGTCAAGTAACCCGTGCTTAACCAACTTCACTTGGTAGTTTAATGGGGTTAAGTTAAACACCTAACTAATTTAACACGATGATTTGATGAGGTTAAGTGACCTATACTTAACCAATCTAACTCATTAATTTGATGAGGTTAAGTTAACCTATACTTAACCAATCTAACGTGAAAACATGATAAGGCTAAGTCACGAATCGTTTCGAATACGCTTGACCAATTTGACTCGGTAATTTGATAAGGTCAAATTAACATATACTTAACCAATCTAAAATGATAATTAGACGAGGTTAAGTCATGGATTGCTTGATATACTTAGCCAACTTAACACATGGTTTGTAGGGTTAAGTCTTGGACTTGGATACTTAGCCAATTTTGACATGGGTTGTAGACGGGCTAAGTTATGAACTTAAGTGACACTTAACCCATTAGATAAACCCTAATTCGGAGGATTAGGTAAATAACCATAGTTAACAAGGATTATGGAAATAAGGCTAAGTGGTAAACCTTAGTTAAGGGAAACTAAGTAATAATTCTTAGTCAAAGAAATTTGAACCATTTCTTAGATAGATTAGTAACCCGATACGTTTAAGTATACGTGTAGGAGCAGGCTATCTGATTTAGATAAAGGCTCCAACGAACTGGGTAACGAAGCAGCGGCTTCGGGGAACGTGAGGATATTCTTGGGATCCCTCTGTGAGCTGCCAGGTCATTATACTAGGCTCACGAGAGGTTGAGGTCTGCGGTAGAAGAACCAAGAATATGCCTTGGTTGCTATGCGAGCGACCTAAAGACTAGGGTGGATAGCAGTGAGTCGGCGAATACATAAGGTGCCCGAGATAGCAAGTTCGTCGATCATCTACCATCTTGAGTCAAGCGTGTACGTACGGAAAGGCAGGGAACACCCAACAGACCATGATTTGCTATCTAATTATGGGTGAGGTAGGCCGTAGGATGTGGGCTGGCCGGAGTGTAGTTCTCATGCAAGATTTTCTCTTGTGTTGCCTTTCATTAGTTGAGGGAGGGGTCTCGTGGGACCATAGCCACGTGTAGAAAAGCAGACCTTAGTATCTGCATCGGCAGATAAATCTAAAGCTCCCGACCGAGTCCTGTATTTCTTGTTTTGCCCTGTGACAGGACTCGGATGGCACGATGTGATACATGTGCATACAGTTATAGAAAAACGATTCACGATGAATGCGTGGGGAAAAGGGCGCGGTTGAGGGTTAGCGTAATCCCTAGTGGCCTAGGTGGTTTAACCCAAACCGAAATACGAAAGCGTGCAATAGGTAAGCGTAATCCCTAGTGGTGCTAGGTGGCGTAAGTCCTAGTAGTTCAAACGATGATTCATATGGAAGATCCTAGCTAGGACAAGGGTGACAGTCCAAACGATTCCAAGGATAATACGACATGAGTAAGCCCGTACGAGGTATGGCGAAGGACTGAACTTATATACATGAAAAGAAACATATGATTTGAGTGACCTATATATGCGATATATTAGGTTGACATGGACCATTACATGACATTGGGCAAGGGACATTCATGGTTAACACGTGACGCGGGTTGGGATACTAGTACGAGAGGTGCAGAGCAAATATACATGTTAGAACTAGGGAGAATATACCGGGGGATGTCAGACGGGGTAGATACCTTGGGATAATGTACTCGATAGAAATCCGACGATGTGATACCTTGACTTATCATAACACCGTAGTTTATCATGATACCTTAGTTTACCTTGCCGCAGTAGTTCAACCGGCTACCCTGGTTTATCTATCTTGTAGTTATCCTTATGTTTACTTTCAGTTTATGCATGTCATGTTACATTTACCTGTTTTTATACTGGAAGTAGATAGGACTTACTCAGTCTTTTTGACTGACCCGTTTTGTTTCGTCTCTTTTCTTCCGTTTCCCCCCCCCCCCCAGGTTTCAGGGAGGAAACAATGCTGTTCAGTTCGGACTTCTTCTGCTTGAAGGTCATCATGGATGACTTGGACTTCTCTTGGCTATGGCTACTTTACTGTTTTACTTGGGGAATAATTTATTAAAATGTCTTTATGCTTCTTTACTATGGCAAGACAGGTTTTGATGTACTCTGATGTAAAAGGCTTTAGACCTTATTTATTCATGATATGAAAGTTTGATTTTACTTCCGCTATTTATATATGTTCTGTCTTGTGATATTTCTGTGCATGTTTACCAATAATGCCCCTCTAAAGCTAGTGCATTCCTTTGCGAGTGACCCTAGCGGAGGCGGGGTGTTACACTTCATGTTATTGGACCTCGTGTTAGGGGCACTTCATGTTATTAGACCTCGTGTTAGGGGCACTTCATGTTATTGGGCCAAAGCTTGGGCCAAGGGATCAATACTTGTTTATTCAACTCATGTTAGTTTGCTAGTACACCTGTGGTGCAAAACCTTAAACCTGATTATGCGATGACACCTTTATCTACCTTGTTAGTTGACCATCGTGCCAGTATGTAGTTATCCATATGTTCATCTCAGCTTTCATCATGCCAGTTAACTTTATTAGTTTACATTGATTGTAGTAGGGCTTACTCAGTCTTTTTGACTGACCTGTTTTCCTTTCGCCTCTTTTCTTCCGTTCCCCCCCCCAGGTTCTCAGGGTGGGAATATTGGAGCTTAGCTTGGATTTCTGATCGCTTGCTTGTGGGATTTTAGCTCATGTACGGTCTTGACATGAAGCTAGCTATGGTTATCACTTATATTGGGGATAGTACTTATGTATTTCAGTTTTTCAGTGATGTTGTTTTTATCTAGACTTGTGTATTTGGAAAGTTGACATTATGTTGTACCAAACTTGTTTTGAAATAGTTTGAAATCTTCCGCTGTTTTACTTATCTTATTTACTCTGTTTATATATATACATATGTTCTTGTTCTGCCTTGATATATCATTATGCATGTTTACCTGATTCAAACGCCCCTCCAAAGTCAGGGTGCTTGCAAGAGCCACCCTTGCGGAGGTGGGGTGTTACACTTTGGAACCCTCCGATCTGAACCGAACGCTCTGCACCAGGTCGATAACCCAAACCTGAACCGATCTGGAGGCTCTAAAACTGCTCGCACCCCCCTTCGAACCGATCTAGCTATGTTGCCCTACTCCAATCCGATACGAATGCAGCTGAAACTGGTACATCTACTCGAGCACCCACTAATGCTCCGATACCGGCCGAGAGGACTAGTGAACACCATCTGCACCAGTTACACATGGAGACTTTTCGCACCTCCTTGATATGCTTGAAAGTACTAGGGATACTTTGGAAGCTCACAAACGTGACAATCTTCGTATGCAAGAGAACATGATCACTATGAGTAGGGAAATTAGCGAACTTCGTAGGCAGAAGACACCCTCTCCAAATCGTCGTCTCACAGCAGATCAGTCATCCTCTTCGGATGAAGAGTGTAACACCCCACGTCCATTAAAGTTACTCACAAAGGGAATGCATTAACTTTCATGGAGCATTTTAAGTGTGTATAGAACAGAAACTTAACAACAAGACAGATATAAACAATACTAAAACTTTAAAACTTTATTTCATTGCAGCGTAAAATACATAAGTTTGATTACATCATCAAAACCACACCTCCATTAAGGTCAGGGTTGAATTGAGTTCGGTATATTTTTCATATCTGGTGAAACACCACACCTCCATTAAGGTCACTCACAAAGGGAATGCATGAACTTTGGTGAAGCATTTTAGGTAAAAGGCAGAGATAATTTACAAGACAAATATATAAACAGCGGAAAAATGAAAATCATTTCATAAATAGCGTGGTTCAGTCAAAACATTACAAGCATTGTCTAAAACCTAACTTCTAAGTTATTACAACAAAACATCTGTCTTGATTTAAAACTTCAAGTACATAAAGAAGCATAATACTGTAGTAAAGCAGCATAAATCCCCAATAAAAGTGTAACCACGGCCATAGCCCAAGAAAAGAGAATCCAAACAATACATCTACTTTCTTCAAGCTGGAAAAGGTCTGCACTAAGCTGAAGTATTCCCTCCCTGAGGACCTGGTGGAGGGGAGGGGACGGAAGAAAAGAAGGCAAAAGAAAACGGGTCAGACATAAGCCTGGTAAGTCCAGTGATTATTTGGCATGTAAACAGGTAAAAGGATCATGACATGAATAAACTGAACATAGGGCAATAAGATAACATAAGATATGGCAAGATAAACTGAATATACTATCGCACTCGTTTCCCTTTTCTCTACACCTACTAACTAATGTTTCAACTACCATCATGTGTTCATAAAAAAGTGATCCCTTTTTCCGATCGGCTTCTACTCGCATGCATTTCTTACTTGTGTCATTCGGCCCTGCTTGATTGTAGATACCTATGATGGTCCCACCATAGGGTGCATCAATTCCTATGGTGGCAACCCGACACAAAATTCTAGATGCACAGTGTATACTACTGATGCCCAGTACCTGCTTTATCCACTCTGGAGTACGTGCACGCCCATACTCCGCTGGAACCTACACCGCTGCACCACCCGTCGCTATTTTGACCGCTTATAATTGACCCAGTAATCATGCTCCACCCTGCCTAGTTCAGGGTACCGTGATACATCTATGTGGGTTATTGCTGAAATGGGTCCCCGTTACTAGGGTTTCCTAATCAACATGTTATAACGGTTAAGTGTTCTCAAATTTACCTAACCCCACCCATCTGTTTAATTAACATGTTGTATTTGTTAAGTGTTGCCTTAATTAACTTAACCCTACCATTCTTAGTCTGTCTGTTCCTTAGCTTTAATTCATTAAAGCACCAACCTCTCACATTAGATCTATATTGTTGTGGTCGCTGGATGTGCCGGGCGGTTCCGGGCAGTCTTACACCACAACTCAATCTAACCTCGGGTTTTTGGGACTTAATGTGCTAACCTCTCACATTAGATCTATATTGTTGCGGTTGCTGGATGTGCCGGGCAGTCTTACACCGCAACTCAATCTGACCTAGAGTTAGGCATGTTCATATTTAGCCAATTTACATATTTGGCATATGTGTCCAAGTTTATGTCTTTTTATGCCAATATTTCCCCAAGTGTAGTTAGTAAAAGTTTTATGCCACATTCACATGCTATGCCCAAAATTTACTAAATAAAATTATACCAAATTTTCCCCGCGTTATAAACGCACGTACAACGAGATTCAATCTAAGTTTCGAATGAACTTCGTATTCACAAAAAGCAAGTAAAAAGGGAAAAATAGAGAAGGAGCATAAGAATTGACATAAGGAAAAATAGGCAAGTAAAGATGTACCCAATTCAAGAATTATGTTTCAATGTTGTACATTAACAATATGTGTAGACAAGCTAAGCAATTTACACCATAGGTATAAAGATTATATAGAATTGGACTTAAGAGAATCACTAATTTTTATGTACAACATGATAACTCCCATTATATAAATCACAATAGTCTCAGAGGCATAGGATGTACAACATGACAGGTTCCATCATATAAACCACAACAGTCTCATAGGCATGATAGGTTCCATTATGTCAATCCAACAGTCTCATAGGCATGATAGGTTTTATTATGTCAGTCATAACAGTCTCATAGGCATGATTGGTTCTATTATGTCAGTCCAACAGTCTCATAGGCATGATAAGTGTCATTTCATCAATCACAATAGTCTCATAGGCATAAGCAATTTAGATTTGACAAAAGAATAGGCACAAATCAGAATTAGGCATCGTTTTAGATCTGATTATTACAGTCATGATTTCTATTAGATGTTTAAATCTAAATAATAACTGTACTTACAGAAAAAGGACGGATCTTGTATTCTGGGATCTGATTTCTGAATTTGTTTAGCTATCCTTTGATGTAGACCTTTGATTTGAAGTTCTTTTAATCGATTACTAATTTGGATTTGATTTTCTAGTTTGGAGAAGATGAAGGAGGCTAGGCTAGCTTGTAGATGAACAACATGACAACACCATAGTTTTAGGGTTATGAGGTTAGGGTTTAGGTTTAGCTACGTATATATAGATGTCTAGGATTAATTCTAGCCTTTAGATTAGTCTAGGAGAAATCAGAGCCATCAAACCAAAGAGATGTGTCATCCAGCCAACCATAGCACGACACGTAAGCCCTAATACCTCAGAAATTAGTCATCAGCCAATCAGAGAAGGCCACATCAGCTCAGGGTTAAAAAAATCGTCATAGGAACTAGATCTCAAAGGGGTCGACTCCCTACCGGGGGGGTCGACACCTATGTCGACTCCCCCTGGGGGTGGTCGACACCCCTGGACGGGAATTTTCCCGCCCAGCTATTCTGACCGATTTTTGAATTTTTAACTGAATTTATTACTTAATTATTATTTTTTGTTTACACTAGAAATCTTCTAACCTCCATAACTTCTTTATATGGAGTCCGATTCACGTAAACTCGGACTCTATCTCAAGCAGAATTCCGAGATGAACGAAATGGCATAACCCATTTTACCCAATTCTTCTGATAAAAATTAAGTGTTCTTAGATTTGTTAATTTTAATATTCACAGAAAATACGGGGTGTTACATTCTCCCCTCCTTAAAGGATTTCGTCCCCGAATCTCTAAGTTAAGAAGAATGTATCCTGACATCCAACATCCGTCTACTCAACCATCAATCACAGACATCCATTTTCCTTAAAAGATTTCTAATGCTTTCATGATCATATGCATAGTGTGTGTACATGCCCTTATCTAATGCAAAATCAGGCGGTCTACTGATTCAGTTGACCTCCTTGATACGAATCTTGCTATGAGTCCATCATGTATGCAGTTATTCCTAATCGTATTTTGTAACTTCTACATAAGTGCACAATCATTCATACAAATGCAACATCCACATGATAACACATTAAGTTTCAATCCATATATAAATACATATATGCATATGCAATATGAAAGTGACTGGGCCGATCTAGTACCTAGTGTGTGTGTGTATATGCATCCACGAGCAACCACTAGCAACCACTTGCAACCATCAACCATAACATATTTCAAATACATGTTTACATCCATTGGTTTCTACCTAAGGATTAAGAATAGGACCGAGGAGATATACTTAAAAGATAGATGCAAGCATGCACAAACTTATGGAAAAAGAGATGAAGAATGTACCCTCAAAAAGATAAGGGTAGGCTGCGTGTATCTTGTCCTCAGTCTCCCACGTCGCGTCTTCCTCAGCATCACTCCATTGTACTTTAACTAGCTTGACCGCACGATTGCGTAGCTTTTTAACTTCTGTACCCAAGATACGAGTTGGAACTCTCCTCACCGTTGCTTCTCATTCCAGCTCTATTTCCTCTAGTATGCTTGGCTCCACAACTTCCGCAGACTCATGTAAGCACTTTCGTAGATGAGAGACATGAAAGACATTATGTACTCCAGCCAATCATTCGGGCAGCTCTACTTTATAAGCCATCTTCCCAATCCTCTCAATGATAGGAAATGGCCCTACAAATCTTGGTTCCCATTTTCCTACGGACCCAAAGCGAACGACATTCTTCAAAGGATATACTTTAAGAAAAACTCTGTCTCCAACCTCAAACTCAAGGTCGGTCCTTCGTTTATCAGTGTAGGATTTCTGTCTATCTTGTGCGGTCTTCATTCGTCTTCGTATCAAATCCACCTTCTCTGATCATGTCAGGCCCAAGTACGAGCTTGTCTGTATACTCCCACCAACAAGTTGGTGATCGGCATGGTCTTCCATATAAAGCCTCAAACGGTGCCATGCCTATGCTGGCTTGGTAGCTATTGTTGCAGGCGAACTCCACCAAAGGAAGATGATCCTCCCATGTTCCTCCAAAGTTAAGAATGCACAATCTCAAAAGATCTTCTAATACTCTATTCACCCTTTCCATCTAACCATCGGTTTGAGGGTGATAGGCAGTGCTCAAGCATAGCTGTGTGCCTACAGCCTCTTGCAAACTCTTCCAAAACTCGCTCGTTGAGATAGGATCTCGATCACTTACTATGATTGAGGGTATTACATGTAGTCGAACCACCTCCTTACGATAAATGGATGCTAACGATGAGGCAGTCCTTCTACTCTTAACAGGTATAAAGTGAGCGCTTTTAGTGTGCCTGTCCACTATTACCCAAATACTGGTATTTCCCCTTCTTGACCTAGGCAATCCATCAATAAAGTCCATCGAAATGTTATCCCATTTCCACTGTGGGACCTCTAGGGGATGAAGCTGACCACCAGGCTTCTTCTTCTCTGCCTTGACTTGCTGGCATATCAAGCATTTATAGGCAAACTCAGCTACATCCTTCTTCATGCCATTCCAGAAGAAAACCCTTTTTATGTCTTTATACATCTTGTCCCCACCTGGGTGTATGGTCAACTTAGAATGGTGCGCTTCTTCGAGAACGGTTTTCACCAAATCCCTTGCTTGTGGGACACACAGTCTTCTATCCTGTCTTAACCAACCCTTGTCATCGATGGAGTATCTATTGAGGTGACTAGAAGTCTCACCTCTAATTAGCTTATCCATCACATCAACTAGCTGAGGGTCTTCATGTTGCGCGTTTCCTATTGAGTCCAAAAGAGTAGGTCGCACCTCTAGCGATGCTAACAAACCCGGTACAAATTCAAAGGAGGGTCTAAAGTCAAAGTTTTCTATGTACTCCAAGCTTTGTCTTTCTACAAAGAGAGGACTTAAGGTCAGCTTTTTCCTACTTAAGGCGTCTGCTACCACATTGCCCTTGCCAGGGGTATAAGCAATCTCAAAATCGTATGTGGCAAGAAATTCCATCCACCTTTGTTGTCTTAAGTTAAGATCTTTCTATGAGAAAAGGTACTTTAATGATTTATGGTCAGTAAACCGTTCAAACCATTCTCCTAACAGGTAATGATGCCATGACTTAAGAGCGAAAACAATGGCAGCTAGTTCTAAATCATGAGTTGGGTTGTTTTTCTCATGTACCTTTAGCTGCCTTCCTCCATAACAAACTACTCTGCCCTCTTGCATAAAGACAACGCTCAATCCTGTACCGCATGCATCTATGTGTATTGTAAACTTCTTACTCCCATCAGGCAATGTCAGAACCGGGGCTGTTGTTAGAGCCCTTTTCAATCGTTGGAAAGCAGCATCACAATCCAAATCCCAGGCAGAAGTTAGGTTCTTCTTTGTCAACCTAGTAAGTGGGGCTGAGATCTTTGCAAAGTCCTTAGTGAACTTTCTGTAAAAGCCCGCTAGCCCGAGAAAACTTCGTACTTCGGTTGCATTCCGTGGAATCTTCCAATCTTGCACCGTAACTACTTTTGCGGGATCCACAATTATTCCTTCTTTGGACACCACATGTCCAAGAAACCTTACTTCATCTCTCCAAAAATGGCATTTGGAGAATTTTGCTTTCAGCTGATGTGCACGAAGAGTATCCATGACTTCCCTTAAATGCAGAGCATGTTCTTCCCCACTACTTGAGAAAATCAAAATGTCGCCCACGAAGACCACTACAAATTTATTAAGGAACTCTCTGAACACCCTACTCATCAAGTCTACGAAATAGACAGGTGCGTTTGTCAAGTCGAAAGGCATGACAAGCCATTCGAAGAAACCGTCCGGGGTCCTGAGCGCGGTCTTATCTATGCTGTCTTCGACCACTCTTAGCTAATGAAATCCGGTGGCCAAATCTAATTGGGAGAAAACCGAGGCACCGACGAGCTGGTCGAACAAGTCGTCTATTCTAGGAAATGGGTGCCTATTCTTCTTGGTCAGCTTGTTAAGCTCCTTATAGTCCACGCACAGACAAAGTAAACCATCCGCTTTGGTTGCAAACACCACTGGAGCACCCCATTTAGAAATACTCCGCCTTATGAACCCCTGTTAAAGCAACTCTTTAACTTGCTTGCTGAGCTCTTTTATTTCCCTTGGAGCCATGTATCTAACGGGTAAAGCAACAGGTTTTGCATTATCAACAAGGTATATGCGGAAGTCTATCTCTCGCTTCGGAGGTAAACCCTTCACCTATTCAAAGACATCCGAGTATTCACGGACTACTCTAACAGATTGCAAGTTTTCAACAGACGCATCAAGGGATTTTAGATAGCTAAGCATAACAGAATTCATGGGATTACAAGAGATTTCGAGATTGTTACCGAGGCGAGTCATAAGTCTAATCACTCTCTTTTCACAATCGAGGATGGCACCATTACTGGATAACCAATCCATGCCTAGAATCAACACATAGCCCGTGAAACCCAAAACATAAGCATTACATCTAAACCTGACGCTTAGTATAGAAATTTTCAAATCCAAACAAATCATGGACAAATAACCCGAGCCCCCCAATTGGATTTGAAACAACCATGGGATCATCTACTATACTGGTATCTAGGTGCAGAGATTCAATTAAAGCAGTAGATATAAAAGAGTGCGATGCACTAGAATAAAAAAGAGTACGAATTGGATGATCAGAAAGATAAACTAAACTCTCAACCAAAATATTTCTACCTCTTTCTTGCGGAGATGCAATGAGAGCGTGAATCTGCCCTCCAGAAGTAGATCTAGTCCTCTGCCCTTACCCTTGCCTTTTTGGGCAATCCTTAGCCATATGTCCTGTCTCGCCACATTGAAAGCAACCACCCATCTTCCTCTTCTTCTTTCTGCAGTCCTTAATCAGATGTCCAGGTATGCCACAAAATTTACACTTCCTCTTGTCATGGGGTTTGTTATTCTTACCGCCTTTCTTGGAATCCATCTTCTTATTGTGCGATCCCTCCTCTTTCTTGTCTAGAGGTTCTTCCACCTTTGCCTCTTTCTTGCCATCCTTGTCTTCCTCCTGTAACAGTGCCATGTCCACCAGTCTCTCAAAAGTTGCACCCATAGGTATATGGGACATAGCTAGGCTGTGCGGTGGCTCATTTAACCCTTTAACGAATCAGAGAGCCTTTTTATGTGGAGTGTTTACTAACTCCAGTCCGAATCTAGCCAGCTGGTTGAATTGGTTGACATATTCCTTAACCGATAGGCTTCCCCGTTTGAGTGCTAAGAACTTCTCCATCTATAGGCTTCGTTCAGCTTGTGAGAGGAACTTCATTTCAAATCTCATCCTGAAATCCTCCCAAGTTTCAACTGGTCTCTCAGCATTAGTAACTTCCCACCAGTAAGAGGCTTCGTCCTTAAGTAACCATACATCCAATTGTATCTTCTGCCTATCGTCCACTTCGAAGATAACAAACAAATCTTCTGTTTCCTTGAGCTAGTTTCTTGCTTCCACAAATGACTCAGTCCCATTAAAGTTCTTTCCGCCCATAGCTCGAGAGTCTCTACATATCTTCGAGAAAGCATTCACACGCGGAGGAGGAGGAGGAGGAGGAGCGGCTGCAACTGGGGGAGGAGGAACGTCTGCTGGGCCTGCGCCATTAGCCCTAGCTTCCAGATACCTTCTGAACCGGCCAGGTATCTGTACACCCTCGGGAAGATTAAGATCCCCAGACATGCTGAAGCGAAAAGAAAAGGTTCAATACAAAGGATAGAAAGATAATGCATATGGCTTTGGGGATTTTGCCTTTAAAATAAAACAATACTTTTATTTAAAATGCTTCTTTAAACTTCCTTTTTTTTTTGAAAAATAGTTTTCAATTTTTTTTATCTAATCTGGTAAACCATCGCTCTGATACCAAATGAAACACCACACCTCCGTTAAGGTCACTCACAAAGGGAATGCATTAATTTTGGTGAAGCATTTTAGGTAAAAGGTAAAGATAATTTACAAGACAGATATATAAACAGCGGAAAACTGAAAATCATTTCATAAATAGAGTGGTTCAGTGAAAACATTACAAGCATTGTCTAAAAACACAACTTCTAAGTTATTACAACAAAACATCTGTCTTGATTTAAAACTCCAAGTACATAAAGAAGCATAAAACAGTAGTAAAGCAGCATAAATCCCCAATAAAAGTGTAACCACACCCATAGCCCAAGAAAAGAGAATCCAAGAGAATTTAATAGTAGATCAGGTGTGCAAGTAATGGCAGATCTGTTTAATTACGATTCAGGTTATTAACATGCATAACTTTAGATCCAAACTTATAAACATGTCAAGATTACTTATTAAATGTTTATATCTAAAAATAACATAAACTCACAGGGGCTGGATCTAAAGAACTGATAAAAGAGTATTGATGTTGAAGCAGAGATTCTTGAATACGTAAAAATTGTTGTTGCAAAAATGTAGGATAATTAAATCTGGGTTGGGGCAGCATCTCGTTGTATCCATTGTTTTAGATGAATAAAACAATAGAAATGAGGTCCTATTTATAGCCTCATGCTAACAAATTAGGTCAAGAAATGTGTCCAGGTTCAGAAAATGGATCTGCCCCAGATCTGGGTGGGGTCAAACCCAGGGTCGACCCAAAGGTCGACACCCCTATGTGTGGGTTGACCTTAGGGTTAACCCCCATAGGGAATGGGTTAACCCCAATGGGTCGATTTCCCACGTCTTCCCTCTCTCCGATTTTGATTTATTTTGAATGTTTCTGGACTGGTTTGTTAATATATATTTTTCTTATATGTATACAAACCTTAATAACTTCTTCATACGATGTCCGTTTTACGCAAACTCGGAGTTTATCTTGAGAATTCCGAGATGAATGCAACGGTGCAGTCCGTTTAACTCAATTCCCAATATTTAATTAAGTATTTTTAAGTCTATTGTTATAATATTCTTTAAAATTACGGGGTGTTACAAGTCTTTATTGTCTTCGGGACGCAAAGGAAGAAAGCGTACAGCTAGGAAGAAAGCGTACAGCTAGGAAGAAAGGGATCATCACTATATCTTCCCAAGAGAGTTATAGGGGCCCGACAGTCAAAGATGGGAACCATCTAGCTAGTACACCTCCTCCTACTTCTACCAAGCTATCTCTTAGGTACGGTGATTCCAAGAATGGGATGAAGAAGAAGTAGTGCTTGTGACCAGCTTTCGTTACTTTTTGATATTTTCTTTTACGTACTGCATTTACTTAGACCGGTTGTATATGCGAGTGTCGGTCCTCGCTTATCACTTTATGCACACTTGTGTCTAAAACTCTTATACTTGACTTGCGTTGTTTTTGTGATAAAATTGTTCTCTGCTTTGTTGTACTTAAGCTTCTTACTTCAGTTTTATCATACTTTTCTGTTTGCATTCTGCACCTATTTCTTTTTACATTTATATTACAAGACTTCTATATTATAAGTCCCTTGTTGCTATAATGCCAAGTGTCGTGATGGTCTTGTGGTATGTTTTGTGAATACTGGTTTTTCCAGTTATAGCTGTGTTGCCCTCATACCATGGATTATCATGAGCTGCTTGGATTCTTCACATTCAACTCCGTTGAACTCTTTTGATTTTGACTAAGGCACTCGAGACTTTTATTCTATGGGTTACAATTTTTTGTGTTTGCCACTGTGTTAAAGTTTTCGAGCCTGACTTAGCAAATTCCAAGAGATTCACCTCTGTTGATCGATGTTGTACTTGCAACTACAGATGCCTTTCATTTGTGCCCCCTCTTGGGGTTGTCTTGTATTTTAAACGTATTCAATCATTTCACTCTCTAACCTGGTGATCCAGGCCCTTCGTAGGTCAGATTGAACCCATGCCCCTGGAGAGTTCTTGTGTTTAAGTTCAATCCAATGCTCACCTTGTCCGACCCGGTTAACCCAGACCCGAAAAGACTACATTGGATACCCCCTTTTGGGCTGGGATTTCTGTTTTGTTTTGGTCCTTCTAGCTTGTTACCGGTCCTTCCGGCCTGATGCTATTACTTTCAGTAAGGTTTGTCGGTCCTTCCGACATGATGTTGGTCCTTCCAGTTTGGGTTTGTCGGTCCTTCCGACCTGATGCTGGTACTCCAGCTCAGGTTTGTAGGTCCTTTCGACATGATGCTGGTCCTTCCAGCTTGGGTTTGTCGGTCCTTACGGCTTGATGCTGGTATTTCCAGCTCAGGTTTGTCGGTCCTTCCGACATGATGCTGGCCCTTCCATCATGGGTTTGTCGGCCCTTCCATCCTGATGCTGGAACTTCCAGCTCAGGTTGGTCGGTCCTTCTGACTTGATGTTGGTCCTTCTAACTTGGTGTTGCATTGTCCTACGAGGCAGACGTCATTTCCTTTTATCGGAAATTATCACGATTTATGGAACTGAGGTCCTGAACCTTACATTTAAGAAGGTTCCCCTATGGTGAAATTTACAACCTTTTATTTATTGACTTGGTTGGACTACTTCCACATTTGCATCGTTTTACGAGTTTAATGTCAATCCTTCTGTTGGACGCTTATCTTTACAAGTGATCGTAGCTAGGGACTTGGCGTCTCTAAGTTCCCACTCGAGGAAGTACCTTTCTGATGAAAGGTGCAACTTTCCGACCTCGTGCCCATTTGCTGCGTTTTTCACTACTCGACTCTGGATAGCTTTTTCCTTTTTGATTCGCAAGGCGGTGCACCACATCATCTTGTTTACTTTGTATGATGCTTTCGACACTCAACACTTGAGCTGTCCCAACCCGTATATGCTTACAAAGCTTCCAGGTCTTGTATTGTCTGTATTCAAAAAATCAATTTTAGCAAGCTTTTAAACAAGAATTTGCAAATATATGATTCAGGCAAGCAAATAGACTTCTCATTCATGACTTTTCATATGTACATGGCTCAAATATAATGCTTGCAAACATTTACAAATTTATACAACAAGTTTGAACAATGTATCAAAGAAAGTAGCGGTGGAGATGCTCGTTATTCCAGGCTCTAGGAATTTGGATTCCATCTGTAGTGGATAACTTGAAGGTGACATCTCGGAGCTTCTGGATTATAACATAAGGCCCTTCCCGATTTGGCCCAAAAAACCCCATTTGCAGTCATTACTTTCTTTAGCACAAGGTCTCCGATCTAGAAAGTCTTGTGTCTGACTTTAGAATTGAAATGTCTGGCTACCCTTCTTTAGTGTGCAGCAACTCTAAGCTTTGCCTCTTCTCTCTTTTCTTCCAGCCGATCGAGGGCCTCAAGCTGCAACTTCTCATTTTCCTCTTAGTTGAAGTGAATCCTTCTGTGAGTTGGGACTTCCAGCTCTACAGGAATCATAACTTCAGAACCAAAAGCCAAGGAAAAGGGATTATGCTCGGTCGTAGTTTTCTGAGTTGTGCGGTACTCCCATAGTGCAAGCGGAAGCTCATCTGCCCAACCGCCTTTAGACTTCTCTAGGCTTCTTGATGGTTGACTTTATGATTTTATTTACTGCTTCCACTTGCCCGTTTGCCTACGGATGAGCCACTACTGCAAAACTTTTCTGGATTTATACTTGGCACAGAAGCTCTGGAATTCTTCACTTTCAAACTGGGTTCTATTGTCCGTGATTATCTTCTGCGACACACCAAACTTGCAAATGTTGTTTTTCAAGACGAAGTTGATTACTTTCTTTGAGGTTATGGTGGCCAACAGTTCTGCTTCAAACCATTTGGTGAAGTAATCAATGGCTACAATGGCATACTTAAAGATGGACTTTGCTGTGGGTAGTGCTCTAATAAGATCGATGCCCCAAATAGCAAATGTCTATGGACTGACCATCTGAGTTATCACTGTGGATGGCGAATCTTTGCAAATCTATGAAACTTGCCACACTTTCTGGTGTATGTCGTAGAGTCTCGATTTACATCTGGCCATAAGTAACTGTATCACAGATTTTTCTTGGCCAATGGCTGACCTCTAGTATGGCCTCCACATTCTCCTTCATGTAACTCCATCATGATTGCTTTTGATTCCTCATTTGTAACACACCGAAGCAAAGGCATAGAGAATCCTTACTTGTATAACTGACCATCCTCAACAAGATACATAAGGGTTTTCCGCAGTATCTTTCTTCACTTCTTAGAATCGGCTAGGAGCACACCACTGTGGAGATATTCCTTGGTCGGAGTCATCCATAAGTCTGGTTCTTCGACCATCTCCATGATCCAATCCACATCAATTTGCTTTGTACTAGGGTTGGAAAGGACCTCCACCGGAACTAACCCTAGCAATTGTGCATCTCCCGAGCTTGCGTACTTTGCCAGTGAATCCGCCTTCATATTCTCTTCTCTAGGAATGTGGGATATGGTGTAAAAGCTGAAGCTATCGAGTAGTTCCCATGCCTTGGACAGATAAGCTGTAATATTTCCTCCTTTGGCCTGGAACTCTTTCGGATTTGACACACCACCAACCGCGAATCACTGTATATCTGCAAAGTCTTTAGTTGTAATTCTTTTGTTAGCCTTAACCCGGCGATGAGGGATTCATACTCGGCTTCGTTGTTGGTCGATGGGAATTCTAATCTCTGGCATAGCAAATTGATCTTCCTTCAGGGGTTTCTAGAATCACTCCTATCCCAGAACAATTATCGTTTGATGCCCCATCAACGAACAACTTCCATTGAATTAACATTCTTATAGGTTCTTCTTTCTCCTCTCCTCGGTCTGTGAACTCTACAATAATATCCGCAAGTGTCTGTCCGTTGATTGCTCTTTGAGGATGATATGTAATGTCATACTGACTGAGCTCAATATTCCATTTCAACAATCTCCCTGAAGTTTCTGGATGGAACAGAACTTGCTTTAAAGTCTGGTTGGAAGGACTTTGACCGAATGGGCCTAAAAGTATGGTCTGAGCTTCTTCGAGGCTATGAGTAGGCAATAGGTGAGCTTCTCTAGCTTCGGGTAGTTTAGTTCTGCCCCAGTCAACCTCTTGCTAATATAGTATACTGACCTTTGAATTTTCGAATCTTCCCTTACCAAAGCAGCACTTAGCACACGAGCGGACACTGCTAGATACAAGGAAAAGTCTTCCCCAACATTGGGCTTGGATAACATCGGTGGTGTTGCCATGTGCTGGATTATATCTTCAAATGCTTTCTGACATTCAGAAGTCCATTGAAAGTCTTTCTTTCCTTTTCTCAGTGCATCGAAGAAAGGAATACACCTATCCGTGGCTCTTGATATGAAGTAGTTTAGAGCAACAATTTTTCCATTCAAGCATTGAGGCTCCCTTTTGGTTCTTGAAGCGCGCATCACTCTTAGGGCTGTAATTTGGGCTGGATTGGCCTCTATGCCCCTGGCATTGACCATGTACCCCAAAAACTTCCTGGAGGCAACTCCAAATGAACATTTCAACGGATTCAACTTCATGCCAAACTTACATAATTTATTGAACATCTCGGTCAAAGTTTCTAAATGATCCATGGTTCTTGACTTTACCAGCATATCATCAACATACACTTCCATTGTCTTACCGATTTAGGCTTTGAACATAGCATTAACCAGTCGCTCCCGCGTTCTTCAAACCAAACGCATCACTTTTATAATAGTACAAGCCTACATCCGTGACGAAGCTTGTATTTTCCTGATCTGGGGCATACACCATAATCTGATTGTAGCTTGAATAAGCGTCCATACACAAAAGAAGCTCATGCCCAGCTATAGAATCCACAAGTTGATCTATTCTAGGGAGAGGAAAACAATCTTTTGGACAGACTTTGTTGAGATCTGATTAATCTGTACAAACTCGCCATTTACCATTCAATTTATTTACGAGCACGGGGTTGGAGACCCAATCCGGATAAGTGGATTCTCTGATGAAGTTATTTTCCATTAAACTATCAAATTTTTCCTTCAGAGCCCTCGATCTTTCCAGGGCTTGGATTCTCCTCTTCTTCTTTACAAATGGGACACATGGATCAATACTGAGCTTATGGACAGTAACTTCTGGAGATATACCGTACATGTCTAAATGGCTCCACGTGAATACGTCCAAATTTTCTTTTAGAAAATCAACCAATTTGCTCTGTAACTTGCAACTCATTTAAGATCCTATGTTTAACACTCGATCAGGATCTTTAGGATGAAAACAATAGGAATTGTGACCTCAACTAGAGTTGGCATTCCTTCCTTTATACCGGCTTTTCTTGGATCCATCTCTTTCTGTGCACCGCTATGCTTGCCAGTACAGGTGCCTCTCCTTAATTGCTATAAGGCAGCATCATGGATGCGAAGGGGAACCCCCACATTCACATTCTTGCGCGAGTCTTTCTTCTTAGCCTCACGCAATTCCATCATGTAGCACTTCCTGGCTACCTCTTGGTCATCTTTGACTACACCAACTCCGTTTTCAGTTGGAAACTTCATGGTCATACACCATGGAGCTAGTGCAATCTTAAATGCTGCCAGAGCTGGCCTTCCCAAGAATGCGTTATAAGCTGAGAGCTCATCTATCAGAACGAATGTCTACATCATGGAGACTTTCTTCTCTTTATCCCCGAGTTCCACGCGCAAGTCAATTATGCCGATCGGCTGCTTTGGCTAACCCGTGGATCCAAGTATATTATTTTGGCATGCGCACACATCGGACATGGAGAGTTTCATCCTGTTGAATGTATTTCTGAAGTGTACATTAAAAGAAGCACCGGTGTCAACCAATACCCTCTTCACTGTCGTCTGGCCAATAGAAACTGTAACAACCATAGGATCTACCATTGGTGTGACCACTCCGTTAGAATCACTATCTTTGAATACCACATCTTCATATGAGGTCTTTGGCATCTTTGCTGGAAATGTTTTACTCAGAACAAAGCATTTCTCTTCCTTTGATGCATTTTTCAATTCGCTAGCATACCTTTCAATGTCTCCCCAATTCTTTCCAACTGGGTGAGGTCCCCCTGAGACAGTATTGATAACCGGCCTTCAGTTGATAGGTACTTAGCTTTCTCTCTCGATCTAGACTAATTTGCAGACACATTCTGCCCTTAGGCAACTTGGGTATTTTATTGGTTCCTTAAGTACTACTGAAGCTTATTCTTTTCGATGAGCTCTTCAATCAAACTCTTCAAGTTTCTGCACTCATTGGTGTTGTGCCTCAGTTGATTGTGGAAGCGACGGAATTTCCAGAATTAGCTTGTTGCTCTGTTTCTGTTGTTTAATTTAGGGAAGATTCCTGAGTCCTTTGTAGCGAAGTAGATCTTTTCTAGAGTCTCATTTAGAGGGGTTAACTCCGAATACTTGAAGAATCGCATCTTCTTATAAGATTTGTTGTCCTTTCGCTCGTTCCCTCTCTTTTGTCCATAATTATTCTTCGGCTCATCTTGGACCTCCCTACTTCTCCCTTCACCAGTAGCACTACTTTCTGCTACATTTCGAACAATAGGAGGATCATCCTCTACACACATGTACTCCTCAAATTTCTTATAAAATTTTATTCAGAGTCTTGGGATTTTTCATCTTGAGCTACCTCCCGAAATTTATCTTCTTATCTATAGCACGCTTTAGCGCTGCCAATACATACCAAGGGTCTGGATTTATAACCTCAGCTGCTGTAGCGTGAAATCTTGTAAGAAAAGCCTTGACTATTTCTCTGGGATTTTTCTCCATATCGTTGAGTGACATCACGTCCCTTACTCTAGTATTTTGAAGTCGGAAGTACTCTTGGAACCTCTTTGCCAAATCAGCAAACTGATCCATAGACCTAGGAGAAAGTCTAGTGAACCATAATGAAGCTACACCCTCTAAGCATATGGGGAAGTACAAGCACTTTATTTCATCAGTGGCCCTAGCTCTATTCATATGCTGATCGTACTTGAACAAAAAGACTTTCGGGTCTCCAGTCCCCTTATAAGCTGCTACCATTGGAGGTGTAAATTTCTTAGGGAATTTCACTTGATGGATTCTATCTGTGAATGGATTCTTACATGGAAAAAATTCCCATTCTCTTTCATCGTCTTTATGAGCCATGCACTCTTTTATTATTCGCTAGACCATGTCCGAGATATAATTCTCGTCACGGGTTCTTTCCATGGAGCAGGCGCCAATCCTCTTACCGGAATGATCACGGTTTGAGTCTCGGTTGCCCTGGACCTCTCTTGGGAGGTGCCCCTTTGGTGGGACTAGCAATGCTCCGAGTAGTACGTTTCTCGACATGTTGTCGTGCTTTGACTTTGGAGTCCTCAATGATGACCTCCCCCTCGTCGTTCCCTCCATCCTTGTCTTCAACTTAAAAATGGGAACGACTAGGGTCCGGGGAAGAAGAGTCCTCTTTTTCGTCAACATGAACTACAACCTTTGGAGATGGGGATTGGCTTGATCATTAAGCAAAGCATCATGCTTCTCCATCAGCATCTTAGTTATGGCATCCATCCTTTCATTTAAACCAGTTACAGCCACATTCAATTCTTCTCGAGTTACGAATGGTCTCGAGGATTCACCAACCTCTCGGGACAAAGTTTGTGGTGTAACTGCATCGTTATCAGCACTTGTAGTAGCTCTAATAGACTTGCTATTCTTCTTCGAAGTAACCATGATTTCTGACAACTTTTTGAACTTTGAAGCAAATTCTTTAATGGACCCACTCTTTAGAATTTGAGAGCCTATCGTAGCAAGCAAGCTTTTGCAAAACACTTTAGCAAACCCCCACCAAGGCTTTAACCTTGTGGTCGTGGGTTCGATCCCCACGGTGGGCGCGAAAAATGTTAATGCAAAAAGTGGCACTAACACCCCAAAAATGAAATCAACATTTCAAAATATAATCAAACAGAAAGCTAAGAATGAAAAAGGCGGGAAACAGTAAAGTGCAAGAGGTTTTATAGTGGTTCGGCCTAAAAATGGCCTACGTCCACTATGAGAGAAACTTCCATTATCGTCACAATTGTTATAGAGTACTTGATTATAGCTTTTATATTCATTTTCCTCACTTTCATACTATGATTCACTTAAGTCAGCCAAGGAATAGCTCTATTTCTTTGAGTATGATGGGTATAGATGTAGATCTACAATCTTTCAAGCACTTGAGTGGTTTTGGAGGATTCCATGGATGATTTGATGGTGAAACTTGATTAGAGAAGGCCTAATAGAAGTTAGAACGACTTGGAACATCGGAGAAAACAATTCGACAATAGTTTGTAGAGCTAGGAATCGATCCCCATTAGTGTGGGAGTCGAAGTCTATTTATAGGTGTGGGAAGAAAGAAGTGAAGAAGCTGAAATATGGTGTGCAGGAATCGGATCGACTATAAGCTCATTTGCGAAAATTCCACTGATTGATCCATACAGCTGTATCCAGTTGTCATACCCCAGCAGACCGTCCTGCTTGAAGCTTTGCCGACCGACTAGTCACACTGGAAGATATCGACCGACCATGTTGTAAGAGGAAGACTTGACCAATCGTGTTGAAGGAGAAGCCGACCGAACCGATGTATGCTACAGAGGCAACCGACCAACCCATATGTTTTATCCCTTAACCAAATAGTATACCGACCAATCCAATGTACCTATTCATGACCGACCCCATGCATTGGAGATGACCTAACGCTTGGTGAAAGAGGTGGGTGACCGACCTGAACGGCTTCTAACCGACTGACCCGTTCCACTTGATACTGATGGACCATTATGAAATAGCATTAGGCTGATCCACAGCCTCTTCCTATGTTTGACCCATTAGTGTATGCATAATTTTTAGTGGCAAACACACGTCAACCTGCTCAACCCCACAACCCTCTCGACCTCACTAGCCACACCAAAACCAGGCCATCGATATCGATGACATAGAAGAGGACGATCCCGATGTGCATCATAGAAGACGCCCATGAAACCGAACTCTTGAAGTTTGACAAAAACCTATGGATTTCGCCGGAAGACACAATCAACATATCTTCCCAACATGGTATGAAGGATCATGTGAGAACTACGTGGGAACACCAATGACTCATGGGAATTCCACTTGAGGCATAATCCCTTCACTAGGATCGTACATGAAGCCGAGTGTCCCCGATGCTTCAACGTGCCATAAATGGCCTTCTATGACAACACGACTAATCCTTGTACCTTCCTAAACTGCTACGAATGGAAAGTGGACTCTGGTCGAGCCATCGACGCAGTCGAATGCAAGTGCTTCCCAGTCTTCTTGTCAGGAAAAGCCTTGCTCGGGTTCTCTCGCCTTACGCTCCATTCTACCAACAACTTCGTCCAACTGGCAGCAGAATTGGTCAAGCAATTCAGAATGCTCGTCCCGACTTCGAAGAATACCCTCACTCTTTTTAATCATTACCAAGGACATGAAGAGTCTCTCAAGAGCTACTTCTCATAATTTAATACCACCCTTGCCAAGGTTGATTACCCAGAGCCTCGCACCGTACTTTTTGAGCTTGCGAAAGGGGTCCTCCCAATTTCCAAATTTGGAGCCTAGATCGACAGAAAACAACCAAAGTGCCTTGAATCTTTTTACGAAAAGGACGAACAATTCTTGCGCCAAGAACAAGCAAGGCGTAATCAAGCCTCTCGGACCAACCAATCTAATAACGCACAGGCTTGCACTGTTGATGACGATACCAAAGGGAAACAGATTGGAGAACCCTTCGACAAAGATAAAGGAGCGGTCCCCTACAAACCAAAGCCGAACAGCGATAGGCAGGGTGGCCGCAAAAACAACCAGGTTCCAATAGATCCCAAGAGGCCCAGTTGCTACCAAACTTATGGGACCTACACTCCACTGAATCAAGACTTGGAGACAATCTACTTGGAAACATGCAATACGTTTCAGTATAAGAAACCAAACACTAGGGAATCCACTGACCGCAAGAATTCTGGCAGATACCGCCGATACCACGACATGTATATGTATAATACTAATGATTGTCGCCAACTCAGGGACACGATTGAAAAGCTTATCTGCGAGAAGTGCTTGAAACAGTACGTTCAAGACCCTGTTCCCCTCGAAACAACCATGGGTCCTCCAACACCCGCACTTGCTAATACGGCCCCAGTCCGTCCAACTAAAGAAGGGTCATTATGATTAATAATATATGTGGCGGGCATTACCCCATGCATGAAAACTTCCAAAAAATGAAAGTGTACGTAAGCTCCATAAAGCACGCCACCTACAAAGCTTGCTCCACTTTGGACAAGTTCATCCCCACCAAACTTCAGAAAACAATGCAAGACCATATCGTTTTCCGCGAAAGATATCAACAGGAATTGAGATCCCAACCACGGATCCTCTCATGATCATAGCTCAGATTGGTCTTGCCTCCGTCTGTAGGATACTAATCGACTCGGAAAGTTCAGTCAATATCATCTTCAAAGTTGCCAACGATCAGATGGAGTTGGAAACCAAGGACTTGAAGCCCTTCCCTGCCACAATCCATGGCTTCAACGGATCTTCCAATCACCCAGTAGGCATGGTCGACCTACCTGTTGAACTTGGAGACGGGTATCTGAGTTGGATCTGAATCCTCGCTTTTGTGGTTATTGACGTCGTCTCTCAATGCAATGTCTTCTTCGGACATCCCTTCCTTGTAGAATTTCGAGTCTGCATGTCGCCATGGTCTCTTCTAATGAAGTTCCCAACAGAGAATAGCATCGGCACAGTCAGAGGTGAATAAGAAATCGTTCGAGCTCGTTACGCAATAGATTGGAAGAATGCGCGCAACAAGGACAAAGGAAAGACCATGCCTCTGCCTTCTTGCGCCAAGACATTCTGCGCATAGCAATCAAAGGCGTCCGAGCTTGGCTCAGGCGCCACTGCCGTCTTTTCGATGATCTCAATCCAAGGGAGGACGAAGAGCATGAATACGAGAGGGCTACCCCAGTTGAACCTACGGTGGATGTTCCAGTCAGCCCTGAAGACCCTACAAAGGTCTTGAAAGTTGGATTGCAACTCCACCCCACAGTAAGAGAAGATCTTGTGGAATTCTTAACGACCAATCTCGATGTGTTCGCTTGGACCACTCCAATATGCGCGGCACCGACCCTGCGGTAGCTTGCCACAGGCTAGCTCTTGATCCCTCACAACCTCCATTAAAATAGAAACGTCGATTCTTAAGGACCGAAAGATCAAGCACACTTAATGAAGAAGTAGATAGGCTCCTCAACAGCGATTTCAACCGAGAAGTCTACTACCGCGAATGGATCTCCAACCCAGTCCTTGTCAAGAAAGCAAACGACAAGTGGCGAACGTGTGTCGACTTCTTTGACTTGATAAGACATGTCCCAAGAAAGCTTCCCACTCCCGAAGATCGATCGGCTCATTGATTCAACCATCAGATACTTGCTTTTTTCCTTTATGGACGCCTACTCAGGCTAGAACCAAATTCCGATATACCTCCCTGACCAAGATCATACTTCTTTCATAACCGACCTCGGGCTCTACTGCTATCGCATCATGCCCTTCGGTCTCAAGAATGCAAGAGTCGCTTATCAAGAACGATCAACTTCATTTTTAAGGAGAAGATTGGGAGATCCATGGAGGTATACGTGGATGATATGTTTGTAAAATCAAAAATATCAAACAGCCACGTCCATAACCTCTCCAAAATGTTTGATGTCCTCTTCCAGTAGACATGAAACTCAATCCCTTAAAATGCTATTTTGGCATTTCATTGGGAAAATTCTTGGGTTTCATTGTCAATTCCCGAGACATCAAAACCAATCCAAATAAGATCAAAGCTATCCGGGACATCCAATCCCCTTGGGACATCAAGTGTGTTCAAAATTTTGAGGCTTTATGTATGAGAGCTTGCTTTTCATTCTATCTTTCCAGGCGGGTTCCAAGCTAGAAGAAGTTCTTGATAGGGGTCATCCATGACTCCTTCTCAGGTTAGGATTCCAAGACTCGATCAATTTCCATCTGGTCTGTGCTTGAAATGTCTAATGTCTCAATCAGGACTATTTCTGCTTCATCTCGGGAATTAGAAATAGCTAGTTTAGTTAATCTATCAACTTTTTGATTCTCTTCTCTAGGAATATAGAAGATACTATGATAGTCAAAACCGTCCAACAACTCTTCCACCCACTTGAGATAAGTGGCAAGTCATTCCCTCTTAATTTGGTACTCATTTCGAACCTGAAATACAATATCACAGAAAATGTCAAACAAAACTACCCCAAACTACTTTTTGATATTTAGCCCGACAATCAGGGTTCTGTACATAGAGTCATTTTTAGCAGCAAGAAAATTTAACCTCAAGGCGTAATAAATCGATCTCCCCTTAGGAATTTGTAAAACAACTCGGGCGCCAAAACCTCGATCATTATGGACCCTGTCAGTGTATAGCTTCCACATGTCTAGTCTTAGTTTGACAGTAGGTAGATTGGCATTGTCCTCTGGAATGTCATCCTTCAGAGTCGTAAACTTGGCTATGAAATCGACCAGTGCTTGTCCTTGGATAAAATTCTACGGAAGAAAGGTGATGTCAAACTAGCCCAGCTTAATGTTCCAATTGAGTAACCGCCCGGACGCCTCTAGTCATTGAAGGACTAGCCGTAGCGGTTGGTCGATATACACTTTGATGGGTTAAGCTTGAAAGTAATGGCGAAGCTTTCTCGAGGTGACCAACAAAATGTAAGCGAGTTTTTCGATCTTTGGGTAATTACGTTATTCCCCTATCAACTTTTTGCTTATATAATATACCATTCGTTGGACTCGGTCTTACTCATGAACAAGCGCTGTGCTAATTGCATGCAGAGATACCACCTAATACACGAACAAGTCCTCATGTAAACTGGCTTAGATAATATAGAAGACCTCCCCAAATGATCAAGCAGGTTCTAAAAAGCTTCAAAATAACCGGGCATCTAAGAGAAGTTATGTTTCCCTCACTCTATTAAGTCAAAGAGGGGAATGCACTTGTCTGTTGCTCTAGAAATAAATTTTCCCAAAGCTGCAATCTTTCTTGCCAAGCTTTGAACAACTTTGATCCTTCGAGGCTCCTGAATACCCTTGATTTCTTTGATTTGTTCGGGGTTAATTTCAATTACTTGAGGGCTGACGATGAAGCCCAAGAATTTCCATGATGCAGCGCCAAAAGACCATTCAAAAGGTTGAGCTTCATTCCATATCTGTGGAGAACACCGAACATCTCTGCTAAGTCCTATACATGACCGGTTGATTTCTTTGACTTCACCAGCATATTATCATCATGTACCTCCATCGTCTTTCTGATCTGATTATGGAACATGCATTTAACTAATCGTGATTTGTGGTTCCTGCGTTCTCCAATCTGAGTGGCATAACAACATAGCAATACAACCCGAGATTGGTTATGAAACTAGTATGTTCTTGGTCTAGGACATGCATCACGATCTGGTTGTATCTTAAATAAACATCCATGAAAGAAAGGAGTTCGTGTCCAACTGTTGAGTCGACAAGCTGATCAATCTTAAGAAGTGGAAGGTTGTCTTTGGGTCATGTCTTATTCAAGTCTGAGAAGTTGATGCACGTTCTCCACTTCCCGTTTGTAACACCCCATGTTTTCTGTTAACATAAACTAACGAATTAAACAATACTTAATTTAAAATGTGATAATTAAGGGAAACGGGTTACGCCATTGTGTTCGTCTCGGAATTCTGGTTGAGATAGAGTCCGAGTTTGCATAAATTGGACTTCGTATGAAGAAGTTATGGCTGTCGGAAGTTTCCAGAAAATTCAAATAAATTCAAAACAGCTCGAAAACAGATTCAAAATTCAAATCAGAAGTCAGAAGCGGGCTGGGCGGGAAAATTTCCGCCCAGGACCCAGGTCGACCAGGGGGTCGACTCTAGTGTTGACCTCCCCCCTACAGGTCGACCTGGGGGTCGACCTTCCCCCCCGGGCAGATCTGAAAGATGACGATTTTGTGACTCAGTGTTGAGTCATTAGGGCTGAGGTGTCACCCTATCTTGACTGGATGGTCTTGATTGATTCTAGGTTGATCGGATAGCCTAAATTAATCCTAAATTCTATATAAACACATGTAGACTCAAACCCTAAAACCTAATCAAAATTAGAGCCATGGCCGTCATGCTATCACCTTGCAACCTAGAATAGCTGTCATCAACTAGAGGAAAAGTAAAGCTAATCAACTCAATTCAACTCAAGTGTATAACAACTACAACAACAAATTTGTCTACTTCAAAGGCAAGCTAAATCAATTTCAGAACTCAGATCCCAGAACTCAAGACCTTCTTTGAGTTGAAAGTCCGATTTCTTTAATAAGATAATTAACAAGTTAATTAGGTTGAGTTATAATTTAGGTTATATGGTTTGTTTGTAAAACATTGGAAAAAATGCGATATTTTGTGAATGTATGCTAGTTGTTCATAATGATAGTTTTTGTTGTGAATCCCTTTGTATATACCCAATCATCTATGTTCAACCTGATTCATGTTTGACATCATTGTATATGCAAGTTTGGGTGCAGATTATATGCTAGTTTCTATGTGAATTGTACATAGTTTACATGTGAACCAAAATAAGATGACTATATGCAAGTTTAGTTAGAAATTGGATTCACATATATGCAAGTTTACACCTTTAGATTTAGATCTATGACATACATAGTTTTATGCAAGTTTGTGACTATGGCCTATGCAAGTTTTGGGTGAAAACTATATTCGTATATGCAAGTTTTGGGTGAAAACTATATTCATATATGCAAGTTCACACCTTTTAGCCTATGTTTAGATTCATGACAATACCAAGTTTATGAAAGATATGTTGTAATCCTTATTAGTAAGTTAGATCCATTTTGTGTGTTATGCAAATTTGCGATGTTTCTTCCCTTTTATGTCATTAGACCAATTGCTAGTCTAATATATATATATATATATATATATATATATATATATATATATATATATATATATATATATATATGTCATGATAAGCGAACGAACAACGTGGGGACGATGGGGGTAATATTGAATATACACATATTGAGAATCGGCATAAATGGCCTTAAAAAGGCATATAATTAGTTTAAGACATTAATGGGAAAAATTGGTATTTATGGACATAATTTAGGTGACAATTATGGACATAAGTATATTTGGAATTTATTTACAAATTTGAATAGGGATATTAATCCAATTTGGGGTTAAATAAAGATGTGTAATAATAAACCGCCTAAGATAAGAGGTTAGACTCTTTTGTGGTGTAAGACTGCCCGGACCCGCCCGATAAATCCAACAGCCACAAATGCTAGTCTAATGTGAGAGGTCAAAGGCATGAATTAAATGCGTGACAGTTGTAAAGACACGAGGTTAGGCTCGTTTGTGGTGTAAGACTGTCCGGACCCGCCCGGCAAATCCAGCAGCCACAAATGCCAGTCTAATGTTGGAGGTCTTTACAAGGTTACGGTGTTAATGAACTAAGAAACACTTAACCAGATAAACATGTGGTGGGACATAGGGGGTTAAGTGGGTGCCATGGGTGGCATGTGAAATTAAGAAGGTGCCTTGGGTGGCATGTGAAATACGATTAGATGCACTTAACCAAGATTGAAACATGTAAGAAGACATGAATAAAAATAGGGTTAAGTGGGCAAAACCTTAGAGGGGACCAAGCATAGGTGAAAGCTTGTGTCATGCATGGGGGTCCTTTTCAAACCAGTAACCCATTAAGTATCTTTGTGGGCTCGACCTAAGTCGAGGACGGGACACACGTATTGGGTTTGATTGTAAGAGGTCAAAACGGGTTAGCGGTGGCAACACAAGTCCAACGGGGTCAGGTGCGTGTGTGGCCCCAGGCTGGTAGGTAAGACGTTGTTGCATCGTGCAGGTATAAGCCGTGCATTTTTGGTGGTATCGGGTTTCCACTTTGGGGAGTGATACACCCCACTGTGGGGCCAGCACGGGTATCTACGAGTTAGGGAGCCAATCGAATGGGGGTAGTGGGTACACCTAGTGGAGATAGGGGTAGACGGCACCTATGAAGGCAGCTAGGGGTACACGAAACTACCATTATCATTATTAAGTTTGGTAGGCGGGATCAACTTTTAGGGTGTTTGGTGTGGTGCAATGTAATAATTATCTTATAATGGTTAGATGCACCTTTAACGTTATCTTTGTTCATCTTATTCCTTTGTTTGCTCTGACATGCCCATTGGTTCACAGTCATTTCCTTATTTTCCAGCTTATGCCTTATCCTAGTTACTTAATGATTATATTGTTAAAGTTATTGCACTCGCCAGACTTTATGTCTGAACCCCTTTGCTTCCACCTCTTTTCTTCCTTCCCCCCAGGTGCTCAGGGTGGGATTAGCACTAGTGGAGCTTGATTTGGACAGCTTTATCTCTCTCTTTTTGGAAGTTGCTTGGATCGTTGAAGTAAAGTCCAGCCTATCTTATTTATGGCTATTTTATGTTGGGGTTATGTCTTTTATTTTATGTACTCAGAACTTATTTGTCAAGATGGATAATAAGTGTATTTGGTTTTGTCGTTGGTTTTTGATGTGATGTAACCAAACTATTTCTCCACTGCAATAAAAGTGGTTTTTGTTTTCCAAGTACCAATATATTTATCTGCCTTGTTTACTTTTCTGTTCTATACACAATAAACGCTCCACCAAAATTAAGGCATTCCCTTTGTGAGTGACCTTAACGGAGGTGGGGTGTCACACCGTTGGTCATCTTCACAAGTACTAGGTTGATATCCACCAGGGTATGTTGCATCTCGAATGAACCTATTATTTCTGAGTCTTTCGACCTCTTTCTTCAAAGCCCCAGATCTCTTTGGGCCAAACATATGTCTTTTGTGCTTTGCTAGGACATATTTCAGGTCAATATTGAGGGAATAAGTCATGACGGAAGAAGATATCCCATACATGTCAACATGGGTCCACACAAACACATCAAAGTTTGCTTGGAGGAATTCAGTGAACTCCCTCATCCGGAGGGGCTCTAGGTGGGATCTGTCCTTCAAGACCTTGGTTGGGTCGTCATTATCGGCCGGAATCTCCATCGTAGTTTCATTAGGAGTCACCTTCCTACATCTCGACTCTTCATCCTCCCTTGGATCAATGTCCTCGAGATGGCGACTAGACGGTCCTAGCTAAGACATTTTCTTTATTTGCTATGTTGTCGCCTCCTTGGAAGGAAGAGGATTATCTTCGGACTCCTTGTTTCCTTATCGTGGACTTCCTTCCATTTTGCTAATTAGCACACTCGTCCTACTACATGATCTCCCCATACTAATCCTACTGCGGCTTCAGTTAGAAAGTTCAGGGGTAGGCACCATGGGGCTATGAAAGCTCGAAATTCTGTTAGGGACGATCGTCCCAAGAAGGAATTGTATGGAGGGTTTATATCCATCATAAGAAATGGGAGGATACGCACTATCCTACGGTCCCCCTTGCCCAACTCCACTGGCAACTTAATCATCTCCACCGGTTCATTAGTTAAGCCATTGAAGCCATGTATCCTACCTTTGCATGGCTTTAAATCTTTCGCATCTAACCTCACCTGTTGTAGGCTCATTTAAACAGAATGTTTACGGAACTCCCGCACTCTGCAGGGACTTTCCGTACTATGGCTGAGCCAATGATGGACGTAGTGACCAAATAATCGATGCTTGGGGTCTCCACCCTCTCCGACTCTCTGTCGCGGAAGACAATATTGTCTTCCATTTTCTTCCTCTTCTTCATAGGACCCGCGGCTTCGGGGGTGCTTCATTCCCCAACGTCCAAATGCTTTGCAGCATTCATATATTGCTCCATAGTATGAGCACTGTAACCCGCCGATGTGGTCCTCCGACAATGGTATTAATAACTATTCCTTTTGCTTTCTGCTGGGCGGTGGCTCCAGAAACCACCTGACCATGTTTGGGGGCCGAGGTCCCCTGCTCTCTGTCCCATGGGGCAAACTTGTATTCATCGAGCTTCCCTTTTCTAATCAGCTTTGCGATGATGTCACTAAGATGACGACACTCGTTAGTCGCGTGGCCGTAAATCTCATGAAACAAACAAAATTTTCCTACTTCACGCTCTTTCTCCGTGGATTCCCGTGAAGGCGGCTTGTTATACTGCATTGTATTGCAAGTATCAAAATATATATTTTTGAACATGTCGTTCAATGTTGCATAGCTGTCAAGCATATGAAACCGGGGACGCTTCCTAGGATCCCAATGTAGCAATGGCTTCCATTGTCGTTCTTTGTTGATTATTATTTCATTTGCCATGATTTCTAGCATTCACCTCAACCTTTATGGAATTATCTTCGGGCCGCTTCACTACCACATTACTTTGAGTACCTTCCTTCAACACATCACTCGGCCTCCTTTCCTTTTTTAACAAAATCGAAAATATAATATAACAAAAGGGAGAATCTAGCCATTCTCCAATGGCTCACAAAAACAGTTTCTACAGAAATGGCTACAGAAACTGTGCACACACACAACCAAAAGAAACAGAATAGCATACAACTCAAAACAATAGTCGGCCAACAATAAAAGGAACACAAAAACATAGACGAGGAAGACGAAACCCAAAAGTCTGAAGCCAAAGACAAGTCCCATGCCGAAGACACCGCAGCTCCACAAAAATGAACCAGAACAACAGACGAGCCCTCTGAAGTAGATCATAAGTACAGGCTGAAATCGCCATTCTATCACTTCAAAAGCTCTGATAGCTCTAGCTTTACAAGTTCCATCAAGTCCAGCAAAGAGGCAACACCTTCTGGCCTACTAAAGCCCGAATCCATACCTAATGTACCTCAAAATCTAAAAATCCAGCCCCTGCAGAACTAGCAAACAACATAAGATAATAAAATGGGGGAAGTGTGGAAAATTTGAAGACAACAAGGATTAGACCACAAACAAAGGAATCAACCAATCCCACCCTGGGAGTAGTCGATACCGAAGTAACACCAAAGATACCAGCCAATCTCCTAGAGGGGGAGCTAATAACTCCCTTGAAAGACGTACTCCGAAACGCTAGGAAACGTCATTCCTAATGCTCTGAATGATGGTAGGAGGATCCATCAGCACTTCATCAAATATTGTTTTATTCCACGACCACCAGATATGCCAGCAAATAAGAAAAGGGATCAAACGAAATACGACTGAGTAAATAAATTTACCTGAGATGCCGGTCCACCAGATTCTCAGTAAATCCATAAGCAAAGTGGCATTACCACGGCAACCTACCAAATTTCCGAAGTAATTCCAAACAGAATTGGCATAAGAGCCAAGGAAAACAGTTAAGAGATGGATTCCAGAAAACCAGAACTATAGCATCTGCAATGGGAAATGATTGAGATGCCAATCTTTTGGAGGTTCTCGTCGACTGGTAGCCCATCATGCAGAATTTTCCATGTAAACACAAAAACCTTTTGGGGAAGTCTAACATCCCAAATGAAAGAGAGAAGAAGGCATGGAGATGGTGCCCTCACCGAATTCCACGCCGCTCTAATCGAGAAGGGACTTTCGTCCCAAGTGGCTCAACCACCATGTGAATCTGATAAGGCCTTTACAATTTGCATTCGTTTTCACGTCTTACTAGCATAGGACGAGACACCGGTGTAATTCGCACCTGAGAGCCTATGGTACTTAGCGTGCAGGAACGTCTCCCAAAGGGAGTCGTTTGCTCCACACCTCGCCCACAGCTTGCAAGCGAAGGCAGTACAAATGTCCTTAGGGTTACGGAGGCCTGGACCTCCCTCACTCTTAGGATTACAAATGATATTCCATGAAATCCAATAGTGACGATTCGCGTTGTCCTTATTTACCAAAAAAAGGACAACGCCAAAGATTGTTAAGACCGAAAGGAAGAAGTGGGAGTCATAGCAGCAAAGACATGTGATCCAATAGAGTTAAGAACAGACTTTATAAGAACAATTTTACCTACCTGAGAAAGAAGAGTTGCATTCCAACGAATGTTTAACAACCCACACCTCCGTTCACGCAAGATATTGTCCCCAACTTAGCCACCATATAGGTGTGGGGTTTTGTTCCTCAAAAGGCCTCGGCGTTAGTAAGAGATGGGCTCTACAACATAAGTACCCACTTCACATAGGCTTCTACGTTGTGGGACTTAGGGGTGTTACATTCTCCCCTCCTACGGAGCCCAACGTTCTCGTTGGCTCACTAACACCTCACCCAGGCACTGTTGTCCACATAGGAGCCACAATTCTGGCTGGGTATTGGCTCTGATACCACTTTAACAACCCGCACCTCTGTTCACGCAAGATATTGTCCCCAACTTAGCCACCGTATAGGTGTGGGGTTTTGTTCCTCAAAAGACCTCGGTGTTAATAAGAGATGGGCTCTACTATATAAGTACCCACTTCACATAGGCTTCCACGATGTGGGACTTAGGGGTGTTACATAATGGTCTTATCCCTGGCTTTGTCAATCAGGCGATCGAAAATGTCGTTAAGTTTTCTTCCTTGGTATAATACAATAACGAGATAAGGTAACAGAAGGGAGGAAGCCTTGAAACCACTGAAGGTCTCCATCTAGGAAGATCTAATCGAAATCAGATCTTTCGCTGGGACAAAACAACGTTTATCCGAGTTTACGAGCTTCCCGGATCATCTCACGTACTGCTGAATAAAGATAATAAGGTGGCGGATAGAGCGGCGACTACCATTAGTGAAAATGGTGATGTCGCCGGCAAACGATAAGGAGGAAATAAGAGGGCAACCTCAAAAGATGCCAAATCCGTGAATCATCCTAGCTATCGTGAGTGAATGAAGACCACGAACGAAAGCCTCAGCAACAACCATGAAAATACAAGGGGAGGGGTCTCCTGACGCAGACCCCGACCCGCCTTGAAATAACATTTGCCTGATCCGGTAATGACAACGGAAAAAAAAGCAGTTGGAGATCAGTCTCCAAATAATATCGATTAGGGGTTCCGGGAAACCGAAATCCCTTAAAACCTTGATGACGAAAAACCAAGACATGCGATCGTAGGTCTTAGCCATATCCAGCTTAACGACCACATTAGAACCTCGGACCTTTCTATCGATATGAGAAAAAAGTTCATGGGATAAAAGAACGTTATCAGTGATCAAGAATCCTTTACAAACCCCGTCTGAGAGGAAGAAATAATATGCTCGAGAAATGGTGCTAGTTTAGAGGCTAGGACCTTAGAGATAGCCTTATTAGAGAAGTTTCACAAGCTAATCGGATGAAAATCTGTGCAAGTGCGAGGATTTTCACACTTGGGAATAAGAACCAAATTGGTGGAAGTCCAACCCGTAGAGAAACATCCACTAGAAAAGAAAAATTGAATGGAAAGACAAAAGTTTGCCTGAATAATTGGCCAGACACTCCGGAAAAACACCACATTGAAGCTGTCAGTCCCACTCGCACTGTCCTTACTTAGATAAAATACACAAGCATGTATTTCCTCCGAGGAAGGAGGTGCGGCAAGATCAGAGCTATCCGAAGGAAGGACCAATCTAGGAATGAAAGCAAGTAGGTTGGATCGGAGACAGACACAGATGGAGTACCAAGAAAGGCTTGGAAACGGGACAGTATGGTATCTTTGACTTCACCCGGCGTGGAAGCCATAGAGAGATCAGGGCGCTAGATCTGATGAATCGTAAGAAGATTATTCTTCTTACAGATAGTGGAATGGAAAATTTTGGAGTTTGTATCACCTTCAACAATCCACTTGATCATGGCTTGGCGAAGATAGTCATGCTCAATACGAAGCTCTGAGAGAACGCCAATTGGGCAATCGCCCAAGCCTCCTTGTTAGCAGTAGAGGGATTCTCATCAAAACAATATTCTGCAAGAACAAAAGATTCTTCGGTCTCCCAAATGCGATAGAAGATATTCTTGGAAAATCAAGAACGTTCCACGCCTTAAGGCAACCCTTCAGGCGCTTCATCTTATGAGAAAACACAACACCCTAGGAACCAAAAGTAGGGAATTCCAGGAATCTTTTACAATGCTATGGAAAGTGTGGTGCAATCTCCACATACTATGGAACTTAAAAGAAGACAGTTCAGACAGGGAAAGGGGAGAACCGCGAAGAATCATTGGAGCACGATGCAAGAAGGTACGATGCAAATGTGTGGCGGAGAATGTTAACGGAAGGTTGAACCAACCTTCCAATCCAAAAATTTTGTTAAGCCTAGAAAGAATACGATTTGGCACGTCTTGGTTATTACACCAAGTAAAAGCCGAACCGACGAAAGAGACTTTTGGAAAGACCCAAACTGACAATGAAGTCATTGAAATCCGCTACCACCTCACGGTTAACGACATTACCTCCATGTTCCTCATCTTGCCAGGCGATAATAGTAAAGTCACCTCCCAAAACCGGAGACAACAAATCAAAGTCGAAAAGAGTGAGGATGTCAGACCAAAGGGCCAATCGCTATATCCTATGCACTTAGCGTAGACAGTGGAGAACATAAAAGATGAGGAAAAAGAGGGAATCGAGCAGGCTACCGAAAGTAGTTGTTCGGAGTTAAAGATAGGGTGGACGACAACGCCTTTGGACCAAAGAATCCAAATCTTGTCAGACACATTGGCTAAGGCACCATCAAAGCCAAGAGACAAAACTGATTTGTGATCTCCTCCGGACCCACAAAAGGTTCCAAAAGCGCCACCAAGCAGATAGAATGTTTCTTAACAATGTGCTTGAGTCTAGACAACGACGCATCATTACCTATGCTACGAATGTTCTAGAAAAGGAAATTCGCCATCTAGGAAAAACAAAATAAAACCAAAGACAGAGAAATGAGAAACCACTGCCCAATAGGGAGTAAAGGCAACTACTCAGCTCAGATAAGATAAAGCATGTGTCGAGTATATCTAACGGTATGCTCAGATGTCGCTATAGAGCGTGTGCGAATAGTGTGGGGTGTGCGAGGAGCCGCACGCTGACTATGATGCATGGAGCAAGTAGACGAGCGAACAGATGCTTCTCGAGACATAAAGAACCCCAATGAAACACCACGAGCCTAATCTGGTTGATAGGAAGCCGACACACTAGATCGAGAAGGACAAGAAATCTTAGTAAGTCGAGCTAGTCGATCGTTATTGATCGCTATCTAATCCTTACTAAGAAAGGGAGATGAGACAGAATCAAAAGAAACAGAGCGACAAGGAGAAACAAGGGGATACAATAGGATAACAAAAACAGGGGGATGCAACAGGGTAATAGAAACAGGACAACCAGAAGAAAATGTGGAATTGCTCATAGGAGACAACACCAATTGCAATGTGAAGTTTACCAGAGACGAACTTTCATCAGATTGACATCCTCGCCAAAAAGGTAAATTTTTCGAGACAGAACACTAATAGCCATCAAAAGGTAAAGTTAAAATAAAGAGGTCACCTCTCTGGTAATCCATATAGTGGACCGCATCACGGTCCGTTATACGCTTACGACAGAGAGACCACCCATCCCATAAAGACAAAATCAAGAAAAGCTGCCCATGTAGCCCACAAAAAAACGAAAGCCAGAAACAATCCTCATGAGTCACAAAGGGCACAAAAACCGCCGCGCCATGACTCAAAAAAGTGGACTACCCATAAATCAACACATAAAGATCGAATCTCGCCCAACACGAAAGAACAAACAACGTCCAGTCATAGCAACCGAACGTTGTTCTACCAATACAAACCAAGTATAAAATACGGCAAGGCCCAAAAGATGCCCACCAAGCCATGAAAATCGAGCCCCCCCAAGACTCAAACATGCCAAAACTAGAGGACATAGCACAACAAAATCTCCATTCCCAATAAGGATGGGTAATCGAACCATCGAAGACATATGGGTCAACCAAAGATAGAGGGTTAAACCCATACAAGAAGGGAGTAAGGCACAAAAAAGAGGGGGAACAACAAGTAAACCGGTCAACAAACACATCAACACGAGAAGCAAAACACCCATGACTTATCACGCCTTCATCCAAAGATGGAAAGACAATGATAGGGAGCACACATGAACGTGCGACAAGGCTCAAAACATCACACACCACACCATCCAACAACCAAGAATGCATAGCAAACCCCGAAGAAAATGCAACAAAGCAATATAAAAAAGGCAAGACCGAACCTGAGAACATTTATGATGAACCAAATATTCAATTAAAGAAAAGAAAAGCTTCCTCTTCCACAACATCCACTAACGAACACTGCAATACCAAGTCCGACTGCGAAATACTGCAAAAACATATAGTATCTACCACAATACCACAATCTACCAACCTACAATTGACAGCTGCAGACTCAAAAATACCAGAGTAAGATCTATCCGTTTCTGAACCAGCAACCAAGTCCGCCAAGGAAGAACATCAACAAACTCCTCAACCAAAGTCGTATCAACGACAAGTGGCTCAATAGAGTTCGAACAGACAATAGGTGCAACCACCTGAGCTTTACCAAAACAAACAGAAGCATCGATAGTCGCCTTGGGGACAACAGTCTGAGCCTTTTTAGCCTTCTTCACACGCTAACGGCGCCGAAGTTTCTTAATACGATGGACTGAGACCCGAGGCGACTGTTGCAGCGACGAGCGAGGGAAGATACGGGGTAGTCGTCACGATAAGAAATGGGTAGGGGGCATGACTTCCCTTTCTACGACTTCATCCCTAAATCAAGCTACTCGAACTCCATCGTTCGCCGATACTCCACACACAAAAGAGCCCACCAAGAAAGCCATTATTGGCCCAAAATCACCAGCAGCATGTTTCTCAATAAAAAACAATTTAGGCATGTAGGGGGTGATGAAATCCCCCTTACCTAAAGATAAACTAGAGACCCCATTAGAAGTCGATTTCAACACAGGCAAAGGTCAAAAATCGATCGGTCGCAAGCCAAGAGGAGGCAAAACCAAGTCTCCTGTAAATACAGGTGTCATTTCCAAGAAACTGTCTTCAACAACGAAGAATCGCTTCCTTGAAATCGAAGCGAACAGCTCCAAAGAGTGAGTTCGAATCGATATTGAATTGGAACCCTTAATAGCCACAGACGGAGGATCCTAGGGAGCAGACGAGATTGCATCCAAAATCAATTCCAGATTGGGACACAGTTGAAGAAAAACCCATGTAACTCAAAGCATTCACAATCGGGTTCCCATGAGAGAAACCCTAGCTCGAAACAATTAGGCGAAAGCTGACGAGAACACATCAACAAGAACGAGAGTTAATCGTGAGCAGAGAAAGTGTCAATTTTTAGAAGAAGAGAGAAAAAAATCACAAATAGATGAATTGTCGACCTCCCTTCCTGATTCACTTGCATGTCTTTCAGTCTCAGGCGCACATTGGCCTTTTCGTAGAACAATTCAATCGTTGTGGGGGAGGTTTTCCAATCAAATTCTTCTCAAATTCTTTTCAAATTCTTTTCTTTTTTTGACTCCATCAACCATTGCAATTAAGATTGTTTTGAGATTGGAATTACTCATTTAAGTTATAGCCATATTGAATCAGTTATGATAATCCCTCAGAGACTCTCCTGGATCTTGCTTAATCGTAGAAAGAGCTATGACATGTTTCAACTTAGTGGCATCAAAGCGAAATTGGTTTAAGAACTTCTCATTTAAGTCTTTGAAGTTAGGGACTAATCTTGGGGAAAGTCGCATGAACCACATGAGTGCCACCTCATCAAGATATATCAGGAAAGCCTTGCACTTAACCACACCCCGGGCAGCTGATGTGTCCATATGCCACGAATATCTCATCAAGTGCTATTGGGGTTCCGTCGTGCCTAAATAGTGGCTTATCTGCGACATGTTGAATCTTCTTAGAAATTCCGCTTGTAGAATGTTGTATATAATAGGGTGTGACTACGATCTACCCCCAATCTTTGTTTGTAGTCTCTACTGTCATTCATAATCTACCGGTCCATATTGGTCAAATCGGGAGTACTAAAGATAAATTGCTCCAAGCTTTCAGTGTTTTGGGCTTCCCCTATCCCCATACCAGGAAATGTCGCCTAGCCCGAAGTCTGGGAAGAACTTCCTTGGCCTCAGTTGTCCCGATCAATCACAGGACGCATGAGAGGAAGCACAGGAGCACGGGCTGCCCTGGAAGTGTCACAGTTAACTGAAGGAGGAGGATTCCAAGTAGGCGGGGAGTTGGGCTCGATAGAACCCATCTTGATATGTCCCGTCTAGACAAGTCGAGCCGAACGTGATCAATCGTTTCGAGCTGAGATGGAAGCCTCTCGAACCGCAACTCTCATACATTTTGTGGCCTTCTGAGCAGACGTCGCAATCATGGTTGGTCCTCACTATCTCAGTTGATGATGAGCCTTCTACATCCTGATTCCATAATGGAGAAGTAGCTTATTAGTTTATGAACTCCTCCTGCTGTCTCACCATTTGGTTCATGTCCTGCCTTATCGTGGCATTCTCTTGTGCTTGGGCATCTAGCGCTACTGACATTTACCGGAGCTGGTTCATCAATACCATGAAATCATCGCACGTAGCAAATGCCGAGGAGAGACCCTGATCAGATGTGGAGGGGAGTGTCGGAGATTGGGAGTTGTTGGTTGAGCAGTGGCCTAGTTTGATGTCGATCCGGGGACCATTGAGTCGGTCTGTGTTAAGCCGAGAACTATCAAGCCGGCTTGTGACGAGCCAGGGGCTGGAGCAGAAGCAGGAGCAACATTTGATGGCGATATAGAATTTTTTTGTTGACACTGTTTTCGAGTAGCATAGGTAAAAATCTTAGAAATCATTGTTGAATAGTTGAATTGAAGATGATGGAAGTAAGGATTTTATCTCGCACTTGGAGATCCAAAAGTTGATTAAAAAGCTTAAAAGATGAGAATTGAGATTTATCAGTGAAAACACCAAAGTGTTGGCACCAAAAATTGGTACAACACCCAAGAATGCTATGAAACAGAGAAATGAAGAGTAAGCAAATTAAAATGAAGAAAAACAAGATCATATAAGAATTTATAATGGTTCGACGTTAATGAGCCTACGCCCACTTTATAATGTACATATTATATATGAAATTCAAAGTACAATGCTCACATTTGTATGATTCTTGAATTACAATGCAAATACTCACAACAATCAAATTGAAGATAAGCTTGATGATGTGCTAATGCAAAGGATGTGAGAGAATTTGAATGCCAAAAAGTCCTTCATATGTTGCCATAGGAGGTGTATTTATAGGCTCGAGTATGGGCTGGGTTGTCCCATGCACGTGGTATTGGAACAAAAAATATAGGAGCTGTTAGTGCATATCTTCAGAAGGAAGATTTCGCCGGTTCGAGATCTGTTGGGTCAATGGTTAACACCTGGCACTCGACCCGATAATGTAGGAGCTAAGTGGAAGTGGTCTTTGGATCATTAGAACATGCCTTCAGGAGAAGATTGGGTCGGTCGATGTTTTCAGGATCACTACCGTACACGTGGAAGTAGGTCCTCTCTTGTAGCGTAGTGGATGATCACGACGGAGCTTCATAATAGGTCTTGTGCTAATATTTCAGCTGGTTGAAGAGGTATTATCAGAATAGTGCAAGTATTCAGGAGATATGCCTCCGACTCGACATGCCTCGGCTCGACATATCGAGCCAAAGCTTCTTCGAACCTGAGATCATTTGTTATGCGAGCCCCACCTGCTTGCAATAGCTGCTTCGAAAAAAGTGTGCCGAGCTAGGTCCCCTCGAGCCTGGAAGTATCAAATCGCAGTTGGACAGAAACGCTTGAGTTCTATCTCCTCGAGTAGAAGCGCATCGAACCTGGTAAGGTGGAGCCAGGAAAAAGATGATATATTGGCCTGTTTTGACCTTGTTGGCTTGTAACCATGCTTTACCCAAGTCTTGCTCATCAAGGTTGTAGACATTTGTGGTCTTGATGGCCTTGCCAAAAGGCGGGTCAACACTAAATTATTTATGCAATGAAATTAAATGAAAGCCAAAAAATATGTTTAGGCTATTTCTAGTTTATTAATTTGATTATATTATCGATCGTTGCAATACTTAAATTTTCATTATTGAAGAATTTTCTGTTATCTCAATGAAATCGTGTAACTTCAAGTTATTGTTATTAGATTCAACATTACTTGTCTTAGTATTCTACGAATGTAGATATTCTTCAATTGCATGTTTCGATGGTCTACATATATGTCATAAGTAATCAGAACATCCACATCGATAACAAATTAATTTTTCCATAACGCCTTTTAATTTATGAAGCTAAATCATTGTTTTTCTCAAACGTAATTTCCTTTATGGTTTTCAAAAGTTAAAGTTATGTTACTTCTAAAACCATTATAGTTACTCTATCAGGATTACACCCACGACCACATCCAAACCACGTTCCCCACCTTGACATCTTCCGAAGTGGAAAAATTAGCGCTAACTTATAATAATGCAGCCAAACCAGTTGACATTTTGGATTGATCAGTAATAAGCAATTCATTTTTTATTCAATAATTAATAGATGTTTTTTGAGTTCATTATATTTTATTAAATGACGCTATCAATAGTGATGCTGATGAAATATTGAAAAAAATATTCAAGCATTTATGCATCAATTACCTTTTTTTACGAAAATTAAGTTTAGAAGTAACTCTAATCATAGTAGAATTGTATTCTCTAATTGATTGGAAGTCTTCAAAACTCATCTTATTCTTGCTCAGTGCTTGAAATAATGACTTCGTTTTAGTAGGGGTGAGCGTTTGGTTGGTTCGGTTTATCCGATGATGAAAAATGTCAAACCAAACTAAAACCGATAAAAATGAAAACTAAACCCAACCAACCAAATTAAGTCTGGTTGGTTCGGTTGGTTATCCGATTTAACCAAACTAAAAATATTTTAGACCCTATGTTTGTAATATTAACTATAATTTGAAATAAATCATAAATATATGACTAAAGTATTATTATTTATGATTCTTATGTTTTCTAAAAGTAATTTTGACATATACATGTGATCGACGCTTTCTAAGAACTAGAAAAGTGCGAATTATGTAATAATACTGCAAGCGCACAGATCGTGTAATATGCAGGTCGAATCACAGAGAGGTAAATTAAATTAAATTAAATTATTTATATAATTTCTTGGGCGAGTTAGACAAATCTTCGAGGTTGGTTTTGAAAGCAAACGAAATTGAAACTGCAATTAAACTATTATTGAATTGAATCAGATTTGAATCTAATCAAATCTGTATTCAATCCAATATGACCTAGGGAAGCAGTAAAAAGAACAAAAATTAAAATTGCAGAAATTAAAATAAAAAACAGGAAATAAAATTAGGATTACCACTGAATCTAATCAGACGGTCAATCACTAATGAAAATAAGTGCAAAATACAAATAGTGCTCTACCAAATCTAATTGTGTAGACAACACTAATTGCTAAGAAAAAAATGCAGAAAAGAGAAAAAGAAGAAAACTTTATTAATTTCAGGATGATCCTTACAATGAGAATACAAGGGTATTTATAGGATAGATGGCCAACCCTAACCCTAACCCTGACCCTAATACAATCACAAATGGGCCTTAATGAAATCACAAAAGAGTTTACAATGAGAATCACAAATGGCCTTAGTTAAATCTAGTAAATTTGGGCCTTTCCTCTTGCTTCCTTGACAATTCTTCATTGCTTTGTGATGTGCATGGCTCTTCTACCAATTATTCTCTTGTCCAAAAAGGAAGTTGATGTGAGATCTTCATCTGTAAGTCTTCATATGTAAATATACAGCAATTTGATCTCTATTTTTTATTTTTTCTGACTGCATGTGGCTTAGTTGGCATATCTGTAAAAGTGACAAAATAATACCCTAGTAATATTTTATTAATATACAAAAGATAAGATATAGGAGCATAAAATAAACACATTTTCATGTCAATCAAATACCCCCACACTTATCTTTTACTCGTCCTCAAGTAAAACAAAAATTAAAACTAACTAGATAGGTCACACTTTCGTAGGAAACACGATTGCATTGAGCGTACGCAACAAGCCGTTAAACCTCTAGGTGTTCCTAGTAGGATGAGTGGTGTCTCGTGAGGGTTTTCAGCCGATACTACCCACAAAATCCAAATGCAGTTTGCTATGGCTCTAATGTAACTGCATGAATGCAAAGGACTTATGCAATTGAAAACAAAAATGAAAACATGACTTATTTCAGGAAAGTAGTACAACAAATTAAATTAACAATTTCTAGTCAGTTGATTTTATTTTAGATACCTCAACTTGTCACAAAAATTCAACACAATTCAAGTTTTTGAATGTTAAATTCCAGTTTGGCCAGTTGGTTCGGTTGATAACATAGTGCAGCCATGAAATAAATTCTTAGTTTGCTTGTCATAGTTTGTGAAGTGGTATTCTTATTTCCTTGTGTATGGCTAGTCAAATCAACAAAGTCAAGAAATGTTTGGGCATCATCGCTTATTCTCTATCTCTATAAAAGTTAAAATTTATGATTAATTACATACACCTAACTAAAAAGACCAAGGTATACCACCCATACACTGACTTGCGGACTGACGGAGAGTCGGGACAGAGCTTGGTGGATTGTGCAGACCGACGCTGACTTTGTCAACAACATGTCGATAATCCTTAGGTGTCCAACTCATAAAATGATACCAAGACATTCCCGATGCTGACTTTGTCAACAACATGTCAGATAGAGCTCGGCGGGTTTGCACACCAACGCTAGATATACAAGCAATGTTGGATACCCTTGAATTGCTATTATTATTATTGAAAAATATAAGAACAAGAGAGATTACATGAATTCAACTTAACACAACTTTGTTTTAAAGATTCAAGAAGCCAATATAAGTATTTTAAGTCCTCCACTCATTAAACAAAGACTGCAATTTAGAATAAACTTCATGGCCATCACCTAGGAATCTCCCTATGTACCAGTTACACTATTATCCTTGTAATTCAACTTTTTTCATTATATTTCTTATTCGATCTTAGTTGAGATAAAAATACTATCAATTGATTAACAATCGTTAATTTATTTTATTGTATCAATCTAAAATGAGTCGTATTTTCAAAAAAAAAAAAGACATATTAGTATGATCAAAAATGCATATTGGTCCTATTTAAACGGCTAAAAATGAAAAGAAAGAAAAATAAAGAAAAATGAAAAATGAATGAAATGTAGACTCCCCCCCCACACTAGAACTAAACCGTGTCCACATTGTAATTTTTTTTCTAAATTTGAAAGATCGTACCCAAAGGTGAATGAGTTACAGAATTATTTGTAACATCAAATGAAGTTTAGCAACTATATATGAATGCCAATCATATGCAAAATGAAATCTAGGATGACGATGAGTGTTATGTGAAAAATGCGATTTCCTTTTCCCCTTATACTTGCCTCTATCAAAAATGATGCATAATGATTTTTTATTTGATTTGTGAGGTGCAACAGGCTTGTTAGTGAATTCTAAAATGAAAATCCTTCCTATGAAAATTTGATTATGATAGTGATGTATACCATTCAGATGTAGATTATCCCGTAAAATTTTCTCAGTTTTTACTTCTTGGTTCTTGGTAAGATCAGAGGCCAAGATTACGAGAGAATTTTTCGAAAAGTCCAAGTGATCATACTCAAAGTCTTGTGGCTGGGATTTGTGGTCTAACTTAGGAAGTTCGTGTGTGCTAACATTAGTCAACGTTCCTTGGTTAGTTTCAGATGACATAGGTTTTGGGTCAAGAAGTTCATTTAATTTAGAAATGTATTCGAGCTCATTGAAATCAGAGTTGAAATGGTTAAAACACATTTTCAAGGCTACAGAAGTGTCAATAAAGGTTCATCAACTGTGGTCTGAATCATGTCAATTTCATCGATCTCAAAATTCCTACGAGATTTATGATGGCTAACACTCTTTCACTCATCGTTGTTGAATATTAAAAAAAAATCCAAGACTTAAGATTGGCACAGGTAGCTATTATTACAAAATAGATAATGTACTCAAGTATATCATATTAGTTGATAATCTCGATTTGAAGGGGGAAGAGGGTCTTATGGGCGTTTACGTATAGTATAAATACTAAGGGATACGACCAATGTTTTACGGGTAGTATGCAACCTCTTTTGCTAGAAGTTCAATATATATTGAACTAATATATATCCGCGATCAAACCCTTGAGATAATCAATTTCATAAAATACACTCTTGTAGTTAATTATTTTGCAAATCAATTCAAGTTTTATAATCGAAAATCGATGAGAACAACAGCTACAATTATGGAAATTTCAGCCAACCACAACACTCAGACAATAATCACTGCATAAAATTAAAATATTGTACAAGCAAGCCGCTGCCCCAGCAAAAGATTTTTACAAGCAATTTCTATATTTTTCAAGCAGCTGCAAAACCCGTAGAGTTAGAAAATTTTACAGAGCGGGGTATGGCTGTCCATCCAGAAAAAGTGAGTAGTACCAATGTTCGAAATCCCACCGTTCGCAAATTGACTGATCTCCGAATTCCTTGTCTCTTGTTTGAATTCTTTCTCACTTTGATCTTTGAATTTGATCTCTTTTTTTTTCTTTTTTTTTATTTTGAAAAGAAAGGAAAATAAAACAAATGAAATGGACATTGAAACAGACTCGACTAAACAAGCAAAACTACTCAATAAAAAAATAAAAATAAAAAAAACTCGATTCGAACAAACTAACTCACTTAACAAAATGAAGACGCAATAAAAAAAAATAAACTGACTCAAACCAAGCCAAGGACTCACGCACAAAAGAAAATAAAAATTCAGGTACTCGGCTCCAAATACAGATGTGTAAATGCCAATCCAATTATAAAAACTCACGCCATTGTTTATTTCAGGAAAACAAATCACACAAATATAAAACCCTAAAATAAACAGCCAAGCGCCGCAAGCCTACTTTTTGTTTTCAGCACCGCTTCTCAAATAGAAACTGTAACACCCCACATCCGTTAATGTCACTCACAAAGGGAATGCATTAAGTTTCGTGGAGAGTTATAAGTAAACAGAATGGAATATTACAAGATGGATAAATTAGTACTTGAAAATTTTATGACTTTATTGCAGCAAAAACAGAAATAGGTTTGGTTACACCTTCAAAACAACAAAACCAAGTACATAATATCAGTCTTGTACAAAAGCCTTTAGAGTACAAAATTTTAAAGCCATAATCCCCAACAGAAAATGCCATACGCAGAACCAAAGCCAAGCAATACATCTTTCAACTTCAAGCTGGAAGAAAGAGACATCTGAACTAAGCTTGAGTATTTCCTCCCTGAGAACCTGAGGGAGGGGGGGGGGGGGTGGGGGGAACGGAAGAAAAGAGGCGAAACAAACTAGGTCAGACATTAGTTTGGTGAGTCCAGTAACTTTAACAATATAATCATTAAAATAACAGGATAAGAACATAAACTGGAAAGGAAGAAATGACTGTACATAAGCATGCATGACAACGTAGGCAAGATGAATAAGATAAATGTTGATTGCGCTTCTAATCACTATAGGGTAATTACTACACTGCACCAATGCTAAATATATCGCACCGTTACTAGTTCCATACTGAAAGTTGATCCCAACCCCGCAATTGGTAGCCCTCAGGCGTAACATCTAGTAAGGGGTATCCACCCCATACAATCCTTGACAACCTACTAAATACTAGATGTCCACACACTACCCCCTTATCGCTTAATCGATCGGCTCCTTAACTCGTATGTATTCATTACTTGTGTCATTTGGCCTTGCTTGTTTGTAGATATCTGTGCTGGTCCCACCACGGGGTGTATCAATCCCTATGATGGCATCCCGACACAATTCAAGATGCACAGTGTATGACTATTAATGCCCAGTGCCTGCTTTTTCCACTCCAGAGAAAGTGCACGCCCATATTCCATCGGAACCTACACTGACGCACCACCCGCCGCTATTTTGACCGCTTATAATCAGCCCAGTAATCGTGCCCCACCCTTCCTAGTTTAGGATACCATGATACATCTATGTGAGTTACTGCTGAAATGGGTCCCAGTTACTAGGGTTTCCTAACCAACATGTTATAATGGTTAAATGTTCTCAATTTAACCTAACCCCATCCATCTGTTTTAATTAACATGTTGTATTGGTTAAGTGTCGCCTATTCATACGTTATTTAACCTTTCCATTGATTTACGCATATTTGTTTAACGGTTAAGTTTGTGGGCCTATATATATATATATATATATATATATATATATATATATATATATATATATATATATTACCCACCTACCCAAGATTTACTTAACCCTTCCACTTATCAAGTCCAGATATATTATTAGTTAAGCTTGCCTTAACCCTATCCACTTTGTTCATGTAATATTGGTTAAGTTGTCTTCTTGCCCATGTTAACATAATCCCACCCACCGAACTCGTTTAGGTGTCATATTCAGATTTAATTAGTTATTAATGCACAGACCTCTCACATTAAGTCGATCACTTGTGGCCACTGGATATGCCAGGCGGTTTTGGGCAGACTTCCACCACAAGCCAGACTTAACCTCATGTCTAAGCATCTAATTTATGCCTTTGACCTCTCACATTAGACTGCCGTTTGCGGTTGCTGGATATGTCGGGCGGTTCCGGACAGTCTTATACCGCAAACCAAGTCTAACCTCGTGTCTTAGGCGTTCATCTTTTAGCCAATTTACATATTTACTGTCCAAGTCTAGATTTATATGTAAATTATCCATAAGTGTGGTCAATTCAAGTTATGACACATTTACTTGTTATGCCCAAAATTACTTAATTAAGTTATGCCCAATTCCCTGCGTTTCAATCGCGCGTACAACAAGGTCCAAAAATATAACGGAGAGGGATAGAGGAGAAACACAAGAATTGACATAAGGAACACAATAAGCATGTAAAGGTGTACCCAACTCAAGAATCATGTTCCCAATAGACATGTTGTACATTAACAGTAAGTATGGGTAAAATGTGCAAGTTACAGCATAGGCATAAAGATTCGATAGAATTGAACATAAAAGAATCACCAATTTGGTGTACAACATAATAGGTTCCATTGTTTCAATCACAACGGTCTCGTAGGCATAGGTAATTCAGTTTTGACAAAATAACAAACAGGAAATAAAATCTGGATTACCGCTGAATCTAATCAGACGGTCAATCACTAATGAAAATAAGTCAAAATACAAATAGTGCTCTACCAAATCTAATTGTGTAGACAACACTTATTGCTAAGAAAAAAGATGCAGAAAAGAGAAAAAGAAGAAAACTTTATTAATTTCAGGATGATCTTTACAATGAGAATACAAGGGTATTTATAGGATAGATGGCCAACCCTGACCCTAACCCTAATACAATCACAAATGGGCCTTAATGAAATCACAATAGAGTTTACAATGAGAATCACAAATGGGCCTTAGTTAAATGTAGTAAATTTGGGCCTTTCCTCTTTTCCTCTTGCTTCATTGACAATTTTCATTGCTTTGTGAGTGCATGGCTCTTCTACCAATTATTCTCTTGTCCAAAAAGGAAGTTGATGTGAGATCTTCATTTGCAAGTCTTCATATGTAGATATACAACAATTTGATCTCTATTTTCTATTTTTCTGACTGCATGTGGCTTAGTCGGCATATCTGTAAAAGTGACAAAATAATACCCAAGTAATATTTTATTTATATACAAAAGATAAGATATAGGAGCACAAAATAAACACATTTTCATGTCAATCAACATGATAATCAAAATTTACTTGGATAACTAATCTAACCTAAAATATTTATTTGAATATCGATAATTTTGAAAATATAATAAAAGTTCGATTAATTTGGTTAAACCGATAACCAAATTAAATATTTTTCCAAACCGATCTAATTCCAAAACCAAACCGAACCGACCAAAATAAATTAGTTTGGTTGGTTTATTTGGTTTAACCAAACAATGCTCACCCCTACCTTTTAGTGGTCGTAGCGTTTCTTCGGTGTAATTTTAATTAAAAAACTCACATTTTGAATTGTTTTAATTGTAGAAGGAAAAATCAATTAATTTTGATTTTTAAAAAGTTTTTTTTTTTTTTTAAGTTTTCCAATTCAAACACCGTAATAATGAGGTTACGACGAATGACGGAGCTTTTTTCTCGTTTAACATAAATGCTCCGTATCTTCTCTTTCTCAGAATGCGAAAGGCACCAACTTCATAAATGAATTTACAGCTACAGGTTCGCACTGATTTTGATCGAGTCTTTAATCGTTCTTTCACACATTTTTCGTTTTCGCAAAAGATGCAGCCACTGACTTGTTCTTTCTCAATTATAGCCGCATGCTGCCCTCACTTTAGATGTGGCTTATAAATTCATGAACTTAGAATTACTCGGTTGCCATTGCGTTGTTCCGGCTACATAAATTCATGATAGTTTATCCTCACAATTACCTTTACTGGAAGGGTTGAAGATCCCATTATATAAAGGTCTACTCGTTGCTGTAAATAATGGGGCTGGAAATTTTTACCATGTTACCACTTACCAGTCATTAACAACTGCTACCAACGAAAGTGATACCGAACAATCGGTAACCAATAAGATTGGTACGGTATGCCAAACCACATGAAAATATGCGGTACGGTAATGGTAATTGAGCATTGAAAATGGCAATTGCCATACATACCACATATAAGTTTATTACATAACGAAGAATTTTTAATATGTAATGATTTAATAAAATACCTAGAAAAACACTATTACGATACATGATTGAACGCAATTTTTATTATATACCTTAGAAACGGTATAATTTAAATGGTATTTTTGCTCATCTATAAAGTTTTCATGCATGTTAGACTACGTAAAATAAGATATATAAATAATAATATAATAACAAAAAAAATTAATATTTTAACGTGAAATATTGTAAAGAAAAAGATATCAAACTAGTGAACGGTAAAAACTTATTACCACCCTCCACCAATCATTACCAACCACAAACCGAACTATTGATAACCGATTTTTTTGACTGGTAATGGTATGATTTTTCTATTACCATATAAAGTCGGTACGGTAATGGTTTTGAGTACAAAGTTCCGGTACCGAACCGATTCCACCCCTAGTAAATAATATAACTAGTACATATTTATTTATTGTCACTTTCATTCCCAAGTAGGACAACCAGAACATTTGTCTGGATATGTTGAAACTAATTGTTGAGTGTTAAAAATCAAAATCTGAAATTATAATCATTGTAATATGTTTACTTAACCATAATCATTATAACGGTCCGTCTCTTGTTTGAAACTTGTCATATATTTGCATTATAATCATTATATAAGTGAAATTTTAAAATAAACAGGGAATTAAAGATGATGTTGTCCAAAGGATTACTCCCTGATGATGTGGATATATCACATTCTACTACTGCTGGGTGTGAAATCTCTTCAAAGATTCAAAAGCGTTGGAAAATCATGGCGTGAAGTGATTGAAAGCAGTGATTTTATCAAAGAACACCTTAATTTAAGAAAAGATAACCACGATCTAATCTTTTGGACAAAATCAGACAATCCGCCCTTGGTATTCTCTGTAACATCTATCCGTATTTGTTGCACCGACTAGGTTCCTACAGTTGGACTTCCCCGGCCTGCCCGAGCATCTCCCTGCAAGTATCAGTGTAGGGATTTTCAATGGAATTGTATGTTTACATATGGAGAAGTTGGATACTCCAAAACATATTATTTGTCTTTGGAACCCTACAACTGGAAAACACCAGCTTCTTCCACAATCGCCTTTCCAATCAATGGTACCAGCCGTAAATTTTACCCTAGTGACCACTGTTGGATTTGGTTTTGATAATAAAACTAATGATTACAAGGTAATCAAAGTTATCGATTGTAATAGAAAAATGCCAGTCGCGGTATATAGCTTAAAAAGAGATTGTTGGAGAAGCATAGATACTTATATTCCCATTGATAATTTTCACTTCACTGATCACCCTAAAATGCCGTTTCAAAGTGGAACCGGTCACCGTTGGAACGGAGAACGTTTTGGTGCTACTTCCATATTTTGCTTTGACTTCGTTTCCAAGACATTTCGTTCTGTATCTTACCCGAAGGCTAGTCGACATCTGGAAACGAAACATTTGAATATAGTGCATGATAAAATTGCATGTGTTTTCACGGTGAATTCTGATTATGCTTATGATTATGATGTGGAAACCTTTCTGGAGACAAAATATTTGGAAATTTGGGTGTTCAGCAACTATGGGAGAGTCGACAAATGCTGGACTAACTTTATAGGGTCGACGGTCCTAGTTACAGACTACTTAGACATACAAGTTTCATGTGGCTTTCGACCGATGGAAACTACGTTTTCTTTGGAGGATTGCGTGTATGTAGATACAACTTGGTTATAGAAGAAATAAAACAATTTTCCCACTCAGAGTTTCAAGTGAGTTCACAGGATATACTAACACTTGGAGGAGGAAAAGGAAACGCGGTGCACCCACACTGCAGCGGTAACAAAGAACCGGTTTCGCAGTAATGATTTGATTTGTTGCAATACTAAGTTGGAAAGATTTAATTTTCAAATTCAATTTTCAGGTTTTGTTTTTCTTTGCATAAAAAATGGCCAGGTTTCTTGCTTTCTCCTTGTCTATTTACTGTTGTGATTTTTTTTATTTTACAAATGGAATTAGAGCAGGTTGATGTCAATTAGAAACTGTTGTAGTGAACTTACACGTTGAAATCGACTGCTCCGATTGATTTTCTTCAACAGTCAGATTTTACAAGTCAAATACGGTGAAAAATCTATTAGAGACTGACTTTCGATTCAGATTATTTTAGTTTTAATGCAAGTCAAATGATGTGCGATGGATGATAGATAAAAAATCCACTGTTACTAGAAACTAATGTGTAATCCGTGCACCGCGCAAGACACAATATTATAAAAAATAATATTTACTATTTTAACGTTGAAATTAAAACCTTGTTATACAACATATAATAAATTTTAATGTTAAATATATAAATTATTAATTAGAAATTTTAATGTATGTGTATAATTTATGTTCTACAGCTTACACAAAATAATATGTATGTGTGCATATTTGAGATTTTTTTTTTAAATTATTTTTGCTAACATGGATATACTATGCATGGTAAAATTGATATATGTTAGCAATTTATTCAGTTGCACTCCCCTTAGTCGAGCTGTATCGAAAGATCGACAAGTCCAACCGGTTCGTTAGCGGGAACGCCAAAGCCATGGATCGTTGCTTTACATGCTTTCAAGTCTTTGGCCTCCAGCTTCATCTAGTCGTAGGTCTTCTTGAAAAGGATGCTGATGGAACTCTCCGAGTCCATGAGGATCTTTCGTACAAAGTCGGGTCCTATATAAAACGAGGTAACAAAGGGATCGATGGTTGGAACTTCCACTCCTAATGCCTTCCTTTCACGCAAAAGGATGTCGTCACTCATCGTCTTTTGGACTTTGGCTGGCTGGCACACCTTCGCACATAGCTGCGTACTCTTCATATTCAGCGTGCTTAATGGAATTGACGTACTTTTCCATACATTGGAAGCTTTGATTTACGGGGTGAGGTCGGTCCTCCGGGAATAATATCTCTGACAATACCCAAATAAGGAGGTACAGGTTTGGGTGGCCTTGGCAGCATCTGCGATTGTATGGATGTTGAGGAACCCGATGCTCCATCCTATGGAGTTTCATTTTGCTTGCATTACTCAAGACGCCTTTCGCATATGAGCTTCTCGACAGCGTCTCGGAGATGATGGCAGTTATTTGTGTTATGGTCGTACATCTCATGGAACATGTAGTACTTGCCGAATGCTTCTCTCTTTCAATGGATTCCAACAACCTGGGTTTCTTATATTGAAACCTATTACAGGTTTCTTAATAGACAATCTTCAACTGAGAATTCAATAGAATGTAAGCATTAACGGTGGGGAACCGGTTTCTCTTCTTTGAGTTCTTCTTTTTGTCGCGGTCTTCAGTGTTGTTTCTGCCTTGCTTGGGCTTATTAGGATTACGAGGATGTCTGTTGACGGGCAAAATTATTGCACACCAACACCCAATGTGTATGTGTGCAATTATCCATATAAGCAGTAAATAATGTAAGTGCGGGGAGACACAACTTTTACAGTGGTTCGGCACTAACACCTACGTCCACTTTAGGATCATCATTCATCATATCTTTTGTCTTTTACAAAGTTGTACAAGTTCGGACAATAGCTAAATACGGAGTGTTACATAGAATTGCAAAAAATAGGTTTGGTCTACACTTTGACTAAAATGTCCTTCTTCTTTTTGTTGAAAAGCGTTTACTTAGTCAACAATATCCAAGTTTGATGTTCATGTCCATGAAGCTCAAAAATAGCATAACAATACTTATTAATGTTCAAGTGTTGGAGGAAAACATGCATGCCATGTTTTAATTATCCATTTCATCTCTCATGGTCATGGTAGAGGTGTTGAAAGCCATTAATGAGTGTTTGCAGCTCTCAAGATCCCAAAATTCCAAGGGAGAAGCCCCTTAACGAAGGCCAAGGCTTGGGGTATTTATAAGAGGAAGGTTAGGTGGGAGTAGGTGAGCAACGAGACGCACCAAAGCCAATTTTCGCACCCAAAACAAGGCTCAACAAAGAAAATTCGCACCCCCTGGTGCGGGGTTCGAAATTTCGCACCCCTCCAAGGGGGTCGAAATTTCGAACTCACCAGTGGAGTTCGAAATTTTGACTCTCCCTGGGGGATCAAAATTTCGAACCCACCTGTAGGGTTCGAAATTTCGACCCCACCAGTGAGGTTCGAAATTTCAACCCCACCAGGGGGTACGAAATTTCGAACAATCTGGAGGGGTTCGAAATAGAGGATGAAGCTGAACCCAAACTGCCGAGGGAGTTGAAATTCCTGAATGCGAAGTGAAGGAATCCGAGTTTTCATGAGTCTAAACTAAAAGGATCCGAGCTTCCGGCATGGAGAAAATCGGATGAATCGGGCGGTGCTCAAAGTTTCGACCTAACCGGCTAGGTCGATCGTCGCTGGGACTGTGGGGCCCCGGACCCCCACCGGCGCCGCGCCCGAACCCGCTTGACGGTTCGCCTTCGGCTCGGAGCACGACTCGACTAAGAGTTCATTGGGCCCTACAGGGGCCACCTGATAGAGGCATCAAATCTCCTTGCGTTTGCGACGCGACTTCTACCCAACTGCTTTGTACTTTTGACGCTTGAGTGCATCGCTCACCAAATACTTGACGTGTGACATCTTCGACATAAAAGCGCGTCAATAATGTCCATGCAATGTCTTGTTCCCACGTGCTTCTTCCTAGTATTGGTAGCTACTTTCTTTCTCGTAGAACACCTCCAATGACCTTGGAATCTTTTGATCAACTCATTTTCCAAATTCTATATATATGCACCCTTTATCGTTTATAAAAGCACACATTTGCTTACGAATCATCAAATCCACAAGAGCATTATTAAATCTCTTCGCGTAGCTTTTTAATGATTCGTCGGCTCCATGGAAAATGTTAGAAATGGTCATGATGTCATTTGGCATTGTAGTATTCATCGTAAACTGTTTTACTAGCTCCTTGGCGAGTTGGTCAAAAGAAGATATAGTTCTCGATGTTAGTCGAGAGAACCATATAAATTCCATGTCTTCGAAGAATATGGGAAAGCATTTGGATTTCATCGCAATGGTAGCGCGAGATGAATCCATTACAACTCATGTCCGTTGAGGAGTTTCCAAAGGACGTGTTTCACCGAGTAAGCAACAAGCTATTGCAGGTTAAACCCTCGTGGCCATTCAACTTTTAGAATGGCACCAGACGTCAGTTGCTCCTCCTTGAGTTTAGCGTACGATCCTTCGAATCGTACCTGCAATATACGGAGGGGTTGTCTCTATCGGATCCCGACAGCCGTGTTCTATCTATGTAGTGTAGTGCCTGCGTCTTTTGCTCAGTGGATGCTCATCATTATCGTCAAGTTGGACTATATTAATGGTATGGTTCTGAGGAGGTTATGCATGAGCGATCCAGTCTGGTTGACAACAGGAAGTCTAAAATCCATATTCTAAGCGGTGGAACAAGCTTCAGGATTAAGGGGATCAGTTCCAATCCCTTGATTTGGAGCTGGACAAAGCCGAGAACGAATTGGTTGCACTAGTGCAAAACTGGGTATCTGCGTCCAATATTTCGCATTATTCGCGTCTGCTCCAATGTGGATGCAAATGCAATGGACGCAAGTGTTAAAATATTTTTTCTTTTGTTGTTGGACATATGCAAATTTGATATATTTGCATTTGTTGTAGCGTACATTGGACGCAGATACCAATGCATTTGCGTCTATCTTACTATTACAACAGATGCAATTTTGATATATTTGTGTCTGTTATAGCATACATTGGACGCAAATACCAATGCATTTGCGTCTGTTTTTCAATTACAGCAGATGCAAATTGCTGTGTATGGTAGTTTTACTTTTCGGTTCATTTGCGTCTGTTTAACTAATACAACAGATGCAAATTTGGTTTTTTTTTTTAATAAAAAAATGAGCCTTTTAGGCCTGCCCCAACAGATGCATATTTATCCCTTGCAGTCACATTTTTACACATGCAATCTCTCCAAACTTCCTAATAGTGGATGGACACTGGAGGTACTCATATTAAGATGCTTATCTAGAATATTGCTTTATGAGTGATACACGACATGGTATTTAACAACCAGAGAACATTAAGTGTGTGGCCCAATAACATTTACGTTCACTAATGAATTACAAAAGAAATAACGGAACAGATCGGCTCTTAAAGGTTATACAACATAACCTCATGTATCATTTACCAAATAGTCCACCAAGTTCCATTGAAACTAAATTCTACTGTGCTTTATTTTCATGAAGACGGTTCACTGTCTGCCTTGATCTAACAATCTCCTTAGCAAGAACCTAGATTTAAAGAAAACAAATAACTATTATATAAATGGATTCATTTTATGAAAAATAAGCAAGAATGTCTTTCAACCCAGAGTTATCATTGCCTCTGATGCAAGGGTTCTCCTAACATCTAGTCACAAGCAACTTTGTATAAATAAACTACATAAATATAATTTAAATGTAAGGTACGCATGACCAAGATAAAATCATACTTCATTTGGTATGCTACAAAGAATAAAGCAGTCATAATCTTAAGAAGTCATGATATGAGGTATATAAAAATGCAGGAACGAATGGTATAATAAATATCCTACAACCAAACGAATGGTATAAAATTTCTGTCAAATACAAAAATTATAGCCTAATTTTCCTTGGTATAAAGATGTGATTCATGATGCATGGGTAGTTAGTTATGAAGGCAACCAACTATTTGAGTTTATACAAAATTGAAACATGTCAAACTTTCTAGTAATATGTGGTTGAAAAAATAATAACCGCTGCTGCTAAAATGATAACGAAATTATGCACAGGATTGAGTACTACTTGATTTATTTTGATGTTTTCATGTGGATTGGTTAGTGAGGCTTATGACATGGTAGCTATAGCTTTACGTATGTGACCTATGATTACCTGTACACCACTTTTCATGTAGATTGAGCTGCAATTGATTACCTGCAAAATGAATCTCAAATAAATTAGTTGCTGCATTCATGAAAGAATTTATTGCTCCAAATGTTGTTTTGTTCATTTTATGATCCTATTTTTTGTGTTCCGCATTATGACATGCAGGTTCTCCTATGCATTATAACAGGTGTACCATGATGCAGAAGTGTAATAGCATTTTGGATAACTAAGTTAAAGAGTTGGTAAGTATTAGCTTAATGTAAGAGTTCAAATGATTGGGTACCGTGGAATGATACAGTTTGTTACTATTACCATTGACAATTGCATAAACATACAAAACTAAGCAAGAGATGTTTATGGACAACCAACAGATTCAGTTTGAGGAATTTCAAATTCAGACAAAATGCCAACATAAAATCCAAGACCATCAAAATTGTATATAATACAAGATGAATAAGTTAGGTGAATGCACATGTGAGAATGTATACCTGGAGTAATATATGAAATAAAATCGCTACTTACATCATAAAATCCCAGACTATATCATAAAGCATGGGTTTCGTTATATATATATATATATATATATATATATATATATATATATATATATATATATATATATATTAACTATCCGAATGGAAATGTAAATAACCAAAGTATAATGCTTCATTAAATGGAAGTTAACTACTAAAGAAACAAAACAATAAACTAGGTCAGCAAAAAATGGGTACCTTTTTATTATAGCCATATAACTACTGCAAGTCAACATCGGAATAAAAGCGACAGCCTATAACATCCCCACAATTATCTTAGGCCATATAATATCAGAAATGTAAAGCCTACATGTCAAACTGTGAAGAACTAATTTATATTTTCTAAATTATGATCATCCAAGGTCGTCATAGATCCAAACTGAAGAACTAAATAAGAGCAGATTTTATGGAGTGACTGACTTAAAAAATTAATCATCCTTCGACCTTTCTAAAGTTAGTTAAAATGGTGTGACTGACTTATACAATGGTGTGATTTTACACCTCATTAAAATCATAAACCCAAACCAATAAGTTCTCAACCCCAAAATAAAAAATTTGATTAGCTAGAGTCTGTACATACTAAAACATGCACCCATGTATTATATGTGTACAGCTTTGTATAAAAAGAATCCATTTCAAAAGACTTAAATGGATAAAAAAAATTAGGATAAATATCTTCAGAGTCCGGGAAAGACTGAATTTTAAGTGCACGTGATAATAATACTCCAAACAAACCAAACTATATGTGCCTACTCACATAGCAGACTTTAAATTGAATGTTTAACTTACACATGAAGTTCAACAAACATTAATTTGAAGCTTGATGTTGAATGGAATTCATAGATTGGTGTTGGAAGTAAGCCCATCACTACAATCACTCTCTTCCAAAGTTATTTCAGCAATACGACAACATTGGTATTGGAAACAATTATGGGGAGACTGGAAAGTAGCAGGTACTGCTCACGAAGAGTAGGAATCAAGCAACTTGTATTGGAAAAATTAGAAGATGATCTTATGAGTTAGAACAATTGGTATCAGACGGCAATACTAAGCCATAAACAACAACAGTTGATATCTCATCGCTTTGAAGTTAGTTATAGCATGAATGAAATCCCTTATAAATCCAATCTGTAAAGTTTATAGTCAAACTGTCGGAAACTTGGTTCTGAAAGTCTCTTAGGATATATAACGACTAAAAGTTTTTAAATATTTCTGAATGATGACTACAACTCTACTTCAATCAATCTAAACTATAAACCTATGTTTGATCCTATCTAATAAAAGTAGAACAAGCTATTGTTTACCTCAATATGCATGGTGATCTAAATATTTATGGATGATGACTACAACTCTACTTCAATCAATCTAAATTATAAACCTATGTTTGATCATATCTAATAAAAGTAGAACAAGCTATTGTTTACCTCAATATGCATGGCTTTACCGATTTTCCAGAACTCAATGCAGCAATCAACCCCAGAACTAGCAAGGATCATCCAAGAAGTGTCATTATCAATAAAGGGATACAATTAGCAGGCTAATGAAGCTCACAACAACATATTTTGCAGACAATCCTTCCATCGATTTGTTTTATTCCAAAACTGAATGTATGAAAGTTATTAAAAACATTAAATCATCAACCCAAGAGTTGAAACACTAATCCAACTGCATAAATAGTTAGCGCACCATTTTTGAATGCAAGAAAATCGAACACAGAATGCAGGAGAGAGACGACCATGGTTATCACCAAAAGGTATGGATTCCCTTCTAAGAACACCCTCTGTTTCAACGTAGAAAGAAATTTATGTTTTATTCTATGCTAGTCGGTTATTCAATGCATGAAGACAGATAAAAAATAAAATAAAATCAGATGCTTTCTGAAGAGCATTTGATGAAAACTTGAAAAGCAAAACAATTTTCCAAACATTCCTATAAACATATGGTTAATTCCTTATTTAGCCTTTTTTTTAATAAAATTAAATGTCACCTTAAGAGCATATTTTTCCACCATAATACAATCATAATACATGAAGCACAAATTATACTTTATTTTACAGGAACAATTACATATAATAAATGACTACAAATAACTTACTTCGACATCTTTTGAACACTGGAAGAACTTATTTATAGAAGAAGGTAGATACATACAGGCACATAGACACCCTTATTCTGCTATATTTCCATTTCCATTGAATAATTTACTTATATATGCTAGCAATTTGTTCTTTGTACCAAGTAGTGACTTTATCTCTTCTTATTTTCATGGCTGGCATCATGAAACCATTATCAATCGTGAAAAGTTCACCCAGCACGAGTATCGGTCCAATTTGAAAAGAGTAATCAGAAGTCCATTTTCTCAATTTTCCACATATTAGATTCATCATTATTTCCTTTCTCAACTCAGCAATATCACTATTAAAAGCTATGTGTTTCTTCGCTGCTTTTGAAACTTCATCCTGGTTCGGCACAATTAATGCACCAAGACGTTGTTGATCCTGGCCAACGACGTTAATTTGGATCAAACTGCTCCTCATGGCAACATCCTCAAGTTCAGATGGCTCCACATTTTCTCCAGTGCTAAGAACAATAGTATCCTTTGCACGTTCTTTAAGTGTGATCATTCCACCACATTTACGATGTTGGCCCAGAATATGTTTGGGAGCAATGTAACCAATATCACCGGAATTAAACCACCCCTCTTTGTCAATAACATCACTTATAGCTAATGGGTTCTTGTAGTATCCTTTCATTACCTGAGGCGCTCTGCTTTTGAGAATGCCTTTTGAACCATCTGGAAAATTTGCTTCAGTTTCTATGTCAAAAACCTTAGTTTCTGTGTCAATAAGTGGATGGCCAATTGTACCCAGTACATTGAGAAATGGTCTCCTAGATGCTACAACAGGAGACGTTTCTATTAACCTATAGCCATTCTGCACTTTTACACCAATTTCCTCATAAAATTTGTCAATGAACACAGGCAGACTGCCTCCACCACTTATACCAGCCTGCAATGTATCACACAAAGCTCTTTGATATTCCAATTACCAAGTGAATTTTTTCATAGACTAGCTTCTTTGCCAAGTTATGCACTGGCCACAAAATTGCAGCTATAATTCTTGCCCATGCCCAATCCAACTGATGAAAGATGTACCTTTGTTCGCTTCTTTTCTCCATTAAAACTGATGAAAGATGTACCTTTATTTAGCCAATTAATCTAGCATAATGTGTACTCAAATTTTGTAATGAAAAAAATCATTAGTACATGAATCAACAGCTCTGCCTTTGGAACTAACCATTACTAATATCGTCATATATTTCTCTTCCATTTTTTACATTTCCATCATGAAGAAAAACCACATGTGTTTTAAGATGACTTTTATTTTTGGGAATTTCAACAATGGTTCTTTTATAGCTGAATCTACAAGTTTGTAGGACACGTCAAATGTTTATTAAGTTCTAATGATAAAGGCATTGTGAATTGAACTGTGTATTTAACCTGAGAGAATACAGTACAGTGACCCAATTAATTGACTGCAGAAATAACATAATAGCTGCATAAATAATGAAAAATGAGGATTCAAATCCCATTCTAAATGAAGCCACAAAAGAAATAATCCCACTAGTTGAACAAGTTCTGATCTACATAAGTTGTAATAATGCCCATTATGAATTGTGCAATGGTAGATACTTCACATTTCATAAAATTTGGGGAAAAAAATAAGATGCCATGACCAAAAAAGCGGACATTGATCATCTGACATACTAAGAATAGTAAAAAAATGTGCATACATGGCCTACAATAATAAACAGGACTCTAAACTAGATTGCAGAGAAAGAGAATGCCTGTTTTTGTTTTATGTGACTAGAAAGATGAAGATATAAACTATTTATTTTTTGCATGTCAGTAAACTGATGTTATACTCCCTCCTATTCAATTTATAAGTCGCTCTAGACTTTTGTTCAATTTACAAAATATATGACGTTTAGGGATAAATCAACCAATTATCTCTATTTTACCCTTTGCCTGAAGCTCTTTCCAATGCATCATTAACTGCCGCATGCATGCTGTGTTCGTCTTCCAATGCTGTTAATTTAAAAATCATTAAGTATGTGGTTGTAAATGCTTTGAGAAACTGCATGGGCGCATTCTTTGATGAAAAGAGTAGCACATCTTCTTAAAACTGCATGGCCAAGAGGATTAATTAGGGGATAAAAATGTCATTTTCCAACATTCTTAATTTGTGTGAAAATGTCCAAAACGTCATGTAATTTGAATAGGAGGGAGTAATAAATACTATGCTAAGGCCTAAGATCGTTTTGTAATTTCGAGGTTAGGGTTCAGTAAGCAGCTGCCAATTTCTTCATGAATTTCATCGTTGTAGATCAAATACAAGTATCAACCGGGATCCATAATTTATTACTCACTATTAAGTTCACTCAAAGCAAAATAATTGTTGTCTTAATTAGCAAATATACAAAGTTAGAGTGAATGTCAAAGGTTAGATATTTTCATAAGATCTGATAATAAAATGATGCTACCAAAACATTCAACTAGTTCTAAAATAATGAAATTCAAATATGCAATGTGAAATATTTTGACAACACGATTTCCATAGAGTTTAACCTTAATCAAGTGTGCTGCTATTCACACCCCCATTTAGACTACTGGTCACCTTAAAAAATAAATTGATTTGATTATTTTAACCTACTTCCTACCACCATTTTATTTCTGTTCACTCGGTCAGAAACAGCCGTACTCTCTCTTCTCTTTCTTTCTCAAACAACGTAAAATCTCAAATATCAAACCCTAAATCCTGAATCATAAGAAAATAATAATTTATTTTGGCTGAGTAGAGGATGGAAGATAAAGACAAAAAAGATGTTAGTTTTGTAGATTATGCTGCATAATCTATTTTGTTGTTATACATTTTTTTTTAGGGTTTTACACTTAATTTTTGTAGGAGCTTTCTTGCAACCTTCTCTCTACTTCAAGTTTAGAAGACATTAATTTCAATGACGTTGTAATAGAGAATGATATTGTAAGTTATTGAATTTTAGGGTTTTCTTCATAGAACAACCATTTATATATATATCATATTTTGCAAAAAAAAAAATGTTTTAATTATTTTTATTCAATTTTTGTAGGAAGATAATGTGAATGACGATAAACTTGAGAGTGCTATTATTGTTTTAGCTAAGAATTATGAAAATGATAGCAATAGACCGCAAGATGATCGGTCAAATGCCGCTGAAGACACAAAAGTTGATTTGACAGATCAATTTACAAATGATGAAGTATGTAGTTTGTACTTAATTTATAATCACTATTATTCATGTAAAACTGGAAGTATGTAAATTTTTTTTGTTAAACTATGTGATTTCAGGTATTTGATTCGCAGAATGCGCTGATTCGATGGTGTAAAACAACTGGAAAAAAAGTTGAATACTGTTGTAGTAATTATAAAATCCGATAAATTTGGACCTAGAAGAAAACCAAGATTACAATTGGGTTGTGAAAGGGCTGGAGTTTATCGTAGCCATCAACCTAAGGCAACAATAAAGGAAAATACAGCGAAACGACCCAGAACTAGTGCAACTAGAAAATGCAATTGTCCATTTCGATTGAAGGGTGTGTATTTGGAGGAAGATAAATGGAAATTACTTATACTCAATGGGCTGCATAATCATGAACTTCCTCACACGTTAGAAGGTCATCCTTTTGCGGCACGGTTGACGGATGAGGAGAAAAAGTATTAGAAGACATGAGTAGTGCAGGTGTGCCGCCAAGGGATGTATTGGTTACTATTAAAAAATCATATCCAGACAACTACTCGACTTTGAAGACTATCTACAATGTTAAATATAAAATGCAACTATCAGCAATGGAGTGTAGATCCGCGATGCAACATCTAATGAAATTACTTACAGAGAAGCACTATGTGTATTTTAGTAGGGCCGATGTGGAAACCGATCATTTGACAGATATCATGCGGTCTCATCCGGAATCGTCAGTATTGTGTAAGTGTTTTCCATCCATTCTTCTACTTGATTTTACGTATAAGACAAACAAATATAATATGCCTTTGTTGGAAATGGTTGGTATGACTTCAACGGGTTGAACGTTTAGTATTGCTCATGCATTCCTAGCACACGAGCGTGAGGAAAACTACGAATGGATTCTAACAAAGTTAAAACATTTTTATTCACCAGAAAAAGAACCTGAGATAATAGTTACGGATAGAGAATGGGCATTGATAAATGGGATCAAGAAAAATTTTCCATCGGCAAAGTTGTTGATGTGTTTGTGGCACATAGGAAATATTGTCATTACGAATTGCAAACCGGAGTTTAAAACAAATGAGGTTTTTCAAAATATTTTTGGAAAGTTGGAAGAAGGTAATTCACGCACCGACTGAAGATGAATTTTGGATGTATTGCAATGATTTTCAAAAGGATTGGATAGACCATCCCAAAAGCTTGAAATACATTCAGAATCAATGTTTGGAATACAAGGAGTATTATGCTTTTCCATGGACAAATAAAATAAAACATCGTGATAATAGAACAACAACGCGAGCTGAGTCTTCCCATGCTCAATTGAAAAAACATCTTGGTTCATCCAGATCATCATTTGTTGTAGTATGGTCGAAAATGGATAATATGTTGTGCCTACAACATGCTGAAATTAAAGCCACTTTCGAAAGAAGTTTAGAAGCCGTACGGATAGCTTATCAAGTTCCATTGCTAAGAAAATTACGGGGTAAGACATCTTTTTATGCATTGGACTTAATTGTCAAAGAAATGGGAAAAATTAGTTCTGTTGCTTTGGATCTATCGATTTGTGATCAATTGAATCGACTTGTGTATGGTCTTCCATGTGCACATGAGATATATAAATATCACATCGATGGCATGCCAATCCCACTTGAAATCGTAGATGATCATTGGAGAAAGTTAAATTATATTCCTGAAGTTGTAAAATCATATGAGTTTGTCCACACAACCGAGTTTGTGTTAATCAATAAATATTTTGATTCATGCACGATTGAGGAAAGGGAAGCTATGCTATTGAAGCTACGAGAAGTTGTATTACCAACCATGACTTCTACGTTGGAACCGAAAGTAGAGAAACACAAAGGACGACCAATGGGTAGTAAGAACAAGTCGATTAACAAGCAAGTCAAAAGCCAAAAATCAACAAAACGGAATCCCTCTGCTTTTGAACTAGCAAAAACCGCTACTGAAATTCCTTCTCAAGCCAGCGTAAACAATAAACTGCCTCCGAAACATAAAAACCCTAATGTGAAGTTTGATGAGTGCGACGTACCTCTAACAAAATCAGATTTTAAGTATTTAGCTTACTTGCCGGCTTTTCTACATTAATACATTGAAAACATTAAAGATGTCATTGGAGATGGCAATTGTGGATTTCGTTGTATTGCTGAACAAGTTGACGAACTAAATTCTGATTGGAGAGAAGCAAGGAAGTCGGTATTAGCTGAGTTAATGAAAAATTGGGAATTGTATGTCAGACATTTTGACATAACAAATTGCGAAGAATTAAAAACAGCTACTGATTGCGATCTTAGTCCTTGTGATAAAGATAATTGGATGATAATGCCTGAGACTGGATACTTGGTTGCAAATGCTTTTAATAGAATCGTGGTTTACATATCCAATTACCAAAGTTTGACATTTTCCCACATGAAAGAGGGCCCGGATTAGCACCCGACCATCGATTCATTATTTTTGCAAATATCATGGACTTTCACTTTATAAAATTGACGCTTCGGGAAAACGCACCCATCCCACTAGTCGCTAGCTTTTGGACTAAATTGGCAACTAAGGAAGCGAAAGAATGGAGCAAGCTATACGTTGATCGGCAAATTCATTTTGTTCAATTCTGCTCGCCTGACATGGCCACAAAGGATAATTTCTAATGTATTGAAATGTAAACATGAAAATTTTGTCACACGATTCAAGTTGGATATGGCTTATGGCTTATATTTTCATGTTTTTATTGACTAGTATGTTATGTCTTGGATGGTTAAAGTATGATGTTGTTTAAAAATTTATGTCTTGGATGGTTAAATTATCAAGCATGCTAAAAATAACATTGCAACAGTTGGTAAAGTTAACATTGCAATTTTGATGGCTTATATTTTCGGGAAAACGCACAATTTTGATGTTGTTTTTAAATTTATGTCTCAGATGGTTAAATTAACAAGCATGCTGAAAATAACATTGCAACAGTTGGTAAAGTTAAACCGAGATGTAAACTTACATTTCTCTTGTCAAATGACCACTCAAAATTGTAGTTAGTTAAAGATACACAGAACCTACGGTCTACAATCACCGAAGGTTTAAGTAAATTTCGGTTAGTTGTAACCGACTAGAATAAATGTAATAACTCATTCTCGGTCACAGCCCATTCAGCCAAGACAAACCGAAATACCCCATGAATTTCGGTTGTTATGGATCGACCAGGGAAAAGGAAAAATTGTATTGACATCATGGCGGTGGTTACAAACCGATATCTAAATCAAATTACGTTGGAACACCACCGTCGTTGTGAAGCATGCTTTTAGTCATAAATTTAATAGATGTTTGGGTGTAAGCAACCGATTTTGATCAAATTTTTCGGTTATAAATAAACGAGCAGTGAACACAGGGAGGATCAATACAAATTATGTAACCTTCGGTTATATATAACCGAAATTTCATGAACAGCCTCGGTTATTTCCAACCGAACAGGAAATCAATACCAATGTATGACATTTGACGGCCAAGAGAAGCCAGAATTTGTTAATATGTTCGGTTATTAAAGACCGAGCAGTGGAATTATGGAAAAGTTATATAGGATGCATTGGTACGGTTATTTATAACCGATGTTTCATCTTAGCAATCGACAGTTAATAACCAAACAGGGAAAAAATGAAAATAAAAGTAGGTTTCTTACGGTGGCGACACATCGAATTACTTATTTACTTACGGTGGAACACCACCGTCTTGTTCATGTTATAAATAACCAAGCAGACACTAAAATATCATTACACAATGAAACAAAATATCAATAAGAACAACATATCATTACACAATGTAACAAAATATCAATAAGACACTAAAATATCATTACACAATGAAACAAAATATCATTACACAATGTAATAACTAACACAGCCTATCAATAAGCATTCCAGTACATAATATCAGTAAACAAAATATCATTACACAATGAAACAATAAGAACAACATACCATTGGAAAATGAAACAATTATGTCATTACACAATTGACAGCATACCATTACATAACACCAAAATGAATGACCATTACATAACACCAAAATGAATGACCAATACGTAATTTCCATTACATAACACCAAAATGAATGACCATTACATAATATCCATCACATAATCTCCATTACATAAGCACAACATATCATTAGATTAGTTTATACCAAAATGAAACACCACTACATAATCACCAAAATATCATTTAGACTTGTTCATACCAAAATGAAACACAACATATCATTAGACTTCACCATCAAACCACCATTACTTGATCACCAAACAGTCAACAACAACACGTCGAGCTTCCTACAACAATAACATCATGGTCTTGTATCATGCCTCATTTTTGCTCATTTTTCTCTTTTATCCGGCTCGTTCAAGGCTTCCTCCAGCAAGTCAACTGCTTCACGTTCGGCAATAAGGCATTGTTCTAAGGTTTTATCCGGAGCACTAAGATTTTCTTTCAGCTTATTTATGGTTTTCCCAGCAGCCACTCTCTACAAGTATAACAAATGTCACATCCATTAATTAATTAATTATAAATCAGAAAAAAATTATTCATACCAACTTCTCATTGTGGTCCAGTTTTCTTGAGGTAGTTTTCCGCGCATCCGGGGGTTAAATGATAGGATGAGAAATACCCAAATACCAAGACATATACTTAGCAGTATAATCCCATGGATCAATCGCATGAGTTGAACGTGATTTCATAGATAGAAGATGATGTTGCCAATTTTCAGCATACCAATAATTATTGTCGTATTCAATTTTGTATTGGTTAGCATTTTTACCTCTACGACATTTAGGCGGCGACATCGGATTTGTTGGAATTCGTTGAGCGATTCCGAATTGGCGAAGCACTCGGTTAGGATTGTACGGTTCCGCGATATCAAAACATAGAATGACACCATTGTAGAACGCAAAATCGAGCAAGGGGTACTTCGATCGTAAGTTTTGATATGGATCCCAATACACCTAGCAATCCGTTGAAATTAAAAATTATAAAGCTACTAATTAACTTGATAAGTTGGGTAAGGAAAATAATTGACAAACTTACATCTTGTGCAGTTAAGTCGTCTAGCTGCTCTCGTAGCCGTATAATAGCCGAAGTTGTATCACCGGTTTGTTTCATTGGTTGCCATCTGCATATCCTAGGCATCGTGTCATTATATTCTTTACTGGGGATGGCGTTAGGAAGCATAGGAAAATGATCATAAATCCAAGCCTGTACAAAAATTATTTATTTTTGTGTAATGATTTATAATATAACACAATATTAGAAACTTACAGTCCAGCTATTTGTCTAACATCATGTCTAGAAGCCAGACCTAACTGTCTATATAAAAAGGCTAATGCACCCATCCCCCAAGCTTGTTGATTCACTTGATCAATATTCTCCGAACAATGCAAGTAGTTAGTCGAAACTTTAGTGCCTGACTTATCGCAAAATAAAGTACAACCTAGTAGATAAAGAAGGTAGGCACGCACAATAGCATCATAATCACCTTCAGTTGCATTGTCTCTATTTGCTTTCTCTTGACATTTGTTCAATAAGAAGTTAAGCTTTATCGAATTCGAGAAATTTAATTCTTTTCTAGCTTCATCTCTTTCAACACCGAGACAATTAACTAAAAGATCGGTCGTCGAATGATCATTCGATTCCTTGTAAATACAAGTGCCGACAACAGGGATTTTCAAAATTTGTGCCACGTCGTCTAATGTAATTGTCATCTCTCCAAACGGCATGTGAAAAGAATTAGTTTCCAGATGCCATCTCTCTGCGAAAGCTGTGATAGTTACATAGTCCACATGCTTGTATGAGCACTGTGCCAAATAATACAAACCAGAATTTTTAATCCTTTGTGCAACTTGATTTGGCATGTCCTCGATACTCCATTCCTTCAGCTTCGTAGTATGTGAAAGGCACTTGAGCGGGCCTCTCTCCTGAAATAAAACATATAATAAATGTAAACATATTACAAAAAATAAATTATTAAATGGTGGAAAAATTCAAACTAACCTCAGCCTTATTCCAAATAGAAAATGCAATATGTGTTCCAAAGCTTTTTAATATGGACGTGTTTACCGGTATAGGAGCAATAAATTTGCTAGAAGAGGGACCAGTTGTAGATGGCCAATTTGTTACCGCTTCCGTCTGTTCACTGTTGGTGCCATCTTTCTCTGTTCCATCTCCGGAACCATGAGAACCAGACTCATTTCCCGTATCTTCTTCGGTGGACCCATTTGTTGGTTGATCATCTCTATTTTCATATTCTACGTGTTCAGTTTGTACTACAGCCTTCTTTTTTTGCTTTTCGATATCCGCCGCACGCTTACGTCTAACAGAAGCTGTCATGGGTTGCTTCTTCTTCTCTACAAATAACACGACAACATTCAAGGTTATTACAATGCATGATTACTATATTTGTTTATCCAAACCGACATGATTGCTATATTATAGTAATTCCAAACCAACACAAGTATTTGTTATACCAACATTACCATATTTTTTATATAAATTTTCACACTTTACATTCTTAATTCTCTCATGATTACAATACTCAAGCTCGGGTAGTCATTGCCATTCAAGGCCACTTACATGAAAGAAACATTGTTTAATAACTTACCAACTATCATCCAACTATATGATGAAGAAAACAATTTTATGATCATCCGACGATGATAAACAACCATAAAAAAAAATTATGATCATCCTTGCTGAAGTTTAACAATCATTAATGCAGTGGAATAACTTAAAACATTAACTGAAAAATAATAGCCAAATCTTGAATGAAAAACCACGTAACATATATATGGCATTTAATACGAACAAAACCATTTAATAATTCTTCCTTTCTATTACTTAATTATGTTTACAATCAGTTTTTTTTTCCTTTTTTAATAAATAATAATTTGTACAAGAATTTAATTGCCAATAAAAACAAGATTTGTTAACAATATTTTGGAAGAATTTAACTGAACTTCTTAAGTGCCAATAAAAACAATAATTTATATTGAAATTTAGTCAACAACACTAGTGTTTTTTGCTACAATATTCACTGCTCGGCCGTCAATAACTGAATTCAGCAACAAACCTTCGGTTGTTCATAACCGTATAAATCAATTTTCTTTACTACATTTTTCTTGGTCGGTCCTCAACGACGACCAAAATACCGTAATCTCGGTGTACACAACCGCCATCAAATTGAATTTATTTACTTCCCAAATTTTTTTTCAAAATTGACAAATCGATGGCTTCAAAACCAAAATAATTTATTTGCCATCGGTCTTGAACAACCGCAAACACCACGATTTAATTTGAATAAAAAATGAAATTAGGGTTCATGAGCAGAAAATTTTAACCTAAATATGGAATTAGGGTTTTAGGCATACTTGAATTCGATCCCTTAGAACCGCCAGCGCTGGAGCCGACGCCGACGATCTTCTTGGACCCGCGAGTTGACTGACTGGACATCGTCTTCTTCATTGTAGGCACGGGAGTAAGTGACGGAGGAAGCTTTATTTTGTATGAAGGTGGCCTCATCGTGTATGTTATTATTTTAGATGATGGCCAAAAGGGGAAAATATAAATTTGAGGGGTGCTTTAAGTGCCGGTGGACAGTAATCTAAACGGGGGTGTGAATAGCAGCACACTTAATCAAATGTGTGATATGAATAGCCTTGCAACACATGTTTTAAGAGATTCAATTTAAGAATGTAATAGTTAGAGTTTCGGAGTTCCACAAATTATGGAACAATAGTATCGCCTTTTACATTGCACGATTGACAATTTGAAGGAAGCAGATAGCATGAATCTATGCAGAAATTAATTATTTAGTAATATTTAACAGATATACCTGCCATTGCACTGTCTCGAACAAGAGCTGGAGGAAAGATGCGTTAGCTGCACCATAAAGAAGACAAAGAAGGCCATCTCTTTCCATATCAGTATGAGGTAAAAAATGAAACGTGATCAAAGGGGAGAAATTATCACTTTGTACTTTTGTAGGCAGCATTTCTGAGTTCACTCAGCCGCCTACAGCCCAATAACTCTTAATCGAACTGACAAATATTGATTCCCATCAAAGAATGAAAAATTTATTTTAGTTAAATGAAAGGATTGATGAAGTTGAGTAACATGAAACTGGGCAATCATCCAAATTGCACTCCTACTATTTCCTTTCCCAATTGCTATATGATAAAGAACAGGTTAGAGTAGTTATAGTGGTACTTTTGAGTTTTGAGACCTAAACAATAAAAGACAAATCAAACGGTATATATCATTAACAGATGCAGTAATGAGCTTGTGACTGTTTATGATGTTATAATAAATCAGAAAACTTAATTTCAAATCCAAACCATCATCACTTTGCTCTTGTCATGCAGTTTTATCGAATTAAAGCTTCCCAAACCATTTTCATGGAAAAATAATAATTCAATATACGTTATAATTGCTTTAAGTTCGTCTCTCTAATGTCTTCTCATGGTGACCTTGCGTCACATCTCGCTATACTTAACCCCATTCCTCGTTCTGGAACTACATCGCCTCTCTTTGACTCCGCCGCTTCTCCACATCCATCTGCCAACCCTTTGCCTGAACCTACCCTTATCGATCCACCTCCGATGCCTCCCTCTGTTCCTCCTATATCTTCATCTGATCACACTTCGCTCCCTCCTCCTATCTCCTCTTCCTCTGCTGTGAAATTCTCCTCCTTGTTTTACTCTATACCGCGTAATGCTGGTAACTATATTCCTGTTCAGTTTGAGGTAAACTACTCAGGAAAATTAGTGCCTCCGCATAAAGTTGTTATTGATGAAGAAACTAAATCTTGGAGTGGCTGCCTCGTTGGATCATTCCTAGCTGGTGACGTAAATTACATGGTTGTCAAGCAGCATTTGGACAAAGTATGGAAGCTTAAAGGTGACTATGAGATGTTCTATGATAAACAAAATTATTTCTTCAAATTCGTGAACCATGAAGATAAGATGACAGTTCTTAAAAAGGATCCAATGTTCATTAGGGGCCAAATGTTTATTATATCGAACTGGACTCCCTCTTTTAGTCTTCTGCTAAAGCTGCAGTCAAATCCGTTCCCATTTGGATATATTTTTATAGGATACCTATGATGCTATGGTCGTTAGTTGGTATTAATTGGATAGCATGTCACATTGGAAAGGTCTTTTGTTATGATGAAAACACAGAAAAGATGAAGAGGTTTGAATATGCAAAATGTTTGGTGGAAGTTTTCCCGGACAAAGTACTGCCTGAGTTCTTAGTGGTAGGGGATGAAACCTGTCCTTATGTTCAAGTGGACTACTCTTGGAATCCTTTAATATGTACACATTGCAAAATTTCCGGCCATGACACAAATCATTGTGAGAAACATGTTGTTGAAAGGGTTGTCGAAACAGCGAGGAAGACAAATGTACCAAAGGAAAAGTATGTGAAAGAGGAAGGTGGAAATGGTAAAGAAGTATATCAAAATGGTGGACAAAAAGAATTTATTGTATATCATAGGAAGAGGAATAGAAACAATAAACAAATGTGGAGAATGGTGGTGAATGGAAAAAAGAAAGTAGATCAAAATGCGGAAGGCATAGCTATAGAGAAGGATCAGGAGGTAGACAATGTCTTTGAAGTGGATAATGTTGGGGATATAACAATGTCTGTGGATTGTGGTACTTCTGAAAATGTAGATGCCAATGTGAACGCTCAAACATCCCAATTTACCTTTGCTGCACAAACAATAAATCCCTATCGCAACATTCATTCATCTCCATCTACATCCAAATCTAAGCATAGCTCCAGTCGCCTCCATATCCTTTCTAGCCCACTTACCTTTAACAACCCTTTTGAATATCTCAATGACATGAATGCTGATTCTGAATATATGATTGATGATGAAAATGAACCTCATATATTGCATGGTACTAATTACCACTCTTCTACGGTGAATGAGACGATCTCGTCATGCATTTCTGATCCAAATACTCCTACTGCTATTTTGAGCAATATTGTATCGCCTTACAACTCTTTGTCATTACCCCCTCACATTTTTGGACACATTAATACTATGTCTTCATCTGATGATATCCCTAGTCATAATCTTCAACCTAAATCATCATCGTCTGTGCCAAAGATTCCAAAAGCGCCAACATTCCCGCTTCCAAGGAACAGAGTAGTTAAAAGAGGGAGGGGTAGGCCTAATAAAGTAGGGTCTACTTCTTTAGATCTTGATTCAACTACTGAATTCTCTATGGATCAATCAGTCCTAAACTTGCCTTCTCAACAGACTCAACCTTGTATTTCTTCTGGTGATAGAACTAAAGCTTCATCATCCCTATCATTGTAATGATAGATAAAATTGCTTTTTGGAATATTAGGGGTGCAAATCCCCTAGCTAAACATCTTGAAATTGCTAACCTCATCTCTTCATTTAATATACATCTACTTGCTATCGCTGAGACAAAGTTAAATCACTTGACAACTAGGAAAGCCATGCAAAATATTAAACCATCCTGGAGTTACATACATAACTTGTCTAAGGCTCCATTTGGTAGGCTATTACTAATGTAGAATCCGAATATATTTTCTGTTTCTCCAATCTTTGTTCATCGACAATATATCCATTCTGAAATAACCCATGTTCCCTCTAATTCATCCTTTTTCTTAACCGTGGTCTATGCCGAGAACTCTGCAGCTTTAAGACAAAACTTTTTAGACACTATTCCTTCTCTTCAATAAGCTAACTCTCCTTGGATTTCTTTAGGGGATTGGAACTATATGCAACTTTCTTCTGACAAATCCGTTGGCACCCCTTACTTATAGTCAAACTATACCACTCAACAATGCCATATATGACTCCAATCTTATCCCCATACCTTCCTCAGGTGCTGACTTTACATGGAATAACTCTGCTAGAAATGGCATTAGAACATTTTGCAAGCTTGATAGACCATACTAGAATATTAATGCCTTTACCTCTTAGCTTACCTTATGCTGCTTTATCCCTCCACCTTCTTTGTCTGATCATTCCCCTCTGGTAATTGATTGGGGCAAGACCATCATGAGAAAACATTCCTCTTTTTCATTTTTTAACAAGTGGACTGAACATCCTAATTTTATGCATATTGTGTCGGAATGTTGGAAAACTAATGTATTTGGCAATCCTATGTTTATTGTGCAGGAAAAACTTAAGAGATTTAAAGGTGTTCTTAGGATATGGGCAAAGAAAAATTTTGGAGATGGTGAAATTCTTTCTAATTCTATCAGGAAAAAATTATTTCAAGTGCAAAATTCTATCATGACTTGTCAAGACCCTGCTCACATGATGCATTTTCTACTCAAGAAAAGCTGTTAAGTATTGATCTAACTAAGGCTATAACTACTGAAGCAAACATGGCGAGACAAAAATTAAAGCACAAGTGGAAGACTCGTAGCGATAAAAATATTGCTGTTTTTCATAGCTCGCTCAAAATTCAACAGAAGGCGACTACTATCACCTCCATTACTGATATGAATGGTGACATATGCTCTGATATTGACTCCATTCATGGTGCCTTCATCGATTACTTCACATCCACGCTTGGTAATTCTACACATTCTCCAATTAATTTGAATTCATTCTCTAGTGTTAATCTCCCAAAAATCTCAGATGATCATAAATGTAACATTATTTCGAAGGTTACTGCTGAGCACATTTATCTATCGATCTTTTCTATGAAATCCTCTAGCTCTTCGGGACCGGACGGATTAATGCTCATTTCTACAAAAAGTGTTGGTTGGTGGTTGGTGAGGATGTTATTAAGGCAATTAAAAGTTTTTTCATGCATAGTAAAATGCTGGGTGGTATCAATGCAACTAGGCTTGCGTTAATACCTAAAATTGATTCGCCAACTAATGTTACTCAGTTTAGGCCGATAGCGTGTTGCAACGTCATGTACAAATGCATTGCTAAAATCATGGCTGGTCGAATGAAACTTGCCCTTGCTGAAGTCATATCCTCAAACCAAAGCGCGTTCCTTCCTAACAGAGATATTGCAGATAATATATTGCTGGCTACTGAGTTATTGAAAGGATACAATAGAAGCTACATATCCCCAAGAACAGTTCTAAAATTGGATATTCAGAAAGCTTATGACTCGGTTAGATGGGATTCGATAATCTACATAATGTTCAAAATGAATTTCCCCATTCCTTTTCTATGCTGGATATATACATGTATATCCTCTGTAACCATCTTGCTTAGTGCTAATGGGTCTACTTTTGGTTATTTCAAAGCTATGAAGGGGTTAAGGCGGGGGGATCATTTATCCCCGTATGTTTTTGTATGTGTTATGGAACTATTTTGTATGTGTTATGGAACTATTTAGTTTAGTTCATTGACTACCATCCCCTTTGTAAAGGTTCAAGGTTATCTTCTTTACTATTTGCGGATGATCTTCTGTTATTCACGAAGCCTAATGTCAAGTCAATAAATGGAGTATTTGCTATTCTGGATGACTTCAAAGTATTAACTGGTATGACTATCAACAAAAGTAAATCAAAGATAAAATGTGCTGGGGTATCCGAACAGCTGAAATCCTCTTTATATAGTCTGAGTGGCATGTCTCCCATGGATGATGATGAAGTGTACCTTGGTGCCCCCCTCTGCACGTCCAGGTTGAAGTCAGCTCAATGCCTACCAATGTTTGAAAGTTTTATCTCCAAGATTGCTTCATGGCCTACAGCGAAATTTTCGATGGTAGGTAGATTAGTTATAGTTAAGTCAATAGCGTTTTCTATGTGTACTTACTATGCGAGGCTGTTTATAATTCCGGGGAAGATTATAGACATGATAAACTCGGCTCTTAATCACTTTTTATGGCATGGCAATCCGTACTCAAAAAAACTTATCCTTATATCATTCAAGAAAGTTTGCACAGCAAAAAAATACGGTGATTTAGGCGTGATGAACATGAAATTATGGAATAGAGCTGCGCTATCCAAGAGAATTGATAAACTAGCACGGTATGATTCAAATTTATGGTCAACATGGTGTCGAAAGAACCTGATCAAGGATAAGTGTTTTTGGCGATGGACATCCCGGCTGATTGCAGCTGGTCATGGCGGAATCTACTCAAGCATAAACAACTATTTCTTCCATTATATCGTAGTGGATTCAAGCATACTGATCATTTATACTTCTGGCATGATCCGTGGTATGCTGATGGCCGTAATCTTCCTGAAATGGTTGATTATGACCAAAGATGTATGACTGGTATACATGAAAATGCAGTGGTAATTTCTCTTTTAACCGATGGGGTTATCATCCTTCCTAACAGCAACTCTTTTGTTGTTAACGAAGTATGGTCTGCTATTCGCTACTCTCTGATGCCTGCGGCGGATATTCATGCTACTTGGAGTGGTAAGACACATTCGGTATCCTTGGTTTATGATAAATTAATGGAGAGAGGTGAATTGTTTCCTTGGCATACTAGACTATTGTTGTCTTCGTCGATACCAAAAGAGAATGTATTTATGTGGAGAATACTTATGAATGCTATCCATACGAGAAGGAAATTAAAGGTACATGGGATTATTGATGATGATTCATGTATATTTTGTGGAATCTTTGCTGAAACTATAACACATTTATTTTTTGAATGTGAGTATTCGTCGTATGTGTGGTCGCATCTCCTTGCACACTATGGTCTTCACTCTTCAGCTTTGATTTCAATGGACGAATGGTACATCATTTTTAAAGCAATGAGGTGGAAAAACATAAATGGAACCCTTCTTTCGAAATTATTCAAGAAAGCGATATATGCTTTTTGGATGGAAAGGAATGCTAGGGTGTTTGTAGTGCTTTTACTCCTAAATATGTAATGGTCCTATCTATTGTAAAGTGTATGTCTTGAATACTATTTGTATATTTGGTTTTGGTTAATAATATATGGTAGGGGCCATTCAACCCCGCTTGCTATGCAAAAAAAAAAAAAAAAAAAAGCTTTAAGTTTCAGTGATAAACGCCTATAAAATGATGACAAACCTACCGGTTATTAGGTAATATTTCCAATACTTATCACAACCTTGCTTTGGGTTCGAATAGTGACGAGCGACAATCAATGTAGTTAATTTCTTAGGTCCACCATTAACGCAAGTCTATACAAAATACTGATGACTTTTCATTAATTTCTTAGGTTTTTAACATCTGATTCCATTTAAGATCCTAATTAATCACAAACAAAAACAGAAAAATATCTTAAGCATGAATTTTTACATAGATTCTTTTGACTGAGTGCAGATCTAAGAGAGCCGCAAATCATCACATGTAAAATAAAACGTCGTGCAATGATCGAATTTCAAGAAATCAACCAAGACTTCAGCAGTGTAACGGATAGATCATAGAGCATCCAATATCAGTATGAAATAAGTATATTAGCTTAAAAACATTTAGGCTAAATTCACCAATATCATATTACCTCATTTTTTCTCAGTTCCCACCAACTCATTAACCAAATAAAACCCAATATACCAGCTCAACCTGTAGCCGAAGTTTTTCAAAATCTACTATACGGTTACAGTTATATTTAGTTTTCTAATATGTTTGTGTGTGTGTGTGTGTGACAGAAATTTGTGCATAATTAAATGACCTTCATAAAAGTGGAAAACAGATCATGGTGGTGGAGAGGCAGAATGCTAATCACAATAGAAAATTTTATTTTAAAAAAAGTACTTTGGTCATTACATAAATATTATCATGAAATAAGAAACCTGATTACAATGTGAATGACACACATACCAAATATTAACCAATGCTGAACCATGCTTTATTTTGTTTACTGTTGCGATTAGTGTTTATTCTAAAGATGATTACTTTTTGTATCAAATGTCAGTCACGAAGAAATTTAAGAAAGGTTGTACATATATGCAGAGGATAGTGGTTAGCTAAATGATGAAAACAGAGATGAATTTTGCAGTAATAGAGCTTGATAATGTCACATTACCAGTGAAGAGCTCCTGTTTTTAATATTCCTCTTCTTCTGATTCTATAATTTGGGAAGCAACTGTTGGAAAACTGATAAAAACAAAGAACAATATTAGAAATAAGAAATTTGTTGAATCAAGCCACTTATAAGATTAACCAACTTTGGATGCCACTTACAAGATGTGATCCAAGATTTGTGAGATGAGAACTGGGAAACGGGAGCCAAAGATCCTGCTAAAAAGTACATTTAGAGCATGTTTAACAACACAATATAAACCACTAGCATACTACTTGTAAATGACCTGAATGGTTCGAGTCTTTGAAAACCCTGTTATGGATAATCTTTTGTTTCAAATATTTACAAGTCAAATGGCCTTTTTCTTAACACTTGCAGTCCTATTACTTAGAAGTAACAGTATCAAACAAAAAAAAATATTAATTTTAAAAGTTAAATTTACATCCAAACACTTTCACTAAATATGCAATTTAATCAGATTAGTTATATTAATGCAAAAAAAAGCATTATGGCCAGAAAATAATAAGCAATTAATAGCGAAGAATCATAACATTAATATTTTAACTATAAATCTATAATAAAACAGTGTAAGACAATAATTAGTAACAAGAGAACATTTTCTACGGACTACTGGTTGGTACAAATTTGAAAGCTATAGTTTATCGCATTGCACAAAGAACAGTTTAAACTCTAACCAAAAAACAAACAATGTATATTAATAATATAAAAAAGAAAAGAGAACCTCATAAGGGTTGAGAAAGATCTTGCCTGAACTTGTTCAAGTGGGAAGATTTAGAGAATCAGCAGCAACTTTCCTTGGGTCAAAACTAATAATTTACCCTCAAGATTTAAGGAAAGGAATTCGGCTACTCAATGGATTTGAGATCTGTTGGAGATGAAATTAACATATTACTATAAAGAAAATAGTAGGCATATCTTTCAGTACTTTTTTTGGTTCTAGTCTGTCACGACTATTAAACGTTTACAACTAAAGTTCCACAAATAATAACAATACATGTCCTTTAAAACATCACTACTAAAGTAATCAAACAAACAAACAAAGATTCAATCTTTGTACCTAGCAGCAGCTCTCCTCATATCTTCAATAGTGGATGGGAAAAGCTAGACATACCTCGACCCAATCGCATTCCTATCCTTGCACATCGCTTCCTTCACCTTCTCCACAGACTCAAACTCAACATAAGCCTCACCCATAGCCTTCCCATCCGACCTCATCACGATATGCACTTTTCCTTCTTCAATTCCATGGCCCTAGAGAAATTCAACTATATCTGAAACAATTGCAGAATAAGAAAACCCCTAGCTTAAGCACTTGCGTATACTCCAACTTCTCCTTCTCCTCCTTCATAGACGACATTGCTTTAAGAGCATTAGTAGTAGGAACACGACTTATTTTCGGCCTAGGAAGAAATGGCTAGTATGAACCTCCGCTTTCGACTTCTCCAGCAATAGCATTGTACTAGTCATGCTTCAAACATTTGAAAACCTCAATGTATCTTCTTCTAATATGCCACCCGCTTCTCATAAGAGCTAATTCAACCTGTATAGGCGATGATAACATAGCAAACACATCACCTGAAAAGCTGCCATTTCTGTTTACTAAGAGACAGTCTACGACGTCCAAGCCTGCAAAAAACATGTAGATATTAAGGTCTTCGCTGTTGAAAGAAAGGCCTCTAAGTGAAAATACTGGGAAACTAGTGTAATGACCCGCATTTTCAGCGGTATAATAATTAATTTATTTAATTATTTAAAAGGTAATTAAAAGGATTTAATGGTCATTTAACTAAATAATGGTGAATATTTAATTAAAATAATAAATTAAATAATATATTTAATTCTGAAATAATCAGAATTGGCTGAAATGGCGATATGGTGTGAACTGGATCATCTGTGAAATTTAATTCAGTTTAGAATTGAATTTGAATAACGAATATATTATATAAACGACAGTTTGAACGTAGAGTTATAATGTAATTAAAATCGAGCTCGAAATGGTGCTGCAGTTCGTAAATTGGCAATTCGAACTTCTACTGAATGTACATGATTCGTTTTAAGCCAGATTTCTATGAAACAAGAAACGTGTGGAGCTGGTGGAGTATATCTTTCTAGTGGAAGAGAAAAATCGGGATTTCGTCGTGTAGATTTTGATTTACATCCAAATCAAATTTTAGAAAAGTCGTTGTGGAACTTCTTTATAATTTATAAAGGAATTATTTATATTTTTAAAAGGAATTTTAATATAAACCGAATATCGGGTTGATCCAGATTTGAAATATCAAGTTAGAAATTCATATAGGAATATTCTGAAGAAGTATGATATCGTATGTGAATATATACGATAATATTTATTTATAAATATTTAATTTAATTATATTTAATTATATTTATATATTTAAATGGGTCATTTAGAGCTGTAAAAATAAGCCACTTTTGCAAATGAAGTCGGAATTCGACGAAACTAATTTTGTTGGATCCGCAATATTAAATTATTGCTAGAGTTCAGCTTCCGTGATTTTTGAAGTCAGTGTGTGGCCATACGGATTTTTAATGTGAAAACAGTCAGTATTTTGATGGTTAAAAATACGCTGTATGAGCAAACAGAGTCGGAATTCGACGAAACAAGTTCTGTTGGGTCTGTAATGTCAAACTCTAGTGGTATGTCCATTTCCATGATTTTTAGACATCGTATGTGATCATAGGGGATTTTTAATTACAAGTGAAAGTAACGCTTGAATAAAAATCAATATAATAATAATATAAAACCTCCTATAAATAATCTTTTTACCTCATTCTAAACCTAACACTTCTCATTCTAGTCAACGGAATTCATGTCGTCGATTTCCTTTCTGCTCAAATGAAAAACATGAGATTTAAATTCAAGAAGTATTCAAATAAATTTGTATAAAATACAAAGCGTGTATCTACGGATTCTGGAGGTAATCAGCTTCGATCTAGTACTCGTTCAAGGGTTGCGATTCATGCTTGGGGAGTTCGACGATTAGCAGTAGTTCCTAGGGTTTGGGTATGTTTGATTTTGGAGCAACGTTTGAAGAAATAAAGTCTGTATTTGGGTTTAGGAGGTGGATTCACTTGTGCTGGCCATTTTTGGTGTGTTTCGATGATGAAATGGAACGCATGAGTTCCTGTAGTTCGTGGATCCTCTAGTTCGACGCGATGGAGTGGAGGTAGCCGAGGTGGGTGCAAGTGATACAGGTGTGTTGAGGAGTTGAAGAGGAAGATCAAGGTTATATTTGTTTTGGGTACGGTGTAGTAGAGGTGGTGTTGTGAAGGAAGATCGGTGGTTTTGAAATGGTTACAGGAGTCCGAAGTTGTGAGGAAGGAGGTACTGTGCAAACGAGGTGGGATGGTTCGAGCTGTATGTGAATGCTATCGGTGGAAAGAGATTTTTACAAGGGTTATTTTGGTAACTTTTCTTTGCATTTGAATGAAGTGATGAGGGAGCATTGTTTTTCCAAAGGTTCGGTCATGGTTTTTGGGAGAAGAAGACGCGTCTGGTGCTTAGACTGAAAGGAGGAAGAAGAACAAGGAGCGAGGCAGGTGGGTTTATTTTGAAGTGTGTTGAGTAACAAAGCAGTTATGGAAGGAGAAGGAAATCGGAAACAGCAAGTAAGGAGAAGCAAGCAGGAAGAGGAAGTCGTAGTTTTGATTTGGGGAAGACCTCCTGTTCACGAGCGGGTCAAATGAAGTAGTGGGCCAGGTTTTACTAAACTGAAGTTGGGATGGAATAAAAGGTTAAGCCAAATCATTTAAGGGAATTAAATTTAAATTAATTTAAATAGTGCAGTAACTTGTATGAGCGAAACAAAGTCCGATGGGATCGTGTGGGCGGACACTACATAGTGGAACAACTGAGAGTGGAGGGGAGCTCGTTACAATTTATAGCGAAATAAATTGTCCGTCTGAACCAAGCGATGGTTATCATTATTAATGATGATCGTCCAATGTGAGTAAATCTCACTAACTCTGAACAGTTTATAATTTCATGTTGTATTTTTAGAACTGTTAAATATTGGTTGATTGACTGTGTGTTGACTATTTGATTGAACTGCTAGTCAGTTAGTTGAATTTCTATATTGATTCTGTTTAACAGAATATATCATATGGAACTGAAAGTGATGTTGATTTTATTGTATAACATCTGTGGATGCAGGGAAACAGGTTGGAGGAATCCAGTGGATTCCTCAACAGCTATTTTATTATATCCATATATTGTGATATATGATGTGGTTTATAATCTGTTGTTGATTATATGTGTATGGACGATATTTGACATCATGACTTGATATGTTAAACACCATAACATACCGAAATGTGAAAAAGGGGAATTTTCAAATGGTATTTGAAAATAAAATATTTATAAAATCAAAAGGGTTTTATAAATGAAATATTTATAAATAGAAATCTTTATAGGTAAAATTATATAGAAAAGGGAAATCTTTATAAATGAAATATTTATAAAGAAAAGGGAATATTTATAAAATCATAAGATTTTATAAATGAGATAATTATTGGTTAAATAACTAGGAGATGTTAAACGAGATACTTATTTATTAAGTAAATAAGTTATAAAGGAGATATTTATTTATAATTAGGACATGTTAAGTAAATAGGAGGTGTTAAATGAGATATTTATAATTAGGACATGTTAAGTGAATTATTTATTTGGTAAATAAATAAGATATTATAAAGGGATTATTTACTTAGGGAATAAATAGAAATGAAAAGGAAAACGTTATATAAAGAAAACCGTTATAAGAAGGGAAAACATTATAAAAAGGAAATCATTTTTAAAGTGATGAACCGTTACTAAAAGTAAATCTTTAAAAATGAATAAATGTTGTTAAAAAGGAAATCTTTATAAAGCGAATAAAGTCAGTAAATTGAATATGGTATTCGAAAGGAGTTAAACCGAATATGGTATTCGAAAGGAGTTAAATCGAATATAGTTATTCGAAAGGAGTTAAATCGAATATGGTATTCGAAAGGAGTTAAATCGAATATGGTATTCGAAAGTTAGTAAATCGAATATGTTTTTCGAAAGGGGTTAGTCGAGTCGAGTTGGTTGAATAGAGTTAATCAGTATGAGTTAACTAGTTAGAGTAAAACAGTTAGAGTTAATCGATAGAGTTAAATCGAACTAGAGATTATTGACTAGAGTTAAATTGAATTTAGTTTATTCGAAAAAAGCTGAAATGAGATAATCGAATAGTAGATATTCAAAGTGAGATAATCGAATAGTAGATATTCGAAGTGAGTTTGTAATGACCCGCATTTTCCAGGGGTATAATTAATTTATTTAATTGTTTAAAATAGTGATATAGGGAATTTAATCGTCGTTAATTAAATAATATGGAATATTTAATTAAATTAAATAATATATTTAATTCAAAAATAATAAAAAATATTGGAAATCACAATATAAGGTGAACAGGGTCATCCCCAAGATTTAATTTAGCTTAGAGTTGAATCATATTGACGAATATATTCAGTCGACGTCAGTTTGAAACGTATAATTATATTATAATTAAAATCGAGCTTGAAATGGCGCTGTAGTTCGCGATTTGGCGATTTGAACTTCAACTGAATGTACAGGATTCGTTTTAAGCTAGATTTCTGCGAAACAAGAAACGTTTGGAGCTGGTGGAGTATATCTTTCTGGTGGAAGAGAAAAATCGGGATTTCGTCGTGTAGATTTTGATTTACGTCAAAATCAAATTTCAGAAAAGTCGCTGTGGAATTCCTTTATAATTTATAAAGGAATTGTTTATATTTTAAAAAGGAAATTCAATATAAATCGAATATCGGGTTGACCCAGAAGTGAATATCGAGTTAGAAATCCATATAGGAATATTCTGAAGCTGTATGGTATGCCACTGTGAATATAGACGATAATATGTATTTTTAATATTAAATTAAATTATATTTAAATATATTTATATATTTAAATGGGTCAACCAAAGCTTTAAAAATAGCCGGTTTTGCAAACGAAGTCGGAATTTGACGAAACTAATTTTGTTAGATCCGCAATGTCAAATAGTTGCTAGATGCCAGTTTTCGTGATTTTTAGAGTCACTGTGTGGTCGTACAGATTTTTAGAGTGAGAAACAGTCAGTATTTTGACAGTTAAAAATACGCTGTGTGAGCATACGAAGTCGGAATTCGACGAAACCAGTTTCGTTGGGACCGTAATGTCTAACTCTAGCTACATGTCCAATTTGGTGATTTTTAGGTATTGTATGTAATCACGAGAATTTTTAGAAAGTAGAATGATTATATAAAAGAGAATATGCCGAGAATATTCTTTTTATAAAATATCTAAAATTGCTATAAATACCCTCACTACTCCTCTTAACCTAATTCATTCTCAGATGTTGCGCCGTCAAGTTTTTCATCCTCAAGAAAAGAAAACGCAAGTTTGAAATCAAATTTAAAATCAAATAAAGAGTGATAAATTGGGAAACAAGTATGTTTGTGATGCTGTTAAGTTGCTCTTCGTTTCTGAATGAGATTCATGGGGTGCGACGCATCCTTGGGGATGTTGAAAACGTACAGGAAAATCTAGGGTTTGCGAAAACTTGAGATTCAGGCATTTATTCGAAGAACTAGTGGTGTATTGAAGCTTGTGAGGTGTTGTAGCACGGCGAGGCAAAGTTTGGATGGATTCCATGAGTTTTGGTGTCGGTACCTGCTGTTGAGGATGACGATCAGGCGGAAGGACGGAAATGGGATGGTGACATCGAGTATGGGGTTGATGGTATAGAAGCGATGAGATTTCGAAGAGAAGAGTCGTGGTAGTTTTAGTTCTCGAATCCATGAAGTAATGGGTGGTTTACGGGTTGTTGTAGTTGCTATGATGGCCATTTCCTGTGCGTGATTCAATACTGGAAGAAGAGGGGAGAGAGGCTACCGTTCACGCGGGTTAAAGGGGTATTGGGCCGGGTATCTTTGAGGTGAGGCCCAACACAATTAAAAATCCAAGTTTTATTTCTATTTAAAGTGTAATAACTTGTAACCTGAATATTTCGGTCATACGAAATCAGAATCACGAACCGTCAGTCAGATTGGGACCATGTGGATGAGAGCTTCACAATGAAGCTGACTGGAAGTCGATTCGAGCTCATTTGGATTTACGGCGAAATAAATTGTTTGATTCAAATCAAATAACAGTTTATCGTTCTTTAGCGATGAACTGCAAATGTGAGTAAAACTCACCAACTCTGAACAGTTCTATTTTTACAACGTATTCTTAGAACTGTTAAATATTGTCTGTTTGACTGTGTGTTGATTGTTTGATTGAACTGCTAGTCAGTTAATGAAAATTATATATATATATATATATATATATATAAAAACCGTTAAATATTTATATATTGATTCTGCTATCAGAATAATTTATATTGAACTGAAAGTGATAATAATCATATTGTGTAACATCTGTGGATGCAGGGAGACAGGTTGGAGGAATCCAACTGGATTCGTCAACAGTTATTTTATTGTTTTCCATATATTGTTATATGATGTGTTATAAAATCTGTGGGCAATTATATGTGCTTGGACGATATTGAACATCGTGATTTGATATGATTGAATACCATAACGTACCGAAATGTTGATAAGGGGATTTTCAAAGTGATATTGAAAATAGAATATTTATAAAATGGGATATTTATAAATAAGAGATATTTATAAAGTGGAATATTTATAAATAAGAAATGTTTATGAATTGGAATATTTATAAATAGGAGATATTCAAAAAGGAAATAATTACAAACCATTTTCTTTTTGAATGGAAAGGCCTGTGTGGCGGGTTTGGGGATTTTCCCGATGCTCCCGTTACAAAGGAGGTTATGGCGAATTTTTCAGAGAATTTAAGGAGTTAGAATATTTCAAGAATAAATTTGAAAAGGAAATATTTGTAAACCATTTACAAATAGAATTGAAAAGGAAACGTTATAAAAAGGAAATCATTTTTAAAGTGTAGAACCGTTATTTAAAAGTAAATCTTTTCAAATGAATAAAACGTTGTTAAAAAGGAAATCTTTATAAAGTGAATAAAGTAAATCGAATATGGTATTCGAAAGGAGTTAAATCGAATATGGTATTCGAAGGGAGTAAATCGAATATGGTATTCAAAAGTTAGTAAAACGAATATGCTATTCGAAAAGGGTTAGTCGAGTCGAGTTAGTTGAATAGAGCTTACTAGTTCAGTAGAGTTAACCAGTTCATTAGAGTTAACCAGTTCAATAGAGTTAACCAGTTGGGTTATGTAAGTCAAGTTAACCAGTTGGGTTATGTAAGTCAAGTTAACCAGTGGGTTAAGTAAGTCAAGTTAACCAGTGAGTTAAGTAAGTCAAGTTAACCAGTGAGTTAAGTAAGTCAAGTTAACCAGTTGAGTTAAGTAAGTCGAGTTAATCAAGTCGAGTTGATCGATTTAGAGTTACTCAGTTAGAGTTAATCGATTAGAGTTAAAACGAACTAGAGTTAATCAAATATAGTTATTTGAGACAGAGTTAGTCAAACATAGTATTCAGGGTAAGTTGCCATCTCGTACGACTGCTAGCGTAATTCGCAGGGCTGTAAATAGCCTAAGGCGGTCGGATGTTGCCTAAGGGAATCAGGCGTAACCATTGTGATCGTTGCGATCTAGAGTCAAGCGAATGGAGTTAAATCGAATCTAGTTATTCAATAGGAGTTAATCAAGATGAGTTAAATAAGTTAAGTTAATCGAATCTAGTTATTCGATAGGAGTTAATCAAGATGAGTTAAATAAGTTAAGTTAATCGAATCTAGTTATTCGATAGGAGTTAATCAAGATGAGTTAAATAAGTTAAGTTAATCGAATCTAGTTATTCGAGAGGAGATTATCGAATATAGTTTATTCGAAGGAGTTATCAATTATTAGTTATTCGAAGTGAGTAGTCGAATATTGGTTATTCGAAGTGAGTTAATCGAATATTGGTTATTCGAAAAGGGGAGTTATCAAATCGAATAGATTAAAGGAGTTAATCGAATATAGTTTATTCGAGTAGAGTTAGAGGAGTTATCGAATATGGTTTATTCGACAGGAGTTAAGTGAATAGTTAGATTAATCAAAGAGAATTAGTTAAGTTAAACTAAGTGAATTAGTTAAGTGAATTGGTTAAGTTAACCAAAGTGAATTTGTTGAGTTAATCAAAGTGATTAGTTCAGTTAATCAAGTTGAATTTGTCAGTCGAGTTAATAAATGGAGTTAGTCAAACCAAGTAAAACCAGTTAGAGTTAATTAATTAAGGTTGACCAGTTAGAGTTAATCAATCAGAGTTAATCAAATAGAGTTAAGTAAAATTAGAACTGACTAGAGATTAGTAAATTGAATGGTTTTCTAAGTGTCTATCTGATGTTGGTTTCGGCCTTCGGGATTTATACTTAGGGAATTGTTCTCATACTAGTTCATAGTCAGGGACTGATAGTTGGGGAAGAGTAGTGATTTTTAAATAAGCAAATGGGAAACGTTTTCCAGTGTTAATAACATATATTTTCTAAACATAGAAAATAAGGCAATGTGAATATATATATATATATATATGTTGATGATTTACCGATATAATTTCCATCTGGAAATAATATCGTTGTTTGCACACTTGTTTTTCTTTGATATTTAATTCACAGACTATCGAATTTTTGACCATTTTAACGTTGTTAATATGGAGAGACCGGTTGGATTATTATCCAAAGAACCACTCTGTATTAGCATAAGCGTTGCGAATCATATATGCCAAAGAAAATAGAAGACGGAGTAAAATGCAAGGGGTGTTGTATAAGTCTTAGATAACAGTGACTAAGATGGATATACTGAATAGTGCCTTCGGTTTGTCCAGTCCCAGGACAACTTGTATGGACGAAGGTCTGACAGAGTATATCCAATGGATCACGTAAGTTGATCTGTTCAAACGTATTCACGTTTGGTGGCAGAGGAATTCGTTTCTCTAAGCTGTATAACCATGTTATTTTTGGATAAATCAGTTTGTGATTTGGCGGGTATGATGATGTGACATTCTAAGTGAATGATGATGACTTGTATGAATGAATGTCTGACAGAGTATTTCCAAAAAGGTCACGTACACTGATTTCTTCAACCGTACCAAGAGTGGAAGCGGAGAAGGAAACTTATTTAGCTAACACGTAATGTACTGTTGTAGACGTCAATTAGTGATTATGATGGATCTGACGATGTGACATTTGAAGTGAATCTGATGTGATGATAACGCGTAGCTTCTAGCCTCATCAACTGGTAAATGACAGAAATCGGGTAGGCAGCATGGCAAAGTCGGTCGCACCGAAGTAGGGTGTATAATCACTTATCTAGAGAATATTCATTTGTTTCTTAAATCTATTAATGATGTCCCATATATATACGGGAACGGTTGCTGATCCCAACCGTTGGTGATATACATTCGATACACTCAAGCAAAATGAGTGGTCGGTCATGTGTGGCTGAGTTACAAGATGTTCTTGTTGAACTCCAGTGTATCGTTCCTAGAGTACACTGATCGGAAGGTGGTTCCATACCTTGTCATAGTTGGAAATCTATTATCCAATACGTGCTTGCGATTTTGAATGTATACTATATATGCAGAACATGAGATGAAAGCGTTTCTGCTAGCTGATATCTATTTGTACATAGACATTATTATGATATCAAAAGGTTTTTGATACAAAGATATTTTGGATTCTCATAAGGGAAAAACCCGTTCCGTTCTGCGGCGTGGTCTTATGAGATATCGTTTACTTGTTCATATACCTGTTTAAACTGTTTTACTCACACCAGTCCCATGACTGACCCGGAGTTTACTTTGTTGTTTTCCCTAAACTCTTGGGTGTCCAATTTTGTACGGGCAGTCAAGTAGTCAAGATTTTACAGATATACTTGGAGAGCTTAGAGCAGGAGGCTTCTGGATCATATAGCTATAGTTTATTTCCGCTGTGTTGTAAGTGTTGTACTCTGATAAGTGCTATTGTATACATAACTGTTATATTTCAAAGTTATGTTATCTATTATATGTTATTCGTTCCGCTGTGAGGTTCGTGTTACTCTGATGTTGTGTTCTTCTTTTTCTTCTATTCTAAGTTTCTATCTTATCTATTCTCACCTTCTAATTTCTTTCATTAATTACCGGGTTTTTTCGATGTTTTGGTTATCGACATCGAGCTTATGTCGATAACCAAAGTCGCTAAAAATCCTGGTCGTTACAGAGTTGATCGAATCTAGTTATTCGATATGAGTTAAATTGAATAAGATTTATTCGAAGAAAGAGATTATCGAATATAAGTATTCAAAAGTAAGCAAATCAAATATAAGTTATTCGAATAAGAGTTTGAATTATTAGGTTAGAGTTATTCAAATAAGAGTTATAGATTAGAGTTAACCGAATAGGAGTAAATAAATTAGTTGTCATTATATTATTCGAGTTATGAAACAAAAGTCATATTAAAGATAATGTATTTCGGATGTAGGAGATTATAACACCATTGTTATAATCACGTAAACTTGTAAAAGAAGGGGGTTCGTAAATAGAATCCAAGGGTTCGAAAGGAAGTGTTAAAGGGTTAGAAGTTGAACTTACCCTATTTCGAGATTTGAAATGTTGTTCAGTTAAGGTCTGAGAGGTAGTTATACTCCAACTTGATTGACTTCGTTTTTAATTTAGAAATGGTTAAGGTTCGAAAGTGAAAGTGGTTAAGTGATTTAGTAAATAAGCATAGTGGTTTGAGTTGTCGTCGCGATGTTGATTTAAACATCTGTTTAAATCCAAGTAAAGAAGATTTTGAAATGTTTTCCAAATAGAATCAGAAACGTAATCAAATATATATATATATATATATATATATATATATATATGATTGATTATTGATTGATAGAATTTCCATCTGGAAATAATATCATTGTTTGCACACGTGTTTTTCTTCGATAGTTAAATCACAGACTATCGAAGTTTTGACCATTTTAACGTTGTTAATATGGAGATACCGGTTGGATTATTATCCAAAGAACCACTCTGTATTGGCTTAAGCGTTGTGAATCATATATGCCAAAGATAATTGAAGACGGAGTAAAGTGCAAAGGGCTATTGTATAAGTCTTAGATAACAGTGCCTAAGATGGATATACTGAATAGTACCTTCGGTTCATCCTGCTCCTGGATGACTTGTATGGATGGATGTCTGACAGAGTATTTCCAAAAAGGTCACATACATTGATTTCTTCAACCGTACCAAGAGTGGAAGCGGAGAAGGAAACTTCTTTGGCTAACACGTAATGTACTGTTGTAGACGTCAATTAGTGATTTTCGATGGATCTGACAATGTGGCATTTGAAGTGAATTTGATGTGATGATAAAGCGTAACCTCAAGCCTCACGTCCGGTAAATGACAGAAATCGGGCAGGCAGCATGGCTATGCAGGTCGCACCTATTAGGGTATAAATTCACCTGATCTAGAGTTTCATTTACTTCTAAAAATCTATTGTTGATGCTGTCCCATTCGGGAAATGGTTGCTGATCCCAACCGTTGGTGATATATATTCGATACACTCAAGCGAAATGAGTGTTCGGTCATGTGCGGTCGGGTTGCAAGATGTTCTTGTTGAACCCATTGTATTCCTTTCTAGGGGTACACTAGCGAAAGGTGGTTCCATACCTTGTCATAGTTGGAAATCCATTACCCAATACGTGCTTGCGATTTTGATTGTATACTATATATGTAGAACGTGAGATGAAAGCGTTTCTGCTAGATGATTATTATATTGTGGTTGATAGACATTATTATAATATCAAAATGTTTTTGATATAAAGATATTTTGGATTCTCATAAGGGAAAAACCCGTTCTGTCATACGACGTGGTCTTATGAGATATCGTTTGCTTGTTCGAACTGGTTTAAACTGTTTTACTCATACTAGTCCCATGACTGACCCGGAGTTTATTTTGTTTTGTTTTCCCTAAACTCTTGGGTGCCCAGTTTTGTACGGGCAGTCAAGTAGTCGGGATTTACAGATACTTGAAGAGCTGGAGCAGGAGGCTTCAGGATCATATAGCTATAGTTTATTTCCGCTGTGTTGTAAGTGCTGTACTTGGTAATGATATGTATATTCAAGTAAAATCTTTTATTTCAAAGATATGTTATCTATTATATGTTATTCGTTCCGCTGTGAGGTTCGTGTTACTCTGATGTTGTGTTCTTCTTCTTCTTCTATTCTAAGTTTCTATCTTATCTTTCCTCACCCTCTAATTTCTTTCATTAATCATCCGGTATTTTTCGACGTTTGGTTAGTCATCATTGAGTTTATGGCGATAACCAAAGTCGACAAAAACCCGCGGATCATTACAACTAGGAAGGTTGTTCATGCCACCGCCACTGCTAGTGATGTTGTTGTTGTAGTTGTTGATGGGAGTAGGTAGGTAGTAGTACGGGTTGGTCAATTGGTCCAGTGGCCATCCCCGCTTTGGTAGAATGTTTGCATCTGAAGTGTTCCGAGCTGCGAAGTATGGATTTGAAGAGTCGATCTTTCTTTTCCTCATTGTGCACTCGTAACCAGAATAACCCCTCCTATCGCCCCTCTAAGTCCGTACATGTTTGAATCTGCGGTAAGACAATTGGACGCCACTCAAAATGGAATGGAAATAACGATAATTGTTAAAGAGCACCGACTGATTGTTTTTTGAGAAACCTAAATTATTAGTTTATTAATAGTTAAATACTTTTGTATCTCAGTAGGGAATAACTGGAAGAACCCTTCCGTAAAATGCATATCTTTCAATAACATGTTCCAAACTTAGTGACAAATGAATGAATAAATGAAAAGAAAAGAAATAAAAAAGCTACATATCAAAACATGTTAAATATTTCATGCTTTCCATTGCTAAAATTTGAAACATTATACTAACTAAACGAAACTTTTCTGTTCATCAACTTCAAATAAGTCTACCATAACGAAACATTCTTTTAATTTTCTATCCAAGTATATGTAGAAGCAATTTTAATCTCTCTAAGGCTTTCCTTTACCCTTTTATAAATTTTGGAGATCTCTAGTGCCTATGAAGAGCTCTTTTCCTTATTAGAAAATATTCAGCAAGAAGCAAATCAAGTTTTGTTTTGGATAACATAAATTTATTTCAGTAATTTAACTTAACTTTTGAACTTTTAAAGCAGCTGTACATCATATGAAATGGTTCCACATTGAAAAGAATGGAGGATCAAATCACAAGTTCAACATAGACAAGCACGACAAAGCAACAAAAATTGAAAAAAAAAATCATCATAAACAAAACATATCAAAATTTATCCGTGTATCCTTCCAATGTAACCAATTAACTAGTCAAAACTTTCAAATCAAATCAGCGTTAGCAGTCAAATAGAATTATAACAAAAAGAAGTATTGTTAAAATTCACATAGTTTTATAATTAAATTGAGGGAAGCATACCCTGGTTTTCTTCATTTAGTCTTTGTCTTTTATATATCGTCTTCCTCAAGCAAAAACCTTATCCAGTCCTCATCTACAAGCCACGAAGCGGAATCGTCAAACGATTCAGATAAATTTTCAGAATACGGAAATTTGTTGTAGGGTTTAAATTTTTTCCCTTATAATTTTAGAGAAGTGCGCGGAATTTTCTTCCTTTCCCACCATACGCGCGGCTTTATTTATTTTTTCTTGTTGCCAGGTGTTTAATTAAAAGCAATACTTTATTGCGTCTTTTTTAAAAAGAAAAGATGCAAATTACTTTCAAGCGCCTGCCTATTTGCATCACATTATTCATTGAACAGATGCAAATTACAATAATTATTTTTCAGCCCTACCCTACCGCATCTGTTCTTTGAAAACAATGGATGCAAAGAGGAATATTATATTTGCTTTCCCTTATTTGCATCTGTTGTGTGTTAGAAACAGATACAGATTGTACTATTTGCATCTGTTGTTTATACAGCAGATGTAAATGAGAAGATGCAAAAGACAAGTTATGTACTAATGTTGTCTTGTTCCCACTCTGGCATTATCTTTCATGTCATCGTGAGAGGCCTTCTCCAAATGGCGTCGGTTGCTTTGTTAGGATCCTGAGCTTTTGGAGACACATGTATTATTAGAAGAATGGACGCGCATATCTCCTTCTAAGCAAATAATGTCCCTTCGGGTAGACTGTTGTAGCACCTTCGGTAGTTCAACGTTTTGATGATCTGCTAATTAAGATCCCTTTGAATGTTCTCCAACTTCTTCATCATCTCGAACATCGGAGTTTGAGTGATCGAAGCATCAGGGTTAGATGAGGTAGCCACGTAGGTTGAGGCAAGGAGATTAAGAATATCAGATGTTTACCTGTGGAGCGATGACTCTTGATGATCAGTATGAGAAGTTCCAACGATCTGGGATTTATTTTTCTTCACCAGGATTCCAAGCTTTGTATGCAGTCTAGGAAAAAGACCGAGGAAGTTCCAAACTCGAATGGCTAGGAAGAAAAGGAAAAAAACCGAATTTTTTATATCTCTAAGTGAGAGAAGAAGAATGTTGACATCAAAACTTGGCACGACACCCAAAGAGTTCAACGAAAGTTAAACTAAGTAGACGGGAAATAAGGAATAAAATAACGGAGATGTAATATAAATAAGAGACAACAATAGTGGCTCGGGATAAGACAGCATATGTCTCCTTTGGAAGTTTAATTGCTTTAGTATCGAAAATCACTAAGTACAATGCTCGTATCGGTAAGAATCCCTAGTCAGATAGGGCAAAGTAACACGAGTGCAAAAAAAATCCATATTTCGTCTGAAAGAGGGCTATGTATAATCGCCATTCATACGGGAAACTTGAAGATTTGAAATAATGGGAGTTATATGGTCCAAAGCCCAAAATGACCAAGTTATTAGATTCGTACCGGCTTCTTGATTCCTGGCGATCCTCATACTTAGCCATTATGGGAGTTCTTCATGAGTTTCTTCTTCCTGGTCTTCGTAATCTTTTGTATGATTTTGCTGGGATCTTGTTTGCAGAAGTGGGAGTACAAGCCACTAAAGTTTGGAGTAGTGATGTTGTTCGAACTGCGGAGTTGCACCAATCCCTGTAGTTGGAGTTAAACAGACCCCAGTAAATGACATGGAAGCAGTGTTGAGATGTTAAAAGTTGAAGCTCTTGGGATTCATACTCAGTCCCATTGTGATTCCTACCGATCCCTAATGTTGGTAATAGAAGAAGAGTGGTTTTATGATTTTCTTGTGATCGGACCGTGTGAACCAAATGTTTTTGGGTAATCGGACTACAGCAATTATATGTTTTTTGGATTGATCGATCCTAGTTGAACCGACTTTTGATTCTCAAACCAACCGTCAATCATGATGTATAGTCCCAATCTGCATGAGTCTAGATTGCTTTTGATAGCCAGTTCAAAAGGTCGGGTAACTATAACCAATGTCATGTGCAAATATTTTTCATATTCAACTCACATGTTTTTTCTTACGTCACTAATAAAACACAAAGTTATGTAGTATGCGTTGTCGAAACTGTTGATAGATCTTACTATGTCGATGCATGTTAGGGATTTGGGTACGGTGACACTAATGATGAATCTGTAAAAAGGCCACCACCATGTGAAACAGTTTCATTTTGTTGTCCACAAATATATGCATCTACGCCTTTCTATGCCAGCAAAGTAATTAATTGACATACCAAAAATGTTCCCAAAATAGATGTTATTTTTTAAACCTGGAACATGGTAATATACATTATACATGTACAACCAACCCTGATGTGGTATCATGCTACCTTTTATTAACTTCCAGGCCTGTGCTTCATGTAATTCCTACATTGTCCTCCCGCATTGATTATATTTCTTAAACAGATGGGTTAATTTTATTCAAAGTATGCATAGGGATCCTGTCTATGAAATGCATTGAGTAATACATGAGTACCCCGTTATATTTCTTTTTACAATACTTCGTTGGCTAGCCCAATTACCTGCTGTGCCTTTTATTTCAGCCCAACTCATTATTACATTGTTGTATCTCGTTAGCTATTTAAGATAACACCCATTGTACATTTTTAACATACTATTCATTACAGAAATAAAGAAACTTCATTTCAGTTTACAAATCTTATTTTGATATCAGAGCTAAATCTGCTAACTGCATCAAGATCCTGATCATTCAAATAGTGCCTCTACTAAATCTATCAAAAGATAGATCACCCATCAGAGTAGTATCATCATTTGGGTACCCTCATTTGAGATTAGAATCAATCACATCATTTGAGGGTTGAGGCCGTGATCGGAAAAACAGTGCCTCGCCATCAAGTGGCTACAACAGTTTTCACCATCACTAGCTTAGCGGCAAATCATTTCAAAAATCTCCAATCCGATCAAAAAGTCTGGTGAAAACATTCAACTGATAGCAAAAGCCTTCCAAGAAAGTCAATCAGAAAAGAAAACTGATAGCAAAAGCCTTCCAAGAAAATCAATCAGAAAAGAAATCAAAGCAAAACATCAAGAAATCATCACCTTGGCATTTCTGGTTGCTTTTGCAATCAATTAAAGGATTCAACCAGACATTTCAATTCAAGAACCAGAGTTTCTTGAAATACTTACCTCCTTTCTCGCAAGCCATAATCCCTCTTCTGTCACCAATGAGTTATGGCTGGAACTGATCCACCACCAACGTCACCAAGATCATCAACAAGATCAAACCAAACCAGTGGCGAAAGCACTGAAGATTTCATCAAGGCCATTACAAAGCCACAGAGCAATATAATCTCAATACAACTGGATGAATCTAACTATCTTCTGTGGAAACTGCAAGTTGAAACAGCTGCAAAAGGTTACGGTCTAGAAGATTATCTTTATGGTACTAAAACTATACCAGCAAAATTCAACAGAGACAAAGATAACAATCTTGTGGTTAATCAAGAATTCACTACATATCAAAGGCAAGATAATCTTGTAAGTGCTTGGTTAATGTCAACAGTGGGGTCATCTCTCATTCCATAACTGATCGGAATCAAAAATGCACATGACATATGGACTGCTCTGGAGAGATCATTTACTAGCCAATCATCTGCCAGAGTTTTGCACTACAAAAAGCAACTACAATCTATAATGAAGGGAAACTCTAGCATGAATGATTATCTAATGAAGGTAAAGAATCTATGTGACCAACTGGCATGTACAGGCAATAGAATTGAGGAAAAAGAGCATGTGCTATATATAGTTGGAGGACTTGAAGATGAATATGAGTCTGTAATTACATTCATCACATCAATTGAACCCACACCATCACTACAAAGTGTGTATTCTATGCTATTAGCACATGAAGGCAGATTCTTAGGGAAGAAAGATCAAGAAACAGATGTCTCAGTCAACTATACAACTGCTGGTAAAGAGAAGAATCAACAAAACAATAATGCAAGAGGTCAGAGTTCTTACCAGAGAGGCGGTCAATCAGGCAGAGGACGTGGAAGATCTGGCAGATGGAACCCCAATAACAGGACGAAGTGCCAAATTTGTGATAAAATTGGTCACACAGCCAATAGATGTTATTTCAGATTCAATAACAGTTTCAATGTCAATCAGCAGAGCAATAATAATAACAGAAACAACAATCCAAATGCCAATATGGTCAACAGTCAAACTGACAGTAAAAACAGTCAAGACTCTACCTCAAATGCGGCTACAATTGATGATATACAAGATGATGCATGGTATCCAGATTCAGGGGCAACTGATCATGTCACTAACGGTTTAAGCAACTTGAACCTTGGCAACCGTGAATACAAAGGTAAAAAATCTTTGATTATGGGTAATGGTAATTCTATAATCATTTCTCACACTGGATATGCTAGTATTAAGGGTGCCAAACAACTTTATCTAAATAATCTATTATGTGCACCTCATATAAGAAAAAACTTAATCAGTGTGTCACAGTGTGCAAAAGACAACCAAGTGTCTTTTGATTTTACCCTAAACACTGTATAGTTAGGGGCATGCTGACTAAAAATATCTTATTGCAGGGTAGGGAACAAAATGGACTGTACAAGTTTGGTTCTGGAAACTCAAGAAAAAATGACTTAGAAAATAATTTCTGTAATATTTCAGAATCTAATGCCAGTAGTGACTGTTTGACCTTTGAAATGTGGCACTGTAAACTAGGTCACCCAAGTTCTAAAATTGCTCAAAAAATTCTTAATGATGATGGCATTTCTGTTGATATCCCAACTAATTTTATATGTACTTATTGTCCAATGGGTAAAAGCCACAAATTACCATTCCCAAATTCTGAAACAAAGTACTTAAACCCATTAGAATTAATTGTTGTTGATCTTTGGGGCGCAACACCAATTGATATTGACTATGGTTATAAATTTTACATTTCATTTGTTGATGCATGTTCAAGATATGTGCGGATATATTTCTTGAAATCAAAGTTTGATACATATAATGCTGTCATGAAATTCATGGCTAATGCTGAAAATCAATTAGGTCATAATATGAAAATTATTCAAAGCGATGGTGGTAAAGAATTTCAACCACTGAAAGAGTATTTCTATAAAAAGGGCATTACTCACAGATTAACATGTCCTTACACATCTGAACAGAATGGTTTAATAGAAAGAAAGCACAGACATATTGTTGAAACTGGGCTGACACTTCTTGCTCAAGCATCATTGCCATTGAAATTCTGGCCAGATGCTTTTGCAACTGCTGTCTATTTGATAAACAGACTACCAACCAAAGTACTAGATATGAAATGTCCTATAGAGATCTTAACTCAAACAAAACCAAGTTACAGTGACTTAAAGACTTTTGGGTGTTTGTGCTTTCCCTATACCAGACCATTCAATAGACACAAACTTGATTATAGATCTACTCCTTGTACATTTTTAGGGTACACTAACAATCATAAGGGGTTCAAATGTATGGACAGTAATGGGAAGATTTATATATCCAGACATGTTATATTTGATGAAACAAAATTTCCATTCAAAAATCTTGCTCACAAACCCATCAGTAGGTCTATAATCCTAGGTGCTCTATTCCAAATATTCCTGAACAAGTGAATGATATTATTTATGTGCCAAAATCTAACAACAGCATGACACACACACACAAAATATAAGTTCACCACAGCACACACAATCAGGTACTGAATCAGGTGATCAGAATGAAACTACTACAAGTGGAAATGATACTAAACCAAATGAAGAAAATATCAGCAACAGCGACAATGACGACTCAACCAATAATCAGACAGAGATGAGAAATGAAGAAACTCAGGTGCAAAATCAACATCACATGGTGACAAGGGCAAAAAGTGGTATATTCAAACCAAAAACCTTTTCTGTTGAGTTTAATGACAAAGAACCATCCACTTACTATAAAGCTACATTAAATGATAAGTGGTGGTTAGCTATGAAAGAAGAATTAAATGCCTTGATTAAAAAGCAAACTTGGTGTTTAGTTCCAACACCCAAAAACAAAAATATTATTGGGTGCAGATGGATCTATAGGATAAAGAGACAACCTGATGGTACAGTTTCTAAATACAAAGCTAGGTTAGTAGCAAAGGGGTATTCACAACAGTGTGGTATTGATTTCAAAGAGACATTTTCACCTGTTGTGAAACCCACCTCAATCAGAATAGTTCTAACCATAGCTCTATATAAAAACTGGACCATCAAGCAATTAGATGTAAAATATGCTTTTTTCAATGGTTAATTACAGGAAGAAGTATACATGGAACTACCACCAGGCCTAGAAGAAAAATCTGGAAAAAGAATGGTGTGCAAACTAAACAAGGCAATCTATGGGTTAAAACAAACACCCAGGGTCTGGTTCAACAAACTAAAGGCAATTTTGTCTAAGCTTGGCTACACACCTACAAGATCTGACAACTCACTATTCACAAAATTCACAACAACTACTGTTACATATGTCCTAGTTTATGTGGATGACTTTATAATCACTGGCAACAGCAAAACTGAAATTGAAAGCATCAAAAATCAACTAAATAGTGAATTCTCTATCAAGGATCTTGGAGTGCTATCATATTTTCTGGGAATAGAAGTTTGCAGAACTGAAAACAATGAGCTTCAACTAAATCAAAGAAAATATGTTGCAAAAATTCTGTCAAAGGCAAACATGGACAAGGCTAATTCTCTACCAACTCCTATGGTAACCAACCTACACTTAAGCAAAGAAAAAGGAGAACCTAATTGCAATGAAAGACAGTACAGAAGTATTATTGGAGCTCTTCAATATGTCACTATAACTAGACCAGACATATCATACAGTGTCAATAAGGCTAGTCAATTCATGCAACGATCTCTAAGTGATCATGGGAAGGCAGTTAAAAGAATCCTTAGATATTTGAAAGGTACAATCAATCAAGGACTGATACTAAGGTCAAGCAATAACCTACATATCAATGCCTATTCTGATGCAGACTGGGCAAATGACTATGATGACAGAAAGTCAACTAGTGGTTACTGTATATTTTTTAGGAAAGAATCCTATATCATGGTGTGCAAAGAAACAAAATACAGTTTCCAGATCAAGCACTGAAGCTGAATACCATAGTGTTGCAAGTACAACAGCAGAAATTATCTGGATTCAATCTTTATTAAGTGAGCTAAAGGTTACAAACAACTCAAAAGCAACTATGTGGTGTAACAACATGAGTACCATAGCGTTAACAACAAATCCGGTATTACACTCAAGAACAAAGCACTTGGAACTTGACATATATTTCGTCAGAGAGTTAATACAAAAAGGAAAATTATAAGTAAATCACGTACCTTCTGCTTACCAGATCGCTGATATTCTGACGAAACCACTCTCGAGAACTAGATTTGAAGCTCTAAAAGAAAAGCTAAGCGTAGCTGAAATTATCACTTCAAAGCACAACAAAGCTTCAGATCTGACTTTCAATAAAGGAATTGAAACATTCTCCAGCAAGCTTGTTGAAGCAGCAAACAATCATCTTAATTCTCAGATTAACTCTGAAAGAAATCGAGAAACTGAAGCACACCAAACTCTCATCAACAACGAAAGTCAGTTTAGCTCAACAAGACACAAATCCATCATCTCAGAACCGCAAGCTCAAGAGAAAAGCCTTGACATAGAAAGAAACAGCACAAAAAGAGGATTTAATGAAGAATTTTCAGAGAAAAAGACAGCTTTGAATCTGGATTTGAATCGTGGCGACGACCATTTTTAATCTCCAAACCCTAGTCTGGAGAATAGGGCTTGGGGGAGGGGGGGTATGAAATGCATTGAGTAATACATGAGTACCCCGTTATATTTCTTTTTACAATACTTCGTGGGCTAGCCCAATTACCTGCTGTGTCTTTTATTTCAGCCCAACTCATTATTACATTGTTGTAGCTATTTAAGCTAACACCCATTGTACATTTTTAACATACTATTCATTATAGAAATAAAGAAACTTCATTTCAGTTTACAAATCTTATTTCTGTCATATCATTTTGTCTCCTTGCTTTTCGATGATACTGAGCACAATTCTATTCGTTTGGCATATGACCTTATCACTGGTCAATATCAAAGGACAAGAAGATCAATATAATTTAGCTGCGTTGTTAGTTTCGATTTTAAAAACCATTTGTCGGATCAAGTACTGTTCGGGCCAAAAAGGAAAATTATATGGTAGAGCATCAACTTAATTGGACATGGACTTAAATCTTCGGACATCTTGGATGAAATGTCATAGTCCTGCATTACCTAGCATGTGCATGTGTTTCCTCACCCGAAGAACACATTTGCATCCTCTGATTTGCAGGGTACTCCTACAAAATATTAGCCAACTTCTTTAATTCTTCTGAATCTTTTCATCAGTTCACAATTGCTCCATATATCAGTCTATCAGAATAAGAGTTTGGGCTATCAGGAGATGGTCCTATCACCCTTCATTGTGACGCTGAGTGTTTGGAATGTATTTTATGCATTGTTTTAATAACCCGACCTTGAATAACCATGAACTTTGAACCATCACGACGCGGAACTGAATTAGACCTCATTTGTGCATGAAACCTGATCGAACCTTCAAACCAGCAGTCCAACCTTACAGTTTTTTTTTTCTACTTCTCATTGTGTAATTCTCATTGATCATTTCATCTTTTGTATTATTTTAAAAATAAACACTAAAATATTTTAAAAACTCATAACTGTTCCAACATTTAAACCGTTAACTTTACCGCTTGGTTCTAAAAAAACATGCGTGTTTTTTATGTTTTTGCTATTTAATTATATCGTGCAATCTATTAATGTTAGTGAATAAATAGATGACTTTCAAACTTTATTATTCACTTGTTTGAGTACACATAAAACTTGATTATTCGTATTTTCACTATTAACAAGTGTGTGCGGTTTTTGACGATTCAACCGATCAGAACTTCAAAACTTTAGACTCGAGTCCTCACGGTTTGGCTCACGGTCGGGTTATGAAAACATTGATTTTATGTGTACTTCGTGGAAATGAGTTCAGAGCCATGGAAAACTTTTTACTAAAAACTGTATTGAAAATTCATCCAACTCCTTAAGTTTGAAACAGCAAGCTGTTTGTGGCTTCTGATATTTCATATTCAGCTTTTACATACCATGCATTTGCTGTATACTGTAGATGAAATTTTGTTGTAGAAATGTCAGTTCAGATATCGTTATTCCTCATAATTTTCTACTTACTAATTTGAATATTTAATTTGTTGAAAATCTTCATAGTCCCTGAAATCCAAATAACCAAAATTTCTGAATATAGGTTTTTATGTACGTTTTGGTTTATTAACCTGGGAAAGTTCTCTGTTGTTTTGTATCTACAGTTTGATAGAGAAAAATCATACGAAGTATAGTTGCTATTAGTTTGATAGAAAAAAAATCACATTAAGCAGTCACGCAGCATACGGAATATGAACATCTGTTGTTTTATAAAACTAAACTATAGCTGGACAAAGCTGTAGCATACGGAAGATCCTGTAACTCCATTTTCTTGATATGGATACACACGCAAGGGATTAAACTCAACTGTGCAAACAAATAGCCAATATATTTAGTGTTGAAAATCTGATAATACTAAACGCTTGACCATTACCATTTTGAAAACAAAACAAGCAGTAAGAGTAACGACGACAACAATAATAGCAACAGTAACAACAATAGTAAGTAAATCAATGGAGGTTCATTATCAAACTCATGTAACACTACCCACATGTCTTTGCAACTTTGTTCCTGACGCTAATTAAAGTCTAAAGAGCATGTCCAATAGAGTGGACTTTGATGACAATCCTCGTAACTTTGATACATGCCTGTCTGTACTGCCATGCAGACATCCCAACTCTTTCACCAAATGATTATTACATCTCACTGAATTCTGGCATAGCAAATTGGACATATATAAGCAAATGAAAACATAATCAAGGCATGTCATACTCAGTTCATTTACTGATGTAACTGATCACATGGCTTTGCTTCCAATGGTAGACATACTCCCAATTACAAAAGACTGGACTGGGGCCTCTTTCTACCTCTATAAGAATATGGCACTAGCAGCTACTCTTCTCATCAGTTCAACCCCATTTCAACTAATTTACTTATTTCTTCAAGAACGTTCAAACTATAACTGCTGCAGCCATGGTTAAGCTTGTAAAAATGGCAATGAAACTACAAAGGGTGGCTTCTTTTGGCCGAAAAGACACTGATTCTTCTGATGAGTGTAGCACATTATCTGTAGCAGATAAAGGAAACTTTGTTGCATATACACTTGATGGCAAGCGGTTCATGATCCCACTGGCATATTTAGCAAGCACTGTCTTTATACAGCTTCTGAAAATGTCTGAAGATCAGTTTGGAATTACAAGTGATGGACCCATCACATTGCCTTGTGATTCAGTCTTCATGGAGCACATTATTTCTTTGTTTCGGAAAAAGGGATCCAAAGCTGCAGGGAAGATGTTGTTGGGAACTGTATTTCAAAGCCAACATTTTCAGTCTTCAGCGAACCTTGATGGATTTAGTCAGCAACAAGCCGTTTGTGGCTTCTGAATTGTATGCTTCAAAGCAATTAGCTGTAAAATATTTAGCTGTATGAAATTGCTCTCAAAAATTAATTATTGACCATACTTAAATTTTTTAACCTTGTCTGTTGGTCCATTTCATATTAATTTCTAGAGTTTATTTTGTGGATCTACTATATGATCACATCTGTTTATCAGTTAACATGTTAACCGTAAACTCGAAGTTTCTTTTTTTTTTTTTTTTTTTTTTTTTTTTTGCTTAAAAGAAATAAAAAAACAAACAAATAAACAAACCAAACTGAATACATGAAGAGCAGCCGTTATTTTAGAACAGATTTCTTAGATTCTGTGCAAACTGAACATTCAGATTGGGAATTAGCAGATTCAAGTCCAGTGAATTATCACAACATAACAGCAAGAGAGACCGCAATGTTGATCCAAAATTTTAGTATGAGCTTTTGTATGTTTGCTTCACAGAAGAAAGCGATAAAAGAGTATTCTGTATATTGAGAGTTGAGACAGTCAAGGTACCTCATGTAACTCTGTTTTCTTAATATGCATGCACATTTAAGCGATTAGACTTAACTGTTCAAACAACTAACTAATTATAAGTATATTCTGCGTTGACAATCTGATAATAGTAACTAAACGCTTAAACTTCACCATTGTGAAAACAACTTGACAGTCAAAACAAGTATAGTAATATTAACACAATAATAAAGACATCAACAATAACAACATTAGCAACTGCAATAATATTAGTAATAGTCAGTAAATAAATAAAGTTCATTATCAAACTCACGTAATACTACTCTCATGGCTTTGTTCCCGACACTAATAAAATAGTACATCAAATAGAATGAATGGATGGCAAACAATGATAATTGTTCTTGGAATTTTGGTACATGCCTATCTGCACAGTCATACGGACACCGCAACTCGTTCACCAAATGAAAATCATGTTTCACCACATAAAGATAAAGCAACTTGATATACTACCACATGAAAACATAATCAAGGCGTGTCACGCTCGATTCATTTACTGATCACATGGCTTTGCTTCCAATGGTAGACAGACATACAGTAATTGCATCACATTTTTGTATAGAAATGTTAATTCTACGATCCTTATCCATAATGATGATAAATTAGCAGCTTGAGTATTTAATTTCTTGGAAATCTTCGTCATTTGTTGAATAGTAGAATTTTTAATATAGGCCATATGTGTACCTTTTGATTTATTATCACAACAAACTACTCTGACCTTATACATCATTCAATAATCTATTGCCTGTTTTACATAAAATCCGTGAAATATACAAATCATTTACTTCGTTTGATTGCTCAAAGGATCGTACTAGTACGTACTGGTGTTTACAAAATCTTCTGATGAAGGCAGTGAAAGACAAAACTAAATTTGGCACAAGCGCGCACAGAGCAATTATAAATGTGGTTTCAGTCATGCAATTGATTTTTTCATCTCTGGATTTATGTTATGTTTCAATGATAATGTGAAACATACGATGAATTACTAGCTACTTCTCAGCTGGGCATCTAGAAGGCAACTATAACTTAAGCACCTTTTCTTTTATTACATTAATTATTATTCTAAGTAATTATATACTGATCAATTGTTCAACAACATTTAATGCAAAATATAGCAGCTAATAACATAATATTCTTGTTATGGATGCATGCACATGTATGAGCTACTGCTCAACTCAGCAAACAACTTACAAGTATTTGAAATCTTGGAAGAGTGGAAACATTGCCCCTAATAAGATAATACTTGAAGATGAACGCTTACAATTTAGAAATCCACTTGATAATCCAACCAAAGAAAAAAGATTAAAGAAATGAAATAAAAGATATTGAAACCTCTATCAGCGTAAACAACACACAGCTCACATGACTTTGTTCCCGACAGAAATGAAACACCATATCAAATAGAATGGACTGTAGACATGGTGATAGACCTCTAATATTTGATGCAACTTATTAATCATTGAATGCTAATTACGTCTCAGCTATACATGCAGATAACACTGTGTGTGTGTGCACACTAATGAAAACATTATTGAGACTGTGTCGTTCTCATCTCCCTTACCGATCACATGGTTTTGCTTCCAATGGTAGGAATACTCCCAAGTTCGACAGTCTGTATTTGGGCCTCCTCCTATCTCTATAAAAATATGACAATAGCTGCTACTCTTCTCATCAATTCTTCCTCATTTCAACTATCTAATCTATTTCGTCAAGAATATTCAAACCACAACTTTCGCAGCAATGGCTAAGCTTGTAAAAATTGCAATGAAACTACAAAGAGTGGCTTCATTTGGTCGAAAAGACTCCGATTCATCAGAAGAGTGTAGCTCTTCATCTATTGCCGATAAAGGAAACTTTGTTATATATACTCTTGATGGCAAACGGTTCATGATCCCGCTGTCATATTTAGCAAGCACGGTCTTTATACAACTTCTGAATATGTCTGAAGATGAGTTTGGAATTACAAGCGATGGACCCATCACACTACCTTGTGATTCAGTCTTGATGGAGTACATTATTTCTTTGTTTCGAATAAAAGGGCCCAAAGCTGCAGAGAAGATGTTGTTAGAAACATTGATTCAGCATCAACCCATTCAGAGAAGATGCCAGCAACAGGCTGTTTGCAGCTTCTGAACTATAGCAAATTGTATACTATTTAGTTGGATGTATATACCAGAATTGTTCTCAAATCTAATTGTTGATCTTAAAGTTTTGGATTTAATCGACTTTGTTCATTTCATAAAAAGCTCCTCAAGTTTATTTGATGGAGGTACGATCTCTCACCCTGGTGTTTTTACCTTTCACACATATGGAGAGGGGAATACAACTGTGTTGTGCAGTAAAATCCAACTAATAAAACATTAAAATTAAAGCAAACCCAACGCCATCCACCCCCACCTATCCAACTAACACACAAACAGTTAAGAAAACTAAAAGGAAAAAGAGCAGGGAAAAAAACATGAACAACAGCTAAAGAACGTTTAATTCATTTTGCAGTCACTTACATTCATGATAAAGTAAAAGATCCTCACATGAACATTAGAAAAAAAAAAAAAAAACAATAGCTGTGGTATCGTACAATCCGAACCTACATTCATGATAGAAAATGCCGTATAAACTAAAAATTCTGTTATGGTATGCAATGACCATGCACGTCTAATAAACTACTAGCCAAAAATACACATAAAATCGAAATTTATATATAAAACATCATAGTATGTCAGCATGTTTGGTATGATATTTTTGCTTATCCAAATTGTAATAAGAAATCCGTCATTCAATAATAGTAAATAATGACTGGCTTTTCCGTGACTAACATGCTTTCTATTAAATACAAAATGCTTAAATATGATACACAATATAATATATCAATATTTTGAATAACATGAGCTATCGAATACATCACAACATACCACCAATTAACTTATACATATGTGTGTGCACAACAAAGGTGGTCTCTCTTAATGTGGTTATTACCAATACTTACCATATATTTCATAACAAAACAAACTTGTAGTTTTTATCCAACTAATTATCAACATATATCATTAATTAATGGTTTTACAGGCCAAGCCATAGAAACAAGGAACGTGAGACGTGGCTACGTTCCGTGAATCGGTTTGTTTGTCCTCGATCCCGAAACGAAACGCGACCCGGAAACGTTAGCGGTCGCGAAAAGAAGATGATGACGCAAAGGTTTTTGAAAAGAATAAACAACTCTTCGATTTGTATTATACAACTGTATATGGTTATAATATATATTGGAAGGACAGCTATATAATATATTAATTTGTATATAGATTGAAAGGGCAGATGTAAATTTGCAAGATCTTCACAAAATCTGGTGATTAACATAAAAAATAAATAGATCAGTTTTTCCAAAGTAAAAGAAAAAACATGTTTCGTACCCTTGCGTTCCCTCGTACCCATGTGTTCCCTCGTACCGGAAACATTCAAGACAGCCTTCCACGTATCCATTTTCGTACCGTGTTTTGTAGGGGTGTTACGGTTACGGTAACCGCCAATTTTAACGGCAACCGTAACCGTTGTTGACGGTTAGCAAATTTTATAACCGTTACCGCAACCATTACCGTAAATTTACATTGTTATCCATAAATAATTCAGGTTCAAACTTTTTTCTTAAAAGTTAGTTTGTTTATTTATGAAACAAACCATCCATATGCATGTTATCTATAAATAAAAACACAAATTATTTATAGATATGTTATTTCTCTAGTTTAAGTTATTAAAATTACATATATTTTTTACGAAATACTACAAAAAAATCATGTGTGGTTCGGTATATTTTACCGCGGTTATCAAAATCCAAAACCGTTACCGTCACCGTTACCGTAGTAGGCGGCAACCGTGTGAACGGTTTAAACAGTTCGGCAGTTGAATGGTTAACCGTAACAGCCCTAGTGTTTTGTATCGAATCACGTCCTATGTAACCATGGGCCAAGCGCTAACTTATCAAATAGATTGACGGTAGAACTATCAACAAACTCTTGCAAATCTAAAAACAGATAGTTTTACGGGATCACGGCCTAGTTCACAAATGCAGTCTATAAAACCAAAAGGTAAGAAAGAATTTATTGCCACTATCCAACCATAATGAGTCCATATGAAAATGCTGGCAATGAAATTGGGAAGAAACGATCATGTATGATTACTTTTTGCTACGTAACTACGCTTGCTATTTATATTGGCACAAACCTGAAAATTTTCCATGAAAATTCTAATGTTACAATAGATTGGAAATATACAGTTATATATATCTGCATAGCAACAATAATTTTCTGCATCCACTCTTTTAATTGATGAAAGTTCTAATAAACAAAACCCTTCGATATTCCAAAGTTATACCTAGTTAGATAACAATAATAATATCATTCACTAAACTTGTTGAGAAAGGAGACTGTACCAAGCATAACTTCAAAACAGTTGTGACTATATTCTATGTTGACGATCTGATAATACGGAACGCTAAACCATTACCACATTTGAAAACCAACTTGATATAGTAACATTAAGCAAATAAATTAAGTTCATTATCAAACTCATGCAACGCAACTCACGTGGCTTTGTCCCCGACGCTAATTAAAGTGCATATTAAATAGAATGGAATGGGCTGTAAACATTGATGACAGTTCTCGTAATTTCGATACATGCCTGTCTGTACTGCCATTGGGACATCACAACTCGTTCACCACATGATAATTACATCTCACCGCATACAGATATAGCAACTGGACATATATAAGCAAATGAAAACATAATCAAGGCATGTCATACTCGGTTCATTTACTGATCACATGGTTTTGCTTCCAATGGTAGACATATTTTCCAATTTCAACAGACTGTGCTGGGGCCTCTTTCTACCTCTATAAGAGTATGGCAATATAGCAACTGCTCTTCTCATCAGTTCATCCTCATATCAGTTTATTTATCTATTTCTTCAAGAATATTCAAACTTTAACTTTTGCAGCTATGGTTAAGCTTGTAAAAATGGCAATGAAATTACAAAGGGTGGCTTCTTTTGGTCGAAAAGACTCTGATTCTTCTGATGAGTGTAGCACATCATCTGTTGCCGATAAAGGAAACTTTGTTGTATATACTCTTGATGGCAAGCGGTTCATGATCCCACTGGCATATTTAGCAAGCACTGTCTTTGTACAACTTCTGAAAATGTCTGAAGACGAGTTTGGAATTACGAGTGATGGACCCATAACACTGCCTTGTGATTCAATCTTCATGGGGTACGTTATTTCTTTGTTTCGGAAAAAGGGATCCAAAGCTGCAGGGAAGCTGTTGTTGGGAACTGTATTTCAATGTCAGCATTTTCGGTCTTCAGCGAACCTTGATGGATTTAGCCAGCAACAAGCCGTTTGTAGCTTCTGAATTGTATGCTTCAAAGCAATTAGTTGTAAAGAATCTAGCTGTATGTAATTGCTCTCAAAAATTAATTAATTATTGACCAAACTTAAATTTTTGAACCCCTTCTGTTGGTCCATTTCGTATAAATTTTTCTCAACTTTATTTTATGGACCTGCGCTATACGATCTCATCTGTTTATCAGCTAACAAGCTGAATCTCCGTAAACTACTGAAGCTTTTTTCTTAAAAAAAGAAAAAAAAAAAAAAAAAAAAGCACACTGAATACATGAAAAAAAAAAAAAGGAAAAAAAACTGAATGCATGAAGAGCTGCTGTTATTTTAGTGCAGCTTTCTTAGATTCTGTGCAAACTGAACATTCACATTGGGAATTCATAGAACTCAGGTGCAATGAATAATCACAACCACAACAACAGACAACAACAGAGTGTTGGAAAATTTGTGTAGCTCTGATACCACTTTGTTAAAAATTTATGTGGAGAAAGAGAAACAAATTAGAAGAAAGTAGAATATTTTTTAAGGGAGGAGAAAAACTTTTATTGCTTGATTCTTTTTTTTCTTGCTTGATTATTGATTGGTACAACATATGAGAGAGTATCTATATATAACATGACAGTGTTCTACACTCTTCTCTCTCTAGATAATTCTATTGCATATTTTGATAGACCAAAATTTATTATCATTTATTTGATTTTGGCCTTTCCTAAAATAAGGATAGAATTTATTACATAATTGGCATTTACTTATAAAACCAAATTTATTTGTTTCCATTTAAAACCAAGTTTATTTGTTTCCTTTTATTTTCAACATCCCCCGTAAACTTAGTTTTATTACTCCAAGCAGATTCTTTTGTATCTCACGTGTTTTGGCAGAAATGAAGAAATTATCCAAATTTTCTTTTTTCATTTCTTCCTCTTTCCCAATATGAAGATCTTCGATGCAATTTCTTCAACAGTGCACCTTTCCTTTTGTCTTTCTTCATTTGCACAAGACGTTCCAAAAAGTGTGCGCTCTAGCTTCCATTTTATTCCAATGTCATAAACTTTGAATGAGTCATATATGACATCTTTAAATTCTTTAAAAAATTCACTTTTATAGTATTTGTTCAATTCAATTTCTTTGTTTGTGTTAACTAATACCGAACAAATTGCAACGCTAGCCTTTTTCTCAGCAACAACTTCAATCACGACTTTAGGCTCTTTTTCCACGACAACATCCTCTCTTTCCTCAATAATTTTAGATTCAGTAACATCATCAAGCTTCTCATTATCGACATTCTTTGTATTAGGCACCGCTTCACTTACTTCTTCAACTTGAGTTTTTTGTTCATCTTTAAAGTCTTCTTCGTGATTTTCTTTCTTGTTGATAGCCTTTGTCTTCTCTTCTCTTTTGTTCTCTGCTAGTGCCACATCAACATGGTCAGCAGTATTCTCCACTACAGCTTCTTTCTTTTCTTCAGCAATTGCGTCTTCCTCTTTATTCTCTAAAAGTTTTTCTTCATCCAACTTCTCTTCCGCTGTCTCATCCATTGTCTTTTCTTCCATAGGCTCTGGCACAGTCTCTTCTTTCTTCTTCTCTTGCTCCTTCTCATTCACACTCTGGCTATCCTTCTTTTCATCTTTCTCATTAATCAACTTATCTTCATTTATTATCTTTGCATCATCTTTTCCGTACACCTTTTTCAAGAGATTCCATGAATCTTTTGTACACCTTCCTCTAAAAATGAGATCCGAAGCTTTCTCATCGACGTTCTCAGCAATCACAGAAAGAGCACGGTACTCATTCCGTTTTAATTTCGTAAAGGCTTTCTTGTCCATTTGCGACATACTTTTGACGTCTTTACGCCATTCATAGTCATTTTCAACAATTTCCAACAGACCTTTAGAGATTAGCTCCTCTTTTTTCCTACTGCTCCATTCCTCAAAATTTTCTTTTGTGAGAACAAACGTCGAAAGAAATATAAATGCCATAATTTCAACCAGGCTCTGATACCACTTTGTTGGAAAATTTGTGTAGCTCTGATACCACTTTGTTGAAAATTTATGTGGAGGAAGAGAAACAAATTAGAAGAAAGTAGAATATTTTTTAAGGGAGGAGAAAAACTTTTATTGCTTGATTCTTTTTTCTTGCTTGATTATTGATTGGTACAACATATGAGAGAGTATCTATATATAACATGACAGTGTTCTACACTCTTCTCTCTCTAGATAATTCTATTGCATATTTTGATAGACCAAAATTTATTATCATTTATTTGATTTTGGCATTTCCTAAAATAAGGATAGAATTTATTACATAATTGACATTTACTTATAAAACCAAATTTATTTGTTTCCATTTAAAACCAAGTTTATTTGTTTCCTTTTATTTTCAACAGAGAGGGCGCAATTTTGTTTGAAAATTTTGGTACGAGCTTTTGTATGTATGTATAAAGATATGTTGAGACATGCAAGAAATTTCTTTCCTTTTTTTTTTTTTTTTTTTTTGAAGTTGCAAAGGGCTGTCAACGGATACTTCCGAATAGGATAGTCCTATATCAATACAAGGGAAATAGTGTTTTCCAACGGTCAAAGACCATTGGCGGCCGTTGGTATACGGATCAACGGTTTCCAGTGACTTCCAACGCAACCAACGCCTATTTTCCAACGGCTTCCAACTGATATAGTTGGCCACATGTCTCTTTTTTCTAGTCAAATGGACGTTGGAAATAGTTGAAAACCATTAGAAATTGACTGTTGAGAACCGTTGAACTGGTTGGACCTGTAAGCCATTGATACCCGTTGCACACCGTTGGAAATCTAGGTGGTTTTTTTTTTTTAGAATTGTCACTTCCAGCCACACACAATATATATAATCTTCAAAACTGCTACATTTCGAGCATATAACTCACAGTCTCAACCATATATACACACAAACATAGTGTAAACGAAATATCAAACATAAAACACATAACATTAACCAATATTTACATAATACAACAACCAGACGTCGCCAAAACAACATGAATCTGCATACCATGTCCAAACCAACTTATCCAACACCATTTCCAAACTATATCATCACCAAACCATCATAACAATACATACAACCATCATCATGTAGCAAGTCTCACCAACTCTCAAAACATAGATGTCATCAAAACAAGCTAACCTGGTCAACTCTCTACCAGAAGATGAAAGTGGCGTACCGTGCTAGGCAATGTACTCCGCCAGTCACTGGTTAAGCAGCTCCATCTGCTCTTCACGGCGACGATCACGCTCATAAAGCTCGAAAATCTGTGCTTTTAACTGTGCGATTTCTTTCTTATCCTGAGCCCTCTGATACATCTGCTGAGATGTTCTAATCTGTATATAATTTCAGATTTTCAGTATTTCATAATAACATTTCAAGTAAATTTGATTTTTTATTATAAATTTTAGTATTACCTCTAGATTTCCATAACCATATCATCTGTTTTGGGTAGGTGGATCCATGACAGCATCAAATATCATGTTATCATTGTCCTTAGTCAACTCAGTCCTCCCACTAGATTCCAGTAACTGCGTCCTGTGGCGTGTGTGTGTAAATTTAACTTAAAGTTAAATCAACTATTAATTTTAATAAGTTATAAATAATATGAAAAGCTATTAATTTTAACAAGCTTAAGCCAGACCACAGGACGGGATAACTCCGACGGACCACCCTGATCATCGCCACCTGCATGACCTTGTGACATCATACTTATTACAGACAACAGCATAACATAACATAACATAACATGAGAGAGCTATGTAAAAACATGGTATGAGATAACATGAGTACTTGCTAATAGAAATGCCATAACATAAATATCACACTAGATGACAAGTAAACAAAGTAGGAAAGGCTATGATTCTATATGTTACTTGTTAATAGAAATGTCTGGGTAATATTACAAGTTTAAATCGTAGAAGTGTTAAATATGAGTTTGATTCATAGATATGTCTAGTTAACATGTGAGTTTGATTCAAAGAAATGTCATAAAAATAAATATAAGTTTGATAGATAACATATTTCTTATTTATGATATGTTACTTGTTAATAGATAACATAAGAAATATATATTAAAATGTGTTAACATAAGAAATATCTAACAAATATGAATTTCATTCTTACTATGTAAAAATAAACATACCTGTTTAAAATGAGGATTATTGGCTAGTCGTCCTCATCACTTTCAGATTCTGACTCTATTTCCTCCTCCATATATGGTTCATTTGTAGTCTCAAATACATCAATTAATGCATTTGATTCATTGTTTAGAGGTCCAAAATCTGTTTGATCATCGGTTATTACTATCTCTGTATTTTCCTTGACATCTGCTTGATAAGCTTGGTCGTCGGTAATATTGCGTCTGTCAAATGTAAATCTTGCCTTTGTTTTTAAAACATCCCACCAATCTATTTTTTCTCTTTTCATAAATGGATAAGGAGCATAATATATTTGAAGGGCTTGTTTGACAAGTACAAAAAAGGATCGTATTTATAATAACGGGAAGTATGTCTTACTTCTATAAGATTATATTTTGGGTGCACGTTGGTTTCAGAACCTGGAACGTTGCTGAACCAGTTGATATTTCTTCCGTGGGTCATGTAAAATATGTCAATTGCAGAATCTGGTTTAGCACGTCAAAAAAATCGTGTATATGGTCATTTGGATCACCACTACCTTTAACATATACACCGCTATTATCAGTTAATTTTTCAGCACAATACCCTTTAGTGCTAAATTTATATCCAGTTACAAAGAATATTGGATATGTCTTGACATTTCTTTTTGGTCCCATTGCCAAATGTTTTTTTTTTGCAAGGCAAGCCGGATTATAGTGGCCATACAACTTTTATTATAAAACAAAAGAAACAGGTGTCTGCACATGCGTAGAGTAACTATCTGGTTTGAAGTGACCAGTCACTGTCTAGTACCAAAATAACAAAATATTACAACAACATCAAAGTTTAGCTCAAGAAGAATCCTAGTGATAGAAAGTACCCGCAAATGGAGTCATAATCGCAATGTGATGAGCAAAACGTCTTACAAATCCTCTACATAATTCGGGGAGTCAGAAGAAAAAATGGTGCTTCGATCCCAGGAAGGATCCTGCATAATAATTGCGTTATCCATACCCAGCTCTCCTTCGTCCCAAAGCTATAGGTCACCCTCAAAAGGCTGGTAAAAAAAGCGATGGAAATAACTAGGCCCAACTAGAGTATAGAAATAGTACTCAAAATCGTGACGCATATCAGTAGGAGCATGAACCCAGGCTCTGCCCTCAGGAGCCCAATAGAAATCAGGATCAAGATCAAGATCATAAGAAGATAACTGACATGTAGGATCCTCTAGCTCAACGACCATGTCCACGATAGGCGCTGCATCAACAATAACCTCATCATTAGAAAAAACAATGTCACGCACAAATGTCTTCACTTAAGGAACCCACATACTTACAGGAGGGCGAGGAAGGGGAATCTTAACTAGAGGCAGATCATTTGTAGCAGACGGACAAGTATCGGAGAAGTGACCAAAGGACTTACAGGTTGTACATATATCCGACTTCCATTTGTACTTCACATCCATAAGAAAATCATGATTATCAATACAGACTTTAATCTGAGCAGGAAGTGGCTTATCAGGCTTAATCTCAATCAAAGCCCTAGCAAATGTTAGATTCTTCCTAGCTACATTATTGGCGTCAAAACATTTTGCTTTCCAATATTGCATGCCAACTAATTAAGACCTAAGAGTGGCTGGAGAATTGAGGGAATACGGGTGAACTCGGTCCAAATCGGGATAAAAAGAACTTGCTCTCTAACCCTATCAATCGACGCACTCCAGGAGGTAACAATGAAAGGCTTACCTAAAATGATGGAAGGATCCGCCTCCAGGACTCTCAGCCTTTCCTTCGAAGAGGAGAATTTGAAGTAGAATAATCCATCAACATGTGTTAAACTCAAGCTGGCTCGAATGCGCCATGAGTTTCAACAAGCACTTAACAAATTGAAATTTGGCAGCTTAGAATCAAGAAAGAAACCCATAATCTGATCTTTCTAGAATGCAACAGCTTCAGTGTGTAACTCAGGGGGCGGAATGGATCCAGATACAGTTTCCGGGATGTTGAAATCCACAGGGACATACTCACCAACCACATTAGGCAAAGCAGAAAATAGTGAATTCCATTGCAGGGGATTTGGTGCTTTACGAGCATTTACACAAGCAGCTGGTGTGCTAATTAAACCATCTACAATATCAGCAACAGGGGAAGCAATACCTACGTCTACACTTGGTTGATGTGTGTTCGCTGTAGCCTGCAGTAAAATGGCGGAAATTGGCGAGTTATAAGCACACAACAGTTTTTTAGAGGATGGTCCAACAGCATAGATGTTAGTAAGTAGCGAGTTAAGGGGGTGTGAATCAGGAAGTGAATAAACAGGAAGCGGTCGGGGTTCTGGATCTTCATCTCCAAAAGCGGATTCCGGATCGGAAACGGAAAGAGAAGATCAGAGGTTGGCAGACCTGGTGTCAATTGATGATTGAAGACGAGACTTGGATTTATGGTTCTTGGCCATTACAGTGGAGGAAAGACAGGCGGAAAGATCAGAATGGAAGGGAAGAGCGGAGGAGCAAGAAAAGGAATTAAGTCAGAAGAAGCACAGCCGCCATGACTAGGTAATGTTATTATTTATTTTGTTTCCATAAGTGATTGCCAAATGTATCAATTCTTCATCCACAGCACAATTTGTTAGATCAAAAACATAATTATTAAACCAACTTGCGAATTCTTTGCTAATATCGCCGTTTGGATAATGTGATTCATAAATGCTGCAATTATAGAACAAATGTTACATATATGATTAAAGATACAGTACATGTATACATAGATGTATAAGTTCATTACCTAACAAACGGCGCAACTTCAATGCAACTGAGAAGAATATATGTGTCTGTTGCCTTAAACCTTTATCATTCAGCCATTCTTCCACACATCTACTAGAAGGCCGACCATATTTTTCAAAAATAGATAAAGTCGCTGGACAGTCTTCTTGATCAATTCCTTCGTCATTACGTGCAGTACTTGCAAATGATATGTTCACATGATCATTAAAATAATGAGAGAAAAAAATGAAGCTTCTTCTTCAATGTATGATTTGCAAATAAAACCTTCAACTCGAGCTTTCTGCCTCATTTTTTTCTTTAGATGATTTAAATACCTATTATGAATTATTGTAATTTTTTTCATATATTTCATTAACCAAAATTTAATTAACTAAATATGAATATACCTTTCAAATGGATACATCCATCTGTATTGCACAGACCCTCGAAGACGTACTTCTGATGGAAGATGAATAGGTAAATGCTCCATAACATTGAAAAAACCTGAAGGAAATAAAATTTTCAATTTGCAGAGCAATATGGGGATTTCTTCCTCTAGTTTACATAGATGATCAATTTTTAATGTAGTAGAACAAAGCTCTTTATAGAAAAAACTAAGATCTGTTACAACAATTTAAACTTTTACGAGTAATAGTTCTTTGAAAGCGACGGGCAATAAATTTTCCATCATAACATGACAGTCATGGCTTTTTAACCCGCTAAGTTTACTGTTTATATAGTCGACGCATCTACGAAGATTAGAGATATACCAACTGGGAATCTTAACCCTTCCATCCATTTTAAAAATATTTTAACTTGATTACTGTTCAGTTCATAGCACACTTTTAGTTTTTTGTGTAATTTGGCTTTATATGAAGCTCCGGACGATTACATCTTCGATATCACGTCTTAATTTCAAATCATCTTTCATCTTCCCTTTGACATTCAAAATTTTTTTAGAAGAAAAAAGGTAGTGAATCAGACCGATTCACGCCTTAATATATTAACATACGTTGAACCATACATCATTCATACATATACATAAGGTGAATAACCACACAACGCAGGCAAGTAACATAATACATACAACGTGGCCTGCCAAAATAAGATCATTACATAATAACTACTACATTATACATACTACAAACCCGAAATGATATAATATCTTCGTCCGTGCTGAGCAGAAGCGGATCATGCTGATGAATCATTCCTTCCCCTTGCCCTGTCATGAACTCTCACAGCAATAGTATCCATATATTTCCATTTGCTGTTGCCTGCCCATTCGAAAACAAAATGAAGAATGATGTATAATATTTTATTAGGCTTTCAAAACTTGAGTTTGAATTTTCTGTAGTTTCTTTCTTGCCAAAGAGTCCACATATAAGCAAAGTTAATTAAAACAAACATATGGCGGTTAGGTGAATCATCTAAAGTGGGAAACGTGAAACTCCACAAGCTAAATTGGTCCCTAATATAATTACTTTAGTTTAGATCAATATCAAGGTAGACAAGGCATTTGGTCCAAACATAAAAAGCGTAGTCACACATGCAGAACCAATGCGAGTAGTCTTCATCCACTTCATCGCAGAAAGCGCATCCACCCACCACATTTACTCCTTTGCGACGTAATTTACTCTGTTGTGCATAACTATCCACATATGAATCTTGACCTTCTCGGGGACCTTGAATTGCCACATGTATTCAAAACCCAGCCACCTTCTTCTAGTGAAATTCATCAGCTTGCATATGCTTTTAACACCAAACAACTTTTTCTATCTTCCTAACATCCATACAAATTCATCTTTTTAATCGTTTAAATTAACATTATCCATCGTACTAAACAAAAGACACAATTATGACAGTGCATTACCAGCCACAATTATGCAGAAGGATAGTTTCCACTTAAATTAACCGCATCCACGTTGTACATTTGTATAACAGTGTAGTGTTTGTTATAGGCTATCTCAAATAGCTTAGCGAATTCATCACAAAGTGGGATGGGGGTTAACCGACAGTCCAGCCAAAAAGAGATATTAAAGCCACTTTTCACCACAATCTTGGTTCCAATCTTAATCCATTGGAAGTTGCACATGACACCCTTCCAGAAGGTAGGGCAGTGGTTAAAATCTGAGTTCCACTCAAATCTACCATTGTAACATGTATTTATAATCCATTCCTTCCAAAAAAATTGCTTGTCGCTGATCATTGCCTAAAGCCACTTGCAAAGAAGGGAATAATTCATTTGTCTTAAGTTGATAACACCAAGGCCTCCATGATCTTTCGACATGCATTTATGTTCCGATGAAATCAGACAACTCAACTTCTTAGTTTCCTTTTCACCGGTACAGAAGAAATTTTTACGTATTGTATCAATTTTATTTATCACCCAGCCAGGAAATTTATAAAATGACAGCCAGTATAGCGGAGTCGAAGATAGGATTGAGTTGATCAACACAAGTCTCCCCGCCTTAGATAAAGAATTTTCTTTCCATCTTGCCAATCTAGTGTCAACTTTCTCTATCAGGTGTTGCCAATCCTTCTTCATCAATTTCTTTGGCCGGATGCACATCCCCAAGTGATTTAGTGGAAATTCATCAGCCTTGCAGTTGAACAGCTCTGCACATTTCCTGTTTAAATCTGCACTACACCTTAAAGTGTAAACGCTGCCTTTGTGAAAGTTGATTTTTAATCCTGACAAACTTTCAAATGCGTATAATAAAAATTTAAGTGCAGCAATGTATTTACATTTAGGACTACTAAATATAATAGTGCCATCAGCATAATGTAAAGAATTTATAACCCCCACAACATGCTCACTGCCAAAGCTTTTGATGATATAATTATTGCAGCTGACTTTATGGATTTGCGAGAACACATCAGCCGCAAGGTCAAAGAGAAGTGGTGATAATGGATCCCCCTGACGCAAGCCTCTCTTAGAAATGATAGTAGTTCCTGCAACGCTGTTGACACAAATATTTGATCTTCTTGACGTCAAGATCATCCAAATCCATTCTACCCGTTTGCTTGAGAACCTCCTTGCATTCAGAACATCCCACTCCACAATGTCAAATGCCTTTGCAAAGTCCAGTTTGAGGATTGCACAAGGAACATCAAAAAGGTCACAGTGAGAAATAACTTCTTGAACCAATACAACTCTGTCTAGAATAAATCTGCCTTTGATGAAGGCTAATTGTGATTTGTCAATTAGATCATCCATCATTTCCTTTAGTCCGTTAGCTAGAACTTTTGTAATAAGTTTAAATCTGCTATTCAACAAACTGATGGGTCGAAAATCTGCCTCTGATACATTTCCTTCTTTCTTCGGAATCAAGACAATATTTGCATAGCTGAATATATCTAGTCTCAAAGATCCATTGTAAAATTCATCAAACAATCACAGTACGTCCTTCTTCACCAAGTTCCACTATTTTTGAGAAAAAAGATTAGGGAAACCGTCGGGGCCCGGAGCCTTGTCCCCAGGCATTTCATTCAAGGCCGCCAGAATCTCATCTTCAGAAAAGGCACCATCAATATCAGATAAATTGGATCTAGTAGGGTATAGAAACTTCCAGTCAACCGAAATAAGATTTTCGTTACATTCTCCAAAAATGCCTTTGTAGAAATCAGTAAAAGTATCACTAAGCTGCTGCTGATCACATATCTCTACTCCATCTTTCCATATACCACTAATCATGTTTGTTCTTCTCCTTCCATTTTCCATTCTATGGAAATAGCTAGTATTTCTATCCCTCTCCTTTATCCATTGGGATCTCGATCTTTGCTTCCAAAAGATTTCCTCTTGATCCATCACTTTATTAAGTTCCTTTTCTTTGTTTTTTAGCAACTCCTTCTCATCATCATTTAAACATCTTTTCTTTTCCAGCACATTTAACTCCAGGATATCTTTCTCAAGACATTCTTTTTTGATTCTGATGTTACCAACACTTCTTTATTCCATTTAACAAGAAACTTTCTCGACAACTTAATTTTTCTACAAATATTGCTCGTAGCATCACCTTTGTCATCAAATTAAGACCATTTCCTACTAATCAAGTCATCGAAATTTTCCTCCAAGCACCACATCTTCTCGAATCTAAAGAAGGGTTTTTTCTTTATAATCTCCCACGTATCTAAAACAATTGGACAATGATCTGAAAGGATCGATGACAAACCCTTCTGAAGAGTGGATGAATATCTTCGAACTCAGGATTTATGAAGAAACGATCAAGCTTAACTAGTGTCGGGGGGTTCTACCATCGCTCCAGGTAAACCTCCTATTGGAATGGGGTAAGTCAATTAAAATTACATTCCCTCACAAAATCATTAAGTTAGCCATATCTCCAGAATAATTAGTTTTTCTATTACTCCTTTCAAGATCAAATAGAGTAACATTATAATCACCTCCAATTACCCAAGGACTATACATCAGGTTATGAAACTCAACACCCTCATTCCAAAGAGTCATCCTATCTTTTCTAGTGTTCGGGCCATACACATTTGAAATAAAGTACAACAGTTTAGTCTGTCTACATTCCAAAGCAACATGTAGGCAGTGACTTTGCATAATTTCTTTCTTTAGATTCCAACAATTACTATTCCAACCAGTGAAAGTACCTCCTGCACTTCCCACAGCCGGAATAAAACTCCACATATCAATGACACCCCACCCCAAACATATAAAAGCATAGGGTTCTGGTTTTTCAAGTTTAGTTTCTTGCAACAAAATAATATCAGGTTTAATAGATTTAAGGTAGTTTTTAACCCTAAGACACTTATCATAAGTTCCTAGGCCTCTTATATTCCATGTGACAATAATCATAATGATTCATTGACCCTCTCTGAATTTTTTTTTTTTTTGAAAATCACTAATAACATCAGCATTTAGCTTAAAACTAGAACTACAAGTAAGAGCATGCATTTGATCACTGGATAACGAATTTAGTAAAGCACGGACAAAGATGCTACCTTCGAGCGGGTAAGGCAATCCCATGGCGCTACGCCTGAGCATCACTACCCCAGTGCTCTCCAGTGCCCTATTGCCCTTGACATTGCTTTTAGTATGTGAACATTCTCCAGAATCCGTCATTGCCAATGTATTGTCTCCAGTTGCTTCAACATTACCGTGAGTATTTCCTTTATCCCAAGTTGCATGCATGTTGTTATCGCTAGAGTCATCTACTAAATCAGCCAAACCAATACCCTCATCATTATTGGGCTGAGTGTTGCCCACTCCCACAATATCACCTCGGGCGTTAACTTCAACTTGGACACCTCCATCATAGTTTACAAAATAGTTTACGCCATTTCCCTCATCAACGTCCTCTACACTAGCATTCCCCACATCATCAGACGTAACCACAATGGGATTATTTTCAATCCCAACACCTTCATCAACATTCACAACATGCATGTCAACACCATAACCACCTGTACCCTCGCCCACCTCTCTATAACTATGCCTCATCAATCTACCATCTCTCCCCTTAGAAAAAACACATCTTCTGAACTCTCTTATGTTGAAATTTCCAAATGATTCTTCAACACATTTTTCAATAGATACTGTAACACCCCACATCCGTTAAGGTCACTCACAAAGGGAATGCCTTAACTTCGGTGGAGAGTTATAGGTAAAAGATACAGATAAATTACAAGACAGACAAAAATAAAACAGCGAAAAATAGAACTTTATTTTATTGATCAAATAGTTTGTACAACAGTTATTTTCCAATACCAGAATATCTATCTTACAAAATAAAGAAGCCTAAAATAACATTTATATTCCCCAATGTAGCGTGAGCCAGCTATAGCAATGGAAAAGAGAATCCAAGCAAAAATTCGACTAATCTTCAGCTTGGAAAGAAAACAGGGCAAAATAGTAATATTCCCTCCCTGCGAACCTGGGGGGTGGGGAATGGAAGATAAGAAAGCAAAAGAAAACTGAGTCAGACATAAAGTCTGGTAAGTTCAGTAACTTTCAGCATGTGAACAGGTAAAAAAAGCAACATGGCATGAATTAACTAAATACAAGACACTACCATGATGATAGGGTTAACAAGATAACGCAAGCTATGCTAAAGCAAGATAAAACCGAATGTACTGATAAACTGGATCTATCGGCAAGATGAATATACTGATAAACTGAATATGCTTCTATACTTTCTATGTTTCGCGATTACCCTGTTATTTTGGTTTCTATATCTCTGCACCACCTAACTAGTGTCCAACTAGTAATCTGTATAAACTGATAAAACAGTAACGTGATCCCAACCCTGAAATTGTGGTTGTTTTCAGGTGTACATCTATTATTTATTACCTAGATCTAATCTAGGGTTTTCTATCGAATGCTTCCTAGATCCAACCAGGGTTTACGCTACCCAGGGCTACTGGGGTTTACGCTACTTATTGAACATTTCTCGGATTTTAGGGTTTACGCGACCTAGGTCCAACTAGGGATTACGCTACCTATCGAACGGCGCCACTAATCTAGGACACACTACCCAGAGTGGTATATGTTCCTAGACTTTCCCCACGTATGTGTCGTGGATCGTTATAGCTGTCTAGATGCACAAGTCCTCTATATGTGCGACCCGAGTCTCGTGGTAGGGCAAATCAAGAAACACGGAACTCGGTCGGGAGCTTTCAGATATCTGCCGATGCAGATGCTAAGGTCTGTTTTTCTAGTGGCTATGATCCCACTTGACCCCTTCCTCAACTAATGAAAGGCACACCTTGAAAAATGAGAACTATACGCTGGCCCTCTAATGCCCCACTAACCTATGGCCATCCGCACCCATAACTAGATAGCAAGTATATGGTCTTTTGGAGTTCTCCGCCTTTCCGCTGTACGTATCTCGACTGACTCAAGATGGTAGGTAGATGACGCGTTGCTATCACAGGGCTACTGTCTCGCCGAATCACGCTGGTCCATCCTAGTCTTTAGGTTGCCTTATATTGCAACCAAGGCATACCCTTGGTTCTTCTAACGCAAACCTTAACCTCTGTGAGCCCAGGCGGATCATCTGCAGCCTCACAGAGGGATACCAAGAGTACCTTCACGTCCCCTCGAAGCCGTGTGCTTTGTAACCCATTTTGTTGGAGCCTTCTTTAAGATTAGATGGACGTTCGCTCCTTCTCGTGTTCTACTAAGGTTTACTACTTAGTTCCCTTAACTAAGGTTTACTACTCAGTTTCCTGAACCATCGTTTTCTTAACTAAGGTTTACAACTTATTTCTCTTAACTAAGGTTTACTACTTAGTTCTCTTTCTCGTCAAGTTGGATTGGTTAAGTGTCATTAGTCAATTCAAGTTAACTTAACCCATTCATTTGTCATGTTAAACTGGTTAAGTGTTATCAGTAGTTCATGTTGACTTAACCCTACCATAAATCAAGTTATATTGGTTAAGTATTTCTTATTACTTAACCCCACCCCTTCATCTTGTATTGGTTAAGTGTTCCCGTAGTTAACTTAACCCTAACATCTGTTTAATTCACATGTTCTAATGGTTAAGTATTGTCCCTTCATGTTTTAACTAAACCTTGTTCATTTGTCACACAATGATGGCTAAGTGTTCTAAGTTTACTTAGCTCCACCTTCTAGTCTAGTTAACATGTTAAATTGGCTAAGTAATAACCGCACCTTCTAGTCTAGTTAACATGTTATAACGGTCATTTAACCCCTACTGTAACAACCCGTATTTTTGAATAACATATTATAACATAAATGGAGGCAGAATTAAACTGTAAAATCTGAATCAAGGGAAACGGGCTGTGCCATTGCGTTCGTCTCGGAAAAATACATGAAATAGAGTCCGAGTTTTCGAAAATCGGAGTCCGTTTGACCAAGATATGGCCTCGTGAAGTTTCACGGAAAATTCACAAATTAAAGTATACTTAATTAAGTGAAATGGGTTGCGCAGAGAAATATATATATATATTGATATATATATATATATATATATATATATAATTGAAAATTTAATAAATAAATATGCAAAAATGTTCAAAACAGCGAATTGGGAGAGGGGAATAACCGAACCGGCCGATTTTTGAGGTCGACCCGAGCTCGCTGGGTCGACTAGGGGTTAATCCAGGGTGTTTGGCTGTCAACCCGTGGGCCGATTCGCTCAAATGCAGGTTTTGCATTTGAATGGTTCTCATGGTTCAGCTTTAATCTAAAGGCCCTAGATGGTTCCTACACTTGACTTCTTCCCCAAGACATGCTTTGATGGCTTGGATTGAATATAGGGTTAATCCTATGGCTAATACTATCATAATCTTCTATAAAAAGGACTTAACACCTAGCCTAAATCATCATTATTCATTCCTACAACTAAACTATTCCAAAATTGTTCCTCTCATGGCCTCCACTCTCATGCTAAAATTTCTAAGTTAAATTATATGAGAGATTTTGAATGCATACAAGTATTTTCAAGCTTGTATGAATGTTCTTAGTTTGCATTCAAGTCAAGTTGCAACATTTCTATTTCAAAGCAAGGGTTTTTATTGATTTAGCTCAAGGGTTTTTCATTTGGAGCTTGAATATTTGGGTCTTTTTGGTGATTGCATAAGGGCTTCGTCTCAATCTTTTAATAACTATTTATTTGTGTCTTCATAGCATTGTAAGCCCTTTTCTACTTTCTTTTTATTAACTCTAAAGTTAAATGAATGATGCAAGTTTGGGGTTGATCATTATGATATGCAAGTTTGGTTGATCATTATATGCAAGTTTGGTTGATCATTATATGCAAGTTTGGTTGATCATTATATGCAAGTTTGGTTGATCATTATATGCAAGTTTGGTTGATCATTATGCAAGTGGGTTTAATCATTATGTATGACACATGTTGCTATGTTATGCAAGTTTGGGTTGATCATGTTATCATGTTATGCAAGTTAAACTTGAAGTTGTGAGCTTAAAGCTTCAAGCTTTATGTTGAAGGTTGCATTTTGGCAACATGGAAGTTATCATATCCCTTATGATAACTTGCATATGAGGCTAAATGCGAACTTCTAGCAACTTCTACATGTCATTTATCACCATGTATCACTCATATGCTAAGTTTGGTTTTATGCATGCTTTTGAAGCCTAATAATGCAATATGCAAGTATATGAACATATGTACATTTCATATGCCACCATGATAAACTTGTGGCTTCAACACCTTTTTGTCATAATTACGCCAAGTTCCCTATTTTACCCTTTATGTGTTGTTGCGACTATGTAAACGATGGGATTACGTTGGGGTTGGGTAACATTATGACATAAACATGGTTTTTATAACATAACGTGATATGTTAACTTGTAATTATGTTTTGGAAACATAATGGACATGACACTTAGAAAATATGAGTGTGGCCAACTCGAGGTTGGGTTGAGTTTGTAGCATAAATCTACCCGGACCCGCCCGGCTTAACTAGTGGCTACAAACAATAGGACCCAATGTGAGAAGTTGGTCATGTTGTGCTCGAACCCGAGGTTAGACCTAGTTGTGGTGTAAAGCTACCTGGACCCGCCCGGCTTAACTAGTAACCACAACAAAGTCTAATGTGAGAGGTTAAAGCGCATTAAGTTAATGAATGCCTCCTGATTAGGGTTAAGTCATGGTCCACTTAATACTTAACCAATTTGGGCTTGATGGGTTAATCAGGGTTAAGTCAGGAGCCTTGGGTACTCTTAACCAATTTAACCCACGTTTTGATTGGGTTAACCACATTTAACCCGTTAAGAAACCCTAGTTGCATGGTCCTTTTCAGCAGTAACCTCCTTGGTAGTATCATAAGACCCTAGGACTAGGCTAGGGTGGGGCACGATTACTGGGCTGATTGTAAGAGACCAAAAGAGACGGCTGAATGATGCCCCGGTTGTTCAGGCGGACCATGGTCGTGCACATTAAGTCCGGAGTTGAACACGGGCACCGGTAGGTTTGGACTGTGCATCATGGAATGGTGTCAGAGGGTTACACCATAGGGCCTGATACACCCTAGGGTGGACCCTGCACAGTCAACTACATTACATGATTAAGCCGCATGACACCGACACTTGACGAGTTAGGCTTATAGGGAGCCGATCGACTAGACCGAGTAGTTGGACCTTGATTTAGGTCACCTCATGATGTTGAGCCAAGCTTGGGCCAAGGGATCAATTCTTGTTTTTACTTGACATGTTAGAATGCTAGTACACCCGTGGTGCAAAACTTAACCTTGATTATGCGATGACACCTTTATCTATCTTGTTAGTTAATCACCCTGCCAGTATGTTGTTATCCTTATGTTCATCTCAGCTTCTCACGACAGTTAACTTTACTAGTTCATAGACAGATAGTAGTAGGGCTTACCAGTCTTTTTGACTGACCCGTTTTCTTTCGCCTCTTTTCTTCCGTTTCCACCCCCCCTCAGGTTCTCAGGGTGGGAACATTGGAGCTTAGCTTGGATCTTTACAGCTTGCTTACTGGATTTGCTCATGTACGGTTTTGGACATTGAGCTAGCTATGGTTTATCACTTCATTTTGGGGATAGTACTTTATGTATTTCAGTTTTTCAGTTTATGCTTTTATCTAGACTTTGTTGTTGGAAAATAATGACCAAGTACTTTGTTGTAACATGACTATGGTTTTGAAATGCTAAGTTTTATCCGCTGCTTTACTACTCTGTTTTACTTATATGTTCTGTCTTGTGATATCTGCATGCATGTTTACCTTGTTTAACGCCCCTCCAAAGCTAATGTCCTTGCAAGAGTGGCATTGGCGGAGGTGGGGTGTTATATTTGGTATCAGAGCATAAGGTTAACAAGATTCGAGCAAAAGGTTTTTAAAACTTACCTTTTGAAAAACTATTTTCAAAACCAATTAAGTATTTTCCAAGAAAAGTCTAGTTATTTTAAAAGGCTATTCCCCAAAAGCCATAGCACTATCCTTCGTTTCTTCGTTCTGAATCTATCTATCCTTTTCTTCGTTTTAGTATGGCCGATCGCTTTAACATCCCGGAAGGCGTGCAAGTACCCGTCTGGTTCCGGAGATTTATGGAGGCAAGGGCGAATGAAGCCGGCCCCGCAAACATTCCTCCTCCTTCCCCCGTCGCTAACATCTCTCCTCCTCGCGTAGCTGAGGTTCCTCCTTCCCCTCAGCATACACAAGTGAATTTCGCGGAGCTTTGCAAAGACTTTAAGGCGATGGGTTGCAAGAATTTTGTCGGAACGGAGACTTCTGTGGAGGCAAGAAACTGGTTAAAGGAAACTGAAGACCTCTTTGATATCTTGGATGTGGAAGATCGTAGGAAAGTTCTGTTGGCGGTATGGCTATTGAAAGGGGAAGCCGCTTATTGGTGGGTAGTCACCACCACTACTAGACCCATTGAGACTTGGGATGACTTTAGGAGAAGGTTTGGACTAAAGTTCCTATCATCGACAGAAGAGAATCTTCAGATGGAGAAGTTCCTATCTCTAAAGCAAGGGGACATGACAGTTAGGGAATACGTGGATATGTTTAATCAACTTGCTCAGTTCGGTCTAGAATTGGTAAACACAGCTCGGAAGAAGGCCCTACACTTTGCTCTAGGATTGAATGAGCCATTGCGCGGTTTGGCCATGTCTCATATACCCCTGGGGGCAACTTTCGAGAGTTTGGTGAATATGGCCCTGCTTCAAGAAGGAGATAAGAGTGGCAAGAAGGAGGTCAAGGCAAATGAGTCTCAAGGCGAGAAGGTAGATTCCGGAAAAGGAGGCAAGAACAACAATAGCAAGAACAATAAGTCAAGAGAAAGGAGGAAGTGCAACTTCTGTGGGATTACTGGGCACATAGCCAAAGGCTGTAGGAAGAAGAAGAGGAAGTCGGGCGAATGCTTTCATTGTGGAGAGACCAGACATTTTAGCAAGGATTGCCCCAAGAAGCAAGGGCAGAATCAGCGTGCAGGACCTTCTGGAGGGCAAGTGCATGCTCTCAACGCCGCTCCAGTTCAGGATCGAGGTAGCATTTCTGTAGAAAGTCTTGTTTATATTTCTGATTATCCTGTTCACACTTTATTTGATTCTGGCGCATCGTATAGTTTTATTTCTTCTGACATTGTTGAAAGTTTGCACCTAAGTACTAGCTTAGTTGAGGATCCCGTTTGTGTTTCAAATCCAATTGGGGGTTCCGCCCATCTACCTGTGGTTTGTATGGATTTGAAAATCTCTATCTTGAGCATAGATTTCATGTGTAATGTTTAGGTTCTCGGGTTTATGGGATACGGGTTGATTTTGGAGGTGGATTGGTTGTCCAGTTATGGAGCCATTCTTGACTGTGAGCATAGGGTAGGGAGGCTCATGACTCGCCTCGGTAATACCCTAGAAATTTCTTGTAACCCTAGAGGTCCCGTCATGTTATATTATCTTGAATCTCTCGACTCGTCCATCGATGATCTGCAATCTGTAAGGGTGGTCCGAGACTATCCCGATGTCTTTGAAGAAGTTAAGGGGTTACCCCCTAAACGAGAGATAGATTTCCGCATTTATCTAGTTGATAATGCCAAGCCAGTATCATTGCCAGTTAGGCACATGTCTCCATGTGAGAGAGGGGAGCTCAGTAAGCAAATTAAGGAGTTGCTTGAGAAGAATTTTATTAGGCTAAGCATTTCTGAATGGGGTGCTTCGGTGGTATTCGCCACTAAGGCGGATGGTTCGCTTCGTCTATGTGTTGATTATCGAGAGTTGAACAAGCTGACAAAGAAGAATAGGCACCCTTTACCGAGGATTGATGATCTCTTTGACCAGTTGGTAGGTGCTTATGTTTTCTCTCAGCTCGATCTAGCCACCGGATTCCATCAGCTTAGAGTAGCTGAGGATAGTATTGATAAGACTGCGTTTAGGACTCCAGATGGATTCTTTGAATGGCTTGTCATGCCATTCGGTTTGACTAATGCACCCGCCTACTTCGTAGATTTGATGAGTAGGGTGTTCAGAGAGTTCCTTAACAAGTTCGTGGTTGTCTTCGTGGATGATATTCTGATCTTCTCAAAGGATGAGGAAGAGCATGCTAGGCATCTCAAGGAAGTGATGGATACGCTTAGAGCGCATCAGTTGAAAGCCAAGTTCTCCAAATGTCATTTCTGGAGAAGGGAAGTTCGGTTTCTTGGACATATAGTTTCTAAGCAAGGCATAGCGGTGGATCCCGCGAAAGTGGTTGTGGTTCAAGACTGGAAGACTCCGAGGAATGCAACCGAAGTAAGAAGCTTTCTCGGTCTGGCAGGCTACTATAGGAAGTTCATCAGGGACTTCGCTAAGATTTCGGCCCCTCTTACTAAGTTGACGAAGAAGAACTTAGTCTTTGCATGAGACTTGGAGTGTGAGCTTGCTTTTCAAAGGCTCAAGAGAGCCCTTGCCTCAGCTCTAGTTTGGCAACGTGGATTGGCACTGTTTTCAAGAGATAGTTTTCTGCGTGGGATACCGTATAATATGTAAACGAGATCCAAGATTCACTAACGAATCTTGGAAAGCTTGCACGAAACCATGAGCACGCAGTTATGTTTAAGCCAAGTATTTTAGGCAAAGAATAAGTGGAAGTGGAACGAGAGGCAACGGTGAAATGAGTTCTAACTCATATTTTGGGAACAAGAATTAAGAACTACGGAATTGCGAAGTTAAAAGACGGTCAGGGCACGATGGGATTAAGCACAAGAAAATGCGGCTTAGAAGATCGAAGACTAGATACGCGCATTTAATCTCTTTCTAAGAGTATATCCTTGATCCCTATTGTTCCGTAGAGCTTACTCGCATGCTATCTTTTAAGTATATCCTCTCGGCCCTATCCTCAATCTTAGATCTGTTGCAAATCCCCTAAGGAGTATGACTAGCCTATTTGTGATATATGGTTGGGGTGAAGAAGTTCGTCACCAAACTATTTGGGCTTTATGGGATATGGGTAATAATTGATAGACTTACGAAGAGAACCCATTTTTCCGGTGAAAAGCAAGAGGATCGTATCATGGCTAGCATCTGTTTATCTTCGAGAGATAGTATGGTTGCATGGAGTTTCTTCTAGCATAGTTAGCGATCGTGACCCAATTTTCACTAGCCAGTTCTGGAACAGTTTGCAAGAAGCGATGGGTACACGATTGAATCTGAGTACAGCCTATCACCCCAGACGGATGGCCAAACCGAAAGGGTGAATAGAGTGCTAGAAGATCTCTTGAGGCTTTGTGTTCTCGACTTCGGTGGTACTTGGGAAGACCACCTTCCTCTTGTAGAGTTTGCTTATAATAATAACTATCAAGCCAGCATAGGGATGGCACCATTTGAAGCTTTGTATGGGAGGCCGTGTAGGTCACCATCTTGTTGGTGGGAGACAACAGGTAGACTTATACTTGGGCCCGATATGATACGAGACACATCCGAGAAAGTTGAATTAGTAAGAAGAGGGATGAAAGCGGCCCAAGATAGACAGAAATCCTATGCTGACAAGCGAAGGGCAGATTTGGAGTTCGAAGTGGGAGACATGGTTTTCGTGAAGGTTTCTCCTTTGCGTAATGTGGTACGTTTTGGAGCAATTGGGAAGCTAGCACCAAGGTTCGTAGGACCCTTCCCCATCATAGAGAGAATTGGAAAGATGGCCTATAAGGTGGAATTGCCCGAAAAGCTAGCAGGAGTGCATAATGTCTTTTATGTCTCGCAACTCCGAAAGTGTCTACATGAGTCCGCTGAGGTGGTTGAACCAAGCATTCTTGAAGATATTGAGGTAGAGAAAGAAGCAACCTTGAGAAAAGCTCCGATTCGTATCTTGGGAACGGAGATCAAGAAACTAAGGAATCGAGAAGTCAAATTGGTGAAAGTTCAGTGGGGTGAAGCCGACGAAGATGCAACTTGGGAAACCGAGGAGAAGATGCGTGGGCTTTATCCATTTCTTTTTGAGGGCACATTCTCAACCTCTCTCCTAAGTAGCATATCTTTCTTTTTGCTATCCTTGTTTATCCTGTTTGTCTAATTATCTCGTTAATCATGTTATGAGGACCTTAGGTAGAAACCCTTTGGATGAAACATGTATTTGAAACATGTTATGCTTGATGGTTGCAAGTGGTTGCAAGTATTTGCACGTGGATACTCGTGGATGCATGATACACATTAGGCACTAAGCTCGGCTCACACACTCTCATACCGCATATGCATGAGTGCTTATGCTTATTCATGGATGAAAATTGTTATGTTATCACGTGGATGTTGCATATGGATGAATGTTATGTGCACTCATGTAGAGATTATGAGTTATGTTAGGAATTTGCATACATATGGACTCATTTCACTAACATGCTTTGCATTAAGGAGGTTTACTGAATCAGTAACCGCCTGATTTTTGCATTAGATAAGTACATATACACACACCTTTGCATATGATCATACAACATTTAGAATCCTTTAAGGACAATGAATGCACGTGGATGATGTTTTGAGTAGATGGGTGATGGATGGTAGGATACGTTCTTCCTAACTTGGAGATTTCGGGGACGAAATCCTTTAAGGAGGGGAGAATGTAACAACCCATATTTTTGAATAACATATTATAACATAAATGGAGGCAGAATTAAACTGTAAAATCTGAATCAAGGGAAACGGGCTGTGCCATTGCGTTCGTCTCGGAAAAATACGCGAAATAGAGTCCGAGTTTTCGAAAATCGGAGTCCGTATGACCAAGATATGGCCTCGCGAAGTTTCACGGAAAATTCACAAATTAAAGTATACTTAATTAAGTGAAATGGGTTGCACAGAGAAATATATATATATATTGATATATATATATATATATAATTGAAAATTTAATAAATAAATATGCAAAAATGTTCAAAACAGCGAATTGGGAGAGGGGAATAACCGAACCGGCCGATTTTTGAGGTCGACCCGAGCTTGCTGGGTCGACTAGGGGTTAATCCAGGGTGTTTGGCTGTCAACCCGTGGGCCGATTCGCTCAAATGCAGATTTTGCATTTGAATGGTTCTCATGGTTCAGCTTTAATCTAAAGGCCCTAGATGGTTCCTACACTTGACTTCTTCCCCAAGACATTCTTAGATGGCTTGGATTGAATCTAGGGTTAATCCTATGGCTAATACTATCCTAATCTTCTATAAAAAGGACCTAACACCTAGCCTAAATCATCATTATTCATTCCTACAACTAAACTATGCCAAAATTGTTCCTCTCATGGCCTCCACTCTCATGCTAAAATTTCTAAGTTAAATTATATAAGAGATTTTGAATGCATACAAGTATTTTCAAGCTTGTATGAATGTTCTTAGTTTGCATTCAAGTCAAGTTGCAACATTTCTATTTCAAAGCAAGGGTTTTTATTGATTTGGCTCAAGGGTTTTTCATTTGGAGCTTGCATATTTGGGTCTTTTTGGTGATTGCATAAGGGCTTCGTCTCAATCTTTTAATAACTATTTATTTGTGTCTTCATAGCATTGTAAGCCCTTTTCTACTTTCTTTTTATTAACTCTAAAGTTAAATGAATGATGCAAGTTTGGGGTTGATCATTATGATATGCAAGTTTGGTTGATCATTATATGCAAGTTTGGTTGATCATTATATGCAAGTTTGGTTGATCATTATATGCAAGTTTGGTTGATCATTATATGCAAGTTTGGTTGATCATTATATGCAAGTTTGGATGATCATTATGCAAGTGGGTTTAATCATTATGTATGACACATGTTGCTATGTTATGCAAGTTTGGGTTGATCATGTTATCATGTTATGCAAGTTAAACTTGAAGTTGTGAGCTTAAAGCTTCAAGCTTTATGTTGAAGGTTGCATTTTGGCAACATGGAAGTTATCATATCCCTTATGATAACTTGCATATGAGGCTAAATGCGAACTTCTAGCAACATCTACATGTCATTTATCACCATGTATCACTCATATGCTAAGTTTGGTTTTATGCATGCTTTTGAAGCCTAATAATGCAATATGCAAGTATATGAACATATGTACATTTCATATGCCACCATGATAAACTTGTGGCTTCAACACCTTTTTGTCATAATTACGCCAAGTTCCCTATTTTATCCTTTATGCGTTGTTGCGACTATGTAAATGATGGGATTACGTTGGGGTTGGGTAACATTATGACATAAACATGGTTTTTATAACATAACGTGATATGTTAACTTGTAATTATGTTTTGGAAACATAATGGACATGACACTTAGAAAATATGAGTGTGGCCAACTCGAGGTTGGGTTGAGTTTGTAGCATAAATCTACCCGGACCAGCCCGGCTTAACTAGTGGCTACAAACAATAGGACCCAATGTGAGAAGTTGGTCATGTTGTGCTCGAACCCGAGGTTAGACCTAGTTGTGGTGTAAAGCTACCCGGACCCGCCCGGCTTAACTAGTAACCACAACAAAGTCTAATGTGAGAGGTTAATGCACATTAAGTTAATGAATGCCTCCTGATTAGGGTTAAGTCATGGTCCACTTAATACTTAACCAATTTGGGCTTGATGGGTTAATCGGGGTTAAGTCAGGAGCCTTGGGTACTCTTAACCAATTTAACCCACGTTTGGATCGGGTTAACCACATTTAACCCGTTAAGAAACCCTAGTTGCGTGGTCCTTTTCAGCAGTAACCTCCTTGGTAGTATCATAAGACCCTAGGACTAGGCTAGGGTGGGGCACGATTACTGGGCTGATTGTAAGAGACCAAAAGAGACGGCTGAATGATGCCTCGGTTGTTCAGGCGGACCATGGTCGTGCACATTAAGTCCGGAGTTGAACACGGGCACCGGTAGGTTTGGACTGTGCATCATGGTATGGTGTCAGAGGGTTACACCATAGGGCCTGATACACCCTAGGGTGGACCCTGCACAGTCAACTACATTACATGATTAAGCCGCATGACACCGACACTTGACGAGTTAGGCTTATAGGGAGCCGATCGACTAGACCGAGTAGTTGGACCTTGATTTAGGTCACCTCATGATGTTGGGCCAAGCTTGGGCCAAGGGATCAATTCTTGTTTTTACTTGACATGTTAGAATGCTAGTACACCCGTGGTGCAAAACTTAACCTTGATTATGCGATGACACCTTTATCTATCTTGTTAGTTAATCACCATGCCAGTATGTTGTTATCCTTATGTTCATCTCAGCTTCTCACGGCAGTTAACTTTACTAGTTCATAGACAGATAGTAGTAGGGCTTACCAGTCTTTTTGACTAACCAGTTTTCTTTCGCCTCTTTTCTTCCGTTTCCACCCCCCCTCAGGTTCTCAGGGTGGGAACATTGGAGCTTAGCTTGGATCTTTACAGCTTGCTTACTGGATTTGCTCATGTACGGTTTTGGACATTGAGCTAGCTATGGTTTATCACTTCATTTTGGGGATAGTACTTTATGTATTTCAGTTTTTCAGTTTATGCTTTTATCTAGACTTTGTTGTTGGAAAATAATGACCAAGTACTTTGTTGTAACATGACTATGGTTTTGAAATGCTAAGTTTTATCCGCTGCTTTACTACTCTGTTTTACTTATATGTTCTGTCTTGTGATATCTGCATGCATGTTTACCTTGTTTAACGCCCCTCCAAAGCTAATGTCCTTGCTAGAGTGGCATTGGCGGAGGTGGGGTGTTACACCTACAAGTCTTGTCTTGTTAACATGTTAAGTTGGTTAAGTGTTCCTATGGACTTAACCCTCCCATTCTAGCTTATCTGTTTCTTAGCTTTAAATTATTCATTTAAATCACCAACCACTCACATTAGACAGATATTGTTGCGGTCACTGGATGTGGCGGTCGGTTCCGGGAAGATTTACACCGCAACTCAGTCTAACCTCGGTTCCTTTTTGGGCTCAATGCTCTAACCACCCACATTAGATGGGTATTGTTATGGTTGCTGGATTTGCCGGGCAGTTCCGGGCAGTCTTATACTGTAACTCAATTTAACCTCGGGTTAGGCATATTCGTCTTTCCTAGATTTACATATTTATCCTTTTTGTCTATATGTAAATTGCTGACAACTCTTTTAAACAAATTTGGCCTATATCATATTCATTTGTCATGCCCACTAACATACCTATATTCTAGGCCCAAATCTTGATTTACTTATCATTTAACCCAACCTACAGTTTTATGCCAATTTAGATCTAGTATTCCCATTTACAGTTCATGTCAAAACTAGATTTGATACTCTAGTTTACAATTTATGCCTAAAGCTTAGGTTACTAGCCAATACTAGATTACATCTTCTATAATTCACGTCAAATTACCCTAATTTTGCATCTAATAGTCATGTTATAATACATGCTCTAAATTATGCCAATAATACATATTTCATGTTATACCAAATTTCCAAGTTTTCAATCACATTTATGTTAATTTCGTGTTCTACCCAAATCGCATTCCTATCGTTTGTGTAATCGCGATTCAGTCCAGATTATAGGTCAATCTAGATTCGTAGATAAAAGGGAATAAACAAGAATACCATGAAAAGATAGGCATAAGAATAGGCATAAGATGATAACCCCAAATTCACGAATCACAGATCTAATAAATATACTGAATAAACTGACTAAAACATCGTAGGCATATAGATCTGATAATATTATGAACATGAGAAGGTTTGAATAATAATCTAGGTTCATGAACATGGATAGACCTATCTTAATTGAAAAATTCCCAAAATCAAGATCTAAGGATAATTAAGAATAGGTCTGAATAGAAAATCAAGCTTAGATCTAATTTCATAGTCATAATCCAAGGCGGTATTATCATAGTCATGAATCATAGGTGATTAGCCACTATGGTCCTTGTCATAGTCATAGGCAATAGCCTTATGTTCACAGGCATAGGCATATGCATAGTCTTATGTTCATAGTCATAGTCTTAGGCTATTAACAATAGTTTCCAACGTCATAGGCATAGGCACAGTCTTATCGATAATTAATCACAATAGTTCTTAATTAGATCCAAAGGCATATACAAGCACAGATTCAAATGAGAGGATCAGGCATATTCCTATATCCATTTAATTACATGCCACAAACAGATCTAGATGTTCAAATCTAAAAAGTAACCGACTTACATTGATTGGATTTAGAAAAAGATAATCAGATAGCATTGAGATAATTTGTTATGATTTGCGTGACGTTGCCCGAAGCCGTTGAATTAGCCCTTGCTTCTTTCCTTAAAGATTTAACTTTATTTGAATCTCCAATATGCAATTCCTAGCCGTAGTCTTCAAGAATAGTCTTCGTGTTTTATTTTAATTTATTTATTTCAATTATTCCAGAGGCGGATAAGGAGAGAATAAAATGGTGTAAAGAGAATAGGGCTAGGGGGCTGTTTATATAGGATTAGGCGGACGAATCTAAACTGAAAACGAGACTAGAAACATCAGAATGAACCCAGGATCAAAACTGGGTTTCAGCACCAGGTCGACCCCCAGATCGACCATAGGGTCGACCTGGTCCCTAGGAGGTCGACCATAGTGTCAAACCCCAGGTCGACCTGGTCCTATGCGGGAAAATTCCTGCCTAGTCTGCGCTGGGGTTTGAATTCGAATTTCGAATTCGAATTCGAGCTGTTTTTCTGTTCTGAAAATCCTTGAAACTTCCGAGGGTCATATCTCCCTCATACGGACTTCGTTTCTCGAAAACTCGGACTCGTTTCCAAGAAGAATTTCTAGACGAACGTAGTGGCGCAACCCTTTTCCCTTGATTATTATTTTAAAATTTAATTATAATTTAATTTGTGAAACTTAATGTTATAGAATTATGGGGTGTTACATTCTCCCCCTCTTAAAAGGATTTCATCCCCGAAATATTCAAGTTAGGAAGAATGTATCCTACCATCCAATCACCCATCTACTCAACCATTCAATCACAGGCATTCATTTTCCTTAATAATATTTCTAATGCTTTCATGTTCATATGCATAGTGTATGTATATGTCCTTATCTAATGCAAAATTAGGCGGTCTACTGATTCAGTTGACCTCCTTAATGCGAATTATGTCAGTGTCATGCGTCCAATCATGTATGCAAGCATCCCTAGTTATGTAAATACTACATGTGTGCATAGCCGTTCATCCATATGCAATATCCATATGATAACATATCTAGTTAAATCCGTTAAGCAAATACATATGTGCGAATGCAATATGAAAGTGACTGAGTCGTTCTAGCTCCTATAGTGTGTATATGCATCCACGAGCAACCATTTGCAACCATCAATCATAACATGTTTCAAATACATGTTTACATCCATTGGCTTCTACCTAAGGATCGATGATATGCCCTAGAGGATATACCTTAAAAGCTAGAAAGTATGCATAAAATTCCTAGAAAAAGAGATCAAGGATGTACCCTTAAGAAAAAGGGTATGCTGCGTGTATCTAGTCTTCAGTCTTCTAAGTCGCATCTTCTTGAGCTTCACTATTCTGTACCTTATCTAATTAATCTTCACGATTGCGAAGCTTCTTGACCTTCATTTCCAAAACTGTCGTTGATCGGATAACTGGTTTTGCATTGTCAACTGGATATATGCGGAAGTCTATCTCGCGTTTTAGGGGTATACTCCTAACCTAATCAAAAACATCTGCGTACTCATGGACTACCCTAATGGATTGCAAATCGTCAATAAATGCATTAAGCGATTCTTGCTAGCTAAGCCTAACTGATTCTTTACACGGAGTCCCGAGGGTATTTCCAAGGCAAGTCAAAAGTCTAACTACTCTCCTTTCAGAATTACTAGCTAACCAACCCATGCCTAGAATCAACTCATAGCCCATGGAACCAAAAATATAAGCATTACGCTTAAACTCAACACTTAATATAGTTATTCTCAAATCCTTACAAACCAAAGGTAAACGGGCCAAACCACTAATTAGATTTGAGACACTAATGGGATCTTCTACTATACAAGTACTAAGGTGCAGAGACTCAACTATGGAAGTAGATATGAACAAATGAAAAGCGCTAAGATCAAAAGAGTACTAACTGGTTGATCAAAACGAAAAGCTAAACTTTTCCAACAGAGACTTTTACTATCACTCTCTCAGGTATTTTGGTGGTGAAAGCATGCACTCTCCCTTCTGAAAATCCTGTCCCTCGTCCTTGCCCTTGTCCTTAATTATATGCCCCATTATACCATGGAAGAGATACTTCCTCTCGTCTTAGGTTTTATAATTCATTCTTTCTTCGTGAGTCGAGTTTATATCCATGAATTTCTCATCCTTGCATTGAGCTCCCTAGCCAAACTCTCTCATCCTCATCTTTACCATCCCTGTGTAATCATATTGACAAGTTTCTCAAAAGCTGCCTCCATCGCACGGAAAACCCTTCAAAGCTTGAAAGAAGACTAGTTGCAGGTGAAACTACTATGGCTATAGATGGGAGTCGGGCACTACTTTGCCCTTCGATAGGTATCGTAGTCTTATCTAGCCTACGGAACCGTGCCGCGATGAGGTTACCTCCCAGAAAGCCAGGAGCCCCGAAGACTCAAGAAAGAAGGGGACAAGAATTCAAACAGAGGATCAGAAGATAGTGCGTATGGCTTTTGGGGAATATGCCTTTAAAACAAAACTTTTCTTTTGAAAAATGCTTCTTTAAAAACCGTTTTGAAAATAATTTTTTTATCTGATCCGGTAACCCTCAGCTCTGATACCACGTGTAACACCCCACATCCATTAAGGTCACTCACTAAGGGAATGCCTTAACTTCGGTGGAGAGTTATAGGTAAAATATACATATAAATTACAAGACAGACAAAATTAAAACAGTGGAAAATAGAACTTTACTTTATTGATCAAATAATTTGTACAACAGTTATTTTCCAATACCAGAATATCTGTCTTACAAAATAAAGAAGCCTAAAATAACATTTATATTCTCCAATGTAGCGTGAGCCAGCCATAGCAATGGAAAAGAGAATCCAAGCAAAACTTCGACTAATCTTCAGCTTGGAAAGAAAATTGGGCTAAGTAGTAATATTCCCTCCCTGCGAACCTGGGGGGTGGGGAATGGAAGATAAGAAAGCAAAAGAAAACTGAGTCAGACATAAAGTATGGTAAGTTCAGTAACTTTTAGCATGTGAACAGGTAAAAAAAAAGCAACATGGCATGAATTAACTAAATACAAGACACTACCATGATGATAGGGTTAAAAAGATAACGCAAGCTATGCTAAAGCAAGATAAAACTGAATGTACTGATATACTGGATCTATCGGCAAGCTGAATATACTGATAAACTGAATATGCTTCCATACTTTCTCTGTTTCACGATTACCCTGTTATTCTGGTTTCTATATCCCTACACCACCTAACTAGTGTCCAACTAGTAATCTGTATAAACTGATAAAACAATAACGTGATCCCAACCCCGAAATTGTGGTTGTTTTCAGGTGTACATCTATTATTTATTACCTAGATCTAATCTAGGGTTTTGTATCGAACGCTTCCTAGATCCAACCAGGGTTTATGCTACCCAGGGCTATAGGGGTTTATGCTACCTATTGAACATTTCTCATATTTTAGGGTTTACGCGACCTAGGTCCAAATTGGGATTACGCTACCTATCGAACGGCGCCCCTAATCTAGGACACACTACCAGAGTGGTATATGTTCCTAGACTTTCCCCACGTATGTGTCGTGGATCGTTATCGCTGTCTAGATGCACATATCCCCTATATGTGCGACCCGAGTCTCGTGGCAGGGCAAATCAAGAAACACGGAACTCGGTCGGGAGCTTTCAGCTATCTGCCGATGCAGATGCTAAGGTATGTTTTTCCAGTGGCTATGGTCCCGCTTGACCCATCCCTCAACTAATGAAAGGCACACCTTGAAAAATGAGAACTATATGTAGGCCATCTATTCCCCACTAACCTGTGGCCATCCGCACCCATAACTAGATAGCAAGTATATGGTCTTTTGGAGTTCTCCGCCTTTCCGCTGTACGTATCTCGACTGACTCAAGATGGTAGGTAGACGACAAGTTGCTATCACAGGGCTACTGGTCTCGCCGAATCATGCTGGTCCATCCTAGTCTTTAGGTTGCCTTATATTGCAACCAAGGCATACCCTTGGTTCTTCTAACGCAGACCTTAACCTCTATGAGCCCAGGCGGATCATCTGCAGCCTCATAGAGGGATACCAAGAGTACCCTCACGTCCCCTCGAAGCCGTGTGCTTCGTAACCCATATTGTTGGAGCCTTCTTTAAGATCAGATGGACATTCGCTCCTTCTCGTGTTCTACTAAGGTTTACTACTTAGTTCCCTTAACTAAGGTTTACTACTCAGTTTCCTGAACCGTCGTTTTCTTAACTAAGGTTTACAACTTAATTCTCTTAACTAAGGTTTACTACTTAGTTCTCTTTCTCGTCAAGTTGGATTGGTTAAGTGTAATTAGTCAATTCAGGTTAACTTAACCCATTCATTTGTCATGTTAAACTGGTTAAGTGTTATTAGTAGTTCATGTTGACTTAACCCTACCACAAATCAAGTTATATTGGTTAAGTATTTCTTATTACTTAACCCCACCCCTTCATCTTGTATTGGTTAAGTGTTCCCATAGTTAACTTAACCCTAACATCTGTTTAATTCACATGTTCTAATGGTTAAGTATTGTCCCTTCATGTTTTAACTTAACCTTGTTCATTTGTCACACTATGATGGCTAAGTGTTCTAATTTTACTTAACTCCACCTTCTAGTCTAGTTAACATGTTAAATTGGCTAAGTGTATTTTACTTAAACCCACCTTATAGTCTAGTTAACATGTTATAATGGTCATTTAACCCTTATAAGTCTTGTCTTGTTAACATGTTAAGTTGGTTAAGTGTTCCTGTGGACTTAACCCTCCCATTATAGCTTAACTGTTTCTTAGCTTTAAATTATTCATTTAAAGCATCAACCACTCACATTAGACAGATATTGTTGCGGTCACTAGATGTGCCGGTCGGTTCCGGGCAGATTTACACCGCAATCAATCTAACCTCAGGTCCTTTTTGGGCTCAATGCTCTAACCACCCACATTAGGTGGGTATTGTTACGGTTGCTGGATTTGCCGGGCTGTTACGGGCGGTTTTATACCGTAACTCAATCTAACCTCGGGTTAGGCATATTCGTCTTTCCTAGATTTACATATTTATCCTTTTTGTCTATATGTAAATTGCTAACAACTCTTTTAAACAAATTTGGCCTATATCATATTCATTTGTCATGCCCACTAACATACCTATATTCTAGGCCCAAATCTTGATTTACTTGTCATTTAACCCAACCTGCAGTTTTATGCCAATTTAGATCTAGTATTCCCATTTACAGTTCATGTCAAAACTAGATTTGATACTCTAGTTTACAATTTATGCCTAAAGCTTAGGTTACTAACCAATACTAGATTACATCTTCTATAATTCAAGTCAAATTACCCCAATTTTGCATCTAATAGTCATGTTATAATACATGCTCTAAATTATGCTAATAATACAGATTTCATATTATACCAAATTTCCAAGTTTTCAATCTCATTCATGTTAATTTCATGTTCTGCCCAAATCGTATTCCTATCGTTTGTGTAATCGCGATTCAGTCCAGATTATAGGTCAATCTAGATTCGTAGATAAAAGGGAATAAACAAGAATACCATGAAAAGATAGGCATAAGATGATAACCCCAAATTCACGAATCACAGATCTAATAAATATACAGAATAAACTGACTAAAACATCGCAGGCATATAGATCTGATAACATTATGAACATGAGAAGGATTGAATAATAATTTAGATTCAAGAACATGGATAGGCCTATCTTAATAGAAAAATTCCCAAAATCAAGATCCAAGGATAATTAAGAATTGGTCTGAATAGAAAATCAAGCTTAGATCTAATTTCATAGTCATAATCCTAGGCGATAATCTCATAGTCATGAATCATAGGTGATTAGCCACTATGGTCCTTGTCATAGTCATAGGAAATAGCCTTATGTTCACAGTCATAGGCATAGGCATAGTCTTATGTTCACACTCATAGTCTTAGGCCATTAACAATAGTTTCCAACGTCATAGGCAGGCACAGTCTTATCGATAATTAATCACAATAGTTCTTAATTAGATCCAAAGGCATATACAAGCACAGATTCAAATGAGATGATCAAGCATATTCCTATATCCATTTAATTACATGCCAAAAACAGATCAAGACGTTCAAATCTAAAAAGTAACTGACTTACATTGATCGGTTTTAGAAAAAAGATAATCAGATAGCATTGAGATGATTTGATATGATTTGCGTGACGTTGCCCGAAGCCGTTGAATTAGCCCTTGCTTCTTTCCTTAAAGCTTTAACTTTATTTGAATCTCCAATATGCAATTCCTAGCTGTAGTCTTCAAGAATAGTCTTCGTGTTTTATTTTAATTTATTTCAATTATTCCAGAGGCAGCATAAGGTGAGAATAAAATGGTGTAAAGAGAATGGTGCTAGGGGGCTGTTTATATAGGATTAGGCGGACGAATCTAGACTGAAAACGAGACTAGAAACATCAGAATGAACCCAGGCTAAAAACTGGTTTTCAGCACCAGGTCGACCCGCAGATCGACCATAGGGTCGACCTGGTCCCTGGGAGTTCAACCATAGTGTCGACCCCTAGGTCGACCTGGTCCTGGGTGGGAAAATTTCTGCCCAGTCGGCGCTGGGGTTTGAATTCGTATTTCGAATTCGAGTTGTTTTTCTGTTCTGAAAATCCTTGAAATTTCGGAGGGTCATATCTCCCTCATACGGACTCCGTTTCTCGAAAACTCGGACTCGTTTCCAAGCAGAATTTTGAGACGAACACAATGGCGCAACCCATTTCCCTTGATTCTTATTTTAAAATTTAATTATACTTTAATTTGCAAAACTTAATGTTATAGAATTACGGGGTGTTACAGATACCTCATGATAAAAGTCTTCAATTGGGATCATCACAGACGGTGGTAGCTCCAACAATTCATCAATAGTGACTTCAGTCCTCAAATTTGTGAAGTCAGCATCATGCAAAGCACTATATTGTAATCTGTTGACGTATCCCAAATCAGCTAAAGCAGCTCTGAGCACATCCAAGCAACGACAAATAATCAGCTCATTCTTTAATTCTATCCATATTTTCACCTTCTTCTTGTTAGAACACCCAATTTTTTGGCTTCACCTTCTCAAATTAATTATTCCCCTAGGTATGGTCATAGGGTAATAGAAGTTTTCAGTTTGTAACGCAGGTGGAAACTTTATTACAAAATCATCTCCCCACTTCCTAAACGTCCAATTCCAACCCGGGGCTCTATTGCCAAATCTGGATCTGATGAGGTCCTCTAGATGATTCATCGAGAAAGCGCCCCTGGCGATCTAGATAACCACCATAGAGCGCGCCCATTTAAAATCCTTAGGGAAAATATCTGCTGAAATACATATGTTTTTGTTCATGTTCGACATTTTTTGAGGAGGAGGTTTGAAGAAATATCTACAATTGAATCCCTTATGAACTGTTTTATTACATTTGAGGCATATAATTGGGTTTCGGCAATCTCTGGCCTAATGATCTGATTCCCTGCACCTGAAGCATCCATGATGGATTTGATTTTTTGATTTTTTCATTATATCAATTCGAAAATCAAGACGATGATTAGGAAAAAGGTTTCCTGGAATTATTATAAAAATCATTTTGCTTTACAGGTGGCATCAACAGTACTTCCTTGTATGAGGGTAGACTTGCTTTGTCGTTACGTTGATTGTCATCTTGTGGAGAAGAGATCTGATTGGAGATCGAAGATGCAAGATTAGAGAAAGCAATTTCAGAGTCCGCTACTAGGGTTTTGAACGTCCCCATGAAAATTCATTGAATAAAAGATAACAATTTTAATTTGAACTTGGTTATACATGTAATTCTTAATCTTTGTATCTTTTGACATTCAAAATTGTATTGATCGCATTATCAAACATGTTTTTCTCATTATGCATCATGTCAATATTATGACGAACTAGAAGATCTTCCAATAAGGCAACTCCCAAAATATGCTTTGTTTCCACTAATTATGAATCGTTGATTTATCTTGAATTTTTGTCTATACTCCGGTTTCATGAATCTTGGGAAAATCTTGTACAAGTTCAGAATTTTTTTCAATTATTCATACTTTAGGTGGTCGCAAAGTTTCATGCCTATTAACTGTAAAATTTTCTTATCTCTTCGAAAAGGTTGATTAATATGAAGAAAACATCCGTGATAGTCAAACCATGAAATTTTCTTTCCAATAGGTAAAGAAAATGCTCTTGTTTCTTGCATGTAATACGGACAAGCTAGACGACTAGCCGTACTCCAACCTGAAAGCATTGCATAAGCAGGAAAATCGCTAATTGTCCAAAACAGAGAAGCATGCATATGAAAGTTTTTTGTTTTGCGAAATATCGTATGTTTCTACCCCCTCATACCATAATTTTTTTAATTCTTCAATCAACGGTTGTAAATAAACATCGATTCCTTGTGTCAAATCATCAGAACCAAGGACGATAATTGTGAGAAACATACAAGGGTTTTCATACACATCCACGGAGGTAAATTATAAGGTGTTACAATTATAGGCCAGGATGAATATATAGAAACAAATTGAGAAAATGGTGAAAACCCAAGCATACATAAACCAAGTCTAACATTACGACTCTTAGATGAAAAATTGGGATATTTTGGTCAAAATGCTTACATGCTTCTCCATCGGACGGGTGTGTTAACGTACCTTCTTCCTGTGTTCTCACACTATGCCATCTCATATGTTGCACGGTTATAGAAAATGCATATAACCTTTGAAGTCTAGGAATAATAGGTAAATAATGCATATGTTTATGCGGGACATCCTTTCCCTTTTTCTTTCTTAGTTTGTATCTTTCCCGATTACATATTCTACATTTCTTAAGGTTGATATCTTCCTTTCAAAATAACATGCAACCCTTTAGACATGTATCTATTTTTTGATACGGTAAACCAAAGGGCGACATCATTTTTTTACTTCATAATGATTTTCGTACATTAAATTATTAGGAGGCATATGCCACTTCGCTGCTTGTACCATCTGTAAATCCAGCTTATGTGTGGTAGTATTTAGATTTCATCACAATGTATTTAGCAATTACTGATAATTGAGTTCCGCTTTCACAGCTTTCCCAAAGGGTTTTTTTCGCAGTATCCAATTAATCATATCTTTTTTGGCTTCAATATTTGGTTCTTCTTCATCATTACCGTCGTTATCATTAGATTGATGAACCGGGAACATTGAACATGCATCATCTTCAACCATTTGTTCTATGAGATTCGTCGTAGCAATTTCATTATTTACTACCTCTTCAACTTGTATAGAAGTAGATGCTAACGGTTCTTCATGACGATCCCAAACTAAGTAGTTCGGCACAAAACCATACTGGCGCAAATGAACTCTAACCATTTGTGGTATCAAATGCTTCAATAATTTGCATCTACTACATAGACAATAGATTTCGACATCGTTTCCATTGTTACTTAAAGCGAAATCAATAAACATGCCGACACCATTAATAAATTGTTTTTTACTATGCCATCAGTTTCTCTTCGTTTGTACATCCAGCTTCAATCATAAAAATAATCATCCATTTTTCCTAAGTACATATAAAATTAGAAAGTATGGTAAAATAACGCAAAACCAAAAAGGGCATATAGTATAAAGTTTAGTTAATGTAACGTCCTGTATCTTCGGTAATCAAATATTTAAAATATTTTATTAACTGAAATATTGATTTGGGATTTATAAATGGATTTATAATATATAATTTGTTTATATAACGAAGTTTGAACGTATAACATATGTATAATTATAAATCGAGCTCATAACATCGTGGTAGTTCGTAATTTACGATTTGAACTTCATTTGGATATACAGGAACCGATATAAGTCGGATTTCCATGAAACTAGAGATGTTTGAATCGATTTGATTAAAATTTCCTAATGAAAGAGAAAAATGGAGATTTCAGCTTATAGATTATTAGTTATGTCCAACTAAAATTTTCGAATAGTCGTTATGCAATTTGTTAATAAACGGTAACATTTATTTAAATAAATATAAGCGGTTTTCGTATATTTGAATATCATTTTAATTCGGAATTTTTAATATTGAGTTTAAAATATATATATCTGGGTTTATTTTGAAGATGTGTAATATTTTATTATTTAAATTGAATTGTTTTGGATTTAAATATATTTTATCGATATCATATAGGCTTTAGAAATAGTTTTCTTTTCAAACGATCTCCGTTTATGACGAAACAAATTTTATTGGAATACGTATCGTTAATTATTGCTGGATTTCCAGTTTAGGGCTGATCAAAGTTGCTTTATTAGTGCGTGAAATTTAAAGGTGAATTGATAAATTAAAATAACATCGTTGTTCAAACGGAGTCCATTTTCAACGAAATTAGTTTTATTAGGACCAAAACGTTAAGTTGTAACGGTGCGACTATTTTCACTGTATTTGGAGGTTGTGTGGGTGGCAATATGAATTATCAGTTAACATTCAACAATAGTTATAAGAAGTACAATTAAATACCATATTTAAACAAATAAAAATAAGGATGTAACATGTTTTTTGTTTAATACAACCATTGGATAACATAAGAAACTACAACATACGTGTAGAATAAGACGTATGTGAATACTTCCTATGTTCTGCAATGATAACACGAGTTCATCTATCAAAATTTTCTTTAATTCTAAATTGATATGTAAAAGCTACTACAATTTAAATGAACAAAATTGTCTGGGTGCCTAGAACAATATAGATTTCTATATGCGTCACGTCCCTCACTACAGGTAGGTACGAATAAATTTTATATGCAAACAACAAACCTATCCCTATACCTTCACAACCAAATAACTAAAATAGTACACACACCTAAGAAATACACATCTACTATTTAAAATCTTAATACAGTGACGGACATGAAAACACAAGCTACAGACTACGCTGCAATTCCCTAGTTCCCTTTCAGCTGCTTTCACAACTGCCATATGAAGTGATTATTCAAGAAAGCTGAGCTACCCTCAGACCTACCGTGGTCGACATCCTTCTTATCCCCTCATTTTTCTCGCTATAAATAGGCATGCCTCCATATTTTTTCCATCACGAAATGAAACGAGTGCCATGTTTCAGAATGAAAACAACTCTCGACCAAATAAAAATGCAGCTCAATTTATATAAATAACACCTCAAAAATATGGGCTTTAAAATCGAAAACATGCTTCCTCTCTACTGTATTAAACCGCTATAGCCCATTCATAAACATTACCACTTTACTTTGTTACGATTTGGAGCGAAAGCACAGGGACTGGGGTCGAGCTGCGTGATGATGGAGCATTACACAACGAAGGGCAGCAGATGAAGAGATGAATACAGAAGGGCATTTGATGCGTTATTCTGGCTGGCGTTTGAGAGTAGCGATGGTGCTTGGATATTGGAGGAGTTGGGTTCACGCTAAATTGGAACAGTGGGGAAAAGGGTGTACAAGATGTCGGTGGTGAGCTCTTGACGTTGGCGGTGGATCGGTGCAGGGGGGGTTAAAGTAGCACGCGGATAGTGCTGGTTAGAAGACTTGTAACAGCTCAAATGGACATAATATAGCAGGAAGTGTAACACCCTGCATTTTTAATGAAATTAAAAATGTGGAAATATGTATATATATTGTATGCATAGATATATTTGAGAGAGAAATTAAATAATGACAATAAAATTGCATGTAATAAGTTAATGCAGTGAAATGAAGAAAAAGATAAATAAAAGAAATTACATGCAATACATGAAATGCATGCGAACATTTAAAAAACAAATGAAAAGGAGAATTTGAAGAGCCGCCAGAGTTTGGTCATGAAATTAGCGTCATTGCGTTCGTGGCGATTTTCTAGTCAATTTAGACCTATATTTTGTAGAAAACTAATTTGAAATAAAGAACATATCTGTAATTAAATATCGCAGCTGTAACGACCCGCATTCTACGCATCATAGGATCGTAGGATATTTATTTCTTTCACATACGAAGTCGTATGGTCATGTAACTTTGGGAGACGACTATTGGGGTCATTTCCCATGTTCATGATTTTTCCCGATTTTTAAATGACCATTTTACCCCTAGTTGGCACTGTTTTGGCCATAACTTTTGACTGGAAAGGAATTTTGACCTGAAAACACTTCCATTGGCTTCGGATGATGGTTTCTCTTTCCGTAGAGTGGTCGCATTAGCCAAACGGACTTACCGTTTGGGAGATATGGCTGAAACAAGTTTCAGATGGTGAAAAACAGCTTAATTGGGCTTAACCGGGTGATTAGCAGCTAGGCCCACAGGGGAATTTCGGGTTTAGAGGTATAGGAGGACTGATTAGGGTTAGGTTATCACTTCCATTTCAGTTTTGAGCCGCCACTTTCATTCCTCTTAACCTAGTCATGGCCTCCACTCTCTAAATCTCTCTAAAACACCCAAAAATCACCTTCTAATTGAAGATTAGGCTTAGCAAACATTAAATTAAGAAGAAAAAGCACCAAAGCAAGGTTGGAGCTGCTGTATAAGATTGGGAACAGCGCCAAATCAGAGCATATTTCAGTTTTGGGGTTCTAGTTGTGGCAAAGGTGAGTGATTTGCATAGTTTTTGCACTAATTACGGTAATTAAGGGTAATTAGTGAAGATTAGCGAATTTATACGTAAATAAATTCTGGAAAAATTCTTAAAATTCTAAAATAATGTTTTAAGGCTCTGTTAGAAATTTGGGTTAATTTCGATGTGTTTTGCTAATCGTATGCTTAAACATGATTAAGGGGGATTATAGGAAAAATGTGAGGTTTTGGGCACATTTGATCCATTTTGACATATGAATTCATTGTTTTGGTGTTTGTGGTTAGTTTGCTATGTTGTTATGACTATTTGACATGAATTGTGATTGATTAGAATAGTTAGATTTGTCAAAAACGTCGTCGAGCGGCGTAAACAAGTTGCTGGAAAAGTTGCAGAAAGTTGTGCAGGGCTTCGGATCGGATCGGATGGGGGCTCGGATCGGAAATGTGAACTGGGCAAGAAACCCGACCCGAACTGGAGTTTGGCACATGAAAGACTTGGCAAAAAGGGAGGCCGTTTACTTAGAGTTGGAGTGGACAAGGGGATCGGATCGGAGTAAAAGGGAGCGGAGCGGATCGGACTGAAGTAAAGCGAAGTGATCGGATCGGATCGGAGTAGAAGGAAACGAGGGAGCTGATCGAAGAAGGAGCATGAGCTGGAAGGAGGATAGCAACCCGACCCGACCCGGAGGAAGACACCGACCCGACCCGGAGGAGGACACCGACCCGACCCGGAGTGAAGAAACCCGAACCGAACAGACGAGGGCAATGATTACCGAACCGAACCGAATTCCAGGACTGTTACTGCGTGACAACTCTTCTGAAGACCCACTCCAATTCGATCAAAACCCGAGATGCAAAGGAAGTCCAGATGAGAAGTTAGAGCTCAAGATTTAGATGGGAATCAATGAGTTCGCTTCATGGTTGGGCTTTGCTGCGGGACGCGTGCCAAGGAGTTATCGACGTCTATAGCTTTGAACCACTATGGTAGGAGGTACGAAGGCGGATTCAGGGCCATTATGGCATCGGTAGAACCAAGGGCTACGACCAATGAAGTGGGTCATTGAAATGTTTGGTCATGACTCCAAGTGTTTGGCTTGGTCATAGCAGGGTTTCTACAAGTCGGGATTCGTCGTTACCTCAGTTTGTCTAGTGTTCCAAAGTGGTAGATGTCGTACGCTTTACGCACTGAGTGAGAGATGTGAGGATGGTTGCTATGGATGATTTGTTTGCTATCATTGTGACATGCACACCCCACCCCCGTATTCTTACACTATTTATTATGGCACCTTAGAGCATCGTACGGTATGTGGTACTAACTCTTTGGTTGCAGGTCCAGGTTCAGGTATGGTTTAGTATACCTGTTATTATTCTGTTTAGATGCTTATCGCTCATACCAGGCTTTATGTCTGACCCAGAGTTTTATGTCTCCTCTTATTACTCTGGGTGCTCACACGAGCAGACTAGAGACAGGTTAGCTGGTGATGCATGGGTAGATGATCCGGAGACGAGCAGGAGGCTTCCACGTACTATATACATAATATTCTCCCTGTGTTGTTGAAGATCACTGCTTGGGCATTGTTGGTGTATCTTCTATTTTAGCTTTCTTTTGTTTAGAGACAGTAAATTTGGAAAGTTGTAATAAGCTGTATTTGGATTTCCGCTGCTTTGATGTTGACATTAATTATTAGTTATCAGCTTATGCACTGTCTCGCCTGTTTTATGTCAAATATGTTACTATTATATTTTATCCCATGCGCTGTGAGACCTTCTACAGGTTCCTTGATTAGTTCATTCCCTTCTTTCCTTTCTTCTGACGACTGTCTTGTGCTAGTCGGGCATGTGTACAGCGCACTTTTGGAGGAAATGCAGGCTGGTGCGAGGCGGGCTGTCACACTTGGTATCAGAGCTCTAGGTTGCGTAGTTAACCTAGGGAAGTTATCAGGGAGAGATAATATACGTATACGAGAGAGCGTATTTGTGATTACTTTGGTTTTTAAAAGCTATATATATATATATACTATTACTAGTATAAAGATGAAGTCGTACTGCACTAGCACCACTATGGAGTCGTTAATCGTTTCCTTTTTCAGATTGACGATGAGCCGATATACTAGAGGTGCTGGTGGAGGAGCTAATAATGGGAATGCTGCTGACATGAGGACAATGTTTACTGACCTCATGAGAGAGATGCTTAGAGATGTACAGAGGGCAGCTCCCAATGGTGGAAATGGTGGTAGTCCAATAGTGCAGGCGCCAAGAGTCGACTTCGCCAAGCTGAATAAGGATTATACTAGCCTTGGTGGGAAGCCGTTCCACGGAACGGAGTCGGCCACGGATGTTCAAGATTGGTTGGATAGTTGCGAACGTATCTTCGAGGATTTGGGTATCGAAGATGCGATGAAGAGAAAGCTAGCGTCCCGTCAGCTGCAAGGGCGGGCAATGAATTGGTGGAATGCTATAAAGGCAGCTACTCCCGAAGATCAGATTACTTGGGGGCAGTTTAAAGCTCGCTTTAGCGAGAAGTTCATTCCAGCTGCTCAGAAGTCAGTGCTGTTTAAGAAATTCTTGGAGCTCAAGCAGAATGGCAGAGCTGTCTCGGAGTACATTGCTGAATTCGATACTTTGTCAAAGTATGGGTTATCTCTTATTGATACTGCAGAGAAGAAGAATGAGAAATTCATAACTGGGTTAGATCAGTACTTAGGGGAAAGACTTATTAACCACATCGACGAGACGTTTGAATCGATTGTGGGGAAAGCGTTAAGATCAGAAAGTCTCTACCCCAAGTCGAAGACTGAGGTTGCATCCGCAGATGAGCCAAAGCCACAAGCTAGTGGTGGGGGCAAAGGTGGTTCCCAGAATAAAAGAAAGCAGAACCAAGCTAAGGATGGCCAGAAGAAAAAGAATAAACAAGATGTTGAGTGCTTCAGCTGTGGCAAGAAGGGCCATTATGCTAGTAATTGTCGGGCCAGGCCAGCGGATAGGAAGTGCTTCAATTGTGGCCAATTGGGACATCACAAGGACAAGTGTCCGCAACCCCCTAAAGAAAAGCAAATGGTGAAAGCATACGCCCTTAATGCTATTCCTTCTTCGTCGAATGCCCCAACTGCGCCGGAGAAGGGAAAGAATGTCGTCATTCAAGGTATGCTTTCTGTTTATGATGTTCCTGTTAGAGTTTTGTTTGATACCGGAGCTTCCAGTTCTTTCATATCTAGTGACCTGGTAGATAGGTTGGGATTGGAGCCCGAGATTGTCGATAGGCCTTTAGTAGTGACGAACCCGATTGGTGGTTCGACTAGTCTTAGCATGATTTGTCGTAATGTGGTTCTATCGAGTCATGGATGCATGTTTGTTTGTGATTGCTTTGTTTTGGGCTTTACTGGGTTTGGCATTATTTTGGGAGTAGATTGGCTCCAAAGATATGGGGTGGTGGTAGACTGTGAGGGCTTGTTGGTGACAGCTAGGGCGGATGATGGGCGGAGGATAGTGTTTGGTGGTCTACCCAGTAAGGGGGTATTGGCTAGTTTTCTAAACTCCCTCGACAGTCCGCATAGTGAATTGTCAGGTTTGCCCGTGGTTGGCCAGTATCCGGATGTTTTCGAAGAGGTGACCGGACTTCCACCACACCGAGAGATTGAGTTTCGTATTGATTTGGTAAATGATGCCAGACCTATAGTGATGCCACTTCGTCGTATGGCACCTAGAGAGCAGCGAGAGCTCGAGGTGCAAGTCAGCGATCTTTTGAAGAAGGGATTTATCAGAAGGAGTGTTTCTGAATGGGGAGCACCAGTTGTGTTTGCTACCAAGGCGGATGGTTCCCTTCGTTTGTGTGTAGACTACCGCGAGTTGAATAAAGTGACGAGGAAGAACAAGTATCCTCTACCGCGGATAGATGATTTGTTCGATCAGTTGAGTGGCGCGAGAGTGTTCTCTCAGTTGGATCTCGCGACAGGTTTTCATCAGCTTAGAGTGGAAGCTGAGAGTATAGCTAAAACGGCATTTCGGACGCCGTCTGGGTTTTATGAATGGTTGGTTATGCCATTTGGGCTGACTAATGCCCCGGCATACTTTGTGGATCTTATGAATAGGGTATTCAGAGATCAGTTGAATAAGTCTGTTCTTGTGTTCGTGGATGATATTTTGGTCTATTCGAGGACAGAGGAAGAACACAAGGAACATTTAAGAGTAGTGATGGAGGTGTTGAGGAAACACCAATTAAAAGCAAAGTTTTCTAAGTGTCACTTCTGGAAAAGAGAAGTGAGGTTCTTGGGCCATGTTGTATCAGAAAATGGGATTGCCGTGGACCCGGCGAAGGTGGCTACGGTACAGGATTGGCCTACGCCCAAGAATGCAACATATGTAAGAAGTTTCTTGGGGTTAGCGGGATATTATCGTAAGTTTATCCAAGGTTTCTCCAAGATAGCAGCACCATTGACCCAGTTGACCAAGAAGAATCAAGCTTTTGTCTGGGATGAAAGGTGCGAGAATGCATTCAGAAGTCTAAAGGACAAGTTGACAAGCGCACCAGTGTTAGTCATTCCTGAGGGGGATGAAGAGATGACGGTATACACGGATGCCTGTGGTACCGGACTGGGTGCTGTATTGATGCAAGGCGGTAGGGTTGTAGCTTACGCAAGTTGGCAGTTGAAACCGCACGAGAGAAGATACCCTACCCATGATTTAGAATTGGCAGCGATCGTGTTCGCGTTAAAGATGTGGAGACACTATCTCTTGGGAGAAAGATTTGAGCTATTTACAGATCATAAGTCGTTAAAGTATCTATTCTCCCAGAAGGATTTAAATCTCCATCAACAGAGATGGTTAGAGTTCTTAGCTTCCTATGATTTTGACATCGCATACACACCAGGAAAGGGCAATGCGGTGGCTGATGCATTGAGTAGAAGACATGCCAACGTAGGGACTATGTTCCTTGAATGGAAGCAACTGGAGTTTATCGCGGGGTTTGATTTCAGACCAAAGTGCGAATTGGATCCAGAAATGTTAGCAAGTTTGACGATCAGACCCACTTTGATTGAACGGATCGGCTCTAGTCAGAGGGACGATCCTAACCTATTGGAGATCATCTCCAAGTTAGAGATGGGTATCGATGAGGAGATGAACAAGTATGGGCTTGATCGAGAAAGATGGCTTAGAAAGAATGGAAAGCTTGTTGTACCCAATGTCAATGGATTGAGAGACGAAGTGCTTAGAGAATGTCATCACTCAAAGCTAACTATACACCCCGGTGGTAATAAGATGTATCGAGATATGAAGCAGACTTACTACTGGGAAGGGATGAAAAGAGACGTTGGGAAGTTTATATCCAAGTGCATGAATTGCCAGCTAGTTAAAGCCGAGCAAAAGAAGCCTAGTGGGTTGTTGCAACCATTAGAAACTCCCGAATGGAAATGGGAGCAAGTCTCGATGGATTTCATCGATGGTTTACCAAGGACTAGATCGGGATATGACAGCATTTGGGTAATTGTAGATCGACTGACTAAAAGTGCAAGGTTTATACCAGTCAAATCGACTAGAACGGCAGCTAAGTTAGCAGAATTGTATATGAAGTGGATAGTGAGATTTCATGGAGTACCTAAAAGCATTGTGAGCGACCGAGACCCGTTGTTCACTAGTGGGTTTTGGAAGAGCTTACAAGAGGCTCTAGGGTCAGAGTTACATCTCAGTACCACATATCATCCTCAGACCGACGGTCAGACGGAGAGGGTGAACCGTATTTTGGAAGACCTCTTGAGAGCATGTATATTGGATTTTGGTGGATCATGGGATGACCATTTGCATCTAGTAGAGTTTGCATATAATAATAGCTACCAATCCAGTATCGGTATGGCTCCGTTTAAAGCTCTGTACGGAAGACCATGCAACTCACCATCATGTTGGATAGAGACTGGCGAAAAGTTTATGCTTGGACCAGATGTGGTGAGGGAAACTTCAGATAAAATCAAGACCATTCAACAACGAATGAAGGCTGCCCAAGATAGACAGAAGAGTTATGCTGATAAGAGGAGAAGAGACTTAAAATTCTCCATTGGCGACTTGGTGTTTGTTAAGATTTCTCCGTTGAAGAGTGTAATACGATTTGGCAGGAAAGGCAAGTTGGCACCAAGATTCGTTGGCCCATTCCCTGTTCTTGAACTAGTCGGGAATTTGGCATATAGAATTGACTTACCAGAGAAGATGGCGGGAGTTCATAACGTATTTCATGTTTCCCAACTAAGGAAGTTCGTTCACGACTCAGATATGACTATTTCACCTGATCAGTTAGAGGACTTCGAAGTAGAACCCGAGGCGGTTGGGAACCGCAAGCCGGCCCGTATTGTCGAGCACGACATGAAGCAACTTCGAAGGAAGGCGGTGAAGCTAGTCAAAGTACAGTGGAGCAAGGACGAGAGTGATTGTACTTGGGAAACAGAGGAGGATATAAGGAAGAAGTATCCAGAACTCTTTGTCTGGTAATATTTTAATTTCGATTTAGTTTTTCCGCATGCTAGGATAGGCTTGTTTGCTTGTTTTGCATATTTGATTGTTGTATATGGTTGTTAGGCATGCGGGATCCCTTGTATGTTTTGGGTTACGGAATTTCGGGGGCGAAATTTCTTAAGGGGGGGAGAGTGTAACGACCCGCATTCTACGCATCATAGGATCGTAGGATATTTATTTCTTTCACATACGAAGTCGTATGGTCATGTAACTTTGGGAGACGACTATTGGGGTCATTTCCCATGTTCATGATTTTTCCCGATTTTTAAATGACCATTTTACCCCTAGTTGGCACTGTTTTGGCCATAACTTTTGACTGGAAAGGAATTTTGACCTGAAACCACTTCCATTGACTTCGGATGATGGTTTCTCTTTCCGTAGAGTGGTCGCATTAGCCAAACGGACTTACCGTTTGGGAGATATGGCTGAAACAAGTTTCAGATGGTGAAAAACAGCTTAATTGGGCTTAACCGGGTGATTAGCAGCTAGGCCCACAGGGGAATTTCGGGTTTAGAGGTATAGGAGGACTGATTAGGGTTAGGTTATCACTTCCATTTCAGTTTTGAGCCGCCACTTTCATTCCTCTTAACCTAGTCATGGCCTCCACTCTCTAAATCTCTCTAAAACACCCAAAAATCACCTTCTAATTGAAGATTAGGCTTAGCAAACATTAAATTAAGAAGAAAAAGCACCAAAGCAAGGTTGGAGCTGCTGTATAAGATTGGGAACAGCGCCAAATCAGAGCATATTTCAGTTTTGGGGTTCTAGTTGTGGCAAAGGTGAGTGATTTGCATAGTTTTTGCACTAATTACGGTAATTAAGGGTAATTAGTGAAGATTAGCGAATTTATACGTAAATAAATTCTGGAAAAATTCTTAAAATTCTAAAATAATGTTTTAAGGCTCTGTTAGAAATTTGGGTTAATTTCGATGTGTTTTGCTAATCGTATGCTTAAACATGATTAAGGGGGATTATAGGAAAAATGTGAGGTTTTGGGCACATTTGATCCATTTTGACATATGAATTCATTGTTTTGGTGTTTGTGGTTAGTTTGCTATGTTGTTATGACTATTTGACATGAATTGTGATTGATTAGAATAGTTAGATTTGTCAAAAACGTCGTCGAGCGGCGTAAACAAGTTGCTGGAAAAGTTGCAGAAAGTTGTGCAGGGCTTCGGATCGGATCGGATGGGGGCTCGGATCGGAAATGTGAACTGGGCAAGAAACCCGACCCGAACTGGAGTTTGGCACATGAAAGACTTGGCAAAAAGGGAGGCCGTTTACTTAGAGTTGGAGTGGACAAGGGGATCGGATCGGAGTAAAAGGGAGCGGAGCGGATCGGACTGAAGTAAAGCGAAGTGATCGGATCGGATCGGAGTAGAAGGAAACGAGGGAGCTGATCGAAGAAGGAGCATGAGCTGGAAGGAGGATAGCAACCCGACCCGACCCGGAGGAAGACACCGACCCGACCCGGAGGAGGACACCGACCCGACCCGGAGTGAAGAAACCCGAACCGAACAGACGAGGGCAATGATTACCGAACCGAACCGAATTCCAGGACTGTTACTGCGTGACAACTCTTCTGAAGACCCACTCCAATTCGATCAAAACCCGAGATGCAAAGGAAGTCCAGATGAGAAGTTAGAGCTCAAGATTTAGATGGGAATCAATGAGTTCGCTTCATGGTTGGGCTTTGCTGCGGGACGCGTGCCAAGGAGTTATCGACGTCTATAGCTTTGAACCACTATGGTAGGAGGTACGAAGGCGGATTCAGGGCCATTATGGCATCGGTAGAACCAAGGGCTACGACCAATGAAGTGGGTCATTGAAATGTTTGGTCATGACTCCAAGTGTTTGGCTTGGTCATAGCAGGGTTTCTACAAGTCGGGATTCGTCGTTACCTCAGTTTGTCTAGTGTTCCAAAGTGGTAGATGTCGTACGCTTTACGCACTGAGTGAGAGATGTGAGGATGGTTGCTATGGATGATTTGTTTGCTATCATTGTGACATGCACACCCCACCCCCGTATTCTTACACTATTTATTATGGCACCTTAGAGCATCGTACGGTATGTGGTACTAACTCTTTGGTTGCAGGTCCAGGTTCAGGTATGGTTTAGTATACCTGTTATTATTCTGTTTAGATGCTTATCGCTCATACCAGGCTTTATATCTGACCCAGAGTTTTATGTCTCCTCTTATTACTCTGGGTGCTCACACGAGCAGACTAGAGACAGGTTAGCTGGTGATGCACGGGTAGATGATCCGGAGACGAGCAGGAGGCTTCCACGTACTATATACATAATATTCTCCCTGTGTTGTTGAAGATCACTGCTTGGGCATTGTTGGTGTATCTTCTATTTTAGCTTTCTTTTGTTTAGAGACAGTAAATTTGGAAAGTTGTAATAAGCTGTATTTGGATTTCCGCTGCTTTGATGTTGACATTAATTATTAGTTATCAGCTTATGCACTGTCTCGCCTGTTTTATGTCAAATATGTTACTATTATATTTTATCCCATGCGCTGTGAGACCTTCTACAGGTTCCTTGATTAGTTCATTCCCTTCTTTCCTTTCTTCTGACGACTGTCTTGTGCTAGTCGGGCATGTGTACAGCGCACTTTTGGAGGAAATGCAGGCTGGTGCGAGGCGGGCTGTCACAGCAGCAAAACATGAAAAAGAGGAACGAGAGAATAATGCGTAGCATTGTCCGAAGTCTTGTCAGTAAAAGACTTAGTAGCTCATTTGGTAAGTACATGTGACTTGTGGCAAGAGGTTCTAAGTTCAATCCCCGCCAGTGCCATTTTTTTGTTTTAGGGGAATGGCTAAAAAGTGGCCGAGTGTGAACGCAGTTCAATTAAAAAGTGGTTTAGTGTGAAAAGGGCCAATTGGAGGATTAATCGAAAAGATGGTTAAAAAGAAATATATATATATATATATATATATATATATATATGACGTGTGGGTGTCAACACCCCTGCTGCTGCGCATCATGTTGCACACATGGCGCATTTTTATTGTTTAAGGACGATTTTTGAGTTTTAGAGCTGACGTGGCCTCTTCTGGTTGTTTGAGTGATGTGTCTTTTTAATTTGAATGGTTTAGATGAATTCTAGTTAGATCTAAAGGTCTTTATTCATTTAATACCCCTATATAATCATACCTAGACCTAAACCCTAATCTCATTACACAAATCCATGGCGTCCTCATGCTGTTCATATCTAAATTAAAAATAAGTCCTTCTTTTACTTCAAGTCAGTTTAGAATTAAAAGAGAATAGATCTACAACTGCAACACCTATTTAGATCCAACCGAGGTGAATTCATGTTACTTTCAGAAATGAAATTTAATTATGATCCTGACATTGTTAATAAATCTGAATATGAGATTATGCCTATTTCTATTTAGATCTGTCCTTCTATACCCATTGGATCTATTTTATTGTTCCGTGCCCGCTCACACTTCATATGTCTATTTTATGCCAGTTTTTGATGACTCTCTTCCCTTCTCTTCTTTTCCTTTTATTTATGAGATTAGGCTAACTTCGAGCCTAATTATATTTTACGTTGAATTATACATACGAATAACGTGGGAAAAGTTTGGGAAAATATTGAATGATATGCAAATGGGGCATAAATTGAATTCTAAACATGTAATTGATTTAAGGGCATAACGCATGTTGTAATTTAAGATCTAAATTTGGGGCATACTATATATGATGGTTTATGATTTGGAAGAAGGGGATTATTGTGTATAGTGATATATGACTTAGGCGTGAAAACCTATATTGAAATAGGGATAACTGTTAAATATGAACACGCCTAAATTGGGATTTTGGGTAATGGGCATACACTGTAATCAAAGCCGATAATTTGGCATAACTTGTATTATGAATCATGACTAGGATTTTTGGGGCATAACCTGTACTGTGCAATTTAACTAAAACTTGGGGCAAATGTTATATTGTGAATTATGACTGTAATTTGGGCATGCAAATTTGTAGGCTTAATTTATGATTAAGCAAAATATGTTAATGGAACAGTAAAAGAGTCTTTTATGCATGTTTAATCTATTGAAACTGAATACTATAATTGGAAAGCCTAGGATGTATATGAATAAATTTGCTAAGATAATCATGCTGAGACACGAGGTTAGACTCCATTCGCGGTAAAAGCCTGCCCGAAACCAACTGGCCTAACCAGCAACCGCAAACGGTCAGTCTATTGTGAGAGGTCGTAGGTATATCTAAAAGATGCTTAGACACGAGGTTAAGTCTGGCTTGTGGCAGAAGTCTGCCCGGAACCGCTTGGCACATCTAGCAGCCACAAGCTATCAACTTAATGTGAGAGGTCTGTGCATTAATAACTAATTAATGCTGATCAAAGATGAATATGATACCTAAAACATGTTAGGTGGGTGGGGTTAAGTTAACCTGAGTAAGATGACAACTTAACCAATATTACATGAATAAGTGGATATGGTTAAGGAAAGCTTAACCAATAATACATATTGATTTGATAAGTGGATGGGGTTAAATCAACTAGGAGGATGAATCTGATAAACCCATTTCGTAAATCTGTAGGCTTAATGCAAGGTTAAGTGAAACATGTTAATCTATAAGTCTGTTAATCCGTACATCTGATCTGTTAATCTAAAAGTCTGTTAATCTGTAAATCTTATCTGTTAATTTGTAAACCTATTAATCTGTATGTTTGATTTGTAAACTAGTTAATCTGAAATCTGTTAGTCTAGGGACACAAGGTTAGGAGGGGTATTTACTTGTGTCATCTGTTGCGTGGGACCCATATTAGTCAGTAACCCTTTATGGTACCAAAACGGTGACCCAACACTAGGTAGGGGTCAGGGCACGCTTACTGAACTAATTATAAGAGGTTCATTCTGATAATGGCAAGGGGTGTTGATGGCGCGTTCCAACCGGGTCATGTGCGTACATGGATCCGGTCTGCTCTAGGGAAGTTAAGACGCCGTGACATCAGTAAATAGGTCTGTGCCTTTCTGTAGGTTGTCACTTTAGGGAGTGATACACCCTTCTGTGGGGCCGACACAGGGTATTTATGTATTAGGGAGCCGGTAGCCTGGGGTAGAATTTAGGGTACAACTAGTTCTGTCTGTTTTTGTGGGGTACGGTCTGTTCCTGTTGGGTGGTAACACGTGTCTATTTCTTTGTGGTACCGTCTTTTGGGGTGGTAAAGGCCCGTCACTAGTGTACACCTAATACTAGCATTCTGTTTCTGTACCATCTGTCTCTGTTAGGGTGGTAAAGGCCCATTACTAGCATTCTGTTTCTGTACCGTCTGTCTTTGTTAGGGTGGTAAAGGCCCGTTACTAGCATCCAGTTTCTGAAGAGATCGTTTTTTTTGTTTCAGTTTAGACATTAGGACAACACCTAATTCTGTTATACTATTAGTGCAGAGAAGTGAAAAGTAAGTAAGAAGCATAGCTTGGTCTAGATTATTCTGTTCTGTTCCGTTTACCCTGTTTATACCTGTTATTCTTGTTCCTGTAATCTCCCATCCAATTTTATTTTCCTGTCATGATACTATTATCTGTTTATATGCTGAAAGTCACTGGACTCACCAGACTTATGTCTGACCTAGTTTGTTTCGCCTCTTTTCTTCCGCTTCCCCCTCCCCCTAGGTTCTTAGGGAGGAAATACTCAAGCTTAGTTCGGATATCTCTTTCTTCCAGCTTAAAGTTGAAAGATCTATTGCTTGGCATTGATTCTTCTTATTTGTGGCATTTTCTGTTGGGGATTATGGATTTAAAATTATGTACTCTGAAGGCTTTTGTACAAGACTGATATTATGTACTTGGTTTTGTTGTTTTGAAGATGTAACCAAACTTGTTTCTGTTACCGCTGCAATAAAGTTATAAATTTTTCAAGTACTATTTTATCTATCATGAAGTATTCTATTCTGTTTACTTATAACGCTCCACGAAACATAATGCATTCCCTTTGTGAGTGACATTAACTGACGTGGGGTGTTACACATGGTATCAGAGCTGAAGGTTACCAGATTAGATAGAAGTTTTTGAAAACTATTTTCAAAAAATAAGGTTTTAAAAAGGAATTATTTTCAAAAGGAAAGTTTATTTTGAAAAACATAATCCCTAAAAAGCCATATATCTTTCTTTCGATTCCCTACTTGAATCTCTTTTTCCTTTTTTTCCGCCATAGTTTCATAGGCATGTTAAAACTATGGCACATGTCAGAGGGAAAAGAAGTTCCCAACCTCCATCTGTAGTCGTGGTAGTTTCATCTGTGGCTAATCTTCTTTCAAGCTTCGTAGGGTTTTCCGTGCGATGGAGGCAGCTTTCGAGAGACTTGTTAACATGCTACGCAAGGATGGAAAAAAATTAGAATGAGGGAGTTTAGCGTAAGAGCACAACCCAAGGATGAGAAACTTGTTGATATGGCTTTAATCCACGAAGAAGGTAAAGATGAAAAGAAAGAGGTGAAAGTGGAAAAATCACAAAATAAGAAAGTAGAACCTAAGAAGGGTGGAAAGAATAATGAACCCCGTGTTAAGAGGAAGCTAAAGGAAGAAGAAAGAGGAGAAGCTCGAAGAACCACAGAATAAGAAAGTGTGTCCCAAGAAGGAAACACAAAAGAAGGATGAAAAGCTTGAGAATAAGAAGGAGAACAAGTGCTTTATTTGTGGAAGCTTGAGTCATCTGAACAAGGATTGCAGAAAGAGGAAGGGCGCTTGCTTCAACTGTGGTGAAATGGGACACTTCACTAGGGACTGCCCGAAGAAACGAGCACAATGGCAAAGGGTAGGATCTTTTGGAGGGCAGGTGAATGCTCTCATGGCTGGTTGACATGATAGAAGTAGGAAAATTTCTGTAGAAGGTTTAATTTCCTTATCTGATTATTGAGTTAGAGCTCTTTTTTATTTTGGCATTTTGATTCAATAGTTGAGTCCCTGCACCATAATACTAGTCTTGTTTTTGATCCTGTTATGGTCTCAAACCCCATAAGGGTTACGGCTCATCTGTTTGTGATAGGTTGGGGTTTGAGGGTATCTGCGTTAGGCGTCAAGTTGACTGTGATGCATACGTTCCGATTTTTGTAGGATATGGTTTGGTTTTAGAAAGGGATTTCTTGTGACCCGAAAAGGGTCTATCATGCTTAGTTTCCCAGAATCATTTGATAATCTGTGATCTGTATCCGTAGTATGTAAGTGTCCAGATGTTCTTGATAAGGTTAGGGGCTTACCTTGAGGCGCGAGATAGATTTCCAGTTTTGACATTGCTTCATGGGAACAAAGTTTTTATTTTATTTGTACTTACTTCTATCACTCGACTGTATCCTATCGATCGAGTCTTCGATCTTTAGATAGAAACTAATGGGTGTAAACATGTGTTTGAGACATGTTATGTTTGATGGTTGCAAGTGGATGAAAGTGGCTGTTAATGGTTGCTCGTGGATGCATATACACACACTAGGCACTAGATCGGCTCAAAAACACTATCATACTGCATATGGATGTGTGTGCATTTTCAATTTTTATGGATGAAAAATGGTTGACTCATCACATGCATTTTGCATATGAATGAATGATTGTGCACTCATATAGATGTTACAAAGTGCATTAGGAATAATTGCATACATGTTGGACTCATGGCACTAACATAATTTGCATTGAGGAGGTCAGTTGAATCAGTAGACCGCTTGATCTCTGCATTAGATAAGGGACATATACACACACTTTTGTTCATATAGCGTTAGAAATCTTTTAAGGGCAATGGATGCTTGTGGATGATGGATGAGTAGATGGATGGTGGATGGTGGGATACATTCTTCTTAACTCAGAGATTTCGGGGATGAAATCCTTTAAAGAGGGGAGAATGTAACACCCCACATTTTTAATGAAATTAAAAATGTGGAAATACGTATATATATTGTATGCATAGATATATTTGAGAGAGAAATTAAATAATGACAACAAAATTGCATGTAATAAGTTAATGCAGTAAAATGAAGAAAAAGATAAATAAAAGAAATTACGTGCAATACATGAAATGTGAAGAAATGCATGCGAACATGTAACGACCTAGAAAATCTGAACCAATTTAAAATTTTTAAATTGGCTAAAATAATGGATTTTAAATATTTAAAATAAATATTTTAGCTAATGGCGATGAAAACTGAGTTTGAATCGACATTTGAAAACGAATATAATTAATTATAATTATAAACAAGGCCTGAAATGGCGTGGCAGTTTTAAAAATTGAATTCAAACTTTGTCGGACTGTACCGGGTGCAAAACAATCCGGATTTTAGTGAAACCAAAAATAATGGAATCTAATTGATAATATCTTTCTAACGAATCTGAAAAATCAAAATTTGATAACGGGAATCAAAAGATATGTCCAGTTGAAAATTCTGAATAGTCGCTATGGAATTCAGACCCTTAAAAATGGACATTTTGCAAATGACCTCGGATTTCGACGAAACCACTTTTGTTGGATCCGCAGTGTCAAGTTATTGCTAGGTTTCAAATTTCATAATTTTTCGAATCAATATGTGAGCGTGGCAAAGGAAAACGCGTTTGACCAGTTTTAGTTGATTTTAATCGACTGGAAGTTGGCCATTTTTCAAACGGTCTCAGAATTTGACGAAACTAGTTTTGTTAGGACCGTATCGTCAATATGAAGCTAGAAAATATTTTTTTGGAATTTTTCTAGTTAGTATGTGACCCCGGTAATTTGAAACGTATGTTTAAAATTCAATATAGTGATTTAAATGTAAATTCAACGGAAGCTGATTGTAACGATCAAATCAGCTTGCGATACATATCCCATTGTGTCCGGAATGGGGGTAAAACGCTATGGACGACAGACGGTGGGCCTCGTTTAGAGGTAGTATGTAAAAGTCAACTTTTTGGCAAATTAAATAATTTAATAAATTAAAATTCTTTTCTCTCCCCCTTTAACTAAGTCAAACTGCCCCCCCCCCCCGTTCATTTCTTCCCGATTCAGTTTTAAACAAAAAAAAAAGAGAAGCGACCTCGATCCGCCGCTCAGCCACCAGAAGGCGCCATCGCCTCGTCGAAGAGACCCCCGCCTCCGCCTGTCCCCCCTCCATCGATCGAAGACCCGAGCCGAACCCTCCCTGCCCAATTCATGAGCCCCCCAGAAGCCATCGCGACCCCCAATTCTCGAGCCCCCCAGCCGAGACCTAGCCACCGCCTGCTCCTCCTTCTGCCGCCGACTCTGACACCCCCCCTCTTCGCAGGTAAAAGTAAGTTGTTTTTATTTTATTTCATTTTTATTTTTAATCTAAAAATTTCGATTTTAAGGATTTAAAACTGATTTTTTAAAAGAATTTAAAACTGATTTTTAAAAGAATTTGAAAAAGAATTTTAAAAGAATTTGAAACTGATTTTTAAAAGAATTTGAAAAAGAATTTTAAAAGAATTTGAAACTGATTTTTAAAAGAATTTGAAACTGATTTTTAAAAGAATTTAAAACTGATTTTTAAAAAGGTTTAAAAACTGATTTAATTTTAAGATTTATAATAGAAAAAGATTTGAACTTTAAAAAGGAAAAGATTTAAACTTTAAATAGGAAAAAGATTAGAACTTTAAAAAGAAAAAGATTTGAACTAGGATAGAAAGATCAGATTTTTTTTTTTTAAAATAGAAAAGACGGAATTTTTATTAAGTAGAAGAAGTAAGATATGATTTTTATATTTTTAAAGTAATAAAAATATAATTTTTACATCATAGGAATATTAAAAATATAATCTTTATTTTTGAAAAGGCGGAATCTATATTTTTGAAATTCGATTTTTATATATTGAATAGCATAATAAAAATATGATCTTTATATATTGAATAGCGAAGTCAAAATTCGATTTTTATATATTGAATAACATAGTAAAAATTCGATTTTTACATATGTAGAGAATACGGGCAACGAAAGCGACAAAAGGCGAGATTGGCGAAGATTTCTAAAGGAAGAGTCGTAGTTGGATAGCTATTGGTGAGAATTTCTCACTCTTCAATTTCTTTTTATATATATATGTGTTGAAATAAAAGTGAATTGCTATATATATATATATATATATATATATATATATATATATATATATATATATACGCCCCTCGTCCACAAACCATGGACGATATTTATTGGTTGAAATTGTTGTGAAAATTGATTGATAGCGAATGATTGTTTGGGATTGTTTGTGGTTGATATTGATTGATTGAGGTTGAAAAATACCCATTTGTGGTTGAGAAATATTTGGTTGAAACCACATAGGATTAGTTTGTGGAAATGAAATAAATATATACATGCCGCCTGCGTGCGAACTAGATGCATGAACCCCATTGTCAAAAACCGCGAGGTTTTAAGGTAGAGCGAGGAGCCGTACTAGGGACGGTCCCGGTTTTAACTACCCTGCCGTTATGCTGCCGAAATTTTGAATAATATTCGTGTGTTTGAATTATTTTCATATGCTTAAACTATATTTATTCATTGAATAGAAAACCTTCATGTGTTGAATTGATATACATTCGTTGATTAGAAATTCATGTGTTGAATGGTATTCATATTTTGAAATAAATTGTTTGATAATAAAAAGCACATTTTTATCTATATATAGAAACTATAGAAAACATTCATGTGTTGAATTGATATTCATTCGTTGATTAGAAATTCATGTGTTGAATGGTATTCGCGTTTTAAAATGTAAAAATCACCTTTTATCAATATATAGAAACTATAGAAAAATTCATGTGTTGAATTGATATTCATTCGTTGATTAGAAATTCATGTGTTGAATGGTATTCATATTTTGAAATAAATTGTTTGATAATAAAAATCACATTTTTATCTATATATAGAAACTATAGAAAACATTCATGTGTTGAATTGATATTCATTCGTTGATTAGAAATTCATGTGTTGAATGGTATTCATATTTTGAAATAAATTGTTTGATAATAAAAATCACATTTTTATCTATATATAGAAACTATAGAAAACATTCATGTGTTGAATTGATATTCATTCGTTGATTAGAAATTCATGTGTTGAATGGTATTCATATTTTGAAATAAATTGTTTGATAATAAAAAGCACATTTTTATCTATATATAGAAACTATAGAAAACATTCATGTGTTGAATTGATATTCAATCGTTGATTAGAAATTCATGGGTTGAATGGTATTCGCGTTTTAAAATGTAAAAATCACATTTTTATCAATATATAGAAACTATAGGAAACATTCATGTGTTGAATTGATATTCATTCGTTGATTAGAAATTCATGTGTTGAATGGTATTCATATTTTGAAATAAATTGTTTGATAATAAAAATCACCTTTTATCGACTATATGAACTGTGTAAAATAATCTCGTTTTAAAAGAAATTGTTTTATGATAAAAATCCCATTTTTGTCACCTATATGAACTATATAGAAAAATAGCGTTTTGAAATGAATTGTTTTACAATAAAAATCACATTTTTATTGTATGCATAAATCGTTGAAATGTGAAGTGTTAAAAATAGCCACTTGTTCAAAATAAACATATATGAGTTGAAATATTCATTAATTAGCTAACGAAATGATTTGCACCTATGTATGTAACATTAGGATAAATGGTGTTTTTAAACCAAATAGAAATCAAATATGAAGTTGAATAGAAAATGATAAATGTTAAGAACTGTATATATATGTACATGCATATCCATTGAACAAGTTATAGCAAAGGGGCTAGAGAAGAGGAATAAAATTTTGTGCCCGACAAATAGGTACACATTTACTGCTTTGTTTGGGTGATGATTTTATGAGCCTGTTGGCTAGCCGCTTGGCTTTTTCTTTTTCTTTTTGAGATTAGAAGGACCGGGAAAGCTATTTGCGATTTCCCGATGCTCCCGGTGCAGGGGAGGTTATGGCGAAATTTTCCAAAATTTTAAGGCGTTAGTGAAATATTTGAAGTGAAAACGATATTGAAATTGTTGAATGAACTATATTTATATAATTATATAAATATAAATAAAATTAAAACGAAACGTGGCCGTGCAGTTCGCATTTTGAAACCGTGATTTCAAACAACTAGTACGGGAAATCCGACCATTGGATTTTCCCGAAATCTCAACCGTCGGGTTCGCCTTGGAAATATCTTCCCAACGGCACCAACTTTGTAAAAATCCAACGGTTGGATTGTCTGGAATGTTTAATTCAAATCTGAAGAAAAACAGCGCCAGAAGTGATTATATTTATATATATATAAATATAATTATATATTTAATCGAATAACGACGCTGCAGTTCATATTTTGAAATCGAAAATTCAAACGATTGTACCGGGAGATCCGACCATCGGATTTTCCCGAAACTGGAACCGTTGGATTCGTTTTGAAAAGACCTTTCTAATGATGTAAATTTTGTGAAGATCCAAAGGTTAGATTTTCAGATATGTGTAAATCAAATCTGAAGAAAAACAGCGCCACGGCCGCTTTATGGCCCGAAGCGTCGTTTTGAATAAATAGGCTATTTTAAAATAAATAAAAATAGCGATAAATCATTATAAAGTACCATAAACAATATGGAGTGGAAATAAACTGAATTTGCTCGATTTATGTTGTATTCGATGGTTGAATGTGTTTGGTGTGAAAATTACATTAAAGAACAATATTGGTGTTGTCGAATAATTTAACCATTGAAATAAATTGATTTGAAATTCTAAATATACGAGAATTATTTGAAAAGGCCGAGTTAATTGTCCTTTCAAATAATTGACCGACGATTGAAAGTCGAAGATGAAGACGATGGTCGAAGACCGGAGATCTTCACCTCGTTTGGATGGTAACCGAGGTCCTGATTGGGAGGCATCCCGAAATATGGATAATGAGTGGTGATCGTCCAGACGTACGTGGTGATCGATGGGTTTGCGAGGTATTTAGTGCCTCCGGTTTCGTTCAGACCCAGGACGGACTTGTAAATGGACTGTGTGTCTGACATTGGATTTTATTCTATGTTGATTGATCTCTATTAAATATACATCTGTTTGGCGGCGGAGAACTTATTCTTTTGCTTAACGCCCTTCTCTGAGACGCACGAGCTCAGAGGTTGTATATCGATGGACATCAGTCGCATGGCATGAATTGCCTGTGTGGCATGCTAAGATGCAGTGATCAGGGCTTCTGTTGAAAAGCAAAGTCTTGTGGTGATGATCAAAGCACCGCCTGTGTGGCGTAGCTTTGTGTATAACGTAAATTCGCGAGCCTCACACCCCGGTATGAACCAGAAACGGGAGAGGACATCAGGGAGGGCCTGCGTTTCTTTCTAGCTAGGGTGGTGTCAGTGACCTACCAGCCCTGACATTTATATACTTTTCACCTATGTGGTTGTTGCTGTTGCGAGGCGCCTCGGTTTGATCGGACGATCCGGGTCCGATGGAGTCATTCGTTGGCTCGTTTACGCCCCAAAGGGCGGGGAGACGTAGTGTTCAGGCATAATAATCCACATCAGTGGACCGGCCCTGACGATCCAAGGGGCAGTTGCGGCTGTTCCTGAGACACGGGCTAGAGCGTCTCGAATTCGGTAAGGACTATCTTTTGCCTTGGTTCATGACGGAAATCCAATTTCCAAATACGACATCGTGCGGTTTTGATTGTATATATATATGGCGACATGATATATGGTACCCATGCCGTCTATGATTGATAGTTATGATTTGAAATAGTTTTCAAACATATAAACACTAGCAATAATATCAAATGCCTTTGTTTTATTCGTATCAATCATATTTTGGCCATTATAAGGTAAAACTCTATCCTCCGGTTTGCGTTGCATTGTGTGATGGGAACTGAGTCTTATAATGGCTTCATTTTTATAAAAAGCATAGCGATGTTTAAAAGAAAGATTTGTTTTAAAAGCACTGGCAACCCAATGGAGTAAACCCGTTCCACGAAAGTGGCGTGGTCCTGTGATTAGCCAAATTATATATGTGTTGAGTAGATTTCTCATACCAGTCCCATGACTGACTCGTAGTTTGTTTCACTCTCAAACTCGGGTGCCCCTTTCTCCACACGGGCAGCCTTGTATTCGGGTTTAGCTGGTTCTTTCTGGATAGCTGGAGCTGAAGATGGATTCTATCATTTATTTCTTTTTATGCTGTTCAGCTCCTATTGTACATATTTTGTTTATTTCCGCTGTAAACATTTATGTATAGCTGAACTGTATTTGTACTAAGTAAGATCCTGTATACTGTGTAACTGTGATGATTACTTTTATCCAGTATATTTTATTGTTCATTATCTGGTGTATGTATTTAATTTTGTTCTGCTATTATCTGTTTCTGTGTTATATTCCAAAGATAACCCTTGTTTCCGTCTGAACGGGATTTCGGGTCGTCTCAACGTGGTATCAGAGCTTTGGTTAAGCTTAGTTCTGGAATATAACATTTGAACGAACTCGTCAGAAATAGAACCAGTAGTGTTCTAGGATGGGTAACTCTATACAGATAGGATCAGCAATATCCTAGTATGAGTAAAGCAGAATGAAATTGCACCTCGATAGGCACATTTACATTCAAGTATGTGTTTCTATGTTTTAAAATATCTTTTCTGTGACCTGACACTTGATCTGCTAATTGCAGAAGTACTAGAAAAATGAGTGCCAGAAGCAGAAGGAATACTGAACCCGATCTAGAGGCTCTATTTAAGAGATATCGAAATTTGGGTGGAGCACAATTCTCGGGCAATGAATCTATCATTCAAACTCAAGCTTGGATGAGTTCCGTCGAAAGAATCTTTGAGCATGTCCAGCTGAGGGATGACCAGAAACGGTTAGTAGCATCTTGGGCGCTCAAAGAAGGAGCTTTAATCTGGTGGGAAACAATCATCAAAGATAATCCAGAAGGTGATATCACCTGGGACAGATTCAAAGTGATTTTCTTTGAAAGATTTACTCCTCCCGAAGCGACCGAACGACTATGTGATGAGTTTTCTTATCTGATACAAGGAGATATGACCATTCCCGAATATCATAAGAAATTCAATGAACTTTCTCACTTTGCCCCTCATCTAATTCAAAATCCGAAGAGGAAAAATATGAGATTTATTCACGGACTTCAAAGGAAATACCAGAATAAAGTATTGGGGCATGTGAAGCTTCCTTTTTCGGAAATGATATATATATGGCTTATCAGTATGAAGATCTCCATAAGAAAGGAATGTTGCACGACGAAGAAGAAGTTTGTTGTAGTGACAAAGCAGAGTCTGAAACTGATATTCCTGAAGCCAGTAAGAAGCCCAGTGTAAATAGAAAAAGGGCTAAATCTGAAAAGGAACCGGCAACGACTACCACTTGCTCTAACTGCCATCTGAAGGGGCATTTGTCGATAAACTGCGGGCCCTTAAGGAAGCGATTAAAAGGTGGACTTAAATCCAAAGAAGGACTTCAAGCGAATAGAAAATGCAATCTCTGCCATCAGGCTGGTCACGTAAAGCAAGATTGCTGGCAGTTGAAAAAGACTGAAATAGTTCACGTGAATGAAGTAGCAGAAACTTCTGAGCCCTCAGCTAGTCAAGAAAGGGCGGATGTTTTAGAAGGCACGCTAACTGTCAAAAACATTCCAGTTAAAGTACTGTTTGACACAGGTGCGTCGCGAAGCTTTATTTCAAAGAGTGCCGCTAAGAAACTTGATTTGAACTTGAGGAAGCTCAAAGAGCCAATGACTGTCCGAAATCTAGTTGGAGGTTCCATCAATCTCAGTTGGGTTTGTGCAGTACCCGTCTCTTTTTCTTGCTATAAATTCCCTATTATCTCTATCGTCATGAATTTTGATGAATTCGATCTTATTTTGGGACTGGATTGGTTAACCGAATATGAAGCAGAGGTTAGATGCGCCGAGAGAGTTGTTAGAGCTAAGATTAAATCAGGGAGTTATATAACCATACCGTGTGAAGGTCAGAATGCTAATAGAAAGGACTTCTGGGCAGCTTTGAATGTTTCTCCAACCCAAATTGAAAATATCCCTGAAGTTGCAGAGAATATTCCCGACCTCATCAAAGATATTCCTGTCGTCAAGAACTATGCAGATGTGTTCGAGGAAGTCGTTCGCTTACCTCCGCAAAGAGAAATAGATTTCAAGATTGCTTTAATTCCGAATGCAAGGCCGGTAGTTCACGCTATTCGAAGAATGTACTTGAAAGAGAAGGAAGAATTAGACAATCAAACACGACAGCTTGTATGGAAAGGTCTGATCAGGCCTAGTTTCTCTGATTGGGGCGCAGCAGTGGTGTTTGTCCCAAAATCTGATGGTACTCTACGTCTATGTGTGGATTATCGTGATCTGAACAAACAGACAATAAAAAACAAATATCCATTGCCGCGGATTGATGATTTGTTGGATCGATTAAATGGCGCACAAGTATTTTCACGAATGGACCTAGCTACAGGCTTCCATCAACTTCGAATTGCCGAAGAGTGTGTTCCAATGACAGCGTTCAGAGGCCCCGACTTATTCTACGAGTGGTTAGTAATGCCGTTCGGCTTATGTAACGCTCCAGCTTACTTCGTCGATCTGATGAACAGAGTGTTCAGAGGGGTTTTGAATAAATTTGTTCTGGTTTTTATTGATGATATTCTAATCTTCTCTAAATCAAAGGCCGAACATGAAAAGCATCTGGAACAGGTTCTAGAAATTCTGAGATGGAATGTATTAAAAGCAAAGTTTTCCAAATGTATCTTCTGGCAGGAAGAAGTGAAATTTCTGGGCTATGTTGTATCGAAAGAAGAAATCACTGTGGATCCAAGTAAAATCACGGCTATTCAGAATTGGAAACAGCCCAGTACCCCCACTGAAGTCCGCAGTTTTCTCGGATTGGCTAGCTATTACCGGAAGTTCGTTAAAAACTTTTCGAAGATATCTGGTCATTTAACGAAGCTTACAAAGAAGCATTCTAAATTCAAATGGACTCCAGAAAGTGAGGAGGCTTTCGAAGAGCTAAAGTTGAGATTAACAACAGTTCCAGTGTTAACCATCATCGATGGCAACCAGGATTTAAAGGTCTGGACGGATGCTTCTAGAGAAGGCCTTGGCGCAGTGTTAATGCAAAGAGGCCAAGTGATTGCTTATGCTAGCCGTCAATTGAAGCCGCACGAGAAGAACTACGTAACTCATGATCTTGAGTTATTGGCTATCATATTCTCTTTGAAAATCTGGAGACACTATCTTCTCGGTGAGAGATTCGAACTGTTTACAGATCATCAGTCATTAAAGTATCTGTTCACTCAGAAGGACCTGAATCTAAGACAGCAACGTTGGCTGGAGTTTCTTGCAGCGTATGACTTTGAAATTATATATACTCCAGGAAAAGCCAATGTCGTGGCCGATGCATTAAGCAGAAAGAATGAAATGATCGCCAGTTTTATTATCACGACTTCATTGCTAGATAAGATATCTGCTCTTCAGGAGGATGATCACTTCATTCAGAAGATCAGAGGGATAATTCAACAAGGCGAACCCTCGAGTTTTCAAGTAGACAATGATGGGATTTTAAGGCTCAAAGGTCGAATCTGTGTCCCTAACATTCCTGAACTTCGAAAGGAAGTACTGGATGAATGCCACAAGTCAAAACTCAGTATCCATCCGGGAGTAAGCAAAATGTATAATGACATCAAACGCACTTTCTGGTGGAAGTCGATGAAAAGGGACATTTCCTTATATGTTAGCCGGTGCCCTACTTGCCAGCTAGTCAAAAGTGACCAACATAAATTGGCTGGATTATTACAACCACTGGAAGTTCCGGGTTGGAAGTGGGAACGTATTTCTATGGATTTCATTGATGGTTTGCCCAGAACCAGAAAAGGAAATGACAGTATTTGGGTGATCGTAGATCGTTTCACGAAGACCGCCCATTTTATACCTGTCAGATCGAACAGAACCGCTCAGAGCCTAGCGCAGATATACTTCAGGGAAATAGTTAGACTACATGGAGTGCCGCTCAGTATAGTCAGTGATAGAGATACAATATTCACTAGCAAATTCTGGGAAGCATTTCAAGTCGAGCTGGGAACGAAGTTAAACCTAAGCACCGCTTATCATCCTCAGACAGACGGTCAGACTGAGAGGGTGAATCGCATTTTAGAAGATCTATTGCGGGCTTGTGTTCTAGATTTCGGTGGATCATGGGAAGACCATCTGCATTTGACTGAATTCTCTTATAACAACAGCTACCAGGCGAGTCAGACAATGTCGCCATTCGAAGCATTATATGGTAGACCGTGCCGATCTCCTGCTTGTTGGGTCGAACCAGGTAATAGACTTGTGTTGGGTCCTGATATGATTCGAGAAGCTGCTGACAAAGTCGATTTTATTAAGAAGCGATTACTCGCCGCTCAAAGCCGACAAAAGAGCTATGCCGATAGAAGAAGAAGGGATATATCCTTTGAGGTTGGCGACTATGTATATTTGAAAGTATCGCCGATGAGAGGAGTTATCCGGTTCGGTAAAACTGGAAAGTTAGCACCCAAATTCATAGGTCCGTTTCCTATTCTGGAACGGATCGGAACTCTCGCTTAAAGGGTCAAACTTCCTGATTGGTTGCCTGGAGTTCATGATGTATTTCATATATCTCAACTTCGAAAGCACGTTCATGATCCAGACTTGATCGTGGAAGAAGCAGCTCAACATGATATTGAAATTACTCCAGAATTAGCTGTGAGGCGAGAGCCGCTAAAGATCATCGGCAAAGAAACCAAAGAGCTGAGGAACAAGAAGGTTCGCTTAGTCAAAGTGCAATGGAGTGGAGATCCGCGAGATTGTACTTGGGAAACGGAGGAGAGCATTCAGAAAGCTTATCCTAGATGCCGAGTAGATATCTCTGATTGACTCTGGTGCAAGGTACATTTACCCTACTTTGCATTACCATTCAATTCTCTACTCTATTGTTATTTTCTTTTCATAGATATACAATTCTAATTATATAGTCTGAATGATTTTTAAAGGGTATAGGATTTGATTAGTATATTTTTGAAGGTTAAAAACAATTGGATTGGTTGTTGTGTTGTGTGATTGTAGATTTATCAAACCACTTTCGACTTTGTTCCTTTTCGAGGACGAAAAGTTTTAAGTGGGGGAGATTGTAACGACCCAGAAAATCTGAACCAATTTAAAATTTTTAAATTGGCTAAAATAATGGATTTTAAATATTTAAAATAAATATTTTAGCTAATGGCGATGAAAACTGAGTTTGAATCGACATTTGAAAACGAATATAATTAATTATAATTATAAACAAGGCCTGAAATGGCGTGGCAGTTTTAAAAATTGAATTCAAACTTTGTCGGACTGTACCGGGTGCAAAACAATCCGGATTTTAGTGAAACCAAAAATAATGGAATCTAATTGATAATATCTTTCTAACGAATCTGAAAAATCAAAATTTGATAACGGGAATCAAAAGATATGTCCAGTTGAAAATTCTGAATAGTCGCTATGGAATTCAGGCCCTTAAAAATGGACATTTTGCAAATGACCTCGGATTTCGATGAAACCACTTTTGTTGGATCCGCAGTGTCAAGTTATTGCTAGGTTTCAAATTTCATAATTTTTCGAATCAATATGTGAGCGTGGCAAAGGAAAACGTGTTTGACCAGTTTCAGTTGATTTTAATCGACTGGAAGTTGGCCATTTTTCAAACGGTCTCAGAATTTGACGAAACTAGTTTTGTTAGGACCGTATCGTCAATACGAAGCTAGAAAATATTTTTCTGGAATTTTTCTAGTTAGTATGTGACCCCGGTAATTTGAAACGTACGTTTAAAATTCAATATAGTGATTTAAATGTAAATTCAACGGAAGCTGATTGTAACGATCAAATCAGCTTGCGATACATATCCCATTGTGTCCGGAATGGGGGTAAAACGCTATGGACGACAGGCGGTGGGCCTCGTTTAGAGGTAGTATGTAAAAGTCAACTTTTTGGCAAATTAAATAATTTAATAAATTAAAATTCTTTTCTCTCCCCCTTTAACTAAGTCAAACTGGCCCCCCCGTTCATTTCTTCCCGATTCAGTTTTAAACAAAAAAAAAAGAGAAGCGACCTCGATCCGCCGCTCAGCCACCAGAAGGCGCCATCGCCTCGTCGAAGAGACCCCCGCCTCCGCCTGTCCCCCCTCCATCGATCGAAGACCCGAGCCGAACCCTCCCTGCCCAATTCGCGAGCCCCCCAGAAGCCATCGCGACCCCCAATTCTCGAGCCCCCCAGCCGAGACCTAGCCACCGCCTGCTCCTCCTTCTGCCGCCGACTCTGACACCCCCCTCTTCGCAGGTAAAAGTAAGTTGTTTATATTTTATTTCATTTTTATTTTTAATCTGAAAATTTCGATTTTAAGGATTTAAAACTGATTTTGTAAAACTGATTTTTTAAAAGAATTTAAAACTGATTTTTAAAAGAATTTGAAAAAGAATTTTAAAAGAATTTGAAACTGATTTTAAAAAGAATTTGAAACTGATTTTTAAAAGAATTTAAAACTGATTTTTAAAAAGGTTTAAAAACTGATTTGATTTTAAGATTTATAATAGAAAAAGATTTGAACTTTAAAAAGGAAAAGATTTAAACTTTAAATAGGAAAAAGATTAGAACTTTAAAAAGAAAAAGATTTGAACTGGGATAGAAAGATCAGATTTTTTTTTAAAAATAGAAAAGACGGAATTTTTATTAAGTAGAAGAAGTAAGATATGATTTTTATATTTTTAAAGTAATAAAAATATAATTTTTACATCATAGGAATATTAAAAATATAATCTTTATTTTTGAAAAGGCGGAATCTATATTTTTGAAATTCGATTTTTATATATTGAATAGCATAATAAAAATATGATCTTTATATATTGAATAGCGAAGTCAAAATTCGATTTTTATATATTGAATAACATAGTAAAAATTCGATTTTTACATATGTAGAGAATACGGGCAACGAAAGCGACAAAAGGCGAGATTGGCGAAGATTTCTAAAGGAAGAGTCGTAGTTGGATAGCTATTGGTGAGAATTTCTCACTCTTCAATTTCTTTTTATATATATATATATATATGTGTTGAAATAAAAGTGAATTGCTATATATAAATATATATATATATATATATATATACGCCCCTCGTCCACAAACCATGGACGATATTTATTGGTTGAAATTGTTGTGAAAATTGATTGATAGCGAATGATTGTTTGGGATTGTTTGTGGTTGATATTGATTGATTGAGGTTGAAAAATACCCATTTGTGGTTGAGAAATATTTGGTTGAAACCACATAGGATTAGTTTGTGGAAATGAAATAAATATATACATGCCGCCTGCGTGCGAACTAGATGCATGAACCCCATTGTCAAAAACCGCGAGGTTTTAAGGTAGAGCGAGGAGCCGTACTAGGGACGGTCCCGGTTTTAACTACCCTGCCGTTATGCTGCCGAAATTTTGAATAATATTCCTGTGTTTGAATTATTTTCATATGCTTAAACTATATTTATTCATTGAATAGAAAACCTTCATGTGTTGAATTGATATTCATTCGTTGATTAGAAATTCATGTGTTGAATGGTATTCATATTTTGAAATAAATTGTTTGATAATAAAAAGCACATTTTTATCTATATATAGAAACTATAGAAAACATTCATGTGTTGAATTGATATTCATTCGTTGATTAGAAATTCATGTGTTGAATGGTATTCGCGTTTTAAAATGTAAAAATCACCTTTTATCAATATATAGAAACTATAGAAAAATTCATGTGTTGAATTGATATTCATTCGTTGATTAGAAATTCATGTGTTGAATGGTATTCATATTTTGAAATAAATTGTTTGATAATAAAAATCACATTTTTATCTATATATAGAAACTATAGAAAACATTCATGTGTTGAATTGATATTCATTCGTTGATTAGAAATTCATGTGTTGAATGGTATTCATATTTTGAAATAAATTGTTTGATAATAAAAATCACATTTTTATCTATATATAGAAACTATAGAAAACATTCATGTGTTGAATTGATATTCATTCGTTGATTAGAAATTCATGTGTTGAATGGTATTCATATTTTGAAATAAATTGTTTGATAATAAAAAGCACATTTTTATCTATATATAGAAACTATAGAAAACATTCATGTGTTGAATTGATATTCATTCGTTGATTAGAAATTCATGGGTTGAATGGTATTCGCGTTTTAAAATGTAAAAATCACATTTTTATCAATATATAGAAACTATAGGAAACATTCATGTGTTGAATTGATATTCATTCGTTGATTAGAAATTCATGTGTTGAATGGTATTCATATTTTGAAATAAATTGTTTGATAATAAAAATCACCTTTTATCGACTATATGAACTGTGTAAAATAATCTCGTTTTAAAAGAAATTGTTTTATGATAAAAATCCCATTTTTGTCACCTATATGAACTATATAGAAAAATAGCGTTTTGAAATGAATTGTTTTACAATAAAAATCACATTTTTATTGTATGCATAAATCGTTGAAATGTGAAGTGTTAAAAATAGCCACTTGTTCAAAATAAACATATATGAGTTGAAATATTCATTAATTAGCTAATGAAATGATTTGCACCTATGTATGTAACATTAGGATAAATGGTGTTTTTAAACCAAATAGAAATCAAATATGAAGTTGAATAGAAAATGATAAATGTTTAGAACTGTATATATATGTACATGCATATCCATTGAACAGGTTATAGCAAAGGGGCTAGAGAAGAGGAATAAAATTTTGTGCCCGACAAATAGGTACACATTTACTGCTTTGTTTGGGTGATGATTTTATGAGCCTGTTGGCTTTTTCTTTTTCTTTTTGAGATTAGAAGGACCGGGAAAGCTATTTGCGATTTCCCGATGCTCCCGGTGCAGGGGAGGTTATAGCGAAATTTTCCAAAATTTTAAGGCGTTAGTGAAATATTTGAAGTGAAAACGATATTGAAATTGTTGAATGAACTATATTTATATAATTATATAAATATAAATAAAATTAAAACGAAACGTGGCCGTGCAGTTCGCATTTTGAAACCGTGATTTCAAACAACTAGTACGGGAAATCCGACCATTGGATTTTCCCGAAATCTCAACCGTCGGGTTCGCCTTGGAAATATCTTCCCAACGGCACCAACTTTGTAAAAATCCAACGGTTGGATTGTCTGGAATGTTTAATTCAAATCTGAAGAAAAACAGCGCCAGAAGCGATTATATTTATATATATATATAAATATAATTATATATTTAATCGAATAACGACGCTGCAGCTCGTATTTTGAAATCGAAAATTCAAACGATTGTACCGGGAGATCCGACCGTCGGATTTTCCCGAAACTGGAACCGTTGGATTCGTTTTGAAAAGACCTTTCTAATGATGTAAATTTTGTGAAGATCCAACGGTTAGATTTTCAGATTTGTGTAAATCAAATCTGAAGAAAAACAGCGCCACGGCCGCTTTATAGCCCGAAGCGTCGTTTTGAATAAATAGGCTATTTTAAAATAAATAAAAATAGCGATAAATCATTATAAAGTACCATAAACAATATGGAGTGGAAATAAACTGAATTTGCTCGATTTATGTTGTATTCGATGGTTGAATGTGTTTGGTGTGAAAATTACATTAAAGAACAATATTGGTGTTGTCGAATAATTTAACCATTGAAATAAATTGATTTGAAATTCTAAATATACGAGAATTATTTGAAAAGGCCGAGTTAATTCTCATTTCAAATAATTGACCGACGATTGAAAGTCGAAGATGAAGACGATGGTCGAAGACCGGAGATCTTCACCTCGTTTGGATGGTAACCGAGGTCCTGATTGGGAGGCATCCCGAAATATGGATAATGAGTGGTGATCGTCCAGACGTACGTGGTGATCGATGGGTTTGCGAGGTATTTAGTGCCTCCGGTTTCGTTCAGACCCAGGACAGACTTGTAAATGGACTGTGTGTCTGACATTGGATTTTATTCTATGTTGATTGATCTCTATTAAATATACATCTGTTTGGCGGCGGAGAACTTATTCTTTTGCTTAATGCCCTTCTCTGAGACGCACGAGCTCAGAGGTTGTATATCGATGGACATCAGTCGCATGGCATGAATTGCCTGTGTGGCATGCTAAGATGCAGTGATCAGGGCTTCTGTTGAAAAGCAAAGTCTTGTGGTGATGATCAAAGCACCGCCTGTGTGGCGTAGCTTTGTGTATAACGTAAATTCGCGAGCCTCACACCCCGGTATGAACCAGAAACGGGAGAGGACATCAGGGAGGGCCTACGTTTCTTTCTAGCTAGGGTGGTGTCAGTGACCTACCAGCCCTGACATTTATATACTTTTCACCTATGTGGTTGTTGCTGTTGCGAGGCGCCTCGGTTTGATCGGACGATCCGGGTCCGATGGAGTCATTCGTTGGCTCGTTTACGCCCCAAAGGGCGGGGAGACGTAGTGTTCAGGCATAATAATCCACATCGGTGGACCGGCCCTGACGATCCAAGGGGCAGTTGAGGCTGTTCCTGAGACACGGGCTAGAGCGTCTCGAATTCGGTAAGGACTATCTTTTGCCTTGGTTCATGACGGAAATCCAATTTCCAAATACGACATCGTGCGGTTTTGATTGTATATATATATATGGCGACATGATATATGGTACCCATGCCGTCTATGATTGATAGTTATGATTTGAAATAGTTTTCAAACATATAAACACTAGCAATAATATCAAATGCCTTTGTTTTATTCGTATCAATCATATTTTGGCCATTATAAGGTAAAACTCTATCCTCCGGTTTGCGTTGCATTGTGTGATGGGAACCGAGTCTTATAATGGCTTCATTTTTATAAAAAGCATAGCGATGTTTAAAAGAAAGATTTGTTTTAAAAGCACTGGCAACCCAATGGAGTAAACCCGTTCCACGAAAGTGGCGTGGTCCTGTGATTAGCCAAATTATATATGTGTTGAGTAGATTTCTCATACCAGTCCCATGACTGACTCGTAGTTTGTTTCACTCTCAAACTCGGGTGCCCCTTTCTCCATACGGGCAGCCTTGTATTCAGGTTTAGCTGGTTCTTTCTGGATAGCTGGAGCTGAAGATGGATTCTATCATTTATTTCTTTTTATGTTGTTCAGCTCCTATTGTACATATTTTGTTTATTTCCGCTGTAGACATTTATGTATAGCTGAACTGTATTTGTACTAAGTAAGATCTTGTATACTGTGTAACTCTGATGATTACTTTTATCCAGTATATTTTATTGTTCATTATCTGGTGTATGTATTTAATTTTGTTCTGCTATTATCTGTTTCTGTGTTATATTCCAAAGATAACCCTTGTTTCCGTCTGAACGGGATTTCGGGTCGTCTCAGAACATTTAAGAAAGAAATAAAAAGGAGAATTTGAAGAGCTTCCAGAATTTGGTCATGAAATTAGCGTCATTGCGTTAGTGGCGATTTTCTAGTCAATTTAGACCTATAGTTTGTAGAAAACTTATTTAAAATAAAGAAGATATCTTTAAATTAAATATAGCAGCAAAACATGAAAAAGAGGAATGCGAGAATAATGTGTAGCATTGTCCTAAGTCTTGTTAGAAAAAGACTTAGTAGCTTATATGGTTAGTACATGTGACTTGTACGTAAGAGGTTCTGAGTTCAATCCCCGCCAGTGCAATATTTTTGTTTTAGGGGAATGGCTAAAAAGTGGCCTAGTGTGAACGCAGTTCAATTAAAAAGCAGTTTAGTGTGAAAAGGGCCAATTGGAAGATTAATTAAAAAGATGGCACATTTTTGTTGCACACATGGCGATTTTTGAGTTTTAAGGCTGACATGGCCTCTTTTGGTTGGTTGAGTGATGTGTCTTTTTAATCCGAATGATTTAGATGAATTCTAGTCAGATCTAAAGGCCTTTATTCATCTAATACCCTATATAATCATACCTAGTCCTAAACCCTAATCTCATTACACAAATCCATGGCGTCCTCGTGCTATTCATATCTAAATTAAAAATAAGTCCTTCTTCTTCTTCTTCTTCTTCAAGTCAGCTTAGAATTAAAAGAGAATAGATCTACAACTGCAACACCTATTTTGATCCAACCGAGGTGAGTTCATGTTACTTTCAGAAATGAAATTTAATTGTGATCCTGACATTGTTAATAAATCTGAATATAAAATTATGCCTATTTCTGTTTAGATCTGTCCTTCTATACCCATTGGATCTATTTTATTGTTCTATGCCTGCTCATAATTCATATGTCTATTTTATGCCAGTTTTTGATGACTCTCTTCCTTTCTCTTCTTTTCCTTTTATTTATGAGATTAGGCTAACTTCGAGCCTAATTATATTTTACGTTGAATTATACATAGGAATGACGTGAGAAAAGTTTGGGAAAATATTGAATGATATGCAAATGGGGCATAAATTGAATTGTAAACATGTATTTGATTTTGGGGCATAACGCATGTTGTAATTTAAGACCTAAATTTGGGGCATACTATATATGTTGGTTTATGATTTGGAAGAAGGGGATTATTGTGTATAGTGATATATGACTTAGGCATGAAAACCTATATTGAAATATGGATAACTGTTAAATATGAACACGCCTAAATTGGGATTTTGGGTAATTGGCATACACTATAATCAAAGCCGATAATTTGGCATAACTTGTATTATGAATCATGACTAGGGTTTTTGGGGCATAACCTGTACTGTGCAGTTTAACTAAAACTTGGGGCAGATGTTATATTGTGAATTATGACTGCAATTTGGGCGTGCAAATTTGTAGGCTTAATTTATGATTAAGCGAAATATGTAAATGGAACAACAAAAGAGTCTATGAAGCCTGTTTAATCTATTGAAACTGAATACTGTAATTGGAAATACTACGATGTATATGAATAAATTGGCTAAGATAAGCATGCTGAGACACGAGGTTAGACTCCGTTTGCGGTAGAAGCCTACCCGAAACCAACCGGCCTAACCGGTAACCGCAAACGGTCAGTCTAATGTGAGAGGTCGTAGGCATAACTATAAGATGCTTAGACACAAGGTTATGTTTGGCTTGTGGCAAAAGTCTGCCAGGAACCGCCCGGCACATCCAGAGCCACAAGCTATCTGTGCATGAATAACTAATTAATGCTGATCAAAGATGAATATGATACCTAAAACATGTTATGTGGGTGGGGTTAAGTTAACCTGAGTAAGATGAAAACTTAACCAATATTACATGAATAAATGGATATGGTTAAGGCAATCTTAACCAATAATACATATTGATTTGATAAGTGGATAGGGTTAAATCAATTAGGTGGATGAATCTGATAAACCCATTTCGTAAATCTGTAGGATTAATGCAAGGTTAAGTGAAACATGTTAATCTGTAAGTCTGTTAATCCGTACATCTGGTCTGTTAATCTGAAAGTCTGTTAATCCATAAATCTGATCTGCTAATCTGTAAACCTATTAATCTGTATGTCTGATTTGTAAACTAGTTAATCTGAGATCTGTACATTTGAAATCTGTTAGTCTGGGGACATAAGGTTAGGAGGGGTATTTACTTGTGTCATCTATTGTGTGGGAACCATATTAGTCAGTAACCCTTTCTGGTATCAAAAAGGTGACCCAACACTAGGTAGGGGTCAGGGCACGCTTACTAAACTAATTATAAGTGGTTCATTCTGATAATGGCGAGGGGCGTTGATGGCGCATTCCAACCGGGTCATGTGCGTGCATAGATCCGGTCTGCTCTGGGGAAGTTTAGTCGCCGTGACATCTGTAAATAGTTCTGTTTCTTTATGTACGTTGCCACTTTAGGGAGTGGTACACCCTTCTGTGGGGCCGACACAGGGTATTTATGTATTAGGGAGCCGATAGCCTGGGATATAATTTAGGGTACAACTAGTTATGTCTGTTTCTGTGGGGTACAGTCTGTTCCTGTTGGGTGGTAACACCCGTCTGTTTCTGTGTGGTACCGTCTTTTAGGGTGGTAAAGGCCCGTCACTAGTGTACACCTAATACTAGCATTCTGTTTTTGTACCATCTGTCTCTGTTCGGGTGGTAAAGGCCCATTATTAGCATTCTGTTTCTGTACCGTCTGTCTCTGTTAGGGTGGTAAAGGCCCATTACTAGCATCCTGTATCTGAAGAGATCGTTTTGTTTTGTTTCTGTTTTGACATTAGGACAACACCTAATTCTGTTATACTAGTATTTGTGCAGAGAAGTGAAAAGTAAATAGGAAGCATAGCTTGGTCTAGATTATTCCGTTCTATTCTGTTTACCCTGTTTATACTTGTTATTCTTGTTCCTGTTGTCTCTCATCCAGTTTTATTTTCCTACCATAATGCTATTATCTGTTTATATGCTGAAAGTCACTGGACTCACCAGACTTATGTCTGACCCAGTTTGTTTCGCCTTTTTTCTTCCGCTTCCCCCAGGTTATCAAGGAGGGAATACTCAACCTTATTTCAGATATCTCTTTCTTCCAGCTTGAAGTTAAAAGATGTATTGCTTAGCTTTGATTCTGCTTATTTATGGCATTTTCTGTTGGGGATTATGTACTCTGAAGGCTTTTATACAAGACTGATATTATGTATTTGGTTTTGTTGTTTTGAAGATGTAACCAAACTTATTTCTGTTACCGCTGCAATAAAGTTATAATTTTTCAAGTACTACTTTATCTGTCTTGTAATATTCTGTTCTGGTTACTTATAATGCTCCACGAAACTTAATGCATTCCCTTTGTGAGTGACATTAACGGACACGGGGTGTTACAGGGAGTTTCAAAAAATTTAAACAAAGAAGATGGTTAATGTGGATAGGAGAAAGCGGGTGCGTGGGATATTGGACCTGTCCGTATCGGTAAGACCCGAAATCAATTTGTTAAAGACCAATATTACCGTCCAAATTAAACCCAGATATTAACCAACTTCAGTATTTACTTTGTGTCGATAACCAGATTTTTGATAAAATTGCAGCATTCACTTTAATGGTGACATTTAAACTATCGTACTTAATATCGTATGACACATATAAATTACACGTTCACTTGATATCAGAATTTGAAACCGATATAGTGTTCCATGTTCTGGCACAATTAAAAATCAAATCGTTTAAGATCTTTATTTTATGAAACTGGAATAAATGATAATGCGGTTGGTATTCAAATACTTTGTTTAGACTCTAATTTATTTTAATTAAAATATACTGTAAACTTATATTGTTTATAAATCATTCATACTGTAACGACCTAGATTTTTGGACATTAAATTCAGAATGTTTAAATTGTGTTATATGGGGAAATGGAATAATATAATGGATTATAATAGCGAATTTAATTATTAAACGAATGGTGAACGTATTAAATTTTGTTTAAATTTAAAAAAGAGCTCGAAATAGTCGCGATAGTTCCTAATTCACGATTTAAAACTTCAGCTGGATATACAGGATCCAATATAAGTTAGATTTCTTTGAAACAAGAAACGCACGAATCTATTTGATTATATTTTTCTAATGGAAGCGAAAAATCGAGATTTCTTTGTATAGATTGCAAGTTATGTCCAAATCAAATCTTCAGTAAAAACTCCTAATTTCGAATCCCTTAAGTTATATGTAAAATCCCAACTACTTGGATGCTCTTACAAATTTGGGCACCCATAGTATATTTTTTTGTTTTCCCTAAACTCTTGGGTGCCCACATTTGTACGGGCAGTCAAGTAGTCGAGATTTTATAGATTCGCTTAGAGGAGCTTGAAGCAGGAGGCTTCACCAATTAGCTATAGACTATCATATTTTTTCCGCTGTGTACTATGATGTACCAGAAACAGGTGTTATAACTGTTCCACGAATAACTGTTGTGCTCTGATGATGGTAAGTATATACGAAACAGATTTGTATTTCAAAAGTTATGTTATTTAATATATTTTATTCGTTCCATTAGAAGATTTGTATTCTTCGTTTTCTTTTATTCTAACTTTTCTTTCTTTCTATTTCTCATCCTGTAACTTCTTTCTATTAATGAATCGTATTTCTGTGCAATTTGGGTTAGACGTGTGGTGTAGTTAGTCAGCTCAAAGGGTATGGAAATTCGGGCCATTACACATACGTTACCAGTAATTGGACCAAACAAGCAGTGTTGGAACTGTAGGAACGGACACCACAATTTGACGCTGAAATGATCAAAAGATGGAAGCAACTAAGATTTCTGATTAAAACGAATTGTCTCAACGTTGAATGGAATCAAGATGAGTTCAACTCATTCAGTTTTGTCCCACTTATATTTTATATAATCGGGTTAATTATTTGTGTGCTACGGTTGTTTACTGATGGTTGTTTACTGAATTGATTTATATACATTGACTGGATTGATTAAATTAAATGTTCGTTTAATTTAATTTAAACCAATCATTATTTTTAACAATTATTTCCAAACAAGGTAACTTACTTCGTTGGTTACGTTTATAAAAATATAGACGTATAAAATTGAATATGGATGTTTGGACTGTTGAATATTATATCTGTTTTGTTTGGGGTAGTGTATTTGGATGCAGGAAAAAATAGGTTAGAGGGATCCAACTGGATTCCTTAAATATATTAAATGTTAATTATTTTCATATTATTATTATATGAACTGTTCTGATTAGATGATTGACGTGGTTATTGAATGTTGACCTGAAATTTAATATTTGTTGTGTTTAAACCAATGGGTAATATTGGTTGAGTTGTTGGCAGAATATGTCCTATAAATCAGTTGTTTTATAAATATCGATTTACCGTCAGGTAAATCGACGAATTAAAGTTATTAAATTTATTTTATAACTGAAGACAGGTTTTTAATTAGGTATTTTGAAAAAAAATTAAAAAATTAAAATTAAAATTTATTATTTATTAATAAAATTTATAATTAATTATAAATTAATTTTATAAAGAAATTTCTTATGTTAAGAAGATTTATAAGCAAACGGGCAGAACTGAAACTAACGTTTAACAGTTGGATAATTGTTTTTGTTAAGAACAATTAAAATGAAATCATTTAAATCAATTAAATTATTAATTTATTTAAAATAAGAACTAATTGGAATTGGATAATGAAATAATCGTGTTTTGAGTTTATTTAGCCACTAGGATTATTAACTTGTTTGAATTAATCTAATGAAATGGCTTGACAAATATTTGTTTAATTTTTATAAGATTTTAATAAGAATTTATTATTTAATTAAGTTAATGAAAGAAATTAACTACTGCTACAGTAGTTAATGATTGAGGTAGATTATTATTTTAATAATATTATAAGGGACTACTTTTTTAATTGAAATACCTTCAAAAGGTGATCGAAGTTAAAGTGAGATCGGATTGAATTATAAAAGGAATTTATGAACGGGTTTATATTAAAACCTGAGAGTTTTATAACGAAGTTATGAAAGGGATTTTAAGTGAATAAGATAGAATAAAGTAATTGTGTACATAATATTTGAATTAAGTAAAGGGAATAAAGAAAATGGGGATTATATAAAACCTAAGATTGTGTAATCAGGATTTATAAAAAGAGATATTTTCCAAAGTAAGAAAGTTTTATAAATCATAATTTAAATAAATTAGTTAAATGAGATGTATTTGGTATTAGAATAAATATTGGTTTTTGAAATACAACTCATGTTTATCTAAAGATAAGAACGTTGTTGATCAAGGTTTGAGAGGTAAATAAATACACCAACTTGAACGACTTCTGGATTATCTGAGGATGATATTAGTTTGTAATGGGAATGAGGGTAAGAACAATTTTTTATTACCATTTGAGAAATAATAACATAACGTTAATTGAGAAATTTGAGATTATAATGGGATTTCCAAAGTAACGGAAATGAGAAGATGTGTGAATATTTTATATATAATAATATTTCCGGAGTAAAGGAAATAAAAGCAGATTGTGAGAAATTATAACGGTATTTTCGAGTAAAAGAAAATTAAAAAGTGGAGTTTTGGAAATGGTTTATTCTAAAAGAATAAGAGTTAGTTATTGTGTTCAAGTAATAAAACAAGAGAGATTTTGTAACATTGTTTTACTAGCAATAAGATGAATCGTTTTCCCCAATATAGGTAATGAGTAATGAGGAGTAAATGTTTTGGAAATGATAGTAGGATAGGAAGTTTAATATGATTATAGGATATTTTCCTAAGTATGAAAATAAAATCGTTTGAAATAACCTTATGTTAAATAAGAAAATAAAAAGCTATATTTTGGACTATTGAAAAATTTAAGAGTTTAAAATTTACTATCGTTAACTGTTTTTAGTTAATTAATTAAAGAGGCCATGAAATGCTGGTACTGAACTAGTAACTCATTTTATTCACATGATTATTCATTTGATAGTTAAATAACCGACTACCAAATTTGGCCAATACCATTGTTGATACGGACAGACCGAGATCAAATTTATTTTCGAAAATCATTCCGACCGGCGAATACGTGAAAGATGCTGATTGAAGAAGGAGCAATTGAAGACCGTTGATCTTCATGAGCGGAAGAACTACTTGTTGAATTTCCCTGGTTTAGCGGTATAGATATTTCGACAGTGATTCTATCGTGATTGGAATCTACGGATTGCAAGGACTACTCACTACTGATCTATAGGGTAATACCTAGGATGTGGTAGGAGGGCGCCTTCGGTTCATCCTGTTCCTGGATGACTTGTATGGACGAGTGTCTGACAGTATTTAAAAAGGGATCATGTACATTGATTTCTTCAATCATACGAAGTTGGTGGCAAAGAACAGAAATTTCTTTAACCTAATAATCTGAGTATTTTTGTGGAAATCAATTAGTGATTTCGAATGGATCTGAGGATGTGGCATTCAAAGTAAATTGTGTCCAAATGTTACAAAGGTAAATTCAAACCTCAAGCCTCATCAACAGGGAAATGACAAAAATCGGGAAGGAAGCATGGCTATGTGGATCGCTCCCATTAGGGTGTATAATCACCTATCTAGGGAAAATCTTTTTCCTTCTTTAATCTATTTCGATGCTGTCCCTTTTCGGGAAATGGTTGCTAATCCCAACCATTGGTGATATACATTCGATACACTCAAGTGAAATGAGTGGTCGGTCATGTGTGGACAGGTTGCAATACGTTCTTGTTGAACCCAATGTATTCCCCTCCAGAGATACATTATCGGCGGGTGGTTCCATACCTGTCATAGTCGGAACCCAATCTTCAATAAGCCCCCGCGGTTTTGATTTTATACTATTTATGTGGAGCTTGAGATGCAAGCGTTCGGCTAGATTGATATTTATTTGTATCTAGACACTATTACTATATCGAAAAAGATATTGACTTCAAAATTGTTTTGGTTATCGTAAGGTAAAAACCGTCTGTATTTATGTGTGGATTTGGTCTTATGATTATCTTTTTCTTTCAGAAAGATTTTTAACTTTAAAATCAAGTTACATGTTCCCCTTAAAATTTTGTGAGTTTTTCTCACTCTGGTTCACCAGACTGACCCGGTATTTGAAATGCTTGGTTTAGACCGAGTTGTACAGGTCCAGATTATCGGATGCGGTGAAGTTCAGAGATGGGCTGGTGATGTTTAGACGTATGATATCTATAATGTATTCCGCTGTGTGACTATATATGAGGATAGGTTATTATAACTGTCCAGATGCGATAATGTTCTCTGATGATTGAAAGTTTTATTTAAAGCTCTCAGTAAAGATTTATTTCTGTATTATATTTTGTTCCGCTATGATGTGACACTCTAATTCTGTGCTATGTTTTCTTCTTCTTTTTTCTTTTATTCTTACATTTCTTTCTCTCATATCTCACCCTCTAAATTCTTTCTATTGGCATTTGGGTTTCCGGCACAATTTGGGTTGGGTTGGTGTTGTCTGGTCAACTCAAAAGGTACCAGAAATTTGGGTCGCCACACTTGGTATCAGTGCTATTGGTTTAGTAATAACCTTGGCTCTATGGTGTAACTCAATAGAGATGGGGTTAGTAATACGCTAGATTGAGTTGGAGTGTATACATATGAAAGTGTATTGTAAATTTTAGATAAAAGTAGTTTTTATTGTGTTATTTGATCGGTTCAGTATTAGACTAACAACTGACACAATATTATTTTGTTAAGAGGGTCAAATGGAATAATTTTGACCAAATTATATTTTTGCATAGAAATGAAATAATTTCATAAAATTATTCAGATATCGAGTTGTTTGTTTGATTGGATGGAATTCAAATTGAATTCAAATTGGATTATGAATTAAAATGGTTTAATATAACCAGAATATTTCATATATGAAATAAGAAAACTAAAATGGTTGATATTTGAAATAAAATCAGAATTTGAATTTGAAATGGAGATGAATAAATTAGATAATTAAATAGTTAATTGAATATGGTTTTGGAACTTAACTTGGTTAAGTCAAGATTGATTTAAAGATGGATATTCGAGTTGAAATGGATTTTGGAGTTAAATGAAATCAATTTCGAATTTGGAAACTGAGTAAATTATAAATTAATTGGGGTGGTTAAGTTGGTTGAGCTTTGATTATTGTTGATTTATTATTTGTAAGATTTGATTTACACAAATTCATCAACGGTTTAACAAAAAGGTTATATGAATTGGTTTCGATTATAAAATGGATTTTTGGAAATTGGTGGGTTGTAACAATTTTCTACCTTAGTAATTTCGTGGACGAAATTCTTTTAAGGAGGAAGGAATATAACATCCCATATTTTCGGTAATCAGATATTTAATATATTTTATTAATTTAAATATTGATTTGGAATTTATAAGTCGATCTATAATATATAGTTAATTTATATAACGAAGTATGAATGTATAACTTATATATAATTATAAATCAAGCTCATAATTTCGTGATAGTTCGTAATTTACGATTTGAAATTCATTTGGATATGCAGGATCCGATATAAGTCGGATTTCCGTAAAAGAAGATACATTTGAATCGATTTGATTATAATTTCCTAATAAAAGAGAAAAATGAAGATTTCAACTTGTAGATAATTAATTATGTCCAATTCAAATTTTCGAATATTCGCTATGGAATTCGTTAATAAACGATAACGTTTATTTAAATAAATATAAGCGGTTTTTTTGTATATTTGAATATCGTTTTAACTCGGAATTTTTAATATTGAGTTAAATATATATATATATAGGTTTATTTTGAAGATGTATAATATTTGAGTATACGATAATAATATTTTATTATTGTTTAAATTGAATTGTTTTAGACTTAAATATATTTTATCGATATTATATAGGCCTTATAAATAGTTTTCTTTTCAAAAGATCTCCGTTTATGACGAAACAAATTTTATTGGAATATGTAGCGCTAATTATTGCTAGATTTCCAGTTTGGATCCGATAAGAGTTGTTTTATCGGTGCGTGAAATTTAAAGGTGAACCGATAAATTAGACTAACATCGTTGTTCCAACGGAGTCCATTTTCAACGAAATTAATTTTATTAGGACCGGAACATTAAGATGTAACAGTGCGACTATTTTCACTGTATTTGGAGTTTGTGTGGGTGGCAACACGAATATATCGGTTAGCGGTCAACAACAGTTATAAGAAGTACAACTAAATACCATATTTAAACAAAAAAATAAGGATGTAACATGTTGTTTGTTTAATACAACCATCGGATAACATGAGAAACTATAACATATGTGTAGAATAAGACATACGTGAATCCTTCATATTTGTTCTGCAATGATAACATGAGTTCATTTATCAAAATCTTCTCTAATTCCAAATTTCTATGTTATAACTACTACATTTTAAATGAATTTTTTTTCTTCTGGGTGTCTAGAACAATATAGATTTCTATATGCATCACGTCCCACACCGTAGGTAGGTACGAGTAAATTTTATACGCGAATAGCACACCTATCCTTATACCTTCACACTCAAGTAACTAAAATAGTACACCCACCAAAGAAATGCATAACTACTATTTAAAATCTTAATACAGCGATGGACATGAAAACACAAGCTACAGACCTTAAGACAACACTGCAATTCCCTAGTTTCCTTTCAACTACTTTCACAACTACCATATGAAGTGATTATTCAAGCAAGCTGAGCTACCCTCGGACCTACAGTGATCGACATCCTTCTTATCCCCTCATTTTTCTCGCTATAAATAGGCATGCCTCCATGTTTTTTTTCATCACAAAATGAAACGAATCCCATGTTTTAGAATGAAAACAACTCTCGGACAAATAAAAAAGCAGCTCCAATTATATATATATATATATATATATATATATATATATATATAACACCTCAACAGTCTGGACTTTAGAATCGAAAACAAGCTTCCTCTCTAAACCGTAGTAGCCCATTCGTAAACCTTACCACTTTACTAAGTCACGATTTGAAGTGAAAGCACGGGGACTGGGTTTGAGCTGCGTGATAATGGAGCAGTACACAACGAAGTGCAACAGATGAAGAGATGAACACATCAGGATATTTAATGTGTTGTTCTTGTTGTCGTTCGAGAGTAGCGGTGGTGCTTAGGTATTAGAGGAGTTGGGTTCACGTTAAATTGGAAGAGTGGGGAAGAGGGTGTACATGAGGTCGGAGGTGAGCTCTTGACATTGGCGGTGGATCGGTGCATGGAGGGTTGAAGTAGCACGTAGATAGTGATGGTTAGAAGAATTGTAGTAGCTCAAAGGGATATAATACACCAGGGAGTTTCACAACTTTTAAACAAAGAAGATGGTTACTACAGATAGGAGGAAGCGAGTGCGTGGGATAGTGGACCTATCCGTAGTGGTAAGACTCAAAATTAATTTGATGAAGACCAGTATTACCATCCAAAATAAACCCAGTTATTTACCAACTTCAATGTTTACTTTGCGTCGATAACCGGGTTTTTGATAAAATCACAGTATTCACTACAAAGGTGACATCTAAGCTATCGTACTTAATATCATGTGACACATATAAATTACACATTCACTTGATATCAGAATTTTAAACCGATATATTGTTCCATGTTCTGGCACAATTAAAAATCAAATTAATATCATGTGACACATATAAATTACACATTCACTTAATACCATAAACTTATATTGTTTGTAAATCATTCATACGTTAACAGTAATTGGATCAAAACAAGAAGTGTTGGGACCGTAGGAACGAAAACCACAATTTGAAGCTTAAATGGTCAAAAGATGGAAGCAACTGAGATTTCTAATTAAAACGAATAGTCTCAACGTTGAATGGAATCAAGATGAGTTCAACTCACTCAGTTTTATCCCACTTATATTTTATATAAGTCAGTTTAATTATTTGTGTTATGGTTGTTTACTGATGTTTGTTTACTGAAGTGATTATATACATTGACTAGATTGATTAAATTAAACGTTCGTTTAATTTAATTTAAACCAATCGTTATTGTTAACGATTATTTCCAAATGAGGTAACTTACCTCGTTAGTTACGTTTATAACAATATAGACGTATAAAATTGAATATGGATGTTTGGATTGCTGTCATGGTTTAATTGTCGAATATTATATCTGTTTCGTTTGAGGTAACGTATTTAGATGCAGGGAAAAACAGGTTGAAGGGATCCAACTGGATTCCTCAAATATATTAAATGTTAATTATGTTCATATTATCATTATATGAACTGTTCTGATTAGATGATTGATTTGGTTGTTGAATGTTGGCCTGAAATTTAATATTTGTTTCGTTTAAACCAATGGGTAATATTGGTTGAATTATTAGCAGTATATGGCCTATAAATCAATTGTTTTACAAATATTGATTTATTGTCAGGTAAATCGACGAATTGAAGTTATAAATTTTATTTTATAACTGAAGAAAAATTTATAACTGAAGACATATATTTAAATCTGTATTTTGAATAAAAGTTTGAAAAAAGAAAATTAATATTTATTAATAAAATTTATATTTAATTATAAATTGATTTTATAAAGAAATTTCTTATGTTAAGAAGATTTATTAGCAAATGATCAGAACTGAACCTAACGTTAAGAGTTAGATAATTTTTTTTGTTAAGAACAATTAAAATGAAATTATTTAAATCAATTATATTATTAGTTTATTTAAAAATAAGAACTAATTGGAATCGGATTTCGAAATAACGTGCTTTGAGTTGATTAAGTCACTCGGATTATTAATTTATTTGAATTAATCTAATGAAATGGCTTGACAAATATTTGTTTAATTTTATAATATTTTAATAGGAATTTATTATTTAATTTAGTTAATGAAAGAAATTAACTACTGCTACAGTAGTGGATGATTGAGGTAAATTATTATTTCAATAATATTATAACAGACTACTTTTTTTAATTGAAATACCTTTAAAATGTGATTGAAGTTATAGTGAGATCGAATTGAATTGTGAAAGGAATTTGTGAACGGGTTTATATCAAAACCCGAGAGTTTTATAACGAAGCTATGAAAGGGATTTTAAGCGAATAAGATAGCATAAAGTAATTGTGTACTTAATATTTGAATTAAGTAAAGGGAATAAAGAAAAGGGGGATTATATAAAACCTGAGATTGTGTAATCAGGATTTATGAAAAGAGATATTTTCCAACGTAAGAAAGTTTTATAAATCAAATTTTAGATAAATTAGTTAAATGAGATGTATTTGGTATTAGAATAAATATTGGTATTTGAATTACAACTCATGTCCGTCTAAAGATAAGAACGTTGTTGATCAAGAACTGAGAGGTAAATAAATACCCCAACTTGAACGACTTCAGGATTATTTGAGGATGATAGTAGTTTGTAACGGGAAAGACGATAAGAATAATTTATTATTTTCATATGAGAAATAATAACATAATGTTAATTGAGAAAGTTGAGATTATAATGGGATTTTCAAAGTAACGGAAATGAGAAGATGTGTGAATATATTGTATATAATAATATTTCCGAAGAAAGAGAAGTAAAAGTAGATTATGAGAAATTATAACGGTATTTTCGAGGTAAAAGGAAATTGAAAAGTGGAGTTTTGGAAATGGTTTATTCTAAAAGAATAAGAGTTGGTTATTGTGTTCAATTAATAAAATAAGAGAGATTTCGTAATGTTGTTTTACTAGCAATAAGATGAATCGTTTTCCCAATATATGTAATGAGTAATGAGGTAGTAAATGTTTTGGAAATGATAGTAGGATAGGAAGTTGAATATGTTTATATAATATTTTCCTAAGTATGAAAATAAAATAGTTTGAAATAACCATATGTTAAATAAGAAAATGAAAAGCTATATTCGGGCTACTGAAAAATTTAAGATTTTAAAATTTACTATCGTTAATCATTTTTAATTAATTAAAGAGGCCATGAAATGTTGGTACTGAACTAGTAACTCATTTTATTTACATGATTATTCATTTGATAGTTAAATAACCGACTACCAAATTTGGCCAATACGATTGTTGGTACGGACAGACCGATATCAAATTTATTTTCGAAAATCATTCCGACCAGCGAATACGTGAAAGATGTTGATTGAAGAAGGAGCAATTGAAGACCGTTGATCTTCATGAGAGGAAGAACTATTTGTTGAATTTCCCTGGTTTAGCGGTAGAGATATTATGATTGTGATTCTGTCGTGATTGAAATCTATGGATTGTAAGGACTACTCACTACTGATCTGTAGGGTGATACCTTGCATGTGTAGGAGGGTGCCTTCAATTCATCCTGTTCCTGGATGACTTGTATGGACAAGTGTCTGACAAAGTATTTCCAAAGAGATCATGCACGTTGATTTTTTCAAATATACGAAGTTGGTGGCAAAGAAGGGAAACTTCTTTAGCCTACCAATTTGAGTAATTTTATGGAAATCAATTAGTGATTTCCGATGGATCTGAGGATGTGGCATTCAAAGTAAATTGTGCCCATAAGTTACAAAGGTAAATTCAAACCTCAAGCCTCATCAATCGAGAAATGACAAAAATCGGGAAGGCAACATGGCTATGTCGGTCGCTCCCATTAGGGTGTATAATCACAAATCTAGAGAAAATCCTTTTCCTTCTTTAATCTATTTCGATGCTGTCCTTTTTTGAGAAACAGTTGCTGATCCCAACCGTTGGTGATATACATTTGATTCACTCAAGCGAAATGAGTGGTCGGTCATGTGTGGGCAGGTTGCAAAACATTCTTGTTGAACCCAGTGTATTCCCCTCTAGAGATATACTATTGGCAGGTTGTTCCATATCATGTTATAGTCGGAATCCAATCTCCAATAAGCGGCCGCGGTTTTGATTTTATACTATATATGTGGAGCGTGAGATGAAAGCGTTCTGCTAGATTACTATATATTTGTATCTAGACATTATTATAATATCAAAAAAGATATTGATTTCAAAACTATTTTAGGTTATCGTAAGGTAAAAACCGTCCGTATTTATGTGTGGATTTGGTCTTACAATTATCCTTTTCTTTTAGAAAGATTTTTTAACTTTAAAATCAAGTTGGATGATTCCCCTAAGATTTTGCGAGTTTTTCTCACTTTGGTTATCCAAACTGTCATGGTATTTGAAATGCTTGGGTTAGACCGATTTGTACAGGTCTAGATTATCAGATGCGACGAAGTTCAAAGACGTGCTGGAGATGTTAGACATGTAATATCTAGAATTTATTCTGCTATGTGACTGTATATGAGGACAGGTTATTATAACAGTCCAGGTGTGATAATGTACTCTGATGATTTTAAGTTTTATTTAAAGCTCTCAATTAAGATTTATTTCTGTTTTATATTTCGTTTCGCTGCGATGTGAGACTCTGATTCTATGTTGTGCTTCTTCTTCTTCTTCTTCTTCTTTCTTTTATTCTTATATTTCTTTCTCTCTTATCTCAACCTCTAAATTCTTTCTATTGACATCTGGGCTTCCAGTACAATTTGGGTTGGATTGGTGTTGTCTGGTTAGCTCAAAGGGCACCGGAAATATAGGTCGTTACATTTGGTATCGTAGTTATTGGTTTAGTAATAACCTTGGCTCTGTGGCGTAACTCGATAGATATGGGGTTAGTAATAGTCTAGATTGAGTTAGAGTGTATATATATGAGAGCGTATTTGTAAATTTTATGTAAAAATAGTTTATATTGTGTTATTTGATCGTTTCAATATTGGATTAACAACTAACATGATATTATTTTGTAAAGAGGGCCAAATAAAATAATTTTGGCCAAATTATATTTTTGCATGGAAATGAAATAATTTTATAAAATTATTGAGATATTGAGTTGTTTGTTTGATTGGATGGAATTCAAATTGAATTCGAATTGGGTTCTGAATTAAAATGGTTTAATAAACCAAAATATTTCATATATGAAATTAGAAAACGAAAATGGTTGATTTTTGAATTAAAATCAGAATTTGAAATGGAGGTGAATAATTAGATAATTAGTTGAATATGGTTTTGGAACTTAACTTGGTTAAGTCAAGATTGATTTAAAGATGGATATTCGAGTTAAAATGGATTTTGGAGTTATATGAAATCAATTTCGAATTTGGAAACTGAGTAAATTATAAATTAGTTGCGGTGGTTAAGTTGGTTGAGCATTAATTATTGTTGTGCATTGTTGATTGATTGTTTGATAGTTTTGATGAATATAAATTCATCAATGGTTTAATAAAAAGGTTATATGAATTGGTTTCGATTTTAAAATGGATTTTTGGAAATTAGTGGGTTTTAACAATTTTCTACCTTAGTAATTTCGGGGACGAAATTCTTTTAAGGGGGAAGGAATGCAACATCCCATATTTTTAGTAATCAGATATTTAATATATTTTATTAATTTAAATGTTGGTTTGGGATTTATGAATGGATTTATAATATATAATTCATTTATATAACGAAGTTTGAACGTATAATTTATATATAATTATAAATTGAGCTCATAACATCGTGGTAGTTCGTAATTTACGATTTGAAATTCATTTGGATATACAGGATCGGATATAAGTCGGATTTCCATGAAACAAGAAACGTTTGGATCGATTTGATTATAATTTCCTAATGAAAGAGAAAAATGGAGATTTCAGCTTATAGATTATTAGTTATGCCCAATTAAAATTTTCGAATAGTCACTATGGAATTCGTTAATAAACGATAACGTTTATTTAAATAAATATAAGTGGTTTTTAGTATATTTGAATATCGTTTAACTCGGAATTTTTAATATTGAGTTTAAAATATATATGTTTGGGTTTATTTTGAAGATTTGTTATATTTGAATATACGATAATAATATTTTGTTATTATTTAAATTGAATTGTTTTGTATTTAAATATATTTTATCGATATTATATAGGCCTTAGAAATAGTTTTCTTTTCAAACGATCTCTGTTTACGGAGAAACAAATTTTATTGGAGTACGTGTCGCTAATGATTGCTAGATTTCCAGTTTGGAGCCGATCAAAGTTATTTTATCGGTGCGTGAAATTTAAAGGTGAACCGATAAATTAAAATAACATCATTGTACAAATGGAGTACGTTTTCAATGAAATTATTTTTATTGGGACCGGAACATCAAAATGTAACAGTGCGACTATTTTCACTACATTTGGAGTTTGTGTGGGTGGCAATACGAATATATCGGTTAACTGTCAACAACAGTTATAAGAAGTACAATTGAATACCATATTTAAACAAATAAAAATAAGGATGTAACATGTTGTTTGTTTAATACAACCATGGGATATCATGAGAAACAACAACATACGTACCGAATAAGACATATGTGCATACTTCATATGTTCTGCAATGATAACACGAGTTCATTTATCAAAATCTTCTCTAATTCTAAATTTCTATGCAATAGCTACTACATTTTAATTGAAAAAAATTGTCTGGGTGCCTAAAAAAATATAGTTTTTTATATGCATCACGTCCCTCGCTGTAGGTAGGTACAAATAAATTTTATATGCAAACAACTAACCTATCCCTATACGTTCACACCCAAGTAACTAAAATAGTACACACACCTAAGAAATGCACAACTACTATTTAAAATCTTAATATAGTGACATACATGAAAACACAAGATACAGACCTTAAGACTACACTACAATTCCCTAGTTCCCTTTCAACTACTTTCACAGCTGCCATATAAAGTGATTATTCAAGCAAGATGAGCTACCCTCAGACCTACTGTGATCGACATCCTTCTTATCCCATCATTTTTCTCGTTATAAATAGGCACGCCTCCATGTTTTTTTCCATCACGAAATGAAACGAAGCCCATGTTTCAGAATGAAAACAACTCTCGGCCAAATAAAAATGCTGCTCTAATTATATATATATAACACATCAAAAGTCTGGACTTTAAAATCGAAAAAAGCTTCCTGTCTACCATATTAAACCACAGTAGCCCATTCATAAACATTACCACTTTACTAAGTCACGATTTGGAGTGAAAGCATGGGGACTGGGTTCGAGCTGCATGATGATGGAGCTGTACACAATGAAGGGCAGTAGATGAAGAGATGAACACATCAGGGTATTCGATCTGTTGTTCTTGCTGGCGTTCGAGAGTAGCGGTGATGCTTGGATATTGGAGGAGTTGGGTTCATGTTAAATTAGAACAGTGGGGAAGAGGGTGTACAAGAGGTCAGCGTTGAACGTTGTCGGTGGGTCGGTGCATGGGGGGAGGGTTGAAGTAGCATGCAGATAGTGATGGTTAGAAGACTTGCAACAACTCAAAGGGATATAATATAGCAGGGAGTTTCGCAAATTTAAAAAAAGAAGAAGATGGTTACTATAGATAGGAGGAAACATATGCGTGGGATAATGGACCGGTCTGTACCGATAAGACCCGAAATCAATTTGTTGAAGACTAGCATTACCATCCAAATTAAACCCAGATATTTACCAACTTTAGTATTTACTTTGCGTCTGTTGACAGCAAAAAAATATCGAAAACACCAAAGATTCCTATTACTAGGAATTATAGTTTTGGTCGCAAGACTAAGTAAAAGAAAGCGGTAAATGACACGAAGAATTTATAGTGGTTCGGCCTTGCGAGAGGCCTACGTTTACTTTGGAAGGGTGTTGGAATATTATTAATCACTCAAGAAATACAAAGTAGAGGCAAGCACATGATATTTCATTACATTCACTTTCATAATTGTCATATGCTAACTATTTGGGAAAAAGACTATTTAATCCTTTTCTTCCTCAAATAGGATATGCCATTAATGAGGCTCATGAAGCTCTATGGAGGTCCTAAGAGGTAGAAATCCAACCCCTTTGAAGTGTGAGGCTATGGGCTATTTATAGGAGAGGGTTTAGTTAGGATTAGATAGGAGTAGGTAAGAATGGGGGACCACATGCAGAAATTCGCACCCGCCACCTGGACGTATGCAAAATTCGAACCCGGCTCTGGGTGCGAAGTACGCCATTCGAGGGGCATGAGGACCATAGATACGAGCGCTCGGGCCCTGTGACTCCTTCAGGATTTGAGGCCTCGGTTCGTAAATGTGTTTTGGGTGCTGCGAGTTTCTGAGCGGCACGGTCCATTCTCGATCCTATTTCTTTCGCTCTTAGGCATCCCTCTCGGCCTTAACTCCACGCGATGCGTTAAGTTGAGCGTGTCTGATATACTCCCGAGAACCGAACCAAAAAGCTGGTTAACATTTTCCCCTAAAGTACGTCTTGTCTTGACATGATGTGCTTTGCGTTGTTTGAGATAGTAGCTGAATTATTGATTGGTCCTATAAACTAAAGGAAAACAAGGTTAGCTGTCGAGCTCGTTCGCTCTGGGGCGGTGAATGAGCCGTAGTTGGGGGCTGCGCCATACTCAAGTCGCTAAGTATCCGTGATGCGTCGCCTCTGTAGATTCACGGGAGTCAGTATGCATATGCTAGACGTAGGTATACGTGAGAGCATGGCGCGATATATCGACCCCGGAGGTGCGATTTCTTTCTCCTTTTTTTGAACCTAGGGGTATGAACTTTCTAACCCCAAGGGGTTTGAAATTTCGAGCTTAGGGGGTTCGGAATTTCGATCCCTTGGAGGTTCGAAATTTCAAATCCAGGAGGTTCGAATTTTTGAACCCTTGGAGGTTCAAAATTTCGAACCCAAGGGGTTCGAATTTTCAAATCTGCCTTGGAACACGAAGGGACATCCTCTCTTTTTATAAATAGGCCTCCCCCTTTTATTTTCTTCAATATATTATTTTCTTCCCTGGCCGCCATTGTTGTCAAAGCTTCGAAGCCGAATATTTCGAACCCAAACTAGGTAATGGCTGGAATCAAGAAAACGAGGAGGTAGAAGGTCGAAGGGTCGTAGCGTAGCCGGAGGGGGTCGAAGCGAGAGGCGAAGGCTTCGAATCTCTGGAAGTGATTCGGAAGTTTGAACCCAGCTGGGCTCGAAGTATCGAACCTCCGCGGGTTCGAATTTTCGAATCTTCCAGGCTTGAGATTTCAAACCTCAAGAGGTTCAAAATTACGAACCTGGATAGTTTCAAATTTTCGAACCTTAGGGGTTCGAATTTCCGAACCCTCAGGTTCGAGTCTTGAACCCTGAGGGGTTCGAAATTTCGAATTTTCAAGCCCTCGTGCTCGAAACTTCGAACCCTGAGGGGTTTGAAATTTTGAGCCTGTAGGGGTTCGAAGACTTGAACTCTGTGGCTTGGAGTTTCGAATTATGAAACGGGTTGGAGATTTTATTTCTTGCTTAGTACTTTGACCTCCCGACTTCCTATCTCTAGATTTACATATCAATCATGCAATCGTGCACTTAGTGTTAATGCATACACCAGTAGTCGCGCGAGCAGGGTTTTGAACCTTTCACATAGGATAGAACATACATTTGGACTACGACTGGACTGTTGGATTGTTTCGAACTTTTCTTTATGTAACTCACCTTTGCATAACACTACACACATATGTTAGTTATCACCAGCATGAGCGGCACAGGTCACTTTACTATGAGTTCTAACACGATGTGTTAAAGTATATCTAGCGATGCAGACAAGATCGAAGACTGGAAAGACCCAAGAAGCCGAGGCTTCCCCTCCCTCGCTATATACATCTGACTCTACCCCTAGTGGTAGCTCGTCTAGCAGCGATCTTGAGACTACCGAAGGATCGAGTCCTTCTCACATGACCAGCTTGGCTGAAGTATCTGTGCATGGGGAACAAACTGAGAGTCGACATTCCCCGGTTGTAACTGAGGAGGTTGAGAACGTGGAAATTATGAGTGAGGATGCGCCAATGCCTCCGGTGGCCCCGGACATGCTGCCTGATGCGGTTATCTCGAAAAATCCGATAGATTCGGTACCATCGCGCACAGACGCCATAGAAGTTAGGAAAATTGCGATGCGATTCAACATACCAGTGGGTGATGTCCACGCCCCGGGAAGGGATGGCAGAGCTCATGCGCTGCCTGATGGTCTTACTTCCTGGAACAGATAGGCTTGCTTTTCTGGTTGCATGCCCCCGGCCAACAACTTCATTCAGGACATGTTATATTATTTCTGCCTCGCGCCGTCGCAACTGCACCCAAACGCTTATGCTTCACTCCTGAGCACTTATGTTCTCTATCATGAGTTCCTTTATCGGGAACCAACCAGAGAGGACATCCGGTACTTTTTCCATCTAAGGAGGATGAGTAATGCCGCATCCTCCCAATGGTTTCTAGAGGTGACATCTGCCACAACATTTTTCGTCGGGAAGTGGCCCAGGCCGTAAGTGTTTAAGCACGAGTGGTTCTTTGTTCTCTACTCACCCGGATTCGCCAGGAGGTGGATAGAAGGGAGTAAGTATTCCCTTGATTTCATTTCTTGCTATAAACTTTTGGATCTCCTACCTTATTTTCGTTATGATTGATCATGGATTGCGAGCGATACCAGAGGACCCCCGCAATACCGACATAATGAGAAGTCAGTAGTGCCTTTGTTGCGTTGGGTTGCTTCCTGATGATCGGGCTATGATCAGCCGCCAATTGCAAGCAGTGCGCCGAAGGAAGGAGTGGTGACAGGTTCAACAGCTGCTGGGAGGAAGAGGAAAATGCCCCCAGTTGGCGGGGAGCCGCAGGATATGGAGAAATCCCAAGGAGTTTTGCGAAGTGAGGCTCGCGGTTAGGAGGAGGTTACTAGAGGCGAGGGGCTATCGAGCGCTCCTGTCCCGCCTCCGAAGGGAGAGGGGGAGGAGTGTCAGATAGACCACAATCTCTGTGACTCGTCCAGGGAGTATCGCCTCGCTCGAAGATGTGGGCCAGTCTGATGGCCTTAATAGACTTGATCTGGAATTGACTACATGGCCGAATACGAAGAGCCTAGAAGAACTGACTTTTGCCGCGGAGGGGTTGACTCCTTCGGGTGGACCACAATCTAGTCTGTTGAGAGAACACTTAGGGCATACACTCATAAACACTGCATATCATAGGTGTGCGTCCGAGTGAATGACTTGACTATCTTTGACATGTTCCCTTGGCAGGTGCTATGGCTAGAAGACGTGGTGGATGAGGTTACGAACATGGGGACCACCGATACCCCCGGAGTTACTCCTTCGAGAGTTTCAGAAGATCTACCAGTTTATATGATGTCCTACCCCCACCAGGACAAGGTAGTGAACATCGGGGTAGGGGTCGATCTCGGCGGTACCCGACCCCTACTCCTCTTCCCATTCGCGTGGTCGTGGGAGATTCTCGACTTCACCTAGGTGGCTCCTAGCCTTTGCCTTCAACAGCTCCCCTGCATACCGCCCATTTGGCTCCCGTTTAGCCTGATAGGGGGAGAGAGTCGTCGTCTAGTCAGCCAAGACCAGATAGAGAGATCGTAACGGAGATACAAAAATTGATGTAGCCTCAAATTCAAGAGCTTTCTCTGGAGGAGCAGAGGGTGTTTCTGAAACAGCATTTCCCTCGGTATTACTTTGATGAGCTGATCTTTCTCCCCGATCTCCGTCCAGTCCCTGATAGAGAATCTGGGGAGGTATGGATGCATGTAAAGGTCACATATCATCAAGCCATCAAGCTTAGTAAGTACGCTTTCCATCTTTTGAAGTTGATCAAGAAGAAAATCCTGAAGCTTCTTTATCAAAACTTGACCGTTGATTGTGAGAAGACTTCCGTTGCTAACTTGGAAACTGAGATAGGTAGGCCTATCCATGGTGTTATGGTCATTTAACCGTTGGCCCTAGTGTTTTCAAATTTTAACTTTCAATCATGTTATTGTAGGGGAGCTGAAACATGCATATGATATTGCAAATTTGGAGGCTGCACATGACCACACAACTTTAATGAAACCGTGTCTAGCTTGATCATCGAGAATACCACCCTCAAGAGAGATAATGATGAGTTGGTCAAAACATGTGCCGACCTGGAAAAGGAGATTGGGAAAGTTACTCAGCTCCAGAATGGCAATGTCGCCTTAAGGGTAGAAAATGAAAGGTTGCATGCTGAAAACACCGAGGTTGTTGAGCTAACGAGGCAGCTTGAAGAGATGAGGAAAGCGAAGGAGGATGCCGAAGCTAGCAACAGGGACGTGTTGAGTACGACCGAGGGGATGAAAGCCGAACATTTGAGGGAGGTAGAGCTGTTGAGGGGATACCTGGAGGATGCGAAATTGCGCGTAGGATCATCTTTTGAGGAGAGTATCCAGAATATGTATGTTAAGATATTGAGGTTTCGGGGACTTTCGTGGGTTGAATATTACTTCTGTGAGCTAGCCCGAACCTAGGAGAGGTTGGTCCCATATGAGGCCTACTTGCACCAAGTGGACATGGGTACTTTGGATGAATGCCATCTTATGGTTGTACCCCTGACTGAAGAGGAGCGTGAAAAGCTGGAGGAAAGGAGAAAATTGCTTCTAGAGGATGCTGAGAGAGTGTGACGGCCCGCCCCGCACCAACCGACATTTACTCCAAAGGTGCGCTGTACACATGTCTAGTTAGCACGGAATGGGTCGTCAGAAGGAAAAGGAAGAAGGAAATGAACTAACAAGGAACCTGTAGAATGTCTCACAGCGCATAGAACAAAATATAATAATAACATATTTGACATAAAACAGGAGAGACAGTGCATAAGCTGAAAACCAAAACTAAACATCATGGCAGCGGAAATTCAAAATACAACTTATTACAACTTTCAAACTGTCTCAAAACAAAAGCAAGATAAAGGAGGTACACTACTAATGCCCAAGTAGCGACCACCAACGACACAGGGAGAATGTGTATATATATATATATCATACGTGGAAGCCTCCTGCCCGCCTCCGAATCAGCTACTCGCGCATCACCAGCTAACCTGTCTCTAGTCTGCTCGTGTGAGCACCCAGAGTAATAAGAGGAGACATAAAACTCTGGGTCAGACATAAAGCCAGGTATGAGCGATAAGCATCTAAAGTGAACAATAACAGGTAGAATAAAACATACCTGAACCTGGACCTGCAACCAAAGAGTTAGCACTACATAATGTACAACACTCTAAGGTACCATCTCAAACAGTGTAAAGATACAGAGGTGGGGGAGGTGTGCATGTTATAATGATGGCAAACAATCAAACATAGCATCCATCCTCACATCTCTCACTCAGTGCGTAAAGCATACGATATTCACCACTTCGATCACCCAACATACCTTGCTACGATCACTCTGCCCCATGAAGTCATAAATGGCTTCACTACACTGATAACGTAGCCACTAATTCCTCGCTATGTCCACTTGCCTCATGGAGTTATTTACCCCATCTGCGCTGGCTCATAGCCTTACCAATCCTTACTATGTCCACTTGCCCCATGGAGTTGTTCACCCCATCTGCGCTGGCTCATAGTCTTACTACGCACCACCTTGCCCCTCAGGTCATAATGACCCTACTGCACTGATAACGTAGTCTTGCTACCATCACCTTGCCCCTCAGGTCATAATGACCCTACTGCACTGATAAGTAGCCATCATTCATTTTTAGTGGTGAATCGAAGTTATGAACGTCGACAACTCCTTAGCACACGTCCCGCAGCAAAGTCCAACCATGAAGTGAACTCATTGGTTCCCAACTGGATCCTGAGCTCTAATTTCCCATATTGGACTACCTTTGCATCTCGAGTTATTGGTCAATACTGGGTCGGGTCGGGTTCCTCCTCAAGCCGTCGGTTCGGGTCGGGTATCCTCCATCGGTTCGGGTCGGGTCCTCTTCTGATAAGGTTTAGGTCGGGTGTCTCTCCTTGGTTCGGGTCGGGTGCTTTACTTCGGGTCGGGTCGGGTGTCATTCCCCTCCAGTTCGTGCTTCTGCTCCGATCCGCCTCCCCCTTAATCCGATCCAATCCCAGTTCAGTTAGCGTGGCCTTCCTTTTTGCCAACTTTTCCCAAGTGTCAGGCTCCGATCCGATCGAATCCCTTGCCCAGTTCAACATATCCGATCCGAGCCCCATATCCGATCCGATCCGAAACCTGCACTGTTTTCTGAAACGGTTCCAGCAAGTGTTTACGCCATTCGACGATGTTTTCGACCATTCTAACTATTGAAACCAATCACAAAGCATTTCATACAGTCATAGCAACATGCATAATCAACCACAAACATCAAAACATCAATATAATAGGTTAAAATGGATCAAACATACCCAAAATCCCATATTGCCCCTTAAGCATGTTTAGGTGAAACTAATGATAGGATTAACAAAACTTAACCAAATTAACCCAAATTCATATCAGAGGTCTAAAACATCATTTAGGAATTTATGAACATTTTTCCAGAATTTTATCATGTTTAAATTCGCTAATTAACACTAATCAACCCTAATTAGCCATAATTAGTGCAAAACTATGCAAATCACTCACCTTAGCCACAAAATAAACTAAGATCCGAAATAAATCTCCGATTTGATGTGAATCCCAATGCTAAACAGCAGCTCCAATGTTGCTTTGGTGTAGATCTTCCTTGATTAGAGGTTGCTAAGCCAAATCCTTAACCAAAAGGTGATTTGGAGGTGATTTAGAGCTTAGAGGCCATTTTTAGGGTTCCTTGGTGATAAGTGGAGGCTAGAAAACTGAAATGGAATGATTCTCTAACTCATTTCAGCCTCCCCATAACCCTAATCCCGAAATGGGTTATGGGCCTATCCACTAATCACCCGATTTGGCCCGGTTAAGTAGTTTTTCACATTCCAAACCTTATTTCAGCCATATCTCCCAAACGGTAAGTCCGTTTGGCCATTATGACCACTCTACAGAAAGGTAAACCATCAAACGAATCTAATAGAAGTGGTTTCAGGTCAAAATTCCTTTCCAATCAAAAGTTATGGCCAAAACAGTACCAACTAGGGGCAAAATGGTCATTTAAAAATCGACAAAAATCATGAACATGGGAAATGACTCTAATGGATGTTTCCCAAAGTTACATGACCATACGACTTCATATGGGAAAGAAATAAATATTCTACGATCCCCCGATGCGTAGAATGCGGGTCGTTACACTCTCCCCCCCCCCCTTAAGAAATTTCGCCCCCGAAATTCCCTAATCCAAACACACACAAAGGTCCCGCATGCCTATCAATCATAAAACAACAATCAAACATGCAAAACAAGTAAAATAAGTCTATCCTAGCATGCGGAATAACTAAATCGCAAAGTAAATCTTACCAGGCAAAGAGTTCTGGGTATGCCTTCCTAATGCTCTCCTCTGTCTCCCAAGTACAATCATTCTCGTCCTCGCCCCACTGAACCTTGACTAGCTTCACCGCCTTCCTTCGAAGTTGCTTCGTATCGTGTCCCACAATACGAATCGGCTTGCGGTTCCCAACCGCCCCGAGTTCTACTTCGAAGTCCTCCAACTAATCAGGTGAAATAGTCATATCTGAGTCGTGAACGAACTTCCTTAATTGGGAAACATGAAATACATTATGAACTCCCGCCATTTTCTCTGGTAAGCCAACTCTATAGGCCAAATTCCCGACTAGTTCAAGAACAGGGAATGGGCCAACAAATCTTGGTGCCAACTTGCCTCTCCTGCCAAATCGTATCACGTTCTTTAACGGAGAGATCTTGACAAACACCAAGTCACCAACGGAGAATTTCAAGTCTCTTCTCCTCTTATCAGCATAACTCTTCTGTCTATCTTGGGCAGCTTTCATTCGTTGCTGAATGATCTTAATCTTATCCGAAGTTTCTCTCACCACATCTGGTCCAAGCACAAGCTTCTCGCCAGTCTCTATCCAACATGATGGTGAGTTGCACGGTCTTCCGTACAAAGCTTCATATGGAGCCATACCGATACTGGATTGGTAGCTATTATTATATGCAAACTCTACTAGATGCAAATGGTCATCCCATGATCCACCAAAATCCAATATACAAGCTCTCAAAAGATCTTCCAATATACGATTCACCCTCTCCGTCTGACCCTCGGTCTGAGGATGATATGCGGTACTGAGATGTAACTCTGACCCTAGAGCCTCTTGTAAGCTCTTCCAAAACCCACTAGTGAACAACGGGTCTCGGTCACTTACAATGCTTTTGGGTACTCCATGAAATCTCACTACCCACTTCATATACAATTCTGCCAACTTGGCTTCCGTTCTGGTCGATTTGACTGGTATAAATCTTGCACTCTTAGTCAATCGATCCACAATTACCCAAATGCTATCATATCCCGATCTAGTCCTTGGTAGGCCATCGATGAAATCCATCGAGACTTGCTCCCATTTCCATTCGGGAATTTCTAATGGTTGCAACAACCCACTAGGCTTCTTTTGCTCGGCTTTAACTAGCTGGCAATTCATGCATTTGGATATAAACTTCCCAACGTCTCTTCTCATCCCTTCCCAGTAGTAAGTCCGCTTCATGTCTCGATACATCTTATTACCACCGGCGTGTATAGTCAGTTTTGAGTGATGACATTCTCTAAGCACTTCATCCCTCAAACCATTCACGTTGGGCACAACTAGTCTTTCATTCTTCCGAAGCCATCCATCTCGATCAAGCCCATACACATTCATCTCCTCATCGATACCCATCTCTAACTTGGAGATGATTTCCAATAGATTAGGATCGTCTCTCTGGCTGGAACCAATCCGCTCTATCAAAGTGGGTCTGATCGCCAAACTAGCTAGCATAACTGGATCCAATTCGCACTTTGGTCTGAAATCAAACCCCGCGATATACTCCAGTTGCTTCCATTCAAGAAACATAGCCCCTAAACTGGCATGTCTCCTACTCAAGGCATCGGCTACCGCATTACCTTTCCCAGGTGTGTATGCGATATCAAAATCATATGAAGCCAAGAACTCTAACCATCTCTGTTGACGGAGATTCAGATCTTTCTGAAAGAAGAGATACTTTAACGATTTATGATCGGTAAACAACTCAAATCTTTCTCCCAAAAGATAGTGTCTCCACATCTTCAGCGCAAATACAATCGCTGCCAATTCCAAATCATGGGTAGGATACTTCTTCTCATGCGGCTTTAGCTGTCGGCTAGCATAAGCTACAACCCTACCTTTTTGCATCAGTACAGCACCCAGTCCGGTACCACAAGCATCCGTGTATACCGTCATCTCTTCATTCCCTTTAGGAATGACTAACACTGGCGCACGCGTCAACTTCTCTTTTAGACTCTTGAAGGCATCTTCACACACTCTGGTCGAGACGAAGGACTGATTCTTCTTAGTCAATTGAGTCAACGGTGCTGCTATCTTGGAGAAGTCCTGGATAAACTTACGATAATATCCAGCTAATCCCAAGAAACTTCTCACATCTGTTACATTCTTGGGCGTAGGCCAATCCTGTACTATAGCCACCTTCGCAGGGTCCACGACAATACCACCCTCTAAAACAACATGGCCCAAGAATCTCACTTCCCTCCTCCAAAAATGACACTTAGAGAATTTCGCTTTCAATTGGTGTTTCCTCAACACCTCCATCACTACCCTCAAGTGCCCCTTGTGTTCCTCCTCTGTCCTTGAGTAAACAAGGATATCATCCACGAACACAAGAACAAACTTATTCAACTGATCTCTGAATACTCGATTCATAAGATCCACAAAATAGGCTGGTGCATTGGTCAACCCAAATGGCATGACCAACCACTCATAAAATCCGGACGGTGTCCTAAATGCCGTTTTCGAAACACTCTCATCCGCTACTCCTAGCTGATGAAATCCTATCGCGAGGTCCAACTGGGAGAACACCCTTGCTCCTTCCAGCTGATCAAACAAATCATCTATCCGTGGTAGAGGATACTTATTCTTCCTCGTCACCTTATTCAACTCGCGATAGTCCACACACAAACGAAGGGAACCATCTGCCTTAGTGGCAAACACAACTGGTGCTCCCCACTCGGAGACACTCCTTCTAATAAATCCCTTCTTCAAAAGATTGCTGACTTGCACCCCGAGCTCTCGCTGCTCCCTTGGTGCCATACGACGAAGTGGCATCACTATAGGTCTGGCATCTTTCACTAAATCAATACGGAACTCAATCTCTCGGTGTGGTGGAAGCCCGGTCACCTCCTCGAAGACGTCCGGATACTGGCCAACCACGGGCACATCTGACAACTCATCCTGCGGGATGTCGAGGGAATTTACAAAACTAGCCATAACCCCATCACTAGGTAGACTACCAAACACTACCCTCCGCTCATCATCCGCCCTCACTGTCACCAAAAAGCCCTCACAGTCTACCACCACCCCGTATCTTTGGAGCCAATCGACTCCCAATATAATGCCATACCCAGTAAAGCCCAAAACAAAGCAATCACAAACAAACATACATCCATGACTCGATAAGACCAAATTCCTGCAAATCATACTAAGGCTAGTCGAACCACCAATCGGGTTCGTCACAACCAATGGTCTATTGACTATCTCGGGTTCCAGTCCCAACCTATCTACCAGGTCACTAGATAGAAGGAACGGGAAGCCCCAATATCAAACAAAACTCGAACTGGTACATCATAAATAGAAAGCATACCTTGAATAACAACATTCTTTCCTTTCTCCGCCGCAGTTGGGGCATTCGACGAAGAAGGAACAACATCAATAACATATGCTTTCACAATCCGCTTCTCCTTAAGAGGTTGCGGACACTTATCCTTGAAATGTCCCACTTGACCACAGTTGAAGCACTTCTTATCCGCTGGCTTGGCCCGAAAATCTTTAGCATAATGGCCCTTCTTACCATAGCTGAAGCACTCAACATCCTTCTTGCTCTTTTTCTGGCCACCTTTAGATTGGTCCTGCTTCCTCTTATTCTAAGAGTTATTCTTGCCTCCACCGCCTGCTTACGGCTTTGGCCCTTCTGCAGATGCAGCCTCAGTCTTTGACTTAGGGTAAAGACTCTCTGATCTCCAAGCTTTCCCCATGATCGATTCAAAAGTCTCATCGATGAGGTTGATAAGCCTTTCCCCCAAGTATCCATCCAAACCAGTAATGAACTTCTCATTCTTCTTCTCAGGAGTATCGATAAGAGACAGTCCATACTTCGACAAAGTGTCGAACTCAGCAATATAATCAGAAACTGCCCTTCCGTTCTGCTTGAGTTCCAAGAACCTCTTGAACAACACTGACTTCTGGGCACCTGGAATAAACTTCTCGCTAAAGCAAGCCTTGAACTGATCCCAAGTAACCTGGTCCTCTGGAGTAGCTGTTCTAATGGCATTCCACCAATTCATCGCTCGCCCTTGCAGCTGACGAGATGCTAACCTTCTCTTCATCGCATCCTCAAGACCCAAGTCATCGAAGATACGATCTCAGCTATCCATCCAGTCTTGAACATATGTGGCCGACTCCGTCCCGTGGAACGGTTTCCCACCAAGGTTAGTGTAATCCTTGCACAACTTGGCGAAATCGATCCTAGGCGCCTGCACTACTGGGCCAACACCAACTCCGGGATTGGGAACTGCCCCTTGCACTTCTCTAAGCATGTCTCTCATGAGGTTAGTAAACATTGCCCTCATGTCAGCGGCATTTCCCTGGTTGGTCCCTCTACCAGCACCCCTCGTGTCTCGGCTCATCGTCAATCTGAAAAAGGGAAACGATTAACGACCCCATAGTGGTGCTAGTGCAGTGCGACTTCATTCTTTTACTACTAATAGTATATATATATAGCTTTTGAAAACCAAAGTAATTACAAATACGTGCTCTCATATACGTACTATCTCTCCCTGGTGTCTTTCCCTCGGTTAACTACGCAACCTAGAGCTCTGATACCAAGTGTGACGGCCCGCCCCGCACCAACCGACATTTACTCCAAAGGTGCGCTGTACACATGTCTAGTTAGCATGGAACGGGTCGTCAGAAGGAAAAGGAAGAAGGAAATGAATTAACAAGGAAACTGTAGAATGTCTCACAACGCATAGAACAAAATATAATAATAACATATTTGACATAAAACTGGAGAGACAGTGCATAAGCTGAAAACCAAAACTAAACATCATGGCAGCGGAAATTCAAAATACAGCTTATTACAACTTTCAAACTGTCTCAAAACAAAAGCAAGATAAAGGAGGTACACTACTAATGCCCAAGTAGCGACCACCAACGACACAGGGAGAATGTGTATATATATATATATATATATATATATATATATATCATACGTGGAAGCCTCCTGCCCGCCTCCGAATCAGCTACTCGCGCATCACCAGCTAACCTGTCTCTAGTCTGCTCGTGTGAGCACCCAGAGTAATAAGAGGAGACATAAAACTCTGGGTCAGACATAAAGCCTGGTATGAGCGATAAGCATCTAAAGTGAACAATAACAGGTAGACTAAAACATACCTGAACCTGGACCTGCAACCAAAGAGTTAGCACTACATACTGTACAACACTCTAAGGTACCATCTCAAACAGTGTAAAGATACGGAGGTGGGGGAGGTGTGCATGTCATAATGATGGCAAACAATCAAACATAGCATCCATCCTCACATCTCTCACTCAGTGCGTAAAGCATACGATATTCACCACTTCGATCACCCAACATACCTTGCTACGATCACTCTGCCCCATGAAGCCATAAATGGCTTCACTGCACTGATAACGTAGCCACTAATTCCTCGCTATGTCCACTTGCCCCGTGGAGTTATTTACCCCATCTGCGCTGGCTCATAGCCTTACCAATCCTTACTATGTCCACTTGCCCCATGGAGTTGTTCACCCCATCTGCGCTGGCTCATAGTCTTACTACGCATCACCTTGCCCCTCAGGTCATAATGACCCTACTGCACTGATAACGTAGTCTTGCTACCATCACCCTGCCCCTCAGGTCATAATGAACCTACTGCACTGATAAGTAGCCATCATTCATTTTTAGTGGTGAATCGAAGTTATGAACGTCGACAACTCCTTAGCACACGTCCCGCAGCAAAGTCAAACCATGAAGTGAACTCATTGGTTCCCAACTGGATCCTGAGCTCTAACTTCCCATATTGGACTACCTTTGCATCTCGGGTTATTGGTCAATACTGGGTCGGGTCGGGTTCCTCCTCAAGCCGTCGGTTCGGGTCGGGTATCCTCCATCGGTTCGGGTCGGGTCCTCTTCTGATACGGTTCGGGTCGGGTGTCTCTCCTTGGTTCGGGTCGGGTGCTTTACTTCGGGACGGGTCGGGTGTCATTCCCCTCCAGTTCGTGCTTCCGCTCCGATCCGCCTCCCCCTTAATCCGATCCGATCCCAGTTCAGTTAGCGTGGCCTTCCTTTTTTCCAACTTTTCCCAAGTGTCAGGCTCCGATCCGATCGAATCCCTTGCCTAGTTCAACATATCCGATCCGAGCCCCATATCCGATCCGAAACCTGCACTGTTTTCTGAAACTGTTCCAGCAAGTGTTTACGCCATTCGACGACGTTTTCGACCATTCTAACTATTGAAACCAATCACAAAGCATTTCATACAGCCATAGCAACATGCATAATCAACCATAAACATCAAAACATCAATATAATAGGTTAAAATGGATCAAACATACCCAAAATCCCATATTTCCCCTTAAGCATGTTTAGGTGAAACTAATGATAGGATTAACAAAACTTAACCAAATTAACCCAAATTCGTATCAGAGGTCTAAAACATCATTTAGGAATTTATGAACATTTTTCCAGAATTTTATCATGTTTAAATTCGCTAATTAACACTAATCAACCCTAATTAGCCATAATTAGTGCAAAACTATGCAAATCACTCACCTTAGCCACAAAATAAACTAAGATCCGAAATAAATCTCTGATTTGATGTGAATCCCAATGCTAAACAACAACTCCAATGTTGTTTTGGTGTAGATCTTCTTTGATTAGAGGTTGCTAAGCCAAATCCTTGACCAAAAGGTGATTTGGAGGTGATTTAGAGGTTGGAGGCCATTTTTAGGGTTCCTTGGTGATAAGTGGAGGCTAGAAAATTGAAATGGAATGATTCACTAACTCAATTCAGCCTCCCCATAACCCTAATCTCGAAATGGGTTATGCGCCTATCCACTAATCCCCCGATTTGGCCCGGTTAAGCAGTTTTTCACCTTCCAAACCTTATTTCAGCCATATCTCCCAAACGGTAAGTCCGTTTGGCCATTATGACCACTCTACGGAAAGGTAAACCATCAAACGAATCTAATGGAAGTGGTTTCAGGTCAAAATTCCTTTCCAATCAAAAGTTATGGCCAAAACAGTACCAACTAGGGGCAAAATGGTCATTTAAAAATCGACAAAAATCATGAACATGGGAAATGACTCTAATGGATGTTTCCCGAAGTTGCATGACCATACGACTTCATATGGGAAAGAAATAAATATTCTACGATCCCCCGATGCGTAGAATGCGGGTCGTTATAGAGAGAGTGGTTTTGAAAATTCCATCGCTAAGCTTCATTGTATGGAATACAGGCCTTCCCAACGAGTAGCGAGGCCTGTTGGTAGGGGAAAAACCCGCTTTAAGACGAGGTCGCCGATGTTGAGGTCCTTATGACAGACCCTGGAGTTGAAGTTTCGGGATACTTGTTGCCATTGGGCGGCAGCTCGGAGGTTGGCTTCATTCCTTTTTTCCTGAAGTAGATTGAGCAACTCCAAAAGTAAATCTTGGTTTGTCTTTGGATCATAGTAAGTGACCCGATGAAAATGCAGCTTGAGCTCGATGGGGATAACAGCTTCGGATCCATAGGCGAGGGCGAAGGGAGTGTGACCGGTAGCTGTCATGTTGGTGGTCCAATTGGCCCATAGGGCTAGAGGGAGTTCGTTGGACCACATGCCCCTGGCCTTTTCCATGCGCTTTTTGATGATGGATTTGATGACATTATTAACTGCCTCGACTTGCCGGTTGGCTTGTGGATGAGACACCGCTGAAAATCTTTTTTCGATGCTTTGGCACTGACAGAAGGCTCTAAACTCGGCGCTCTCGAACTGAGTGTCGTTGTCGGAGATGATAGCTTGGGGAACTCCATAGCAAGTAATGATATTGTGGACAACAAAGTTGATCATCTTCTTTGTGGTTATGGTGGCAAGGGCTTCAGCTTCTGCCCACTTGGTGAAATAGTCCACTGCGACGATGGCGTATTGTGCCCCGCCTCTAGCCATTGGAAGAGTTCCGATGATGTCGATTTCCCACATGGCGAACGGCCATGGGCTGACCATTTGAGACAACTCGGTAGGTGGGGCTCTTGGGATCTTGGAGAAGCATTGGCACTTATCGCACTTGCGAGCGTAGTCCGCGGCGTATTGATCAAGCGTGGGCCAATAATAACCATGTCTGAGTATTTTTCTGGTCAGGTTTTGCCCTCCCCCCCGGTGTGGTCGCCGCATTTGCCTTCATTTACACTACTTAGCATTTGGAGGGCATCACCATGGGCTATGCACCTGAGCAAAGGAACAGAAAAACCCCTTCAGTAGAGCACTCCATCCATAAGAAGGTAACAAGCTGATTGGTGAGTGAGCGCCCGCCTTTCTTTGTAGTGCCTTGGAATGGTCCAGTGTTGTAGGTAATTCCTGATAGGTGTTATCCAGGACTCGGGCTTGGGTTCGACGTTCATGGCCATCTTGGTTTGTCCTTGCTTGATGCTCGGAGAATTAAGCACCTCGACTAGAGCGAATCCAATAAGTTGTGGATCTTCGGAGCTTGCCAACTTGGCTAAGGAATCTGCTTTTTCACTTTGCTCTCTAGGAACATGGCTGATGACAAAATGGTCAAAATAGGTGAGCAACTCCTAAACCCGGGCCAAGTATAGGGCGAGTCATCCCTTTTTCGCTTGATATTCTCCATGCACTTGACGGACGATAAGTTGTGAATCAGCGAAGATCTGGATGGTCTCTAGCTTGAGCTCGATCACGATTTTGAGTCCGGCGATCAAGACCTCATATTCCATGTCATTGTTGGTAGTAGGGAAATTTAGTCTTAACTCATAGTATATCAGGCATTCTTCAGAGGTGATGAGTACGACTCCGGCCCGGAGAATTTTCTGTTAGAGAAGCCATCCACAAACAATTTCCATTGCGTGTTTGGAGCTCCAACATTCTTCGTATTAGTTTCCATGGGGGCAGAGAATTCCACTATGAAATCAGCGAGAGCTTGGCTGAGGATGGCTCGTCGGGGATGAATGTTATCTCAAATTGGCTTAGTTCCATACTCCACTTTAATAGACGCCCAGATGCCTTGGGTCACTGTAGGACTTGTCGTAGGGGCTGATCGGTGAAAACCTTTATGGGATGAGACTGGAAGTATGGTCGGAGCTTCCGAGAGGAAATCAATAAGCAGAATGCCAGCTTTTCCACCTTTGGATAATTCTTTTCTGCCCTGTCAGTCGCTTGCTGATATAGTAGACGGGCTGTTGGACACGTTCTTCGAGGCACACAAATGTGGAGTTGATTGCCTGTATGGAAACAACCAAATAAACATATAAGTCCTCGTTGTCCACGGGCTTAGATAAGATAGGTGGTCTCTCTAAGTGATTCAGTAGATCTTTGAATTCAGAAACGCATTCTGGGGTCCACTTGAAGTTGCATTTCCCTTTTCGAAGTAAATCGAAGAAAGGAATGCACTTTTCGATAACCTTAGAGATGAACCGACTTAAAGCGGCGACCTTTCCATTTAGGCTTTGGACATCTTTGATGTTCTGTAGGATTTGGATATCCCGAATAGCTTAGATTTTTTCTGGATTGGCTTCGATGCCCCAAGATTTGACGATGAAATCCAAGAACTTTCCTGAAGCAACGCCAAAGGAGCACTTCAGGGGATTGAGTTTCATGTTGCATTGGCAGAGGACATCGAACATTTCGAAGAAGTCGTGGACGTGGTCACTTGATATTTTAGATTTTACAGCATATCATCCACGTAAACATCCATGGATTTCCCGATTTGATTTTTAAAGAGACGATTAATCATTCGTTTATAAGTGGCGCCAGAGTTCTTGAGGCCGAAAGGCATGACACAATAGCAGTAAAGTCCGAGGTCTGTTATGAAGGAGGTATGATCCTGGTCACGAAGATTCATTGGGATTTGATTATAGCCTGAATAGGCATCCATGGAAGATAGTAGCTGGTATCCGGCAGTTGAGTCAACCAATCAGTCAATCTTTGGGAGCGGGAATCTGTCCTTGGGACATGCCTTATTTAAATTGGAGAAGTCGATGCACGTTCGCCATTTACCGTTGGCTTTCTAAACCAAGACCGGATTGGAGACCCACTCATCGTAGTCAGCTTCACGAATGAAGTCACTGTTGATTAAATGGCCGACCTCTTCCTCAAGTGCTTTGGACCTCTCGGATCCCAAGAAGCATCGTTTCTGCTTGACCGGAGGCATCGTAGGATCTATGCTTAGAAAGTGACAAGCAACAACGGGATCAATGCCTTTCATGTTGGAGTGAGTCTATGCGAACACATCCAAATTTGGCTTCAGGAAATTTATAAGATCCTCTTTGATAGCGGGGTGGAGTTGTGATCCTACCTTCGACACCCTTGTCAGGTCGTCAAGGTTGATGGGAACATCCTCTGTAGGTTCTACCGGGGTATCCCTCTCATATTCAGGCTCTTCGTCCTTCCGTGGGTCGAGATCATCAGAAAGACGGCAATGGTGCCTGAGCTAAGGCCCAGACGTCGCTGATTTCTATGCTGAGCTATTCTTGGCACAAGAAGGTGCGGGCACGGCTTTGCCCTTGTCCTTATTGCGTGCATTCTTCCATTCTATTGCATAACATTCTCTGGCGCTTACTTGGTCGCCTTTAACTATTCCGATCCCATTCTCTGTCGCGAATTTCATTAGGATAGACAATGGCTCCATGCAAACTCAAAACTCAGTGATAAAAGGGTGCCCTAGAAAAGCGTTGTAGGAGGAATCGATGTCTATAACCACGAAAGTGAAAATTCGGACTCGGCTCCAATCCCCCTCTCCCAGTTCCACAGGTAGCTCGATCATTCCTATGGGGGAACTAGAGGCTCATTGAAGCCATGGATCGCGGCGCGCCATGGCTTTAAATCATTTGTTTCCAACTTCATATAGTTGTAAGCGACCTTGATGATGATATTGACTGAGCATCCCGAGTCAATTAATACCTTTCGTACAGAAGCGACAACGATCTGAGTTGTGATAACTAGTAGATCGGTGGTCGGGATTTCCACCCCTGTAGAATCTCTTTTGCGGAAGACGATGTCGTCCCGCATGGTTTTTTGTATCTTGGCTGGGACGGACTCATGGAGAGCGGAGCAGGCTTTACAAGTAGCATGCTTTATGGAACTCACATATTCCTCCATTTTATGAAAGCTGTCCTGTGTAGGGTAAGGTTCGCTACATATAGTGTTGATCACAATCCCTCGCCTTAGGTTAGATGGACTCGGAGCTGCCTTGGTGGGATCCTGAGGAGCTAGCGTAGGGGGCTGGGAGTATTTTTTTGAGGGGAAAGGGTTCTTGGATATATTGTTCTAATTGTTTCTCACGGATAAGCTTCTCGATTGCGTCCCTAAGCTGGCGGCACTCGTTGGTGACGTGCCCGTACGCATCGTGGTATCGACAGTACCTCTTGGTGTTCTTATCGTGGTAAGTTGATTCTCTGATGCGCGGCTTCTTGTATGGCAATGTGTTGCATGTTTCCAAGTAAATTGTTTCTACATCTTCGTTTAATGGGGTATAGGTCTCGAAGGCGCGGTGAGGGCCGAGTTTTCATGGCTCCGCTGAGGCTTATCCGTTGTTTCGGCCACCTGGCCTACCGTTATTTGGTTTTTTCCTATATGGAACTACCCCCCTGTTCTGATCGAAAGGCTCCCCGACTTGCCTTCCTCTAAGTTTGTTACTTGCGGTGTCCGCTTGGGGGTCATTGGGACGACTTGTGGCGGAGAGTCGGTTCCATCTTGCCTCCTCTTGGGATAAGTACCGACCCGCCTTCTCATAGAAGGCATCGAGGTTTTTTGGCTGCTTCCGATCGATCCATGCCCCGAGCTCTGAAGTAAGAAGGACACGTTTTGCTAGCTAAAAGAGTACGGTGCAGGGATCTGGATCGTTGACCTCGGCGGGAGCTGTGTTGAACTAGGAGAGGTAGCTTTTGAGTGACTTAGCAGGTCCCTGGTATAAGTTGGACAGAGTGAGGGCATTCTTCAGAGTTGGGATATGCACCCTGAATCACTTGACTAGTTCTTTCGCTAATTGCCCGAAGTCATTAATCGAATCAAGTGGGAGGCAAGAGAACCAAAGTATAGCGGTACCGGATATGAAGACCGGGAAGCATTTGCATTTGGCTAGGTCATTACCCCTGCTCGAGTCCATTTGCCATTCATATCGATTCAGGAAGACACAAGGATCAGTGGTGTCATCATAGAGTGGCATTTGTAGCATGCTAAAGCGCCGCGGCCATTCGGCCTCATTTGCTCTTCTTATGAAGGGGTTACGCCTAATGTGAACCTCCCATGAGTCATGTGCATCCCCTCGCATTTCCCTTATGATCCTTTGTACCATGTCTGGAAGATAAGCCGGATGAGGATCCGCCATTGGGATCCATGGATTTTAACGGGGTTCCGTAGTCCTGTCGCGAGGTCGCCTTCTGTGATGAATGTCTAAGTCGTCGTCTTCTATATCCTCGACATCTATAATTGGGTCTTGATGAAGACAATGAGGCGGAGCGGGTTTATGTGGATCCTGTTCTTGAGGAGCGTGGGCCAATTGAATAGCAGGGCCATCGTCGCTATCAATGACCATAGGGTTGTGTCGAGGAGGTGGTCGGTTGGTCAGACCCAGTCTGTCATTAATGATCAAGCGAGAGCGGTCTTGGTGTTGTTCCCCCTCGTTGTATATGACAATAGTTTGGTCGCCGTTTCCATTCCCATTGCTGTTGGCATGACCGCTGCCGTTATCGAGGGCATTGGTGCAAGCAGCGACGTTGTTGATGAGGTTAAACCTCCTTCTTTTATGTGGGCCACGCGACTCAGAAGAGGAAGTTTCCGAGCCAGTTGGTCGAGCTTGAGCATTGTTCCGAGCCAGTTGAAGTCAAATGACGACACATTGACTTTCTTGAAGTTGTTGCATAAGGTCGATGTTATTCCTTAATGCTTGATTAAGCTCAACCACTGTGTTCTCATATTTTTCAGCGAGCGCTTGGATCTAATGTAACGACCCAGATTTTTGGTCTGTTGATTTTAAATATTTAATATTTGTTTTAAATATTTAGTTGATAATATAAATTAATTTTTGTATTGAGTTATCGATTTAATAATCGAATATAATTTAATTTAGAATATATCGAGTTATTGTAATTCGAAATATAATTGAAATCGAAGTTAAAAACTAAATCAAAATGATTCAGATGATAAGTAGGAATTTCATTTGATATATATGATAATAAATAATAATTTATTTTTAAAGAATTTGCAGTTTTTGAATTTAAATTATATTATATTAATTTAATATGGTATGTATGTTAAAATTAAATTTCAGAATATTATTGTTGAGTTCAGAATAGGGTTATTACATTGAATTTTCAGTCGGTACGCTAGAATATCGGTTCATGATTTGAATTAATGGACCCCGAAATATTTGATTGTGGATAGGTTCGAAATCAAATCGATATCCATCTAAAAAGAATAAAAAACGCTTTATATCGAATTGTATTAAATACGAGATCAAATCGCGGTCAAAACGAGATCAAATCGAATTGAAAATAAAATCTTTTTAAATTAAATAAAAAGATTTGTTTGTACTTTGGGTAACATGAATTGAAATGGCTGTACTATTTGTTCCCTCGTATCCTTTATAAACTGCGATACTCTTCCTTGTTTCATTCTTATGGAAATCAAACTTTTAAAATGGCTACTCCTTGATAAATTAGAAAACCTCAATTAAAAGGGCCGCTCGATCCCTTGTTCCAAAATCAAAATCATTGTTCTCCCCTAATTCTTCAAATAATGAAATCAGTTGAACGCAATTCCTACCTTTATGAAAGCCGACGATGAGGGTTCCTTTGTTCCAACTTGAAACACCGTTCGAACTTGAAATCAACTTGATGGAAGGGAGCTCGCAACTGAGAAGGGGTGACCATTGGAGTTTTATCGTGAAGACGAAATGGGTTTAGGGGTGCGGTTTTGGGTTTCTGGATGGGGTTAGCATCGAATAAGTGACCGCGACAGTCAACTGTGAAGGCTCAGCAATGATAGGTTTTAGAGCAAGTCATTTCACGATTTATTTTATGGTGGTTTCGGAAATTTCTAGAGAAGCAAAGTAGGATTGAGGCTTAAATTTGAGGTAGATGTCGCTGATGGTAGGGGGCTGGAGTAAGGCAGTGTACAAGGAAGTTCGGTTTCAGGTAATATTCGAACCTGGGAAAATAGGAGTATTATTTTTAACAATAATATAATTAAGGTTATAAATAATATTTTAAGTTATATAAAATGTGTAGAGGTTTCTAAGTTGATTATTTTACATTGGAGTTCTACAAGAGAGGAAGTAGGAACCTGAAGTTGTATACAATATTCGATTTTGAAAGGGTAATTGAGCAAAAAGTTTAGTTTAAGTAGAAATTAATTAATTTAGCGAATAATGTTTTACTGCATTTAAAACTAGTAAGGCATGGGTATAGCTGTGAAGTGCACAACAACGGTAAGGGATGATCTTTCAGAGATGGGCTCAAAGTGTTGAACTAGAAGCTGGGATTTCATCTCATGATTTTCTCAGTAATCAAGTGGCTTGTGATTTCCAAATTAAGGTGTTAAAATAATTAAGGTAAACTTTTTTGTTTAGTAATTAAAATTTTACATTTAATAGTTCGATAGCCCGAGTAATGAATATAAATCGTTAAATGTATATAAGATCTCAATGAAGGGAATCGACCATTTAATACGTAGTCGTGGAATACCTAACGTGGAATTAAAATGGAAATCAGAGCAGATGGGAGAATAAATGGAAAAACGGTGAGTAAATCTCACTCAATTTATTTAGAATTATTTTTAGTCATTAAAAATAATTGATGGTTGTTTGGTTGCATTAAAATATTATTTAGCTTTTAAAAATATATATTAGTTATCTAGGATTGGTGTTTGTGGTTATTATATATATATTGATGATTGGATAGTTCCCGCAGTACCATTAGCAGATGCCTGCAGTATAATTAGCGGATGACCCTATACGCCCTACGCTATGATAGTGGATGACCTTCTATACGACAATATCCTGCCTCGAAGCAGGATGGGTATTATTTATGTTGGCTAACGTCTGTGGATGCAGAAAAACAGGTTGGAGGAATCCAACTGGATTCCTCAAAAATATTATTATTTGTTTGTTTCATATATATTATCATATATGATGTGTTAGAAAACCTGTGGTTGATAATTGGGTGTTTTGAATGTTTGAAATATCATCGGGCCTAAAAATGTTGGTTTATAAAAATATCGTGAAAATGATATTTTGAAATTAAAAAAAAGGGAAATATATTTTAAAAATAGAATTCGAATTTCGAAGGGGCTAAAGATATTAACTTGTTTGAATAAATATAAAACAAGTATTGAATTTATAAACGATGTTTATAAATTAAATAATATAGGAAATTGAAGTAAATTTATAAATAGTGTTTATAAATAAAGTGGAAAATTTATCATTGGATAACCTGAATATTTAAATTCAAATGTGAATTTAAAAGTAGAAATGGGGAATCGTTTTAAAGAGATAAACGATGGAATTTATTCTGATGTTCAGAATATAAATTGAACTAAAATAAATCCTAAGGATTTATGATTTGAATTTGATTAATTCGAATTTATTTAAATAGAAGTTAAATTGAATATGAAATATAAATTGGGTGTTATATATATAAGTTATTATAAATTGAAATTTCCAAAATAAGATTTTGGTTTTAAATAGATTTCGAAATAGACTTGTTTAAATATAAACTAGGAAATTTATAAAATGGTGTTTATAAATATAATGAATTAATTATCAAGAGATAATTTGAATATTTAAATTCAAATATGAATTCCAAATAGAATTGAAAATAGAATTTGAATGTTGAAAATTCAAATGGAATTTGAATATAGAAAATTCAAATAGAATTGAAAATAGAAAGTTGAAATCATTTCGAAATGGGAACGAAGAAATATACTTCAGAATGCGGATTTTTAAACAGAACAGAAATAAATCCAAAGGATTTATAATTTGAAAAAGAAATTGGAATTTAATATAAAGATCGAAGTATAAATAAATTTATTTCCGAGTTAGGAAAAATCGACAATTTTAGAAAATCGGAAATATTATGTTGAATTGGGAAAATGATTTGATATATATTAAAAATATATTTGAATGGAGTTGAATTTATTATAAACAAAGTTTAAACATTTATATATGTAAATATAATTAAAACGAACTCGCCGCAGCGCGGTAGTTCGTAAACTGATGATCCGAACTTCAATTGAGTATACAGAACTCAATTGAAGTCGGAATTCCTTGAAACAAGAAACTCAGGACCGATTTGATAATAGTTTTCTAATGTAGGAGAAAAATCTGGATTTCGCCGAATAGATTTTCAGTTATGTCAAAATTAATTTTCCAGAAAAACAGCGTCGTAACCATTATAAAACCATAATGGTTTATATAAATAAATATAAGGATTTTATGTAAATAAAATCCGAATTTCCATTAGAAAAAAAATCCGGATTTGAGTTGTAAAATAAATACGAACTCAAGTTGTGTAAATAAAATGATTTTTGAAACAAAATCAAATCAGATGTTTAAATGTTGAGTAGAATTAACTAATGTAAAGAAAAATTAGTTAATGGGATTTTAAATCGAAATTGGACTTTGGATCAGGAAAAAGGGTTTGTAAATTCATATTCGAAATTGAATACACAACTTGAATTAGAAATGGCATTCAATTTTTTTGTAGACAAATTAATTTAAATTTGAACGTGATATGTTCAAATAACAAGTGAAATAGGCTAAGAAGCTAATTAAAGAATAAATGGGCGAAACTGAATTCAAACCATTAGATTGAGTTGAACTGAAAACAGGTGAACATGTGTTAGGCAGGTATGGAATGAAGTATATGAAATATATGAAGATTATAATTTGTGTGTCCGACAAAAAGGTACATGTTTAAATTCCATATGAGGTTTTATGCGCCGAATCGGCAAGCCACTTGGCTTTTTGATTTTCTTTTTGAATGGAAAGGGCCTAGAGAGGCGAGTTGAGGTTTGAACTATTTGCCGGTACAAAGGAGGTTATGTCAAATTTTTCCAAAAATTTAAGGAGTTAGAATATTTTTAAGAAAATTTTATAGTTAGAAATCAGTGTATCGATACATATACATATACATATATATATATATATATATATATATATATATATATAGAATTTGGTAAGGAAATGAACTTTAAAAATAGTATTATAATCAAAAAGAAAATCTATAACTAAATTTGGTAAAAATAAAAAGAGAAGCTTATACATGTTCTAAAAAATGAATAATGGTTTTTATGATGTTGATTTTTCGAGATAAGTGGTCTTGTCCGTTTTGAAGTTAAGGATGTTTTCAGTCAAGGTCTGAGAAGTAGTTATACCCCAACTTGATGGATTTCATTTTTAACTGATAAATAGCAAGGTTCGGTCTCAAAGAGAAATGTTTGAATAAGAGTTAGTTGAATGCAGTGTTTTGGGTTGTTGTAACGATGTTTTACACAACATTCGTTTTAACCCAAGTAAGTGGAAATTTGGAAATATAAAGATAAATATTTCCTATGTATTGAAATAAATGAATGGTCATAAAAGAGATAAGTAATTGAAATGTTTCCAATTATAATTAGAATATATTTTCTAAGTGTAGAAAATAAAAGGAGTCGATATATGGGAATGTTTTCCAAATAGTGTAAGAGGCCATGATGATTAAAGAAAATATTTGATCAACAAATATTGATAAGGAAATGGAGGAGTGATTAATTAATGAAATATTAATTAAGGATCCAGTGATTGTTTGATGCTATGAATGGATGTTGTTTTTCTTCGATAGTTAAATAACAGATTATCGAAGTATTTGCCCATATCTTTGTCAATATGGAGAGACAGGTTGGATTTTTATCCGTGAACCACTCCGTATTGGCAGTAGCATTGCGAATTAGATTATATGAAGATAATCGAAGGAGTAAAGTGCAAGGGCTTTTTCTATTAATAGAAATTGTTCCTTCAGTTTCGTTCAATCCCAGAACGAACGTATATGGACGAATGTCTAACAGAGTATTTCCAATGATCGCTTATGATTGTTCTGTACAAATATATATGGTGGCGGAGAATTTATTCTCTTGGCATAATATCCAGAATATATTGTGCAAATCAATTAGTGATTAACAGATCTGACAATGTGGCATTCAAAGTGACTGTGCTATCAATGAATGATAAGAAAGCGTAGCCTCAGGCCTCAACAACCGGGAAATGAAAAAAAATCGGGCAGACATCATGGCTATGTGAGTCGCTCCATTAGGGTGTATAATCACCTATCTAGAGAAATTCCTTTTACTTCTTTAATCTATCGATGCTGTCCCTTTTCGGGAAACCGTTGCTGATCCCAACCGTTGGTGATATGCATTCGATACACTCAAGCGAAATGAGTGGTCGGTCATGTGTGGGTCGGGTTGCAAGATGTTCTTGTTGAACCCAGTGTATTCCCCTCTAGAGATACACTATAAGAAGGTGGTTCCATACCTTGTCATGTTGGAAATCCATTCTCTAATAAGCGCCCTACAGTTTTTGATTTTATATTATATATGGAGCGTGAGATGCAAGCGTTACGCTAGATTGTTATTTATTTGATGTAGACATTATTATAATACCACTGGATTTTCGTATCAAAGTGTTTTGGATTTTAGTAATGTAAAAACCGTCCATGTTTATATGTGAGCTGGTCTTACTGTTCAATATATAAAAATCCTATTTTTACACCGCTACTATATAGATAAAAATTCTATTTTTACACCGATGTTCATATAATAAAAGTTATATTTTTTTATCACGCTATTCTCTATATAAAAATTATATTTTTATATTCTCTATTATATAGAAATTTTATTTTCAATACACTACTTATATAAAAATAGTATTTTTATATCTTCTACTATATAAAGGTCATATTTTTAATACTCTACACAAGTAAAAATCATATCTTTTCTTCACTACATATATAAAGATCAAATTTTTAATATCTCTACTTTATAAAAATATCGCCTTTCTTCTTTATAAAACTACCGCTACTTTCAAAATGAAAATCTAACTTTTCTACTATGAAAAATCCAATTTTCCTACAATGAAAAGCCTCATTTTACATCATATGTAAATCGTATTTTTATTTTTATCATTAAAAATTATATCTTTTTAATGTTTCAAAATCACTACTTTCCTATGATAAAACCCATCACTTTCATAGGATAAAGATCATCACTTTCATATTAAAAATCATTCTTTTCATATTGAAAATCATTCTTTTACGTTTAAATATATAAATATAAATAAAAATCAATTCTTTTTCAGCAATGCTATAAATAAAAATTGATTTTGATCTTATAATATCAATTAATTTAAATAAATCAACATAAATAACTAAATAAATTAAAACAAAAACTTACAATGGGCTTAGGGGAGGGGGATGACGCGGCTGGCATCTAAGGAGGACGGCAGAGGGGTGTAGTGGCGGCGGCGGCCCACAATTGGTCGGAGGGGGTGGCTGCTTCTCGATGGGGTGCTGGTTTTTTTCGATTTGGGGGTTTGGTGGGCTCTTGGCGCGGAGAGGGAGGCTGGGAGGATTGGATCGATGTCGAGGGGGGGGGGATGGTCGGTTGCGTCGGAATCAGCGGGGGGGGGGGGGGGGGGGTGTGTTTCTTTTTCAGAGGAAGAAGAAGGAGGAGGGGAGGAAGTGGAGAGGAGGATCGAGTGAGGGAGAGGCGAACCGGGGGGTGGGGCTGTGCCACCGCTACGGCGACGAGGGGAGGAGCGGCGGCTCCTCTCCGCTTCCTTCTCCATTTTTTTTCTTCTTCTTTGAAATGAAATCGGGGGGGGGGGGGGGGGCTGAGTGAATAAAGGTAGAGAGCGGAAAGGAGTTTAATTATTTTAATATTTTAATTTCTAAAATGTTGACTTTTTATTTCGACCTCAAAACGAGGCCCACCGCCTATCGTCTATAGCGTTTTACCCCATTCTGAACACAATGGGATATGTATCGTAAGCTGATTCGATCGTTTCGATCAGTTTTCGTCAAAATCAACATATAACTCTATATATTGAATTTGAACGCGCATTTCAATTTACCGGGGTCACATACTAACTCGAAAAATTCCAGAAAAATATTTTCTAGCTTCGTATTGACGATACAGTCCTAATAAAACTAATTTCGTCGAATTCTGAGACCGTTGGAAAAATGGTCATTTTCCAGTCGATTAAAATCAACTAAAACTGGTCAAACGCGTTTTCCTTTGCCACGCTCACATATTGAATCGAAAAATTATGAAATTTGAAACCTAGCAATAATTTGACATCACGGATCCAACAAAAGTGGTTTCGTCGAAATCCGAGGTTGTTTGCAAAATTCCCATTTTTAAGGGCCTGAATTCCATAGCGACTATTCAGAATTTTCATTTGGACATATCTTTTGATTCCCGCTATGAAATTTCGATTTTTCAGATTCGTTGGAAAGATATTCCCAATTAGATCCTATTATTTTTGGTTTCACTAAAATCCGGTTTGTTTTGCACCCGGTACATTCAATTGAAGTTTGAAATCGAATTATCGAACTACCGCGCCATTTTCAATTCTATTTATAATTATATATAATTATTTATATTCTAACGACGACGTATATAACATATACGTTCGATTCTATTCAAAATTAATTTTCCGTCATTTTTATTTAAAATAATCCATTTTAAATGTTCAAAATTCACTAAAATTGCCAAAATAAAATTTTTAAACTGGCCCAGATTTTCGGGTTGTTACAGTTATCCTTCCTTTCGAAAGGATTTTGAAAGTTAAACAAATGTTTGGAGTTTACTCACACCAGTCCCATGATTGGCCCGAAGTTTATTTTGTTTGTTTTCCGTAAACTCTTGGGTGCCCAAATTTGTATGGGCAGTCATGTAGTCGGGATTTTATAGATTCACTTGGAGGAGTATGAAGCAGGAGGCTTCACCAGTTAACTATAGACTATCATATATTCCGCTGTGTACCATGTTTGTATCTGGAAACAGATGCTTATAACTGTTCCAGAAATGGCTGTTGGGCTCTGATAATGGTATATATTCAAAACATATTTGTATTTCAAAAGTTATGTTATTTAATATATTTTATTCGTTCCGCTGTGAGTTTGTGATCTTCGTTTTTCTTCTATTCTTCTATTTCTTTATTTCTATTCCTCATCCTCTAAATTATTTCTAATAATGATTCGTAATTCTGTGATATTTGGATTGGACATGTGGTGTTATTAGTCAACTCAAATAGTATGGATTTGCGGGCCGTTACATCTAAGCTCGTGTCACGGGCTCTTTGGGGTGCACAACAGGAGGGACGTCTTCATTAGTGGCCAGGATGTCCGCGGGTTGAGGTTGTTGGGATGTCCCAGCCTCGGCTGCTGCTTAAGAGTAGACCATTGCGTTCTTTGGTCGCTTTGCCATCGTTAGCGGACTCGACGACATGTTTAGCAAGGAACCTCAAGCCCGTTGAAGGTTGAGATAACAATGTGCGACAAAGGCACAATATCCGAGTGTTCTCAGTGAATGCACCAAATGTTGATGGGAAAAAATGTAGAAAACACCAAAGAATCCTATTACTAGGAATTATAGTTTTGGTGGCAAGACTAAGTAAAAGTAAGCAGTAAATGACACAAAGAATTTATAGTGGTTCAGCCTTGGGAGAGGCCTACGTGCACTTTGGAAAGGTGTTGGAATATTAATAATCACTCAAGAATTACAAAGTAGAGGCATGCTCATGATATTTCATTACATTCACTTTCATAATTGTCATATGCTAAGTATTTAGGAAAAAGACTATTTAATCCTTCTTCTTCCTCAAATAGGAGATGCCATTAATGAGGCTCATGAAGCTCTATGGAGGTCCTAAGTGATAGAAATCCAACCGCTTTGAAGTGTGAGGCTATGGGCTATTTATAGGAGGCGGGTTAGGTAGGATTAGGTAAGAGAAGGTAAGAATAGGGGACCACATGTGGAAATTCGCACCTGCCACCTGTGCAAAATTCGAATCCGGCTCCAAGTGCGAAGTCCGCCTCTCGAGGGGCGTGCGGATAATAGATACGGGCGCTCGGGGCTTGTGACTCATTCAGGATTTGAGGCCTCGGTTCAGAAATGTGGTTTGGGTGCTGCGAGGTTCTGAGTGGCGCGGTCCCATCTCGATCTCGTTTCCTTCACTCCAAGGTGTCCCTCTCGGCCTTAGCTCCACGCGATGTGTTGATTTGTGCATGTCCGATGTACTCTTAGGAACCGAACCAAAAAGCCGGTTACTAGCGTTGATAACTAAGTTTTTGATAAAATCGCAGTATTCATTATAGTGGTGACATTTAAGCTATCGTATTTAATATCGTATGACACATATAAATTACACATTTAGTTGATATCAGAATTTAAAACTTATATTGTTTATAAATCACAGTATTCAATACAGCTGTTGGTATTCAAATACTTTGTTTAGAATCTAATTAATTTTAATTAAAATAAAGCGTAAACTTATATTGTTTATAAATCATTCATACATTAACAGTAATTGGACCAAAAAAGCAGTGTTGGGACCGTGGGAACGGACACCATAATTTGAAGCTGAAATGGTCAAAAGTTGGAAGCAATTGAGATTTCTAATTAAAACGAATCGTCTCAACCTCGAATGGAATCAAGGTGAATTCAATTCACTCAGTTTTATCCCACTTATATTTTATATAAGTCGGGTTAATTATTTGTGTGCTATGGTTGTTTACTGATGGTTGTTTAATGAATTGATTTATATACGTTGACTGGATTGATTAAATTTAACGTTCATTCAATTTATTTTAAACCAATCGTTATTTTTAACGATTATTTCCAAATGAGGTAACTTACCTTGTCGGCTACATGTATAATAATATAAACGTATAAAATTGAATATGGATGTTTAGATTGATGTTATGATTTAAGTATTGAACATTATATCTGTTTCGTTTGAGGTAACGTATTTGGTTGCAGGGAAAAAACAGGTTGGAGTGATCCAACTAGATTCCTCAAATATATTAAATGTTAATTATTTTCATCATTATATGAATTTTTCTGATTAGATGATTGATTTGGTTGTTGAATGTTGACCTAAAATTTAACATTTGTTTAGCTTAAACCAATGGGTAATATTGGTTGAGTTATTGCCAGTATATGGCCTATAAACCAATTGTTTTATAAATATCAATTTACCGTCAGGTAAATCAACGAATTGAAGTTATAAAATTTATTTTATAACTAAAGACAGATTTTTAAATATGTATTTTGAATAAAAGTTTGAAAAAATAAAATTAATATTTATTATTTATTAATAAAATTTATAGTTAATTATAAATTGATTTTATAAAGAAATTTCTTATGTTAAGAAGATTTGTAAGCAAATGAGCAGAACTGAACCTAACGTTACGAGTTGGATAATTGTTTTTGTTAAGAACAACTAAAAAGAAATTATTTAAATCAATTATATTGTTAATTTATTTAAAATAAGAACTAATTGGAATCAGATAATGAAATAATCGTGCTTTAGTTGATTAAGTCACTAGGATTATTAATTTGTTTGAATTAATCTAATGAAATGGCTTGACAAATATTTGTTTAATTTTTATAAGATTTTAATAGGAATTTATTATTTAATTTAGTTAATGAAAGAATTAACTACTGCTACAGCATTAATGATTGTGGTGAATTATTATTTTAATAATATTATAAGAGATTACATTTTTTAATTGAAATACCTTTAAAAGGTGATCGAAGTTAAAGTGAGATCGAATTGAATTGTGAAAGGAATTTGTGAATGGGTTTATATTAAAACCCGAGAGTTTTATAATAAAGTTATGAAAGGGAGTTTAAGCGAATAAGATAGCATAAAGTAATTGTATACTTAATATTTGAATTAAGTAAAGAGAATAAAGAAAACGGAGATTATATAAAACAAGAGATTATGTAATCAGGATTTATAAAAAGAGATATTTTCCAAAGTAAGAAAGTTTTATAAATCATGTTTTAAATAAATTTGTTAAATGAGATGTATTTGGTATTAGAATAAATATTGGTTTTTGAATTACAACCCACGTTTATCTAAAGATAAGAACGTTGTTAATCAAGGTCTTAGAGGTAAATAAATACCGCAACCTAAACGACTTCAGGATTTTCTGATGATGATATTAGTTTGTAATGGGAAAGAGGGTAAGAATAATTTATTATTTCCATATGAGAAATAATAACATAACGTTAATTAAGAAAGTTGAGATTATAATGGGATTTCAAAAGTCATGGAAATGGGAAGATGTGTGAATATATTATATATAACAATATTTCTAAAGAAAAGGAAATAAAAGTAGATTATAAGAAATTATAACGGTATTTTCGACGTAAAAGGAAATTGAAAAGTGGAGTTTTGGAAATGGTTTATTCTAAAAGAATAAGAGTTGCTTATTGTGTTCAAGTAATAAAATTAGAGAGATTTCATAATGTTGATTTACTAGCAATAAGATGAATAGTTTTCCCAATAAAAGTAATGAGTAATGAGGTAGTAAATGTTTTGGAAATTATAGTAGGATAGGAAGTTGAATATGATTGTAGAATATTTGCCCGAGTATGGAAATAATATAGTTTGAAATAACCTTATGTAAAATAAGAAAATGAAAAGCTATATTTGGACTATTGAAAAATTTAAGAGTTTAAATTTTACTATTGTTAATCATTTTTCATTAATTAATTAAAGAGGCCATGAAATGCTGGTACTGAACTAGTAAACTCATTTTATTCACATGATTATTCATTTGATAGTTAAATAACCGACTATCAAATTTGGGCAATATGATTATTGATATGGAAAGATCGGGATCGAATTTATATTCGAAAACCATTCCAATCAGCGAATACATGGAAGATGATGATTGAAGAAGGAGCAATTGAAGACCGTTGATCTTCATGAGCAGAAGAACTACTTGTTGAATTTTCCTGGTTTAGCAGCCAGAGATATTTCGACAGTGATTCTGTCGTGATTGGAATCTACGGATTGCAACGACTACTTGCTACTGATCTATAGGATGATACCTAGGATGTGGTAGGAGGGTGCCTTCGGTTCATCCTATTCCTGGATGACTTGTATGGACGAGGGTCTGATGGAGTATTTCCAAAGGGATCAGGTACGTTGATTTCTTCAAACATATGAAGTTGGTGGCAAAGAAGGGAAATTTCTTTAGCCTAACAATCTGAGTATTTTTGTAGAAATCAATTAGTGATTTCTTACAGATCTAACGACGTGACATTTAAAGCAAATAGTGGACAGATTTTACAAAGGTAAATTCAAAACTCAAGCCTCATTAACCAGGAAATGAAAAAAATCGAGCAGGCAGCATGGCTATGTGGATCGCTCCCATTAGGGTGTATAATCACCTATCTAGAGAAAATCCTTTTTCTTTAATCTATTTCAATGTTGTCCCTCCTTGGGAAACGGTTGTTAATCCCAACCGTTTGTGATATAGATTCGATACACTCAAGCGAAATGAGTGGTCGGTCATGTGCGGGTAGGTTGCAAGACGTTCTTGTTGAACGCAGTGTATTCCACTCTAGAGATACACTATCGGCAGGTGGTTCCATACCTTGTCATAGTTGGAATCCAATTTCCAATAAGAGCCCGCGATTTTGATTTTATACTATATATGTGGAGCGTGAGATGCAAGCATTCCGCTAGATTGATATTTAATTGTATCTATACACTATTATAATATCAAAAAAGATATTGATTTCAAAGCTGTTTTGGGTTATCATAAGGTAAAAACCGTCTGTATTTATGTAAGGATTTGGTCTTACGATTATCCTTTTATTTCAGAAAGATTTTTAATTTTAAAATCAAGTTAGATGATTCCCCTTAAATTTTGCGAGTTTTTCTCACTCTGGTTCACCAGGCAAACCCGGTATTTGAAATGCTCGGGTTAGACCGGGTTGTACATGTCCGGATTATCGGATGCAGTGAAGTTCAGAGATGGGCTGGAGATGTTCAGACGTATGATATCTAATATTTATTCTGCTATGTGACTGTATATGAGGACAGGTTATTATAACTGTCCAGATGTGATAATGTACTCTGATGATTGTAAGTTTTATTTAAAGCTATCAATAAAGATTTATTTCTATATTATATTCTGTTCCACTGCGGTGTGAGACTATGTTTCTGTGTTTTTTTCTTCTTCTTCTTTCTTTTATTTTTATATTTCTTTCTCTCTCATCTGATCCTCTAAATTCTTTCTAATGGTTTCTGGGTTTCCAGTACAATTTGGGTTAGATTGGTGAGACGACCCAGACTTCCCGATCCCCGGAGAGATGGAGGAGCCTGGATTTCTTTGAGAACACGACTCATCAGGACACAAACAATAGAACATTTCATTGCTATTACAACAATTTACATCAGAGTACAAGAATATATTAGAGTCTGAATAAATATTATACAACGGAAAAATATCAGATATTTAATACATAGCTGCGGAAAGTACAATACATGAATATAATGTGCAGCAAAAAACATCTACAACCACAACTGAAAGAGATATACAGATACAAAGCTTTCCGAATATAGCTCCAGCTGTAATCCAGGATACTGTGAAAAGAAATCTGTGAAAACCGAAACTACTTGCTGCCCATGTGGAAAATATGGGCACCCAGAGTTTAGGTTAAAACAATAAACTCGGAGTCAGTCATGGGACTGGTGTGAACTAAAAAAGTTATTGGCTTTTATTTTAAAGTTAAGTAAATCACGGGACCACGTTGTACAACACGGAACGGGTTTACCCCCCATGAATACCATAAAACAAAACTCGTAATGCTAGATAAAAGAAAAATGAAGCTATTATAAGACTTAGGTCCTATCACACAATGCAACGTAAGCCGAAGGATAGAGTTTCACCTTATAATAGCCAAATATGATTGATACGTGAAATTTATCGTTTATTACTATAAGTGTATAGTGCATAAATCAACTTTGAAAGTAAATGTATCAATCCTAGATGGCATAATAACCCATCCTATTATGTCGCCAAATATATAGGTATACAACAAAAACCGCAAAGCTCATATTGGAAATTGGATTTCCATCATGATGGCTACTAATTCGAAAGATCTATCGCGGAGTGCAATACTCAACGGCTTATGTCCCGTGTATGAGAAAATGCCGTAATGCACATCTTCCATTTTGGGAACTCAAGTATAACTACGGCTTACGCCCTAGCTAGAGAAAACATAGCTTACTCTTTCCCTTTGGGAACCTGTGGGTGTCCCTATCCCTCTGAGTGTGGAGCGACCACACTTAGGTCATCTCGATCGACTGAATCCGTGACAACCCTAAAGGTGTCTATCCTCATCTCAAAAGCATACTGATCTGACCATCAGTTCACCATCATACCGGTGTGTTAGGCTCACTAATTAATGCTACATAAAGCTGTGCTAATTAAAACTATGCTTTGATCATCATCCACAAGGCTTTGCTTTTCAACAAAAACCTTGATCCATGCATCTTAACATATCACATTGTCAATCCATACCATTGATTTCTGCCAATATATAACCTTTAAGGTCGTACATCTCAGAGAAGGGTGTTAAGAAAGAGAATAAATTCTCGACCACCAAACATATATATATTTTGCAGAGATCAACGAGTATAGTATAAAGGAATACAACGTCAGACATACCATCCATTTGCAAGTCTGCTCTAGGTCTGAACGAAACCGGAGGCACCTTATTCCTCGTCTCATATGTCCATTACAAGAGAGAGGCCCTCGCATATCCGAACAATCAACAAGTACGTCTAGACCATTACCAATGTAACCCCTCCGTGGGACCTACCCAATTCCAGGGCACCAGTAGTAATCCATTCGATGTGAAGATCACCAGTCTTCAACCACCATCATCAACACCTTCAACTTTTAGTCGTCGTATCAGCTATTCAGAATGGGTTAAACTCGATCTTTCTGAATAACTAGCGTATCTTATAATCACGTGATATAAAACAAATCATATGCCTCAATCCAATCCAGAATATTCTTTTTATTCAAATATTCTTTACATTGGGAATCATTCCCATAAATCTTATCAAATATTTGATTCATTTAAACCACTTGTCTAAATCTTCACTTGGATACCATTTCAAAAGATTTTGTATTATCTTTTCACAACTTTAAACCAAATTAAGGTTTATTAAACTAGTCAGGATTATCAAGCCTTACCGAAGTAATCATTCATTTCATTTTTCCAATCCCAACCTATTTATCCCATGGAGCAAAACTGGTAGTACTCCATATCTAACACCCACTGTGTTATTGGTAAATTCAATTACCATTCTACGTTCAAATCTAATTAAAGATTTAACTGTCACATGAAGTAAAATTGGTGATACTTCATTTTCGAACACATCTCAAATTTAGAAAATTTAATTACCACATTAACATTCCAATCTAATTAAAGATTTATTAAAACTCCATCTTAGTTTTAATCTCCAAAAATCATTATTTAATGATTATTCAAATTTAGGAAATAAATCTAGCCTTTAACTGGGTTAAAGAACGAATGTCATTTAAAACATCGTTCACAATAAACCCAAATCATCTTCCATCAAAATGGAATCTACACGGAAATCATAACAGTATATATTCGATATAAATTTCCATATCAGACTAATAATATAAATGGAACAACGGCAAAGCCTTTTAAATTCCATATATAGTAACGGTCTTCCTTCACAGAAGCTCATCTCGTTTATTCCTAAACCGAATTCCATTCAATTCTAATTTAATATATTAAATTGGAGAACTTTACTTTAGAAAATTCCACTAATCTTATTTAAAAGATTATAAATTCCAAATCATATCTTCGTTGTTAATTGGATTAAAGAACAAGTATTATTTAGAACACTATTCACGATAAACTCAAAAATCCAATCTAAATTCAGTTCCAATTAAATATTAATTAATTGGTAGACTTCTCTAAATCTTAATTAAAAGATTCATTCTTTTCTCAACTGGGTTTAAGAACAATGTTATTGAAGACACCATTCACGACAAACACGAAATCCAATTTGATATCAAACACAAGGCTCTGAATAGGAATTATATCGGCTTATATTCAATATCAAATTCTGAAACCGACGGATATCGTATTAGGAATAACGGTATCTGTATCTTCCAAATTCCTTAACAATATCCGTATAATCACGGAATCCAATATCGAAATATTCCGAATATTATACCCATTCAAATACATCCCAATTTATTCATTGGAAAATTCTGGTTATATTAAAACCATTTTAATTCCTTTTTAATCCAATTTATTATTTCTAAAAATAATTGGATTATAATTCTAGTTATTAACTAGTTCATTCAGATAAAAATATCTTTTATCTTTTCAAATATGGAGTTTTTCATCCAAAACTTTCCAAATCATTTATTACGGATTTACACAGTTTTTCCATACTTTTAATAATTTTATTAAGGCCCTTACAATCAGTTTTCAATAATGGTCACAGAACTTCATCCATAGCGACCTTTTCTGAAATTGATTTGGATACATTTCAAAATCTAACCATTAGATTTCAAATCTCTTATATTCATTGGAAAACTCTTTTCGATACGAAGCCAACGGTTCCAGTTTTAGGAAAATCCGACGGTTGGATCATCCATTGCATCAATTTGAAGTCAATGGTCGAAATTCGCAAATGGTCGTTGCGCGGCACGTTCTACTCAGGCCATTTAATATATACAATATATTTCATCGATTTCCATTTAAAACATATGTTATAAATTCGTTTTAAAAACGATTCCAACTTCATTTTCAATTTAAATAAAAATTGAATATTCCATATCATTATAATGTTAAAATGATAATATTTTCAAAATATCAGATTTTGAAATCAATTCTTTTCGATATTCATTATAAAATGAATAAAATCAATTAATAATCCCATTCGGTTTAAAATACCATATAATAACTTGATTTGGCTTCGTATACTTCAATATTTTCATGTCCATCCAAAATCGGACATCAAAATCATTTTTTGATTATTCACTTAATATTATTTTAAAATATTCGTTATTTTAAAATATTCATTATTTCTGAATCGGAATGCAACTTAATCATTTACCATATAATTTCAATTATATGGATTCCATACATCGCATGTATTCAAAATAGTGATTATCAACTATTAAACAACCAACTCACATCTAGAGTGCAATTTACTACTGTATAAGCATTAAAAAAATTTAATTACGCTTATAATAGTCTGTTGATCCATCGACTGACATATAATTAAATTCAGGGGAGATGTGAATTAATTGTCATCCCCAGACCCGTGTGGGGTTTTCAAACAACAACAGTCTATTTAAATAAATCATTGGTGAATAAATTTAACCAATTCTAATTCAGTTTGAATTATTTTTCTAATTAGCCAATTTTCATTTTTTAAGTTATAAATAGATATTTATAATTTAATTTCCACTACCATAAATAAATATTAAATTATTTTTAATATTTTAAAACATTTCAGCATCACAATCAAACCACAATACAGTCAATTAAATCGTCCATGGTCTATGGATGAGGGAGGTGAGCTAACAGGCACTTGTACAACTTATAATGATTAAAAATGATAAATATCTACACTGGCAATTCTATATATTTGTATACATGAATACAATAACATGATTACTGTTTCAAATCTCGTAAATATTGCCCGAGATCTCATTTTGGGCTCCTTCCGACAAGAAATAGCAAATATCACACTAAATCTCCTTTCGAATATATCTCCCGAGATATTGCAATATCAAACGATATATCGACCGAGACAAAATACTAGAATATCGTTCGAGATCTTAGTTTTTTTGGTTAAAACTTAAATTTTTACCTAAACTAGAACTATAATTAAAAATCTCAAATCTAGCTATAACAATATTTTGTTATTTTTACATTTTGCATGTTAAATGACTATGTTGTATGTTCGTATATGTTTTACAATGCATATGATTTTCATATTCGTCTTTTTACATACATGTTACTTATGAAATTATGTATTTTATGGTGTATTTGTGCTGAATTTTTTAATGTTTTGGATCCTTTTAATGTTCCCTATCAAACAATATTTCTGTGTTTTAAGCATATTACGATTTAGAGTATGAATGATCTTTCGAAAATAAAGAATAATAAAGTTATTTTGCATTTTAAGTTTAATTTACTATGTTTTTAATAGCATTCATAAAAATCATTTTTAACATATCGTGTACCCCGAGAGTGTTCCGATATGAACTTTCAGGCCTGAGATGAAAATTCGAGATGAACTCCCGAGTTAGACTCATCTCGTCAGAGATCTCCCCCGATTCAAGACTGAGCCTATAAAATGTCCGAGACGAAACGCGACCGATATCCGAGATTTAAAACTTTGAACATGATAAAATATAATTTAGTGAGGAGTTCTCACATTGGCTTCCACTCCACCAGTCTTTATTTCCGATTTCAGTATAGTTTGGGTTAAAATCTGCCTGAAATTCTAATTAGCTCCATTTTAGTTTTAGTCAATTCCATTGCGAAGTGTTCTATTTCACGATTCCAACGAAATTTGAATCACTTAAATCCATTAATGTTTGAATAAAATATTAAGTTTTAAACATTAATCACATATTTAAATTAATTAAAATATAATTAATTATAATTAATCAAATAATTAAGGGCCAAACCCTTTCTTCTTCCCGTAGTTTTATCTACAGCCGGAAACCCAAAACATCGACTTGCAAAATCCTCCACCGCACCACTCTAGGCCGACTGGAGTTCGATCAGAGGGGCCCACCCTCAAGCCCTACGTGCAACGCGCCACCTCCTGGAGCCATGCCCAATACGCGCCCTCCACCTCTCCGAAATTCGCTCCAAAGTCGATGAGTTCACCCCCAAAAATTCCAGCGATTCACACCAGTAGTTCCCATCAAACCCTTGTCCACTTGAAGATCTCACGTTATACTTCGATTTTCATTTTATATGTCTTTGAAATTGATTTCTGGTTTGTGTGATTTATGAGGAAGAAGATGGGAGCACTGTCGTCGTTTGTTTCAGCTTGGAGGCGGAAAAAAATTTTGACCACGGCTATTCCAGTTGACTAGGGTTTAACCTTGAACTAGGGTATATATATATAATATAATTAGATATTATTTAATTTGTAAATTCCTTGTTTAATGCCACGAATTACAAATGAATCCCGACGACTGTCGCCCCTAGCTAAACAACCTCATTCCGGACACAATGAGATATGTTTCGTAAGCTAATTCTATCATTTTGATTAGTTTTCATCAAAACTAAAATATAAATCAATATATATTGAATCCAAACGTACATTTTAATTTACCGGGGCCACATACTGACTTCGAAAATTATAGAAAAATAAATCTATCTATGTTTTGACGATACGATCCTAACAAAACTAATTTCGTCGAGTTTGGAGACCGTTTGAAAAATGGCTTTTTTCCAGTCAATTAAATTCAAACTGAAATTACAAAACACATTTAAATTCACTGCGCTCACATATTAATTCCAAAAATTATGAATTTTGAAACCTAACATGACATTCCGGATCAAAGAAAAGTGGCTTCGTCGAAAACGGAAGTCTTTTGTGAAATGGCTATTTATAAGGGCTATATATTATATTAAAATATATATAAATTCCATAGCGACTATTTTGAATTTTAAACTGGACATAGCTTTCAATTTATATTATGAAATCTGAATTTTTCACATTCACTAAAATGATTTAGTTAAGTAGATTCTAATATTTCTGGTTTTACTGAAATCCGATTTAGTTTGAATTCTATACATTCAATTGAAATTTAAAATCGAATTTTCAAACTATCATGCCAATTCATGCTTGTTTTATATTTTAAAATAAATTTACGTTCTAAATTCAATTTGAATAAACTTTAAATTGTTACTATTTAAAATAAATCATTTTAAATATTCAAAATCCATTAAATAAGCTAAAATAAAAAATTAAATTGGTTCAGAAATTCCAGATTGTTACAATCTCCCCTACTTAAAATCTTTTCGTCCTCGAAAAGGAACGGAGCTGAAAGTTGTTTAACTAACCAACTCAACTTTCATTCTAGCTTTGATTCTTCAACTTTTCAGTTTCTAAGAATTTTCTAATTTCTCAATTTTTTTTGCTAAAACGCTAAATTTTCGAGAAATTTAGCCATAACCTCCTTTGTACAGCCCTATCGGTAAAACCACAACTTGCCTCACAGGGCCCTCATCAATCCAATAGAAAAAGAAAAAGCCAAGCGGCTTGCCAATCAGCTCATAAAATCATCAATCCCCGATATATACAGTAAATATGTACCTATTTGTCAGGCATACAATTTTCTTTCTCTTCTTAGCTTCCATGCTATGACCTGTTCATTATATACACATGTACATATATGCAATTCAAATAAATTTTCAGTTCATTTTAATATTTGATCTGATTTGGCTTAAATTACCTTTCATTTTCATATTGGTTTGATCAATCCAATATTTTAATTAGTTAAACTAATAATCAAACATCACAACCCTTAATCAATTAGTTTATTAAATTTTCAAATATATATCTCTTATATACTAAAAAAAAAAAATCATATTTCAAGGCCAAATCACAATGGTTCTAACTAAGTTTTGGTTCTCACACCAGTCAATTGGAATTATATAGCTATCCCACTTTTGAAACTTGAGCACATACTTTGATGATGTGGCCACATCATCAGAATCATCCCCGGGCGACCAGAGTGTGATTCTATATCTATCCAGCATATTTAATACTTCGAATACACGTTAATTACGCGTATATTCAAAATTTTCTTATACTCGATAGTCCAAATTCAACATAAAATAAAATAGTCAAAAAATGTATAATAGGCATAAAATTTCAAACTAAATTTGTTTTTATAAAAAATACTCTTTAAACTCATTCTAGGGTATTACTAACCCTATCTCTAACGAGTCACTCTTATAGGATGTTACTAATACTATCTCTGATGAATTCTTTCGTTTGGTTCTAATGTGCCTTGTTCTCTAGCTTTGTAAACAAAAGCTCTAATACCAATTGAGACGACCCAAACTTCCCGATCCCCGAAGAGACGGAGGAGCCTAGATTGCTTTGAGAACACAACTCACAATAACACAAACAATAAAACATTTCATTGCTATTACAACAATTAACATCAGAGTACAAGAATATATCAGAGTCTGAATAAGTATTACACGATGGAAAAATATCAGAGATTTAATACATAGCAGCGGAAAGAACAATACATAAATATAATATGCAGCGGAAAACATCTATAACCACAACTGAAAGAGATATACGGATATAAAACTTTCCGAATATAGCTCCAGTTGTAATCCAGGATCCTGTGAAAAGAAATATGCGAAAACAAAAACTACTAGCTGCCCGTGTGGAAAATATGGGCACCTAGAGTTTAGGTTAAAACAATAAACTCCGAGTCAGTCATGGAACTGGTGTGAGAACTAAAACACCTATTAGCTATTATTTTAAAGTTAATTAAATCACGGGACCACATTGTATAACACGGAACGGGTTTATCCCCCATGAATACCATAAAACAAAATTCGCAATGCTAAATAAAATAAAAATGAAGCTATTATAAGACTCAGGTCCCATCACACAATGCAACGCAAGCCGGAGGACAGAGTTTTACCTTATATTAGCCAAATATGCTTGATACGTGAAATTTATCTTTTATTACTATAAGTGTATAGTGCATAAATCTACTTCGAAAGTAAATGTATTAATTCTAGACGGCATAATACCCCGTCCTATTATGTTGCCAAATATATGGTTATACAACAAAAACTACAAAGCTCGTATTGGAAATTGGATTTCCATCATGATGGCTGCTGATTCAAAAGATCTATCGTGTAATGCGGTACTCAACGGCTTACGTTCCGTGCATGAGAAAACACCGAAATGCACATCCGCCCTTTTTGGAAATCAAGTATCACTGCAGCTTACGTCTCAGTTAGAGAAAACACCGCTTACTCTATCCCTCTGGGAATTGGGGGGTGTGCCCTATCCCTCTGAGCATGGAGTGACCACACTCAGCTCATCTCGGTCGAACGAATCCGTGACAATCCTAAAGGTGTCTATCCTCATCTCAAAAGCATATTGATCAGACCTTTAGTTCACCATCAAACTAGTGTGTGAGGCTCACGAATTAAACGCTACAAAAAGCTATGCTAATTAAAGCTATGCTTTGATCATCATCCACAAGGCTTTGCTTTCAACAAAATCCTTGATCCATGCATCTTAACATATCACATTGTCAGTCCATACCATTGATTTCTGCCAATATATAACCTCTAAGGTCATACGTCTTAGAGAAGGGTGTCAAGCAAGAGAATAAATTCTCCACCACCAAACAAATATATATTTTGCAGAGATCAACGAATACAGTATAAAGGAACATGACGTCAGATATACCATCCATTTGCAAGTCCGTTCTCGATCTAAATGAAACCGAAGGCACCTTATTCCTTTTCCCATATGTCTAACACAGGAGAGAGACCCTCACATATTCATACAATCAACAAGTGCGTCCGGAACACTACCATTGTAACCCCTTCGTGGGAGCTACCCAAATCCAGGACATCAGTAGTAATCCATTCGATGTGAAGATTGCCGTTCTTCAACCACCGTCATCATTATCTTCGACTCTTAGTCGTCGTATCAGCTATTTAGAATGGGTTAAACCCGGTCTTTCCGAAAAACTAGCGTATCTTATAATCACGTGCTATAAAAACACATCATATGCCTCATTCCAATCCAGAATATTCTTTTATTCAAATATTATTTACATTTGGAATTATTCCCATAAGTCTTATCAAAGATTTAATTCATTTAAACCTCTTGTTTAAATCTTCACTTGGAAACCATTTCAAAAGATTTTGTATTATCTTTTCACAACTTTAAACCAAATTAAGGTTTATCAAACTAGTCGGGAATATCGAGCCTTACCGAAGTAATCATTCATTTCATTTTTCTAATCTCAACCTATTTATCCCATGGAGTAAAACAGGTAGTACTCCATATCTAACAACCACTGTGTTATTAGTAAATTCAATTACAATTCTATGTTCAAATCTAATTAAAGATTTAACTATCGCATGAAGTAAATCTGTGATACTCCATTTTCGAACACCTCTCAAATTTTCCAAATTAATTACCACATTAAAATTCCAATCTAATTAAAGATTTATTAAAACTCCATCTTAGTTTTAATATCCAAAAATCATTATTTAATTATTATTGAAATTCAGGAAATAAATCCTGTCTTTAACTGAGTTAAAGAACAGATGTCATTTAAAACATCGTTCACAATAAACCCAAATCGCCTTCCATCAAAATGGAATCTACACGGAAACATTATATAATGGATATAAATTTCCATATCAGACTAATAATATGAATGAAATAACGACAAAGCCTTTTAAATTCCATATATAGTAACGGTCTTCCTTCACACAAGCTCATCTCAATTATTCCCAAATCGAATTCCATTCAATTTCAATTTAATATATTAAATTGGAAAACTATACTTTGGAAAATTCCACTAATCTTAATTAAAAGATTATAAATTCCAAGTCATATCTTCGCCGTTAATTGGGTTAAAGAACAAGTGTTATTTAAAACACCGTTCACGATAAATCCAAAAGTCCAATCTTAATTTAATTCCAATTAAATATTAACTAATTGGTAGACTTCTCTAAATCTTAGTTAGAAGATTATTCTTTTCTCAACTGGGTTTAAGAACAGTGTTATTGAAGACACTATTCACGACAAAACCAAAATCCAATTTGATACTAAATACAAGGCTCTAAATAGAAATTATATCGGCTTATATTCAATATCAAATTCGAAAACCAATGAATATCGTATTAGGAATAACGATATCTATATCTTCCAAATTCCTTAACAATATCTGTATAATCACATATTCTGAAGATTATATCCATTCAGATACATCCCAATTTATTCATTGGAAAATTCTGGTTATATTAAAACCATTATAATTCCTTTTATTCCAATTTATTATTTCTAAAAATAATTGGATTATAATTATAGTTATTAACTAGTTCATTCAAATAAAAATATTTTTTATTTTTTCAAATGTGGAATTTTACATCCAAAATCTTTCCAAATCATTTATTATGGATTTACACAATTTTTCCATATTTTTAATAATTCTATTAAGGCCCTTGCATTCGGTTTCCAATAACGGCCACCGAACTGCATCCATAGCGACCTTTCTGAAATTTGATTTGGATACATTTCAAAATCTAGCTGTTAGATTTCAAATCTCTTATATTCATTGGAAAGCTCTTTCCGATACAAACTCAACGGTTCCGGTTTAGAAAAATCCGATGGTCGGATCTCCTGTTACATCAATTTAAAAAGTATTTTATAAGTTCGTTTTAAAAAAGATTCTAACTTCATTTTCAGTTAAATCAAAATTGAATATTCCGTATCATTATAATATTAAAATAATAATATTTTCAAAATATCAAATTTTGAAATCAATTATTTTCGATATTCATTATAAAATGAATAAAATCAATCGATAAACCCGTTCAGGTTAAAATAGCATGTATTAACTTAACTCGGCTACATATACTTCAATATTTTCGTGTCCATCCGAAATCGTAAATCAAAATCATATTTTGATTATTCACTGAATATTATTTTAAATTATTCATTATTTTAAAATATTATTTATTTCCGAATTGGAATGCGACTCAATCAAATACCATATAATTTCAATTATATGGATTTCATACATCTCATATATATCGCATGTATTCAAAATAGTGATAAACAACTATTAAACAGCCAATTCATATACAGAGTGCAATTTACTACTGTATAAGCATTAATTAATTTAATAACGCTTATAACAGTCCGTCGATCCATCGATTGACATATTATTAAATTAAGGGGAGATGTGAATTCGTTATCATCCCCAGACACGTGTGGGGTTTTCAAAAACAACAGTCTATTTAAATAAGTCATTGGTTAATACATTTAACCAATTCTAATCCGGTTTTAATTATTTTTCTAATTAGCCAATTTTCACTGTTTAAATTATAAATAGATATTTATAATTTAGTTTCAACTACCATAAAATAATTTTAAATTATTTCTAATATTTTAAAACATTTCAGCATCACAATCAAAACACAATATAGTCAATTAAATCATCCATGGTCTGTGGACAAGGGAGGTGAGCTAACAGGCACCGTATACAACTTATAATGATTAAAACTGATAAAAATCTACATTGGCAATTCTACATATTTTTATATATGAATACAATATCATGATAAAATAAAATTTAGTGAGAAGGAGTTCTCACATTGGTTTCCACTCCGTCAGTCTTTATTTCTGATTTCAGTACAGTTTGGATTAAAATCTTCCTAAAATTCTAATTAGCTCCATTTTAGTTCTAGTCAATTCCATTGCGAAGTGTTCAATTTCACAATTCCAAATAAATTTGAATCACCAAATTCCATTGCTGTTTGAATAAGATATTAAGTTTTAAACATTAATCACATATTTAAATTAATTAAAATATAATTAATTATAATTAATCAAACAATTAAGGGCCAAACCCTTTCTTCTTCCGGTCGTTTTATATATAAACGGAAACCCAAAACGTCGACTTGCAAAATCCTCCACCGTATCGCTCTAGGCTGACTGGAGTTCGATCAGAGGGGGCCCACCCTCAAGCCCTACGTGCAACACGCCACCGCTTGGAGCCATTTCCAGTATGGCGCCCTCCTCCTCTTCGAAATCCACTCCTAAGTCGGCGAGTTCACCCCCAAAGTTCTAGCGATTCACACCAGTAGTTCCCATCAAACCCATATCCCCTTGAAGATCTCACGTTATAATTCGATTTTTGTTTTATATGTTTTTGAAATTGATTTTTGGTTCGCATGATTTATGAGGAAGGAGATGGGAGCACGGTCGCCGTTCGCTTCTACTTGAAGGCGGAGAAATTTTTTGACCATGGCTTTTCCGGTTGACTAGGGTTTGACCTTGAACTAGGGTATATATAATATAATTAAATATTATTTAATTCGTAAATTCCTTGTTTAATGTCATGAATTCCAAATGAATCCCAACGACTGTCTCCCCCAGCTAAATACCCTCATTCCGGACACAATGGGATATGTTTCATAAGCCAATTCTATCATTTTTATCAGTTTTCATCAAAATTAAAATATAAATCAATATATATTGAATTTAAACGTACATTTTAATTTACCGAGGCCACACATTGACTCTGAAAATTACAGAAAAATAATTTTAGTTATGTTTTGACGAAATGGTTCTAATAAAACTAATTTCATCGAATATGGAGACCATTTGAGAAATGGCTTTTTTCCAGTCAATTAAATTCAAACTAAAATTAAAAAACACATTTAAATTCACTGTGCACACATATTAATTCCAAAAATTATGAGTTTTGAAACCTAACAATAATTTGACATTCCAGATCCAACAAAAGTGGTTTTATTGAAAACGGAAATTGTTTGCAAAATGGCTATTTTTAAGGGTTGTATATTATATTAAAAAATATATAAATTCCATAAGAACTATTTTTAATTTTAAACTGGATATAAATTTCAATTTATATTATGAAATCTAAAATTTTCACATTCATTAGAAAGATGTAGTTAGTAGATTCTAACATTTCTGGTTTTACTGAAATCCGATTTATTCTGAATTCTATACATTCAATTGAAATTTAAAATCGAATTTTCAAACTACCGCGCCATTTCAGGCTCGTTTTATATTTTAAAATAAATTTATTGATTCTAACTTCGATTTAAATAAATTTAAATCATTATTATTTAAAACAAATCATTTTAAATATCCAAAATCCGTTAAATTAGCTAAAATAAAATTTTTAAATTGGTTCAGAAATTCCGGGTTGTTACAATTGGTTTTGTCTGGTCAGCTCAAAAGGTACCAAAAATTTGGGTCATCACAGTTAAGCAGATGAAAGTCCATTTTTCAAGTGGTTGAAAATACATTTTCTAAGTAGACAACCATTTTTATTAGTTTTATAACATCAATAGTTGAAATAGATTCACAATCTTTGTGTCCGATCGCTAAATTCTCAAAATTCATTTATAATTGATATATGCGGTCACAAGTTCGTATCTAACTCGTGATAAAATATTAATAGCTAGTTTCAATTGAATAGCTCGAACGCTAAGATTGTATTTTAATGAAAACATTTCTTTTACGTTATGATGATAAATTTTTCACTGACGTTTTGTAGAAACAATTTTATTGCCGAATGCATGTTATGTTAATGATCATTTACTGGTGGGTCATCCTACCTCCCATTACAAATATAATAACACAATTAAATCGCGTAAATCTTTTCAATTTAAATGATTCAACAAAATTTCGGCAGCACTTCCCTTTAGTTCCCTGAACCGCGCACAATTGCGTGTACACAGGGAACATAAAGTAAGTGCTTTCAAAATTTTGGGAACCGTTTAAAACGAAATGATTTATGAGATTTAATTTCATTATTGTGTTCGTAACTTGGCCAATACAAAGGACAAATCCAACAAATATTGTATATGATGAATATAAATGTCCGTTTCGTTAATAAGACGAACATTCACATAACGATTATATACAATACTTATCAAATGGGGCAAAAAAAACTATCTAAGTCTTTACGAATATAACATATTAGGATTGGCGCTCTTCAATCTTTAATTGTACGTATATGAATTTTATCACATATACATATCTTTTCAACATTAAATCGAACTATATAACCATATGTTATATATTAAATAAAATGTCATTTTTGCTAAATTTTTATAAAACATAAACTTAAATATTTCCATTTCCACTACACGTTTTCGACAAATTAAGTATCATTTTCAATGAATTGGGGCTCAACCAAATAAACAAATACATTGATTAATTACCAACTATATACATACAACACTATATATATGTATATGCAACTTAAACTAATTAAACCCTAGATTAGCAACATAATCAAATAAATCTATAAATACAAACTCATTAGCAACAACTAATTAAACCCTAGATTAGCAACTAATTAATTTATAAAATAAAAAACCTAGATTAGCAAATTAAATAATTAGACCCTATACTAGCAACTAATTAACAACAATAGACACACAAACATACACTCTAATTACGCTTAAATGACTAAACTTAGGGTATTAAACAAGATTAGGGTTAATTCATACCTTCGAAATCAGAGAAAACCGAAGATTAGAGAGGAGGAGAGAGTGCCTTAAATGAGTTGGAGAGACCCTAGGCGGTTGATAGCGTGGTGCGGTCGATTTTACAATTTAGGGAGAAAATATTTGGGGGAAATAGGATAATTTTCGTGCAAATGAAGAATGGGGGAGGAAGCAGGCTTGGTTGATTTCTGCTCAACCCGTGTAATAGGTACTAACGGCTTCCAACGGGTTTATAATCAATGACTGCCGACGACTTCCGATGGTGTATTTTTTAACCCGTAAGAAAATTACAAAATTTAGCCTCCATTGGAAGCCGTTGGTCTACGGGCATTGGAGGCCGTTGGAATCATTCGTTGCTGTACTGTACAATTCTTATAGTGTATCCATATCAGTATCCGAAATCATTTTCGGATATCGGATACCCGTATCTGCGGATATGGACGGATATCAGATAATTATCCTATTCGCTAATGATCGATAAATAAAAAAACATAAATGGAAATTTCTTATTTAACATAAATGTTTTTTAATTTCATTAATCGCTAAATTGTTAAAAATAAACCTATGTGATGAAATTAAATAGATTTAAGTAGCTAATATGCATTTAGTGCATATAATATAAACCTTCAACTTAGTAAAACAATAAATAAATTTGATTCATTGTACTAAAATACATATAATTTTGAGTATAATTTAAAAAAAAAAGGACGGATAATTTTCGGATGTGGATATCTATGTATCCGTTTCCACATCTGTTTTTTTGGATATCAGATATTTATCTGCTTTTCGGATATGGATGCGGACGTATATCAGATTTTATGGGTATCCATTGCCAGCCCTACCTCACACATGATTTATATTTTCACACGCCGATATACTGTAGATTAAACGAGTAAGGTTGTGTATGTTTAACTAGTTGTAGCATTAGTATGGTAGGTGTCGTTAAGGTGTAAAGGACCTGATCATATGGAAGCCATTATGTGCGTGACTATTAGGTGTATGGTTTTGTGTTTTAGTCCGTGGATGCATCTTGATAAGTTTTCTAACTAATTTCTCCCTAAGATTATATGTCACCATAATTGTTGCTTTCGACCAAGAATTAGGAAAAACAATCATTTTCAAAAATAATTATATTTCAGTATTTGTACATAACATGTAACAACTCGGAATTTCTGAACCAGTTTAATTTTTTTATTTTGGCTATTTTAATGGATTTTGAATATTTAAAATGGTTTATTTTAAATAATAACAACTAAAAATTTATTTAAATCAAAGTTAGAAAATATATATTTAATTTAATTATAAAAGGAGTTTGAAATGGCGCGGTAGTTTGAAAATTCGATTTTAAATTTCAAATGAATGTATAGAATTCAATATAAATCGGATTTCAGTAAAACAAGAAATATCTGAATCTGTTTAATAATATCTTTCTAGCGAATGTGAAAATTTGAGATTTCATAATATAAGTTGAAAGTTATATCCAGTTTAAAATTCAAAATAGCTGCTATGGAATTTATATATATTTTAATATAATATATAGCTCTTAAAATGGCCATTTTGCAAACGACCTCCGTTTTCGATGAAACCACTTTTGTTGGATCCGGAATGTCAAAATATTGCTAGGTTTAAAATTTCATAATTTTTAAAATTAATATGTGAGCGTGGTGAGATTAAACGTGTTTTGTAATTTCAATTTAAATTTAACGACTATAAAAAGAGTCAATTTTCAGATGATCTCCAAATTCGACGAAATTAGTTTTGTTAAGACTGTATCGTCAAAACATAGCTAGATTTATTTTTCTGTAATTTTGGGAGTCAGTATGTGTCCCCGGTAAATTAAAATATATGTTTAAATTCAATATATTGATTTATATTTTAATTTAAAGAAAAACTGACTGAAACAGTAGAATTGGCTTACGAAACGTATCCCATTGTGTCTGGAATGGGGGTATTTAGCTGGAGGTGACAGTCGTTGGGTTTAATTTGGAGTTCGAATCATTAAACTTCACATTTTGTAATAATTGAATTAAATATATTATTTAAAGGGTATAAATACCCTTCTATTTCCGGAAAACCTAAACCCATTCTTATGGAAAATGGGCCGCTGCCTACGATTTCAAGGGCTATTTTCGTTCCAATTTCAATCCTTAATCACGCCAAATCCAAATTGAATTAGTTCATTGTTTATAAACAAAAATGATAGAGTGATGTTGGATCTTCGATTCTTAAGGTGATGATCAAAAATCATTGTCTAAAACAGGTGGTTCATCGCTAGAAACAACGGATATTCAAACGGTTTTTGAGGGCTGTGGGGGTATCCAAGTTCAGTGCCTTTGTAGGCGATGGGAGGTGGCGTGTAGCCCTTCTATGTCGTAGTTCCAGATCAGGCTCAGGTGAAGTGGTTGGGGTGCGGTTTTTGATTTACAATTGGAGCTTTTGGGTTTTTTCCTCGTTCCAGTAATTGCATGATGAAGATGATGAGCAGTCAAAAGGGTCAATGGCTTTGTCATGTAATTAGTGCTTAGTAGGGTGACTAAAATTTTAATTATATTTAAATAATGATAATGTGATCAAAATTTTAAATTATTGTATCTTATTCAAATCAGAACAGAATTCGACGATTTTAGATCCATTGAAATCGACTTGACGAGGTCTACGCAATGAAACTGACTGGGATAGAAACGGAGCACGTCAGAATTTCATGCAAATTTGAATCCAAACTGTACTGAAATCAGAAATAAAGACTAGCGGAGTGGAAACCAAAGTAAGAACTCCTTCTCACTCAACTATTTTTGTTATGTAATTATATCGTAGGTTGCAGATGGGGCTTAGTAGCTCCTGACACTATTTTTTTTGCAAACCATGGTAGATTGTTTGGATTGTGATTGGGATTGTCATTGATTGATATTGTTGTATATAAAATTATTTATATAAAATGTATATAAAAGTTTTCATAAAAAGAAATCGAAATAAATATTCATTTACAAGTCGGACAGCTTGTTTATGTACACCTATTTAACTGATATTGATTTTAATGATAAATTTTACACATCGTCCAACTGCACAAATAATAATCAATATTTGTTAGTAGAAACCCCATACGGTTACTGGGATGATATTTGTCATACGCTAATCCCAATAATTAGTGGTACGTCAATCGATGGGTTAACAGACTGTGATGAGCATTATTTATTTATTTTAATGCTTATACGGTTGTAAAATGCTCTATAGATGATGTTTGATTGTTAAATTATTTATCATTATTGTTGATTACATGCGATGTATGAAATCCATATAACTAAAATTATATGGTATTTGATTGAGTCGCATTTCAATTCAGAAATGAAGAATATTTTAAATAACGAATATTTTAAAGTAACGAATATTTTAAAATAATATTCAGTGAAATATCAAAATATGATATTGATGTCCGATTTTGGATGGACACGAAAACATATAAATATATGAAGTCGGGTTAAGTATAGAAACACTATTTTAACTCGAATGGGTTTATCGATCAATTTTATTCATTTTATAATGAATATCGAAAAGAAATGATTTCAAACTCAGATATTTTGAAAATAATATCTTTTTTGCAAGGCAAGCTGCTTTTATAGTGGGCGCGTCACTTTTTATATAGGATAAGATACATTTACTCTACACATACACAGAGTAGCTAACTTGGTTTGAAGTGTCCAGTCACTATCACAACAACAAAATAAACAAGATTCATGAAATAATAAAAAGCGTAGATAATACAAAAGAGAAACTAGTCATCAACACAACTCAAATCCATCATAGCTTTCAAAGAAAGATCATGTGAAAGGTATCCTATTACGCATGTGGGTCCAAAAGCGATAGGAAAGTTGCTCCACGTTGAAAGGAGCAGTTGGACAGTAAAGTATATTCCTATCCCAGGAGGAGTCCTGCAGGAGCATCAAATTATCTTCACCATGTTCTCCCTTATCCGACAAAGTCAAATCTTTCGCAACTAGTCGGTAGTGGAGAAAACGGCGATCCCCAAATATACCAATGTATTTATAGAAATATAACTCAGAATCGAAACGCATGCCCGAGGGGCGTGCACCCAAGCTCGCTCCCCCTCAACCCAGGAGATATCTGGATCAAAAGTTATATTAGGTAACATCGTATCAGGAGGATCATCAAAAACTATGTCGACTACATTAGTGACCGGAGCATCAGCAGTAACGGGTGGATCAGTGACTAAACATGGATCAAAAACAGGTGGATCGGGGTTAGAGGCAGCCTTTATAACCCAAACACGATCCAGTGGCCGAGGAAGTGGGATTTTTGGAATCAAAGAACCAACTTTGACATTACAAGACTCTATAAAATGTCAAAATGACTTGCAAGCTGAGCAAATATCAGATTTCCATTTGTATGTAACCTCCACTAAGTATTCACGGTCTTCAAGCCTAACTTTGATGTGAGAAGGTAAGAGCTTATCCAGGTTAATTTCAATCAAGGCTCTGGCGTAGACAAGATTCCTTCTGGCTGCAGTGTTTGCGTCAAAACACTTAAATTTTCCAATATGGCAAGCCAGCCAATTGAGCCCAAGAAGAGGCTGAAACACAGAGGGGACATGAGTGAACTGGGTCCGAGCTGGAATAGAAAGAACTTGTTATTTTACCTTATCGACAGACTTACTCCAAGTTGTAACGATGAATGGCTTTCCATCAATAGTTAATGGCAGACTCTTTAACACACGATGTCGTTCCACAAGCAGTGAAAACTTCAGGTAATAGAGGCCATCAACAAAGGTCAGACGCAAGGCACCCCGCAATCTCCACAACGATCTATACTCAATGTTCATGTCCACTTTCGGGGGCTTAGTATCAAGGAAAAAACCAACCAAATGATCCTTCCAAAAGGAGGAGGCTTCATGAAACAGTTCCGGAGGAGGGATCGAACCATGCTCAACATGGGGAATATTGAAATCAATTGCCAAATAGTCACCAACAATGTTTGGAAGTTTTGCAAACAGTGAAGTCCATACAGGCAATTGTGAAGGAGTGGGTTTTTGATTACCTGGGTTGATAGGGGAATTTACACAAACATCTTGAGGGAATTCACGGTTCACACAGTTGTCATTAGAAGATGGATGACAATCCAACAAACTATCAATAATTACTTCAGCTGTAACACCCTCACTGGTTTTATTTCCCAAATCACAAAAGCTATTTATTGGTGTCACAACCAAGTTTACGTTACCAGCCCCGAGACCAGAGGGCGCAGCTTCTCCAGGAGAGGCCAAGCAGGCGCAGCATGCTCAAGAAAAGGAGATAAAATCGACATACCAACATTAGGGGTTTGCGAGGAAGACAATGGCCTTGCCGCTGCTGTCTCAGCAATTAGGGCGTTAAGAGGATAAGAATTTGGAAGTGTGTAAACAGATCTAGCTGGAGCTACTTCAGTAACGTAATCAGTTTCAGGTTCTGAATCCGACACTGACGCTAGAGATTTGGATCGAATACCTAAGCGCATTGTAACTGAGGAAGAGACCGGAGGCTTGGTTTTGTTGTTCTTGGCCATAGAGAGGAAGAAAGAAGAGCGATTAGGAGAGGAAGCAATTTAGAGATGGAGGCACAATATAAAGAGCGATTAGGTAGTCGCTGGAAAGAATAGAGCGTCTCCCATTTCTGTGTGATTTTGGAAAGAATAGATGGAGGCGCAATTTTAAAATAATATCATTTTAATATTAAAATGAAATGGAATATTAAATTTTGATTTAAAATTGAAATAGAAGTTGGAGTCGTTTTTAAAAAAAATTTGTAAACAATTTATAAAATAAGTTTTAAATGGAAATCGACGATATATATATATATATATATATATTTAATGGCCTGAGTACAATGCACCGCGTAACGACGGTTCGCGAATTTCGACCATTAACTTCAAATTGATGTAATCGGAGATCCGACCGTCGGATTCTACTAAAACTGGAACCATTGGGTTCGTATCTAAAAAGAATTTCCAAGAATATAAGAGATTTAAATTTGAATGGTCAGATTTCAAGATATGTCCAAATCAATTTCAGAAAAGGTCATTATGGATGCAGTTCGGTGGCCGTTATTGGAAACTCACTGTAAAGCCTTAATAAAATTACTAAAAATATTGAAAAAATTGTGTAAAATCATAATAAATGATTCGGAATGATTTTGGATGAAAATTCCAGTTTTGAAAAGATGAAAATACATTTTTATCAAAATGAACTAGTTTATAACTAGAATAATAATCTAAATGATTTTTAAATAAATAAATTGGGTTTGTAAAAGGGTTTTAAAATAAACAGAATTTTCCAATGAATATATTGGAATGGAAAATATCTTCGGAATATTTCGATATTGGATTCCGTGATTATACAGATACTGTTGAGGAATTTAGAAGATACATATATATAGTTATTCCCAATATGATATTTGTTGGTTTCAGACTTTGAAATTGAATATAAGCCGATATAATTTCTACTCAGAACCTTGTATTTGATATGAAATTGGATTTTTGGTTTATTGTGAATGATGTCTTTATTAACATGGTTTTTTGACCTCGATGAGAAAAGAATAAATCTTTTAAATAAGATTTAGAGAAGTTTACCAATTAGTTAATATTTAATTGGAATTTAATTGAAATTGGATTTTTGCGTTTATCGTGAGCGGTATCTTAAATAACATTTGTTATTTAACCCAATTAACAGTGAAGAGATGATTTGGAATTTATAAATCTTTTTATTAAGATTTAATTGAAATTTTCCAAAGTAAAGTTTTCCAATTTAATATATTAATTTGGAATTGAATGGAATTCGATTTGGTAATAATTGAGTTGAGTTTCTATAAAAGAAGACCGTTAATATATATGGAATTTAAAAGGCTTTGCCATTATTCTATTTATGTTATTAGTTGATACAGAAATTTATATCAGTTATATATATTGATCTGTTTTCCGTGAAGATTCCAATTTTGATGGAATATGATTTTAGGGTTTATCGTGAACAGTGTTTTAAATGACATTGGTTCTCTAACCTAGTTAATGACAGGATTAATTTTCCTAAAAGTTGAATATTCATAAAGTAATGATTTATGATATTAAAAAACCAAGTTGGAGTTTTAATGAATCTTTAATTAGATTGAGAAGTTATTGTGGTAATTAAATTTGCCAAATTTGAGAAGTGATCGAGAATGGAGTACCATCAGTTTTACTCCAGACGATAGTTAAATCTTTAATTAGATTTGAACGGAAAATGGTAATTAATTTTATAGATAACACAGTGCATGTTAAATATGGAGTGCCATTAGTTTTGCTCCATGGTATGAATAGGTTGGGATTGGGATAATAAAATAAATGATTACTTGAGTAAGGTTCGCTAATCCCGACTAGTTTGATAAATCTTAATTTGGTTTAAATTGTGAAAAGAATATTTGAGTAAAATAATATTCTGAATTGGAATGAGGCATATGATGTGTTTTTATAGCACTTGATTATAAGATCGGCGAGTTATTTGGAAAGACCGGGTTTAACATATTCTGAATAACTGATACAATGACTAAATGTCGATGATATGAAGATGGTGGTCGAAGACCGGAGATATTCACATCGTTTGGATGATTACTGATGTCTTGATTGGGTTGTACACCCAAGACAAGGTAATAAGTGGTGATCGTCCAAGCATACTTGGAGATTGACCGGATATGCGAGGACCTCTCTCCTGTATTGGACATATGGGATGAGTAATAAGGTGTCTCCGGTTTCGTTCAGACCCAGAACGGACTTGTAAATGGATAGTGTGTCTGACATTGTTGTACTTTATACTATGTTCGTTGATCTCTGCTAAATATATATCTGTTTGGTGGCGGAAATTTTATTCTTTTGCTTAACATCCTTCTTTGAGATGTACGAGCTTAAAAGTTATATATTGGTGGAAATCAGTGGTACGGTATGGATTGACAGTGTGGCATGTTGAGTTGCATGGATCAAAGCTTTTGTTGAAAACCAAAGTCTTGTGGTTGATGATCAAAGGAAAGCTTTAATTAGCATAGCGTTGTGTAGCGTTAATTCGCGAGCTTCACACCTCGGTATGAACCAGAAACGGGATGAGGACCTCATGGAAATGGACATATGTTAGTTTCTAGCTAGGAGTAACGTCATGGTATGGAGCCCAGACTGTTTACTTATGTGGATGTTGGAAAATTTTGTTGACGGAAAGCGAGGTACCTCGGATTTGAGTCCCTAGTGGCTCTTTGTGCTAAAATTGACTAAAAGGTTCTAGATGGTCGACGTGACTGACCATTTTGTAGGTTCAATAGAACCGGCTAACATATAGTTTATGGTATAACTAATCATCGACGGATGACCGACCCTGACGCTAACAGCATGTGCAGTTACGGCTGAATCCGGAGGCTCGGGCTAGAGAGTCTCGAATCAGTTAGGAGGATTTCTTGCCTTGGTTCATAGATGAAAACCCAATTTCCAATACGTGATTTCACGATTTTAGTTGTCAATATATATATATATATATGGCGACATAATATAATGGTACCTACGACGCCTATGATTGATACGATTATATTTGAAGTTGATTTCTTCACTTATAGTAATAATAAAAGATGAAATTTTGCGTATCAAGCATATTTCGCTATAAGGGAAAACTCTATCCTCGACTGCGTTCATTGTGTGAGGGGACCTGAGTCTTATAACAGCTTCATTTTTCTGTTTAGCATTGCGCTGTTTGTTTTATGCACTGGTACTCATGGGGGATGAACCTGTTCTATGTTATATGGCATGGTCCCGTGATTTACCTAACTTTAAAATAAAAGTTAATAACTGTTTTAGTTCTCAAACAAGTCCCAATGACTGACTCAGAGTTTATTGTTTCTACCTAAACTCTGGGTGCCCATATTTTCAACACGGCAGCTAGTAATTTTTGTATTCGTAGATATTTCTTTTCACAGGATCCTAGATTACAGCTGGAGCTATATTCGGAAAGCTTTGAATATGTATATTTCATTCAGTTGTGCTAGTTGACGATTTTTCTACTATACATTTTATTCATGTATTTTATTTTTTGTTGTTATGTAATTTATTAAATCTTTGATATTTTTCCGCTGTGTATATTATTAATTTGAACTCTGATATTCTTGTACTCTAATGTAAATTGTTGAAATAGTACTGAAATGTTAAATTGTTTGTATTATGATGCGCCGTGTTCTCAAAGAAATCCGGGCTTTCCCGTAAAGGGAATTTCAGGTCGTTTCATCGTGGTATCAGAGCTTTCGTGTAACAACCCGAATTTTCAGAACCAATTTAAAATTTTTATTTTAGCAATTTTAATGGATTTTGCATATTTAAAATGATTTATTTCAAATAATAACGACTAAAAATTTATTTTAAACGAAGTTAGAATGAATAAATTTATTTTAATTATAAAACGAACCTGAAATGCACAGTAGTTTAAAATTTTGATTACAAATTTCAAATGAATGTACATGATTCAAAATAAATCGGATTTTAGTAAAACCAAAAATATTTGAATCTGTTTAATTATATCTTTCTAATGAATGTGAAAAATCTAAATTTCATGACGAGAATTGAAAGTTATGTCCAGTTTAAAATTTAAAATAGTCGCTATGGAATTTATATATTTTTTGCATAATATATAGCCCTTAGAATAGCCATTTTGCAAACGACCTCCGTTTTCGATAAAACCACTTTGGTTAGTTCCGGAATGTCAAATTATTGTTAGATTTCAAATTTCATAATTTTTGGAATTAATATGTGAGCGCAATAAATTTAAATGTGTTTGGCAATTTAAATTTGAATTGGATCGACCAGAAAATGATCATTTTTCAAACGGTCTCCAAATTTGATGAAATTATTGTTAGGAACTTAACATCAAAACATAGCTAGATTTATTTTTCTGGAATTTTTTGGGTCTTTATATGGTTCTTTTAAATTAAAATGTACGTTTAAATTCAAAATATATTAATTTATACTTTAATTTTGATAAAATCTAATTTGAACAGTCGAAGTGGCTTGCGAAACATATCCCATTGTGTCCGGAATGAGGGTAGTTAGCTGGGGACGACAGTCGTTGGGTTCGATTTGGAGTTCATAGCAATAAATGGGGTATTTTTGGAAATAAAAATAATTTATATAAATATATATATATATAAAAATTTATGATTGTGCAACAACCCTTATTATCCCTCTTCGTGGTCAAACCCAAAAAAACCGGCGCCTCCATCGTTCAACGGTGGAATTCGCTCAAATTTTTGGATTCTTTTTTCTCCCAATCCTCGCAATAAAATCGTTTGATTCTTTTGACGATTTGTAGTAATCTTCAAGTTCTCTCCATCCATACCAAGTTCATCAGTTCCCGTGATGTATTTTGTTCGAACCGAGGGCCTAAAGCTACTACCATCGAAGCCAATTTCAAGGCCGATGGGGCCTGCGAGTTCGTCGCGCCGCCTGGTGATGGGAGGGGGTTGGAGCTCTTCGATGTGGTGGGCTTCGATCGTCAGCACGGTGGCTGTTGGAGGCGTGAATACGAACCCTAGTTTTGAAGTCGATGGGGCAGCGGTCTGAAAGGTTAAACGGGAAGAAGGTAACGTTTTAACCAACGTTATTAAAGTAATAATTTAAATAATTATATATTTAAGTAACCAATGTTAAAATTATCGTATCTTCTTCATACGAGGTCCAAATTGTGCGAAACTGGATCTGTTGTGATCGTGGGGACGAGAGCTTCACAACAGGACTAACCGGGTCTAATTTGGAGCTGGTTGGAAATTTAGGCAAATTCAAACCCGAACGGTGCTAAATTCGCCAGATAAACACTGACGGAGTGGAAACCGACTGTGATAACTCTTTCTCACACTGATTAATTTACAGTTAAATGCAAACTATGATGCAGACAGTGCTTAGCAGCACTCGATACTATTTATTGTACAAACCATGGTTGTTTTTTTGGATTGAATAGAATGTATTGTGGTTGTTAATTGTATTGTGTGAATAAATTATTTGAACAATAAAGTATCGCTTTTATTGTGTGAATGAACTATATAAAATGGTCATGTGTTGAAATAAATTTTCGTTGACAAATCGGATGATTTGTTTATGTACACTCATTTAACTGAGGTGATTGGGACGACAAATTTTACACATCGCCCAACTGCACAAATAAAATCTGTGTTTGATGGTTGAAACCCCACACGGGTATTGGGATGATATTTGATGTATACTAATCCCAATTGTTTAGTTGTATGTTAATCGATTAGTTGACAGACTGTTGTAAGCGATAATTATTTATATTTAATGCTTGTGCAGTTGTGTGATGCACTCTGGATGATGGTTGATTAGTTTCGATTGTTGTTATATACACGTGTTGTATGAAATCCATATAAATAAAATTGTATGGGAATTGATTGGGTCTGATTCCAATTTCGAAAGAAGAAAATATTTTAGAATGACGAATATTTTAAAATAACGAATATTTTGAAATAATATTCAGTAAAGGATTAAAATGTGAATTTGATGTCCGATTTTGGATGGACACGAAAACAGTGAAATATATGATGTTGTATTGATTAGATATGCACCATTTTGACGCGAAGGATATTTTATGGATTTTATTCATTTTTATAATGAATAACGAAAAAATTAACTTCAAAGTCTGATATTTTGAAAATATTATCATTTTAAAATTGTAATGATATGAAATATTCAATTTTGATTTAAAATTGAAAATGAAGTTAGAATCGTTTTGAAACGAATTTATAAATGATTTATATGTTTTAAACGGAAATCGATGAAATATATATAATATATATTTGTACATTTAATGGTCTGAATAGAACGCGCCACGCCGCGACCGTTCGGGAATTTCGATTCACTAAATTCGAATTGACATTACGGGATATCTGACCGTCGGATTCTCCTAAAACCGGAACCATTGGGTTCGCATCGAAAAGAGATTTCCAACGAATATAAGAGATTTGAATCTAACGGTTGGATTTGGAATTATGCTAAATAAAATTCGGAAAAGGTCGTTGTAAGTGCAGTTCGATGACCATTTATGAAAATCGACTAAAAGGGCCTTAATAAAATTATTAAAAATAGTAATAATTTGTGTAAAATCTTATAAATTATTTGAAAAGAATTGGGATGAAAAATTCCATGTTCATAAAGATAAAAATATATTTTTATCAAAATGAACTAGTTATTAACTAGATTTGAAATCCAATAATTTTTAAATAAAATAAATTGGATTTGTGAATGGTTTTAATATAACCAGAAATTTCCAACGAACAAATTGGAATGGATTTGGAATGGAAATAATCTTCGGAATATTTCGATATTGGATTCTGTGATTATACGGATATTGTTATGAAAATTTGGAAGATATATTTATATCTTTATTTCCAATACGATATTTGTTGGTTTCAAAATTTGATATTGAATATATGCCGATATAATTTCTATTCAGAGCCTTGTATTTAATATCAAATGGGATTTTGGGTTTGTCGTGAATGGTGTCTTTACTAACACTATTCTTAAACCCAGTTGAGAAAAGAATAAATCTTTTAATTAAGATTAAGAGAAGTTTTCCAATTAATTAATATTTAATTGGAATTGAATGAAAGAATCAGAATTTTTGGTTTATCGTGAGCGATGTTTTAAATAAAATTTTCTTTTTTAACCCGATTAATAGTGAAATGTGATTTGGAATTTATAAATATTTTTATTAAGATTTAATGGAAATTTTCCAAAGTAAAGTTTTACAATTTAATAAAATTAATTGGAATGGAATGGAATTCGATTGGGTAATGATCGAAGTGAGTTTCTGTGGAGGAAGACTGTTAATATATATGGAATTTAAAATGCTTTGTCATTATTCAATTTATATTATTAGTTGGATACGGAAATTGATATCGATTATATATTGATTTCTTTTCCGTGAAGATTCCATAATTAATGGAATGTGACTTTGGGTTTATCGTGAACTGTGTTTTAAATGACATTGGTTCTTTAACCCAGTTAAGGATAGGATTACATGTCTAACATTGTATTTCGAATTGTATTGTTGATCTCTATTAAATATATATCTGCTTGGTGGCGGAGAATTTATTCTCTTGCTTAACACCCTTCTCTAAGATGTACAAGCTTAGAGGTTATATATCAGCAGTAATCAATGGTATGGTGTAGATTGTTGATGCGACATGTTTTATTTCCCAAATTTAAACAATCATTTATATTGATTTTTGGGAAGATTAAAACTAAGTGGAGTTTTAATGAATCTTTAATTAGATTGAAATGTGAATGTGATTATTTAAATTATCAAATTAGGGAAATGATCGAGAATGGAGTATCACCAGTTTTGCTCCAAGCGATAGTTAAATCTTTAATTAGATTTGAACGTGAAATGGTAACTAAATTTACCGATAACACCGTGGTGTTAGATATGGACTATTCCCAGTTTTTCTCTATGGGATGAATAGGTTAGTACTAGGAAAATAAACAAATGAATACTTCGGTAAGGTTCGCTAATCCCGGCTAATTGATAAACCTTAACTTGGTTTAGAAATGATATCCAAAGGAAGATTAAAGAATAAATTTAAAGAATTTATCTTTGATAAAATTAATCGGAACCTTTCCCGAAGGATATGAATATTTAAATAAAAGAATATTCAGAATTGGAATGAGGCGTATGTTGTGTTTTTATAGCACTTGATTATAAGATACGTGAATTATTCGGAAAGTCCGGATTTATAACCATTCTGAATAATTGATTCGACAATAAGTCGACGATGAAGACAGTGGTTGAAGAACGGAGATTTTCACATCGTTTGGATAATTACTGATGTCTTGATTGGTCTGTACACCTAAGATAAGGTAATAAGTGGTGATCGTCCAGACGTACTTCGAGATCGACCGGATATGCGAGGACCTCTTCCTGTATTGGACATATGGGACGAGGAATAAAGTGTTTACATAAAATATAAATGGGAATAGCTGAGTGAGTTTAACTCACCTTGATCTAGTTTAGTCGTTCATTCACTGATTTTTAATGAAATTAAACAGCGTTTAATTCAATTAAACATTCTTCTTGCTTCCGGTCCCGACTGGTCAAGCTCCGTCTTGAAGTCCTCGTTTTTACGGTCTCAACGCTACTGACCGCGCTTGAATCTAATAACGTATGTTCGAGAAATCGTATAAACAATTTTATAAATAATTAAATTAAAAACATGGATTTTCCTTTGAAATTAAAGTTGGGCTTTACCTTTCCAATAGCCGGCCCATCAACAAGAAAATCCGACCCGCCCCCTTAAAAACCCTATTTCCACAGTAACCCTTCAATCATTTCCACCGCCTCCACATTTTAATCCCCAATTTAAAACCCAAGTCCTCAATTCCTTCTACCACTTCGAGATGCTCGGCGTCGCACCCGATCCCATCTGCTTCAACTTCGACAACCACTCCATCCAGACCCACGACGAGCGAGCCAGACCGAAACCCCTCCGTCTTATGCTAAGTTTTCCTCTTACACGACTTAAGTATTATTTGTTTGATTTTTTCTCTGGCTTCTTTGATTTTTGTGTGGTTCGAATGGTCCTGGGATGAATGAAACACTACTGTATTTATAGTGGTGGTTTGGTTTTAGATAAGTTTGATGTCCATCAACCCTAATAGGTTCAGCTACCACTAGTTTAGGCCATATGCTTCTTCCCCTTTTGTAAATTTTCGTTTACTAGAACTGAAATGATATGTGGGGGATTTTAACCGAGATTTTGATGGATTTTTTGTACTGTTGCCCGGTTTAAATGGTATACTGATCGAACCAGTGAATGGTTGTAGATCGTATAGGACTGTGAGGCTATGTATTGTTACCCCTATCAAAGATTTGAGTCCTGCATTATAGATTTTATGTTTGGAAACAGTGGAATTTTGTACGTGAATTTCTATATATAAAAATGTAGGTTAGCTGTAAGGATTTGATTTTCTTCACTGTTCATTATATTGTTTAATCAACCGTAAGGATTGACGTATAAATCTGCTGTCATGGCTGTTCTTCCTTAGTTTTTTCCTTGTGTATAGCATTAGCTCTTTTTCATGAATTTATTTTGCTACTTATCATCTAAGCTGCTTACTAGCTGTTCAGCTATGTCATGTTCATTTCAATCAGAGATTTTAAACTGAACATAGATTTTATTTTTCTTTCACTACACATTCTTTTTTTTAATAAACTTTACTGTTTTCTTTTTGCTGTAGACTTGATTTGTTTTCCCATATTGATTTTTCTTTTAGTTATTCATTGTACAAGATTGATGTACACAAATTTATTAGCTGTTCTTAGCTGTATTTGTACAACCTGTAGCTGTTTCTAGCTGATACATTATCCATTGCTGTTTTCTTCATGTATTGTCTTGTTGTCCACTGTTGATGATTTCATGTATGGATTTGATGATCTCATTTTCTGTTGCTCATATCATTCTAGTTCAAGATTTTGTTTTGTATCATACGTGCATTTTATTTTATTATATGGCCATACATGTCACTGTTGGTTTAGCTGTTCATCACTTATTTTCTTAGCTGCTCCTACTCTATCCCTTTTAATGGGTTTTCTTCTACTTTTCGCAGATCACAGCCGAGATCCACTGGTCTGGAAAGGACCCATGAAGAAGTTGATTTACAATATTTCTTTCTTTCCTTGTTTTTGTATTCAAAAATTTGTATATAATATCATGTGTATATATTTTTTTTCTCCTTTGTTTGTGTTGTGTACAAACAAAACGTATGTTGGCCTAGTATATGTTTATATATAAAAGTTTTATATAATGCAAGTCAAGACTTAGATTATTAAAATATATGGAGTTATTATATGTGTATATGACATGGCCTCGGGATTTATTTCGGCCTAACACATTTGAAGTGCCTAACCCATTTAAACCGCTCCTGCTATTGTATCGAAGTGCCAAATAGAAAGTTATTTTGCCTGATCAAAATTATGTGTATACTGTTAAGATAATAATATATGCCTGCTAACGTTTGGATACATCTAATTCCCGAGTTTATGGAACAAGCATGAGCCGATTTGTTTTTAAACAGAGAACCAAGTTGTGTTTACACTTTACATATAAATAATACGTGACTAATATATATATAGTACGCCTGGAGTTCATGTTGTATTCGTACCAAATACCTATAAAATGCCTAATCTCTATATAATAACTCATTTGGAAAGTGGATCTAAGTTGCCGATTCTTTTCGTATATGTGCCTAACAGTAGTTGATATGCCTAAACCTTAGTTATCGAACGTAAGTAGGATATAATAATTAGTTTAAAATTTAACCAATACGAACGAATTTTGCATCGTGCTCAGATGTGTCAGAATGGTTTGTCGTATAAATAAAACGTATGTAGTATCCATGCTTTAGGCGTGTTATTCAAAAATATCTTAAAATATCGAGACTATATACAAATATTAAATACGAACAACTAAGTTCAACGAAAATAAATTTGTATCATCGTAAAAATTTAAAATAACAGTTTCAATTTCAAATAGTATATAATTAAAATTCTGGTTTTAAATAAATACTATTTATATAAAAATCCTTTAATATAGATAAATTCGATTAAAAATTCAATATAACATATAAACAAATTTAAATATTCGAATTTAAATGGCCGAAAAATCTGGGACGTTACATTCTTTCCCTCTTAAAAAAATTTCGTCCTCGAAATTGTAAGGTAAGAAGAATATCTGAACCAAATTATTTTAAAATCATTATTATTTGAATAATTTCAAATTCTAAAAATTTCGAAAATTTTGCCAGCACCTCCTCTGCACGGCTCGATTGATACGGCTACAACTGCCACTCTGGGCCCAGATTCCTTAAATTGATTCTATTTAACCAGTTTCACATCCATATTTGATTTAATTGGCTAATTGATTTTTCCAATGAGTTCAACTTTATTTCATAATTCAAATTTGATTTCAAATTAAATCAAAACAAACAAACAACCCACATTACTATAATATAGAAAATTGTTTCTTTTTTTTCTATATAAAAATATACCTTGGGTAAAATTATTTCATTTACCCTTTTATATAAAACAATATTGTATCCATTAGCTAGTTCAATGCTTCTCAACACTTGAACCAGTCAAATAACATAATACAAAACATTTGTATATAAAATCTTACAAATACGCTCTCATATATATATATATATATATATATATATATATATATATATATATACACACAAACTCAATCTAGGGTGTTACTAACCCCATCTCTATTGAGTTACGCCACAGAGCCAAGGTTACTACTCAACCTATAGCTCTGATACCACTGTAACGACCCAATTTACATAAAATATAAATGGGAAGAGCTGAGTGAGTTTAACTCACCTTGATCAAGTTTGGTCGTTCAATCGCTGATTTTTAATTAAATTAAATAGCATTTAATTCAATTAAAAAGTCTTCTTGCTTCCGATCCTGACTGGTCAAGCTCCGTCTTGAAGTCCTCGTTTTTACGGTCTCAACGCAACTGACCGCGCTTGAATCTGATAACGTATGTTCGAGAAATCGTATAAACAATTTTATAAATAATTGAATTAAAAACATGGATTTTCCTTTGAAATTAAAGTTGGGCTTTACCTTTCCAATAGCCGGCCCATCAACAAGAAAATCCGACCCACCCTCTTAAAAACCCTATTTCCACCATAACCCTTCATTCATTTCCACCGCCTCCACATTTTAATCCCCAAATTAAAACCCTAGGCCTCAATTCCTTCTGCCACTTCGAGATGCTCGGGGTTGCACCTGATCCCATCTACTTCAACTTCGACAACCACTCCATCCAGACCCACGACGAGCGAGCCAGACCGAAACCCCTCCGTCTTAAGCTAAGTTTTCCTCTTACACGACTTAAGTATTATTTGTTTGATTTTTTCTCTGGTTTCTTTGATTTTTGTGTGGTTCGAATGGTCCTGGGATGAACGAAACACTATTGTATTTATAGTGGTGGTTTGGTTTTAGATAAGTTTGATGTCCATCAACCCTAATAGGTTCAGCTACCCCTAGTTTAGGCCATATGCTTCTTCCCCTTTTGTAAATTTTCGTGCACCAGAACTGAAATGATATGTGGGGGATTTTAACCAAGATTTTGATGGATTTTTTGTACTGTTGCCCGGTTCAAATGGTATACTGATCGAACCAGTGAATGGTTGTAGATCGTATAGGACTGTGAGGCTATGTATTGTTACCCCTATCAAAGATTTGCGTCCTGCATTATAGATTTTCTATTTGGAAACAGTGGAATTTTGTACGTGAATTTCTATATATAAAAATGTAGGTTAGCTGTAAGGATTTGATTTTCTTCACTGTTCATTGTATTGTTTAATCAGCCGTAAGGATTGACGTATAAATCTGCTGTCGTAGCTGTTCTTCCTTAGCTGTTTCCTCGTGTATAGCGTTAGCTGTTTTTCATGAATTTATTTAGCTACTTATCATCTAAGCTGCTTACTAGCTGTTCAGCTATGTCATGTTCATTTCAATCAGAGATCTTAAACTGAACATAGATTTTATTTTTCTTTCACTACACATTCTTTTTTTTTTAATAAACTTTACTGTTTTCTTTTTGCTGTAGACTTGATTTGTTTTCCCATATTGGTTTTTCTTTTAGTTATTCATTGTACAAGATTGATGTACACAAATTTATTAGCTGTTCTTAGTTGTATTTGTAAAACCTGTAGCTGTTTCTAGCTGATACATTATCCTTTGCTGTTTTCTTCATGTATTGTCTTGGTGTCCACTGTTCATGATTTCATGTGTGGATTTGATTATCTCATTTTCTGTTGCTCATATCATTCTAGTTCAAGATTTTGTTTTGTATCATACATGCATTTTATTTTATTATATGGCCATACATGTCACTGTTGGTTTAGCTGTTCATCACTTATTTTCTTAGCTGCTCCTACTCTATCCCTTTTAATGGGTTTTATTCTTCTTTTCGCAGATCACATCCGTGATCCACTGGTCCGGAAAGGACCCATGAAGAAATTGATTTACAATATTTCTTTCTTTGTTTGTTTTTGTATTCAAGAATTTCTATATAATATCATGTGTATATATTTTTTCTCCTTTGTTTGTGTTATGTACAAACAAAACGTATGTTGGCCTAGTATATGTCTATATATAGAAGTTTTATATAATGCAAGTCAAGACTTAGATTATTAAAATATATGGAGTTATTATATGTGTATATGACATGGCCTGGGGATTTATTTCGGCCTAACACATTTGAAGTGCCTAACCCATTTAAACCGCTCCTGCTATTGCATCGAAGTGCCAAATCGAAAGTTATTTTGCCTAATCAAAATTATGTGTACACTGTTAAGTTAATAATATATGCCTACTAACGTTTAGATACATCTAATTCCCGAGTTTATGGAACAAGCATGAGCCGATTTGTTTTTAAACAGAGAACCAAGTTGTGTTTACACTTTACATACAAATAGTAGGTGACTAGTATATATATAGTATGCTTGGAGTTCATGTTGTATTCGTACCAAATACCTATAAAATGCCTAATCTCTATATAATAACACATCTGGAAAGTGGATCTAAGTTGCTGATTCTTTTCGTATATGTTCCTAACAATAGTTTATATGCCTAAACCTTAGTTATCGAACGTAAGTAGGATATAATAATTAGTTTAAAATTTAACCAATACGAACGAATTTTGCATCGTGCTCAGATGTTTCAGAATGGTTTGTCGTATAAATAAAACGTATGTAGTACCCATGCTTTAGGCGTGTTATTCAAAAATATATTAAAATATCGAGACTATATACATATATTAAATACGAACAACTAAGTTCAACGAAAATAAATTTATATCATCGTAAAAATTTAAATAACAGTTTCAATTTCAAATAGTATATAATTAAAATTCTGGTTTTAAATAAATACTATTTATATAAAAATCCTTTAATATAGATAAATTTGATTAAAAATTCAATATAACGTATAAACAAATTTAAATATTCGAATTTAAATGGCCGAAAAATCTGGGACGTTACATAAGGTGCCTATGGTTTCGTTCAGACCCAGAACGGACTTGTAAATGGATGTGTGTCTGACATTGGATTTTATTATGTGTTGATTGATTTCTATTAAATATATATATGTGTGGTGGCGGAGAATTTATTCTCTTGCTTAACAATCTTCTCTAAGACATACGAGCTTGGAGGTTATATATCGATAGATATCAGTGGCATGGCATGAATTGTCAGTGTGGCTTGCTGAGATGCAAATGATCAAGGCTTCTGTTGAAAAGAAGAGTCTTATGGTTGATGATCAAAGCACAGCTTTGAATAGCATATCTTTGTGTAACGTTAATTCAGGAGCCTCACACCCTGATATGAACAAGAAATTGGAGAAGATGGCAGGGAGGACAGTGTGTTTCTTTCTAACTAGGAGTGGTGTCAATGTATGGAGCCCAAACATTTTACTCATGTGGATGTTGCATGTTATTTGATGGATAACGATGCACCTTGGATATATCGGTCACTACGGGGCTGATGGATGATATGGTCGACATACTGACCAGATTTACGCCCCATAAGGTGGGGAAACCTGTGTTCAGGAATGATTAAGCCACTAACATATCTGTGGACTGGCCTTGCATTTTCCTAAGGGCTCACCTGAGTCTTGGTCTTGAGGCATGGGCTAGAGTGTCTCGAATTTGGTAAGGACGATCCCTTGTCTTAGTTTATAGATGGAATCCAATTTCCAATACGTGAGATTTCGTTTTTGATTGTAGTGCCTAGTATGGCTACATGATATGTAGTACCCATGCTGTCGATGATTGATACATTTATATTTGAAGTTGTTTTACTACACTATGCACTCATAATAGTAACAAATGATTTGTTTCAAACATACCAAGCATATTTGTCTATTATAGGAGAAAACTCTATCCTTCGGCTTGCGTTGCATTGTGTGAGGGGACCTGAGTCTTATAATAGCTTCATTTTTCGAAAAGCATTGCGCTATTTATAAACTATTATATGTACTGGTATTCTTGGGAGGAAACCCATTCCGTGTTATACGACGTGGTCCCTTGATTTGCTTTATTTTAAAGTAAAGATTTAATAACTGTTTTAGTTCTCACACCAGTCCCATGACTGACCTGGAGTTTATTGTTTTAACCTAAACTCTGGGTGCCCCTATTTTCCACACGGGTAGCTAGTAGTTTTGGTTTGCAGATATTATATTCACAGGACCCTAGATTTATAGCTGAAGCCATATTCGAAAAGCTCTGTATTCGTTTATTTCTTTAAGCTGTGTTATGTATTTTTTTCCGCTGCTATGTAATGTATTTTAAATCTCTGATATGTTTCTGATGTGTAATATTTATTCATACTCTGGAATATTCTTTTACTCTGATGTAATTGTTGTAATAGCAATGAAATATTCTTCTGTTTTTGTTCCGATTTTTCGTATTCTCAACTCAATCAAGGCTTTCCCGTAAGGGCGAGTTTGGGTCGTTTCATCTGGTTTTACAAAGCTCGAGAACAAGACACATTAGAACCGAATGAAAGAATTCATCAGAGATAGAATTAGCAACACCCTATAAGAGTAACTCGTTCGAGATAGGGTTAGTAATACCCTAGAATGAGTTCGAAGAGTGCTATTTCTAAAAAAAATTAGTTTTGAAAGCTATACCTTATTATACATATTTGAGTATTTTATTTTAAACAGATTTTGGACTATCGGGTATAAAGAGATTTTTATTATACATTTGATCCACGTGTATATGAAGTCTCAAGTATATTGGGTAGATATAGAATCACACTTTAGTCGCCCGGAGATGATTCTGATGATCGTCCAAACATCATCAGAACTTATGTTCGAGTATCGAAAGCAGGATATCTATATATTTCCATTTGACTGGTGTGAGAACTAAAACTTAGTCAGAGTTATTGTTGTGATTTGACACTAGAAATATGATTTTTGTGTATATATTAAAGTTATATGATTGAAAAGCTAACCAACTAATTGATTGCTTGTTATGATGTTTGATTATTAATTTAACTAATAAAAATATTGGATTGATAAAACCAATTAGAGAATGAAAGGTAAACTTTAGACAAATTGAATCAAATATTGAATTGAATTGAAAATTGATTAGAATTGCATATATGTACATGTGTATATAATGAACAGGTCATAGCATGGAAGTTAAGAAGAGGAATAAAATTGTATGCTGACAAATAGATACACATTTACTATATTTATCGGGTTTTGCTGATTTTATGAGCTGCTTGGCTTTTTCTTTTTCTTTTGGATTGATGAGGGCCCTATGAGGCAAGTTGTGGTTTTACCGATAGGGTTGTACAAAGGAGGTTACGGCGAAATTTTTCTAAATTTTTGAGAAATTAGAAAATTCTTAGAAACTGAAAAGTTGAAGAATGAAAGGCAGAATGAAAGTTGAGTTGGTTAGCTAAACAACTTTTAGCTCCGATCCTTTTCGAGGACGAAAAGATTTTAAGTGTGGGAGATTGTAACAACTCGGAATTTCTGAACTAATTTAATTTTTTTATTTTAGCTATTTTAATGGATTTTGAATATTTAAAATGGTTTATTTTAAATAATAATGACAAAAAATTTATTTAAATCAAAGTTAGAAAATATATGTTTAATTTAATTATAAAAGGAGTTTGAAATGGCGCGGTAGTTTGAAAATTCGATCTTAAATTTCAAATGAATGTACAGAATTCAATATAAATCGGATTTCAATAAAACAAGAAATATTTGAATTTGTTTAATAATATCTTTCTAACGAATGTGAAAAATTGAGATTTCAAAATATAAATTGAAAGTTATGTCCAGTTTAAAATTCAAAATAGTCACTATGGAATTTATATATATTTTAATATAATATATAGCCCTTAAAAATAGCCATTTTGCAAACGACCTCTGTTTTCAACGAAACTACTTTTGTTGAATCCAGAATGTCAAATTATTACTACGTTTAAAATTTCATAATTTTTTGGAATTAATATGTGAGCGTGGTGAATTTAAACGTGTTTTGTAATTTCAATTTAAATTTAATCGACTATAAAAAGAGCCATTTTTCTAACGATCTCCAAATTCGACCAAATTAGTTTTGTTAGAAGCTTATCGTCAAAACATAGCTAGATTTATTTTTCTGTAATTTTGGAAGTCAGTATGTGGCCCAAGTAAATTAAAATGTACGTTTAAACTCAATATATTGATTTATATTTTAATTTAAAGAAAAACTGTTTGAAACAGTCGAATTGGCTTATGTAACATATACCATTGTGTCCGGAATGGGGGTATTTAGCTAGGGGAGACAGTCGTTGGGTTTAATTTGGAGTTCGAATCATTAAAATTCACATTTTTGTAGTATTTGAATTAAATATATTATTTAAAGGGTATCGATACCCTTCTATTTCTGGAAAACCCTAACCCCTCTTCTGAAAAATGCGCTGACACCTATGATTTCAAGGGCTATTTTTGTTCCAATTTCAATCCTTAATCATGCCAAATCCAAATCGAATTAGCTCATCGTTTATAAACAAAAATGATGGAGTGATGTTGGATCTTCGATTCTGTAAAGTGATGATCAAAAATCATTGTCTAAAATAGGCAGTTCATTGCCAGAAACAACGGATATTCGAATGGGTTTTGAGGGCTTTGGGGGTATCCGATTTCAGCACCTTTGTAAGCGATGGGAGGTGGTGTGTAACCCTTTCATGTCGTGGTTCCTGGGCTCAGGTAAAGTGGTTTGGGTGCAGTTTTGGATTTACAATTGGAGCTTTTGGGTTTTTTCCTCGTTCCAGTAATTGCATGATGAAGATAATGAGCGGTCAAAAGGGTCAATGGTTTAGTCATGTAATTAGTGAGCAGTAGGGTGATTAAAATTTTAATTCTATTTAAATAATAATTATGTAGTCAAAATTTTAAATTATCGTATCTAATTCAAATCAGAACAGAATTCGACGATTTCAGATCCATTGAAATCGTCTTGATGACGTCTATGCAATGAAAATGGCTAAGACAGAAACGGAGCATGTTAGAATTTCAGAAAATTCGAATCCAAACTATACTGAAATCAGAAATAAAGACTTGTAGAGTTGAAACCAAAGTGAGAACTCTTTCTCACTCAACTATTTTTGTTATGTAATTATATCGTAGGTTGCAGATGGGGCTTAGTAGGTCCTGACACTATGTTTTTGCAAACCATGGTTGATTGCTTGGATTGGGATTAGGATTGTGACTGGTTGATATTGTTGTATATAAAATTATTTATATAAAATATGTATAAAAATTTTCATAAAAATAAATCGAAATAAATATTCATTTACAAGTCGGACGGCTTGTTTATGTAAACCTATTTAACTGATATTGATTGGGACCATAAATATTACACATTGTCCAACCACATGAATAATAATCAATATTTGTTGGTTGAAACCCCACATGGGTATTGTGATGATATTTGCCATACACTAATCCCAATAATTAGTGGTATGTCAATCGATGGGTTGACAGACTATGATGAGCGTTATTTATTTATTTTAATGCTTATACAGTTGTAAAATGCACTCAGGATGATGTTCGATTGTTAAATGATCATTTATCATTACTGTTGAATACATGCGATGTATGAAATCCATATAACTGAAATTATATGGTATTTGATTGAGTAGCATTCCGATTCAGAAATGAAGAATATTTTAAATAACGAATATTATAAAATAATATTTAATGAAAAATCAAAATAGGATTTTGATGTCCGATTTTGGATCGACACGAAAATATATAATTATATGAAGCGAGTTAAGTATAGAAACGCTATTTTAACCCGAACAGGTTTACCGATCGATATTATTCATTTTATAATGAATATCGAAAAGAAATGATTTCAAAATCAGATATTTTGAAAATAATATCATTTTAATATTATAACGACATGGAATATTCAATTTTGATTTAAAATTGAAATGGAAGTTGGAATCGATTTAAAACGAAATTATAAACGATTTATAAAATATGTTTTAAATGGAAATCGACGATTTATATATTATATATATTTAATGGCTTGAATAGAACACGTCGCGCAGAGATTGTTCGCGAATTTCGACCATTAACTTCAAATGATGTAATAGGAGATCCGACTGCCGAATTCTCCTAAAACCGGAACGGTTGGGTTCGTATCGAAAAGAGCTTTCCAATGAATATAAGGGATTCAAATCTGAACTGTCAGATTTTAATATATGTCTTATTGGAAACCGACTGATTGGCCTTAATAAAATTATTAAAAATATGAAAAAATTATGGAAAATCATAATAAATGATTTGGAATGATGTTGGATGAAAAATTCCAGTTTTGAAATGATATATTTTTATCAAAATGAACTAGTTTTTAACTAGAATAATAATCCGAACGATTTTTAAATAAATGAATTGGGTTTGAAAAAAGGTTTTAAAACAACCAGAATTTTCCAATGAATATATTGGAACGGATTGGAATGGAAATTATCTTCGGGATATTTCGATATTGGATTCCATGATTATACAGATATTATTGAGAATTTAGAAGATATATATAAATATCGTTATTCCCAATACGATATTTGTTGGTTTCAAAATTGATATTGAATATAAGCCAATATAATTTCTATTCAGAGCCTTGTATTTAATACAAAATTGGATTTTGGGTTTGTTGTGAATGGTGTCTTTATTAACATGGTCCTTAAACCCCGATGAGAAAAGGATAAATGTAACGACCCAGATTTTTGACCGTTTAAATCGACAATAAACCACACTTGTCGACCCGAACAAATCATAAATACAGGCAGTTATTGGGAAAAGAAGAAAAGGAAGAAAGAAGAGAAATACAATAACAGAATCTCACAGCGGAAGGATCACATATAATACACAACAGCAGTTTAAAACAGTTGAAATATATATACATCGACTATCAGAGTTATACATATACAGGTTTCATCCCATGGCAGCGGAAATAAAATGCAGCGGAAATACATATATATATATATAAACAAATCTACATCTTCAGCCTCCAAGGTACAGTCATCTTCGGTAACTGCAACGTCTGCTGACCCGAGCATATTACATAAATGAAACACAACAAACACTCGGATCAGCACTAAATCATTCTCATATTAGTCAAATCAAAATACGAAATAACAGCAGTGTCATGGGTACAATAACTCAAGAGATGTTACGGGATTTTTCCATCTCTCAAGGATCCGTTAAACTAATACATAGATGGTATAATATGCTATTATGATAGTGTCTACTCAGTAAAGTGTAAATACAGAAAATAGCGTAAGCGGGATTACATTTTTACCCTTACACCGTTTATAGTACCGTAGTCTATACAGTACCATAAACCCATCGTAACGATGGCATCATAGGACACTCCATAGGTACGATACAAATCAAAATCGTATGGGGCTCGATAAGGATAATATGACAAGGCACTCGAGGCAATGCCCAGGGTAGGATTCTACCAATTGCACTCCCGGACCGGTGGTAACGCATAGCAGCCACTACCGCCCACCTCGGAACACACTCCCAAATTCATAAATGAGCCCAAATCATCATCATTATCATAGTCATAGGAATAGTATCAAAGAAGTGTGTCGATCAAAGGTGCTACCTCAATTAGTCTCGGTATAGCTCATGTTTTAGTCACTTCAATTCTAACCCGAAGGTCAGGGCTATTTCGTCATCGTTCATCTTCTTCGATTCAATAATCGCCTCTAAGTCATAATCCTCCATTCTGGATACGTCCTAACGTTCACAGTTGTTAAAGTGGTATCGACACTGACAGAGTGTATGCCTTATGTCGACTCCGGTCTCCTTAACAACCAACGTTTACATTTTCCACATCGGTCGGTTCTTTTACATTTCACAAAGGTTCGCTTTCATATCAAAATATCATATTTTGTTTCGAACCCATTTTATATTCAAAATAGAATAAAATTTCATATAAAAAATATCCCAATCATTCCCAAACCGATTATATTCCAAACTAGAATATATTTCCCTGTCATTATATTATACTCGTATAATATTTCAATCGATCTATATTCACATAGAATATACTTCATCTTAAAAGATTTAGTTATTTCAAATCGATTTACATTTGAAATCCCTTCATATTCATATAGAATATATATTTTTCCATATATATTCATTCAATCTTTGGAAATCCCATTTGTATTCAAGTAGAATAAAATCTACCTTTCCATATCAAAATCGGTTTAAAATCAATTCATATTCAAATAGAATATATCTTATCTCAACTCCATTTGACCAACGGTTTAAATCCAAACACTTTCCATTCGGAAGAAGAATAACAATTCATAAAATAAAATTCTGAAAATAAATACTTATAAATAAAACCTTATACAAAATTTACTTATATAGAATCATTAGAGTGTACTAAGGTAATTTAAATCACTACATATATATACACAAAACAAGCTTACTAAATAAATTTTTGAATAAAAATATATGTATGAAAACTTCACTTATAACAAAGTAGATATATAGTTTATAAATAAAATAAACTAAAATAAAATAAAAATAGAACAAAATAAAATAGATTTTAAACCTTAAATAGTTTCTCCTTCCAAATTTCAATACTTGAATCTAAATTCCAGTGTCAAATGGAGTTACACCATTTCAATATCTTATTCTAACCAATTCAACCCATTTTCCATTTCGAGGATTCAAAACCATATTTGTATTTAGTTTAAAACAACTCCAAATATCCTCGATTACTTTTATTCCAAAATTTAAATTCAAAAATAATTTGTTAAATTTGAGTCCACCAATTATTGGAATAAATCCCAAATCATATTTAAATCCAAATCACAAACTTTCAAATTAGTTTGGGAAATTTATTAACCATTCCAAATAACATCGAGAATTCATATCTTAAAGGAAAAATAAAAATTTATCGAAAATTGATACATTTCCTTTAAATGAAATTTCCACCCAATAGAATTCAAATAATTTAAAATCATTTAACCACCCGATGTCCATATATAATTTGCTATCCTATGTATAAGTGATTTTAAATTTAATTTCTCGATATTCAGGGATGGATCTATCATTTCAATCCAAATTAGGGTCACAGAGATTTATCATTTCACTCTGTGTTCTTAATTTATTTTCATCGATGAATCCCGGGTTTATTGGATGCCCGTAACATCAAGGTGGAAAATTGGGATTCATCGTTAATAATGAACATACGAACATCCATATACTGAAATAAGTAACATTTCTACAATGATCATTCAGTAATCACATCAACCAAGGCATCCATCACACAACACTTTATTCCATGGTAAATGTTAAATCATTTCACTAATTTAAAGTGTTGAGATTTCCTAACTAGAAATTTTAATTAAATTTAAATAATTAACTATCGATTTTCATTGCATGTCAAGTTTAAGCAACCATTCACCAAATCAACACGACCATGCAACCAAACTTATTTCACAATTTAATTCGATAAATATGGGAATAATTCAGTCTTTTGTAAGTGAGAAAATCACTCACCTTTGGGTCCTTAGTGGATCGGATGTCCAACCGAAGCCCAAAATTTCATAGTCTTTAAATGTAGCCAGGTTAGTACCAAAACGTCCGCAATTCCGTCACGATCTCAATGCAACTAACCACGTCCAAATCCGAGTTAAAACGAGAGAGTTATTGTAACAACCCGGAAAATACGAGCCAATTTAAAAAATTTAAATTGGTTATTTCAAAGGAATTTGAACAATTGAAATAGAATATTTCAATAAAATAGTGAATTAGAAATAGTGAGTCAGTTTGAAAATTTGAATTCAAACTTTGACTAACTGTGCAGGGTGGAAAATATAATGGATTTTAGTGAAACCAAAAATATTTAAATCTGTTTATCAATACCTTTCTAACGAATCTGAAAAATCGAAGATTCATAACGGGAATCAAAAGTTATGGCCGAATGAATTTTCAAAAAGGTCGCTATATAGAATATATAGCCCTGGAAAATAGATATTTTGCAAACGATCTCAGAATTCGACGAAACTAGTTTTGTTGGGACCGTAGCGTCAAAACATAGCTAGATTTATTTTTCTAGAATTTTTCGAATCAGTTTGTGGCCCTGGCAAATTGAAATGTACGTTCAAAGTTAAAAATTAAATGTTTTATACTTTAATTTGAAAAATAACTGACTGTAACAGTCGAATTGGCCAACGAAACATATCCGATTGTGTCCGGGATGGGGGTAATTAGCTAGGGACGACAGTCGTTGGGTTTGATTTGGTGTCCGTGTGGAGAAACACTATTTTAAAATTTATTAAAACCATGGGCCAATCAGAATTTTCCTTTCATTATTTTAAAAATAAAAAAAACGCAGAAAACCCTTTTTCTCCCTCCCCACCGACGATCTACGTCGTTCGATCCTTCTCCTCCAAATTGCCGTCGCCACAGGCATTTCCAGCCTTCGCCACCCCCTACCTCGAAGCGCCTCCCTCTCCTCTTTAAATCCGACCCCACCTCGACGCTTCCCATCACCGCATCGACGAGATCCACGGCCACGAACGTCGCGACTTCCCATCGCCGCCACGAGCAGATCCGACCACCGAACCATCTCAAACCACCCTGCGCCGACTCCCCTTTCCTCCCTCTTCCACGTCATCACCTCCGATCGTCCCAATACGCAGCGGATTTCGAGAAAATCCGAAACCCTTGTTTGAACCAACAATAAAGGTGAGTCCTTTTTGATGTTTGAACTTTGAAAAATCATATCTTTATGGTGTGTTGACGAAATTCGATGAAACAGGAAACATCAGGATCACAAGGAAGCTCTCTACCACATATAAGAGACCGCGGATTTTTCTGAGTCATCTACAATTTTTAGCACTCCAAAAACCAATGTGAGAAATCTAAATTAAGTGAATTTGAATGGAAAATGTCGTGTATAAATTATATAAGCGAAATATAAATTACACACGTGTTGTATACGTCGTGTACATGCGTTGTGTAAGCTATATAAGCAAAGTATGAATTATACATGCATAGAATAATTGATATATGTGTTGAAATGCAAGTGAAATATAGAAATTATATATATATACACCCCCCTCGTCCACAAACCATGGACGATATTTATTGTTGTGTATTGGTGTGAAATATTGGATGAAAATGCGAATGGTTAAATAATTGTTTGTGGTTGATATTGTTTGGTTGTGGTTGAAAAATACCCATTGGTGATTGAAATGAATTGGAAATAATTGTGGAAATAAAAATAAAACATGCCGCCTGCGTGCGAATTAGATGCATGAATCCCCATTGTCAAAAACCGCGAGGTTTTAAGGTAGAGCGAGGAGCCGTACTAGGGACGGTGCCGGTTTTAACTACCCTGCCGTTATGCTGCCGAAATTTTGAATAATATTCATGTGTTAGAATTATTTTCATATGTTGAAATTATCTTCATGCATTGAAATTAAAGTCATGTGTTGAAACTATATCCATGTGTATAAATGCTCATGTGTTGAGAAGTGATGTGTGAAAATTAAATTCATGTATGAATGAATGAAGTGTTTAAACAATAAAAATCACATTTTTATAATATATATGAAGTATGTAAAATATTCTCCTTATATATAAATAGTTTCAACAATAAAAATTTCATCTTTCTTATATAAACAACATATATAAAATATCCATGTGTGGAGGTGCTCATGTGTTCAGAAGTGTGTGTATTGGAAAAGTTCATGTGTTGAATAAAAAGATCGAACGATAAAAATTACATTTTTATTGAAATTATAAAGTGTTAAAACATTCATTTGTTGAATAAATATTTTAAATGATAAAAATATCATTTTTATCATATATGTGATATGCTAAAGATATGCGAGCGTTGAAATAAATATTTGTGAAAGAAATATTATTTTTAACATGCATAGGAACTAAATAAAATAGTCATGTGTTGAAATATATTTTAGTTCGCCAAAATTATCATCTTTGAAATGTGAAGTGTTAAAAATAGCCACTTGTTCAAATAAATATGCATGAGTTGAAATATTCATTAATTAGCTAATGATATGATTTTTGCCTATGCATGCAACATTATAACGAATGGTGTTTTTAAACCAAATTGAATCAAATATGAAGTTGAATGGAAAATTATAAGTGATAAGAATTGCATATATGTACATGCATATTTATTGAACAAGTTATAGCAAAGAGGCTAGAGAAGAGGAATAAAATTTTGTGCCCGACAAATAGGTACACGTTTACTGTTTTGTTTGGGTGATGATTTTATGAGCCTATTGGCTAGCCGCTTGGCTTTTTCTCTTTCTTTTTGACATGAGACGCCCGTGTGGCTATTTGGGAATTTTCCCAGCCCCTCCCGTACAAAGGAGGTTATGGCGAAATTTTCCAAAATTTAAAGGCGTTAGTGAAATATTTGAAGTGAAAACGATATTGAAATCGTCGAATGAACTATATTTATATAAATATATAAATATAATAAAATTAAAATGAAACGTGGCCGTGCAGTTCGTGTTTTGAAACCATGATTTCAAACGACTAGTGCGGGAAATCCGACCATTGGATTTTCCCGAAAACGCAACCGTTGGGTTCGCCTTGGAAATATCTTTCCAACGACACCAACTTTGTGAAGATCCGACGGTTGGATTGTCTGGAATGTTTAATTCAAATCTGAAGAAAAACAGCGCCAGAAACGATTATATATATATATATATATATATATATAAATATAATTAAATTAAGTCGAATAACGACGCTGCAGTTCGTAATTTGAAATCGTAACTTCAAATGACTAGTGTGGAAGATCCGACCGTCGGATTCTCCCAAAACTGAAACCATTGGATTCGCTTTGACATAATCTTTCCAATGATATAAAATTTGTGAAGATCCAACAGTTAGATTTTCAGATATGTGTAAAACAAATTTAGTGAAAAACAGCGCCAGTGCATTGGCACGACCTGAAACGTCGTTTAATTAAATATGGCCGTTTTAAATAAATAAAAATGGCGATATATCGTTATAAAATACTATAGACGATATAGAGTGGAAATAAACCAATTTTGTTGTGTTTGCTTGATATGTGCTGGTTGAATGTATTTAACATGAAAATTATAACTAAAGAACTGAAATGTGAATGTTGAATAGTCTAACCATGTGATAAATTGATTTGAAAATCTAAATATACGTGGGTTATTTGAAAAGGCCGAGTTCATCTCATTTCAAATAATCGATCGACGTTGAGAAGTCGAAGAGTCGAAGACGGTTGAAGACCGACGATCTTCACATTGGATGGATGGGCGCTACTGATGCTCGTGATTGGAGTAGCTACCGTGAAGGGGCTGAAGTAGTAGCCGTCTAAACATACTGTTGATTGTATGGATATGCGAGGAATTTGGTGCCTCTGGTTTCGTTCAAACCCAGAACGGACTTGTAAATGGACTGTGTGTCTGACATTGGATTTTGTTCTATGCTGATTGATCTCTGTTAATATATATCTGTTTGGCGGCGGAGAATTTATTCTCTTGCTTAATGCCCTTCTCTGAGATGTACGAGCTCAGAGGTTATGTATTGATAGAAATCAGTCGCATGTGGTGGATTGCCTGTGTGGCACGCCTAAGTGGCATATGATCAAGGCTTCTGTTGCAAAGCAAAGTCTTGTGGTTGATGATCAAAGCATGGTCTGTGTGACGTAGCTTTGTGTATAACGTGGATTCGCGAGCCTCACACCCCGGTATGAGTCAAAAACGGGAGACGGACCGCTGGGAGAGCACGACGTTTCTTTCTAGCTAAGGTGGTGTCAGTGACCTACCAGCCCTGACATTATATATACTTTTCACCTATGTGGTTGTTGGAATGTGAGGCGCCTCGATTATAGGTCTGTAAGGACCGGGAAACGTGTATTCAGGAATTGCCAATCCTCCAAAGTAAGAGAGGACCGGCCCAGCCGATTCCAAGGACCACTGTGTGCGATCCCGGGGCATTTGCTAGAGTGTCTCGAACGGAGAGGAGCTTGCCCCTTTCCTCGACTCATGAAGGAATCCAATTTCCAATACGAAATATGCGGATGTGATTGTGTTACTAGTATGGCGACATAGTAGATGGTAGCTATGCCGCCTAGGATAGATATTTATGATTGAATTTGCTTTCGAAAACATATATGCACTAGTAATAACATCAAACACTTTGTTTTATTCGTATGAAGCATTTTTGGCCATTATAAGGTAAAACTCTATCCTCCGGCTTGCGTTGCATTATGTGATGGGACCTGAGTCTTATAATGGCTTCATTTTATAAAAAGCATTGCGATGATTTAATCATTTACTTTATTTCATGCACTAGCACTCATTGGAGTAAACCCGTTCCGTGAAAGTGGCATGGTCCTTTGATTTGCCATATTATTGTTGTTAATAAGTTAAGTAGATTTCTCATACCAGTCCCATGACTGACTCGTAGTTTGTTTCACCTTGCAAACTTGGGTGCCCTCATTTTCACACGGGCAGCCTAGTTACAGGTATCTGGTGCACTTTTGGCTCATGGCGAGGCTTGACTACACCGTGCTGACTTTGACTCTTTCCGCCATTATAGTATATGTATTATGATTCCGCCATTGGCGATGTAGACTGATATTTATTTTGTGTACTCTTTATGTGAGATTCCGCCTCTGGCGATGGTGACTGATTATGTATTATTATGCACTAAGTTGTATCCTGCACTGTGCTCTCTGATGTTGTGATATCTATATGATTCCGCTGTCATATGTGTGTAACTTATTCTATTATCTGTGATCTGCTAATGATGATTGATGTGTTATATTCCAATGATTATTCTTAACACCGTGTCATGGGGTTTTGGGATCGTCACAGCTATCAGTGTTTTTCTATTTAAATTTTAAATATATATAATTAATATAATAAACCCTCACCAAATGATAACTTGCCACGTCATCAGCCCCCAACGCTTTCCCGCTCCTCCCTCTACGGTATTCAACATGGAAAAACCCATCCCTAGGCCAAACTTTGACCGCCAAGACCGCTCACCTCCGGCCACGAGATGAGCCAAGACCACCGCCAATCACTAGCTCACAGAATTCCGTGCCCCTGGGTCCCTAAGCCACCACCTCCGGTGGTCTTACCTGCCGCCGACGAAGACCTGAACGGAAATAGCTTTCCGGTTTCAAACTCAAATTCCCGCCACCCTATTCGACTACAACCCGAACAAACACCATCGTTTAACTCATATGATCCCTCTCTTCAAAACCCATATCTCGAAATTGTGAAAACCCGGAACTTCCCCGTAAAGGAAAGAGCGGATAGTTCGAGAACAAGCCACAACAGAACATGTAACGACCCGGATTTCAGAGACCTTGGATATCCGATATATCTCACATATCGAGCGTCCAAGAGTCGACAAAATCCAGATAATTATGAAAGAAAAGAAATAGATAGAAGAATAGAACTAAGAAAAGACATCAGAATCTCACAGCGGAACTTGGAACATAATATTATAACCCAAAATATTACATAACATAAGTCAAGTACATTGAAATACTTCATACATAGGGATACATGTCATCACAATTACATACTTAACACTTGTGATACTAACTTGCAGATAATTCTACATAACATATGATAGATAAGCCAACACTTCAGATCCTGCCATCCAGCTACTCCAAAGTTACTTTAGAACCTGGATCACTTGTCTACTCATAATAAATATTATGAGTACCCAAGAGTTTAAGGAAAACACAGAAAATAAACTCCGGATCAGTCATGGACTGGTATGAGTAAACGATTTATAAACAAGTTTTAATAAATCACAATGATTCATAAGACCACGCCGTGCATACGGAACGGGTTTTTACCTTATGAGATCAAAACAGTTTGCATATTTAAACAGATATTATGATAATGTCTAAGGTGTCCACAAATAATTCATAATCTAGTAGAATGCTTTCATCTCACATTCTACTAATAGTATACAAACAAAAACCGTTAAGTGCTTATGGATATTGGGTTCCCAACTATGACAAGGTATGGAATCACCTTCCGGAGGTGTATCTCTAGATACAAATACACGGGTTCAACAAGAACATCTTGTAACCCGGCCACACATGACCGACCACTCATTTCTCTTGAGTGTATCGAATGTATATCACCAACGGTGGTAGCAAGCCAACCGTTCCCCGAAACGGGTCAGAATCGACAATAGATTTTTAGAAGTAAATGAAACTCTAGATCAGATGATGATACATCCTAATGGGAGCTACCCACATAGCCATGCTGCCTGCCCGATTTTTTGTCATTTCCGGTTGTGACGTTCGAAGCTAAACGTTCCCAGACACATGCTTTTTATTTGCTTTGAACGTCACATTGTCAAACCCACTAATCCACTAATTGACTTCTCCAAAAATATATTACAAGTATAAAGTAAGAGAAACGAATTTCTCTACCACTTATAACTACGTTTGAAAAGATCAACGTACGTGATTAGTTAGGAGTACTCTGTCAGACGTTCGTCCATACAAGTTGTCCTGGGACTGGACAAACCGAAGGTACTATTCCGTACAACCACCTTAGGCACTGTTATCTAAGATTTATACAATAGCCCTTGCATTTTACTCCGTCTTCAATATATTCAGCATTTTTGACTCGCAACGCTTATGCCAATACGGAGTGGTTCTTTGGATAATAATCCAACCGGTCTCTCCATATTAACAACGTTAAAATGGTCAAACTTTGATAGTCGATGACTTAACTATCAAATGAAAATATGTGTGCACACAACAATCTTATTTCGAATTGAAATTCCTATTTGATCAATCATCATATATGTATATATATATATATTGATATTTCTGTGTTTACGTATCACTATCCCTTCACATCAATCAGTCGCTGACTGTAATCATTAAGAGAACAACTTCCTAAGTATAAACCCCGAAGGCCGAAACCAACATCAGATAAATACTCAGAAAATCATTCGACTTATTAATTCTAGTCAGTTTCTAATTTCAGTAATTCCATCTAAATTCTTATTTTAAATATTCATGTTCCTTTAATATTTTTATTTCGAAAAATATTAACTTAACCTCTTTATTTCATATCATGTTATACCGTGTGCGGAGCACGGGCTTTAATCCTTTCTAGTGAAAAATCTTCTTTTAATTTACTTCATTTTATATTCGTGTGCGGAGCACGGGCTAAACTTTACTAATCAACTTCACTTAATTAATCTTCACTTAATTAACTTGTCTTCATCAACTTTACTTGATTAACTTAACTTGATTAACTTCAATTGATTAACTTCAATTGATTAACTTCACTTGATTAACTTCACTGATTAACTATGTTTAATCATTTTTAACTCGAATGTCTAACATCCGATCATCTTTAATCGAATAACTAATATTCAATTAAATTATAATCTAATTAATTAGCTTAATCAACTTTAACTCGACTCATTACTTCTATTCAACTTTATCTTGATTAACTACATCTAATCCATTCTAACTTGATTAACTATTTCTGTTCATCTCGAATATCTGATATTCGATCATCATTAATTAGCTACGTATGTTCAACTTAATCTGATTAACTACTTCTAATCAACTTAACTTGATTAACTACGTTTAATCAACTAAACTCGATTCATCACTTCTGTTTAATCATCTCTATCTCGAATATCTAACATTCGATTCACACCGATCAGCTTATCGTTTATTTAATTATTTAAATAAATAAATAATTAAATAAATTATTTAACTTTAATTTTATTCTCGGAAAAGGTTTACCTTCGCGGATCAGTTCAGAATTGGTGATCCGCACGTGCGGATCACTTAGTTCTAGTGCGCACTACTGTCAACAGTTCTAGCCACCATTCCCATTCAAGAAAACTACCACCCCACACGCCATGGACCACTAGAGTCCTGACCATCGTACCCGAGCCTTGCCAGTGATCAACCACTCACGCTGAGGTGGTGGTGGTGATCCATTACTGCGCCATGGTGGTGCAGTTCACGGCTGAAGCCGTGACAGCCCACGCGAGCATCCAAACGTCCCCAAACATGTCCAAACACTTAAACTACATGCTACGAAGTTGGTTCAGTGTTTTCATAGTGTTTTAAACATCGTTGCACGCGTGTACGCAACTACGTTCAGTTTCATACAGTGCGTATATTCTGTTTTAAACTATGACTATGTTTTCGACTAAACTAAAAGTTCTCTTGATCTACTCAACAAAATCTCCTACTGTTTGCTTGTATATTTATCTCATGTCAATGCGCATTACTTCCATAACCTGAATAGTGGCTTCATGCAAGTTTTGTTCATGTTTTGGTGCATCCATTTGACAGCAGTGTGCGGGTTTTTGATGGGTTTTCCTCAAACCATCATCACACAGTAAAAACTATGGTTCTACACTACATATAGGTGCTGAAATGGATTAGTAAATGAGCATGTATCGTACTCTAACATGGATTTGCATTTATACGTGTAGATCTCAGGGTTTTAATGCACACAGTCCCGCCTGCTTGCGGTTTAAACACAGCAGCAACAAATAGAAGATAGTCAAACATTTCATGAGATATAACAGTGAGTGTACTGGTAGCAAAACAGAAAATGCAAGCATGAACAAGGGATATTTTGGTGCATGTAAATCATGGTGTTCAAGTGTTTGTAATAAACAAACATGTCACTATATATATAATAATAAACATCCATTATATATATACATTTATGTTCACATTTATGTGTAGGAAGTAAGGTAACATAGTGAGAAGTTTACTCACTAATGCATAGTAGAAATGGAGTGTTTATTTCCTAGATCTTCTTCTCCTTTTAGCTCACGGTTTACAGTAGTTTAACATGGCCAGTTTCCCCTTAATGCTTGCGGGTTTGACAACCAACATGCGCCCAGTTTTATTCTTTTATTGCTCACGGCTTCACAGCCAAAACATTTCCAGTTTTGATTTATTTCTTGCGGTTTTTAACAGGAGCACAAATGGAGAAAGGATCCACATATATATATATATATATATATATATATGCTTAGCTATATAATTTTATATTGGTTTATTATTTAGTTTAATTCACTAAATCTAAATCTATTTCCATCACAAATCCTTACGCAGGAGATATGGTACAGCAATATATATATATATTGAAAGCAACATTTCATTTTGTTTTGCATGCACAAGCTTATGTGGAAGAAAGGTAGCCAACCATTTGTATATGCTCATATATAGTTCAATTCATAATCTTCCCTAATCTAAAAGATTTGCGCAAGACATGTACAGCAAAATATATATGGTGAAAGCAACCTTTAGTTTATTTTTATATGCATGAGCCTATGTGTTTGATTCTTGACCATGCCATGTTTATATAATATTAGTTTTCCTCCTTAATCTTTAAATAACAAATTCTATAATCTTCCTACATCAAGAGATTGATGCGCAGGATATAATGTGTACAGCACCATATTTGGTTGAAAGCTACATGTTAGTTTGTTTTGCATGCAAGAGTCTAGGTGGATGGATGAGATCCATGCAATGTTTCTATCCATAGCAAACATCACTATCATAGTGTGTACTTAGCTTCTAGAAATGCATTGAATAATGTATATATTTTTCATTCTAGCTTGATACATCACTATATAGCTGGCGCATATCTCTTATCATATCTTCATTTATACTTAGTATTAAACTATTTATTCATGTCACCATCACTCTAGGATACACTAGTTTTAACATGGATCATCTACACTAAATTGGCACGTTCTTGCATGGGTTTGGGCTGTTGTTCTTTGCGCAAGGATGGGCTGTTCATGGCTGTTTTGGGCTGTTCTCTTGCGCAGGTTTGTGGGCTGTTTTGGCTGTTCTACTTTGCGCAAAAAATGGACTGTTTTGGGCTGTTTTTCCCTTGCACAAAAGTGGACAGTTTTGGGCTGTTTTTCCCTTTAGTGGTTGCATGATTCTATGGTGATATAATAGCTTATAAGTTCACTTGTTTAGGGTCTTAAATCACATCAGTTTTTCTTAGTTCTAGGCATAATAATTGGTTGAATGGTTGGCTTGAAGTTGCATGAAAACATTGGTTATTTATACTAGCAAGTTGTAGTGTTTTTAGCCACACGATTTCTCTAAATTTTGATGCAAAGCTATGCTATCTTATTGGTGCATTAACACGTATGTATGATGGGCTAGAAATCACAGCAAAACGTTTTGTTAACTTTGCTCCAGAATAGTTTGGTTCTAGGCCTTGAATGTTGCATGTAAATGGCTATTTACATTAGCTTGTCTTCACGTTTTGGACCCTGTGTTTTCTTTAATATTTTCTGCAAAGTCGTGCTATAAGTTGTTTCCATTATCTAGTACGTATGATTGGCTAAAAGTCACAGCAGAACTTTTCTTTTGATTGGTCGAGGATAGTCTTGAACTATGGCCTTCAAGTTGTACGTAGAACATGTGTTTACACTAGCACATGTGTACTCGACTTAGTCTATTGGTTCTCCAAAATTCTCTGCTAAGTCATGTCTAAAACAAGTTGCACTAAGGTCCTACAGTAGTCTAGTTATCATCTGATTAATTTCTCTTTAAGTTGTTGTTGGAATTATTTCTCCAAACGATCGATTTCTCAAGTCGAAGGTTTTCGACGCTTTAGTTACAGTTCCTTTAGTAACGCTTTTCTATAGCGCTTCCCTAACGCTGCTATAGAGTTCTACTACTACTACTATTGATGTTTACTACAGAATTTAGTTACGCCAAAAGTTGTTAAGTTTTAGCGACGCTTTATGATGTTGTAAATAAATCTTATTCACAATTTTTGGTCGTCTTAAATGAATATCCAGCATTAATAAACTAATTTATTAATGTATTGTAAAAATTTAAGTTCTTCCGTATTTTAGTTACCTACTGAAAATCCCGGGTCATTACAATCTACCCACCTTAAAAAAATTTCGTCCTCGAAATTGTAAGTAACGAGTAGCTTAACGTTATTCATTTAAGTTGTCGACTTATCCATACAAAATCAACACACATCAATCAATTGGTTATTTATCACAGTTATTTCCCTAACTACAATATTTGTTACTACCATTAGAAAACATTTCCATTAGTGTATTACTATTTCTCATTATCCATCAGTTCCTGACCGTAAATTTGTAAGCGAATAACTCTCTAAATATCAACCCCGAAGACCGAAATCAACATCAGATTGATACCTAGAAAGTTCTTCAACTTAATCAATTTCCAGTTAGGTTCTAATTTCTTAACTTCATCTTATCTCAAACATATCATGATTACAATTGGAAAATAAATTCCAAATCATATATACTTCCTTAATTTGAATCGACTCATTCAAATATATTTATCTGCCCCGAATTCTCTTTTTACTTGAATCCATATCCAACGATCTCTAGCCTACTCCACTTAACTCCGTTAAGTATTATACTAATTAATTCCTAAATTAGTTCTCTTCGTTTTTAGGACTCCTTAAATCTGATTTTATTTCAATAATCAATAAGTTCACTATTCTTAAGTTTTAATTAACTTAAGTCTAGACTTAATTTGGTGAAAATCCAAATTTTAATTCAATTTAAAATCCTAACTTATTTCCTATATCAATATGATTAGATGTTATTCTAATTCAATTCAACCCTTCTTAAATTGATTCTAAGGCTAACCCTAATTACCTTAACTTAAGTTGATTTCTCCTAGATATATATTCTATATATATAATAGCATCCAACTTTTAAAATACGCTCTCTCAACACTAACCCAAAGCCTATTTACAACTGTTTATTTATCTTCTAAATAAATATTTCTTATTTATAACTGTTTATTTATCTTCTAAATAAATATTTCTTATTTACAACTTCTATTTACCGTTACAAATATTTCCTATTTACAACTGTTTATTTAACTTCTAAATAAATATTTCTTATTTATAACTGTTTATTTATCTTCTAAATAAATATTTCTTATTTACAACTTCTATTTACCGTTACAAATATTTCCTATTTACAACTGTTTATTTATCTTCTAAATAAATATTTCTTATTTACAACTTCTATTTACCGTTACAAATATTTCCTATTTACAACTGTTTATTTATCTTCTAAATAAATATTTCTTATTTATAACTGTTTATTTATCTTCTAAATAAATATTTCTTATTTACAACTTCTATTTACCGTTACAAATACTTCCTATTTACAACTGTTTATTTATCTTCTAAATAAATATTTCTTATTTATAACTGTTTATTTATCTTCTAAATAAATATTTCTTATTTACAACTTCTATTTACTGTTACAAATATTTCCTATTTACAACTGTTTATTTATCTTCTAAATAAATATTTCTTATTTATAACTGTTTATTTATCTTCTAAATAAATATTTCTTATTTATATTTATTTTCTAAATAAATATCCCTTTTATAAAACTCTATTTGTTTTATAAATACTTCCTTTTATAAAACCGTGTTCGTTTTATAAATAATTTCCTTTTATTCTATTTATTTCAATATACATTGAAATATTCCATTTCACAACTCAGGGTTTCTTATGATATTTAAAATATCGAATAACAATGATTAATATCATTCTAACACAAATAATCTAGAACAGATTATATAATACATCATATAATACAATATATGAAAACAGTAAAATAATTGTTGAGGAATCCAGTCGGATTCCTCCAACCTGTCTCCCTAGATCCACAGATGTTACACAGTATAATATACATCAATTTCATCGCAACATGAAACATACTGATACAGAATCAAATTTTGATTGTCGATATTTATCTATAACTAGATCTACGTTTTCAATCAATTCTATTTAACAGTCCAAACAATCAATACATAGCAATCAATCAACAGTTATCAAAAATAAAGTACAATTTATATAGAAATATAAATTGAGGAGAGTTAGTGAGTTTTACTCACATTGGACGATCATCGTTAATAACGATAACCATCGCTTGATTCTGAACGGACAATTTATTTTGCTATAAATTGTAACGAGCTCCAATCCACTCCCAGTCAGTTCCAGGTTGTAGTGTCCGTCCCTACGATCCTGTCGGATCTTGTTTCACTCAATTCCCATTTATACTCTGGCCCATGAACCAACTAAATTACCCACGACCGCCTACTGTCTTCTCCATTTTCAAACAATCGCTCCAGTTCGGAAATGGCCATAGCTGCACATTTTATTTCACCTCTTTTCCTTTTATCTTTCTTTATTGGGCTTTAGCTTTTCTTGGCCCATACAAATTTCCAAAAGCCCAGGCCCGTCAACATACCATTTGTCCAATTTTTAACACTTCTGTTCTCAGACCCTTCATGTTGACTTCACTGTTCTCGTTTGGTTTATGAAATAACCAACCCCACTATACTCCCTTCGTAAATCCTGTTACCACATACTTCTGCTAAATCAAATGGCCAAGTCCATTTCAAAACACTGCTCCTAAGTTACCGGTCCAGCCCTACTTCGTTCCTTAGCATACCAGTCGCAACAGTTTTAACGTATACCCAAACCTCTTAATATCTTCTCCATCCATTTCAACATATACTTCTTTTTTTTATGCAAAACAAGACCCACGTCAGTACCCCTATGCCCTCCCCTTCATGAAGACTTCTCCCTCCCAACGCAGGCACTTCCTGCTTCAATAAAATAAATGTTTTCCATACTTTATTTGTTTATTTTCTAACCAACTGCTTCTTCCCAAAACTGGGTTCAGCATTATTTATACTACTCGTACACTTTCCACTTCAATTCAATGAACCCAATACTCGCTCCCGAACTCACGCTTTAAACAAAATCACCAAAACAAAAACACAGCAGGCAACTCACCATCAAACGTATAACTCCATTTATCACGTGTACAGTCTTTCTCCTTTGTTTTTGAACTGCTACTTCCGTGAATTACATTCCCATCTCCCACGTCGTATACAACAGCAACACCACATCCTCCTTGTCCATGGATCCGCGCTCACGCCTGTTGCTATAACCCCCTACAAATGTCGAACTCCACCATGAATGCTCAAATCCTACAACGACCCTGGTCTACGGCAAAACCTCTACTGATTCGCAACTCCGAAGACTGACTTCCCCTGACGCCATCAGTCGTGGCGCAACCACCTTCCCACTGTCTTCAACTCCGCAATGTCCCACCACCTTCACTTCTATCAATCTTCTCCTACGTTGACGCCACATCCCAACCCTAGCGAGCTGTCTGAAAATGTCGAACCCAGGAAATTCGATCGCACCATATGTTAAGTAGATAGAACAGAAGCTCTTGCCTTACTGAATCCAAAGAGATATATTTCCTGATTTTAGGTAATTGATTTGAATTCTGGTGGATTTATGAAGAACGTGATTTGGGTTTTTCCTTGAAAAGGAACTGGCGGCTCCTTTTGATCAAAGGAGAATTAAATTAGGTTTCTAAGGGAGGAGTTAAATGTCTATTTATAGTGGAGAACAATTTGAGACATTTCCTTTGAATTGTGCGGATACGTGAAGGCCACGTAACCTGAGTATCAACCACACTATTTGCATTTCTAGTTAAGTGGTTTAGGAAACTAGCAACAAGCTTCTGTTGTCAGTATTCAAGTACTAGAAATGTAGAACCTATCTCTTGAATCAAATGCTTGCAAAACTACACGGAATGTGGTATCTAAACTATATATTTCGATTGTTTCATTTCTGATTACTCATGTGGTTATTCATTCCCATATAACACCGAAGTAAATATTCAGCTTTTATGTGGGTGGAATAATTCTCCTTTCATTTTTATTTTTATTTTATTTTTGACATAAGTTTTTATTGGATGTATTCCAAATATGATTGATTAACAGTATTCACGAAGCAAGGAATAATGGACGATGCTAAAAATAAATAGTATACCCCGCTATGTAAAACTCCATTCACATAATGATTTGCTATGGACAGAAATAAATAGACCGTTGTGATGAGCTCGGTGTCATGATCCCAAAAATATAATAATACCTGTAGATTAACTTATATTTTGAAACCCCAAAATCGCTGATTAAGGGTGCACAACACTCCAAATAAAAAGTTGCTAATTTAATTAATTAAAAATTTCAGTAAAATTCAAAAAAATAAATTATCGTTATGTCCCAAAAGAACCTTGTCTAAATTCAAACCCTATCTCTAGTTATATCGAATAAACCGATACGGTCGATAAACGATTCTATAACGACTATTTTAAAATTTGATTTGGACATATCTAAAAATCTACACGACGAAATCCCGATTTTTCTCTTCCACTAGAAAGATATACTCCACCAGCTCCACATGTTTCTTGTTTCACAGAAATCCGATTTAAAACGAATCATGTACATTCAGTTGAAGTTCGAATCGCCAAATCGCGAACTGCCGCGCCATTTCGAGCTCGGTTTTAATTATAATATAATTATACGTTCTAACGTCGTCGATTAAATAATATATTCGTTATTTAAATAATTAAATAAGTTAATAATTACCCCGTCAAAAATCCGGGTCATTACATTCTTTCCCCCTTAAAATAATTTCGTCCTCGAAATTGCTAAGCTTGAAGACGACCCTATCTACTGAGTAAATATTTATCGGTTTACCCCTTAACTTCAGTTTCAACTGAACCAATTAATATCGACTAAAATATTAATTTATTCCGACTAACTAAAATTTTCAAAAATTCTGAAAATTTTTCTAACGCCTTTTATTTTCGGAAAATTTCGTCATAACCTCCTTTGTACTGGTCGATACGTCAAATCACAACTCGCCTCTCTAGGCCTTCTCCAACCCAAAAGAAAATCAAATAACCAAGCGGCTTGCCAAATCGGCTCATAAATTCCAAACTCATATAAATTATAAACTTGTACCTTTTTGTCGGGCATACCATTATATCATTTCCATCTGCTATCAACTTAACATATATATATATATGTCATCTCAATCAACTCAAATCGATTTATTCTCAAATCCAACCATTCAGTTATATCTAACCCAAATCCCATTCCAGATTATTCATTAATCAATTCCAGTTTCATTTAACTTAGTCAAAGTTAAATTCTAATTTATTATTCACTTTCACTATTTTAATCCATTTAACTTCATAAGTTAAATTTAAATTTCAAATTTCAAATTCCTGGGTTCATTTCAAATCAACTTGAAATCATAATAACAATTCAAAACTTTTGAACTTCTAAACCAATTGTTTTCTCAAAACATTTCAAAAACAGAATCCTTGGTAGTAATCCGTCACTTAGAAACTCGAAAATGACACTGATGATGTGTACACCATCATCCGAATTATTTTCCAGCGATCGAAGTGAGTTCAATACTATAATTCTCTTTCAATTTGAAAAACATTTTCAAAATGTCCCAGGATCTTAAAATTTCCTTATTTTAATTCCAATTCTGATTTAAATTTCAGATTTAATTCATCTTATTTCATATACTTCATTTATATGAATCCTGCTTAGTTATTTATAACCATTTCTCCTTTATAATCTTATTCGATTATACTAACAACCAATACAACCAATTATGCTATGTTAATTTCAAAACATATCATGTTGGTTCATCGTATTCGAGTGTTTAGAAACCCCTATCGATATTGTGGCGTCCCACTATCGACCAGAATTCATAAGCCACTCAACCAATAAATCTCCATAATATAAAACCATTTTTATATCTAATAACAAATACGTTCACTCGTATATATACACTCAAACTCAATCTAGGGTATTACTAACCCCATCTCTACTGAGTAACGCCACAGAGCCAAGGTATTAACTAAACCATTGCTCTGATACCAACTGTAATGACCCAAAAATCCGGTCCAATTTGAGCTGAATAAAAACACAAGTCCAACCCCAAATTGCACTGGAAATTCAAGAAATTAATAGAAAGAAGATAGAGGGTGAGGATAGATAAGATAGAACTAGTAGAATAGAAGAAGAAGAAGAACATCATCATCAGAGTAAACACGAATCTCACAGCGGAACGAATAAAATATAACATAACTTTTGAAATACAAACAGTTATATATATACAATAGCACTTATCATAGTGCAGCACTTACAACAACAGCGGAAATAATAATAGCTATAGAATCCGGAAGCCTCCTGCTCCAAGCTCTCCAAGTGTATCTGTAAAATCCCGACTACTTGACTGCCCGTACAAATTTAGGCACCCAAGAGTTTAGGGAAAACAAAACAAATAAACTCCGGGTCAGTCATGTGACTGGTGTGAGTAAACTCAAATCATTTAAACAGGTATATGATATCTCATAAGACCACGCCGTGAATACGGAACGGGTTTTTCCCTTATGAGAATCCAAACATCTTTGAAAAGCAACATCATTCTGATATTATGATAATGTCTAAATACAAATAGATATCAGTCTAGTAGAAACGCTTGCATCTCACGTTCTACATATATAGTATACAATCAAAACCGCAGGTGCGTATTGGATGATCGGGTTTCCAACTATGACAAGGTATGGATCCACCTTCCGATCAGTGTACTCTAGGAACGATACACTGGAGTTCAACAAGAACATCTTGCAACTCAGCCACACATGACCGACCACTCATTTCGCTTGAGTGTATCGAATGTACATCACCAACGGTCGGGATCAGCAACCGTTTCCCGTATATATATGGGACAGCATTGATAGATTAAAGAAGCAAATGAATATTCTCTAGATAGGTGATTATACGCCCTACTTCGGCGCGACCGACTTAGCCATGCTGCCTGCCCGATTTCTGTCATTTACCGGATGTAAGGCTAGAAGCTACGCTTACTTTCCATTCATTTATAACACGATCACTTTGAATGCCACATTATCAGATCCGTTAATCATTAGTTGGATCTGCACAAATAGATTCTGGATATTATGCGAAGGGAATAAATCCGTTGGCCACCATATATATTTGTACAGTCCAACTTTTTCGATCATTGGAACTATTCTGTCAAACATTCGTCCATTTACGTTCGTTCTGGGATTGAACGAAACCGAAGGCACTATTCAGTACATCCATCTTAGTCCATGTTATCTAAGACTTATACAATAGCCCTTGCACTTTACTCCGTCTTCAATTTTCTTTGGCATATTCGCAACGCTTATGCCAATACAGAGTGGTTCTTTGGATAAGAATCCAACCGGTCTCTCCGTATCAACAACGTAAATATGGTCAAAACTTGATAGTCTGTGATTTAACTATCAATGAAAACATGTCGGTGTACAAACAATGATCTAAATTCCAAATGGAATTATCGATCCAATCATCAACCATATATATATATATATTCATATTTCCTTATTTTCTAAAATTAGAAAATATATGTTTTCAACATTGGAAAACATTTCCAATCCTCATTTACGCATCACTACCATTCCACAACTATTAGTCCCTAACTGTAAACTAGTAAGAGAACAATTCTCTAAGTATAAACCCCGAAGGCCGAAACCAACATCAGATCAACACTCAGAAAAATATCCAACTTACCAATCTCTAGTCAGTTTCTAATATTGTTTAACTCTATTTGATTTACTCTTATTCGAATACTATAAGTCGATTAACTCTATTGATTTAACTCTATCGAATAACTAAATTCGATAAATTCCTTTTGATTAACTTGTATTCGGTTACTAAATTCGATTAGCTAATATTAGACTATTCTTATTCGATTAACTAATATTAGACTAACTCAAATCAGGTTATTTCTAATTGAATGACTAATATTCAATTACTCTATTTCGATTATCTCTTTTATATCTCATCAATTTCCTAGTTATAACGTTTATTTTCCGTTACAACTATTTCCTTTTTACAACTTCTATTTACCGTTACAAATATTTCCTATTTACAACTTCTATTTACCGTTACAAATATTTCCTATTTACAACTGTTTATTTATCTTCTAAATAAATATTTCTTATTTACAACTTCTATTTACCGTTACAAATATTTCCTATTTACAACTGTTTATTTATCTTCTAAATAAATATTTCTTATTTATAACTGTTTATTTATCTTCTAAATAAATATTTCTTATTTACAACTTCTATTTACCGTTACAAATATTTCCTATTTACAACTGTTTATTTATCTTCTAAATAAATATTTCTTATTTATAACTGTTTATTTATCTTCTAAATAAATATTTCTTATTTACAACTTCTATTTACCGTTACAAATATTTCCTATTTACAAGTGTTTATTTATCTTCTAAATAAATATTTCTTATTTATAACTGTTTATTTATCTTCTAAATAAATATTTCTTATTTATATTTATTTTCTAAATAAATATCCCTTTTATAAAACTCTATTTGTTTTATAAATACTTCCTTTTATAAAACCGTGTTCGTTTTATAAATAATTTCCTTTTATTCTATTTATTTCAATATACATTGAAATATTCCATTTCACAACTCAGGGTTTCTTATGATATTTAAAATATCGAATAACAATGATTAATATCATTCTAACACAAATAATCTAGAACAGATTATATAATACATCATATAATACAATATATGAAAACAGTAAAATAATTGTTGAGGAATCCAGTCGGATTCCTCCAACCTATCTCCCTAGATCCACAGATGTTACACAGTATAATATACATCAATTTCATCGCAACATGAAACATACTGATACAGAATCAAATTTTGATTGTCGATATTTATCTATAACTAGATCTACGTTTTCAATCAATTCTATTTAACAGTCCAAACAATCAATACATAGCAATCAATCAACAGTTATCAAAAATAAAGTACAATTTATATAGAAATATAAATTGAGGAGAGTTAGTGAGTTTTACTCACATTGGACGATCATCGTTAATAACGATAACCATCGCTTGATTCTGAACGGACAATTTATTTTGCTATAAATTGTAACGAGCTCCAATCCACTCCCAGTCAGTTCCAGGTTGTAGTGTCCGTCCCTACGATCCTGTCGGATCTTGTTTCACTCAATTCCCATTTATACTCCGGCCCATGAACCAACTAAATTACCCACGACCGCCTACTGTCTTCTCCATTTTCAAACAATCGCTCCAGTTCGGAAATGGCCATAGCTGCACATTTTATTTCACCTCTTTTCCTTTTATCTTTCTTTATTGGGCTTTAGCTTTTCTTGCGGCCCATACAAATTTCCAAAAGCCCAGGCCCGTCAACATACCATTTGTCCAATTTTTAACACTTCTGTTCTCAGACCCTTCATGTTGACTTCACTGTTCTCGTTTGGTTTATGAAATAACCAACCCCACTATACTCCCTTCGTAAATCCTGTTACCACATACTTCTGCTAAATCAAATGGCCAAGTCCATTTCAAAACACTGCTCCTAAGTTACCGGTCCAGCCCTACTTCGTTCCTTAGCATACCAGTCGCAACAGTTTTAACGTATACCCAAACCTCTTAATATCTTCTCCATCCATTTCAACATATACTTCTTTTTTTTATGCAAAACAAGACCCACGTCAGTACCCCTATGCCCTCCCCTTCATGAAGACTTCTCCCTCCCAACGCAGGCACTTCCTGCTTCAATAAAATAAATGTTTTCCATACTTTATTTGTTTATTTTCTAACCAACTGCTTCTTCCCAAAACTGGGTTCAGCATTATTTATACTACTCGTACACTTTCCACTTCAATTCAATGAACCCAATACTCGCTCCCGAACTCACGCTTTAAACAAAATCACCAAAACAAAAACACAGCAGGCAACTCACCATCAAACGTATAACTCCATTTATCACGTGTACAGTCTTTCTCCTTTGTTTTTGAACTGCTACTTCCGTGAATTACATTCCCATCTCCCACGTCGTATACAACAGCAACACCACATCCTCCTTGTCCATGGATCCGCGCTCACGCCTGTTGCTATAACCCCCTACAAATGTCGAACTCCACCATGAATGCTCAAATCCTACAACGACCCTGGTCTACGGCAAAACCTCTACTGATTCGCAACTCCGAAGACTGACTTCCCCTGACGCCATCAGTCGTGGCGCAACCACCTTCCCACTGTCTTCAACTCCGCAACGTCCCACCACCTTCACTTCTATCAATCTTCTCCTACGTTGACGCCACATCCCAACCCTAGCGAGCTGTCTGAAAATGTCGAACCCAGGAAATTCGATCGCACCATATGTTAAGTAGATAGAACAGAAGCTCTTGCCTTACTGAATCCAAAGAGATATATTTCCTGATTTTAGGTAATTGATTTGAATTCTGGTGGATTTATGAAGAACGTGATTTGGGTTTTTCCTTGAAAAGGAACTGGCGGCTCCTTTTGATCAAAGGAGAATTAAATTAGGTTTCTAAGGGAGGAGTTAAATGTCTATTTATAGTGGAGAACAATTTGAGATATTTCCTTTGAATTGTGCGGATACGTGAAGGCCACGTAACCTGAGTATCAACCACACTATTTGCATTTCTAGTTAAGTGGTTTATGAAACTAGCAACAAGCTTCTGTTGTCAGTATTTAAGTACTAGAAATGTAGAACCTATCTCTTGAATCAAATGCTTGCAAAACTACACGGAATGTGGTATCTAAACTATATATTTCGATTGTTTCATTTCTGATTACTCATGTGGTTATTCATTCCCATATAACACCGAAGTAAATATTCAGCTTTTATGTGGGTGGAATAATTCTCCTTTCATTTTTATTTTTATTTTATTTTTGACATAAGTTTTTATTGGATGTATTCCAAATATGATTGATTAACAGTATTCACGAAGCAAGGAATAATGGACGATGCTAAAAATAAATAGTATACCCCGCTATGTAAAACTCCATTCACAGAATGATTTGCTATGGACGGAAATAAATAGACCGTTGTGATGAGCTCGGTGTCATGATCCCAAAAATATAATAATACCGGTAGATTAACTTATATTTTGAAACCCCAAAATCGCTGATTAAGGGTGCACAACACTCCAAATAAAAAGTTGCTAATTTAAATAATTAAAAATTTCAGTAAAATTCAAAAAAATAAATTATCGTTATGTCCCAAAAGAACCTTGTCTAAATTGAAACCCTATCTCTAGTTATATCGAATAAACCGATACGGTCGATAAACGATTCTATAGCGACTATTTTAAAATTTGATTTGGACATATCTAAAAATCTACACGACGAAATCCCGATTTTTCTCTTCCACTAGAAAGATATACTCCACCAGCTCCACATGTTTCTTGTTTCACAGAAATCCGATTTAAAACAAATCCTGTACATTCAGTTGAAGTTCGAATCGCCAAATCGCGAACTACCGCGCCATTTCGAGCTCGGTTTTAATTATAATATAATTATACGTTCTAACGTCGTCGATTAAATAATATATTCGTTATTTAAATAATTAAATAAGTTAATAATTACCCCGTCAAAAATCCGGGTCATTACATTACGATCTCTAGCCTACTCCACTTAACTCCGTTAAGTATTATACTAATTAATTCCTAAATTAGTTCTCTTCGTTTTTAGGACTCCTTAAATCTGATTTTATTTCAATAATCAATAAGTTCACTGTTCTTAAGTTTTAATTAACTTAAGTCTAGACTTAATTTGGTGAAAATCCAAATTTTAAATCAATTTAAAATCCTAACTTATTTCCTATATCAATATGATTAGATGTTATTCTAATTCAATTCAACCCTTCTTAAATTGATTCTAAGGCTAACCCTAATTACCTTAACTTAAGTTGATTTCTCCTAGATATATATTCTATATATATAATAGCATCCAACTTTTAAAATACGCTCTCTCAACACTAACCCAAAGCCTAGGTATACGATAGCTAAGCTCTGATACCAACTGTAACGACCCGGATTTTGAGTAGGCTTTGCAACCGTCCCCATCCTCCAAAGCAGCAGGTAAAACCCACTGTGGCTTACACTGGTACCCCAATACCATATTTTACGGCCAGCCTTTCGACTTCATAACCAACCCTACCAAAGGGACATGTAGGAGTAAGAGTCTCCCGTTCGCCACCTAACGAAAAGCGAGAACCCCCTATCATGCGCACACATGCCTAAGCACGCAACATGGACTGGTATGAGTAAACGATTTATAAACAAGTTTTAATAAATCACAATGATTCATAAGACCACGCCGTGCATACGGAACGGGTTTTTACCTTATGAGATCAAAACAGTTTGCATATTTAAACAGATATTATGATAATGTCTAAGGTGTCCACAAATAATTCATAATCTAGTAGAATGCTTTCATCTCACATTCTACTAATAGTATACAAACAAAAACCGTTAAGTGCTTATGGATATTGGGTTCCCAACTATGACAAGGTATGGAATCACCTTCCGGAGGTGTATCTCTAGATACAAATACACGGGTTCAACAAGAACATCTTGTAACCCGGCCACACATGACCGACCACTCATTTCTCTTGAGTGTATCGAATGTATATCACCAACGGTGGTAGCAAGCCAACCGTTCCCCGAAACGGGTCAGAATCGACAATAGATTTTTAGAAGTAAATGAAACTCTAGATCAGATGATGATACATCCTAATGGGAGCTACCCACATAGCCATGCTGCCTGCCCGATTTTTTGTCATTTCCGGTTGTGAAGTTCGAAGCTAAACGTTCCCTGACACATGCTTTTTATTTGCTTTGAACGTCACATTGTCAAACCCGCTAATCCACTAATTGACTTCTCCAAAAATATATTACAAGTATAAAGTAAGAGAAACGAATTTCTCTACCACTTATAACTACGTTTGAAAAGATCAACGTACGTGATTAGTTAGGAGTACTCTGTCAGACGTTCGTCCATACAAGTTGTCCTGGGACTGGACAAACCGAAGGTACTATTCCGTACAACCATCTTAGGCACTGTTATCTAAGATTTATACAATAGCCCTTGCATTTTACTCCGTCTTCAATATATTCAGCATTTTTGACTCGCAACGCTTATGCCAATACGGAGTGGTTCTTTGGATAATAATCCAACCGGTCTCTCCATATTAACAACGTTAAAATGGTCAAACTTTGATAGTCGATGACTTAACTATCAAATGAAAATACGTGTGCACACAACAATCTTATTTCGAATTGAAATTCCTATTTGATCAATCATCATATATGTATATATATATTGATATTTCTGTGTTTACGTATCACTATCCCTTCACATCAATCAGTCGCTGACTGTAATCATTAAGAGAACAACTTCCTAAGTATAAACCCCGAAGGCCGAAACCAACATCAGATAAATACTCAGAAAATCATTCGACTTATTAATTCTAGTCAGTTTCTAATTTCAGTAATTCCATCTAAATTCTTATTTTAAATATTCATGTTCCTTTAATATTTTTATTTCGAAAAATATTAACTTAACCTCTTTATTTCATATCATGTTATACCGTGTGCGGAGCACGGGCTTTAATCCTTTCTAGTGAAAAATCTTCTTTTAATTTACTTCATTTTATATTCGTGTGCGGAGCACGGGCTAAACTTTACTAATCAACTTCACTTAATTAATCTTCACTTAATTAACTTGTCTTCATCAACTTTACTTGATTAACTTAACTTGATTAACTTCAATTGATTAACTTCAATTGACTAACTTCACTTGATTAACTTCACTGATTAACTATGTTTAATCATTTTTAACTCGAATGTCTAACATCCGATCATCTTTAATCGAATAACTAATATTCAATTAAATTATAATCTAATTAATTAGCTTAATCAACTTTAACTCGACTCATTACTTCTATTCAACTTTATCTTGATTAACTACATCTAATCCATTCTAACTTGATTAACTATTTCTGTTCATCTCGAATATCTGATATTCGATCATCATTAATTAGCTACGTATGTTCAACTTAATCTGATTAACTACTTCTAATCAACTTAACTTGATTAACTACGTTTAATCAACTAAACTCGATTCATCACTTCTGTTTAATCATCTCTATCTCGAATATCTAACATTCGATTCACACCGATCAGCTTATCGTTTATTTAATTATTTAAATAAATAAATAATTAAATAAATTATTTAACTTTAATTTTATTCTCGGAAAAGGTTTACCTTCGCGGATCAGTTCAGAATTGGTGATCCGCACGTGCGGATCACTTAGTTCTAGTGCGCACTACTGTCAACAGTTCTAGCCACCATTCCCATTCAAGAAAACTACCACCCCACACGCCATGGACCACTAGAGTCCTGACCATCGTACCCGAGCCTTGCCAGTGATCAACCACTCACGTTGAGGTGGTGGTGGTGATCCATTACTGCGCCATGGTGGTGCAGTTCACGGCTGAAGCCGTGACAGCCCACGCGAGCATCCAAACGTCCCCAAACATGTCCAAACACTTAAACTACATGCTACGAAGTTGGTTCAGTGTTTTCATAGTGTTTTAAACATCGTTGCACGCGTGTACGCAACTCCGTTCAGTTTCATACAGTGCGTATATTCTGTTTTAAACTATGACTATGTTTTCGACTAAACTAAAAGTTCTCTTGATCTACTCAACAAAATCTCCTACTGTTTGCTTGTATATTTATCTTATGTCAATGCGCATTACTTCCATAACCTGAATAGTGGCTTCATGCAAGTTTTGTTCATGTTTTGGTGCATCCATTTGACAGCAGTGTGCGGGTTTTTGATGGGTTTTCCTCAAACCATCATCACACAGTAAAAACTAAGGTTCTACACTACATATAGGTGCTGAAATGGATTAGTAAATGAGCATGTATCGTACTCTAACATGGATTTGCATTTATACGTGTAGATCTCAGGGTTTTAATGCACACAGTCCCGCCTGCTTGCGGTTTAAACACAGCAGCAACAAATAGAAGATAGTCAAACATTTCATGAGATATAACAGTGAGTGTACTGGTAGCAAAACAGAAAATGCAAGCATGAACAAGGGATATTTTGGTGCATGTAAATCATGGTGTTCAAGTGTTTGTAATAAACAAACATGTCACTATATATATAATAATAAACATCCATTATATATATACATTTATGTTCACATTTATGCGTAGGAAGTAAGGTAACATAGTGAGAAGTTTACTCACTAATGCATAGTAGAAATGGAGTGTTTATTTCCTAGATCTTCTTCTCCTTTTAGCTCACGGTTTACAGTAGTTTAACATGGCCAGTTTCCCCTTAATGCTTGCAGGTTTGACAGCCAACATGCGCCCAGTTTTATTCTTTTATTGCTCACGGCTTCACAGCCAAAACATTTCCAGTTTTGATTTATTTCTTGCGGTTTTTAACAAGAGCACAAATGGAGAAAGGATCCACATATATATATATATATATATGCTTAGCTATATAATTTTATATTGGTTTATTATTTAGTTTAATTCACTAAATCTAAATCTATTTCCATCACAAATCCTTACGCAGGAGATATGGTACAGCAATATATATATATATATTGAAAGCAACATTTCATTTTGTTTTGCATGCACAAGCATATGTGGAAGAAAGGTAGCCAACCATTTGTATATGCTCATATATAGTTCAATTCATAATCTTCCCTAATCTAAAAGATTTGCGCAAGACATGTACAGCAAAATATATATGGTGAAAGCAACCTTTAGTTTATTTTTATATGTATGAGCCTATGTGTTTGATTCTTGACCATGCCATGTTTATATAATATTAGTTTTCCTCCTTAATCTTTAAATAACAAATTCTATAATCTTCCTACATCAAGAGATTGATGCGCAGGATATAATGTGTACAACACCATATTTGGTTGAAAGCTACATGTTAGTTTGTTTTGCATGCAAGAGTCTAGGTGGATGGATGAGATCCATGCAATGTTTCTATCCATAGCAAACATCACTATCATAGTGTGTACTTAGCTTCTAGAAATGCATTGAATAATGCATATATTTTTCATTCTAGCTTGATACATCACTATATAGCTGGCGCATATCTCTTATCATATCTTCATTTATACTTAGTATTAAACTATTTATTCATGTCACCATCACTCTAGGATACACTAGTTTTAACATGGATCATCTACACTAAATTGGCACGTTCTTGCATGGGTTTGGGCTGTTGTTCTTTGCGCAAGGATGGGCTGTTCATGGCTGTTTTGGGCTGTTCTCTTGCGCAGGTTTGTGGGCTGTTTTGGCTGTTCTACTTTGCGCAAAAAATGGACTGTTTTGGGCTGTTTTTCCCTTGCACAAAAGTGGACAGTTTTGGGCTGTTTTTCCCTTTAGTGGTTGCATGATTCTATGGTGATATAATAGCTTATAAGTTCACTTGTTTAGGGTCTTAAATCACATCAGTTTTTCTTAGTTCTAGGCACAATAATTGGTTGAATGGTTGGCTTGAAGTTGCATGAAAACATTGGTTATTTATACTAGCAAGTTGTAGTGTTTTTAGCCACACGATTTCTCTAAATTTTGATGCAAAGCTATGCTATCTTATTGGTGCATTAACACGTATGTATGATGGGCTAGAAATCACAGCAAAACGTTTTGTTAACTTTGCTCCAGAATAGTTTGGTTCTAGGCCTTGAATGTTGCATGTAAATGGCTATTTACATTAGCTTGTCTTCACGTTTTGGACCCTGTGTTTTCTTTAATATTTTCTGCAAAGTCGTGCTATAAGTTGTTTCCATTATCTAGTACGTATGATTGGCTAAAAGTCACAGCAGAACTTTTCTTTTGATTGGTCGAGGATAGTCTTGAACTATGGCCTTCAAGTTGTACGTAGAACATGTGTTTACACTAGCACATGTGTACTCGACTTAGTCTATTGGTTCTCCAAAATTCTCTCCTAAGTCATGTCTAAAACAAGTTGCACTAAGGTCCTACAGTAGTCTAGTTATCATCTGATTAATTTCTCTTTAAGTTGTTGGAATTATTTCTCCAAACGATCGATTTCTCAAGTCGAAGGTTTTCGACGCTTTAGTTACAGTTCCTTTAGTAACGCTTTTCTATAGCGCTTCCCTAACGCTGCTATAGAGTTCTACTACTACTACTATTGTTGTTTACTACAGAATTTAGTTACGCCAAAAGTTGTTAAGTTTTAGCGACGCTTTATGATGTTGTAAATAAATCTTATTCACAATTTCTGGTCGTCTTAAATGAATATCCAGCATTAATAAACTAATTTATTAATGTATTGTAAAAATTTAAGTTCTTCCGTATTTTAGTTACCTACTGAAAATCCCGGGTCATTACAGAACACATACAGAAGAACATTTCATTGTTAATTAAAAACAATGCATCAGATTACAAGAATATACAGAGTATAAATGAATGAATATTACACAGAAATATCAGAGATTTAAATTACATTTAAATACATAGCAGCGGAAAATATTACAATACACAACTAGAGGAGATATACGGATACAAAGCTTTCCGGATATCATTCCAGCTGTAAACCAGGATCCTGTGAATATAAATCCGCAAAACCAAAACTACTAGCTGCCCGTGTCGAAAATAGGGGCACCCAGAGTTTAGGTTAAAACAATAAACTCCAGGTCAGTCATGTGACTGGTGTGAGAACTAAAACAGTTATCAATCTTTAATTTAAAGTTAGGTAAATCAAGGGACCACGCCGTATAACACGGAACGGGTTTCCTCCCAAGAATACCAGTGCATAAACAACAGCGCAATGCTAAATAAAGAAAAATGAAGCTATTATAAGACCCAGGTCCCATCACACAATGCAACGCAAGCCGGAGGATAGGGTTTTTACCTTATAATAGCCAAGAATGCTTGATACGTTTAGAACAAATCATTTGATACTTTTATAAGTGCATATTGTATAAAATATCTTCAAATCATAAGTATCAATCATAGACGGCATAAGTGCCCCATCCCACTATGTCGCCATACTAGGCTCTACAAATAAAACCGAAATACACATATTAGAATTTGGATTTCCATCATGGTGGCTCCTGATTCGAAAGATCGATCGCGTAATGCAATTCACCACGGCTTACGTCCCAACAAGAGAACACCGTCTGCATCCGCACATTTGGGACCAGAGTACCACCGCGGCTTACGTCCCAGCGAGAGAAAACACCGCTTACTCTATATATCCCTGAGCACTAGGCTCATCTCGGTCGACCGAATCCACGACACCACTAAGGTGCCCATCCACGAAAAAGCATACTGATCAAACCATCAGTTTGCCACCATACCGGGGTGTGAGGCTCGCGGATCAACGCTATACACAAAGCCATGCTATATCAGCTGCGCTTTGATCATCCACCACCAAACTTTGCTTTTCAACAAAAGTCTGGATCACTGCATCTCAGCATGCCACACTATCAATCCATATCGTACCACTGATTTCTGCCAATATATAACCTCTGAGCTCATAGGTCTCAGAGAAGGGCGTTAAGCAAGAGAATAAATTCTCCGCCGCCAAACAGATATATATTTAGCAGAGATCAACAAATACAATATAAAGGAATACAATGTCAGACACACCATCCATTTACAAGTCCGTTCTGGGTCTGAACGAAACCGGAGGCACTTTCCTCGCATATCCATCCATCTCCAAGTACGTCTGGACGACCACCAACTATTTCCATCCTCTTGGGTGTACAGCCCAATCAGGATCGTCAGTAATTATCCAAACGATGTGAAGACTTCCGGTCTTCGACCACCGTCTTCATCTTCGACTTATCGTCGAATCGGTTATTCAGAATGGGTGTAAACCCGGCCTTTCCGAACAACCCGCGTATATTAAAAATAAATGTTACACAAACACAACATACGCCTCATTCCAATTCATTAACTACTAACCGTAAATCAACAAGAGAACAATTTCCCAAATATTAACCCCGAAGGCCGAAACCAACATCAGATCAATACCCAGGAAACCATTCTTCTTAGCTAACCTACAGCTAGTTTCTAAATTTCAATTCTTAGGGAAAGGTTCCCATTAATTTTATCCAAGATAAATTCTTTAAAATTTATCCTTTAATCTTCCTTTGGATGATCATTTCAAACCAAATTATGGTTTTCCAAACTAGTCGAGATTAGCGAACCATACCGAAGTAATTATTTAATTTATTTCCCAATCCCAACCTATTCATCCTATGAAGCAAAACTGGTAATACTCCATATTTAACATCACAGTGTTCGGTAAAATTAATTACCATTCCACGTTCAAATCTGATTAAAGATTTAACTATCGCTTTGGAGCAAAACTGGTGATACTCCATCCTCGCTTATTTTCTAAAGTTGATAATTTAAATTATCAATTCACATTTCAATTTAATTGAAGATTCAATCAAAACTCTTTTAACTGGGTTAAAGAACTAGGTGTTATTTAAAACACAGTCCACGACAAACCCAAATTAAATCCTATTTATTAGCAGGTTAAAGAACTAGTGTTACTTAAAACACCGTTCACGATAAACCCATTTCAAATCCAATCAAATATATTAGAAATTCCGATTTATTTAAAACCCCTTTTTAAATCTAATTTATTTATTTAAAAATAATTGGGTTTTAAATTTAGTTCAAAACTAGCTCATTTCGATAAAAATCCATTTTTATCTTTTCAAATATTGAGTTTTTCATCCCAACTTTTCCCAAAGCATTTCTTATGATTTTACACGAATTATTACTATTTTTAACAATTTTATCAAGGCCCGTACGGTCGATTTCCATCAACGGCCATCGAATTGCACTTACAGCGACCTTTTCCAAATTTGATTTAGACGTATCTCCAAATCCAACCGTTAGATTTTGAATTTCTAATATTCATTAGAAAGCTCTTTTGGATACGAACCCAACGGTTCCGGTTTTAGGAGAATCCGACGGTCGGATCTCCCGTAATGTCCGTTTGAAATAAATGGTCGAAATTCACGAACTTCTGCGGCGCGGCGCGTTCTATTCAGGCCATTATATTATATATATAATATATATAATATATATTTCGTCGATTTCTATTTAAAACGAATTATATAAATAGTTTTAAATTCGTTTCAAAACAATTTCAACTTCCATTTCAATTCAAAGCAAAATTTGAATTCTTCTTTATAAATTCGTTTTAAAATTCATTTCTATTCAATTCAAATTTCAATTCAATTTGAATTCATTTCAATTCGCTTTCAATTCAATTTGAATTAGTTTTCATTTCAATTCAATTTCAAAGTCGTTTTCTATTTGATTCAATTCAAATTGGTTTCCAATTCGATTCAATTCAAATTGGTTTTCTATTCGATTCAATTCAAATTGGTTTTCTATTTCATTCGAATTCAATTTGTTTTCTATCCAATTAAATTCGAAATCGTTTTATATTCAATTCAAATTCAAATTTCATTTCAATTTATTCGATTTCGAAATCACTTTTCAATATTCATTTTTAAATGAATAAAATTGATATAAATATCGTTCATGTCTAAATGGCGTCAATCTAATCAACCCGGCTTCATATATTTCTATTTTCAAATATTCTATTTCAAATATTTCTATTTCAAATATTCTATTTCAAATATTCTATTTCAAATATTTCTATTTTCAACAAATGAGTATTTATTTTTGTCAACACACGACTAATCTCAACGAATGAGTACTGTCCACGTGTGACTATTTTTGTTAAATTATTTCGTTCAACACATGACTAATCTCAACGGATGAGTACAGTCAACACATGAACCTTTATATTATATTAATAAAGATGTAAATTTTATTATAAAAATATTTCGTTCAACACATGACTAACCTCAACGGATGAGTACAGTCAACACATGAACCTTTATATTATATTAATAAAGATGTAAATTTTATTATAAAAATATTTCGTTCAACACATGACTAACCTCAACGGATGAGTACAGTCAACACATGAACCTTTATATTATATTAATAAAGATGTAAATTTTATTATAAAAATATTTCGTTCAACACATGACTAACCTCAACGGATGATTCTAGTCAACACATGAACCTTTATATTATATTATTCTTTATTTTCTAAATTGGAATGAGGCCCAATCAATCACCATATAATGTAAATTATATGGATTTTCATACATCACACGTATATAATAGCATTGATAAATAACCAACCATCAACCAAAGTGCACTACACTGTATAAGCATCAAATATAGATATCTAACGCTTACAACAGCCTGTCAATCAATCGATCGACATATTTAATCAATCAGGATGAGTGAACTTCAAATTTCATCCCAACACCCGTGTGGGGTTTCAAACAATCAAACACAAATTTTATTTGTGCAGTTGGGCGATGTGTAAAATTTATCGTCCCAATCAATGTCAGTCAAATCGGTGTACATAAACAAACCGTCCGGTTTGTAAATGAATATTTATTTATTCACATTCACTATATTCATATTCACGTTAAAAATTATATTTTTAACGATAAAACATTTTTATTTTAACATATGAATTTTTATTCGGTTCATTCTTTAAATAAAATGATATTTTTATTTTCTAACTTATTTTAGAAAATTTCGGCGGCATAACGGCACGATACTAGAAACGGGACGAGGCCTAGCCTTATCCCCGGTCTAGTGAAGGCCCACGCCATTCACACATCAATCAAATCAATTTCAATTGTCCAAACAACCAAATTCAAATCAAATAATCCAACTAATCTATGCAACCAAACAAACAAGTCCATGGTCTGTGGACGATTGTGTCGGGTGCTACTAAGCACCGTCTGCATTCTAGTATATATATATAACTAGAAAAAGAAATTGAAAGGTGAGAAATTCTCACCGATAGCTATCCAAACATCTTGACTCTTCTTTTGATAGAAATCTTCATTGTTCTCGCCTTTTTATCACTTTCGTTGCCCGTAGCCACTACATATGTAAAAATCACATTTATACTTCGCTATTCAATATATAAAAATCGAATTTTTACTTCGCTCTTCAATATATAAAAATCGAATTTTTACTTTGCTATTCAATATATAAAAATCGAATTTTTACTTTGCTTCGTTATAAAAATTATAACTCTACGTATTTCAAAATCTCAACTTTCCTTATATAGAAAACTAGTCTTCTTTATTTTACAAATTACTTCTTTTTCATGTAAAAAAATCTCGACCTCTTCATATTTTTAAAACAAAGTAGATTCATATTTTTTTTAAACAAAGTAGATTCATATTTTTAAAACAAAGTAGATTCATATTTTTTTAAAACAAAGTAGATTCATATTTTTAAAACAAAGTAGATTCATATTTTTAAAACAAAGTAGATTCATATTTTTTTAAAACAAAGTAGATTCATATTTTTTTAAAACAAAGTAGATTCATATTTTTAAAACAAAGTAGATTCATATTTTTAAAACATCATATTTTTACAACAAGTCTATTTCTATAAACATCATATATATATATATATATATATATTGTCATTTCTATTTCAAAAACAACACCTTTTTATATCATGCTATATTTAATTAAAAACTGATTTTTAAATGATGTTTTTAACATAAAAACTGCTCCCCTTTTTTTTGTAAATAATGTATTTAACATAAAAAAAACTACTGTTATATATAATGTATTTAACATAAAAAAAACTACTGTTATATATAATGTATTTAACATAAAAAAAACTACTGTTATTACCTTTCTTCCTTCTTTATCTCAACCGATTGAAAACCCATTTGCTCAAGACCTAGGGTTCCAAATCACGTCGCCAGGGAGCCACCGGAGTTACATCCGCCATCGCCACATCGAGCGCCTCCGTGAGGTCTTCCGTCGCCCCAACCACCACTGAATTCGGTGGTCCCCTCCGCTGTAAAATGGAGCTCGAAGTCGGCTAGTTTGAGAGGCAAATTCGAGCTAAACTGGTCACGATAATTCATCACCATGGCATAGAAGGAAAGCTCCGGAATTGCCCTTTAATATTTGTTTTATAATTCGAATTGATTTGGCCTGGATTGAAAGATTTAATCGTTTGAAATCCTGATGTTTTCCGCCTTTGGATAGTTGAGAGCGGCGGCTGAACAATGTAAATTAGGGTTTTTAATTGTAAAGGGGTATTTATATAAAATATTATATTATTTTAATTCTATTAAATTCTAAAAAGTGTACTTCACATTCAAACTCCATATCAAACCTAACGACTGTCGTCCCCAGCTAAATACCCCTATTCTAAACACAATAGGATATGTTTCGTAGGCTGATCCGATCATTTCGACCAGTTTCCTTTGAATTTACATTTAAATCATTATATTTAATTTTAAACGCACATTTCAATTTATTGGGGCCACATACTAACTAGAAAAATTCTAGAAAAATATTTTCTAGCATCGTATTGACGATACGGTCCTAACAAAACTAATTTCGTCGAATTCTGAGACCGTTGGAAAAATGGCCAATTTCCAGTCGATTAAAATCAACTGAAACTGGTCAAACGCGTTTTCCTTTGCCACGCTCACATATTGATTCGAAAAATTATGAAATTTGAAACCTAGCAATAACTTGACATCACGGATTCAACAAAAGTGGTTTCGTCGAAATCCGAGGTCGTTTGCAAAATGGCTATTTTTAAGGGCCTGAATTCCATAGCGACTATTCAGAATTTTCAACTGGACATATCTTTTTATCCCCGCTATGAAATTTTGATTTTTCGGATTCGTTGGAAAGATATCATCAATTAGATCCTAATATTTTTGGTTTCACTAAAATCCGGATTGTTTTGCACCCGGTACATTCAATTGAAGTTTGAAATCGAATTATCGAACTACCGCGCCATTTTCAATTCTATTTATAATTATATATAAATATTTATATTCTAACGACGGCGTATATAATATATACGTCGAATTATATTCAAAAATAAATTTCACGTCGATATTATTTAAAATAATTCATTTTAAATAATGAAAATTCGCTAAAATTGCCAAAATAAAAATTTTAAACTGGCCCAGATTTTCGGGTTGTTACAATCTCCCCCACTTAAAACTTTTCGTCCCCGAAAAGGAACAAAGTCGAAAGTGGTTTGATTAATCAACTCTACGTTCGGTCTGGCTTCCATTCTCCAACTTTTTAGTTTCTGAGAATTTTCAAAAATTTCAAAAATTTGGCTAACACCCTAAATTTTCGAAAAATTTCGCCATAACCTCCCCTGCAATGGGAGCATCGGGAAATCTCAAATAGCTTCCCCGGTCCTTCAGATCTCAAAAAGAAAAAGAAAAAGCCAAGCGGCTAGCCAATAGGCTCATAAAATCATCATCACCCAAACAAAACAGTAAATTATGTAGTAAACATGTACCTATTTGTCGGGCAAACAAATTTTATTTTCTGCTCTAGCCTCCTTGCTATGACCTGTTCAATGTAAGTACAAGTATATGCAAGCAAATGCGACCAAATTTCAATATAATTCAATGTTTGGTTCAGTTAGGCATAATGGTTCAAAATTATCAAACAATTAAACAGACAACACAAACATCAATCAATTAGTGAATTATCATTTGAAATTCATAACTTTGATATATAGTCTAAAAATCAGATTTTTGATGCAAAATCACAACAATAAACCCTATCTAATTTTGGTTCTCACACCAGTCAATAGGAAATATATAGAAATCTCACTTTCGTCACTCGAATATAAACACTGATAATGTGATCACAATTATCAGTATCATCCCCGGGCGACTAGAGTGTAATTCTATATCTATCCAGTATATTAAAACTTCAAATATACGCGGATCAGACGTATACGCAAATTCTTTATATACTGCATTGAATATAAATAAATAATCAAATATGAATAATTGATTTAAATTTTCAAAACAAAGATTGTTTTCATTTGAAAAATATACTCTTCACACTCGTTCTAGGATACTACTGATCCTATCTCTAACGAGTCATTCAAATTGGATATTACTAATCCAATATCTGATGAATTCTTTCGTATGGTTCTAATGTGTCTTGTTCTCTGAGCTTTGTAAACCAAAGCTCTGATACCAACTGTGAAAACCCGGAACTTCCCCGTAAAGGAAAGCTTGGATAGTTCGAGAACAAGCCACAACAGAACACATACAGAAGAACATTTCATTGTTAATTAAAAACAATGCATCAGATTACAAGAATATACAGAGTATAAATGAATGAATATTACACAGAAATATCAGAGATTTAAATTACATTTAAATACATAGCAGCGGAAAATATTACAATACACAACTAGAGGAGATATACGGATACAAAGCTTTCCGGATATCATTCCAGCTGTAAACCAGGATCCTGTGAATATAAATCTGCAAAACCAAAACTATTAGCTGCCCGTGTCGAAAATAGGGGCACCCAGAGTTTAGGTTAAAACAATAAACTCCAGGTCAGTCATGTGACTGGTGTGAGAACTAAAACAGTTATCAATCTTTAATTTAAAGTTAGGTAAATCAAGGGACCACGCCGTATAACACGGAACGGGTTTCCTCCCAAGAATACCAGTGCATAAACAACAGCGCAATGCTAAATAAAGAAAAATGAAGCTATTATAAGACCCAGGTCCCATCACACAATGCAACGAAAGCTGGAGGATAGGGTTTTTACCTTATAATAGCCAAGAATGCTTGATACGTTTAGAACAAATCATTTGATACTTTTATAAGTGCATATTGTATAAAATATCTTCAAATCATAAGTATCAATCATAGACGGCATAAGTGCCCCATCCCACTATGTCGCCATACTAGGCTCTACAAATAAAACCGAAATACACATATTGGAAATTGGATTTCCATCATGGTGGCTCCTGATTCGAAAGATCGATCGCGTAATGCAATTCACCACGGCTTACGTCCCAACAAGAGAACACCGTCTGCATCCGCACATTTGGGACCAGAGTACCACTGCGGCTTACGTCCCAGTGAGAGAAAACACCGCTTACTCTATATATCCCTGAGCACTAGGCTCATCTCGGTCGACCGAATCCACGACACCACTAAGGTGCCCATCCACGAAAAAGCATACTGATCAAACCATCAGTTTGCCACCATACCGGGGTGTGAGGCTCGCGGATCAACGCTATACACAAAGCCATGCTATATCAGCTGCGCTTTGATCATCCACCACCAAACTTTGCTTTTCAACAAAAGTCTGGATCACTGCATCTCAGCATGCCACACTATCAATCCATATCGTACCACTGATTTCTGCCAATATATAACCTCTGAGCTCATAGGTCTCAGAGAAGGGCGTTAAGCAAGAGAATAAATTCTCCGCCGCCAAACAGATATATATTTAGCAGAGATCAACAAATACAATATAAAGGAATACAATGTCAGACACACCATCCATTTACAAGTCCGTTCTGGGTCTGAACGAAACCGGAGGCACTTTCCTCGCATATCCATCCATCTCCAAGTACGTCTGGACGACCACCAACTATTTCCATCCTCTTGGGTGTACAGCCCAATCAGGATCGTCAGTAATTATCCAAACGATGTGAAGACTTCCGGTCTTCGACCACCGTCTTCATCTTCGACTTATCGTCGAATCGGTTATTCAGAATGGGTGTAAACCCGGCCTTTCCGAACAACCCGCGTATATTAAAAATAAATGTTACACAAACACAACATACGCCTCATTTCAATTCATTAGCTACTAACCGTAAATCAACAAGAGAACAATTTCCCAAATATTAACCCCGAAGGCCGAAACCAACATCAGATCAATACCCAGGAAACCATTCTTCTTAGCTAACCTACAGCTAGTTTCTAAATTTCAATTCTTAGGGAAAGGTTCCCATTAATTTTATCCAAGATAAATTCTTTAAAATTTATCCTTTAATCTTCCTTTGGATGATCATTTCAAACCAAATTATGGTTTTCCAAACTAGTCGAGATTAGCGAACCATACCGAAGTAATTATTTAATTTATTTCCCAATCCCAACCTATTCATCCCATGAAGCAAAACTGGTAATACTCCATATTTAACATCACAGTGTTCGGTAAAATTAATTACCATTCCACGTTCAAATCTGATTAAAGATTTAACTATCGCTTTGGAGCAAAACTGGTGATACTCCATCCTCGCTTATTTTCTAAAGTTGATAATTTAAATTATCAATTCACATTTCAATTTAATTGAAGATTCAATCAAAACTCTTTTAACTGGGTTAAAGAACTAGGTGTTATTTAAAACACAGTCCACGACAAACCCAAATTAAATCCTATTTATTACCGGGTTAAAGAACTAATGTTATTTAAAACACCGTTCACTATAAACCCATTTCAAATCCAATCAAATATATTAGAAATTCCGATTTATTTAAAACCCCTTTTTAAATCTAATTTATTTATTTAAAAATAATTGGGTTTTAAATTTAGTTCAAAACTAGCTCATTTCGATAAAAATCCATTTTTATCTTTTCAAATATTGAGTTTTTCATCCCAACTTTTCCCAAAGCATTTATTATGATTTTACACGAATTATTACTATTTTTAACAATTTTATCAAGGCCCGTACGGTCGATTTCCATCAACGGCCATCGAATTGCACTTACAGCGACCTTTTCCAAATTTGATTTGGACGTATCTCCAAATCCAACCGTTAGATTTTGAATTTCTAATATTCGTTAGAAAGCTCTTTTCGATACAAACCCAACGGTTCCGGTTTTAGGAGAATCCGACGGTCGGATCTCCCGTAATGTCCGTTTGAAATAAATGGTCGAAATTCACGAACTGCCGCGGCGCGGCGCGTTCTATTCAGGCCATTATATAATATATATAATATATATTTCGTCGATTTCTATTTAAAATGAATTATATAAATAGTTTTAAATTCGTTTCAAAACAATTTCAACTTCCATTTCAATTCAAAGCAAAAATTGAATTCTTCTTTATAAATTCGTTTTAAAATTCATTTCTATTCAATTCAAATTTCAATTCAATTTGAATTCATTTCAATTCGCTTTCAATTCAATTTGAATTAGTTTTCAATTCAATTCAATTTCAAAGTCGTTTTCTATTCGATTCAATTCAAATTGGTTTTCTATTCGATTCAATTCAAATTGGTTTTCTATTCGATTCAATTCAAATTGGTTTTCTATTTCATTCGAATTCAATTTGTTTTCTATCCAATTAAATTCGAAATCGTTTTATATTCAATTCAAATTCAAATTTCATTTCAATTTATTCGATTTCGAAATCACTTTTCAATATTCATTTTTAAATGAATAAAATTGATATAAATATCGTTCATGTCTAAATGGCGTCAATCTAATCAACCCGGCTTCATAAATTTCTATTTTCAAATATTCTATTTCAAATATTTCTATTTCAAATATTCTATTTCAAATATTCTATTTCAAATATTTCTATTTTCAACAAATGAGTATTTATTTTTGTCAACACACGACTAATCTCAACGAATGAGTACTGTCCACGTGAGACTATTTTTGTTAAATTATTTCGTTCAACACATGACTAATCTCAACGGATGAGTACAGTCAACACATGAACCTTTATATTATATTAATAAAGATGTAAATTTTATTATAAAAATATTTCGTTCAACACATGACTAACCTCAACGGATGAGTACAGTCAACACATGAACCTTTATATTATATTAATAAAGATGTAAATTTTATTATAAAAATATTTCGTTCAACACATGACTAACCTCAACGGATGAGTACAGTCAACACATGAACCTTTATATTATATTAATAAAGATGTAAATTTTATTATAAAAATATTTCGTTCAACACATGACTAACCTCAACGGATGAGTACAGTCAACACATGAACCTTTATATTATATTATTCTTTATTTTCTAAATTGGAATGAGGCCCAATCAATCACCATATAATGTAAATTATATGGATTTTCATACATCACACGTATATAATAGCATTGATAAATAACCAACCATCAACCAAAGTGCACTACACTGTATAAGCATCAAATATAGATATCTAACGCTTACAACATCCTGTCAATCAATCAATCGACATATTTAATCAATCAGGATGAGTGAACTTCAAATTTCATCCCAACACCCGTGTGGGGTTTCAAACAATCAAACACAGATTTTATTTGTGCAGTTGGGCGATGTGTAAAATTTATCGCCCCAATCAATGTCAGTCAAATCGGTGTACATAAACAAACCGTCCGGTTTGTAAATGAATATTTATTTATTCACATTCACTATATTCATATTCACGTTAAAAATTATATTTTTAATGATAAAACATTTTTATTTTAACATATGAATTTTTATTCGGTTCATTCTTTAAATAAAATGATATTTTTATTTTCTAACTTATTTTAGAAAATTTCGGCGGCATAACGACACGATACTAGAAACGGGACGAGGCCTAGCCTTATCCCCGGTCTAGTGAAGGCCCACGCCATTCACACATCAATCAAATCAATTTCAACTGTCCAAACAACCAAATTCAAATCAAATAATCCAACTAATCTATGCAACCAAACAAACAAGTCCATGGTCTGTGGACGATTGTGTCGGGTGCTACTAAGCACCGTCTGCATCCTAGTATATATATATAACTAGAAAAAGAAATTGAAAGGTGAGAAATTCTCACCGATAGCTATCCAAACATCTTGACTCTTCTTTTGATAGAAATCTTCATCGTTCTCGCCTTTTTATCACTTTCGTTGCCCGTAGCCACTACATATGTAAAAATCACATTTATACTTCGCTATTCAATATATAAAAATCGAATTTTTACTTCGCTCTTCAATATATAAAAATCGAATTTTTACTTTGCTATTCAATATATAAAAATCGAATTTTTACTTTGCTTCGTTATAAAAATTATAACTCTACGTATTTCAAAATCTCAACTATCCTTATATAGAAATCTAGTCTTCTTTATTTTACAAATTACTTCTTTTTCATGTAAAAAAATATCGACCTCTTCATATTTTTAAAACAAAGTAGATTCATATTTTTTTTTAAACAAAGTAGATTCATATTTTTAAAACAAAGTAGATTCATATTTTTTTAAAACAAAGTAGATTCATATTTTTAAAACAAAGTAGATTCATATTTTTAAAACAAAGTAGATTCATATTTTTTTAAAACAAAGTAGATTCATATTTTTTTAAAACAAAGTAGATTCATATTTTTAAAACAAAGTAGATTCATATTTTTAAAACATCATATTTTTACATCAAGTCTATTTCTATAAACATCATATATATATATATATATATTGTCATTTCTATTTCAAAAACAACACCTTTTTATATCATGCTATATTTAATTAAAAACTGATTTTTAAATGATGTTTTTAACATAAAAACTACTCCCCTTTTTTTTGTAAATAATGTATTTAACATAAAAAAAAACTACTGTTATATATAATGTATTTAACATAAAAAAACTACTGTTATATATAATGTATTTAACATAAAAAAAACTACTGTTATTACCTTTCTTCCTTCTTTATCTCAACCGATTGAAAACCCATTTGCTCAAGACCTAGGGTTCCAAATCACGTCGCCAGGGAGCCACCGGAGTTACATCCGCCATCGCCACATCGAGCGCCTCCGTGAGGTCTTCCGTCGCCCCAACCACCACTGAATTCGGTGGTCCCCTCCACCGTAAAATGGAGCTCGAAGTCGGCTAGTTTGAGAGGCAAATTCGAGCTAAACTGGTCTCTATAATTCATCACCATGGCATAGAAGGAAAGCTCCGGAATTGCCCTTTAATATTTGTTTTATAATTCGAATTGATTTGGCCTGGATTGAAAGATTTAATCGTTTGAAATCCTGATGTTTTCCGCCTTTGGATAGTTGAGAGCGGCGGCTGAACAATGTAAATTAGGGTTTTTAATTGTAAAGGGGTATTTATATAAAATATTATATTATTTTAATTCTATTAAATTCTAAAAAGTGTACTTCACATTCAAACTCCATATCAAACCTAACGACTGTCGTCCCCAGCTAAATACCCCTATTCTAAACACAATAGGATATGTTTCGTAGGCTGATCCGATCATTTCGACCAGTTTCCGTTGAATTTACATTTAAATCATTATATTTAATTTTAAACGCACATTTCAATTTATTGGGGCCACATACTAACTAGAAAAATTCTAGAAAAATATTTTCTAGCATCGTATTGACGATACGGTCCTAACAAAACTAATTTCGTCGAATTCTGAGACCGTTGGAAAAATGGCCAATTTCCAGTCGATTAAAATCAACTGAAACTGGTCAAACGCGTTTTCCTTTGCCACGCTCACATATTGATTCGAAAAATTATGAAATTTGAAACCTAGCAATAACTTGACATCACGGATTCAACAAAAGTGGTTTCGTCGAAATCCGAGGTCGTTTGCAAAATGGCTATTTTTAAGGGCCTGAATTCCATAGCGACTATTCAGAATTTTCAACTGGACATATCTTTTTATCCCCGCTATGAAATTTTGATTTTTCGGATTCGTTGGAAAGATATCATCAATTAGATCCTAATATTTTTGGTTTCACTAAAATCCGGATTGTTTTGCACCCGGTACATTCAATTGAAGTTTGAAATCGAATTATCGAACTACCGCGCCATTTTCAATTCTATTTATAATTATATATAAATATTTATATTCTAACGACGGCGTATATAATATATACGTCGAATTATATTCAAAAATAAATTTCACGTCGATATTATTTAAAATAATTCATTTTAAATAATCAAAATTCGCTAAAATTGCCAAAATAAAAATTTTAAACTGCCCCAGATTTTCGGGTTGTTACAGAAATATTCGATTAGAGCCTAAATTGAAAATTCCCAAATTGTGACATAGGGTTCCGAAAATCACAAGTTTGACCGTCAATTTCTAGTGAAACCATCCACTGCATGTCAAAACAAATCACACCACCAGCTTCGTAATGTCGAGCTCTTCGAAACGGTATATAATATGTTAGGGTTTGGAGAATTTTTATTTTTGGAGTTGAAATTTCTTGGATCTAGGGTTTTATAATACATTTTCAGCCATTAGAGAAAAGTAGGTGGAGAGAAAACAACGTCTGGTGAAAAATGGCTGAATGAGATGGATAAGAGGTTATATATATATATATATATATATATATATATATATATATATATATATATATATATATATGAGGCCCAACTATGAGAACAACCCATTATCCAGTTACATAGATCTCTTTCACCCTTTCCCTCGTACGGTCAAACGGTAAGTCGGATTGTGACGCAAATTGGAATCCTACTATAATTCATCGTTCTGGATCCAATGGCACCAGTTCCGTCGAATTCCGAGACAGTCGCCAAAATGGTTAATTTCCACAGTTAATTAATTAATAAAATGTTCAAATATTCGCGTAATTGTTTTATTCTATTTTAAATATTTAAAATTTCCATTTAATCCAATAATGACTTAAACAAGTTTTACAAATAAATTTCACACAATTTAAATCCCAATTTGATTATTTGAATTCAAGTTTTGACCTTTCAGTTATTATTTCCCAACTTAGAATTTTGCCATTTCAAATCAAATTTGAATTATCATTATAAACTAAACAACTCAAATTTATTAAATAAATAAAATATAAATTTTCAAATTGTAACTATTCTAAGTATAATAAATTAAAAATCTATTTATACTCCATTCAAATAATCATTATCATTATAATCAACACAATTTGATTCTTATCCAATATTATTCAATTTTATTTATTTAAAATTTTGAAAATTAAATACACAGAAAAATATGGGATGTTACATTCTCCCCCACTTAAAATATTTTCATCCTCGAAAAGAGAACGAAATAAGGTATTAAACAAATCATACTTTCAAATTCATACATATAAATTAGTATTTATAAAATAAGTTATATGATTGAAAAATCTCACAATTTTTTCTAACTCCCGAAATCACGGAAAATTTCGGCAACATCTCCTTTGTACGGAGAGTTCTGGGAAAAATCACACACACACACACACACACACACACACATATATATATATATATAAATTCAAATATAAATCTCATCATTCGATGAGGCATCCCAAAAAAGGGGAAGACACCACATATGTGTAACTATAAAACTATATAACTCACATACGTACCTTCTTAGCGTTTATTGGCATTTTTATTTACCTTAGCATTTAGCATTTAGTGCAAGCAAGCTCCGAGGCGTAGCACGGCTTCCCTACACCTGCTACATACTCACATACACATGAGAATCAAACATATATACAATACATAGAAAAGGTATACAACTTACACAACATATGTTGAACATTTCAATTACAAAACCAAGATATTCATAACAGGCCAGCGAACAATTTGGAGTTTAACACCCCTTAGATGATGGAATTGGACTAAGAAGAAAAAAGTCGTAGCCTTTGTTTCAAGCTTTCCGAATTGTCCGGATTCATCGAATTCCGACAATTCGTTCAAAAGTTATGGCTATTTTAGTGAAGGCGAACGCTTCAGCTCATACACATAAAATTGCAGATCTGAGTTGTTCAACCCAGTTTTTAACCCTTTAAACAGCAAAATTTCACCCAGAAAATTAAGGAAAAGTTTTAGTTCAGATCCTGGGCTTTCCAAATTGTACTCGTACATTAAAATTCGATGCTCCGTTAGGAAGTTATGACCAAAACGACATTGATATTCAGTTCAGATTTTTATTTCCTGCGAATACAGCTACGACTAATCCTCAGATTTCAACCTAACAAACCTGAAAATTAGACAAGGCCCTATTAGCAAAAGTTTTAGTTTAGTTTCTAAGGTTTTCGAAAAGTCCGGAATCGTCGAATTCCGATCAACCCATCAAAAATTATGGTCACTTTAGCTTCAGCTAATATGGAATTTTTCAAATTTTTGCATAACGTCGATTTATTTTAATTTGAGTTCCAACCTTTCGGTTCCCAAAACTTTGGCAAATCTTTAGCACTTAGACTTGGTTATCACTTCATTATTCGAGAAATGGATTCGCATTTAATTGCTATTCTTTCCGATTTACTTTCTATTCATTTTCCCCATTTCAAGCATTAATTTTAATTAAAGCTTGAATCCATTTTACTTTCCGAACTAACTTGATTATATCAAATCATTAATTCGTTAACCTTGGTTGATATTCCAATTTTCATTTCTTATTCTTGTTTATTTATCCATATGTCTCGGACATCGTTCGTTTTATCCATATTTGAATAGCCCTTTCCACTTGAATAAATTTCGATTTTTCATTCTAATTATATATGTTCATTCTCACTTCATATCATTCTCTTATCTTTAATTCTGAATCGACTAAAGCCAATTTCCCTTAAGTTCGTTTCCGTTCAGCTTAGTTTATTAACCTACATTAAGTTACCTTAAATCCAAGTTCCTTCAAATATCTCACTTACCAAATTCAGCTTTATCCAAATTCTTATTTAATTTCATTAACATAGGGTTTGCTTAAACTTCCCTTTTTCTTCTTCTATAATTCCACTTTATTAATTTTTTTTTCATTTCATTTATTAAGTTCCACATTTTGAGAATCATTACCGAACATCAAACTCCTTCTATTTTAATACTAATTCAAATCTATTTATGGTTTTCGAACAAGCTCGATTTGGTTTCATTCGTTAAGCTCAAATTACGTTAAACCTCATTTCCTTTCTACACTCAATATTATTTTTACCATTTATTCATCCAATTAGATTCTATTCCCACTTAAAGTTTATTCTCCTAATTCAAGTTATTTATTTGACTCTAGAATCTTGAATCGAGTTAAGGACGGTTCATGTATAGCTCAAATGTTCCTCAACTCTTACTATTCGATTTCTAAGTTAAATTTATTCTACTCAATTCCTTTACTCAACTAAGTATATTTTTTTTCTTTAACCAATTTATTTGCTTTACTCCTCCATCATGAATTTAATTAAGGATTGATTATCATTCAAGTTTCTACACTTAGTTTTCAAACCATTTTTTCCGATTTCCTAATCTAACTTTATTTAACTTGACTAACTTAATATCCTTATTAATTAGCAAATTTATTTGCATAGCAAAACCCTTCAATTTATTTTACTTTCGTTGGATTTCGTTTCTTGGTTAATTTCAACTTTATTGAACATTTATATCGACTAAATTTGGAATTCTCTTAAACTCTATTATTGCTCTGTATTAAGTACCCCAATGCTCATTTATCTTCTCTTAATACTTAATTTAATTTCCTGGTTCCAAAGTCAAAATTCCAATGAATCGAGTACCAAATCCTAAATCATTATCATTAGTTAAGACAACTCACGGTGCTTGATTCCGGTTTTTATAATCCAAATTTAAAATAATATACATATATACTTATATTATTCTATAAACCTTACCATATGAAATTTCAAATCCACATTTTTAATTTAAGAAAGAAATTTAAATCCTGGTTTTAATTTAAATTCCACTTTAAATATCGTATACTAATACCTTTATATAAAATTTGTATCATATGGAATTAAACTCAAAGTCCTCTGTCAATAAGTTATAATAACCAACGAGTGGTCTCCCCCACTTAAACTCTTCAGCATAAACATCGATAATGCGTGCACTCATTACCGAAGTCATTCCTAAGGTCTAAGTAGAGGTTTCACACTCATTTCGTTGAAACCATTTGAAAACCATTCCCAAAATTATTTCTTATCATACGATATTATTTCGAACATTAGCAAACTATTGTCAAAAACACCCCAGGATCAAGTTCAAGTTCATTTCTATTTTAATCACAAACTTTTCTCACCTAATGATACTTAAAGGTATCATTCCATTTTCAAATATTTCTTAGACCATTTAAGTTTCCTTATTAACTTTATTATCGAATCAACCGTAATAGGTATTAAATTAATATTATTACCTACCAACGACCAATGATTATACACTTAAAACCAATAATAATATATTTTTAATATATTTTAAAATATAATCGAAAACCATATTATCTCGATCATTATGTTCGATTATTTAGAAATCCCTATCGATTCTATGGCGTCCCATATATCGACCAGAATCCATAAATATTCAACAGAACAACTCAACATAATATAAACCAATCTATATCAAAATACAAGTATGCTCTCTCATATCACTCAAACTCATTCTAGGGCATTTCTAACCCCATCTCTAATGAGTTAAGTCCCAACAGAGCCAAGGTTATCGCTAACCATTGCTATGATACCAAATTGTAATGACCCATATTTTTGACCGTTCAAATCGACAATAAACCACACTTGTCGACCCGAACAAATCAAAAATACAGGCAGTTATTGGGAAAAGAAGAAAAAGAAGAGAAATACAATAACAGAATCTCACAGCGGAAGGATCTCATATAATACACAACAGCAGTTTAAAACAGTTGAAATATATATACATCGACTATCAGAGTTATACATATACAGGTTTCATCCCTAGGCAGCGGAAATACATATATATATATATATATATATATATATATATATATATATATATATATATATAACAAATCTGAGTCTTCAGCCTCTAAGGTACAGTCAGCTTCGGTAACTGCAACGTCTACTGACCCGAGCGTATTACATAAAAGAAACACAACAAACACTCGGATCAGCACTAAATCATTCTCATATTAGTCAAATCAAAATACGAAATAACATTAGTGTCATGGGTACAGTAACTCAAGAGATGTTACGGGATTTTTCCATCTCTCAAGGATCCGTCAAACTAATACATAGATAGTATAATACGCTATTATGATAGTGTCTACTCAGTAAAGTGTAAATACTGAAAATAGCGTAAGCGGAATTACATTTTTACCATTACACCGTTTATAATACCGTAGTCTATACAGTACCGTAAACCCACCGTAACGATGGCATCAGAGGGAACTCCATAGGTACGATACAAATCAAAATCGTATGGGGCTCGATAAGGATAATATGACAAGGCACTCGAGGCAATGCCCAGGGTAGGATTCTACCAATTGCACTCCCGGACCGGTGGTAACGCATAGCAGCCACTACCGCCCACCTCGGAACACACTCCCAAAATCATAAATGGGCCCAAATCATCATCATTATCATAGTCATAGGAATAGTATCAAAGAAGTGTGTCCGATCAAAGGTGCTACCTTAATTAGTCTCGGTATAGCTCCTGTTTTAGTCACTTCAATTCTGACCCGAAGGTCAGAGCTATTTCGTCATCGTTCATCTTCTTCGATTCAATAATCGCCCCCAAGTCATCATCTTCCATTCTGGATACGTCCTAACGTTCACATTTGTTAAAGTGGTATCGACACTGACAGAGAGTATGCCTTATGTCGACTCCGGTCTCCTTAACAACCAACGTTTACATTTTCCACATCGGTCGGTTCTTTTACATTTCACAAAGGTTCGCTTTCATATCAAAATATCATATTTTGTTTTGAACCCATTTTATATTCAAAATAGAATAAAATTTCATATCAAAAATATCCCAATCATTCCCAAACCGATTATATTCCAAACTAGAATATATTTCCATGTCATTATATTATACTCGTATAATATTTCAATCGATCTATATTCACATAGAATATACTTCATCTTAAAAGATTCAATTATTTCAAATCGATTTACATTTGAAATCCCTACATATTCAAATACAATATATATTTTTCCATATCTATTAATTTCAGTCTTTGGAAATCCCATTTATATTCAAGTAGAATAAAATCTACCTTTCCATATCAAAATCGGTTTAAAATCAATTCATATTCAAATAGAATATAACTTATCTCAACTCCATTTGACCCAACGGTTTAAATCCAAACACATTCCATTTAGAAGAAGAATAACAATTCATAAAATAAAATTTTGAAAATAAATACTTATAAATAAAACCTTATATAAAATTTACTTATATAGAATCATTAGAGTGTACTAAGGTAATTTAAATCACTACATATATATACACAAAACAAGCTTACTAAATAAATTTTTGAATAAAAATATATGTATGAAAACTTCACTTATAACAAAATAGATATATAGTTTATAAATAAAATAAAATAGAATAAAATAAAAATAGAACAAAATAAAATAGATTTTAAACCTTAAATTGTTTCTCCTTCCAAATTTCAACACTTGAATCTAAATTCCAATCTCAGATGGAGTTACACCATTTCAATATCTTATTCCAACCCATTCAACCCGTTTTCCATTTCGAGGATTCAAAACCATATTTGTATTTAGTTTAAAACAACTCCAAATATCCTCGATAACTTTTATTCCAAAATTTAAATTCAAAAATAATTTATTAAATTTGAGTCCACCAATTGTTGGAATAAATCCCAAATCATATTTAAATCCAAATCACAAACTTTCAAATTAGTTTGGGAAATTTATTAACCATTCCAAATAACATCGAGAATTCATATCTTAAAGGAAAAATAAAAATTTATCGAAAATTGATACATTTCCTTTAAATGAAATTTCCACCCAATAGAATTCAAATAATTTAAAATCATTTAACCACCCGATGTCCATATATAATTTTCTATCCTATGTCCAAGTATTTTAAATTTAATTTCTCGATATTCAGGGATGGATCTATCATTTCAATCGAAATCAGGGTCATAGAGATTTATCATTTCACTCTGTGTTCTTAATTTATTTTCATCGATGAATCCCGGGTTTATTGGATGCCCGTAACATCAAGGTGGAAAATTGGGATTCATCGTCAATAATGAACATATGAACATCCATATACAAAAGTAAGTAACATTTCAACAATGATCATTCAGTAATCACATCAACCAAGGCATCCATCACACAACACTTTATTCCATGGTAAATGTTAAATCATTTCACTAATTTAAAGTGTTGAGATTTCCTAACTAGAAATTTTAATTAAATTTAAATAACTAACTATCGATTTTCATTGCATGTCAAGTTTAAGCAACCATTCACCAATTCAACACGACCATGCAACCAAACTTATTTCACAATTTAATTCGATAAATATGGGAATAATTCAGTCTTTCGTAAGTGAGAAAATCACTCACCTTTGGGTCCTTAGTGGATCAGACGTCCAACCGAAGCCCAAAATTTCATAGTCTCTAAATGTAGCCAGGTTAGTACCAAAACGTCCGCAATTCTGTCACGATCTCAACGCAACAAACCGCGTCCAAATCCGAGTTAAAACGAGAGAGTTATCAGTGTTTTTCTATTTAAATTTTAAATATATATAATTAATATAATAAACCCTCACCAAATGATAACTCGCCACGTCATCAGCCCCAAGCGCTTTCCCGCTCCTCCCTCTACGGTATTCAACGCGAAAAAACCCATCCCTAGGCCAAACTTTGACCGCCAAGACCTCTCACCTCCGGCCATGAGATGAGCCAAGACCACCGCCAATCACCAGCTCATAGAATTCCGCGCCCCTGGGTGCCCGAGCCACTACCTCAGGTGGTCTTACATGCCGCCGACGAAGACCTGAACGAAAATAGCTTTCCGGGCTAAAACTCAAATTCCCGCCACCCTATTCGACTATAACCCGAACGAACACCACCGTTGAACTCATATGATCCCTCTCTTCAAAACCCATATCTCGAAATCTTCGATCAGAGCCTAAATTGAAAATTCCCAAATTGTGACCTAAGGTTCCGAAAATCACAAGTTTGACCGTCAATTTCTGGTGAAACCATCCACTGCATGTCAAAACAAATCACACCACCAGCTTCGTAACGTCGAGCTCTTCGAAACGCATATAATATGTTAGGGTTTGGAGAATTTTTATTTTTGGAGTTGAAATTTCTTGGATCTAGGGTTTTATAATACATTTTCAGCCATTAGAGAAAAGTAGGTGGAGAGAAAACAACGTATGGTGAAAAATGGCTGAATGAGATGGATAAGAGTTTTTATATAGATATATAAATATTTGAGGCCCAACTATGAGAACAACCCATTATCCAGTTACATAGATCTCTTTCACCCTTTCTCTCGTACGGTCAAACGGTAAGTCGGATTGTGACGCAAATTGGAATCCTACTATAATTCATTGTTCCCGATCCAATGGCGCCACTTGGGTCGAATTCCGAGACAGTCGCCAAAATGGTTAATTTCCACAGTTAATTAATTAATAAAATATTCAAATATTCGCGTAATTGTTTTAATTCAATTTTAAATATTTAAAATTTCCATTTAATCTAATAATGAATTAAAAAAATTTTATAAATAAATTTCACATAATTTAAATCTCAATTTTATTATTTGAATTCAAGTTTTGACCTTTCAGTTATTATTTCCCAACTTAGAACTTCGCCATTTCAAATCAAATTTGAATTATCATTATAAACTAAACAACTCAAATTTATTAAATAAATAAAATATAAATTTTCAAATTGTAACTATTCTAAGTATAATAAATTAAAAATATAATTATACTCCATTCAAATAATCATTATCAATATAATCAACAAAATTTGATTCTTATCCAATATTATTCTATTTTATTTATTTAAAATTTTGAAAATTAAATACACAGAAAAATATGGGATGTTACAATAAATCTTTTAAATAAGATTTAGAGAAGTTTATCAATTAATTAATATTTTATTGGAATTTAATTGAAAATGGATTTTTGGGTTTGTCGTGAATGGTGTCTTAAATAATATTTGTTCTTTAACCCAATCAACAGTGAAGAGATGATTTGGAATTTATAAATCTTTTTATTAAGATTTAATGGAAAGTTTCCAAAGTAAAGTTTTCCAATTTATATATTAAATTGGAATTAAATGGAATTCGATTTGGTAATAATTGAGATGAGTTTCTATAAAAGAAGACCGTTAATATATATATGGAATTTAAAAGGCTTTACCGTTATTCTATTTATGTTATTAGTTGATACAGAAATTTATATCAATTATATATATTGATCTGTTTTCCGTGAAGATTCCATTTTGATGGAATATGATTTCAGAGTTTATCGTGAACTGTGTTTTAAATGACATTGGTTCTTTAACCTAGTTAACAATAGGATAAATTTTCCTAAAAGTTGAATAATCATAAAGTAATAATTTATGATATTAAAACCAAGTTGGAGTTTTAATGAATCTTTAATTAGATTGAAAAGTTAATGTGGTAACTAAATTTGACAAATTTGAGAAGTGATCGAGAATGAAGTACCACCTGTTTTACCCCAGACGATAGTTAAATCTTTAATTAGATTTGATCGGAAAATGGCAATTAATTTTACCGATAACACATTGGGTGTTAGATATGGAGTACTACAATTTTTGCTCCATGGGATGAATAGAATGAGATTGGGATAATAAAATAAATGATTACTTCGGTAAGATTCGCTAATCCCAACTAGTTTGATAAACCTTAATTTGGTATAAATTGTGAAAAGAATATTTGAATAAAATAATATTCAAAGCTGGAATGAGGCGTATGATGTGTTTTTATAGAACTTGATTATAATATACACAAGTTATTTGGAAAGACCGAGTTTAACCTATTATGAATAACTGATACAACGACCAAATGTCAATGATATAAAGATGGTGGTTGAAGACAAGAGATCTTCACATCTTTTGGATGATTACTGATGTGTTGATTGGGATGTACACCCAAGACAAGGTAATAAGTGGTGATCATCCAAACGTACATGGAAATCGACCGGATATGCGAGGACCTCTCTCCTGTATTGGACATATAGGACGAGGAATAAGGTGCCTCCGGTTTCGTTCAGACCAAGAACAAACTTGTAAATGGATAGTGTGTCTGATATTGTAGTCCTTTACACTGTATTCGTTGATCTCTACTAAATATATATCTGTTTGCTGGCGGAAAATTTATTCCCCTACTCAACACCCTTCTCTAAGACATATGAGCTTAGAGGTTATATATTGCTGGAAATCAGTGGTACGGTATGGATTGATAGTGTGGCATGCTGAGTTGCATGGATCAAGGCTTTTGTTGAAAAGCAGAGTCTTATGGTTGATGATCAAAACATGGCTTTAATTAGCATAGCCTTGTGTTGTGTTAATTCGCGAGCCTCACAACTCGTTATGAACCAGAAATGGGATGAGCACCTCAAGGAAATGAACATATGTTAGTTTCTAACTAGAAGTAACATCATGGTATGGAGCCCATACTGTTTACTTATGTGGATGTTGGAAAACTTTATTGACGGAAAGCGAGGTACCTCGGATTTGAGTCCCTAGAGGCTCTTTGTACTAGAACTAACTAAAAGGTTCTAGATGGTCGACGTGACGACCATTTTGTGGTTCCATAGAACCGGCTAACATATAGTTTATGGTATAACCAATCATCGATTGATGACCGACCCTGATGGTAATTGTAACAACCTAGGAAATCAGAACCAATTTAAAATTTTTATTTTGGCAATTTTAACGAATTTTGAATATTTAAAATGATTTATTTTAAATAATAATGACTAGAAATTTATTTTGAATAGAATTATAATGTATAAATTTATTTAAATCGAAGTTAAAATATAAATATTTATTTTAATTATAAATGGAATTGGAAAATGGCGTGGTAGTTTGAAAAATCGATTTCAAATTTCAAATGAATATACGGGATTCAAAATAAACCGATTTTAGTGGAATCAGAAATATTAGAATCTGTTTGAAAATATCTTTCCAACGAATCCGAAAAATTGAAATTTCATAATGGGAATAAAAAGTTACGCCCAGTTGAAAATTTAGGATAGTCGCTATGGAAAAGTAGCCCTTTAAAATAGCCATTTTGCAAACGACCTCTATTTTCGACGAGACCATTTTGCTGGATACAGAATGTCAAATTATTGCTAGATTCCAAAATTCATAATTTTTGGAATTAATATGTGAGCATGGCAAAAGAAAACGTGTTTTAATAGTTTCACTCAATTTGGATCGACCAGGAAATGGCCATTTTTTAAATGGTCACCAAATTCGACGAAATTAGTTTTGTTAGGACCGTATCGTCAGAACAAAGCCAGATTTATTTTTATTAGAATTTTTGGAGTCCGTATGTGGCCTCGGTAAATTAAAATGTATGCTCAAACTGAATATATAATGATTTATATTTTAATTTAAATGGAAATTGATCGAAACAGTCGAATTGACTTATGATACATATCCCATTGCGTTCGGAATGGGGGTAGTTAGCTAGGAACAACAGTCGGTGGGTTCGGTTTGGAGTTCGGATAAAAATTTACCTTTTTAGAATAAAATATTAATAAATTATATACATAAATATATTTTCTACCTTTATATTGCCTAATCTCTTTTCCCCAAATTCAGACCCGATTAGCTCAGAAAAAAAATAACATTGACCCTTTCCCCCCGAACCCTCGTCGATCCCATCGTTCGCTCCTCCCCCACCCACGCGGACGCGACCGCCGACCTTCACCCCCTTCTCCTGCGTCGATCTCCTCCCTCCGCCTCTCCCCTTCCTCCATAGGGGAACCGCGACCCCAAACTCTGAACCCCCCTAGAAATCAACCCAGCGCCGCCGTCTGAGGTTCAGCGCCACCGTCCACCTCTCAGGCCACCGCATTCCCTTTCTGACCCGCCCCTTCCTCCTTCGATTAACTGTGTGTCCTTTTTCCTGATTTCTTTTTATTTTAATTTGATTTTTTTATAATTATATAAAGTTAGGATAATATATATAGAGAGAGAGCTATGGTTTTTATATATAAAAAGGTTATATTTTTCTAAGTAAAGAGATTTGATTTTTAAAAGTAAAAGCTTCGATTTTTATAATAAAGAAGACTTGATTTTTAAATGTAAAAAGCTTTGATTTTTATAATGAAGAAGACATGATTTTTAAATATAAAAAGATGAGATTTTTTATATGATAATGGTTAAATTTTTATATGAAGAAAGTTTAGATTTTTATTAACATAAAGTTTAAATTTTATTAATGTAAAGATATGATTTTTATATATGTAGAGAAGATAAAAATAAGATTTTCATCTATGTTGAGTAGCGATAAAAATGTGATTTTTATCTATGTTGCATTGAAATAAAAATGTAATCTTTTATATCTAGTAGCATGAAAAGAATGGGACTTTTTATACATATGATGGCAAGATAAAAATACAATTTTTATATAAATCGTTTTGAAATAAAAATATAATTTTTATTATGAAGATAACGAAATGAAAAAGGTGATTTTTATATGCATGACATTAGAATGAAAATTTGATTTTAATATATGTATAGCAATGGTAAAAATCTGATTTTTATATAAGTAGCAGTGTAAACATATAATTTTCATATAGAAAATAGTGTTATGAAAATGTGATGTTTAAAAATATAAACATTGATTTAAAAGGTAAATATAGTAATAAAAATGTGATTTTTTTTAATATATAAACATCATATTAATAATGTGAATTTTATTATAAACAGCGTGAAAATATTGTGTTTGAATTTCGGACAAATCCAAATCGTCCGCTAAAAAATGACGAAGTGGTACCCCAAGGTGAGAACTCCTCACTGAAATTATTTCTATGCAGTTATTTATTTTATAACTGCATATATGAACTGCTCCCCGTCGTCCACAGACCTTGAACGACTTGTTTGGATGTGCGTTTGTATTGATTTGTTTGTGTGAATTTGGTTTATGATGTGGAATAGAAAATAAAATATTCATGTGTTAAATAAAATATTTTATCGTTAAAAATATTTTTAACGTATAATGAATAAAATAAATATTCATTTACAAATCGGACGATTTGTTTATGTACACTCATTTTACTGATATGGATTGAGATGATATATTTTACACATCGCCCAACTGCACAAACAAAATCTGTTTTTGTTGATTGAAACCCCACATGGGTATTGGGATGATATTTGATGTACATTAATCCCAATTGTTTAGTTGTATGTTTGGTTAACAGACCATTGTAAGCATTAAATATTTATATTTAATGCTTATGCAGTGTAGAATGCACTCTGGATGATGGTTGATTGTTTACCATTGTTGTTCTATACATGTATTGTATGAAATCCATATAAATAACATATATGGTAATCGACTATGTCTAATTTCAATTTAGAAAGAATGAATATTTTAAAATAACGAATATTTTAAAATAATGAATATTTTAAAATAATATTTAGTAAAAGATCAAAATCTGATTTTGATGTCTGATTTGGGATGAACACGGATATATTTAAATATATAAAGCCGTGCTGATTAGATTAACGCCATTTTGACATGAACGATATTTATATCGATTTTATTCATTTTTATAATGAATATCGAAAAGGAAATGATTTCAAAATCTAATGTTTTGAAAATATTATCATTTATATATTAATGATATAGAATATTCAATTTTGATTTGAAATTGAATATGAAGTTGAAATCATTTTGAAAACGAATTTAAAACGATTTATAAAATCCGTTTTAAATGAAAATCAATGAAATATATATAATATATATTATATATATTTAATGGCCTGAATAGAACGCGCCGCGCCGCGACAGTTCGCGAATTTTGACCATTGACTTTGAATGGACATTACGGGAGATCCGATTGTCGGATTCTCCTAAAACCGAAACCGTTGGGTCCGTATCGAAATAAGATTTCTAACGAATACAAGAAATTAGAAATCTAATGGTTGGATTTGGAATTATGTCTAAATCAAATTTGAAAAAGGTCGCTATAAGTGCAGTTCGATGGCCGTTTATGGAAATCGACTGTACGGGCCTTGATAAAATTATTAAAAATATCAATAATTTGTGTAAAATCATAACAAATGATTTGGATATAATTGGGATTAAAAATTCCATATTTGAAAAGATAAAAATATATTTTTATTGAAATGAACTAGTTATTAACTAAAATTATAATCCAATTATTTTCAAATAAATAAATTGGATTTGAAATGGTTTTAAAAATAACCGGAATTTCCAATATATGAATTGGAATGGACTTGAATCAAAACTATCTTCGAAATATTTCGATATTGGATTCCGTGATTATACAGACATTGTGGAGGAATTTGGAATATATCATTATTCCAATGCGATATTTTTTGAGTTCTGAATTTGATATTAAATATAAGCCGATATATTTTCTATTCAGAGCCTTGTATTTAATATCAAATGTGATTTGGGTTTGTCGTGAACGGTGTCTTCACTAACACTGTTCTTAAACCCAACAGAGAAAAGATTAAATATTTTTATTAAGACTAATGAAGTTTACAAACCAATTAATATTGAATTGGAATTAAATTGAAATTGGTTTTTGGGTTTATCGTTAACGGTGCTTTAAATAACACTTGTTCTTTAACCCGATTAACAATGGAATGAGATTTTGGGTTTGTCGTGAATGGTATCTTTAAAAAAAATGATGTTCTTAAACCCAATGGAGTTAGGAAAATTAGAAACTAACTGGTGATTAGCTAAGTTGAATGGTTTCCTGGGTATTGATCTGATGTTGGTTTCGGCCTTCGAGATTAATACTTCGGGAATTGTTCTCTTACTAATTTACAGTTAGAGACTGATGGAATGGTGTCTTCAATAACACTGTTCTTAAACCCCTTGTGGAAAGAAAAATCTTTTAACTAAGATTTAAAGAAGAATTACCAATTAATTAACATTTAATAGGAATTGAAATGGAATGTGAATTGGGTTTATTGCGAATTGTGTTTTTTTAATGACATTCGTTCTTTAACCCGATTTGCAGTTGAATGTGATTTGGAATTTATAAATATTTTCATTAAGATTTAATGGAATTTTTCCGAAGTAAAGTTTTTCCATTTTAATATATTGGAATGGAATGGAATTCGATTTGGTAGTAATTGAAATGAACTTCTGTGGAGGAAGACTGTTAATATATACGGAATTTAAAAGGCTTTGCCGTTATTCCATTTATATTATTGGTCAGATATTGAAATTTATATCGATTATATGTTGATCTATTTTTTCGTGAAGATTCCATAATTAATGGAATGAGATTTTGGGTTTATTGTGAGTTGTGTTTTAAATGACATTAGTTCTTTAACCCAGTTAAAGATAAGATTAATTTCTTAACTTTGAATAATCATTAAGTAATGATTTTTGGAGATTAAAACCGATTAGAGTTTTAATGAATCCTTAATAGACTGAAAGGTGAATTTGATAACTAAACTTATCAAATTCAAGAAATGATCGAGAATGGAGTATCACCAGTTTTGCTCCAAGCGATAGTTAAATCTTTAATTAGATTTGGATTTGAAATGGTAATTAATTTTACCGATAACACCGTGGTGTTAGATATGAAGTATAACTAGTTTTGCTTCATGGGATGAACAGGTTGGGATTGGGATATTAAACAAATGATTACTTCGGTAAGGTTCGCTAATCCTGACTAGTTTGGATAAACCTTAATTTGGTTTGAATTGATATCCAAAGGAAGATTAAATAATAAATTTAAAGGATTTATCTTTGATAAAATTAATGGGAACCTTTCCCAGTATAAGAATATTTGAATAAAAGAATATACTGAATTGGAATGAGGCGTATGTTGTGTTTTTATAGCACTTGTTTATTACATACTCAAGACCGGGTTTATCCTATTCTGAATAACTGAATCGGCGATGAGTCGACGAACCGGAGGTCTTCACATCGTTTGGATGACTACTAATGTCTTAATTGGGCTGTACACACAAGACAAGGCAATAAGTGGTGATCGCCCAGACGTACTTGGAGATCGATCGGATATGCGAGGGCCTCTCTTCTGTATTGGACATATGGGACGAGGAATATGGTGCCTCCAGTTTCGTTCAGACCCGGAACGAACTTGTAAATGGACTATGTGTCTGACATTGGATTTCATTCTATGTGATTGATAGACATCAGTTGCATAGCGTGAATTGCCTGTGTGGCATGCTGAGAAGCAAATGATCAAGGCTTCTGTTGAAAAGCAGAGTCTTGTGGTTGATGATCAAAGCATAGCTTTAATATAGCGCCCCTTTATGTATAGCGTAAATTCGTGAGCCTCACACCCCGGTGTGAACCAAAAACGGGAGAGGACATCAGGGAGGACATGCATTTCCTTCTAGCTAGGAGTGGCGTCTGGGTTTTGCACGCCCAAATGTTTTACTTATGTGGATGATGGATAACGAGGCGCCTCAGTTATTTTGGTCTCTACGGAGCCGATGGATGGTTTGGTAGATATACCGACCATTTTTACGCCCCATAAAGCGGGGAAACGCAGTGTTTAGGCATTTTAGTCCACTCCGTGTGGACTAGCCCTGACGATCTAAGGCTCGATGCATTTTGATCCTGAGACATGGGCTAGATTGTCTCGAATCGGTAAGGACGATCCTTTGCCTCGGTTCACAGATGGAAATCCAGATTCCAATATGTGACATTTCGGTTTTGATTGTAGAGCCTAGTATTGGAGACATGATATATGGTACCCATACCGTCTAGGATTGATACATTTATATTTGAAGTTGTTTTATACACTATGCACTGATAATAGTATCAAATGATTTGTTTTTAAACGTACCAAGCATATTTGGCTATTATAAGGGAAAACCCTAACCTCTGGCTTGCGTTACATTGTGTAATGGGACCTGGGTCTTATAATAGCTTCATTTTTTTCCAAAAAGCATTGCGTTGTTTTTCTATATGCACTGGTATTCTTGGGAGGAAATCCGTCCCGTGTTATATGGCATGGTCCCTTGATATATCTGATTTAAAGTAAAGTTGTAAATAACTGTTTTAGTTCTCACACTAGTTACATGACTGACCTGGAGTTTATTGTTTTAACCTAAACTCTAGGTGCTCTTATTTTCCACATGGGCGGCTAGTAGTTTGGTTTTGTAGATTTATATTCATAGGATCCTGGTTTACAGCCAGAATGATATTCGGAAAGTTCTGTATCCGTATATCTATTTTAGTTGTGTTTTGTATTATTTTCCGCTGCATTGTAAATTGTAATTTCTTATATTTATCAAATGTATATTATTGGTTCATACTCTGTATATTCTTGTAGTCTAATGTAAATTGTTGTAATTAGCAATGAAATGTTCTTCTGTTTGTGTTCTGATTTGTCGTGTTCTCAATTCAATCCGGGCTTTCCTTTACGAGGAAGTTTGGATCGTTTCACTAACCCTAGGTGCAGTTGTGGCTGAATCCCGAGGCTCGGGCTAGAGAGTATCGAATCGGTAAGGAGGATCACTTGCGTTGGTTCATATATGGAAACCCAATTTACAATACGTGATTTCACGATTTTAGTTGTAAATATATATACGGCGACATAATATAATGGTACCTACGCCTCCTATGATTGATACATTTATATTTGAAGTTGATTTCTTCACTTATAGTAATAATAAAAGATGAAATTTCGCGTATCAAGCATATTTGGCTATTATAAGGGAAAACTCATCCTCGACTGCGTTCATTGTGTGATGAGACCTGATTCTTATAATAGCTTCATTTTTCTGTTTAGCATTGCGTTGTTTATTTTATGCACTGGTATTCATAGGGGATAAACCCTTTCCGTGTTATACAGCGTGGTCCCGTGGTTTACCTAACTTTAAAATAAAAGTTAATAACTGTTTTAATTCTCACACCAGTCTCATGACTGACTCGGAGTTTATTGTTTCTACCTAAATTTTGGGTGCTCATATTTTCCTCACGGGCAGCTAGTAGTTTTTATTTTCGTAAATATTTCTTTTCACAGGATCCTCAATTACAACTGGAACTATATTCGGAAAGCTTTGTATCCGTAGATTTCATTCAGTTGTGCTAGTTGATGATTTTTCCGCTATACATTATATTCATGTATTTTATTTTCCGCTGTTTCGTAATTTATTAGATCTCTGATATTTTTCTGCTGTTTATATTATTAATTTGAACTATGATATTCTTGTACTTTGACGTAAATTGATGTAATAGCAATGAAATGTTCTATTGTTTTTTTACTGATGCGTCGTATTCTCAAAGCAATCTGGGCTTTCCCGTATGGGGGATTTCGGGTCGTTTCATAATATATGTACAATACCCACTTATATAAGCATATTATTATTATTGTTATTATTATTATTATATAAAAAAAATTCCAAATTTAAATAAAAAGTATTTTTGATTTTATATTAATGTATGTGTGAACAATATGTAATTAGAATTTATCATGTATAAAAGTTATTTAGTTTCTTTTGATAGTAAGAGACTAAGAGCTATACTTTATCCTTAGCATAGAACACATGTTGACGTCTTGTGAGTTCGAGCAATGAACCCTAATATTTAAAACTAAAGCAATGACATTATTAACCGTACTTCAATCAGTTAAGTTGTATGTCCAAATAAAAGAAACGTGAGAAAGTGAAATATGTCGGTTGGTATTGTAAAGGAGGTTTAACCCTTTTGTCTTTTTTTTTTGGCCTGGGTTTGTTTAAGTTGAATATAATCTAAATAAGCTCAAAGCAATTAAAGTAATTAAAATATTAGAAATGGAAATGTTAGAAGTATAAAAAGTTTTGGATCAAATTTTGTTTTAAGAAATATTTCTAACAATGTAATATTTTGAAAGCAAAATGTTTTGTACGAGCTTTGACTATATATGAATCAAACTGGTTTTGATGTTAAATTTATATTTCAACTTTATATTAATGTTTTAAAATATTTCATTTAAAGTTGTAAATTTAAATTAACTAATTTAATGAATAGTTTATTAGATAATTATTTGATTATTTTGGAAATTTAAGGTAATGCAAAGTTTAAATTTAAAATTTTGAATTTGCTAACATAAGGATTTTATTTAGTTAATGGTTTAATTAGTTCAAATGATAGAATTTACTGGTAAAGAATCAATTTAGTGAATATTAGGCTTAGGTCCTTAAAAAAAAAATGCATCAAATCTCCTTTTAAAGGAAAATTGTAAATTAGGTCCCTAGAGTGTAGTTACTGAAAACTGCACAAGAATATGCAATTATTCAGTAAATAGTTGTGGACATTTATGCAATACTATAAAAAAATTGTGTAATTCTTTTGATGAATATCTGCAGAAATTTCCGCAATTTTTTGGAATAATTGTGGAAATTTCCATAATTTTTTGGGGAAAATTACGGAAATTTTAGAAACTTTTCTGGTGAAAATTTGCGCAAATTTCAGCAAATTTTCTGTTGAATAGATAAAGAATTTTCCGCAATTTTTTGAATTACTTGCGTAAATGTCCGCAACTATTCACTGAATAATTGCATAAATTTATATAATTATTAATTAAACTTAATTCTAGGGATGTAATTTATATACCTTTTTTGACAAGGATATTTTGGCTATTTTGAAACTTTAAGAAGGATTTTAGCCAAATTGTCCCATCAATTTAAGTGATGAACTTAATATTTGGAAATTTAAAACTTGGTTTAAAACCAATTATATGGGATAAAGGAAGAATTAAAACTTCAAATAAAATTGAAGTTGAGAATTGAATGGGAAATTTGACTTATGATCTAATTTGAATACTTGGTTCAATTTGAAAGGTTACCAATTGAATCCTATGTTAAAATTGACTGTAACTTCAACATTGTAATCAACGTTAACTAAAAATGTGAAATTTCGGAAAATTGATTCGAAATGGAATATTTCTTGAAATTAGTATTATTTATCCTTCAACTATTATATGTTTAATGTAAAGACCCGAAAATTCCCGTCCTTTGAATCGACCATAACTCACACAAGTCTGACCCAAAGGTTAGAAATTCTCGAATACTTTATCTTTGGGAATACAACAACATCATAACAACAATAGCAAACTTTTATTACATTACAATAATATAACATCAGAGTACAGAATATATCAGAGTACAACGAAATTAAATTACAGCGGAAGATAAATTTTACACTAAATAATATATTGCAGCGGAAGATTATCAAAAGCTCTGGACACAGCTTTAAGCTTCGATCCAGGATCCTGCTAAAGAGATAAATATCTGCAAAAAGCTACTCGACTGCCCGTGTGAAAAGTATGGGCACCCGAGTTTGCCAGTGAAACAAACTACAGGTCAATCATGGGACTGGTATGAGAAATCTTAACTTAACTAATCTAAATAAAAGGCTAATCACAGGACCACGTCGCTAACACGGAACGGGTTTACTCCATTGGATTGCCAGTGCATAAAATAAATTAAATCGTTAAACAACGCAATGCTTTTTATAAAAATGAAACCATTATAAGACTCAAGTCCCATCACACAATGCAACGCAAACCAGAGGATAGAGTTTTACCTTATAATGGTCAAAAAATGCTTGATACGATAAAAACGGATTTGATATTATTATTAGTGTATATATGTTTCAAAAACATTTCAATCATAATGTATCAATCATAGACGGCATAGTACCCCATCCTACTATGTCGCCATACTAGTTCTACAATCAAAACCGCAAGGTATCGTATTGGAAATTGGGTTTTCCATCATGAAATCGAGGCTAGGGATCGTCCTCTCCGATTCGAGATACTCTAGCAAATGCCTCAGGATCACACCTATGGGCAACCCTTGGAGCGGTAGGGTCGGTCCCCACCTAACGGTAGTGGATCGGCAATTCCTGAACACACGTTTCCCGGTTCCTTTGTACCTATAGTATGACCACTTCCGACCTATAAAACCCGAGGTACCTCAATCCATCATCCACATAAGTAAAATGCCGGCCAGTTTAAGCACTGACACTACTCCTAGCTAGAAAGAAACATGTGCACTCCCTACGGTCCATATCCCGTTTTTGACTCATACCGGGGTGTGAGGCTCGCGAAGTCACGCTATACACAAAGCTATGCCTAAACAGGCTATGCTTTGATCATTAACCACAAGGCTCTTCTTTTCAACAAAATCCTTGATCCATGCATCTTAGCATGCCACATTGTCAATCCATACCATACCATTGATTCCTACCAATGTATAACCTCTAAGCTCGTACGTCTCAGAGAAGGGTGTTGAACACCAAACAGATATATATTAACAGAGATCAATGAACACAGTATAAAGGAATACAACGTCAGACATACGATCCATTTACAAGTCCGTTCTGGGTCTGAATGAAACCGGAGGCACCTCATACCTCGCATATCCGAACAATCAACACTACGTCCGGCGGCTACCCCTGACCCCCCTTCAAGGTAGCTACTCCAATCATGGGCCTCAGTAGCAACACATCCATTCGAGGTGAAGATCGTCGGTCTTCAATCACCGCCTTCAACTCTTCGACTTAGATCGTCGTATAATCATTTGAAACGAGATTGAACTCGGTCCTTTCAAATGATCCTCGCATAAATATAGTTTAAAACCATTTCATATCGTTAATAGTATTTAATAATGATTTATCGCTATTTTTATATATATAAAAATAGCCATATTCATTTAACGACGCTTTGGGTCGATCGGCGGCCCTGGCGCTGTTTTCATCCAAATTTGATTTACACTTATCTCGAAATTTAACTGTTGGATTTTAACAAAATTTACATCGTTGGAAAGATCTTCCCAAAGCGGTCCTAACGGTTCCGGTTTTGGGAAAATCCGACGATCGGATCATTCTGCATAATCGTTTAAAGTTATGATTTCAAAACGCGAACTATAGCAGCGCGATTCGTTTAATCACAATTTATATATATATATATAATAAATCGTTTGGCGATTTCAACTATCAAGATCAATTCTTTTTATCGCATCTAAAATGACGATAAAAATGTCACTTTTATTTCTACTCTTTTTATTGTCCCTAGGACGACAATAAAAATACTTCTTTTAATTCTAATCTTTTTATTGAATAAAATATCAATAAAATGCCGCTTTACATGTATTCTTTTCATTTGCATCAAAAGTTAAATAAAAATATAACCCTTTAATTCTAATCTTTTTATTGTCTCTATTCTGACAATAAAAATATAACATTAAATCCTATCTTTGTGATTACATCTAAAATGTAAATTAGAATGCTCCTTTTATTTCAATGTTTTTACTTACATCTAATATGTAAATAAAAATATACCTTTTGTTTTCATGTTATTATTTATATTTCAAATATAAATAAAGATATCCCTTTCCAATTTTTGTTTTTATTTATATCTAACATATAAATAAAAATGTCTACTTTTTATAATCATGTTTCTATTTGCAATTAACTTGCAAATAAAAATGTTCTTAATATATTCATGTTTTATTTGCAACTGACTTACAAATAAAAGTGTATTTTATATCTTCCTGTTTTGATTTGCAACTAATTTGCAAATAAAAGTATGCTTCATTTTCTATGGTTTTTATTTGCATATAAAAAGGCAAATAAAAATATACTACTTTTTCTAATCATATTCACAAATACAAAATGTGTTTTTCCCATTCATGTTTTTATTTGCAAATAATTTGCAAGTAAAAATATAATCTTTTTATTCTCAAAAGAGAACAACGCTAAAAAAAATGTACTTTTTCAATTTATGTTTTATTTACATCTAACATGTAAACAAAAATATACTTTTCTATATTTTCATGGTTTTTATTTACAACTAAATTGCAAATAAAAATGTATTTCATATCTTTATGTTTTTATTTGCCCGTAAGCTGCAAATAAAAGTGTACTCTACTAATTCATGTTTTTATTCACAGATAAAATGTAAACGAAAATATACTTTATTAATCCGTGGTTCTATTTACATCTAAAATGTAAATGTAAATTTACCTCTTTAATTCATGGTTCTACTTACATCTAAAATGTAAATATAAATTTCACTCTCTAATTCAGGTCTTTTATTTACATATAACATGTAAATAAACTATACTTCTTTATTCATGTCTTCTCTATCCTTTTAATACATTATATATATATAAAAGTAACCCTTATCTTCTTTAATTACGTAAAAAGTGTAATCTTTCATTTTCCTCTTTAATTACATATAAAATGTAATTTTTCATTTTCATTCATTTGTTACATTATAGAAAAGTGAAATCTTTCTATCCTTTGATAACATTAAATAAAAATGTAATCTTCTAGTCTTTTAAATGACAACAAGTAAATTTGGTTTCATTCTTTTTAATTGACCAAAAATGTAAGTTTTGGTTTTCACCTAAATTAATTAGACAAATATGTTTTCTATGTAATCCAATGACAAATAAAAGGATATTTTATTTGTATAAAATTTTCTATGCATTATAATGGCAACTAAAGGATATTTTATTTGTTTACCATTACAATGTGTTCTAATAACATATAAAGTAATATTTTATATGTGGACCTTTTCTTTGTTTTCTAATATCATATAAAAGAGTATTTCATATGTTAATCATTCCTAACCTTTCACATTAACATAAAAAGGATTTTTTTTAATGTTAAATCAATTCTAATCATTTCAACAAAACAAATAAAAAGGATAACTTCGTTTTGGCCGACAACTCTAATTCAACCAAATACATATAAAAGTGATGTTTTATCAACTCAACATTTTATAACTGAAATGTTGTTTTTATTCACCTTAACATTTTATAACTAAAATGTTATTTCTCCTCACTTTAACATTTTTATAATTAAAATGTTATTTCTCTTTTGCAAGACATTTCTTTATAAAATTGATGTTTTTAATTACATGTCATTCTCTAATAAAAGTGATGTTTTCCAATATCATATGAAAGAATATTATATATGTTAACATCTCCCTATGTATTCTAATATCATATAAAATAATGGTTTATATGTTAACATTTCTACGAATTCTAATGTCATATAAAAATGATATTTTATATGCTAACCATTTCTATGGATTCTAATTTCATATAAAAATGATATTATGTATATTCACATTTTTCTATGACTTCTAATGATATATAAAAAGTAAATTTTATATATTAACATTTTCTGTGAACTCTAATGAGATATAAGAAGTAAATTATATTTTCTTATCTTATCTAATGTTTCATGTCATAAATAAAAATGTGATTTTTGTCGTTACTTCTTTATGCTGACAAAAATATGAATTTTTATCGCTACTTCTTTACATTGACAAAATTGTGATTTTGTCGCTACTTCTTTATATTGACAAAAATGTGATTTTGTCGCTACTTCTTTATATTGACAAAAATGTGATTTTGTCGCTAGTTCTTTATATTTCTCAATAAATGTCATTTTCTATTCAAGGTGGTGTTAACATGACAATTTTCCCAAGGTGAATTTAACATAACAATTTCCTATTCAACAAAATAAGTAATTTGTTTTTCTTCTTTTCCTATTCAACAACATGAGTATTTTGTTGTTCTATTCAACAAAATAAGTAAATTTGTTGTTCATAATTTTCTATTTAACAAACTAGGACAATTTGGTTTTATCGATTCTAAGTTAACAAAATATGACAATTTGGTTTGTCAATTCTAAATTAACAGAGTACGACAGTTTGGTTTTGCCAATTTCCAAATCAACAAAATATGGAAATTTGGTTTTTCAACAAAACAAACATGAGATATTTGTTTTCGACTACACAAACATGAGATGTTTATTTTCAACTATACAAACATGTGATGTTTATTTTCAACTATACAAACATGTGATGTTTGTTTCCAACTGTACAAACATGTGATGTTCATTTTCAACTGTACAAACAATCCAATTCAGCAGTTAATTGCAATCACAACACAAATCAACACTTCAACAAAAATATACCGCATCATATGAATTTTATATAATAAATATAAATTTCAGTAATAATTTATTTTTTAAATTATAAAATAGAAATCTCACCAAATAATCCAGATCTGAAATTTTCTTTGAACTTTTGATTTGCTCTGTTTCAGTCCTAGTTGGTTCCATGTTGTAGAGTTCTTCAATACAATCACAACGCAACTTGTTTCGTTAATTTCTGATTTCGAATGAAAAAGATACAAGGTTTTAATATTAATTACATAATTTAAACTAAATTATAATTAACATTTTTAATTACATACGCTGTCGGCCGATCTGAGACCACCCTGTCGAAGCTCGTCCTCTGCTCCACCACCGCCTGGCGCCAGTCGCAGCTCGCCCTCCCCATTCCCTCGAAATCCGCGCTCGAACTCGGTGACTTCCCCACCGAAATACACCCAGAATACGATGTTTTAGATGATCATCTCTGTACAAGATCGAAGAGTGGAAGAAGCTCTTCAATTTCGTGTTTGGATCAGGGTTCAATTCGAAGTAAATTCGAAGAAATTAGGAATTCTTATTCGTATAATATCGTCCATGGATTAAGAACATGGCGGTTGTAAAGTATAAGCTAGGGTTACGTATTTGGATGGTATATATAGGTGTATTTATATTTTAATTTAATTTATTTAATTCATTAAATTCAAGAAATCTCCTTTAGCCCATACGAACTCCAATTCAAACCCAACAAGTATCGCCCCTAGCTAATAACCCTCATCCCGAACACAATGGAACATGTTTCGTAACCCAATTCGGCTGTTACGATATATTTTTCTTTAATTTAAAATATAAATCATTTTATATTAAATTTAAACATACATTTTAAATTACCGCGGCAACATATGAACTCACAAAATTCCAGAAAAAATATTTTTGGTTTTCTTTTGACGATACGGTTCTAACAAGACTAATTTCGTCGAATTCCGAGACTGTTTGAAAAATGGTCATTTTCTAGTCGATTAAAATTGACTGAAACTAACAAAACATGTTTTGCTTTGCCACGCTCACGTATTAATTCGAAAAATTCTGGAAAATTAAACTTAACAATAATTTGACATTCCGGTTCCAACAAAAGTGGTTTCGTTGAAAACCGAGGTTGTTTGCAAAATGACTATTTTTAAGGGCCATATATTTAATTAAAAAATATATAAATTATACAGCGACTTTTCTAAATTTTAAACTGGACATAAATTTCAATTTATAAAGTAAAATTTTAGTTTCTTACATTCATTAGAAAGATATGATTAAACAGATTTAAATATTTCTTGTTTCACTCAATTCTGATTTATGTTGCATCATGTACATTCAGTCAAAGTTCAAATTCAAAATTTCAAACTGCAGCGCTGTTTTAAACTTCTTTTATAATTAAATTCTTATATTTTAACTTCGATTAAAAAATCTTTTCGACGTTATTATTTAAAATAAATTATTTTAAATATTAAAAATCCATTAAAAATTCTAAAATAAAAATTTTAAATTGGCCCCAAAATTCCGGGTTGTTACATTTAACCATTGTTTTATTTAAAAAAATATAAAATTTATCCATCTTATTTATACTGCTTTGTGTATAAGATTAACTATGTTATTGTACTAATCTTTAGCAAACCTATGTAGTTTATTCAAACTATTTTATACAAAAACTTGTTTTCTATTCGAACCTATTTAATATCAAGCTTAAGCTTATTATTTTATTTGAAATATTATATACCAAATCCTATCTATTTGATTCAACCCTGTTTTGTCAAACGCATTTATTTTACTTAAACTACTTTATATCATTTTTTTTCTAATTTATTAAAATCCTGATATTTCCAAAAACTTATTTATTTTATTCAAACCCATTTTGTTTTTAAGCTTTTTATTTTACTTCAACTATTTTTGTATTTAACTATTTTGAGATAGAAAAGTATGTTTTCAATCCGAGCAATTAAGTCCAAAATGACTGAATGTAAAGAATCAATTGAGATATGATGTTCATAATCCAAATCGAATGTGAAGTTTTGATAATAACTTGATTTGTGAATACGACTTTGCTTTGAAATGATATTGAATATCCAAATCGATTGTGGAATAACGAATTTAGAGAATCTTTGATTTCGAATATTTAATATGAAGTTTTTATTAGGGGTCATCACCAACCAGTGGCCTAGCCTGCCACTGTGGCCTATCAACGATAACTCAGAACTAATTTCACGGTTAGCCTCGCGACTCAACAAACACACACACGGGGACATGTAGGAGTAAGAATCTCCTTCCCGCCACCAAACAACTGAGCGAGAACCCCCTATCATGTTCTCTAACTAGCTCTGATACCAATTGTTAGGGAATGCAGAATGGATCATTAAGTCAAAATAAACACTAGAGAGGGGTGAATAGTGTTTGTGAGAATCTAAACAAAATCTAAAACTTATGTGAATCACAGAATGAGTCAAACACCACAAACACAACCACAGACACAGATTCAAACACAGATGCAAAATAAATAGAAATAAAAATACAGAAAAAGGAAAGAACACGCCGGATTTTATACTGGTTCAGATTGCTCCTACATCCAGTCCCGCACAACGCTCGATTACGCAAATTTTAATTACTATATCAATAGTCAAGTACAACCTCCTTGATTTCACGGCTACAAGGGATACCACCGATTCCGTCCTTGATTTCACGGGTACAAGGGATATCACCGATTCCGTCCTTGATTTCACTGGTACAAGGGATACCACTGATTCAACTCAAATAAAACCCAAAAAATTAAAAAGAACCCTATAACTCTTCAGTAGCACTTGATTCAGAGAGAGATGAGAAGAGAGTGTAGAGAGGAGAAGTTTGATCAAACGGAATTGAATTCGGCAAAGTATAAGTGTAGAAATCATAAAAATGATTAAGAATAATTATATAATGAAAGAGAGTGAAAGTGGAGAAGAAGAGATGATTAAAAATTCGAATTCAATCCTTTTTTATAGTGTGTGAAAGGTTGCAACGTTTCTAAAACGTTTCACATGGTGAAAAGACACTTCCTTTCAAATTTAATTTTCTGACAGTTATATGTCGACATAGCGTTTTCTGTACGTTGACATACTCTAGTGCAAATTTGAATTTTAAATATTTTTCAAGTCTTTTGATATAAATATAATTCTGGAAATTGTTGAATAAAATTATAGTGTTGTAAATTAATATTATAAAGTAGAAAACATGTGAAAACATAAATTTAAACTATATAAACATATTAATAAAATTATAAGGTTTTAAACTATATATAAATATAAAGTATAGAATTATAAATATATAAAACTTAAGTTTGAAAAACAAAGATAAAATAGAAAATATAGAAAAAATAAAATAGAGAGAATTGAGGATAGAATTTGGAAATCAAAATTTGAAATTGAACTTGCAGTGCTATTTAGAGTCTTACAAAATCTAGACTCTATAACTATATTAATCTTGAACTCTTGAAATTTTGAACACTCATGAGTCTTGATATTTCTCTGAATTCTGAATCTCTATAATCTTTAAAACTATATAGCCTTCAGTAATGTTTCCTATATTTGTGTATATATTCTATACAAAAAGTGTTAGTATATATTTTATAATCAGTGATAATTGAAATAAGGTTGTTATCATCAAAACTCCATTCTTCAACAATCTCCCCCTTTTTGATGATGACAACCTTAGTTTATAAAATATCGTACCTTTATATACCTGTTGATGATGATCCTTCTAATACTCCCCTTGTCTATAAGAATCCTATAAACTATGTCTATATTTTACAATTTCTCCCCCATTTGCATCATCAAAAAATAAATTCTAAAGATACTCCCCCTGAATTTCTAAGGTATATAAATAAATCCCCTTAAATCCTAAATCTGTCTATATTTCCTAGCATAAAATACTCCCCCTAAATCCATGCTATAAATGATCCAAAATATAACCATACCTGATTTTGATTCTGATCTAAAAGATTATAACTCCCCCGAAATTTACGAATATACTATTCTAATAAACTAAATAGAAGGACAAAAAACTAAGCAAACCAATTTATAATCAATTCTAACAAGCAAGTCATTCCAAATAAGCAATTCAAACAAACAATTATTTCAAGCAATCAATTAAAGCAATTATTTCAAGCAATCAATTCAAGTAACCAATTTGAGTAATCAATTCAAAGAATCAATTCAAGAAATCAATTCAAGGAATCGATTCAAGGAATCGATTCAAGCAATCAATTCAAGGAATCAATTCAAGAAATCAACCAAATTAAATATTATGTGTTAATAAACACTTGTTAAACCTTCAATTAATCATAGAAACTGTAATGCCTGGCCCCTAGACCCATGCTAACCAAGAGCAACACTTAGTATTACTGTCAGAAAGCACGGAGAACGAGACTCGATAGGGCTAAATGTTGTACTCATTCCTTTGAACGAACACTGACACGAGAATTTAAAACTTCTCAACTTACCATTCATGCCCAGTATAAGTTCAAAGCAATGGTATAAGAAAATTTCCCAAGTTACATAATATGATATATAATAAAATCAAGCGCAACACAATGACAACAGTAGAATACACAATACATATCAGAATAGAGATGTCTGGATATATAGTTCATAATACATAATATCTGTAACACCCCGAATTTCAGTTAATACTAATATTCACTAATTACAGAATAAATAATCTCAGATGTGAGAATTGGGTGAAACGGGCTACGTCATTGCGTTCGTCTCGGAAAAATACGCGAAATAGAGTCCGAGTTTTCGAAAATCGGAGTCCGTATGGCCCGGTTATGGCCCAATGAAGTTTACAGAAAGTTCAAAGTTCAAAACAGATTTAAAAATTCAGGTTCAAATTTCGAAAACATGCAGAAATGGGGCCAGGCGGGAAAACTCCTGCCCAGCCTGGTCGACATGGCTGTCGACAGGGCTGTCGACATGCCTGTCGACTTGGCTGTCGACAGGGCTGTCGACTTGCCCTGTCGGCTGATGCTGGCCTGGTGCACCTAGTTGAGTTTGGGTTAGGCTTTGGGGCTGGTTTCTGGAAACTTCCTAAATCTGACGGACCTAATCTAACCTAGGGTTAATCCTATGGCCTAAAACACACCCTAATCCTATAAATACACCCTAATGCAAGCCTAATCCCTACTAAAAATAGAAATGATGCCATCATGCCGCCAAAATCAAACTTGAGAGGAGCCTCCACTAGTTTATGAAGAAAGTTGCAAGCTAATCAACCTCTAATCATCATCTCCTTCTTGTATAGCAACTAGTTCTACTTCATAAGTTTGCTAATCTTGGTTTTGGTGAGTTTCTATCACTTTAATAACCAATTGCTAAATTAAGTAGATGAGATATGATGAGATCATGCGGTTTTGTATGCGGATTTGTGGGTTTTAAATCATATGATATGATGTTAGTTTGCTAATCTATGTTTAATGTTAACCCTATGTTTATGCAAGTTAAGTATGTGGGTTTATGCAAGTTAAGAATGTGGGTTTATGCAAGATAAGTATGTGGGTTTATGCAAGTTAAATATATGGGTTTATGCAAGTTAAGTGGTGAGTTTTATGCATGAGTGTTTGATTTTAGGCATGCTAAGTATTTGATTTTATGCATGCTAAGTATTTGATTTTAGGCATGCTAAGTGTTTGGTTTTATGCATACATTATGACATGCAAGTCTACCCTTTTTAAATAAGATGCATACATATGCAAGATGACACCTTTGTATGCTATGCATACATATGCATGTTTACCCTATTATGATGCAAGTTCATATGCAAGTCTGCCTCTTTTTATGATATGCATAACATATGCGAGTTTGCCTCTATGTATGACATGTTATGCAAGTTCACATGCAAGTTTATGTGCAAGTTCATATGCAAGTTTATGTGCAATTTCATATGCAAGTTTATGTGCAAGTTCATATGTAAGTTGTCTCTTTTTATGATATGCATAATGCAAGTTTGGGTTAAATGCTAGTTGGGTTTAATGTATGCTCATATATGCAAGTTGACACCTTTTGGACCCATGATAAAGTTATATGCTATGTTGGTTAAACCCATGACATTTGTGATGAATCTTCCTTTTTATTATGTCACGTTATGAGAACGAATTACGTGGGGAACGACGGGGTTAATATGCATATTAATAAAATGATGTGAATTGGGTATGATTAAGCATACCACAAATTAAATGGACATAATTGGGAATTTACCTATTGAGTTAGGTCTACCCATATTATGGAGTTGGGAATTTACCTATTAAGTTAGGTCTACCCATACTATGGAATTGGGAATTTACCTATTTAGTTAGGTCTACCCATATTCTTAAAAATGTGTAATTAATTAGGGATAATTAATATAAATATGAGGGTGATTAATTAGGTGTAATTAATCGACTAAGACACGAGGTTGGACTCAGTTGTAGCGTAAAACTGCCCGGACCCAACCGGCTTAACCAGTTGCTACAAATGTTAGCCTAATGTGAGAGGTCTTAGGCACAAACTAAATACGTGATTAATGTAAAGACACGAGGTTAGACTCGGTTATGACATAAGGCTGCCCGGACCCAACCGGCTTAACCAACGGTCATAAAAGATAGTCTAATGTGAGAGGTCTTTATGAAGATCACGGTCTTAATTAATTAAGAAACACTTGACCATATTAGCATGTAGATGGACATGAGGGGTTAAGTGGGTGCCTTGGGTGGCATGAGGAGACTAGTGGGTTGCCTTGGGTGGCAATAGAAAATACGATTAGAATACTTAACCAAAGTGAAACATGTAATTAAAACATGGTTAAAGGGTTAAGTAAGTGCTTTGGGTAGCATGTGGAAATCTAGTGGGTACCTTGTATGACAACTAGAATATGATTAAATGACTTAGCCAAAATGTATAACATGTAAGTGGACATGGTTAAAGGGTTAAGTGGGATTCACTAGAAATAACAAGCTTAGGTGGTAGCTTGTGGGGGCACATTTCAACCAATATCCCAAACGTATCTTAGTAGGCTCGACTCTAGTCGAGTGACGGGACACGCATATTGGGCTTAACTATAAGAGGCCAAACCGGGTTAGCGGTGGCAACGCAGGACCAACGGGTTTCATATGCGTGTGTGGACCCGGGCTGGTTGGTAAGTCGTTGTTGCATCGTGTAGATATAAAGCCGTGCCCCGTTGATATTATCAGGTTGCCACTTTGGGGAATGATACACCCCATCGTGGGACCAGCACGGGTATCTACGTAGGGGAGCCGATCGCTTGGGGAGTAGTGGGTACACCTATATAGTCAGATAGGGGTACACGAAACTACTAAATTACTAAGTACACTTAGTGGGATCAACCTTTAAGTAGGAATGACTGGTGTGGTGCAGTGTAGTAATTATCCTTGGGTGGGTAGATGTGTCTTTACGGTTATCTTAGTTTATCCTAAGTCTACCAAGCTGCTTAGTGTAGCCATTCATCCCCAGACGTTACCGTATATCAAGCTTATGTCTTCTCTGGTTACTTTAATGATTGAATTGTTAAAGTTATAGGACTCGCTCAGACTTATGTCTGACCCCGTTGTTTTTTTTTTCCAACCCTCAGGTTCTCAGAGTGGGCCCAGTTCGAGTGGGCTTTGATTAGGCTGCTTTATTCTCTTTTGGAGCTTGGACCATAGATGTAGAGCTCAGTTTACCCTTTCTTTTATGGCTATCAGTTCATGTATTGGGATTATGTACTTTTATTTATCAGGATGGATATTTTGTACTTGACTCTTATTATGGTTTTGTGATGTAACCAAACATGTTTTACTTTCCGCTGCAATGAAATGATGTTTTGAAATTTTCAAGTATTACTTATATCTGTCTTGTTGTAATTTTTCTGTTCTATATTCACTCAAAATACTCCACCGATGTTATGGCATTCCCTTAGAGAGTGATCATAGCGGGTGCGGGGTGTTACATGTGGTATCAGAGCAAAGGTTACCGGAACAGATAAAACTTTTAGAAAACTATTTTCTAAGAATATTTTTGAAAGGAGTATTTTCAAAAACATGTCTTTTAAGAGAAAAGTTTTTTTTAAGAAAAGCATAATCCCCGATAGCCATATCTTTATCTTTTGAATTCTCCGTTTGAATCTTTCCTTTTTCGTCTCAGCATGGCTGAAGATCTTTATCTTCCGGACGGTATAGCGGTACCAGTATGGTATAGGAGGTTGTTAGAGGCTAGGGCCGCCGCTGCAGGTCCAGCAAATGTTCCTCCTCCACCCGTTGCACTCGTTCCTCCTCGCGCGGATACTTTTGCTATGACTTGTAGGAAGTTTAAGGCTATGGGAGGGAAACCTTTTGTGGGAGCTAGGGATTGGCTTAATGAGACGGAAGAATTGATGGAAATCTTGGAAGTGGAAGAGGGAAAGAAAGTCAGGTTAGCCGCTTGGTTAATGGAAGGAGAAGCCTCGTTCTGGTGGGAGGTCACTAATGGAGAACGCCCTGTTGACTCTTGGATGGATTTCAGGCAAAGGTTTGAGGCAAAGTTTCTCTCAAAAGCGGAAGAAAATACGCACGTGGAAAGGTTCTTGAACTTAAAGCAAGGGAACTTGTCGGTGAAAGAATATGTTAACAAGTTTAAGCAGTTAGCGAGATTCAGCATAGACTTGGTTAACACACCGGAAGAGAAAGCTCTGAGGTTCGTTAAAGGCTTAAACGAACCGATGCACGGATTGGCTATGTCTCACATCCCTATTGGGGCCACTTTTGAGAAGCTAGTGGACATGGCACTTATGCGTGAGGAAGAGAAGGGTCCCAATGCTAATAAAGCACCCGAGAAGAAAGGAGATCAGAAGAGACCTCAACAGCAACAGCAAAACAAGGGTGGGAAAGGCAATGGTGGCAAGGGAAAGAATAAGTGCTTCAGTTGTGGGACACTAGGCCACCTAAGCAAGGATTGTCGCAAGAAGAGGAAGGCTGGCTGCTTCCACTGTGACGAAGCAGGACATCTAGTGAAAGACTGCCCTAAGAAAGGGCAAAGGACGGGATCTACCTCAGGAGGACAGGTGCAAGTTCTTTTGGCACCAACTCAGGCAAGGGGGCAAGCTCAGGCTCTCGCGGTTCCACCGATTCAGGAAAGGGGTAGAACTATTTCCATTGAAAGTCTAGTTTTTCTGTTTGATTATCCGGGTCAAACTTTATTTGATTTTGACGCATCGAGTTCGTTTATTTCATTATTGTTAGTTGAGTCACTGCACTTAGACACCAGTTAGTAGATGATCCCTTGGTTGTTTCAAACCCAATTGGGGCTCCATGATGTGTTTGGGTTTGAAAGTTGCTATACTTAGCGCTGAGTTTAGATGTGATGCTTTTTGGGCTTCACGGGCTATGGGTTAGTGTTGGGCATGGACTGGTTATCCAGTAGGGGTGCCGTTCTTGATTTTGAAGGGAGAGTTGTTAGGCTTATGACCCGCTTGGGTAACACTCTCGAGATCTCTTGTAATCCCATGGAAACTGTTATGCTAAGTTATCTAGAATCGCTTAACACGTCGGTCGAGAGTTGCGATCTGTTAGAGTGGTCCGGGAATACTCGGATGGGTTTGAGGAGGTGAAGGGCTTACCTCCGGAGCGGGAAATTGACTTCCGAATATATCTGTTAGACAATGCCAAACCAGTACCTTGGCCAAGGTGCCACATGGATCCTCGTGAGAGGAGGGAACTCCATAAGCCAGTAGGCGATTTGCTTGAGAAGGGGTTTAGAAGACGAAGTATATCGAAGTGGGGTGCTCCAATAGTTTTTGCTACGAAGGCGTATGGGTCCCTCAGACTTTGTGTAGGCTAAAGAGAACTAAATAAACTCACAAAGAAGAATAGACACCCATTGCCGAGGATTGATGATCTCTTTGATCAGTTGGTTGGCGCCTCAGTGTTTTCGTAGTTGGACTTAGCCACGGGGTTTCATCAGTTAAGAGAGGCTGAGGATAGTATAGAGAAGACTACATTTAGGACTCCGGATGGTTTTTATGAGTGGCTGGTGATGCCATTTGGTTTGACGAACGCCCCCGCATACTTTGTTGATTTGATGAGAAGGGTGTTCAGGGAGTACCTAAATAAGTTCGTGATGGTCTTTGTAAATAACATCTTGGTCTTTTCTAGGAGCGAAATAAGTTTTCGTATGTGCTCAATAGGTTGAGCAAAGCCAGTTATGGGATAAACGGTGGTTTTGGAGTGAGACTGGCGAGGACATCCAGAGTTGGACTAGGGGCTTAATTATTTAGCCGTTTTTACTAGTATCATCTCACGTAGGACATCTGAATTCGAAGGAGGTATCCCTTGGGTGTTTGTCTGATATTGGTTTAGGCCTTTGGGGCTTGCACTTGGGGGATGTCAAGTTCGAATAGGATGATCTGCGTGAGAGATGGACAGTTGTGATGATTTTGGATGGGATTCTTTGCATCCTATGAGTTTGAGATAGCATATACCAATGGCAAGGGTAACGTGGTAGCGGACGCCTTAAGTAGAAAAAGGTTGTCCTTGAGTTCATTTTTCGTTGAACGACGGAGCTTGGAGTTTATTTCGATGTTTGACTTTAGACCTTCCATTGACTTTGTACCCGGTCTGCTAGCCTTCTTGGAGGTTAAGCCTACTCTTTTAAGGCGGATTGGCGGAGAACAGCGAGACGACCCACGGTTGGTTGAGTTAGTAGAGAAGCTCATGGGGAGGGGGAGTCGTCCAGACATTTGAGTAGGTACACCCCTAGATAGTAAGGGGTGGTTGTGTAGAGACGGTAGACTTTGCATACCACAAGACGAGGGTTGAGGAAGGCTATATTTGATGATGCACATCGTTCGAAGATGACCATTCATCCCGGTAGGGGACAAGATGTACCGAGACATGAAGCGAGTTTTCTTTTTGGGCCGGTATGAAAAAAAGATGTGGCCGAGTATGTCGCTAGATGCTTGGTGTGCTAGCAAATGAAAGCGGAGCAGAAGAAACCCGGTGGGTCGCTTCACCCATTGGAGGTTCCGCTATGGAAGTGGGATAGTGTCTCGATGGATTACCGAGATTGAGGAAGGGTAATACGGGAATTTGGGTTGTGGTAGATAGACTTACTAAGAGTGCCCATTTCATACCCGTGAAGAGCAAGAGGACTGTTCCAAGTCTAGCTTTAGTTTATATTCGAGAGATAGTTCGGTTGTACAGGGAACATGACGTATTCCATGTGTCACATTTGAGGAAGTGCCTACATGAGACCGCAGAGGCGGTAGAGCCGAGCTTGCTTAAAGAAGTAAAGGTAGAGCGTGATGTGATTATTCGACGAGCTCCTACCCGCATCCTTGGGTCAGAGGTTAGGAAGTTGAGAAACAGAGAGGTTCGACTAGTCAAGGTGAAAAGGGGAGAAGGGGAGAGCAATGCTACTTGGGAGACAGAAGCGAAGATGCGTTCGTTATACCCATTCCTTTTTAAGGGTATGTCCTTTAAACGTCTCCTTTATCGTTTGTCTAGTGCTTATCTTATCTTTAGTATATCCTCTCATTAGTACCTTTGACCTTTAGATAGGGTAAACCTATGGTTGAAACATGTGTTTGAGACATGTTATGTTTGATGGATGCGTGTGGATGCAAGTGGTTGCTAGTGGTTGCTCGTGGATGCATATACACACACTCTAGACACTAGATCGGCTCAGTCACTTCATATTGCATATTGCATATAATTGTGTGTAGGTAGCTATATTTATGGATGTATAATGGTTGTGCTATCATATGGATGATGCATTTTGGTGAATGATTGTGCACTCATGTAGAAATAGTATGTGTCGATAGGGTTCTTTCGCATACATATTGGGTGCATGGCACTATCATGGTTTGCATATGTTCATACATTAGATAGGGAACATATACACACACTTTTTGCATATTCTCATACATCATTAGAAATTGTTTTAAGGACAATGGATGCTCGTGTTTGATGGATTGAGTAGATGGTTGTTTGGATGGTAGGATATGCATTCTCCTTAGCTTAGAGATTTCGGGGACGAAATCCTTTAAGGAGGGGAGAATGTAACACCCCGAATTTCAGTTAATACTAATATTCACTAATTACAGAATAAATAATCTCAGATGTGATCTGCGTCATTGCGTTCGTCTCGGAAAAATACGCGAAATAGAGTCCGAGTTTTCGAAAATCGGAGTCCATATGGCCCGGTTATGGCCCAATGAAGTTTACAGAAAATTCAAAGTTCAAAAGAGATTTAAAAATTCAGGTTCAAATTTCGAAAACATGCAGAAATGGGGCCAGGCGGGAAAACTCCCGCCCAGCCTGGTCGACAGGGCTGTCGACATGCCTGTCGACTTGCCCTATCGGCTGATGCTGGCCTGGTGCACCTAGTTGAGTTTGGGTTAGGCTTTGGGGCTGGTTTCTGGAAACTTCCTAAATCTGACGGACCTAATCTAACCTAGGGTTAATCCTATGGCCTAAAACACACCCTAATCCTATAAATACACCCTAATGCAAGCCTAATCCCTACTAAAAATAGAAATGATGCCATCATGCCGCCAAAATCAAACTTGAGAGGAGCCTCCACTAGTTTATGAAGAAAGTTGCAAGCTAATCAACCTCTAATCATCATCTCCTTCTTGTATAGCAACTAGTTCTACTTCATAAGTTTGCTAATCTTGGTTTTGGTGAGTTTCTATCACTTTAATAACCAATTGCTAAATTAAGTAGATGAGATATGATGAGATCATGCGGTTTTGTATGCGGATTTGTGGGTTTTAAATCATATGATATGATGTTAGTTTGCTAATCTATGTTTAATGTTAACCCTATGTTTATGCAAGTTAAGTATGTGGGTTTATGCAAGTTAAGAATGTGGGTTTATGCAAGATAAGTATGTGGGTTTATGCAAGTTAAATATATGGGTTTATGCAAGTTAAGTGGTGAGTTTTATGCATGTTAAGTGTTTGATTTTAGGCATGCTAAGTATTTGATTTTATGCATGCTAAGTATTTGATTTTAGGCATGCTAAGTGTTTGGTTTTATGCATACATTATGACATGCAAGTCTACCCTTTTTAAATAAGATGCATACATATGCAAGATGACACCTTTGTATGCTATGCATACATATGCATGTTTACCCTATTATGATGCAAGTTCATACGCAAGTTTGCCTCTTTTTATGATATGCATAACATATGCGAGTTTGCCTCTATGTATGACATGTTATGCAAGTTCACATGCAAGTTTATGTGCAAGTTCATATGCAAGTTTATGTGCAATTTCATATGCAAGTTTATGTGCAAGTTCATATGTAAGTTGTCTCTTTTTATGATATGCATAATGCAAGTTTGGGTTAAATGCTAGTTGGGTTTAATGTATGCTCATATATGCAAGTTGACACCTTTTGGACCCAAGATAAAGTTATATGCTATGTTGGTTAAACCCATGACATTTGTGATGAATCTTCCCTTTTATTATGTCACGTTATGAGAACGAATTACGTGGGGAACGATGGGGTTAATATGCATATTAATAAAATGATGTGAATTGGGTATGATTAAGCATACCACAAATTAAATGGACATAATTGGGAATTTACCTATTGAGTTAGGTCTACCCGTATTATGGAGTTGGGAATTTACCTATTAAGTTAGGTCTACCAATACTATGGAATTGGGAATTTACCTATTTAGTTAGGTCTACCCATATTCTTAAAAATGTGTAATTAATTAGGGATAATTAATATAAATATGAGGGTGATTAATTAGGTGTAATTAATCGACTAAGACACGAGGTTGGACTCAGTTGTAGCGTAAAACTGCCCGGACCCAACCGGCTTAACCAGTTGCTACAAATGTTAGCCCAATGTGAGAGGTCTTAGGCACAAACTAAATACGTGATTAATGTAAAGACACGAGGTTAGACTCGGTTATGACATAAGGCTGCCCGGACCCAACCGGCTTAACCAGCAGTCATAAAAGATAGTCTAATGTGAGAGGTCTTTATGAAGATCACGGTCTTAATTAATTAAGAAACACTTGACCATATTAGCATGTAGATGGACATGAGGGGTTAAGTGGGTGCCTTGGGTGGCATGAGGATACTAGTGGGTTGCCTTGGGTGGCAATAGAAAATACGATTAGAATACTTAACCAAAGTGAAACATGTAATTAAAACATGGTTAAAGGGTTAAGTAAGTGCTTTTGGTGGCATGTGGAAATCTAGTGGGTACTTTGTATGACAACTAGAATATGATTAAATGACTTAGCCAAAATGTATAACATGTAAGTGGACATGGTTAAAGGGTTAAGTGGGATTCACTAGAAATAACAAGCTTAGGTGGTAGCTTGTGGGGCCCCATTTCAACCAATATCCCAAACATATCTTAGTAGGCTCGACTCTAGTCGAGTGACGGGACACGCATATTGGGCTTGACTATAAGAGGCCAAACCGGGTTAGCGGTGGCAACGCAGGACCAACGGGTTTCATATGCGTGTGTGGACCCGGGCTGGTTGGTAAGTCGTTGTTGCATCGTGTAGATATAAAGCCGTGCCCCGTTGATATTATCAGGTTGCCACTTTGGGGAATGATACACCCCATCGTGGGACCAGCACGGGTATCTACGTAGGGGAGCCGATCGCTTGGGGAGTAGTGGGTACACCTATATAGTCAGATAGGGGTACACGAAACTACTAAATTACTAAGTACACTTAGTGGGATCAACCTTTAAGTAGGAATGACTGGTGTGGTGCAGTGTAGTAATTATCCTTGGGTGGGTAGATGTGTCTTTACGGTTATCTTAGTTTATCCTAAGTCTACCAAGCTGCTTAGTGTAGCCATTCATCCCCAGACGTTACCGTATATCAAGCTTATGTCTTCTCTGGTTACTTTAATGATTGAATTGTTAAAGTTATAGGACTCGCTCAGACTTATGTCTGACCCCGTTGTTTTTTTTTTCCAACCCTCAGGTTCTCAGAGTGGGCCCAGTTCGAGTGGGCTTTGATTAGGCTGCTTTATTCTCTTTTGGAGCTTGGACCATAGATGTAGAGCTCAGTTTACCCTTTCTTTTATGGCTATCAGTTCATGTATTGGGATTATGTACTTTTATTTATCAGGATGGATATTTTGTACTTGACTCTTATTATGGTTTTGTGATGTAACCAAACATGTTTTACTTTCCGCTGCAATGAAATGATGTTTTGAAATTTTCAAGTATTACTTATATCTGTCTTGTTGTAATTTTTCTGTTCTATATTCACTCAAAATACTCCACCGATGTTATGGCATTCCCTTAGAGAGTGATCATAGCGGGTGTGGGGTGTTACAATATCACTTCCCGAAATACATAATAGCATACATACCATAATACTACTGGCTACAGATAGTCTGAAGCTGCATAGTCCAAAACCCCAAAACACGGAAAAGGATAAGAATGCTGCTACAGTCCATGCAACCTAACCTGCATACAATCCTCAACCTGATCCGAGGATTTTAACACAAATCTCATGGGTCAAACTATTTCTAGTGTGAGTGAAGTAAGAATCTATGGAGATCGAAATTTGACAACAAAAGATAAATGATACTACATGTATAAGTCAATGAGAGGCATATGAATGTTACTATATATGAAAATTTTACATAATTATCTCATTTAAATAAGCCATAATTCCAAACATACATATTGTATGTAACTCAATACAATATCAATATCAATTATCATATGCAAAAAAAATGATGAAATAAATCAAGCTAGAGTATCACATACAAACCAATAAAATGCTTATAACTTTTATCATATACAAAACAATATGATGAAATGAATCAAATCAGAGTATCATATCTAAATCAATATGATACTCATAATATATATACAACAATATGATGCTCACAATAAATATCATATATACTACAATATGATAACCAATCCAGTTAGAGTATCATTTATAAATCAATGTGATGCTCTTTAGCAAATATTATATAAATCAACAAGACAGAGTATCACATATAAATCAATGCGATGCTCTCAACAAATATCATATATAAATTAATACGATAAAATAAATCAATAAGGAGTATAATGTATAACCCAACATGCTTCTTATAACAAATCTTATCTTTAAATTAATAGGATACTCATAATAATTAAGTCAGAGTATCAAAACACAATAAAATCCTCATGCCATTTATCATATATAAAACAATATGATAAAATAACCCAAAACAGAGTATCATATATAAATCAATACGATACTCATAACCAAATAGCACATACAAAACAATATGATATTTATAATAAATATATTATGATAATTAATCAAGTCAATAATATTTTCATGGCATTTGTCGTTTCTAAATCAAATCAGAGTATCATATATAAATCAATACGATACCCATAACAATTATCATATATATATATATATATATCAGTATGATAAAATAAATCAAATCAGAGTATCATATATAAATTAATACGATACTCATAAAAATTATCGTATATAAATCAATATGATAATAAATCAAATCATAGTATCCTATATAAATCAATATGATAATAAAATTGATCAATTATAGTAATGTTACATAATATTAGGGGATTATGGGATAAATGTAGCTTAACTCATAAATACCAAATAAACAGAATCTAGTATTGTAAAATCACAGTGGTAGAGCTCGAGCGCGCATCGAGACATCAACACGGTAATCCACTTATAGCGCCATAACACACCTGGCATTCAACCCGGGATAACCAAGACGGTCTAAGGCGAAGGCCATAAGCTACTCGTTTACGACACTACATGTGGGACCCCCACGCCTCCATCTAATGTAGTTCGTGACCCACCGACCAGGAATCCCGATCGAAACAAAAAAATTGCCCAATCTAGCAGACCGTTGACCTTTGGTGGTAGAAAGGCTAAATTTAAGACCACCGATTTAGGTAGCGATCCTGAATCAGGTTGACCAAGATGGAGTTTTGGTCCATTGATATAACAGAGTCCAGTCTATCCCACTCCCAAAATCAAAAGTCTTTTATAAACATTATTTTACAATAAGTATGCCATGAAGTTTAAAGTGTTTATAACGTCAAAACACTTTATAAACTTAATCACGCTTTGAAAATATATCATCACATGCAAAACAAAATAATAATCACAACCCAGATTAAACAAAACAAAGCAGATATTCAATTTTATTATATATAAAAACAATATGATAAAATCAATCAAGTCAGAGTATCATATATAAGTCAATATGATACTCAAAATAAACATCATATAAAAAACAATATCACAAAATAAATCAAATCACAATAGTTGCGAGAAAAAGATATGATCATAAGAATGACATATAAATATGCCAACTCAATGAAGAACTAAAACCACATAAATTCAAAAAGTGTCACATATTTCCAGATAGTAACTACTTAAGTAATGCATTTGCGTCCCATACCACATTGCATTACTTTAATATTTACTAAATGGGAGTAAATTCCACTTATTGAAAATGCACACAAACAACTATTCCACAAAGTTCTAATGTCATAAATCGTTCTTCGAAAGCCAGTTATGTAGATAGTTGTCTCAAAATCCTAAATCTGACATTTGGCTCGTAATTCATGTCTTAAAATTCATTATATCTTTATTTACAGACCAGCTGCAAAGAATTAAGTTTTCAACAATCCAGACATTAGAATTATACAAATCTTAAAATGTAAAAGTCATAACACATTTTCTAAGCTTTCCAAAACTTGAAGAATCATCAAAAACCGATTAAAAACCAAAAATTTATACCTAAAACAATTTCTAGGTTACAAAACTTGTTTTACAAACTTGGTTGGATACGCTCGCTTTGTAAATATCATATAAATTCGAAATTTAATATTTTAATGCTATATTTTTTACAGTAACATCAAATATCAGTCTAGTTTTATATGTACCAAATTTCAAAAGCAAATCCTAAACCATTTGGTACAGATTCAATCATCTTTAGCCACCATTTTCAGATTATGTTTATAAATCTCGGTTGCATATGCTCGCTTTGTAAAAATCATATAAATTCGAAATTTAATGATTTTGATCCAAAATTTTTACAGTAGCTTTGTTTACTAGTCAAAATTTTTGATACGAAATTTCTTTATCAAAGACTTTACCAATCGGTACAGATTTGATATTCATTAGCAACCATTCTCAGCTCAGTTAATAAAACTGAGTTTCACATATTCAGTTCTGAAAAATTCACATAAATTTGAAAATTAATGTTTTTGATCCAAATTTTTGGCTGTAGCTTTGAATACCAGTCTAGTTTATATGTACCAAATTTCAAAAGCGAATCCTAAACCGTTTGGTACAGATTCAATCATCTTTAACTACCATTTTCAGATTACGTTTATAAATCTCAGTTGCATATGCTCGCTTTGTAAAAATCATATAAATTCGAAATTTAATGATTTTGATCCAAAATTTTTGCACTAGCTTTGTTTACTAGTCAAGATTTTTGATATCAAATTTCATTATCAAAAACTTTACCAATCGATACAGATTTGATATTCATTAGCAACCATTCTTAGCTCAGTTAATAAAACTCAGTTTCACATAATCAGATTTGAAAAATTCACATAAATTCGAAAATTAATGATTTTGATCCAAATTTTTTGCAGTAGCTTTGTATATCAGTCTGGTTTAGAGTATAAAATTTCAAAGGTAAACTCAAAGCCATTTGCTACAGATAACATATTCTTCAACAACCATTTTCTGCTTAATTTTGCAAAAATCAATTTACATATACGCATTTTGTAAAAATCATATAAATTTGAAAATCAGTCACTTTAATCCAAAATTAGTACAGTAGATGTATAAACCAGTTATGAATAATATATCCAAAAATTAGCAATTTATAATGGATTTTCAATTTTATACCATTTTTTTCTCGTCAGCAATTGTATGAACTTTTCAACAAACACGTTTCGAGCATCATTCAACCAATTACATGATAACCCAAACATAAATTAAGAAAATAAATTAACAATTGTTTATATACATAAATCCCATCTTTAGGTCTACATGAATGCATAAATCATAGCATAAAAATAGAAAAAGATAAAAAATTCATTCACCTAAAACTCTCAAATCTTCAAGCCCTAAGCCAGCTAGCTTTGATCATTTGTCATCCTCTTCCAATTATTAGAGAATCTTAAATCCTTCTACAATTGATCCATTTGGGAATCAATTCAAAAATTCAATTTGTAGAAAGAATTTTACTTTGATTTTGAAACTTGATGGAGGAACAGAGTTTAGGTTTTCTTTTTCTTTCTGTCTGGAGTGAATTGTACGTACCGTAAAAAAAAAGGAGAGATGGGATGTCTTTTTGTTCATAGGTCCTTATCCAGATGTTTCTATTAAAATATCTCCCCTTTTTCTATTATTTCTTTAATTTATTAACGGAAACCTATCATAACTTGTCAATTTTATTCTATATTTATTCACATTAGCAATTGTTCTAGATCTTTCCGTAGAAATGTACATAACTACTGTATATTTTACAAATGAGTTATGCTACAATACCCGAAAAAGTTTTTGTCAAAAAGTAAGAAATAGGGGTAAATCCAGAATTCAGGGGTGGTATGCATTGAATTCAAAGGGGTATTTGTGTAATACAGGGGGTGGACCTCCTATTTTCTTGTCTCTGGTGTATTTTTTGACAAAAACTGTTTTTGTCATAGTAGCATTTTTGTTTACAAATGTACATACATTTAATTTGTAAAAACAATATTTTTTTTTCTATGCTGACAATGATTAGTATACTGATTCCCAAAATTAGCATCCCTAAAAATTGGGTTGTTACATAAACTATATAAAACTCCCCCTTAATCTAATACAAGACTAAACCTAGCCTATACTCTCATTCCCTTAATACTATAATAAAACCATATTCTAGACTTAGAAGTAACTCTGATAAGATATCCTTAAAATTATGATATAAGTAAACCAATTCAAATTAATCAAATTAAGTTTTGTTTTCACCAAATATCAATTCAAACAAGAAACCAAACATTTGTAACTTCTATTTATCCTAAAACCTATAAAACTTCTATCAACTGCAAATGCATAAGTATATTTTTAATAAACCTGTCAACCACTAATAAAATTTAACCATGTCAAGTAAGTCAATCAAGTTATTCAAGTCAAACAAATCAAACAAACCAAATAAGTCAATCTATTCAATCAAGCCAATCAATTCAACCAAGACAAACAAATCAGTCAAGTTAATCAAGACAAAGTAAATATGTTATGTATTCGATTAATAATCCTATATTTCTACTTAGATAAAAACTTTTCATACTATATACTTGTTATATGTGAAGTTAAAGTTAACATGTAATGTCGCGTGTTGGTTATAATGCAGTATGTTATATGCAAATCTATATGAAGTGATATTGAATGAAATGCAACTTTTGATGTAAATGATTTTAATTTGAAATGTACTATAATTTACAATAATGATATATGATATGAAATTAGATGTGTAATGATAGTATGCAGAATGATTTGGTAATTATATCTATTTAGGTAATATATTCAAAGTACTATCTAACTATTATGCATATGCATATATATTATACATTATTTGAATTAAACAAGGGTAATTTATATTAATTTCAAGACTAAGGTCAATGATACTTATGAAAGAGATTGAAAAGACAATAATGACAAAAGTTTTATGGTATTCATAATATATAATAAATATATATAAAATAATTCTATGAGAAATTTGGAGTTAAATATTCTTAGTAGGATGCTTCTTATAGTAAAAATCGAAGATACATTTAAAGATAGATTATAATATAAAAAAATGTATCATATAAAGAAAAACTATAAACATATATCCATAAAAGTATATAAAAACTAATTTTTAAAAAGAACTTAAAATTCAATTTATTATGAGATATATATATTAGTCTTTTTAATACAAATTAATATTAACTTTAAACTTTAGAAATCAAAATATATTAATTTGTTAAGAAACCATTTATATATTAAAGCTTTTAAAAAGAAATCTATAGTCATAACAAAATTATGAAATCTGAATATAAATTAAACTATAAAACTATAATTTCTTATATTTAAAACATAAAATCACATATATATATATATATAATTTTCGTACCAAAATATATGTTTAAATATTTAAGCTTTTATAAATCTTAATAAGGAATCAAAATAAGTATTTAAGTTACAAATAGTATTTGTGATAATGTAATCCAAAATTGTAATGAAATCATATGAATAATATATAAGTTAAACTTTGCATGTTTAAACTATATAAAAAATGAATAAATTTATATTTTAGAACAATATCAAAAAGTTATATTAATTTTGTATATCATATTAACATTTTTATATAGTTTTATTAATTTACTTTTAATATATATATATATATATATTTAGAAACAAGGTATAAGAAAATAAGTAGACAGATAAAGTTAATAACTAGAATTTGAATTGGCATTTTCTTGTTGAAAGGATGGAGGGAAGTTTGAAAATTCAAAATTTGAATTTATTGGAACATATGTCGACATGCTCATTTATGTATGTCAACATACATTTATAATTTCAAAGAACATATGGTTTTGTAACTCTTGAATTAAATTATCAATTTATATTCCGAGTTTAACTATTTCCTAAATAATATTAATCCTAACACACATTCAGAATTTATTATTATATTTATTATTATAATATTGATATTTTGAATTTCAAAATTCAAGTTTCAAATTTGAATTTTAAATTTCAAGTTTGAATTTTAATTCTCAAATTCAAAACAAGCAAACAAAACATCCATTCAACAAAAAAATTAAAAATTAATTAAGGTGTACCTAGTTTTTAAGTCCATTTCTTCAATATTTTCTGTATTCTCAATTGTTGTGAAACACATTTTAGAATCTCCTGTTTCTGGCTCTCCATCACTTGATGACGAATCTGAATCATATTTACATCTTCCAGAATTTGATGATTAGATCAATGATTTAGTAATTTTACTAACTTGGCTTCAAAATTTTGAATTTTGAATGAATGGAAACTTCAACTACTATAACCCCAAAAGTCATATCCCTTCATAAACTCTTCTTTTCTTGATTGATGAATAATCATCTTGGTGTCTTTCAGCCAATAGTCATCAGACAAAACTCTTTCCCTGCAAAACAACATACCTTTTCAAAGAATCGAGTGACTTTTCAAAATAACAAATTGTGATTTGAAATAATAACATCATGATGATTCTGTGACATATCCATTTAAACTTTTCAAGAAATCATGTCATGATAACTTGAATTTTCAATCAAATTGAATGCAGACTCATCTAATACTGATGCAAGGCAGGAATTTAAACTAGTGTTATAAATCATTTCAAAATTTCCCATTTAATAATTTTCAAAAATCAGATTATGAAAATTTTGAAAGACCAGGCTCCAATACCAATTGCTAGAGGTCATCACCAACCAGTGGCCTAGCTTGCCACCGTGGCCTATCAACGATAAATTAGAACTAATTTTGCGGTTAGCCTCTGTAACATCCCGTTAATTTTGACTATTTAAGTTATTGAATTAAATTTAATTATTGATTTAAAATGGTTTTAGAATAAGAATCAAGCGATAAACATAACTTATAATGTATCTATTTAAATCATGAAATAGATTTATAATGAAATATTGATGTTTGAAATGTGTTATTTTTGATTAGATATTATTTAAACAACTTTATATTGAAAACGTCAAATTTTAGTCACTTCAATTGAATCAGTTTGTAACAACATGCTATATTTTAAAGATTTAAATCCTGATTTAAATCGAAATTTTATTTTTGTCCTGTGATTTTTTATAATGGGAATTTGAAATTTGAAATACGTACAGTGAGGCGTGGCAGCTATGAAAATTTCATCGGAAAATTTGAATGTTTGTCGTCACATAATTTTCAGTGCAAAGCTGCGCGTGACAGTTCAAAATTTAACGATTTTAAAATCTCTCCGAAATCAGTTCGGACAAACATGAAAAATATTTTATTCGTTGTCATAAATCGAACGGAGAAATTTATTTCGTGATAATCGGACGTTTTGACCACCGTTTTCCTATCTGTATATTCCATTTAAAGGGGTCCGTAATGCATTTTTGAACAGAGCATCCTGACGCTGCAAATTTTATACTGTTGCGTCCGTCTTGTCGCGCTGATTAGCATAATATATTCATTTGTCAGTTTCCGCACCTGTTTCGCATTGGAATTTCGAAAAGGATTGCGAAATTCATTTTTAAAACAAAGTCATTTGAGTTCGACATGTCTCTATTTGGGTTCAACATATTTTTCTAGCCAATTTGGGTCAGCAAACCCAGTCGGTAATGTTCGTATGGTGCTTGAAATGACGATAATGTCAGTAGGCATATACAATTTCAAGGCTTGCATACTTTATTTTCAAATACACCATTTTCTAGCTTTCCCTTTCCTAATAATAGAACACGTCCGTTATTTAAAAAAATATGTAAAGAGACATTTGAAGTAGCATGCAAGCATTCAAAATATGCCATTCTTTTATACATACTTGCCTTGCATGCGTGGGTTTCAAATCTTTTAATTTAATGCATATGTTTTCACCTATTGTAATAACCCGAAAAATCCGAACTAATTTAAAAATTTTATTTTGGCAATTTTGATGAATTTTGAATATTTAAAATGAATTATTTTAAATAATAACGATGAGAAATTTATTTTGAATAGAATTAGATCGTATATATTTATTTGGATCATCGTTAGAAATAAAATATTTTATTTTAAATATAAAAGAAAATGGAAATGGCGCGGTAGTTTGAAAATTCGATTTCAAATTTCAAATGAACGTACAGGATTCAAAATAAACCGGATTTTGGCGAAACCAAAAATATTATAATCTAATTGAGAATATCTTCCAAACGAACCTGAAAAATTAAAATTTCATAGCAGGAATATAAAGTTATGCCCAGATAAAAATTCAAAATAGTCGCTATGAAATTTTGGCCCTTTAAAATGGGAATTTTGCAAACAACCTCCGTTTTCGACGAAACCACTTTTGTTGGATCCGGGATGTCAAGTTATTGCTAGGTTTAAAAATTCATAATTTTCTGAATCAATATGTGAGCGTGGAAAAAGAAAACGTGTTTTAACAGCTTTTGTCAATTTCGATCGATCAGAAAATGGCCATTTTTCAATCGGTCTCAGAATTTGATGAAATTAGTTTTTTTCAGACTGTATTGTCATTATGAAGCTAGAAAATATTTTTTGGGAATTTTTAGAGTCCGTATGTGGCCCCGGTAAATTGAAATGCGCGTTCAAATTCAATATATAGATTTATATTTTAATCTTGATGAAAAATGATCGAAATGATCGAATCAGCTTACGATACATATCTCACTGTGTTCGGAATGGGGGTATTTAGCTGGGGTCGACAGTCATGGGGTCTCGTTTGGAGGTCGAATAAAAAAGTCAACTTTTGGGAATAAATAAAATAATATAAATTATTATATAAAAAGTTTTCCTCCTTTCCCTCCTCCACATCATTCACGACAGAAAAAAAAAGAAAAACCTTAAAACCTAATCGCGTCGCCGCTACCCCTCTCCCCACCCACGCTGACGCGTCGGCCCCTCCCCAAGCACACGCCGCCACCTCCCCTTCGATTCCTCCCTCCTTCGCCTGCTCTCACAGGACCCACGACCCCCTAGTTTGAGAAACCATTCCAGCCCCTGTTGGCCACCATCCCGCCGCCGCGACCCCTGGACGACAGCCGCCATATCCACCACCTCCAGCGCCTTTGTGGCCCCCCTCTCTCTAGAGCCAAACTCTTGAATTCCCCCAAGGCAATGATCGTGCGCCCCATTTCTGCAGCCGTCGGTCAGTGCAACACCTTCCGCCCCTTCTTCGATCATCCACGAACCCCAAGGCACCCGGTGATTCTTTATTTTTATTTTTATTTAAAGCTGTGAATAGAAAATGTGATTTTTATACGAGAAATCATTGAGTAAAAATTCGATTTTTATATAGGTTAGTGATTATTTAAAAATGCGATTTTTATTGATGTAAAATTGCGATTTTTAGTAATGTAAAGATCATATTTTTGTAAATAAAAAGATTATATTTTTGTTTATAATAAGGATTAGATTTTTATATATAAAAAAAAAGTAGAGTAATAAAAATATGATTTTTATTTATGTAGAGTAATAAAAATATAATTTATATATATATAGTGAGGTAAAAATATAATTTTTAGTATGGAAGTTGCGCTATAAAGATGAGATTGTTATATGAATAATGTTATGATAAAAATACGATTTTTACATATATGGTTTTGAGATGAAAATATGATTTTTATATTATATAGATAATAAAAATATGATTTTTATATTATATAGATAATCAAAATATGATTTTTATATTATATAGATAATGAAAATATGATTTTTATATTACATAGATAATAAAAATATGATTTTTATATTATATAGATAGTAAAAATTTGATCTTTATATAGGTAGCGAAGTAAAAATATAATTTTTAGCTATGTAAAAATTCAATTTTTATTATATATGAAGCGAAATAAAAATTCGATCTTTATATAAGAAGTAGAAATATAAAAATATAATTTTTATATAGAAAGAAGCGAGAAAAATATATGATTTTTATATATGAAATGCCATTGTAAAAGTGTGATTTTTAGTGTGAACAGCGGGAAAAAGATAGCGATGGTAACAACGGAAATCAAAACGGAATTCATACCGTTCAGAAATAGAAAATGGAGGAGTGGAACCCAAAGGTGAGAACTCCTCACTTTTATTTTAATTTTTTAGTTAAAATATATACTAGGATGCAGACGTGCTTAGCAGCACTCGACACCCATCGCCTACAGAACATGGACAACTTGTTTGTTTGATTGATTTTGTTGTGAAATTGATTATGTGACGTGGAATGGAATAAAATATTTTATAGTTAAAAATATAATTCTTAAAGTGTGTATGAAATAAAATAAATATTCGTAAACGAATTAGATGATTTGTTTATGTACACATATTTGACTGATATTGATTGGGACAATAAATTTTACCATCGTCCAACTGCACAAATAAAACCTGTGTTTGATTGTTTGAAACCCCACATGGGTATTGGGATGATATATGACATACACTAGTCCCAATAATTAGTTGTATGTCGATCGATTGACAGCATGTTGTAAGCGTTAAATATTTATATTTGATGCTTATGCAGTGTAGAATGCACTTTGGATGATGGTTGACTGTGTTTGATTGTTGTATTGTACGTGTGTGTATGCAACCCATATAAATCAAATTATATGGTAATTGACTGTGTCTGATTCCAGTTCAGAAAGAATGAATATTTTAAAATGATATTCAGTAAAAGATCAAAATTTGATTTTTGATGCCCAATTTGAGATGGACACGAATATATTTAAACATATATAGCCGTGTTGATTAGATTGACGCCATTTTAACGTGAATGATATTTATATCAATTTTATTCATTTTTATAACGAATATCGAAAAGGAATTGATTTCAAAATATAATGTTTTGAAAATATTATCATTTATATATCGATGATATGGAATATTTAATTTTGATTTGAAATTGAATATGAAGTTGAAATCGTTTTCAAAACGAATTTAAAACGATTTATAAAATACAATTTAAAAGGAAATCGACGAAATATATATATTATATATATAATGGCCTGAATAGAACGCGTCGTGCCGTGGCAGTTCGTGAATTTTGACCATTGACTTCGAACGGACATTACAGGAGATCCGACCGTCGAGTTATCCTAAAACCGGATTCTTTGGGTTTGTATCGAAAAGAGCTTTCTAATAAATTTGAGAAATTAGAAATCTAACAGTTGGATTTGGAATTATGTCCAAATCAAATTTGGAAAAGGTCGCTGTAAGTGCAATTCGATGGCCGTTTATGGAAATCAACTGTACGGCCTTGATAAAATTATTAAAAATACCAATAATTTGTATAAAATCAAAATAAATGATTTGGAAAGAATTGGGCTGAAAAATCCCAAATATGAAAAGACAAAAATATATTTTTATCGGAATGAACTAATTTTGAACTAGAATTATAATGCAATTATTTTTAAAAATAAATAAATTGGATTTGAAATGGTTTTAAAAATAACCAGAATTTCCAATATATGAATTGGAATGGATTTGAATCGAAATTATCTTCGGAATATTTCGATATTAGATTTCGTGATTATACGAATATTATGGAGGAATTTGGAAGATATATATATATCGTTATTCCAATACGATATTTATTGATTGCAGAATTTGATATCGAATATAAGCCGATATATTTTCTATTCAGAACCTTATATTTAATATCAAATGGGATTTGGGTTTGTCGTGAATGGTGTATTCATCAACACCGTTCTTAAACCCAGTTGAGAAAAGATTAAATTGTTTTATTTAAATTTAATGAAATATAACAATTAATTAATATATTTAATTGGAATTGAATTTGAATTGAATTAGAATTGATTTTTGGGTTTATCGTGAACGGTGTTTTAAATAACACTCGTTCTTTAACCCGATTATGAATAGAATGTGAATTGGGTTTATTGTGAACTGTGTTTTTAATGACAACCGTTCTTTAACCCGATTTACAGTGCAACATGATTTGGAATTTATAAATCTTTTTATAAAGATTTAAAGGAAATTTTCAAAGTAACATTTTCCAGTTTAATCTATCGAATTGGAATTGAATGGAATTCAATTTGATAATAATCGAAATGAAATTCAGTGGAAGAAGACTGTTAATACATATGGAATTTAAAAGGCTTTGCCATTATTCCGTTTATATTATTAGTCGGATACGGAAATTGATATCGATTGTATATTGATTTGTTTTTCCGTGAAGATTCCATAATTAATGGAATGTGATTTGGGTTTGTCGTGAACTGTGTTTCAAATGACATTAGTTTTTTTAACCCAGCAATCGAACTGTATGGTTAATCTCTGCTAAATATATATCTGTTTGGCGGCGGAGGATTTATTCTCTTGCTTAACGCCCTTCTCTGAGATGTACGAGCTCAGAGGTTATATATCGGTAGAAATCAATAGTACGGTGTAGATTGTCGATGCGACATGCTTGATTTTCCAAAGTTAAATAATCATTAATATTGAACTTTGGGAAGATTAAAACTAAGTGGAGTTTTAATGAATCTTTAATTAGATTGAAATATGAATTGATAATTTAAATTATCAAATTAGGGAAATGATCGAGAATGGAGTATCGCCAGTTTTGCTCCGAGCGATAGTTAAATCTTTAATTAGATTTGAATGAGAAATGGTAATTAAATTTACCGATAACACCGTGGTGTTAGTTATAGGGTAATAACAGTTTTGCTCCATGGGATGAATAGGTTGGGATTGGGAAATAAAATAAATAATTACTTCGGTGTGGTTCGCTAATCCCGACTAGTTTGGAAAACCATAATATGGTTTGAAATGTTATCCAAAGGAAGATTAAAGAATAAATTTTAAAGAATTTATCTTTGAAATTAATGGGAACAAATCCCCAAAGATGTGAATATTTAAATAAAAGAATATTCAGAATTGGAATGAGGCATATGTGTGTTTTTATAACACTTGTTTATTATATATGCGAGTTATTCGGAAAGACCGGGTCTATCCCATTCTGAATAACTGATTCGACGATAAGTCAAAGATGAAGAAGGTGGTTGAAGACCGGAGGTCTTCACATTGTTTGAACAATTTCTGGTGATCTTGATTGGGCTATACACCCAAGAGGAGGGAAATAGTTGGTGATCGTACAAACGTATTTGGAGATCAATGGATATGCGAGGTATAAGGTGCCTCCGGTTTTGTTCAGACCCACAACGGACTTGTAAATGGATCGTGTGTCTGACATTTGATTTTATTCTGTATTGATTGATTTCTATTAAATATATATCTGTTTGGCGGCAGATAATTTATTCTTTTGCTTAACGCCCTTCTCTGAGACGTATGAGCTCAGAGGTTATATATCGATAGATATCAGTCGCATGGCATGAATTGCCTGTGTGGCATGATGAGATGCAAATGATCAAGGCTTTTATTGAAAAGCAGAGTTTTGTGGTTGATGATCAAAGCACGACTTTGATACAGCGTAGCTTTGTGTATAGCGTTAATTCGCGAGCCTCACGCCTCGGTATGAGTCAAAAAGGGGATTGTGACTACAGGGAGTGCACGACGTTTCTTTCTAGCTAAGGGTGGTGTAAGCGTTTTACTCGCCCTGACATCGTTGTTATTTTACCAATGTGGTTGTTGGATTGCGAGGCGCCTCGGATATAGGTCCGATAGGACCGGGAAACGTGTGTTCAGGAATAACTAATCCTCAAACGTAAAGGAGGACCGGCCCTGAAGATCCAAGGGTTAACCAGAGTGTGTTGTCCTGAGACATTTGCTAGAGTGTCTCGAAGCGGTGAGGAGCCATCCCTGGCCTCGACTCATAGACGGAAATCCAATTTCCAATACATGATATTTCGGTTTTGATTGTAGAGCCTAGTATTGGCGACATGATAGATGGTACCCATGCCGCCTATGATTGATACATTTATATTTGAAGTTGTTTTGTACACTTTACACTATAATAGTATCAAAATAATTTGTTTCAAACATACCAAGCATGTTTGGATATTATAAGGGAAAACCCTATCCTCCGGCTTGCGTTGCATTGTGTGATGGGACCTGGGTCTTATAATAGCTTCATTTTTCCAAAAAGCATTGCGTTGTTTATTCTATGCACTAGTATTCTTGGGAGGAAACCCATTCCATGTTATACGGCGTGGTCCCTTGAATTACTCTCTTTTAAAGTAAAGTTTTAAATAACTGTTTTAGTTCTCACACCAGTCACATGACTGACCTGGAGTTTATTGTTTTAACCTAAACTATGGGTGCCCCTATTTTCCACATGGTACCTAGTAGTTTTGGTTTTGCAGATTTATATTCACAGGATCCTGATTTACAGCTGAAACGATACACGGAAAGATCTTTATTCGTTTATCACTTTCAGTTGCGTATCGTATTATTTTTCTGCTGCTATGTAATGTACTGGAATCTCAGATATTTTTTTCTAACGTGTAATATTAATTCATACTCTGTATATTATTGTATTACGATGGAATTGTTGTAATAAGCAATGAAATGTTCTTCTGTTTGTGTTCTGATTCGTCTTGTCCTCAACTCAATCTGTTCTTTCCTTCACGGGGAAGTTTGGGTCGTGTCACCTATGCCTGCTTTCCATGCATGCGTGGCTTTAGAATCTTTTAATGCATGAGTTGCCTTTCCAAACCTTGTACCCCAAAGCATTTTAAAGCATGCTAATTCGTTTCCAACTTTATTTACATGCGTGCTTTACGTTTCGTTTCCTCAAATCAATTTCATGCGTTCATGTGCCCATCCAATGTAAAGTTATATTTCCAAATTTTTTTTCCAGAGCTTGCCCATTCTCATACCAACTGTCTCGATTATGGAAAAAAATATCAAACGCTTTTGAATTGGTAAAGAGCACAACCCTATCTTTTACATAACATTGGGGATGCGGGATAATGGACAATCAGGTTTACGCATTCAAAATTCTATCGGATTGTTCGAGGAAGATAAGATTTAAATACTGGTTCTTTGTTTGGGATGCGGAAATTAAGCACATGTTCTGTTTTATTTTATATGTAGTTGCCTCTTCGTTTTTATTTTCATTTTTTCTATCCATCTTCCCAAAATAAAAGCCTGTAGCCATTATTTTGGTTTCCACCTGACTCATGCACGCTAAATTGTTCTACTGCTTCTCTCTCCCCTTTATCTGCCGAGAATTCCTCAATCCCCAAATCGTTTCCCAAATCTAAAAATGGCCATGGAAATTTTACCCTTCGAATTGAAATTGGTCGCCACTAAATCGCTCCATTCTACATGACCACCGTGAAGCCAGCACCGACCGAGAACGCAACACCCCTCGTCATCGCTTCTGGCCAGAGCCCTCCTCAAATCCATTGCCGCCAGCATTGTCTTGCCGCCACCTTGCAAACGCTGTCTCCACCATCTCTAATCCACCGTGCCTCTACCCAAAACCGCGAACTACTACGCCACAAGCCACCGCCCCTATTCCTGTCGTCTACGCCGTCTGTCATCACAACAAATGGAAAGTTTACTTACGATTAAGCTTATTTCGTGTCTATCCACTTCGTGCATTCACTGAGTATAAATTTTGGGGTTTGTTGCTACTTTTACTATCTTTTGGGTTGTTTGTTTTGTGTGTGAAAAGTCCGGAATTGGGTATACCCTATTGCCTGTTGTTTGCACCTTTGATCTGGGATGTTCCATTTGTACCCAGTTACATGTTATCAGTAGTTGCTCGCCCTCACATTATACACCTATTGTTGGCTTTATTTTCATTGTATAAAAGTACACATGTTCTTAAGCTGAAAACTTATATTACCTCATTTGCATCATATGAATCTTTGGTTGGTCTTGACTATGCTGCTTACAGTAAAGGTTTTCATGAGATTTTCATAATTATACATGTATGATTTTCTGGTTAGTATAAGCTATTGGTGTAGTACTGACTTATGAGTTATTTCTTTGTCATTGGCACACTCCTTACACTCATGCATGCATGTAGTTATTCACCTTGGAAATCTATGCTATTCATATATGCATATGCATTGGAAAGGTTAAAGTCAATTTCAAAGCAACCGTATATATATTTGTGTCTGCATCCTGCAACTTTTTGACTTGATAAGGCACGCATGGACTGTCACCCATATTTGTGGCATACTTGAGTTTGATTCTCATCCATCTCATACAATGGAAACTTGGTAGTTTGGATATCTCATTTACGACAATATACACTAGAACTGATAGCATAATTTATAAGTTCCAAATACTGGGATTATTAGGAGAACTTCCGCCACTATTATGCATGTTTTTTTTGGTTGGCATTTGTCGTAGTACATGCCAATATAATTATTTCATTGCTTGTCACTGACCTGTGCCACCCATGATTGCTTGTTTCTGACTTTAGCAAAGTGATATTGCATACCATTTGAAAATGCCACAGGGATTTTTCTTGCATGTATTTTCATTGATACTATTTTTTCCGTATGGTTCTTTGCTCCATTTGATACTTCGGCAGTTCACGGGTTATTACCTCAAGTTATTTAATAAATTTATTGGGATTAAACAAATTATATTTATGTGATTTATTCGAAGTGCACTGACTTGAAATAAGTTTAGTCCTGACTCGGGTGTTTTGTGTTTTGCATGCAACGCTTGGGTCAGGCCCAAAGTGTTTCAGGTCTAAAGATATATGGTTCGCTGAACTGGAGAGGAACGTGAAGACGCAAGATGTTTATGAGTGCGCAGGCCCGGCAAAAATCGTAAACTTTTATTATTTTCAAATTTCATTTATATAATTTATATCTTTCGCTGTACTCTATTTTTGTAACTCTGATTTTTATGTATAAAATTTTCGTTGTGAGATATACTGTTGTCTTTTGTGTACTGTGATTCTGTGTTTATTCTGCTTAAACCTGGTAAGCTAATAACGATTCCCATTTTAAAAGTTCTGATTCAGTTTAATTTCCAACTTGGAGCGGTCAAAAAGCGGTCGTTACAGTGGTATCAGAGCTTTGGTTTATCAAAGCTTTAGCCTATGGGGTAAAACTCATTAGAGATAGGGTAGTGATACCCTAGAATGAGTGGAATCAGTCGCAGAATCCTTCTTGTGAGAGAGCGTATTTTGAAAATATAAATTATTTTGAAACGTAAAGTATTTTGAAATTTAAATCCTTTCGGAATTCCCACTCTTCGAATCATTTCTCTTCGATAGCTTCCTTGTGAAGTTCTCCTTTGATTTATTAGAAATCCATCTTTGGGTTTTCGTGGTTTTTCGAGATTTTGAGAGTAAAGTAAATGTTGTAAATAAAGTTAAGATGTGGAACAAGATGATTTGGTTATAACTAAGGAGATTGTTTGACTAAATCTTGAGAATTTTGTTTTAGAATATTTTGAAATTAATCTCCTTAGGTTTTGGAAAAAGTACTAGTAGTATATACAAGTATTTTAAAATAAAAAGTTTGAAACGATTTTATGAAATGTTTTCAATAAAAGGGAAATATATGAATGGAGACCGCTTTGGAAGATTTGTTACATGTTTATCCAATAAAGTTTGATTTGTGAAGCACGATTTGATATACGCATATATGTATATTTTGAATGATTAGAAAAAAAATCCGGAATTGATTCTCAAGTTTGGTTGAATGATAATCCTATATTATGATAGTGTAATTGTACATCTTGAGGTGTTTTGATAAGAAGTGATTGAACTCATGATTTCCAAAATTATTGAACTGAAAAATATATTTTCAACTATTTGAATAATCCAACCTTTTGTGAACTGATTTGGAATGATATTGAATATTCAAATGAAATCAAAACTGATTTGGTGTTGAAATGAAATTTCGAGAATCTTTTATATTGAATACATGATATGAAATTTTCAAACCTTATACATATGGAAGTTTTATATAAGAAATGAGTATTAACTCGAAAGCTATTGAAGTTAATTGATTTAAAATGAAACCTTATATAATGAATTTATATAAGAATGATATATTTGAATCATGATGTTGAAAATGAAATCTTATGTAAATTGATTTTTATATAAGTGCGATATATGTGAAACATGAAATGAAGTATTATATATATAGTGTATATGTTTTCGAAATAAAGATATGGTAAGTACAGTTCTTGAGAGAGGGATTGTGTTGCGTTGGTGCTCCGTCGATTGGAGTATCCATCGATATAGGAATCTCACTCGGTGAGATCACATTGATTATCATTATTACTTGTCTATTCTAGCGTAATACGGGGGGAGGGGGTGAGATGCCTACAGTTGCAAGCGATTCCACTGGGATAGTGGCGTAACTGCCGTGTAACTGCGATCTACATGCCATAGCGTAATTCGGGGGCACGATGCCTATAGTTACAAGCGATTTCACTGGGATAGTGACGTAATTGCCGCGTAGCTACGATCTATGGCAAAACCATGGAGAAATTCGAGGGGTGTGATACCTATGATTACAAGCGATTCTACTGGATAGCAGAGTAACTGCCTAGTAACCACGTTCCATGGGGGAAGTATTTTCCGTATCAATTTTAAATATTTTCACTGGGAGTTGAAATAAGTATATTTAGTACTTAGAGATTTTAGTCGTGTACCTGGCCAGCGTATGCTTGACATCTGCAAGAACGATAGTAAACTTCTTAAACTTTAAGTTATCAAGTATTTTCAAACGACAAATAACAAATCAATAACCTGCAACTAAATATCTATAACTTCAAAATAATAAACTAAGAAAGAAAAGTTCTAAATGCCTTAGAAATACAACAATTTTGAATTTAATCCATAGATTTATAACAGAAAAAATTAATTAATAATGTAAGGACGAATTTTCGAATTTGAAATCCTATAATTTATTTTGGTCCAAACTTGTAAAAATTTGTATAAGTAAGAATATTTTGATATATACATAAAATCATGCATAAACTCTCCTTTTCGAGGACGAAAAGTTCTAAGTGGGGGAGATTGTAACATCCCTTTAATTTTGACCATTTAAGTTATTGAATTAAATTTAATTATTGATTTAAAATGGTTTTAGAATAAGAATCAAGCGATAAACGTAACTTAGAATGTATCTATTTAAATCATGAAATAGATTTATAATGAAATATTGATGTTTGAAATTTGTTATTTTCAGTTAGAAATTATTTAAATAACTTTATATTGAAAACTTCAAATTTAAGTCACTTCAATTGAATCAGTTTGTAACAACATGTTATATTTTAATGATTTAAATCCTGATTTAAATCGAAATTTTATTTTTGTTCTATAATTTGTTGTAACGGGAACTTGAAATACGTACAGTGAGGCGTAACAGTTGTGAAAAATTCATCAGAAAATTTGAATGTTTTTTGGTTGCGCAATTTTCAGTGCAAAGCTGCGTGTAACAGGTTCAAAATTTAACGATTTTAAAATCTCTCCGAAATTAGTTTGGACAAACATGAAAAATATTCTACTCATTGTCATGAATCCAACGACGAAATTCATTTCATGATAATCGGACTTTTTGACCACCGTTTTCTTATACATATATTCCGTTTAAAGGGGTCCGTAATGCATTTTTGAACGGAGCATCCTAACAAATTTTATACAGTTGCGTCCATCTTGTCGCGCTGATTAGCATAATATATTCATTTGTCAGTTTTCGCGCTGGAATTTCGAAAAGGCTTGTAAAATTCATTTTTAAAATAAAGTCATTTGAGTTCGACATGTCTCTATTTGGGTTCAACATATTTTTCTAGCCAATTTGGGTCTGTAAACCCAGTCGATAACGTTCGTATAGTGCTTGAAATGAAGATAATGTCAGTAGGCATATACAATTTCAAGGCATGCATACCTTATTTTTAAGTACACCATTTTCTAGCTTTCCCTTTCCTAATAATAGAACACGTCCGCTGTTTAAAAAAAACAAGAAGTAAAGAGACATTTGAAGTAGTATGCATGCATTCAAAATATGCCATTCTTTTATACATACTTGCCTTGCATGCGTGGGTTTCAAATAGTTTAATTTAATACATATGTTTTCACCTATGCCTGCTTTCCATGCATGCGTGGCTTTAGAATCTTTTAATGCATGAGTTGCCTTTCCAAACCTTGTACTCCAAAGCATTTTCAAGCATGCTCATTTGTTTCCAACTTTATTTACATGCATGCTTTACGTTTCATTTTCTCAAATCAAATTCATGCGTTCATGTGCCCATCCAATGTAAAGTTATATTTCCAAATGTTTTTTTCAGAGCTTGCCCATTCTCATACCTACTGTCTCGATTATGGAAAAAAAATCAAACTCTTTTGAATTGGTAAAGAGCACATCCCTATCTTATACATAACATTGGGGATGTGGGATAATGGACAATCAGGTTTATACATTCAAATTTCTACCGGATAGTTCAAGGAACATAAGAATAAAATACTGGTTCTTTGTTTGGGATGCGAAAATTAAGCACACGTTCTATTTTATTTTATTTTATATGCAGCTACCTCTTCATTTTTCTTTTCATTTTTTCTATCCATCTTCCCAAAATAAAAGCCTGTAGCCATTATTTTGGTTTCCACCTAACTCATGCACGCAAAATTGTTCTACTGCTTCTCTCTCCGCTTTATCAGCCGAGAATTCCTTAATCCCCAAATCGGTTCCCAAATCTGAAAATGGCAATGGAAATTTTACCCTTCGAATTGAAATCAGCCGCCACTAAATCGCTCCATTCTCCATGACCACCGTGAAGCCTACAACGACCGAGAACGCTGTACCCCTCGTCATCGCTTCTGACTAGCACCCTCCTCAAATCCGTTGCCGCCAGCATCGTCTTGCCGCCACCTTGCAACCGCTGTCTCCTCCATCTCCGATCCACCACGCCTCTACCCAAAACCGCGAACTACTACGCCCCAAGCCACCGCCGCTATTCCTGTCGTCTGCGCCGTCCGTCATCGCGACAAATGGTAAGTTTACTTACGATTAAGATTATTTCGTGTCTGTCTACTTCGTGCATTCACTGAATATAAATTTTGGGGTTTGTTGCTACTTTTATTATCTTTTGGGTTATTTGTTTTGTGTGCGAAAAGTTCGGAATTAGGTATATCCTATTGCCTGCTATTTGCACCTTTGATCTGGGATGTTCCATTTGTACCCAGTTACATGTTATCAATAGTTGCTCGCCCTCACATTATATACCTACGGTTGGCTTTAGTGTCATTGTATAAAAGTACATTTGTTCTTAAGATGAAAACTTATATTACCTCATTTGCACCATATGAATCTTTGGTTGGTCTTGACTATGCTGCTTACAGTAAAGGTTTTCATGAGATTTTCATTATTGTACATGCATGATTTTCTGGTTAGTATAAGCTATTGGTGTAGTATTGACTTATGAGTTATTTCTTTGTCATTGGCACACGCCTTACACTCACGCATGCACGTAGTTATTCATCTTGGAAATCTATGCTATTCATATAAACATATGCATTGGAAAGGCTAAATTCAGTTTCAAAGCAACCGTAAATATATTTGTGTCTACATCCTGCAACTTTTTGAGTTGATAAGGCACGCATGGACTGTCACCCATATTTGTGGCATACTTGAGTTTGATTCTCAGCCATCTCATACAATGGAAATTGGTAGTTTGGATATCTCATTTACAACAATATACACTAGAACTAATAGCAAAATTTATCAGTTCCAAATACTTGGATAATTTGGAGAAATTCCCCCACTGTTATGCATGTTTTTCTTTTCTTTTTTTGGTTGGAATTTGCCGTAGTACATGCCAATATAATTATTTCATTGCTTGTCACTGACCTGTGCCACCCATGAGTGCTTGTTTCTGACTTTAGCAAAGTGATATTGCATATCATTTGAAATTGACATAGAGATATTCTTGAATGTATTTTCGTTGATACTGTTTTTTTCTGTATGGTTCTTTGCTCTATTTGATACTTCGACAGTTCATGGGTTATTATGCTCAAGTTATTTAATAAATTTATTGGGATTAAACAAATTATATTTATGTGATTTATTCGAAGTGCACTGACTTGAAATAAGCTTAATCCTGACTTAGGTGTTTTGTGTTTTGCATGGAACGCTCGGATCAGGCCCAAAGTGTTTTAGGTCTAAAGATATGCGGTTCGCTGAACTGGAGAGGAACGTGAAGACGCAAGACGCTTATGCGTGCGCAGGCACGGCAAAAATCATAAACTTTTATTATTTTAAAAGTTCATTTATATAATTTATATCTTCTGCTGTACTCTATTTTTGTAACTCTGATTTTTATATATAAACTTTTCGTTGTGAGATGTACTGTTGTCTTTTGTGTACTGTGATTCTGTGTTTATTCTGTTTAAACCTGGTAAGCTAATAACGATTCGCCGTTTTGAATGTTCTGATTCGGTTTAATTATCAACTTGGTGCGGTCAATAGGCAGGTCGTTACAGCCTCACGACTCAACCAACCCACATACAGGGACATGTACTGCCCGCCACCAAACAACCGAGTGAGACCCCCCGTCATGTTCTCTGACTAGCTCAGATACCAATTGTTAGGGCATGCGGAATGGATCGTTAAGGCAAAACAAACACTAGAGAGGGGTGAATAGTGCTTGTGAGAATCTAAACAAAATCTAAAACTATTGTGAATTACAAAATGAATCAAACACCACAATCATAGACACAAATTCAAACACAGATGAAAAATAAACAAAAATAAAAGTGTAGAAAAGGAAAGAACACATCGGATTTTATATTGGTTCGCATTGCTCCTATGTCTAGTCCTGCACAACGTTGGATTGCGTAGAGTTTTATTACTATATCAATATTCAAGTACAACCTCCTTGATTTCACGGCTACAAAGGATACCACCAATTTCATCATTGATTTCACAGCTACAGGGATACCATTGATTTTGCCCTTGATTTCACGGCTACAAGGGATACCACCAATTTAACTCAAATACAAACCAAAAAATTACAAACAACCCTATAATTCTTCAATAGAACTTGATTCGGAGAGAGATGAGAAGAGAGTATAGAGAGAAGAAGATTGATCAAAACGAAATTGAATTCAGTAGAGTATAAGTGTAGAAATCATAAAAATGATTAAGAATAATTATACAATAAAAGAGAGTGGAGAAGTAAAGTTGATTAAAAATTCGAATTCAAGTTCTTTTTATAGTGTGCGAAAGGTTGCAACGTTTCTGAAACGTTTCAAATGGTGAAAAGACACTTCCTTTCAAATTTAAATTTCTGACAGTTATATGTCCACATAACATTTTCTGTTTGTTGACATACTCTAATGCAAATTTGAATTTTAAACATTTTTCAAGTGTTTTGACACAAAAATATAATTCTGGAAATTCTTGAATAAAAACATAGTGTTGTAAATTAATATTATAAAGTAGAAAACATATGAAAACATAAATTTAAACTATATAAACATATTTATAAAATTATAAGTTTTAAACTATATAAAATATAAAGTATATAATTATAGATATATAAAACTTAAGTTTGAATAACAAAGATAAAATAGAAAATAAAAAAAATAGACAAATTGAGGATAGAATTTGAAAATCGGAATTTGAAATTGAACCTTGATTGTTATTTAGAGTCTTATAAAATTTAGACTCTATTACTATATTAATCTTTAGCTCTTGAACTCTTGAAATCTTGAATATTCATGAGTCTTGATATTTCTCTGAATTCTGAATCTCTATCATCTTTAAACTGTGCAGTCTTCAATAATATTTCATGTATATAATTACTGCATATGTGTGTGTATATATATTCTATACAAAAAGTGTTATATATTTTATAATCAATGATAACTGAAATAAGGTTGTTGTCATCAAAACTTCATTCTCCAACAGTTTTCAAAACTTATATATGGAAGATTCATATAAGAATGATGATTAATTAAAAAACTACTGATTTGGAAGTTAATTGACTTGAAATGAAATCTTATAAAATGGAATTTATATTTGAATGATATGCTTGAAAATGTTATTTGGAAAGAAAATCTTACGTAAATTGATACTTATATGAGCGCGATATATGCGAAAATGAAATGAAGTAATATATGTACATAATATCTTATATTTTAAAAATTAAAGATATGGGAAAATTCCTTCTAGAGTGTGCCTACACGGTGTGTAACGTTTGGGGTCTCAGGTCCATTAGAAACTGTAGCTACGTTGGAACTCCATCGATTGGAGTGTCCGTTGAAAATCGGATTCTCACTCTGTGAGATTATGTTAGATATATTACTGTGATTGATTGATTCTAGCATAATTTGAGGGTCACAATGCCTACAGTTACAAGTGATAACACATAGATAGCGGCGTAACCATCGTGTAACTGCGATCTAGACGTCATGGCGAAATTTGATGGTTGTGATGCCTTCAATACAAGCGACTCTACTTGGATAGTAGCGTAACCGCCATGTAACTGCGATCTATGCACTACGCCATAAACGGCCTAATGCAACGAATTTGCAAGGTGTTGCCAGCCAAAATGTCCCGATAGCTATACTATTTTGGTCCTACTGCAACGTTTATATTTAGTGTTACCGTAGCCATAAAAATGTGTTTCTTTAGATAAACAAGTGTAACACGATGTAGCATTTTGTACAGTATTGCTATAATAGACCTTTCCATGTCCTACGTGGCGATCCACACCATTAGTTAAAATAATATCTCGGTCGTCTGTCCATGCAATCAATCCACATCTCACCTATTTCCATTTCTCGGGTTTATTTTCATTCACTCACTTTCGTTCTAACCCCCAAAATTTCAAAATAATCAATCCCTAATTTTCATTTTGTTAACCCCTAAAATTTCAAACTCTTCATTCCTTAATTTTTATTTTGTTAACCCCTAAAATTTCAAAATCTTCAATCCCTAATCTTCGATCTGGGGGGCACACATCTCCAATCGATCCTTAGCGAAATCAGATATGGGTTTCTATTGATTCAATCGTTGTTTCGGAAATAAAATCGATGTTAAGACACTAGAGAAATTGAGTTTTTCAGCATATTCAACTTCCAAATTCTTGATGGACTTGTTATTACCGCAGCTTTTGATCATTCTACATAGGGTAAGAATTTTATTGTTGGATTTAAGTAGTTAGATTTGGGGCTTTAATTTCGTTTATGGGTTTGCTGGTACTAATAGTGACAATCCTTAAAATGTTGTTGTAAGGATTGGTATCAGTTCGATGTTGTTGTAAGGATTTAGGGCTTTAGTTTTGTTTGTAATAATGCACATTTCTATTCACTATTGTCTTCATGTGCTAAGTCTTCTTTGATTAAACCTATAAGGAGCCTAACATCTACAAGAAGCTCTTTGGTTTCATTCGAAACTTCACCATTCTTCTTTTCAACATGTCCTATACTTTGTTAGTTCTCATCTTGGTTAACATTGTGACTTCCATGCCATTCAGTATGGTTGAAGTTTTTCTTTTGTAATGCATCAGGTGGTTCAGATAATACCATTTCCTTTTCATTCATGACTTTGTGCTCTATTTTATATTCTATTATTTGACAACCAGTCAATTCAATCACTGTTTGCACTTTTCCATGACCCATAGTCTCAGCAGTAATAGTTCCAAATGACCTATTCTCTCAAACTACAGTACATTCATCTGACTTTGTTGGATTAACAATATCACTCCTGTTAATCTTTTTATTACTCAACATTTTCCCATGGTTAGTTGCTTCAACAACTAAGTCCTTCATCTTTGCAAGATCATCAACTTCAGGCTGCGATAAAGGAATGTCTAACATATCTACTATGCCAATGTGATCTGTTTTAACTTTAATCTCGTTTGTTCATTTGTGGGTTTGTAAGAATATGTTAAAATATGAAAATGGGTCTGGTAGGTCGCACCTATGGCTATTATTTTACATTTATAAATATCCCACATCATCATTGCCACAAGGATATAATTTTGTGGAAGCCTACCTGCCTCATCGGTCAATTTCTAAGAGTACTTGGAGCACTACCTGTTAGCAATGGGCCATCCAAAATCTCCCAGTTAATACTGATAAATATAATATGATATTTGTCCATTTCCCTGTTTCTTGTTTGAGTGCTCGTGCAATGGATCTGTCCATCTTCTTGAACATGTGTAGTTGTTAAAAAATTAATTCATACACACAAGTATACATGCATATATTCATATTCAAATGTATACGTATATATATGTAGTTGATCTGTCCATCTTTGAGTTCAATGACCACTCAAACAATTTATACTTCAACTTCATCAACAGCGGCAGGAAGCATTACCACCCTAAAATCCTAGCGAAGATGAGGGCCGTAAAAGTAGGGTCGAATGTGGGGAAGAAGTTTTTTGTTTCTCCATGTGGCCTGTAAGTATAAATTAGGTATTTTTGGTTGCTTTGTCGATTATTGTATTTTTCAGTGATGTTTTAGTCGAGAATTTAACATATGTGCAGAATGGCGATTATGGGTATTTTGCGTGGCATGACGAAGTGTATGAAATCAATAGCAACATTTTTGGATGTTGCTACAGACACCTAAGGTTGTTGCTATAGACCTAAATAGGGTTTTATTATAACAATATTTGTTGTGTTTGCGTAGATAGTCTAAATGTTGCCTTTGAGGTCTGTAGCAATGGTGAAAATTGCCATACCCTAAAAACGTTGCCAAAGACCTATGCCAACATTTTTTTGGCCTGTGCCAACAATTTTTTTTCGTTGTATTAGGCCGTTTATGGCGTATTGATGACAAATAACCATGGCGAAACTCAAGGACATGATACCTACGACACAAGCGTTTCTACTGGGATAGTAGCGTAACCGCCGCGTGTCAGCGATCCATGGAGGAAATACTTTCCATATCTTTTTTTAAGTTTCTAAGTATTTTCACTAGGAGAGGAAATAAGTTTATTAACTACTTGGAGATTTTAGTCATGTGCATGGCCAGCATATGCCTAACGTTTGTAAGAACGACAGTAAAATTGTTAAACTTTGAGTTATTAAGTATTTTCAAACTTTAAATTAAAAAAAATCAATAATACAAAATTAAAATTGTATAACTTCAACAATAAACTAAGAAAGAGGATTTTAAATGTTTCACAAGTCCACAACTTTGATATATAAAAAATACCTTTTCCATAATTTCCAGCATGAGAATTTAATGTTTAAAAATTAAGGTAGTGTTTGATTTGATTTGTGTTTTTTATTTTGAGTTTTCAGTATTAATCACAAAATGTAAGAATGATTAAGAAACGATGGAGGGAATGGAGGGGATCACGAAAGGAACATAAGCACGACAGAAGTATAAATTAACTTTCATTCTTTTGTTATTTCCCAAACTATAGAAAATAATAGTTGTTTTCTGTTTTGTTTGCTAACTTTACTTTTTAAAACGGTTATTTTCATTAATATGCATGCATTGTTCGTATTTTTATACGAACGAATACTAAAAGATAAAAATTACGAACCATACACTACCCTAAGTTTTGTAAATCCAAATTTTATAAAGGGTTTTTATAGCAAATTTAATAATAAATGAATCTTGTAAGTTGAAACAAACTAAATAAAATTTTCAAGTTTAAACGTATAACTTGTTTTAATCTAAGGGAATTATATATTTTTTGTTAATTATAAATTTGACATGGAAAATATAGTATTTCAATAATGAAATTGGGCTTTCAAAATCAAAGAAATTATTTTGAGATTTTGAATGTTTTTCAAACTCACTATTTTAAAATATAGTAAAGCACCAATCTTTCTATTTTAATCCTTTCCAAAGAATTCAAAAGCGAAGATTTTTATATCCAAGTATAAGTTTAACAAATCAAGTATTAATGAAAAGGGTTTTGGCAAAATTTAATTGTATAAAAATTTTGAATTTAAGAACCCTATAATTTATTTTGTTTCCAAGCTTAGTAAAATTTGTATAAGTAAGGATATTTTAGTTATACCTAAGTAAATCTTTAACAACCTCTCCTTTTCAAGGACGAAAAGCTTTAGGAGGGGTGAGAGATTGTAACGACCCAAGATTTTAGACGTTTTAAAATATGGAATTTAATTTAAATTTAGTATTGAAATTAATGTTTTTACTTGGAACTTGTTTATAATATTTAAATATACTCTATTTTAACTTGGTTTTGAATAAGTTTTGTAAGTATAAATTTAATTTCAATATCTAAATCCAAATGGTTTTATTAAAATTAAGATTTATTAATGTTTTACTAATTGAAATATGTATTGTTTGAATACTTGTAAGTTTTGATTTTTCAAACTTAATTTAGGAATTTATAATCTACTTTTTTAATTTAAATTTGAACTTGATTCAAATTGATTTAATGCATGTATTTGAAAATGTATAAGCTACACTTGGATGTTGTATACTTAATAAAATATAGTATAGTATACACTTTGAAAATATTTCTTTAATAAATTAGTACACTTGTGAAGATATGCCTTAATAAGTTGACACTTGTTCTAATCTTGCTGAAATTTACAACACTTGTCCTTGTTCTCTAAATCCCCATTTGCTTTTCTTTTATTTCTTTATCACCTTCCTCCCATCTTTATACCATCAGCTGAAACCCTTTTCTCCCTAAATCGAAGAGAAATGTCCGCTCCTCTTCCACCAAAATTGATCGTCATCTTCTTCTTTGCCTTTCTCTTATCTCTTCTCGTCTCTGCACCAATCAACTCATGCCCATCCACAACCAAAACCCGCACTCGATCGAAAGCGCCTCCACCTTCAAATCGAATCACCAAAATCGATCCACCCTATGCCTTCACCATCAGAACCGTCCCCGTCATCGTCTTTCTCCTCTCGCCTCCGAATTTGTAACCGCAGCAGCCTGTATTCGAAGCCATTCACTATGTTGTTGCCTTTGTTCATCACTGCCTACATTCCGCCACCGCGCTGTCTTGGCTATTACTCGCTGTTGCCACCAAATCCAGGACCCATCTTAGTTGCGGTCGTCACTGGAAGCAACACTGCATTGTTCAAGTTGAGTAAAACTCACAATTAACTCGTTTCGAATTTTAACTTCGATAGAAACTAGATTATAATAACTATTCTTGGGTTTTATTCTTGTTATTGGTTGCCTTCATTCCTACCCTTGTGTTTGAATATTTGAAACTTCATTTGTGTATATGTGGTGGCTACCGCACATGCATCTATACGTAAACATTCCTTCTTGCATGTGTGTATATCGGCAACATACGTATACTCAACATGCCCGCTTTGTCCCAATTTTTTTCATAGCTCGGTTTTGGTTACACCCTGTTGTGCACGACTCAACTATAGGCTAATTTACTTGGTTACCTTGTTTAGTACACTGAGACACCTAAGTAGTATGTATAAATTGCCTTCTATTTGCATGGGCTTGTAGTATCTCGACCACCATTGCAGTGCACTGCTCCCTGTGCATTGTTGCTACTAGTCCTTGTTTTAGCCTGCTGCTTTGTTGCACAGTGTATACATATATTTGCTTACACATTAAATTGATACATGTTTGGTTTGTGAAAATTGAAATGTACAAATTGATACCCAACCTAGCTTAGCATCCCTAAAAGCCGGTTGTGATCCTTGTAGCTTATGTGCCCAGATTTCCATTACAAGATAGAATATTAAACCACTTATGAGTTATCCACAGTTTAGGAAAAATTTGTGTATTTTGCTGCACATATGAAGGTGTCTTCATATGTATATATGCGTATATGTGTGTGTGTACATATATATATATATATATGTGTGTGTGTGTGTGTGCATGTAACAGCCCGCAAATCCGTACCATTTGCGTTGACTAAATACACTACACGTCCAAACCAAATTGCACAGAAATATGAATCAATATTAATAAAGAAGAAAAAGGTAGAAGAAGAATAAAAATAACAATACAAAATCTCACATCGCAGCAAAACAAAATATAACATATATACCAGCTTTTGGAGTACAATTTTTTTCTATATATACATATCATCGTCAAAGTACAACACTTACAAGACAGCAGGAAAACAATAACTAAATAACGTTGAAGCCTCCTACTCCAAGTTCCTTTAGATATATCTATAAAATCCTAAACTACTTGACTGCCCGTGCAAATTTGGGCACCCAAGAATTTAAGAAAAACAAAACAAAACAAACTCTGGGTCAGTCATGGGGAGTAAACAATTTAAATCAGTTTGAGAAAATAAACGGTATCTCATAAGACTACGCCGTATAACAAGGAACTAGTTTTTTCCTTAAAAGAATGCAAAACACTTGATTTAACTTTCAAATCCCTTTGAAAGAAATGATAATCTTTATATCAAAACTCTTTTGATAATATAATAGTGTCTGAATCAAATAAATAGAAATCTAGTGGAACGCTTTCATCACACGCTCCACATACATAATATACAATCAAAACCGCGGGCACTTATTAGGTAATGAATTTCCAACTATGAAAAGGGATGGAACCACCTTTCGGTAGTGTATCTCTAGAGAGGAATACACTAGGTTCAACAGGAACATATTGTAACCAGGCCACACATGACCGACCACTCATTTCGCTCGAGTGTATCGAATGTATATCACCAACGGTTGGGATCAGCAACCATTTTCCCGAATGGGACAACATCGAATAGAATAAAGAATGAAATGAATTTCTCTAGATAGGTGATAATACACCCTAATTGGGAGCTACCAACTTAGCCATGCCGCCTACCCGATTTTTGTCATTTCTCGGTCGTTTAGACCTGAGGCTACAATTACTTACCTTTCACTGATAGCACAATCACTTTGAATGCCACATTGTCAATTCCATTAATCATTTATTGTTTTGCTCGTATATATTCTGGATATTATGCTAAGAGATTAAATTCTCTACCACTACATATATTTATACAGACCAACATATGTGATTACTGGAAATACTCTATCAGACTTTTGTCCATACACGTTCGTTCTGGGACTGAACGAAACCAAAGGCACAATTTCCATTAGTCCATCTTAGGCAATTTCTACCTAGGTTTAACCGAAAAAGCCCTAGTACTTTACTCCATCTTCGATTATCTTCATATAATCTGATTCGCAATGCTACTGCCAATATGGAGTGGTTCACGGATAATAATCCAACCGATCTCTCCATATTGACAACGATATTGGCAAAAACTTTGATAATCGGTTATTTAACTATCAAAGAAAAACAAACATCCATTCAAAACATCAAACAATCACTAGGCTCCTTAATTAATATTTCATTAATTTAATCACTTCTCCATTTCCTTATTAATATTTGTTAACCAAATATTTTCAATAACCATCTTGGCCTCTTACGCTATTTGGAAAACATTCCATATCTCGCCTTCATTTATTTCCCATACTTAGAAAATATCATTTATTTATAATTGGAAAACATTCCAAATATTTCTCTTTCTCGAACTCCTTTGTTGCTATACTATGGAAATATTCGTTATACTTCCAAAATTCCAGTTACTTGGGTTAAAACGAATGTTGTGTAAAACATCATTAAAACAACACAAAATACTGCATTCAACCTAATCATATTCAAAAATTTATCTTCGATACTGAATCTTGTTATTTATCGGTTTAAATTGAAATCAATCAAGTTGGGGTATAACTACCTCTCAGACCTTGACTGAATAACATTCTTAACTTCAAAACGAACAAGGCTGCTTATCTCGAATAATCAGTATCATAAAAACCAATTATTCATTTTTAAAACGTATGTACGATTCTTTATTCTATTTTTACCAAATTTAATTATAGATTTCCCTTTTGTTTATAATATGCTATTTTTAAGTTCGTTTCCTTAACAAATGTTGTATATATCGATATATTGATTTCTAGTTATCGAACTTCCTTAAAAATATTCTAACTCCTTAAATTTTTGGAAAATTTCTCCAGCACCTCCTTTGTACCGGTTAATAGTTCAAACCTCAACTCGCCTCTCTAGGCCCTTTCCATTCAAAAAGAAAATCAAAAAGCCAAGTGGCTCGCCGATTTGGTGCATAAAAACTCATATGGAATTTAACGTGTACCTTTTTGTCGGGCACACGAATAATAATCTTCATACACTTCATTCCATACCTGTCTAACCCATATACATCCGTTCCCAATTTATTCCAACTCAATCTAATCATTTTTCACTTAATTCGCTAATTTATTCTTTAATTAGCTATTTTGCCCATTTCATCTTTTTAATTGAACCTATCACTTCCGGATTTTTTTTAATTTACTTAAAGCACAATCTAATTCCATTTTCAACTCGAGTTTCATATTTGATTTTGAATATAAATTCTTAAGCCCCATTTACTTATCCAACGCCCAATTTCAATTCAAAATTCCATTAACTAATTATTCTTCAAATTAGTTAAATCTATTTAATAATTAAAAATCTGATTTTTGTTTCCAAAATCAATCCATTTTCTTTGCTTGAGTTCATATTTATTTTATATCTCAAGCCTGGATTTTTCTAATGGAAATTCGGATTTTATTTACTTAAAATCCTTTTATTTATTTAAATAAACCGTTATGGAGCTGTTTTTCTAAAATTTGAATTTGACATAACTCAAAAACTATCTGACGAAGTCCATATTTTTCTCTTCCATTAGAAAACTATTATCAAATCGGTCCTGACGGTTCTTGTTTCAAAGAATTCCGACTTAAATTAAGTTCTGTATACTCAATTGAAGTTCGAAACGCCAAATTACGAACTGCCATGCTGCGGCGAGTTCGTTTTAATTATATTTAAAAATATAAATGTTTACACTTCGTTTATAATAAATTTCAACTCCATTCTAATATATTTTAATATTAATTAAACCCGTTTACCAAATCTAACTAAATATTTCGATTATTCCAATATCGTCGATCATTTCGTAGCTCGGTTATAAATTTATTTATACTTCGATCTTCTATATTTAATTCCCATTCCTTTTATTAATAATTTTTTATAAAATTCTATATAATCGAATTTCAATTATAAACTGGTTGGATTTCTCTCAATTTAGCTTATATTTCGAACTCCAAAAAATAATCAATCGCCCTATTTAAAAACATTTCCCAATTCACTTTTGAATTTAAGTATTTAAATTATCCAAATGATAATTATCTCACTTAATTTATAAACATCGTTTATAAATTTAACTTCTTTGTTTTATAGATTAAAACAATTTTCCATTTCAAAATTCTATTTTGAAACTCCATCACTTTTATATTCCTAATTCTGAAATAAAACTGTTGTTCCCTTTTCGAAATGATTTCAACTTCTATTTTTAATTCAAACTTGAAATTAAAACTACAAACCATCTCTTGATAATTAATTCACTACACTTATAAATAGCGTTTATAAATTTACTTGTTTTATATATTCAAACAAGTTCCATTTACAAATCCATTTTTGAAACCAAAATCTTATTTTTGAATATCCTATTTATTATAACTTGTCTATATAACATAGAATTTATTATCATATTTAAATTTAAACTTCTATTCAATACAACCCTAATATGTTTTTTAAAAATATTTTATTTAAACAAATTTGATCTAATCGAATTCAAATCATAAATCCATACGGATTTATTTTTAGCTCAATTTACATTCTGAACATTAGAATAAATTTCATCGTTTATATCTTTAAAACGATTCGCTATTTCCATTTTTAAATTCACATTTGAATTTAAATATTCAAACCATCGAATGATAATTTTCCCACTTCATTTATAAACACAGTTTATAAATTCATTTCCATTTCCTGATTATCCAATGAAAATCTTTCCATTTTATTTATAAACACTGTTTATAAATTTACTTCAATTTCCTGTATTATTTAATTTATAAATATCGTTTATAAATTCAATACTTCAATTTTCTGTATTATTTGATTTATAAGTATCATTTGTAAATTCAATACATCAATTTTCTATATTATTTAATTTATAAATATTGTTTGTAAATTCTATACTTGTTTTATTTATTCAAAACAAGTTAATATCTTTATAGCCCACTCGAAATTCAAATTCTATTTTCGAAAAATAGATTTTCCATTTTAAATCTCGAAATATCCTTTTCACGGTATTTTTATAAATCAACATTTTGGGTCCAGTAATATTTAAACAATCAAACCACCCAATTATCAATCAACACATCATATATGATAATATACGTATGTAAACAAACAATAATAAATTTTGAGTATTCCAATTGGATATCTCCAACCTATTTTCCCTGCAGCCATAGACGTTAGCCAACATAAATAATACCCATCCTGCTTCGAGGCAGGATATCGTGGTATAGAAGGTCATCCGCTATCATAGCGTGGGGCGTATAGGGTCATCCGTTGATGATACTACGGGCATCCGCTAAAGGGACTGCAGGAATCCAATCACCAATATATATATAATAACCACGAACGCCAATCCTAAATAATTAACATATATTTAATAGCCATAATAATATTTTAATGTAACCAAACAACCATCAATTATTTTTAATGACTAAAAATAATTCTAAATAATAAATTGAGTGAGATTTACTCACTGTGATTTTTATCGCGATATTTCCATTATATTTTCATTGCGTAGGTGACAACATCACAAATTCCACATGACCATCCCGTTTGCTTTAATATGGTATTGTATAAACTAGTTATTACGAATATAAAATAGTATAAGGATTAATTTACCACTTACTTTATTAATTATTTCATTAACAAATTAAACAAAAAAAATTAATTATACCTTAATGGTTTTTCTTTTCCTTTCCACTTCACACCAGATTTAACCCCGTCTATCGTCTCCACTGTCAAACTCAGCAGTAATCAAATTCCAGATCATCATTGGCACTCACGCACCATTACCCAGTTCTATAATCAGAAAACTCAATCATAGTCTCCCCGTTAACCTTTATTCCCAATTTTTCATAACTCCTCATCGCCTGTTATCACAGCCTTCGCAGCTCCATCTTTATCACCCATAAGACACCCTTCATACTAGCATCGACCTTCACTAACATCCTAGATCCGAGCTCTTGTCCCCCAACTGTAGAACTTTTGGATCAGTTCAAACAATATTTTATTGACCGCTTCCACATCGCAGTGACTAGTACATATTGCATATCACCATTAGAGGACGGAAACCCGTTTGATTTCTTCACCACACCAATTTCAACATCGAAATCCCTTTACGCGATGCCTTCAGTGCTATAGATTAGATCGCATCACCTCCATCCAATGTCGCATAGTTCACGAAGCCGAGATCCCCTTCTGTAAATTCGAAAATATCTACCACCTCCTTGAATACTAAATCGCAAACTTCTTCCAGTTAGATATCGAGATTCTGATTCTAGCTTTAGGGAAATTGCGATTTTAAATCGCAATACTTATTTTGATTTCTCCTTTTTATTTTATAAACGATTACGGATTTATTTGTATTTCGGAGGACTGAAAGAGGTAATGAAAATGAATCGAACTAAAATGGTATTTGGGTTTGAGAAAATGGGATTAAGTGAAGCTGATAGCTTGAATTTATATATGCGAATGGGGTTTAACTTAGCAATGAAGAAATGGAATAATATGTACTGAAATGAAAGGGAGAGGAGACAGTGTCCTTTGTTTGCTTAAGAAGGAAGGAATTTATTTTTAAAATAAATTTTATTTTATTCAGTTTGAGCCAGTACGATTTTAGTTAAAATACCCCGTGATTCTAAACTCCTTTCTGAACCTAATAACCGACATTTTTAGGTTTATACCACTATTCTGGACATACTGGGACAAGTTTCAAAGCCTCAATTGATCATCTGGAGAAGATGTTAATTTAAATTAATATAAATTAAATTCAAAACAATTAGTTCTTTGATAATAAATTAATATTATTATTCTAATTAAAACAGAAGTTTGTATTGATCATCTGAACTATTTTAAATTCAGTTTTAAATTTTGAATTCAATTAAATTCATTTTCGTATTACGATGATTATATATATTCAAAATAAATTGTGTATCGATTATTAATCGATAACTCAATATAGAAATTCTTTATATTATTAATTCAATATTTAAAACAATATTAAATAATTAAAATTAATCGACCAAAAATACAAGTCGTTACATTCTTTCCCCCTTAAAAGAATTTCGTCCCCGAAATTACTAAGGCAGGAAAAATGCTACAAACCCATTAACTTTTCAAAAACACACTTATGTTGAACCCAACTTTTATATTTCAACAAATTTTTATTCCACCAAAACATTTGATTTTTCATTCATATGGAACCCCATATGTGTTTGCATTCATTTAGTCTGAATGATTTAAAACTAATATATTCACATCCTATTCTTATTCCATTCAATCTCATTCAAATTGATTCTGATTAACTTATTCGCTTTAATCCATTTAACTTTCTTGAGTTAAATTTAAATTCCCGGATTTTGATTTCAAATCCTTTAGAAATCATATAAATATAGACATATATTTATTTCCATTTCAAATTCAAAACATTTGAATTTTCAAACCACTTGTTTTCTTTCAAACGAATTCCCATCAAAAACTTTTCTAAGTAGCAATCCATCACTTAGAAACTTGAAAATGAACACTGATGGTGCTGCAGTCATTGTCAAAATTATTTTCCAGCCAACGAAGTGAGTTTGGTGCTTTATCACTTTCAAAATCCATTCAAGAATGCTTTTGATTCAAAAATGCTTTTGATTCAAAAATCCTTTTGAAACAAAGCTATATTATTCTAATATACTTCAATTTTTTTTTTCCAAACACCCAGGATTTTAATTTCTTAATTCTGAATCCAATTTTAATTCGTCTCATTTGTATATTTGATTCCTATACAAATTATATCTAGTTATATATAACCATTTCAATTTTATAATCTTATTTGATTATAATAACAACCAACACATCCATATATTATAATAATTTCAGAAAATTATTCCTTTTCTATCAAAATAGAATTATGGGTAAAATTATTTAATTCACCCACTTTAAAACAATATTATGTCATATTTTATGTTTAAGTGATTAGAAATTCCTACTGACTTCATGGCGTCTCATAATTCAATCAGAATTCATAACTCACTCAACAGACTAGCCAACACAATATAAAACAATTTTTAAATCAATTAACAGATATGCGCTCTCGTATATATACACTCAACTCATTCTAGGGTATTACTGACCCTATCTCTAATGAATAGTCAGCCAACAAAACCTAGGTGTTCGCTCAACCTAAGCTCCGATACCAACTGTAACGGCCCACAAATTCGTACCATTTGAGTTGACTAAATACACTACACGTCCAACCTAAATTGCATAGAAATACGAATCATTATTAATAAAAAATAAAAAGGTAGAAGTAGAACAAAAATAACAATACAGGATCTCACATCGTAGCGGAACAAAATAAAACATATATATCAGCTTGTGGAGTACAATTTTTTTTCTATATATACATATCATCATCAGAGTACAACACTTACAACAAAGCGGAAAAACAATAACTAAATAATGTTTGTAACGACCCGTGTTTTGACCGTCAAATATTTAATTTAATTTATTATTTTAAATATTATATTTGGAGTATTAATGGATTTTTAATATTTAATTCGTTATTTTAAACGAAGTTTAACATTAATTTTATTTATAATTTAAAACGAGCTTGAAAATGTGGTGCAGTTCGTAATATTTGGTTTTGAACTTCAACTGAGAATACATGAGCCGATATAAGTCGGATTTATGTGAAACGAGAAACGTTAGAACCGTACTGATTATAATTTTCGTACGGAAGAGAAAAATTTGGATTTCATGTTATAGATTGTAAGTTATGGCGAATTCAAATTTTAAAATAGTCGCTGTGAAAATCGTTATTTAAATATCGACCTTTAAAATGGCCATTTTGCAAACAGACTCAGATTTTGACGAAATCAGTTCATTGGAACTGTATCGTTAAATTATTGTACGGTGTTGAATAGCGTAGCAAACCGATGTCGTATGTAATCACAACAGCCAAAAACGCCCGTTCAATTTCTATAGCGCGTAATTAATTTAATAAAGGATTATATGGGTATTACTGGAACAGACTATCGAATTAAGCCACGAAACCAATTCTGTTGAGTTCGTATCGTCGATTAGATTCAGGATAGGTATATAGTTTGTTATTTTTGGAGACCGTGAAATTTGGTGTCCAAAATGGCATTGCGGTGTGCGTAAAAATAGCCTACCAGGCAAGCAGTCTCAGAATGCGATGAAACGGGTGCCATTGGGTTCATATTAAAGAATTATTACAGGATTGCAAGGTTTCAAGTTGATTTGATTTATCTGGTGATCATGGAAAATTAAAATGCGTGTTTATTTCTGGTTTTATAAAGGGATTTTTTCAAATGACCTCGGATTTCGACGAAACTTGTCCCATTGGGTCCGGAATACCTTTTTACACTAAGATTAGCCTTCTTATCAGTAAACAGAAATCATTTATAGCATTGCGTTACTTGAGGATGAAGTATCGGATAATATTATAAAAAAAACCGTACCCCTTTCCTATCAATGCATTAACTCATGCACATGCCTAAGCATGAAACTGAAAACATAAAGCGTGCAGCTACCCTTCTTTTAGGCCTATCGTGTTCCTTTTCATCTAATTAAAATAGAGAATGTGAGGGTGAAGGCATACCTGATTGGAAACGACATCTCAGTACCGTGGTATCCAAGCTATCTCTCTCCTATATATGCTTTCTCTCCCATTTTTATTTTCATTCCAGAAATGTTAAGCTACAAACCACCATTTAATAAAATAAAATAAAACCCGAACACTCCATTTATAAATAAACCCATAACTCCACCAATTCAAGTACACACAGTGACCAGGGTGCAAACCATCGCAGTCGCAGGACGTTGGCGAGGTGGCGCGAGGATCGACGACGTCTGACCGATGTCAAGAGGAGGTGCAGCAGCTTTTTGATGAGATTCAGCATGGGTTTTGCGAGCTATGAAGGAACAGCATCTCGGAAAAATTAGCAAGAGGTTGCGGTTTGGAGTGAAGCTGCAGGCGAAGGTGGGTATCCGGTCATCATAGCAGGACGCGGGGTGTCATGATGGATGGGCATGGCGTTCAAATGGAAGTATACAGATCAGTTGAGTTAATAAGTACTGCATGGAAAAATAAGTGCTTAATCACGTCCTATAGGGCTTAATCAGTAATTAGTGGAGCAGTGTGTGACGAAGTACATGGTTCGGACATGGACTGGAAACAAAGGATCGATCCACGTTTTTTTGAAGTAACGTAATTAATTTTCACTTAGTTTTTAACCTAGAAAATTTAGCCTAATTGTTTAACTAATGAGTGCAGTATAATTACAGATGGAATCAAGGATTTGGGGAACAAAAATTGGAGAGCAGTTAGAACTGGGAGGGTCTGTTTCCTTAGTACACGAAATTAACTGATGTAAATGTTAAGTAAATTTTATTAACTTAGGTATGGAATTTATGCAGGCCTATAGCTGCTGAATGAACGCAGAAAGGAAACAACTAAAGTCGGCCATGCTTGATTTTACAACAGTAATGGGATGTTAATGAATATATATAACTTAAAAGTTAATTATTTAACTTGAATTTAATTATCTATACTAAAATGTGAATCTTTGCAGGAAAGACACGAGAAAGAGGATTAAAGAGACGGACCACTATTTTTTTACAACGTAATTAGTTTAAATGATTTTTATTTAGGGTTAACTTTATAATTAAATTATTTCATGGTAATTAATCGATAATTCCTTATTAATAAATTTGGTCAGGTAGGGAAAATTGAAGCAGATGGTAGTGCCGACAGAAATAACAAGAAGGTAGGAGAAATGGAAATAAAGTCGGCCCATATTCCTTTACAATAACGTAATTAGTTAAAACTGAAATTAGTTTAATTTAAATAATGGTCAAGGCTTAATTTTAAAATTAAATTATTTAAAGTATAATTCAGAATTTTTTATTAATAGTGAGAGCACATTTGATCAGAATTGGACCAAACAAATCACGTTGGGATGGTATCGTTGAACTCTACCATATAGAACGGTGCTGGACAAGACTGAAAGCTACTGGAATTATTGGGTTAATTAAACGCGTGTTTAATTGAACCGAAACTGAACCGCTTAAGCGAATCATCTCAAGGTTTCAGTACTTTTCCCATTTATATTTAATATAAATTGGGTTTTTATTTTGTGTGCTTTGCTTGCCAATGGTTGACTGTTTGTTTGCTGATTTAACTGATGAAATTAAACCGTTGGTTAATTTTAGTAAAATACCAAATTGTTATTTCTAACGATAGGTTCCAATAAAGGTAACTTACCTTATTGGTCACGTTTATAAATAAATGTGCTTAATGGTTGAATTGTTTGATTGTTTGAGTTGTTTGATCTATTTAAACTATGTGGAGATCACTGTGTGTATACAGGGAAGAATAGGTTGGATGGATCCTACCGGATTTCTCAAATATATTATTTATTTTCATATTAACATATGAACTGTCATGTTTGGGCGATTTATTTGAGTATTGATCATCGATTGGAAAGTCCACCTATATTGTGTTTTAACCAGTGGGTAGTATTGGTTGAGTAATCGACAGTATATGTCTTGAAAGTAAATTTTTTTATTTATATCGATTTAGGTAAATCGATAGAGCCGAAGTTAAAAAAAAAAATTTATAACTAAAGATAAATTTTGAGATATATATTTTGAATAAAAGTTTATAAAAAGGAAATAAATATTTATTTTGATAATAAATTGTAAATTGATTTTATAAAGGCAATTGAATGGTGAAAGGAGTTCATGAACAGGTTTTGTTTAAATAAATGTTACTTAATTATTTGAATTAAGTAAAAGAAAATTTATATAAAAGAGTTTGATGATAAACCAAAGTTATGAAAAGGGTTTGCGGTATTATATCGTTAATTCTAAATTAATGTTACTTAAGAAGATGGGATTAAGTACAATTGGAATTGAAATAAGGATTCCAAGCAGGAAAAGATGAAATAAAATTTGAAAAGAGATTTGAAGAAGTGAATTTGAATAAAGAAGGGGTCATAAGGTTATATAACAAATCTGGTTTTTAAATGAAATGGTTTAAAAAGGGAAAAGGTTAAAAAGTGGTGTTTTATAAAGAAGTGCTAATTATTGAATTAAGAAAGATGGTTATATCCGAGAAAGGGAATTTCAAAATAATAAGAAGGGTTTTGAAATTGTATATTTTGAATATAATAGTTAAACGGAATTTGACTTGAGATTGGAATGAAGTATTGGTTTTGGATTACAACTTATATTTATCTTAAGTATGAACGTTGTTAATCAAGGTCTGAAAGGCAACTAAAATACCCCAACTTGAACGACTTCGGGATTATCTGAGGACGATATAAGTTGTAATGGTAAAAGAGATTAGTAAAGTTTATTATTTCATTATAGAAATAATAACGCAACATTAGTAATGAAGATGAGAAATATATATAGTGGGAATGCCAAAGTGAAAGGAAAATAAAAAGGGGTTTTGTAACGGTATCTTCGAATTAGAAAGGAGACGTAAAATTAAGTTTTATTCTAGAAAAATAAGCATTGGTTATTGTTTTCAAGTAATGAGATAGAAGATATTTCATAATGTTATTTTACGAGAAATAAGTTGAAATGATTTCCAAATATTATATAATAATGTGGCTAATGTTTTGAAAGTTAGAAATAGAAAACCGAATATAATATACGGTTTTCCTAAGTATAAAGATAGTTTGGTTAAAGAATAACCTTATGTTAAATAAGAAGTGAGAAAACTAGATTTTTAATATCGAGAGATTTAAGAGTTTTGAATTTACATTTGTTTGAAACTAAAAAGGCCAAGTGATGCTGAATATTGAACCAGTAAACTCATTGGATTGTCATGATTGGAACACTGTTTATTTTGATAGTTAAATCACCGACTATCAAATCTGTCCAATGCGATTGTTGGTACGGAAAGACTGGGATCGAATTTATAATCGAAAACCATTCCGACCAACAAATACGTGAAGATATCAGAAGGCGATCGAGATGGAGCGTTGAAGACCGTGGATTTTCATAAGCGGAAGAACTACTAAAAATCTCTGGTTTAGCGGCCAGAGATAAACTGTGATGCTGTCGTGGTTGGAATCTACGGGTTGCAAGGACTTCTCGCTACTGATCCATGGGGTGATTCCTATATGAGATGCAGTAGGAGAGTGCCTTCGGTTCATCCTGTTCCTGGATGACTTGTATGGACGGATGTCTGACAGAGTATTTCCAAAAGGGTCGCGTACATTGATTTCCTCAAACGTGCCATAGTTGGTTAGCTCCCAACTAGAGTATTTTTGTGGACGTCGATTAGCGATACCTAATGGATTTGACGATGTGGCATTCAAAGTGAATGGCGATCAGATGTTACAAAGTAAATTCTGTCCTCAAGCCTCACAACCGGCAAATGACAAAATCGGAGCATGGCTATGTGGGTCGCTCCCATTAGGGTGTATAATCACATATCTAGAGAAAATCCATTTCATTCTTTAATCTGTTTCGATGCTGTCCCTTTTCGGGAAGACGGTGGGTCGCACCCAACCGTTGGTGATATGCATTCGATACACTCAAGCGAAATGAGTGGTCGGTCATGTGAGGGCCGGGTTACAAGATGTTCTTGTTGAATCCAGTGTATTTGCCTCTAGGGATACACTATCGGTAGGTGGTCCCATACCTTGTCATAGTCAGAATCCAATCTCCAATAAGCGGCCGCGGTTTTGATTGTATACTATATATGTAGAGCGTGAGATTCTAGCTTTCTACTAGATTCTATTTACTTGTATTTAGACATTATTATAATATCAGACAAGATATTGATTTTAAAACTATTTTGGGTTATTATAAGGTAAAAATCGTCCGTGTTTCTGTGTGGATTTTGTCTTACGATTATCCTTTTCTTTGAAAGATTTTATCTTTAAATCAGGTTGTGTGATACCTTAAAAACTGTGCGAGTTTATCTCACTCTGGTTCACCAGACTGGCCCGGTGTTTTGTAAAGGCTCGGGTTAGCCCAGTGTGTACAGGTTCAGGTTACCAAATGCGGTGAAGAGACGAGCTGGAAGAGTCCAGACGTATGATATTATATAGCTACTATTCCGTTGTGTGTTGTATATGGGAACACGTTATTATAACTGTCCCGTGGTGTGATGTACTTTGATATTGTAAGTATTTTTAAAGCTCTCAATAAAGATTTATTTCTGTATTATATTTTGTTCCGCTGCGATGTGAAACTCTGTGTTGTGGTTCTTCTTCTTCTTCTTCTATTCTAATATTTCTTTCTTTTCCTCACCCTATAATTTCTTTCTAATAACGTCCAGTGTTTTCGGTGTTTGGAAGCTCGGCATGAGTTATAGTAAAGGTATTTATGTCGATTTTCGGGGCCGAAAATACCTAGGTCGTTACAGTGGTATCAGAGCTATTGGTTTAGTGATAATCTTGGCTCTGTGGCGTGACTCGATAGAGATAGGGTTAGTAATACCCTAGATTGAGTTTGAGTGTATTTATACGAGTCCACGTATTTGTAATTTGAATATAAAATTATTTTTAATTTATTTCGAAAATGGGATAAATAATTTTCCCTAAATTATACTTTGTATAAATAAAAGAGGTAATTATTTTAAATTGTTGACTGGTTGTTTGAAATTTGTATTGCCTTGATTGATTGGTTTGAATGTGTTTGATTACGAGGTTGGATTGGACCAATCGAAGGACATTTCAAATTTGAAATGTGAAATGTGGATATTTAACTCATATTGGGTTGAATAAATCGTATGAATTAAATTTTGAGCTGGAATATTGAAATAAAATATAACTTTAAGTCTACCCCAGTTTGAATAGAGTTGAGAAATATAAATATCCAAATGGAATGATTTGGGATTATCTGGTTGAGATTGATTGCAAAAATATGGATTTAAAAGTTGGATGAACTCGATTGAAACCAGTCTGAAATAGAATTGATTTGTTGAGGTAAATCTAGGATGGTATGGATATTTGAATTTGACTGGCATTGTTTTGAAACTAATGAATTCATTAAAATTGAGAACAGGTGTAGAAGAGCTAATTTACCTTTGAACTATGCCCAAGAAGATATGCAGTTAACTGAATACAGTCTAATTAGAGCTGCATAGTAATTGAGCAGGCTCGCTTATTGTTAATCGCTTATTACATAATAACGCTCGCAAAAATGTACGTGTACGCCAAATATGAATTTTTGGTTTTGTTTTGGGTTTTTAATTGGATTTTCCCAGATGTCGCGTCGTACAGGGGAGACTCTACCAAAAAATTTCCAAAATTTAAGGTGTTAAAAATTTTTTGAAGATTTTTTTTGAATTTTTTTTATTTGAATTAAATTGGTTTTAAAACCAACTAGATTTGTTTTGGAAATAAAAAGAAGTTTGGATTAAATATTTTATAAAATTAATGGGTTAGTAACGTTCTTTCTTACCATAGCAATTTCGAGGACGAAATTATTTTAAGGGGGGAAGAATGTAACGACCTGTGTTTTGGCCGTCAAATATTTTATTTAATTTATTATTTTAAATATTATATTTGGAGTATTAATGGATTTTTAATATTTAATTCGTTATTTAAATCAAAGTTTAACATTAATTTTATTTATAATTTAAAACGAGCTTGAAAATGGCGTGCAGTTCATAATATTTGGTTTTGAACTTCAACTGAGAATACAGGAGCCGATATAAGTCGGATTTCTGTGAAACGAGAAACGTTAGTACCATATTGATTATAGTTTTCGTACGGAAGAGAAAAATTCAGATTTTGTGTTATAGATTGTAAGTTATGGCCAATTCAAATTTTAAAATAGTCGCTGTGAAAATCGCTATTTAAATATCGACCTTTAAAATTGCCATTTTGCAAACTAACTCAGATTTCGACCAAATCAGTTTCATTGGAACCGTATCTTTAAATTACTGTACGGTGTTGAATGACGTGGCAAACCGATGTCGTATGTGACCACGGCAGCCAAAAACGCCCATTCAATTTCTATAGCGCGTATTTAATTTAATAAAGGGTTATTTGGGTATAACTGGAATAGACGATCGAATTAAGCCACGAAAAAAATTCCGTTGAGTTTGTATCGTCGATTAGAGTCAGGGTAAGTATATAGTTTGTTATGTTTGGAGACCGTGAAATTTGGTGTCCAAAATGGCATTGCGGTGCGCGTAAAAATAGCGTACCAGGCAAACAGTCTCAGAATGCGACGAAACGGGTGCCACTGGGTTCGTCTTGAAGAATTATTATAGGATTGCAAGGTTTCGAGTTGATCTGATTTATCTGGTGATCATGGAAAATTAAAATGCCTGTTTATTTCTGGTTTTATAAAGGGATTTTTTTCAAAAGACCTTGGATTTCGACGAAACTTGTCCCATTGGGTCCGGAATACCTTTTTACACTAAGATTAGCCTTCTTATCAGTAAACAGAAATCATTTATAGTGATTTTATCGCGTTACTTGAGGATGACGTATCGGATAATATTATTAAAAAAAGCGTACCCCTCTCCTATCAATGCATTAACTCACGCACATGCCTAAGCATGAAACTGAAAACACAATGCGTGCAGCTACCCTTCTTTTAAGCCTATCGTGTGCCTTTTCATCTAATTAAAATAGAGAACGTGAGGGTGAAGGTGTACCTGATTGGAAATGACATCTCAGTATCATGGTATCCAAGCTATCTCTCTCCTATATATGCTTTCTCTCCCATTTTTTGTTTTCGTTCCAAAAATGTTAAGTCGCAAACCACCATTTAATAAAATAAAATAAAACCCGAACACTCCATTTATAAATAAACCCTTAACTCCACCAATTCAAGTACACAAAGTGACTGGGGTGCAAACCATCGCAGTCGCATGACGTTGGCGAGGTGGCGCGAGAATCGACGACATCCGACCGATATCAAGAGGAGGTGCAGCAGCTTTTTGATGAGATTCAGCATGGGTTTTGCAAGCTATGAAGGAACAACAACTCAGAAAAATTAGCAGGAGGTTGCGGTTTGGAGTGAAGCTGCAGGCGAAGGTGGTTATTCGGTCATCATAGCAGGACGCGGGGTGTCAGGATGGATGGGCATGGCTTTCAAATGGAAGTATACAGATCGGTTGAGTTAATAAGTACTGTAGAGAAAAATAAGTGCCTAATCACGTCCTATAGGGCTTAATCAGTAATTATTGGAGCAGTGTGTGACGAAGTACATGGTTCGGACATGGACTGGAAACAAAGGATCGGTCCACATTTTTTTGAAATAACATAATTAATTTTCACTTAGTTTCTAACCTGGAAAATTTAGCCTAATTGTTTAACTAATGAGTGCCGTATAATTACAGATGGAATTAAGGATTTAGGGAACACAAATTGGAGAGCAGTTTGAACTGGGAGGGTCTGTTTCCTTAGTACACGAAATTAACTGATGTAATTGTTAAGTAAATTTTATTAACTTAGGTATGGAATTTATGCAGGCCTATCATTGCTGAATGAATGCAGAAAGGAAACAACTAAAGTCGGCCATGCTTGGTTTTACAACAGTAATGGGATGTTAATGAATATATATAACTTAAAAGTTAATTGTTTAACTTGAATTTAATTATCTATACTAAAATGTGAATCTTTACAGGAAAGACACGAGAAAAAGGATTAAAGAGATGGACCGCTATTTTTTTACAACGTAATTAGTTTAAATGATTTTTATTTAGGGTTAACTTTATAATTAAATTATTTCATGGTAATTAATGGATAATTCTTGATTAATAAATTTGGTCAGGTGGGGAAAATTGAAGCAGATGGTAGTTGTAACAACCCGAAAATCTGGGCCAGTTTAAAATTTTTATTTTGGCAATTTTGACGAATTTTGAAGATTTAAAGTGAATTATTTTAAATAATAACGACGAGAAATTTATTTTGAATAGAATTCGAACGTATATATAATATACGCCGTCGTTAAAATATAATAATTATATATAATTATAAATAGAATTGAAAATGGCGCGGTAGTTCGATAATTCGATTTCAAACTTCAATTGAATGTACCGGATGCAAAACAATCCGGATTTTAGTGAAACTAAAAATAATGGAATCTAATTGATGATATCTTCCCAACGAAACTGAAAAATTGAAATTTCATAACGGGAATCAAAAGATATGTCCAGTTGAAAATTTTGAATAGTCGTTATGGAATTCAAGCCCTTAAAAATAGAGATTTTGCAAACGACCTCGGATTTCGACGAAACCACTTTTGTTGGGTCCGAGATGTCAAGTTATTGCTAGATTCCAAATTTCATAATTTTTCGAATCAATATGTGAGCGTAGCAAAGGAAAACGCATTTGACCAGTTTAAGTTGATTTTAATCGACTGGAAAATGGCCATTTTTCCAACAGTCTCAGAAATCAATGAAACTAGTTTTGTTAGGACCGTATCGTCAATACGAAGCTAGAAAATATTTTTCGAGAATTTTTAGAGTTAGTATGTGACCCCGGTAAATTGAAATGCGCGTTCAAATTCAATATATAGAGTTATATGTTGATTTTAACGGAAACTGATTGTAACGATCGAATCAGCCTACGATACATATCCCATTGTGTTCGGAATGGGGGTAATACGTTATGGACGACAGGCGGTGGGCCTCGTTTTGAGGTCGAAAATAAAAGTTGCTTTTTGGTGAAAATAAAATAATTAAATAAATTAAAAATTAAAAACCCCCTTTCTCTCCTACATCCTCTCTGCCCCCCCCCCCCCGTTATAATTCGGTTCAAAGAAAAAAAAAGAGAAAAGGAAAAAGGGGGCGCACGATCGCGCCACCCCCCGGCCGCCGCGCCATCGCCAGTGCCGCCCCCTGGCGCCACAAACCCCCCTACCTCGCGCCTCTACTCCCTCCGTTGCCCCTCTCTCTCCTCCTGAAAACCGACGCGCAGCCCCCTTCCTCCCTCCACCAGTTCACCGCCGCAGCCACCAAGACCACCGCCGCCCTTGGCCTCCGCCACGACCCCCTCCCCCCTGCTGCGCGCTCCCTCTTCTCTTTCCTCCCCAAATCCATAACCGCGATACCCCACCGTCGAGCCACCCCCACCTGCAGCGCCACCATCCGCCACCCACACGACCTCCTCAGCTCGGCGACCTCCCCCCCCCTCCAATTTGGTGAGTTTTACTTATTAATTCACATTTAATTTGTTTATCTTTTTCAATTTTTTTTATAACCTTAAAATATAATTTTTATCGGACAAAAGACTGAATTTTTATATGCAGAAAGATTAGATTTTTAAAATAGAAAAGATTAGATTTTTAAAATAGAAAAGATTAGATTTTTGAAATTGAATAGGCGAAACCTTTATATGAAGAATAGCGGGATAAAAATAGAATTTTTATCTATATAACATCATTGTAAAAATAGAATTTTTATCCATATAGCATGATTATAAAAATTCGATTTTTATATATTGAATAGAAAAGTAAAAATTCGATTTTTATATATTGAATAACAATATAAGAATGTGATTTATATATATATATAGTGGCTACGGGCAACGAAAGTGACGAAGGGCGAGAATGACGATGATTTCTCTAAAAGAAGAGTCGTGGAGTTAGGATAGCTATCGGTGAGAATTTCTCACTCTTCAATTTCTTTTTCTAGTTATATATATACTAGGATGCAGACGGTGCTTAGTAGCACCCGACACCCGTCATCCACAGACCATGGATGGCTTGTTTGTTAAATTGTTTGGTTGTGTAGTTGGTTAGTTTATTTGGTTCGAATTGAATTGGTTGGTGAAATGGAATGGATTTGATTGATGTGTGAATGGCGTGGGCCTTCACTAGACCGGGGATAAGGCTAGGCCTCGTCCCGTTTCTAGTATCGTGCCGTTATGCCGTCGAAATTTTCTAAAATACGTTAGAAAAATAAAAATATCATTTTTATTGTGTAAATGAACTGAATAGGAATTCATGTGTTGAAATAAAATATTTTATCGTTAAAAATATAAATTTTTAACGTGAAAGTGAATAAATAAATATTTATAAACAAATTGGCCGATTTGTTTATATCCACTGATTTGACTGATATTGATTGGGTCGATAAATTTTACACATCGCCCAACTGCATAAACAAAAATATGTGTTTGTTGATTTGAAACCCCACACGGGTGTTGGGATGATATTTGGCGTACACTAATCCCAATTATTTAATTATTGTCGATCGATTGGTCGACAGACTGTGTAAGCGTCGATTATTTATATTTGATGCTTATGCAGTTGTGTGGTGCACTTTGGATGATGGTTGATTGTTTATCAATGCTATTATGTACATGTGTTGTATGGAATCCATATAATTAACGTTATATGGTGATTGATTGGGCCTCATTCCAATCGGGACAACAATGAATATTATAAAAGAAAATTAATGTGTTGAATATAAAAATAGTCATGTGTTGACGATGTTCATGTGTTGAGTGAAATATTTTATACAATGAAATTTACATCTTTATCATATTTAAAATTAGAACTACTTTACGGTTGAAGTCTAATTGAAAATCAAACGATAGATACCATAGTTTTATAAAATATTTTACATAACAAAAATAGTCGTGTGTTGAAAGAAATATAGATTCATGCGTTAAATAGAATAAATATTCATTTGTTGAATAGAATAAAGAAGTTTTTTGAAAAATATAAAGCCGTGTGGATTAGAGATGCGCTATTTTGACGTGAACGATATTTATATCGATTTTATTCATTTTACAATGAATATTGAAAAGTGATTTCAAAATCTAATATTTTGTAATGAAATTCAAATTGAATTAGATAAAAATTCAAATTGAAATTTTATTGAATCAATTTGAAATGAATTCGAATCGAATAGAAAATGAATTCGATTCGAATTGAATAGAAAATGAATTCGACTCGAATTGAATAGAAAACGAATTAGAATTCGAATTGAATAGAAAATGAATTCGACTCGAATTGAATAGAAAACGAATTAGAATTCGAATTGAATAGAAAGTGAATTTGAATTCGAATAAAATAGAAATGAATTCAAATTGAATTAAATTGAAATTGAATTAAAAACGAATCGAAATCATTTTGAATGAAACTTAAAACGAACTGAAATTGAATTGAAATCAATTTGAAACGAATTCGAATTGAATCAAATAGAAGGTAAATTCAAATTGAATTAAATTGAAACGAATTAGAATTTGAATTGAATTGAAACGAATTTGAATTCGAATTAAATAAAATTGAAATGAATTCGAATTGAATTGAAATCAAATCGATTTGAAATTGAAGATGAAGTTGAAATTGTTTTTGAAACGAATTTAAAACGAATTATAAAATACATTTTAAAAGGAAATCAAAGAAATATATATAATATATATGTTATATATATAATGGCCTAAATAGAACGCGCCGCGGCAGTTCGTGAATTTCGACCATTAACTTCGAATTGACGATGCGGGGGATCCGACCGTCGGATTCTCCTAAAACCTGAACCATTGGGTTCGTATCGAAAAGAGCTTTCCAATGAATATTAGAAATTTGGAATCTAATGGTTGGATTTGGAATTATGTCCAAATCAAATTTAGAAAAGGTCGCCGTAAGTGCAGTTCGATGGCCGTTGATGGAAATCGACTGTACGGGCCTTGATAAAATTATTAAAAATATCTATAATTTGTGTAAAATCATAAGAAATGATTTGGGAAAAATTAGGCTGAAAAATTCCATATTTGAAAAGATAAAAATAGATTTTTATCGAAATGAACTAGTTTTGAACTAGAATTAAAATCAATTTATTTTTGAAATAAATAAATTGAATTTGAAAGTGATTTTTAAAAATATCAATATTCCCAATACGTGAATTGGACTGGAGTTGAATCGAAATTATCTTCGGAATATTTCGATATTGGATTTCGTGACTATACAGATATTGTTACGGGAATTTGAAAGATATATTTTATATCGTTATTTCCAATACGATATTTGTTGGTTTCAGAATTTGATTTTGAATATAAGCCGCTATATTTTCTATTCAGAGCCTTGTATTTAATATCGAATGTGATTCGGGTTTATCGTGAATCGTGTTTTATATGACATTGGTTCTTTAACCCTGTTAAAGGCAAGATGTTGATTTTTGAAAAGATTAAAACTAAGTGGAGTTTTAATGAATCTTTTATTAGATTGAAATGTGAATTGATAATTTAAATTATCAAATCTGAAAGGTGATCGAGAATGGAGTACCACCAGTTTTACTCCAATGCGATAGTTAAATATTTAATTAGATTTGAACGTGAAATGGTAATTAATTTTACCGATAACACCGTGGTGTTAGATATGGAGTATTACCAGTTTTGCTCCATGGGATGAATAGGTTGGGATTGGGAAATAAAATAAATAATTACTTCGGTGTGGTTCGCTAATCCCGACTAGTTTGGAAAACCATAAAATGGTTTGAAATGATATCCAAAGGAAGATTAAAGGATAAATTTAGAAGAATTTATCTTGGATAAAATTAATGGGAACATTTCCCTAAGAATGTGATTTTGTGAATAAAAGAATATTCTGAATTGGAATGAGGCGTTTGTTGTGTTTGTGTAACATTCGTTTATTATATACGTGGGTTATTCAGAAAGGCCGGGTTTATACCCATTCTGCATAACCAATTCAACGAGATGTCGAAGATGAAGACGGTGGTTGAAGACCAGAAGTCTTCACATCGTTTGGGTGATTACTGATGATCTCGATTGGAATGTACACCCAAGATGAGGGAAACAGTTGGTGATCGTCCAGACGTACTTTGAGATAGATGGATATGCGAGGAAAGTGCCTCCGGTTTCATTCAGACCTAGAACGAACTTGTAAATGGATTGTGTGTCTGACATTGGATTTTATTCTGTGTGGATTGATTTCCATTAAATATACATCTGTTTGGCGGCGGAAAATTTATTCTCTTGCTTAACGCCCTTCTCTGAGACGTACGAGCTCAGAGGTTGTATATCGATGGACATCAGTCGCATGGAGTGAATTGCCAGTGTGACACGCGTAAGTGGCAATTGATCAAGGCTTCTGTTGAAAGGCAAAGTCTTGTGGTTGATGATCAAAGCACGGCCTGTGTGGCGTAGCTTTGTGTATAACGTGAATTCGCGAGCCTCACACCTCGGTATGAGTCAAAAACGGGATACGGACCCAAGGAGTGCACGACGTTTCTTTTTAGCTATGGTGGTGTCAGTGACCTACCAGCCCTGACATTTATATACTTTTCACCTGTGTGGTTGTTGGATACGAGGCGCCTCGGATATAGGTCTGTAAGGACCGGGAAATGTGTGTTCAGAAATAACCAATCCTCAAAAGTAAGAGAGGACCGGCCTTGGAGGTTCCAAAGGATCATAGTGGGGTTCTGAGGCATTTGCTAGAGTGTCTCGAACGCGGAGAGGAGCTTGCCCCTTGCCTCGGCTCATGATGGAATCCAATTTCCAATACGTGATATTGCGGTTTTAATTGTAGAACTAGTATGGCGACATGATATATGGTACCCATGCCGTCTATGATTGATATTTATGATTGAAATTATTTTGACACTATACACCTATAATAGTATCAAGTGATTTGTTTTAAACGTACCAAGCATGTTTGGCTATTATAAGGGAAAACCCTATCCTCCGGCTTGCGTTGCATTGTATGATGGGACCTGGGTCTTATAATAGCTTCATTTTTTCAAAAAGCATTGCGCTGTTTTGTTATGTGCACTAGTGTTCTTGGGAGGAAACCCATTCCGTGTTATACGGCGTGGTCCCTTGAATTACTATCGTTAAAGCAAAGTTTTAAATGACTGTTTTAGTTCTCACACCAGTCCCATGACTGACCTGGAGTTTATTGTTTTAACCTAAACTCTGGGTGCCCCTATTTTCTACACGGGCAGCTAGTAGTTTTGGTTTTGCAGATTTATATCCACAGGGTCCTGATTTACAGCTGGAACGATGCTCGGAAAGCTCTGTATCTGTGCATTATTTCTAGTTGTGCTTTTGTATTATTTTCCGCTGCTATGTTATTTATTGTAATCTCTGATATTTAACCAGTGTAATTTATTCATTTATACTCTGTATATTCTTGTATTTGATGGAATTGTTGTAATAACAATGAAATGTTCTTCCGTCTGAGTTCTATTTTGTCTTGTCCTCAATTCTATCCGTGCTTTCCTTCACCGGGAAGTTCGGGTCGTCTCAGTTTGGTATCAGAGCTTTGGTTTACAGAGCTCGAGAACAAGAAACATTAGAACCATACGAAAGAATTCTTCAGATATTGGATTAGTAATATCCAATTAGAATGAATCGTTGGAGATAGGATCAGTAGTATCCTAGAACGGGTGTGAAGAGTATATCTTTCAAATGAAAACAATTTTGTTTTGAAAATTTAAGTCGCTTTATACGTATTTGAATATTTATTTATTTTGAATTTGGACAATCGAGTATATAAATATTTTGCATATACGCGTCATGAACGTATATTCGAAGTTTTAATATACTGGATAGATATAGGATCACATTCTAGACACCCGGGGATAATTCTGTTGATGTGGCTACATCATCAGTATTTATGTTCGTATGACGAAGGTGTGATATCTATATATTTCCATTAGACTGGTGTGAGAACCAAAATATAGCTAGAATTCATTGTTGTGATTTGGCATCAAAAATGTGATTTTTGTCTATATATCAAATTTATGAATTTGAAACTCTAATCCACTAATAGATTGATGTTTGTGTTGTTTGTTTAATAATTTTTAGCCATTTAGCCTAATTGAATCAAATATTGAATTGTATTGAAAATTGGTTGCATTTGCTTGCATATACATGTACTTACATTGAATAGGTCATAGCAAGGAGGCTAGAGCAGAGAATAAAATTTGTTTGCCCGACAAATAGGTACATGTTTACTATAATTTACTGTTTTGTTTGGGTGATGATGATTTTATGAGCCGATTGGCTAGCCGCTTGGCTTTTTCTTTTTCTTTTTGAGATCTGAAGGCCTATATGGCACTTTCGGGATTTTCCCGTAGCTCCCGGTGCAGGGGAGGTTATGGCGAAATTTTTCGAAAATTTAGGGTGTTAGCCAAATTTTTGAAGAATTTGAAAATTCTCAAAAACTGAAAAGTTGGAGAATGCAAGCCAGATCGAACGTAGAGTTGATTAATCAAACCACTTTCGACTTCGTTCCTTTTCGGGGACGAAAAGTTTTAAGTGGGGGAGATTGTAACAACCCGAAAATCTGGGCCAGTTTAAAATTTTTATTTTGGCAATTTTGACGAATTTTGAAGATTTAAAGTGAATTATTTTAAATAATAACGACGAGAAATTTATTTTGAATAGAATTCGAACGTATATATTATATACGCCGTCGTTAGAATATAATAATTATATATAATTATAAATAGAATTGAAAATGGCGCGGTAGTTCGATAATTCGATTTCAAACTTCAATTGAATGTACCGGGTGCAAAACAATCCGGATTTTAGTGAAACCAAAAATAATGGAATCTAATTGATGATATCTTCCCAACGAATCCGAAAAATCGAAATTTCATAACGGGAATCAAAAGATATGTCCAGTTGAAAATTCTGAATAGTCGCTATGGAATTCAGGCCCTTAAAAATAGAGATTTTGCAAACGACCTCGGATTTCGACGAAACCACTTTTGTTGGGTCCGTGATGTCAAGTTATTGCTAGATTCCAAATTTCATAATTTTTCGAATCAATTTGTTAGCGTGGCAAAGGAAAACGCATTTGACCAGTTTCAGTTGATTTTAATCGACTGGAAAATGGCCATTTTTCCAACGGTCTCAGAGTTCGACGAAACTAGTTTTGTTAGGACCGTATCGTCAATACGAAGCTAGAAAATATTTTTCGAGAATTTTTAGAGTTAGTATGTGACCCCGGTAAATTGAAATACGCGTTCAAATTCAATATATAGAGTTATATGTTGATTTTAACGGAAACTGATTGTAACGTTCGAATCAGCCTACGATACATATCCCATTGTGTTCGGAGTGGGGGTAATACGTTATGAACGACAGGCGGTGGGCCTCGTTTTGAGGTCGAAAATAAACGTTGCTTTTTGGTGAAAATAAAATAATTAAATAAATTAAAAATTAAAAACCCCCTTTCTCTCCTACATCCTCTCCAGCCCCCCCTCCCCCCGTTATAATTTAGTTCAAAGAAAAAAAAAGAGAAAAGGAAAAAGGGGGCGCACGATCGCGCCACCCCCCTGGCCGCCGCGCCATCGCCAGTGCCGCCCCCTGGCGCCGCAAACCCCCCCACCTCGCGCCTCTACTCCCTCCGTTGCCCCTCTCTCTCCTCCTGAAAACCGACGCGCAGCCCCCTTCCTCCCTCCACCAGTTCACCGCCGCAGCCACCAAGACCACCGCCGCCCTTGGCCTCCACCACGACCCCCTCCCCCCTGCTGCGCGCTCCCTCTTCTCTTTCCTCCCCAAATCCATAACCGCGATACCCCACCATCGAGCCACCCCCACCTGCAGCGCCACCATCCGCCACCCACACGACCTCCTCAGCTCGGCGACCTTCCCCCCCTCCAATTCGGTGAGTTTTACTTATTAATTCACATTTAATTTGTTTATCTTTTCAGTTCTTTTTATAACCTTAAAATATAATTTTTATCGGACAAAAGACTGAATTTTTATATGCAGAAAGATTAGATTTTTAAAATAGAAAAGATTAGATTTTTAAAATAGAAAAGATTAGATTTTTAAAATAGAAAAGATTAAATTTTTAAAATAGAAAAGATTAGATTTTTGAAATTGAAAAGGAGAAACCTTTATATGTAGAATAGCGGGATAAAAATAGAATTTTTATCTATATAACATCGTTGTAAAAATAGAATTTTTATCCATATAGCGTGATTATAAAAATTCGATTTTTATATATTGAATAGCAAAGTAAAAATTCGATTTTTATATATTGAATAACAATATAAGAATGTGATTTTTACATATATAGTGGCTACGGGCAACGAAAGTGACGAAGTGCGAGAATGGCGATGATTTCTCTAAAAGAAGAGTCGTGGAGTTAGGATAGCTATCGGTGAGAATTTCTCACTCTTCAGTTTCTTTTTCTAGTTATATAAATACTAGGATGCAGACGGTGCTTAGTAGCACCCGACATCCGTCATCCACAGACCATGGATGGCTTGTTTGTTAAATTGTTTGGTTGTGTAGTTGGTTAGTTTATTTGGTTCGAATTGAATTGGTTGGTGAAATGGAATGGATTTGATTGATGTGTGAATGGCGTGGGCCTTCACTAGACCGGGGATAAGGCTAGGCCTCGTCCCGTTTCTAGTATCGTGCCGTTATGCCGCCGAAATTTTCTAAAATATGTTAGAAAAATAAAAATATCATTTTTATTGTGTAAATGAACTGAATAGGTATCCATGTGTTGAAATAAAATATTTTATCGTTAAAAATATAAATTTTTAACGTGAAAGTGAATAAATAAATATTTATAAACAAATCGGCCGATTTGTTTATATCCACTGATTTGACTGATATTGATTGGGTCGATAAATTTTACACATCGCCCAACCGCACAAACAAAAATATGTGTTTGTTGATTTGAAACCCCACACGGGTGTTGGGATGATATTTGGCGTACACTAATCCCAATTATTTAATTATTGTCGATCGATTGGTCGATAGACTGTGTAAGCGTCGATTATTTATATTTGATGCTTATGCAGTTGTGTGGTGCACTTTGGATGATGGTTGATTGTTTATCAATGCTATTATGTACATGTGTTGTATGGAATCCATATAATTAACGTTATATGGTGATTGATTGGGCCTCATTCCAATCGGGACAACAATGAATATTATAAAAGAAAATTCATGTGTTGAATATAAAAATAGTCATGTGTTGACGATGTTCATGTGTTGAGTGAAATATTTTATACAATGAAATTTACATCTTTATCATATTTAAAATTAGAACTACTTTACGGTTGAAGTCTAATTGAAAATCAAACGATAGATACCATAGTTTTATAAAATATTTTACATAACAAAAATAGTCGTGTGTTGAAAGAAATATAGATTCATGTGTTGAATAGAATAAATATTCATTTGTTGAATAGAATAAAGAAGTTTTTTGAAAAATATAAAGCCGTGTGGATTAGAGATGCGCTATTTTGACGTGAACGATATTTATATCGATTTTATTCGTTTTACAATGAATATTGAAAAGTGATTTCAAAATCTAATATTTTGAAATGAAATTCAAATTGAATTAGATAAAAATTCAAATTGAAATTTTATTGAATCAATTTGAAATGAATTCGAAGCGAATAGAAAATGAATTCGATTCGAATTGAATAGAAAATGAATTCGACTCGAATTGAATAGAAAACGAATTAGAATTCGAATTGAATAGAAAGTGAATTCGACTCGAATTGAATAGAAAACGAATTAGAATTCGAATTGAATAGAAAGTGAATTTGAATTCGAATAAAATAGAAATGAATTCAAATTGAATTAAATTGAAATTGAATTAAAAACGAATCGAAATCATTTTGAATGAAATTTAAAACGAACTGAAATTGAATTGAAATCAATTTGAAACGAATTCGAATTGAATCAAATAGAAGGTAAATTCAAATTGAATTAAATTGAAACGAATTAGAATTTGAATTGAATTGAAACGAATTTGAATTTGAATTAAATAAAATTGAAATGAATTCGAATTGAATTGAAATCAAATCGATTTGAAATTGAAGATGGAGTTGAAATTGTTTTTGAAACGAATTTAAAACGATTTATAAAATACGTTTTAAAAGGAAATCGAAGAAATATATATAATATATATATTATATATATAATGGCCTAAATAGAATGCGCCGCGCCGCGGTAGTTCGTGAATTTCGACCATTAACTTCGAATTGACGTTGCGGGAGATCCGACCGTCGGATTCTCCTAAAATTGGAACCGTTGGGTTCGTATCGAAAAGAGCTTTCCAATGAATATTAGAAATTTGAAATCTAATGGTTGGATTTGGAATTATGTCCAAATAAAATTTAGAAAAGGTCGCTGTAAGTGCAGTTCGATGGCCGTTGATGGAAATCGACTGTACGGGCCTTGATAAAATTATTAAAAATATCTATAATTTGTGTAAAATCATAAGAAATGATTTGGGAAAAATTGGGCTGAAAAATTCCATATTTGAAAAGATAAAAATAGATTTTTATCGAAATGAACTAGTTTTGAACTAGAATTAAAATCAATTTATTTTTGAAATAAATAAATTGAATTTGAAAGTGATTTTTAAAAATAATCAATATTCCCAATACGTGAATTGGACTGGAGTTGAATCGAAATTATCTTCGGAATATTTCGATATTGGATTTCGTGACTATACAGATATTGTTACGGGAATTTGAAAGATATATTTTATATCGTTATTTCCAATACGATATTTGTTGGTTTCAGAATTTGATATTGAATATAAGCCGCTATATTTTCTATTCAGAGCCTTGTATTTAATATCGAATGTGATTCGGGTTTATCGTGAATCGTGTTTTATATGACATTGGTTCTTTAACCCAGTTAAAGGCAAGATGTTGATTTTTGAAAAAATTAAAACTAAGTGGAGTTTTAATGAATCTTTTATTAGATTGAAATGTGAATTGATAATTTAAATTATCAAATCTGAAAGGTGATCGAGAATGGAGTACCACCAGTTTTACTCCAATGCGATAGTTAAATATTTAATTAGATTTGAACGTGAAATGGTAATTAATTTTACCGATAACACCGTGGTGTTAGATATGGAGTATTACCAGTTTTGCTCCATGGGATGAATAGGTTGGGATTGGGAAATAAAATAAATAATTACTTCGGTGTGGTTCGCTAATCCCGACTAGTTTGGAAAACCATAAAATGGTTTGAAATGATATCCAAAGGAAGATTAAAGGATAAATTTAGAATAATTTATCTTGGATAAAATTAATGGGAACATTTCCCTAAGAATGTGATTTTGTGAATAAAAGAATATTCTGAATTGGAATGAGGCGTTTGTTGTGTTTTTGTAACATTCGTTTATTATATACGTGGGTTATTCAGAAAGGCCGGGTTTATACCCATTCTGAATAACCGATTCGACGAGATGTCGAAGATGAAGACGGTGGTTGAAGACCGGAAGTCTTCACATCGTTTGGGTGATTACTGATGATCTCGATTGGGTTGTACACCCAAGATGAGGGAAACAGTTGGTGACCGTCCAGACGTACTTGGAGATAGATGGATATGCGAGGAAAGTGCCTCCGGTTTCGTTCAGACCTACAACAAACTTGTAAATGGATTGTGTGTCTGACATTGGATTTTATTCTGTGTGGATTGATTTCCATTAAATATACATCTGTTTGGCGGCTGAGAATTTATTCTCTTGCTTAACGCCCTTCTCTGAGACGTACGAGCTCAGAGGTTGTATATCGATGGACATCGGTCGCATGGAGTGAATTGCCAGTGTGATACGCGTAAGTGGCAATTGATCAAGGCTTCTGTTGAAAGGCAAAGTCTTGTGGTTGATGATCAAAGCACGGCCTGTGTGGCGTAGCTTTGTGTATAACGTGAATTCGCGAGCCTCACACCTCGGTATGAGTCAAAAACGGGATACGGACCCAAGGAGTGCACGACGTTTCTTTCTAGCTATGGTGGTGTCAGTGACCTACCAGCCCTGACATTTATATACTTTTCACCTGTGTGGTTGTTGGATACGAGGTGCCTCGGATATAGGTCTGTAAGGACCGGGAAACGTGTGTTCAGGAATAACCAATCCTCAAAAGTAAGAGAGGACCGGCCTTGGAGGTTCCAAAGGATCATAGTGGGGTCCTGAGGCATTTGCTAGAGTGTCTCGAACGCGGAGAGGAGCTTGCCCCTTGCCTCGGCTCATGATGGAATCCAATTTCCAATACGTGATATTGCGGTTTTAATTGTAGAACTAGTATGGCGACATGATATATGGTACCCATGCCGTCTATGATTGATATTTATGGTTGAAATTATTTTGACACTATACACCTATAATAGTATCAAGTGATTTGTTTTAAACGTACCAAGCATGTTTGGCTATTATAAGGGAAAACCCTATCCTCCGGCTTGCGTTGCATTGTGTGATGGGACCTGGGTCTTATAATATCTTCATTTTTTCAAAAAGCATTGCGCTATTTTGTTATGTGCACTAGTGTTATTGGGAGAAAACCCGTTCCGTGTTATACGGCGTGGTCCCTTGAATTGCTATCTTTAAAGCAAAGTTTTAAATGACTGTTTTAGTTCTCACACCAGTCCCATGACTGACCTGGAGTTTATTGTTTTAACCTAAACTCTGGGTGCCCCTATTTTCTACACGTGCAGCTAGTAGTTTTGGTTTTGCAGATTTATATCCACAGGGTCCTGATTTACAGCTGGAACGATGCTCGGAAAGCTCTGTATCCGTGCATTATTTCTAGTTGTGCTTTTGTATTATTTTCCGCTGCTATGTAATTTATTGTAATCTCTGATATTTATCCAATATAATTTATTCATTTATACTCTGTATATTCTTGTATCTGATGGAACTGTTGTAATAACAATGAAATGTTCTTCCGTCTGAGTTCTATTTTGTCTTGTCCTCAATTCTATCCGTGCTTTCCTTCACGGGGAAGTTCGGGTCGTCTCAGTAGTGCCGACAGAAATAACAAGAAAGGTAGGAGAAATGGAAATAAAGTCGGCCCATATTCCTTTACAATAATGTAATTAGTTAAAACTGAAATTAGTTTAATTTAAATAATGGTCAAGGCTTAATTTTATAATTAAATTAGTTAAAGTATAATTCAGAATTTGTTATTAATAGTGAGTGCATATTTGATCAGAATTGGACCAAACAAATCACGTTGGGATGGTATCGTTGAACTCTACCATATAGAACGATGCTGGACAAGACTGAAAGCTACAGGAATTATTGGGTTAATTAAACGCGTGTTTAATTTAACCGGAACTGAACCGCTTAAGTGAATCATCTCAAGGTGAGTTAAACTCACTCAGTACTTTCCCATTTATATTTAATATAAATTGGGTTTTTATTTTGTGTGCTTTGCTTGCCATTGGTTGACTGTTTGTTTGCTGATTTAACCGATGAAATTAAACCATTGGTTAATTTCAGTAAAATACCAAATCGTTATATCTAACAATTGGTTCTAATAAAGATAACTTACCTTATTAGCCACGTTTATCAATAAACGTGCTTAATGGTTGAATTGTTTGATTGTTTGAATTATTTGATCTGTTTAAACTATGTGGAGATCACTATGTGTGTACAGGGAAGAACAGGTTGGAGGGATCCAACCGGATTCCTCAAATATATTATGTAACACCCCGTATTTTCTATGAACTTAAGAATTACAAATCTGAGTATAATTAAAATATAAAATCATAATCAAGGGAAACGGGCTGTGCCATTGCGTTCGTCTCGGAAAAATACGCGAAATAGAGTCCGAAATTTCGTAAATCGGAGTCCATATGACCAAGTTATGGACTTCCAAAGTTCAGAAAAAAATTAAACAGCACAGACCAGGTCGACTGGGGAGTCGACCTGCCCCCAGGGGTCGACCCTAGAGTCGACCTGCCCCCAGGGGGTCGACCCTAGAGTCGACCCTAGAGTCGACCTGCCCCCAGGGGGTCGACCCTAGAATCGACCCTAGAGTCGACCTGGGGGTCGACCTGCCTCCCGAATCTGCTTTTCTGCCTGGGTGCATTCTGATGTATCTGGTCTCGTTTTCTGTCTAGATTCGTCTGCCTAAACCTATTTAAACAGCCCCAAACCCAGCCTTCTCTGCACACAATTCTATTCTGCTTCTACTCTGCCTCTGTTCTAAATTAAAAATAAAAATGGCGTTGCTACTCTGCTGGAATCAAAACTAGAAGACAATCAACATCAACCTAAATTCAATTAGAGATTAGAGCTTCTGCAACGGTTCTACAACAACTAGAGTTCTTTCTTTAATCCAATTAAGGCAAGTGCAGTTACTTTCCGATATAAACATTAATTTTGATTGTGACATGAAATCTAAATCTGAATCTGAGGTTATATCTGTTCTGTTCTGATCTGATCTGTTTTATTCTGTACCTCTTTCCTCTTTCTGTTCTATAGCCAGGCTACCACGAGCCTGAGCCAATCTCATAAGAGATCAACATACGTTAAAATGTTTGGGACAATCAAATGAATGTGCATAAATTGGGCATGACCGATATGTGATTGATTTGAGGAAAGAACATAGGTTGGACTTGGAACTTAGAACATAAATCTAAGGCATAATTGGACTGATCTGTGACTGATTTGAGTATATAAACTAGATCTAGATCTGTGCATATATGACTGTTTGGGATTATCATATGATAATACATAACTTGCAAATCTGGAATATTAAGATCTGAACTAAAACACATATCATATGTTAGATCTAGATCCTTGGGCATATTTTATAACGGATTATAACTTAGGTGTGAAGATCCATATTAAGATTTGATAACTATCAAGTGTGAATAACACCTAAGTAGGAGATTTTTGAATATATGGCATGCATTGAAATAGATGACTATAGCTGGTATAATTTATATGTGAATCTTTTGTACTAGGCAAGTGGAACTAAATTGGGACATGTAAATTATGACCATAATCTGTGACATGCAAATTCAATGCAAACGTAGGGTATATGATCCTATTGTGAATCATGACCACTATTTAGGCATGCAAATTTAGGCCAAATTTATAATTAGGCAAGATATGTGAAACTTTAAGGAATGATGAAAATCAGTTATAATTGCCTAATTTGCTAGTTCTGCTATATTTGCCTAATCTGTTAGTTTTATTATATCGCCTAATCTGCTAGTTCTGTTATATTGCTTAATCTGCTAGTTCTGCTCTACTGCCTAGTTTACTAGATCTATTCATCTGCTAGATCTGTCATCCGCTAAGTCTGTTGAAAGTTCCTAAATTTGTTAAATTTATTTGTTTAAATGCCTAACCTGTTATATGCCAAAATCTGCTAAGTTGCTAAATGTGTTAAATCCGTTAAGTCATATAATCTGGAAAATCTGTTATCTGCTAAAATCTGTTATCTGTTGTGTTGATATAATCATCCTGTTATTGATATAATCTGAATTGGCATATATATTGGGTGTGCGCATAAACGGTAAATTATTAATTAATTGGCCGCAAAGATAAACGTGACTAACTCGAGGTTAGAATGAGTTTGCGGCGTAATTCTGCCCGGAACCGCCCGGCACATCCAGTGGCCGCAAACAATAGGTTCTAATGTGAGAAGTTAGTCATAACCTTCTTAAGACACGAGGTTAGGTCTGGCTTGTGGCAGAAGTCTGCCCGGAACCGCCCGGCCCATCCAGCGGCCACAAGCTAGCAACCTAATGTAAGAGGTCTGGGCATTAATAATTAATTAATGCAAATCTAAGATAAGAATGACGTCTAAAACGTATTGGGGGAAATAGGGTTAAACCAACTGGATTAATAGGTGTAGTAAACCCGTCCATGAATCTGTAGGCCCAATACAAAGTTAGACAAATCTGAAAAATCTGTACATCTGATCTGTTAGTCTGAAAACTTGTTAACTTAATCTATGGACTAGTAAATCTGAATTTTGTATGTCTGAACTTGTAAACAAGTTAATCTGAGATCTGTTAGTCTGGGGACACAAGGTTAGGAGGGGAATTACTTGTGTCATCTGTTGTTTGGGACCCATATTAGTCAGTAACCCTTTCTAGTATCAAAACTTTGACCCAACAGTAGGTAGGGTCCGGGCACGCTAACTGAACTAATTATAAGTGGTTCATTCTGATAATGGCGAGGGGTGTTGATGGTGCGTTCCAACCGGGTCATGTGCGTGCATGGATCCCGGTCTGCCTCTGAGGATGTAAGACGCCGTGACATCTGTAAATAGGTCTGTGCCGATTGGTTGTCACTTTAAGGAGTGATACACCCTACTGTGGGGCCGACACAGGATATGTATGTATTAGGGAGCCGATCTCTTGGGGTAGGGTTTTAGGGTACACTTAGTTTTGTCTGTTTCTGTTGGTACCGTCTGTTTCTGTTGGGTGGTAACACCTGTCTGTTTCTGCGTGGTACCGTCTGTTCGGGTGGTAAAGGCCCATTACTAGTGTACACCTAATTCTACATTCTGTTTCCGTAGGGATTAATCTGTTGCTGCTTCTGTCTGTTTCTGATCGGGTAGTAAAGGCCCATTATTAGCATTCTGTTTCTGTTAAGTTATTCTGTACCCGTTCCTGTTTCAGTTTAGACATTAGGGTGACACCTAATTCTGTTATACTAGTATTAGTGCAGAGAAGTGTAAAGCAATAGTTTATGTCATTCTGTTCTTCTGTTATATCTGCTACACCTGTTACAGTTATCTCTCATCCAGTTTTATGTTCATGTCATATTATTATTATCTGTTCATATGCTGAAAGTCACTGGACTTGCCAGACTTTTTGTCTGACCCTTGTTGTTTCGCCTCCTTTCTTCCGTTTCCCCCCAGGTTATCCATGGAGGGAATACTTTAGCTTGATCCGGATTTCTCTTTGCTTGAAGTGCTTAAAGTATGGCTTGGCTCTGTATAGCTTCCGTTCTATGGGGATTATGATTTTAAACCATGCATTTTGAAGGCTTTTGTACAAGACTGATATTTTGTACTTGAATTCTGAGATTTGAAAGGGTGTAACCATATTGATTTCTGTTTCCGCTGTAATAAAGTTAAAAATTTTCAAGTACTGTTTTATCTGTCTTGTAAGTTTCTGTTCTGTTTACTAAAATGCTCCACCAAAGTTAAGGCATTCCCTTTGTGAGTGACCTTAACGGAGGTGGGGTGTTACACTTGGTATCAGAGCTGAAGGTTACCAGATTTTATAAAAAGTTTTGAAAACTATTTTCAAAAAGGTTTTGAAAGGAAGTATTTTCAAAAATAAAGCTTATTTTGAAAAACATAATCCCCAAGAGCCATATATCTTTCTTTCAGTCCTTTTTTGTATTGAACCTTTCCTTTTTCGTTTCAGCATGTCTGAAGCATCTGAGATACCAGAGGGTGTTCATGTACCCGGTTGGTTTCGTCAATATCTTGAGGCTAGGACCGCCGCTGCAGGTCCAGCAAATGATCCACCTCCCCCACCCCCTCCTCGTGCAATTGCTTTCTCAAAGATCTGTAGAGATTTTAGGGCCATGGGTGGGAAGGATTTCAAAGGAACTGAATCATTCGTAGAAGCGAGGAATTGGCTCAAAGAAACTGAGGATCCATTCGTTATCTTCGAGGTGGACGATAGGAAGAAGGTACAGTTGGCGGTATGGCTGCTCAAAGACGAAGCTTCCTACTGGTGGGAAGTCACTAACGCCGAGAGGCTGGTTGAGACATGGATGGATTTCAGAACAAGGTTTGAGACAAAATTCCTCTCGCAAGCTGAACGGAGTTTACAACTGGAAAAGTTCTTATCTCTTAAGCAAGGAAGTATGACGTTCAAGGAATACGTCAACCAGTTCAACCAACTAGCTAGGTTCGGATTGGATTTAGTCAACACTCAGCATAAAAAGGCTCTTCGCTTTGTTAAAGGATTGAACGAGCCACTGCACAGCCTAGCCATGACCCATGTACCCATGAGAGCAACTTACGAGAAATCGGTGGATATGGCACTACTGCACGAGGAAGACAAGGGCCCGAAAGAGACAAAGAAGGAGGAACCACAGAATAAGAAAGTAGGGCCCAAAAAGGAAACACAAAGGAAGGATGAGAAGTCTAAAGATAAGAAGGGGAAAAAGTGCTTTACTTGTGGAAGCTCGACTCATCTGAACAAGGATTGCAGAAAAATGAAGGGCGCTTGCTTCAACTGTGGGGAGATGGGACAGTTCACTAGGGACTGCCCGAAGAAACGAGGACAAGGAAGGTAGGCGAACACTCTTGAGGCTAGTGGCTAGGATAGAAATAGGAAAATTTCTATAGTAGGTTTAATTTCTTTATCTAATTACGGAGTTAAGACTTTTTCTGATTATGGTATTTTGATTTTGTAATTGATACTCTGCACTTTAATACTAGTATTATTTCTGAATTCCGTTGTAGACTCAGACCCATAAGGGTTATGGCTCATCTGTTTGAGATTGGGGTTTGAGGGATATCGTGTTAGGCGTCAAGTACGACGCATACATTCTGAGTTTTCGTGGGGTATGATTTTATCATGCTTAGCTTCCTAAGAATCATTAGGGAACCTGATCTGTACCAGTAGTCTGTAAATATCTGAATACTTCTAATTAGATTTCCAGTTTTGACGTTGTCTAAAGAGGGTAACCCTCTGGGTGTCAATCTGATGTTGATTTCGGTCTTCGGGGTTGACACTTAGGGGAATTATTTTCTCAACAAATGTCTAATAGGAATCAAGTTTTTGTTTTATCTGTACTCGCTTCTTCGACTGTATACTATCGATCGAGTGTTCAACTTATAGATAGGAATCCTAATGGGCGTAAACATGTGTTTGAGACATGTTATGTTTGATGGTTGCAAGAGGATGCAAGTGGTTGCTAGTGGTTGCTCGTGGACGCATATACACACACTAGGCACTAGATCGGCTCGAAAACACTCTCATACTGCATATGGATGTGTGAGCATTTTAAATTTTTATGGATGCAAAATGATTGAATCAGCACATGGATGTTGCATATGAGTGGATGGTTGTGCACTCATATAGAAATGATATGTATCAAATAAGAAAATTGCATACATATTGGAGTCATGGCACTGACATAATTCGCATTAAGGAGGTCAACTGAATCAGTAGACCGCCTGATCTTTGCATTAGATAAGAAACATATACACACACTTTTGCAAATGTTCATAAAGCACTAGAAATTTCTAAGGACAATGGATGCTTGTGGATGATGACTGAGTAGATGAGTGATTGGATGGTAGGACACATTCTTCTTAACTTGAAGATTTCGGGGACGAAATCCTTTAAGGAGGGGAGAATGTAACACCCCGTATTTTCTATGAACTTAAGAATTACAAATATGAGTATAATTAAAATATAAAATTAGAATCAAGGGAAACGGGCTGTGCCATTGCGTTCGTCTCGGAAAAATACGCGAAATAGAGACCGAAATTTCGTAAATCGGAGTCCATATGACCAAGTTATGGCCTTCCAAAGTTCAGAAAAAAATTAAACAGCACAGACCAGGTCGACTGGGGAGTCGACCCTAGAGTCGACCTGCCCCCAGGGGTCTACCCTAGAGTCGACCTGCCCCCAGGGGGTCGACCCTAGAGTCGACCTGCCCCCAGGGGGTCGACCCTAGAGTCGACCTGGGGGTCGACCTGCCTCCCGAATCTGCTTTTCTGCCTGGGTGCGTTCTGATGTATCTGGCCTCGTTTTCTGTCTAGATTCGTCTGCCTAAACCTATTTAAACAGCCCCAAACCCAGCCTTCTCTGCACACAATTCTATTCTGCTTCTACTCTGCCTCTGTTCTAAATTAAAAATAAAAATGGCGTTGCTACTCTGCTGGAGTCCAAACTAGAAGACAATCAACATCAACCTAAATTCAATTAGAGATTAGAGCTTCTGCAACGGTTCTACAACAACTAGAATTCTTTCTTTAATCCAATTAAGGCAAGTGCAGTTACTTTCCGATATAAACATTAATTTTGATTGTGATATGAACTCTAAATCTGAATCTGAGGTTATATCTGTTCTGTTCTGATATGATCTGTTTTATTCTGTACCTCTTTCCTCTTTCTGTTCTATAGCCAGGCTACCACGAGCCTGAGCCAATCTCATAAGAGATCAACATACGTTAAAATGTTTGGGACAATCAAATGAATGTGCATAAATTGGGCATGACCGATATGTGATTGATTTGAGGAAAGAACATAGGTTGGACTTGGAACTTAGAACATAAATCTAAGGCATAATTGGACTGATCTGTGACTGATTTGAGTATATAAACTAGATCTAGATCTGTGCATACATGACTGTTTGGGATTATCATATGATAATACATAACTTGCAAATCTGGAATATTAAGATCTGAACTAAAACACATATCATATGTTAGATCTAGATCCTTGGGCATATTTTATAACGGATTATAACTTAGGTGTGAAGATCCATATTAAGATTTGATAACTATCAAATGTGAATAACACCTAAGTAGGAGATTTTTGAATATATGGCATGCATTGAAATAGATGGCTATAGTTGGTATAATTTATATGTGAATCTTTTGTACTAGGCAAGTGGAACTAAATTGGGACATGTAAATTATGACCATAATCTGTGACATGCAAATTCAATGCAAACGTAGGGTATATGATCCTAGTTTGAATCATGACCACTATTTAGGCATGCAAATTTAGGCCAAATTTATAATTAGGCAAGATATGTGAAACTTTAAGGAATGATGAAAATCTGTTATAATTGCCTAATTTGCTAGTTCTGCTATATTTGCCTAATCTGTTAGTTTTATTATATCGCCTAATCTGCTAGTTCTGTTATATTGCTTAATCTGCTAGTTCTGCTCTACTGCCTAGTTTACTAGATCTATTCATCTGTTGATCTGTCATCCGCTAAGTCTGTTGAAAGTGCCTAAATCTGTTAATTTTTTTTGTTTAAATGCCTAACCTGTTATATGCCAAAATCTGCTAAGTTGCTAAATCTGTTACATCTGTTAAGTCATATAATCTGGAAAATCTGTTATCTGCTAAAATCTGTTATTTGCTGTGTTGATATAATCATCATGTTATTGATATAATCTGAATTGGCATATATATTGGGCGTGCGCATAAACCGTAAATTATTAATTAATTGGCCGCAAAGATAAACGTGACTAACTCGAGGTTAGAATGAGTTTGCGGCGTAATTCTGCCCGGAACCGCCCGGCACATCCAGTGGCCGCAAACAATAGGTTCTAATGTGAGAAGTTAGTCATAACCTTCTTAAGACACGAGGTTAGGTCTGGCTTGTGGCAGAAGTCTGCCCGGAACCGCCCGGCCCATCCAGCGGCCACAAGTTAGCGACCTAATGTGAGAGGTCTGGGCATTAATAATTAATTAATGCAAATCTAAGATAGGAATGACGTCTAAAACGTATTGGGGGAAATAGGGTTAAACCAACTGGATTAATAGGTGTAGTAAACCCGTCCATGAATCTGTAGGCCCAATACAAAGTTAGACAAATCTGAAAAATCTGTACATCTGATCTGTTAGTCTGAAAATTTGTTAACTTAATCTGTGAACTAGTAAATCTGAATTCTGTGTGTCTGAACTTGTAAACAAGTTAATCTGAGATCTGTTAGTCTGGGGACACAAGGTTAGGAGGGGAATTACTTGTGTCATCTGTTGTTTGGGACCCATATTAGTCAGTAACCCTTTCTGGTATCAAAACTTTGACCCAACAGTAGGTAGGGTTCGGGCACGCTTACTGAACTAATTATAAGTGGTTCATTCTGATAATGGCGAGGGGTGTTGATGGTGCGTTCCAACCGGGTCATGTGCGTGCATGGATCCCGGTCTGCCTCTGAGGATGTAAGACGCCGTGACATCTGTAAATAGGTCTGTGCCGATTGGTTGTCACTTTAGGGAGTGATACACCCTACTGTGGGGCCGACACAGGATATTTATGTATTAGGGAGCCGATCTCTTGGGGTAGGGTTTTAGGGTACACTTAGTTCTGTCTGTTTCTGTTGGTACCGTCTGTTTCTGTTGGGTGGTAACACCTGTCTGTTTCTGCGTGGTACCGTCTGTTCGGGTAGTAAAGGCCCATTACTAGTGTACACCTAATTCTACATTCTGTTTCCGTAGGGATTAATCTGTTGCTGCTTCTGTCTGTTTCTGATCGGGTAGTAAAGGCCCATTATTAGCATTCTGTTTCTGTTAAATTATTCTGTACCCGTTCCTGTTTCAGTTTAGACATTAGGGTGACACCTAATTCTGTTATACTAGTATTAGTGCAGAGAAGTGTAAAGCAATAGTTTACGTCATTCTGTTCTTCTGTTATATCTGCTACACCTGTTACAGTTATCTCTCATCCAGTTTTATGTTCATGTCATATTATTATTATCTGTTCATATGCTAAAAGTCACTGGACTTGCCAGACTTTTTGTCTGACCCTTGTTGTTTCGCCTCCTTTCTTCCGTTTCCCTCCCAGGTTATCCAAGGAGGGAATACTTTAGCTTGATCCGGATTTCTCTTTGCTTGAAGTGCTTAAAGTATGGCTTGGCTCTGTATAGCTTCCGTTCTATGGGGATTATGATTTTAAACCGTGCATTTTGAAGGCTTTTGTACAAGACTGATATTTTGTACTTGAATTCTGAGATTTGAAAGGGTGTAACCATATTGATTTCTGTTTCCGCTGTAATAAAGTTAAAATTTTTCAAGTACTGTTTTATCTGTCTTGTAAGTTTCTGTTCTGTTTACTAAAATGCTCCACCAAAGTTAAGGCATTCCCTTTGTGAGTGACCTTAACGGAGGTGGGGTGTTACATATTATTTATTTTCATATTAACATATGAACTGTCATGTTTGGGTGATTTATTTGAGTATTGATCATCGATTGGAAAGTCCATCTGTGTTGTGTTTTAACCAATGGGTATTATTGGTTGAGTAATCGGCAGTAAATGGCCTGAAAGTAAATTGTTTTATTTATATCGGGTAAATCGATAGAGCCGAAGTTAAAAAAAATTATTTATAACTGAAGATGAATTTTGAGATATATATTTTGAATAAAAGTTTATAAAAAGGAAATAAATATTTATTTTGATAATAAATTGTAAATTGATTTTATAAAGGCAATTGAATGGTGAAAGGAGTTCATGAACAGGTTTTATTTAAATAAATGTTACTTAGTTATTTGAATTAAGTAAAAGAAAAATTTATATAAAATATTTCGATGATAAACCAAATTTATAAAAAGGGTTTGAGGTATTATATCATTAATTCTAAATTAACGCTACTTAAAAAGATGGGATTAAGTACAATTGGAATTGAAATAAGGATTCCAAGCAGGAAAAGATGAAATAAAATTTGAAAAGAGATTTGAAGAAGTGAATTTGAATAAAGAAGGGGTCATAAAGCTATATAACCAAATCTGGTTTTTAAATGAAATGGTTTAAAAAGGGAAAAGGTTAAAAAGTGGTGTTTTATAAAGAAGTGCTAATTATTGAATTAAGCAAATGGTTATATCCGAGAAAGGGAATTTCAAAATAATAAGAAGGGTTTTGAAATCGTATATTTTGTATATAATAGTTAAATGGAATTTGACTTGAGATTGGAATGAAGTATTGGTTTTGGATTACAACTTATATTTATCTTAAGGTATGAACGTTGTTGATCAAGGTCTAAGAGGCAACTAAAATACCCCAACTTGAACAACTTCGGGATTATCTGAGGACGATATAAGTTGTAATGGTAAAAGATATTAGTAAAGTTTTTATTTCATTATAGAAATAATAACGCAACATTAGTAATGAAGATGAGGAATATATATAGTGGGAATGCCAAAGTGAAAAGGAAAATAAAAAGGGGTTTTGTAACGGTATCTTCGAATTAGAAAGGAGACGTAAAATTGAGTTTTATTCTATAAAAATAAGCGTTGGTTATTGTTTTCAAGTAATGAGATAGAAGATATTTCGTAATGTTATTTTATGAGAAATAAGTTGAAATTATTTCCAAATATTATATAATAATGTGGCTAATGTTTTGAAAGTTAGAAATGGAATACCGAATATAATATATGGTTTTCCTAAGTATAAAGATGGTTTTGTTTAAAGAATAACCTTATGTTAAATAAGAAGCGAGAAAACTAGATTTTTAATATCGAGAGATTTAAGAGTTTTGAATTTACATTTGTTTGAAATTAAAAAGGCCAAGTGATGCTGAATATTGAACCAGTAAACTCACTAGATTGTCATGATTGGAACACTGTTTATTTTGATAGTTAAATCACCGACTATCAAATCTGTCCAATGCGATTGTTGGTACGGAAAGACCGGGATCGAATTTATATTCGAAAACCATTCTGACCAACAAATACATGAAGATATCAGAAGACGGTCGAGATGGAGCATTGAAGACCGTGGATTTTCATAAGCGGAAGAACTACTAAAAATCTCTAGTTTAGCGGCCAGAGATAAACTGTGATTCTATCGTGGTTGGAATCTACGGGATGCAAGGACTTCTCACTACTGATCCATGGGGTGATTCCTATATGAGATGCAGTAGGAGAGTGCCTTCGGTTCATCCTGTTCCTGGATGACTTGTATGGACGGATGTCTAACAGAGTATTTCCAAAAGGGTCGCGTACGTTGATTTCCTCAAACGTGCGACAGTTGGTTAGCTCCCAACTAGAGTATTTTTGTGGACGTCAATTAGCAATACCTAGTGGATTTGACGATGTGGCATTCAAAGTGAATGGCGATCATATGTTTCAAAGTAAATTCCGGCCTCAAGCCTCACAACCGGTAAATGACAAAAATCGAGCAGGCAGCATGGCTATGTGGGTCGCTCGCATTAGGGTGTATAATCAACTGTCTAGAGAAAATCCATTTCATTCTTTAATCTGTTTCGATGATGTCCTTTTTCAGGAAGACGGTGGGTCGCACCCAACCGTTGGTGATATACATTCGATACACTCAAGCGAAATGAGTGGTCGGTCATGTGAGGGCTGGGTTACAAGACGTTCTTGTTGAACCCAGTGTATTTGCCTTTAGAGATACACTATCGGCAGGTGGTCCCATACCTTGTCATAGTCGGAATCCAATCTCCAATAAGCGCCCGCGGTTTTGATTGTATACTATATATGTAGAGCGTGAGATGCAAGCGTTCTACTAGATTCTATTTGTATTTAGACATTATTATAATATCAGACAAGATATTGATTTTAAAACTGTTTTGGGTTATCGTAAGGTAAAAACCGTCCATGTTTCTGTGTGGATTTGGTCTTACGATTATCCTTTTCTTTGAAAGATTTTAACTTTAAATCAGGTTATGTGATACCCTAAAAACTGTGCGAGTTTATCTCACTCTGGTTCACCAGACTGACCCGGTGTTTTGTAAATGCTCGGGTTAGCCTAGGGTGTACAGGTTCAGGTTACCAAATGCGGTTAAGAGACGAGCTGGAAGAGTCCAGACGTATGATATTATATAGCTACTATTCCGTTGTGTGTTGTATATGGGAACAGATTATTATAACTGCCCCGTGGTGTGATGTACTCTGATATTGTAAGTATTTTTAAAGCTCTCAATAAAGATTTATTTCTGTATTATATTTTGTTCCACTGCGATGTGAAACTCTGTGTTGTGGTTCTTCTTCTTCTTCTATTCTAATATTTCTTTCTTTCTTTTCCTCACCCTCTAATTTCTTTCTAATAACGTCCAGTGTTTTCGGTGTTTGGAAGGTCGGCATGAGTTACAGTAAAGGTATTTATGTCAATTTTCGGGGCCGAAAATCCCTAGGTCGTTACAATGTTGAAGTATCCTACTCCAAGCTCCTTGATATAAATCTGTAAAACCTTGAACTACTCGATTGCCCTTGCAAATTTGGGCACCCAAGACTTTAAGAAAAACAAAACAAAATAAACTCACTACAACAAAATGAGGATTAGACAGCAATTATGAATAGCGTTTCCGCTTCTTCTCGTTAAACGATGCGGCATACAGGGTGGCTAACGCGATTTGAGACAAAAATATTACTTAACCAACGCTATACGAAAATAAGGGGCGCGGGATAATAAAATTTGTGCGGGAACTAAAAATAAATGCTTTTCCCATTACTTTCAGAAAAACGGCTCTTCCCTTTCACTCCATCGCCTAACATAACTAAATTAAAAATCCCCAAAACGCGAAACCTTCAATCGCCAAACAATCGTTAGCAGAAACCGGTCTTGCATCTCTCGGATTTAATTGGGTATACGAGGTACTACATGCTTTATTATATATTTTTCACTGCTAATGGTTATGGATCTTTATTTATTTATTATTCGAATTTTCAGATGAAAAATAACATGAAATCAACGTGTTTCGAAATGTATTAGTTGACTAATCTATGTATTAGTTAAATGAAAACACTAATGTCATGAGAATTTACATGATTGTGTAGATCTGTTAGATCTGGTATTTATTTGACACTTTAGAATATCACTGCTAAATATAACTTCAACATTTTTCTATGGAACTGGTGTGGGCCTGAATTTCGCTGTCATGTTTTTTATGCTTGTGGTTCATTCAAGATAATGATGCAAAATGTTATCTTCTTGGGCAACCTAACTGTTTTGTATGAATTCTGGCTTTAACATTTATGAATAGTTGAGGGTTTAGTTGTATTGCCCAAATTTGCCTCGCTTCATGTTCATTTATGGTTGACTGGATTTGGCATGTTTACACATTCCTTTTGTGCCAATTGTATTCAAAATAAGGATTTAAGTAACTACATGTATAGTCAATTTGATTCGTACTGATTTTTAGTTATGCGTATAAAGTGTAAACATCTAAGAGTGTTCTTTTCAGATATGGCTAAATCCTCTGTTGTGTTTGGGATATTATGCTTTAATATGCTCTTATTATTTACTTATATATTTACAGTGGGTTAAGGAACCAACAATACTAGTCACATGGATTGAGTATGCAAATATGTTTCACCCGGTCGATCAAATTTGGTTTTTGTCGATGGGCATTGCAAGGTATGATACAGACCCATCTATTATTGTCCACTGATTGATGTTTATCATTTTGTCACTAGTTTGAGTCCACCCTGCAATAGTCATTTTTAGAGAGCATACTTTGACAGTCTATACACATGTAAACAATTTCAATAATACATCCCATGTTCTGTGATCTGTACATTATAGTTTCAGTTGACTTAGAGGATGTTGCTGGTTGTAGTGGGTCTGAAAGGTGTAGGGACAAGTTACCTTAGGACTAGAGGCACACTCCTCTATGATTTAAATTGAACCCATGTCCATGACATCTACAGCGGTTGTCTGGAGGATACAGAAGAGTGTGGCTGATCTAGAGTACAAACCCGAGTAATCGATAGGTGGTAGCATTGAGAATTAATTGAAGGCATTGTGCAGTCGGAATTGGTGGCTACTTCATGCAAAAACAAAATATAAGACTGGGGTGGAGACATACCTAGATGTTGTCATCGTCATTAAGTATGGTGTAGGAACAGCATGGCCGCTTTTGTAAGTGCTGATGTCTCTACATGATTTAACTTTGTGCAGTAAATTATGTTCTTTATTTTTGTATTGCTTGGGCCAGTAGCTGCATGATCAGTGCAGTTTTTGCTGCTTTCGTAATCCCATTTCTTTTCATTATGATTTCAGATGGAACACTTGCATAAATATGTATGTGTAGATGCATTTTTTTAGGATTTATGTTACTTAGGTATATAGAAATAGAAAGTGTACAAGAAATACAACGCCGTGAGCGGCATGTGCAACAATATCCACACAAGAAACAAAGTCTAATGTAACAACTGGCAATACCAAGTCTTATTGTAACAACCCTGAATTTTGGGGCCAATTTAAAATTTATTTTAAGTGATTTTAAATGAGTTTTGATATTTAAAATAATCTATTTTAAATAATAATGATCACAAATTTGGTTCAAATCGAAGTTAGAATGAATAATTTAATTATAAAAAAGAGTTGGAAATAGCGCGGTAGTTTGAAAAGTCAAACTTGAACTTTGACTGACCATACAGGATGCAAAATTTAACGGATTTTAGTGAAACCAAAAATATTAGTATCTATTTAAAAATATCTTTCCAACGAATCCGAAAAATCGAAATTTCATAGCGAAAATCAAAAGTTATGGCCAATTCAATTTTTAGAAAGGTCGCTAGGTAATTTGCATAGGTCAAAAATGCTATTTTTTGCATATAAAGGAATTTCGACTCGAAACCACTTCCATTGAGTTCGAAATGATGTTCCTGCATTGAAAAACAGTAAACACTTATATGTTTCGAGTTTCAGAAAATATTTGTTTCAAAATGTATTTTTAATATTAAAAATATTCGCCTTGAAAATAGTCATTTTTCAAAAAGACTCAGAATTGAACGAAATAAATTTTGTTGGAATCGTATTGTCATAAGAAAGCCAAAAATAATTTTTCCGGATTTTTCTGACTTCGTATGTAGGCCCGGCAAAATTATATTTACGCTTGAATTAAAAATAAAGGATTTATTTTAGATAATAAAAGAAACATGTGTATAACTTCAGAATTGGACCTTGGCAATAGCGCCATCGCGTTCAGAAGACGTCAAAACATTAAGTTCGACAGTCGTTGAGCGCGAATCGGGGATCGGACGGAAAAAGGCCTATTTTCTGGAATTATTAAATAAAATAATCATTAGAAAAACCTAAAATACTGGTATAAATACGGGCCGTATACGGTTGCTTCTTCTTCCTCTTCGTTTCTTTTGGCCGCCGAAACCCATAATACTTCAAAACCTTGAACTCCATTTTCTCCCTCATCCCTCAACGATTTCCAACATACCATACACCGTTTCGAAGCTCTTTCTGAGATCTTCGATTAGGTACCAATCACAACCCGAACCGTGCCCCGTGCCGCCGCCACCCAGCCCCCGAAGTCGCGCCGAACGCACCGCCGTGGGCCCCGCCTGAAGCCGCCGAACGCCACAAATCTCCGACCAATGGTAGGCCTCTCCAAGCCGGTCCTTGTCCAACAAACGGCGACCAAAACGATCGACTACAGGCTGAGAAATCCGGATTTGAATATTTGAACAAAATTGAAATTCTAAGGTAATTCTTATTTCAGAAATTGCGACGCTTTTAAGCGTGACTGCAGCAGTTGTTAAAAACCAGTATGTTTAAAACATTGATAACTAATGCATATGAACTTCGATTCTGAAAATTTCAGAACCGTTAGAACCGTGACGACGATTAGGACCTGCTGTGATTGACTGGAACATTCTGAACATTTCTTGGATTTATTATAATTTTATCCAAACAAGGTGAGAATCCTTTATTTAAAATTTATATTTAAATAAACTGTTCAGTATATGATGTGATTTAAAAATAAGGTTCAGATCTATTTGTTTGGACTTGTTTAATGATGATTGTTCTCTGATTGAGTAGCTAGTATAGATCCATCTGATTTTCATGCTTATACTCTGTCATGTTATCACTATCACATGTTATCGCTTTGGGTTGAAATTACATTGATTCAATTTTCAGTGTAAAGTAAAAGAGAATATAATGGTCACCATTTGTATGTTATCCCTAGTGTTAGGATTGGATTGATTTAACTTATCAATTTCAAAATGAAGATTTACATCGTATGAATAATTGGCATTTTTGTTTAATGTTAAATTAGAAAATATTCATCGTATGAATAATTGGCATTTTTGTTTAATGTTAAATTAGAAAATATTCATCGTATGAATAATTGGCATTTTTGTTTAATGTTAAATTAGAAAATATTCATCGTATGAATAATTGGCATTTTTGTTTAATGTTAAATTAGAAAATATTCATCGTATGAATAATTGGCATTTTTGTTTAATGTTAAATTAGAAAATATTCATCGTATGAATAATTGGCATTTTTGTTTAATGTTAAATTAGAAAATATTCATCGTATGAATAATTGGCATTTTTGTTTAATGTTAATGTTAGAAGATTTACATCGTATGACTCATGGACATTTATATTTTAATGTTAATTTAAAAAGAAGGATACCGCATGATTGTTTAACATTATTTTAATGTTATTTAAAAGAATTCACCGTATGATTGATTAACATTATTTTTAATGTTAAAAATAAGATAATTTTCATCGTAGGAAAATATCATTCTTGCTAACGTAATAAGAAGAGTGGAAATTTACATTGTACAAGAAGATTGAATTTGCATTTTAATATAAAGATTAAATTTACATGGTATAAGAAATTGACATTTTGTTCAATGTTAATAAAAAGAGAATGTATCGTAAGTTAAATTAGCATTTATTTTTAATGTTAATAAAAAGGGAATGTATCGTAAGTTAAATTAGCATTTATTTTTAATGTTAATAAATAGGAAGTGCGTCGTATGTAAATTTATCGTTATTTTTAATGTTAATAAATAGGAAGTGCGTCGTATGTAAATTTATCGTTATTTTTAATGTTAATAAATAGGAAGTGCGTCGTATGTAAATTTATCATTATTTTTAATGTTAATAAATAGGAAGTGCGTCGTATGTAAATTTATCATTATCTTTAATGTTAATAAATAGGAAATGCGTCGTATGTAAATTTATCATTATCTTTAATGTTAATAAATAGGAAATGCGTCGTATGTAAATTTATCATTATCTTTAATGTTAATAAATAGGAAGTGCGTCGAATGTAAATTTATCATTATTTTTAATGTTAATAAAAAGGAATTGAACCGTAGGTAAGATTAACATTATTTATAATGTTAAACAAAAGAGAATTTACCTCGTAAGAAAATGTACATTATTTATAAATGTATATGAAAAGGAAAGATTGATTTACATTATTCTAATGTAAATATTAAAAGAGAATGGACCATATGATTTATTAACATTATTTTAATATTATATAAAAAGAAAAGATTGTTTAACATTATTTTTGATATTGATTTAAAAAGAAGTTTGCACCGTATGTATTAACACACTTTTATTAATGTATGTATAAAAAGCGAAATTTACATTGTAAGAGAAATTGGCATTAACATTTATTTATAATGTTAATATTAGAGTATTTTCACCACATGATAAGATGTACACTTTTATTTGTAAAAGTAAGTTGGCATTTTCACTGTATGATAAGATTTACTGTTTATTTGTAAAATAAGGTAGGAATTCACCGCATGACAAGGTTTACTCTTTATTTTGTAAATATAAAGTAGGAATTTGCGATGTATCAAAATATACATTTTTCATGTGTAATGTAAAGATAGAAAAATTAACATTATTTTCAATGTGAATAAAAATAGAAAATGCATTGTATGTTAAGGTAACATTATTTTCAATGTTAATAAAAAGAAAAACATACCGTAGGATAAAAATACATTATTTTTAATGTATATTAAAAGAGAATTTTTTTTCCATCGTAGGAAATGTACATTATTTATAATGTGAATAGAATGGAAATGTCATCATAAAATAAAATTACATTTTAGATGTAATTGAGATTGAGAATGCATTTAGAAAGAGAATGAGTATTTTATATATGTAAATGGAATCATAATATAATTGAAAGATGAAATGGAATAAATAGAGCGATGAATTATAAATTACATTTTAATGTAAATTATAAAGATTTTAAAATAAAATAAAACAAAAAGGGAATAATTCACCGTCTAATTATAAATTACATTTTCATGTAAGATTAAGAAGTGGAAAAAAAAGAATAAAGGAAAAGGGGAGATGTATGTAAGAACGATGAATTAAACGAATTGTTTATATATGTAACACCCCGTGTATTCTATAGCTGTGAAATTAACAAATTAAAGTATAATTAATTCGAAATCAAAGAACTAAGGGAAACAGGTTACGCCATTGCGTTCTTCTTGAAATTCTGCTTGAGATAGAGTCTGAGTTTGCGTAAATTGGACTCCGTATGAAAAAGATATCCTTAAATTAAAAATTGCAGCAAAACATGGAAAAAGAGGAATGAGAAAAGAATAATGTTTAGCATTGTTCTAACTTTTGTAAGTAAAAGACTTAGTAGCTCATTTGGTTGGAACACATGACTTGCATACAAGAGGTACAGAGTTCGATCCCCGCCAGTGCCTTATTTTTGTTTTAGGGGAATGGCTTAAAATAGCCTAGTGTGAATGCAGTTCAAAAAGTGGTTTAGTGTGAAAATGGGTAATTGGGAAGATAGATAAAAAGAAAAAAAAAAGAAATATATATATATATATATATATACATATACGTATACATACATATATATATATGACATGTACGTATCATGAGGCGTATGTTGCGCATTTTTGCCTGCCAAGAATTGTTTTTTTTATAAGTGGCTTTCTCTAATTGGATTCATGACAAATTAAAGGAAAGAAATATTTAACATATTCGTACATATGTGCATTTATGTCATAAACATACAAATTAAATAAAGATGTGTGGATGCAAGCAGTGAAAAGAAAGGTTTATGCATAATATTTGTATGCAGTAAATGGGGATTTTCAAAGAGGAAGAATATGAATAGGTTAGACTTAATTTTCTATTAATAGGAATGTCATTTATAAACCTGCAATTGACATCAATGTGGCACTGAATAAGAAAAATATGGTATGTGATATTATTTTGTGAACATAACATGCAAGCATATTAATATGACGAATATTTATCTGGCATTTAATTTAAAGATATGTCAATAGGGCATTGATTTGAAAACATGCTATTAACATTTATCTGTACATGTTAATTTGAGAAATATATAAATATGTTGAGAAATATATAAATATGCTAATTTACAATGAAAAGGATACATTAATATTGTCATTCTTGTTAATTGACATGTATATATGAATAATTAATGTATACGGTAAAAGGAAAGATGTATCTATTAAATACGTATTTATGTTTGATGGATTGGCAATAAATAATGAATGTTGATAATGTACATTAAGGGAGTAATTATGGCATAAGTGTGTTAGGAATTATTTATATATAGAATTTGTCCTAAATGAGAAATGTGTACATTGTAGGAAATATATATATATGCTAAAACATGGAATTGCATGTAATTGGCCTCTTTTGAAATTGATGGCCTTGATTTACCCTAGCATCATCGGACGGCTCAAATTAACTTGCAACTCTATAAAAATGACCCTAGACTCTACCTAGGTTTCTTATACAATTCTCTAGCCTCCATTGCTCTCTTCTTCTAATAAAAATAAAAATAAAAATGGCGTCGCTGCTCTGCTGGAATTAAAACTAGAAGATAATCAACATCAACCTAAGCAACTCAATTCAAACTAGAGATTAAAGTTTCTACAAAGATTCTACAACAAGTTAAAGTTCTTTCTTTAATCCAATCAAGGAAAGTACAGTTATTCTCCGCTATAAACGTTAATTATAATTTTGATATGCATTTAAATCTGAGTTTGAGGTTGTATTCTCTTCTGTTAGATCTGTTTTCTGTGACTGTTCTATATTCCTTTCTTCTTTTCTGTTTCTATAGCCAGGCTACCACGAGCCTGTGCCTAATCTCATAAGAGATGAACGTATGAACGCAAGTTTTGGGATGAATGATGAGAAATTTGACAAAACCAAATTGAATGTATGACTTTAGGACTGAGGCATAAAATATATTGGACATATGACTTGGGATTGGATGCATAAATTTGACTATGAACATAAAATTTATGCATGTTGTATGCATAGTTATGTTGTAATTTAGACCTGTAATTAATTAGAAAAAAATAAGCATATGTTATAAACTAGTTTTAGACCTATGCATATTTTGTGATAAAAGAAGAAGAGGAACCACTGTAAAGATTACATATGATTTGAGGCTTTGGACAAAATGCATATAAAAAGGCAAGATCTGATTTTTAGAGGATATGGTTTAAAGATTTATATTATTGGGGATAGTTTGCATAATGATTCATGACATGAAAAGAAGGAAGATATGGAAACTTAAGATTTACTTTAATTAGGATATCTATTATTGTAATTACACCTAAATAGGGATTTTTGGATATATGACATGCATTGAAATTAATGGTTATATTTGGTATAATTTATATGTGAATCTGCTGTAAAATGGTAGTTTAACAAAAATTGGAACGTATGTTATATGGCAAATTATGTCCATATTCTGCGAGTATATGTTGTGAATCATGACAATTATGTAGGCATATGAATTTAGGCTAATTTATGACTAGGCAAGGCATGTAAATAGAACCTTTGGAAATATTAAATTTGCTAAATCTGCTAATTTGCCAAGTTGCCTAAACTGCTAGTTTTGTTATATTGCCTAGACTGCTAATTAGATTGAAATGCCTAATCTGTTAAATTTGTCGGTTGAAATGCCTAACCTGTTATATGCAAAATTCTGCTAAGTTGCTAAATCTGTAAAATCCGTTAATTCATATAAAATATGTTATCTGCTATGTTGATATAATCATTCTGTTATTGATATAATCTGAATTGGCATATATATTGGACGTGCGCATAAACGGTAAATAATTAATTAATTGGCCGCAAAGATGAACATGGCTAACTCGAGGTTAGAATGAGTTTGCGGCGTAAATCTGCCCGGAACCGCCCGGCACATCCAGTGGCCGCAAACAAATGTGAGAAGTTAGTCATAACATGCGTAAGACACGAGGTTAGGTCTGGCTTGTGGCAGAAGTCTGCCCGGAACCGCCCGGCATATCCAGCGGCCACAAGCTACCGACCTAATGTGAGAGGTCTGTGCATTAATAATTAATTAATGCAAATCTAAGATAAGAATGACGTCTAAAACGTATTGGGGAAAATAGGGTTAAACCAATGGGGTTAATAGATGTAGTAAAACCCGTCCATGAATCTGTAGGCCCAATACAAAGTTAGACAAATCTGAAAAGTCTGTACATCTGACCCGTTAGTCTGAAAACTTGTTAACTAAATTTGTGAATTAGTAAATCTGAATTCTGTATGTATGAACTTGTAAACAAGTTAATTTGAAATCTGTTAGTCTGGGGACACAAGGTTAGGAGGGGAATTACTTGTGTCATCTGTTGTTTGGGACCCATATTAGTCAGTAACCCTTTCTGGTATCAAAACTTTGACCCAACAGTAGGTAGGGTCCGGGCACGCTTACTGAACTAATTATAAGTGGTTCATTCTGATAATGGCGAGGGGTGTTGATGGTGCGTTCCAACCGGGTCATGTGCGTGCATGGATCCCGGTCTGCCTCTGAGGATGTAAGACGCCGTGACATCTGTAAATAGGTCTGTGCCAATTGGTTGTCACATTAGGGAGTGATACACCCTACTGTGGGGCCGACACAGGATATTTATGTATTAGGGAGCCGATCGCTTGGGGTAGGGTTTTAGGGTACGCTTAGTTCTGTCTGTTTCTGTTGGTACCGTCTGTTTCTGTTGGGTGGTAACACCTGTCTGTTTCTGTGTGGTACCGTCTGTTCGGGTGGTAAAGGCCCATTACTAGTGTACACCTAATTCCACATTCTGTTTCCATAGGGATAAATCTGTTTCTTCTTCTGTCTGTTTCTGATCGGGTAGTAAAGGCCCATTATTAGCATTCTGTTTCTGTTAAAGTATTCTGTACCCGTTCCTGCTTCAATTTAGACATTAGGGTGACACCTAATTCTGTAATACTAGTATTAGTGCAGGGAAGTGTAAAACAATAGTTTATATCATTCTGTTTTTCTGTTATATCTGCTACACCTGTTATAGTTATCTCACATCCAGTTTTATGTTCATATCATATTATTATTATCTGTTCATATGCTGAAAATCACTGGACTTGCCAGACTTTTTGTCTGACCCTTGTTGTTTCGCCTTCTTTCTTCCGTTTCCCCCCCCCAGGTTATCCAAGGAGGGAAATACTTTAGCTTGATCTGGATTTCTCTTTGCTTGAAGTGCTTAAAGTATGGCTTGGCTCTGTATAGCTTCCGTTCCATGGGGATTATGATTTTAAACTATGCATTTTGAAGGCTTTTGTACAAGACTGATATTTTGTACTTGAATTCTGAAATTGAAATGATGTAACCATACTAATTTCTGTTTCCGCTGTAATAAAGTTAAAAATTTTCAAGTACTGTTTTATCTGTCTTGTAAGTTTCTGTTCTGTTTACTAAAATGCTCCACCAAAGTTAAGGCATTCCCTTTGTGAGTGACCTTAACGGAGGTGGGGTGTTACACTTGGTATCAGAGCAAAAGGTTACCGGATTTGATAAAGAATTTTTGAAAACTATTTTCAAAAAGGTTTTGAAAAGGAAGTATTTTCAAAAGTAAAGCTTATTTTGAAAAACATAGTCCCCTAAGCCATATATCTATCTTTTGATCCTCTGCTTGAATCCTTGTTTCCTTCTTTCTTGAGTCTCTGGGGCTCCCGGTTTTCTGGGAGGTAACCTCATCGAAGGGCAAAGTAGTGCCCGACTTCCATCAATAGCTGTAGTAGTTTCACCTGCGGCTAGTTTTCTTTAGAGCTTTGAAGGATTTTTCCGGGCGATGGAGGCAGCTTTCGAGGGATTGGTCAGCATGTTACACAAGGATAGTAAAGATGAGAATGATGAGGTTTGGCTAAGGAGCACAACCCAAAGGTGAGAAACTCATATAGACTTAGTTCACAATGGAGGCAAAAGGGAAACACAAAAGAAGGAAGGAAAGTTTGAAGATAAGGAGGAGGAAAGTGTTTTACTTATGGAAGCTCGACTCATCTGAATAAGGATTACCGAAAGAGGAAGGGGAGGGCGCTTGCTTCAACTGTGGGGAGATGGGACACTTCACTAGGGACTGCCCGAAGAGACGAGGACAAGGAGGGCAGGCGAACACTCTTGAGGCTAGTGGCTAGGATAGAAATAGGAAAATTTCTATAGTAGGTTTAATTTCTTTATCTGATTATGGAGTTAAGACTTTTTCTGATTCTGGTATTTTGATTTTGTAATTGATACTCTGCACTTTAATACTAGTATTATTTCTGAATTCCGCTGTAGACTCAGACCCATAAGGGTTATGGATCATCTGTTTGGGACTGGGGTTTGAGGGATATCTGTGTTAGGCGTCAAGTATGACGCATACATTCTGAGTTTTCGTGGGGTATGATTTTATCATGCTTAGCTTCCTAAGAATCATTAGGGAACCCGATCTGCGCCAGTAGTCTGTAAATATCTAAATACTTTTTATAGGATTTCCAGTTTCGACATTGTCTAAAGAAGGTACTCCTCTGGGTGTCAATTTGATGTTGGTTTCGGTCTTTGGGGCCGATACTTAGGACCCATGTCTAATGGGAACCAAATTTTCGTTCTATCTGTACTCGCTTCCATCATTCGACTGTATCCTATCGATCGAATATTTGAACTTTAGGTAGAAACTAATGGGTGTAAACATGTGTTTGAGACATGTTATGTTTGATGGTTGCAAGTGGATGCAAGTGGTTGCTAGTGGTTGCTCGTGGATGCATATACACACAGTAGGCACTAGATCGGCTCGAAAGCACTTTCATACTGCATATGGATGTGTGAGCATTTTTAAATTTTTATGGATGCAAAATGGTTGAATCAGCATATGGATGTTGCATATGAATGAGCAGTTGTGCACTCATATAGAAATGATATGTCTCAAGTAGGAAAATTTGCATACATATTGGACTCATGGCACTAACATGATTTGCATTAAGGAGGTCGACTGAATCAGTGGGCCGCCTGATTTTGCATTAGATACGGACATGAACACACACTGTGCATTTAAACATGAAAGCATTAGAAGTCTATAAGGACAATGGATGCTTGTGGATGATGGTTGAGTAGATGGGTGATTGGATGGTAGGACACATTCTTCTTAACTTGAAGATTTCGGGGACGAAATCCTTTTAAGTGGGGGAGAATGTAACACCCCGTGTATTCTATAGCTGTGAAATTAACAAATTAAAGTATAATTAATTCGAAATCAAAGAACTAAGGGAAACAGGTTACGCCATTGCGTTCTTCTTGAAATTCTGCTTGAGATAGAGTCTGAGTTTGCGTAAATTGGACTCCGTATGAAAAAGATATCCTTAAATTAAAAATTGCAGCAAAACATGGAAAAAGAGGAATGAGAAAAGAATAATGTTTAGCATTGTTCTAACTTTTGTAAGCAAAAGACTTAGTAGCTCATTTGGTTGGAACACATGACTTGCATACAAGAGGTACAGAGTTCGATCCCCGCCAGCGCCTTATTTTTGTTTTAGGGGAATGGCTTAAAATAGCCTAGTGTGAATGCAGTTCAAAAAGTGGTTTAGTGTGAAAATGGGTAATTGGGAAGATAGATAAAAAGAAATATATATATATATATATACATATACGTATACATACATATATATATATGACATGTACGTATCATGAGGCGTATGTTGCGCATTTTTGCCTGCCAAGAATTGTTTTTTTTATAAGTAGCCTTCTCTAATTGGATTCATGACAAATTAAAGGAAATAAATATTTAACATATTCGTACATATGTGCATTTATGTCATAAACATACAAATTAAATAAAGATGTGTGGATGCAAGCAGTGAAAAGAAAGGTTTATGCATAATATTTGTATGCAGTAAATGGGGATTTTCAAAGAGGAAGAATATGAATAGGTTAGACTTAATTTTCTATTAATAGGAATGTCATTTATAAACCTGCAATTGACATCAATGTGGCACTGAATAAGAAAAATATGGTATGTGATATTATTTTGTGAACATAACATGCAAGCATATTAATATGACGAATATTTATCTGGCATTTAATTTAAAGATATGTCAATAGGGCATTGATTTGAAAACATGCTATTAACATTTATCTGTACATGTTAATTTGAGAAATATATAAATATGTTGAGAAATATATAAATATGCTAATTTACAATGAAAAGGATACATTAATATTGTCATTCTTGTTAATTGACATGTATATATGAATAATTAATGTATACGGTAAAAGGAAAGATGTATCTATTAAATACGTATTTATGTTTGATGGATTGGCAATAAATAATGAATGTTGATAATGTACATTAAGGGAGTAATTATGGCATAAGTGTGTTAGGAATTATTTATATATAGAATTTGTCCTAAATGAGAAATGTGTACATTGTAGGAAATATATATATATGCTAAAACATGGAATTGCATGTAATTGGCCTCTTTTGAAATTGATGGCCTTGATTTACCCTAGCATCATCGGACGGCTCAAATTAACTTGCAACTCTATAAAAATGACCCTAGACTCTACCTAGGTTTCTTACACAATTCTCTAGCCTCCATTGCTCTCTTCTTCTAATAAAAATAAAAATAAAAATGGCGTCGCTGCTCTGCTGGAATTAAAACTAGAAGATAATCAACATCAACCTAAGCAACTCAATTCAAACTAGAGATTAAAGTTTCTGCAAAGATTCTACAACAAGTTAAAGTTCTTTCTTTAATCCAATCAAGGCAAGTACAGTTATTCTCCGCTATAAACGTTAATTATAATTTTGATATGCATTTAAATCTGAGTTTGAGGTTGTATTCTCTTCTGTTAGATCTGTTTTCTGTGACTGTTCTATATTCCTTTCTTCTTTTCTGTTTCTATAGCCAGGCTACCACGAGCCTGTGCCTAATCTCATAAGAGATGAACGTATGAACGCAAGTTTTGGGATGAATGATGAGAAATTTGACAAAACCAAATTGAATGTATGACTTTAGGACTGAGGCATAAAATATATTGGACATATGACTTGGGATTGGATGCATAAATTTGACTATGAACATAAAATTTATGCATGTTGTATGCATAGTTATGTTGTAATTTAGACCTGTAATTAATTAGAAAAAAATAAGCATATGTTATAAACTAGTTTTAGACCTATGCATATTTTGTGATAAAAGAAGAAGAGGAACCACTGTAAAGATTACATATGATTTGAGGCTTTGGACAAAATGCATATAAAAAGGCAAGATCTGATTTTTAGAGGATATGGTTTAAAGATTTATATTATTGGGGATAGTTTGCATAATGATTCATGACATGAAAAGAAGGAAGATATGGAAACTTAAGATTTACTTTAATTAGGATATCTATTATTGTAATTACACCTAAATAGGGATTTTTGGATATATGACATGCATTGAAATTAATGGTTATATTTGGTATAATTTATATGTGAATCTGCTGTAAAATGCTAGTTTAACAAAAATTGGAACATATGTTATATGGCAAATTATGTCCATATTCTGCGAGTATATGTTGTGAATCATGACAATTATGTAGGCATATGAATTTAGGCTAATTTATGACTAGGCAAGGCATGTAAATAGAACCTTTGGAAATATTAAATTTGCTAAATCTGCTAATTTGCCAAGTTGCCTAAACTGCTAGTTTTGTTATATTGCCTAGACTGCTAATTAGATTGAAATGCCTAATCTGTTAAATTTGTCGGTTGAAATGCCTAACCTGTTATATGCAAAATTCTGCTAAGTTGCTAAATCTGTAAAATCCGTTAATTCATATAAAATCTGTTATCTGCTATGTTGATATAATCATTCTGTTATTGATATAATCTGAATTGGCATATATATTGGACGTGCGCATAAACGGTAAATAATTAATTAATTGGCCGCAAAGATGAACATGGCTAACTCGAGGTTAGAATGAGTTTGCGGCGTAAATCTGCCCGGAACCGCCCGGCACATCCAGTGGCCGCAAACAAATGTGAGAAGTTAGTCATAACATGCGTAAGACACGAGGTTAGGTCTGGCTTGTGGCAGAAGTCTGCCCGGAACCGCCCGGGATATCCAGCGGCCACAAGCTACCGACCTAATGTGAGAGGTCTGTGCATTAATAATTAATTAATGCAAATCTAAGATAAGAATGACGTCTAAAACGTATTGGGGAAAATAGGGTTAAACCAATGGGGTTAATAGATGTAGTAAAACCCGTCCATGAATCTGTAGGCCCAATACAAAGTTAGACAAATCTGAAAAGTCTGTACATCTGACCCGTTAGTCTGAAAACTTGTTAACTAAATTTGTGAATTAGTAAATCTGAATTCTGTATGTATGAACTTGTAAACAAGTTAATCTGAAATCTGTTAGTCTGGGGACACAAGGTTAGGAGGGGAATTACTTGTGTCATCTGTTGTTTGGGACCCATATTAGTCAGTAACCCTTTCTGGTATCAAAACTTTGACCCAACAGTAGGTAGGGTCCGGGCACGCTTACTGAACTAATTATAAGTGGTTCATTCTGATAATGGCGAGGGGTGTTGATGGTGCGTTCCAACCGGGTCATGTGCGTGCATGGATCCCGGTCTGCCTCTGAGGATGTAAGACGCCGTGACATCTGTAAATAGGTCTGTGCCAATTGGTTGTCACTTTAGGGAGTGATACACCCTACTGTGGGGCCGACACAGGATATTTATGTATTAGGGAGCCGATCGCTTGGGGTAGGGTTTTAGGGTACGCTTAGTTCTGTCTGTTTCTGTTGGTACCGTCTGTTTCTGTTGGGTGGTAACACCTGTCTGTTTCTGTGTGGTACCGTCTGTTCGGGTGGTAAAGGCCCATTACTAGTGTACACCTAATTCCACATTCTGTTTCCATAGGGATAAATCTGTTTCTTCTTCTGTCTGTTTCTGATCGGGTAGTTTAGGCCCATTATTAGCATTCTGTTTCTGTTAAAGTATTCTGTACCCGTTCCTGCTTCAATTTAGACATTAGGGTGACACCTAATTCTGTTATACTAGTATTAGTGCAGGGAAGTGTAAAACAATAGTTTATATCATTCTGTTTTTCTGTTATATCTGCTACACCTGTTATAGTTATCTCACATCCAGTTTTATGTTCATATCATATTATTATTATTTGTTCATATGCTGAAAATCACTGGACTTGCCAGACTTTTTGTCTGACCCTTGTTGTTTCGCCTTCTTTCTTCCGTTTCCCCCCCAGGTTATCCAAGGAGGGAAATACTTTAGCTTGATACGGATTTCTCTTTGCTTGAAGTGCTTAAAGTATGGCTTGGCTCTGTATAGCTTCCGTTCCATGGGGATTATGATTTTAAACTATGCATTTTGAAGGCTTTTGTACAAGACTGATATTTTGTACTTGAATTCTGAAATTGAAAGGATGTAACCATAATAATTTCTGTTTCCGCTGTAATAAAGTTAAAAATTTTCAAGTACTGTTTTATCTGTCTTGTAAGTTTCTGTTCTGTTTACTAAAATGCTCCACCAAAGTTAAGGCATTCCCTTTGTGAGTGACCTTAACGGAGGTGGGGTGTTACAATATATATATATATATATATATATATATATATATATATATATAATTAAACGAATCGAGCGCGGTAGTTCGCGTTTTAAAAATATATCTTTAAATGACTATACAAGGAGATCCGACTGTCGGATTTTCTTGAAACTGAAACCGCTAGGACCGTCTTGGAAAGATCTTTCCAACGATATATAATACGTCAAAATCCAACGGTTAGATTTTGAGATATGTGAAAATCAAAATTGGTTGAAAACAGCGCCAAAATCGCCATTGACCTGAATCGTCATTGATTAAAGATTTAATTATTTTTAATTAAATAAAATAGGAAATAATCGTTATAAATTAGAAATAACGATAAGGAAGAGTTTTCAATATATTTACATATATATATATACGAAGATTATTTGGGAAGACCGAGTTAATCTCATTCCAAATAATCAAACGACGATGAGAATTGAAGAAGAAGACGACTAATGAAGACCGTCAATCTTCCCCTCAGGAGGACAACGATTGAGACTTTGAATTGATTTGCTCCCAAGTCAAGGTCATGGTCATCGTCCGAACGAACATGTTGATTGAACGGATTTGGCTTTCGCACAGACCCAGAGCATAAGCTTATAAATGGATTGTGTGTCTGACATCGTACTCCATTATATATCATATTATTAATCTTCTGTCGAATGTATGGATGTTTGGTGGCGGAGAATTTATTCTCTTGCTTAACACCCGTTCATATATTTCGGCAAAGGATTGGTAGTGTGATATGGAGTGATGATGTGGCATGCTAAGATGCATATGATCAAGGCTTTGTTGAAAAGCAGGCCTTGTGGGATGATCAAAGCATAACCTGTTTAGGTATAGCTTTGTGTATGACGTGACTTCACGAGCCTCACACACCGGCGGAGTCTAAAACGGGAGAAGGGAACGCAGGGAGAGAAGCACGTTTCTTTCTAGCTAGAGTGGTGTCAGTGACCTACCAGCCCTGACATTTTACTTATGTGGATGATGGAATGAGGCGCCTCGGATAGGTCCTATAGGACCGGGGAACGTGTGCTTAGGAATTGCCAATCCTCTAAGCTGTATTTGAGGACCGGCCCTGCCATTTCCAAGGGTTAACTGCGGGTAATCCTGAGGCATTAGCTAGAGTGTCTCGAATCGGTAAGGAGCGCCTCCCTAGCCTTGACTCATGATGGAAACCAATATCCAATACGCGCCATTCGGTTTTGATTGTATTACTAGTACGGAGGCATAGCATATGGTACCTATGCTTCCTAGGATTGATACATTATGATTGAAATTGTTTTTTTTTAACATATACACACTAATAATAATATCAAACTCGTATTTGCCGTATTTATCATGTTTGATCACCATAAGGTAAAACTCTATCCTCTGGTGTGCGTTGCATTGTGTGATGGGACCTGAGTCTTATGGTGATTTCATTTTTCTAAAAAGCATTGCGTTGTTTTACGATTTACTTTAAGTTATGCACGACAATCCATTAGAGTAAACCATGTGTATAACTTCAGAATTGGACCTTGGCAATAGCGCCATCGCGTTCAGAAGACGTCAAAACATTAAGTTCGACAGTCGTTGAGCACGAATCGGGGATCGGACGGAAAAAGGCCTATTTTCTGGAATTATTAAATAAAATAATCATTAGAAAAACCTAAAATACTGGTATAAATACGGGCCGTATACGGTTGCTTCTTCTTCCTCTTCTTTCCTTTTGGCCGCCGAAACCCATAATACTTCAAAACTTTGAACTCCATTTTCTCCCTCATCCCTCAACGATTTCCAGCATACCATACACCGTTTCGAAGCTCTTTCTGAGATCTTCGATTAGGTACCAATCACAACCCGAACCGTGCCCCGTGCCACCGCCACCCAGCCCCCGAAGTCGCGCCGAACGCACCGCCGTGGGCCCCGCCTGAAGCCGCCGAACGCCACCAATCTCCGGCCGATGGTAGGCCTCTCCAAGCCGGTCCTTGTCCAACAAACGGCGACCAAAACGATCGACTACAGGCTGAGAAATCCGGATTTGAATATTTGAACAAAACTGAAATTCTAAGGTAATTCTTATTTCAGAAATTGCGACGCTTTTAAGCGTGACTGCAGCAGTTGTTAAAAACCAGTATGTTTAAAACATTGATAACTAATGCATATGAACTTCGATTCTGAAAATTTCAGAACCGTTAGAACCGTGACGACGATTAGGACCTGCTGTGATTGACTGGAACATTCTGAACATTTCTTGGATTTATTATAATTTTATCCAAACAAGGTGAGAATCCTTTATTTAAAATTTATATTTAAATAAACTGTTCAGTATATGATGTGATTTAAAAATAAGGTTCAGATCTGTTTGTTTGGACTTGTTTGATGATGATTGTTCTCTGATTGAGTAGCTAGTATAGATCCATCTGATTTTCATGCCTATACTCTGTCATGTTATCACTATCACATGTTATCGCTTTGGGTTGAAATTACATTGATTCAATTTTCAGTGTAAAGTAAAAGAGAATATAATGGTCACCATTTGTATGTTATCCCTAGTGTTAGGATTGGATTGATTTAACTTATCAATTTCAAAATGAAGATTTACATCGTATGAATAATTAGCATTTTTGTTTAATGTTAAATTAGAAAATATTCATCGTACGAATAATTGGCATTTTTGTTTAATGTTAAATTAGAAAATATTCATCGTATGAATAATTGGCATTTTTGTTTAATGTTAAATTAGAAAATATTCATCGTATGAATAATTGGCATTTTTGTTTAATGTTAAATTGGAAAATATTCATCGTATGAATAATTGGCATTTTTGTTTAATGTTAAATTAGAAAATATTCATCGTATGAATAATTGGCATTTTTGTTTAATGTTAAATTAGAAAATATTCATCGTATGAATAATTGGCATTTTTGTTTAATGTTAAATTAGAAAATATTCATCGTATGAATAATTGGCATTTTTGTTTAATGTTAATGTTAGAAGATTTACATCGTATGACTCATGGACATTTATATTTTAATGTTAATTTAAAAAGAAGGATACCGCATGATTATTTAACATTATTTTAATGTTATTTAAAAGAATTCACCGTATGATTGATTAACATTATTTTTAATGTTAAAAATAAGATAATTTTCATCGTAGGAAAATATCATTCTTGCTAATGTAATAAGAAGAGTGGAAATTTACATTGTACAAGAAGATTGAATTTGCATTTTAATATAAAGATTAAATTTACATGGTATAAGAAATTGACATTTTGTTCAATGTTAATAAAAAGAGAATGTATCGTAAGTTAAATTAGCATTTATTTTTAATGTTAATAAAAAGGGAATGTATCGTAAGTTAAATTAGCATTTATTTTTAATGTTAATAAATAGGAGTTGCGTCGTATGTAAATTTATCGTTATTTTTAATGTTAATAAATAGGAAGTGCGTCGTATGTAAATTTATCGTTATTTTTAATGTTAATAAATAGGAAGTGCGTCGTATGTAAATTTATCATTATTTTTAATGTTAATAAATAGGAAGTGTGTCGTATGTAAATTTATCATTATCTTTAATGTTAATAAATAGGAAATGCGTCGTATGTAAATTTATCATTATCTTTAATGTTAATAAATAGGAAATGCGTCGTATGTAAATTTATCATTATCTTTAATGTTAATAAATAGGAAGTGCGTCGAATGTAAATTTATCATTATTTTTAATGTTAATAAAAAGGAATTGAACCGTAGGTAAGATTAACATTATTTATAATGTTAAACAAAAGAGAATTTACCTCGTAAGAAAATGTACATTATTTATAAATGTATATGAAAAGGAAAGATTGATTTACATTATTCTAATGTAAATATTAAAAGAGAATGGACCATATGATTTATTAACATTATTTTAATATTATATAAAAAGAAAATATTGTTTAACATTATTTTTGATATTGATTTAAAAAGAAGTTTGCACCGTATGCATTAACACACTTTTATTAATGTATGTATAAAAAGAGAAATTTACATTGTAAGAGAAATTGGCATTAACATTTATTTATAATGTTAATATTAGAGTATTTTCACCACATGATAAGATGTACACTTTTATTTGTAAAAGTAAGTTGGCATTTTCACTGTATGATAAGATTTACTATTTATTTGTAAAATAAGGTAGGAATTCACCACATGACAAGGTTTACTCTTTATTTTGTAAATATAAAGTAGGAATTTGCGATGTATCAAAATATACATTTTTCATGTGTAATGTAAAGATAGAAAAATTAACATTATTTTCAATGTTAATAAAAATAGAAAATGCATTGTATGTTAAGGTAACATTATTTTCAATGTTAATAAAAAGAAAAACATACCGTAGGATAAAAATACATTATTTTTAATGTATATTAAAAGAGATTTTTTTTTTCATCGTAGGAAATGTACATTATTTATAATGTGAATAGAATGGAAATGTCATCGTAAAATAAAATTACATTTTAGATGTAATTGAGATTGAGAATGCATTTAGAAAGAGAATGAGTATTTTATATATGTAAATGGAATCATAATATAATTGAAAGATGAAATGGAATAAATAGAGCGATGAATTATAAATTACATTTTAATGTAAATTATAAAGATTTTAAAATAAAATAAAACAAAAAGGGAATAATTCACCGTCTAATTATAAATTACATTTTCATGTAAGATTAAGAAGTGGAAAAAATAGAATAAAGGAAAAGGGGAGATGTATGTAAGAACGATGAATTAAACGAATTGTTTATATATATATATATTTATATATATATATAAAATTAAACGAATCGAGCGCGGTAGTTCGCGTTTTAAAATTATATCTTTAAATGACTGTACAAGGAGATTCGACCGTCGGATTTTCTTGAAACTGAAACCGCTAGGACCGTCTTGGAAAGATCTTTCCAACGATATATAATACGTCAAAATCCAACGGTTAGATTTTGAGATATGTGAAAATCAAAATTGGTTGAAAACAGCGCCAAAATCGCCATTGACCTGAATCGTCGTTGATTAAAGATTTAATTATTTTTAATTAAATAAAATAGGAAATAATCGTTATAAATTAGAAATAACGATAAGGAAGAGTTTTCAATATATTTACATATATATATATATATATATATACGAAGATTATTTGGGAAGACCGAGTTAATCTCATTCCAAATAATCAAACGACGATGAGAATTGAAGAAGAAGACGACTAATGAAGACCGTCAATCTTCCCCTCAGGAGGACAACGATTGAGACTTTGAATTGATTTGCTCCCAAACCAAGGTCATGGTCGTCATCCGAACGAACATGTTGATTGAACGGATTTGGCTTTCGCGCAGACCCAGAGCATAAGCTTATAAATGGATTGTGTGTCTGACATCGTACTCCATTATATATCATATTATTAATCTTCTGTCGAATGTATGGATGTTTGGTGGCGGAGAATTTATTCTCTTGCTTAACACCCGTTCATATATTTCGGCAAAGGATTGGTAGTGTGATATGGAGTGATGATGTGGCATGCTAAGATGCATATGATCAAGGCTTTGTTGAAAAGCAGGCCTTGTGGGATGATCAAAGCATAACCTATTTAGGTATAGCTTTGTGTATGACGTGACTTCACGAGCCTCACACACCGGCGGAGTCTAAAACGGGAGAAGGGAACGCAGGGAGAGAAGCACGTTTCTTTCTAGCTAGAGTGGTGTTAGTGACCTACTGATTGACATAGAAATGTGTTTATTTTATGCTCTTATATCTTATCTTTTGTATATAAATAAATATTACTTGGGTATTGTTTTGTTATTTTTACAGATATTCCAACCCAGCCCGCATGCAACCAGAAATGTAGAGAAATAGAGTTCAAATTGCTGTGTATTTGCATTTTGAAGAATTGTAGATGAAGATCTCACATCTAGTTGCTGTTGGACAAGAAAATGATTGATAAAAAGGCTTTGAACATCACAAATCAATGAAGAAAGGTCAAGGAAGCAAGAGGAAAAAGAGAAAAGGCCCATTTATGTTTCTCATTGTAAACTAATTAGTGATGTAATGACCAGGCCCATTTATCATTAGGGTTAGGGTTAGGGTTTGGCTATCTACTCTATATATACCCTTGTAATGGCATTGTAGCCACCATCTCATCTCATCTCTTATTTCCATTGTTCTAATAAAAGTTCTTCTTTCTCTTTTATTTTTTGCATTTTTTTGTTTTCTTAGCAACTAGTGTTGTCTATACGATTAGATTCGGTAGAACACTATTTGTATTTTGCACTTATTTGCATTAGTGATTTACCGTCTGATTAGATTCAGCGGAAATCCTAATTTTAATTCCTGTTTGTTATTTCAATTTCTGCAATTTCAATTTCTGCTTTTATTATTTTCTTAGGACAAATTGGATTTGATTAGATTCAAATCTAATTCATAGTTTTATTTCTTTTCCATTGAAATTGTGATTTGATCGTCGGTTCAGTTAGATCTGTTCTGAATCAAATTACAGTTTTAATTTTGTTTTGTTTTGCAAAATCAACCTCCAGCTTCGTCTAACTCGCCCAAGAGATTAGATAAATAATTTAATTTTAATTTACCTCCCTGTGTTCGACCTGTTTGCTACACGAACTGTACGCTTGCAGAAATTTAATTTAAATATCACGCTTTTCTAATTCATAGACTAGCGTCGATCAAGTTTTTGGCGCCGTTGCCGGGGAAGGTAACGATTAAATTTTATTATTTATTTAATTTTTGATTCGTGTTAGTTTTTTTTTTTTTTATTTCCTTCTTGTTTTTTATTTTGTTTAGCAAAAAAAAAAAAAAACTCTTGATTGACAGATTTGATATTATTTATTGATATTGCAATCTCCAAAAACAAGGAAAAAAAAACACTTGCCAAATTTTCTTGATTTTTATTTCCTAACTTTTCTTCTGTTTCTTTCCCCTTTTCATTTTTTTTTTCCTTTTACAATTTTTTTTTCTTCCTTCCTCTTGCAGTAATAAAAAAAAAACTTCTATATTTTTCTTGCTACGGATCTCTTTCCATTAACGACCAATTCTTCTTCTATAATTTTCTTGCTGTCACGAGATCCTCTACCCTCATCTACCGAACTTCCCTATTTCACCACCATAATCCCCTGAACAAATCCGCACACTCCAGTCATCGCCAGACCTTACCACAACATCGTCACGCACCTGCAAAACCACCGTACTCAGTCCACCGAAAAAAAAAAAAAAACCCCAAGATTCCAACCACAGTCGCAACCCTCCGCTCAATGCATTGACAATCTCCCTCACATCTTCAATCTTCACTAAGCCATCTACTTTCCAAAACTGTCAACTGCCGCAACACTTTTTCCTCACCGACAAACCCCTATCCATCAACAAAAGCATCAGCCCTTTCCCCAAAACGCTACAGTTACCCACATCACCGTTCAAATAGTCCGCGCATAATCCCCCTGACGTCAGCACTTCATCTCCCCTTCAGCAAGTTTCTACCCCAGTTTCCATCTGACATCTACATTCTGCCACAAAGGCTAACACAACCGACTGCCTCATCTTCAAAAATCCAAAACCAGACTCACGCGTCATTCGCAGAGCCCCATCCCAATTTGAAACCCTCCAACAAAAGTTCATCGATTCCTCCAGACCACAAATCACCTTCGCACCCCCTTGCTTTCACCACTGATCCAACATTCATCAATACCCAGAAATCCGCACACTCCAGTAAACCCAAACCATTCCCTCATCTTCAACAACCCCCGAATTCAAACCATCCACTGTTTACAACACAACTCGCTACCACAAACCCACGTCAATAGCCTTAACCACCCTCCGTCAACCGTACCCACAGTTCCCACCGAAACCCAAATCAATTCATACCCCAAATCCCTTTCCGTCCCAAAATCCTCGACCGCAACCATCACAAACAGATCACCGAATTTCAAGACCCGATTTGAATTAGGTTAGATCTGCGATTAAAAATCAGAAAGTCGGGATTTGATTTGTTTCCTGAATAGAGTGGTGATTTTATTTGGTACTTGATTTTTGTGGAGAACGATTTAGTTTATTACTGAATCTTTGCGTTTTCTTATACAAGTGGTTGGCATCTGTCATCTGGAGCGTGATGTTGTGTTCTTTTATTGGTGCGTGGGCCCTTAGTTGAATGCGTGAATTTATTTGTAAAGTGGACTGGGTGAACTTTAATTGGGCATGAATTTCGGTTGAGATTTATAGAAAGAGGGATTTTTAATTTGGGAACTTGGCAATTTGAAGGTTTTGTTTTATTTGTTGAAGTTTGACCGCACAAACTAAACAAGGCGTGGTTATCTTTGATGACGTGTTGATTTCTTTTCTTTTTGAGTTGAGTTTGAGTGAGGTCCTGTATGCTTTGATTCGTGCCAATTGTTTTGAGTAAATGGCTCTAATCTATGCCCAGTTCTACGTGCTAGCGTGTTTTTGTTTTTCTTGAGCTTAATTCGTTCCCTTTTCTAGCTTAGTTCTTCGTTTGTCGAGTTTTTAGTTTTTTTTTGTTTTGATAAATTCTTCATCAAAAAAAAAATCAGGTACAACTGAAATTTTAAAAAAAGGTCTTAAAAAAAAAAAATCGGCCTCCTAGCCCGAACCCGTGCCGCAGCGCAGTCAAGCAATTAATAGAAGGGGACAACAACAGAAAGCAGCGGACGATTCAGATGGGTTGGAGCGGTTGCACACCAAGTAGGGTGTGAACGCGCTAGCGCTTCCCAAATTCACTGGAGGACTGCCGATCAAGGTGAAAACTTTTAAAACTCTACAGGTGCTCTGCTGCAAAAGGAAAAAGAAAATAATATATAGACAATTGTTGTAAAAAATTTCTGCAGGGGAAGCGGCTTGAATGTAAATTTTAATTCTGCAATTTATATTTTTGTGTCTATTCTGTGACTGATATTTCTGAATTTGTGGTGAGGAACGGTTTTCCATAACTATTCACTCTCATCGATTCTCAATTTTAACACGTGATTTTGATTTTCAAAATAATATAACTGAAAAGTGGTGCTTTGTGAAGTTGACTGTCTTGTACAATTGGATCGCGGATATATATTAGTTCAATTTATTGAACTTTTAGCAAAAGAGGTTGCATACTACCCGTAAAACATTGGTCGTATCCCTTAGTTTTATACTATACGTGAACGGCCATAAGACCCTCTTCCCCCTTCCAATTGAGTCAGTTAATTAATAGAGCACAACTCATTCTTTTATACTATTTTGAACTAAGAATAATTTCTGTCTTCTCTTGATTGCATTCAAATGTCTGATTCAAAAAAATCTTTGAGAGAAATGTGGAATCATAACCTGAGTAGACGTCCTCTTGAAGAGTATGAGTATGAATTACAACTCATAAAGTAAAATTTTCCGAATTTTTGTGAGTCCAATGCCAACAATTTTCAAAATTTTCAAAATGACCAACATTTTCAACATCATGAATATAATCGAAATGGCGATTTCAGTTCAAATTTCAATAATTTGGATTATGGGCCACATCCGTATCAAAACGACTTTGAATCCCAATATAGCTTTGATCCACAACAATATGGGGTTGGAAACCAATTCGAAAATAATTTTGAAAATGATTTTCAATTCGATCAGAATTTTCAAAATTACAACCCATATCCACATCTTGAATATGACCAAAATCGCAATTTTCCCTCGAATTTCGACAGCTTTGGTTACGAACCTAATTTTCAAAATCAAAATGATTTCCAACATCATTATCATCTTTCTGAAAATTCAAATATTTTTGAGAATCAAGGAATCCAAAACGATAGCTCTCAATTCGACGATTCTGAAGAATATCATCTTAAAACTCTTAGAGAGAGGGCAGACAAACTTCTTTGTTTACTGACATCTTTGAAAGAGCAACAAGAGCAACAAAATCAAATGGGCGTTGAATCAGAAAATAATCCAATTTCTACTGACATTGAAAATTTTCAAATAATGACTTTGGAAATTGAGAATAATCATCTTGATGAAGCCTTTCAAAATTCAACAAATGATTTGGACTTCAACTCTTTTCAGGAAAAAGATTTAAGCTCAGATTTTGATCTTCCCCTTTCAGGCTATGAGAAAGTTGAAATTTTTGAAAATGAACAAAACGAAAATGTTGAAATTTTCAATTCAAATTTGGAAAAGGACTTTAATGAACATGAATTCTTTGAATTATGTGAGGATGAAAGCCTTAATTCTGACCCCAATCCCGACAATCATTTGATTCTGACCCCAATCGAAAAGATTGACACTCTTCCAATGACAATCAAGACCAATTCTTCTGAAAATTCCAAACCTCCATCTTCTTTGAATGTTGGCAATCCCAACATCTTTTTTTCTGATGTCGGCAACCCCGATAATATCTCTTCTTTGATCGTTGGCAATCCCAACAAACCATCTTCTATACCTTCACTTCCTTCACTTCCCGTGTCGACACCTTCTTCTTCGAATGACCAAGACTCCGAAACGGAACAAGAAAAAGTTGTTGATGACACGACAAATTTACCATGTCAAAAATCCTCTCGTACTTCAATTGACATATCTACGTTGTCTTTCGACGAACTCTTCGCAGATGAACTTAAACTTTTAAATGACGAGGATGAATTAGAATCAGGCCATGAATCCAAATTTGAAAATTTTGATTTTGAGAATTCAAACGAACTTGAAATTGTCAATGTCGAAAATACGTTGTCAATTGAGAAATGTGATCACATGCTGTTGAACAACACTCAAAATTCAAATTTCACTGAATTTATACTCGATCACAAATTCTTGAAAAATTACACTGATAAATTTGTTGAACACATCAATTATTCTTGGAATGTTGGCTTGGTTGAAAAACTTCAGGTTAGGACGACCCTACATATTTATCTCCTGGACTACAAATCGAGGTATATAGATGAGATGGTTTTCAAAAACTTTTGCTTGTTAGAAAACATGTCTAGACATAGTGTGAATGGGACTCATAGGGCAAGAACCAAGTGTGGGGGAAAAAGTTGGTGGAATTCTTTGCATCGCATACATCGCAAACACATATATCATTGTACGTATGATCCATTCTTACATATAGTTAGATTGCATTTCATTTTACAAGTCATTTTACATTTAATCCATCTTTGGGTACGATCTTTAAAATTTAGGAAACGTTACAGTGTGGACACTGTTTAGTTCTAGTGTGGGGGGGGGGAGTCTGCATTTCATCCATTTTCATTTTTCTTTGTTTTTATTTCTTTTTATTTTCAGCCATTTAAGTAGGACCATCATACATTTTAGATTGTAGCAACATACCATAATTTTTTTTTTTTTGAAAAAACGACTCAATTTGGATTTGATACAACAAAATAAGTTAAGGATTATCAATCAGTTGATAGTATTTTTCTCTCTCAACTTAGATCGAATTTGAAATATAATGAAAAGTTTAATTTTGAGGGATAATAGTGTAACCGGTACATAGGGAGATTCTTAGGTGATGGCCATGAAATCTATTCTATATTGTAGACTTTGTTTAAATAAGTGGAGGACTTAAAATACTTATAATGGCTTGTCAAATCTTTAAAACTAAGTTGTGTTAAGTTGAATTCGCGTAACTCTCTTTTGTGCTTATATTTTCGATAATAATAATAATAGTATTCCAAGGGTATCCAACATTGCTTGTATATCGAGCGTTGGTGTGCAAACCCGCCAAGCTCTATCCGACACGTTGTTGACAAAGTCAAAGTTGGAATATTTTGGTCTCATTTTATGGGATTGGACACCTAAGGATTACCGACACGTTGTTGACAAAGTCAAAGTCGGCCTGCACAATCCGCCAAGCTCTTTACCCACTCTCCGTTAGTCCGCGAGGCAGTGCATGGGTGGTAAACCTTGGTCTTTATAGTTAGGTGTATGTACTTAATCATAAATCTTAAAATTTTATAGAATAAAGAATAAGCGATGATACCCAAACACTTCTCGACCTTATTGATTTGACTAGCCATACATGAGAAAATTAGAATACCACTTTGCAAACTGTGCCAAGCAACTAAGAATTTATTTCATGGCTGCACTATGTTATCGACCGAACTAACTGGTCAAACTGGAATTTAACATTTGAAAACTTGATTTATATTGAAAATTTGTGACAAGTCGAGGTATCTAAAATAAAATCAACTGATTAGAAATTATTAACTTAATTTGTTGTACCACTTTCCTGAATAAGTCGTGTTGTCATTTTTTTGTTTTTATTTTTGCATATGTCCATTGCATTCATGTAGTTTCATTAGAATCATAGCATACTGCATTTGGATTTTGTGGGTAGTATCCGCTGAAAACCCTCACGAGACACCACTCATCCTACTAGGGACACCTAGAGGTTTAACGGCTTGTTGCATACGCTCAATGCAATCGTGTTTCCTACGAAAGTGCGACCTATCTAGTTAGTTTTTCATTTTCTTTTTACTCGAGGACGAGTAAAAGATAAGTGTGGGGGTATTTGATTGACATAGAAATGTGTTTATTTTATGCTCTTATATCTTATCTTTTGTATATAAATAAATATTACTTGGGTATTGTTTTGTTATTTTTACAGATATTCCAACCCAGCCCGCATGCAACCAGAAATGTAGAGAAATAGAGTTCAAATTGCTGTGTATTTGCATTTTGAAGAATTGTAGATGAAGATCTCACATCTAGTTGCTGTTGGACAAGAAAATGATTGATAAAAATGCTTTGAACATCACAAATCAATGAAGAAAGGTCAAGGAAGCAAGAGGAAAAAGAGAAAAGGCCCATTTATGTTTCTCATTGTAAACTAATTAGTGATGTAATGACCAGGCCCATTTATCATTAGGGTTAGGGTTAGGGTTTGGCTATCTACTCTATATATACCCTTGTAATGGCATTGTAGCCACCATCTCATCTCATCTCTTATTTCCATTGTTCTAATAAAAGTTCTTCTTTCCCTTTTATTTTTTGCATTTTTTTGTTTTCTTAGCAACTAGTGTTGTCTATACGATTAGATTCGGTAGAACACTATTTGTATTTTGCACTTATTTGCATTAGTGATTTACCGTCTGATTAGATTCAGCGGAAATCCTAATTTTAATTCCTGTTTGTTATTTCAATTTCTGCAATTTCAATTTCTGCTTTTATTATTTTCTTAGGACAAATTGGATTTGATTAGATTCAAATCTAATTCATAGTTTTATTTCTTTTCCATTGAAATTGTGATTTGATCGTCGGTTCAGTTAGATCTGTTCTGAATCAAATTACAGTTTTAATTTTGTTTTGTTTTGCAAAATCAACCTCCAGCTTCGTCTAACTCGCCCAAGAGATTAGATAAATAATTTAATTTTAATTTACCTCCCTGTGTTCGACCTGTTTGCTACACGAACTGTACGCTTGCAGAAATTTAATTTAAATATCACGCTTTTCTAATTCATAGACTAGCGTCGATCACCTACCAGCACTGACATTTTACTTATGTGGATGATGGAATGAGGCGCCTCAGATAGGTCGTATAGGACCGGGGAACGTGTGCTTAGGAATTGCCAATCCTCTAAGTTGTATTTGAGGACCGGCCCTGCCATTTCCAAGGGTTAACTGCGGGTAATCCTGAGGCATTAGCTAGAGTGTCTCGAATCGGTAAGGAGCTCCTCCCTAGCCTTGACTCATGATGGAAACCAATATCCAATACGCGCCATTCGGTTTTGATTGTATTACTAGTACAGAGGCATATCATATGGTACCTATGCTTCCTAGGATTGATACATTATGATTGAAATTGTTTTTTTTTTTAACATATACACACTAATAATAATATCAAACTCGTATTTTCCGTATTTATCATGTTTGATCACCATAAGGTAAAACTCTATCCTCTGGTGTGCGTTGCATTGTGTGATGGGACCTGAGTCTTATGGTGATTTCATTTTTCTAAAAAGCATTGCGTTGTTTTACGATTTACTTTAAGTTATGCACGGCAATCCATTAGAGTAAACCCGTTCCGCATTAGCGGCGTGGTCTTTGGATTTGCCCTATTAATAGTGATTTATTAGTTAAGAATTCTCACACCAGTCCCACGACTGACCCGTTGTTTGTTTCCACCTTTTTGCAAACTCGGGTGCCCTCTTCTCCACACGGGCAGTCGAGCAGTTTGTCTACAGGTTTACCTCTTTAGCAGGATCCTGGATTGAAGCTTAAAGCTGTGTCCAGAGCATAGTTGTCTTCCGCTGTATCTATTTTATTTCCGCTGCACTGTATTAAATTTATTGTAAAATTTTCTTCCGCTGTACTTTAATTTCGATGTACTCTGATATATTCTGTACTCTGATGTTATATTATCATGATGTAATAAAAGTCTGCTGTTGTTGTTCTGATGTGTTGTATTCCCAAAGTTAACGTATGCGGATTTTGAACGGTCTTGGTCGATTTTGCGATCGATTAAGGTCGGGCGAAACCCGTGTCGTTACACTTATTTTATCTTATATATACGAATACCGTTAACAAGCTTATAACAGTCAGTATTTGAAATGTAAATTTTAAATTTTTCAGAAAATTCGTAAATGATGAGCGATATTACTTCAAAAGAAATGACCATAAGTCTTCTAACTGTTCATGGGAAACGCATAACCATTTTGAGTATAGATGATGGTGGAGTAAAGGGCATCATACCAAGAACAATTCTTGCTTTTTTTGAATCCGAACTTTAGTAATGAATATTTAATTGATTTATTTATAGGCTCTGGATTATATGGAAACCATGAGATATTATCTTTGGTGGTTATGGAAATATGAGAGGCATAGTTTACATCAGATTGATTCCAAAGTTTTTTTAACATTTAGTTAAGAATGATCTTAAGTTTGGATAGGATTTCTTTTTTCCTTCTAATATTTGTTGCATTATGTATGTCATCTTATGTTTATTTAATTGCTACAGTTTTATTCTTAAGTTGTTTTCAAAATTAAGGTGCATGGTTAATTTTCATTGAGGTTGGTAGTGAATATTATATAGTGGATGATCAACTTGAAACTATTACGTAAACTCTCGAGTTTGGTTTATGGATACCTTAAGACAGTCGTATAAGCTACCATTTAAATACTGTCGCTTAAAATTTGACTGGTGATATATTAGTAATGTATCACATAGTGAATCTTTTCATGGTTGAATGGTTTTTGACTATTAAATGCTGATGTTTTTTAAAGCTTTACAGAAATATTTAGTATGTTATTATTTCTAGTAGATTTGTCCCTTTTGTCTTGCATTTGCAAAAAAACCTTGATAGATTTGTTTTGTTTTGGCATATTTTAAAACAAAATTTTATACAGAAGGAGTAAATTTAGTAAAGGAACGGTAATGGACCGAGGTAATATGTCAATTATAATGTTTTTGAACTAATTTCTGGAATGCATTGTTTAATGTTAGCTTTGCATAGAATGTAATATCAAAATCCTAAAATCTGAAACTATCAGTACATAAACTAGCGTATAATAACAATGGTGCTGTGGTTTAACTTTAAATTTAACAGTGATATTTATGGTGTAGAAACTCGACGAGATGATGCAAGGATTACATATTATTACGACATGATAGCTGGAACAAGCACAGGACCGGTGACTGCAATGTTAACTGCCCTTGGCAAAGATGCTCGTCCATTGTATGCTGCCAACAACATAAATGATTTTTATTTGGATAATTGCCCTAAAACATTTCCCAAGAAAAGGTAAAAACTTCTAGTATAATTCCTATTTAAATACTTGAATAAATAGGTAAATGATCGATGCAGTGTATTTATTATTGCAGTGGGATATTCATACCTATTCACAGCTTGTACAGCATGTTCAATGGGCCAAAACATGATGGAGAATTTCTGTGTACTAATGTATGGAAATTGGTCGAAGACAAAAAATTAATGTAAATTCTGACAAATGTTATTCCAACTTTTGATATTAACTTTCTTCATCCCACGACCTTACTAGACATTTAAGGTATTGCTTTCTTTCATTTTGTGACTTATGATCACCATCTACAACCAAAAAAAAAATCCACCTGTTTATATTTTTGGAATGGACATTTTTCTACAAAGAAAATTATAAGTCCTATCACAACCTTGCCAAAAAAAATATAAGTCCTATCACCTTGATTCAACCAATCAATTTTCATTCTCTAAGTTTTTTCAACGACAACTTTGTTTAATAGGTTAGATAAGTGCTTGGTTTTTCTGGCCTATATTGAGTGATTAAGTCCTTGTCGTGTGGATTTTGAATCAATTACTTATAAAGTGGTCAACTTCACTATTGATTCTTTCACATAGCTGCGGCATGCTTTCTTTTGATTTATTCCCAGACTTAAGCGCTTTGAGTTCGCCTATCAAAACAAAAAGTGGATTTCCTATAACATTAATATTTAGAGCCTGCTCCCCATTTATGAAGATTAATCAAGCTGAATTTCACTTCGCATAATCACACATATGTTGCTGTCACTGTAAACTTCATGATGCGCAAAAACCTTACTGTATTAATGTGGTATATATACCAGTAAATATAGGTATGTAGCAGAGGTTTTCACATAGGGGTGTATTAGAGTTCTGTTCTTTGTACTTGTTATATTGGATCTTCAGTTTATAGATGCAACAAACCACAATTATCTACTTAGCAAATTACATGAACGTGCTATGAAATTTTGATGTGTTGGTCTACTCTTGTTGAAATTTTGCCTGTTTCATTGACTTATTATTAGGTTTCTCAGGCCATGTCAAATTTAATGCAGAAATATAACGCTGAAGCGAACTTGTTGGATGGTGGGTGCATGGACATAGGATGTCATAGTGGCTTGAACACCTAGGATGCATACAGCACTAATAACAGTGAGGCGCTTCAAACTTGATTTATAATTTTATGAAAATAATAACTTTTTTGATCATCATGGTTGCAAAATGGTATTTGATTTTCATGTTTCAACCGTTGTTTGGAATCATAAATTGGTTGTTTTTTTCCGTTAAATTGAAATTCTTTACTGTAAATTCTTTACTGTAAAATCAAATAAAAGTTCACTTTACTTTACATATAATTGATTTTGGTATGGTCAAGCACCCTGCAGTTCACACATATTTCAAAGAGTCCACGAGTATTCCACTTTGACAATTGTTTTTGTGATACTATGCATCCATACTCGCATCAGTTTTTCGAATATGGATGGTTATTCACTTTTCAGATATGAATTTTTTTCAGTTATCCATTGACAAACTTAAACGATGATGAAGGTCTGGGTTGACTTTTATTATCATGCACCAGGAAGTTTAGTTTTAACAGTTTAATGAAGATTGAAAGACACCGTCGTTTGAGGAAAAGACTGCAAAATAAATTAATTTTCTAATCAGTGTCAACCATTAGAACATGTGCTCCCGAACAACTTATCTAAATTCTTGATTTTCATATTATCTCTAAATTAGATATTTTTTGTTGTTGTATATTTCGTCTTTTCTTTGAGTAAATAAACAGCTAATGTCCATCTCTATATCATCTCTGAATTCTTGTATATTTCGTACTCACAAACAGCAGCTTAATCTCATCAATGTTATCTACAGCAAATCTCCTCAATGTTATCTTGAAATATACCCGATGAATGCTACAGTATAATTGATACAATTTTCTGTATTCAACCTCAATTGTACCAGTAGCTGACAGGCTAAATATAAATCATTGATAGGTACCAGGAAAATCAGCTAAAGAATGCTTTGATCGAGTCAACAACAGCCTCATAATGCCAGCTCATCCCCAACCTCGTTCAAAGGCCAAAAGGAGTCATTGCATGACCCCAATTGCAAGTTTCAGTCTAGCCGATAGCAAACCTATCATCCCTCTGACCACGACAGCTCGGAAGTCGAGCAACAAAAAGAAGAGTCTCGTTGCATAGAAAACCATAAGGCACTTGCTAAGTAAACACACCACAGACGACCAAAATCAAGAAGCATATTACTTCTCAGTTCTCGAAACCTCTCCAGTTCCCCCTGTCATGCTTTCACCTAACGCTAGTTCAACAATGATTATTAGTCCTCAAGGGATCTCATCTTGCAGTCATAGCAAGAGGCTATCGAGGTTCACCAAATCGAACAATCCTAGTCCCGTAGTGCTCAAAAAGATTAGAAAAAACATGGTGCTGCATGAGAAGTGTATCAATCAGCTTCACAGTAGAGAAGATAGGAGGAAGCATGATGCAAGCAACAATAGAGTAGTTAAAGGCAAGGTTGTGGGTGGTGATAAAATAGGAATAGTTAAATCTACAAAGAGCGCTCTTATATCAGAAGCTCAAGAGGTTATTGTCTGGTTTAATAAGAGTCAGGCCAACATGCTAGATGTTGCTGCTGCTGCTGCTGATGAGGATGATTATGATGTTGACGATGAAGAAGATGTTGATGATGAAGATGACAAGTGAGTTATAATCCTCTGTCCCTATTTTACCATTTTTATTTCACTTACTAAAATCATTGATTCATTATGGAGTTTTAGTCAATGTAGCCCTGTAATCTTAAGATATTGTTAACTGTGGAAACATTGTTGTTCAGAGTCATACAATATCAAATATACTATCAAATTAGTATTCTTAATACTACTTCAGACAGCCTAAATGCTATTTAGTCATAAATGACCTTTGTGCTTATCTAGTTTAGTAGAACGAAGTTATGTGGAAATAACATCATACTCACTGTACTTCCTCCTCTTATGTTTCGGACATTGCTGGATGTTGGATTATATTTTCAGTCATGAGGCAGTCATTTTGAATGCTTCTTGACATTTTGCAAAGTGAGAGTCACTTTGAGTGCTACTTGATACTATTGGTTAAAAGAATAGTTTAGTTTGGTTATGTTAACAAACTTAGTACAACTTTATTTGGATAAATATATCATTGAACCTGTATTTTTTTATTGATATATTTAAGACGAGGATAATCTTTTTCCATTTTGTGAGTATAATCAGGATATTTACTGATTTTTCTTCTTTTGAAATTTAGCATTTCTTAGTTAAATGATATTAGTTGATTGCAATTATCTAATTAAATCAATTCTATGGTTATCTCTAGCTAGAGACATTTTGACTAAGTTCTTTATTTAGGTTTAAAATACAGAAAACTCCTTACAAAACAATATACAAATTAGATCATTCTTTATGGAAAATCATCATAAAAAAATTTCAAAAAATGATGTAAAAACCATTCACATTTCAGAACTTATTTTAATTTGTATTTATCTTCATCATCAACACCCTGCAGTTCACTTCCCTTTACATACAACTTTTTTTGGTATGGTCTGGAGCTAGGTGAACTGGGATCGACAAGGGAGAGTTCAGCAGCACAATCATACGGAAGAGACACAATAATCTACCGAAACAACAGCAATACATACAGAACACCTTCGACTTCATCGAGCAGAACGGGCATACATTATCCATCTGTTCCTGATCCAACGGAGCACATTCTGCCACATTACCTGTTTCATCATTCCATTGCTACTGTTGCTACTGGAATGAGAGTTGAGAAGGGTAACAGCATGATCGATGCTTTGAGGACTACTAGCTCGAGCAGAGACGAAGTAGGTTTGGTATCATTGAGTAATGCAAGCAATCTGGAAGTTAGTGAGTGGGTGGAGCAAGATGAGCCTGGGGTTTATATTACCATTAGAGAGTTGCCTGATGGGTTCAGAGGGCTTAGAAGAGTCAGACTCAGGTATCCATCTTCTACATTATAGTGTAGTGCATGTAAAAACCTTTTATAAAATCGTTAATTTAAAATTTCTACATAGATTGATAGAAATAAACTGAATTTTTTAAATTTGTATGTGCATTCAAACTCAGGATCTTTTTGTATTCATAGGTTGTCTAGGTGAGTTCTGCCTATAAGCAAACCAAACGTTATTGTCTGATTTATGTCCTAAGTAATGACATTTTGTACTTACTAGCATATTGGATTGTTCCAGTTTTTAATATAACTGTTTTGTATATGTTGCCAGTTATTGTTAGGACAATCCTGATACTGAATGAGAAAATTATTTCGAATTTTGTAGAGTTTTCCATTGTAGTTAATGTCTTCTGTTTTTGCAAAAAGTGAATAAGAGTTTTATTTAAAAGCTCACTTTCGGAATTTGCCATTATTAATTCGAACTAGGCCACTCCATGGAAAATCCAAATTCATTGGTCATATGGAAATCAAAATTTGGTGACTTTGTCATAGTTGCATTTTTGCAATCACTCGGGCTTGTTCGGTTCACTAACTGCATTATATTTTTTGTCATAGCTGCACTTTTTCCTTTTTTTTTACTTTGTCAGATATACGACATAACAATTACTAACATCTTGACGGTTTTATTTAACATTAGCAGGACCACAATTGTTGCAGTTATGGAGAAGATGTCAGAAGCCAAACAAGAATAAATCTTTCGTTTTTTGTTTTGTAAGTAACTTGTTGATGCAAAAATGTGACATTATGTATAGTATATTACATGTGGATACAGAACAGCTAATAAAACAATTTGTATGAAATAATTAGTTTGAATATGTGAAAATTTATTTGAATGATGTGCATAAAATACCAAGTACGGATATACGAAAAGTTGTTTGAACAATATACATGAAATATTATGTAGTAATTTATTTATTTGTTGTTTGTAAAATTTGTTACATTTATATGCGTATAAAAAATGTTAATCTTTAAATGTGTGTTTATACAATAAAAAAAAGCTGGAAGGACGATACATAAAATTTGTAAATTAATAATATAGACAATAGCGTTTCAAAAACGCTATTGAGTACAAACGCTATAGAAAGAAATACCACAGCAAACGCTATAGAATCATGCATAAAAACGCTATATAATCATACATACAAACGCTATAGAATCATACTTGCAAACGCTATAGAAGGCATGTATCAGATGGTATATTGTATAGCGTTTTTGTTTGACAGCAAACAAAAACGCTATGCAAAAATTATTTTTCATAGCGTTTTTTATTCCGCTATCTAAAGTAGAAGGTCTAACATAGCATGTTGTTACATGGCGTTCTCTGAAACGCTGTGTTAGGGTATAATAGCGTTTTTCAAACGCTATGAAAGCCCTGTTTTGTTGTAGTGACTCTGGGTCAGTCATGGGACTGGTATAAGTAAACAATTTCAAACAATTTGAGAAAATAAACGGTATCTCATAAGACCACGCCGTATAACACGGAATGGGTTTTTCCAAAAAAGAATGCAAAACACATGATTTAACTTTCAAATCCCTTTGAAGAAATGATAATCCTTATATCAAAACTCTTTTGATATTATAATAATGTTTAAATCAAATAAATAGAAATCTAGTGGAACGCTTTCAACTCACGCTCTACATACATAATATGCAATCAAAATCGCGGGCATTTATTGGGTAATGAATTTCCAATTATGAAAACGTATGGAACTACATTCCGATAGTGTATCTCTAGAGAGGAATACACTGGGTTCAACATGAACATCTTGTAAGCCGGCCACACATGACCGACCACTCATTTCGCTTGAGTGTATTGAATGTATATCACCAATGGTTGGGATCGTCAAACGTTTTCCCGAATGGGACAACATCGAATAGAATAAAGAATGAAATGAATTTCTCTAGATAGGTGATAATACACACTAATTGGGAGCTACCCACGTAGCCATGGTGTTTGCCCGATTTTTGTTATTTCCCGGTTGTTTAGGCCTGAGGCAACAATTACTTACCTTCCATTGATAGCACAATCACTCTGAATTCCACATTGTCAGTTCCGTTATTCATTTATTGATTTGCTCGATTATACCCTGGATATTATGCTAATAGAATAAATTCGCCGCCACCATATATATTTATACCAACATATGTGATTAGTGGAAATACTCTATCAAACATTCGTCCATACACGTTCGTTCTAGGACTAAACGAAACTGAAGGCACAATTTCCATTAATCCATCTTAGGCAATTTCTACCTAGGATTAACAGAAAAAGCCCTAGTACTTTACTCCGTCTTCGATTATCTTCAAATAATATGATTGCAACGCTACTGCCAATATGGAGTGGTTCTCGGATAATAATCCAATCGGACTCTCCATATTGACAACGATATTGGCAAACACTTCGATAGTCGGTTATTTAACTATCGAAGAAAAACAAATATCCATTCAAAATATCAAACAATCACTAGGCCCCTTAATTAATATTTCATTAATTTAATCACTTCTCCATTTCCTTATTAATATTTGTTAACCAAATATTTTCAATAATCATCTTGGCCTCATACGCTATTTGGAAAACATTCCATATCTCGCCTTCTTTTATTTCCCATACTTAGAAAATATCTTTTATTTATAATTGGAAAACATTCCAATTATTTCTCTTTCTCAAATGACTTTATTGCTATACTTAGGAAATATTCGTTATACTTCCAAAATTCCACTTACTTGGGTTAAGACGAATGTTGTGTAAAACATCATTACAACAACACAAAATACTGCATTCAACCTAATCATATTCAAAAATTTATCTTCGATACTGAATCTTGTTATTTATCGGTTTAAAATGAAATCAATCAAGTTGGAGTATAACTACCTCTCAAACCTTGACTGAATAACATTCTTAACTTCAAAGCGGACAAGGCTGCTTTTCTCGAATAATCAATATCATAAAAACTAATTATTCATTTTTAAAACGTATATACAATTCTCTATTATATTTTTACCAAATTTAATTATAGATTTCCTTTTTATTTATAATATTCTATTTTTAAGTTCATTTCCTTAATAAATCTTATATATATTGATTTCTAGTTATCGAACTTCCTTAAAAATATTCTAACTCCTTAAATTTCTGGAAAATTTCTCCAGCACCTCCTTTGTACCGGTCAATAGTTCAAACCTCAACTCGCCTCTCTAGGCCCTTTCCATTCAAAAAGAAAATTAAAAAGCCAAGTGGCTCGCCGATTCGATGCATAAAAACTCATATGGAATTTAAATGTGTACCTTTTTGTCGGGCACACGAATTATAATCTTCATACACTTCATTCCATACCTGTCTAACCTATATATGCTCATTCCCAATTTATTCCAATTCAATCTAATCATTTTTAACTCAATTCGTTAATTTATTGTTTAATTAGCTATTTTGCCCATTTCATCTTTTTAATTGAACCTATCACTTCCGGATATTTTTTTTAATTTACTTAAAACACAATCTAATTCCATTTTCAATTCGAGTTTCATATTTGATTTTGAATATAAATTCTTAAGCCCCATTTACTTATCCAACGCCCAATTTCAATTCAAAATTCCATTAACTAATTATTCTTCAAATTAGTTAATTCTATTCAATAATTAAAAATCTGATTTTTGTTTCAAAAATCAATCCATTTGCTTTGCTTGAGTTAATATTTATTTTATATCTCATGTCTGGATTTTTCTAATGGAAATTCGGATTTTATTTACTTAAAAGCCTTTTATTTATTTAAATAAACCGTTATGGTTTTATAATGGTTATGGTGCGGTTTTTCTAAAAATTTGAATTTGACATAACTCAAAAACTATCAGACGAAGTCCATATTTTTCTCTTCCATTAGAAAACTATTATCAAATCGGTCCTGACGGTTCTTGTTTCAAAGAATTCCGACTTAAATTGAGTTCTGGTGTAACGACCCAAACTTCCCCGTGAAGGAAACCACGGATTGAGTTGAGAACGACACACAAAAGAACGCAGACAGAAGAACATTTCATTGTTTATTACAACAATTCCGTCAGAATACACGAATATACAGAGTATAAATGAATACTACACAGAAAATATCAGAGATTTAAATACAGTACTGCAGCGGAAAAATAATACAAAACACAACCGAAAGTAATACACGGATACAGAGCTTTCCGAGCATCGTTCCAGTTGTAAATCAGGATCCTATGAATATAAATCTGCAAAACCAAAACTACTAGCTTCCCATGCGGAAAATAAGGGCACCCAGAGTTTAGGTTAAAACAATAAACTCTAGTTCAGTCATGTGACTAGTGTGAGAACTAAAAAAGTTATTAATCTTTATTTTCAAAGTTAGGTAAATCAAGGGACCACGCCGTATAACATTGAACGGGTTTCCTCCTAAGAACACCGGTGCATAAAACAACAGCGCAATGCTAAACAAAGGAAATTGAAGCTATTATAAGACCCAGGTCCTATCACACAATGCAACGCAAGCCGGGGGATAGGGTTTTCCCTTATAATAGCCAAACATGCTTAGTACGTTTAAAACAAATCATTTGATACTATAATAAAGGCATAGTGTATAAAACAACATCAAATCATAAGTATCAATCATAGACAGCATGGGTACCATATATCATGTCGCTATATATAGGTTTACAATCAAAACTGCAAAGTCACGTATTTGGAAATTGGGTTTCCATCTATGAACCGAGGCAAGGGATCGTCCTCTTCCGAATTCGAGACAATCTAGACCATGTCTCAGGCAAGTACTCAGTCAGGCCTTTGGAGCGACAGGGCCGGTCCACCGATGTAGATTAAAATGCCTGAACACTGCGTTTCCCCGCCCTTTGGGGCGTAAATGAGCCAACGAATGACTCCATCGGACCCGGATCGTCCGATTAAACCGAGGCGCCTCGCAACAGCAACAACCACATAAGTCAAACTCGTCAGGGCGTGTAAAACCACTGACGCCACTTCTAACTAGAAAGAAACGCATGTCCTCCCTGAGGTCCTCTCCCGTTTCTGGTTCACAACCGGGGTGTGAGGCTCGCGAATCAACGTTACACAAAGCTGTGCCACACAGGCTGTTCTTTGATCATCTACCACAAGACTTTGCTTTTCAACAAAAGCCTTGATCCATTGCCACTTAGGCATGCCACACAAGCAATTCACTCCATGCGTTTGATATCCATCAATATATAACCCCTGAGCTCGTACGTCTCAGAGAAGGACGTTAAGCAAGAGAATAAATTCCCAGCCGCCAAACAGATATATATTTAATAGAAATCAATCACACAGACTGAAATCCAATGTCAGACTCACAGTCCATTTACAAGTTCGTTCTGGGTTTGAACGAAACCGGAGGCACCTAGTACTCGGCATATCCATCGATCTCCAAGTACGTCTGGAAGACCACTAACTGATTCCCTCCTCTTGGGTGTACAGCCCAATCAAGATCATCAGTAATCACCCAAACGACGTGAAGGCCTCTGGTCTTCGACCACCGTCTTCATCCTCGACACCACGTTGAATCAGTTATTCAGATTGGGATAAACCCGGTCTTTCTGAATAACTCGCGTATATAATAAACAAGTGTTGCACAAACACAACATACGCCTCATTCCAATTCAGAATATTCTTTTATTCAAATATTCTTATAATTTGGGAAAGGTTCCCATTAATTTTATCAAAGATAAATTCTTTAAATTTATTCTTTAATCTTCTTTGAATATCAATTCAAACTAGACGGGATTAGCGAACCACATAGAAGTAATCATTTATTTCCCAATCCCAACCTATTCATCCCATGAAGTAAAACTGGTAATACTTCATATCTAACACCACGGTGTTATCGGTAAATTCAATTACCATTTCACGTTCAAATCTAATTAAAGATTTAACTATCGCCTGGAGTAAAACTGGTGATACTTCATTCTCAATCTTTTCAATCTAATTAAAGATTCATTAAAACTCCTCTTAGTTTTAATCTTTAACTGGGTTAAAGAATCAGTGTCATTTAAAACACGGTTCACGGTAAACCCAAAATCACGTTCCATTGATTATCGGGTTAAAGAACAAGTGATATTTAAAACACTGTTCACGATAAACCTAAAAATAATACCAATTCAATTCAAATTAAATATCATTTAATTGGTACACTTCATTAAATCTAAATAAAAAGATTTAATCTTTTTCTCAACTGGGCTTAAGAACAGTGTTAATGAAGACACCATTCACGACAAACCCAAATCACATTTGATATTAAATACAAGGATCTGAATAGAAAATATATCGGCTTATATTCAATATCAAATTCTACGACCAACAAATATCATATTGGAAAAAACGATATATATATATATATCTTTCAAATTCCCATAACAATATCTGTATCATCACGAAATCCAACATCGAAATATTCCAAAGACAATTTCGATTCAAATCCATTCCAATTCAATTACTAGAAATTCTGGTTACTTTTAAAACCCTTTTCAAATTCAATTTATTTATTTAAAAAGAAATAGATTTATAATTCTAGTTCAAAACTTGTTCATTTCGATAAAAAAAACTATTTTTATCTTTTCAAATATGGAGTTTTTCATCCCAATTCTTTCCAAATCATTTCTTATGATTTTACACAAATTATTACTATTTTTAATAATTTTATCAAGGCCCGTACAGTCGATTTCTGTCAACGGCCATCGAACTGCACTTACAGCGACCTTTTCCAAATTTGATTTGGAAGTAATTCCAAATCCAACCATTAGATTTCAAATTTCTAATATCCGTTTGAAAGCTCTTTTCGATACGAACCCAACAGTTCCGGTTTCAGGAGAATCCGACGGTCGGATCTCCCGTAATGTCCGTTCGAAGTTAATGGTCGAAATTCGCGAACTGCCGCGGCGCAGCGCGTTCTATTCAGGCCATTATATATATATATACATATATACATTATATAGATATATATATATATATTATATTTCATCGATTTCCTCTCAAAATGTATTATATAAATCGTTTTAAATTCGTTTTCAAAACGATTTCAACTTCCTTTTCCAATTCAAATCAAAATCGAATTTTTCAATATAAATTCATTTTAATTTCATTTCAAATCGATTTCAATTCAATTCCAATTAAATTCAAATTTCACTTCATTTCAATTTAATTTGAATTTCAAATCTATTCAATTTAATTCGAATTTCAATTCATTTCAATTTAATTCGAATTTCAAATCTATTTCAATATTCATTGAAAAATGAATAAAATCGATATAAATATCGTTCACGTCAAAATGGCGTCAATCTAATCAACACGGCTTCATATATTTCTATATTTAAATATTCTATTTCAAATATTTCTATTCAAATATTTCTTTTTCAAATATTATAATTCAAAACTGGAATGAGGCCCAATCAATTACCATAGATTTTATTTCTATGGATTTCCATACAACGCATGTATATATCAACAACGACAAATAATCCACCATCTTCCAAAGTGCATTCTACACTGTAAAAACATCAAATATAAATATTCAACGCTTATAACAGTCTGTCAATCAATCGATCGATATACAACTAATTATTGGGATTAGTGTACGTCATATATCATCCCAATACCCGTGTGGTGTTTCAAACAATCAAACACAGATTTTATTTGTGCAGTTGGGCTATGTGTAAAATTTATCAGCCCAATCAATATCAGTCAAATGTGTGTATATAAACAAATCGGCCGATTTGTTTATTTTTATTTCATTTCATATACACGTTAAAAATTCTATTTTTAACTATAAAATATTTTCCACTATAAAATATTTTATTTCAACTATATAAATATTTTATTTCATTTCACATCACATCACACAATCAACTACACGTCAAAATCAAACATACAAGCATACAAGCCGTTCATAGTCTGTGGACGACGGGTGTCGGGTGCTACTAAACACCGTCTGCATCCTAGTATATATTTTAACTAGAAAATTAAATTAAAGGTGAGGAGTTCTCACCTAGAGCTAAACCAAACGCCACGACTCTTCATATGTAGAAAATCTTCACTTCGCTTCTAATGAGATCTGTTCAACACCGTTTGTGTTAAAAATAATATTTTTAACAACGCTACTTCCTCTATAAAAATCGAATTTTTGTCTTCACTTCACATATATAAAAATCAAATTTTTATATCCTCTACCTTATAAAAATCATATTTTTATTATTTCTACTATATAAAAATTATATTTTTAAACTTCACATATAATAAAAGTCATATTTTTTTTAATCTTCTACGAATATAAAAATCATATTTTTAATACTCTACTACAATAAAAATTATATTTTTAATTCATTAAAAATCGAATCTTTACATGCTAAAAATCTATTCTTTCATGATATATAAAAATTATATTTTTAAAACGCTACTCTCTATATAAAGATTATATTTTTATTCTGTTCATATAATAAAAATTCAATCTTTTCGTTTATAAAAATCAGATCTTTTTAGAGTTAAAAGTCCAATCTTTATAAAGTTAAAAATCAAACCTTTCTCTCGTTAAAAACATCAACTTTTACAGCATTGTTCATATTTTAAAAATCGTGTCTTTCTAATGTTATTCCAAAAATAAAAGAACTGATTTCATGAATTCTATAATATATTAAAACCGATTTTATTTAAAAACATAGCATAAAATAAAATGAATAAATAAAAACAGAAAAAAATATATAAACACTTACAGTCGAGAGATGGAGAGGGGGGGTATGTCTGCGTCACTGGAGGAAGACGGGGTCGCAGATTTTTCAGTTGGTGAAGCAGGAGGCGGCGGAGGAAGAAGAGGGGGGCGCTGGGGGAAGCGCGCTGGCCATGGGTGGTCGGCTCGGTGAAGATTTGGGCGGAGGCGGCTAGGGGATCGGGTTTTGGGCGTTGGTTCGATCGCAGGGGGCTTAGGGGAAGAAGGAGAGAGGCGTTGGGAAGGGGCGGTGAACGGAGGTGGGCGGCAACGGTGCCAATGGGGCGAGATCGATCATCAGCGGGTGCAGTTTTTTTTCCTTTTATTTCGATCTGATTTAGGTTTAGAAGGGGGCAAGAGATTATATAGTATTTATATTTATTTATTTATTTTTACATTTAAAAAGTTGACTTTTTAATTCGAACTCCAATCAAGGCCCAACGACTGTTGTCCATAGCTAATTACCCCCATTCCGAACACAATGGGATATGTTTCGCAGGCTTATTCGACTGTTTTAATCAGTTTTCGTCAAAATCAAAATATAACTCTATATATTGAATTTGAACGCACATTTTATTTTACCGGGGCCACATACTAACTAGAAAAATTTCCGAAAAATATTTTCTAGCTTCGTATTGACGATTTGGTCCTAACAAAACTAATTTCATCGAATTCTGAGATCATTTGAAAAATGGCCATTTTCCAGTCGATTAAAATCAACTAAAACTGGTCAAAACACATTTTCCTTCGCCACGCTCACATATTGATTCGAAAAATTACGAATTTTGGAATCTAGCAATAATTTGACATCACAGTTCCAACAAAAGTGGTTTCATCGAAAACCGAGGTCGTTTGCAAAATTTCCATTTTTAAGGGCCTGAATTCCATAGCGACTATTCAGAATTTTCAGCTGGACATATCTTTTGATTCCCGCTATGAAATTATGATTCTTCGGATTCGTTGGAAAGATATTCTCAATTAGATTCAAATATTTTTGATTTTACTACAATACGTTTTTTTTAAATCCTGTACATCCATTTGAAATCGAATTATCGAACTACTGCGCCATTTTCAATTCCTTTTATAATTTAAAATAAATATTTATATTCTAACGACGATTCGAATAAATATATACGTTCGAATTCTATTCAAAATAAATTTCTCATCTCCATTATTTAAAATAATTCATTTAAATAATCAAAATTCGCTAAAATTGCCATAATAAAAATTTTAATTTGGCCCAGATTTCCGGGTTATTACATTCTCCCCCACTTAAAACTTTTCGTCCCCGAAAAGGAACGAAGCCGAAAGTTGTTTCACAAATCAACTCAACTTTCTCTATTTTCTTTACGGCTTAAGTTCTTCAACTTTTCAGTTTCTAAGAACTTTTCAAATTTTTCAAAAATTTGGCTAAAACCCTAAATTTTCGAAAATTTTCGCCATAACCTCCCCTGCACCGGGGACTTCAGGATATTTCATATAGCCTCCCATGGCCTTCTTCAATCAAAAAGAAAAAGCCAAGCGGCCAGCCAATCGGCTCATAAAATCATCATCATCCAAACAAAACAGTAAATTATGGTAAACATGTACCTATTTGTCAGGCAAACAATTTTATTCTCTGCTCTAGCCTCCTTGCTATGACCTGTTCAATGTAAGTACATGTATATGCATGCAAATGCGACAAATTTTCAATACAATTCACTATTTGGTTCAATTTGGCTAAAGGTTCAAAATTTTAATTAGTCAAACTATAATCAAACAACACAACCATCAATCAATTAGTTGATTAGCTTTTCAAATTCATAATTTTGATATATAGTCCAAAAATCAGATTTTTGATGCCAAATCACGACAATTTATCCTAACTATATTTTGGTTCTCACACCAGTCAATTGGAAATATATAGAAACCTCACTTTCGCCACTCAAAAATAAATACTGGTGATGGTATACTTCATCATCAGGACCATGCCCGGGCGACTAGAGTGTTATTCTATATCTACCCAATATATTAAAACTTTGAATACACGTTTGCAAGGCGTATATGCAAAATCTTTATATATTGGATTGTCCAAATTAATTAAAATAAAAATTCAAATACGTATACTACGTTTTAAATTTCAAAAAAAAAATCTGTTTTCATTTTAAAAATATACTCTTCACACTCGTTCTAGGATACTACTGATCCCATCTCTAACGAGTCATTCTCATTGGATATTACTAATCCAATATCTGATGAATTCTTTCGTATGGTTCTAATGTGTCTTGTTCTCTGAGCTCTGTAAACCAAAGCTCTGATACCACGATGTAACGACCCGAACTTCCCCGTGAAGGAAAGCACGGATTGAGTTGAGAACGACACATAAAAGAACGCAGACAGAAGAACATTTCATTGTCTATTACAACAATTCCATCAGAATGCATGAATATACAGAGTATAAATGAATATTACATAGAAAATATCAGATATTTAAATACAGTACTGCAGCGGAAAAATAATACAAAACACAACTGAAAGTAATACATGGATACAGAGCTTTCCGAGCATCGTTCCAGTTGTAAATCAGGATCCTGTGAATATAAATCTGCAAAACCAAAACTACTAGCTGCCCGTGCGGAAAATAAGGGCACCCAGAGTTTAGGTTAAAACAATAAAATCTAGGTCAGTCATGTGACTGGTGTGAGAAATAAAACAGTTATTAATCTTTATTTTCAAAGTTAGGTAAATCAAGGGACCACGCTGTATAACACGGAACGTGTTTGCTCCCACGAACACCAGTGCATAAAACAACAACGCAATGCTAAATAAAGGAAAATGAAGCTATTATAAGATCCAGGTCCTATCACAGAATGCAACGTAAGCTGGGGGATAGGGTTTTCCCTTATAATAGCTAAACATGCTTAGTACGTTTAAAACAAATCATTTGATACTATAATAAAGGCATAATGTATAAAACAACTTCAAATCATAAGTATCAATCATAGACGGCATGGGTACCATATATCATGTCGCCATATATAGGTTTACAATCAAAACCGCAAAGTCACGTATTTGGAAATTGGGTTTCCATCTATGAACTGAGGCAAGGGATCGTCCTCTACCGAATTCGAGACAATCTAGACCATGTCTCAGGCAAGTACTCAGTCAAGCCTTTGGAGCGACAGGGCCGGTCCACCGATGTGGATTAAAATGCCTGAACACTGCGTTTCCTCGCCCTTTGGGGTGTAAATGAGCCAACGAATGACTCTATCGGACCCGGATCGTCCGATTAAACCGAGGCGCCTCGCAACAACAACAACCACATAAGTCAAACTCGTCAGGGCATGTAAAACCACTGACGCCACTTCTAACTAGAAAGAAACGCATGTCCTCCCTGAGGTCCTCTCCCGTTTCTGGTTCACAACCGGGGTGTGAGGCTCGCGAATCAACGTTACACAAAGCTGTGCCACACAGGCTGTGCTTTGATCATCTACCATAAGACTTTGCTTTTCAACAAAAACCTTGATCCATTGCCACTTAGGCATGCCACACAGGCAATTTACTCCATGCGTTTGATATCCATCAATATATAACCCCTGAGCTCGTACGTCTCAGAGAAGGGCGTTAAGCAAGAGAATAAATTCCCCGCCGCCAAACAGATATATATATTTAATAGAAATCAATCACACAGACTGAAATCCAATGTCAGACACATAGTCCATTTACAAGTTCGTTCTGGGTTTGAACGAAACCGGAGGCACCTAGTACCCCGCATATCCATCGATCTCCAAGTACGTCTGGACGAACACTAACTGATTCCCTCCTCTTGGGTGTACGGCCCAATCAAGATCATCGGTAATCACCCAAACGACGTGAAGACCTCCGGTCTTCGACCACCGTCTTCATCCTCGACACCACGTCGAATCAGTTATTCAGAATGGGATAAACCCGGTCTTTCTGAATAACTTGCGTATATAATATAAACAAGTGTTACACAAACACAACATACGCCTCATTCCAATTCAGAATATTCTTTTATTCAAATATTCTTATACTTTGGGAAAGGTTCCCACTGATTTTATCAAAGATACATTCTTTAAATTTATTCTTTAATCTTCTTTGAATATCAATTCAAACTAGACGGGATTAGCGAACCACAACGAAGTAATCATTTATTTCCCAATCCCAACCTATTCATCCCAATAAGTAAAACTGGTAATACTTCATATCTAACACCACGGTGTTATCGGTAAATTCAATTACCATTTCACGTTCAAATCTAATTAAAGATTTAACTATCGCCAGGAGTAAAACTGGTGATACTCCATTCTCAATCTTTTCAATCTAATTAAAGATTCATTAAAACTCCACTTAGTTTTAATCTTTAACTGGGTTAAAGAATCAGTGTCATTTAAAACACGGTTCACGGTAAACCCAAAATCACATTCCATTAATTATCGGGTTAAAGAAAAAGTGTTATTTAAAACACTGTTCACGATAAACACAGAAATCAATACCAATTCAATTCCAATTAAATATCATTTAATTGGTACACTTCATTAAATCTAAATAGAAAGATTTAATCTTTTTCTCAACTGGGCTTAAGAACAGTGTTAAATAAGACACCATTCACGACAAACCCAAATCACATTTGATATTAAATACAAGGCTCTGAATAGAAAATATATCGGCTTATATTCAATATCAAATTCTATGACCAACAAATATCGTATTGGACATAATGATATATATATATCTTTCAAATTCCCATAACAATATCTGTATCATCACGAAATCCAACATCGAAATATTCCAAAGAAAATTTCAATTCAAATCCATTCCAATTCAATTATTGGAAATTCTGGTTACTTTTAAAACCCTTTTCAAATTCAACTTATTTATTTAAAAAGAAATAGAATTATAATTCTAGTTCAAAAGTTGTTCATTTTGTTTAAAACACTATTTTTATCTGTTCAAATATGGAGTTTTTCATCCCAATTCTTCCCAAATCATTTCTTATGATTTTACACAAATTATTACTATTTTTAATAATTTTATCAAGGCCCGTACAGTCGATTTCCATCAACGGCCATCGAACTGCACTTGCAGCGACCTTTTCCAAATTTGATTTGGGCATAATTCCAAATCCATCCATTAGATTCCAAATTTCTAATATCCGTTAGAAAGCTCTTTTCGATACGAACCCAACGGTTTCGGTTTCATGAGAAACCGACAATCGGATCTCCCGTAATGTCCGTTCGAAGTTAATGGTCGAAATTCGCGAACTGCCGCGGCGCAGCGCGTTCTATTCAGGCCACTATATAATATATATATATATATATATATATTATATTTCGTTGATTTCCTTTCAAAACGTATTATATAAATCGTTTTAAATTCGTTTTCAAAACGATTTCAACTTCCTTTTCCAATTCAAATCAAAATCGAATTTTTCAATATAAATTCATTTCAAATCGATTTCAATTCAATTCCAATTAAATTCGAATTTCACTTCATTTTAATTTAATTCGAATTTCAAATCTATTAAATTTAATTCGAATTTCAATTCATTTCAATTTAATTCGAATTTCAAATCTATTCAATTTAATTCGAATTTCAATTCATTTCAATTTAATTCTAATTTCAAATCTATTTCAATATTCATTGAAAAATGAATAAAATCGATATAAATACCGTTCATGTCAAAATGGCGTCAATCTAATCAACACGGCTTCATATATTTCTATATTCAAATATTCTATTTCAAATATTTCTATTCAAATATTTCTTTTTCAAAATTTCTATTTCAAAACTGGAATGAGGCCCAATCAATTACCATAGATTTTATTTCTATGGATTTCCATACAACGCATGTATATATCAACAACGACAAATAATCAACCATCATGTAAAGTGCATTCTACATTGTAGAGGCATCAAATATAAATATTCAACGCTTATAATAGTCGGTCAATCAATCGATCGACATACAACTAATTATTGGGATTAGTGTACGTCATATATCATCCCAATACCCGTGTGGGGTTTCAAACAATCAAACACAGATTTTATTTGTGCAGTTGGGCGATGTGTAAAATTTATCGTCCCAATCAATATCAGTCAAATGTATGTATATAAACAAATCGTTCGATTTGTTTATTTTTATTTCATTTCATATACACGTTAAAAATTCTATTTTTAACTATGAAATATTTTCCACTAAAAAATATTTTATTTCAACTATATAAATATTTTATTTCATTTCACATCACATCACACAATCAACTACACATCAAAATCAAACAAACAAGCATACAAGCCGTCCATGGTCTGTGGATGACGGGTGTCGGGTGCTACTAAACACCGTCTGCATCCTAGTATATATTTTAACTAGCAAATTAAATTAAAGGTGAGGAGTTCTCACCTAGAGCTAAACCAAACGCCACGACTCTTCATATGTAGAAAATCTTCACTTCGCTTCTAATGAGCTCTGTTAAACACTATTTGTGTTAAAAATAATATTTTTAACAACGCTACTTCCTCTATAAAAATTGAATTTTTATCTTCACTTCACATATATAAAAATGGAATTTTTATATCCTCTACCTTATAAAAATCATATTTTTATTATTTCTACTATAAAAAAATTATATTTTTAAACTTCACATATAATAAAAGTTTTTTCTAAATCTTCTACTAATATAAAAATCATATTTTTAATACTCTACTATAATAAAAAATTATATTTTTAATTCATTAAAAATGGAATCTTTACACGCTAAAAATCTATTCTTTCATGATATATAAAAATTATATTTTTAAAACTCTATTCTCTATATAAAGATTATATTTTTATTCTGTTCATATAATAAAAATTCAATCTTTTCGTTTATAAAAATCAGATCTTTTTAGAGTTAAAAGTCCAATCTTTATAAAGTTAATAATCAAACCTTTCTCTCGTTAAAAGCCTCAACTTTTACAGAGTTGTTCATATTTTAAAAATCGTGTCTTTCTAATGTTATTCCAAAAATAAAAGAACTGATTTCATGAATTCTATAATATATTAAAACCGATTTTATTTAAAACAATAGCATAAAATAAAATGAATAAATATAAACAGAAAAAAAATTATAAACACTTACAGTCGAGAGATGGAGAGGGGGGTCTGTCTGAATCACTGGAGGAAGAGGGGGTCACGGATTTTCGAGTTGGTGAAGCAGGAGGCGACGGAGGAAGAAGAGGGGGCGCTGGGGATAGCGCGCTGGCCATGGGTGGTCGGCTCGGTGAAGATTTGGGCGAAGGCGGCTAGGGGATCGGGTTTTGGGCGTTGGTTCGATCGCAGGGGGCTTAGGGGAAGAAGGAGAGAGTCGGAGGTGGGCGGTGAACGGAGGTGGGCGGCGAACGGAGGTGGGCGGCAACAGTGCCGATGAGGGCGAGATCGATCATCAGCGGGAGCAGTTTTTCTTTCCTTTTATTTCAATCTAATTTAGGTTTAGAGGGGGGGCAAGAGATTATATAGTATTTATATATATTTATTTATTTTTACATTTAAAAAGTTGACTTCTTCATTCAAACTCCAATCAAGGCCCAACGACTGTAATGACCCGGATTTTCGGCGACTTTGGTTATCGACATAAGCACGATGTCGATAACCAAAACATCGAAAAATCCCGGTAATTAATGAAAGAAATTAGAAGGTGAGAATAGATAAGATAGAAACTTAGAATAGAAGAAGAAGAAGAACACAACATCAGAGTAACACGAACCTCACAGCGGAACGAATAACATATAATAGATAACATAACTTTGAAATATAACAGTTATGTACACAGTAGCACTTATCAGAGTACAACACTTACAACAACAGCGGAAATAACTATAGCTATATGATCTTGAAGCCTCCTGCTCCACGCTCTTCCAGTATATCTGTAAATTCCTGACTACTTGACTGCCCGTACAAAATTAGGCACCCAAGAGTTTAGGGAAAACAAAACAAATAAACTCCGGGTCAGTCATGGGACTGGAATGAGTAAAACAGTTTAAACAGGTATATGAACAAGTAAACGATATCTCATAAGACCACGCCGCATAACGGAACGGGTTTTTCCCTTATGAGAATCCAAAATATCTTTATATCAAAAACCTTTTGATATTATAATAATGTCTATGTACAAATATATATCAACTAGCAGAAACGCTTTCATCTCACGTTCTACATATATAGTATACAATCAAAATGGCAAGCATGTATTGGATAATGGATTTCCAACTATGACAAGGTATGGAACCACCTTCCGATCAGTGTACTCTAGGAACGATACACTGGAGTTCAACAAGAACATCTTGTAACTCAGCCACACATGACCGACCACTCATTTCGCTTGAGTGTATCGAATGTACATCACCAACGGTTGGGATCAGCAACCTTTCCCGTATATATATGGGACAGCATTGATAGATTTAACAAATGAATATTCACTAGATAGGTGATTATACACCCTACTTCGGTGCGACCGACTTAGCCATGCTGCCTGCCCGATTTCTGTCATTTACCGGTTGATGAGGCTAGAAGCTACGCTTTATCATTACATCAGATTCACTTCGAATGCTACATTGTCAAATCCATCGAAATCACTAATTGACGTTTACAACAGTACATTACGTGTCAGCTAAAAGAAGTTTCCTTCTCCGCTTCCACTCTTGGTACGGTTGAAGAAATCAATGTACGTGATCGTCTAGAAATACTCTGTCAGAAATCCATCTTCATTCACTTAGAAATATCACATCGTCATACCCGCCAAATCACAAATTTGACTTATCCAAAAATAACACGGGTATACAGCTAAGAGAAACGAATTCCTTCGCCACCAAACGTGAATACGTTTGAACAGATCAACTTACGCGATTTATTAGATATACTCTGTCAGACCTTCGTCCATACAAGTTGTCCTGGGACTGGACAAACCGAAGGCACTATTCAGTATATCCATCTTAGTCACTGTTATCTAAGACTTATACAACAACCCTTGCATTTTACTCCGTCTTCAATTATCTTTGGCATATATGATTCGCAACGCTTATGCAAATACAGAGTGGTTCTTTGGATAATAATCCAACCGGTCTCTCCATATTAACAACGTTAAAATGGTCAAAAACTTCGATAGTCTGTGAGTTAACTATCAAAGAAAAACAAGTGTGCAAACAACGATATTATTTCCAGATGGAAATTATATCGAACAAACATCATTTAACATTAATCTCTTTAGTTCATTTATTTACTTATCTCCTGTTTCCCTATGTTCTAAATTCTTATTTTCTTTTATCAGAAAACATTTCTGATTCTCGTTTGGAAAACATTTCCAAAACTACTTTACGATCAAACCTTACCATTTCTTAGTTAAGAAGGAAGTCACTCAAGTTGGGGTATAATTACCTCTCAGACCTTAACTGAACAACGTTATAACTTCAAAATGGTCAAAGTTTATCTTTTAATCTTTAACAACTTCTTTACGCCTTTCTCGGATCCAATTTTACTAATCTACTTCTATATTTAAAACATTGGTTATAACGATAACGTTATAATCCCTCCTTTCGAATTATCTAACTTTAATTATAACTTCTATTCTTATTAGTGAATAATTAACCTAACACTTATTTATTTATAAATAAATAAATCTCTATTTAAACACTAGAAAGTATAAGTACTTTCCCGAATTCGATATAAATGAATTCGCCGATTAACTCTCTTCGAGAAATCTCTATTTGATTAACTCTTCTTCGAATAACCTATATTCGATTAACTTCTTCTCGAATAAACGATATTCGATAATCTCTCTTCGAATAACTAATATTCGATAACTCTTTCTTTTCAAATATCTCATATTTGAAAATCTCACTTCGATTAAACTATAATCGATAACTCCCTTCGATGAAACTAACATCGATAACTCCTTTCGATGAAACTAACATCGATAACTCCTTTCGATGAAACTAACATCGATAACTCCTTTCGATGAAACTAACATCGATTTATTTAACTCGACGAACTTAACTCGACTAACTTAACTTGACTCGACTAACTCGACTAACTTAACTTGACTCGACTAACTCGATTTACTTGGTTCGACCAATTCGATTCGATTAACTAGGCTCGACTAACTTGACTAACTTAACTCGACTTACTCGGTTCGACCAATTCGATTCGATTAACTAGGCTCGACTAACTTGGTCGAACCACCCGATCAACTCAACTTATTTAACTTAACTTATTTCTCAACTTGATCAACTCGATTAACTCCTATCGAATAACTAATATTCGATTAAACTCCATTCGCTTGACTCTAGATCGCAGCGATTACAATGGTTACGCCTGACTCCCTCAGGAAACATCCGACCGCCGTAGGCTATTTACAGCCCTGCGAATTACGCTAGCAGTCGTACAAGATGGCAACTTACCCTGAATACTATGTTTGACTAACTCTATCTCAAATAACTATATTTGATTAACTCTAGTTCGTTTTAACTCTAATCGATTAACTCTAACTAATTAACTCCAACTGGTTAACTCTAACTGATTAACTCTAACTGGTTAACTCTATTTGACTAACTCGACTTGACTAATCCCTTTCGAATAACATATTCGATTAACTAACTTTCGAATACCATATTCGATTAACTAACTTCGAATACCATATTCGATTTCTCCTTTCGAATGTCTATATTCGATTAACTAACTTCGAATACCATATTCGATTAACTAACTTCGAATACCATATTCGATTAACTAACTTCGAATACCATATTCGATTAACTAACTTCGAATACCATATTAGATTAACTCCTTTCGAATGTCTATATTCGATTAACTAACTTCGAATACCATATTCGATTTCTCCTTTCGAATACCTATATTCGATTAATTAACTTCGAATACCATATTCGATTTCTCCTTTCGAATACCATATTCGATTTACTTTATTCACTTTATAAAGATTTCCTTTTTAACAACGTTTATTCATTTGAAAAGATTTACTTTTAAATAACGGTTCTACACTTTAAAAATGATTTCCTTTTTATAATGTTCCCTTTCCAATTCTATTTGTAAATGGTTTACAAATATTTCCTTTTCAAATTTATTCTTGAAATATTCTAACTCCTTAAATTCCCGGGAAAATTCGCCATAACCTCCTTTGTATCGGGAGCATCGGGAAAATCCTCAAACTCGCCACACAGGCCTTTCCATTCAAAAAGAAATGTTTTGAATTTATTTCCTTTTTGAATATCTCGTATTTATAAATATTCAAATTTATAAACATTTCTTATTTATAAATATTCCACTTTATAAATATCTCTTATTTATAAATATCCCATTTTATAAATATTCTATTTTCAATATCACTTTGAAAATCCCCTTATCAACATTTCGGTATGTTATGGTATTCAATCATATCAAATCACGATGTTCAATATCGTCCAAGCACATATAATCGCCCACAGATTTTATATCACATCATATAAAAATATATGAAAAACAATAAAATAATTGTTGAGGAATCCAGTTGGATTCCTCCAACCTGTTTCCCTGCATCACAGATGTTAGACAATAGAATAACAACGATTTCACTTCACTGTTAAATATTCTGATAAACAGAATCGACATATAGATATTTAACAGTTTATATATATATATACATATACATATATAATATTTCTACTAACTGACAAGCAGTTCAATCAATCAACCAACACAGAGCAATCAGACAATTTTAACAGTTCAAAAAAAATACAACATGAAAATATAAACTGTTCAGAGTTGGTGAGTTTTACTCACATTGGACTGTTATCGTTAAAAACGATTAACTGTCTTTTATTTAGACGGACAATTTATTTTGCAATAAATTGTAACAAGCTCGGATGGACTTCCAGTCAGTCTCATTGTGTTGCTCCGTCCATACGATCCCAACGCAACTTACGGTTTGAAATTCTGATAAGGAATGGGCGAGATATTACTTTTACAAGTTTGAACAAACTTAAGTTAAAAATAAACTTAAATTTCCTTTATAAATTGAATTGGGCTTAACCTTAAATCTTGGCCCAGTACCACTCAATCAAAACTACAGGCCCGCTCCCTTTTAATCCTTCTTCCTCCCAAATTCAGACCGATGCCTGCTCATGGCCATTGTGCCCTCTTCGATCCCCTTTTTCTTTCTCGTTCTACCGAGAAATCCCACAACCTCTTCACCAACGAGCCCTCTTTTCTGAACTCTAGTCTCTCCTTTGTATTACATCCAGTTCGAATGCCACCTTCCAACTCACGTTAACCCTCAATCGCACCCTCCATCTCACCACCGTTCACCGAACTATCACCACCATCGTTTACCTCGTCCCAATCTCCTTCTACCCGGCACCCTATTTCTGAACTCGACGTCCATCCCTCCATCTCAACTACAGGACTCCGTACCCGAATGCACAGTCGCGACCTCCACTTTATACCAAATCCCCCAAAACGAATCAAACCCCTTGCGAATTCATGCCACAAACCCGAATCCCAACCAGAAATTTACATCGATGCATCAAGATATGAGTTTTCGAAAACCCTAGGACTCGCGTTACTCGCTGGAGTCGAACTGGCGGTCAATGGAAGTCGAACCTTCTGAAATTCATACCATGGTGTAGAGATTTCGACGAGTATTATATATAGAATAGATTCAAGGATAATAGTTTTTAGTTCGAATATATTTTGATTTTCTTCTTCATTGTTTTTGGGCTGTGTTGAAGTAATGTAGTGGCGGCTGAACAATCTGATTATATAAGGGACGGGATATGTTGTGTGGTGGGAGAAGTGGGCATGTGGCCTTCGTTTTGACCTCCCATTGAATTTTAGATATTTTCTTTTACTTGTTTATGCGCTTTAAAAATTCCTGTAGTCACATGTGATACCCAAAAATCACCAAACTGGACATGTAGAAAGAGTTCGACATTACGGTCCCAACGAAACTGGTTTCGTCGAATTCCGACTCCGTATGCTCACACAGCGTATTTTTAACCGTTGAAATACTGACTGTTTTGCACTCTAAAAATCCCTACGGTCACACACTGACTCTAAAAATCACGAAACTTGACATCTAACAATAATTTGACATTGCGGATCCAACAAAACTGGTTTCGTCGAATTCCAACTTCGTTTGCAAAACCGACTATTTTTAAAGCTCTAGATGACCCATTTAAATATATAAATATACTTAAATATAATTAAATTAAATATAAATAAATTTATATTATCGTATATCTTCACATATGATATCGTACAGCTCTAGAATATCATATCAGAATTTACAGTTTGATATTTCAGATTTTAGATTTATCTCGATATTCAATTTATATCGAAAACCCTTTTATAACGTATATAAAGCGTTACGAATTATAAAGGAATTTCAAAGCGACTTTTCTGAAATTTGATTTGGACGTACATCAAAATCTACACGACGAAATCCCGATTTTTCTCTTCCACTAGAAAGATATACTCCACCAGCTCCACACGTTTCTTATTTCACAGAAATCCGGCTTAAAACGAATCCTGTACATTCAGTTGAAGTTCGAATCGCCAATTTACGAACTGCAGCGCCATTTCAAGCTCTATTATAATTATATTATAATTATACGTTCAAACCGTCGTCGATTGAATATATTCGTTATTATATTTCAAATCGAAACTCCACAAAATCTCGTATGCTATTCAATTCACATGATATTGTGAATTTCACTATTTCCGACTATTTCGACATTATAATATATTATTATATTATAATTATTAATTAAATATTCAATATTATTTAATTAAACGATCATTAACTTCTCTAAATCACCAATTATATAATTAAATAAATTAATTATATATCTCTAAAAATGCGGGTCATTACAACGACTGTCGTCCATAGCTAATTGCTCCCATTCCGAACACAATGGGACATGTTTCGCAGGTTGATTCGACTGTTTCAATCAATTTTCATCAAAATCAAAATATAACTCTATATATTGAATTTGAACGCACATTTTATTTTACCGGGGCCACATACTAACTAGAAAAATTTACGAAAAATATTTTCTAGCTTCGTATTGACGATACGGTCCTAACAAAACTAATTTCCTCGAATTCTGAGATCGTTTGAAAAATGGCCATTTTCCAGTCGATTAAAATCAACTAAAACAGGTCAAAACACGTTTTCCTTCGCCACGCTCACATATTGATTCGAAAAATTACGAATTTTGGAATCTAGCAATAATTTGACATCACGGTTCCAACAAAAGTGGTTTCATCGAAAACCGAGGTCGTTTGCAAAATTTCCATTTTTAAGGGTCTGAATTCCACAGCGACTATTCAGAATTTTCAGCTGGACATATCTTTTGATTCCCGGTATGAAATTTCGATTCTTCGGATTCATTGGAAAGATATTCTCAATTAGATTCAAATATTTTTGGTTTTACTTAAATCTGGTTTATTTTGAATCCTGTACATCCATTTGAAATTTGAAATCGAATTATCGAACTACCGCGCCATTTTCATTTCCTTTTATAATTTAAAATAAATATTTATATTCTAACGACGATTCGAATAAATATATACGTTCGAATTCTATTCGAAATAAATTTCTCGTCTCCATTATTTAAAATAATTCATTTTAAATAATCAAAATTCGCTAAAATTGCCAAAATAAAATTTTTAAATTGGCCCAGATTTTCGGGTTATTACATCTGCATACTCAATTGAAGTTCGAAATGCCAAACTACGAACTGCCATGCTGCGGCGAGTTCGTTTTAATTATATTTAAAAATATAAATGTTTACATTTCGTTTATAACAAACTTCAACTCCGTTCTAATATATTTTAATTTTAATTAAACCCGTTTACAAAATCTAACTAAATATTTCGATTATTCCAATATTGTCGATCATTTCGTAGCTCGGTTATAAATTTATTTATACTTCGATCTTCTATATTTAATTCCCATTCCTTTTATTAATAAAATATTTATAAAATTCTATATAATCGAATTTCAATTTTAAACCGGTTGGATTTCTCTCAATTTAGTTTATATTTCGAACTCCAAAATACAATCAATCGCTCTGTTTAAAAACATTTCCCAATTCACTTTTGAATTCATATTTGAATTTAAATATTTAAATTAACCAAATGATAACTATCTCACTTAATTTATAAACATCGTTTATAAATTTAACTTCCTTGTTTTATATATTAAAATAAGTTTCCATTTCAAAATTCTATTTTGAAACTCCATAACTTTTATATTCCTAATTTTGAAATAAAAATGTCGTTCTCTTTTCAAAATTATTTCAAATTCTATTTTTAAATTCAAAGTTGAAATTAAAATTACAAACCATCTCTTGTTAATTAATTCACTACATTTATAAACAACATTTATTAATTTACTTGTTTTATATATTCAAACAAGTTCCATTTACAAATCCATTTTTGAAACCAAAATCTTATTTTGGAATATCCTATTTATTATAACTTGTCTATATAACATAGAATTTATTATCGTATTTAAATTTAAACTTCTATTCAATACAAACCTAATATCTTTTCTGCATATATTTTATTTAAACAAATTTGATCTAATCGAATTCAAATCATAAATCCATACGTATTTTTTTAGCTCAATTTACATTCTAAACATCAGAATAAATTTCATCATTTACATCTTTAAAATGATTCACTATATCCATTTTTAAATTCACATTTGAATTTAAATATTCAAACTATCGAATGAAAATTTTCCCACTTCATTTATAAACACAGTATATAAATTCATTTCCATTTCTTGATTATCTAATGAAAATCTTTCCATTTTATTTATAAACACCGTTTATAAATTTACTTCAATTTCCTGTATTATTTAATTTATAAATATCGTTTATAAATTCAATACTTCAATTTTCTGTATTATTTGATTTATTAATATCATTTATAAATTCAATACATCAATTTTCTATATTATTTAATTTATAAATATAGTTTGTAAATTCTATACTTGTTTTATTTATTCAGAACAAATTAATATCTTTATAGCCCACTCGAAATTCAAATTCTACTTTTGAAAAATAGATTTTCCATTTTAAATCTCGAAATATCCTTTTCACTATATTTTTATAAATCAACATTTTGGGTCCAGTGATATTTAAACAATCAAACCACCCAATTATCAATCAACACATCATATATGATAATATATGTATGTAAACAAACAATAATAAATTTTGAGGATTCCAATTGGATTTCTCCAACTTGTTTTTCCTGCATCCATAGACGTTAGCCAACATAAATAATACTATCCTGCTTCGAGGCAAGATATCGTGGTATAGAAGGTCATTCGCTATCATAGCGTGGGGCGTATAGGGTCATCCGTTGATGATACCACGGGCATCCGCTAAAGGGACTGCGGGAATCCAATCACCAATATATATATAATAACCGCAAACACCAATCCTAAATAATTAATATATATTTAATGGCCATAATAATATTTTAATGCAACCAAACAACCATCAATTATTTTTAACGACTAAAAATAATTCTAAATAATAAATTAAGTGAGATTTACTCACTGTGATTTTTATCGCGATATTTCCATTATATTTTCATTGCTAGGTGACAACATCACGAATCCCACATGACCATCCCGTTTGCTTTAACCTGGTATTGTATAAACTAGTTATTACGAATATAAAATAATATAAGGATTAATTTACCACTTACTTTACTAATTATTTCATTAACAAATTAAACAAAAAATTTAATTATACCTTAATGGTTTTTCTTTCCTTTCCACTTCACACCATATTTTACCCCGTCTATCGTCTCCCATGTCAAACTCAACAGTAATCACATTCCAGATCAAAATTGGCACTCACGCACCAATTCCTAGTTCTATAATCAGGAAACCCAATCATAGTCTCCCTGTTAACCTTTATTCCCAATTTTTCGTAACTCCTCATCGCCTGTTATCACAACTTTCGCAGCGTCATCTTTATCACCAATAAGACACCCTTCATACTAGCATCGACCTTTACTAACATCCCAGATCCGAGCTCTTGTCCCCCAACTGTAGAACTTCTGGACCAGCTCAAACAATATTGTATCGACCGCTTCCACATCGCAGTGACTAGTATAGATTGCATATCACCATTAGAGGACGGAATCCCGTTTGATTTCTTCATCGCACCAATTTCAACATCAAAATCCCTTTACGCGATGCCTTCAGTGCTACAGGTAAGATCGCATCACCTCCATCCAATGTCGCATAGTTCATGAAGCCGAGATCCCCTTCGGTAAATTCGAAAATATCTACCACCTCCTTGAATACGAAATCGCAAACTTCTTCCAGTTGGATATGGAGATTCCGATTCTAGCTTTAGGGAAATTGTGATTTTAAATCAAAATACTTATTTTGATTTCTCCTTCTTATTTTATAAACGAGTGCAGATTTATTTGTATTTCAGAGGACTGAAAGAGGAAATGAAAATGAATTGAAATAAAATGGTATTTGGGTTTCATAAAATGGGATTAAGTGAAGCTGATAGCTTGAATTTATATATGCGAATGGGGTTTAACTTAGCAGTGAAGAAATGGAACAATACGTACTGAAATGAAAGGGAGAGGAGACAGTGTTCTTTGTTTGCTTAAGAAGGAAGGAATTTATTTTTAAAATAAATTTTATTTTATTTCAGTTTGAATCGGTACGATTTTAATTAAAATACCCTGTGATTTTGAACTCCTTTCTAAACCCAACAACCGACATTTTTAGGTTTATACCACTATTCTGGACACACTAGGACAAATTTCAAAGCCTCAATTGATCATCTGGAGAAGATATTAATTTAAATTGATATAAATTAAATTCAAAATAATTAATTCTTTGATAATAAATTAATATTATTATTCTAATTCAAACAGAAGTTTGTATTGATCATCTGAACTATTTTAAATTCAGTTTTAAATTTTGAATTCAATTAAATTCATTTTTGCATTACGATGATTATATATATTCAAAAAAAATTGTGTATCGATTATTAATCGATAATTCAATATAAAAATTCTTTATATTATTAATTCAATATTTAAAACAGTATTAAATAATTAAAATTAATCGACCAAAAATACGGGTCGTTACATTCTTCCCCCTTAAAAGAATTTCATACCCGAAATTACTAAGGTAGGAAAAATGCTACAAACCCATATACTCTTAAAAAACACACTTATGCTGAACCCAACTTTTATATTTCAACAAATTTTTATTCCACAAAAACATTTGATTTTTCATTCATATGGAACCCCATATGTGTTTGCATTCATTTAGTCTGAATGATTTAAAAATAATATATTCACATCCAATTCATATTCCATTCAATCTCATTGAAATTGATTCTGATTAACCTATTCACTTTAACCCATATAACTTTCTTGAGTTAAATTTAAATTCCCGGGTTTTGAGTTCAAATCCTTTAGAAATCGTATAAATATAAACATATATTTATTTCCATTTCAAATTCAAAACAATTGAATTTTCAAACCACTTGTTTTCTTTCAAACAAATTCCCATCAAAAACTTTTCTAAGGTAACAATCCATCACTTAGAAACTCGAAAATGAACACTAATGATGCTGCAGTCATTATCAGAATTATTTTCCAGCCACCGAAGTGAGTTTAATGATTTATCACTTTCAAAATCCATTCAAAAATGATTTTGATTCAAAAATCCTTTTAAAACAAAGCCATATTATTCTAATATACTTATAAAAAAAAATTAAATACCCAGAATTTAATTTCTTAATTCTGATTCTGGATCTAATTTTAATTCATGTCATTTGTATATTTGATTCCTATACAAATTATATCTAGTTATATTTAACCATTTCAATTTTATAATCTTATTTGATTATAATAACAATACCAACACATCCATATATTATAATAATTTCAGAAAATTATTCCTTTTCTTTCAAAATAGAATTGTGGGTAAAATTATTTCATTAACCCACTTTAAAACAAAATTATGTCACATTTTGTTTTCAAGTGTTTAGAAATTCCTACTAACTTCGTGGCGTCCCATAATTCAATCAAAATTCATAACTCGCTCAACAGACTAGCCAACACAATATAAAACAATTTTTATATCTATTGACAAATACGCGCTCTCGTATATATACACACAACTCATTCTAGGGTACTACCGACCCTATCTCTAATGAATAGTCACCCAACAAAGCCTAGGTGTTCGCTCAACCTAAGCTCTGATACCAATTGTAACGGCTCGCAAATTCGTACCATTTGAGTTGACTAAATACACTACACGTCTAACCCAAATTGCACAGAAATACGAATCATTATTAATAAAAAATAAAAAGGTAGAAGAAGAACAAAAATGACAATACAGAATCTAACATCGCAGCGGAACAAAATAAAACATATATATCATCTTTTGGAGTACTATTTTTTTTCTATATATACATATCATCATCAGATTACAACACTTACAACACAACGGAAAAATAATAACTAAATAATGTTGAAGCCTTCTACTCCAAGATCCTTTATATAATCTGTAAAATCTTGAACTACTTGACAGCCCATGCAAATTTGGGCACCCAAGAGTTTAAGAAATACAAAACAAAACAAACTCTGGGTCAGCCATGGGGCTGGTATAAGTAAACAATTTCAAACAATTTGAGCAAATAAACGATTTCTCATAAGACCACGTCATATAATACGGAATGGGTTTTTTCCTTAAAAGAATGCAAAACACATGATTTAACTTTCAAATCCCTTTGAAAAAACGATAATCCTTATATCAAAACTCTTTTGATATTATAATAATGTCTAAATCAAATAAATATAAATCTAGTGGAATGCTTTCAACTCACGCTCCACATACATAATATACAATCAAAATCACGGTCATTTATTGGGTAATGAATTTCCAAATATGACAAGGTATGGAACTGCCTTCCGATAGTGTACCTCTAGAGAGGAATACACTAGGTTCAACAAGAACATCTTGTAACCCGGCCACACATGACCGACCACTCATTTCGCTTGAGTGTATTGAATGTATATCACTAATGGTTGGGAACATCAACTGTTTTCCTGAATGGGACAACATCGAATAGAATAAATAATGAAATGAATTTATCTAGATAGATGATAATATACACTAATTGGGAGCTACCCACATAGCCATGGTGCTTGCCCGATTTTTGTTATTTCCCGGTTGTTTAGGCCTGAGGCAACAATTACTTACCTTCCGTTGATAGCACAATCACTCTGAATTCCACATTGTCAGTTACGTTATTCATTTATTGATTTGCTCGAATATATTCTGGATATTATGCTAATAGAATAGATTCTCCGCCACCATATATATTTATACAGACCAACATATGTGATTACTGGAAATACACTATCAAACATTCGTCCATACACGTTCGTTCTGGGACTAAACGAAATTGAAGGCACAATTTCCATTAATCCATCTTAGGCAATTTCTACCTAGGATTAACAGAAAAAGCCCTAGTACTTTACTCCGTCTTTGATTATCTTCATATAATCTGATTCGCAACGCAACTGCGAATATGGAGTGGTTCTCGGATAATAATCCAACCGGTCTCTCCATATTGACAACGATATTGGTAAACACTTCGATAGACGGTTATTTAACTATCGAAGAAAAACAAACATCCATTCAAAATATCAAACAATCACTAGGCCCCTTAATTAATATTTCAGTAATTTAATCACTTCTCCATTTCCTTATTAATATTTGTTAACCAAATATTTTCAATAATCATCTTGGCCTCTTACACTATTTGGAAAACATTCCATATCTCGCCTTCTTTTATTTCCCATACTTAGAAAATACCTTTTATTTATAATTGGAAAACATTCCAATTATTTCTCTTTCTCGAACTCCTTTATTGCTATACTTAGGAAATATTCGTTATACTTCCAAAATTCCACTTACTTGGGTTAAATGTAATGTTGTGTAAAACATCATTACAACAACACAATATACTGCATCCAACCTAATCATATTCAAAAATTTATCTTCGATACCGAATCTTGTTATTTATCGGTTTAAAATGAAATCAATCAAGTTGGGGTATAACTACCTCTCAGACCTTGACTGAATAACATTCTTAACTTCAAAACGGACAAGGCTGCTTATCTCGAATAATCAATATCATAAAAACCAATTATTCATTTTTAAAACGTATATACGATTCTCTATTCTATTTTTACCAATTTTAATTATAGATTTCCTTTTTGTTTATGATATTCTATTTCTAAGTTCGTTTCCTTAACAAATGTTGTATATATCGATATATTGATTTCTAGTTATCGAACTTCCTTAAAAATATTCTAACTCCTTAAATTTTTGGAAAATTTCTCCAGCACCTCCTTTGTGCCGGTCAATAGTTCAAACCTCAACTCGCCTCTCTAAGCCCTTTCCATTCAAAAAGAAAATCAAAAAGCCAACTAGCTCGCCGATTCGTTGCATAAAAACTCATATGGAATTTAAACATGTACCTTTTTGTCGGGAACACGAATTATAATCTTTATACACTTCATTCCATACCTGTCTAACCCATATACGTCCATTCCCAATTTATTCCAACTCAATCTAGTCATTTTTAACTCAATTCGCTAATTTATTCTTTAATTAGCTATTTTGCCCATTTCATCTTTTTGATTGAACCTATCACTTCCGGATATGTTTTTAATTTACTTAAAACACAATCTAATTCCATTTCCAACTCGAGTTTCATATTTGAATTTGAATATAAATTCTTAAGCCCCATTTACTTATCCAACGCCCAATTTCAATTCAAAATTCCATTAACTAATTATTCTTCAAATTAGTTAATTCTATTCAATAATTAAAATCTGATTTTTGTTTCAAAAATAAATCCATTTGCTTTGCTTGAGTTCATATTTATTTTATATCTCAAGCCTGGATTGTTCTAATGGAAACTCAAATTTTATTTACTTAAAATCCTTTTATTTATTTAAATAAACCTTTATGGTTTTATAATGGTTATGGCGTTGTTTTTCTAAAAATTTGAATTTGACATAACTCAAAAACTATCAAACAAAGTCCATATTTTTCTCTTCCATTAGAAAACTATTATCAAATCGGTCCTGACAGTTCTTGTTTCAAAGAATTTTGACTTAAATTGAGATCTGTATACTCAATTGAAGTTCGAAACGCCAAATTACGAACTGCCATGCTGCGGCGAGTTTGTTTTAATTATATTTAAAAATATAAATGTTTACACTTCATTTATAATAAATTTCAACTCCATTCTAATATAGTTTAAAAACATTTTCTTTTACCACGCTCACATATTAATTCGAAAAATTCTGAAAATTGAAATCTAGCTATAATTTGACATTCCAGTTCCAACAAAAGTGGTTTCGTCGAAAACGGAGGTCGTTTGAAAAATGACTATTTTCAAGGCCAATATATTAAATATTAAAAATACATTTTAAACAAATAAATCCCGAAACTCAAAACATATAAGTGTTTATACTTTTTAAATGCAGAAACATCATTCCAGACTCAATGGAAGTGGTTTCGAGTCCAAATTCCTTCATATGTGAAAGGTAGCCCTTCGAACCATATATATTATATATATAAATTCTACAGCGACCTTTCTAAATATTGAATTGTCCATAACTTTTGATTTCCGCTTTGAAATTTCAATTTTTCAGATTCGTTAGAAAGATATGATTAAACAGATTTAAATATTTCTGGTTTCACTCAATTCTGATTTATTTCGAATCCTGTACATTCAGTTAAAGTTCAAAATTAAATTTTCAAACTACCGCACCATTTCTAACTCCTTTTATATTCAAGATTAAATTTATTCGTTTTAACTTCGATCAAAATAAATTCTGGCCATTATTATTTATGATAATATTATAACCTCAAAATTCATTAAAATTTTCTAAAATAAAAATTTTAAATTGGTTCAAAATTTGCGGGTTGTTACAATCTCCCCCACTTAAAATCTTTTCGTCCTCGAAAAGGAAATGAAGCTAAAGTTGTTTATTTAACTAATTTAATTCACATTCTTTAATTGTTTAATAATTTTATTAGTTGAATTAATGTTCACACAACGCAATCATCAATCAATTAGTTGATTAAATTTTCAAAAATATATAACTTTTATATATTCAAAATCATATTTTCTAAAATCGAATTATATATATAATAACAAGTACGTTAATTATAAATTTTCCACTCTGACTCATTCTAGGGCATTGCTAACCCATCTCTAATGAGTATTCTCATTCTAGGATACTGCTGATCCTATCTCCAATGAGTATTCTTATTGGATATTACTAATCCAACCTCTGATGTGTCTTCTGTTTAGTCTTAATGGATTGTACCCCAAAGATTTGAGCTAACCTGAGCTCTGATACTAGCTGTAACGACCCGGATTTCGCCCGACCCCAATCGATCGCAAGATCGATCAAGACCGTTCAAAACCCGCGTACGTTAACTTTGGGCATACAACACATCAGAACAACAACACAGACTTTTATAACATCAATAATAAATGTTACATCAGAGTACAAAATATATCAGAGTACATCGATAAATAATACAGCGGAAGATATATTTACAATAAATTAAATACATTGCAGCGGAACTAATCTCAACGGGAGGCCATCAATATTCTGGACCCAACTTCAGGCTTCAATCCAGGATCCTGCTTAACTATATCTGCAAAAAGCTACTCGACTGCCCATGTGAAAAGAGGGCACCCGAGTTTGCAAAGTGAAACAAACTACAGGTCAGTCGTGGGACTGGTGTGAGAATTCTATACTTAACTTATCTAATAAGTATGCTAATCACAGGACCACGCCGCTAATGCTGAACGAGTTTACTCCATTGGATTGCCAGTGCATAAATAAAGTAAATCGTCAAATAACGCAATGCTTTTTAGAAAAATGAAACCATTATAAGACCCAGGTCTCATCACACAATGCAACGCACACCAAAGGATAGGGTTTTACCTTATATTGGTCAAAAGATGCTTGATACGTAAAAACGATATTATTATTAGTGTGTATATATATATATTTAAAACATTTCAAATATAATATCAATCCTAGACGGCAAAGATACCATCTACTATGTCGCCATACTAGTTATACAATCAAAACCGCAAGGGCGTATTGGAAATTGGGTTTCCATCATGAGTCAAGGCTAGGGAGGAGCTCTTGACCGATTCGAGACACTTTAGCAATGTCCCAGGATTCGGACGCTGGAGAACCCTTGGATACAGCAGGGCTGGTCCACAAATACTTTAGTGGATTAGTTATGCCTGAACACACGCTTCCCGATCCTATTGGATCTACAAATCGGCCGAGGGCGACCGATAATGTAACACCCCGAATTTCAGTTAACACTGATATTCACTAATTACAGAATTAATAATCTCAGATGTGAGAATCAGGGGAAACGGGTTACGTCATTGTGTTCGTCTCGGAAAAATACGCGAAATAGAGTCCGAAATTTTGTAAATCGGAGTCCGTATGACCCGGTTAAGGCCCAAAGAAGTTTTCGGGAAAATTTGAATTTCGAAACATGCAGAAATGGGGGCCAGGCGGGAAAACTCCCGCCCAGCCAAGTCGACTTGGCTGTCGACAGGGCTGTCGACTTGCCTGTCGACATGCCTGTCGACTTGGCAGTCGACAGGGCTGTCGACTTGCCCTGTCGGCTGATTCTGGCCTGGGTGCACCTGGTTGAGTTTTGGGCTGGGTTGGAGGGCTTGGGACGAAATCTGACGGACCTAAACTAACCTAGGGTTAATCTAAGGGTCTAAAACACAACCTAATCCTATAAATACACCCTAAGACTACCCTAATCCATACTAAAAATAGAATCTATGCCATCATGCCGCCAAAATGCAACTTAGAAGGAGCCTCCACTAATTTGTGAAGAGGATTGCAAGTTAATCAACTACTAATCCACCTCTACTTCAACTCTAGCAACTATCTAAGGAGCTAATCTTGAAGTTTGTGAGTTTCTATCACTTTAATAACCAATTTCTAAACTAAGTAGATGAGATATGATGAGATCATATGGTTTTGCTTGCGGATCAATGGGTTTTAGGTCATATGTTATGATGCTAGTTTGCTAATCACTATGTTTAACACTTATTCATGATGACACTATGTTTATGCAAGTTAAGTGTTTGGGGTTATGCATGTTAAGTGGTGGGTTTTATGCATACTAAGTGTTTGGTTTTATGCATGCTAAGTGTTTGGTTTTATGCATGCTAAGTGTTTGGTTTTATGCAAGTTAAATGCTTGGTTTTATGCTAGAATCATGGGTGAAATAAGTGACATGACATGCAAGTTTAACCTATGAGTTTGGATTAGTGATATGCATAACATATGCAAGTTTATCTCTTTTTATGATATGCATAACATATTCAAGTTTATCTCTTTTTATGATATGCATAACATATGCAAGTTTGCCTCTATGTATGACATGTTATGCAAGTTCATATGGAAGTTTATATGCAAGTTCATATGTAACATGTTATGCAAGTTATGTGTTTGGTTATATGCAAGTTATGTGCATGATTATATGCAAGTTCATATGTAACATGTTATGCAAGTTATGTGTTTGGTTATATGCAAGTTAACATGTGACATGCTATGCAAGTTCACACCTTTGTATGACATAAGAATCATATGCAAGTTACCCCCTTTGTGACATATGTGCTCCATGCAAGTTTGGGTTAAATGCTAGTTGGGTTTAATGTATGCTCATATATGCAAGTTGACACCTTTTAAACCCATGATAAAGTTATATGCTATGATTGGTTAAACCCATGACATTTGTGATGAATCTTCCCTTTATTATGTCATGTTATGAGAACGAATTACGTGGGGAACGATGGGGTTAATATGCATGTTAATAAAATGGTGTGAAATGGGTATGCTTAAGCATAACATAAAGTGAATGGACATAATTGGGAATTTACCTATTAAGTTAGGTCTATCCATATTATGGAATTGGGAATTTACCTATTAAGTTAGGTCTACCCATATTATGGAATTGGGAATTTACCTATTGAGTTAGGTCTACCCATATTCTTAAATATTTGTAATTAATTAGGGACAATTAATACAAATTATGGGGGTGATTAATTAGGTGTAATTAATCGACTAAGACACGAGGTTGGACCCTTTGGTAGCATAAGACTGCCCGGAACCGACCGGCAAATCCAGCGGCTACAAATGATTGGCCCAATGTGAGAGGTCTTAGTCATAAACTAAATACGTGACAAGTGTAAAGACACGAGGTTAGACTCTGTTATGGTGTAAGGCTGCCCGGAACCAACCGGCATATCCAGCTGCCATAAAAGACAGTCTAATGTGAGAGGTCTTTACAAAGGTTATGATCTTAATTAATTAAGAAACACTTAACCAAATTAGCATGTAGTGAGGCATGAGGGGTTAAGTCGGTGCCTTGGGTGGCATGTAGTAACTAGTGGGGGTGCCTTGGGTGGCATGAGGAAACTAGTGGGTTGCCTTGGGTGGCAATAGAAAATACGATTAGAATACTTAACCAAAGTGGAACATGTAATTAAACATGATTAAAGGGTTAAGTAAGTGCCTTGGGTGGCATGTGGGAATCAAGTAAGTTCCTTGGGTGGCATGTGGAAATCTAGTGGGTGCCTTAAGTGGCAATTGAAATATGATTAAATGACAAGCTTAAGTAGTAGCTTGTGGGGGCCTTAAGTGGCAATTGAAATATGATTAAATGACAAGCTTAAGTAGTAGCTTGTGGGGGCCTTGAGTGGCAATTGAAATATGATTAGATGACTTAACCAAACCTTAACATGTAAGTGGGCATGATTATAAAAAAGGGCTAAGTGGGATGCACTAGATAAAATGACAAGCTTAAGTAGTAGCTTGTGGGGGCCCATTTCAACCAGTAACCCATATGTATCTTATTGGGCTCGACCCATGTTGAGGACGGGACACGCGTACTGGGCTTGACTATAAGAGGCCAAAACGGGGTAGCGGTGGCAACGCGAGTCCAACGGGTTTCATATGCGTGTGTGGACTCGGGCTGGTAGGTAAGATGTTGTTACATCGGGTAGATATAAGCCGTGCACCATTTTCGGGTTGCCACTTTGGGGGAGTGATACACCCCACTGTGGGGCCAGCACGGGTATCTACGTTAGGGAGCCGATCGCTTGGGGAGTAGTGGGTACACCTAGTGGAGATAGGGGCAGACGGCACCTATGTAGTCAGCTAGGGGTACACGAAACTACTATTAAAAATTACTAAGTACACTTAGTGGGATCAACCTTTAAGTAGGAATTACCCTTGGGTGGGTAGAACTGGTGTGGTGCAGTGTAGGAATTACCCTTGGGTGGGTAGATCTGGGGTGGTGCAGTGTAGTAATTATCCTTGGGTGGGTAAATGCGTCTTTACGGTTATCTTAGTTCATCCTAAGTCTAGTTGGCTACTTAGTGTAGCCATTTATCCCCAGTCGTTACCGTATATCAAGCTCATGTCTTACTCTGGTTACTTTAATGATTGTATTGTTAAAGTTATAGGACTCACTCAGACTTATGTCTGACCCCGTTGTTTTTATCTTTTTCCCAACCCTCAGGTTATCAGAGTGGGCCTAGCACTAGTGGGCTTTGATCAGACTGCTTTATCTATCTTTTGGAGCTTGGACCGTGGATGTAAAGCTCAGTTTATCTTTTCTATTATGACTATTAAGTTATGTAGTGGGATTATGTACTTTTGTTTTATCAGGATGGATATTATGCACTTGACTCTTGTTTATGGTTTTGGTGTAACCAAACATGTTTTACTTTCCGCTACAATGAAATGATGTTTTAAATTCTCAAGTATTACTTATATCTGTCTTGTAGTAATTTTTCTGTTCTATATTCACTTAAAATACTCCACCGATGTTATGGCATTCCCTTAGTGAGTGACCATAGCGGGTGTGGGGTGTTACACGTGGTATCAGAGCTTAAGGTTACCAGAACAGATAAATTTTTTAGAAAAACTATTTTCTAAGAATATTTTTGAAAGGAGTATTTTCAAAAACATGTCTTTTAAGAGAAAAGTTTTTGAAAGAAAAGCATAATCCCGATAGCCATATCTTTATCTTTCGAATTCTCCGTTTTGAATCTCTTCCTCTCTCGTTTTGAGTTTCCCCTCCGCGTATAGATGATCTTTCTAAGATAGATAAGAATGGAAAACCACTTCAAGGGACTTAGACATTTGTCGGACTAGAAGTTGGTTCAAGAAGGAGGAGGACTTGTAGGTACCTATTGGATAGACGATGGGAGGAAGGCTCAAATAGTTGTTGTTTAATGAAGGACGAAACCTCATTTTGATGGGAGGTTACGAGTGGAGAATGGGAAGAAGAGGGCTAGTAGTTATCCTTTTGGAGGAATAGGACACCTTATTAGGATTGTCCAAAGGGGCATGGGCAAGGTATGGAATCTCCTGGAGGGTAGTTGTATTCCCTCACTGCTAGTGTACCAGATGGGGATAGGACCGTCTAGGTTGGAATTTGGATTTCTTTATTATCCGGTTCAAACTTTATTTGATTCTGACGCATCGAGTTCGTTTATCTCATCATTGTTGGTTGAGTCACTGCACTTAGACACCAGTTTATTAGATGATCCCTTAGTTGTTTCAAACCCAATTGGGGCTCCATGATGTGTTTGGGTTTGAAAGTTTCTATACTTAGCGTTGAGTTTAGCTGTGATGCTTCTTTGGCTTCACGGGCTATGGGTTAGTTTTGGGCATGGACTGGTTATCTAGTAATGGTGCCGTTCTTGTTTGTGGAAGGAGAGTTGTTAGGCTTACGACCCGCTTGGGTAACACTCTCGAGATCTCTTGTAATCCCAAGGAATCTGTTATGCTAAGTTATCTAGAATCGCTTGACACGTCGGTCTAGAGTTTGCGATCTTTTAGAGTGGTCCGGGAATACTCGGATGTGTTTGAGGAGGTGAAGGGCTTACCTCCGGAGCGGGAAATTGACTTCCGAATATATCCGGTAGACAATGCCAAACCAGTATCTTGGCCAGTGTGCCACATGGCTCCTCGTGAGAGGAGGGAACTCCATAAGCAAGTAGGCGATTTGCTTGAGAAGGGGTTTAGAAGACGAAGTATATCGGAGTGGGGTGCTCCAGTTGTTTTTGCTATGAAGGCGGATGGGTCCCTCAGACTTTGTGTAGACTATAGAGAGTTTAACAAGATAACAAAGAAAAATGGACACCCATTGCCGAGGATTGATGATCTCTTTGATCAGTTGGTTGGCGCCTCAGTGTTTTCGTCAGTTGAGAGTGGCTGAGGATAGTATAGAGAAGACTGCCTTTAGGACTCCGGCTGGTTTTTTTATGAGTGGCTGGTGATGCCATTTGGTTTGACGAACGCCCCCACATACTTTATTGATTTGATGAGAAGGATGTTCAAGGAGTACCTAAATAAGTTCGTGATGGTCTTTGTAAATGACATCTTGGTCTTTTCTAGGAGCGAAATAAGTTTTCGTATGTGCTCAATAGGTTGAGCAAAGCCAGTTATGGGATAAACGGTGGTTTTGGAGTGAGACTGGCGAGGACATCCAGAGTTGGACAAGGGCTTAATTAGTCAGCCGTTTTTACTAGTATCATCTCATGTAGGTCGTCTGAATTCGAAGGAGGTATCCCTTGGGTGTTTGTCTGATATTGGTTTAGGCCTTTGGGGCTTGCACTTGGGGGATGTCAAGTTCGACTAGGATGGTCTGCGTGAGAGATGGACAGTTGTGATGATTTTGGATGGGGTAATATCCCGGTTTTCTCTAAAGGTGGAGAAGAGCATGCCCTACATCTTAGGGAAGTGTTGGAGACTCTTCGAGCGCATAGTCTTAGGACAGCAAAAGTGGATGAGATTCTTAGCATCCTATGAGTTTGAGATAGCGTATACCCATGGCAAGGGTAACGTGGTAGCGGACGCCTTATGTAGAAAAAGGTTGTCCTTGAGTTCATTGTTCGTTGAACGACGGAGCTTAGAGTTTATTTCTATCTTTGACTTTAGACCTTCCGTTGACTTTGTACCCGGTTTGCTAGCCTCCTTGGAGGTTAGGCCTACTCTTTTGGGGCGGATTGGCGAGGCACAGCGAGACGACCCACAGTTGGTTGAGTTAGTAGAGAAGCTCATAAGGGGTGGAGTCGTCCAGCCATTTGAGTAGGTACACCCTAGATGGTAAGGGGTGGTTGCGTAGAGACGGTAGACTTTGTGTACCGCAAGACGAGGGTTTGAGGAAGGCTATACTTGATGATGCACATCGGTCGAAGATGACCATTCATCCTGGTGGGGACAAGATGTACCAAGACATGAAGCGAGTTTTCTTTTGGGCCGGTATGAAGAAAGATGTGGCCGAGTATGTCGCTAGATGCTTGGTGTGCTAGCAAGTGAAAGCGGAGCAGAAGAAACCCGGTGGGTTGCTTCACCCATTGGAGGTTCCGCTATGGAAGTGGGATAGTGTCTCGATGGATTACCGAGATCGAGGAAGGGTAATACGGGAATTTGGGTTGTGGTAGACAGACTTACTAAGAGCGCCCATTTTATACCCGTGGAGAGTAAGAGAACTGCTCCATGGCTAGCTTCAGTTTACATTCGAGAGATTATTAGATTGCATGGTGTAACTTCCAGTATAGTGAGCGGTCGAGATCCTATCTTCACTAGAGAGTTTTGGAAGAGTTTGCAAGAGGCGGTAGGGACTCGGTTGTGTTTGAGTACCGCATATCATCCTCAGACGGACGGCCAGACCGAGAGGGTGAATCGTATTTTAGAAGACCTTTTGAGGCTATGTATCTTGGATTTTGGAGGTACATGGGAAGAGCATCTTCCATTGGTGGAGTTCGCATATAATAACAGCTTTCAGTCTAGTATTGGCATGGCTCCTTTCGAAGCTCTTTATGGAAGGCCTTGTCCATCACCTACATGTTGGTGGGAATCTACGGATAAGATCTTACTTGGGCCCGATATGGTTAGAGAGACTTCGGAAAAGATTGATTTGATTAGAAGAAGGATGAAAGCGGCGCAAGACAGACAGAAATCTTATGCGGACAAAAGGAGGGCGGATCTTGAGTTTGATGTTGGGGACATGGTCTTTGTCAAAGTGTCTCCGTTACGGAATGTGGTTCGCTTTGGATCTGTTGGGAAGTTAGCACCAAGGTTTGTTGGACCGTTTCCTATTAAGGAAAGGATTGGACAGATGGCCTATAGAGTGGAGTTGCCCGACAGACTTAGTGGTGTACATGATGTATTCCATGTGTCACATTTGAGGAAGTGCCTACATGAGACCGCAGAGGTGGTAGAGCCGAGCTTGCTTAGAGAAGTGGAAGTAGAGCGTGATGCGACTATTCGACGAGCTCCTACTCGCATCCTCGGGTCAGAGATTAGGAAATTGACGAATCGAGAGGTTCAACTAGTCAAAGTACAATGGGGAGAAGATGAGAGCAATGCTACTTTGGAGACGGAAGCGAAGATGCGTTCATTGTACCCATTCCTTTTAGAGGGTATGTCTTTTAACTACTCCTCTATCGTTTGTCTAGTACTTATCTTATCTTTAGTATGTCCTCTCGTTAGTACTTTTGACCTTTAGATAGGGTAAACCTATGGTTGAAACATGTGTTTGAGACATGCTATGATTGATGGATGCATGTGGATGCAAGTGTTTGCTAGTGGTTGCTCGTGGATGCATATACACACACTCTAGACACTAGATCGGCTCAGTCAGTTCATATTGCATATTGCATATAATTGTGTGTAGGTAGCTATATTTATGGATGTATAATGATTGTGTTATCATATGGATGATGCATTTTGGTGAATGATTGTGCACTCATGTAGATATTGTATGTGTCGATAGGGTTCTCTCGCATACATAATGGATGCATGGCACTATCATGGTTTGCATATGTTCATACATTAGATAGGGAACATATACACACACTTTTTGCATATGCTCATACATCATTAGAAATTGTTTTAAGGACAATGGATGCCCGTGTTTGATGGATTGAGTAGATGGTTGTTTGGATGGTAGGATATGCATTCTCCTTAACTTAGAGATTTCGGGGACGAAATCCTTTAAGGAGGGGAGAATGTAACACCCCGAATTTCAGTTAACACTGATATTCACTAATTACAGAATTAATAATCTCAAATGTGAGAATCAGGGGAAACGGGTTACGTCATTGTGTTCGTCTCGGAAAAATACGCGAAATAGAGTCCGAAATTTTGTAAATCGGAGTCCGTATGACCCGGTTAAGGCCCAAAGAAGTTTTCGGGAAAATTTGAATTTCGAAACATGCAGAAATGGGGGCCAGGCGGGAAAACTCCCACCCAGCCAAGTCGACTTGGCTGTCGACAGGGCTGTCGACTTGCCTGTCGACAGGGCTGTCGACTTGCCTGTCGACAGCCCTGTCGACTTGAATAAACCGAGGCGTCGCAAAAATTCCATCAACTACATAAGAAAATGTCGGGTCGTGCTAAAGCCCAACACCACATCTAGCTAGAAAGAAACGTGTGCACTCCCTACGTTCCCTTCTCCCGTTTTAGACTCAACCGGTGTGTGAGGCTCGCGAAGTCACGATATACACAAAGCTATGCCTAAAGAGACTGTGCTTTGATCATCAACCACAAGGCTTGCTTTTCAACAAAGCCTTGATCATTTGCATCTTAGCATGTCACATTGTCAGACCCTACCATATTATTGGTCATCTACCAATATATATATATATATATATAACCTATAAGCTTATACATCTTAGAGAAGGGTGATAAGTAAAGAATAATTTTATCACCACCAAACAGAAATATATAATCAGTAGCGTTCAACAAATACAGTAGAAATGAATACAATGTCAGACACGCAATCCATTTACTAGTCCGCTCTAGGTCTGAGCGAAACAACGTGTTCGTCGATCTCCAAATTCGTTTGGACGATCATTACTAAATACCGTGCCTTGGAAGGCCAATCCGAATTCAAGATACCAGTCATCATCACCACAACGATGTGAAAACCTTCGGTCTTCAATCACCGTCTTCATCTTCGACTCTTGATCGTCGTGATGATTATTCAGAATGGGTTAAACCCGGTCTTTCTGAATAACTCGCGTATGTTGTGATTAAAAAGCAAATATTGGAAAATCACACATTACGCCACATTTCAACTCAGGATATTCTTTTAATAAGATATTCATATTAGAAGATTCTCATTAATTTTATCAAAGATAAACTCTGAAAATAAAATCTTTAATCTTCCTTAAAAGATTTATTAAAACTCCAGTTTTGATTTGATATCAAAAATCATTATTACAAGGTCATTTATTTTAAATCTATAAAATAGATTTATAAATTCCAAATAATAATTTCAATGTAAATTGGATTAAAGGATAAATGTCGTTTAAAAACACCATCCACGATAAATCCACTTCACATCTCAATTTATTTCATATCACAAATTCTTTATCTTTTACAAATATTCTTTGTTTTAACATATACTTGGTTAACAATATTTTACGAAAATATATATTATATATAAAAAGAATTTCTAATGTAAAAATATTATTATTTAAAAGAACACCTTAATCGAAATGCGACTCAATCATTTACCATATAATTTGGATTACATGGATTTCACACACATCATATATATGATAAGAACAGCATAATCATCAAATCATCCAAAGTGTAATTTCCGCTGTGTAAGCGTTAAAATTAAATAATAACGCTCATTGCAGCCTATCGATCTAACAATCAACATACAAATAAATATTGGGATTAGTGTATGTAAATTTTCATCCCAACACTCGTGTGGGGTTTCAACCATCAACAAATAATAAACTAATTTGTGCACTTGGGCGATGTGTGAAAATTATCATCCCAATCACATACACAAGTCGGGTAACTTGTGAATGGAAGTGTAATACACAATATATATAAGCATGACAAGAAAATGTCTCCTTTATATTATATGTAATTCTATTGCAATGAACGAATAAGAATAATAACTTCGTCTCTATTGACAATTTCTATTTCGCTAATTTAAACTCAGGCAAAAATGGTTATATTGTTTCGGCAATTCTAATGGGACAAAAATGATAATTTGTTCTAACTAGTATAAATTGACTAAAATGAATAATTGTTTTTAACTAATGTAAATTAACAAAAATGAATAATTGGTTTTAACTAATATAAATTTACGATAGTGATTAATTTGTATTTCAATTCTAATATAATATTACAGTGCTATATTTTGTTTCATTCTTTTTTAATTTAGACAAAACAAGTGTTTTTGTCTATTTTACTTTAATGATAAAAATGTGAATGTTTAGTTATTAAAATGTAACTTTTAAATTCTATCCTTTATTTATATCTAAAAATGTGAATAAAAAAGGTATTCCTTAATTTGAAAGTAAAATGAAAGATTTAATTCATGTTTTATTTGCATTGGAGGATGCAAACAAAAATGCAAATTTCATTTTAGAATTATAAATCCTATCCTTTATTTCAAACAATCTTTATTCATATCAAAATTATAAATCAAGAATATAATTTCCATTCTGATGGTTTGTTTGCATTAATGAATTGCAAACAAATATGAACTTTATTTTAAGGTTTTATTTGCAACAAGGAATGCAAATAACAAATGTAACTTTTTATTTTTATGTTTTATTTTCTAGTTTTATTTGTGTTGTCGAACACAAATAAAAATGTACTTTTTATTTTCAAGTTATGTTTGCATTGTGAGATGCAAACAAGAAAAATGAATTTTATTTCATGCTATATTTGCATTGAAAAGTGCAAATGAAAAGCAAACTTTTAATTTCTATGTTTATTTGCGTTGAAAAACATGAATAAAATATCTATTCAATTTCTATGTAACTTCTGAAAATAATTTCTTATTTACATATAAAATGTAAACAAAATTGTTACTTTCATTTCAGTAATCAAGTTTTGACAAAAATGATATTTTCAATTCAATAATCAAGTTTTGATAAAAGTGTGATTTTTATTTCACAAATCAGGTCCTAATAAAAATGTGATTTTATTTCATAAATCAAATTCTAATGAAAATGTTACTTTTATTTCAATACTTATGTTTTAACAAAAATGTTATTTTTAATTCACTAATCATAAAAATGTTATTATTTGATTCAATGTATAAAATGTGATATGTTACATATCTATGTTGGTGATTGCAAATAAAAGAATAAATTTCGTCTCTAATATATATTTGCAAACAAAACGTAACTACTGAAAATAATTTCTTATTTACATATAAAAATGTAAACAAAATTATGATTTCCAAAACATGTATTTTTATTTACATAAAAATGTAAATAAAAAGGTGGTTTCCAAATATAACCTATTATTTACAAATATAATGTAAATAAAGTTTTATTTTACCAATATGTTTTTAATATCAACAATAAAATTTAGTATTTTATTGTTATTCCAATTCTAGAACATTTTACGTTTGACGTGACAGTAAAAAAAAGAATTTTTACTGTAATTCATAAATCGTGTTCTAAATGTAAACAAATAAAAATAGGATTCTATTCGTTAGCCAAATTCTGTTGTAACGAAACTAAAGAAAATATATTTCATATTCTACTGTAGATAAACAAATAAAAATAATATTTTATTTGTCGTTCAATTTCCATGGTAATATCAACATATAAAAATGAATTTTTATTCGTCATTCCAATTCTATTGTAGTATCAACAAATAAAGATACGGTTTATTTGTTAATCAATTTCTATCGTAATATCAACAAATAAAAATAAAATTTTATTTGTCGTTCACATTTCATTGTTCATTTTAAAATAAATAAAAATAATATATTTAATAATTTAAAATAAATTAGAGCAACTAGATTACGATTTAAATCCGAATAAATTATGATTTAGATCGAATTCTAGATCTAATTCTCTAACCACAAATAAATTCAACCGTATATAAAATTCAATGCAGATCTAGCATATCATGAACAACAAACCATATAACAACAACAATCAACAATTCATCAATCACAGAACATTTCAGATCTAAATTTATATTATAATACAATAATTTTTAACACGATAAAAATAATTAAAATAAATTAAATAATAAAATTCAGAGTTCTCACCTCGTTTTTAGCAGATCTAAAAATCCAATTGAATTCAGAAATCGTCCCAATCAATTCCAAGAGATTCTATACGATGTCACGGTTCCGTCGGATCTGAAATTATCAGATTCGGAGTTCATATGAATTAATTATAAATTTTTAATTATTAAATTATCATTTGTAACATAAAATAAGCGTTGCAAATCTATTTAAGAATTTCACCGTTAAACTTCAGCAAGTGTTCAAATCCTCTGATCCAAAAAATAACGAGATCCGTTGCACGACGCCACAAACTGATTGCGTCACGCTGTCGGCCTAGGGGAGGCGCGCATGCGCCTGGAAGGGGGCGGCGTTCGGTGGTCGTGGTGGGGCCCAGCGGCGGCTTGAAGGGCGCGGGTTTGGAGGCCCGATTCTCGAGGTAGGAGCGACGGTTTTGGGTGCAGGGGTATCAATGGAAAGCTCGTCCAAAAATCTAGAAAATGTTGTGAAGAGAGGATATCTGAAAATGGACGGGGGTGGAGATAAGGGAGGAAGAAGATATGAAGGGTGTAGCGACCACGAGATAGAGCGGATCGGGGATAACGATAATGAACAGTAGCGGTATTTATAATATTAGAATATTAGGGTTATGTAATCATTAAAATAATAATTTAATCCAATTAAGGCCCGTTTATAAAATTTTATCCAATTTCAGCCTAATGACTGTCGTACCTACCTAATTACCCCTATTCCGGACTCATCTGGCTATGTCCCGCAAGCCCAAACGATCGTCTTGACCTCTGTTTTTTAGTTTTAAATAATAAATCATTTATTTTAATTCATACGTACGTAAAAATTCACCGAGGTCACAAATTAACTCCGAAAATTATATTTAGCTATATTTTGACGATACGGTTCTAACAAGACTAATTTCGTCGAATTCTGAGACTGTTTGAAAAATGGCCATTTTCAAGTCATTTAAATTTAACTGAAATAGTCAAAACACATTTTCTTTTACCACGCTCACATATTAATTCGAAAAATTCTGAAAATTGAAATCTAGCTATAATTTGACATTCCGGTTCCAACAAAAGTGGTTTCGTCGAAAACGGTGGTCGTTTGAAAAATGACTATTTTCAAGGCCAATATATTAAATATTAATAATACATTTTAAACAAATAAATCTCGAAACTCAAAACATATAAGTGTTTATACTTTTTAAATGCAGAAACATCATTCTAGACTCAATGGAAGAGGTTTCGAGTCCAAATTCCTTCATATGTGAAAGATAGCCCTTCGGGCCATCTATATTATATATATAAATTCTACAACGACCTTTCTAAATATTGAATTGGCCATTACTTTTGATTTCCGCTATGAAATTTCAATTTTCAGATTCGTTAGAAAGATATGATTAAACAGATTTAAATATTTCTGGTTTCACTCAATTCTGATTTATTTCGAATCCTGTACATTCAGTTAAAGTTCAAAATTAAATTTTCAAACTACCGCACCATTTCTAACTCCTTTTATATTCAAAATTAAATTTATTCGTTTTAACTTCGCTCAAAATAAATTCTAGACATTATTATTTATAATAATATTATAACCTCAAAATTCATTAAAATTTTCTAAAATAAAAATTTTAAATTGGTTCAGAATTTGCGGGTTGTTACATTAGCCAACATAAATAATACCCATCCTGCTTTGAGGCAGGATATCGTGGTATAGAAGGTCATCCGCTATCATAGTGTAGGGCATATAGGGTCATCCGCTGATGATACTACGGGCATCCGCTAATGGGACTGCGGGAATCCAATCACCAATATATATATATAATAACTACAAACACCAATCCTAAATAATTAATATATATTTAATAGCCATAATAATATTTTAATGCAACCAAACAACCATCAATTATTTTTAACAACTAAAAATAATTCTAAATAATAAATTGAGTGAGATTTACTCACTGTGATTTTTATCGTGATATTTCCATTATATTTTCATTGCATAGGTGACAACATTACGAATTCCACATGACCTTCCCGTTTGCTTTAATCTGGTATTGTATAAACCAGTTGTTACGAATATAAAATAATATAAGGATTAATTTACCACTTAGATTACTAATTATTTCATTAACAAATTAAACAAAAAAAATTATTATACCTTAATGATTTTTCTTTTCCTTTCCACTTCACACCAGATTTTACCCCGTTTATCGTCTCCACTGTCAAACTCAACAGTAATCAAATTCCAGATCAACATAGGCACTCACGCACCAATACCCAGTTCTATAATCAGGAAACCCAGTCATAGTCTCCCCGTTAACCTTTATTCACAATTTTTCGTAACTCCTCATCGCCTGTTATCACTCCCTTCGCAGCTCCATCTTTATCACCCATGAGACGCCCTTCATACTAGCATCGACCTTTACTAACATCCCAGATCCGAGCTCTTGTCCCCCAACTGTAGAACTTCTGGATCAGTTCAAACAATACTGTGTCGACCACTTCCACATCTCAGTGACTTGTACAGATTGGTATCACCGTTAGAGGACGAAATCACGTTTGATTTCTTTATCACGCCAATTTCAACATCAAAATCCTTTTATGCGATGCCTTCAACACTATAGATAAGATCGCATCACCTCCATCCAATGTTGCATCGTTCACGAAGCCGAGATCCCCTTCTATAAATTCGAAATTATCTACCACCTCCTTGAACACGAAATCGCAAACTTCTTCCAGTTGGATATCGAGATTCCGATTCTATCTTTAAGGAAATTGCGATTTTAAATCGCAATACGTTTTTTGATTTCTCCTTTTTATTTTATAAATGAGTGCGGATTTATTTGTATTTCGAAGGACTGAAAGAGGAAATGAAAATGAATCGAACTAAAATGGTATTTGGGTTTGAGAAAATGGGATTAAGTGAAGCTTATAGCTAGAATTTATATATGCGAATGGGGTTTAACTTAGCAGTGAAGAAATGGAATAATACGTACTGAAATGAAAGGGAGAGGAGACAGTGTCGTTTGTTTGCTTAAGAAGGAAGGAATTTATTTTTAAAATTTTATTTCAGTTTGAACTGGTACGATTTTAATTAAAATATCCCGTGATTCTAAACTCCTTTCTGAACCCAACAACCGACATTTTTAGGTTTATACCACTATTTTGGACACACTGGGACAAGTTTCAAAGCCTAAATTGATCATCTGGAGAAGATATTAATTTAAACTAATATAAATTAAATTCAAAACAATTAATTCTTTGATAATAAAATAATATTATTATTCTAATTCAAATAGTAGTTTGTATTGATCATCTGAACTATTTTAAATTCAGTTTTAAATTTTGAATTCAATTAAATTCAATTTCGTATTATGATGATTATATATATTCAAAATAAATTGTGTATCGATTATTAATTGATAACTCAATATAAAAATTCTTTATATTATTAATTAAATATTAAAAACAATATTAAATAATTAGAATTAATCAACCAAAAATACAGGTCGTTACATTCTTCCCCCCCTAAATTTAGTCCCCCGAAATTACTATGGTAGGAAAAATGCTACAAACCCATTTACTTTTCAAAAACACACTTATGTTGAAATCCAACTCTTTATATTTCAACAAATATTTATTCCACCTAAACATTTGATTTTTCATACATATGGAACCCCATATCTGTTTGCATTCATTTAGTCTGAATGATTTAAAACTAATATATTCACATCCAATTCATATTCTATTCAATCTCATTCAAATTGATTCTGATTAACTTATTCACTTTAATCCATATTACTTTCTTGAGTTAAATTTAAATTCCCGGGTTTTGATTTCAAATCCTTTAGAAATTGTATAAATATAGACATATATTTATTTCCATTTCAAATTCAAAACATTTGAATTTTCAAACCACTTGTTTTCTTTCAAACAAATTCCCATCAAAAACTTTTCTAAGGTAGCAATCCATCACTTAGAAAGTCGAAAATGAACACTGATTATGCTGCAGTCATTAACAGAAATATTTTCCAGCCACTGTAGTGAGTTCGGTGCTTTATCACTTTCAAAATCCATTCAAAAATGATTTTGATTCAAAAATCCTTTTAAAACAGAGCTATATTATTCTAATATACTTCAGAAAAATATTTTTTTAAACACCCAGGATTTTAATTTCTTAATTCTGATTCTGAATCCAATTTTAATTCATCTCATTTGTATATTTGATTCCTATACAAATTATATCTAGTTATATATAACCATTTCAATTTTATAATCTTATTTGATTATAATAACAACCAACACATCCATATATTATAATAATTTCAGAAAATTATTCCTTTTCTATCAAAATAGAATTATGGGTAAAATTATTTCATTCACCCACTTTAAAACAATATTATGTCATATTTTCTGTTCAAGTGTTTAGAAATTGCTATTGACTTCGTAGAGTCCCATAATTAAATCAGAATTCATAACTCACTCAACATACTAGCCAACACAATATAAAACAACTTTTATATCAATTAACAAATACGTGCTCTCGTATATATACACTCAACTCATTCTAGGGTACTAATGACCCTATCTCTAATGAATAGTCACCCAACAAAGCCTAGATGTATGCTCAACCTAAGCTCTGATACCAACTGTAACGGCCCGCAAATTCGTACCATTTGAGTTGACTAAATACACTACACATCCAACCCAAATTGCATAGAAATACGAATCATTATTAATAAAAAATAAAAAGGTAGAAGAAGAACAAAAATAACGATACAGAATCTCACATCGCAGCGGAACAAAATAAAACATATATATCAGCTTTTGGAGTACAATTTTTTTTCTATATATACATATGATCACTAGAGTACAACACTTACAACACAGCAGAAAAACAATAACTAATAATGTTGAAGCCTCCTACTCTAAGCCCCTTTATATAAATATGAAAAATCTTGAACTACATGACAACCCGTGCAAATTTGGGCACCCAAGAGTTTAAGAAAAACAAAACAAAATAAACCATGGGTCAGTCATGGGACTGGTGTAAGTAACAATTTCAAATAATTTAAGAAAATAAACAATATCTCATAAGACCACGTCGTATAACACGGAATAGGTTTTTTCCTTAAAAGATTGCAAAACACATGATTTAACTTTCTAATCCCTTTGAAGAAACGATAATCCTTATATCAAAACTCTTTTGATATTATAATAATGTCTAAATCAAATAAATAGAAATCTAGTGGAACGCTTTCAACTCACGCTCCACACAAATAAAAAATCAAAATCGCGGGCATTTATTGGGTAATGAATTTCCAACTATGACAAGGTATGGAACTACCTTTCGATAGTGTATCTCTAGAGAGGAATACTCTGGGTTCAACAAGAACGTCTTGTAACCCGGCCATACATGACCGACCACTCATTTCGCTTGAGTGTATAGAATGTATATCACCAATGGTTGAGATCATCAACTTTTTTCCCGAATGGGACAACATCGAATAAAATAAAGAATGAAATGAATTTCTCTAGATAGGTGATAATACACACTAATTGGGAGCTACCCACGTAGCCATGTGCTTGCCCGATTTTTGTTATTTCCCGGTTGTTTAGGCCTGAGGCTACAATTACTTACCTTCCATTGATAGCACAATCACTCTGAATGCCACATTGTCGGTTCCGTTATTCATTTATTGATTTGCTCGAATATATTCTGGATATTATGCTAATAGAATAAATTCTCCACCACTATATATATTATACAGACCAACATATGTGATTACTCGAAATACTCTATCAAACATTCGTCCATACACGTTCGTTCTGGGACTAAACGAAACTGAAGGCTCAATTTCCATTAATCCATCTTTGGCAATTTCTGCCTAGGATTAACATTAAAAGCCCTTTTACTTTACTCCGTCTTTGATTATCTTCATATAATCTAATTCGCAACGCTACTGCCAATTCAGAGTGGTTCTCGGATAATAATCCAATCGGTCTCTCCATATTGACAAGGATATTGGCAAACACTTCGATAGTCGGTTATTTAACTATCGAAGAAAAACAAACATCCATTCAAAATATCAAACAATCACTAGGCCCTATAAGTAAGATTCCATTAATTTAATCACTTCTTCGTTTCCTTATTAATATTTTTTAACCAAATATTTTCAATAATCATCTTGGCCTCTTACACTATTTGGAAAACATTTCCATATCTCGCCTTCTTTTATTTCCCATACTTAGAAAATATCTTTTATTTACAATTGGAAAACATTCGAATTATTTCTCTTTCTCGAACTCCTTTATTGCTATACTTAGGAAATATTTGTTATATTTCCAAAATTCCACTTACTTATGTTAAATCGAATGTTGTGTAAAACATATTTACAACAACCCAAATTACTGCATTCAACCGAATTATATTCAAAAATTTATCATCGACATTGAATCTTGTTATTTATTGGTTTAAAATGAAATCAATCAAGTTGGAGTATAACTACCTCTCAGACCTTGATCGAATAACGTTCTTAACTACAAAACGGACAAGACTGCTTATCTCGAATAATCAATATCATAAAAACCAATTATTCATTTTTAAAACGTATATACGATTCTCTATCCTATTTTTACCAGATTTAATTATAGATTTTCTTTTTGTTTATAATATTCTATTTTTAAGTTCGTTTCCTTAACGAATGTTGTATATATCGATATACTGATTTCTAGTTATCGAATTTCCTTAAAAATATTCTAATTCCTTAAATTTCCAGAAAATTTTGCCAGCATCTCCTTTGTATTAGTTAATAGTTCAAACCTCAACTCGCCTCTCTAGGCCCTTTCCATTCAAAAAGAAAATCAAAAAAGCCAATTCGCTTGCCGATTCGGCGCATAAAAACTCATATGGAATTTAAACGTGTACCTATTTGTCGGGCACACGAACTATAATCTTCATAAACTTCATTCCATACTTGTCTAACCCATATATGTCCAATCCCAATTTATTCCAACTCAATAATCGTTTTTAACTCAATTCGCTAATTTATTCTTTAATTAACTATTTTGCCCATTTCATCTTTTTAATTGAACCTATCACTTCCGTATATGTTTTTAATTTAGTTAAAACACAATCAAATTAATTTTCAACTCGAGTTTCATATTCGATTTCGAATATAAATTCTTAAGCCCCATTTACTTATCCAACTCCCTATTTCAATTCAAAATTCCATTAACTAATTATTCTTCAAATTAGTTAATTCTATTAAATATTTAAAAATATTATTTTTGTTTAAAAAATCAATCCATTTACTTCGCTTGAGTTCATATTTATTTTATATCTCAATCCTGGATTTTTCTAATGGAAATTCGGATTTTATTTACTTAAAATCCTTTTATTTATTTAAATAAACCGTTATGGTTTTATAATGGTTATGGCACTGTTTTTCTAAAAATTAGAATTTGAAATAACTCAAAAACTATCTGATGAAATCCGTATTTTTCTCTTCCATTAGAAAATCATTATCAAATCGGTCCTGACGGTTCTTGTTTCAAATAATTCTAACTAAAATTGAATTCTGTATACTCAATTGAAGTTCGAAACGCCAAATTATGAACTGTCGTACTACGGGAGTTCGTTTTAATTATATTTAAAAATACAAATGTTTAAACTTCATTTATAATATATTTCAACTCCATTCTAATATATTTTAATGTTAAATAAACCCGTTTACCAAATCAAATTAAATATTTCGATTATTCCCAATCGTTGATCATTTCGTAACTTGGTTATAAATTTATTTATTCTTCGATCTTCTATATTTAATTCCCATTCCTTTTGTAAATAAATTATTTATAAAATTCGATATAACCAAATTTCAATTATAAACCCATTGGATTTCTCTCAATTCAGCTTATATCTCGAATTCCAAAATATAATCAATCGCTCTGTTTCAAAACATTTCCCAACTCACTTTTAAATTCATACTTGAATTTAAATATTTAAATTACCCAAATGATAATTATCTCACATAACTTATAAACGTCGTTTATAAATTTAACTTCCTTGTTTTATATATTAAAACAAGTTTCCATTTCAAAATTCTATTTTGAAACTCCTTCACTTTTATATTCCTAATTTCGAAATAAAACTGTCGTTCCCTTTTCGAAATGATTTCAAATTCTATTTTTAAGTTCAAACTTGAATTTAAAATTACAAACTATCTCTTGATAATTAATTCACTACATTTACAAACAGCATTTCTAAATTTACTTGTTTTATATATTCAAACAAGTTCCATTTACAAATCCATTTTTAAAACCAAAATTTTATTTTGGACTATCCTATTTATTATAACTTATCTATGTAACATAGAATTTATTATCTTATTTAAATTTAAACTTCTATTTAATACAATCCTAATATCTTTTCTGAAAATATTTTATTTAAACAAATTCGGTCTAATCGAATTCAAATCATAAATCCATGCAGATTTATTTTTGGCTCAATTAACATTCTGAACATCAGAATAAATTTCATCGTTTACTTCTATAAAATGATTCCCTATTTCCACTTCATTTATAAACACCGTTTATAAATTTATTTCCATTTCCTGATTATCCAATGAAAATATATCCATTTTATTTATAAACACTGTTTATAAATTTTCTTCAATTACCTGTGTTAATTAATTTAAAAATATCGTTTATAAATTCAATACTTCAATTTTCTGTATTATTTAAATATCATTTATAAATTCAATACTTCAATTTTCTATATTATTTAATTTATAAATATCGATTACAAATTCAATACTTTTTTTATTTATTCGAAACAAGTTAATATCTTTATAGCCCACTCGAAATTCAAATTCTATTTTTGAAAAATAGATTTCCATTTCAAATCTCGAAATATCCTTTTCACGGTATTTTTATAAATCAACATTTTGGGTCCAATGATATTTAAACAATCAAACCAACCAATTATCAATCAACACATCATATGATAATATATGTATGAAAACAAACAATAATAAAATTTGAGTATTCCAACTGGATTTCTCCAACCTATTTTCCCTGCATCCATAGACGTTAGCCAACATAAATAATACCAATCCTGCTTCGAGGCAGGATATCGTGGTATAGAAGGTCATCCACTATCATAGCGTGGGGCGTATAGGGTCATCCTCTAAAGGTACTGCGGGAATCCAATCAGCAATATATATATATATATATATATATATAATAACCACAAACACCAATCCTAAATAATTAATGTATATTTAATGGCCATAATAATATTTTAATGCAACCAAATAACCATCAATTATTTTTAACAACTAAAAATAATTCTAAATAATAAATTAAGTGAGATTTACTCACTGTGATTTTTATCATGATATTTCCAATATATTTTCATTGCATAGGTGACAACGTCACGAATTCCACATGACCATCCCGTTTGCTTTAATCTGGTATTGTGTAAACTAGTTATTATGAATACAAAATAATATAAGGATTAATTTACTACTTACTTTACTAATTATTTCATTAACAAATTAAACAAAAATATTAATTATAACTTAATGGTTTTTCTTTTCCTTTCCACTTCACACCAGATTTTATGCCGTCCATTATCTCCACTGTCAAACTCAACAGTAATCAAATTCCAGGTCAACATTGGCACTCACGCACCAATACCCAGTTCTATAATCAGGAAACCCAATCATAGTCTCCCTGTTAACCTTTATTCCCATTTTTCGTAACTCCTCATCGCCTGTTATCAAAGCATTCGCAGCTCCATCTTTATCACCCATAAGCCGCCCTTCATACTAGCATCGACCTTTACTACCATCCCAGATCCGAACTCTTGTCCCCCAACTGTAGAATTCTGGATCAGTTCAAACAATATTGTATCAACCGCTTCCACATCGCAGTGACTAGTACAGATTGCGTATCACCATTAGAGGATGGAATCCCGTTTGATTTCCTCCTCGCACCAATTTCAACATCAGAATCCCTTACACGATGCCTTCAGTGCTATAGATAAGATCACAACACCTCCATCCAACGTCGCATTGTACACGAAGCTGGGATCCCCTTTTGTAGATTCAAAAATATCTACCACCTCCTTGAATGCGAATTCACAAATTTCTTCTAGTTGGATATCGAGATTCCGATTCTAGCTTCAGGGAAATTGCGGTTTTAAATCGCAATACTTATTTTGATTTCTCCTTTTTATTTTATAAACGAATGCGGATTTATTTGTATTTCGGAGAACTGAAAGAGGAAATGAAAATGAATCGAACCAAAATGGTATTTGGGTTTGAGAAAATGGGATTAAGTGAAGCCAATATCTTGAATTTATATACACGAATGAGGTTTAACTTAGCAGTGAAGAAATGGAATAATACGTACATTAAATGAAAGGGAGAGGACACAGTGTCCTTTGTTTTCTTAAGAAGGAAGGAATTTATTTTTAAAATAATTTTTATTTTATTTTATTTTAGTTTGAGCCGGTATGATTTTAATTAAAATACCCCGTGATTCCGAACTCCTTTTTGAACCCAGCAACGGACATTTTTTGGGTTATACCACTATTCTAGACATAATGGGACAAGTTTCAAAGCCTTAATTGATCATCTGGAGAAGATATTAATTTAAATTGATATAAATTAAATTCAAAACAATTAATTCTTCGATAATAAATTATTATTATTCTAATTCAAACAGAAGTTTGTATTGATCATCTGAACTATTTTAAATTCAGTTTCAAATTAAACTCAATTGAATTCATTTTCGTATTACGATGATTATATATATATATTCAAATTAAATTGTATATTGATTATTAATCGATAACTCAATATAAAAATTCCTTTTTATCATTAATTCAATATTTAAAACAATATTAAATATTTAAATTAATCGACCAAAAATATGGGTCGTTAATTTGCATAACATATGTAAATGTAGTTATTTACCAAAAATCTCATTGTAGAATGGCCTGTAAACTCTGTTTTACCTCATAATGATCATAGTATGCCTCATTCGTGTGATCTAGACTTTTGGCACTATCTGCCACATCCATGCTGCATATATTTGTTGCCATGAACCTGATACGTGAAATTACATATATTTTTTATTTCATATGTATATGCACATATACATGCATATGTAAATATATACTACTTGTGTGTGTTGAACTATTCATAAGCTTTCAACTTGCCGGCAAAATTTGCTACATATAAATGAATGTTTGTTAGCATATGAATACACATGTTTAAATATATACACATGCATTTTGACTCACGAAGTTGTATACGAGAGCCATGGTTGCTTCGTTGAAATGGTTGGTAGTGAAAAAAAAAACATTGGTCCGCATATAAGTTTACCCTATTTTTGAAACTTGAACATGTGTATTGACGCACACCCTTGCCATGAAGAAAAAAACCCAAAACATGTGTTTGCCTCACTTCCGCCTAAAACATTTGTTTTACCTTATTGTAAAACCTGAAACATGAGCCATGCCATGTTTTGTATCTCTAAATGCAAGCTTCTTTTGATAAGGAATAAATTTTCTCTAATGGCATAGAATTGGTAAATACTTCATGTAACGACCCGGAATTTTGGGGCCAATTTAAAATTTTTATTTTAGAAATTTTAATGGATTTCAATATTTAAAATAATTTATTTTAAATAAGAATGACTAAAATTTTATTTTAATCAAAGTGAAAACGAATGAATTTATTTAATTATAAAAGGAGTTTAAAACAGCGCTGTAGTTTGAAAATTTGAATTTGAACTTTGACGGACTGTACAGGATTCATTTTAAATCAGAATTGAGCGAAATAAGAAATATTTAAATCTGTTTAATCATATCTTTCTAACGAATCTGAAAAACTGGAATTTCACTTTATAATTTGAAAGTTATGTCCAGTTTAAAATTTAGAAAAGTCGCTGTAGAATTTATATACATATTAATATAATATTTAGGCCTTAAAAATATCCATTTTGCAAATGATCTCGGTTTTTGACGAAACCACTTTTGTTGGAACCAGAATGTCAAATTATTGCTAGGTTTCAATTTTCATAATTTTTCGAATTAATATGTGAGCGTGGCAAAAGAAAATGTGTTTTGTCAGTTTCAATCAATTTTAATCGACTTGAAAAAGGCCATTTTTCAAACGGTCTCAGAATTTGACAAAATTAGTCTTGTTAGAACCGTATCGTCAAACCATAATTAGAAATAATTTTTCTGTAATTTTCTGAGTCCGTATGTGGCCCCAGTAATTTAAAATGTACGTTTGAATTTAATAATTAAATGATTTATAATTTAATTTAAAGAGAAACATATCTTAACAACCGAACTGGGTTACGAAACATGTTCCATTGTGTCTAGATGGGGGTTATTAGCTAGGGGAGACACTCGTTGGGTCTCGTTTGGAGTTTAAATAGTTTAACAAGTTGTTTTTGAATTAAATAATTAAATAAAATAGAATATACTCTATAAATACCCCCAAGTAAGTATACACCTTACGTATTTCCTTCTAACCCTAATATTCTCAGCGCGCCGCCATCATCCAAATCAACAACCCAGAAGCTCCGAATTTCGATCCATGATTTCTTCTAACCCTCTACAAATTAATCAAAACATATAGGACGAAAATTAAAAAGGGTCCTAAGATCTAGAACTTGAACGGGGATGATCAATCCTAGGGGCGTGAGCAGCTCAAATTGCGTGACCAAAGTGGCGGCGTTGAAGACCAGTTTTCCGACATCAGGGGGTGTCAAGTGGGGTGTTACCGCTGTCGACGGTGGCGCAGGACACGGTGGAGGAGGTGACGTCTTCGGATGTGGGTCCGGTTGTCTGTACTGGTGTGCGACGGCTTAAGTTTTGATTGAAGAAATGGGTTTGCATTTGTCCAGTAAATAACAAAGAAAAGGAAAGCAAAAGACAACACTTGTTAAGTGTTATCAATTGTTGATTATAGTTTAATTAATTTAAATTATATAATTAATGTATTCAACCTTCAAACTGTCATAGATTTTGTAAACGAAAACGAAATCGAACGAAACCAGTTGTGTTGGATTCGTATTTCCGAGCACTACAGTATGAAGCTAACCAGATCTGTAAATGAGTACATTGGAAATTCAGGAAATTGTGAACACGATCTAATTGAGAACAAAAAATCCAGAAGGCATAAAAGCAAGGTGAGATTTCTATTTAAATATAAAATTTATTATTTATTTCTCTATGAAATTTATATTCATTGTATATGAAATCCATGATGATGTTGTGTATATATTTATTTCGATGATTGATTTGTTCGTGTTTGAGATGAGTTGAATGGATTATATGGTGTGGATCTAGGATTTATTTACAATAGAAATCATACTTTGATTGTATTTATGAAAGTAAACATATATATAGATGCTATTATGTTAGAATAAAGTTATCAATTTATTAGAATATAAAGCATAAGATTAACATCTTTTGTTAATTAGAATATAAGGCACAAGATTAACATCTTTTGTTAATTATATTATAAAGAATAAGATTAACATCTTTGTTAATTATATTATAAAGAATAAGATTAACATCTTTTGTTAATTATATTATAAAGAATAAGATTAACATCTTTTGTTAATTATATTATAAACAAGAAGATTAACATCTTTTGTTAATTATATTGTAAAGAATAAGATTAACATCTTTTGTTAATTATATTATAAAAAAGAAGATTAACGACTTTTTTTTATGAGATTTTAAGGGATAAAATTAACATTTTGTTAATAAGATTATAGGGATCAAAATTAACATTTTTGTGAAACTTGATTATTGAATTAGAAATCACATTTTTGTGAAACTTGATTATAGAAATAAAAGAACACATTATTTTGACTTGAAATAAAAGAATACAAGATTTTGTCTTGAAATAAAGGAATACATTTTTGTCACTTGAAATGAAATAACATTTTCTTATAAATGTTACAGTAGAATAAAACAACATTTCCTTACAAATGTTACCTTGTGAATAAAGACAACCTTTTTATTTGAAATATGTTATGCAAATAAAAATAACATTTTTGAATTGAAGTATGTTTTGAAAATAAAAAAGAAATATTTGTTTACATAGAAGTATTAGACAAATTAACATATTTTGTTTACATTTAATAAAGAATGACAAATACATATTTTGTTTACATATTAAGAAGAAGATTAACATCTTTTGTTAATTATATTATAAAGAAAAAGATTAACATTTTACCAATTAGATTATAAAGAATAAAATTAACATCTTTGTTAATTAGATTGTATAGGACAAAAATTAATATTCTTGGCAATTAGAAAGAATAAATTGGAAAGTGTATATTTCTATACATTAGAAAGAATAAATTGGAAAGTGTATATTTCTATACATTAGAAAGAATAAATTGGAAAATGTATATTTCTATACATTAGAAAGAATAAATTGGAAAGTGTATATTTCAGTACAATAGGAAGAATAAATTGGCTATACATTAGAAAGAATAAATAAAAAAAATGGACATTCTGCCACTTTGAGAAAAATGAATAAAAAGCACAATATTATCATATTTAGTAGAATGAATGTGAAATACAAATTTCATCATGTTTAGAAGGATGGATAAAAAGGACAATTTGGTTAGAAATGTTAAAAAGGATTAAAAAGAACATTTTGTTAAAATGTACACTAGAAAGATAAAAAGGGATATTTTGTTTAGAAATGATTATAGAAATATAAAATCACATTTTTGGTGAATACTTGATTTGTGGAAAATAGAATCAACATTTTTGCCAAAACTTGATTAACAAAATAATCATATTTGTTTGCACTGAAAAGATTTAACAAAATTATCATATTTTGTTGCATTTAAAAGAGTTAGACAAAATAATCATATTTTGTATATTAAAGAAGAGTTAGAAAAAATTATTATATTTTGTCAAATTAAAAAGAATGAAGTAAAATATTCATTTTGTCATTAAAAATGAATGAGACCAAAAATACTTTTTGGTCAATAATTAAGAGTTAAGAATTTATTGTCATTTGTTAACAATAATTGAAATAAAAGTTAAGATTTTTATTGTCATTTCTACACAATAAAAATAATTGAAATATGTGTGTGTGATCTGAAAGGTTTGATGTGTTAAATATTTTGTTAGTATATTTAAACTTAATATTACACTTCCATTTACAAGTCATCCGACTTGTTTATGTGATTGGGTCGATAATTTTCACACATCGCCAAGGTGCACAGATAATTTATTATTTGTTTGATGGATGAAACCCCACACAGGTGTTGGGATGATATCTGATCTACACTAGTCCCAATATTTAGTGTAGAATCCACTTTGGTTGTTAATTGGATGTTTAATAATTATTTGTCATGATTGTTAATTACATGCAATATATGTTTGTTGATTGAGTCACATTCCAATAAAGAATATTCTAGAAAAATAATATTTTAGAAAAAGAATATATTTTAGAAAAATATATTTTTATTGAAATGAACTAGTTATTAACTAGAATAAATCATTAAATTCAGATTTAATAAAGTTTTTCAATTTGTTAATATATTTAATTGAAATTAAATTAAATAATTTGGATTTTGGGTTTGTCGTGAATAGTGTCTTAAATAACATTGTTCTTAAACCCCGTATGAAAAGAATAATCCTTTAATTTAGATTATTAAAAGTTTTCAATTATATCTAGTAACTGAAATAAGATGAAACGTGAGTTGGGTTTATTGTGAACCATGTTTTTAAGTGACATGTGTTCTTTAACCCAACTTACTGTAAAAATATGATTTGGAATTTATAAATCTTTTATTAAGATTAAAATGGGAATTTTTCAAAAGTAAGTTTTCCAATTTAATATATTAAATTGAAGTTGAATGTAATTTGAATTAATAATAACCGAGATAAGCTTCTGTAAAAGAAGACCGATACTACATATGGAATTTAAGAGGCTTTGCTGTTATTCCATTTATATTATTGGTCGGATACAGAATTTATAACGATTATATATTGATTTAATTTCTGTGAAGATTTCATATTTTAATGGAAGTCGATTTTGGGTTTATCGTGAACTCTGTTTTAAATGACATTAGTTCTTTAACCCAGTTAAAGATAAGGTTAATTTCTTAAATTTAATTAATCATTGGATAATGCTTTGTGATATTTAAAACCAAATTAGGTTCTTAATAAATTTTTAAAAGAAAGATTTAAGAATAAATGTAAAGGATTTATCTTTGATAAGAAAATGTGGATATTTTATTTAGAAGAATAATTATAAATTGGAATGTGGCGTTGGATATGTTTTTATAGTAATTGATTTCTAATTATAAAATACGTGAGTTATTCGGGAAGACCGGGTCTAACCCATCCCGAATAATTACTACGACGATGAAGAGCCGAAGATGAAGACGGTGATTGAAGACCGATGATCTTCACATGGAATAGATGTGTTGCTACAGAGACCCTTGAGGGAGTAGCTACCTTGAAGGGGCTTTAATGGTGGCCGTCCGAAATATTGTTGATTGTTCGGATTTGGTTTTCGCTCAGACGCAGAGCATAAGCTAGTAAATGGATGCGTGTCTGACGTTGGATTTCGTTCCATGTGAATTAAATCGATTTCTATTAATGTATGTCTTTTTGGTGGTGGAGGATTTATTCTCTGCTTAACACCCTGGTATATATTAATAGTGATTGATCGCATGGCGTGAATTGTCAATGTGGCACGCCAAGATGCAAATGATCAAGGCTTTTGTTGAAAAGCAGGGCCTTGTGGGATGATCAAAGTATAGCCTATTACGACATAGCTTTGTGTATATCGTGACTTCGCGAGCCTCACACCCCGGTATGAGTCAAAAACGGGATATGGACCGTAGGGAGTGCACACGTTTCTTTCTAGCTAGTGGTAGTGTCAGTGCTTAAACTGGCTAGCATTTTACTTATGTGGATGATGGATTTTGAGGCGCCTCGGATTTTTATAGGCCGTTAGTGGTCATACTATATGTTCAAAGGAACCGGGAAATGTGTGTTCAGGCATAACCAATCCACTGCCGATAGGTGGGGACCGGCCCTACCGCTCCAAGGTTTCACTGCGGGGGATCCTGAGGCATTTGCTAGAGTGTCTCGAATCGGAGAGGAGCTTGCCCCTAGCCTCGACTCATGATGGAAATCCAATTTCCAGTATGACCTTGCGGTTTTGATTGTAGAACTAGTATGGCGACATAGTAGGATGGGGTACTATGCCGTCTATGATTAATACATTTTGATTGAAATTGTTTTTGAAATATATTTATACCCATAGATATACACACTAATACTAAATCCGTTTTATCGTATCAAGTATTTTTTGACCATTATAAGGTAAAACCCTATCCTCCGGTTTGCGTTGCATTGTGTGATGGGACTTGGGCAGTCGAGTAGCTTTTTGCTGATATATTTACAGGATCCTGGTTTACAGCTGAAGTAGTATTCGGAAAGCCCTGTATCCATGTATTTCTTCCAGTTGAATATTTGTATTATTTTCCGCTGCTATTTAAATGTAATTTAAAACTCTGATATTATTGTATTCCTATTATGTAATAAGTATTCATACTCTGTTACATTCTTGTACTCTGATGTAATTGTTGTAATCAGCAATAAAGTGTTCTTCAGTTTTGTGTTCTAATGTGTATTGTTCTCAAAGCTATCCAGCCTTTCCTTTACTGGGAAGTTTGGGTCGTTTCAGTTGGTATCAGAGCTTTGGTTTACAGAGCTTGAGAACAAGACACATTAGAACAGAACGAAAGAATTCATCAGAGATTGGATTAGTAATATCCAATAAGAATAACTCGTTAGAGATGGGATCAGTAGTATCCTAGAACGAGTGTGAAGAGTATTATTTTCTTTAAAATAAAAATGAAAACAAATTTAATTTTGAAAATTTTATCTTAAAATACATATTAGAGTATATTATATTTTAATGTGGACAATCGAGTATATTAAGATTTCGAATATACGAGTAATTAACGGATATTCGAAGTTTTAATATACTGGATAGATATAGAATCACACTCTAGCCGCCCGGGGATAATTCTGATAATGCTGCAGCATTATCAGTATTTATTTCCGAGTTTCGAAAGTGGTATATCTATATATTTCCATTGACTGGTATGAGAACCAACACTTAGTCAGTACACATTGCTGTGATTTGCACTAAAAATATGATTTTTGGCTATATATAAAAGTTACGTATATTTGTAAAGTTAATCACCTAATTGATTGCTGGTTGTGATGTCTGATTATTAGTTTCACTAATTAAAATATTAGAATGATTATTAATTAAACCAATAAATAAATAAATAAATAAATTATTAAAGTTGAGTTATTTAATTAAAACAACTTTTAGCTACGTTCCTTTTCGAGGACGAAAAGATTTTAAGTGGGGGCGATTGTAACGACCCGGAATTTTGGGACCAATTTAAATTTTTTATTTTAGAAATTTCAATGGATTTCAATATTTAAAATAATTTATTTTAAATAAGAACGACTAAAAATTTATTTTAATCAAAGTGAAAACGAATGAATTTGATTTAATTACAAAAGGAGTTTAAAACAGCGCTGCAGTTTGAAATTTTGAATTTGAACTTTGACGAACTGTACAGGATTCATTTTAAATCAGAATTGAGCGAAACAAGAAATATTTAAATCTGTTTAATCATATCTTTCTAACAAATCTGAAAAACTGAAATTTCACTTTATAATTTGAAAGTTATGTCCAGTTTAAAATTTAGAAAAGTCGCTGTAGAATTTATATATTAATATAATATTTAGGCCTTAAAAATAGCCATTTTGCAAACGACCTCGGTTTTCGACGAAACCACTTTTGTTGGAACCGGAATGTCAAATTATTGCTAGGTTTCAATTTTCATAATTTTTCGAATTAATATGTGAGCATGGCAAAAGAAAATGTGTTTTGTCAGTTTCAATCAATTTTAATCGACTTGAAAAAGGCCATTTTTCAACCGGTCTCAGAATTCGACGAAATTAGTCTTGTTAGAACCGTATCGTCAAACCATAACTAGAAATAATTTTTCTGTAATTTTCTGAGTCCGTATGTGGTCCCGGTAATTTAAAATGTACGTTTGAATTTAATAATTAAATTATTTAATTTAAAGAGAAACATATCGTAACAGCCGAACTGGGTTATGAAACATGTTCCATTGTGTCCGGGATGGGGGTTATTAGCTAGGGGCGACACTCGTTGGGTCTCGTTTGGAGTTTGAATGGTTTAACAAGTTATTTTTGAATTAAATAATTAAATAAAATAAAATATACTCTATATATACCCCCTAGTAAGTATACACCGTACGTATTTCCTTCTAACCCTAATATTCTCTGCGCGCTGCCATCATCCAAATCAACAACCCAGAAGCTCCGAATTTCGATCCAAGATTTCTTCTAACCCTCTACAAATTAATCAAAACATATAGGATGAAAATTAGAAAGGGTCCTAAGATCTAGAACTTGAACGAGGATGATCAATCCTAGGGGCGTGAGCAGCTCAAATTGCGTGACCAAAGTGGCGGCGTTGAAAACCAGTTTTCCGACATCAGGGGGCGTCGAGTGGGATGTTACCGCTGTCGGCGGTGGCGCAGGCCACGGTGGGGGAGGTGACGTCTTCGGATGTGGGTCCGGTTGTCTGTAGGGGTGTGCGGCGGCTTCAGTTTTGATCAAAGAAATGGGTTTGCATTTGTCCAGTAAATAACGAAGAAGAGTTAAGCAAAAGACAACACTTGTTAAGTGTTATCAATTGTTGATTATAGTTTAATTAATTTAAATTATATAATTAATGTATTCAACCTTCAAACTGTCATAGATTTTGCAAACGAAATCGAACGAAACCAGTTGCGTTGGATTCGTATTTCCGAGCACTACAGCATGAAGCTAACCAGATTTGAAAATGAGTACATTGGAAATTCAGGAAATTGTGAACACGATCTAATTGAGAACAAAAAATCCAGAAGGCATAAAAGCAAGGTGAGATTACTATTTAGATATAAAATTTATTATTTATTTCACTATGAAATTTATATTCATTGTATATGAAATCCATGATGATGTTGTGTATATATTTATTTCGATGATTGATTTGTTCGTGTCTGAGATGAGTTGAATGAATTAAGTGGTGTGGATCTATGATTTATTTACAATAGAAATCATACTTTGATTGTATTTATGAAAGTAAACATATATATAAGATGCTATTATGTTAGAATAAAGTTATCAATTTATTAGAATATAAAGCACAAGATTAACATCTTTTGTTAATTAGAATATAAGGCACAAGATTAACATCTTTTTTTAATTATATAATAAAGAATAAGATTAACATCTTTTGTTAATTATATTATAAAGAATAAGATTAACATCTTTTGTTAATTATATTATAAAGAATAAGATTAACATCTTTTGTTAATTATATTATAAAGAATAAGATTAACATCTTTTGTTAATTATATTATAAAGAAGAAGATTAACAACTTTTTTTATGAGATTTTAAAGGATAAAATTAACATTTTGTTAATAAGATTATAGGGATCAAAATTAACATTTTTGTGAAACTTGATTATTGAATTAGAATTCACATTTTTGTGAAACTTGATTATAGAAATAAAAGAACACATTATTTTGACTTGAAATAAAAGAATACAAGATTTTGTCTTGAAATAAAGGAATACATTTTTGTCACTTGAAATAAAATAACATTTTCTTATAAATGTTACAGTAGAATAAAACAACATTTCCTTACAAATGTTACCTTGTGAATAAAAACAACCTTTTTATTTGAAATATGTTTTGCAAATAAAAATAACATTTTTGAATTGAAGTGTGTTTTGTAAATAAAAAAGAAATATTTGTTTACATAGAAGTATTAGACAAATTAACATATTTTGTTTACATATAAGAAAGAATGACAAATACATATTTTGTTTACATATTAAGAAGAAGATTAACATCTTTTGTTAATTATATTATAAAGAAAAAGATTAACATTTTACCAATTAGATTATAAAGAATAAAATTAACATCTTTGTTAATTAGATTGTATAGGACAAAAATTAATATTCTTGGCAATTAGAAAGAATAAATTGAAAGTGTATATTTCTATACATTAGAAAGAATAAATTGGAAAGTCTGACAACCCCAAACCCCGTACAGACGGAGACAAGGGTAATCTTTGGAACATAACACAGAAACAGATAATAGCAGAACAGAATTAAATAAATACACCAGATAATGAACAATAGAATATACTGGATAAACGTAATCATCAGAGTTACACGGTATACAGGATCATACTTAGTACAAATACAGTTCAGCTATACATAAATGTCTACAGCGGAAACAAACAAAATATGTACGATAGGAGCTGAACAACATAAAAAGAGATAAATAATAGAATCCATCTTCAGCTCCAGCTATCCAGATAAAGCCTGCTAAACGTGAACACAAGGCTGCCCGTGTAGAAAAAGGGGCACCCGAGTTTGAAATTGAAACAAACTACGAGTCAGTCATGGGACTGGTATGAGAAATCTAGTCAACACATTTATAATATGGCTAATTACAGGACCACGCCACTTTCATGGAACGGGTTTACTCCATTGGATTGCTAGTGCTTTAAAACAAATCATTCCTTTAAACATCGCAATGATTTTTTATCAAAATGAAGCCATTATAAGACTCAGTTCCCATCACACAATGCAACGCAAACCGGAGGATAGAGTTTTACCTTATAATGGCCAAAATATGCTTGATACGAATAAAACAAAAGCATTTGATATTATTACTAGTGTTTATATGTTTCAAAAACAATTTCAATCATAACTATCAATCATAGACGGCATGGGTACCATATATCATGTCGCCATATATATATACAATCAAAACCGCACAGTCACATATTTGGAAATTGGATTTCCGTCATGAACCAAGGCAAAAGATAGTCCTTACCGACTTCGAGACGCTCTAGCCCGCCCCTCAGGATCAGAGCTCGAGCGACCCTTGGATCGTCAGGGCCGGTCCACCGATGTGGATTAAAATTCCTGAACACTGCGTTTCCCCACCCTTTGGGGTGTAAATGAGCCAAGGAATGACTCCATCGGACCCGGATCGTCCGATCTAACCGAGCCGCCTCGCAACAGTAACAACCACATAAGTCAAACTCGTCAGGGCGTGTAAAACCACTGACGCCACTTCTAGCTAGAAAGAAACGCAGGTCCTCCCTGATGTCCTCTCCCATTTCTGGTTCATACTGGGTGTGAGGTTCGCGAATTCATGTTATACACAAAGCTACGCCACACAGGCGGTGCTTTGATCATCACCACAAGACTTTGCTTTTCAACAGAAGCCCTGATCATTTGCCACTTAGGCATGCCACACTAGCAATTCATGGCATGCGACTGATGTCCATCGATATACAACCTCTGAGCTCGTGCGTTTCAGAGAAAGGCGTTAAGCAAAAGAATAAATTCTCCGCCGCCAAACAGATGTATATTTAACAGAGATCAATCAACACAGAATAAAATCCAATGTCAGACACACAGTCCATTTACAAGTCCGTTCTGGGTCTGAACGAAACCGGAGGTACTATATACCTCGCAAACCCATCGATCACCATGTACGTCTGGACGATCACCACTCATTATCCATATTTCGGGATGCTTCCAAATCAGGACCTCGGTTACCATCCAAACGAGGTGAAGATCTCCGGTCTTCGACCATCGTCTTCATCTTCGATTTCTTATCATCGATTAAGTTATTCAGAATGGGATCAACGTGGTCTTTCTGAGCAACTCGCGTATATAATAAACAAGTGCAACACTAACATACACAAGCATCATTTCAATTCATTAGTCACTAACCGTCAATCAGTAAGAGAACGATTTCCCAAATGTTAACCCCGAAGGCCGAAACCAACATCAGATCAACACCCAGGAAACCATTCGACTTAGCCAACCTTCAGTTAATTTCTAAATTTCACATCCATATCGTTTATAATATTTTATAACGATTTCTCGCTATTTTTATTTATTTTAAAATAGCCAATTTATTTAAAACGACGCTTCGGGCCATAACGCGGCCATGACGCTGTTTTTTTTCCAGATTTGATTTACACATATCTGAAAATCTAACCGTTGGATCTTCACAAAATTTACATCATTAGAAAGATCTTTTCAAAACGAATCCAACGGTTCCAGTTTCGGGAAAATCCGACGGTCGGATCTCCCGGTATAATCGTTTGAAGTTTCGATTTCAAAATACGAACTGCAGCGTCGTTATTCGATTAAATATAATTATATTTATATATATATAAATATAATCGATTCTGGCGCTGTTTTTCTTCAGATTTGAATTAAACATTCCAGACAATCCAACCGTTGGATTTTTACAAAGTTGGTGACGTTGGAAAGATATTTCCAAAGGGAACCCAACGGTTGCGATTTCAGGAAAATCCGATGGTCGGATCTCCCATACTAATCGTTTGAAATCACGGTTTCAAAATATGAACTGCAGCGTCGTTTTTCGATATATTTCAATTCTATTTAAATATATATATATCGATTCTTCGATTTCAAAACCATATGAATTTCATACTTTTGATAAAAATGATATTTTTATCAAACTATCTTCTATTTCAACACTTCACTATATTTAACAACTCATGTATATAATAAAAAATGTGATTTTTATTGTCAAACAATTTGTTTCAAAACACTATTATTTTATATAGTTCATATAGGTAATAAAAATAGGATTTTTATTATAAAACAATTTCTTTCAAAACAAGATTATTTTATATAGTTCGTATAGATGATAAAAATGTGATTTTTATTATAAAACAATTTATTTCAAAATATGAATACCATTCAACACATGAATTTCAATTCAACGAATGAATATCGTTTCAACATATGAAGGTTTTCTATAGTTTATATATATAGATAAAAATGTGATTTTTATATTTAAAACACGAATACCATTCAACACATGAATTTCTAATCAACGAATGAGTTTCAATTAAACACATGAAGGTTTTCTATTCAACGAATAAATATAGTTTCAACAAATGAAAATAATTCAAACACATGAATATTATTCAAAATTTCGGCAGTATAACGGCAGGGTAGTTAAAACCGGGACCGTCCCTAGTACGGCTCCTCGCTCTACCTTAAAACCTCGCGGTTTTTGACAATGGGAAATCATGCATCTAGTTCGCACGCAGGCGGCATGTATATTTATTTCATTTCCACAAAATAATCCTATGTGGTTTCAACCAAATATTTCTCAACCACAAACGGGTATTTTTCAACCACAATCAATCAATATCAACCACAAACAATTTCAATCAACCATTCGCTATCAATCAATTTTCACACCAATCACAACCAATAAATATCGTCCATGGTTTGTGGACGAGGGGCGTATATATATATATATTTATATACAGCAATTCACTTCTATTTCAACACATATATATAATTTTGACAATGCATATATAACTTATACATCGAACGTACAACTTATACAATGCTTATACATGAGGTGTACAACGCTTATATAACACATACATCGATCATATAATTTATACATCGTCGTTTTCCATATCGTTTATAAATTAGAAATCTCACATTGGGTTCCACTCCACCAAAAATAGCAGAAGGCTCAGAAAAATATGCGATTTCTTCTAGAATGTAGAAGACGTCCAAACGAGTCCACTGTCTCTTGTTTCACTGAATTTCGTCAAGAAACGAAAAAGATATGATTTTTACAGTGAAATCGGAAACCGTAGCGCTTTAAACTGCTATTAAATAGTTTTTTTTTCAGCCGTACCTCCTTTTTAAATCTTCAAAACTAGGTCTTCAAATCTTTTGAAATCTGAAGCACGATAGCACGATCGGTTAGCACGGGATTGTAGGGGGTCGGAAGGCGCAGCCTTCGATGGTGGTGCGGTGGTGTTCGGTGGTCGGAGGAAGCGGCGGCGGCGGTTGGAAGGGCTCGACTCTCGAGCACGATATCTCCCCAAATACTGAACGAAAAAAATCAACCCCTATATGGATTTGAATATCTCGCGAAGATCTTCAAAAAGTTCAACTGTGGCACGAGCTAATTCGGCGTGGATTGATCGGAAAATGAGGGGGAAGGTTGGGAGGCTCTTCCGCCTTCGATTGGGGAGAGAGAAAAGGATTTTTTTTTTCATTTTTTATATAAAAATTATGATTGGCCGGTGGGTTTTAAAGGGCTTTTCTGACACGACCACCAATCTAAACCCAATGATTATCGTCCCTAGCGTTTTACCCCCATTCCGAACACAATGGGATATGTTTCGTAGGCCCATTCGACTGTTTCAGTCAGTTTTCCTTCAAATTAAAATATATAACATTCAATATTCAATTTGAACGTACATTTCAATTTGCCAGGGCCACAAACTGATTCGAAAAATTCCAGAAAAATAAATCTGACTATGTTTTGATGATACGGTTCCAACAAAATTAATTTCGTCGAATTCTGAGACCGTTTGCAAAAAGGCCCATTTCTGGTCGATCCAATTTAACTGTAATTGATCAAAACACATTTTCCGTTGCCACGCTCACATACTAGCTTCAAAAATTATGAAATTTGAAACCTAGCAATAACTTCACATCCCGGATCCAGCAAAAGTGGTTTCGTCGAATTCCGAGGTTGTATACAAAATGGCCATTTTCACGGGCTATGTAAATTCCGTAGCGACCTTTCTGAAAATTCATTTGGCCATAACTTTTGCTTTCCTCTATGAAAATTCGATTTTTCAGATTCGTTAGAAAGGCATTCACTAACAGATTTAAATATTTTTGGTTTCACTCAAATCCTTTTTGTTTTGCACCCGGTACAACCCGACAAAGTTTGAATTCAATTTTTGAAACTGCAGCGCCATTTCAGGCCTTGTTTATAATTATAGTTAATTATATTCGTTTTCAAACGTCGATTCAAGCTCACTTTTCATTGCTATTATTTAAAATATTTATTTTAAATATTTAAAATCCATTATTTTAGCCAATTTAAAATTTTTAAATTGGTTCTGATTTTCTGGGTCGTTACAGAAAGTGTATATTTCTATACATTAGAAAGAATAAATTGGAAAATGTATATTTCTATACATTAGAAAGAATAAATTGGAAAGTGTATATTTCAGTACATTAGGAAGAATAAATTGGCTATACATTAGAAAGAATAAATAAAAAAATGGACATTCTGTCACTTTGAGAAAAATGAATAAAAAGCATATTTAGTAGAATGAATGTGAAATACACATTTTATCATGTTTAGAATGATGGATAAAAAGGACATTTTGGTTAGAAATGTTAAAAAGGATTAAAAAGAACATTTTGTTAAAATGTACATTAGAAAGATAAAAAGGGATATTTTGTTTAGAAATGATTATAGAAATATAAAATCACATTTTTGGTGAATACTTGATTTGTGGAAAATAGAATCAACATTTTTGCCAAAACTTGATTAACAAAATAATCATATTTGTTTGCACTGAAAAGATTTAACAAAATTATCATATTTTGTTGCATTTAAAAGAGTTAGACAAAATAATCATATTTTGTATATTAAAGAAGAGTTAGACAAAATTATCATATTTTGTCAAATTAAAAAGAATGAAGTAAAATATTCATTTTGTCATTAAAAATGAATGAGACCAAAAATATACTTTTTGGTCAATAATTAAGAGTTAAGAATTTATTGTCATTTGTTAACAATAATTGAAATAAAAGTTAAGATTTTTATTGTCATTTGTACACAATAAAAATAATTGAAATATGTGTGTGTGATGTGAAAGGTTTGATGTGTTAAATATATTGTTAGTATATTTAAATTGAATATTACACTTCCATTTACAAGTCATCCGACATGTTTATGTGATTGGGTCGATAATTTTCACACATCGCCCAAGTGCACAAATAATTTATTATTTGTTTGATGGATGGATGAAACCCCACACGGGTGTTGGGATGATATCTGATCTACACTAGTCCCAATATTTAGTGTAGAATCCACTTTGGTTGTTAATTGGATGTTTAATAATTATTTGTCATGATTGTTAATTACATGCAATATATGTTTGTTGATTGAGTCACATTCCAATAAAGAATATTCTAGAAAAGGAATATTTTAGAAAAAGAATATATTTTAGAAAAATATATTTTTATTGAAATGAACTAGTTATTAACTATAATAAATCATTAAATTCAGATTTAATAAAGTTTTTCAATTTGTTAATATATTTAATTGGAATTAAATTAAATAATTTGGATTTTGGGTTTGTCATGAATAATGTGTTAAATAACATTGTTCTTAAAACCCGTATGAAAAGAATAATCCTTTAATTTAGATTATTAAAAGTTTTCAATTATATCTAGTAACTGAAATAAGATGAAACGTGAGTTGGGTTTATTGTGAACCATGTTTTTAAGTGACATGTGTTCTTTAACCCAAAATATGATTTGGAATTTATAAATCTTTTATTAAGATTTAAATGGGAATTTTCAAAAAGTAAGTTTTCCAATTTAATATATTAAATTGAAGTTGAATGGAATTTGAATTAATAATAACCGAGATAAGCTTCTATAAAAGAAGACCGATAATACATATGGAATTTAAGAGGCTTTGCTGTTATTCCATTTATATTATTGGTCGGATACAGAATTTATAACGATTATATATTGATTTAATTTCTGTGAAGATTTCATATTTTAATGGAAGTCGATTTTGGGTTTATCGTGAACTCTATTTTAAATGACATTAGTTCTTTAACCCAGTTAAAGATAAGGTTAATTTCTTAAATTTAATTAATCATTGGATAATGATTTGTGATATTTAAAACCAAATTAGGTTCTTAATAAATCTCTAAAAGAAAGATTTAAGAACAAATGTAAAGGATTTATCTTTGATAAGAAAATGTGGATATTTTATTTAGAAGAATAATTCTAAAATGGAATGTGGCGTTGGATGTGTTTTTATAGTAATTGATTTCTAATTATAAAATACGTGAGTTATTCGGGAAGATTAGGTTTAACCCATCCCGAATAATTACTACGACGATGAAGAGCCGACGATGAAGACGGTGATTGAAGACCGACGATCTTCACATGGAATGGATGTGTTGCTACAGAAACCCTTGATGGGAGTAGCTACCTTGAAGGGGCTTCGGTGGTGGCCGTCCGGACTATTGTTGATTGTTCGGATTTGGTTTTCACTCAGACCCAGAGCATAAGCTAGTAAATGGATGCGTGCCTGATGTTGGATTTTGTTCCATGTGAATTAAATAGATTTCTGTTAATGTATGTATGTTTGGTGGTGGAGGATTTATTCTCTGCTTAACACCCAGGTATATATTAATAGTGATTGATCGCATGGCGTGAATTGTCAATGTGGCACGCCAAGATGCAAATGATCAAGGCTTTTGTTGAAAAGCAGGGCCTTGTGGGATGATCAAAGTATAGCCTATTACGGCATAACTTTGTGTATATCGTGACTTCGCGAGCCTCACACCCCGTTATGAGTCAAAAACGGGATATGGACCGTAGGGAGTGCACACGTTTCTTTCTAGCTAGTGGTAGTGTCGGTGCTTAAACTGGCTGGCATTTTACTTATGTGGATGATGGATTTTGAGGAGCCTCGGATTTTTATAGGTCGTTAGTGGTCATACTATAGGTTCAAAGGAACCGGGAAACGTGTGTTCAGGCATAACCAGTCCACTGCTGATAGGCGGGGACCGGCCCTACCGCTCCAAGGGTTCACTGCGGGGGATCCTGAGGCATTTGCTAGAGTGTCTCGAATCGGAGAGGAGCTTGCCCCTAGCCTCGACTCATGATGGAAATCCAATTTCCAATACGACCTTGCGGTTTTGATTGTAGAACTAGTATGGCGACATAATAGGATGGGGTACTATGCCGTCTATGATTAATACATTATGATTGAAATGGTTTTTGAAATATATTTATACCCATAGATATACACACTAATACTAAATACGTTTTATCGTATCAAGCATCTTTTGACCATTATAAGGTAAAACCCTATCCTCTAGTTTGCATTGCATTGTGTGATGGGACTTGGGTCTTATAATGGTTTCATTTTTCTAAAAAGCATTGCGTTGTTTAACGTTTTACTTTATTTTATGCACTGGCAATCCAATGGAGTAAACCCGTTCCGCGTTAGCGGCGTGGTCCTGTGATTAGCCTTATTATTAGATAGTTAAGTTAAGATCTCTCATACCAGTCCCATGACTGACCTGTAGTTTGTTTCACTGGCAAACTCGGGTGCCCTTATTTTCCACATGGGCAGTCGAGTAGCTTTTTGTAGATATATTTACAGGATCCTGGTTTACAGCTGAAGCAGTATTCGGAAAGCCCTGTATCCGTGTATTTCTTCCAGTTGTATATTTGTATTATTTTCCGCTGCTATTTAAATGTAATTTAAAACTCTGATATTATTGTATTCCTATTATGTAATAAGTATTCATACTCTATTACATTCTTGTACTCTGATGTAATTGTTGTAATCAGCAATAAAGTGTTCTTCAGTTTTGTGCTCTAATGTGTGTTGTTCTCAAAGCTATCCAGCCTATCCTTTACTGGGAAGTTTGGGTCGTTTCACTTCACTTGCATACCTTTTGCTATGAGTTTGTCCTTTGATATCATCAGTTGTTGGCTATGTAGTTAAAGCCCTGGTAAGGCCCCATAATATCCCTGCTATAGCCTGTAGCACTCTTCAACTGCTACGCAATTTCAATTTAGCGCTGATGAATGGTAGATCCGCTTTTAACCCCGTTGTTTTCCGTTGCATCCGCTAAATCAAGGTGTTTTAGTGTCTGCTTTATCAGTATTTGTAACGACCCGCATTTTACATATCGAAGGATCGTAGAATATTTATTTCTTTTTCATATGAGGTCGTATAGTTGTGTAACTTTGGGGAACGACTATTGGGGTCATTTCCCATGTTCATGATTTTTGCCGATTTTTAAATGACCATTTTGCCCTTGGCGAATCTTGTTTCTCCTATAACTTTTGATTGGTAAGGGGTTTTAACTTGAAACTACTTCCATTAGACCCGGATGAAGGTTTGCCTTTCCGTAGAGTGGTCACACTTGTCAAACGGACTTACCGTTTGGGAGGTATGGCTGAATTAAGATTTAGAAGGTGAGAAACAACTTAATTGGGCTTAACCGGTTGATTAGCAGCTAGGCACATTGGTGAATTTCGGGATTAGAGCTATATGAGGGCTGATTAGGTGTAGAGAAACCTTTTCTTTGTCATTTTCCAGTCGCCACTTACCTCCCTTCAACCCTAACAATGGCCTCCAACATCCAAATCACCTTATAATCACCGTTTAATCAAGTTTTAGCCTAATCTACATCAAACCAAGGCAAATTAGCATAGAATTTGGGATGGAGCTGCTGGAACACATAGAGATTCAATCCAAGTTAGTGACACTTTCAGATTTAAGTTTTATTTGTGGCTAAGGTGAGTGATTTGCATTGTTTTTCACTAACTACGGCTAATTAGGGGTGATTAGTTCTAATTAACGAAATTATACATTATTAAATTCTGGAAAAATGTTTAGAAATTTTTAAATATTATTTTAAGCCTCTGTTAGAAATTTGGGTTAATTTGTAAATGTTTTTCTAATCCTATCATTATTTATGGTTAAGCATGATTAAGGGGAAATCATGGGTTTTTGGGTATGCTTGATCCATTTTAACACATTAGATTGTTGTTTTGGTATTTATGGTTGATTATACATGCTGCTATGACTGTTTGGAATGTTTTATGATTGTTTAGAACAGTTAGATTGGTAGAAAACGCCGTCGTATGGCATAAAACAATCGTTGGAAAAGTTGCAGGAAATATGCAGAGACCGGATCGGATTGGGTCCCCCGAACCCAACCCGCTCGTGAAGCACCACTCCAATCCGAACCAGATCGAGTTGCCTCCTCTGAACCTGTGCGTGCCACAAATTGATCGTGGAGTACTCATCCAAAGCGACCCGCTCATGACCGAAGACCCGATCCAAAGAGAAGGCCACGACACGACCCGGACGTGGTATCACGAACCAAACCGATGGACCCAAGCTGATGAAGGAGCTCACGAACCAGAATGGGTACCACGAGTCGAACCACTGCTGGAAGATCGAACAGAACCGAGGAGCTTGGACTCAAGACGTGAACCACGAACCGAACTGGGAGTACGATCTGAAGCGAAGAGAAGTGAAGAACCGAACCGATCTAGAGATGATAACCAAAACCCGAGATGCAAATGTAGTCCAAAGGAGAAGTTTGTACTCAGGATCCAGATGGGAACCAATGAGTTAACATCATGATTGGGCTTTGCAGTGGGACATGTGCTAAGGAGTTATCGACATCCATATATTTGATTCACAACCGAGAGACGAATGTTAGGCTATGGATCAGTTGAGTGGGGTAGTTATTAGTCCATGGGGCAGAGTAATCGTATCGGTGAAGTCGTCATGACTTCATGGGGCAGAGTGGACATAGAAAGGACTAGTGGCTATGGATCAGTGCAGTGGAGTCACCATGACTCCATGGGGAAGAGTGATCATAGCAAGGATTTGGGTAATCAAAACGGTGGATATCGTATGCTTTACGCACGGAGTGAGAGATATGAGGATGGTTACTATGCTTGATTGTTTGCCATCACTATAACATGCACATCCCTTTACCCGTATCTTTACACCATATGTTAGTGTCACCTTAGAGTATTGTACATCTTGTTGTGCTAACTCTTTGGTTGCAGGTCCAGGTTCAGGTAGGGTTATGTATACCTGTTATTGTTCTATTTTGCTGCTTATCACTCATACAGACTTTTGTCTAACCCAGAGTTTTATGTCTCTTATTATTACTCTGGGTGCTCTTAAACAGGAAGACTAGAGACAAGTTAGGTGATATGCACAAGTAGTTGTACCGGAGACGAACATGAGGCTTCCACGTATGATATATATAGATATTCTCCGTGTTGTTGCTAGTCACTACTTTGGGCATTAGTAGTGCACCTTTTTCTTTACTTTAGTGACAGTATGTTGGAGTTATAATAAGCTGTACTTTGAATTTCCGCTGCTATGATGATTATGGTTTAGTTTTCAGCTTATGCACTGTCTCGCCTATTTTATGTCAAGTATGTTATTATTATATTTTATTCCATGCGCTGTGAGAAATTCTACAGGTTCCTTGTTAGTTCAAATTTCTTTCTTTTCCTTTCTCTGGCGAATGTCCCATGCTAGTCGGGCATTGGCACAACACACTTTCATTGGAAGTGTCGGCTGGTGCGGGGAGGGCCGTCACACTTGGTATAAGAGCTCTAGTTTGCGTAGTTAACCTAGGGGAAGACACCAGGGAGAGAGAGCATATGTATATGAGAGCGCATATTTGTGATATTTTGGTTTTCAAAAGCCATATATATACTATTATTATATCTGAGGATGGAGTCGCACTGCACTAGCACCACCGAAGAAATGGTTAATCATTTTCTCCTTACAGATTGAACAATGAGCCAACATACGAAGGGTACTGGTAGAGGAGCTAATAATAGGAATTCTCCTGATATGAGGACGATGTTCACAGATTTATTGAGAGAGATGCTTAGGGATGTTCAGAGGGCAGCTCCTAATGCTGCAAATGGTGGTGGTGCAGCGGTGCAGGAACCTAGAGCCGATTTCGCCAATCTATGCAAGGATTACACTAGTCCTGGTGAGAAGCCGTTCCACGGAACAGAGTCAGCTATAGAAGTTCAGGATTGAATGGATAGTTATGAGCACATCTTTGAAGATTTGGGAATCGAAGATGCTATGAAGACAAAGCTAGCATACCGTCAGCTGAAAGGATGGGCTATGAATTGGTGGAATGCTATTAAGGCAGCTACCCCTGAGGATAAAGTTAATTGGGATCAGTTCAAGGCCCTATTCAGTGATAAGTTTATCCCAGCTGCTCAGAAAATAGAATTGTTTAGGAAGTTCTTGGAGCTTAAACAGAATGGTAGAGCAGTCCCGGAATATATTGTTGAGTTCGATACTTTATCAAAGTATGAATTATCCCTCATTGACACTCCCGAGAAGAAGAATGAGAAGTTCATAACGGGATTAGATCAGTACTTGGGGGAAAGGCTTATAAACCATATTCATGAGACTTTTGAATCGATTGTTGGAAAAGCATTGAGGTCAGAGAGCCTTTATCCTAAGCCCAAGGGTGAAGTCGTTATTGCATCTTCAGAGGAGCCAAAGCCGCAGGCAAGCGGTGGAGGCAAGAATAATTCTCAGAACAAAAGGAAATAGAATCAGACTAAGGATGGTCAGCAAAAGAATAAGAAAGAAGTTGAGTGCTTTAGTTGTGGCAAGAAGGGGCATTATGCCAAAAAATGCCGAGCAAAGCCAGTAGACAGGAAATGCTTCAACTGCGGCCAAGTGGGACATCACAAGGATAAATGTCCATAACCCCCCAAAGAGAAGCATATTGTGAAAGCACATGCTATTAATGTTGTTCCTTCTTCGTCGAATGCCCCATCTACGGCGGAGAAAGGAAAGAATGTCGTTATTCAATGTATGCTTTCTGTTTATGATGTTCCTGTTCGAGTATTGTTTGAAACTGGGGATTACCGTTCCTTCATATCTAGTGACCTGGTAGATAGGTTGGGATTGGAACCCGAGATAGTCGATAGATCTTTAGCGGTGACGAACCTGATTGGTGGTTCGACTAGCCTTTGTATGATTTGTCGTAATGTGATCTTATCGAGTCATGGGTGCATGTTTGCTTGTGATTGCTTTATTTTGGGCTTTACTGGGTTTGGCATTATTTTGGGAGTCGATTGGCTCCAAAGATATGGGGTGGTGGTAGAATATGAGCGATTTTCGGTGACTATTAGGGCGGATGATGGGCAGAGGGTAGTGTTTGGTGGCCTACCAAGTGATGAGGTGATGGTAGTTTTCTAAATTCCCTCGACATCCGGCAGGACGAGTTAGCAGGAATTCCCGTTGTTGGCCAGTATCCGGATATCTTCAAGGAAGTGACTGGACTTTCACCACACCAAGAGATTGAGTTCTGTATTGATTTAGTTAAAGATGTCAGACCTATAGTGATGCCACTTCGTCATATGGCATCAAGGGAGTAGCGAGAGCTCGGGGTGCAAGTAAGCGATCGTTCGCAGAAGGGATTTATCAGAAGTAGTGTTTCCGAGTGGGGAGCACTAGTTGTATTTGCTACCAAGGCAGATGGTTCCCTTCGTTTACGTATGGACTATCGCGAGTTGAATAAGGTGACTAAGAAGAATAAGTATCCTCTTCCATGGATAGATGATTTGTTTGATCAACTGGAAGGAGCAAGGGTGTTCTCCCAATTGGACCTCGCAACAGGATTTCATCAACTCCGGGTAGCTGCTGAGAATATTCCTAAAACGGCATTTCGGACGCCGTCTAGATTCTATGAGTGGCTGGTCATGCCATTCGGGTTGACCAATGCACCAGCATATTTTGTAGATCTTATGAATAGGGTATTCAGAGATCAATTGAATAAGTTTGTTCTTGTGTTCGTGGACGATATCTTGGTCTATTCGAGGACAGACGAAGAACACAAGGAACATTTGAGGATAGTGATGTAGGTGTTGAGAAAACACAAATTGAAAGCGAAGTTTTCTAAGTGTCACTTCTGGAGGAGAGAAGTGAGATTCTTGGGCCATGTTGTTTCAGAAAATGGTATTGCCATGGACCCTGCGAAGGTGGCTACGGTACAAGATTGGCCTACGCCCAAGAACGCAGCAGACTTAAGAAGTTTCTTGGGATTAGCTTTATATTATCGGAAGTTTATCCAGGACTTCTCTAAGATAGTGGCACCGTTGACTCAGTTAACCAAGAAGAATCAAGCATTTGTTTGGGACGAAAAGTGCGAGATTGCATTTAAGAGTCTAAAGGAAAAGTTGACGTGCACGCCAGTGTTAGTAATTCCTAAAGAGAATGAAGAGATGACGGTATACACAAATGCATGTGGTACCGGGCTAGGTGCTGTATTGATGCAAGGAGATATGGTTGTAGCTTACGCTAGTCGGCAAATGAAACCGCATGATAAAAGATATCCAACCCATGATTTGGAATTGGCAGCGATCGTATTCACGTTGAAGATGTGGAGACATTATCTCTTGGGAGAAAGATTCGAGTTGTTTACTGTCATAAATCGTTAAAGTATCTTTTCTCCCAAAAGGAATTAAATCTTCGTCAGCAGAGATGGTTAGAATTTTTGGCTTTCTATGATTTCGATATCGCATATACACCTGGAAAGGGCAATGCAGTAGCAGATGCATTGAGTAGAAGACATGCCAGTTTAGGGGCAATGTTTCTTGAATGGAAGCAACTAGAGTATATCGTAGGGTATGATTTCAAACCAAAGTGCGAATTGGATCCAGAAATGCTAGCAAGTTTATGATCAAACCCACTTTAATTGAGCGGATTGGTTCCACTCAGTGGAACGATCCTAGTCTATTAGAAATCATCTCCAAGTTAGAAATGGGAATTGACGAGGAGACGAACAAGTATGGGCTTGATCGAGATGGATAGCTTAGAAAGAATGGAAGATTCGTTGTACCCAATGTTAATGGATTGAGAGATGAAGTGCTTAAAGAGTGTCCTCACTCAAAACTGACTATACATCCCATGGTAAAAAAATCTATCGAAACATGAAGCAGACCTACTACTGGGAAGGGATGAAAAAGGACGTTGGAAAGTTTATATCCAAGTGCATGAATTGTCAGCTAGTTAAAGCTGAGCAAAAGAAGCCGAGTGGTTTGTTACAACCATTGGAAGTTCCCGAATGGAAATGGGAGCAAGTCTCAATGAATTTCATTGATGGTTTACTAAGGACTTGATCAGGCCACGATAGTATTTAGGTGGTTGTGGATCCACTCACTAAGAGTGCAAGGTTTAGACCAGTCAAGTCGAATAGAACAACAACCAAGTTAGCAGAACTGTATATGAAATGGGTAGCGAGATTTCATGGAGTACCAAAAGGCATTGTGAGTGACCGAGATCCATTATTTACTAGTCGTTTTTGGAAGAGCTTACAAGAGGCTTTAGGATCAGAGTTACATCTCAGTACTGCATACCATCCTCAAACAGATGGTCAAACAGAGAGAGTTGATCGTGTATTAGAGGATCTTTTGTGAGCTTGCATAATGGACTTTAGAGGATCATAGGATGACCATTTGCATTTGGTTGAGTTCGCATATAATAATAGCTACCAATCCAGTATTGATATGGCTCCGTTTGAAGCTTTGTATGGAAGACCGTGCAACTCACCATCATGTTGGTTGGAGGCTGGTGAGAAGTTCATGCTTGGGCCTGGTGTAATAAGGGAAATGTCAGACAAGATCAAGGTTATACAACAACGAATGAAGGCTACCCAAGATAGGCAGAAGAGTTATGTTGATAAGAGATGAAGAGACTTGAAATTCTCCGTTGGTGACTTAGTATTCATCAAGATTTCTCTGTTAAAGAGTGTGATTCGATTTGGTAGGAGAGAAAAGCTGACACCAAGATTTGTTGGTCCATTCCCAGTTCTCGAGCAAGTTGGAAATTTGGCATATAAAGTTGAGTTGCCAGACAAGATGGTGAGAGTTCATAACGTGTTTCATGTTTCCCAGTTAAGGAAATTCGTGCATGACCCCGATGTGGCTATTTCACCTGATCAGTTGGATAATATCGAAGTAGAACCCGAGGCAATTGGAAATCGCAAGCCGATTCGTATTGCCGAGCACGATACGAAGAAACTTCGAAGGAAAGTGGTGAATCTAGTCAAGGTTCAGTGGGGCGGGGATGAGAATGACTGTACTTGGGAGACAGAGGACAGCATTAAGGAGACGTATCCAGAACTCTTTGCCTGGTAAGGTTTTCCTTTTGATTTAGTCTTTCCATATGCTGGGATAGGTTTGTTTTGTATATTTGATTGTGAGATATGGCTGGTAGGCATGCGGGACCCATTGGTTGTTTCTTAGTTGAGGAATTTCGAGGGCAAAATTTCTTAAAGGGGGGGGGGGGGGAGAGTGTAACGACCCGTATTCTACGTATCAAAGGATCGTAGAATATTTGTTTCTTTTTCATATGAGGTCGTATAGTCTGTAACTTTGGGGAATGACTATCGGGGTCATTTCCCATGTTCAAGATTTTTGCCAACTTTTAAATGACCATTTTGCCCTTGTAGAATCTTGTTTCGTCTATAACTTTTGATTGGTAAGGATTTTTAATTTGAAACCACTGCCATTAGACTCGGATGACGGTTTACCTTTCCGTAGAGTGGTCACATTTATAAAATGGACTTACCGTTTGGGAAATATGGCTGAGTTAAGATTTAGAAGGTGAAAAACAACTTAATTGAGCTTAACCAGGTGATTAGCAGCTAGCCCATTGGAAAATTTCGGGATTAGAGCTATATGAGGGCTGATTATGGTCGGAGAAACCTTTTCTTTGTCATTTTCCAACCGCCACTTACCTCCTTTCAACCCTAACAATGGCCTCCAGCACCCAAATCACCGTTTAATCAAGTTTTAGCCTAATCTACATCAAACCAAGGAAAATTAGCATAGAATTTGGGATAGAGCTGCTGGAACACATAGAGATTCAACCCATGTTAGAGATACTTTCAGATCTAAGTTTTATTTGTGGCTAAGGTGAGTGACTTGCATTGTTTTTCACTAATTACGGCTAATTAGGGGTGATTAGTGCTAATTAACGAAATTATACATTATTAAATTCGAGAAAAATGTTTAGAAATTCTTAAATATTATTTTAAGCCTCTGTTAGAAATTTGGGTTAATTTGGATATGTTTTGCAAATCCTATCATTAGTTATGGTTAAGCATGATTAAGGGGAAAATATGGGTTTTTGGGTATGTTTGATCCATTTTAACACATTAGATTGTTGTTTTGGTGTTTATGGTTGATTATACATGATTTTATGACTGTTTGGAATGTTTTATGATTGTTTAGAATAGTTAGATTTGTAGAAAACGTCGTCGTATTGCGTAAAATAGTCGTTGGAAATGTTGCAGGAAATATGCAGAGACCGGATCGGGTCCCTCAAACCCAACCCGCTCGTGAAGCACCACTCCGATCCAAACCAGATCGAGTTGCCTCCTCTGAACCTGTGTGTGCCAAGAATTGATCGTGGTGTACTCATCCAAACCGACACACTTGTGACCGAACACCCGATCCAAAGAGAAGGCCACGACACGACCCGGACGAGGTTTCACGAACCAAACCGATGGACCCAAGCTGATGAAGGAGCTCACGAACCAGAATGGGTACCACGAGCCGAACCACTACTGGAGGATCGAACTGAACCGAGGAGCTTGGACTCAAGACGTGAACCAGGAACCGAACTGGGAGTACGATCTGAAGCGAAGAGAAGTGAAGAACCGAACCAATCCGGAGTTGATAACCAAAACCCGAGATGCTAAGGTAGTCCAAAGGAGATGTTTGTACTCAGGATCCAGATGGGAACCAACGAGTTAACTTTATGATTGGGCTTTGTTGCGGGTCGTGTGCTGAGGATTGTTGACGTCCATAGATTTAATTCACCACCGAGAGACGAATGTAAGGCTATGGATCAGTGCAATGGGGTAGTTATTACTCCATGGGGCAGAGTGATCGTAGCATGAATATGAGCCAGTGCAGTGAAGTCGTCATGACTTCATGGGGGCAGAGTGGACATAGCAAGGACAAGTGGCTATGGATCAGTGCAGTAGAGTCGCTATGACTCCATGGGGCAGAGTGATCATAGCAAGGGTTTAGGTAATCAAAGCGATGGATATCATATGCTTTACGCATGGAGAGAGAGATGTGAGGATGGTTATTATGCTTGATTGTTTGCCATCACTATGACATGCACACCCCCTCCTCCGTATCTTTACACCATATGTTTGTGTCACCTTAGAGTATTGTATATCTTGTTGTGCTAACTCTTTGGTTGCAGGTCCAGGTTCAGGTATGGTTATGTATACCTGTTATTGTTCTATTTTGCGGCTTATCGCTCATACCAGACTTTTGTCTGGCCTAGAGTTTTATGTCTCTTCTTATTACTTTGGGTGCTCTTAAACGGGCAGACTAGAGACAGATTAGGTGATACGCGCGAGCAGCTGTACCGGAGACGAGCAGGAGGCTTCCACGTATGATATATGTAAATATTCTCCCTGTGCTGTTGCTGGTCACTACTTTGGGAATTAGTAGTGCACCTTTTTCTTTGCTTTAGAGACAGTATGTTGGAGTTATAATAAGCTGTATTTTGAATTTCCGTTGCTATGATGATTATGGTTTAGTTTTCAGCTTATGCACTATCTCGCCTGTTTTATGTCAAGTATGTTATTATTATATTTTATTCCATGCGTTGTGAGACGTTCTACAGGTTCCTTGTTAGTTCAAATTTCATTTTTTTCCTTTCTTTGGCGACTGTCCCGTGCTAGTTGGGCATTGGCACATCGCACTTTCATTGGAAGTGTCGGCTAGTGCGGGGCGTGCCTCACAGTATTAATATATAAATCTTGATTTGACTTTTTATCTTTTTAAAAAAATTCAGTAAATTTTGTGTAAAAGGCTAAATTTAAGGCATAAGTGCCTAATATGTGATAAAAATTAATTGCACTCATCAAATTTAGCATGCATAACTATGATATTCCTTAATTTTATTATATAAGATTAATTAATATTAGTTTCCTATACACACATAATGTGAGAAAGTTGATTAATAAATTTTTAAATATTTGATTTTACATCTAATGAACTTTTTGTGCATCCGCTATTTCCCCGCTGCACATTTTTTTACCTCCGTCGCTATGGAACCACTAAGTGCTTTAACTACACAGGCTGTTGGTAATATTCTACATGTTACTTTCGACCTTCGGTATTGTGCATTTGGCATGACCTGATCTAACTTGAGGATATCATTTGTGGCTTAATATTGGCTTATAAGCTTTGCATAGCTCTATTCTAGCCATGTACTTGCTATTTTATGATAAACCTGAAACATTATATTAGCATATCCTTATCTTGGTTGTAACCTGGAAGGCGTATGGATTTTGATTTTCTACCAAACTTATACCGACTATGGTTACTTGATAGTCAAACGTATATTCGAAATATTTGTAATTACTAATAAATATTGGATTAACTATTTTGAGTATTTTATTGAAGTTGACTTACTTGAATAAAGTTAATCCGAACTCGAGTGTTTTGTGTTTTTCATGAAACAATCGGGTGAGACCAGAGTGTTGTAAATTTTAAAGACTTATGTTATAGATGTTAGAGGCACGTGAAGATGCTCGCCTTAGGTTCGTCATATGTATATTTTATTTTATTTAAAATATCATGTATGTGAAAAGTTTCCACTGTATAATGAAAATGTTGTATAAGCTCTAATATTTTTGTATAAATTTCATTGCGAGATACTATTGTTTATTCTGTGTTGTGATTATGTATGACTGATTCTGTCAAATCCTGATAAGTGATAACAATCTATCTTTGTGAACGTTTTGCATTGGTTTAATTACCGAATTGAAGCGGTTAAAAAGGTAGGTCATTACAGTATTTACCTTTTTTTAACAAAAAGGAAAATATAATATGACAAAAAGGAGAATCAAGCCATTCTCCAATGGCTCACAAAAACAATTTCTATAGAAATGGTTACAGAGACTATGCACACACACACAACCAAAAGAAACAAAACAATGTACATCTCTGGTACAAGAGTCGGCCAAAAAATAAAAGTACAATAACACCGGCGAGGCAGACAAATCCTCATAAGACAGATGACAAAGACAAGGTTGACGCTGAAGTCTCCATAACTCCACAAAAAGAGGGACAATGTAACACCCCGCCTCCGCTAGGGTCACTCGCAAGGGAATGCACTAGCTTTAGAGGGGCATTATTGGTAAACATGCACAGAAATATCACAAGACAGAACATATAAAATAGCGGAAGTAAAATCAAACTTTCATAACATGAATAAATAAGATCTAAAGCCTTTTACATCAGAGTACATCAAAACCTGTCTTGCAATAGTAAAGAAGCATAAAGACATTTTCGAAAATTATTCCCCAAGTAAAACAGTAAAGTAGCCATAGCCAAGAAAAGTCCAAGCCATCCATGATGACCTTCAAGCAGAAGAAGTCCGAATTAAACAACAGTATTTCCTCCCTGTAACCTGGGGGGAAACGGAAGACAAGAAGCGAAACAAAACAGGTCAGTCAAAAAGACTGAGTAAGCCCTATCTACTATCAGCATAAAAACTAGTAAAGTTAACTGACATGAGAAACTGAGATGAACATAAGCATGATGACAAGATAGATAAGCTAAATCAAAATAACAGGATGAACTACTGAACTCAGATAAACTAAGGTGTCATGATAAATTACGATGTCAAGATAAAACAAGGTATCCCATCGTCAGGTTCCTATCAAGTATAATATCCCCAAGATATCTATCACGTATAACGTCCCATGGTATCTATCCTGTATTTTCGCTCTGCAACTACCATACTAGTATCCCCACCATATCATGTGTTAACCATGAATGACCCTTACTCAAAAGTCGTGTAATGGTTCATGTCAACCTAATATATCGCATTAATAGGTTACTCAACTCGTATGTTTCTTTCCATGTAAATGTTCAGTTCCTTGCCGTAGACCGTACGGGCTTTCCCATGAGGTTCTATACTACTCCAATGTAATTCCATGATCCTTAAGCTCGTTTGGACTGTTACCCTAGACCTAGCTAGGCTTTCCCAACATGAATCATCGTTTGTGCAACTAGGACTTATGCCACCTAGGACCACTAGTGATTATGCTTACCTATTGCACGTTTTCGTATTTCGGTTTGGGTTCAACCACCCAGGGCCACTAGGAATTACGCTAACCGTCAACCGCGCCCTTTTTCCCACGCATTCATCGTGAATCGTTTTTCCATGACTGTATGCACATGTATCACATCGTGCCATCCGAGTCCTGTCACAGGGCAGATCAAGAAATACAGGACTCGGTCGGGAGCTTTCGATTTATCTACCGATGCAGATGCTAAGGTCTGTTTTTCCTATACGTGGCTATGGTCCCACGAGACCACTCCCTCAACTAGTGAAAGACAAGACAGGATAAATCCTGTATGTGAACACACTACTGGCCAACCCACATCCTAGCCTTACCGCAGCCATAATTAGATAGCAATTATGGTATTTTGGGTGTTCTCTGCCTTTCCGTACGTACATGCTTGACCAAAGATGGTAGGTAGCCTGATGAAATGCTATCTAGGGCACTACCGTGTATCGTCGACTATCCCCTATCCATCCCCGTCTTTAGGTCGCTCGTATAGCAACCAAGGCATACTCTTGGTTCTTCTAACGCAGACCTTAACCTCTCATGAGCCTAGTGCGATCACCTAGCAGCTCACAGAGGGATACCAAGAATATCCTCACGTTCCCCGAAGCCGCTGCTTCGTTACCCAGTTCGCTAGAGCCTTTATCTAAATCAGATAACTTGCTCCTACTCGTGTGCTTAAACGATGACCTACCGTATCGGGTTACTTATCCAATCTATGAACTGGTCCAAAATTCCTTGACTAAGAATGATTACTTAGCTATTCTCCAACTAAGGTTTACCAATTAGCTTATTCCCGTTATTCTTGTTAATTATGGTTATCCACCTAATTCTCTGAACTAGGGTTTATATAATGGATTAAGTGTCACTTAAGTTCATGACTTAATCCGTCTACAAATCATGTCAAAATTGGCTAAGTATCCAAGTTCAAGACTTAACCCTACAAACCATGTGTCAAGTTGGTTAAGTATATTAAGCAATTCACGACTTAACCTCGTCCAATTATCATTCTAGATTGATTAAGTATATATTAACTTGACCCTATCAATTTACTTAGTCAAATCGGTCAAGTGTATTCAAGCGATTCGTGACTTAGCCTTATCATGTTTTCACGTTATATTGGTTAAGTATTGGTTAACTTAACCACATCAAATTAACGAGTTAGATTGGTTAAGTATAGGTCACTTAACCACATCAAATCATCGTGTTAGATTAGTTAAGTGTTTAACTTAACCCCCTTAAACTACCAAGTTGGATTAATTAAGTCTAGGCTAACTTAACCCCATCCGATTTCCATGTTTAGATTAGTTAAGTCTAAGTTAACTTAACCCCATCCATTAACTGTATTATACGGTTAAGTGTCATTAAGGAAACTTACTTAACCTTATCATGTGGCATTAATTACTTAATGCACCTCAACCTCTCACATTAGACTTTGTTGTGATTACTAGTTAAGCCGGTCGGTTCCGGGTAGCTTTACACCACAACTTGGTGTAACCTCGGGTTCAAGCACAACATGACCAACTTCTCACATTGGGTCCTATTGTTTGCAACTACTAGTTAGGCCGGTTGGTTCCGGGTAGCTTTATGTTGCAAACTCAACCCAACCTCGAGTTGGTCACTTTCATGTTTAGTCTAGTGTCATGTTCATATTCAAGTTTTCTTAAGAATATGGGTTGACCTAACTCAATAGGTAAATTCCCAATTCCATAGTATGGGTAGACCTAACTTAATAGGTAAATTCCCAATTTCATATTTTCAAGCATACTTACATGTCAACTTCCATGTTATATTTCAAGTCATGTTTTTAAGTTATATTTCCATGTCATTAGAAATTACCCATAACATAACCCAACGCTTTTAAACTCGCATATACGTTCGCAACAACGTAATGGATTAAAAGAAGAGACTTGGCAAAGGCATGACAAAAATGGATATTAAGCCACAAGTTAATAATGGTGGCAAATGAGGCACAAATGTGTTCATTAACTTGCATGTTACATTCTTAAGCCTCAAAAACATGCATAAACCCAAACTTGGCACATAAGCGAATCATGGTGACAAAAGACATGGAATGATGACTAGTAACTCGCATATATCATCATATAAGGGTTATGACTTCATATGCAAGTTGACATAAAGGTTATGAGGGTTCTCATGTTGCATAATGCAACATTTCAACATAAAGGTTGTAGCTTTTAGCCCACAAGATCAAGATAATGACTTCATAAACTTGCATGACATGATAGCATGTATCATACTTAATGATCAAACCCAAACTTGCAACATGAACATTTAACTTCATAGTTAATATCTAAGAGTAGGGAAAGGGCTTACATTGCTATGAAGGCACAAATCGAAATGCAAAACAAAGATTGAGACGAAGCTCTTATGCAATCAAATAAACTCAATATGAAAGCTCCAAATCAATAAAACCCTTGCTTTGAAATAGAAATGTTGCAACTTGACTTGAATGCAAGCTAACAACATCCATTCATGCTTGAAAACACTTGAATGAACATGAATCTCTCATAGGAATTTACTTAGGAATTTTAGAATGAGAGTGGAGGCCATGAGAGTAATAATTTTGCCATAGTTTAGTTGCATGAATGAATAATGAGGATTTAGGGATAGGTTATGGGCTTATTTATAGAGATTAGGAGTGATTAGGACCTTTGGATTAACCCTAGGATCAACCTGAACCATCAGATTTCGAACCAGGCCCAAAAACCTAGCCAAAACAGAAAACAGGTGCACCAGGCAAAACTGCCCGGCCACCATAAGTCGACACCCAAGTCGACAGGGCTGTCGACTTGGGTCATGCCATGTCGACTCCCAAGTCGACAGGGCTGTCGACTTGGGGTGGCTGGCGGGAATTTTCCCACCTAGCCTTCTAGCCCAAATTTTCGAAATTAGAACTCGTTTTTGAACTTGAATTTTCTGAAAACTTTGTCGGACCATAACTTGGTCATACGGACTCCGATTCTCGAAAACTCAGACTCTATTTCGCGTATTTTTCTGAAACGAACACAATGGCATAGCCCGTTTTACTTGATTCAGAATTTAAAATTAAATTCTGCCTTGATTCTCGTCTTAACATGTTATCGAAATACGGGTTGTTACATTCTCCCCACCTTTTAGGATTTCGTCCCCGAAATCTCCAAGTTAGGAAGAACATATCCTACCATCCATCATTCATCTACTCAAAACATCATCCACAAGCAACCATTGTCCTTAGATGATTTCTAATGCTGTATGAATATATGCAAAACGTGTGTGTACATGTTCCTTAGCTAATGCTAATGATCAGGCCTGAATAATCTTTCTAATGCAAAATATGTATAGTGCCATGAATCCAACATGTATGCAAATAGTCCTAGTCATATAGATACTATATGCGTGCACAATCATTCATTCTTATGCAACAACCGCATGATAATACATTCGATTTCATCCATAAACAAAATATAAATACTCGTGCATATGCAATATGAAATGTGACCGAGTCGAGCTAGTATCTAATGTGTATTCGCGCATCCACGAGCAACCACTTGCAACCACTTGCAACCATATCAATCATAACATGTTTCAAATACATGTTTACATCCATAGGGTTCTACCTAGGATTCCCTGAAACAGGGTCGAGAAGATAAACAAGACAAACTCCTTACGGGGTTTGTAACAGAAAATAGGACCGAGAGGATGTCCACAAAAGATAGCCTACAAGTAAGCTCTATAGAAAACAGGGATCAAGGATATACTCCCAAAAAGAGATATCATGCGCGTATCTAGTCTTTGACCATCAAAGTCGTATTTCCTTGAGCTTAATTCCATTGTGCCTTGACCGTCTTTTAACTTCGCGATTTCGTAGCTTCTTATTTCCTGTTTCCATAACATGAGCTGGAACTCATTTCTTCGTCGCCTCTCGTTCCACTTGCACTTATCCTTTTTCTAGAATACTTGGCGCAAACATGACTTCGTACTCATGATCTCATGCAAGCTTTCCAAAATTCACTAGTGAATCTTGGATCTCGTTTATATACTATAAGGTATTCCATGTAGAAGAACTTTCCCTTGAAAGTAAACAGATGTCAACCAGGTTATCAAGCGCACTTACTAGGGTGATCTCTATAACCCATGCATAAATGAAGTAAACCATCCGTCTTATCGGCGAACACCACTCGATCGGGCTTCAAATTTCCAATAAAGGCATCAAGGGATTCTAAGTAACTAGTCATGACAGAACCTCAAAAAGGTTACACGATACTTCGAGGGTATTACCAAGGCTAGTCAAAAGGTCTAACTACCCTCCTATCAAAACCGAGAGTGGCACCCCCTACTGGATAACCACTTCATCCCTAGAATCCATCCATAGCTTATAAACATAAGCATTATTTCCAAACTCAACACTTGGCATAGACCTTCTCAAATCCAAACAAGTCATGTATAAATGGACTGATTCTCCAATAGGACTTTGAGACAAAAATGGGATTCTCTATTACGCTAGTACTTAAGGTGCAGAGACTCAACTATCGAAGCAGACTTAAATGATACGAAAAACGAAGTCCTAACGGGATGATAGAGAAGAAAAGCTAAACCTTTAACAAGATCGTTACCCTCCTTCCGAGGTACCCTAGAAATGAGAGCATACTATTGCCTTCCCGATGATCTTGTCCTTGTCCCATAATACTTAACTATCCGCCCCGTTTTACCATGCCAAAGGTACTCTCTCGTCATGGGTTTCATTGTTCATCTTTCTCACTATCCTTTCTTATAACGCGGCCACTGGTCTCTCGAAAACCACCTCCATCGTATGGAAAGCACTTTCGTAGATGGAAAAGACTAGTCGCAGTTAAAACCACTGTGACTACAGATGGAGGAAAGAAAGGAAAAGAGATTCAATTAAGGAAACAAGGATAGTGCTAATGGCCTTTGGGGAATAGCCTTTTTCTTTTAAAAGAAAATTTTCTTGAAAAATGCTTCTTTGTAAACGATTTTCAAATAGTTTTCAGAAGGTCTTTAAAAACTTTTGCCCAGTCTGGTAACCTTCTGCTCTGATACCACGTGTAACACCCCGCCTCCGCTAGGGTCACTCGCAAGGGAATGCACTAGCTTTAGAGGGGCATTATTGGTAAACATGCACAGAAATATCACAAGACAGAACATATAAAATAGCGGAAGTAAAATCAAACTTTCATAACATGAATAAATAAGGTCTAAAGCCTTTTACATCAGAGTACATCAAAACCTGTCTTGCAATAGTAAAGAAGCATAAAGACATTTTCGAAAATTATTCCCCAAGTAAAACAGTAAAGTAGCCGTAGCCATAGCCAAGAAAAGTCCAAGCCATCCATGATGACCTTCAAGCAGAAGAAGTCCGAATTAAACAACAGTATTTCCTCCCTGTAACTTGTGGGGGGGAACGGAAGACAAGAAGCGAAACAAAACGGGTCAGTCAAAAAGACTGAGTAAGCCCTATCTACTATCAGCATAAAAACTAGTAAAGTTAACTGACATGAGAAACTGAGATGAACATAAGCATGATGACAAGATAGATAAGCTAAATCAAAATAACAGGTTGAACTACTGAACTCAGATAAACTAAGGTGTCATGATAAATTACGATGTCAAGTTAAAACAAGGTATCCCATCGTCAGGTTCCTATCAAGTATAATATCCCCAAGATATCTATCACGTATAACGTCCCATGGTATCTATCCTGTATTTTAGCTCTGCACCTACCATACTAGTATCCCCACCGTATCATGTGTTAACCATGAATGACCCTTACTCAAAAGTCGTGTAATGGTTCATGTCAACCTAATATATCGCATTTATAGGTTACTCAACTCCTATGTTTCTTTCCATGTAAATGTTCAGTTCCTTGCCGTAGACCGTACGGGCTTTCCCATGAGGTTCTATACTACTCCAATGTAATTCCATGATCCTTAATCTCGTTTGGACTGTTACCCTAGACCTAGCTAGGCTTTCCCAACATGAATCATCGTTTGTGCAACTAGGACTTATGCCACCTAGGACCACCAGTGATTATGCTTACCTATTGCACGTTTTCGTATTTCGGTTTGGGTTCAACCACCCAGGGCCACTAGGAATTACGCTAACCGTCAACCGCGCCCTTTTTCCCACGCATTCATCGTGAATCGTTTTTCCATGACTGTATGCACATGTATCACATCGTGCCATCCTAGTCCTGTCACAGGGCAGATCAAGAAATACAGGACTCGGTCGGGAGCTTTCGATTTATCTACCGATGCAGATGCTAAGGTCTGTTTTTCCTATACGTGGCTATGGTCCCACGAGACCACTCCCTCAACTAGTGAAAGACAAGACAGGATAAATCCTGTATGAGAACACACTACTGGCCAACCCACATCCTAGCCTTACCGCAACCATAATTAGATAGCAATTATGGTATTTTGGGTGTTCTCTGCCTTTCCGTATGTACACGCTTGACCAAAGATGGTAGGTAGCCTGACGAAATGCTATCTAGGGCACTACCGTGTATCGTCGACTATCCCCTATCCATCCCCGTCTTTAGGTCGCTCGTATAGCAACCAAGGCATACTCTTGGTTCTTCTAACGCAGACCTTAACCTCTCATGAGCCTAGTGCGATCACGTGGCAGCTCACAGAGGGATACCAAGAATATCCTCACGTTCCCCGAAGCCGCTGCTTCGTTACCCAGTTCGCTGGAGCCTTTATCTAAATCAGATAACTTGCTCCTACTCGTGTGCTTAAACGATGACCTACCGTATCGGGTTACTCATCCAATCTATGAACTGGTCCAAAATTCCTTGACTAAGAATTATTACTTAGCTATTCTCCAACCAAGGTTTACCACTTAGCTTATTCCCGTTATTCTTGTTAATTATGGTTATCCACCTAATTCTCTGAACTAGGGTTTATATAATGGATTAAGTGTCACTTAAGTTCATGACTTAATCCGTCTACAAATCATGTCAAAATTGGCTAAGTATCCAAGTTCAAGACTTAACCCTACAAACCATGTGTCAAGTTGGTTAAGTATATTAAGCAATTCACGACTTATTCTCGTCCAATTATCATTCTAGATTGGTTAAGTATATATTAACTTGACCCTATCAATTTACTTAGTCAAATCGGTCAAGTGTATTCAAGTGATTCGTGACTTAGCCTTATCATGTTTTCACGTTATATTGGTTAAGTATTGGTTAACTTAACCACATCAAATTAACGAGTTAGATTGGTTAAGTATAGGTCACTTAACCACATCAAATCATCGTGTTAGATAAGTTAAGTGTTTAACTTAACCCCCTTAAACTACCAAGTTGGATTAATTAAGTCTAGGCTAACTTAACCCCATCCGATTTCCATGTTTAGATTAGTTAAGTCTAAGTTAACTTAACCCCATCCATTAACTGTATTATACGGTTAAGTGTCATTAAGGAAACTTACTTAACCTTATCATGTGGCATTAATTACTTAATGCACCTCAACCTCTCACATTAGACTTTGTTGTGATTACTAGTTAAGCCGGTCGGTTCCGGGTAGCTTTACACCACAACTTGGTCTAACCTCGGGTTCAAGCACAACATGACCAACTTCTCACATTGGGTCCTATTGTTTGCAACTACTAGTTAGGCCGGTCGGTTCCGGGTAGCTTTATGTTGCAAACTCAACCCAACCTCGAGTTGGTCACTTTCATGTTTAGTCTTGTGTCATGTTCATATTCAAGTTTTCTTAAGAATATGGGTAGACCTAACTCAATAGGTAAATTCCCAATTCCATAGTATGGGTAGACCTAACTTAATAGGTAAATTCCCAATTTCATATTTTCAAGCATACTTACATGTCAACTTCCATGTTATATTTCAAGTCATGTTTTTAAGTTATATTTTCATGTCATTAGAAATTACCCATAACATAACCCAACGCTTTTAAACTCGCATATACGTTCGCAACAACGTAATGGATTAAAAGAAGAGACTTAGCAAAGGCATGACAAAAATGGATATTAAGCCACAAGTTAATCATGGTGGAAAATGAGGCACAAATGTGTTCATTAACTTGCATGTTACATTCTTAAGCCTCAAAAACATGCATAAACCCAAACTTGGCACATAAGCGAATCATGGTGACAAAAGACATGGAATGATGACTAGTAACTCGCATATATCATCATATAAGGGTTATGACTTCATATGCAAGTTGACATAAAGGTTATGAGGGTTCTCATGTTGCATAATGCAACATTTCAACATAAAAGTTGTAGCTTTTAGCCTACAAGATCAAGATAATGACTTCATAAACTTGCATGACATGATAGCATGTATCATACTTAATTATCAAACCCAAACTTGCAACATGAACATTTAACTTCATAGTTAATATCTAAGAGTAGGGAAAGGGCTTACATTGCTATGAAGGCACAAATCGAAATGCAAAACAAAGATTGAGACGAAGCTCTTATGCAATCAAATAAACCCAATATGAAAGCTCCAAATCAATAAAACCCTTGCTTTGAAATAGAAATGTTGCAACTTGACTTGAATGCAAGCTAACAACATCCATTCATGCTTGAAAACACTTGAATGAACATGAATCTCTCATAGGAATTTACTTAGGAATTTTAGAATGAGAGTGGAGGCCATGAGAGTAATAATTTTGCCATAGTTTAGTTGCATGAATGAATAATGAGGATTTAGGGGTAGGTTAGGGGCTTATTTATAGAGATTAGGAGTGATTAGGACCTTAGGATTAACCCTAGGATCAACCCTAGGATCAACCTGAACCATCATATTTCGAACCAGGCCCAAAAACCTAGCCAAAACAGAAAACAGGTGCACCAGGCAAAACTGCCCGGCCACCATAAGTCGACACCCAAGTCGACAGGGCTGTCGACTTGGGTCATGCCATGTCGACTCCCAAGTCGACAGGGCTGTCGACTTGGGGTGGCTGGCGGGAATTTTCCCGCCTAGCCTTCTAGCCCAAATTTTCGAAATTAGAACTCGTTTTTGAACTTGAATTTTCTGAAAACTTCGTCGGACCATAACTTGGTCATACGGACTCCGATTCTCGAAAACTCAGACTCTATTTCGCGTATTTTTCCGAGACGAACGCAATGGCATAGCCCGTTTTACTTGATTCAGAATTTAAAATTATATTCTGCCTTGATTCTCGTCTTAACATGTTATCGAAATACGGGTTGTTACAGACAAGGAGCAAGTACAACGGACAAGACCGCCGAAGATGACCATAGACACAGGAGGGAATCTCCATCCAAACGCTATAGAAGCTCCGAAAGCTTCATATATCCAACTATAAGGCAGCACCACCCACCATAAAGCAGCCCAAAATGAGCCGAAACCCAAAAACCTAGAATTCCAGGCATTGTAGTACTAACAAACAATATAAGATCAAAAAAAGGGGTAGGGGAAGTGGGGAGAATGCGAAGACAAAAAAATGAACTCGAAAACAAAAGTTTTCAACCTATTCCCGCCACTACACTGTAGATGGCCTACCGCAACGAAAATCCATGGTGTTGCTAGCTACAATGTTGTCATTGCTATGTTGTTTTTTTGTCTATTGTAACATATGCTTCAATGTGTTATCATAGATATCAACATGTGTTGCAGTAATCATAAATTTATTCAAATTAAAAAATTAATAATGTTAGTAATCCTCGTGACTCTAATCTAGCGACCTATGTTATAAATCTGTGTCAATGTGATTTTCCTTTACCGCCCCCAACTTCTTTGCCCCAAAATTTTCATTTTCCTGCTGAATCGTAATTCATACCATCTTCCGTGCTAATTTCCCAAATCAAATTGATTTGAATCCTACCCCAAACCCCCATCGGCCCTACCCCAAATCAAATTGATTTCAATCCTACCCCAAACCCTCATCGGTCGATTCTGTTCCTAATAGCATCGCTAATGTCCTCTGCCATAAAACCAGATCTGGAGGTTTCTTCTTTTTCTTAAACATCGCTGTCTCAACTCATGTATGATGGCTCGTAAGGAGAAGAAAGCCGTAACTTTAGTATGTTCGACATCTTCAGTATGCATGTAAAGATGGCTGCAGGTTATTCTGCTGGAATTGTTACAATGTATTCATAATATTGTAGGTTATATTTCTTGACTACTAAAATTAGCTTTAAGCATTTAAGGCTCAGAAAAAAGAGGTATCATTAGTACATATAACACGTTTATATTGTTAAAAAGCCTTTGAGTTGAAGCAACATGGTACAGTTCAATCATGGATCCATACGTTAGTGTAGACTCATGTTATTCATTCAGCTTAACCTCCAAGTATTTTAATTACATTTACCCTAACGTTTTAACTGAATTTATAAGATAAATTCTTTTAGTTCTTTCTTGCAAATATTCGAGTTCAAAGTGAGCCTAATAAAATGAACATCAACAGGTTTTGTCTAGCACCGTGAATAGCTTTAAAGTTTGTAATGAAAATTTCCTTTTTTAGTTTGAATTTAATGTTAAAATTCTTATTTAAGGAATTTATTTATTTCAGCTATCATCTCAAAATTCAGAGCATGACGAGAAAGACTTCGAATTTTTAGGAAATAAAACTGGTCAGTCATACATATTGCAAACCAATGTGTTTATAGGCGATGCAGGAAACTGAGAACAAAGGATATATATTTGGTTTGATCCAACCAAAGCATATCATGAATATTCTATTCACTGGAACATGCATCAGATTGTGTAAGTTCTGTCTTTCCTGTTTTTTAATATTTAACCATGATATGCTTATAATCTATGATCTGCTTTAGTAAACATGATTACAATATTAAGAGCACCAATTAAATGATTATGTAGGTGTATAAGGACGTAATGTGCCATTTTTATGTCACTTGCTTATGTTAGGAAATTCGATTAAATCGAAGCCTATAATTTATAAATCTAATCTATTTACAAGTGGATCTTTTGATTAAATTGGTAAATAGAAATTAAAACATACCAGATCTTTGTTGAATCCATGAATCTAGGTCATCTTCAAAATAAAAACGAATCGCTGAAGCACCGAATCAAAACCTGTCATACACCGAGTCTCCATAGATATCCACTGAAACGTGTATCCTCATCAATCATAATGAAGAACAAAAGGGGAATAACGTCACTAGCCGCCACCATGATTTTGGATTTGGAATTAGGTTATTCGTTTTTTTTCTTATATAATAAGATGACAGATCGGGTATTTTATATTAGTTAGCCATTCACACTTTAAAGGGATAAAATATAAGCACCTCTTTTAAAATTAAATGTTAACCATGAAAATAGAAACCGACTTGAGTACTAATTCCAACTCAAATAAAATATCAACGTTTTGATAATTTATTTGTCCCAAAATAATTTCTCCTTTACAACGTTCCATTGTGTGACCCTATAGGTTATTATAAAGTTGGCAATAATTTAAATCGTATTCAAATTATAAACAGTAATTGGAATCTAGCAATATGTCGCTGCTACCCAGGTTCTAATAAGATAATCGATCTGATACAACCTTTTTGTGACCAGTGTATCAATGTAATATAATCCTTTTAACCAGTATATCCAGGATTAAACTCAAGGCATGGATCGTATCATCCTCTTTATAATTTAGTCTGGTTATCTTGATTGATGAGTAGACTATTCAAAACAAATCAATATTTAAGCATGCTCATGCATTTCACTGTTTCACTCAATCAAGAGGCCCATGGATATCACTACGAATATATCGTAGGGTTAAATTCTTATCTAGATAATTCATAATTTTCATTCAATTCGAGATGTATCCAATAATTAGCGTTATCGTTACTCTGTTACGAATAACTTTATGTGATATCAAAACACAAATATCCTCGAATCAAATTATAATGATTTCAGGTCTGAGGACCATTACATCACTGTCACTATGAGAATAACTTATTATGCTGTTAATTATATTCCATGTAGTTATCTCACGTTGGGTCAACCCAATACGATATTCTCCAGTATGTATTTATGTTTTGACATTAATATCACATATATTAATGATCAATGAGATGTGATCATCAGTCAATCAACATACTAGCCTCAACGTTTTATTGTTGTCCGTTATATAAACAATAAAACTTGACTGGGGACATTTAAAAATTATATGTAATAACCCGGAAATCCGAGCCAATTTAAAAAATTTATTTCGGCAATTTTAGCGAAGTTTGATTATTTAAAATTATTTATTTTAAATATTAACGACGAGAAATTTAATTTGAATAGAAGTAGAACGTATATATTTATTCGAATCGTCGTTAGAATATGAATAATTTATCTTAATTATATAACGAGCCTGAAATGGCGCGGTAGTTCGATAATTCGATTTCGAATTTCAAATGAATATACAGAATTCGTTTTAAGTCGGAATTGGACGAAACAAGAAATGTTTGAATCTGTTTGACGATATCTTTCTAACAGATGTAAGAAACTGGGATTTCACATTAGAAGTTGAAAGATATGTCCAGTTTAAAATTCAGAAAAGTCATTGTGGAATTTATATATATTTTAATATATATAAAGCCCTCGAAAATAGCCATTTTGCAAACGACCTCAGTTTTCGACGAAACCACTTTTGTTGGATCCGGGATGTCAAGTTATTGCTAGGTTTTAAAATTCGTAGATCAATATGTGAGTATGGCGAAAACGTGTTTTACCAGTTTCAGTTGATTTTAATCGACTGGAAAATGGCCATTTTTCAAACGATCTCAGAATTTAATGAAATTAGTTTTGTTAGGACCGTATCGTCAATACAAAGCTAAAAAATATTTTTCGGGAATTTTTAGAATCCGTATGTGGCCCTGGTAAATTGAAATGTACATGGAAATCAATTTAGAATGTTAAATTAATTTATATTTTAATTTCAATGAAAACTGACTGTGACGGTCGAACTGGCTCACGAAACATATCCCATTGTGTTCGGAATGGGGGTATTATGCTAGGGATGACAGTCGGTGGATCTCGTTTGGTGTTCGTATTAAAAAGTTGCTTTTTGGGATAATTAAATAATTTTATATAAAGAAACCCCGCTTCCCTATTACTCTCCCCCGATCGTTAACTCAAAAACGACTATTAAAATAAAAAAAACCCTAGAATCAATTGCGCCGCGCCGCCACCCCATTCACCGCCGCGCCTGACCACACCTCCCCCTCATCGATCGACCCCCCTTTCCTTCTCTGGTGATGGACGACTCCCAAAACCCGCTCCGTTCGAGCGCAGAAATCGAGGCGCATAGGCCACCGAACGGCGTTAAACTGGGGGTGCTGGAGGGAGGCACGGCGGCGCACCGTGTGGCGGCGATTGATCTTCCTCCGGCGTAGTGGATCGCCAACAACGACGAGACCTAGTTTTGAAGACATGGAGCGACGGTCTGAAGGAGAAACGAGGAGATAAGGTGATCCTTTTACACTGTTATAAAACTGAAAATTACATATTTTTTTGTAGTAAAATAGCATTGTCTTTTAAAATAAAATAGGTTTGGAAAATAAAATAGAATTGGTTTTTAAAATAAAATAGAATCGGTTTGAAAATATAAATAGCATTATTGTAGAAAAATATAAATCTCATTGATTTGAAAATATAAATATCTTTGATATAAAAATATAATCTTTATTAGAAGTAGAGCAATGTAAAAATATGATTTTTATATATAAAACTGAATAATAAAAATGTGAGTTTTACTATGAACAGAGGGAAACAGAGTGTGATGGAACCGATAGGAATTAAATTCAAATCTTAACCGTTCAGAAAAAAAGAATGGCGGAGTGGATCGCCAAGGTGAGAACTCCTCACTTTTAATTTATTTTCTAGTTGAAATATATACTAGGATGCAGTCGGTGTTTAGTAGCACCCGACACCCGTCGTCCACAGACCATGGATGACTTGTTTGTTTGGTTGCTATGTTATGAAATTTGATTATGTGATGTGGAATGAAATAAAATATTTTATAGTTAAAAAATATAATTTTTAACGTGTATATAAAATAAATATTTATAAACAAATCGGACGATTGGTTTATATACATTGATTTGACTTATATTGATTGGGACGATAAATTTTACACATCACCCAGCTGCACAAATAAAATCTGTGTTTGATTGTTTGAAACCCCACACGGGTGTTGGGATGAAATTGGAAAATACACTAATCCCAAGAATTGGCTGTATGTCGATCGATTGATTGATAGGCTGTTATAAGCTTTGAATATTTATATTTGATGCTTATAAAGTGTAGAATGCACTCTGGATGATGGTTGATGATTTATCGTTGCTATTATATACATGTGTTGTAGGGAATACATATAATTAACGTTATATGGTAATTGATTGGGCCTCATTCCAATTTGGAAAATATAAAGGAAATTCATTTGTTGAATTGTAAAGAAAATTCATTTGTTGAGTTGTAAAAAAAATTCATTTGTTGAATTGTAAAGGAAATTCATTTGTTGGATTGTAAAGAAAATTCATTTGTTGAATTGAAAATAAATATTCATGTGTTGAATAAAAGTCGTGTTGATTAGATTGACGCCATTTTGACGTGAACGATATTTATATCGATTTTATTCGTTTTTATAATGAATATAGAAAAGGAATTGATTTCCAAATACAATGTTTTGAAAATATTATCATTTGTATATCGATGACGTGGAATATTCAATTTTGATTTGAAATTGAATATGAAGTTGAAATCATTTTGAAAACGAATTTAAAATGATTTATAAAATACGTTTTAAAAGGAAATTGACGAAATATATATATAATATATATTATATATATTAAATGGCTTGAATAGAACGCGCCGCGCCGCGGCAGTTTGCGAATTTCGACCATTGACTTCGAATGGACATTGCGGGAGATCCGACCGTCGGATTCTCCTAAAACTGGAACCGTTGGGTTTGTATCGAAAAGAGCTTTCTAACGAATATTAGAAATTAGAAATCTAACAGTTGGATTTGGAATTATGTCCAAATCAAATTTGGAAAATGTCTGTGTAAGTGCAGTTCGATGGCCATTGATGAAAATCGATTGTACGGGCCTTGATAAAATTACTAAAAATAGTAATAATTTGTGTGAAATCATAAGAAATGATTTAGGAAGAATTGGGATGAAAAACTCCCTATTTGAAAAGATAAAAATAGATTTTTATCGAAATGAACTAGTTTTGATCTAGAATTATAATTCTATTTATTTTTAAAATAAATAAATTGGATTTGAAATGGTTTTGAAAATAACCAGAATTTCCAATAATTGAATTGGAACGGATTTAAATCGAAATTGTCTTTGGAATATTTCGATGTTGGATTTCGTGATTATACAGATATTGTTATGGATATTTGAAAGATATATTTATATCGTTATTTCCAATACGATATTTGTTGGTCGCAGAATTTGATATTGAATATAAGCCGATATATTTTCTATTCAGAGCCTTGTATTTAAATATCAAATGGGATTTGGGTTTGTCGTGAATGGTGTCTTCATTAACACTGTTCTTAAGCCAAGTTGAGAAAAGACTAAATCTTTTTATTTAGATTTAATGAAGTGTACCAATTAAATGGTATTTAATTGGAATTGAATTTGAATTGATTTTTAGGTTTATCATGAACGGTGTTTTAAATAACACTTGTTCTTTAACCCGATAATTAATGGAATGTGATTTTGGGTTGTCGTGAATGGTATCTTCAATAATACTATTCTTAGACCCAACCGAGTTAAGAAAATCAGAAACTAACTGGAGATTAGTTAAGTTGAATGGTTTCTTGGGTATTGATCTGATGTTGGTTTCGGCCTTCGGGGTTAATATTTACGGAACTATTCTCCTACTAATTTACGGTTAGAAACGAGTAGAATGGAATGTGAGGTGGGTTTATCGTAAACCGTGTTTTAAATGACATTGGTTCTTTAACCCAGTTAAAGATTAAAACTAAGTGGAGTTTTAATGAATCTTTAATTAGATTGAAAAGATCGAGAAGGGTGTATCACCAGTTCTTGTTGCCGGTCCTGTGTAGGCTGCATACGCATGATAGGGGGTTCTCGCGGTTTGGTGGGAAATGGGAGACTCCTACCCCTACATGTCCTTGTTGAGGGTTGGTTAGGCAGTGGTCGGGAGGCTCGAGAGGGTCACCTTAAAACAAGTGTACTGGGGGACCATGTAGTAGCCACGGTGGGTATTACCTGCTGCTTGGGGATGAAGGGATGGTTGCAAAGCCTACCGGATTTCGTCGGCTATCTTACAGTGGTATTAGAGCTTTGGTTTACAAAGCTCAGAGAACAAGGCACATTCGAACCATACGAAAGAATTCATCAGAAATTAGATTCGCAAAGAGAAATAGAATTTCGAATCGATCTAATTCCCAATGCCAGACCAGTGGTAAATCCAATTCGCAGAATGACTCCGAAGGAAAAAGAAGAATTAGGCGATCAAACTCGTCAACTGTTGTGGAAGGGTCTAATCAGACCTAGTTTTTCTAATTGGGGTGCAGCTGTTGTGTTTGTCCCAAAGTCAGACGGTACTCTTCGATTATGCGTTGATTACCGAGACCTCAACAAACAGACGCTCAAAAACAAGTATCCATTACCCCACATAGATGATTTGCTAGATCAATTGAATGGGCCGAAAGTATTTTCCCGAATGGACCTAGCTACAGGTTTTCATCAATTGAGAATAGCAGAAGAGTGTGTTCCTTTGACAGCTTTAAGAGGTCCAAACATATTTTATGAATGGTTAGTAATGCCGTTTGGCCTGTGCAATGCTCCAGCATACTTTGTCGATCTAATGAATAGAGTGTTCAGGGGAGTTCTGAATAAATTTGTCCTCGTATTCATCGATGATATTTTAATCTACTCCAAATCAAAACCCGAGCATGAAAAACACTTAGAATAAGTATTGGAGATTCTAAGAAAGAACGTCTTCAAAGCCAAATTCTCTAAATGTGTCTTCTGGCAAGAAGAAGTGAAGTTTCTTGGCCATGTCGTGTCAAAGAAAGGGATTTCAGTAGACCCAAGCAAAATAACAGCGATTCAAGACTGGAAACAACCCACTACTCCCACAGAAGTTAGAAGTTTTATGGTGTAACACCCCACACCCGTTATGGTCACTCGCTAAGGGAATGCCATAACATCGGTGGAGTATTTTAAGTGAATATAGAACAGAAAAATTACAACAAGACAGATATAAGTAATACTTGAAAATTTCAAACATCATTTCATTGCAGCGGAAAGTAAAACATGTTTGGTTACATCACAAAACCAAATAAGAGTCAAGTACAAAATATCCATCCTGAAAAACAAAAGTACATAATCCCAATACATGAACTGATAGCCATAAAAGAAAGGGTAAGCTGAGCTCTACACCTATGGTCCAAGCTCCAAAAGAGAATAAAGCAGCCTGATCAAAGCCCACTCGTACTGGGCCTACTCTGATAACCTGAGGGTTGGGAAAAAGATAAAAACAACGGGGTCAGACATAAGTTTGAGCGAGTCCTATAACTTTAACAATACAATCATTAAAGTAACCAGAGAAGACATAAGTTGATATACGGTAACGCCTGGGGATGCATGGCTACACTAAGCAGCTTGGCAAACTTAGGATAAACTAAGATAACCGTAAAGACGCACTTACCCACCCAAGGATAATTACTAGATTACACCGCCCCAGACCTACTCAAGGGTAATTCCTACACTGCACCACACCAGTCATTTCTACTTAAAGGTTGATCCCACTAAGTGTACTTAGTAATTTAGTAGTTTCGTGTACCCCTATCTGACTACATAGGTGTACCCACTACTCCCCAGCGATCGGCTCCCTACTGTAGATACCCGTGCTGGTCCCACAATTGGGGTGTATCATTCCCCAACGTGGCCACCTGATAATATCAACGGTGCACGGCTTTATATCTACACGATGCAACAACGACTTACCAACCAGCCCGGGTCCACACACGCATATGAAACCCGTTGGTCCCGCGTTGCCACCGTTAACCCGGTTTGGCCTCTTATAGTCAAGCCCAATATGCGTGTCCCGTCACTCGACTTGAGTCGAGCCCACAAAGATACGTTTGGGATATTGGTTGAAATGGGCCCCCACAAGCTACCACCTAAGCTTGCAATTTTATCTAGTGCATCCCACTTAACCCCTCTTTATAATCATGCCCACTTACATGTTAAGTTTTGGTTAAGTCCTCTAATCATATTTCAATTGCCCCTTAAGGCACCCACTAGATTCCTACATGCCACCTAAGGCACTTACTTAACCCTTTAATCATGTTTACTTACATGTCCCACTTTGGTTAAGTATTCTAATCGTATTTTCACATGCCACCCATGGCACTTACTTAACCCTTTAATCATGTTTACTTACATGTCCCACTTTGGTTAAGTATTCTAATCATATTTTCTATTGCCACCCGAGGCAACCCACTAGTTTCCTCATGCCACCCAAGGCACCCACTTAACCCTCATGCCCCACAACATGCTTATATGGTTAAGTGTTTCTTTATTAATTAAGACCGTGATCCTCATAAAGACCTCTCACATTAGACTATCTTTTATGACCGCTGGTTAAGCCGGTTGGGTCCGGGCAGCCTTATGTCATAACCGAGTCTAACCTCGTGTCTTTACATTAATCACGTATTTAGTTTGTGCCTAAGACCTCTCACATTGGGCTAACATTCGTAGCAACTGGTTAAGCCGGTTGGGTCCGGGCAGTTTTACACTACAAATGAGTCCAACCTCGTGTCTTAGTCGATTAATTACATCTAATTAATCACCCCCATATTAATTGTCCCTAATTAATATCAAGTTTCTCATAACATGGGTAGACCTAACTCAATAGGTAAATTCCCATGGGGTAGACCTAACTCAATAGGTAAATTCCCACTTATGTTAATTTATTTTTATGGTATGCTTAATCATACCCAATCATACTTTTATTAACATATTTATTAACCCCATCGTTCCCCACGCAAATCGTTCTCATTTCACGACATAATAAAAGGGAAGATCCATCACAAATATCATGGGTTTAACCAAATCTTAGCATATAACTTTGTCATGGGTTAAGAGGATGTCAACTTGCATATATGAGCATATATTAACCCAACTACATTTAACCCAAAATTGCATATTATCACACATGACTTGCATAACATATTGCATATGAGCTTGCATATTATCATACACATATCTTGCATAACATGTTGAACTTGCATATAAGCATTCACATTCTTGCATAAGCATTCACATACTTGCATAAGCATTACATACTTGCATATTAACTCATAAACTTGCATAATGTGTCATCATGAACTTGCATATTAACAAACATGTAACTTGCATAACATATCTTGCATATTATCATACATGTAACTTGCATATTAACAAACATGTAACTTGCATAGCATATCTTGCATATTATCATACATGTAACTTGCATATTAACAAACATGTAACTTGCATAGCATATCTTGCATATTAACATACATGTAACTTGCATATTAACAAACATGTAACTTGCATAGCATATCTTGCATATTAACATACATGTAACTTGCATATTAACAAACATGTAACTTGCATAGCATATCTTGCATATTAACATACATGTAACTTGCATAGCATATCTTGCATATTAACATACATGTAACTTGCATAGCATATCTTGCATATTAACATACATGTAACTTGCATAGCATATCTTGCATATTAACATACATGTAACTTGCATAGCATATCACCATGAACTTGCATAACATGCATATGATCACATAGCCCACACTTGCATATTTAGCATCATGTAAACATAACATACATCATACTAAACTTGCATAAACTTACATACACAACATGCATAAACCCACTTGTTAAACATGCATAAACCAACTTATTAATCATGCATAAACCCACTCATTAAATATGCATAAATCAACTTATTAATCATGCATAAACCAACCCATATGCATAAACCAACTTATTCAATATGCATAAACATATGAAATATAGAGTAACATATCATTACAAATGATTCAAACTCACTAATCCGCATTCAAGACCATAAGTCTCATTACACCTAATCTACTTGCTTTAACAATTGATGTTAAAGTGATAGAAACTCACAACTAGCAATTTGCACTCCAAATGAAGAAGATTAAGATGCTTAGAATGGATTAGAGGTTGATTAGAGAGGTTGATTAGCTTGCTTTCCTCTTCATTGATTTGTGGTGGCCATCATCAAGTTTTATTTTGCCATAGTTTAGTTACAAGATCTAATTATGAATGAATTAGGATAGGGTTAGGGTCTTATTTATAGGATTAGGTTGCATTTTAGGCCCTTAGATTAACCCTAGATTGGTTTAGACCCGTCAGATCCAAGAAGCTTCCAGAACCAGCCCTCCAAGCCAGCCCAAGAACCTAAACTGGTGCACCCAGTTTTACTGGGCGTCGCCCCCCTGTCGACAGGCAAGTCGACAGGGCAGTCGACACCCCTGTCGACAGCCCTGTCGACATGGCTAGGGCGGGAATCTTCCCGCCTGGCCCCGCTTGCTCCATTCCAAAATCTGAATTTTAAATTTTTAAATCTGTTTTTAGCTTTGAATTTTCTGCAAACTTCTTTGGGCTATAGCCGGGCCATACGGACTCCGATTCTCGAAAACCCGGACTCTATTTCGCGTATTTTTCCGAGACGAACGAAATGACGCAGCCCGTTTCCCCCAATTCTCACATCTGAGATTATTTATTCTGTAATTAGTGAATTTTAGCATTAACCGAAATTCGGGGTGTTACATTCTCCCCTCCTTAAAGGATTTCGTCCCCGAAATCTCTAAGCTAAGGAGAATGCATATCCTACCATCCAAACAACCATCTACTCAATCCATCAAACACGGGCATCCATTGTCCTTAAAACAATTTCTAATGATGTATGAGCATATGCGAAAAGTGTGTGTATATGTTCCCTATCAAATGTATGAACATATGCAAACCATGCTAGTGCCATGCGTCCATTATGTATGCGAGAGAACCCTATCGACACATACAATATCTACATGAGTGCACAATCATTATACATCCATAAATATAGCTTCCTACATACAATTTTATGCAATATGCAATATGAAGTGATTGAGCCGATCTAGTGCCTAGAGTGTGTGTATATGCATCCACGAGCAACCACTAGCAAACACTTGCATCCACTTGCATCCATCAACCATAACATGTCTCAAACACATGTTTCAACCATAGGTTTACCCTATCTAAAGGTCAAAGGTACTAATGAGAGGACATACTAAGGATAAGATAAGCACTAGACAACAGATAAAGGAGATGTCTAAAGTACATACCCTCAAAAAGAGATGGGCATATCGAACGCATCTTCGCTTCTATCTCCCAAGTAGCATTGCTCTCCTTTTTCATTTTTGACTAGTCGAACCTCTCTGTTTCTCAACTCCCTAATCTCTGACCCAAGGATGCGGGTAGGAGCTCGTCGAATAATCACATCACGCTCTACTTTACTTCTTTAAGCTAGCTTGGCTCTATCGCCTCTACGATCTTATGTAGGCCCTTCCTCACATGGAATACATCATGTACTAAGTCTGTCGAGTAACTCTACCAATGGAAGATGCTCCTCCCGTGTACCTCCAAAATCCAAGATACATAGCCTCAAAAGGTCTTCTAAAATATGATTCACCCTCTCGGTCTGGCCGTCTATCTGAGGATGATATGCGGTACTCAATTACAACTGAGTCCCTACCGCCTCTTGCAAACTTTTCCAAAACTCTTTAGTGAAGATAGGATCTCGATCGCTCACTATACTGGAAGGTACATCATGCAATCTAATAATCTCTCGAATGAAAACTGAAGCTAGACTTGGAATAGTCTTCACGGGTATGAAATGGGCACACTTAGTATGTCTATCTACCAAAACCCAAATCCCCGTATTACCCTTCCTTGATTTCGGTAATCCTTCGAGACACTATCCCATTTTCTTAGCGGAACTTCCAATGGGTGAAGCAACCCACTTGGTTTCTTTTGCTCCTCTTTCACCAAGCATCTAGCGACATACTCGGCCATGTCTTTCTTCATACCGGCCCAAAAAGAAAACTCGCTTCATGTCTTGGTACATCTCGTCCCCTGAGAACACCAGATTCTTCTTCGTCAAGCGGGTTAATGGGGCTGATATCTTCGCGAAGTCTTTGATGAACTTTTTATAATATCCTGCCAACCCCAAGAAACTTCTTACTTTGGTAGCATTCCTAGGAACTTTCCAACCTTGGATAGATACTATCTTTGCGGGATCCACAGCTATCCCTTCCTTAGAGACCACATGCCCTAGGAATCGCACTTCTCTTCTCCAAAAATGACATTTAGAGAATTTAGCTTTAAGACTATGTGCTCGAAGAGTCTCCAACACTTCTCTGAGATGTAAGGCATGCTTTTCTCCACTTCTAGAGAAAATCAGGATATTCTCCCATGCAAAATCGTCACAACTATCCATCTCTCACGCAGACCACCTTAGTCGAACTCGACATCCCCCAAATGCAAGCCCCAAAGGCCTAAACCAATATCAGACAAACATCCAAGGGATACCTCCTTCGAATTCAGACGACCTACGTGAGATGATACTAGTAAAAACGGCTAAATAATTAAGCCCTTGTCCAACTCTGGATGTCCTTGCCAGTCTCGCTCCAAAATCACCGTTTATCCCATAACTGGCTTTGCTCATCCTATTGAGCACATACGAAAACTTATTTCGCTCCTAGAAAAGACCAAGATGTTATTTACAAAGACCATCACGAACTTATTTAGGTACTCCCTGAACACCCTTCTCATCATATGCGGGGGCGTTCGTCAAACCAAATGGCATCTCCAGCCACTCATAAAAACCATCCGGAGTCCTAAAAGTAGTCTTCTCTATACTATCCTTAGTCACTCTCAACTGACGAAACCTCGTGGCTAATTCCAACTGCGAAAATACTGAGGCGCCCACTAACTGATCAAAGAGATCATCAATCCTTGACAATGGGTGTCTATTCTTCTTTGTGAGTTTATTTAGCTCTCTTTAGCCTACACAAAGTCTGAGGGACCCATCCGCCTTCGTGGCAAAAACTACCGGAGCACCCCCACTCCGATATACTTCGTCTTCTAAACCCCTTCTCAAGCAAATTGCCTACTTGCTTATGGAGTTCCCTCCTCTCACGAGGAGCCACGTGGCACACTGGCCAAGACACTGATTTGGCATTGTCTACCAGATATATTTGGAAGTCAATCTCCCGCTCTGGAGGTAAGCCCTTCACCTCCTCAAAACACATCCGAGTATTCCCGGACCACTCTATGGATTGCAAACTCTCGACCGACGTGTCAAGCAATTCTAGATAACTTAGCATAACAGATTCCATGGGATTACAAGAGATTTCGAGAGTGTTACCCAAGCGGGTCATAAGCCTAACAACTCTCCCTCCATAATAAGAACGGCACCATTACTGGATAACCAGTCCATGCCCAAAACTAACCCATAGCCCGTGAAGCCCAAAAAGCATCACATCTAAACTCAACGCTAAGTATAAAAACTTTCAAACCCAAACACATCATGGAGCCCCAATTGAGTTTGAAACAACTAAGGGATCATCTACTAACTGGTGTCTCAGTGCAGTGACTCAACTAACAATAATGAAATAAATGAATTCAATGCGTCAAAATCAAATAAAGTACGGACAGGATGATCGATCAGAAAAACTAGACTTTCAATAGAAATAGTTCTACCTCTTTCCCGAATCGCGAGAGCCTGTACTTGCCCCCTAGCCTGACCTGGTGCCACAAGAGCTTGCACCTGTCCTCCTGAGGTAGATCCCGTCCTTTGCCCTTTCTTAGGACAGTCTTTCACTAGATGTCCTGCTTCGTCACAGTGGAAGCAGCCAATCTTCTTCTTCTTGCGACAATCCTTGCTTAGGTGGCCTAGTGTACCACAGTTGAAGCACTTCTTCTTTCCCTTGCCACCATTACCTTTCCCACCCTTATTTTGTTGTTGAGGTTTCTTCTGATCTTCATTCTTCTCGGGTGCTTTATTAGCATTGGGACCCTTCTCTTCCTCATGCCTAAGTGCCATGTCCACTAGCTTCTCGAAAGTGGTCCCCATAAGGATGTGAGACATAGCCAATCCGTGCATCGGTTCGTTCAAGCCTTTAACGAACCTCAAAGCTTTCTCTTCCGGTGTGTTTACCGAGTCCACGTTGAATCTCTCTAACTGATTAAACTTGTTAATATATTCTTTCACCGACAAGTTCCCTTGCTTTAAGTTCAAGAACCTTTCCACGTGCATACTTTCTTCCGCTTTTGAGAAAAACTTTGCCTCAAACCTTTGCTTGAAATCTGTAACACCCCACTCCCGCTATGATCACTCACTAAGGGAATGCCATAGCATCGGTGGAGTATTTTAGTGAATATAGAACAGAAAAATTACAACAAGACAGATATAAATAGTACTTGAAATTTTAAAACATCATCTCATAACAGCGGAAGTAAAACATGTCTGGTTACATCATAAAACCACAATAAAGGTCAAGTACAATATCCATCAAAATAAAGAAGTACATAATCCCACTCTCATACAATAGCCAAACAAAAGAAAAGATAACTGGATAACTGGAGCTTTACATCTATCCAAGCTCCTAAAGACTGGAACAGCAATCCGATCAAGCTCCACTACTGCTAGGATCCACCGTAGGACCTGAGGGTTGGGAAAAAGATAAAAACAACAGGGTCAGACATAAGTCTGAGCGAGTCCTATAACTTTAACAATACAATCGTTAAAGTAACCAGAGAAGACATAAACTGATATACGGTAACATATAGGGATGAATGGCTACCCTAAGCAGTCAACTAAACGAAGATAAAGGATAAAGACGCATCTACCCTCCCTAAGGTAAATTACTAAACTGCACCACACCAGTCGTTCCTAACTTAAAGGTTGATCCCACCCAAGGACTTGTAAAATTTACTAATTAGTACCTGCGTACCCCTAGGTGACCAAGTACGCGCCACGGGGCCCTACAATCCACTAGGTGTACACACTACTTCCCATTCGATCGGCTCCCTAACGTAGATACCCGTGCTGGCCCCACCGTGGGATGTATCATTCCCCAATGTGGCAACCTGATGAAACTAAAGGTGCACGGCTTATATCTACTCGATGCAACAACGGCTTACCTACCAGCCCGGGCCCACTCACGCATATGAAGCCCGTTGGACTTGCGTTGCCACCGCTAACCCGTTTGCCTCTTACAGTCAAGCCCAGTATGCGTGTCCCGTCCTCGACATGGGTCGAGCCCACAAAGATACGTATGGGTTACTAGTTGAAATGGGCCTCCACAAGCTACCCACCTAAGCTTGTCCCTTTTTCTAGTATATCCCACTTAACCCTTTAATCATGTTTTAATTACATGTTCTATTTTGGTTAAGTATTCTAATCGTATTTTCTATTGCCACCCAAGGCAACCACTAGATTTTCTCATGCCACCCGAGGCACCCACTTAACCCCTCATGTCCCTCTACATGCTAATGTGGTTAAGTGTTTCTTAATTAATTAATTAAGAACGTAACCTTTGTAAAGACCTCTCACATTAGACTGTCTTTTATGACCGCTGGTTAAGCCGGTTGGGTCCGGGCAGCCTTATGTCATAACAGAGTCTAACCTCGTGTCTTTACATTAATTACGTATTTAGTTTGTGCCTAAGACCTCTCACATTGGGCTAACATTTGTAGCAACTGGTTAAGCCGGTTGGGTCCGGGCAGTTTTACGCTACAACTGAGTCCAACCTCGTGTCTTAGTCAATTAATTACACCTAATTAATCACCCTCATAATTTTATATTAATTATCCCTAATTAATCAAGTTTTCTTAACATGGGTAGACCTAACTTAATAGGTAAATTCCCATGGGGTAGACCTAACTCAATAGGTAAATTCCCAACACATAGTATGGGTACACCTAACCAAATAGGCAAATTCCCATACTATGTTTATTTATTTTGTGTTATGCATAATTATATTAATTTCACACAATCTTATTAACTTATGCATTTAATTACCCCATCGTTCCCACGTAATTTCGTTCATGATATAACACATATAAAAGGTGTCAACTTGCATATGAATGAACATGTTTCAAAGGTGCCATCTTGCATATTAACAAACACATAACTTGCATATGAACTTGCATAACATGTCACATAACTTGCATATAATATGTCACATAACTTACATATTCATTTTGCATAACAAACTTGCATATTAGCTTATAGACTTGCATAATGTGTCATCATGAACTTGCATATTAATAAACATGTAACTTGCATATTTACATACATGTAACTCGCATATTAACAAACATGTAACTTGCATATAAAGAAACATGTAACTTGCATATTTACATACATGTAACTTGCATATTAACAAACATGTAACTTGCATATTAACAAACATGTAACTTGCATATTTACATACATGTAACTTGCATATTAACAAACATGTAACTTGCATATTAACAAACATGTAACTTGCATAGCATATTACCATGAACTTGCATAACATGCATATGATTACATAGCCCACAACTTGCATATTTAGCATCATGCAAACATAACATACATCATATTAAACTTGCATAAGCTTACATACTCAACATGCATAAACATAAGATTAATGCTAACATCATATCATATGATTCAAAGCTCATTATCCCACATACAAAACCATAAATCTCATCACATCTCATCTAATTAGTTTACCAAAAGATCATCAAAGTGATAGAAACTCACAACTAGCAACTTTGAACACCAAATGAAGAAGATTAAGATGCTAAGAAGGGATTAGAAGTTGATTAGAGAGTGATTAGTATGCAACCCTCTTCATAAAATTAGTGGAGGCCATGAGAGCTAGCATTTTGCCATAGTTTAGTCACTAGGTTTAATTATGAATGAATTAGGGTAGGTTAGGGTCTTATTTATAGATTAGGCAAGTGTTTTAGGCCATAGGATTAACCCTAGATTCAATCCAAGCCATCAAAGCATGTCTTGGGGAAGAAGTCAAGTGTAGGAACCATCTAGGGCCTTTAGATTAAAGATGGACCATGAGAACCATTCAAATGCAAAATCTGCACTTGAGCGAATCGGCCCACGGGTTGACAGCCAAACACCCTGGATTAACCCCTAGTCGACCCAGCGAGCTCGGGTCGACTTCAAAAATCGGCCGGTTCGGTTATTCCCCTCTCCCAATTCGCTGTTTTGAGCATTTTTGCATATTTATTTATTAAATTTTCAATTATATATATATATATATATATATCAATATATATATATATATATATATCTACACAACCCATTTCACTTAATTAAGTATACTTTAATTTGGGAATTTTCGTGAAACTTCGCGAGGCCATATCTTGGTCATACGGACTCCGATTTTCGAAAACTCGGACTCTATTTCGCGTATTTTTCCGAGACGAACACAATGGCATAGCCCGTTTCCCTTGATTCCCATTTTAGAATTAAATTCTGCCTCGATTTATGTTATTACAGGTTATTGAAAATACGGGTTGTTACATTCTCCCCTCCTTAAAGGATTTCGTCCCCGAAATCTTCAAGTTAGGAAGAACGTATCCTACCATCCAATCATCCATCTACTCAAAGCATCATCCACGAGCAATCATTGTCCTTACAAGATTCTAAATGCTGGATGGATATATGCAAAAGTGTGTGTATATGTACTTACCTAATGCGAAAATCAGGCGGTTACTGATACAGTAAACCTCCTTAATGCAAACCATGATAGTGCCATGCATCCAATATGTATGCGAAACCCTATTGACACATACAAATTTCTACATGCGTGCACAACCATACACAAAAATGCATCATCCATATGATAACACAACCATACACAAAAATGCAATATGCAACATGAAGTGACTGAGCCGATCTAGTGCCTAATGTGTGTGTATATGCATCCACGAGCAACCACTAGCAAACAATTGCATCCATATGCATCCATCAACCATAACATGTTTCAAACACATGTTTCAACCATAGGTTTTACCCTATCTAAAGGTCATAGGTATTAGCGAGAGGATATACTAAAGATAAGATAAGTACTAGACAAGCAATAAAGGAGAAGTTAAAAGACATACTCTCAAAAAGAAATGGATACAAAGAACGCATCTTTGCTTCCGTCTCCCAAGTAGCATTGCTTTCGTCATCTCCCCATTGCACTTTAACTAGCTGAACTTCTCTGTTCCTCAACTTCCTAGTTTCTGACCCAAGGATGCGAGTAGGAGCTCGTCGAATCGTCGCATCACGCTCTACCTCTACATCTCTAAGCAAGCTCGGCTCTACCACCTCCGCGGTCTCATGTAAAAACTTCCTCAAATGTGATACATGGAATACATCATGAACACCACTAAGTCTGTCGGGCAACTCCACCCTATATGCCATCCGTCCAATCCTTTCCTTAATAGGAAACGGCCCAACAAATCTCGGTGCTAACTTCCCTACGGACCCAAAGCGAACAACATTTCTCAATGGAGATACTTTGACAAAAACCATGTCCCCAACCTCAAACTCAAGATCCGTCCTTCTCCGATCCGCATAAGATTTCTGTCTATCTTGCGCTGCTTTCATCCTTTTTCGAATTAAATCAATCTTCTCTGAAGTCTCTCTAACCATATCCGGCCCAAGCAAGATCTTATCCGTAGATTCCCACCAACATGTAGGAGATCGACAAGGCCTTCCATAAAGAGCTTCGAAAGGAGCCATACCAATACTGGACTGAAAGCTGTTATTATATGAGAACTCCACCAAAGGAAGATGTTCTTCCCATGTACCTCCAAAATCCAAGATACAAAGCCTCAAAAGATCTTCTAAGATACGGTTCACCCTCTCGGTCTGACCGTCCGTCTGAGGATGATATGCGGTGCTCAAACACAACTGAGTCCCTACCGCCTCTTGCAAACTTCTCCAAAACTCACTAGTGAAAATAGGATCTCGATCACTCACAATGCTGGATGGTACGCCATGCAATCTAACAATCTCTCTAACATAGACTGAAGCAAGCCATGGAGCGGTCCTCTTACTCTTTACGGGTATAAAATGGGCACTCTTGGTAAGTCTGTCTACCACAACCCAAATTCCCGTATTGCCCTTCCTCGATCTCGGTAACCCGTCGATGAAATCCATCGAGACACTATCCCACTTCCACTGTGGAACTTCCAATGGGTGTAGCAACCCACCGGGTTTCCTTTGCTCCACTTTAACTTGTTGGCACACTAAGCATCTAGCCACATACTCGGCCACATCTTTCTTCATACCGGCCCAGAAGAAAACTCTCTTCATGTCTTGGTACATTTTGTCTCCACCGGGATGAATAGTCATTCTTGAACGATGTGCATCATCCAAAATAGCCTTCTTCAAACCCTCATCTTGCGGTACACAAAGTCTACCGTCTCTATGCAACCATCCCTTATCATCTATGGTGTATCTACCCAAATGGCTGGACGACTCCCCTCTTATAAGCTTCTCTACCAACACAACCAACTGTGGGTCGTCTCGCTGAGCCTCGCCAATCCGTCTCAAAAGAGTAGGTCTAACCTCCAAGGATGCCAACAAACCAGGTACAAAATCAACAGAAGGTCTGAAGTCAAACAAAGAAAGAAACTCCAAGCTTCGTCGTTCCACGAACAATGGACTCAAAGATAGCCTTTTTCTACTTAAGGCGTCTGCCACCACGTTACCCTTACCAGGGGTATACGCTATCTCGAAATCATAGGATGCTAAGAACTCCATCCACCTTTGCTGTCTTAAGTTTAAATCCTTCTGAGAGAATAAGTACTTCAATGATTTATGGTCGGTGAACAACTCGAATCTCTCACCAAGAAGATAATGGCGCCAAGACTTAAGTGCGAAAACAATCGCGGCCAACTCTAGATCATGGGTAGGGTAATTCTTCTCATGCACTCTCAATTGTCTCCCTCCATAGGCTATTACCCTTCCCTCCTGCATCAAGACTGCGCCTAATCCTGTTCCACAAGCATCGGTATAAACAACAAACGGCTTACTCCCATCTGGAAGCACTAAAACTGGAGCGGTGGTCAAAGCTCTCTTTAACCGTCGGAAAGCATCATCACAATCTACATCCCATGAGAAAACCAGATTCTTCTTCGTCAAGCGGGTTAATGGGGCTGATATCTTCGCGAAGTCTTTGATGAACTTCCTATAATATCCTGCCAACCCCAAGAAACTTCTTACCTCGGTAGCATTTCTAGGAACTTTCCAATCCTGGATAGATACTATCTTTGCGGGATCCACAGCTATCCCTTCCTTAGAGACCACATGCCCTAAGAATCGCACTTCTCTTCTCCAAAAATGGCATTTAGAGAATTTAGCTTTAAGACTATGCGCTCGAAGAGTCTCCAACACTTCCTTGAGATGTAAGGCATGCTCTTCTTCATTCTTGGAAAAGACCAAGATGTCATCCACAAAAACTACTACAAACTTATTCAGATACTCTCTGAACACTCTACTCATGAGATCAACAAAGTATGCGGGGGCGTTTGTCAACCCAAATGGCATCACTAGCCACTCATAAAAACCATCCGGAGTCCGGAAAGCAGTCTTCTCTATACTGTCCTCCGCCACTCTTAACTGATGAAACCCTGTAGCTAAGTCCATCTGCGAAAATACTGACGCGCCAACCAACTGATCAAAGAGATCATCTATCCTCGGTAATGGGTGTCTATTCTTCTTCGTGAGCTTATTAAGTTCCCTATAATCCACACAAAGTCTGAGGGACCCATCCGCCTTCGTGGCAAACACTACTGGAGCTCCCCACTCCGATATACTTCGCCTTATGAACCCCTTCTCAAGCAACTCCCCTACTTGCTTATGAAGTTCTCTTCTCTCACGAGGAGCCATGTGGCGTACTGGCAAAGACACTGGTTTGGCATTATCCACCAAATAAATTCGGAAATCTATCTCCCGCTTCGGAGGCAAACCCTTTACTTCTTCAAACACATCCGGATATTCCCGGACTACTCTGACAGAACACAAACTTTCGACCGAAGCATCGAGCGATTCAAGATAACTTAGCAAAACAGATTCCATGGGATTGCAAGAGATCTCGAGAGTGTTACCCAAGCGGGTCATGAGCCTGACAACTCTCCTTTCGCAATCAAGAACGGCACCATTACTGGATAACCAGTCCATACCCAAGATCAACCCATAGCCCGTGAAGCCCAATACAAAAGCATCACATCTAAACTCAACGCTAAGTATAGAAATCTTCAAACCCAAACATATCATAGACAGATATATGGAGCCCCCAATTGGGTTTGAGACAACCAAGGGATCATCAACTAGACTGGTGTCTAAGTGCAGTGACTCAACTAACGATGATGAGATAAAAGAATGCGATGCGCCAGAGTCAAACAAAGTACGAACTGGATGATCAAACAGAAAAACCAGACTTTCAACGGAAATAGTTCTACCTCTCTGCTGAATCGGTGGAACTGAGAGAACCTGAACTTGCCCCCCTGACTGAGGTGGTGCTATAAGAGCTTGCACCTGGCCTCCTGAGGTAGACCCCGTCTTCTGCCCCTTCTTTGGGCAGTTTTTCACAAGATGCCCTGCTTCACCACAATGAAAGCAACCGGTCTTCTTCTTTTTGCGACAATCCTTACTGAGGTGTCCTGGTGTTCCACAATTGAAGCACTTCTTCTTCGTCTTCTTTTTGTCACCATTGCCTTTTCCGCCCTTGCCTTGTTGTTGCTGTTGCGGTTTCTTCTGATCCCCCTTTTTCTCTGGTGCCTTAGAATTCTTATCATCCTCATGCATAAGTGCCATGTAGACAAGCTTCTCAAAAGTGGCCCCCATAGGAATGTGAGTCATAGCTATTCCTTGCAATGGTTCGTTCAAGCCTCTAACGAACCTCAAAGCCTTCTTCTCCGGTGTATTCACCAACTCTATGCCAAACCTTGCTAATTGATTGAATTTGTTGACATATTCTTTCACCGTGAGATTCCCTTGCTTCAAATTCAAGAACTTCTCCATAAACAGATTCTCTTCCGCCCTTGAGAGAAACTTAGCCCCAAACCTTTGCTTAAAATCTGCCCAAGAGTCAACAGGGCGTTACCCATTAGTGACCTCCCACCAGAATGAGGCCTCTCCCTTCATTAACCAAGCCGCCAACTTGACTTTCTTTCCCTCTTCCACTTCAAAGATATCTAGCAACTCTTCCACTTCCTTAAGCCAATCTCTAGCCTCTACGAAAGTCTCTGAACCAAGAAAAGGTTTTCCTCCTATAGCCTTGAACTCCTTGCAAACCTTAGCAAAATTATCCACTCTAGGCTGAGGAGGAGGAGCGGTTGTCTCTGGTGTAGTAGCATTGGCCGGACCCGCAGCCGCGGCCCTAGCCTCTTGCAACCTCCTATACCATAGTGGTATAACTAAACCCTCCGGGATGTTAAGATCTTCAGCCATGCTGAAACGAAAGAGGAAAGATTCAAAAAGGAGATTCCGAAAGATAAAGATATGGCTATTGGGGATTATGCTTTTCTTTTTCAAAAACTTTTTCTCTTAGAAGACATGCATTTAAAAATACTTTCTTCGAAAATACTCTTAGAAAGTAGTTTTTCTCAAAAATTTTATCTGTTCTGGTAACCTTAAGCTCTGATACCACGTGTAACACCCCACTCCCGCTATGATCACTCACTAAGGGAATGCCATAGCATCGGTGGAGTATTTTAGTGAATATAGAACAGAAAAATTACAACAAGACAGATATAAATAGTACTTGAAATTTTAAAACATCATCTCATAACAGCGGAAGTAAAACATGTCTGGTTACATCATAAAACCACAATAAAGGTCAAGTACAATATCCATCAAAATAAAGAAGTACATAATCCCACTCTCATACAATAGCCAAACAAAAGAAAAGATAACTGGATAACTGGAGCTTTACATCTATCCAAGCTCCTAAAGACTGGAACAGCAATCCGATCAAGCTCCACTACTGCTAGGATCCACCGTAGGACCTGAGGGTTGGGAAAAAGATAAAAACAACAGGGTCAGACATAAGTCTGAGCGAGTCCTATAACTTTAACAATACAATCGTTAAAGTAACCAGAGAAGACATAAACTGATATACGGTAACATATAGGGATGAATGGCTACCCTAAGCAGTCAACTAAACGAAGATAAAGGATAAAGACGCATCTACCCTCCCTAAGGTAAATTACTAAACTGCACCACACCAGTCGTTCCTAACTTAAAGGTTGATCCCACCCAAGGACTTATAAAATTTACTAATTAGTACCTGCGTACCCCTAGGTGACCAAGTAGGCGCCACGGGGCCCTACAATCCACTAGGTGTACACACTACTTCCCATTCGATCGGCTACCTAACGTAGATACCCGTGCTGGCCCCACCGTGGGATGTATCATTCCCCAATGTGGCAACCTGATGAAACTAAAGGTGCACGGCTTATATCTACTCGATGCAACAACGGCTTACCTACCAGCCCGGGCCCACTCACGCATATGAAGCCCGTTGGACTTGCGTTGCCACCGCTAACCCGTTTGCCTCTTACAGTCAAGCCCAGTATGCGTGTCCCGTCCTCGACATGGGTCGAGCCCACAAAGATACGTATGGGTTACTGGTTGAAATGGGCCTCCACAAGCTACCCACCTAAGCTTGTCCCTTTTTCTAGTATATCCCACTTAACCCTTTAATCATGTTTTAATTACATGTTCTATTTTGGTTAAGTATTCTAATCGTATTTTCTATTGCCACCCAAGGCAACCACTAGATTTTCTCATGCCACCCGAGGCACCCACTTAACCCCTCATGTCCCTCTACATGCTAATGTGGTTAAGTGTTTCTTAATTAATTAATTAAGAACGTAACCTTTGTAAAGACCTCTCACATTAGACTGTCTTTTATGACCGCTGGTTAAGCCGGTTGGGTCCGGGCAGCCTTATGTCATAACAGAGTCTAACCTCGTGTCTTTACATTAATTACGTATTTAGTTTGTGCCTAAGACCTCTCACATTGGGCTAACATTTGTAGCAACTGGTTAAGCCGGTTGGGTCCGGGCAGTTTTACGCTACAACTGAGTCCAACCTCGTGTCTTAGTCAATTAATTACACCTAATTAATCACCCTCATAATTTTATATTAATTATCCCTAATTAATCAAGTTTTCTTAACATGGGTAGACCTAACTTAATAGGTAAATTCCCATGGGGTAGACCTAACTCAATAGGTAAATTCCCAACACATAGTATGGGTACACCTAACCAAATAGGCAAATTCCCATACTATGTTTATTTATTTTGTGTTATGCATAATTATATTAATTTCACACAATCTTATTAACTTATGCATTTAATTACCCCATCGTTCCCACGTAATTTCGTTCATGATATAACACATATAAAAGGTGTCAACTTGCATATGAATGAACATGTTTCAAAGGTGCCATCTTGCATATTAACAAACACATAACTTGCATATGAACTTGCATAACATGTCACATAACTTGCATATAATATGTCACATAACTTACATATTCATTTTGCATAACAAACTTGCATATTAGCTTATAGACTTGCATAATGTGTCATCATGAACTTGCATATTAATAAACATGTAACTTGCATATTTACATACATGTAACTCGCATATTAACAAACATGTAACTTGCATATAAAGAAACATGTAACTTGCATATTTACATACATGTAACTTGCATATTAACAAACATGTAACTTGCATATTAACAAACATGTAACTTGCATATTTACATACATGTAACTTGCATATTAACAAACATGTAACTTGCATATTAACAAACATGTAACTTGCATAGCATATTACCATGAACTTGCATAACATGCATATGATTACATAGCCCACAACTTGCATATTTAGCATCATGCAAACATAACATACATCATATTAAACTTGCATAAGCTTACATACTCAACATGCATAAACATAAGATTAATGCTAACATCATATCATATGATTCAAAGCTCATTATCCCACATACAAAACCATAAATCTCATCACATCTCATCTAATTAGTTTACCAAAAGATCATCAAAGTGATAGAAACTCACAACTAGCAACTTTGAACACCAAATGAAGAAGATTAAGATGCTAAGAAGGGATTAGAAGTTGATTAGAGAGTGATTAGTATGCAACCCTCTTCATAAAATTAGTGGAGGCCATGAGAGCTAGCATTTTGCCATAGTTTAGTCACTAGGTTTAATTATGAATGAATTAGGGTAGGTTAGGGTCTTATTTATAGATTAGGCAAGTGTTTTAGGCCATAGGATTAACCCTAGATTCAATCCAAGCCATCAAAGCATGTCTTGGGGAAGAAGTCAAGTGTAGGAACCATCTAGGGCCTTTAGATTAAAGATGGACCATGAGAACCATTCAAATGCAAAATCTGCACTTGAGCGAATCGGCCCACGGGTTGACAGCCAAACACCCTGGATTAACCCCTAGTCGACCCAGCGGGCTCGGGTCGACTTCAAAAATCGGCCGGTTCGGTTATTCCCCTCTCCCAATTCGCTGTTTTGAGCATTTTTGCATATTTATTTATTAAATTTTCAATTATATATATATATATATATCAATATATATATATATATATATATATATATATATATATATATCTACACAACCCATTTCACTTAATTAAGTATACTTTAATTTGGGAATTTTCGTGAAACTTCGCGAGGCCATATCTTGGTCATACGGACTCCGATTTTCGAAAACTCGGACTCTATTTCGCGTATTTTTCCGAGACGAACACAATGGCATAGCCCGTTTCCCTTGATTCCCATTTTAGAATTAAATTCTGCCTCGATTTATGTTATTACAGGTTATTGAAAATACGGGTTGTTACAAAATCCATCCAAGAATCAACAGGGCGTTCTCCATTAGTGACCTCCCACCAGAATGAGGCCTCTCCTTCCATTAACCAAGCGGCTAACCTGACTTTCTTTCCCTCTTCCACTTCCAAGATTTCCATTAATTCTTCCGTCTCATTAAGCCAATCCCTAGCTCCCACAAAAGGTTTTCCTCCCATAGCCTTAAACTTCCTACAAGTCATAGCAAAAGTATCCGCGCGAGGAGGAACGAGTGCAACGGGTGGAGGAGGAACATTTGCTGGACCTGCAGCGGCGGCCCTAGCTTCTAACAACCTCCTATACCATACTGGTACCGCTACACCGTCCGGAAGATAAAGATCTTCAGCCATGCTGAGACGAAAAAGGAAAGATTCAAAACGGAGAATTCGAAAGATAAAGATATGGCTATCGGGGATTATGCTTTTCTTTCAAAAACTTTTCTCTTTAAAGACATGTTTTTGAAAATATTTCTTCCAAAAATGTTTTTAGAAAAATAGTTTACTAAAACTTTTATCTGTTCTGGTAACCTTTGCTCTGATACCACGTGTAACACCCCACACCCGTTATGGTCACTCGCTAAGGGAATGCCATAACATCGGTGGAGTATTTTAAGTGAATATAGAACAGAAAAATTACAACAAGACAGATATAAGTAATACTTGAAAATTTCAAACATCATTTCATTGCAGCGGAAAGTAAAACATGTTTGGTTACATCACAAAACCAAATAAGAGTCAAGTACAAAATATCCATCCTGATAAACAAAAGTACATAATCCCAATACATGAACTGATAGCCATAAAAGAAAGGGTAAGTTGAGCTCTACACCTATGGTCCAAGCTCCAAAAGAGAATAAAGCAGCCTGATCAAAGCCCACTCGTACTGGGCCTACTCTGATAACCTGAGGGTTGGGAAAAAGATAAAAACAACGGGGTCAGACATAAGTCTGAGTGAGTCCTATAACTTTAACAATACAATCATTAAAGTAACCAGAGAAGACATAAGTTGATATACGGTAACGCCTGGGGATGCATGGCTACACTAAGCAGCTTGGCAAACTTAGGATAAACTAAGATAACCGTAAAGACGCACTTACCCACCCAAGGATAATTACTAGATTACACCGCCCCAGACCTACTCAAGGGTAGTTCCTACACTGCACCACACCAGTCATTTCTACTTAAAGGTTGGTCCCACTAAGTGTACTTAGTAATTTAGTAGTTTCGTGTACCCCTATCTGACTACATAGGTGTACCCACTACTCCCCAGCGATCGGCTCCCTACTGTAGATACCCGTGCTGGTCCCACAATTGGGGTGTATCATTCCCCAACGTGGCCACCTGATAATATCAACGGTGCACGGCTTTATATCTACACGATGCAACAACAACTTACCAACCAGCCCGGGTCCACACACGCAATTGAAACCCGTTGGTCCCGCGTTGCCACCGTTAACCCGGTTTGGCCTCTTATAGTCAAGCCCAATATGCGTGTCCCGTCACTCGACTTGAGTCGAGCCCACAAAGATACGTTTGGGATATTGGTTGAAATGGGCCCCCACAAGCTACCACCTAAGCTTGCAATTTTATCTAGTGCATCCCACTTAACCCCTCTTTATAATCATGCCCACTTACATGTTAAGTTTTGGTTAAGTCCTCTAATCATATTTCAATTGCCCCTTAAGGCACCCACTAGATTCCTACATGCCACCTAAGGCACTTACTTAACCTTTTAATCATGTTTACTTACATGTCCCACTTTGGTTAAGTATTCTAATCGTATTTTCACATGCCACCCATGGCACTTACTTAACCCTTTAATCATGTTTACTTACATGTCCCACTTTGGTTAAGTATTCTAATCGTATTTTCTATTGCCACCCGAGGCAACCCACTAGTTTCCTCATGCCACCCAAGGCACCCACTTAACCCTCATGCCCCACAACATGCTTATATGGTTAAGTGTTTCTTAATTAATTAAGACCGTGATCCTCATAAAGACCTCTCACATTAGACTATCTTTTATGACCGCTGGTTAAGCCGGTTGGGTCCGGGCAGCCTTATGTCATAACCGAGTCTAACCTCGTGTCTTTACATTAATCACGTATTTAGTTTGTGCCTAAGACCTCTCACATTGGGCTAACATTCGTAGCAACTGGTTAAGCCGGTTGGGTCCGGGCAGTTTTACACTACAAATGAGTCCAACCTCGTGTCTTAGTCGATTAATTACATCTAATTAATCACCCCCATATTAATTGTCCCTAATTAATATCAAGTTTCTCATAACATGGGTAGACCTAACTCAATAGGTAAATTCCCATGGGGTAGACCTAACTCAATAGGTAAATTCCCACTTATGTTAATTTATTTTTATGGTATGCTTAATCATACCCAATCATACTTTTATTAACATATTTATTAACCCCATCGTTCCCCACGCAAATCGTTCTCATTTCACGACATAATAAAAGGGAAGATCCATCACAAATATCATGGGTTTAACCAAATCTTAGCATATAACTTTGTCATGGGTTAAGAGGATGTCAACTTGCATATATGAGCATATATTAACCCAACTACATTTAACCCAAAATTGCATATTATCACACATGACTTGCATAACATATTGCATATGAGCTTGCATATTATCATACACATATCTTGCATAACATGTTGAACTTGCATATAAGCATTCACATTCTTGCATAAGCATTCACATACTTGCATAAGCATTACATACTTGCATATTAACTCATAAACTTGCATAATGTGTCATCATGAACTTGCATATTAACAAACATGTAACTTGCATAGCATATCTTGCATATTATCATACATGTAACTTGCATATTAACAAACATGTAACTTGCATAGCATTTCTTGCATATTATCATACATGTAACTTGCATATTAACAAACATGTAACTTGCATAGCATATCTTGCATATTAACATACATGTAACTTGCATATTAACAAACATGTAACTTGCATAGCATATCTTGCATATTAACATACATGTAACTTGCATATTAACAAACATGTAACTTGCATAGCATATCTTGCATATTAACATACATGTAACTTGCATAGCATATCTTGCATATTAACATACATGTAACTTGCATAGCATATCTTGCATATTAACATACATGTAACTTGCATAGCATATCACCATGAACTTGCATAACATGCATATGATCACATAGCCCACACTTGCATATTTAGCATCATGTAAACATAACATACATCATACTAAACTTGCATAAACTTACATACACAACATGCATAAACCCACTTGTTAAACATGCATAAACCAACTTATTAATCATGCATAAACCCACTCATTAAATATGCATAAATCAACTTATTAATCATGCATAAACCAACCCATATGCATAAACCAACTTATTCAATATGCATAAACATATGAAAACATAGAGTAACATATCATTACAAATGATTCAAACTCACTAATCCGCATTCAAGACCATAAGTCTCATTACACCTAATCTACTTGCTTTAACAATTGATGTTAAAGTGATAGAAACTCACAACTAGCAATTTGCACTCCAAATGAAGAAGATTAAGATGCTTAGAATGGATTAGAGGTTGATTAGAGAGGTTGATTAGCTTGCTTTCCTCTTCATTGATTTGTGGTGGCCATGATCAAGTTTCATTTTGCCATAGTTTAGTTACAAGATCTAATTATGAATGAATTAGGATAGGGTTAGGGTCTTATTTATAGGATTAGGTTGCATTTTAGGCCCTTAGATTAACCCTAGATTGGTTTAGACCCGTCAGATCCAAGAAGCTTCCAGAACCAGCCCTCCAAGCCAGCCCAAGAACCTAAACTGGTGCACCCAGTTTTACTGGGCGTCGCCCCCCCTGTCGACAGGCAAGTCGACAGGGCAGTCGACACCCCTGTCGACAGCCCTGTCGACAGCCCTGTCGACATGGCTAGGGCGGGAATCTTCCCGCCTGGCCCCGCTTGCTCCATTCCAAAATCTGAATTTTAAATTTTTAAATCTGTTTTTAGCTTTGAATTTTCTGCAAACTTCTTTGGGCTATAGCCGGGCCATACGGACTCCGATTCTCGAAAACCCGGACTCTATTTCGCGTATTTTTCCGAGACGAACGAAATGACGCAGCCCGTTTCCCCCAATTCTCACATCTGAGATTATTTATTCTGTAATTAGTGAATTTTAGCATTAACCGAAATTCGGGGTGTTACATATGGGGTTGGCTAGTTATTATCGGAAGTTCGTTAAGGATTTTTCGAAGATATCCGGTCCGTTAACGAAGCTCACGAAGAAACATGAGAAGTTTAAGTGGACTTCCGACTGTGAAGAAGCTTTCCAGGAATTGAAATCGAAACTGACCACTGCTCCAGTGTTAACCATTATTGATGACATTCAGGATTTAACGGTTTTGACAGATGCTTCTATTAGAGGTCTTGGTGCAGTGTTAATGCAAAGAGGCCAAGTAGTCGCTTATGCAAGCCGCCAACTGAAACCGCATGAGAAGAATTATGTGACTCATGATCTTGAGTTGCTAGCAATCGTTTTTGCTTTGAAAATCTGGAGGCATTATTTATTAGGCGAGAAATTTATACTGTACACAGATCATCAATCATTGAAGTATTTATACACCCAGAAAGATCTGAATTTGAGACAGCAGCGTTGGCTAGAATTTCTTGCAGCGTATGATCTTGATATCCTGTATACGCCGGGGAAGGCTAACGTTGTAGCGGATGCGCTTAGTAGGAAAACCGCAATCATTGCCAATCTTATAATTACGCCTGGGTTGATTGATAAGATTTCAGCTCTTCAAAAAGACGATGAATTCATTCAGAGAATCAGTCAAAGGTTCAAGGAAGGTGAAACCACAAGTTTCTGCATTGACAATAAGGGGGTTCTCAAGTTAAATAATAGGATTTGCATTCCAAATATTCCAGGCCTTCGAAGAGAAGTGCTAGACGAATGCCATAAATCCAAATTTTGCATCCATCCTGGTGTGAGTAAAATGTACAACGATATCAAAAACACTTTCTGGTGGAGGGCAATGAAAAGGGATATTTCTTTGTATGTTAGCAGATGCCCTACTTGTCAATTGGTCAAGAGCGACCAACAGAAACTAGCTAGACTGTTGCAACCGTTGGAAGTCCCAAGTTGGAAATGGGAACAGATTTCCATGGATTTCATAGATGGTTTGCCGCGAACAAGGAAAGGTAATGACAGCATTTGGGTAATCGTAGATCGCTTCACGAAGACTGCCCATTTTATACCTGTCAGATCCAATAGAACCGCTCAAAGTCTAGCACAGATATATTTCAAAGAAATCGTTAAGCTGCATGGAATTCCCATCAGCATAGTCAGTGATAGAGACCCAATATTTGCTAGCAAATTCTGGGAGGCTTTCCAAACAGAATTGGGAACGAAACTGAATATGAGCACCGCTTATCACCCTCAAACAGATGGCCAGACTGAGCGGGTGAATAGAATTCTAGAAGATTTATTGCGGGCTTGTATAATTGATTTTGGTGGGTCATGGGAAGATCACTTGCATTTGGCAGAATTCTCATATAACAATAGCTATCAAGCAAGTTTGGGAATGTCGCCATTTGAGGCATTATATAGCAGACCGTGCAGATCTCCAGCATGTTGGGTAGAACCTGGCAACAGACTTGTGTTAGGACCCGATATGATTAGAGAAGCATCTGATAAAGTCGACTTCATCAAAAGGCGATTGAGAACCGCGCAAAGCCGACAGAAAAGTTATGCAGATTCTAGAAGAAGAGATTTGACATTTGTTGTTGGTGATCATGTTTATTTGAAAGTTTCTCCGATGAGAGGTGTAATCAGATTTGGAAAAACTGGGAAGTTGGCACCGAGATTTATTGGTCCCTTTCCTATACTTGAACGAATTGGAACTCTTGCTTATAGGGTTCAATTACCAGATTGGTTGCCTGGAGTGCATGATGTATTTCACATATCTCAACTTAGAAGACATGTGCATGATCCGGATCTTGTTGTAGAAGAAGTAGCGCAACAGGATATAGACATAACTCCAGAATTAGCAGTCAGAAGAGAGCTATTAAAGATTGTTGGCAAAGAAACTAGAGAACTAAGAAGCAAAAAGGTTCATTTAGTTAAAGTGCAGTGGAGTAGTGATCCTAGAGACTGTACTTGGGAGACTGAGGAAAGCATTAAGCAAGCTTACCCCAAATGCAGAGTGGACATCTCTGACTAACTCCGGTGCAAGGTACCTTTACAATGCTTTGCATTTACATTTTGTTTCCTACTTTACTGTTGTTTCCTTTTCGAGGACGAAAAGTTTTAAGTGGGGGAGATTGTAATAACCCGGAAAATACGAGCCAATTTAAAATTTTTAAATTGGTGATTACAAAGGAATTTGAACAATTGAAATTGAATATTTCAATAAAATAGTGAATTAGAAATAGTGAGTCAGTTTGAAAATTTGAATTCAAACTTTGACTGACTGTGCAGGGTGGAGAATACAACAGATTTTAGCGAAACCAAAAATATCTAAATCTATTTATCAATACCTTTCTAACGAATCTGAAAAATCGAAATTTCATAACGGGAATCAAAAGTTATGGCCGAATGAATTTTCAGAATGGTCGCTATATAGAATATATAGCCCTCGAAATTTGATATTTTGCATACGACCTCGAAATTCGACGAAACCACTTTTGTTGGGTCCGGGATGTCAAACTTTTGCTAGGTTTCAAATTTCATAATTTTTGAAGCTAGTATGTGAGCGTGGCAAAAGAAAATGTGTTTGGTCAATTTCTGTTAAATTGGATCGACCAGAAAATGGCCATTTTTCAAACGATCTCAGAATTCGACGAAACAAGTTTTGTTGGGACCGTAGCGTCAAAACATAGCTAGATTTATTTTTCTGGAATTTTTCGAATCAGTTTGTGGCCCTGGCAAATTGAAATGTACGTTCAAAGTTAAAAATTAAATGTTTTATACTTTAATTTGAGAAATAACTAACTGTAACAGTCGAATCGGCTAACGAAACATATCCCATTGGGTCCGGGATAGGGGTATTTAGCTAGGGACGACAGTCGTTGGACTTGAAAAGGAGTTCACTGGAAAAAACACTAGTTAAAAATATATTATAAATCCTCAGCCAATAGGATTTTTTCTTTCATAAAAAAAATAAAAAATAAAAACGCGAAACCCCCAGACCAACGGCGAAAACCCGTTCAACCCTTCTCTCCTCCGCCGCCGCCGCTACAGCCACTTCCAGACGCCGCCACCGCTACCCCTCGACTCGGCTCCGCCTCCTCTTCAAATCCGACCCCACCACGACCCCGACCGTTGCCTCCTCTGCCTGAATCGAGCCCAAAAAGTCGGCCTCTTCCCAGCGCCGCCGCCGCTCCGATCTGCCACCGTACCGCCTCAAACCACCACCGACAGGACCCCCTCTCGAAGCTCTTCCACGTCCAACTCCCCGATCGTCCCCACGTGCCACAGATTTCGCGAAAACCTCAAACCTAGTTTCGAACCAAATAGAAAGGTGGGTCCTTTTTGATGTCTGCACTTTGAAAAATCATATCTTTTTGGAGTGTTGACAAAATTCGATGAAACAGGAAACATCGGGACCGCAAGGAAGCTCTCTACCACATAGAAGAAGCCGCGGATTGTTCTTAGTCATCTACGATTTTTAGCACTTCGAAAACCAATGTGAGAAATTTAAATTAAATGAATTTGAATGGAAAATGTCGTGTATAAATTATATTAGCGAAATATAAATTACACACGTGTTGTATACCTGATGTACATGCGTAGTGTAAGCTATATAAGCGAAGTATGAATTATATTTGCATAGAATAATTGACATATGTGTTGAAATGCAAGTGAAATATAGCAATTATATATATATACTCCCCTCGTCCACAAACCATGGACGATATTTATTGTTGTGAATTGGTGTGAAATATTGGATGAAAAATACGAATGGTTGAATAATTGTTTGTGGTTGATATTGTTTGGTTGTGGTTGAAAAATACCCATTGGTGATTGAAATGAATTGGAAATATTTGTGGAAATAAAAATAAACATGCCGCCTGTGTGCGAATTAGATGCATGAATCCCCATTGTCAAAAACCGCGAGGTTTTAAGGTAGAGCGAGGAGCCGTACTAGGGACGGTGCCGGTTTTAACTACCCTGCCGTTATGCTGTCGAAATTTTGAATAATATTCATGTGTTAGAATTATTTTCATATGTTGAAATTATCTTCATGCGTTGAAATTAATGCCCTATGTTGAAACTATATCCATGTGTGGAAATGTTCATGTGATGAAAAGTGATGTGTGAAAATTAAATTCATTTGTGAATGAATGAAGTGTATAAACAATAAAAATCACCTTTTTATAATATATATGAAGTATGAAAAATATTCGCCTTATATAAATAGTTTCAACAATAAAAATTCCATCTTTCTAATATGAACAACATAAATAAAATATCCATGTGTGGAAATGCTCATGTGTTGAGAAATGTGTGTAGTGGAAAAGTTCATGTGTTGAATAAAAAGATCGAACAATAAAAATTACATTTTTATTGAAACTATGAAGTGTTGAAAACATCCATTTGTCGAATAAATATTTTAAGTGATAAAAATATCATTTTTATCATATATGTGATATGCTAGAGGTATGCGGGCGTTGAAATAAATATTTGTGAAGAAATATTATTTTTAACATCCATAGGAACTAAATAAAATAGTCATGTGTTGAAATCCATTTTAGTTCGCCAAAATTATCATATTTGAAATGTGAAGTGTTAAAAATAGCCACTTGTTCAAATAAAGGTGCATGAGTTGAAATATACATTAATTAGCTAATGATATGATTTTAGCCTATGCATGCAACATTAGAATGAATGGTGTTTTTAAACCAAAGTAAATTGAATATGAAGTTGAATGGAAAATGATAAGTGATAAAAATTGTATATATGTATATGCATATTTATTGAACAGGTTATAGCAAAGGGGCTAGAGAATAGGAATAAAATTTTGTGCCCAACAAATAGGTTCACATTTACTGTTTTGTTTGGGTGATGATTTTATGAGCCTGTTGGCTAGCCGCTTGGCTTTTACTTTTACTTTTTGACATGAGACGCCCGTGTGGCTATTTGGGAATTTTCCCAGCCCCTCCCGTACAAAGGAGGTTATGGCGAAATTTTCCAAAAATTAATTGCGTTAGTGAAATAATTGAAGTGAAAACGATATAAGGATTTTTGAATGAGCTATATTTATATAAATATATAAATATAAATAAAATTAAAACGAAACGTGGTCGTGCAGTTCGTGTTTTGAAACCGTGATTTCAAACGACTAGTGCGGGAAATCCGACCATTGGATTTTCCCAAAACCGCAACCGTTGGGTTCGCCTTGGAAATATCTTCCCAACGGCACCAACTTTGTGAAGTTCCGACGGTTGGATTGTCTGGAATGTGTAATTCAAATTTGAAGAAAAACAGCGCCAGAAACGATTATATTTATATATATATATAAATATAATTAAATTAAATCGAATAACGACGCTGCAGTTCGTAAATTGAAATCGTAAATTCAAATGACTAGTGTGGAAAATCCGACCGTCGGATTTTCCTAAAACTGAAACCGTTGGATTCGTTTTGAAATGACCTTCCTAATGATTTAAAATTTGTGAAGATCCAACGGTTAGATTTTCAGATATGTGTAAAACAAAATTAGTGAAAAGCAGCGCCAGTGCATCAACACGACCTGTAATGTCGTTTAATTAAATAGGGTCGTTTTAAAATAAATAAAAATGGCGATATATCGTTATAAAATACTATAGACGATATAGAGTGGAAATAAACCAATTTCGTTGTGTTTGCTTGATATGTGATGGTTGAATGTATTTGACATGAAAACTATAACTAAAGAACTGAAATGTGGATGTTGAATAGTCCAACCATGTGATTAATTGATTTGAAAATATAAATACGTGGGTTATTTGAAAAGGCCGAGTTCATCTCATTTCAAATAATCGATCGACGTCAAGAAGTCGAAGAGTCGAAGATGGTTGAAGACCGACGATCTTCACATTAGATGGATGGGCGCTACTGATGCTCGTGATTAGAGTAGCTACCATGAAGGAGCTGAAATAGTAGTCGTCCAAACATATTGTTGATTGTACGGATATGCGAGGAATTGGTGCCTCCGGTTTCGTTCAGACCCAGAACAGACTTGTAAATGGACTGTGTGTCTGACATTGGATTTTGTTCTGTGTTGATCAATCTCTGTTAAATATATATCTGTTTGGCGGCGGAGAATTTATTCTCTTGCTTAACGCCCTTCTCTGAGACGTATGAGCTCAGAGGTTATGTATTGATAGAAATCAGTCGTATGGAGTGGATTGCCTGTATGGCACGCCTAAGTGGCATATGATCAAGGCTTCTGTTGCAAAGCAAAGTCTTGTGGTTGATGATCAAAGCATGGTCTGTGTGACGTAGCTTTGTGTATAATGTGAATTCGCGAGCCTCACACCCCGGTATGAGTCAAAAACGGGAGAAGGACCCAAGGAGTGCACGACGTTTCTTTCTAGCTATGGTGGTGTCAGTGACCTCCCATCCCTGACATTTATATCTACTTTTCACCTGTGTGGTTGTTGGAATACGAGGCGCCTCGATTATAGGTCTGTAAGGACTGGGAAACGTGTGTTCAGGAATTGACAATCCTTAAAAGTAAGAGAGGACCGACCTTGGAGGATCCAGGGATTGCTGTGTGCGGTCCCGAGGCATTTGCTAGAGTGTCTCGAATCGGAGAGGAGCTTGCCCCTTGCCTTGACTCATGAAGGAATCCAATTTCCAATACGAAATATGCGGACGTGATTGTATTACTAGTATGGCGACATAGTAGATGGTAGTTATGCCGCCTAGGATTGATATTTATGATTGAATTTGCTTTTGAAACATATATACACTAGTAATAGTATCAAACACTTTTGTTTTATTCATATGAAGCATTTTTGGCCATTATTAGGTAAAAACTCTATCCTCCGGCTTGCGTTGCATTGTGTGATGGGACCTGAGTCTTATAATGGCTTCATTTTATAAAAAGCATTGCGATGATTTAATCATTTACTTTATTTCATGCACTAGCACTCATTGGAGTAAACCCGTTCCGCGAAAGTGGCGTGGTCCTTTGATTTGCCTTATTATTGTTGTTAACAAGTTAAGTAGATTTCTCATACCAGTCCCATGACTGACTCGTAGTTTGTTTCACCTTGCAAACTCGGGTGCCCTCATTTTCACACGGGCAGCCTAGTTACAGATTTCTGACGCACTTTTGGCTCATGGCGAGGCTTGACTACACCGTGCTGACTTGGATTTTCTCCGCCATTATTGTATCTATATTATGATTCCGCAATTGGCGATGTAGACTGATATTTATTTTGTGTACTCTTTATGTATGATTCCGCCTCAGGCGATGGTGACTGACTATGTATCATTATGCACTAAGTTGTATCATGTACTGTGCTTCTCTGATGTGATGATATCTATATGATTCCGCTGTCATATGTGTGTAAATTATTCTATTTTCTATTTATGCTATTATCTGTGATCTGCTAATGTTGATTAATGTGTTATATTCCAATGATTATCCTTAACACCGTGTCACAGGGTTTTGGGATCGTCACACTTACTATGCAGCTTTGTTAAGTCGGACCCGATAATACAATTCAAGTATCACATTTACTCCGTCGCAAATAACCAAAATAAAAGGATGCACAATGCTTTGGCATTACCTACATCCAGTGATTCTGGACATTGATGAGTGTATTATTAGGAGACCTCACCATGACTTAATATAACAAAATTTGCTTTTAAAGAGAATTTTATAATTCGTAGTGGCAGATAATATAACAGTTATTTACATATATCAAAATATATGTATTTTATATCTATATAATAAAATTCCCCCCTTGGACAAAAAACAAGACAAAGAGTGGTTCAGATTTAATCCTGCAAAAACAAATCCACCGTCCTAATTTAAACACATCCCCTGATATTTTGATTGCCACCTCATCCGCATTTGCCTTATATTTAGTTATCATGCGTATCAGTAACTTTGCTCTCCCACTTCCACGTTCTTAAATTGTTTGACTATGGGAAGAGATTTGGATACCAGGAAATAAATTAAATATTGGTTGACATATTTGCTTACCCACTATTTTTATATTAAGCAATCTCATGGACACTCATATTTATGGTGACAAATTTAGCCAGTAATTTGTATTTGACTTTAACGTAAAATAATTGCATGATTCGGTAAAACTATAATACTATTAATTATAATATGACATGGCTTTTTGACCTACTAAAATCAGCTCTCATCTAACCTTTTTTTTCTTTTTGACTAAAATGTTAATAAATAAGGCATAATGTTAATTCTATATTTAGACAATGCATCCGTTATTATAAGGTATAAAAAAAAGAAACTATGTGAACCCATCGCTTATTAATATTGAACTACCCTTACGTTCAGAAAAAAACATGAAAAATTAAATATTAAACATCAGATATGCATGATTTCAATATGTACACTTCTGCTTGCAGCATATACACTAAAAGAAATGTATCATGTAAACATTCATGGTAAAATACATATTAACTGCAATTAAATAATTAATTCAATAGTTATATTACAGCTTATTTACAACACAAATATGCCTTTTCATGTCACATTTCCATTCAACATCTTTCCAAACTATTCTATAAAAATGTGTAATGTTCAAGATTCCATCTATGAAGAAATGTGGGTATCGGTAAACAAATTCGTATACTAGTTGACACAATAGTGTTATCCATAACAGCTATATCCAAACAACTATTATATTCATAATAATACATACTTCATATCATGTAATTTTAAATATTTTGTTATAGCTCAATTTTTTAATACATGATAAGCATCTTATTATTCTACACTTCAGTTGGACTAGACTTTCTGGAAATGCAAAAATTGAATAAACAAATTAGATATTGAAATAGTGAGACTGCCCAAATGTAACAGATATTGAACGAGTAAAATTATCTTTATCATTGTTTATGTCTCAATGTCCGGCGACAAATAAGTTGTATTGATATGAGTACTAATCTATATGCCTTCTATACGTATATAGATTAATTTAGTGATTAATTCTCTTCATCATTCTAATATGAGTAAAACTCTCTTTATCATTCTAATGTTTTGATTAATTCTGAATGCTTGCTGTGTGTAACATATGGGTTGGGTTTTAATTTTTATTTTATGACCTTTTTATGGTGCAGTATAGACAAAGTTTTAAGAAAATTAGTCTATCATGACAAATTTAGCATCTTTTCTGCATAACCAGTGAGTTTTCTTAATTGATTTTGATTTGAATCTTATGGGCCATATTAGAATTTAGTGATTGAAACAATTATATACAATTGAATTTGGTCACATAGACCTTTAACAGTTGTCATTGTTGATCCTTCATTATATGAATCATATTTGAGTTAAAAAAAGTAAAGTTTGATATCCTTTTGTCACATTTTCCTTGCCTCAAGTTAATGTTTTCCAAATTAATTTGCTTAGTTGTTGTTTAGTGAAGGATATAAAGAAACGCTGCATATTTTCCATATGCTTAAGTAAGAAATGCAATAGACAACTAATATACACATAAACATTGTTTTTATGCTTTTTTTGTTGTGTAGGATAGATAAGTATTGAAGTTTCAACAAATCTTACTGACAACGGAAAATTTAGCATATTTTCTCTGTATCCATTGAATTTTTTAATTGATTCAGCTACCATAGTGATTTGTCGGCATCATTTTAGTTATATTACTCAATTTTTCTATATTTAATCAGGTAACGCCAAACTATAGTAATTTTCTGCACAAAAGGTTTATAGCATTAATAGTTGATTATTCTTCCCTGTACTCAAAATCTTGCATCTTCCTACTATCATAATGCAAATTATAGTATACTATATCTTGAATATTGTATCACATATCCTTGCATTAGATTTCCTTAAATAAATTATTCCTTAAGATTGGCTTCCCTTAATTTCACCATGTTTCCTTAACATATCATTGTTCTATGGTAGCATACCATTGCCTTTTATCCTTGCAATAATCAATATATTTTTAGAGTTTCAGTTCATAAAAATGTACATTAGTTAGCATTTTGAAAACGATTATGAAATTACGTTATTCATGAATATATTAATTTTTTGACAAGAGTACCATTGAAGATAACTTTTACTGCTTTTTCAATTATTTATATAAAAGAATATTGTCTTTTGTTATAGCCAAATGCAGCTAAATTATATGTTACTAATACTGTATTATATTTCCTTAACCACATCATTCCCTGATGACGTTAAATCTCCTTAACTTTATTTTATTTCCATATGATATTTGTTATTTCTTGCAGTTTTAAATGATCAATAGTAAAGTAATTGCATTCACATTTAAGAAACTAATGTGAAAATTAGGCATAATTATGGATTGTTTTCTATAAATAGCTTTATTAATTTAGCATTAAGTCAGTATGAAACAATTTCAATCTCATGGGTTACTGACTACCTGCAAATCAACTTCAAATTCATTTTTGGTTAATGCGTTTTTTTAGTAGAACAGTAAATGGTATTACAATTTTTGATTCAATAGACAATTGTAATTTAAAGCAAGAAGATCCAGTTACATATTATAGAAGAGCAATGCACTAAATTTACATTACATACTACTTAAATCTTAGTGGACCAAATGTACAGAAGTAAATTTTGTGCAAATAGCATCCTATAAAATTATCACCATCAATGAATATTAAATGTTTACACGTGTTCATATTGAAAAGATGTTAACAAAAAAAGTATTAATTGAAACCCATAATTTAACAAGTTTGAAAAATAACAATAATGAAATAGATGTATTCATAAAACATTCTATGGCAGCAGAACTTCTACGAAAAAGAAGTCTAATTATTTGGGATGAGTGCCTATGCAACATAAATTTTATTTTGAGACAGTTGACTGTACTCATATTTCTATCATTATTGTGTTCAACCAATGCAGATTAACACATATATGGTTGTTTAATTCATCATTTTGTACATATATCTTTTCATCAACCCAATAGAGATACATAAAATTTGATACTGTTTACACTATGTGCAAGCTGTACCTACTCACTATACATGCATCATTTACTTCTTGCTATAAAATTTAGTTTTTATAGTAGAATCCTAACACATACATATATCACTTACATTATATATTTTTCTATTATATGATATGTTCTCACCGCTTATTCATAAATGCAAACTACAACACTCGAAAATTTATGCTTCCGTGCATCGCACTGGTTTCCACACGTTCATAATATAAATTGGATTTAAATAAAACAAATGAACCATATATATTTATATAAATTAAGCAATATATAGATATTACACCTACATATTCCCACTTTAGAACATTTCAAAATTTCTTTGATTATCTTTACTCCATAATTAGAGATTATATTTAATATTACTATTAATTAATCAATTCTTCTATCATAAAGATGTTCTCAAATTATACAAAGCTTCTGATTCGATTGTCCAAAACAAAATATACGTACAGATTAATATATGCAGGGACTAATATATATATATATATATATATATATATATATATATATATATATATATATATATATATATATATATGCAGCTCTGTTCGAAATTTTGTAAAACATGGTCAAACATACATGCTTTGTATCATAAATCATAATCGAATTCAAACTAAAAGACACATACATTTGGCAGGCAATAAGCATATAAGCATTAAGTTACACCATTTAGGACCGATGCAAGCAAACATGACATATTATGGAACTACATTTAGTCGGACTCTATCTCAAAACTGAGAAATAATGTCTATTACATCTATACAGTCATTTTTAATACAATTTATCCATATACAATGCCCGGTATCATACACAGGGTCATATCCTATCATGTCTAGCTTTACAATCAAATTGCCGTCCAGTTCATTACAGTATAATTCACAAACAGTGATATAAATATATATATACACACACACATCATTTCATATATACATATATATATATATATATCCTATAGTGTCTAAAACCAATACAATAGTTACTGGCTTTTCAACCCAAATTTTGCAGTTCAGAAATCATATTTGCTTCATAAGCAACATTCATCTTGCAGCAGCATTTCCCTCCAAGCAATGGTTCATTCCGAATGAATCATGCTAAACTCAGCGGCTGAAACAATTTCAGCATACTTAGAACATGTTAGTACCCGGTAACATAATCATATCATATTATTTTAAATTGAACGTAAACAGTGCATGTTATAATGCATTATACATATATAACACTGTTTGGAATCAAGCATGTGTATCAATTTACACATGTGTGTTTAACTCTTTATATATATATATATATATATATATATATATATATATATGTATATATATATATATATATATGTGTGTGTGTGTATATATATGTATATATATAAGGAGCGTTCAATGGCACCCCAAATAGTGAGCACCCCATTTGCTCCTCTATATAAACCAAGCATTTATATTAGAATAAATGAGTAGGAGGTGAGAGAATGAGTGGAGGGAGAGAGAAATGGGATATGTGGTGGAAATCAGGGGCCATTTAGGGGTGCTGCACTATTTGGGGTGCCATTGAACGCTCGCCTATATATGTATGTATGTATGTATATATATATATATATATATATATATATATATATATATATATATATGTATGTATGTATGTTTTAAGGAATCTGCCATATCAGTATCATCATATTGATTTACACATGCATCTAGCATACATGTATTATTACATACGACATATGTATATTTTACTGGTAATAATATAAAATCCATGGCTATATTCTATAAAATCAGATTTCACTGATATATATACATATATACCTAATTGCCAAGATTTATATTCAGACAGTATATGAGTTATAATACATTCAAACAGGAATCTGCCAGATCAATATGTATCATGATATCAAAATTTCACATATGCATGTTAGTATGGAGGAAGATGATTAGTTCCCCTCCATAATTATAAACATCAATGAATACACAGATTTAACATATTAACAATCTGTGTTCATCATATGTATATACACATAATTAGTGATATTGGTATATCATATACTTGCATATATCAAAACTTATTTATATAAGTAAAAAACTGCAATACATAACTACTAAACAAATATATATATATATTAGTCAATGACTCAGGTCACTTATAAGTTACCAGCATGTAAACATTGGTGTATATATGTGTTACTGAAAACAATTTTACAGTTTACATATAAACATATATAGGTTAATTTTGAACATCTGTAAGTTTATCTTGTATTAGCATAAAGCTAATATCAGGGATCATGATGGTTTTATACTGCATTTATCTAACAGATCATCAGCCCATTAATGATATCATTCTATAATAAAATATAATGAAGCCGTATTATCTATAATCTTAGATCCGTTCAATAAGTTGGATCATGTAAAGGAAAAATTGCTCCAAAATTACGACAAGGGTGATTGCAGTATTTCTGATTTAACTAGTAACACAAATTCAAACTGAACTAATCTTGATCCAATCATTCAACCAATATTAATGTGTTTGACCAAAACTATATTCTGAAATTAACAAGTCATACTTATTTTATTACTAAGATGAATCAAAGGCAACTACAATGTAGGCAATATACATACAATATGTGTACATACGTATAATCAAAGCCATGTTAAAAGTAAAATATTCCATGCATATACAATATTAGCAAGTATATACATATTCAAACATTTTGCAAGAGTATTTACGAATTATATTTGTAACATGTCATTCACTAATGCATAAGAGTATTAGCAGCGGTTAAAATTGGCTTTGATTTCAATTTTGTGTCTCGATACAGTAACTCATACAGGTAACACAAACTGAAATTAACAAAAAATCATATTTCTTGTATTTTGAAAACAGTTATTTTGTATACTTATCATTATGAATATACAGCTATTTAATATAAGTCCACATGTAGTTTCACGTAACAGTTCAGTTCTGTATACGCCAGTACATATATGTTATTTATATAATCATATAAACCACATCATATATGCAATTCACAGAGTTAATAAATCATAGTACATATTTTATGATTTTAAACTGTCCCGTGCATCATCTAAAAAAATGAATGAATATCAAGCACAAAATCGTGAATAAATATGACAGTTTCATTTTAGAAATCAAAATTCAAATTTTCTGATCTTTTACAAATAAAACAGCGGAAGGTTTTAATAACAATTAATTTCATCAAATCAAATATTATTAAAACCAAAAACTTGAAATGATCAAACTATTAAGACAGATCATTAATTACTATTAAATACATGTATAACTGAGTCAAAACATTTGCACTCAGTTTAATCAAACATTTTGATTATTTAATCAGTAATATTCATTGATCAATATCATGAACATATCATACACAATATAATCAATGTTATACGCATCAGATCTGTCATCACTCAAAATTCGATGACCATTCATCTAATGACTTATTGTAATCGTGGATCCTTAAAATCCAGTCAAGATTATTATTATTATCCAATATGCATATATTGAGGCTTGTTCTGAAACTGATAAAAACACCAATTCTATCTAATTGACTTTCAATACTTAGAATTGTTGTCTAACAGATTTTAATTCAGATATAAAACATATATGTATTTTAGCATATAAACATGCACAAGCATTGAAAATAATATATGTATCCATATTTTAATAGTTAAAATTGGGAATATATATATATATTTCATTATCAATATCGAATATTAATTTAATTTTTTTGCAGATTATTCCAAATTTAAATAAATATTGTAATTATGCATATTACCAAATTTAAAGGTTTGTACAAAATTTGACCCAAAATTGATTTAACAACCTTGATTAACAAAAACTAGATTTTGATTAAACTATGGGGACCCAAAGTTAATCATGCAGCAATATCAGATAAAATTGAAATTATACAATCAACTTTGAATTGATTTTGAGATTTTATATCATATATAAAAATTCAATTATAGTAAAACAATTTCACATTTTGCATCATATACAGATTTCTTATAAATGTGAAACAATTTCACTTCTGAAATCATTATGAGTTTAACTCTGGAATTGATGGTTATAAAATAATCATCTATACAAGAATTCGAACATACAGAACCAGAAAATTAATGATCAAAATACCAAATATCACAAAACCTAGGCTCTGATACCATTATTAGGAAATTCGATCAAATCGAAGCCTATAATTTATAAATCTAATCTATTTACAAGTGGATCTTGCGATTATATAGGTAAATAGAAATTAAAACATACCAGATCTTTGTTGAATCCATGAATCTTGGTCATCTTCAAAATCACAACGAATCGCTGAAGAACTGAATCAAAACCCGTCATATGCCAAGTCTCCATAGATATCAATTGAAACATGTATCCTCATCAAAATCCGGGAGTCCATTTTCTGTTAAGAGGGGGGACAAATTTCTAATTTTTGATGAATTGTTAAGGGGAGGAAAAAATAAGTTAGCCTCTCCTTAACCATATAATTAAAAATTCCAGTACTATCCCTATAATCCTCTTATACCTGCACATATATATACACAAAAACTCACACCAGCATTACCTATATATATACAAATACATAACACATAAGCCCTCCCAATAGAGTAAAATTAATGCATATCTACACATAAATATATAAATTTAAACACTTAAGCATAAGTCAGACCACACTTGCATGAATTCAAACACTTAAGCATAAGCCAGACACTTATTAACACTTCTTAGTCTAATAAGATACATAAATAATCAATTCTGCAAATTGCAAAATAAATTTAGAAACAATATATTGTGACCTTCTATAATTCAACTAAAAAGGAAAATAAAAGGAAATAACAATCAGACGAAGATCCACCTCTTTCAACTCCCCTAATTCAAACAAAGTTCATATAACCTCAGTATTCCAGTTTAAATCATGTATTTATCACTCATATATATAAATAAATAATGAAAAAAATAAAAAAACGTTAATTACAGTTGCATGCGCCTTCTATTTGGTGATGATATAAATAACATAGATAATTCCTGTAGGCAAGTATCCAAAGAAAGTCAATATCAAACAGATCCAAAACTCAGCCTAGAATTATGACAAGTAATTAAAAAAAATTAAATTATAGTTAATCCCCGCATGTCTAATTAATTAAGGCTACGAGGGGCAGTTTAGTCCATGCTTATTTTAAAATAAAAAAACCAAACCATCCCTTAACAAATTTTGTTTAAGGTGGACTCCCCTTAAAAATGTCCTCCCCTTAACCAAAAGTGGAGTCTCCTTAACAATCCCCTTTTATATTGGTTAGCCGTTCACACTTTAAAGGGATAAAATATATATAGCTCTTTTAAAAGGACTTTGCTATACCGACCGAAACAAAAGCGGTCAAATCCATCGGATCAAGAAATGAACGAGCGCAAATCACCGCAAATCACGGGAGCTAATTAATCCAACGACTGGATGTTGTTCCGCAGTAAATGACTTATTGAAATCCGGTCGTTTCAGAATTCTCGCCTTTAAAATTAAACATTAACCATGAAAATAGAAACCGACCTGAATACTAATTCCAACTCAAATAAAATATCAACGTTTTGATAATATATTTGTCCCAAAATAATTTCTCCTTTACAACGTTCCATTGTGTGACCAGTGTATCAATGTAATATAATCCTTTTAACCAGTATATCCAGGATTAAACTCAAGGCATGGATCATATCATCCTCTTTATAATTTAATCCATTTATCTTGATTGATGAGTAGAATGTTCAAAACAAATCAATATTTGAGCACGGCCATGCATTTTACAGTCTCACTCAATCAAGAGGCCCATGGATATCAATACGAATATATCATAGGGTTAAATTCATAGCTAGGTCATTCCTAATTTTAATTCAATTCGAGATGTATCCAATAATCACTGTTATCGTTACTCTGTTACGAATAACTTTAGATGATATCAAAACACAAATATTCTCGAATAAAATTATAATGATTTCAGGTGTGAGGACCATTACATCACTGTCACTATGAGAATAACTTATGATGTTGTTAATTATATTCCATGTAGTTATCTCACAGTGGGTTAACTAAATACGATATTCTCCAATACATATTTATGTTTTGACATCAATATCACGTATATTAATGATCAATGAGATGTGATCATCAGCGAATCAACATACTAGCCTCAACGTTTTATTGTTGTCCGTTATATAAACAATAAAACTTGACTAGGGACATTTAAAAATTATAATACACAATATATTATATAAACTCAAATTTAAGTCACTTACTTGAACTATATAACTCCGTATTATAATTCTAAGAACTTCCATTATTTTAATATTTATATAACGCAGTGAATATTTCATAACAGAATTTTATTTTATTCTAAATAAAATAATAACATCAACAGTGTTATCAATCTCATCAAATGGATTGACTCTAGGGATAAACTCTAATAGCTTATACATTAAAAAGATAGTCAGGGACCAAAATGTGTTGGAGATCTCAGTGGAAACCTTAGTCCCATGTGATTTCAGCCTATAAGCTTGATTAGTATAAACTATGATTTTTAAAGCTTAAGCTTTTACTACATTAACACATTATTTTGCATTGAGATAATGCCCTTCTTTGGATAAAGGTTACGTAATATGATAGGTCTTCAAGATTGAAGGCATTGTCCAGGCTCCTTAATTCGTTTCAAGGGAACATGCTTCTATCTTTTTTGGATAATAAGTAAGTTCTTTCTTTTTTGTATACATTGTACCGTGGGAACTCGTTCATTCTTCATTACATTTGTTTTTAGTATTCAAAAATAATCACATAATCTTTCTTGATTCTTTTATCCCTTCTTGTTCTCACATTTTTTATCTGCTCTAAATGAAGGTAGAAATTTTTAAATATGTCGTTGCGAATTACATGTGTTTGTAGCACTCTGTAATAGGAAAGTTGCATTCTGTAAGAGGGATGTCGCTGTGAATTACATGTGCATATTGTCGAACCTGTCTTGTGGGAAGTTGGATATGCTAAACTTTAGGGAGACACTCTTGACTACCTCGGCTATGGTTGCTTCGCTACGGTTCTATGTTCAGCCTGCTTTAACTGGTAAAGGCCCTTGCAAAACCTTATTAATCACATATCTGATCCTTATCACCATAATGTGGTTTCATTGCTATGTTCCATGTGATATATTTTGACATAAGCTTGATCAAACTTTTTTTTCCATCATATTCTACATGATAGCAGTCTCATATTTTCTTAAAATTAAGTTGTGTTTCCAAATATCTAAATAATTAGTCAGTTTACTTTTCTATGTTATATTGTTGATCATTTTAGATTTATGTTGTTTGTTTGCTCTCCAATCTGAAATGATTCTTTTAGGAAAATTTTAAAGTAATTATTTTTCTGCGTTAGTTACAATTGTCCATATCATTAAGTTATCCATTTAGTAGTGCACTACCATGTCATATTAATAGTCAAATAGAATCCAGTTAGAAATTATGAGGTTTATAGTTGGGATTGCTTATAGTTGGGATTTCTGGAGCGTTCTCTCTAGTATGTTTGGTGTTTGTATTACCAAGTGACATAATTTTTAATGTTTTGGTTTCAAGAAATGCTGAATAAATAGACCTGTTAACTAGGTTAAAAGTTTCTTATATGTTACCTTTTATTCAGTTGTTTCTGATGCCTACAATAGCGCCTTTCATAAAGGAGCATAAATTACTAAGTATCGGTCTTCTAGTTATCAGTGAACTAGAGAAGTTGCACATACTTTGCAAGCAAATCATCAGAAGGAAAAAAAATAAAGGTACTAGTTTATGTAATCATATTCCTGTATTTTTTCTTGCTTATGGTTGTATGTGTGAGTCTATATATGAGTGAATCGAGTGACAATGTAGTGAGGAATGTATGTAAATATGAATGATTGTGTAATATACGAATGAACGCATAATAATGGAGTCCAAAAGTTTGTACCATTTGAAATGTTGAAATAAAATATTTATTTGAATAAATACCATGCTATAATAATATTCATTATAATATTATGAAATCTTTGATTAATAGCAGTTGAGGTGTAATTACTTTTAGCAGTTCTAAAACAAAATTTAACTACTGCTAGGAACAGTTGTAAAAAAAGTTGACTTTACTACGATTGCCAGCAGTACTAGACATATTACAACTGTCTTTGGCAGTTGTGAAAGGGTATTTTTTTTTGTTCTAATGGTACCGTTGGCAACACCTGTACTGATGTTATCATAGGGTCGCAAAGGTGTTTCCTTTGACTCTAAGTCAACGTGACAAAAGGCAACACCGAGAAAATGTTGCCACAGATCATTTTTTGCTTATAGCAACACTTTTGGGACTTACTACTTCACTTCTGCGGTGTTGTGGTATGCAATCTATGGTGTAGTGCACCCTGGGAGTAGTCGGTACCGAAGTAACACCAAAGGTACCAGCCAATCTCCTCGAGCGTGAGCCAATTGTTCCCTTGAAAGGCCTACCCTGAAACGCAAGGAAAATGTCATTCCTTACCCTCCTAATGATGGTAGGAGGATCCCTCGGCACTTCGTCAAATCATGATTTATTCCGCCAGCACCAGATATGCCAGCAGATAAGACAAGGGTTAAACAAAACAGAATCGAGCGAATAGATTTACCAGAGATGTCGGTCCACCAGATTCTCAGTAAATTCACTAGCGAAGTGGCATTACATCGGCAACCAACCAAATTCCTGAAGTAATTCTAGATAGAAAAACGATTGGGGTGATAATCCTCTAGAGGTTCTCCTCTAGTGGTAACCCAACATGTAGGGTTTTCCATATAAACAAAGAGACCTTTGGGGGAAGTCGGACATCCTAGATGAAAGAGAAAAAAAGAAGACGTGGAATCGGTGTCCTCGCCAAATTCCATGCCACCTTAATCGTGAAGGGACTTCCATCCAAATCGATTCCACCACCATGTGAATCTGATAAGGCCTTCACGGATTGCATCTGTTTCCACGTCTCACTAGCATTGTATGGGACACCGGTGTAACACACCTGAAAGCTCGTTACAGTATTTATCATTGTTAAATTCATTTCTAATTTTTAAAGAAAATTAATTTACGTATGATATTTCTTATTTTACGTTTGTGTTGTCAATTACTCTCATTGTATGTTACATTGTCAAGTAGTCTCATTGTAGGTTATTGTATATTTCCAGTTTATCAACTGAAAATACTCGCTAGTTTATGTAGTACTGTTTAACTCATTACGAAGCCACTATAAATTACTTAACAAAGACTTTCGATCAATGAGTAACATATATTTAAACTCGTTCTTTTAATTAAACGATATCATTCATAGATCTAAATTGGTACAAACACGATACAACTAAGATAAAACAATTTCTAATTTAAATCATTACGAAGGCGGCATTTTGCCTGCATTATAATAACTGAGTTGAGTGAGAAGCCTCCTTATCTTTCTTCTAATTCCAAATATAAGTAGTGGCCCTAGTAGGGAAATGTTCATCTATCCACTTTCCAAGTTCACATCCGTTTGGATGTAGCAGAAAACGATGGTATCGGCAATCAACATCGTTTCCATGTTGGACGGTTAAGAGTGGTTCTTCAAAACCACATAAACATAGAAGATTCGTTGATTGAACTTCATCATCCCCAACGATGTTTTGGGAAGGAGGAATTAAACTTCGAGACCTTATGGTACGTTGAGAAGGTGGTTCTTGTTTTTGGTGATCTATCTGCATCTGGTGCATCCCTACTTCAAGATCTCTCTCTCTCTCAAATCTCTATAGTGTCACTCTTCTGATTCAATGTACCATGAAGTCGGTTCTTTAGGTGAAGCCGTATTAGGATTTGATGATCCAGAAAAAATGTCAGTGTATTCGTACGAGCTTGGATATTCAGTCGACATTAATTGTCAAGCTAAAAATATTTCCTGGTTACTAACATGTACACCAGGAAAACACTCTAAGAGTAAAATTATCTTGTTTCTAACATCTACAGCATGCGTACATTTTAGAACATCACTAATAATCTAAGCGTAAGTATTTTCTCAATAATCTATGTGTAAGCGTAAATCCCTACTCTAAGTACAAATATCACTTCTTTCTTTCTTTTTCTCTATCATAAGTTCAGAAAAACGACATGTCCCAAAATAAATTTATTGCATAACTAGGCATGGATACCTGTCTAAACTCAAATATTCTTTCAATGACGATTTGGATTAATTAATCAATTCAATGATTAAAATTGAAATGGAAGGATTCAAAGTTCCATCCATAAAATAAGGATTCTCTGATTCATCACAAATGAAAGCTTATGCGAACAATCTATTTTTAAGTACATTGTAACAACCCTAGTTTTAGACAATTACCTGTTGTAGTAATTAATGAATTATAATGAGAATTTTAGTTTGTAATTAAGAAATAAACGTCTTTTAAAATGCAAATGGAATTTGGTTGGAGTTTTATTTAATATAAATTGGGAATTGCTGAGAATTTGGGAAAGAAGAATAATTGATGGCTTTGGGGATTTGGTGAAAGTGTGTAAATAAATAAATATTAAGTTTTAAGGTAAACTAGATTTTTAATTTTATAATAATAATAGGGGAAAATAAAGATTGACAATATTTTGATAAGTGATTTTGAGATAAGAATAATGTTTATGATCTTTGCGTTGCTTAGCGCAATAAATTATCAAAATATAAGTAATAATTATTTTAGGTCAAAACGGTGTTTTCTAGTCCATCTTATTGAGGTGAAACTATAAAATGCTAATTTTGTTGCAAAATGTGCTTATACGTATGTTGAAAATAATTTATACGATTGTAGAATTATTTTTCTATGGTAAAAAAATAGTATTGCTAGATTTATTGTAATACTCAAATTTTTTAATTATATTTCAAATGAAATGTAATTTGCAAACTAAAAAAGTATTGTGCAATTAACAAATATATGAGAGATTTAAAGAAATATATTAAAGCAGTTAATAAATGATGTTAAAAATATTCCTTAATATTGGTTTTGTGATTTTATTAATTGTTATAACCTTAAATCAAAATAACTAATGAGAATTTGGGTAAATAGTTGTTAAATAGGCCATAAATATGGTAATTAGCCATAGTTTGAGCTATTAAGGGGAATTGTTAAAGGGAATCCATTTTTTGTTAAGGGGAGGATAAATTTAAGGGGACTCCATCTTATTTTTTATTTGTTAAAGGAGGCTTTGGAATTTTAAAAATAAAATATAGACTAAAGTGCCTTGGCCTCGTCATCCCTTAAATCCCCTTTTTGAAATTTTGGATTTTGTTGAAAAAGATGAATACAATTTGCAGAAAGCGGATGAATTTCATTCATTTGCGCGAATATGAATACAGTTCATCATGGAAAGTTTGGATTTTGTTCGAGGGTGAATATTGTGTGTTACGGTTTAGATCTTACAGTTTAATAAGAAAAACAACCTCGCTATGAGATGATTTGTAAAAAGTAATTACAATAAAATAGTGTACATATTCCAACATTAAAACAAATGTTTGTTAAGTGAATTTATGCTTATGTTCATGTTGTTTATGCGTATATGTAAGTTGTTACTCTTTTTTTAATTTGTGACTAGTGTGTTTTATATGTGTTTATTTGTTGTTTTTGTGTTTTATGCTTACTTTGATAATGAAAGCTAAAGTAAACAATGCTTGAATATGTTATTTTCATGTCTGCAGAACGTTTATGTTTCATGTATTATTATTTTTCTATATGCATAATTAAATTAGATTTTATGTTATAAGGTTGCACTAATGAAGAGTATAAGGGTAGTATTGCGAATTTTATTAATATGTTTAAGGGGAGGCTAATTTATTTTAACCCCCCTCCCTTAACAATTATGAAATAAACTGAAAATGGTACTACCCTTAAACAAAAGCGGAGTCCCTTTAACAATCCCCCTATTAAGGCCTAATATCTAATTAGTAACTTTGATTCAGCTTAATGGGCTTTTAAGTTTTAATTAACATAAGAGGTTTTTGAAGGAATTAAGAATACGATTCTTTCTCCATACCTCATTTTCTCAAAAACCAAAAAGAAGAAAACCCTAAAAATCCATTCTAAATCAAAACCTTAGCCTGCCAAGCTTCACTTCCAACTAGTGAAATTGAGTTATAAAGTAGAGAGTTCCAGTAGGTAATCACTCTAATTCAAATCAAAAAAACTTCTTTGATCTCTAGTTGAAAATTTGTTTACAATAACTGATGTTTTAGACCTGTATGTTACAGAAAAATTCTCAACAGGTTTTGAGAAAGCTAATTAAAGCTTCAAGCTCCTATTTTGCTTCCTATTTCTTACTATTAACTCTTATTCAGGTGAGAGAACCTCATACTTTCTAGTAGAAATTGTTCTTAGTGATATTCTATGAGTTTATTGAGTAGTTGTGAAGAAATTGAGTTGATTTTGGTTTTATTCTTGTTGGTTTTCTTTCCTGTTGCTATATTAAAACAATCATAACTTTTGAACCACCAATCAGAATTTGATTATCTTGGTTATTGCGGAAAGCATAGAAACTATGCTTATACTTTCATTTTTCTAAATTTTGAAGTTTCCTAAGCTAAAATCGTGATTTTGTTCGCTGTCCTGTCGAATACATAGTGACAGGCTGAATTTGAGATTATTACTAAATTAGTCATAACTTTTGAACCACTGAACAAAATTTGATTGTCTTAGTCATTCCGGAAATCTTTGAAACTTTGCTACAACTTTTATTTTATTCATTTGGCCAAATTTTGAAGTTTTCTAAGGTAAATTGTGATTGTCGGTCGATGTCCTATCGAGTGCACGTTGACAGGCTGAGTTTGAGATTTTTAGTAAAACGGCCATAACTTTTGAACCATCGATCGGAATTTGATTATCTTGTTTATTCCAGAAAGCTTGATTTTTATGCAACAAGTTCAGAGTGTTTTTAAATATTTTGTTATTTGCTATTTCAAAACTATGGATTTTGTCCGTTTTCTTGGGTTTTGCTCCATATTGTTGCATTTGTTGTTTCCAGACAACTTTAGATTGTTTTACACCTTGTCGGTATTAGTGATCACAATGTAAATAGAAATATTTTTTATCAAGGAAATCTACATATAACTACGATTCTAATTATCAAATTGATGTCGTTTGGGTGAAAATTGATGGCGTAATCTCGTTGAATCTTGTTGTCTCTGTACACGTTTTAATAGCTGTTTTGACTAAATATCTTCCAAATGTTTTTCAAATCTCAATAACTAATTATATATATATCTTCAAATATTTTGAATGTTATAATCTATATTATCCCTGATATAGAGGAATTAATTTAAAAAATAGCGATTTTGAATATTTTTCAAAAAAATGTTGTATAACTCGTTTTACTCTAAAACTATTTTCAATGAAAACACACTCACACACACTATTGCACATGTCGAGAAGACATGACTACGATTAAACAATGTCGTAAACCTTGTGATATAAGACATGATGGTATATAATATTGATTAATTTCAAGATGAGTCAATCAAAATAATTTGTTGTTTTCATTTATGGAGTATTTTTGTTATTCTTATGGTTTCTAGTGTAGAGTAGACTAAATTATTATAAATCGATTAGTGAAACGTGCGGTATGGGATGTAATGATTTCCCTTTTCGAGTTACTATTTGGGAGTCTATGACACATTAAGTTGTTACTGCTAGTACTAGACATTCGGATCAATTATGTCGTGATTATGGATAATCCAATATTCTGTTGTAGTCTAGGTAGATCCAACAGATATACTTCTGGGTAGACCCAGTACTACGCTGTGACTCTAAGTAGAACCAATATCATTTTTGAAATTCTAGGTAGATCCAATAGTTGTAATCTTGGATAGAGCCAAAATAATATAGCCAATCCTAGGTAGATCCTAACATTGCGATCTCTAGGTAGATCCAAATATTATAACTTTGGATAGATCCAAATGTGTGTTGTCTGGGTAGATCCAAAGTGTATCCTGGGTAAATCCAAAATAATAGCTTTTGGCAAATTAATCTCCTTGTTGATGTTGTTTTATTAGCTTTTTGGTTAGGATCTAATTATATGCTTTGGCTGATGAGGTAGGATGCATGGATCCAATTGCGCAGTTAAGTTGACTCTTGGCCACTATGCTGATTGATGGTATTTCACGTAGGTTCCCCTTCTTGTGAATAAACTCACAAATGAGTTTACTAGTTATCTCTTAAGCCAATTTCTGCACCACCTTGATGTGTTGCTTCCGTGTTTAATCCATCTCGGAGTCCACGACTCTTAAATCCATAACGGACGTTCACTTGTGTAATTTAATGGGATTTGCGACATAGAGTTATTCACGTCATAGAATTTCTAAAGAGAATATCACCTTTGCATATTATTATTATTGCTTTATTATTATTGCTTTATTATTATTACTACTACTTATGTTTTAATATTTCAACTAGACTGACCCGTGTGTGTTAATGCTCAGGTCAGACTGATTTCTTGCAGGTAACTCACAAGATAATCCCTTTTGCAGCTTGGCTTTACTGATGGATGACTCTTTTTGTTTAGCTACGTTTTGCCCATTCAATTTGTACTTGGTTTTTGTGCTATACATCTGTTGATATATATATATATATATATATATATATATATATATATTCTTTTGTGGGATGCAACTATGTGTATTATTTGTACAGTACCTAATGTATGTGTAGATATGTATTTTTTACTACGTTCTATTCAGTATTCTATGGACTATCATGTTGTATTCGTCTTGTTCTGAACTGATCCCTGTAACAACCCGCATTTTACTTATCGGAGGATCATAAAATATTTTTGCTTAATTCCCTAAGGGTTGGATCATTCTCATATTTTGATATGTTGGTTATGGTGATGTGAGACATGTCCATAACTTTTACCAATTTTATTTGTGACCATTTTGCCCTTGTCAGTCTTGTATAGGGCATAACTTTTGACTGGGATCGAATCAAGTGCTGAGCTCAGTCACATTGGAAAGGAAATGGTGTTCCTAATTCTGTAGAGTGGTCACATAAAAGATTTGGTTCAGCGGTTTGGGAGGAATAATTGTTTTTGTGTTTCACAATTTCTATTCAGGTTTTTAGAGTCATTGATGGGCTGATTTGAGGAGGCCCATTAGTGGGCTGATGGGAGGCTATAAATAGGGGGTTAGAGGCATGGAGAGAGAGGGTTACTTTTCTTCATTCTCTCATTTGGTTGAGCTCGTGATCCTCCTTTCTCAATCAAATACACCTTTCCACCATTAAAACTCTAGATCTATATAAGAGAATCGAAGATCTACATCGGTTATGCTGGATCTATGTCAAGTAAAGAGAGATCACATCAAATCAAGAGGTTTGAAGCATATTCTTTGCTGTCCGGATTGAGAATTTAGCGATTTCGAGTTAATTCAAAGAATTGGTGAGTGATAAGCATATGCCACGCAGATTCAATCAAGTGTATGGGTTGTTTGATCTTGTGTTCATCATTTCAAGTTGTTTTCATATAGATTTAATCGATGTAAGTATGATTTTAATTCAAATCACCATAGGATTTAAACTAGCAACTTATAAACGGTAATTTCATATGTTAATTCTATGTTTAGATCCATTTATTGATTTGATCATTTGTTGAATCCTTATTTTAATGTTTGTTGATTATTGCTTGAATCAATGGTTGATTTGTTGATCTGTGGTGTTGAGATTTATCGATGGTGTTTGAGAATGATCGGTGGTGTTTGAGATTGATCGGTGGTGTTCGCGATTGATCGGTGGTTTTTGTGATTGATTGGTGGTTATTGAGATTGATCGGCGGTGTTTGAGATTTAGCAGTGGTTTTTTAGATTGATCGGTGGTGTTTGAGATTGATCGGTGGTGTTTGAGATGGATCTGGGTGTTTTCATAGCATGGACTGGGAGAAATTCTATGGATCAGGCAATTTCTCATTGATCTGGAAGTTTTCATACAATGGATCATACCTTTATTGATCCACCAAATTATTACAATGAAAACCTAAAAATAATTGAGAATTTATCTCCATCCCAAAAAAAAAGTTTTTTATTTTTCTTTCCTTCAACTACAAGTAAATATCTCCCTAATGAGATTCTTATATAGGAAAAAAGAAAGACTAGGTATATACCTAATTAGGTCCTAAAATATCTCAAAAATATATACTCCTTAAATCTTGCCCAAAATAAAACTTTCTTCAAAATGTCTCAATATATCCGTAAAATCCGCAGCAAATCGTCAAATTCCTCAACTTTAAATTGCTCCAACTTCATAAATATCACAAACCATAACACTCTACCTAGATATGAAATCGCCTCCACGTAAATCTCTCATAACATTTAGTATTTATGTGATAAATATCACAAACCATAACACTTGTAGTTGAAGGAAAGAAAAAAAACTTGTTTTTTGGGATTTAGATAAATTCTCAATTATTTTTTTAGGCTTTCATGGTAACAATTTGGTGGATTAATAAAAGTTTGTTTGGAGGAATTTTCTTGTTATTGTTATCTTCTTTCCTCTTTCAAAATCTAATTATGTAGTTTATCTTGCGGAAACCCTAACAATATGGATCGTGCAATTTTTGCATGGATCTGGATGTTTTCATAGCATGGATCGGGCAATTTTAATGGATCTGGCAGTTTTCATAGCATGGATCGAGCGAAATGCTATGGATCGTGCAATTTTCCTATGGATCGGGCTAAATACAGTAGCATAGATTGGGCTAAACGTTATGGTATGGATTGGGCTAAATGCCAAAGTACCAAGTACCAAAGTACTAAGTGCTAGAGTACCAAGTGCCAGAGTACCAAGTACCAGATGTGCTGCACATGGTAAAATTAGCGATTTTCCAAGGTGTGAGCTGGGTTTTACACTATTTTTATAGTATCAAGTGCCAGAGTACCAAACGACAATGCCAAGTGCCAAAGAGTGCCAGAATTGAACCAGGACATATAATAGCATTTCAGAAATGGTGTAAAAGGTTGTTTTGACATTGTGGCCAGTTTTTCATAGTGAAAAGGCTGGAAATGTTATGAAATGCAGTATTGACCAAACGAAGCTTGTTTTTGAGTCAATGATGGTTCTAGCTTCGATGCATAATCAAGGAGGAATGTCTGAAGCATCGTGAAGTGTTCGTTGATCGTCGAAATGCAACAAATGCGAAGATGACTCAAGTGTGTCTTGAGCTCGTCGATAATGGTACTCATATATGTTTGAGCTTATGGATGGTCGACGGAGATGACGACAACAGATATTGAAAGCCGAGGAATTATCGTTGTCGTTGGTTCTAGCCGGTTCAAAGCAAGGGTATGATATGGACGCCTAAAAGGCGGGTTGTATGATCGAGTACCCTGGGTATCGTTGAAAGGACTAGATACGTATCATAGAAAGGCCTATGGAGCTTTTGCTAGAACTGGGTTTACCATTAGCCCTTTACGAACGACGTAATGTTGAGTCCGTCATATGATTAACGATGGTTTCGAAGCAGGATTGGCGGTGATTGCCAGATTCATAGATGAATGATTGTTTACGTGTACCATCTTGTGTAGATTATTCGACGTTGAATGAAATATCCCTTGGGTGCTTGTCTGATGTTGGTTTAGACCTTCGGGGCTTGTTCTTAGGAGATGTAAATATTGATCAGGTGGGTCTACACTTGATAATTGATTGTTATGAATGTACTATTTGTTTCAACTTGATTGTTGTAAAGGCTATCACTATCCGATGTGGGGAAGACGGATTTGGTTTCTTCTCTGTTGATGTTGGTAAATTAGCTGATTAATCTGCCTATTCTCATATACTTTATTAATGAATTTAGATATTTGTTTATCACTCATTAAGAATGTTGTCTGACTCAAGGTTTATGTGTCCTCTTATTACATTGGGCTATTCATCCAATTGTGGATGGGAAGACCGAGTAGCAGGTTACCGGTAGCAGATCTTAATGAGGCAAGGATACAGAGCGATGATGAGAAGATACCTGCGTATTAGTTTCTCTATATTACATATTGGATGTTTTCGCTGTTATGATTGATGTTTACTATGAGTGTTGTAGTACGACGAATTTGTATAGACGCTTATGTTGTAATCCAAGGATGTATGGATATTCTTTCTAGTTGTTGTGGAAGTTCAAGTTTATGCTCAAATATGCTTCACTATTATAGCCTATTGTATATGTTCTATTATATTTTATCCTTGCGTTGTGATTTATATGGTAGGTTCCACTTATGTTATTATACCCTGATGATCGTCCACAGCTGTCTAGCACATCTTTCAGTGCATTATTCATCTTGTTAAGTGCAGGAGTTATCGGCGGTCGTCACAATCCCGCTGCCATTGTAGTATTGTATTAAGTAAGTAATAAGTATGTCGAACCGTAGATAAAAAAAATAGTGCACATATCGACGTATTTAGGACTTTTTTAATATAAGGTTATGGATGATTGCTCCTAACTAGCCCTATTCTCCGCCTTAATAAACAGTATTACTCAGTAATGCTCTTTATTAGGGTGGCTCTTAGGGTGGGGCGTCAACAGTTTGGTATCAGAGAAGAAATCAGAACAAAGCATGATAAAACTCAGAACAGTGTGCACAATATAGTACAACGAGGTGCAATATAAGTATATCATTCCTATCCCAAGTTATCACCATCGAGTCCTTATCCTTCCTTTGCGTTGAGCTAGATATAGGAGTGCGAACGCGTTTAGGAATAATGAAAATTTTATACTATTCTGTATCATTGAATATATGAATATATCTTATACTATGTTGATCCGTTCTTATCTTAACTTATTCAGCCGTGACCGATGACCTTCAGGTTCTAGACCGACTAGTGGGACTGGTCCCGAAGACAGTGTTGAGTCATCCAGTTGCCCACAACCCACAGAGAATACCAGCCCAACTAGTGATTCCCAACTAGAGGGAGTTTATATGTCCTTCGAGCAGATACTGGAACTTGTTAGGAATACCCAACCTCCCGCTTCATCTCGTTCCTCTCTACCACACAAAACAGCATTTGCGCTTATATGTCATGATTTCTCCCATCTCGACTGGAAGTTATTCAAAGGCACCGAGACTGTTCTTGAGATCTAGGCTTGGCTTTGTACTTGTGAGCGTATTTTCTCTTGCATGGAAATTTCTGAGCATAGTCGCATTCTTGTGACAAAGAGTATGCTCCAAAGGCGTGCTCTTAATTGGTATGAATTGCTTGTGGCCAAGTTAGATGAAGCCACTTTAGAGTGGGAACAGTTTAAAGAGAGATTTGAGTTTAAGTTCGTTCCAGAGTCCGAAAAAGATATCCTACTTGTTGCTTTCTAGATCTTAACCAATGGAAGTCGACTATTTAGGAGCAAGCGGAAGGGGCAGAAAAATGATAGAGCCGGAGGTAACAAAAATGATACAGGGGGCATGATGGAAAAGCTTGGACTCCTCTGAATGATACTCCTGAAAATACTTGGCAACCATGAACACGGAAAAATACGAGAAGCCCCCGAAGTCCAATATATTGCTACTGAGAGAATGGTAAGGAGCGGAAACGTCGGTTCCATGATGTGCTAGGACAAGATACCAATGAATGTCATCACCTCATCTGATCGAGAAGCTCATCAAGCAGAACAACGTGCAACAATTCGTCCAGAAAAACCCGAATTATTTAGTATTCTTTCGCCGCAACTCCTCCTTCCACCGACAATCTTAGAAACACACCAGGAGAAGAAAACTTCGCATTTTTTTGCTTACTGCGCCCTTACTAGTAAAGGAGCTCTTAAGGAGGCATTCTGATAGGAAGGCCGACCACTACCCGGAGAAAGCTCTTCGTCCCTTCGGAAAGCGCCTTCTAATTGGCAGAAGGGAAGGGGCCTATGTATTTGCATGACCTCTGCAGATTTGACTCTACCTACACCCCGGTCGCCTAGCAGTCCATATAGTTACCACATGGAGAGTTGGTTGCCCCCACGAATGATATAAATACTACTGTTGCTTTAGCTTTACTCACGTCCATGGCATATTTTTATGCGGGTCTTACTAAAAAAGGATTGGCTTATTTTGGAAAATACATTCAACCAACTCCAATCCTTTTACCAATTAACATCCTAGAAGATTTCACAAAACCTTTATCTCTGAGTTGTTGCAGCTCAAGTTGAATTTAAATGAAATAGTGGATGTAGCTCTCCATCTCGAGGAGGTTAAGAAAGATAAAGACAGTGATGATGATGCAGGTGTTTGAGGTAACCCGAATAAGAGGTGTTCACCTTTCTCTAAACCCAAGCCTTCCCCTCAAAATAAGAAGAAACACAGTGGCTTTAATTACCAACCTTTTGCATTACCTCCCTCGATTTTAGCAAAGGGATGTTTCAACTGCTGATCGTCTAATCATTTTTCTCATACTTGTCTTAGACCTCATATTTATAGACATTGCAAGGAAGAGGGTCATGAGAAATCCTCGTGTCCTAAAAAATCGAAAGGGTCAGATTGTGGAAATCTTAACATGATAAAAGCTTCTAGTAGTCCGTCTCACCCTTGAGGTACATATTTTATTTTGAGAGTCATTCCTAGTCAAGTTGTCTATGGTATAGTGTGTAGTACTAATTCGTAGTAAAGAGAAAAGTTATAGTTATTAATCTTATTGTTGGGCCTAGACGTGGCTTAAGAACTCTGGTCGAGACAAGGGATGCCCTAGATTGATAGGGGTTCCAAAATAACATATAAGACCCTGTTGGCATGAGAAATATTCTGAATTCAAATTCTTAATAAAGAATTAAACTTTTCGTTTCTTCTAGTTAATTAATTTATAAATTTAAGGGTAATAAAAACGGGTTAGTTATGAAAATATAGTAATTTTCATACAAGCTTATAATAAGTAGATTTTGAAAGAAAGGTTTTATAAGAACTAAGTAAGAATTTATAAATTCAACAATAAAGATAATTTTTTATTAAGTAGAGTTTTACTAACCATATATCTTTTCATAGATGGCCATTTGAAGTAGTCTTGTTATCTGTAGTGACATGAAAATTTAAAGTAACATCAAAGATTTTTTTTGGATTGGGCGGTCATTTTTAAAACTAAACATTTTATCTTGTTAAGTCAGTAAAATTTCATCCCCGTTTGCCATTACGAATTATAATAGTCGTTGAGTTTGGCGAAATGAATATTATCCCCTTACTTTACCCGAGGAAATCTTATAGGAAAATGCCTTTTATTATGATTTGGAAAGACACCGAGGAATTTGTGTGATTGAAATTGCAGAAAAACTATCGCATTTTTCTATCAATGTTCTTACCTCTATCGAATTTCTTTAGTGGTCTGATAATTATCTCCAAAATTATTGATTGTAGCGCATTTTTGAAAACACTCTCTAGTTGGCCATCTCAGGTTTCTCGACATACTTATCATCTTTCTTTGTAAAGAAGTGTTATAAGATGCTAGATTTGTAGTTGGGTTCTTTATTCGAGCTTATGAGGTTTTTTCCTTAAAGTGCTCCTCATGTAACTCCTTTCTTGATTTTTTTCTCAAAGGTTAAACAACTTCAAAAACTTTCGATGATCGGATAATTTCAAGTGATAAAACGGAGAATTTTGTAAGGATACAGTGTACATATCTGAGTTTATTTTTTTGAGCTTGAGGATAAGGGGTTTCATACTCAAGTTTATTTCATTTGTTGTTGTTTCTTGTGATAGTGTATTATATAAGGTTGTTTATGACTACCTCTAAGGAAATTGCAGGGACATAATTTTTGTAAGGAGGAAAGTCTGTAATAACCCTGGTTTTAGACAATTACATGTAGTAATTAATGAATTATAATGAGAATTTAAATTTGTAATTAAGAAATAAACGTCTTTTAAAATGAAAACGGAGTTTGGTTGGAGTTGTATTTAATATAAGTTGGGAATTGCCGAGAATTTGGGAAAGAAGAATAATTAATGGCTTTGGGAAGTTGGTAAAAGTGTGTAAATACATATATATGTACACACATATACATATTGAGTTTTGAGGAAAACTAGATTTTTAATTTTATAATAATAGGGAAAAAATAAAGATTGAAAATATTTTGACAAGTGATTTTAAGATATGAATAAGTTTTTTATCATTTTTATGTTGATTAGCACGGTGGATTGTTAAAATATAAGTAACAATCATTTTAGGTCAAAACAGTGTTTTCGAGAACATCTTGTTGAGGTGAAACTACAAAATGCTAATTTTATTGCAAAATGTGTCTATATGTATGTTGAGAATAATTTTATAAGATTGTGGAATTATTTTTCTATGGTAAAAAAATTAGAATTGTTAGATTTATTGTAACATTTAAATTTTTAAGTATATTTCAAACGAAATTTAATTTGCAAACAATTAAAAGTATTGTGAAATTGGAAAATGTGTGAGAGATTTGTAGAATTATATTAAAACGTTTAATAAATGATGTTAAGAATATTCCTTACTAATGGTTTTGCGATTTTATTAATTGTTGTAACCATAAATCGTAATTAGTAATGAGAATTTGTGTAAATAGTTGTTTAAAGAATTTGTGTAAGTAGCTGTTTAAATAGGCCATAACTAAGGTAATTAGCCATAATTTGAGCTATTAAGGCTTAATATCAAATTAGTAGCTTTGATTAGGCTTAATGGTCTTTTAAACTTTAATTAACATAAGAGGTTTCTGGACAAAGTAAGAATACAGTCTGTATTCTTCATCCTCTCCTCATTTTCTCAAAAACCAAAAAGCAGAAAAACCCTAAAATCCATTCCAAACCAAAATCTTAGCCTCCTAAGCCACCCAATAAGTGAAATTAAGTTATAAAATAGACAGCTTAAGCAGGAAATCACTCTAATATCAAATAAAAAAAATTCTTTTTTGATCTATGGATGAAAATTTATTTACTATAACCGATGTTTTAGACCTACATGTTACGGTACTTTTCAGCTGGTTTTGAGAAAGCCAATTGTAACGCCCCACACCCGCTATGGTCACTCACTAAGGGAATGCCATAGCATCGGTGGAGTATTTTAGTGAATATAGAACAGAAAAATTACAACAAGACAGATATAAGTAGTACTTGAAATTTTAAAACATCATCTCATAACAGCGGAAATAAACATGTCTGGTTACATCATAAAACCACAATAAAAGTCAAGTACAATATCCATCAAAATAAAGAAGTACATGATCCCACTCTCAATACAATAGCCAGAACGAAAGAAAAGATAACTGGATAACTGGAGCTTTACATCTACCCAAGCTCCTCAAGACTGGAACAGCAATCCGATCAAGCTCTACTACTGCTAGGATCCACCGTAGGACCTGAGGGTTGGGAAAAAGATAGAAACAACGGGGTCAGACATAAGTCTGAGTGAGTCCTATAACTTTAACAATACAATCATTAAAGTAACCAGAGAAGACATAAACTTGACCTACGGTAATATCTGGGGATGAATGGCTACACTAAGCAGCTTGGTAGACTTAGAATAAACTAAGATAACCGTCAGGACGCATCTACCCACCCAAGGATAATTACTAACTGCACCACACCAGTCATTCCTACTTAAAGGTTGATCCCTCCAAGGACTTAGAAAATTTCCCCAGTAGTTTCGTGTACTCCTAGCCCACTACATAGGTGCCGTCTGCCCCTATCTCCACTAGGTGTACTCAGTAATTCTTACCCAGTAGTTTCGTGTACTCCTACATAGGTGCCGTCTGCCCCTATCTTTATTAGGTGTACCCACTACTCCCCATCGATCGGCTCCCTACCGTAGATACCCGTGCTGGTCCCACAGTGGGGTGTATCACTCCCCTAAGGTGGCAACCCAATACTATCAACGGTGCACGGCTTTATATCTACACGATGCAACAACGGCTTATCTACCAGCCCGGGCCCACACACGCATATGAAACCCGTTGGACTTGCGTTGCCACCGCTAACCCGTTTTGGCCTCTTATAATCAAGCCCAATATGCGTGTCCCGTCACTCGACATGGGTCGAGCCCACAAAGATACGTTTGGGATATTGGTTGAAATGGGCCCCCACAAGCTACCCACCTAAGCTTGTCATATATCTAGTGTATCCCACTTAACCCTTTAATCATGTTTAATTACATGTTTCCACTTGGTTAAGTATTCTAATCGTATTTTCTATTGCCACCCAAGGCAACCCACTAGATTCCACATGCCACCCAAGGCAACCACAAAAATTTCCACATGCCACCCAAGGCACCCACTTAACCCCTCATGTCCCACTACATGCTAATATGGTTAAGTGTTTCTTAATTAATTAAGACCGTGATCTCCCATAAAGACCTCCCACATTAGACTGACCGTTATGACCGCCTGGTTAAGCCGGTAGAGTCCGGGCAGTCTTACGTCATAACAGAGTCTAACCTCGTGTCTTTACCTTAATCACGTATTTAATTCATGGCTAAGACCTCTCACATTGGGCTGACATTTGTAGCAACTGGTTAAGCCGGTCGGGTCCGGGCAGTTTTACACTACAAATGAGTCCAACCTCGTGTCTTAGTCGATTAATTACACCTAATTAATCACCCCCATATTAATTATCCCTAATTAATATCAAGTTTTCCATAACATGGGTAGACCTAACTCAATAGGTAAATTCCCATGGGGTAGACCTAACTCAATAGGTAAATTCCCACTTATGGTAATTTATTTTTTATGGTATGCTTAATCATACCCAATCATTCATTTATTAACATATTTACCACCCCATCGTTCCCCACGTAAATCGTTCTCATTTCATGACATAACAAAGGGGAAGATCATCACAAATATCATGGGTTTAGCATACAACTTTGTCATGGGTTAAGAGGATGTCAACTTGCATATATGAGCATATATTAACCCAACTACATATAACCCAAACTTGCATATTATCATACACATGATTTGCATAACATGTTGCATATGAGCTTGCATATTATCATACACATATCTTGCATAACATGTTGAACTTGCATATAAGCATTCTCATAACTTGCATAATATGTTAAACATGCATTTAAGCATACACATAACTTGCATAAGCATTCACATACTTGCATAAGCATGCATAACTTGCATATCACATTAAACTTGCATTTAAACATATACATAACTTGCATAAGTATCCATATACTTGCATAAGCATGCATAACTTGCATATCACATTAAACTTGCATTTAGACTGTTAGACCCAAATGTGGTTCTAACACCCAAATTGATTAGAAACGAAATAAAATAGAACAGAAATAAAAATGAACACACAAGGTTTATAGTGGTTCGGCGAAGAAATGCCTACGTCCACTTAGTTTTCACTATATTCAGTAATTCAGTTACAAATGCAATGTAAGATTCACTCACAACACACTTTTGTTCACTCAAATGATTAAAACAAGAAATGAAGGATGATTTGGATTCTCCGGGAGTAAAGGAATTCGGATGATGGAGGTACTTGGATTCTCAAAAGTGCTGAAAAAAGATCCTTCTCTTTGTCTCTAGATGGGGTACTTATAGGTGTGAATTTGCCTGAGATTCAATCCGGGTCGGAACACGTGTCATCCATCGCACTCTCTTCGGGTTCGGATGAACTATCAAGCTGACAACACATCAAAGAGATGGACGTTAGGGGTAGGAATTAGTCATACCCGGTCCGGTTCTCCAGGCGATTTTATAGGAGATTAACATAGATCATGGGTGCGGGTCGGAGACATGCAGGTAAGGGGTTCGGATCGGGATACCCGATCCGACCCGGATTGGTTTGGGCGCCGCTCCGTCTCTAACCTATTCCGCTCCGCTCCTGTGCTATGGCGAGCAGATGAACCTCCGATCCGTTCGAGATTCATTCGTCTTCCGTTCCGATCAGATAAGCTTTGCAAATTTATCCAGTAAGAGACATCCGATCCGAACAGAGAACTCTATCCGATCCGAACCGATATGCTGCTATCAACCTGAATTGGGGTGTTTTCTTCCGATCCGAACCGGAGTCTTATAACTTAAAATACTCTTCAATGGTTGGTTTCTTGACTTTGCGTTGCCTAGTTCACAAAGTAGGCTAACATTTTGCCCCCTCAAAGGATGCTTTCGTTGTACAAAGCATGCTTTGATGTCGTTTAACCAGAATTGCCAAGAGTAATGCACAGATTTCTGTTCGGTTCGGCGTCCGACCCAAACACATTTTCTTCATTTCTGAGCAAATTTGGGTACTCATCTCGCCATGTAATGCCTCTTGCAGGTATGCTCCTTCTTTACTCTCTTTCTCTTCAATTCGAGTCGAATGCTGAATTAGCGTGTGAAATTTCCACTCGGTTCGGATTCCGATCCGAAGCGTTTCCGTGGATTTTTCTCTTGGACATTGGGCTTTCAGAGAGAATTGTGCTTCTGGGCCTTCATTCCGGTCCGAGCGGGTGAGACAAAATAGGAAGACGAGGAGTCATCACCATTCCTTTTATAAACTCGCCATCGTCCTCATTCCTTCCTTCTTCTTTTTTTTTTGCTGCCGCTCCCCACCATAACATTGAAAACTCTAAAAACTTCAATATTCCGAAATCATTTCTTGTAGGTCTTTCAAATCAAGAACATAGGTAGCTTTTTAATCTCGGATAACTTTGTAGTAAACGTACTTGATTTCAATTCGTGTTGGATTGGGATGGTTTAATCGTAGGCTTCGCTTGAACCCCCCGCCGCCGCTGGTGGATGCGCTATCGCTTCAAGGCGTTGCGAGGCTGGAGAGGGCAAATTTTTATCCCCAACGATGGCCTTGATGATAAAATGGACTCGTTTGTGAGAAAGGAGGGAAAGAGGAAGAAGATGAGGAGCGTGGTGACCATCTGGAGTCGGTTCGGGTAGAAGACGGAGGACCAAAAAAGGAAGGAGAAGGAAAGGGGATCGGCTCGGATTGCACATCTTAGAAAGACGGGAGGAAAGAAAATGTCGGCTCGGGTCGGAGATGAGGATGAGATAAGAGGCTGACATGAACGGACTGGTTGAGTGATGCTGATTCGGATCGGATCGGGTCACCCGATCCGATCAGATCAGTTCTGCTTCCGAACCCACTGTTCCTATTGTCTTGAACTAACCTTGCCTTACTGAAGCACCCGAACCGAATGTCTTCTGTATTGAGCCAATCATCACATGCATATCCGAACCGAACCGAACGCATCAAATTTGGCACATAAAGACTATCCAACTAATTCAACTGACACTTATTCTAGACGAATATGCTTCGCGGACAGTTAGGATAGTGCCTTGTGAACATAAACGAGAATTAAGAAAAACTCTGACTATCGCTTTCTCTTTAAAGCTTCGTCTTACGTTGCTGTACTTTTATTTTGTATTTCCCACATTTGTTGCATACACTTTAGTTCACACACATACACAAAAAAGGGGACACGGGATAATTCACTCTAATCCGTGCTATTGCTTCTTCAATAGTTCCATGACAATGAGGCCCAGACGCTCTTCTTGTTTAGCTGAGAGGAAAGAAGCTCCAGAAACTTCCAACAAAACCACTCTCGAGGATATATCTTATTCATCTGACCCAGAATGGGACAGCGAGGGTCCGGATTACGGAGTTGGTCACCGGGAAAGCGATGAAATGTCTTCAGAAAATGAAGTTTCCCTAGGCTTTGAGGAGGAAGGAGGGATTGGTGACAACCGAGCACCCGATGAATTTGACTCAGCCATTATATTGGAATCACCTCCAGATTCCGTAGAATCAACAATTGACAATGACCGACTCGTGAGAATTTGCTTGAAGTATGGAATAATGAAGAGAGACACTCTAGTGCCCTCACGTTCTGACCGTCCACATAACCCTCCAGAAGGATATATGACGGTCACTCGTCTGATGTGCATGGTTGGCGCCATTCCTCCTTTCTCGCCTTTCATCGTCGACTTCTTAAGACAAATGCGGATTGCCCCCATGCAGCTGCATCCCAATTCATATGCCTATCTGCATACCTTATTCATAGCATATCGTGAAATTCTAAGCGTGGAGCTTACGTTTGACGATGTTCATCTATAATTTCAAACATCGGACTAGAGAAACCCCTTCTTTCTGTTACTTTGAGTCGGTCCCAAAGAGGAAGATAATCTCTACGCCGTTTAGCAGCAAGGCTGGAGATTCCAGACTGGAGTGGTTCTATATAAAGCAACAGTCTGGATGCGCCAGAAGATGGACAAAATCAAGTAAAGCACTGATTTTCTGACCCTGGACTCTATACACTTGAATCATCACCCTGACCTGTTTTCCTTTTTATTTGCAGTTGATAATCCCAAACAGGTATCAGACCAAGTGTTCTTTGATCGAATGCACCGTCTCCTCAATGGCGACCAAAAATTCCTTACTATTGACGAGGTTCTTAAAGATGAGTACCTTCATTTTCACGGGCTGCTATCCGTCTTCCGTAGCATCGGTCATGGGACGGTCCCTTATGCATATATTCCTCCAGTGGAAACAGTTCCAGAAATAGGAGAAGGCTCGGGAATTCCTGCAGCTTCTCTTCAAACTTCACCCTCTCCCTCTTCCACTCAAGATGATGAACTGGCTAATCTGGCCAAAAAATATCGTGAAGGGTATATTGCCCCCGAGGAAACTACCTCGGTAGACAAATCAAAATCTCCCCAAGGGTCGCCACTCCACGCTCCCGAAGGGGATGTTCCTATCACCGACGAGCACATATTTCAGGGTTTGGGGGATCTCCCCTTACCCGAGACTATATATACTTCGGAAGATTTCAGAAAGGACCCTTTAGTCTTCACTTCTTATGAAGAGACTACTCCTGCTAAGGCCAAAGAGCCTGCCCGCAACAGTCTAGCTTCAGACTCGGGTTGGTTGGGGGGACACACACACCACATAGGATGCACTTTGCACCGTAGCACTAGCATTCATTGCACTTCTTTTTCCATGGATCCGTCGATTCTAAACTTCGTTTAACTTATCGTGCAGGTACAATGTCTCGATCTTCTTATGATATACGAAAGCTTCGCCGCAGCATGTTCAATCCTCCCCAGGATGCCGAATATAACCGCCGGGATGACCGCGGCAGGGAGGAAAGAAGACCCTATGATCCTTATCGATCTCGATCCTCACGCTCCCGCTCACCCGTCCGACCGGAACAAGAAAAATACAAAAGCTATCAAGGTCGTAGGGAGGAGGATAGACCACAATCTAGGGATTCCACTTCCTCCCATGAAAAGCGGGGTAGAGAGAAGACACCTCCAAAGGAAACTGGGTCTAGAAGTAAGCAAAAAGTCCCTGCTACTAAGCGACCTCGGACAGACAAGGGTTCTACAGAATCTTCTTCAGGAAGGGACACTGAACTAACAATCCTCGCCCCTCCTCCACCAGATGCGGGAACCGCCGTAAGGCTGGCATACTTAAAGGAGCAATTTCCCGAGCACTACTTCGAGACTCTGACCTTTCTACCTTCCCTTGAACCTATTTCTTCTAATTGGGCAGAGGAGGCCAGAGCAAAGATTGATTTGGTGGAAAAACAATATACCGAAATGTTCAAGTATTCCCGCACTCTTTCTAGAATCATTCGCACGCTACTGACAAATGCTGACTCAATGCACAAAACTGCAGAGGAAGATGCTAAGGCCCTAAAAACCTTAGGAAAAAATTTAGAAGATACTCAAGCTCAACTAGCTATCGCTCAGAAGAACGCTTCTAACTTCAAACAACAGTTTGAGGACATGCAAAAGCGCTATCATGATTTGCTAGAATCCCACACTCAGGAACGTTCCGAGTTGAAGAAGCAAGCTGACGAAGCCAAATCAGAGGCTGCTAAGACACGTCTCGCTTATGCTGAGCTTGAGCAGAAAAATGCCGAGTTAGCGAAAAGGAGTGCTGAGTTAGAAAAGAAAAACGCTGACTTGGCTTCAAAATTGTTAGAGGCGGAAAACAGGGCTGCTCTGGCTGAAGGCAATGTGGAATGCGCTATTAAATCTGCGGAGGAAACCCGCAAACAACTATCAGAGGCGGAGGCCGATATTCAGGGTTTCGGCGAGCTAATGATCGAATTCTTCGCGCACATTATTCGTCGTCGAAACATTTCCTGGATCGAGGACTATCCATCCACTTTGGTTCATGTGTGGAATCAAATCGTCGAGTGGGAAAAAGAAGAGCTTAAGGTTGATTCCCTCGATGACGATAAGCTGATGGAGAAATATTTGAGAGACGACGAACCGGAGCGCCTAGCTGAAGGGCGCCGCCTAATTGCTGAGGCCATGGAAGAAGAGAGGCGGAAGTCCAAACAGAAAACCATTCCTGAAGCTGGTTCCTCTTCTTCTGCTCCTGTAACTCCTGAAGTAGAAGGGTATGATCCCGAAAACCCGGGAATTCCCCGATCAGCTTTACTATCTCCCATTCCTGAAATAACTCCAGAGATAGTAGTCACCCCCGCTGAAAAGTCTTCAGAAGGTATCCCTATCTTTTCTCCTCAATTTGTCAAGGCTACTACTACCTTTGGCTACATGACTGAACGTTCGATGATAAATCCTTTGCTCTTGCCTGAGTTGACAACCGATGTTTCTCATTTTGCAGGCGTTGAATCCTCCGCGAAGACAGATGTAGTTCAAGGAACTACCACTGGGACAAAGCCCGCCGATAGGGTCAAAGAAGGGGAAGACAAGGCTGCTTCAATAGACCTGGGGGAAAGAAGTGAGCCAACTAAGGTGACTACTCCCCATAGTGAAGAAATGATTGCAGCCCTAAAAGACGACGGAGGAGACGAGGGGCATGATGAGGAACCAGAGGTTACAATAACCGGGGAGTCAAAAAGCGCCGATGACATTACCTTGGCGGCCATGAAGGCTGATCAAGACAAGCGCTTGCAATTAAAAGCTGAAGAGTTAGATCCTGAGGTCCTCAAGCCCCTCGCAGTTGTGGATGCAGGTTCAAGGTTAGTTGTTAAACTCTCAACTAGATCTATTACCGAAGAACTTGCTAAAAAATCTTCTCTTGATTCCAGTGCCCAGCCCTCCGGGAAGAAGTCTGCCGGCTCCAGTACTACACCTTCAGGGAAAAAGAAATCAAAGCGAATCTTGACTGAAGCCGAGAGGGAAGCAAAAGATGCGGAAAAAGCTGCCAAGAAATCAAAGGCTCCTCCCAAACCCAAATAGTGGGTCCTCCTGTATCTTTTCAGCATCTTTGTAAATCAATAAGTGCTGCTGCACCAGCAGCTTCCGCACTTTCTTTTTCAGTTATTTCCCTGTACAAATTCATTCATTTGTAAATAAAAATAATTCACTTTCTGCAATGTTTATTTGTTAGCAGTTCTGCGCTTATGTAAAAATGCACATCTATAGTTATGAAACAAAGTTGTGGAGAGGGGAGTTATGTGTATGTGTACGTGTCCCCAGTCAGTCTCCACAAGTTATTCAATACTTAACCATGCAATCTGAATGCTCCCGATTCTCTAACGGGATAGCATTTCCTGTGTCATCAACACCTGTTGTTTTTCTTGGCATTTCTTTTATACTCCCTCTCATTCTCTCGAGAGTTAGAGTTCGAGTTCAGCTATTTGTTTATCCCCCGGTCGTTCAACGGGAAAAGATTTCTTTCTCGGCGCTCGATCGGAGACGCCTTTATACTCTCTTTCTCTCTGGAAAGTTAGAGTTCAGAATAGAATTTCTTTTTCAGCGCTCAGTTTGAGACGCCTTTATACTCTCTCTCTTTCTCTGGAGAGTTAGAGTTCGGAGTTGATCCTCCTTTCTCAGCGCTCAGTCGGAGACGCTTTTATACTCTCTCTCTTTCTCTGGAGAGTTAGAGTTCAGAATGTCGTTTTCTTATTCTTTTATGTCTTATTGCACAAATAATCATTGTGCTTCTTTTTATGCCCAAACCGTTTCAACCTTTTTAGGCTCTAAGTTATCCTGTACTTTATAATCACAACAGAATAACTAACGAATGTAAATGCATAAAAGTAAATAACACACAATATTTTATAGTGGTTCAGCTAAGTCATAGCCTACATCCACTTTATAGTCCTTTATTCATATCGTCATATTTTCCCAAGGCAAGTCGTGCCTTATTACAGAGTTTACAGGAAGAACAGCAAAAAGTATAGCATTTCTAATCCAAATATCGCATTAAGTGTTGGGCATTCCATGCTCGAGGGACTTCTTCGCCATCTACGGTCGTTAACTTGAATGTTCCTTTATCAAGTTTCCGTTGGATGACAAAGGGTCCTTCCCATTTTGGGCCGAGGTGAGGAAGAGATGGAAAAACTCTCTTTAGCACCAAATCTCCTGGTTCAAAAGTTCTGAGGCGAACTTTTTTGTCATAATAGCGTGCCATCTGACGCCGATGTCTAGCTGCACGCAAGTCTGCTTCGTCCCTTTTCTCTTCGACTTCATCAAGAGACTCAAGTAAAAGTGCCCGATTCGTCATCGGGTCATAATACGTAACCCTGTGGGAAGGAACTTCCAGTTCAACTGGAATTACTGCTTCTGAGCCAAAGGAGAGAGAGAAAGGGGTATGACCGGTAGCCGTTTTAAACGTTGTTCGATATGCCCACAAAGCTAGGGGCAATTCATCAACCCATTTTGCCTTTGCACGCTCTAATCGCTTCTTGAGGATGGATTTTATTACCTTGTTTATTGCCTCTACTTGCCCATTAGATCGTGGATAGGCAACTGCAGTATATCGTTTGTCTATCTTATATTTCTGGCAAAAGTCTCTGAATTCAGTGCTATCAAATTGGGTCCCGTTATCAGTAATAATCGTTCTTGGGATCCCGAATCGGCATATAATATTTCTGACCACAAAACTTATCACCTTTCTTGCGGTGATCTTAGTCAAGGGCTCAGCTTCCACCCACTTTGTGAAATAATCCACGGCTACTATGGCATACTTAGCTCCCCCTTTAGCAATCGGTAAAACTCCAATGATATCGATTCCCCATGTGGCAAATGGCCAAGGACTCACCATCGATTTAAGCTGGGTTGATGGTGCCCTGGGGATTTTGGCGAATCTCTGGCACTTATCGCAGCGTCGTGAATAATCAGCTGCATCCTTGTTGATCGTAGGCCAGAAGTATCCGTACCGCAATATTTTCTTTGCTAAAGTTTGACCTCCTGTATGATCTCCACACTCACCTTCGTGCACTTCTCTCAGTACACGCTTGATGTCGTCGTGTGCGATACATCGTAACAGGGGCATATAAAATCCTTGTCTATAGAGGGTATCGTCTTGCATAACATATCTGGCAGCTTTGCGAACTACAGCTCTTTTCTCACTTTTCTTCGATGGGAGAGTCCCATTCTTAAGAAAACTCTTGATTGGAGTCATCCATGACTCCTTCTCTGGTTCCGCTTCATGAACGAATTCAATTTCCATTGACTCAGAACTTGGCGATTCCAGCGTTTCAATTGGAATTACCTCAGTCTCTTCTGGATTGTCGGAACTAGCCAACTTTGCCAGTCTATCCGCTTTCTGGTTTTCTACTCTGGGAATATGTGTTATGTTGTACCGCTCTAAACTATTCAATAGCTCTTTCACTTTCTTGAGGTAAGCGACAAGTCGAGGTCCCCGAGCCGCGAATTCCTCTCGCACTTGACAAACAACAATCTTAGAGTCACAAAATATGTCCATCATTTTTACTCCGAGGTCTTTAGCGAGTTTCAGCCCGGCAATCAGGGCTTCATACTCAGAGTCATTGTTTGTTGCCGAAAATTCTAATCGCAGGGCGTAATATAACGACCGTCCCTCCGGGGTGACTAAGACAATTCCAGCTCCGGATCTTCGGTCATTTTTAGCTCCATCTGTATATAATTTCCACGGATTCATCTCTAGCTTATCCTCGGATTTGACCACTCGGTCCTTGATTATTTCTTCCTCTGGAATGGTGAACTCCGCAATAAAGTCTGCTAGAGCTTGCCCCCTGATTGACTTTCGTGGTTGAAAATTCAAATCAAACTGGCTTAGTTCTATGTTCCATTTAATCAACCTTCCCGACGCTTCGGGTCTCTGCAACACCTGTCTTAACGGCTGATCAGTGTATATGGTTATTGGATGGGCTTGGAAGTAGTGACGAAGTTTTCGGGATGTAATCAGGAGGCTGTAAGCGAGCTTCTCGATCTTTGGGTAGTTGCGCTCTGCCGCTGCTAATTTCTTACTCACATAGTATACTGGCCTTTGTACTTTGTCTTCTTCTCGAACCAGAACTGTGCTGACAGCGTGAGCCGAGACTGCTAGATAAACAAATAGTTCTTCGTGATCTACAGGCTTTGATAAGATTGGCGGTTTCTCTAACAGCTCTAACAGATTTTGAAAAGCCTCAACACAATCGGGGGTCCACTGGAAGTTCTTCTTTCCCCTTTTTATCAAATCAAAAAATGGAACACATTTATCGGTGGCTTTGGAGATGAATCTACTTAGCGCCGCTACCTTCCCTGCCAGGCTTTGGACGTCTTTAATTCTCCTTGGTTCTTTGATATTTCTAATTGCCGCTATCTGGCTAGGGTTGATCTCAATTCCTCGGGAACTCACAATAAAGCCAAGGAACTTTCCCGACGCCACTCCAAATGAACATTTTAAAGGATTCAATTTCATACGGTATTTTCGCAAGATACCAAACATTTCTGCTAAGTCTTGCGTATGACTGGAGGATTGCTTTGATTTAACAAGCATATCATCCACATAAACTTCCATAGTTTTTCCTATTTGATCATAAAACATTCTATTTACCAACCGCTGATAAGTAGCTCCAGCGTTTTTTAATCCGAACGGCATTACAACATAACAATATAATCCCAAATTCGTAATGAAACTTGTATGCTCTTGGTCTGGTACATGCATAGGAATTTGATTGTATCCAGAGTATGCATCCATGAAAGAGAGAAGTTCATGACCTGCTGTCGAGTCTACAAGCTGGTCAATCCTGGGAAGTGGGAAACTATCTTTTGGGCAAGCCTTATTTAAATCTGAAAAGTCAATACATGTTCGCCACTTTCCGTTTGGCTTCTTTACCAAGACAGGATTCGATAACCAGTCGGGATAAGTCGAATCTCGAATAAATCCATTTTGCTTCAATTTCTCTACTTCTTCTTTGAGAGCAGCCGACCTCTCTGGGCCCAGCATGCGTCTCTTTTGCTTCACAGGCGGATGCTTCGGATTTACATTTAATTTGTGACTGATAATGGAAGGTGATATCCCACACATGTCAGCGTGGGTCCAGGCGAACACATCTAAGTTTGCCTTCAAGAAGTCTGTCAGCTCCTCAGCACGACGTGGATCCAATTGGGAACCAATCTTCAAAACTTTCGTCGGATCAGCTTTATCAACAGGAATTTCCACTGTTGCTTCATTAGGAGTTGCATTCCTAGCCTCTGGTTCCTCGTCTTTTCTAGGATCCAGGTCTTCAGGCGTTCCTTTGGGCAACTCCCTTGGGTTCAATCTCTCTAATTGCTATGCCGAGTCCCCCTTTGAGGGAGATGAGGCATCACCGCATCAAATGCTGTCCCGGATCAGTCCTTCCGTTGTATTTGTCCATCTGTGGCAAGTTAAAGCGTCGGGGAAACTGGAAATCTAGGATATCGTCAGTGAACGGGGTATGGCTTCGCTCAATGCCATAGTCTTCATTCGTATAATTCCGGCTCTCGGACATAATTCGGCGAACCATTGCCTGCACATCGGCACTAGTTAGGGGCTGCTCAGGTTCCCTGGCCCTAGTGTCCGAGTTCCTTCGGGGCTCTTGCTCTGGAGATGCCCTTCTTCTTCGAGCTGCCTCTACTCGATTCCTTTCCCTGTGTTCCCGGTCGATCTCGGGAAGAGGGGACTGGAGTCTTTGCCCCCGAGTAGGGCTATCGTTTCCTAATGCTCGTGCGATATCCTCGCGAGATCCCAAAGATCCAAACGTTAGCTGCTCCACGTTCTGAGGTCGTTCGAGTGGCCTTCGTTCACGGGGCCTCTCTTCCTCGGAAGATGAAGATTGATCTACGGGTGCATGACGAGCCGGTGATGGAGTTCTTTGCCGGCGGAGCTCACTGATTTCCTGACTCATGAGCCTCATATTTTCCTGCATCATGAGATTGGTGCGCTCATGAACTCTCATAGCTTCCCTCGTGCTCTCAAGCATATCAAGCAAGTGCGAGAAATCTCCTTGAGTGATGGGAGCAGATGGATTGGCCTGGTCTCCAACCCTGGCAGCTGGAATTGGAGCATTCGCGGGGACTCGAGTAGATGTTCCAGCTTCACCAAGCATCGGGTCGGATCGGAGGTAGGAAGTCGGGTCGGATCGGAGCTGGGGTGCCTGGTCGGATCGGTGTGCAGCGAGCAAGTCGGGTCGGTTCAGACTGGGGGAGTGCACTGCTTCGGAGTCCCCTACCCTGATCGGATCGGAGCTCTCTCCTTGCAGTCGGTTCGGATTTCCTGCATGGACTCTTCCTGCTGCTGAACTCTGCCCCCGAGACCTTGTTACAACAACATGTTGCTGATCTTCACCAGCTCCATTTCCTTGAACAGACTGAACTTCCTTGCCTTTTCCTTTGGCCATGAGTTTTTGACAATTACTTCAACGAATGCAAGAAAGCGGAGAAACTTAAGGATTCACTTCTTTGAACTCAACGGTCCAAAAAGTAGAAAGAGATCCCGGAAAATAAAGAATTTAGATGAGGATTCTCAGTGAAAGCACCAAAATGTTAGACCCAAATGTGGTTCTAACACCCAAATTGATTAGAAACGAAATAAAATAGAACAGAAATAAAAATGAACACACAAGGTTTATAGTGGTTCGGCGAAGAAATGCCTACGTCCACTTAGTTTTCACTATATTCAGTAATTCAGTTACAAATGCAATGTAAGATTCACTCACAACACACTTTTGTTCACTCAAATGATTAAAACAAGAAATGAAGGATGATTTGGATTCTCCGGGAGTAAAGGAATTCGGATGATGGAGGTACTTGGATTCTCAAAAGTGCTGAAAAAAGATCCTTCTCTTTGTCTCTAGATGGGGTACTTATAGGTGTGAATTTGCCTGAGATTCAATCCGGGTCGGAACACGTGTCATCCATCGCACTCTCTTCGGGTTCGGATGAACTATCAAGCTGACAACACATCAAAGAGATGGACGTTAGGGGTAGGAATTAGTCATACCCGGTCCGGTTCTCCAGGCGATTTTATAGGAGATTAACATAGATCATGGGTGCGGGTCGGAGACATGCAGGTAAGGGGTTCAGATCGGGATACCCGATCCGACCCGGATTGGTTTGGGCGCCGCTCCGTCTCTAACCTATTCCGCTCCGCTCCTGTGCTATGGCGAGCAGATGAACCTCCGATCCGTTCGAGATTCATTCGTCTTCCGTTCCGATCAGATAAGCTTTGCAAATTTATCCAGTAAGAGACATCCGATCCGAACAGAGAACTCTATCCGATCCGAACCGATATGCTGCTATCAACCTGAATTGGGGTGTTTTCTTCCGAACCGGAGTCTTATAACTTAAAATACTCTTCAATGGTTGGTTTCTTGACTTTGCGTTGCCTAGTTCACAAAGTAGGCTAACATAGACATATACATAACTTGCATAAGCATCCATATACTTGCATAAGCATGCATAACTTGCATATCACATTAAACTTGCATTTAAACATATGCTTAACTTGCATAACTCACTTTGTTAATCATGCATAATTCCACTCATTAAATATGCATAAATCCACTTGTTAAACATGCATATACCAACTTGTTAAACATGCATAAATCAACTTATTAAGCATGCATAAACCAACTTATCAAACATGCATAAACATAGAACAACATAGAGTAACATATCATTATACATGATTCAAACTCACTAATCCGCATTTAAGACCATAAGTCTCATTACACCCAATCTACTTACTTTAACAATTAATGTTAAAGTGATAGAAACTCACCAAACCCAAAACTAACCAACTTATGAAGAGGAATTAGTTGCTAATTATGAAGATGGTGATGATTAGAGAATGATTTGCTTGCAACTTCCTTCATGAACTAGTGGAGGCCATGCTCAAATTCCATTTTGCCATAGTTTAGTTACAAGACTTAATTATGAATGAATTAGGGTAGGGTTGGGGTCTTATTTATAGGATTAGGTGAGTGTTTTAGGCCCTTAGATTAACCCTAGATTAGATTAGGACCCTTAGATTTAGGAAATCTCTAGAACCAGCCCCCCAAGCCAGCCTAGAACCCAACCTGGTGCGCCCAGGTTCACTGGACGGCGCGACCCTGTCGACAGTCAAGTCGACAGGCAAGTCGACACTCCTGTCAACAGGCCTGTCGACAGCCCTGTCGACATGGGTAGGGCGGGAATCTTCCCGCCTGACCCCGCCTGACCCATTCCAAATCTGAATTTTAAATTTTTAAATCTGTTTTAGTTTTGAATTTTCTACAAACTTCATCGGGCCATAACCGGGCCATACGGACTCCGATTTTCGAAAACTCGGACTCTATTTCGCGTATTTTTCCGAGACGAACGCAATGACGCAGCCCGTTTCCCCTGATTCCCACATCTGAGATTATTTATTCTGAATTAGTGAATTTTAGTATTGACCCAAAGTACGGGGTGTTACACCAATTGAAGCTTCAAGCTCTTCTTTTGCTTCCTATTTCTTACTGCTGATTGTTATTCAGGTGAGTGAACCTTACGCTTTCTAGTTGAAATCGCTGTTGGTGATATTCTCTGAGTTTATTAAGCAGTTGTGAACAAATTGAGTTAATGTCGGTTCTATTCTTGTTGGTTTTCTTTCCTGTTGCTATATTAAAACAACCATAACTTTTGGACCACTAATCGAAATTTATTATCTTGGTCATTCACGAAGCTTAGAATATGTTACAATTTTTCCTTTAATCATTTTTCCAAAATTTGAAGTTTTCTAAGCTAAAATCGAGATTTTGTTTGCTGTTCTATCAAGAACATAGCGACGAGCTAAGTTTGAGATTGTTACTAAAACGGTCTTAACTTTTGAACCACTGAACGGAATTTGATTATTTTGGTCATTTCGGAAAGCTTAGAAACTATGCTACAACTTTCATTTCATTCATTTTGCCAAAATTTTGAAGTTTTTAAAGCTAAATTGTGATTAGTGGTCGCTGTTCTGTCGAGTACATAGCGACAGGTAGAGTTTGAGATTGTTAGTCAAAAAATCATAACTTTTGAACCATCAGTCAAAATTTGATTATTTTTGTCATTCCGAAAAGCTTTAATTTTATGCAACAACTTTTGTTTAGAGTGTTTTAAATATTTTTTCGTTTGCTAGCTCAAATCTGCGGATTTTATCCACTGTCCTAGGTTTTGCTTCATGTTGTTGCGTTTATTGTTTCTAAACAACTTGAAATTGTTTTACATATTGTTGGTGTTGGTGATCGCAATGTAAATAGAAGTAATATTTAGCAAGGAAATCCATATATAATTATGATTCAAATTATCAAATTAGTGTCTTTTGGTGAAAATCGATGGTGTAATCTCATTGAATCTTGTTGTCTCTATGCACATATTAATAGTTGTTTCAACTAAATATCTTCCAAATGATTTTCAAATCTCAATAACTAATTATATATAGACATATATCTTCAAATATTTTGTTTTGGTATTATCTATATTATCCCCTTTATAGAGGATTTATCCCCTTTATAGAGGATTTAATTCCAAAGCTAGTGATTTGTGTATTTTTTGAAAAACTATTGTATAACTGCTTTTTCTCTAAAACTATTTTCTATAAACACAAACACACACAATATTGCACTTATAGAGAAGACGTGACTACGATTAAACAATATTGTAAAGCTTGTGGTAAGGGACTTTATGGTATATAATATTACTTAATTTCAAGACAAGTCAATCAAAATAATTTGTTGGTTTCTGTTTTGGAGTATTTTTGTTATTCTTGTGGTTTCTAGTGTGCAACAGACTAAAGAACATGCGGCATGGGACCTAATGATTTTGCTTTTCGAGTTACAATTTGGAAGTCTATGACACATATCGTTGTTATTGCCTACTACACATTCGGGTCAATTATACAGTGATTCTGAGTAGATCTAATATTTTGTTGTAGTCTAGGTAGATCCAATAACTATACTTCTGGGTAGACCCGATACTACATTGTGATTCTGGGTAGAACAAGTATCATTGTTGAAATTGTAGGTAGATCCAATAGTTATAATCTTGGGTAGATCCAAAATAATGTGGCCAATCCTAGGTATATCCAAACATTGCAATTCCTGGGTAGATTCAAATATTATAACTATAGGTAGATCCAAATGTGTATTGTTTGGGTAGATCCAAAGTGTATCCAGGGTAGATGTATTATTATTTTTACTAATTATGTTCTAATATATCAACTAGACTAACCCGTGTATTTTAATGCTCGGATCAGACCGAGTTCTTACTGGTAATTCACAAGACAGTCCCTTTTGCAGCTTAGCTTTGCTCCTGAATGACTCTCTTTGTTTAGCTCTTTTTGCATGTTCAGTTTTATACTTGGTTTTTGTGCTAGACACCTTTTGAGGTATATATTCTTTCACGGGATGCAGTTATGTGTATTATTTGTACCGTACCTGATGTATGTATATATATGTATTTGTGACTATGTTCTGCTTTGTATTCTATGGGCTATCATGTTGTATATGTCTTGTTTTGAAATGATTCCGTTGCCATCATAGTATTGTATTAAGTAATAAGTATGTCGAACTATAGATGGAAAAAATAGTGCACATATCGATGTACTTAGGACTTGTTTAGTAAGGATTACGAATGGTCGCACCTAACCAGCCCTATTCTCCACCTTAATACACAGTATTACTCAGTAATTCTCTCCATTAGGTGGGTCTTAGGGTGGGGTGTCACATACGTGCATTTAATTTAAATATTTCACTTAAGTTGATTTACTTTCTATAACGACCCGGAAAATCTGAACCAATTTAAAATTTTAAATTGGCTATTTTACTGGATTTTAAATATTTAAAATAAATATTTTAAACAATAATGATGAAAAGTAAGTTTGAATTGAAGTTGAAAATAAATATAATCACTTTGAATTATAAACAAGGCCTGAAATGGCGCGGTAGTTTCAAATTTTCAATTCAAATTTTGACTGACTGTACCGGGTGCAAAACAAAACGGATTTGAGTGAAACCAAAAATATTTAAATCTGTTAGTGAATATCTTTCTAACGAATCTGAAAAATCGAAGTTTCATAGCGGAAAGCAAAAGTTATGGCTAAATGAATTTTCAGAAAGGTCGCTATGGAATTTATATAGCCTGTGAAAATGGCCATTTTGCAAACGACCTCGGAATTCGACGAAACCACTTTTGTTGGATCCGGGATGTTAAACTATTGCTAAGTTTCAAATTTCATAATTTTTGAAGTTAATATGTGAGCGTGGCAAAGGAAAACGTGTTTTGGTCACTTACAGTTAAATTGGATCGACCAGAAATGGGCCATTTTTCAAACGGTCTCAGAATTCGACGAAACTAGTTTTGTTGGGAACGTATCGTCAAAACATAGCTAGATTTATTTTTCTAGAATTTGTCGAATTAGTTTATGGCCCTGGCAAATTGAAATGTACGTTCAAATCGAATATTGAATGTTATATATTTTAAATTGAATGAAAACTGACCGAAACATTCGAATGGGCCTTCGAAACATATCCCATTGTGTTCGGAATGGGGGTAAAACGCTAGGGAAAACAGTCGTTGGGTCTGGATTGGGGTTCGTGAGTGAAAGAGGGTATTTTTGAAATTTAAAAATATATAAATAAATAAAAAAACTCATTCGTCCTCCTCAACTCTCTCTCTCCCCGACGAACGAATAACCCACGGAAACCCTCTTCCTCCTTCTCTCCTTGATCATGCCAAAACCACACAACAAAACCGTATGCTCCTTTGGAAGATTTTGAAGATCCCACTCTCCTCTTTAAATCCATATCACTTCCGCCCTTTATCGTCGAGTGTCGTCTGAGATCCGCCGCTCTGAAGTGTCAGCGTTCAACACCAGTTTTCTCCTTGATACCCAGTTCGAGTTCAACGAAGGGGGTCCACGGGCGCGCCTTTCGAGGATATACAACGTGGTACAACCCGATTTCGTTCAAGTGTTTCAGATTTCACGTTAAAGCCAAACCTAGTTTCGAATCAAAATAGAAAGGTGCGGCTTTTTTTATTTTAAACCATTTAATAGCATTTTAAAGCGCTATGGTTTTTGATTTCACTGTAAAAATCATATCTTTTTGCTGTGTTGTCGAAATTCAGTGAAACAAGAGACAGTGGACTCGTGTGGACGTCTTCTACATTTTAGAAGAGACCGCATATTTTTCTGAGCCTTCTGCTATTTTTGGTGAAGTGGAACCCAATGTGAGATTTCTAAATTATAAACGATATGGAAAACGATGATGTATAAATTATATAGTCGATGTATGAGTTATATAAGCACTGTACACCTCTTGTATAAGCGTTGTACAAGTTGTATGTTCGATGTATAAGTTATATATGCATTGTAAAAATTATATATGTGTTGAAATAGAAGTGAAATGCTTATCTATATATATATATATGTATGTATACGCCCCTCGTCCACAAACCATGGACGATATTTATTGGTTGTGATTGGTGTGAAAATTGGTTGATTACGAATGGTTGATTAGAATTGTTTGTGGTTGAAATTGATTGATGTGGTTGAAAAATACCCGTTTGTGATTGAGAAATATTTGGTTGAAACCACATAGGATTAGTTTGTGGAAATGAAAAAAATATACATGCCGCCTGCGTGTGAACTAGATGCATGAATCCCCATTGTCAAAAGCTGCGAGGCTTTATGGTAGAGCGAGGAGCCGTACTAGGGACGGCCCCTGTTTTAACTACCCTGCCGTTATGCTGCCGAAATTTTGAATAATATTCATATGTTAGAATTATTTTCCTGTGTTGAAACTATATTCGTGTGTTGAATAGAAAACCTTCATGTGTTGAATAGAAATTCATTCGTTGAATAGAAATTCATGTGTTGAATGGTATTCGCGTTTTAAAATAATTTGTTTTATAATAAAAAATCATATTTTTATCATCTATATGAACTATATAAAATAGTAGTGTTTTGAAATAAATTGTTTTGTAATAAAAAATAACATTTTTACTATATATATACAAACTATAGAAACCGTTCATGTGTTGAATAGAAATTCATTCGTTGAATAGAAATTCATGTGTTGAATGGTGTTCGCGTTTTAAAATAAATTGTTTTATAATAAAAATCATATTTTTATCATCTATATGAACTATATAAAATAGTAGTGTTTTGAAATAAATTGTTTTACAATAAAAATCACATTTTTACTATATATATACAAACTATAGAAAACCTTCATGTGTTGAATAGAAATTCATGTGTTGAATGGTATTCGTGTTTTGAATTAAATTGTTTTATAATAAAAATCATATTTTTAACATCTATATGAACTATATAAAATAATCGTGTTTTGAAATGAATTGTTTTACAATAAAATTCACACTTTTACTATATACACGAATAGTTGAAAATAACGAAGAGTTCAAATAATTGTCGGTTGGATAAAAATATCAATTTTATCAATTGTATGAAAAGAATATAGTTTTGAAATCGAAGAATTGATATATATATATATATATATATATAAATAGAATTGAAATATATCGAATAGCGAAGCTGCAGTTCGTGTTTTGAAACCGTGATTTCAAACGATTAGTGCGGGAGATCCGACCATCGGATTTTCCCGAAACCAAAACCGTTGGGTTCGCTTTGGTAATATCTTTCCAACGACACCAACTTTGCGAAGATCCAACGGTTGGATTGTCTGGAATTTTTAATTCAAATCTGAAGAAAAACAGCGCCAGAATCGATTATATTTATATATATATATATATATAAATATAATTAAATTAAATCGAATAATGATGCTGCAGTTCATATTATGAAATCGAAACTTCAAACGATTGTACCGGGAGATCCGACCGTCGGATTTAACTAGAACCGTTGGATTCTTTTTGAAAAGATCTTTCTAATGATATAAATTTTGTGAAGATCCAACGGTTAGATTTTCAGATATGTGTAAATCAAATCTGAAGAAAAACAGCGCCATGGCCGCGTTATGGCCCGAAGCGTCGTTTGAATAAATTGGCTATTTTAAAATAAATATAAATAGCGATGAATCGTTATAAAATATTATAAACGATATGGATGTGAAATTTAGAAACTAACTGAAGGTTGGCTAAGTCGAATGGTTTCCTGGGTTTTGATCTGATGTTGGTTTCGGCCTTCGGGGTTAATATTTGGGAAATCGTTCTCTTACTGATCTACGGTTAGCGAATAATGAATTGAAATGATGCGTATGTATGTTTGTGTTGCACTTGTTTATTATATATGCGAGTTGCTCAGAAAGACCGGGTTTATCACATTCTGAATAATTAAATCGACGATAAGAAATCGAAGATGAAGACGGTGGTTGAAGACCGGAAATCTTCCTCGTTTGGATGCTAACTAATGTCCTGATTGGGAAGCATCCCGAAATATGGATAATGAGTGGTGATCGTCCAAACATACGTGGAGATCGATGGGTTTGCGAGGTATATAGTGCCTCCGGTTTCGTTCAGACCCAGAATGGACTTGCAAATGGACTGTGTGTCTGACATTGAAATTTATTCTGTGTGATTGATAGCCATCAGTTGCATGGTGTGAATTGCCTGTGTGGCATGCTAAGATGCAGTGATCAAGGCTTCTGTTGAAAAGCAAAGTCTTGTAGTTGATGATCAAAGCACCGCCTGTGTGGCGTAACTTTGTGTATAACGTGAATTCGCGAACCTCACACCCCGGTATGAACCAGAAACGGGAGAGGACCTCGGGGAGGACATGCGTCTCTTTCTAGCTAGAGGTGGTGTCAGTGCTTGAACTGGCTGACATTTATATTATATTCACCTATGTGGTTGTTGCTGTTGCGAGGCGCCTCGGATATACCAGTCGATACGGGACCGATGGAGTCATTCGTTGGCTCATTTGCGCCCCATAGGGCGGGGAGACGTATTGATCAGGCATTTTAATCCACATCGGTGGACCGGCCCTGTCGCTCCAAGGGTCGATGCCTTCTGATCCTGAGACATGGTAGGCTAGATTGTCTCGAAGTCGGTAAGGACTATCTTTTTCATTGGTTCATGATGGAAATCCAATTTCCAATTACGTGACTGTGCGGTTTTGATTGTATGCCTATATTTGGCGACATAGTGGCATGGGACGCTCATGTCGTCTATGATTGATAGTTATGATTAGAAATTGTTTTTGAAACATATAAACACTAGTAGTAATATCAAATGCTTTTGTTTTATTCGTATCAAGCATATTTTGGCCATTATAAGGTAAAACTCTATCCTCCGGTTTGCATTGCATTATGTGATGGGAACTGAGGCTTATAATGGCTTCATTTTTATAAAAAGCATTGCGATGTTTAAAAGAATTATTTGTTTTAAGGCACTGGCGATCCAATGGAGTAAACCCATTCCACGAAAGTGGCGTGGTCCAGTGATTAGCCATATTTCTAATGTGTTGAGTAGATTTCTCATACCAGTCTCATAACTGACTCGTAGTTTGTTTCACTTTCAAACTCGGGTGCCCCTTTTTTCTACACGGGCGCCCCTTTTTTCTACACGGGCAGCCTTGTATTCAGGTTATTAGCAGGCTCTTTCTGGATAGCTAGAGTTGAAGATGGATTCTATCATTTATCTCTCTTTTATGCTGTTCAGCTCCTATTGTACATATTATGTTTATTTCCGCTGTAGACATTTATGTATAGCTGAACTGTATTTGTACTAAGTATGATCCTGTATACTGTGTAACTCTGACGATTACGTTTATCCAGTGTATTCTATTGTGCATTATCTGGTGTATTTATTTATTTCTGTTCTGCTATTATCTGTTTATGTGTTATATTCCAAAGATTACCCTTGCCGCCGTCAGTTCGGGGTCTGGGGTGGTCACAACGTGGTATCAGAGCTTTGGTTAAGCTTAGTGCTGGAATATAACATATTAATGTGCTCGTCAAAAATAGAACCAGTAGTGTTCCAGGACGAGTGACTCATTACAAATAGGATTAGTAATATCCTAGTATGAGTAAAGAAGAATGAAATACAGCCCAGTAGACACATTTACATTCTAGTATTTGTCTCTATGTTTTGAAATATCTTTTATGTTGACCTGACACTTTATCTGCTAATTGCAGACACACTAGAAAATGAGTGACAGGAATAGAAGAAATAATCGTATGGCTCGACAAGTCAATGAGCCAGTTGTGCTCCCGCAGCCAGAATCAGATATAGAAGTCTTATTCAAGAGATTTCGAAATCTGGGTGGATCGCCATTCTTAGGCAAAGAGTCCATTATGGAAACACAAGCTTGGATTCGTTCTACAGAGAAAATCTTTGAAGGTTTAAAGCTGAGAGATGACCAGAAAAGATTACTGGCGTCTTGGACACTCAAAGAAGAAGCTTTGTTTTGGTGGGATTCGACTATCAAAGATAATCCAGAAGGTGATATCACCTGGGATAGATTCAAAATGATTTTCCTAGAAAGATTTACTCCTCCTGAAGCAACTGAGCGATTATGTGATGAATTCTCTTATCTGATACAAGGAGATATGAACATTCCAGAATATCATAAGAAATTCAACGAACTTTCTCACTTTGCTCCTCATCTGATTCAAGATCCAAAGAGGAAGAATCTGAGGTTTATTCATGGCCTACAAAGAAAATATCAGAATAGTGTAATGAGGAATGTGAAGCTTCCTTTTTCTGATATGATATACATGGCTTACCAGTATGAGGACCTCGATAGGAAAGGTATGTTGCGAGACGAAGAGGAAATCAGTTCTAGTAGCAAAAGAAAATTTGAAGCTGATAGCCCAGAGATAAGTGCGCAGCCTGAGGCAAGTACGAAGGCTGAGGTCAGAAAGAGGCCAAAGGTCGGTCAGAAAAAGGTAAAAACAGTCATATGTCTAAAGTGTGATCAGCAAGGGCATTCGATGAGGAACTGCAGATCTTCGAACAGACGAAAGGATGGTGGGTCTAAATCCGAGAAGAATTTTCAGGAGAATAGAAAGTGCAGTCAATGCCGTCGGACTGGTCATCTTGAAAAGGATTGCCGGCTATTTAAGAGATCCAAAGCAGTGCATATAAATGAAGTAACAGAGACTTCTGAGCCCTCAGCTAATCAGGGAAGACCAGATGTTTTGGAAGGCACACTTAATGTCAAAAACATTCCAGTTAAAGTGCTGTTTGATACAGGCGCGTCACGAAGCTTCATTGCCAAGAATGCAGTTAAGAAGTTGGATTTGAATTTGAAGAAGCTCAAAGAACCAATGACTGTTCATAATCTGGTTGGGGGTTCCCTCAATCTTATTTGGGTTTGTGCGGTGCCTGTCTCTTTTTCCTGTTATAAGTTCCCTACTATCTCTATTGTCATGAATTTTACTGAATTCGATCTTATTTTGGGATTGGATTGGTTAACCAAATATGAGGCAGAGTTGAGATGCGCCGAGAGAGTTGTTAAGGCAAAGGCCCAATCCGGGAATTATATAACCATACCATGCGAAGGTCCGAATTCAAATAGAAAAGACTTTTGGTCAGCTTTGGATGTTTCTCCTGCTCAAATAGAAAATATCCCTGTGGTCACAGAGAATATTCCCGACCTCATCAAAGATATTCCTGTCGTAAAGGATTACGCAGATGTGTTCGAAGAAGTCGTTAGTCTACCTCCACAGAGAGAAATTGATTTCAAGATCTCTTTAATTCCGAACGCAAGGCCAGTAGTGCACGCCATTCGGAGGATGACCCTAAAGGAGAAAGAAGAACAAGACAATCAAACTCGACAGTTGGTATGGAAGGGTCTGATCAGGCCTAGTTTCTCTGATTGGGGTGCAGCAGTGGTGTTTGTCCCAAAATCTGACGGTACTCTGCGACTATGTGTGGATTATCGTGATTTGAACAAGCAGAAAATAAAGAATAAATATCCATTGCCGCGAATCGATGATTTATTGGATCGTCTGAATGGAGCACAAGTATTTTCAAGGATGGACCTAGCTACAGGCTTCCATTAACTTCGAATTGCCGAAGAGTGTGTTCCTATGACAACATTAAGAGGTCCAGACTTATTATATGAGTGGTTAGTAATGTCGTTCGGCTTATGTAACGCTCCAGCTTACTTGGTCGATTTGATGAATAGAGTGTTCATAGGAGTCCTGAATAAATTTGTTCTGGTTTTTATTGACGATATTCTAATCTTCTCTAAATCAAAGGCTGAACATGAAAAGCATTTGGAACAGGTTCTAGAAATTCTGAGAAGGAATGTATTAAAAGCCAAACTGCCCAAATGTATATTCTGGCAAGATGAAGTGAAATTTCTTGGCCACGTCGTATCGAAAGAAGGAATTGCTGTGGATCCAAGTAAAATCACAACTATTCAAAGCTGGAAACAACCTAGTACTCCTACAGAAGTCCGCAGTTTTCTTGGATTGGCTAGTTATTACAGGAAGTTCGTTAAAGATTTTTCGAAGATATCTATTCACTTAACGAAGCTTACAAAGAAGCACTCGAAATTCAAGTGGACTCCAGAATGTGAGGAGGCTTTTGAGGAGCTAAAGTTAAGATTAACACCGGCTCCAGTGTTAATGATTATCGACGGCAATCAGGACTTGAAAGTCTGGACAGATGCTTCTAGAGAAGGCCTTGGCGCATTGTCAATGCGAAGAGGTCAAGTGATTGCTTATGCTAGCCGTCAGCTGAAGCCACATGAAAAGAACTATGTCACTCATGATCTTGAGTTGTTGGCTATCGTATTCTCTTTGAAAATCTGGAGACACTATCTTCTGGGTGAGAAATTCGAACTGTTTACAGATCACCAGTCGTCAAAGTATCTGTTCACCCGGAAGGACTTGAATCTGAGGCAGCAACGTTGGCTAGAGTTCCTTGCAGCATACGACTTTGAGATTCTATACACTCCAAGGAAAGCCAATGTCGTGGCAGATGCGTTAAGTAGAAAGAATGTTATGATCTCCAGTTTTATCATTGCGACTTCTTTGATTGACAAGATATCTTCTCTCCAAAAAGACGACGAATTTATTAAAGGAATGAGTCAATGAATTCGTGAAGGCAGTGCTTCGGATTTCCAGCTCGATAGCGAAGGGATTCTGAGGTTACAAGGACGAATTTGTGTTCCAGAAATTCCTGAACTCAGAAGAGATGTGCTTGATGAATGCCACAAATCTAAGCTCAGTATCCATCTGGGTGTGAGTAAAATGTATAACGATATCAAGAGAACATTCTGGTGGAAGTCGTTAAAAGGAGACATCTCTATATATGTTAGCCGATACCCTACTTGCCAGCTAGTCAAAAGCGACCAACAGAAACTTGCTGGATTAATGCAACCGCTAGACGTTCCAGGTTGGAAGTGGGAACATATTTCCATGGATTTTCGTAGATCGCTTCATGAAGACCGCCCATTTCATACCTGTTAGATCAAACAGAACTGCTCAGAGTCTGGCGCAGATATATTTCAAGGAAATTGTTAGACTACACGGAGTGCCGATCAGTATAGTTAGTGATAGAGATCCAATATTCACTAGAAAATTCTGGGTGGCATTTCAAGTAGAGCTGGGAACGAAGCTGAACTTGAGCACCGCTTATCATCCTCAGACAGATGGTCAGACTGAGAGGGTGAATCGTATACTAGAAGATCTATTACGGGCTTGTGTTCTAGATTTCGGTGGATCATGGGAAGACCATTTACATTTAGCTGAATTCTCGACTAACAACAACTACCAGGCGAGCCTGACAATGTCACCATTCGAAGCATTGTATGGTAGACTGTGTCGATCTCCTGCTTGTTGGGTCGAACCCAGTAATAGACTTGTATTAGGACCAGATACGATCCGAGAAGCTGCCGACAAAGTCGATTTCGTTAAGAAACGATTACTCGCCGCTCAAAGCTGACAAAAGAGCTATGCCAATAGGAGAAGAAGAGATACATCGTTTGCTGTTGGCGACTATGTATATTTGAAAGTATCGCCGATGAGAGTAGTTATCCGGTTCGGTAAAACTGGGAAGTTGGCGCCCAAATTCATTGGCACGTTTCCTATTCTTGAATGGATTGGAACTCTCACATATAGGGTTAAATTGTCAGATTGGTTGCCTGGGGTGCATGATGTATTTCACATATCTCAACTTCGTAAGCACGTTCATGATCCAGACTTGATCGTGGAAGAAGCAGCTCAACAGGATATTGAAATTACTCCAGAATTAGCTGTGAGAAGAGAGCCGCTAAAGATTATCGGCAAAGAAACCAAAGAGCTGAGGAACAAGAAGGTTCACTTAGTCAAAGTGCAATGGAGTGGGGATCCGCGAGATTGTACTTGGGAAACTGAGGAGAGCATTCAGAAAGCCTATCCTAAGTGTCGAGTAGATATCTCTGATTGACTCCGGTGCAAGGTACATTTACATACTTTGCATTACCAATTAGTTCTTTACTCTGTTGTTATTTTCTTTCCATGGATGTGCACTTTTAATACTATAGTCTGAATGATTTTAAAAGAGTATAGAAATTGATTAGTATATTTTTGAAAAGTTAAAAACAATTTGATTGTTGTTTGTGTCGTGTGATAGTAGATTTGATTAATCTAATTATTAAAACGATAGTTAATTTAATCACTAATTGAATGAATGGTAGAATTTATTTGATTAAATCACACATTGAACTGATTTAAAAATAAATAGAAATATATACATGTGCATATATATGTTTGAACAGGTAAATGGATAGCTGTTGAGTAAAGAAATTATTTGTGTGCCCGACAAATAGGTAAACCTTAATGAGTTGGATGCGAAATATTATTATATCAACTCCTGTGAATGCCATTGGATGTGGAGTTCTGGTTATTCTGTGTGTAAAAATAAATGTCGCCATAGGATAGTAACAATTAATTTTGAACTACACTACATGGCATACTTCTTGAAGATAGGCATACTTAAACATATACCACATAAGTATTTAGAGCTTGTGTGACGAGGTTGAAGATTTACTATACGAGCGAGAGGCTTGTATGACGATGACTATATTTTTCAGGTTGAACTGATGACTGATATGACCATATAAAAATGTAACGATAAATTGCCAGATTAATAAAAACCCCACACGGGTCTGGAGTTGACAATAATCACGTCTCTCTAGTCATTAGATACGACACATGGATTATTTATTTCCCACACGGGACGAGGTGACGAGAATTTATTCTCTGGAGCAATTAAAAATACACACTCCCTCAGGCTTTGACAGGGTGACGAGAATTTATTCTCTGGAGTTATTATCTATACACGCTCCCCTGTAAACACCAGAATATATCACTATAAATATGTGGATGCTTTATAGGATTTATTGGGTACCTAATACAGCCCAATAAATTTTCAAACCCCTCCCCGTACAAAGGAGGTTATAGCGAAAAATTTCAAAAATTCCGGCTGTTAGCCAAATTTTTGAAGAATTTGAAAATTCTCAGAAACTGAAAAGTTAGAGAATGGAAGCCAGATCGAACGTACGGTTGATTAATCAAACCACTTTTGACTTTGTTCCTTTTCGGGGACGAAAAGTTTTAAGTGGGGGAGATTGTAACGACCCGGAAAATCTAAACCAATTTAAAAATTTTAAATTGGCTATTTTAGTGGATTTTAAATATTTTAAATAAATATTTTAAATAATAATGATGTAAAGTAAGTTTGAATCGAAGTTGAAAATAAATATAATCACTTTGAATTATAAACAAGGCCTGAAATGGCGCGGCAGTTTCAAATTTTCAATTCAAACTTTGACTGACTGTACCGGGTGCAAAACAAAACGGATTTGAGTGAAACCAAAAATATTTAAATCTATCAGTGAATATCTTTCTAACGAATCTGAAAAATCGAAGTTTCATAGCAGGAAGCAAAAGTTATGGCTAAATGAATTTTCAGAAAGGTCGCTATGGAATTTATATAGCCCGTGAAAATGGCCATTTTGCAAACGACCTCGGAATTCGACGAAACCACTTTTTTTGGATCCAGGATGTTAAACTATTGCTAAGTTTCAAATTTCATAATTTTTGAAGTTAATATGTGAGCGTGGCAAAGGAAAACGTGTTTTGCTTACTTAAAGTTAAATTGGATCGACCTGAAATGGGCCATTTTTCAAACGATCTCAGAATTCGACGAAACTAGTTTTTTTGGTACCCTATCATCAAAACATAGCTAGATTTATTTTTCTAGAATTTTTTGAATCAGTTTGTGGCCCTAGCAAATTGAAATGTACTTTCAAATCGAATATTGAATGTTATATATTTTAAATTGAATGAAAACTGACTGAAACATTCGAATGGGCCTTGGAAATATATCCCATTGTGTTCGGAATGGGGGTAAAACGCTGGGGACGACAGTCGTTGGGTCTGGATTGGGGTTCGTGAGTGAAAGAGGGTATTTTCGAAATTTAAAAATATATAAATAAATAAATCTCATTCGTCCACCTCAACTCTCTCTCTCCCCGACGAGCGAATAACCGACGGAAACCCTCTTCCTCCTTCTCTCCTCGATCACGCCCAAACCACACAACAAAACCGCATGCTCCTTTGGAAGATTTTGAAGATCCCACTCTCCTCTTTAAATCCATACCACTTCCGCCCTTTATCGTCGAGTGTCGTCTGAGATCCGCCGCTCTGAAGTGTCGGCGTTCAACGCCAGTTTTCTCCTCGATACCCAGTTCGAGTTCAACGAAGGGGGGTCCACGGGCGCACCTTTCGAGGCTCTACAACGGGGTACAACCCGATTTCGTTCAAGTGTTTTTGATTTCACGTTAAAACCAAACCTAGTTTCGAATCAAAATAGAAAGGTGCGGCTGTTTTTATTTTAAACCATTTAATAGCATTTTAAAGCGCTACGGTTTTTGTTTTCACTGTAAAAATCATATCTTTTTGCTGTGTTGTCGAAATTCAGTGAAACAAGAGACAGTGGACTCGTGTGGACGTCTTCTACATTTTAGAAGAGACCACATATTTTTCTGAGCCTTCTGCTATTTTTAGTGGAGTGGAACCCAATGTGAGATTTCTAAATTATAAACAATATGGAAAACGACGAAGTATAAATTATACAGTCGATGTATGAGTTATATAAGCGTTGTACACCTCTTGTATAAGCATTGTATAAGTTGTACGTTCGATGTATAAGTTATATATGCATTGTAAAAATTATATATGTGTTGAAATAGAAGTGAAATTCTTATACATATATATATGCGCCCCTCGTCCACAAATCATGGACGATATTTATTGGTTGTGATTGGTGTGAAAATTGGTTGATTACGAATGGTTGATTAGAATTGTTTGTGGTTGAAATTGATTGATGTGGTTGAAAAATACCCGTTTGTGGTTGAGAAATATTTGGTTGAAACCACATAGGATTAGTTTGTGGAAATGAAAAAAATATACATGCCGCCTGCGTGCGAACTAGATGCATGAATCCCCATTGTCAAAAGCTGCGAGGCTTTAAGGTAGAGCGAGGAGCTGTACTAGGGACGGCCCCGGTTTTAACTACTCTGCCGTTATGCTGCCGAAATTTTGAATAATATTCATGTGTTAGAGTTATTTTCCTGTGTTGAAACTATATTCGTGTGTTGAATAGAAAACCTTTATGTGTTGAATAGAAATTCATGTGTTGAATGGTATTCGCGTTTTAAAATAAATTGTTTTATAATAAAAATCATATTTTTATCATCTATATGAACTATATAAAATAGTAGTGTTTTGAAATAAATTGTTTTGCAATAAAAAATCACATTTTTACTATATATATATACAAACTATAGAAACGGTTCATGTGTTGAATAGAAATTCATTCGTTGAATAGAAATTCATGTGTTGAATGGTGTTCGCGTTTTAAAATAAATTGTTTTATAATAAAAATCATATTTTTGTCATCTATATGAACTATATAAAATAGTAGTGTTTTGAAATAAATTGTTTTACAATAAAAATCACATTTTTACTATATATATACAAACTATAGAAAACCTTCATGTGTTGAATAGAAATTCATTCGTTAAATAGAAATTATTGTGTTGAATGGTATTCGTGTTTTGAAATAAATTGTTTTATAATAAAAATCATATTTTTAACATCTATATGAACTATATAAAATAATTGTGTTTTGAAATGAATTGTTTTACAATAAAAATCACATTTTTACTATATACACGAATAGTTGAAAATAGCGAAGAGTTCAAATAATTGTCGGTTGGATAAAAATATCATTTTTATCAAATGTATGAAAAGAATATAGTTTTGAAATCGAAGAATCGATATATATATATATATATATATATATATATATATATATAGAATTGAAATATATCGAATAGCGAAGCTACAGTTCATGTTTTGAAACCGTGATTTCAAACGATTAGTGCGGGAGATCCGACCATCAGATTTTCCCAAAACCGAAACCGTTCGGTTCGCTTTGGAAATATCTTTCCAACGACACCAACTTTGTGAAGATCCAACGGTTGGATTGTCTGGAATGTTTAATTCAAATCTGAAGAAAAACAGCGCCAAAATCGCTTATATATATATAATTAAATTAAATCGAATAACGACGCTGCAGTTCATATTTTGAGATCGAAACTTCAAACGATTGTACCGGGAGATCCGACCGTCGGATTTTCCCAAAACTAGAACCGTTGAATTCGTTTTGAAAAGATCTTTCTAAAGATATAAATTTTGTGAAGATCCAACGGTTAGATTTTCAGATATGTGTAAATCAAATCTGAAGAAAAACAGCGCCACGGCCGCGTTATGGCCCGAAGCGTCGTTTGAATAAATTGGCTATTTTAAAATAAATAAAAATAGCGATGAATCATTATAAAATATTATAAACGATATGGATGTGAAATTTAGAAACTAACTGAAGGTTGGCTAAGTTGAATGGTTTCCTGGGTTTTGATCTGATGTTGGTTTCGGCCTTCAGGGTTAATATTTGGGAAATCGTTCTCTTATTGATTTACGGTTAGCGACTAATGAATTGAAATGATGCGTATGTATGTTTGTGTTTCACTTGTTTATTATTTATGCGAGTTGCTCAGAAAGACCGGGTTTATCCCATTCTGAATAACTAAATCGAAGATGAAGAAGGTGGTTGAAGATCGGAAATCTTCACCTCGTTTGGATGGTAACTGATGTCCTGATTGGGAGGCATCCCAAAATATGGATAATGAGTGGTGTTCGTCCAGACGTATGTGGAGATCGATGGGTTTGCGAGGTATATTGTGCCTCCGGTTTCGTTTAGACCCAGAATGGACTTGCAAATGGACGGTGTGTCTGACATTGGAATTTATTCTGTGTGATTGATAGCCATCAGTTGCATGGTGTGAATTGCCTGTATGGCATGCTAAGATGCAGTGATCAGGGCATCTATTGAAAAGCAAAGTCTTGTGGTTGATGATCAAAGCACCGCCTGTGTGGCGTAGCTTTGTGTATAACGTGAATTCGCGAACCTCACACCCCGGTATGAACCAGAAACGGGAGAGGACCTCAGGGAGGACATGCGTTTCTTTCTAGCTAGAGGTGGTGTCAGTGCTTGAACTGGCTGACATTTATATTATATTCACCTATGTGGTTGTTGCGGTTGCGAGGCGCCTCGGATATATCAGTCGATACGGGACCGATGGAGTCATCGTTGGCTCATTTGCGCCCCATAGGACGGGGAGACGTATTGTTCAGGCATTTTAATCCACATCGGTAGACCAGCCCTGTCGCTCCAAGGGTCGATGCGTACTGATCTTGAGACATGGTAGGCTAGATTGTCTCGAAGTCGGTAAGGACTATCTTTTGCCTTGGTTCATGATGGAAATCCAATTTCCAAATACGTGATTGTGCGGTTTTGATTGTATGCCTATATTTGGCGACATAGTGGCATGGGACGCTCATATCGTCTATGATTGATAGTTATGATTAGAAATTGTTTTTAAACATATAAACACTAGTAGTAATATCAAATGCTTTTGTTTTATTCGTATCAAGCATATTTTGTCCATTATAAGGTAAAACTCTATCCTCCGGTTTGCGTTGCATTGTGTGATGGGCACTGAGTCTTATAATGGCTTCATTTTTATAAAAAGCATTGTGATGTTTAAAAGAATAATTTATTTTAAAGCACTAACGATCCAATGGAGTAAACCCGTTCCACGAAAGTGGCGTGGTCCTATGATTAGCCATATTTCTAATGTGTTGAGTAGATTTTTCATACCAGTCCCATGACTGACTCGTAGTTTGTTTCACTTTCAAACTCGGGTGCCCCTTTTTTCTACACGGGCAGCCTTGTATTCAGGTTATTAGTAGGCTCTTTCTGGATAGCTGGAGCTAAAGATGGATTCTATAATTTATCTCTTTTTATGTTGTTCAGCTCCTATTGTACATATTATGTTTGTTTCCGCTGTAGACATTTATGTATAGCTGAACTGTATTTGTACTAAGTATGATCCTGTATACTGTGTAACTCTGATGATTATGTTTATCCAGTGTATTCTATTGTGCATTATCTGGTGTATTTATTTATTTCTGTTCTGCTATTATCTGTTTATGTGTTATATTCCAAAGATTACCCTTGCCGCCGTCAGTACGGGGTTTGGGGTGGTCACACTTCCAAAAGAATGTTAGTCCTAACTCAAGTATTTAGTTTTACTTTATGCTATAGTCAGAACGAGTATTATAGTATTTAATTTTCACCTCTCAGAGACGTAGCCCATTAAAGCGAAAGTTCTATAGCCAACTCATACCCACGACAAGAACATTAAAAGTACATGCAATTTCAATATGTAAAGATAAGGGAAACATACAATTTTTTTTCATCTTAATTATAACGATAAGCGGATTTTTATGGTTGGTAATAATGCGTACACTATTACAAATGGTGTGCTTGATCCCTTTTCCTGAAAATTGGTCCATATTCAGTAGATTAGAGTGCAAATTAGGAATATAAAATACATCTGAGATACATTCATGAGAACTATCTTTCAATCGAATGTGAACTTTACCTTTATCTATGATTGAAACTTTTCTTTTGTTGCTGAATTTGACATTCCCACCACATATTTATCAAGGCGAGGAAATAATGCCTTTTTCTGCACTTATGATTCTATAACAAGTATCCAAATATCATTGATTAGTGTAAGCTTCTTCTGGAACATTGTTCGGCAGCAACGAAATATCTTTTTCGTGTTGCATATCTTGGGCACGATAAGCATGTTCAACATCTTTCTTAGGCTATTTAACGCGACATTTAGATCGATAATGACCATACTTATACTTATAACATTGATAACACTTCACTTTAGATTTATCATGCTGCACTTTTGTTTTTTCATACCTTTGTTCTACAAAATTTTGATCATTCCAATTGAAATTAATTTTAAAGCTTTAGGACCTATATTAAAAATAAGCCAAGGAGTAAATATATTGGAATGTTAGTAGTCAAAAGACATGTGCTTTGGCACATGAAAAATTAATTTGCACGCACATAGGATAGAGAATGTGTCCTTTTAAATATTATATATAAAAAGTTGTACTACTCCACAGTTTGTGTCAGGAAATAATAAAGTTGCATGCTTATGTCTAATCTAATTCTTCCTATACATATGCGTTGGATGCTTGTGTTTTATTCACGTTGCTAAGTTTCTAACATCTGGTATCAGAGGGATGCATTGGGTTTTATGGCAAATCGAGGAAGCGAAATTTATCCATGTCCAGTTGGGAAGCTTGATGGCAAAGGAAAATTTCAACATTAGAGATCTCAAATGGAGCTTTTCTTCGGGGTCATGGAATACACAGAGGTACTTATAATTGAAAACGGAAAGAAAGATAGTAAAGCCTTCATGTATATACTTGGAGCAACAAAATCTGATGTCTATGAGAAAATATCTTAGGCTTGGGATTTCCTTATCAACACATACGTGGGGCGAGATAAAGTTAAGAAGGTGAGATTGCAAACTCTACGACGAAAGTTCGAACTTCATCAGATGGCGAAAAAGGAGAGTGTCTATGAATATTTTGATAGAACATTAGTGGTTGTCAATAAAACGAAGGCCAATGGGGAAGATATAAAGGACCTGCAGATTATGGAGATGATTATCCGAACCTTGAAAAAGTGTTTTCAAGGAAAATCATAGGTATAGAAGAGTCACAAAATGTAACAACCTGGAAATCTGAACCAATTTAAAATTTTCAATTTGGCTGTTTTAGCAGATTTTGAATATTTAAAATAAATTATTTTAAATAATAACGACCAAAAGTCTATTTGAATCAATGTTGGGAAATAAATATATTTATTTTGATTATAAAACAAGGCCTGAAATGGATCGGCAATTTGAAAATTTGAATTCGAACTTTGACTGACCATACCGGGTGCAAAATAAAACGGATTTTAGTGAAACCAAAAATATTTAAATATGTTTATGAATATCTTTCTAACGAATCTGGAAAATCGAGATTTCATAGCGAGAATCAAAAGTTATGGCCAAATGAATTTTCAGAAAGGTCGCTATGGAGTTTATATAGCCCGTGAAAATGGACATTTTGCAAATGACCTCCGTTTTCGACGGAACCACTTTTGTTGGATCAGGGATGTCAAATTATTGCTAGGTTCCAAATTCCATAATTTTTGGAGTTAATATGTGAGTGTGGCAAAGGAAAATGTGTTTGGTTAATTTCAATCAATTTGGATCGACCAGAAAATGGCAATTTTTCAAACGGTCTCCAAATTCGACGAAACTAGTTTTGTTGGGATCGTATCGTCAAAACATAGCTAGAGTTATTTTTTTGGAATTTTTGGGATCAGTATGTTGCCCTGGAAAATTGAAATGTACGTTCAAATCAAATATTGAATGTTTTATATTTTAATTTGAAGAAAAACTGGCTAAAACAGTCGAATAGGCCTACAAAACATGTTCCATTGTGTTCGAAATGGGGGTATTTAGCTAGGGACAGCAGTCATTGGGTTTGGATTTGAGTTCATATGGAGAAACACTATTTTAGAGTTTAATAGAAATTCCAGCCAATGAAATAAATTATTTCATTATTTAATTTTTCCAAAAAGGGTCAGAAACCTGATACCCTTCAGCGACGAAAGACGGCTGAGCCTCCCACCTCCCGCCCCCCCCCCCCCCCCCTCCCCCTCGTTTCTGGCGATTCCATTCATCGATAGCCTTCGACCCAGTTAAGCTTATTGAAGAACTCCCCTCAGCTTCAAATCAGTACCGGTTATACCCCCAGCGTGCCACCGTCGTTGAGATCTGTTCCATTGAAGTCGCCGCCTTCAAGCAGCCGCCGCCGCTACCACGCTAGATCGATCGCCACCACACCTACCTCGATTTGCGCGTCTCACCTAGCTCTACGCTGTGGCGCAAGCCAATCCGCCCCTAGCTACACGGATTTCGAGAAAAGTGGTGACCTAGTTTTGAACCCTTCATGAAAGGTAACGGCTGAAAATAAATTAACTGTTTATAGCACTTTAAAGCGCAACGATTTATGATTTTGTAATAAAAATCATATCTTTTTGCTATGTTGTCGAAATCCAGTGAAACAAGAGACATTGGACTCGTGTGGACGTCTTCTACCTTCTAGAAGGGACCGGATATTTTTCTGAGCCTTCTACAATTTTTGGAAGAGTGGAACCCAATGTTAGATTTATGAATTATAAACGATATGAAATACCGATGTATAAATTAGACGGTTGATGTATGCGTTATATAAACGTTGTACACCTCATGTATAAGCATTGTATAAGTTGTATGTGCGATGTATAAGTTATATATGCATTGTAAAAATCATATATGCATTAATTGGAATTGAAATGATATTGAAACGAAATTGAAATATATTTATATACGTATATCTATCTATCTATCTATCTATCTATATATATATATATATATATATATATACACTACTCCCCTCGTCCACAGACCATGGACGATATATATTGGTTGTGATTGTCTGGATTTGGTTGATGTGAAATTTGGTTGATAAATACGAATGGTTGAAATGATTGATCGTGGTTAAAATCCCAATGGGATTAGTATATGGGAAAATTCGTTTGCGTACGAACTAGTTATTGAAATCGCCATTGTCAAAAGCTGCGAGGCTTAAGGTAGAGCGAGGAGCCATACTAGGGCCGGTGCCGGTTTTAACTACCCTGCCGTTATGCTGCCGATATTTTCTGAAATATTCCTATGTTTGATTTATATTCATGCATTGAAATATATCCATGTGTTGGAAAATATTCATTTTTGAAATAAAATGGTTAAAGCGATAAAAATAACATTTTTATTGTATGTATGAAGTATATAAAATAATCGTGTTTGAAATAAATTGTTTAGACAATAAAAATCGCATTTTTATAATATATATGAATCGCTAAAAATATTCATTTTTGAAATAAATTACTTTAACAATAAAAATCACATTTTTATCATCTATATGAAGTATATAAAATAATCGTGTTTGAAATAAATTGTTTTGACAATAAAAATCACATTTTTACTATATATATGACTTGTTAAAAATAGTCATATGTTGAAATAAATATCTGTTTGATAAAAATATCATTTTTACCACCTACATGAGTTGAAATGGTTTTTGAAAACATAGAATGGATTATATATATATATATAATAAATCGAATAACGAAGCTGTAGTTCGTATTTTGAAATCGTGATTTCAAATGATTGTACAGGGAGATCTGACCGTCGGATTTTCCCGAAACCGAAATCGTTGGGTTCGCTTTGGAAATATCTTTCCAAGGACACCAACTTTGCAAAGATCCAACAGTTGGATTGTCTGGAATGTTTAATTTAAATCTGAATGAAAACAGCGCCAGAATGGATTATATATGTATATATATATACATACATATATATATATATATATAATTAAAATAAATCAAATAACGATGCTGCAGTTCGTATTTTGAAATCATAACTTTAAAAGATTGTACAAGGAGATCCGACCGTCGGATTTTCCAAAAACTGGAACCGTTGGGTCCGCTTTGAAAAGATCTTTCCAGTATATAAAATTTGTAATGATTCGACGGTTAGATTTTCAAATATGCGTAAATCAATTTTGAAGGAAAACAGCGCCATGGCCACGTTATGGCCTGAAGCGTCATTTGAATAAATTGGCTACATTTAAATAAATAAAAATAACGATAAATCGTTATAAAATAATATAAACGATATAGAATGGAAATAAACTGAATTTACTCGGTTTATAGGATATTTGATAGTTGAATGTGTTTGACGTGAAAATTACATTAATAAACTGAATTATGGATGTTAGATAATTTAACCATTGAAATATATTGATTTGAAATTCTAAAATATACGTGAATTATTTGAAAAGGTCGAGTTAATTCTCATTTCAAATAATTGGTCGATGGTTAGAAGTCGAAGATATGAAGACGGTGCAAGACCGAGGATCTTCACATCGAATGGATGGCTACTGATGCCTTTGATGGGAGTTGCTGCCCTGAAGGGGTTACAGTGGTGGTCGTTCGGGTGTACTTGTTGATCGTTCGGATGTGCAAGGGCCTCTCTCCTGTATTGGGCATATAGGAGAGGAATAAGATGCCTCCGGTTTCGTTCAGACCCAGAACGGACTTGTAAATGGATGTGTGCCTGACATTGTGGATTGACAACGTGGCATACAGAGATGCTGTGATCAAAGCTTCTGTTGAAAAGCAGGGCTTTGTTGTTGATGATCAAAGTAGGGCTTTTGAATAGCTAGCTTTGTTTTTAGCGTTGATTCGCGAGCATCACACCCCGGTATGGACCAGAAACGGGAGAGGACATCAGGGAGGACCTGCGATTCTTTCTAGCTAGGAGTAGTATTTTGGGTTTTACATGCCTGGGCATTTTACTTATGTGGATGATGGATAGCGAGGCGCCTCGGTTATATCGGTCGTTACGGGGCCGATGATCTGGTCGGGATAGGACCACTGTATGCCCCATAGGGCAGGGGAACGCAGTGTTCATGCATTTTAATCCACTCCATGTGGACCGACCCTGATGATCCAAAGGCTTGACAGAGTACCTGCCTGAGGGGTGGGCTGGAGCGTCTCGAAGCGGTAAGGACGATCCCCTGCCTTGGTTCATGACGGAAATCCAATTTCCAAATACGACATCGTGTGGTTTTGATTGTATATCTATATATGGCGACATGATATATGGTACCCATGTCGTCTATGATTGATACTTATGATTGAAACTGTTTTGAAGCATATAAACACTAGTAATAATATCAAATGCTTTTGTTTTATTTGTATCAAGCATATTTTGGCCATCATAAGGTAAAACTCTATCCTTCGGTTTGCGTTGCATTGTGTAATGGGAACTGAGTCTTATAATGGCTTCATTTTTGTAAAAAGCATTGTGATGTTTAAATGATTTACTTGTTTTTAAAGCACTTGCAATCCAATGGAGTAAACCCGTTCTGCGTTAGCGGCGTAGTCCTGTGATTGGCCTTATTATAAAATAAGTTATGTAGATTTCTCATACCAGTCCCATGAGTGACTCGTAGTTTGTTTTACTTGCAAACTCAGGTGCCCTATTTTCTACACGGGCAGCCTTGTATTCAGGTTTTAGCAGGCTCTTTCTGGCTAGCTATGGAGTTGAAGATGGATTCTATCATTTCTTTCTTTTTATGCTGTTCAGCTCCTGTTGTACATATTATGTTTTGATTTCGCTGTAGACATCTTATGTAAAGCTGAAACTATATTTTTGTACTAAGTATGATCATGTATATTGTGTAACTCTAATGATTATGTTTATCCTGTGTATTCTGTTGTGCATTATCTGGTGGATTTACTTATTTCTGTTCTGCTGTTATTTGTTTATGTGTTATATTCCAAAGATTACCCTTGCCGTCGTGGAACGGGGTTTGGGGTCGTCACACAAAATCTCGATGATACGAAGGTCGATGATTTGATGAGTTCATTACAAGCCTATGAACAACGGTTGAATGGGAAGTCAGAGATGGTGGTTGATGAAGCATTGCAAATGCAACTTAGCTTAAAAAAAGGAATGTCGGTGGCAGCCGCAAGATGACACAAACTCAACACAAAGGAGTTCTAACATAAATTACAAAAGGGTTCCATTTAGAAAATTCAGAGGAAAACGTTGAGGAAGAGGCATATTGGCAGTCAAAGACGAGATAAATCAAATATTCAATGTTTCAACTGCAACAAGTACGGTCATTATAAAAACGAATGCAAGGAGAGAAGGTCGAAGTACAAAAATTCTCATGCCTTGGTAGCAGAATGCAGCAAGGTCAGTGAAGGGGTCTTGTTAATGGAATTTAATAAGGTGAAAAAAGTGAGCAAGTCATATGGTACCCAGATACTGGTTGTAGCAATCATATGTCAGGCTATAAAGAGTAGTTTTCTCAGCTGGATGAGATAGTTCAAACAACCATAACTGTTAGACCAAAAAATGTTTCTAGCACCCAAACAAGAGATAATTTAAGTAAAATAGAAAGAAAAGCAATAAGAACGCACGATTTATAGTGGTTCGGCGTTAAAGAGCCTATGTCCACTTTATACTTTGTTGATTGATGATATGAATACAAATACAATGTTGAATTTTGCTCAATCTCTCTAATAAAATTGATAATTTCTCTCAATAATTGATAAAATATGCTTCAATGTTGATGGAGATCTGAATGAAGCAATGAAATTCGGTGGTTATGGGAGCTGGAGTCAAGATTTTGCCAAAAAGATCCCCTAAAATAATCCTTGGTGATGTATTTAAAGGCAGTAAATTCCTCTTGATGGTCTCCGAATCAGATAAACGTGGAATCCATACCTTTAATGTCGGGTTCAGAGGCTTTAAGATGATGACAGCGCATCCTGTTCATGGGTGAATGTGGGGGAGTGGGTACATAACCACTCCAAGTTTGGCGTGATCGTGAGTTATAACCGTTGTAGTTTCTGGATCTCTGTTCGGATTAGATGGTCAAATAGGGGGTCCGGGTTTGCGGGCTATAAACCGATTCGGTTGCACCTTCTTTATGCCATTTTCTAGTCTGCTTGTTTCGAAGTAAAGGGGGTTCGGTTCGGAGGTCTCTGAACCGATCCGAGTTCTTGCTACAAATTCTTCTTTGAAAACTATTATTTGAGTAATCTCTTAGCTTTGTGTAGCCTGATCACAAAGCGTGCTAACATTTTGCCCCCTCAAAATACGCATTTATTGGAAATAAAGTATGCTTCGAAATAATTCATTTATTTGCTTCTGAATTGAAGCCATTGAACAGTTGTTTCCATTCGTCTGTAAGGTGATGACATTTCATAAAGTCGCATCTTCTGGCGTATATAAATACAACGTTGGATGCATGAATCATTCCCATTGTTTTTCAATAACTTCGAGAGTCTATCTAGCGTCCGAGCACTTTTGCCATGTAAACTCTTATAATGTACACTAACGAATCTTTCATTCCTTTTTGGACTTATTTTGTGTGTTGAATTAACATTGGTGATCACGCTTCGGTTTGCATTGGTCTCGTTCGACCTAGTTCGTGCTCCAAACATCGCTGCACCAATGGGCTGCTGGGCTTTATGTTGCCTTGAGCCGTTTGCTGATCGGATCGGGCTAGAACATCTAATCCACCAGAATACAAAGGGATACCCACTTCACACACCAATATATTCACGCATTCCCCTTTAGTTTTTCACTTTTTGCCACCGATTTCCCCACATTTCTTAGGAATCTTAATTCTAAAATCCTTAGAGATTCTTCCAGCTTTAATCAAATTCGTAGTGGATTAATAATTTCATATAATTCAATTTTCCTTGCATATCCCTTTCGCATTTTTACACGAGTATGAATCAATCGTTGATGTCGTGGCTCCTTAACTTGCCACCGCCGTTGTTGGCGATTTCATTGTGGTCTCGAGGTGATGGCAATGTCAATCTGAGTGTGAGTGTCTTCGATCTATTAGTATGCCTTCAAACTAGAAGGGGGAAATCGATAAGCTCAAGTCAAATGGCTGGTTGGTATGATCAGAAAGAAATGATGAATAGAAAATGAGTGAGTTTGGTTCGGATCGGAGAGCTAGGGGTGTGTGAACAATTGAGATGGCTTTAAAGATGGGACTAAACATTAGGGAGATGGAGTGTTCAGTTCGGTGCTAACCGATCCAAACAAGATTGTCACGTTGAAGTTCTATTCGATCTGGTTCCATCTGCCACAAAACGTTGAACCGATCTGAAATCTTAACACTTGAGTATTTTCACTTCGAACCGGTACCTGCATACGAATCCCCGAACCGATCTGGTTAAAGCATGAATTCTTGGACCGATTTCAAGAGGCAAGCCTCCGAACCGATCCGACGCTTTCTTCCGAACCGATCCGACTCCTGCAAAAAATAGCTCTTAAACTTCAAACTGATTCGCTTGAACTGTGCATCCCTGAACCGATTCGCTAATGACATTAACATATGAACCGATCCATAATTACATAATATGGAATACAAGCATGCTTTGACTAACTTAAGCAAAACTGAATATGGCTTGTGACTTCATGGACAGTTTGGATAGAGCCTTCTAGACTGAACTTCTTGGACTGTTATGAATACGTAACTGCTTTTCTCATCTTTGCATTTCATTCTTCTATACTTATCTTGTATTCTTTAATTCCATCATTGCATACACATTTGCACTCTTTAGCTCAAACACATTCACAAGGGGACACGGGCAACTTCACCCTAATTTCTGTTATCTCTTGGATAGTACAGCAGCTATGAATGAGAGACGTTCGTCTAGATTAGAAGAGAGAAGAGAAGCTATGTGGACATCTGAAAATCTTACTGTTGAAGATATACCCTCCACTTCGGATCCGGAATGGGACAGTGAGGGTATAGATTACGAAATGGGAACTCATGAAAGTGAAGTATCATCCAGGGGTGATGTCTCCATATATGAAGAGGATGAGGGAGGAAACCGTGATCCTGACGAGTTTGAGAATGTTACTATCTTGGAGAATCCTAGGGATTCGGTCGCATCAACAGTTGATAGTGATAAACTCGCACGTATATGTTCGAAATATGGGATACTCCAAAGAGATACCGAGTTTCCCTCCAAAACAGTAATCCTCTCAAAGGGTACATGGGCATCAGTAGATTAATGTGCCTTGTTGGGGGCGATATTTCCATTTCCGCCATTCGTCGTCGATTTTCCGAGACAAATGCGGATTGCCCCAATGCAGCTTCGACCCAACTACTATGCTTATCTGTATACTTTATACCTAGCTTTTAGAGAAATTCTTGGTGTAGAGATTACCTTCGAAGACGTTCACTTCTTCTACAATTTCAAGCATCGGACCCAAGATACCCCTTCATTTGTATATTTTGAATCTATGCCAAAGAGAAAGATCATAACCCTTCCATTTAGCAGCAAAGTTGGTGATCCAAGACTTGAATGGTTCTACATCAAATAGCAATCGGGTTGTGCTAGGTGATGGCTTAAGTCAAGTAATAATTTCAGACTTTGACTCCTAATTTCAATTATTTCTGTAAATGTATTGACTTTCTTTTACTTCCAGTTATAGTCCCTAACCCACAACAGGAAAAGCATCAAGTGTACTTCGATCATCTGAACCGACTGCTTAATGGTAATCAAAATTTTTTGACCATCAGAGACTGCCTAGTGGATGAATACCTCCATTAGCATTGCTTAGTCTCTATAACTCGTAGCATAGGTCATGGAGAGGGTCCTTATGTGTGTATACCTACAGTCGAGGGGCCATTTGAAATTTTACTTGAGCATGGAGAAAGTTCGAAGGATCCGACGATACCTCAAAAGATTCCTTCTCTCATTTTGACTCACGATGGCATATTAGCGAACATAGCTAAAAAGGATAGAGATAAATACATCACTCCTGAGGATGCGGCCAGTCCCGAGAAACCGATTTCCCCAACAGGGCTACCATCAGCCAAGTCTCAAGGTGATGGCTCTTGCATAGACGATTCTGCATATCATGGTTTGGGAAGACTTCCCTTTCCCGATGTCATTTATACATCAGAAGACTTTAGAACAAATCCTCTTACTTTCACTTCCGAAGAAGAAGTTACTCCTGTAAAGACCGAGAGAACTGCACATACTGGCCTCCCTTTAGGCTCTGGTCTACTAGGGGGATATTACTTAGGATATACACTACACTCTAGCGATGCACGTCACATCACTTGTGCTTTATACTAATGTTGATTCTAACACTTTCTTGTTTTGCTTTATAGGAAAAATGGGGTGTCCCTATTACTACACAAGAGATGTTCGTTCGAGCATGCCCCCATGGATTCGGGAGCAGGGCACGATCAACATGAAAGTCGGGGCAGAGATGACATGAGCAATCAACCTTTCTAACCTCATCAGTCCTCCCGTTCTCGATCCCCGCATCACAAAGATTCCAACAGACATAAGAGTCAACCAACGCATAGCGAAGGAGATAAGCATGTCTCCAAGCTTCCTTCTTCGTCTAAGGATAAAACTCATAAGGAAAAACCTTCAAAGAAAGGGCCTGATCCAAAAGGGAAACAACAAGAGCCAGGGAAAGAAGGGCACATTTATTATGTCGTCCAAGCATCGCAACATTGACATTACTACTACAAGGTCGGTTATGCTCGATGATGAAAACAAGGCTAAACTAGAGCTTTTAAAGAAACAATTTCCCGACCATCACTTTGGGAACATGCATTTCCTTCCATCTCTCAAGCCATTGGATTTCGACTGGGCGAACGTAGCCAAGGCCAAAATTGACGAAGCAGATACTCAATACAGGGAGATGAAGACGTATGCGCAGACCTTGTCTAGGACCATTAAGGACTTGTTGGCCGATGTAAAGACCATGAAGGATGCTGCAGAATATGATGCAAAAACTATTGAGAATTCTTAAAAAAAAACTCAAAGATGCTCAAACCCAGATTGCTCTTGTACAATGTGACGCAGACACATATAAGCAGCAATTTGAAGAATTACAAAAGCGTCATTACACTGAGCTTGATTCTCATAGCCAGAAGCGCATAGACTTAAAGAAGCAAGCCGAGGTTACTAAGTCTGAGAGCACCGCGACTAAGCCGGCTTGCACTCGTCTTGAGTAGGAAAAAGCGGAGTTAGCGAGGAAGAATGAAGAGTTAGAAGCCAAATTAATGGAAGCTGAGACACGAGCAACTTTTGCTGAGGGGAATGTGAACATAGCTTTACAACAAGTCGAGAAGATCAATGATCAGCTTGCGAAAGCTCAAAAAGAGTTATATGAGAGTATTGAAACCATGATTGTATTCTTTGCCCAGGTGATCTGTCATCAAAACATTGCATGGCTCAAGGATTATCCTACCACTCTAGCATATGTATGGGATCAGGTGGTCAAATGGGAAAAACAAGAGCTCAAGGTGGATTTGTTCGACGAGGATAGGCTAATAGAGAAGTATCTAAGGGGTGAGAAAACAACATGCTTGGCCAAAGGGTGCAAGCTCATCGCTACCGCTATTGAGAATGAGAGATGCCAGGCCAAGGGGAAAGAAACCATCGAAACTGGTTCCTCTTCTTCTGCCCCGGGGCTACCGAAACGGAAGGATATGATCCAGAGAATCTGGGAATTCCCAAGGCATCTTTCTTGTCCCCTATTGTTGAAGCTACATCAGAGACTCCTATCACTTATGTCGAGAAATCATTTGAAGGTATCTTCACCGTTTCTCCTTAGTATGTCATAGTTATCTCAACTTTTCGTCATATTGTTGGACAAACAATTGAAGGGTACGAGTTTTCTCCTAAGTAATAACCGTTGCTTCTCGTTCTATAGGTGCAAAACCCACTGAAAAGGCCGATGAGCGACAAGAAGAAATCAGTGATGCGAAGTCTGCTTAAGAGGCCCGGGAGAAACACGATGAGGCCAGTGGCTAAAAATCTATAGAGAGGGTCGAGGATAAGGATGAGGTTATTGGGAAAGCTCCCATGCCATCTAGAACTGAGATTCCCAAAGACGGGGATATGATAGACGCCTTGAAAGATAATGGCGGCAATGATGGGCATGAGGAAGTTGATGATGCTGTTGTGACTGGGGATTCGGGGAATGCCGACGATATGACTTTGACTGACATGAAAGCCAATCAGGGTATGCTTTTAAAAGCCAAAGTTGAGAAGGAAGATCCAGAGAATCTAAACCTCTAGCGACAATCCCTCCTGGGTTAAGGTTAGTTGACTTTCAACCAGATCAATTACTAAAGAGCTTGCTAAAAAATCTTCTATTGATCCCAACGTTCCAGTCCCAGGGAAGAAGAAGCCAAATCGTATCATGATCGACGCTGAAAAAGAGGAGAAGGAAAAACTTAAGGCTACCAAGAAAGCGAAGTCTACTCCAAAGCCTAAATGAAAGCAGCTTTATCCTTGGTTTTGATTTTCCCTTGGTCCGCTATTGTCATAGCGAGTGCGGCCCTCGCCTCTCTTTGTTTAGTCTTTTTGTGCAAACCTGGAGCCACGTAAATAAAGTAGCTTGTTTCCTGCAATGTCAAATACTTGAAAGTTTGTCATTTATTTCTATTGAGTTCAACAATTGTCAAAATGTTAATAAGAATAAGTGGTGAACGGCAATTTACGCTTATTTAAACAAACGATTATTTAAACAAACGGTAATAAGGGGTGCGGTGTATATGCCCCTAATCAATCTTGAAAAGAAAGTGCCTGGCCAGGGATCATTCGAGATTGATTAGGTTCGCTACGAAACTTCCCCCGGTCATTTAGTGGGATTTAGATTATTTTTCATCGGTACTTATTCCTAGTACTTTTATACTCTCCTGTCGTATGGTCAAGTTAGAGTAGATTCAAGGCGGTCTTTTGTTGTGGTGATCCTTCACGTCTTTGGGACGTCGTCTTCCCATCCTTTATACTCTCTCTCGAATCATGAGAATTAGAGTTTAGGATGTCGTCTTCCCGTCGTTTTTATGTTGTTACGCAAATAATCATTTTGTTTGCTCGGACATCGATCCAAATTTCTAGTGTTTCACACTTAGATTATAGCAATTACATAGTATATATAAAACAGAGTTTGTGCAGGAAAAGTAAATCACACACGATATTTTTATAATGGTTCGTCCAAGTCGTGACCTACGTCCACTTTATAATCTTTTATCTATATTAACCAGACTTTTCTAGGCAAGTTGTGCCCTTTTACATGGCTTATGAAACAAAAGAAAACAATACAAATTTAAGTCAAGTATTGCCGAAAATGTCGGGCATTCCAAGCTCTAGGAATTTCTTCACCTTCTACGGTCATTAACTTAAAAGCTCCTATATCAAGTTTTCGTTGAATGGTATATGGTCCTTCCCACCTTTGACCTAGGTGAACTGAAGGCGGGAAGACTCGCTTCAGTACTAAGTCTCAAGGTTCAAAGGTCCGAGGATGAACCTTTCTATCATAATAGCGTGCCACCTGGCGCCTGTGCCTCGGGGCATGCAAATCCGCTTCGTCTCTCTTCTCTTCAATCATGTCCAGGGACTCTAGGAGGAGCGCTTCGTTTTTCATTGGGTCATAATACGTCATCACCCAATGAGAGGGAACTTTAAGCTCCACTAGGATTACCGCTTCTGATCCAATGGAGAGTGAAAAAGGGGTGTGACCCGTTGCCGTCTTGAAGATCATACGACGGGCCCACAAAGCTAGTGGCAATTCATCAACCCACATGGCTTTTTCCCATTCCAATCGCTTTTTAAGAATTGACTTAATGACTTTATTTATTTCTTCAACTTGTCCGTTTGATTGTGGGTGAGCCACTGCTGTATATCTATTGTCGATTTTATATTTCTGACAGAAATTCCTGAATTATGCGCTATTAAATTGGGTTCCATTGTCAGTTACGATGGTTCTTGGTATTCCAAATCGCCAAATGATATTCCTGACTACAAAATTTATCACCCGCTTTGTTGTTATCGTGGTTAAGTGTACGGCCTCTGCCCACTTTGTCAAATAATCCACGACCATGATTGCATATTTGGCTCCTCCTTTAGCGATTGGTAGGGTTCCAATGATGTCTATCCCCCCACATAACGAACATCTATGGGCTCATCATTAATTTTAGTTGACTTGGAAGCGCCCTGGTAACTTTTGCAAATTTCTGGCATTTGTCACAGCGTCGTGAATAATCAGCTGCATCTTTATTTATGGTAGGCTAGAAGTAGCCATACCCTAACTTCTTTGCCAGTGTCTGGCCTCCAGCGTGGTCTCTGCATTCACCTTCGTGTACCTCCACGAGCACATGTTTGATGTCGTCATGTGCTATACATTGAAGCAAAGGCATGGAAAACCATTGGCGATAAAGGGTTTCACCCTGTAATACATCTTGCAGCTTTATGGATTATAGCTCATCCCTCGCTCTTTTTTGTTGGGAGCGTTCCATCTTTAAGGAAGTTCTTAATTGGTGTCATCCATGACTCCCTTTCTGGTTCAGCTTCCAGCACTGAATCGACTTCCATTTGATCGAAGCTTGTGATTTCAGTACTTCTAACGGAACCATCTCCGTCTCCTCGGGGTTATCAGAGCTTGCCAACAAAGCTAGCCTGTCCGCTTTCTGATTTTCTGTTCTCGAGATGTGAGTTAGGGTATAACATTCCAAGTTGCCTAGTAATTCTTTAACCTTTTCGAGGTAAGTAATGATTCGGGGTCCCCTGGTTTCAAATTCCTTTCGAACTTGGCAAACAACTATTTTGGAATCGCATAATATGTCTAGTGTCATCACCCCTAGTTCCTTAGCGAGTTTTAGCCCAGTAATTAGGGCCTCATATTCGGAATCATTGTTGGTGGAAAAGAATTCCAACCGCAAGGCATAGTAAACAGATCATCCTTTAGAGGTAGTTAGAATAACTCTGGTGTCGGACCTCCGATCATTCTTAGCCCCGTCTGTATATAATTTCCAGGGACCAAGTTCTAAATTTTGCTTCAAAGAGCTAGACTGATCATTCGATGCATCTTCCTTGGGGATTGTGAACTTTGCTATAAAGTTATCTAGAGCTTGTCCCCTTATCAATCTCCTTGGATGGAAATTTAAATCGAACTAGCTCAACTCGATGTTCCACTTAAGCAGTCGTTGATGCTTCGGGTCGTTGCAGCACCTGCCTAAGTGGTTGCTCGGTGTATATGACTGTCGGATGAGCTTGGAAATAATGACGGGGCTTCCGGGATGCAATTAAGAGGCTATATGAAAGTTTCTCTATTTTTGGATAATTACGTTATACCATTGCTAACTTCTTGCTTATGTAGTACACTGGTCTCTGGATCTTGTCTTCCTCATGTATTAGAGCTGAGCTGACAGCATGAGATGACACTGCCAAATATATGAACAGATCTTCGTGATCCACTGGTTTTGACAATATCAGAGATTTCTCTAGAAAATTCAACAAGTTTAGAAAGGCCTCTACACAGTCGAGGGTCCACTCGAAGTTTCGTTTCCCTCGCTTAATTAAGTCGAAGAAAGGGACACATTTGTCTGTGGCTTTGGAGGTGAATTTGCTCAATGCTGCAACTTTCCCATCTAAGCTTTGAACGTCTCTAATCTTCCGTGGCTCTTCTATGTTTATAATAGCTGCTATTTGATCAAGATTGATCTCAATCCCTCGAGAACTAACAATGAAACCAAGGAATTTTCCTGATGCAACCCCAAATGAACGTTTTGAGGGGTTCAACTTCATCCCGTACTTTCATAGAATGTCAAACATTTCTGCCAAATCTCTTGTATAATCGGAGGACTGCCTGGACTTCACAAGCATATCGTCCACATAGACTTCCATCGTTTTCCCGATCTGATTATAGAACATTCAGTCTACCAAATGCTGATACATGGCTCCGGCATTCTTTAATCTGAATAGCATTACCACATAACAGTATAATCTTAGGTTGGTAATGAAGCTCGTGTGTTCTTGATCTGGTACATGCATGGGGATTTGGTTGTATCCAGAATATGCGTCCATGAAGGAGAGAAGTTCGTGTCCTGTGATTGAGTTCACCAGCTGATTAATCCTAGGAAGTGGAAGCTATCTTTTGGACGAGCCATGTTCAAATCAGAAAAGTCAATGCACGTTCGCCATTTCCCATTGGACTTCTTGACTAAGAACGGATTTGATATCCAGTCGAAATATGTTGAATCTCTAATGAACCCATTATTCTTCAACCTTCTACTTCTTCCTTTAAGGCTGATGACCTCTCTGGGCCCAACATACGTCTCTTCTGCTTGACCGGAGGATGCTTTGGGTTCAAGCTTGGTGAATGGCTCATAACTGTAGGAGAAATTCCACAACATGTTTGCATGAGTCCAAGCAAACACACTAAGGTTTTCTTTTAGAAAATCAGTTAATTATTTCATCTAGAAAGAATCCAGATGAGACCCTATCTTCAAGACCTTTGTCGGGCCATCGCTATCGATAGGGATGTCAACAGTCGCCTCGTTGGGTTTCGCCTTTCTAGTTCCTGGTTCTTCGTCCTCTCTGGGATCGATTTCTTCATAAATTTCATTAGACGATTCCCTAGGCGGTATTGTCTTTAGCTGCTATGCAGAGCTATCCTTAGCGGGAGAGGAAGCGTCCTTAGATTCTAAACTCTTTCTATTACGCAACATTTTTAACTCTGCCATGTAGCAGGCCCTTCCAGAAACTTGATCGCCTCGAATCATTCCTACATCAGCATTTGTTGGGAATTTCGTTAGTAGGCACCAAGGAGCAATGCAAGCCCTGAACTCCGAAAGGGTCGTCCATCCTAAGAAAGCGTTGTAAGGCGAGTCGATGTCCATTATGAAGAACCGGAGAATCCTCAGTCTTCTGCATTCTCCTTTACCTAACTCTATGGGTAGGTCTACCACTCCGATCGGGGTGGTGGAAACTCCATTAAAGCCACGAATCCAACCTTCACATGGCTTTAAGTCCTTTATTTCCAGTTTCATCTGATCGAAAGCCTTTTTAATTAGAATGTTTACAGAGCTTCCATTGTCCACACGGACTTTCTTGACTATTGTAGGCCCAATAACCGTGGTTATTACTAACGGGTCAGTACTTGGCGCTTCAACTCCAACACTTTCTCTATCACGGAAGACAATGTCACCGGTTGTTGTTTTCTGTTGTTTCGATGGTGTGGTTTCTTCAAGGTTACTACATTCTCCTATTTCGGGATGTTTGGCCGCATTGACGTACTGTTCCATTTCCCTGTTATTAGATCCAGCTGGGTGCGATCCTCCAACTATAGTGTTTATGACAATGCCTTTTCCCTTCCGTTGAGCTGTAGGTTTAGGAGTAGGTTGATTTTGATTTGGGGATTGCCCTCCTTGCCCCCTGTCTCTTGGGGCAACCTTATATTCATATAACTTTCCTTTCCGCAGCAGTTTTTCAACAACGTCTCTTAGATGACGACACTCATTAGTAGAGTGACCGTGAGTTCCATGAAACATACAAAATTTTCCAATTGCAAGCTCCTTCTCAGTGGAGCCTCTGGGCGAAGGTTTCTTATATTGCAAGACATTATATGTATCCAGATAGATGTTTTCCAACGTGTCGTTGAACGGTGTGTAGTTTTCAAAAGTTTGGAATCGAGGTTTTTTCCGAAGTTGATTCTATTCTTTTACTATCGTTTCTTGTTGCCACTTCCTCCTTTTTTTGCCAACATTTACCTCGACCTTCCCCGAACTGTCGCCGGACTGTTTCACAGCAACATTACTTTGAATATCTTCTTTTGAATCCCCATCAGAATTTATTTTTCGAGTAGCGTATATTTCCTCCCGCTGCAGGCACATATTTTCCTTTTCATAGAATGCCTCTGTTAGGGAATGCAGAATGGATCATTAAGGCAAAGCAAACACTATAGGTGGTGAATAGTGTTTGTAAGAATTTAAACAAAATTTAAATCTAATGTTAATACAAGATGAATCTAACACCACAAACATAATCACAGACACATATTCAATACAAATGCAAAATAAACAGAAATAAAAATGCAGAAAAGGAAAGAATACACCGGATTTTATACTGGTTTGGATTACTCCTACGTTCAGTCCCACATAACGCTGGATTGCGCAGAGTTTTATTACTATTTCCAATAGTCAAATAAACCCTCCTTGATTTCACAACTCAACAAGGAGACACCGACTCCTATTCCTTGATTTCACGGCTCAACAAGGACACACCGACTCCTATTCATTGATTTCACGGCTATAAGGATACACCGATTCCTCTTTGACTTACAAACAAGGTTTATTCAACCCAAGCAATTACATAAACAACCCCATAACTCTTCAGTAGCACTTGATTCAGAGTGTAAAGAGAAGAAGTTTTATCAAAACAGAATTGAATTCGGCAGAGTATAAGTGTAAAAATCATAAAAATGATTAAGAATATTGGTGGAGAGAAAGAGGATGAAGTTAGAGAAGAAGAGATGATAAAAAATTCGGTTTTAACCCCTTTTTTATAGAGTATGAAAGGTTGCAACGGTTCTGAATCATTTCAAATAGTGAAAAGACGCTTCTTTTCAAAATTGGAAAAAGTGACAGTTATATGTCGACATGGATTTTTTGTTATGTCGATATACTCCTTTGAAAATTTAAATTTTAAAGCATTTTTCAAGTGTTTTGATATAAAAATAATTCTGGAAATTCTAGGTAAAATTGTAGTGTTGTAAATTAATATTATACGACAGAAAAACATATGAAAACATAAAATTAAACTATATAAATATATTTATAAAATTATAAGGTTTTAAACTATGTAAAGTATAAATATAAAGTATATAAAAAACTTGATTTTGAAAAACAAAGATGGATAAAAATATAAACAAATAGAAAAATAAAATAGAGAGGATTAAGGATAGAATTGAAAATCAGAATTTGAAAATTAGAATTTGAACTTGAAAATTAGAATTTGAATTTAAACCTAGAGTGCTATTTAGAATCTTACAAAATCTAGACTCTATAACTATATTAATCTTGAACTCTTGAATGCTTGAAATCTTGATTATTCATGAGTCTTGAAATTTCTCTGATCTTTGAATCTCAATTATCTTTGTAACTGTATAGTCTTCAGTAATATTTCCTGTATGTAATTCCTGCACACACACACACACACACACACACACACACACATATATATATATATATATATATATATATATATATTCTATACAAAAAGTGTTAGCATATATTTTATAATCAATGATAATTGAAATAAGGTTGTTGTCATCAAAACTCCATTCTCCAACGATTTTCCCCATTTTGATGATGACAACCTTAGTTTATAAAATATCATACCTGTATATATATATATATGTTTGATGATGTTCCTTCTATACTTACCTTGTCTGTAAGAATCCTATAAACTATGCCTATATTTTATAATTTCTCCCCCCTTGGCATTATCTAAAAGAAATCCAAAATATACTCCCCCTAAAATGTATGACTTCCCGAATAGAACTTAAGTAACTATCTTAATAAAAATACTCCCCCTTAATCTGGTAACTATTTCTATGTAGAATACCCCCTTAAACTATTCAAATTAAGAATAATAGATAATATGATGATTAAATACAAACCAATCCAAGTATTATTATTACATATGTTTGCCTGATATATATACAAACCAAGTCAAATCACACCATATATCTTAAAATATAAAAGTTTCAAATAATAGAATCCAAATCACACCACACCATATGTTTTTAGAATACTTAAACAAATCGTACTGAATTATTAAACATTTCTTGGAACTTCAACCCAACCATCTTCTCCAAAGATAGGATCCTTCTTAATTACTTCCTAATCTTCATCTTCTTTGGTTGGTGGAGCCTTTGCGAGATTATTTTCTTCATCTCTGAAAAGAGAAGAGATTAGCCATCACATTGCGTCAAAGTTCTTTTCTTGTTGTTCGAACATCTTTATTTGACTTAATTCAAGATGACGCCGATTTTATAGAATGATAGAGAGGATATTTTTGAACGAATTGAGATTTTCTTCTAGGGTTTCACTAAGATTATGGATAGGATTTGCCATGGATTTGATGAGAAATGACTAAGGAAGAAGGAGTAATGGAATAATGAAGTTTTCTGAGAGAAATGGGCTTAAATAGGGTCTGTAATTCGTTGGATTTTGAATGGATGTGAGTAATTATTTTAATTTAAAATTTGAAATAATTTGAAAATATATCAGTTATATGTCGACATACTCTTTTTGTCATGTTGACATACTATAGTGAGTTTTGAATTTTTTCTGAATTTTTGAATTCTTTTGAACTCTTGTAATATTATAATTTATTCTACAGTTTTTCCAAAAACATAAAGATAATTTAATCAGAAATAAAACTCCATTCATTACTTAATAGAAAGCAAATACATCCAACTAAAAAAGACACATCTTAAATACGAGATTCGAAAGCAAATACAAGGAAATATATAAAGATAGATTAAACTAGATAGCCTAGTTTTCGGATGATGATGAAGAAGATGAAATTGCAAGCTTTCTTCCTATCTTGATCATGAATTTGGATATTTTGGAAAGCCTCTTGTCAAGCTTTTTTTGATTGTTGATGATTTTCACTTGATTTTGAACAATCGTGCCTTTGTAGATACGTTTTGAGTTTGGATACTCAATGCTTTCCATAGAAGTCTCTTCTTCTTCGACTTCCATTGGGTCTAGTTCTTGTTGCAATTGAGCTTGTTTGGCCTCAAACGCCTCGTAAGGTTTGAAAGTGGGAGGAACTTGCATGAGATGAATGTTTGATGCGTCAAACACTTTTCTAGGGACAAATTCTTCTCCACGAAGATCAACATCAAATTATTTGAAAATACGAGTGAGATAAACACCATAGAAGAGAATGTTTTCTCTTGAAGATAAATCTATGGGCTTAATTTCATTTTGAATCATATCGGCCCAATTGATAAGATAACTACCCATAATAGCAAAGAGAGCCTTTTGGACTTTAAGAATTGGATTGTTCCGGAACGGGGAGTGAAGGTGTGTTGAAGGAGAAGGTTGACAATTCTTGTTTTTGGACGTAAGAAATGATTTTTGAAATCCATTGGATCACCATCTTCAAAGATATCGTGAAAGGCTTCTATATTGGTTTCGTCGATAGCGAAAGTTGAGAAATCCGAGCCCACGCTTCTACAATTTGGAATTTTGCCTAAAAGTTCGGCATCGAGAACAATTTGAGTTCCCTTGACACTACTCCAAATTTGATTTTCGTTTCCTTCATAAAATCCACAATTGAGATTTGCATAGAACATATTCACGAGTTTGGGATAACATAGTTTGTCGTTATCACGAGAGTCAATTAGACTCAAGACTTCATTGTGTTCGAAAAGAGATACGAGATCATAAGATGGGAAATTGCTAAAGAAGGAGAAAGCACCAGTGTTAACTTTAGCATTTGTCAAATAGTTACCATAGGTTTTGATGGCCTCTTTGTCATTGTAAAGATAACCTTTAATGGTTTTAGTTATCTTCAGTTTCTGAGATGAACTTGAGAAAGCCATTTAAATGATAATTTTAAAGAGAATAGATATAAAGAATATTGTTTTGAGTTGTGAATGAACGGTAGAAAGGATAGATATATATAGAAAATGAATAGATATGAATTGCATGAACATGAATTGAATAGGCACAACTTTTCAAATTGAAAAGACACCTTTTTAGACCTTGGGAGTTGGTGAAAAGATTGGAGGAAGGATTGAAAGTTTAAATTTTTGAAATTCAAAATTTAAATTTCAAAACTGGTTGAACATGTCGACATATATTTTTCTATATGTCGACATACTAGGTTTATTTCAAAAGGGAATTGGATTTTTAAGTTTCTGAAATATATTATCGATCTATATTTCAGGTTTAACGATTTCCTGAAATAATTCTAATCCTAATAAACACACAAACAATTTATTTTATTACTTTATCGGTTATTTGATATTATATTATTATTTTGAATTTCAAATTTCAAAAAAAAATTATTTTTTTAAAGTTTTTAAATTCAAACGAATGGAAATAAACAAAGCAACCATTCAGCCAAATAAAATTAAAATTTAATTAATGTGTGCTCGGTTTTTTGATCCTTTTCTTCATGGTCTTCTGAACTCCGAATTGCTGTAAAGCATATGTTTGTATTTCTGGTTTCTGGTTCTCCTTCACTTGATGACAAATCTGAATCATCTAATGTTGCTATATATGCTTCTTTCTTTTCCTTGATGAATTGGTGTTGTCCGTTTGTTGAGTAGATTTGTCTGGATATGGACACATTTTATTTACATGACCTGGTTTGTTGCAGTTAAAACATCGTCCATCATTTAATTTTGAATTTGCTTGATTATAACCCTTCCTTCTATATTCTTGAAATCTTCTAAAATGATTTGTCATGAGTGTTGTTTCTTTATCATCTTTACTACTCGAGTCAGAACATTTGTTGTTGCTTTCAGTGCAATAGATTTCTATTCAGTTGATGTATTTTCTTTTCTTTTCTGTAATTGAACCTCATATGACATCAAATTTCCAATTAACTCTTCAATTTTCATTTCATTGACATCATTGGCTTCTTCTATAGCCAAAGTCTTCTGACCCATTCTTGAGTTAATAAATTTAATATTTTTCTGACTTGATCTGCTTCTGAATAAGTTTTTCCAAATGTTGTTAGTAAATGCATTATCTCTTGAAATCTGCAATACATACCTGAAATAGACTCATTCTCGTTCATTTTAAAAAATTCAAACTGATTAACTAACATGCCTGTCTTAGTCTGTTTAACTTTACTAGTTCCTTCATGAGTAACTTGTAAAGTTCTCCACACTTCATAAGCAGTCTTATATACCGATACTCTATTAAACTCATTCCTATCTAATGAACAAAATAACATATTCATGGCTTTAGAATTGCTTTGTTCAACAGCCTTTTGTTCATTTGTCCATTGTGGAAATGCAGTTGTGGGTTCAACATATTCATTTTGTGTACTATTCCATGTATCTAATCCTACAGACTGTAAACAAAATTTCATTCTACATGCTCAATATGAATAATTACTACCATTAAACAATGGTGGTCTAACAGTGGATTGAACCTCTATAAAAGAACTATTATTGCTACTAGTGTTGGTTGCCATTATCACTATTTTCAAAAATCAGATTATGAACTTTTGAAAAACCTTGCTCTGATACCAATTGTTAGGGAATGCGGAATGGATCGTTAAGGTAAGGAAAACACTAGAGGGGGGGTGAATAGTGTTTGTAAGAATTTAAATAAAAATTAAATCTAATGTTAACTACGAGATGAATCTAACACAACAAACACAATCAAAGATTCAAATACAAATGCAAAATAAATAGAAATAAAAATGCAGAAAAGGAAAGAACACACCGGATTTTATACTAGTTCTGATTACTCCTACATCCTGTTCCGCACAACGCTGGATTGCACAGAGTTTTATTACTATTTCCAATTGTCAAATACACCCTCCTTGATTTCATGGCTCAACAAGGAAACACCGACTCCTATTCCTTGATTTCAACAAGGACATACCGACTTCCATTCCTTGATTTCACGGCTACGAGGATACACTGATTCCTCTTTGACTTACAAACAAGGTTTATTCAACCCAAGCAATTACAAAATAGCCTTATAACTCGTCAATAGCACTTGATTTAGAGAGTAAAGAGTGTAGAGAGAAGAAGTTTTATCAAAACAGAATTGAATTCGGCAGAGTATAAGTGTAAGAGTCATAAAAATGATTAAGAATAATGGTGGAGAGAAAGAGGATGAAGTTACAGAAGAAGAGATGATAAAAAATTAGGTTTTAAACCCTTTTTATAGAGTACGAATGGTTGCAATGGTTCTGAATCGTATCAAATAGTGAAAAGACACTTCCTTTCAAAATTGGAAAAAGTGACAGTTATATGTCGACATGGAGTTTTTGTTATGTCGACATACTCCTTTGAAATTTTAAATTTTAAAGCATTTTTCAAGTGTTTTGATATAAAAATAATTCTGAAAATTCTTGAGTAAAATTATAGTGTTGTAAATTAATATTATATGATAGAAAAACACCTGAAAACATAAAACTAAACTATATAAATGTATTTATAAAATTATAAGGTTTTAAACTATATAAAGCATAAATATAAAGTATATTAAAAACTTAAGTTTGAAAGACAAAGAAGAATAAAAATAGAAAAATAAAATAGAGAGGATTGAGGATAGAATTGAAAATCAAAATATGAAAATATGAATTTGAAAATTAGAATTAGAATTAGAATTTGAACCTGGAGTGCTATTTAGAGTCTTACAAAATCTAGACTCTATAACTATATTAATCTTGAACTCTTGAAATCTTGATTACTCATGAGTCTTGAAATTTCTTTGATCTTTGAATCTCTATTATCATTATAACTGTACAGTCTTCAGTAATATTTCTTGTGTATAATTTTTGCACATATATATATATATATTCTATACAAAAAGTGTTAGTATATATTTTATAATCAATGATAATTGAAATTGGGTTGTTGTCATCAAAACTCCATTCTCCACCAGCCTCCCTAGTCAATGGTGGTTTTCTAGCTAGATATCCCCGAATTCAGCGTCTGGATCGACCCCATCTATTAAGGCCATCAAAATGGTTAGTTCATGGGGATCTCTTATTTTGTTAACAACAAAGTTGAAGCGGTCTAGGAATGACTTCATAGATTCGCCAGAGGGCTGCTTGATTTTGGACAGCTCCATGACACTTTTAGCTTTCCGGGCATAGAATCGGAACTGGTTCATAAAACGTTCACATGGTTCTTTAAAGATCGATATCGATCGTCGGGGAAGTCGAGTGAACCACATTAATGAAACATCCTCTAGATATATCGGGAAGGCTCTGCATTTCACGACATTAGGTGCAGCTGCGGCATTCATCTACCATGCATACCTCATCAAATGTTGTCCCGGATCTGTTCTCTCAACATATCTGTCCATTTGTGGCAGGTTGAATCATCGGGGAAATTGGAAGTCCAAGATGTCATCAGTGAATGGGGTGCGACTATGCTCAATACCCTAATCCTCATTCGTATAGCGTCGACTATCGACCATGATCTGTCGCACCATCGCTTCCACTTCAGCATTGGTAAAAGCTGGTTTAGGATCTACGCTTCAATTCCTTCTAGTTTGTTCAGTGCTTATATTAGGCAACGCCCTTTAGTTCTGGGTTGCAGCTGACCTTCCTCGCCCTCTACGATCCCGATCATGCATGGGACGAGTGGGTTGGAGAAGTTGTCCTTGAGTAGAATTGATGATTTTGGAGTCTCTAGGATAAACATGTGATCCTCTCAAACCTAGATAGTCAGCTCCAAGGGTTCGGGCTAAGTCCCCACGAGACCCCAGCGATCCAAATGTTAACTGGTCCAAATTCTCGGGTCTTTTGTATAGCCTTCTGTGACGTGGGCGTTCTTCGTCTGAAGAAGATGAGTGATCAACAACAGGACGATGAGTTGGAGAGGACATTCTATGCCTATGCAGCTCACTTATTTCCCTACTCATGGATTTCATGTTCTCTTGCATGCGAACACTATCGTGCTTATGGGCTTCTAAAGCATCCATGGTGTTATCCAGCATATTGAGTACGCGTGAGAAATCCCCGTGTGTAACAAGTGCAAAAGGAGTAAGTTGATCGCTAGGCATCACGGCCAACATGGGAGCATCTGTAGGGGCTCGAGTACAGGTACCAGCCTCTGCTACATTCGGTTCGGATCGGGTCATGGTTGCGCTTCCAGTTCGGTTCGGAGGGGAATTGTGAGCAATTTCAAGGGAATCAGTTCTGGTTCGCACCTTACACCCGGTTCGGAGCTTCGAGATCAAGTTGGTTCGGACATGCCCGATCGGGTCGGTTCAGAGATAACCTTCTGGATCAGTTTGCTCCTGAGCTTTGTCCCGGGGACCTAGTTACAACCACGGCCTACTGATCTTCGCTTGCCTCGTTTTCCCGAGCATTCTGCACTTCTTTTCCTTTTCCTTTAGTCATGATATCCGATTCTTTCGAGATATGTCAAAAAATTTCCAAGAATGCCAGAGAAAATGGATTAACTTCTTTGAACTTAAGGGTCCAAATAGTAGAACGATAATAAAAAAACGCTGAGAATTCAAAATTTCTCAGTGAAACACCAAAATGTTATACAAAAAATGGTTCTAACACCCAAACAAGAGATAAATTCAAGTAAAATAGAAAGAAAATCAATAAGAACACACGATTTATAGTGGTTCGACGTTAAAGAGCCTACGTCCACTTTATACTTTGTTGATTGATTATATGAATACAAATACAATGTTGAATTTCACTCAATCTTTCTAATACAATTGATAATATCTCTCAATAATTGATCAAATACGCTTCAAAGTTGATGGTGATCTGACTGAAGCAATGAAATTCAATGGTTGTGAGAGATGGAGTCAAGATTTTGCCAAAAAGATCCCCTAAAATGATCCTTGGTGATGTATTTATAGGCAGAAAATTCTTCTTGAAGGTCTCAGGATCGGATACACGTGGAGTCCATACCTTTAATGTCGGGTTCAGAGGCTTTAAGATGATGACAGTGCATCTTGTTCGTGGGTGAACGTGGGGGAGTGTGTACATAACCGCTCCGAGTTTGGCGGGATCGTGAGTCATAACCGTTGCAGTTTCTGAATTTCGGTTCGGATCAGATGGTCAAATAGGGGGTCTGGGTCGGCAAGCTCTGAACCGATTCGGTTGCGCCTTTTTTATGCCATTTTCTGGTGTGCTTGTTTCGAAGTAAAGGGGGTTCGGTTCGGGGGTCTTCGAACAAATCCGAGCTCTTGCTACGAATTCTTCCTTCAAACCTATTATTTGAGTAATCTCTTATCTTTGTGTAGCCCGATCACAAAGCGGGCTAACAATAACATTTCGAAATGTTGCTAAGATGTCGGTCAAAGGAAAAGGAATGATTGCTATCACATTAAAGAATGGAATGTGCAACTACATTTCAGACGTGTATTTTGTTCTAGGTCTAAACCATAATCTGCTTAGTATTGGACAACTATTAGACAAGGAGTATGATATGCACATCCATAATGGAGTGTTCACAATTAGAGACTCTAAATAGAGGCTAATCGCAAAGGTAACTATATCTCCTATTCGCTTATTTCCTTTGATGTTGCAACATGATAAATTACATTGTTTGAGTTCAGTATCCCATGAGGATAATTGGTTATGGCATATGCACTATGGACATTTAAATTTCAGTAGTTTGAACATACCTAAGAAGAAAAATTGGTATCTCGTTTGCCAACTATCCATGTACCTAACCAAGTTCGTGCGACTTGCGTCATTGGAAAGAAGCATAGAGATAGCTTCTAGGTTGGAAAGGCTATGAGAGCTCAAAGGCCCCTAGAAATTATTCATTTAGAATGTGCTTGGTTGAGGTGCATTCTTATGGAGGTGTAAAATATTTTATCACTTTCATTGATGATTTCAGCAGGAAGACATAGGTGTATATTCTGAAGAACAAGTCTGATGCATGTTACACATTTAAGGAGTTCAAGACTTATGTTGAGAAGCAAAGTGAAGAAAATACCAAGGTGCTGAGAACTGACAGAGGCGCAGAGTATATTGTTTGCGATGATTTTTTGAAAAGTAGTGGAATAAAGCACCAAATGACAACTACATGTACACCGCAGCAAAACGATGTAGCGGAGAGAAAAACGGAACCATCACGGATATGGTAAGATGCATGCTGAAGTTGAAGAATCTACCAAAGTATTTCTGGGCAGCAGCTATAAATTATGCAATTTACATCTTGAATAGATTCCCAAGTGAGAGCATTGATGGAGTTACTCTGTACGAAGTATGGAGGGGAAAGAAGCCCTACATTCACCATTTAAGGGTGTTCGGTGGCACTACATTTTCCTATATTCCAGATCAGATAAGGAAGAAACTTGATGATAAAGCCGAAAAGCGTATTTTTATTGGATATAGCATGGTGACAAAAGGGTACAAGATTTATAATATGGTAACAAAGAAGATTATAATTAGTCGAGTTGTGACATTTGATGAGCATGGAACTTGGAATTGGAGTTCCAAAGAAATGGCGCCATCAACAACATAATTGGGTTAAAGCCATGGATGATGAAATTCAAACCATTATAAAGAATGACACATGGGAGCTAATATCACTTCTAAAGGAAAAAAACGATTGGAGTTAAATGGGTGTATAAGACAAAGTATAAGCCTAATGGAGAAGCGGAACGTTACAAAGCGAGGTTAGTAGCCAAAGGTTACAAGCAAAAACCTGGTATTGACAATCTTGAAGTATTTACTCCTGTTGCAAGGCTTGATACTGTTAGATTAGTGATTTCTCTGGCTGCTCATAATTATTGGAAAATATTTCAGTTGGATGTAAAGTCAGCTTTCTTAAATGGTACACTCGAGGAGGAATGTATCTTAAACTACCATCACGTTATGTGAAAGGAGAGTTAGAGAAGGAACATAAGCTGAAAAAGGCTTTGTATGGCCTCAAGCAAGCTCCTAAAGCATGGTACACCAGGGTTGATGCTTATTTTTTGAGGAATGGATTTAAAAGGTGTCCATATGAGCATACTTTGTATGTTAAGACTAACATGCAAGAAGATGTGATAATTATATGCTTGTATGTAGATGACATTATTATAGGTAATAACTTGAAACTCATAGAAGAAGTCAAGAAATCTTTAGCATCTCAGATTGAGATGATGGATATAGGATTAATGTTCTATTTTCTTGGTGTTGAAGTGGTGCAAAATGGAAAGGGGAGTTTTATCTTTCAAAGGAAGTATGCAAATGACATACTCAGATGATTTAAGATGGAGTTTTGTAAGCTAATATTAACTCCCACTGAAGTAAGATTGAAGTTGAAGAAAGATGATGGTGGAGAGTGTGTACGTAAGATAGAGAATGTGTCCTTTTAAATATTATATATATAAATTGTACTACTTTACAATTTGTGTCAGGAAATAATAAAGTCGCATCGCTATGTCAAATCTAATTATTCACGTACATATGAGTTGGAGTCCGAGTTTGTTCACACCACTTTATGTGGTGTGAACATAACACCGGTTCCCCATTGGTGGAAATCAGGGGGACCCATATGGGTCCCCCTGGTTTCCACCAATGGGGTGGTGGAGTTATGTTCACACCACATAAAGTGGTGTGAACAAACTCACAGTGTATGAGTTGGGTGCTTGTATTTTATTCCTGCTGCTAAGTTTCTAACAACTTGTTGCCTTTGCCTTAGGTTGATGCATTTCTACCATGAAATCGACCCTTTTTCATTAGTTTCCCTTGATCTGAAGAGCATTTTCAATGGAGCCTATAGTCCTTTGATTCTGTATGTTCATCAGAACATAGCGAACTCGTTAGTCCTTTCATAATCATGGCTGTTAGATCTTTTCCTTCCTCAGTAGCAGTGACAGCATAATCAAAACGACCTGCTAAGGATCTCATAATCTTTTGAATAACTTGTACATCATCCGATTTTTCACCATTAATTCGTAACTAATTAATAATAAATCAAACTCAAGCAAAATAACAAGAAATGGATTTGGAGTCATTCATAAAGAGGTTCTTATTCACCACTTAAGATCTGCAATCTTACATTCTATGCATCCTTAGCTGTTGTCGCACTCAGGATTCGTTTAAAAACAACCTCATCTATCGTCTAGTAAAGAAAAAACAATGTCTTCTTGTCCTTTTTCTGATTCACCCTCAGTCTGTCTTTCTAAAGTTGAGTACTTGAGTGAGAGCTGTTGTAACAACTTCATCCGTAGGCTTGACATACTCATGCTCGATGATCTCCATCAGTTTTTGAAAGCCAAATAAAGATTTCATCTGAATACACCATTGATCAAAGTTCTTTCCACTGAAATTTGGACGCTGAGGATGAATCGATCTGTTCATTGTTGTTATACTGCTTTCAAGCACTTTAAGAACAACAATAGGTACGATACAAGACTCTGATAGCTGATGTAGAATATTAGCTCTCAAAAAGTAATATTCTCAGTACAAATAAATGAATTTAATAAATTGTATTGATCTGCATACTGAAAACAACAAAACACTCCTTACATAAAGCAAACTGACCTGAAAGTTCTCCTTGTTTTGTGCCACAAACAACACCAGTTCCTATTATAAAACACATGCCTAATGATTGATTCAACTACTTATTCAACACAACTAAAACAAAACAAAGGGAAAAACAAACAGAAATTTTCAACTTGATTTTATTTTTCGCTGTAACATTCTTTTGGCTGAAAAGAGAATGATTCTTCAGAAGTGTGCAGCACATCATCCATTGCAGATACAGGAAACTTTGTTATATAAATACGCTTGATAGCAGGCGGTTCAATGGTTCATGATCCCACTGGCATATGTATTAAGCACCGTCTTCATATAACTTCTGAAAGTAGCTGAATATGTGTTTGGAATTACAAGCTGAATATGTTGTTAGAGACTATATTTCAGCATCCACATTTTCTATCTTTAGCAAACTTTGATGAATTTACTTAGCAAAAAGCAGTTTGTAGCATCTGAGTTGTACGCTTTATACCTTGAAGCATATTAAAATAGCAAAAAAGGGTTGCTTCCTCTGTTAAATGGTAAATTGTGTACATATAGCACCGGTCAAGATTTTAGCATTATATACTCACAGTATACTTATAATAGGAATTTCATTGTACGTATAGTTCCAACCGAAATATTGATTTTGCTGAAAACATACCTCTTAATTGTGCATCTCCCTGATTAATTGAAGATATACAACTTATTAAGCACTTGAATATTTATAGTCATGCAAATAAATTTGTTCATCATTCAAGAATGTTGAAAAATATTATTGGGAAGAAAAAATTGATGGATCTAGATTAACCCTAAGAGGGAGGGAGGGGGGGTGTGAATAGGGTTTATCACAAATTATCGCAGAGTTTAAATATTAGGGGATATTAAAATATTTACAGATCATAGAATGTTGTAGAAATAAAAGTACAGAAAATAAATCACACACAGAGATACCCAGCTTCGGCAAAACCCTGCCTACTGCTCCATTCCTAAGGTTTCTACTAAGTAAAAGAACAGATCCCGCATACAAGACCATGTACACTCGATTGCTTGTGAAAAAATAAATCTCTAACGGCTTCGACAACTTGTGGCTTGCTTCTCTATGATTTGGGAATTGGATGGCTTTCGATCGAAAATCCTGTGAGTAAATTCTTATTTGATTTTTCTTTATGCTCATGATTTCGATGTTGGTTTTTTTGATGAAAAAAAACTTGCCAGTGATGATGGGTTTATATAGGATTATAGAATCCTTTTGATTTCTCTGATTTCACATATGTGGCTTAACCTGGAATTGCGTGATTCCCCTTTTTAATTCTTCGATTGAAATTGAAAAAAATTGCCTTCATGGTTGTGTGGTTTGATTGATGAACTTGGACATGTTTACGGTCTTGAATAAGTTCATATATGCTGGCCCTTGCGTGAAATCATTCCTTGAATGCTAATACTTGAATTGCCATTTGCATTCCCTTTGCACGATTTAAAAAATGAAACCTCTGCTTTGAATTTATGCATTGACATGTATGAGCATTACTGGAAACATTTTACCAAAGATCTTCTTGCCTAAAATTGGTACTGCAATTTTTGGAAATTAAAAAAGAAATCTTGCCGAATATAACATACAATGATTTTGTGTATTTTGTTGCCAACAAAGCATTTCTCGAAATAATTGAAAACAAATAATTGGTTTCATGCTCATAAACTGAATATGTTTTTCTGGAAACCAATTCATGCCATATATATGATTAAAATCAGGCATTTATCATGTTATCCCATGTGTGATTTTAAAAAACTTCTTGTTTTGCTTGAACCATGTAGATATGTCCTCATTCACGCAACTTGTAACTTTGAACATGGCTCGACCACCTTGTGAAAACTGAATTTACCTGAATTAGTTTTGCTGGAAAAAAATTGCACATGCTTGAGCCATGAACTTATTGTTACTGCTAGCTTATCTTTTGTTGCTGTAGCTCTTGATCTTACTTGTTAAAACATATTGACATGTATTGTGCTCTTTTTGCTGTCCATGTTGCACCAATCATATGCTGATATGATGATGATGCATTGTTGATTGTGTTATACCACCATGATGCTACTGCTTGACTAGAAACATATAAGTATGGCTCGACACTTGGGCTGCTTGCACATTTTACACATAAACTGTCATGCTTGAGTTTGCTTTCATGTACACGTGTAGTCAATGTAATGCATGATAATTGGACTACCATCATGTTTTACTTGCTTGTGTAGTGTGTACATTTGTGAGCCGATTTGTGCTTGCCTTGTTAATGCTTGTGTATCCTCCTGTCTTGTCATATTATTGCTGCACTACCATATTGTTGCGGCACATCCATGTAGCTTTGAAATACTCCATTTCATTGTTGTTGCACTTATGTTCATGCCGAGCCACTATTCTTGCTTGAACCATTCTTCTATGCTTGTTCTGTTTTGATGAACCATATACATGAGTGTGTTTGCACCATGAGCATGACCATTGAGCTGCTATGTTGGTTCGACCATTTGCACACTGATTTGCACTGAGTCGAGATGGTCCAAGTGGCTACTCCTCAGTTGCACACTGATTGGCAAGGCAGTGCACACGTGTATATTCATACACGTGTGTATATGCAGCCATCAGACAAGATTTCCTGCCCCCGTAATATACATATACAAACTGACTAGACATAGATCATATCAAGTCATGAAAAATGATGAGAAACACACCAGAAACCTGAGACAATTTTTTTTAAAAATAAAATAAAATTTATATTCACATGCATTCTGCTTTATTTCTATTGCAGTGTACTCTATGTGTGTGTTTCACATGACAGGTAAGCAGGTGATGACTGGACTGACAGTGAAGATGCTGTGAAGACAGAAGATAGAAGACAAGAACAGAGTGTCAGTGTGTGTCTGTATATGAATTGTGAATGTATATAAAATCAAAATGTCTGTATAGCTGAGTGTAAGTGTTGTAGTGAGGAGCTATGTATAGAAAGAAACAATTGTACAGATATTTGTAATAAACAAATTTGATTGAAATAAAATATCATTTTATTATGTTCAAACAACCTTTTCTATTATATTCAGTTTATTTACAAGTACAATATTCTGTGAATGTATATGAAATGTGATGTGTTCAAATAGTGGAGTTATAAACAGATGTACTAATGTTTGAAACATAATAATCCATTTAAATAAAATACTGTATGAATATATGAATGTTGTACAGTCGTATTCTATTTAAATATAAATATCATGTTTTTGTCTGTGATAAATATATGAAACAGTACAGTAACAAACACACTTAAAATAATATTTATTTGGTTGTTATCATCAAACAAAAATCATATAATTGTGTATACAAATACGTCATATACCACAATCTCCCCCTTTTGATGATGACAAACAAATAAAAGATTTTGAGCATAAATGTGTTTGAAAAAAAATGAAATATGTTACTCCCCCTATTTGAATGCTCCCTCTATTACAGAAACTCCCCCTAGAAATGTGCATGAGTGAAAGAATTGAAAATTCAAAATTAAGAATATTTATAAAATATTCACTCATAAATCAAAATCTCAACCCATTCTCCCTCTTTTGTTATCATCAAAAGGATACAGAGTTTAAAATACAGATGAAACATGACTAAAAATATAATTTCAACTTAAGAGGAAGAACAGTCACCATAAAATCTCAATCAGTCAAACAAAAATCATAATAAACTAAGAACAGGTGTCATATTTCATATTGTAGATAATGACGGATTTACGATGAATTTTATAAAAAATGGAGAGAGTTAAAAAAATGAGTTCCAATTTATTTTTCCAATAAAAATTTAAAAAATGAAGCACAAAAACAATGATAGATTTGGACTATTATTAATAATTCAATTTAAGTGACAAAATCATAAAATCTCAATCCCAATAGCTATCAATCAACAAATCATAATACTGCATATGATTTCAACACATTTCACAGATTAGAAATATGGATTGATAGGATGGTTTTTATACACCAAGGAGAATTTCAGATTAATTTCAATTTATAGCACAATATTTCCTTTTTTTATTTTATTTAAGAGCACACAGACCACGCATAACCAGAGCTTGGATTTTTAAATGAGGTCAATCGCAGCTTAAATTATAAATTGTCTCATAACCATGCATGACCAGAGCTTGGATTTTTAAATGAGGTTAGAGACACACTTATGTATTAATTATATATTTATCATTTTCTGCTTCAGAAGAAAAACTCCTCGGATATAAAACCAATATATGGATGATAGAAAATGGGGTAGGTACAGAAATGGACTGTAAAATAAATTTCAAAATTAATTATAGTATGAAATATGCTCGACTGTACCAGGATCATTGAAAATTTTCAATTATCACTAATTCTGAATAATAATAACATAGTCCAATTTCTATCACAGATATTTTCACTGTTTATTCAAAAAGATTTAAAAAAAGAACTCTCCACATTAATATAAAAGACATAATGGGTGGCAGAATGATGATAGATAAAGGAGATGGTCATGAAATAATTGCCAATTCAAAGATATTATAATAAATATTCAACCATCATGAAAATCTAAATAAAATCTCCTCTTGGTGTGAAATATACTACAGTCACAATTCATCACAATTTCAAAATATGATAATAATTTTGATGAATTATAAATACAGTTCAATTTGGATATTGATTTCAATTATGGATGAATAATCAATAAATAATTTTAAAATTGAAAATCAATTACAAGAGGGATATGGAGATCTATACAAAACAAGAGGGAAATTTTGTACAAGTCAAAAAGAGTGTGTGGATTTATGCATGGTGAAGATTAGTATCTAAGTACAGATGGGTGAGACAAATATAAGGCACTTCTGATACTACTTGGTGTCCCTATTAATGAGGATTGTAACAAGACACCGGAGACAAACCAGGATATCACAGACAAACAGAAATTCAATCATAAGGTCCAAGCAGACAAGACAAGAAAAGTAATTTCAGCATCAGTCAATTTTAATCAAAACAAGTAGTTATCTAAGATCATTTTCAAAAGCAGTATCAGAGCAGCACAGAAACCAATAGCACAGCAGACTTGTCAGAAAATGTTACTAATGGTCACAACATATATTCCATGATCCAAGATTATAAAATTTAGTTTATTTTAAATCATTTGAGGAAAATTGAAAAATCAGGATTCAATGAATCAATCACACCAGATTAAAAATTTCAGATCCAAGATATGTGTGTGATTCAATAAATCAATAATTTCAAATGATTTAAAACAAACATATATTCAAATCAAATAATCATGAAATAATAGTGAGTTTCAAGAACCGATTTTCAAAGAATTTTTTCAAAATTATTTCTGACAATCCCAAAGAAAATTCAGATCATTTACATTAAGTTTGAGTAATAATTCATGATCCAAAAATAATTTTTATTCGAAATCACTTGAACAAATGTAAATCATGAGATACAATGAATCAATCACACAGGATTAATAATCTCAGATCTGAGAGGTATGCGAGATTCAAAATATCAGAAATTTCAAATGATCTCAAACAAATAAAAATCTAAGCCAGATAATCATGAATAACAGTGAATTTCAAGATGTAAACAATGAGTCTCAAGACAGTTCAAAAAATTTCAAGCCAATCTGAAAATCAATGAGATTATCACAACTGAGAAGTAGCAGTGTGCTGTAATGAGTATATTATTTCAAGCATTTCTAAAATGAATTAGAAGAACCTCAGAACAGCAGAGATGTGTGAAATTTCGATTGTTTTTCAGATCTTCAAAAAATTTAGAATTTATATTAATAGTGTTCAAGGTATAACATGAATACGTCAACACTGTTAGGAATTCAGAAAAATTGAAAATGAACTTCAAAACAATTGCAGATATTTACAAGATTAAACTCAAGATCTGGAAATGATTAAAACATCAGTGTTTTATTCTAATGAAGCGAATTTCCAGAAAAATATGAATTCTGCAATTTGAAGTTAAGGAAGCCTAAGAAGTTACAAGTATATGACAGTGACAAATCAAAAACAAAAAATAAATAAACAGAAGGGGCATAAGGAGAAATAAACAAAGAAAATAAAGAAAAGAATATTTACAAAGATGAATTCAGAGATCATACCTGAAATTGATGTAAACCAGAATCTCTGACTCAAACATACTTGACTAAGGAACTTGTGGATGATTCGATGAAATAAAGCAATTTGAATTCAGTTTCTCTTTTAGTAAAGAAGTTCCCCAGCCATCTTCAGTACCTAACTGTTTAGAGGATTAAGTGGTTTAACAATAACAGTAAAACCACTCTCAGTTATGTTCATATCTTTCGGTACCCAAACTTGTTTGTATAACAATTCGTTCGAATCTATTTTCGTAAGTTTTGGAACCCAGATTTGTTTGAATTTAACGAAGTTTGTTTTATTTCTTTTTGAGATCCAGGATTGGTTAAATGGATCATTATAAAACAAATTCACATCATGTTGATTCAAAAATCCTTTGCGATTATCAGAGTTTGAATTTTCATATTGACTCTTTCCAAAGCAGTTTGAAGGATCTTTAAAATCATTTGAGTTCAGATTTTCAAAAACATTACTTTTCCCCAAGCCGAGTCCACTTTTATTTCCAGATGAAAATTGATTTTTCAACAACATATTCAGTGATTTTTCACCATTAGAAAATTTAACCAAAATTGCTTCAAGTTGTTGAATTTTAAATTTAAGATCACCATTCTCTTTCATTAAATCTGAACAACGGTTTTTAGTGATCTTATTATTTTCAAAATCAGTTTTCAAAACCAAATTTTTGTCTTTAAGAAATTTAATTCTGGCTTGAGATTCCGAGATTTCAAATTCAAATCGTTTTTTTTTTCAGACTCAAAATTCTTGGATTTTTCAATCTCATTTTCAAGTTCTTTCAAAATCAATTCACTTTTCACCAAATTTTCATTTTTAGCAATTTCAAGTTTGGAATTTATAATAGTCTTAAAAATTTCAAATTCCTTTTGCAGAAAATTATTCGAACTTGATAACTCAATCTTGTTCTCTTTTAAGATCAAAATTTCATTTTCAAACATTTGGATATTTTTATTGAGATGAACAAGATTGATTTCCAATTTCAAAAAAATTTTGCAGTCTGAATTTGAAGAGTTTTTAAAATATTCAAGTTGTGATTCCAAATCAATAATTTTGCTGGTCAACTCAAGATTTTTAGATTTCAGAAATTTGTTTTTAAATTGGAGTTTATCAACAGACTTATTTAGATCAGCACACATATAAACTAAATCTTCGTATGAGAAATTTCAAGTCTCATCGTCTGTTGAATTTCCATCGACTAATCCATCTGTATTTTCATTTGTAAATCCTGTTAAGCAGAACTTTGAATCTGAGTCGACTTTCTCGGGTTTTGAGCTGCAGTTGTCAGATCTTCCATACTTCATATTGAGAGTATCCCAGATTTCCTGTGCAGACAAACAATGACAGATAAGATTAAACTGTTCAGTGCTAAGATAATCATATATAATTTTCATAGCACGAGCATTGAAAGTAATATCTACACTATCAAACCCATTGATTACAACATCCCAACATTTAATATTAACAGATTTTAAAAAAAATCCATTTTGGATTTCTAGTTTAAAAAAATCTGTTCCAGTGAAAATAGTTGGAGATGAACTGGACTGACTCTCACTAGACTGATGACTAGGATTATCCATGACTCTAGAGTTAAAGAAATACCTGCTCGGATACCACTTTTTGGATCAAGATTAACCCTAGAAGGGGGGTGAATAGGGTTTATCACAAACTATCGCAGAGTTTAAATATTACGGGATCTTAAAATATTCACAGATCACAGAATGTAGCAGAAATAAAAGTGCAGAAAATAAATCACACACAGAGATACCCAGCTTCGGCAAAACCCTGACTACTGCTGCATTCCTAAGTATGTACTAGGTAAAAGAACAGATCCCGCATACAAGACCATATACACTTGCGAACCCCTCGCTCCTATTCTAGTCCTACGCTCAAAACCCTAGACCGGTTTAAACCCCTAGATCAGATTTCCCCTAGTTTTACATACACTAGTAAACTGTAATCAAACTCCTAACTGGATCCCACAAGGTTTTACAGATTCTAGAACTGATTGATTGTCTACAATACAATGTAAAAATAAAATACAAAAATAAAACAAAAACATTAAAACCCTAGATTTTAAATAAACTCCCTTAAGCCCAAAATAGAAGCCGGCCCATTTTCCTTTTAAATCCGATCCTTTTCTCTCTTGAGAAAAAAAATGGCGGTTGAAATGAAATCCGAACTAGGGTTTCTTTTATTCCCAAAACCCGCAATCGATTGCTTGTTAAAAAATAAATCTCTGATGGCTTCGACAACTTGTGGCCTGCTTCTCTATGATTTGGGAATTGGATGTCTTTCGATAGAAAATCCTGTAAGTAAATTCTTGTTTGATTTTTCTTTATGCTCGTGATTTCAATGTTGGTTTTTTCGATGAAATAAACTTACCAGTGATGATGGGTTTATATAGGGTTATAGAATCATTTTGATTTCTCTAATTTCACATACGTGGCTTGGCCTGAAATTATGTGATTCCCCTTTCTAATTCTTCGATTGAAATTGAAAAAAGTTGCCTTCATTGTTATGTGGTTTGATTGATGAACTTGGACATGTTTACGGTCATGAATAAGTTCATGTATGCTGGCCCTTGCATGAAATCATTCCTTGAATGCTGAGCGTTGATTTCTGGTAAACAATTAATACTTGAATTGCCATTTGCATTCACTTTTCACGATTTAAAAAATGAAACCTCTGCTTTGAATTTATGCATTGCCATGTATGAGCATTACTGAAACATTTTACCAAAGATCTTCTTGCCTAAAATTGATACTGCAATTTTTGGAAATTAAAAAAGAAATCTTGCCCAATATGAAATACACTGATTTTGTGTATTTTGTTGCCAACAAAGTATTTCAAAGCATTTCTGGAAATAATTGAAAACAAATAATTGTTTTCATGCTCATAAACTGAATATGTTTTTCTGAAAACCAATTCATGCCATATATATGATTAAAATTAGGCATTTATCATGTTATCCCATGTGTGATTTTAAAAAACTTCCTGTTTTTCTTGAACCATGCAGATATGTCCTCACACATGCCACTTGTAACTTTGAACATGGCTCGACCACCTTGTGAAAACTGAATTTACTTGAACTAGTTTTGCTGGAAAAAAATTTGCACATGCTTGAGCCATGAACTTATTGTTACTGACAGTTTATCTTTTGCTGCTGTAGCTCTTGATCTTACTTGTTAACATATATTGACATGTATTATGCTCTTTTTGTTATCCATGTTGCACCAATCATATGCTGATATGATCATGATGCATTGTTGATTGTGTTAGACCGCCATGATGTTGCTGCTTGACTAGAAACATATAAGTATGGCTCGACACTCGAGATGCTTGCACATTTTATACATAAACTGCCATGCTTGAGTTTGTTGTCATGTACACGTGTAGTCACTGTAATGCATGATAATTGGACTACCATCATGTTTTACTTGCTTGTGTTGTGTGTACATTTGTGAGCTGATCTGTACTTGCCTTGTTAATGCTTGTGTATCCTCCTGTCTTGCCATATTATTGCTGCACTACCATATTATTGCTGCACATCCATGTAGCTTTGAAATACTCCATTTCATTGTTGTTGCACTTATGTTCATGTTGAGCCACTATTCTTGGTTGAACCATTCTTCTATGCTTGTTCTGTTTTAATGTAGCATATACATGAGTGTGTTTGCACCATGAGCATGACCATTGAGCTGCTATGTTGGTTCGACCATTTGCACACTGATTTGCACTGAGTCGAGATGGTCCAAGTGGCTACTCCTCAGTTGCACACTGATTGGCAAGGCAGCGCACATGTGTATATTTATATATGTGTGTATATTTATATATGTGTGTATATGCAGCCATCAGACAAGATTTCTTGTCCTTGTACTATAAGTATACAAACTGACTAGACACAGATTAGATTAAGTCATGAAAAATGATGGGAAACACACCAGAAATATGAGGCTATTTTTTTAAAATAAAATAAAATTTATATTCACATGTATTCAGTTTTATTTCTACTACAGTGTACTCTGTGTGTGTGTTTCACATGACAGGTAAGCAGGTGATGACTGGACTGACAGTGAAGATTCTGTGAAGACAGAAGATAGAAGACAAGAACAGAGTGTCAGTGTGTGTCTGTATATGAATTGTGAATGTATATAAAATCAAAATGTCTGTATAGCTGAGTGTGAGTGTTGTAGTGAGGAGCTATGTATAGAAAGAAAGAATTGTACAGATATTTATAATAAACAAATTTGATTGAAATAAAATATCATTTTATTGTGTTCAAACAACCTTGTCTATTATATTCAGTTTCTTTACAAGTACAATATTCTGTGAATGTATATGAAATGTGATGTGTTCAAATAGTGGAGTTATAAATAGATGTACTATTTGAATGTTTGAAATATAATATTCAATTTAAATAAGATACTGTATGAATATATGAATGTCTGTACAGTAGTATTCTATTTAAATATAAATATTATATTTTTGTCTGTGATAAATATATAAAACAGTACAGTAACAAACACACTTAAAGTAATATTTATTTGGTTGTTATCATCAAACAAAAATCGTATAATTGTGTATACAACTACGTCATATACAACAATGGTAATATATGATTACTTCCTGCTACATATGTACTATTAAATTAATTAAGTTTGTAGAGACAAAAATATGACGTATTATCTACTATTTAGATAGGTACATACCCAAAACTAACCTTGAAAACTTTACTGTTAAAGTAGGTTGGAAATATGTAGCTATATCTACGTAGTAATAATAATTGTTTTGTATCTACTCTTTCAATTAATGAAAGTTCTATGAACAATTCATTGTCAACATAATCTAACAGTTTTTAGTATTCCAAATTCATATCTACTTAGAGAAAAATAACAAATATCATTCACTAATGACTAAACATGTTGAGATAAAGAAGAAGATTGTACCAAACATTTCTTCATAACAGTTGTAATTTGTAAACCTGGAACGATTCTTAAAGACAACTACACTTGTGTAACAATAGTAATAGTTAACTTGTAGTTGTAATTTGTAAACCTGGAACAATTGTAATTAATAATTATGTTACATGTGTTGGAATTTGATACCAAGAAATGGGGAGAGAGATTAAACGATAAAACAGAAAAGACTACATTGTATTCACTCGTTAAAGATAGTTATAAGAATTACAAAGCATTAAGTAGAAAAATAAAATATCCTAATCCTTCCTAAACTTAAGCCACAAGACCACTTCTTCCATACAAATATGGCACATGTGATGACTTCTTCAAACGCGTTAAAACGCCAACTCTAACACCCCCGCTTAAACTGAATGTGTTAGTATTCAGTTTACAATTCATAAACGCAAACTACGGTTCTCAATCTCTTCATCGTGTTACATAGACGAACTCGCAACTTTCATCTTTACCTGGTTGGACATGCTCAATTGCTTCGCGTTGATTGATACTTTAACGATCAACAACTACTCTTGGTATCCTTTGGGGAACCTTCTTGGTCTCTGTATACAGATCATTCCTTGATACCGCAGTATCTTCATCTCCTAACAAGCTAGAGTTGCGACTCTTCTCATTTGCTTGTTAAATGACACAAAATCAAGTCTTCTTCACTCACAGACTCACTTACTTCACATGAAGATGTATACCTATTCTCTGATAGGCATTTCATCAAAGAGTTCTCCCGAGCATTCATAAATATCCAATCGCATAAGCGACGTCCTACCCTTCATCGTCTTCATCTTCATATCCACACCTGCACATACTTCAACAACAAAAAATCTTCCATTATCTAGCACCAAACGAGGACACTAATTTCCATTATTACCATGCAAACCAACAATTACTAAATTTTCATGCATTTCCACTCTTTTGTGCATTTCCACTCTTTTGTGCATTTCCAAAATCAACATCATTAATTTCTCCACCTTCAAACTTCAACTTCAACCTGCAAAAGTTGCCTTCGAAGTGCTTCTTCCACAAATTTCTCCATGAACTCCACTTGCAAGTGCCACCACCAACATAACCTAATCCTTTTTCTCCACCAAAAAAAACTACTGCCTACCCTTATAAACTGCCACTAACTGAACTACAAATCCTCAGTTTGACCTTCACGTTCCCCTTCTCATCCCTACATAACAACATTTCTTCTTATTTCCGAACTTCTTCTTTGATTCCCATGCACTCTTCTTTAGTTCCTTCTACTACAGCTTTATCTTCACGGATCTCTTTTTCCATCTCATTGCATACCTCCTCTATTAATAAACGAGTTTTCCTTTCCTTTTTGTAGTTGTATGAAATTCTTTTTGCTGTTTTCGTTACTTTTTCAAGTGCATTCACTAGCTTTGAGTTTGTTAATTCCAATCTCTTTCAGGTTTTCTTTTCTCGGGTTAAGTCCTCCTTGATATAGTTTATTATAGCTTGGATCTTCTCGTGCCCTCTTCTTTTCCAAGATTCTTTCTCAACTTTGAGTTTTCCCGATACAATATCAAACCATTTTTTGTATTTTATTTCAAGTTCGGATATACGTTCCTGTGCATAGTCAAGCCCCACTTGCAGAGATGAAGTTCCTTGAGGCCTGTAATGAGAACAAACCTTGGAATTCCATTTGGTTGCCTTCTGCATTGAGGGTACCAGTAATGCAGTAGAAGATTCCAGCTTCTCTACAAAACCAATCTTTGGGCAATTCAGCAAACTAAGATGTATGTGTTTGTTTTTTGATGCAACTGGAACAGAGCAATAAGGATTAAGTGTATTTGGCTCAAATCCTAATCCAGCTTTAACACGCCAAACACCAGCCGTTATTTTCCTTACAAAAAATTCTTCATCCTTCTCTTTCCTCCTCTTTATTCTTCTTCTATTACGAATACAAATACTTACCTTATAAGCTTTGGGTTCCACGTCGCTAAAATTATCAACATTTGTACTAGCAAAATGGACGATTTTCTTATTCAGAAATGGTGTGGCGAGTTGACTGTTTATACTCCTTCCGACGCCAGAGACAGAAGCATTACTCCTTAGGTAGATCCGACCAAATACTGGGATTCCAATATGGCGGGTCTTGCGATAGAGTTCCAAGTAGGATCAAATGGGTGTTGGAGTTGTGGTTTCTTCATGGAACCTCTAGGGTTTGGGCAACGAGTTTGAATTCGATAGCATTTGGAAGGAAACTTAGTGTATCTTGCTCCTGACGCCATCCGGCAAACAACGTTTTCTCCTTTATCAAAACTCCATCATCAAATCTAGAACCTGAACTGTTATCATCAGCTACTCCTCTTGTAATGACAATGGGCAACTGGGTATCTTCTTAAGAGAATGCCCAAAGGGAAGATGACAATGGGCAACCGATTTGTATTTAACTACGTTAACACTTCGATGTTTCTTCAGCTCTGTACTTGGAATGATTTGGACAAAGGAAGATTAAGCGATTTATATTGGTTGGCGGCACTGCTTAGCACAGTAAACCAGGTAGTGTTTCCTTTTTGAGTTATCACAAATGGTGTTTACGTGACCGACCCTACCGCCGTCCGACATCGAATAACCCTGAACCTTGAACCTCGCGGCATGGAACTCAATCATACCTCATTTATGCATGAACCCTGTTCGGACCTTAAAACCAGCAGTCCAACCTTCAATTTTACAGGGTTAAACCACAGTTTTTTGTTTTACTCTACTTCTCATTGTATATCTCTATGATCATTTCATCTTTTGCATTGTTTTGAAAATAACAACTAAAATATTTAAAAAAATCATAATTGTTCCGACATCCGAACCATAAACTTTACCACTTCGTTCTAAAACACAAATGTGTTTGTTTGTGCCCTTGCTATTTAACGGGTATCAGCCTCTGTGGGAGAATCACTCAAAGAGGTGCGAGCCTCTAGTTCTGCCTGGACTCATCGAAAGCATTAGAATCAGGGTGCTGAGTTGATCCAAGACCTTCCTTGAAAGATTCCCCGGCTCCCTGACTGCATCTATATCACTGATCTCATGGCAACAGAGATTCGCATCTGTCGCGCATAATCCATGGGAAAATTTGTCTTTTTTTTAACAATTAGATGGGAGGAGGAAGGTCTATAGTCGAATAACACGCCAACCCAAAACCAACGCCAACCACTCTGTCTGTTAGGGGAAACTCAAGTAGATATAGAACCTGCTGGAGAAAGACATCAACTAGCTCAATCAATCACACGGATCTTTCATTGAGCAGAGATCAATTCCAAGTTCGGTCACAAGCAGGATCAATAGTGGACCTCGCGTGCCTTGCCTTTAAGAGCAAGTGAGCAGTTGTTTTGCTAAGTGGGTTAATCCTCCTTTCACACTTGGCTTTATCTAATGAGTTCTCCCTCTCTTGCTAGGGAACGAAACGAGTCTTATTCGAAATGTTGATTCTACCTGATGGTGTGGTGTTGTGCTATTGCATGCCTGTAATAGAAAGAAGAATAAGTACAGAATTTATATAATTTGACATTTCTAATAAATAAATTAATATCATTCTACATTTGGAATAACTTGATGACTTGGGATTCCTGTACTTATTTACTTTGCACTCACATAAATCAGATAGAATAATTTCCTTCAATGTATGGCCACGACACTAGCACATCTATTGTCTCCCTGCTGCTTAGACGATAATAAGCAAAATTCCTATGCCCATTCATCTAGCATACGATATATCACAGATTTCAAGCGATAAGAAGATCTACGTTTAAAATTTGGACTGAAAAGAAAGTTGTTGGGTACAGATTCAACTTAGTTGGATAGAAACTTAACAACAAACTCAGAACAGCTCTAATGAAGCGTCTTTGTCCTGCATCACTGAGCATGTTCCTCTGTCTCCTTACGCAGAGAACATATACATCTTCTAGTTGGCTAGCTAGCTACTCTTATAAAGTACCAGGCAACTTCTACAATATCTCCATCAGTTCACAGTTACTTCTTATAATTGAAATTCAAAGCATTTATTAAATATTGTTTTTATAGAAAATACATTAGTAGCGAAATGGTTAACACAAAGAAGATTCTTAAGAATTTTCAAAGATTTTGCTTCGTTCGGTAGAAAAGATTTTGAATCTCAATCAACATCAAAAGAACTGAGCACATCATGTGTCGTAGATAAGGGATGTTTCATCGTAAACTCGGTGGATGGGAAGAGATTCATGCTTCCTTTGTCATATCTTGACACACCTGTATTTGAGCAATTGCTTAATATATCCGAAGAAGGGTTTGGGCTACCAAGAGATGGTCCTATCACCCTTCCTTGTGATGCCCAGTTTCTGGAATATATTTTACGCTTACTGTTGAGTTTCGTCATTTCCTGCGTACCGTACGCGCTTCACCGTGTCCATCGGAGTCAACAGTCGAAGTCTCTCATGCTGGCATCCCGATTGAACATCCTCTATTGCCTCCCATCGAGCATATAATTTGGTATTGACAAGCACTTATTGTAACAAGAGGAATCCCCATTGTTACATGCCACCAACACCGTACATATACCATGATCTTTCTTAATATTCCGCGATGTGGGACAATTCTCCCGTTCAATCCACGCACCCACTCCATTTCAATGCGAGCCACACCTAACAATCTCCACTTTGGCGAGCATTGCTCAAGTCACCTTAGAGTTACACCTTGAGTCCTCTTCACAGTTGGCTAGGCTGCTACCCTGAGTTCTCGTAAGCAGTGGCGTCAGGCTGCTTTTACCATTGTATCTCCACCTTGACGAACATCCCATGCTCAAGCCCCTTTGGAGCCATGCTTCGGTCATGCTACACATACTGGTCCCCTCGAACCGTGGAGCTCTGATACCATGTTGAGTTTCGGCATTTCCTGCGTACCGTACGCGCTTCACCGCGTCTATCGGAGTCAACAGTCAAAGTCTCTCATGTCGGCATCTCGATTGAACATCCCCCATCGCCTCCCATCGAGCATATAATTTGGTATTGACAAGCACTTATTGTAACAAGAGGAATCCCCATTGTTACATGCCACCAACACCATATATATATATACCATGATTTTTCTTAATATTTCGCGATGTGGGACAATTCTCCCATTCAATCCACGCACCCACTCCATTTCAATGCGAGCCACACCTAACACGTACTTCAAAGAAATGGGTTCAAAGCTGTGGAGAACATGTTGCTAGAGACTGTACTGAAAAATCACCCTTCTCCAATCTGCCTGCATTCATTAAGTTCAAATCAACAATTAGTTGTTTGTGGCTTTTGAATATTTTTACTGAACTTGTACATATCATTAATTTGTTGTATACTGTCAATAATTTTTTGTCATATAAATATCAGTTTGGAATCTTCCAATATCATTATTCATCATATTTTTTTTATTTACTAGCTTGAGTATTTTATTAAATATTAAATATCTGTGAAATAACTAAATAAATTTTGAATATCCTATATATGTACATTTGGGTTGATTAAGCTGGGAAATTCCCTAAACTTATGCTGGGCGAAATTTCTGGGAAACTCCCTAAACTTGTACCGGGCGAAATTATGTGTACAAGTTTGAGAAAAAATCACACTGGTGGAGGCTCTGGTGTATATATAATCTAAACACAGAGGCAACAAAACCAAAAATCGTAACACATGCGTGGATCATATTGAGCAGTTATGCATACCATGGTTTTTGGTCATTAAATTAATTGCTTTACTTTTCCACAAAAAAAAATGACTGCTTTACCTGTGAAAGTAAGTGATATTTCAACGATAATGCATGTTATATAAGGATTCAATCCAATAGCTGTGCATTTTATATGATTTATAATCATTCTTTTTTCCTATTCCGTTTTTCATCGGTTTATGAGTTTTATTTGTTATGAAAACTGCGCCTTTGTGGAAGCGACCATGATCTTATTCACCCAATTACTTAAAGATGATTTCTATGGAAAGAAACACAGATATGAAATCACATGCGCAAACACAAGATATTCCACCCAACCACCCTCTTTATTGATTCTCAAAAACAAATTTTGTTTACACTCAATGGATCAAAACCAACAATAATTTTTTTTACAAGAATCAGTAAACTTATTGAGAAAGGGAAATAATTCCTAGATGACTAACACTCTTTGTTGGAGAAGGATAACAATGAAGAACGACGGCTGAGCCTTGGATTAACTGGAGGCACCAATCATCTCTAGGGCACCAAGCCCTAGAGGCACGCAGCCGCCACTCTATTCGGTCATACATTAATCGAACCCAATGTGCGGCTTTTATAGGAGAATAGAAGGCCTAAGAAAAATATCCAATTTTCCTCTTAGAGATATATTAGGAATATATCCCCTCAATACTTGCAGATAAGTCACAGAGAGGTCGGGTCAAAATCCAGTAATAAATCCGCTCAAATGCCAAACTGCTCCTTCTAACCTTCTTTCTGTTGCTGCACCATCTCCTCTACCGCCAAGCACATCCACGCCTCGTCTCTATCAACATATGTGATTTTATGTCACAAATCACAACACTCCACCTTAATATGAAATCACATCAACAACAAGTCAACCGACTTCCACGGACATGTGAGATCACCATCACAATGCTCCACCTTAGTCTGAAATCATATCAACACTCTAACAATCACCAAACAAGTCATCTAGCTCTTTCAACGACACCTTCTCTCAATTAAACCAACCTCGATTTCCGGGCAACGAGATACACCCAGTCGATTTGAAAGGACTACGACCACACCTCAATTACAATCACAACTCACCGCCTGCAAAAGATGCATCTACCACCTGAGCTGCACCGTGCATCAACCAACGGTCTAAAAGTGCTTGTAATTCCACAACGACACCCATCTACCATTTGATCTGAGCTCCTTCCTCGATCACTCCGGATCCCTCGAGCATCATCAACATGAAGACCCCTGTCGAACACATCAGCAGTGACCAAATTAACCTCTCCACATTGTTGTGGACTAGGTTCTTCAATCGTCACTCGCCTGCCACATCGACACCCGTCTACCACTTGACCTGAGCTCCTTCCTCGATCACTCCTGATCCCTTGAGTATCATCAAGGTGAAGACCTCTATCGAAAACATGAACCGAATCACCAAGGTATAGGCAAATCAAACCAATTGCCAACATCTTCGTCTTCTTCCATCTTTCCCCATCCACTTCTGAGGGCTCCTATTCATCTCCATCAACCAAACAATTGAGACCATCAAATCCCCAATCAAAATTAGTCATCACCAACAGCGCCATCATATCCGACATAAAAAAAATCAATTTTTTTTTCAACAAAAAATCATTTTTTTCCGAACATAAAACAATTTTTCTAATCCAAAATCACTCTAAGCTTTGCGATGATCTAGCTCTGATACCAATTCTTATGAAAACTGCGCCTTTGCGGAAGCGACCATGATCTTATTCACCCAATTACTTAAAGATGATTTCTATGGAAACAAACACAGATATGAAATCACATGCGCAAACACAAGATATTCCACCCAACCACCCTCTTTATTGATTCTCAAAAACATTAACACTCAATGGATCAAAACCAACAATAAACCAAATTACAAGAATCAATAACCTTATTGAGAAAGGGAAAGAATATCTAGATGACTAACACTCTTTGTTGGAGAAGGAGAACAATGAAGAACGACGGCTAAGCCTTGGATTAACTGGAGGCACCAATCATCTCTAGGGCACCAAGCCTTAGAGGCACGCAGCCGCCACTCTATTCGGTCATACATTAATCCAACCCAATGTGCTGCTTTTATAGGAGAATAGAAGGCCTAAGAAAAATATCCAATTTTCCTCTTAGAGATATATTAGGAATATATTCCCTCAATACTTGCAGATAAGTCACAGAAAGACCAGGTCAAAATCCAGCAATAAATCCGCTCAAACGCCAAACAGCTCCTTCTAACCTTCTTTCTGTTGTTGCACCATCTCCTCTACCACCAAGCACATCCATGCCTCGTCTCTATCAACATATGTGATGTTATGTCACAAATCACAACATTATTAACTCTAGTGAATATAATCAACCCTATTTACTGTGGGACTGGGTTCCGCATCCTTATGAAGAGACATAAATCATGAACAAGCTGCAAGTTCCTTATGTCTCAGCATCTGGAAAGCAACTTAATTCCTGAATATAAACACTAGTTCTTTTATTAATCTAAACTAAATTTAGTTGAATAAAAATTACAGCAAACTGTGGAACTTCCGGTAAACTCTACTTTCTCGAAATGGATACATAAGGGATTAGACTTCACTGTGCAAACAAGTTGCCAGTTGTGATTATATTTTGTGCTGACAATCTGATAATACTAAACGCTAAACCATTACCATTTTGAAAACAACTTGATATAGCAACATTAAGCAAATAAACAAAGTTCATTATCAAACTCATGTGGCGCAACTCAAATGAATTTTTTTCTGGAAGCTAATTAAAGAGCATATCAAATAGAATGTAATGGGTTGTAAACATTGATAATAGCTCTCTTAATTTTGATACATGCCTGTCTGTACTTCCATACCGACACCGCAACTCGTTCACCAAATGATTATTACATCTCACCGCATACAGATATATCAACTGGACGACATATATAAGCAAATGAAAACATAATCAAGGCAAGTCATACCCAGTTCATTTACTGATCACATGGTTTTGCTTCTAATGGTAGGCATATTCCCAATTTCAACAGACTGTACTGGGGCCTCTTTCTACCTATATAAGAATATGGCAATAGCAGCTACTCCTTTCATCAGCTCATCCCCATTTCGACTAATTTGTTTATTTCTTCAAGATTATTCAAACTATAACCTTTGCAGCCATGGTTAAACTTGTAAAAATGGCAATGAAATTACAAAGGGTGGCTTCTTTTGGCCGAAAAGAGAATGATTCTTCTAATGAGTGTAGCACATTATCTGTTGCTGATAAAGGAAACTTTGTTGTATATACACTTGATGGCAAGCGGTTCATGATCCCACTGAAGCACTGTCTTCATCCAGCTTTTGAAAATGGCTGAAGACGAGTTTGGAATTACTAGCGATGGACCCATCACATCGCCTTGTGATTCAGTCTTCATGGAGCACGTTATTTCTTTGTTTCGGAAAAAACGATCCAAAGTTGCAGCGAAGATGTTGTTAGGAGGCGTATTTCAACGTCAACATTTTCTACCTTCAGCGAACCTTGATGGATTTAGTCAGCAGCAAGCTGTTTGTAGCTTCTAGCTTCTGAATTGTATGCTTCTAAGCAATTAGCTGTAAAATATTTAACTGTATGAAATTGCTCTCAAAAATTAATTATTGACCATACTCAAAATTTTGAACCTTGTTTGTTGGTCCATTTTATATAAATTTTGTAGAGTTCATTTTGTGGATCTACTATATCTCATCTGTTTATCAATTATCAGCTAACAAGTTAAATCTCCCAAAACTCATAGTTCTTTTCTTTAAAAAAACAAAACTGAATATATGAAGAGCTGCTGTTAATTATTATAGTGCTGCTTTCTTAAATTCTGTGCAAATTGAACATTTAAACCAGGAATTAATAGAACTCAAGTCCAATGAATAATCACAAGTAACTTAACAGCATAACAACAATTATATTAGAACTTTTATGCAATAATTTCTCTGATACCAACTGTTGGGATTTTGTGTGCAGCGGAAGTGTAATAAAACTAGAGCTGTTATGGTAACGGTAAATTTACCATTACCATTCCATTACCAGTCGATCGATAAACATTTTGGTTGAAATCGGTATACCAGTTAAAACGGTATGATAACAGTAAATTTACCATTTTTAAGGGTAAATCATCGGTAACGTTTCTTCAATACCTGTGGTAACGGTAAATTTACCAGTTAATTCAAAACATAAGTATACTCATCTGATATGCTTTGTTACATGCACGTAGAACCAAATAAATGATTATATTTAGTTTAATAATCAGATGAAATAATTCTAGATACACTTATTTTCTTTTTCATTTATGTTTTTTATAAACTAACACCACATATAGTATAATAAAAATGCACGATGTACAAAAAAATATGTTGAGATATAAACTTTGATCGACAAATGGTAATTTACGATTACCAGTGTAACGGTTACCAGATTATCGGTATACCAGTCAGAGGTATACCAGTCGATCGATAACGGTAATGGTAAGCAATTCTGGCTTACTAGTAAAAATGGTACGGTAACGGTATTTGCCAAACGGTAATGGTAACCATTACCATAATAGCCCTAGATAAAACGCCTGAAAAACAGGATCTTTATCATCCAATCATTTGAAGATGAATTTGATTGAAAAAACAAAAAACAACACAAATAATATCGGAAATGTGAGCACACAATATTCCACCCAACCACCCTCTTTATTGATTCACTAATAAATTTTTTTATTTACAATCGATCTCAACTATCGTTACAAACAATTACAATTTGAACCAATAACCTTATTGAGAAATAGGCAGAGAATATCTAATGGAAAAATAATTTGAAGGAGAACACTCAATTTGGAATAGCTAAAATGATTGGCTCTCATCCACACCTAATGAAGATGTTCACTAGGCCTTTTATAAAGTGAATTGCTTCGTAACCAAGATAATTTGGCATTCAAATTATCTTCATATATGTTAAAAACCTATTTGGATAAGCACCAAATTGTTATAGTCTTCAATTCCAAATATATCACAAATATAGAAAAAAATCTTCATAGATTATTTGTTGCCCAAAATTGTTGTGATTTGTGTATCACAAATTTCAACACTCCACCTGATACCAAATCACAACATTTACTTCACTCAAAACCAGCCAACTTAGCTCTCATTTTCAACCTTTTTTCTCAATTAACACATCTCGATTTTAACGGCTACGAGATAAAACCATCTTGTCTTCCCTTCAAGTCCAGGCTCAATCACAGATTCTCTTTATCGATATACGCCTACCACTTAATCCCTCTTCATCTACATGGATCCCTCGAGAATTATCAACGTGAAGACAACAATCGATAACATGATCCTCAATGGATCCTCAGCAGTGATAAAAACAAACTTCTTCACCTTGCTATTAGGTTCTTCATTCCAAATTCTCAAAATCTCCTACTCCACAATAGCCAACCATGAAAACAATATCATGTCCGACATCTACAATCTTCAATCCAAAATCACTCCAAGCTATGCGATGAACTGAGCTTTGATACCAAACTGTTATGAAAAAATTGCACTGATACCAACTGTTGGGGGGTTTATGCACACCGGAAGTTTGACAAAATGCCCGAAAAATAGGATCTTTATCACTCAATCACTTGAAGATGAATTTGATTGAAAAAAAACAACACAAATAATATTGAAAATATAAGCACACGATATTCCACCTAACCACCCTCTTTATTGATTCACTAATAAAAAAATTGTTTACAATCGATCTCAACTATCGTTACAAACAATTACAATTTGAACCAATAACCTTATTGAGAAATAGATAGAGAATATCTAATGGCTAAATAATTTGAAGGAGAACACTCAATTTGGAATAGCTAGAATGATTAACTCTCACCCACACCTAATGAAGATGTTCATTAGGCCTTTTATAGGCCTTTTATAGAGTGAATTGTTTCGTACCCAAGATAATTTGGATGCCAAATTATCTTCATATATATTAAAAAAAACTATTTAAAAAAGCACCAAATAATTATAGCTTTCAATTCCAAATATCCCACAAATATAGAAACAAATCTTCCACAAAATCTTCATAGATTATTTGCTGCCCAAAATTGTTGTGATTTGTGTATCACAAATTTCAACAAGAACATTTTAATATTTATTTAGTATGAGCTTTTATATATGTATTTCGTAGAAGAAATGTAAGGACCCGTAACTTCCCCGGTAAGGGAAGAGCAGATACTTTGAGAACAACACACAAAAGAACGCAGACAGAAGAACATTTCATTGTTTATTACAACAATTCCATCAGAATACAAGAATATACAGCATGAATAAATATTATACAACAAAGGATATCAGAGATTTAAATATAGTACTGCAGCAGAAAAACAATATAAAACACAACTGAAAGTAATACACGGATACAGAGCTTTCTGAGCATCGTTCCAGCTGTAAATCAGGATCCTGTGAATATAAATCTGCAAAATCAAAACTACTAGCTGCCCGTGTAGAAAATAGGGGCACCCAGAGTTTAGGTTAAAACAATAAACTCCAAGTCAGTCATGTGACTGTTGTGAGAACTAAAACAGTTATTAATCTTTATTTTACAGTTCGGTAAATCAAGGGACCACACCGTATAACACGGAACGGGTTTCCTCCCAAGAATACCAGTGCATAAAACAAATAGCGCAATGCTAAGTAAAGAAAAATGAAGCTATTATAAGACCCAGGTCCCATCACACAATGCAACGCAAGCCGGAGGATAGGGTTTTTACCTTATAATAGCCAAGAATGCTTAGTGCATAGTGTCAAACTAATTTCAATCATAAATATCAATCATAGACGGCATAAGTGCCCCCATCCCACTATGTCGCCATACTAGGCTCTACAAATAAAACCGAAATACACGTATTGAAAAGTTGGATTTCCATCATGGTGGCTCCTGATTTGAAAGATCGATCGCGTAGTGCAATTCCCCACGGCTTACGTCCCAGCAAGAGAAAACACCGTAATGCAAATCCACACTTTTGGGACCAGAGTATCACCGCGGCTTACGTCCCAGCGAGAGAAAACACCGCTTACTCTATCCCTCTGAGCACTAAGCTAATTTCGGTCGACCGAATCCATGACACCACTAAGGCGCCCATCCACTAAAAGGCATACTGATCAAACCATCAGTTTACCACCATACCGGGGTGTGAGGCTCGCGAATCAACGCTATACACAAAGCCATGCTATATTGAAGCCGCGCTTTGATCATCATCCACCAAACTTTGCTTTTCAACAAAAGTCTGGATCACTACATCTCAGCATGCCATACTATCAATCCATATCATACCACTGATTTCTGCCAATATATAACCTTTGAGCTCGTATGTCTCAGAGAAGGGTGTTAAGCAAGAGAATAAATTCTCCGCCGCCAAACAGATATATATTTAGCAGAGATCAACGAATACAATATAAAGGAATATAATGTCAGACACATCATCCATTTACAAGTCCATTATAGGTCTGAACGAAACCGGAGGCACTTTCCTCGCATATCTGTCGATCTCCAAGTACGTCTGGACGACCACCAACTATTTCCCTCCTCTTGGGTGTACAGCCCAATCCGGATCATCAGTAATCACCCAAACGATGTGAAGACTTCCGGTCTTCGACCACCGTCATCATCTTCGACTTATCGTCGAATCGGTTATTCAAAATGGGTATAAAACCCGACCTTTTTGAATGACTCGCGTATAATAAACAAATGTTACACAAACACAACATACGCCTCATTCCAATTCAGCAGTCACTAACTGTAAATTAGCAAGAGAACAATTTCCCAAATATTAACCCCGAATGCCGAAACCAACATCAGATCAATACCCAGAAAACCATCCTTCTTGACTAACCTACAGTTAGTTTCTAAATTTCACATTCTTAGGGAAAGGTTCCCCTTTAATTTTATCAAAGATAAATTCTTTTAAATTTATTCTTTAATCTTCCTTTGGATGTCATTTCAAACCAGATTATGGTTTTCCAAACAAGTCGGGATTAGCGAACCACACCGAAGTAATTATTTTATTTTATTTCCCCGTCCCAACCTATTCATCCCATGAAGCAAAACTGGTAATACTCCATATCTAACACCACGGTGTTATTGGTAAAATTAACTACCATTTCACGTTCAAATCTAATTAAAGATTTAACTATCGCTTGGAGCAAAACTGGTGATACTCCATTCTCGCTCACTTTCCAAATTTGATAATTTTCATTATCAATTCACATTTCAATCTAATTACAGATTCATTAAAACTCCTTTTACTGGGTTAAAGAACTAATGTCATTTAAAATACAGTTCACGATAAACCCAAATCACATTCTATTTATTATCGGATTAAAGAACAAGTGTTATTTAAAACACTGTTCACTCTAAACCCACAAATCAATTCTAATTCAATTCCACTCAAATATATTAGAAATTCCGATTATTTAAAACCCCTTTTAAATCCAATTTATTTATTTAAAAATAATTGGGTTTTAAATTTAGTTCAAAACTAGTCCATTTCGATAAAAAAAATCTATTTTTATCTTTTCAAATATGGAGTTTTTCAGCCCAATTTTTCCCAAATCATTTCTTATGATTATACACAATTTATTGATATTTTTAATAATTTTATCAAGGCCCGTACAGTCGATTTCCAACAGCGGCCATCGAACTGCACTTACAGCGACCTTTTTCAAATTTGATTTGGACGTATCTCCAAATCCAACCATTAGATTTCAAATTTCTAATATTCGTTAGAAAGCTCTTTTCGATACGAACCCAACGGTTCTGGTTTTAGGAGAATCCGACGGTCTGATCTCCCATAATATCCGTTCGAAGTCAATGGTCGAAATTCGCGAACTGCAGCGGCGCGGCGCGTTCTATTCAGGCCATTATATTATATATATAATATATATAATATATACTTCGTCGATTTCCTTTTAAAACGTATTTTATAAATCGTTTTAAATTCGTTTTTAAAACGATTTCGACTTCCTTTTCAAATTCAAATTCAAATTGAATTTTCCAATATAAATTCGTTTCAAATTCATTTCAAATTGATTTCAATTCAAATCGATTTTTAATTCAATTTCAGTTCGTTTTCAATTCAATTTCAATTCGAATTCATTTCTATTCAATTTCAATTCTATTCAATTTCAATTCAAATTCATTTCTATTCAATTTCAATTATATTCAATTTCAATTTGAATTCGTTTTCTTTTCAATTCAATTCAAATTCGTTTTCTTTTCAATTCATTACAAAAACGAATATAATCGATAGAAATATCGTTCGCGTCAAAATTGCGCATCTCTAATCAACACGACTTTATATATTTCAATAATTTCGTTATTCTATTCAACAAATGAATATTTATTTTATTCAATACGTGAATCTATATTTTTGTCAACACATGACTAATCTCAACGAATGCGTACTGTCCACGTGTGACTATTTTTGTTATTTAATATATTTTATAAAAATTATGGTATCTATCGTTTGATTTCAAATCAGACTCCAACCGTAAATTAGTAAGAGAACAATTCCCTAAATATTAACCCTGAAGGCCGAAACCAACATCAGATCAATATCCAGGAGACCACTTATCTTATCTATTTTCCAGTTAGTTTCTAATTTTATATATGATAAAGATGTATATTTTATTGTTAAAATATTTCGTTCAACACATGACTAATCTCAACGAATGAGTACGGTCAACACATGAACCTTTATTTTATAATGATAAAGATGTAAATTTTATTGTTAAAATATTTCGTTCAACACATGACTAATCTCAACGGATGAGTACGGTCAACACGTGAACCTTTATTTTATAATATTCTTTATTTTCTAAATTGGAATGAGGCCCAATCAATTACCATACAAAGTTAGTTATATGGATTCCATACAACACATGTATATAATAGCAACGATACATAATCAACCATCATCCAAAGTGCACTACACTGTATAAGCATCAAATATAGATACCTAACACTTATAACAGCCTGTCAATCAATCGATCGATATACAACTAATTACTGGGATTAGTGTATGCCGTAATTTATCCCAATACCCATATGGGGTTTCAAATCAACAAACGCAGATTTTTATTTGTGCAGTTGGGCGATGTGTAAAATTTATCGTCTCAATCAATGTCCTTCAAATAGGTGTAAATAAACAAACCGTTCGGTTTGTAAATGAATATTTATTTATTCACATTCACATTAAAAATTATATTTTCAACGATAAAATAATTTCAACTATATAAATATTCTATTTCATTCCACATCACCCAATCGATTTAAATCAAATTTATCAACCAAACAAATAAATCAATCATCAAACAATTAACTAGACAAACAAGCCGTCCATGGTCTGTGGACGACGGGTGTCGGGTGCTACTAAACACCGTCTGCAACCTAGTATATTTTTATAACTAGAAAAGAAGATTTAAATTAAAAGTGAGAAGTTCTCACCGACTAGCTAATCCAATACCATGACTCTTCTTAAGTAGAAATCCTCTGCTGTTCCTTCTTTCATCACTTTCGTCATCCGTATTCACTACATATATAAAAATCGAGTTTTTACTTTGCTATTCAATATATAAAAATCGAATTTTTACTTCGCTATTCAATATATAAATAGTAAAAATCAGATTTTTATTTCGCTACATATATAAAGATAATATTTTTATATTCTCTATTATATAAAAATCATATTTTTAATACTTCTACTTTATAAAAATTATATTTTTATATTTCACATATGATAAAAATCATATTTTTATTACTCTAGCATATGTATAAAAATCACTTCTTTTACACAATGTTTACATTATAAAGATCCAATCTTTATATCGATACATGTATATAAAAGGTAATATTTTAATATCGCTACTTATATGGAAAAGATTTATATTTTTATTTCACTTCATATATAATAAAAATCGAATTTTTATTATCATACATATATAAAAATCATATTTTTATGTTCTTTAAAATATAAAAATCATATTTTTCCTATGAATAAAAATCACAACTTCATCATGTTATGACATATATAGAAATTCAGTTTTCAACTATGCTCTTTTCCTAAAAACAAAACCGATTTTTATCTCTTTTAAAACTAATTACTCTAAATAAATTAAAATAACTAATTAAATAAAATATAATTAAAAACTTACAGTCGATTCTAGGGTAGGAAGGGCGTTGACGGGCTCGGGGAGCCGCTGGTGACGTCGGGGGTTGGTGGCGGCGAATATTGGTCAGAGGCGGCGGCTTTCAGGCGTTAGGGGTTAAGGTCTTTTGGGTTAGAAGAGGGAGATGGCGCAGGAGCTTCGAAGGGTGGGGTGGGGGAAGATCGCCTGAGGCGGGTGGTGGCGCGCATGCTGGCGCGGTGGTGGGCGGGATCGATGGGGAGGCTGTGGCATGGGTTTTGGTTGCGTCGGATCGGGCTGGAGAGGGAGGGCCTGCTGGAGCACGGCGGAGGGGAGGGAGAAGAGGAAAGGTGGCGATGGGGGAAGGGGGTGATGGCGGCGATCGACGGGAGCTGAAGGGAGGAGCCGATTTGGGAAGAGGCAGGTTTATTTTATTTTATTTGGGGCTGCGTTGACTAACGAGAAAGAGAGGGCCTTATATAAATATTATTTTTTTATTTTTTTATTTTAAACTCCCAAAAAGCAACTTTTTATTTCGACCTCTAAACAAGACCCACCGCCTTTCGTCCCTAGCTAATTACCCCCATTTCGAACACAATGGGATATGTATCGTAAGATGATTTGATCGTTTCGATCAGTTTCCGTCAAAATCAACATATAAATCTATATATTGAATTTGAACGCGCATTTCAATTTACTGGGGTCACATACTAACTCGAAAAATTCTAGAAAAATATTTTTTAGCTTCGTATTGACGATACGGTCCTAACAAAACTAATTTCATCAAATTCTGAGACCGTTTGAAAAATGGTCATTTTCCAGTCGATTAAAATCAACTGAAACTGGTCAAACGCGATTTCCTTTTCCACGCTCACATATTGATTCAAAAAATTATGAAATTTGAAACCTAGCAATAATTTGACATCGCGGATCCAACAAAAGCGGTTTCGTCGAAATCCGAGGTCGTTTGCAAAATGACCATTTTTAAGGGCCAGAATTCCATAGCGACTATTCTGAAATTTCAACTGGACATATCTTTTTATCCCCGCTATGAAATTTTGATTTTTTGGATTGGTTGGAAAGATATTCTTAATTAGATTCTAATATTTTCGGTTTCACTAAATTCCGGTTTATTTTGAATCCTGTACATTCATTTGAAGTTTGAAATCAAATTATCGAACTACCGCGCCATTTTCAATTCCTTTTATAATTAAAATAAATATTTATATTCTAACGATGATCTATATAAATATATACGTTCGAATTCTATTCAAAATAAATTTCTCGTCGTTTATTATTCAAAATAAACCATTTTAAATAATCAAAATTCGCTAAAATCGCCAAAATAAAAAATTTAAATTGGCCCTGATTTCCGGGTTATTACAATCTCCCCCACTTAAAACTTTTCGTCCCCGAAAAGGAACGAAGCCGAAAGTTGTTTAACAAATCAACTCAACTTCCATTATTTTCATTACGGCTTAAGTTCTTCAACTTTTCAGTTTCTAAGAACTTTTCAAATTTTTCAAAAATTTGGCTAACACCCTAAATTTTCGAAAAATTTCGCCATAACCTCCCCGCACCGGGAGCACAGGGAAAATCCCGACATTGCCATACAGGCCCTCTGATCTCAAAAAGAAAAAGAGAAAGCCAATCGGCTCATAAAATCATCATCACCCAAACAAAACAGTTAATTATGGTAAACATGTACCTATTTGTCGGGCAAACAAATTTTATTCTTTGCTCTAGCCTCCTTGCTATGACCTGTTCAATGTAAGTACATATATATGCAAGCAAATGCGATAAATTTCCAATACAATTCACTATTTGATCAATTTGGTTATATGATACAAATTTTAATTAATCAACCAGTAATCAACAACACAACCAGCAATCAATTAGTTGATTATCATTTCAAACTCATAATTTTGATATATAGTTAAAAAATCAGATTTTTGATACCAAATCACAACAATAAGCCCTATGTAGTTTTGGTTCTCACACCAGTCTAATGGAAATATATAGAAATCCCACCTTCGACACTCGAACATAAATGTTGATGATGCGATTGCTATCATCAATATCATCTCCGGGCGACTAAAGTGTGATGCTATATCTATCCAATATATTAAAACTTCGAATATACGTTTGCAAGGCGTATATGCAAATTCTTTATATACTGGATTGTCCAAAATCCATTTAAAATAAATTATTCAAATACGAATACTTACTATAAAATTTTAAAACTAAATTTGATTTTTAAAATTTCTACTCTTCACACTCGTTCTACGACACTACTGATCCCATCTCTAACGAGTCATTCCCATTGGATATTACTAATCCAATCTCTGATGAATTCTTTCGTATGGTTCTAATGTGTCTTGTTCTCGAGCTTTGTAAACCAAAGCTCTGATACCAAATGTAAGGACCCGTAACTTCCCCGGTAAGGGAAGAGCGGATACTTTGAGAACAACACACAAAAGAACGTAGACAGAAGAACATTTCATTGTTTATTACAACAATTCCATCAGAATACAAGAATATACAGAGTATGAATAAATATTATACAACAAAGGATATCAGAGATTTAAATACAGTACTATAGCGGAAAAACAATATAAAACACAACTGAAAGTAATACACGGATACAGAGCTTTTCGAGCATCGTTCCAGCTGTAAATCAGGATCCTATGAATATAAATCTGCAAAACCAAAACTACTAGCTGCCCATGTAGAAAATAGGGGCACCCAGAGTTTAGGTTAAAACAATAAACTCCAGGTCAGTCATGTGACTGGTGTGAGAACTAAAACAGTTATTAATCTTTATTTTAAAGTTCGGTAAATCAAGGGACCACGCCGTATAACACAGAACGGGTTTCCTCCCAAGAATACTAGTGCATAAAACAAACAGCGCAATGCTAAGTAAAGAAAAATGAAGCTATTATAAGACCCAGGTTCCATCACACAATGCAACGCAAGCCGGAGGATAGGGTTTTTACCTTATAATAGCCAAGAATGCTTGATACGTTTAAAACAAATCATTTGATACTATTATAAGTGCATAGTGTCAAACCAATTTCAATCATAAATATCAATCATAGACGGCATAAGTGCCCCATCCCACTATGTCTCCATACTAGGCTCTACAAATAAAACCGAAATACACGTATTGGAAAGTTGGATTTCTATCATGGTGGCTCCTGATTCGAAAGATCGATCGCTTAGTGCAATTACCCACGGCTTACGTCCCAGCAAGAGAAAACACCGTAATGCACATCCGCACTTTTGGGACCAGAGTATCACCGCGGCTTACGTCCCAGCGAGAGAAAACACCGCTTACTCTATCCCTCTGAGCACTAAGCTCATCTCGGTCGACCGAATCCACGACACCACTAAAGCGCCCATCCACTAAGAAGCATACCGATCAAACCATTAGTTTACCACCATACCGGGATGTGAGGCTCGTGAATCAACGCTATACACAAAGCCATGCTATATTAAAGCTGCGCTTTGATCATCATCCACCAAACTTTGCTTTTCAACAAAAGTCTGGATCACTACATCTCAGCATGCCACACTATCAATCCATATCGTACCACTGACTTCTGCCAATATATAACCTCTGAGCTCGTATGTCTCAGAGAAGGGCGTTAAGCAAGAGAATAAATTCTCCGCCGCCAAACAGATATATATTTAGCAGAGATCAATGAATACAATATAAAGGAATACAATGTCAGATACACCATCCATTTACAAGTCCGTTCTAGGTCTGAACGAAACCGGAGGCACTTTCCTCGCATATCCGTCGATCTCCAAGTACGTCTGGACGACCACCAACTATTTCCCTCCTCTTGGGTGTATAGCCCAATCCGGATCATCAGTAATCACCCAAACGACGTGAAGACTTCCGGTCTTCGACCACCGTCATCATCTTCGATTTATCGTCGAATCGGTTATTCAAAATGGGTATAAAACCCGGCCTTTCTGAATGACCCGCGTATAATAAACAAATGTTACACAAACACATCATACGCCTCATTCCAATTCAGCAGTCACTAACCGTAAATTAGCAAGAGAACAATTTCCCAAATATTAACCCCGAAGGCCGAAACCAACATCAGATCAATACCCAGAAAACCATCCTTCTTGACTAACCTATAGTTAGTTTCTAAATTTCACATTCTTAGGGAAAGGTTCCCCTTTAATTTTATCAAAGATAAATTCTTTTAAATTTATTCTTTAATCTTCCTTTGGATGTCATTTTAAACCAGATTATGGTTTTCGAAACTGGTCGAGATTAGCGAACCACACCGAAGTAATTATTTTATTTTATTTTCCCATCCCAACCTATTCATCCCATGAAGCAAAACTGGTAATACTCCATATCTAACACCATGGTGTTATTGGTAAAATTAATTACCATTTCACGTTCAAATCTAATTGAAGATTTAACTATCGCTTTGGAGCAAAACTGGTGATACTCCATTCTCGCTCACTTTCCAAATTTGATAATTTTCATTATCAATTCACATTTCAATCTAATTACAGATTCATTAAAACTCCTTTTACTGGGTTAAAGAACTAATGTCATTTAAAACACAGTTCACGATAAACCCAAATCACATTCTATTTATTATCGGGTTAAAGAACAAGTGCTATTTAAAACACTGTTCACGATAAACCCACAAATCAATTCTAATTCAATTCCACTCAAATATATTAGAAATTTCGATTATTTAAAACCCCTTTTAAATCCAATTTATTTATTTAAAAATAATTGGGTTTTAAATTTAGTTCAAAACTAGTTCATTTCGATATAAAAAATCTATTTTTATCTTTTCAAATATGGAGTTTTTCATCACAATTTTTCCCAAATCATTTCTTATGATTTTACACAAATTATTGATATTTTTAATAATTTTATCAAGGCCCGTACAGTCAATTTCCAACAGCGGCCATCGAACTGCACTTACAGCGATCTTTTCCAAATTTGATTTGGACGTATCTCCAAAAGTAACCATTAGATTTCAAATTTCTAATATTCTTTAGAAATCTCTTTTCAATACGAACCCAATGGTTCCGGTTTTAGGAGAATCTGACGGTCGGATCTCCCGTAATATCTGTTCGAAGTCATTGGTCGAAATTCGCGAACTGCCGCGGCGCGGCGGTTCTATTCAGGCCGTTATATTATATATATAATATATATAATATATACTTCGTCGATTTCCTTTTAAAACGTATTTTATAAATCGTTTTAAATTCGTTTTCAAAACGATTTCAATTTCCTTTTCAAATTCAAATTAAAATTGAATTTTCCAATATAAATTCGTTTCAAATTCATTTCAAATTGATTTCAATTCAAATCGATTTTTAATTCAATTTCAGTTCGTTTTTAATTCAATTCAATTTCAATTCGAATTCATTTCTATTCAATTTCAATTCTATTCAATTTCAATTCGAATTCATTTCTATTCAATTTCAATTCTATTCAATTTCAATTTGAATTCGTTTTCTTTTCAATTCAATTCAAATTCGTTTTCTTTTCAATTCAATTCAAATTCGTTTTCGTTTCAATTCATTACAAAAACGAATATAATCGATAGAAATATTGTTCGCGTCAAAATAGCGCATCTCTAATCAACACGACTTTATATATTTCAATAATTTCGTTATTCTATTCAACAAATGAATATTTATTTTATTCAATACGTGAATCTATATTTTTGTCAACACATGACTAATATCAACGAATGAGTACTGTCCACGTGTGACTATTTTGGTTATTTAATATATTTTATAAAAATTATGGTATCTATCGTTTGATTTCAAATCAGACTCCAACCGTAAATTAGTAAGAGAACGATTCCCTAAATATTAACCCCGAAGGCCGAAACCAACATCAGATCAATATCCAGGAGACCACTCATCTTATCTATTTTCCAGTTAGTTTCTTATTTTAAATATGATAAAGATGTAAATTTTATTGTTAAAATATTTCGTTCAATACATGACTAATCTCAACGGATGAGTACGGTCAACACATGAACCTTTATTTTATAATGATAAAGATGTAAATTTTATTGTTAAAATATTTCGTTCAACACATGACTAATCTCAACGGATGAGTACGGACAACACATGAACCTTTATTTTATAATATTCTTTATTTTCTAAATTGGAATGAGGCCCAATCAATTACCATACAAAGTTAATTATATGGATTCCATACAACACACGTATATAATAGCAACGATACATAATCAACCATCATCCAAAGTGCACTACACTGTATAGGCATCAAATATAGATATCTAACGCTTATAACAGCTTGTCAATTAATCGATCGACATACAACTAATTACTGGGATTAGTGTATGCCGTAATTTACCCCAATACCCGTGTGGGGTTTCAAATCAACAAACACAGATTTTTATTTGTGCAGTTGGGCGATGTGTAAAATTTATCGTCCCAATCAATGTCCTTCAAATAGGTGTACATAAACAAACCGTCCGGTTTGTAAATGAATGTTTGTTTATTCACATTCACATTAAAAATTATATTTTCAACGATAAAATAATTTCAACTATATAAATATTCTATTTCATTCCACATCATCCAATCGATTTAAATCAAATTTATCAGCCAAACAAATAAATCAATCATCAAACAATTAACTAAACAAACAATCCGTCCATGGTCTGTGGACGACGGGTGTCGGGTGCTACTAAACACCGTCTGCATCCTAGTATATTTTTATAACTAGAAAAGAAGATTTAAATTAAAAGTGAGAAGTTCTCACCGACTAGCTAATCCAATACCACGACTCTTCTTAAGTAGAAATCCTCCGCCGTTCCTTCTTTCATCACTTTCGTCATCCGTATTCACTACATATATAAAAATCGAATTTTTACTTCGATATTCAATATATAAAAATCGAATTTTTACTTCGCTATTCAATATATAAATAGTAAAAATCAGATTTTTATTTCGCTACATATATAAAGATAATATTTTTATATTCTCTATTATATAAAAATCATATTTTTAATACTTCTACTTTATAAAAATTATATTTTTATATTTCACATATGATAAAAATCATATTTTTATTACTCTAGCATATGTATAAAAATCACTTCTTTTACACAATGTTTACATTATAAAGATCCAATCTTTATATCGCTACAAGTATATAAAAGGTTATATTTTAATATCGCTACTTATATGGAAAAGATTTATATTTTATTTCATTTCATATATAATAAAAATCGAATTTTTATTATCATACATATATAAAAATCATATTTTTATGTTCTTTAAAATATAAAAATCATATTTTTCCTATGAATAAAAATCACAACTTCATCATGTTATGACATATATAGAAACTCAGTTTTCAACTATGCTCTTTTCCTAAAAATAAAACTGATTTTTATCTCTTTTAAAACTAATTACTCTAAATAAATTAAAATAACTAACTAAATAAAATATAATTAAAAACTTACAGTCGATTCTGGGGTAGGAAGGGCGCTGACGGGCTCGGGGAGTCGCTGGTGACGTCGGGGGTTGGTGGCGGCGAATATTGGTCAGAGGCGGCGGCTTTCAGGCGTTAGGGGTTAAGGTCTTTTGGGTTAGAAGGTGGAGGAAGATCGCTTGAGGTGGGTGGTGGCGCGAATGCTGGCGCGGTGGTGGGCGGGATCGATGGGGAGGCTGTGGCGTGGGTTTTGGGTGCGTGGGATCGGGCTGGAGAGGGAGGGCCTACTGGAGCACGGCGGAGGGGAGGGAGAAGAGGAAGGGTGGCGATGGGGGAAGGGGGTGATGGCGGCGGTCGACGGGAGGTGAAGGGAGGAGCCGATTTGGGAAGAGGCGGGTTTTCTTTTTATTTTATTTTTATTTGGGGCTGCGTTGACTAACAAGAAAGAGAGGGCGTTATATAAATATTATTTTATGATTTTAAACTCCCAAAAAGCAACTTTTTATTTCGACCTCTAAACGAGACCCACCGCCTATCGTCTCTAGCTAATTACCCCCATTTCGAACACAATGGGATATGTATCGTAAGATGATTTGATCGTTTCGATCAGTTTCCATCAAAATCAACATATAAATCTATATATTGAATTTGAACGTGCATTTCAATTTACTGGGGTCACATACTAACTCGAAAAATTCTAGAAAAATATTTTTTAGCTTCGTATTGACGATACGGTCCTAACAAAACTAATTTCATCAAATTCTGAGACCGTTTGAAAAATGGTCATTTTCCAGTAGATTAAAATCAACTAAAACTGGTCAAACGCGTTTTCCTTTGCCATGCTCACATATTGATTCGAAAAATCATGAAATTTGAAACCTAGCAATAATTTGACATCGCGGATCCAACAAAAGTGGTTTCGTCGAAATCCGAGGTCGTTTGCAAAATGATCATTTTTAAGGGCCAGAAATCCATAGCGGCTATTCTGAAATTTCAACTGGACATATCTTTTTATCCCCGCTATGAAATTTTGATTTTTCGGAATCGTTGGAAAGATATTCTCAATTAGATTCTAATATTTTCGGTTTCACTAAATTCCGGTTTATTTTGAATCTTGTACAATCATTTGAAGTTTGAAATCGAATTATCGAACTACCACGCCATTTTCAATTCCTTTTATAATTAAAATAAATATTTATATTCTAACGATGATCTATATAAATATATACCTTCGAATTCTATTCAAAATAAATTTCTCGTCGTTTATTATTCAAAATAAACCATTTTAAATAATCAAAATTCGCTAAAATCGCCAAAATATAAATTTTAAATTGGCCCAGATTTCCGGGTTATTACAAGAAAGCGGTTAAAGAGCATCATGTGTAAATATAGGATCGTATAAAGATGAACTGAGACACTCAGGAGTCATTTCTTCATTTAGGAAGAGGGCTATGCACAAGCATTATATTCTCACAGACCGATATTGTGAATACTATATTTGGACATAAGATTTCAGTTTTAGAAAATCAGTGGACGGTCAAGATTAGCAACATGCCATGTGGTGTTTAACTGGTGGTAGCGCAGTAGGCTAGGTGTGATAAGGGTATAACAGACTTGGTCATATGGAAGCTATCATGTGTGTAGAAGGGAAATCCTTGATATGACATATAATAATACAAATTGTGTTCCCTATATAACAGACTAATTTGCAATATATTAATACAACCTGGTATTGATATTAAAAAAGAGTTGAAATATTTTTAGTCTAAGGACAATTTTGTTCCATATCATAATGTTTTCCTCCCCTAAATCATTTAAACATTTTCGACGGATGAAGTTAAGAAGAAAAGGAATACACAAAAGAATGGTTAAATTTCTTAACTTGAATATCTAAGGTATTTTGTAATAGCAGACATAAAGAGGACGTAAAATAAAACATTGGTTATTTGCTATTTAGGATATTCTAATACATATATAGTAATCATTATAACAATAGGTTAAGAGGGAAAACAAACGGAGAAGAAAAAATCTGATTGGAAAAGCCTTAAGTAGTTATTATTTTTTGCATGACTCAAAATCACCTTAGACCATCCATGTTGGGGATCCATATCTTTAAATTATTCTTAGATGGTTTGACTAATTTTTCAGGAAAATAGTGTTAGGACAAAGTTACAGGTATTTTTAGCCGTAAGAATAACCTATGGAAATTTTATTCTAAAGGACAAAACATTAGATTTTAGGTGTCAGTTTTACAGTGTGCATGGTATCAAAATTTGACTATCAGTTTTAAAGTATCAATTTTACGATGTGTATAGTATCAGAATTTAGCTATCAATTTTTAAGTATCAGTTTTACGGTGTGTATTGTATCAGTTTTACAGTTTGTATTGTATTTGAGAATAAATTTTTGATGGGTTGTCCTTGAGCTTAAAAAAGTTATAAATTTTGTCTTTTACAATAAAATCCCCTTAAATTTTAGATGGTTTTGGCCATCCTTTATTTGTATGATAAATTTTGAAACGTCCTCAAATGTTGTTGAAAATGACCCTTGGTAGAGTACAAATAGTGATTACACTTGGACTCAATGTCAAAGGGAAAACTACCAACAAACAATGTACTCGACTGTCGGCTTGATTGCAACGATAAAAGGTATAAATATCTAGTTAGAATATAAATATTCATGTGCAAATATTTTTTCACCATAGTTGTTTCTTTCAGCCATAAATTTAAAAAAAATAGTTATATTCAAAAATAATTATTTGTGTGTGTGTGTGTATATATATATATATATATATGATAATTACTTGATGATGATCAATTAGCTGAAGAAGTTACAAATCAATTAGAAAAAGCTGATGATGATGATCCAGAGGACTGTCTTCTTAATGATAATTACTTGATGGCTAAAAAAGAATTCCAGAATCTACAACAAATTCATTTCAAAGCATTAAAACACCAAGCAAAGGTTACACGCCTTCAGCAAGCAGACACAAATTCTAAATTTTTCTACTCAAGGATGTCAAGTAGAAGATTTTTCAATCACATTAGAGCTCTAACTGATCAAACTGGGAATTTAATATAAAAGGCTGAAGAAATTAAAGCTCAAGCTATCAGTTATTTTCAAGGCATGTTTAATGGTCAAAGTATCAAATCATTTCCAAATTTTCTTCCAATTTCAACTATAAATTCTAAAGGGAAGCAATTCCTTTTACAACCTATTGATCTGTCAGAGATTAAAGAAGCTATATTCTCTATAGATGATGAATCAAGTCCTGGGCCTGATGGTATTAATGCAAAATTGTTTAAAGTTCATTGGGATGATTTAAAAAATGATTTGCTATTGGCAATTTCTGATATATTTATATCAGGTAAACTGCCTAAGTCATTAAACCATACTTTCAACACTTTAATTCCCAAAAATGATAGGCCATCTGAGATAGCACATTATAGGCCTATTGCATGTTGCAATGTCTATTACAAAAAAATTTCTAAAGTTTTATGTAATAGACTAAAACATTTTTTGCCTTATCTAATCTCAGAAAATCAGAGTGCCTTTATACATGGTAGATACATTGGAGAAAATATACTACTAGCCCATGAGTTGTTGAGGGATTTTAAGAAAAAGGGGATGCCTAAAATGTGGGTTAAAGTAGATTTGCAGAAAGCTTATGATTGTGTGAATAGAGAATTCATATGCTACATAATGTCTAAAATGAGATTTCCTACACATTTCATAAATATTATTTATGAATGCATGTCAACAGCAACTTATTCAATCATGATACAAGGTGTTCCTAAAGGCTTCGTAACATCTAACAGGGGTATTAGACAGGGAGACCCTTTGTCCCCTTATTTGTTTTCTATTGCTATGCAATATTTTTCATATATAATGGATGAAGCAACTCATCAAAAGACTTTTCAACCCAGTAGTGCAGTCCATCCTATAGTTTCTCACCTATTGTATGCTGATGAGCTTATGATTTTTGGTAAATCATCTACTTCAAATGCTCAGTCCCTTAAGAAGATTTTTCAGAATTTAAGCATTTATGTTGGACTTAATTTTAATGCTACTAAGACAAAAGTCTTTTTTAGTTATTCAGTAATAAATGCAGATCAGATTCTTCAAATATTGGGTTTTCAACAAGGATCTTTGCCAATCAAATTTTGGGGGGGTACCTCTATCAACCAACTATCTACATTATTCAGAGTGTAACTCTCTCATACAAAAAATACAAAGCAAAATAAACGGCTGGGAAACTAAACTGCTTAGTTTTGTAGGAAGGGATGAATTGATTAATTCTCTCATCACTCCCATTATTTTATATTATATTCGATTTTTATTTACCAAATCCCAGAATATACAATAGATAAGCTCCAATCTATTTGTGTTGATTTTTTTTGGGGGGGGGGGGCATCTCATAAAGTATCATGGCAAAAACTGTGTAGACCAAAATCTGAAGGAGGAGTTGGTTTGAAATTGTTATATGACCTTAAAAAAGCAGCTTGTGTGAAATTGCTTTGGAAATTTCTATCTAATTCATCATTGTGGGGTAATTGGATGCATCATAAATATTGCAAAAAAGAATTTTTTTGGTCAATGGCTCAGGATAACAATGCATGTTCAACCTGGAAGGATCTCTTAAGGTTGAGAACTAGATCTAAATAGTTATTTAACAAAACAATTGCTACAGGGGAAGACACATATTTGTGGTATGAACATTGGATCAATTGTAAGAGTCTGGTGGACATTCTTGGGTTCGAAAGATTAAATTTAATTGGCAATGCAGATCAGAAAGTAAGCTATATAATAAGGAATGAAAATTTTATACCTGAAATTCACCCAGCTACAAGAGAATTGATTGAAGAGATAAGCTCCATTTCTATTTTTCCAAACAAATGTCATGATGTCTACGAATGGTGTGAAAGAGATCAGTTTTCATTCCATAAAGCTTGGGATTTTCTACGAAATCATGAACACCAGGATAAAGCTTTTTCTGTAATTTGGCATGGAAAAAATAGTAGAAAAATGTCTTTTATTTCTTACCTTGCTTTTCTTGGCAGATTAAACACGAAGGATAGAATCCAGCACTACAACAACATCTCAGATCCTTTATGCCCTCTGTGCAACAGTCATCCCAAGTCTATACAGCATATTTTCTTTTCATGTGACTATTCAGCTTTTATATGGCTATCCCTGAAGTAAAAATTGAATCTTTTGTTGAATTTGGGAGATTTGAAAGAAGAAGTGATGTCGATTCATGACAATTTTAAGGAAAAGGATCAATTGAAGGATTTGGTGTGTGCTACTTTATCTACTGCGATCTATTTCATCTGAAAAGAAAGAAATTTGAGGACTTTTCATGGTAGAAGATAGGAAGCATCAGTTTGCCTCTGGAAAATTGAAAGAGAAATCAAATATTTAGTGAGCAACAATGGCAGCCGAACTAAACGAGATGGGAGAAGTGAAATGTTACTTAGCAGATGGGGTATAGAGTTGAAAGATACCGATTGACCTGGTGAAGCGGTTAACGATGACTTTAGCTTTGGTTTTGGGCTTGGTTGGGCTATTTGGATTGTTTGGACTTTTATTTTGCTTTTGTTTTATGCTGTATTTCATGTATCAGTTAAGTAGACTTCCATATGATGTATACCTATTTTATGAGTACTCTTTTTCCTTATAAGGTACCCACTAGGGGGATTATAAGGTTTTAACGAGGCTTATAAAATAGGTTTTATTGGTTTTAGCAATAAAGTGAACCAATTTTCATATATATATATATATATATATATATATATATATATATATATATATATATATATATATATGAGCGGTTATTTGGACACAATAATTATGTGTGTGTACATATATGAGCGGTTATGAAAACTATGATTACAAATGTTGATTCTACCTGATGGTGTGGTGTTGTGCTATTGGCCTATTGCAATAGAAAGAAAGAATAAGTACATAATTTATATAAGTAGTCAGTGGCCCGTGCTTCGCACACGGTCAGTGTGTTTTATCTTGATGTACCTTTGGTTTTAGGAGAAGTAGTATTATGAAGGAAAATGTAGGGTTTAATATCTGTTTATATGACGTTATTGAAATCGTGTGCTATACATCAGTTTATATAAAACTAAATGTAGTGCAGAAGATGAAGATCAAAATGCTTTGACATTGTAATCTATATACAAACTAATGTTATTAAAAACTTGATTTTGACATGAACAATGCCAAAGGCAATACGCAACAACAAATGGTGTTAATAAATCAGTACCTACAGATTTATTAGAATCTATAATGGCTATACAGCTCATAATAAAATGTACATATATGTACAGTTATGCTCACAGACTCCAATATTTGTAGCTTAGCTACCTCCAGTGATTTTGTGGAGTTAATTCAATAGACTACTCTTATTTCAGGCAGATTCAAAACAAATGTGTGATATGTGTGGTTCCATATTTAAAACAGTGCACAAAGTCATGCAAGATGACCAACATAAAATGGGTGAGTTGGATATCATTGAAGTGTAATATAAAGCTATAGAAAGTTTATATTTTGTGATGTTATGTGGGTTGGTAACATAAGTCCTCATCTGTTATTGTTATCAGTTAGATACTTTCTATGTAGATTAGTAGTTGTTGGTCTTCTTTTAGATATCTTCTTATTTTATAAATCTCATATAGAAAATTCATTTATTTACATTTTCGAAGGCAAAATGTGATTCTTTGGTTTACGCTTGCAGAAATCATTAAGGTTGTGTGTAATTCGTACTATATTTGAATTTTTCGAATCCTTTCAATTTTCTCAGTCATGTACCTCGAAATTTCTTGATACATATTGAGGACAATTTCATTATTTGTGCTAACTATAAGATGGTCATGTAGTGCTAGCACTTTCTTCCTTACGCCTTGCATAAGCACCAAAGAATTTTTAATGAAATAGGTGTAATTTGTCAATTGATTTTTAAATGCCTTGATTCTTGAATTTTCTTGTGAGTTTTGCCTTCTGAATTCCGCTATTTTATGTGAAGTATTGACAATTGAGAATTTCTCTTAACTGCAAAGAGGGATATGAAGAAAGAAACATTTTATCATATAGAGAAGCTTTTTGATTTGACTTGTCAGATTTAAACAGTTTTCTTTATGAATGGGATCTTCAAAGTCGTGAGTACAACATTCAGCAAGATAAGATCTTGTGGTGGGATGAGAAGCTTTTCTCAGTAAATCATAAAAAATTGTTTTTTTCCTAAGGTTCCATCATTTTGTTCCTTTGAATATGCGGTTATCTAGATTTCATTTCCTTGCATATTTACATGATATTGACTTCTTCTTTTGAATACTGTATGTTGACATCAAAAGTGAAAAGGCAATTAACATTGTTATGTTTTATTTTTTTAAACATGATACGCATTCAATTATATTCAGACTGCTAGGATCATATCACCGGTAAACATAAGAAGAATAAAATGTTGGCATACTGAAATGCTTTGATTTATCTAAAACACAAAGTTCATAAACTAAACTAAGTTAAATTTAACCAATTAGATCAAAATTTAGTAACATTTATGCAACTTCTAAAAGAAAACAGGACCATCCATATTCCTTGATTGCGTTGTACAACACATCTCATTTGTCCATGGACGATTTTAACAGATGAATGATGTACAAACATAAACACATGATAGCTTACAATTTGTGTTGCTAAATGATAGGCGCCTTAAGAAGTTCATTGAATGGATGCTATCCTATTGTAATCCTCTATCCGTATTAAAGTGCATCTCAGATAATGAAGTAGGCAGGATCCTAACTTTCCAATCACAAGTGCCGGCCCTAAAGGCTTTGCTGCCGTAGCCAAAAATACAAATGGTTGTAAAAAATTAAGGGAAAGCAGAGTCAGGAATCAATCCTGGGTTGCCCCATTGCAAGATGGAAGCAACAATTACTACAATGCTACACTACTAAATGCCTGAATTAAATGAGATCATCCATTATTAAAAAATCTAAACCCATCACCACCTCCACCTACTGCCCCCCGCCGGAGCAGTTGCCCTGGGCGACCGTCTTGGTCGCCTTGCCCTAGGGTCGGGCCTGCCAATCACCATACCTTGTTATTTTCTCACCCTGCAACATCATACATGTCCTTTGTTATTATAAAAACAATGAATGTGTATAACTAATGAATGGTTAAACAAAATTATCATATAGTTCCACTTTCTTAGATTTCCTAATAAATCCCGTATTAATTATTATGCTATTGGTAAATATACTTTGTGTTATCCATTTTTTCTTGCAATACAACAAAATGTATGTGAAATGGAAAACAACTAAAAAATTGAACAAAAATAGTTAATTAAAATAATAATTCATATAAAATTTATAGGGATGGGGTCATCGGCATGCAAGAAACTATTTGTTGATGGTTGGATCAACCGGATTGCTAGACCGGTATAAACATTCAAATTTAATATTTGATGATTTAATGTAGATTAGTGACACAAAGAAACTTGAAGATGCAGTTCAACAGTTTAGAAACACAAGAAGATGAAAAGAATACTGTATTGCTAAGGGCGTCCCAAAAGATGCTAGAGGCTACCACACAACTGCTGTACAGAAGGTGTTCGGGCGGTGGTGGACAGCCGAACGCAGCAAAAAGTTGAAGAAAAAAAACGTTCGACGGTACCCCGTGGTACCCCAAAGCACTTTTCGTGGTGCCCTTAGCACCGCACAAAGAATATGCGGAAGCTTAATGAAAATGAAACTTCAGTTAACAGTATGTCTAAATATGAAACTCTAATATTAATGAAGAACATATGTAACAGTAATTTGAAGATGGTTGAAGGGCAATGTAAATGAATTAGCTGTCCTGAAATTTCTCCATCCATTAGTAAACGTTTCCATCTTTTAGTTTTACATTCACTTATATCAAAGCATGCACCCTGATTTTTTTTTTACAAAATTTGGGTTCATGGACCAATGGTTAAGCCAATGTGAATCATTCATTTGCACGAACAGGTTGTGTACTGTGGAAAAGTGGGTAGCTGAATAAAAATGAAAAAAAAAAAAAAAAAAAAAAAAAGAGAGAGAGAGAGAGATCAGAAATGTAGAGCATAATTCAAAATAAACAGGATTTTAATAATAAAAATAGGCTGGATTAAAAAAAAAAAAAAAAATCTATTAGCAGAAATGAAATGCAATTGCACAAAAAGTCAATGTTGAAATACCTCCGTAGTATCCTTAGTTTTCATATTGTTGAAGGGTGTCTGTGAATTATCTTTGGACCTTTTTGAAGGCCTATCCCTGCTTGAAAAGTTAGAAATCAGAAATTAGAGAGTTGTCTTTACTGCTATCAAATTGCGATAAAGTTGTAGATCAGATTATCATGTAATGGAAAGGAATTGAACAGTATATGGATAACGGCCTAACCAATTCAATCATTCTATACAAAATTCTATAAATGTAGCGCTTGCACCGTAGAGGGAAGTGGAACTTTGGTTCTCCAGCCAACAGCAGTTCGTAGACGTGGTTGGGCAAGTCAGTAGATGTGGTTGGACGTCGGTCAAATTAAACTTCCAAATGAATTTGCCTCATAAGAAAGATGGACTGCATGCTGCAAGAGACAAAGAGGAACAGTGCCCAAAAAGGTAAATAAAGAAAGGGAAAGGAACCTAACCTCCTCAAAGGAGTCATCAAACACAGATTTCTAATAGCTTAGTAAAAGAAAGAAACAACAAACCGCAATAGAAATTGAACTTTCTATTTCATATATAAATCTTTTATGTGTCAGACAATAGATTTTATGGCTTATGTAAGAGTATAAATTAAAATAAGCAGCCAGATAGCTATGAAAATGGGATGAAACATAATGTTTTAAAATCAATACATGCATTCTTTTTTCTTGGTTATATTTGACGATGTTACCATAATAATCCAATGTGTAAAGAATTTTGACATATAGAACTACAGACTGCACGTAGAAAAGTATTAGCATCAACGTTTCTGCCACTGCCTGCTAATGTCAAACAGACTTCAAAACTTTGATTGGATAGCTATAGTTAATTTTTTTTTGAAGTAATTATATGTGCTGCACATGCTGGTTTACTAAAATCTGCACCCATCGTTGAACAAATAGTTTACAACTGGAGTACAGAATTTTTTTGAATATATATATATATATATATATATATATATATATATATATATATATATATATATATATATATATATATATATATTCATTTATCTTGGATGTACTGAGAAAGTTAAAAATATACAAAATCTTTTTTTTTTTAAGGGAAAGTAAATAAAATTAAATATAATGATTTTTAAATACCAATTTTTGCCCACTTCATAAGCATTTAAAATCATAATCGGTCAAATCAATTACAATAAAAGTTGAAGATAAGAGACAAAACCAAATATATGCAGGAACTAAAATCATTATAATCAAGGTTTAAGGTAACAGAAAATGATAAAATCAAAAAGCTAAAATAATTGGTGTTCCAACGTATGACTGTCTAGTTGGAAAAGATTAGGGCTGCACACAACCTATATCCAACCCCACCCAACCCACCAATCCGACCCAACCCACATAAATTCGACCCAACCCAACGTAGTTCGGGTTGGATATGGATTTCAATTTTCAACCCATACTATATATGGGTCGGATGTAATTTTTCAGTCAACCCAACCTTATATTAACCCAACCCAACCTCACTTAAAAAAATATATGATTTTTGCTTTGATATTTGCACCAAATTAGTGAAATTGTATTCATCCCAGGCATTCCCTTCACATCCACTCTCCGCACCATTCTCAACACAGAATTTTTGCTTTGATTTTTTTCTATGTTGTTAAATACGGTGAATTATGCTGCTTTATTAAAATATGCTGAATTATGCATGCTAGTTATTTACATGTTATCGACTGGTGATAAACATAAACTATGTGGATATAATTCCAGTGATTTGTGTATTATCATATAGTTGTAAACTATTGAGTTAAAATTTATGTTATGAATTAATCATGTATGCAACCCAACCCAACCCTATTTAACTTGATCCAAACCATACTTCAACCCAACCCAACCCAACCTCATATGAGGTCGGATACGGGTTCGGTTTTCATCAACCCAAACCAATATGGGTCGGATAAAGTATTTGGTTTGATCCGACCCAACCCAAACTTTGTGCAGCCCTAGAAAAGATAAAGCAGAAGGCAGTTAAATTGTCGCAACAGAAAAAAGAAAAAGAAAAATCAGAAAGCTTCAAAATATAACAAAACATGTATTTAAGTCATAAGTATGCTAAAAAAAACTGGTAGAGTGCCGTGGAAATCTAACAACCCTTTAGTTTTTGGAAATTATGACTTGGAAAAAGGAGACAGGTATATGATATGTTTCCATTAGACATTGATATTGGAGCGCCAAAATAAGAAATCAGTGGATTTAGTCAGTTGTGGTCATTATTTCAGTCATAGCGTATCAAATTATGAGGTAACCTTGAATTTTTGGAGAGCTACTGTTGGGAAGAAATACGAAATCAGTCGAACGCCCTTAACTTGTCCAACTCCTTCAACTGGTCCGACAACTATTTTATTCCTATGGCAGGCAGGTGGAATTGTTGAGCGAAACCGTATTTATACTAAAAAAAGGAATCAAATTCTAAATCGTGCAATGGTGCGATTTATCCTGCAATCAAAGTAAAATTTTAAATTCTTTGAACTTGTGAATCGAGCACAATAGTAAATACCTGTTAATCGTCCGCACCATCAAGGAAGGGTAAAAAGGTATGGAAGAGGAACAAAATACAGCAACCATAACCTAAGGTGGGGACGTGATAGGTGAAGCGCAGTTGAGGATTTAAAACAGTTTGAATAATCGATCGCCATTTTTAGGTTTCAATTGGATTTTTTGTTGGGAAATGGACGGAAGGAGAGAAGAAGCGGTTTGGGAAACGTGGGTACAGACAGTTGTGCAGTAACGTTAAAAATAGAAAATAGAGCAAAGGAATGGCGTTTCGCTATTTTGAAATGCTGGAATGTGGCGGAGACACATAAGCGGTTGATGGTTCCTGTTTTACAATTTAAGTAATAGACAGATAGATAGATTCCACATTTCTAATAAATAAATTAATATCATTCTACATTTGGAATAACTTGATGACTTGGGATTTCTGTACGTTTTTACTTTGCACTTATATAAATCAGACAGAACAATCTCCTTCAATGTATGGCCACGACACTAGCGCATCTATTGTCTCCCTGCTGCTTAGACGATAACAAGCAAAATTCATACGCCCATTCATCTGGCGTACGATATATCACAGATTTCCAGCGACAAGAAGATCTATGTTTAGAATCTGGACTGAAAAAAAAAGTTATTGGGTAGAGATTCAACTTAGTTGGATAGAAACTTAACAACAAACTCAGAACAACTTAGTTGGATAGAATTTGTCCTACATCACTGAGCATGTGCCTCTGTCTCCTTACCCAGAGAACCTATGCATCTTCTAGTTGGCTTAGCTACTCCTATAAAGTACCAGGCAACTTCTACAATATCTCCATCAGTTCACAGTTAATTCTTATAATAATTGAAATTCAAAGCATTCATTAAATATTGTAATTCTAGAAACTGCGTTAGTAGCGAAATGGTGAACACAAAGAAGATTCTTAAGAATTTGCAAAGAGTTACTTCATTCGGTAGAAAAGATTCTGAATCTCAATCCTCATCAAAAGAACTGAGCACATCATGTGTTGCGGATAAGGGATGTTTCATCGTATACTCGGTGGATGGGAAGAGAATCATGCTTCCTTTGTCATATCTTGACAAACTTGTATTTGAGCAACTGCTTAATATATCCGAAGAAGAGTTTGGGATACCAAGAGATGGTCCTATCACCCTTCCTTGTGATGCCCAGTGCCTGGAGTATGTCATACGCTTACTTCAAAGAAATGGGTTTAAAGCTGTGGAGAACTTGTTATTAGAAACTGTATTGAAAAATCACCCTTCTCCAATCTGCCTGCATTCATTAAGTTCAAATCAACAATTAGTTGTTTGTGCCTTTTGAATATTTTTATTGAACTTGTACATATCATTAATTTGTTGTATACTGTCAATAATTTTTTGTCATATAATATCAGTTTGAAATCTTCTAATATCATTATTCATCATAATTTTTTTATCTACTAGCTTGAATATTTGTTTTAAATATTAAATTTCTGTGAAATAGCTAAATAAATTTTGAATACCCTATATATGTACATTTGGGTTGATTAATCTGATCCGTAAACTTGTGCTGGGTGAAATTATGTATCACAAGTTTGAGAAAAAATCATACTGGTAGTGGCTGGTGTATTATAATCTACACAAAAAGGCAACAAAACCACGTTTTTTGGTCATGAAATTAATTGCTTTGCTTTTCCTCGAAAAAAAAATTAGCTGCTTTTCCCGAGAAACTGAGTGCTATTTTACACAATAATGCATACTATTTATGGAATCGATAATTTAGTTGTACAGTTTTGTTGATTTACAAGCATTCCTTTTTTCTTCTGTGTTTCATCCCTTTTTGAGTTTTATAATTAACTCCAGTGAGTAGAATCAACCTTGTTAACTGCGGGACTTGGTTCTAAATCCTTAAGAAAAGACTAATAAATCATGAACAAGTTGCTAGTTCCCTTTGTCTCAGCATCCAAAAAATCCTTAATTACTGAATATAAACACATTAGTTGTTTTATTAAAATAAACTGAATATAGTTGAACAAAATTACAGCAAAAAGAAACTTCCTGTAATTCTATTTTCTCGAAATGGATACACAAGGGATTACACTTCACTGTGCAAACAAGTTGAATGGATACACATGGGATTAGACTTCACTGTGCAATCAGGTTGCCAGTTATGACTATATTCTGTGTTGACGATCTGATAATACTAAAAGCTTAACCATTACCATTTTGAAAACAACTTGATATAGTAACATTAAGCAAATAAACAAAGTTTATTATCAACTCATGTTATGCAACTCACATGGCTTTGCTCCGGATGCTAATTAAAGAGCATATCAAATAGAATGCAATGGATTGTAAACATTGATAACAGCTCTCCTAATTTTGATACACGCCTGTCTGTACTGCCGTACCGACATCGCAACTCGTTCACCAAATGATAATTACATCTGACCGCATACAGATATAGCAACTGGCTGACATATATAAGCAAACGAAAACATAATCAAGCAATGTCATACTCGGTTCATTTACTGATCACATGGTTTTGCTTCCAATGGTAGACATATTCCAATTTCAACAGACTGTACTGGGGCCACTTTCTACCTCTATAAGAATATGGCAATAGCAGCTGCTACTCCCATCAGTTCATCCCCATTTCGATTAATTTATTTATTTCTTCAAGATTATTCAAACTATAACCATTGCAGCCATGGTTAAGCTTGTAAAAATGGCAATGAAATTACAAAGGGTGGCTTCTTTTGGCCGAAAAGAGAATGATTCTTCTGATGAGTGTAGCACATCATCTGTTGCCGATAAAGGAAACTTTGTTGTATATACTCTTGATGGCAAGCGGTTCATGATCCCACTAGCATATTTAGCAAGCACTGTCTTCATACAGCTTTTGAAAATGGCTGAAGACGAGTTTGGAATTACGAGTGATGGACCCATCACATTGCCTTGTGATTCAGTCTTCATGGAGCACATTATTTCTTTGTTTCGGAAAAAGGGATCCAAAGCTGCAGGGAAGATGTTGTTAGGAGACATATTTCAACGTCAACATTTTCTGCCTTCAGCAAACCTTGATGGATTTAGTCAGCAGCAAGCTGTTTGTAGCTTCTGAATTGTATGCTTCAAAGCAATTAGCTGTATGAAATTGCTCCCAAAAATCAATTATTGACTATACTTAAATTTTTGAACCCCTTCTGTTGGTCCATTTCGTATAATTTTTTCTCAACTTTATTTTATGGACCTGCGCTATACGATCTATCTGTTTATCAGCTAACAAGTTGAATCTCCGAAAACTCTGAAGCTTTTTTACTAAAAAAATAAAAAAATAAAAACAAATAAAAACAAATAAACTGAATACTTGAAGAGCTGCTGTTATTTTTGTGCAACTTTCTCGGTTTCTGTGCAAACTGAACATTCAGATCGGGAATTAATAGAACTCAGGTCCAATGAATAATCACAATAAGAGCAAGAGAGGGCGCAATTTTGTTTGAAAATTTTAGTAAACTGCGCGAATGCGGAAGCGCAATAAACAGGATCTAAATTTGTCAATTGAACATCAACCTAATCTGATAGCAATTATTCTATAAACAAATAGTAAATAACTATAATAGAGAAACAAGGAGACACAATATTTATACTGGTTCCACTATGCTCATAGGAAAGTGTACGTCCAGTCCAAAAGAGCGGGATTTTATTCCATATGTGAGAATTACAAGAGATTACAAAATAAGAGTTTACATATCCAAACCTCAAATAGGCTTAACAAGAAGAGACACTCTATTTGGGGAACGCTGGCTCCATGCCAGGATGAGTTTACACAGAAGTCTACCCCTCAATATATAACCAGTGCAAATCTACGTGAGTCATCAATTAAATTACCAACATATGGTAATAATATTATGGAGGCAAATTATTATAGCAACAAATGTGCAAAGATAGAAAGTAAATCAATTCGTTTCTTTAGTATAGATGGAAGAAATTAATCTCTCGTTTATTTCTCTACCATCTCATCAAATGCAATCAATGCATTCCCGTTACAAAACTATTTACTTTCCTTTTTTTTTTTTTGCAAATTTGTTCTAATCAATTTGTGATTTTGTATCACCTAAATTTAACACTCCACTTTGATGCAAAATCACGTAACTGCAACACCCCATCTCGAATCAAATTCTCTTCACATCATAAAACTCTTCAACAGAACTCCATCTTCAATCAAAATCTCACAATGAGATTGAAACCAAAAATGAATATTTACCTAATGGGTTCCAGCAAAGCTACCCCCATCACACCATGTTAACGAGCTCAGACTATGTCCCCGCCCGCCAATAAAATGTTGCAAATATCCAAAATAAAAAAGAAGTCAGACACCAAAGTAATCTCAACACCGCCAAGGCCAAAAATAATTCTCTCAATCACCAATTCAAATACAGAGCTAAAATCCAAATCTCTGTTTGCACAAAAAAAAAATCTCTTCTGCCACTTAGTTATTACAAACTTCACCCACCGCCTGCAAAAGATGCATCTACCACCATGAGCTGCACCATGCATAAACCAACGGTCTAAAAGTGTTTGCAATAACATCGACACCCGTCTTAACACTTGACTTGAGCTCCTTTCTCGATCACCCCAGATTCCTTCGAGCATCATCAATATGAAGACGCCTGTCTAAACCACAATGATCTCTGTCTCGACACCCTCTATCACTTGACCTGAACTCCTTTCTTGATCATATTTGATCCCTCGAGCATCATCAACATGAAGACCCCTGTCTAAAACATGATCAAACGTTCCCAAATTCAATGGTCCCTTCAATGCAGTAAACTCCATATCACGTCAAAGTTTCCAGATTGGAACGCTCTTCACTCTCAACATAGTCTCCTCCACTAAGTCTTCTTTATTTCCTCAAAATTGAAGTAGAGTAATTACCAATAAATTTGCCTCTCTTTTTTGAAGTCATTGATGCACAATCTAATTAAACAAATCGTCTTGCTTCGATACCAATCTGTTATGCAAAAATTGCGCGAATGCGGAAGCGCAATAAGCAGGATCTAGATTTGCCAATTGAACATCAACCAAATCTGATAGCAATTATTTTATTATATCAATCAAAAACTAAATAACTATAACAGAGAAACAAAGAGACACAATATTTATACTGGTTCCACTATCCTCCATAAGATAGTGTACGTCCAGTCCAAAAGAGAGAGATTCTATTCCACATGAGAGAATTACAAGAGATTACAAAATAAGAGTTTTACATGTCCAAACCTCAAATAGGCTTAACAAGAAGAGACACTCCATTTGGGGATCGCTGGCTCCATGCCATGATGGGTTCACACAGAAGTCTACCCCTCAATGTGTAGCCAATGCAAATCTATGTGAGTCATCAATTAAATTACCAATATATGATAATAATATTATGGAGGCAAATTACCATAGCAACAAATGTGCAAAGATAGAAAGTAAATCAATTCGTTTCTTTAGCATAGATGGAAGAAATTAATCCCTTCATTTATTTCTATACCATCTCATCAAATGCAATCAATGCATTCCCATTATAAAAATATTTACTTTCCATTTTTTTGCAAATTTGTTCCAATCAATTTGTGATTTTGTATCACCTAAATTTAACAACATATATAAAGATATGTTGAGACACTCAAGATAACCTTTTTTGGGGTGGAATAGGGCTACACATAAGCTTTATATTTTCACAGGCCGATATACCGTAGATTAAACAAGTAAGGTTGTGTGTGTTTAACTAGTGGTAGCATTAGTATGTTAGGTGCCATTAAAGTGTAAAGGACTTGGACATATGGAAGCCGTTATGTGCATGACTACTGGGTGTATGGTTTTATGTATTAGTCCGTGGATGCATCTTGATTTGTTTTCTAACTAATTTATCCCTATGAATATATGTCACCATAATTGTTGCTTTCGACCAAGAGTTAAGAAAAACAATTATTTTCTAAAATAATTATATTTCAATATTTGTACATAACATATGTTTAATACCCATATATATATGAGCTTATTATTGTTGTTGTTATTATTATTAATATTATTATTATTATATAACTTTGTTTCCAACTTTAAATAAAAACTATTTTAGATTTTATATTAATGTATGTGTGAACAATATGTAAGAATTTATCATGTATAAATTTTATTTAGTTTCTTTTGATAGCAAGAGACTAAGAGCTATACTTTATCCTTAGCAGAGAACACATTTTAATGTCTTACGAGTTCATGCAACGAACCCTAATATTTAAAACTGAAGCATCGACATTATTAACCATAATATAATCAGTTAAGTTGTATGTCCAAATAAAAGAAACGAGAGAAAGTGAAATATGTCGGTTGGTATTGTAAAGGGGGTTTGACCCTTTTGTCATTTTTTTTACGGCCTAGGTCTATTTAAGTTGAATATAATCTAAATAATCTCAAAGCAATTAAAGTAATTAAAATATTAGAAATGAAAATGTTATAAGTATAAAAAGTTTTGAAATGTTTTGGATAAAATTTTGTTTCAAGAAATCTTTCTAACAATGTAATATTTTGAAAGCAAAATGTTTTGTACAAGCTTGACTGTATGAATCAAAATGGTTTTAATGTTAAATTTATATTTCAAGCTTATATTAATGTTTTAAAATATTTCATTTAAAGTTGTAAATTTAACTTAACTAATTTAATGAATAGTTTATTAGAGAATTAGTTGATTGTTTTGAAAATTTAAGATAAATGCAAAGTTTAAATTTAAAATTTTGAATTTGCTAACATAAGGATTTTATTAAGTTTAATGGTTTAATTGGTTCAAATGATAGAATTTACTGGTAAAGAATCAATTTAGTGAATATTAGGCTTAGGTCCTTAAAAAAAACTTAACGCATCAAATCTCCTTCAAAAAAAATTGTAAATTAGGTCCCTAGAATGTAGTTACTAAAAACTGCACAAGATTATTTAATGAATATTATGGACATTTATGCAATAATGTAAAAAAATTGCAAAATTTTTTTGATGAATATCTACTGAAATTTTCACAATTTTTTAAAAGAATAATTGCGGAAATTTTCGCAATTTTTTGGAATAATTGCGGAAATTTCCAATATTTTTTGGGAAAATTAAGGAAATTTCAGCAACTTTCCTAGTGAAAATTTGCGCAAATTTTAGCAAATTTTCCGTCGAATAGATGAAGAAATTTTCGTAATTTTCTGAATTACTTATGTAAATATCTGCAACTATTCACTGAATAATTGCATAAATTTATACAATTATTAGTTAACTTAATTCTAGGGATGTAATTTATATACCAATTTTGACAAGGATATTTTGGCTATTTTGAAACTTTAATAAGGATTTTAGCCAAGCTGTCCCATTAATTTAAGTGATGAACTTAATATTTCAAATTTTTAAATTTGGTTTAAAACCAATGATATAAAGGAAAAATTTTAACTTCAAATAAAATTGAAGTTGAGAAACTGAATGAGAAATTTGACTTATGATCTTATTTGAACACTTGGTTCAATTTGAAAGGTTACCAATTGAATCCTAAGTTAAAATTGACTTTAACTTCGACATTGGAATCAAAGTTAATCAAAAATGCGAAAGTTCGGAAATTTGATTCGAAATGGAATATTTCTTGAAATTAGTATTATTTATCTTTCAATTATTATATGTTTTACCATAGTTTTATTTAACAAAAGTATAAAATTTATTTATCTTATTTATACTACTTTGTGTATAAGATTAACTATGTTATTTACTACTCTTTAGCAAATCTATTTGGTTTATTCAAACTATTTTATACAAAAACTTGTTTTCTATTCGAAACTATTTAATATCAAGCTTAGGCTTGTTATTTTATTTGAACTATTATATACCAAAGCCTATCTATATGATTCAAACCTGTTTTGTCAAACCTATTTAGTTTACTTAAAATATTTTATATCAAATTTTTTCTAATTTATTCAAATCCTATTTTTCCAAAGACTTAATTATTTTATTCAAACCTATTTTGTTTTCAAGCTTATTATTTTACTTAAACTATTTTTGTTTTTAATTATTTTGAGATAGAAAGGTATATTTTTTTATCCGAGCAATTAAGTCCAAAATGATTGAATGTAAAAATTCAGTTGAGATATGATGTTCATAATCCAAATAGAATGTGATGTTTTGATAATAACTTGATTTGTGAGTATGAATTAGATTTGAAATGATATTGAATATCCAAATCGATTGTGGAATAACAAATTTCGAGAATCTTTGATTTTGAATATTTGATATGAAGTTTTCGAAACTTATGTATGGAAGATTCATATAAGAATGATGACTAATTCAAAAACTATGGATTTGGAAGGTAATTGATTTGAAATGAAATCTTATGTAATGGAATTTATAATAGAATGATATGCTTGAAAACATTATTTGGAAAGAAAATCTTATGTAAATTGATATTTGTATGAGTTTGATATATGCGCAAACGAAATGAAGTACTATATGTATATAATATCTTGTATTTTCAAAACTAAAGATATGGCAAAGTTCCTTTTAGTGTGTGCATACTCAGTGTGTAAAGTTTGGGGTTCGGGTTCTCGGGTCCATTAGAAACCGTAGCTACGTTGGAACTCCGTTGATTGGAGTGTCCATTAAAATCAGAATCTCACTCGGTGAGATCATGTTTGATATATTATTATAATTGATTGATTCTAGCATAATTTAAGGGTCATAATGCCTACAGTTACAAGCGATTACACTTAGATAGTGGCTTAACCGTCACGTAACTGCGATCTAGACGCCACGGTGAAATTTGATGGTTGCGATGCCTTCAGTACAAGCGACTTTGTTGGGATAGTAGTGTAACTGTCGTGTAACTGCGATATATGGCAAACAACCATGGCGAAATTCGAGGGGCGTGATACCTACGACATAAGCGATTCTATTGGGATGGTAGCGCAACCGCCATATGTCCGCGATCCATAGGGGGAATACTTTCCATATTTTTTTTTAAGTTTTTAAGTATTTTCACCGGGAGCCGAAACAACTATATTAAGTACTTGGAGATTTTAGTCATGCACTTGGCCAGCATATATCTAACATTTGTAAGAATGACAGTAAAATTGTTAAACTTTGAGTTATTAAGTATTTTCAAACTTTAAATAAAAAAATCAATAATATGAAATTAAACTTGTATAACTTCAATAATAAACTAAGAAAGAGGATTTTAAACGTTTTACAAGTCAACAGCTTTGATATATAACATAATACCTTTTCCGTAATTTCCAACATGAGAATTTTATGTATAAAAATTTAGGTAGTGTTTGGTTTGATTTGTATTTTTTATTTTGAGTTTTCAATATTAATCACAAAATGTAATAATGATTAAGGAACGACGGAGGGAACAAAATGGAGTTGGAGGGGACCACGAAAGGAACATAAGGACGACGGAAGTATAAATTAACATTCATTCTTTCGTTATTTCCCAAAGCATGAGAAATAAATAGAAGTTGTTTTCTGTTTTGTTTGCTCACTTTGTTTTCTAAAACAACTATTTTCAATGATACGCATGCATTATTCGTATTTTTATATAAACGAAAACTAAAAGCTAAAAATTACGAACCAAACACTGCCTTAAGTTTTGTTAATCAGAATTTTATAAAAGATTTTTATAGCAAATTTAATAATAAATAATCTTGTAAGCTGAAACAAACAGAATAAAATGAACCTATAACTTGTTTTAATCTAATGGAATTATATATATATATATATATATATATATATATATATTGTTAAGTATAAATTTGATATGGAAAATATAGTATTTCAATAATGAAATTGGGATTTCAAAATCAAAGAAATTACTTTGAGATTTTAAATGTTTTTTCAAACTCACTATTTTAAAATATAGTAAAGCACTAATCATTCTATTTTAATCCTTTCCAAAAAAATTCCAAAGCAAAGATTTTTATATCCAAGTATAAGTTTGACAAATAAAGTATTAATGAAAAGGTTTTGGAAAAATTTAATTGTATAAAAAATTTGAGTTTAAGAACCCTATAATTTATTTTGTTTCCAAGCTTAGTAAAATTTGTATGATATTTTAGTTACACCTAAGTAATTCTTTAACAACCTCTCCTTTTCGAGGACGAAAAGCTTTAAGGGGGGAGAGATTGTAACGACCTAAGATTTTCGATGTTTTAAAATAAGGAATTTAGATTTAGTATTGAAATTAATGTTTTTACTTGGAATTTGTTTGTAATATTTAAATCTACTCTGTTTTAACTTGGTTTTGAATAAGTTTTGTAAGTATAAATTTAATATCAATACTTGAATCCCAATGATTTTGTTAAAATTAAGCTTTATTAACGTTTTGCTAATTGAAATATATATTGTTTGAATACTTGTAAATTTTAATTTTTGAAACTTAATTTGAGAATTTATAATCTATTTTTTTAATTTAAATTTGAACTTGATTCGAATTGATTTAAGGCATGTATTTGAAAATGTATAAGATACACTCTGATGTTGTATACTTAATAATATATAGTATAGTATACACTTTGAAAATATTTCTTTAATAAATTAGTACACTTGTGAAGATATGCCTTAATAAGTTGACACTTGTTCTAATCTTGCTTAAATTTACAACACTTGTCCTTGTTCTTTAAATCCCCATTCGCTTTTCTTTTTATTTCTTTATCACCTTCCTCCCATCTTTATTCCATCAGGCGAAACCCTTTTCTCCCGAAATCGAAGAGAAATGTCCGCTCCCTTTCTACCAAAATTGATCATCGTCTTCTTCTTTTCCTTCCTTTTGTCTCTCCCCGTCTCCACACCGATCAACTCACGCCCATCCGCAACCAAAACCCACACTTGATTGTAAACGCCTTCACCTTCAAATCGAATCACCGAAATCTATCCACCCTACGCCCTCACCATCGAATCCCACTCTGCTATCGTCTTTCTCCTCTCGCCTCCGAATATGTAACCACCACAGCCTGTATTCGAAGCCATTCAGTGTAATGTTGCCTTTGTTCATCATTGCAAACATTCCACCACTGCGCCGTCTTGGCTCCTCCTCGCTGTTGCCACCAAATCCAACACCCATCTGAGTTGCGGTCGTCACTGGAAGCAACATTGCACTGTCTAAGGTGAGTAAACCTCACAATTAACTTGTTTCATGTATTTTAATTTCGATAGAAACAAGATTATAAAAACTATTCGTAGGTTTTATTCTTGTTATTGGTTGCCTTCATTCCTACCCTTGTGTTTGAATATTTTAAACTTCATTTATGTATATGTAACAACCCGAATTTTGAGAACCAATTTTAAAATTTTATTTTGGCTATTTTAATGAATTTTGAATATTTAAAATGATTTATTTTAAATAATAACGACTAAAAATTTATTTTAAATGAAGTTAGAACGAATAAATTTATTTTAGTTATAAAACGAGCCTGAAATGGCGCGATAGTTTGAAATTTTGATTTCAAATTTCAAATGAATGTACAGGACTCAAAAGAAATCAGATTTCAGTAAAACCAACAATATTTCAATTTGTTTAACTATATTTTCCTAACGAAGGTGAAAAATCCAGATTTCATAACAGGAATAAAAAGTTATGTCCAGTTTAAAATTCAGAATAGTCGCTACGGAATTTATATATATTTTACATAATATATAACCCTTAAAAATAGCCATTTTGCAAATGACCTCCGTTTTCGACGAGACCACTTTTGTTGGATACAGAATGTCAAATTATTGCTAGATTCCAATTCTCATAATTTTTGGAATTAATATGTGAGCATGGCAAAAGAACACGTGTCTGATAATTTCAGTTTGAATTTAATCGACTGGAAATTGAACTTTTTCAAATGGTCTCTAAATTCGACGAAATTAGTTTTGTTAGGACCGTATCATCAAAATATAGCTAGATTTATTTTTCGGAAATTTTTGGAGTCAATATATGGCTCCAGTAATTTAAAATGTGCAATCAAATTCAATATATATTGATTTATATTTTAATTTAAAGAAAAACTGATTGAAATGGTAGAACTGGCTTACGGAACATATCCCATTGTGTCGGAAATGAGGATAATTAGCTAGTGGCGACAGTCGTTGGGTTCGATTTGGATTTCAAATGAAAAAAGTAACTTTTTAGAGACTAAATTAAATTAAATATATTTAATTATAAATTTTGATCAACCCCTATTCCCTCTCCATCGTCGTTCAGTTTTAGATCAGACAAAAAAAAACTGCGCAACCGATGATCACGCCACCACCCTGGCCAACCGCCGCCACTGCCTCGTCGCGCACCCCCTCCTCCGCCTATCCTCTTCCTCCCTCCTACCCTCCCTCTCCCATTCAAGAAAACCCCCATTTCCACTTAAAAATGCCGCCCAGTCCTAGACCCCGCCTCCGACTATCCGCTGCCTTCCCTACCGCCTGCAGCATCGAGCCGACCACTAGCGACGCTAAGCCCCTCCTCCGATCAAAAACAGTGAGTTTTTACTTTATTTTATTTAGTTTAATTAATTTAAAAATCTGGTTTTTATGAATATAAATATACGTTGTTTTGCAAATATAAAGATTTTAATAATATAAAGATATGATTTTTAATAATATAAATACATGATTTATAATAATATAAAGGTATGATTTTTAATTATATAAAGGTATGATTTTTAGTTATATAAAAATATGATTTTTATATGTATGATAGCACCATAAAAATACAATATATATATATATATATATATATATATATATATATGATAGCGCCATAAAAATACGATTTTTGTATATATGATAGCGCCATAAAAATTTGTTATATATATATATATATATTATAGAATAAAAATAGGATTTTTTTCGTATATATGATACGATTTTTAGTTATATAAAAATACGATTTTTAGTTATATAAAAATACGATTTTTAGTTATATAAAGATATTATTTTTTTGTAGATAAAAATATGATTTTTACCGTATGAATGTCATGAATAAAATAGTCTTGCCATGAAATAAATTTTAGTTGAATAAAAATATGATTTTTATAATATATATTTGAATAATATAGATTTGAAATAAAAATATGATTTTTATTATAGAAATAACATTATAAAAATATGATCTTTATATATGTTGGAGCATTATAAAAATATGATTTTTATATATATAGTAGCGTTATAAAAATGTGAATTTTAAATATATCTAGCGTTGTTAAAAATATGATTTTCAAAATATTTACCGCGTAAAGCAGATTGCAATGAAACTGACTGGAAGCAGAACAGGATGCAAACCGTTCAATTAAAGAATGACGGAGTGGAAACCATAGGTGAGAACTCCTTCTCACTCAATTTATTTTACAATTAAAAATATTTTAGGTTGAAGATGGGGCTTAGAAGCCCCCGACACTATTTATTGTACAAACCATGTTGTTTGACTTAAATTATATGGAGTTCAACACTCGAATTCGCACAATTACATAAATTGAAAGCGATGTATGGATATTACCGACACAAAGATTTCATACTCCGCGAATAGCCACTTATGGCGCCGTAAATGGCATTTGGGGGTAGTTGAGTATTTATTTATTTTGATGTTCTACGTGATTTGATTATGATTGTAAAATTGGTTGTGGATTAATTGTGAATTGATTGGAATTGGTTTGTGTATGGCACGAGCTAGTATTAGGCGAGGGATAAAGCTAGACCTTATTCCAGTTTTAATATCACGCCATTATGCTGCCGAAATTTTCTAGAATGTGTTAGAAAAATTAATAGCTAGTTAAAAATATTAATTTTAACATATATATATATATATATATATATATATGAGATATATAAAATGGCTAGGTTATGGAATAAATACTAGTCGCTAAAATTATTATTTTAGTTTATAACTACGATGAATAAAATTATTTAGATGCTGTATAGAATTTTATAAAATAAAGTTATAAAATTCTATATATTTATTGAATAGTTAAAAATAAGTTTACACATCCAATTACAAGTCCGACGACTTGTTTATGCTCTCCTATTTTTGTGATATCGATTGGGACAATAATTTTTACACATCCCCCAAGTGCACAAATAATAATTATTATTTGATGTTTGAAACCCCACATGAGTATTGAGATGATATTTGGCGTACACTAATCCCAATTGTTTAGTTGTTTGCAATTCGATTGGTTGACAGACTGTTGTAAGCGTTAATTATTGATACTTAATGCTTATGTAGTTGTGTAATGCACTGTAGATGATGGTTGACTGTGTTTGTTCATTGTTGTGTACATATGTGTATGAAATCTGTATAAATAACATTATATGGTAATTGACTGTGTCTGATTCCAGTTCAGAAATAAATAATGTTTTAAAATAACAAATATTTTAAAATAATGAATATATTAAAATAATATTCAGTAATGGATTAAAATGTGAATTTGATGTCCGATTTTAGATGGACACGAGAATATAAAAATATATGAAGCCGTGTTGATTAGATTTGCGCCACTTTGATGCGAACGATATTTATATCAATTTTATTCATTAATATAATGAATATCAAAAAGGAAATTATTTCAACATCTGATATTTTGAAAATATTATCATTTAGATTTTATAATGAAAAGGAGTATTCAATTTTATTTAAGATTGAAATAAAAGTGGGAATCGATTTTAAAATGAATTTATAAAATACGTTTTAAATGTAAATCGACCAAATATATAATATATATTACATATATTTAATGGCCTGAATAGAACGCGTCGTGCCGCGACCGTTCACGAATTTCGACCATTGACTTCGAAATTAATATTATGAGAGATCCGACCGTCGGATTCTCCTAAAATCGGAACCGTTAGGTTCGTATAGAAAAGAGCATTCCAACGAATGTAAGAGATTTGAAATCTAACGGTTGGATTTGGAATTATGTCCCAATCAACTTTGGAAAAGTCGTTGTAAGTGCAGTTCGATGACCGTTTATGGAAATCAACTAAAAGGGCCTAAATAAAATTGTTAAAAATATTAATAATTTGTGTAAAATCATAATAAATGATTTGGAAAGAATTTGTATGAAAAATTCCACCTTTGTAAAGATAAAAATATATTTTTATGAAAATGAACTAGTTATTAACTAGATTTGAAATCCAACAATTTTTAAATAAAATAAATTGGATTTGTGAATGGTTTTGATATAACCAAAAATTTCCAACGAACAAATTGAAATGGATTTGGAACGGAAATAATCTTCGGAATATTTCGATATTGGATTCCGTGATTACATGGATATTATTATGGAAATTTGGAAGATATATATATATATATATATATATATATATCGTTATTTCCAATATGATATTTGATGGTTTCAGGATTTGATATTGAATATAAGACGATATAATTTTTGTTCATAGCCTTGTATTTAATATCAAATGGAATTTTGGGTTTGTCGCGAATGGTGTTCTTATTAACACTGTTCTTAAAACCCAGTTGAGAAAAGAATAATCTTTTAATTAAGATTTAGTGAAGTCTTCCAATTAATTAATATTTAATTGGAACTGAATAAAAGAATTGAATTTTGGATTTGTCGTGAACGGTGTCTTTATTAACACTGTTCTTAAAACCCATTTTAGAAAAGAATAATCTTTTAATTAAGGTTTAGTGAAGTTTTACAATTAATTAATATTTAATTGGAATTGAATAAAAGAATTGAATTTTGTGTTTATCGTGATTGGTGTCTTAAATAATACTGTTCTTAAACCCCGTGTGAAAATAATAAATATTTTAATCAAAATTATTAGAGTTTCCAATTATATTTAGTAATTGAATAATATGGAATGTGAATTGGGTTTATTGTGAACTATGATTTTAATGACATTTGTTCTTTAACCCGATTGATAGTAAAATGTGATATGGAATTTATAATTCTTTTTATTAAGATTTATAGGAAATTTTCCAAAATAAAGTTTTCCAATTTAATAAAATAAATTGGAACGGAATGGAATTCGATTTGGTAATAATTGAAGTGAGCTTTCGTGTAACACCCCGTATTTCTGTTAACAATAAAGTTGCTAATACAAAAATAAATGTGTAAAGGGGAGATGTATCTAATGTGCATACAAGAATAATAATAAATGTGTAAAGGGGAGATGTATCTAATGTGCATACAAGAATAATAATAAATGTGTAAAGGGGAGATGTATCTAATGTACATACAAAAATAATAATAAATGTGTAAAGGGGAGATGTATCTAATGCATACGTATTTATATGGATTGACAAATAATAGTAAATGTACATTAAGAAAAAATGGTGAACATAATTGTCTTCTCTTTACAACGGACGGCTCTGGTTAACCCTAGCTTCATCGACGGCTCAAATTAATTTGCAACTCTATAAAAAGACCCTAGGTCTCAAACTAAAAATTCACAAAAAGAAGAAGAATAAGAATTGGAGCCACCATGCTGTCTGCTGAGAACTAGAGGGAGCCTCCACTTGAAAGAGACGAACAACATAGCGAATACAAACTAAAAGATTAAAAAGCAACAACAAATTAGAATCAAAGCAACGTCTTCCCAAAGGAAATCTTTGCAAATTCAGAATTTCAGAACTCAGAAAACAAGACCATCTACGATTGTAAGTTTAGCTACATTTTTAGAATGCGAATTAATATGAATATCATGTGTTGCGATGAAATGATAATAGTACGATACTCGTTATGTTATTAATATACGTTTGTGATTTGGTTCTATTATCATGTTAAATTTGGGATTATTGGATTAGATTATTTGTATAAGCATGGACTTGGATTGTAACATCTTATGAGAATTGTGTAGTTTATTATGCAAGTTTATGTAGTGAAGTTATGCGACCAATTGTCAAATCTATATGTTCATGTTTATGCAAAACTTATGCCATGTTCACACTTATCATATGTTGGGATTAATTTGCAAGTATGTTTAAATCTATGTTACTAATTAACACATGTGTATGTTGATTAGCCTATGTTGCTAACTCACATATACGTATGTTGATTTGCCTATGTTGTAAATTAACATATGTATATGGATTAGTTCATATTGCTAATTCTCATGTATGTTGTTAATATGGCCTATGTTAAAAACACATATATGTTGAGTTAGCCTATAAGTGCAAGTTCATACCTATGACATTATAATGTTTATGTTAGTCTTTTTGCAAGTTTGTACCTATGACATTATAATGTTCATGTTAGTTATTTTGCAAGTTCACCCCTAAAATGTTCATGTTAGTTATTTTGCAAGTGCACCCTATTATGTTCATATTGATTATGCCATCAATACCAAAGTTATACCCTTGTCATGTTTATGCTAATTTATGCCAATTTGAGTATATTAAATTAGGCTAAGTTTTTAGCCTAATACTTTACACCAAAAATCATGCGAACCTAAATTTGGCTGAGATGGTTAGCCTAATATTGGACGGGGTAACGTTGGGTTAAAATGATAATTTTAGGAAAACTTGCCATAAATTGGTCATTAATCACATAAGTGATTTATGGCATAAAAAGGCATTAATTACCGTAATTAATGAGATTAATTGGAAATGAATGTGACAGTAATTTGAATATTTTCTAATTTACATATTGGTCATTAATCACATAAGTGATTTATGGCATAAAAAGGTATTAATTACCTTAATTAATGAGATTAATTGGAAATGAATGTGACAGTAATTTGAATTTGAATAATTTACATAACTAAAATGTAAATTAGAAAATACGAACGCGCTTAACCCGAGGTTGGATTGAGTTGTGACGTAAACCTGGCCGGACCCGCTCGGCTGTCCAGTTGTCACAACAATAGCTATCCAATGTGAGAGGTTAAGGCATGGGGCCCAATAAAGACCCGAGGTTAAACTGAGTTGTGACGTAAGACTGCCCGGACCCAACCGGCATACAGGCAGCCACAATAATATCTGTCTAATCTGAGAGGTTGGTGCTCTAATAAGACAATTAGAGCTGAGTTAGGACTGATAGGGTTAAGTCAATTTAATAAATACTTAACCAAATTTAACATGTTAAATAATTTGGATGGGTGGGGGTTAGGTTCATTTAGACACTTAACCACTTAACATGTTTGACTAGAAAACCTAGTAACGGGGACCCGTTTCAGCAGTAACCCAGTTATGTATCATGGTACCCTGAACTAGGCAGGGTGTGGCACGATTACTTGGCTGATTGTAAGCGGTCAAAAGCGACGGCGGTTGGTGCACAGTGTGGGTTCTAACAGAGTGCGGGCGTGCACACACTCTGGAGCAGACAAGTCAGGGCACTGGAGCATCAGTAGTATACCCTATGCATGCTAGAATTGTGTCGGGGCCGCCACCATGGGACTTGATACACCTCATGGTGGGACCAGCATAGGTATCTACCATATAGGGCTGTAGGACACATGTGAATATACGAGTAGGAGCCAATCTTTTAAAAAAAGAGAAAGGGATCACTTCACCCCAATCACAGGGTGCCTATTGGTATAAGAATTAGTAGGTGCAGAGATAGAGATTTAAAATAGGGTGCGAAGGGATGTTCGTTTTAGGACACCTTATCTAGTTCTAGGATAGTCTATTATCCTGATATCGTCCTGTTCTCACTTTATGCAAGTCAGGATCTTTTTATTATTAACATTCTAGGAATATAGCTAGACTTACCAGACTTATGTCTGACCCATTTTCCTTTCGTCTTCTTTTCTTCCGTTTTGTCCCCCCTAGGTCCACAGGGATTAAACACCGCAGCTTAGTCAGTTTTTCATCCAGCTTGAAGAGAGAGAATGTATTGCTTGGATTTCTTTCATTTGGACCATGGCTTTGGATATCATTTATGGGGATTATGCAGCTTTATTTATGTTTCATGCTTCTTTAACTTTTAAAATCAAGACAGTATTATGGCTGTAATAATTGGAAGTTTGTTTTGAGACAATGTTGGAAATGTTCTGTATGAACACGTATTTATGATAATAAAAGTCTGTTGGTTTTTCCGTTGCTTATTTATATGTGTTTATATCTGTCTTGTGTTTTATCTGTGTCTTTTACTTATAAACCTCCACCAAATAAGGCATTCCCTTTGTGAGTGACCTTAACGGAGGTGGGGTGTTTCACTTGGTATCAGAGCATAGGTTTACCAGACCAGATAAAAAGTTTTTGAAACTATATTCAAATTAAAATTTAAAGAAGCATTTTTCAAGAAAAAGAATTGTTTTATAGTTTTGGAAAGGCATAATCCCCCAAAGCCATGTGAATTATTTATCCTTCGTTTTGAATCTTTCCTTTTTCGTTTCAGAATGTCGGGAGAATTTAACCTTCCAGAAGGTGTGACTGTACCTGGTTGGTTTAGAAGGTACTTGGAAGATAGGGCCAATGAGGCGGGCCCAGCGATTCTTCCTCCCCCATCTGCAGCAATTCCTCCTCCTCCCCCAGTTGCTGAAATTCCCCCTCCTCCTCCTCCTCCTCCGAGAGGAAATGCTTTTGCCAAGACTTGTAGAGATTTTAAAGCTATGCACTACACCAAAACAGGTGATTGCCAACGAGTATAACCGTTGCAAACAATTTCAGCAACGCTTATAAGTGTTGCTACGGGGTCGTGGCAATGTAGTACCAACGCTTATAAGCGTTGGTAGATTTTCTCTCCCAACGCTTATAAGCGTTGGTATATTTTCATTCGCAACGCTTATAAGCGTTGGTAGTTTTTTGTTTGCAACGCTTATACATGTTGCAATATTTTTGTTTGCAACGCTTATACATGTTGCAAGATTTTCATTCATAACAACAAACATGATTATAATATAGACGATATTTAATATGAATTCAAAATAGACAATTTAAAAAGTACAATTCAATGAATACTAATAGACAACATTCATAATTAAGTAACAACATAGAATTAATATCAGTTAACAATATACAAGTATAATACATAACTAAGTTGCTAAATTCGATACATAATTAAGTCGCAAAATTCAATATATAAATGAAATTCTACAAATATATACCGAATACAAAACATGGTAGTACTTCTCTCGAATTTCTTTTATGTCCAGCCTTCAAAATCTTCATTCGTGAAATATTTGCTTTTGGATTTGCTATGACCTACAAGAAAGATCAAAGTTGACAAAAATAATTAATATAACATTCTATAAACAATTTACAAAAGATAATTTTAATACCAATCATTTGGCTTGGCATTTATTTGTGTTTTTGTTGGGTAAGTTAACTAAATTCTTTGTGAGCACATCAAAACTGAGTTTATCTCAGTTAGAAACTGAGCTTGCAAACTCGGTTCGAAAACTGGGTTTGAAAACTCAGTTCGGAAACTGAGTTGCAACAAATTCAGTTCGGCGACTAAGTTGCACGACTCAGTCGGCGACTAAGTTGCACGACTCAGTCGGCGACTAAGTTGCACGACTCAGTCGCAAGACCGAACTGCGCGACTCAGTTGCAAGACTGAATTGCGCAACTCAGTTGCAAGACTGAGTAAGTTTGCAACTCAGTTTGCAAAATTGAGTTGCAAACTCAGTTGCCAACTACGTTGTGGCAACTCAGTTTCAAAACTAAAGTCAGTTGGCAACTGAGTTCTTGCAAAACTCACTAACAGCATACTATTTTGTTTCACAATTTTTTGCCCTTTAGTTGACTTTTGATATTGAGTTTGGGCTGGCAATGAATTCAATGGACGGGCTATGTCCATAACTATAATAAAGTCATAAAAAGGTGACATACCACAGTATACAATATCTTCTGTATTTTGAAATGGAGCTGCACATTTTGGTTCAGCTGGATCACGTTTATAATGCTATCAGTCGCATATACCACAAGATAAACAAAATAATATATAGCAGTTCCATTCTAAAAAGATAACGGATTTACTCATCCCAACTTATATTAATACTTCCGGTTGACACAAAAATACGGGTACAAAGCTTTAGTACCTTCATGCCCTGAAATGTGGTAATTTATCAGGTTCTAGCAAAACCAGTAGCTCTTTTATAACTTCACAATCACCAACCCTTCCTGTGTAGTGTGAGCAACCTGGATATGAAAAAAGATATGGTTCTAGTTGTCTTGAATTGAAGTTTAGACGCATAAAAGAGATGGCCGAAATGTATCCATTTACAAATGGAAGCAGCTATTAAATGGATTTTAGATCCAACGTGGAAAAACAAATAAATACAATAGTCGGATTAAACAAGATCATAAATTATTTAATAAGTTGATTTTACTAATGCGTGAAATGTATCCATTTACTAATACGTGAAATGTATCCATTTACTAATGCGTATCTGTTGATTCTAGAAATATAAATTATTTAACAAGTTGACATTCAAACCCAAACTAATTTTCAGAGCAAGTGCGCATTAATAACACTAACTGCTAAATGGTATGTCAACCAAAAAATTTATACATCACCATAGTCATAGAACAATCAATTTGAAATATAAAATGGTTCTAAGAGGTAATTTTCTAAGACTCAAAAATTTGCTTCTAATATCAAATATCAGCTTGGTTAGAATGTACACATGTGTCTATCGCTTGGTTAGAATAATTATTATGAACTGATATTACTAGCATAAGTTTTGCTAACATAAAACACATACCAGGAGAAGAGGGGAAGGGTACAGCAGATCCATACACAAAAGTCATGAAAGAAGCATATCGATCATGTACTGACAATACATACAAGACTTCAACTCCTGAAATACATCATTTTGCATAGCATTCAATAAATACTAATGTCAGGGACGCGAGAAATGGTGCAGCGACGTCCACATGGACTTGAAACGCTAACCTGTCTTAGACGATGGAGCTGCAGAATCTTCCGAGACTTCGGATCCATAGCATTAAAACTGTTTTCAAGCAAATGTAAATATTTTAAATAGTTTCTATGATAAGATTAAACTGGCTAACTTTAAAAAAAAAATAGATTAACTCAAGCATGGCTACACGGTCAAGAGTTAAGCAAAAAATCCAACCAGCCCAACATAAGAGCACTGACAAAAACATGGGAACAAGATAGACAAGAGAATGCAGTATGCAAACATCATAAAAGCAAAGAAATCTTTCATCTATAAGCCAGGTTGTTTCATAAATACTCATTTATAAGACAAGAGAATGCAGTATGCTAACGTTAAACTATGATATTTACAAATGAAATACTCATTTATGATTCATAAATACTGTAAATTTATCAAAGAACTTTCATGGAAAAAAGTAACTGCCATATTCATTCACTGGCGAAGTCATTTAGTAGAAATTAATTGTACAATAAATTATGAAACAGATTTTTGAGATTTGAATGAATGTATGATACACTGTTCAGGCAAATCAAGGAGTTCACGCAAGTCTATGATACATTTTCTTAAATGATAAGAAACTAGAGCTCAAATCATACCACATCTCTCATCTAACATTGAATGAATACTATTAATTTATATACTCCAATTTGATGGATCTAATTTATATAAAATTTACAGAGTACAATATTGTCTAACAAACATAACTGTCTGAAAGATATAAACATGCTTGAAATAATCTCATATTTAGAAAATTATAAAGTACCGATATACTCGAACAACTGTGACCAAGAGAAAATGGAAATGTTTAAATCTTGACAACACATTCTACTACCAATAACCAAAACTTCATATTATATCCATTTTTATTCATCATTTTTCAATGAAATTGATTTGAGTCTTCTGTTTTTATTACATTGCAACATGACTTTGAGAGAATCCATACAAATAATGATAATCAATTCAGAGCACGTCAACAATATATTTTATCCTACAATGATAAATCTTAAATGTTAATAAAATCATTAATGTAAACTGTGTGTAGTTTAACTACTTAGAATTTAATGAAACAAACACCACTGGTCTAAACTTGTGGTACCCAAAACAGAAGAGAACATAACATGACTATCTATTCTGTTTATTTACTACATATAATTTTGAACATTTCAACTCAAGCATTTCTAACAAAGCAGTGTTACATTTTAAAATAAGTTACCTGCTGCAAAAAAATTCGTAATGGAAACAAAATATTATAAACTCCTTAAACAAAAAAGATTTTGATTCAAAATATATGTTTATGTTGGATGAAAGTTAAAGTGGTCAAGTCATCCATTGAGTAAAAGAAACAACAGTGTCGATCCTAAAAAATATAATGCTTAAAGATGTAAGAGTTCATGAAAAAGACAATGAGCAATGCACAGAACTTCCTATTTTTGGCATTGCCCTTTAACAGTACTCACAGTGTAGCAAATCAACATATTCCTTTTTAGCAAAAAGTCATAGAACCTAGATAATCTTCAAATTTAAAGACTGCTGCACTTTTAAAACCTTAGATGACATTATCAGTAATCTTAATGCGCAATTCAGTTCGCGCAAACTTAGTTTGCACGACTCAATTCGTGCAAACTGAGTTTGCGCAACTGAGCCTCATGGCTCAGAAAAATTGAGCCTGTGGCTCAGCAAAACTGAGCCACATGCTCAGAAAAACTGAGCCGTAAGGCTCAGTTTTGCTGAGCCACAGGCTCAGCAAAGCTGAGCCCTATGGCTCTGCAAAACTGAGCCGTAAGGCTCAGTTCTCAGTATTGCTGAGCCGTAAGGCTCAGTTCAAATGAAAATAATTTTATGTTCTTTACCCGGATCGGTTAAGGTTGGGTTTAATGACTTCTAAATATCAACCTTGAACTGATTATCGCTTGAAATATCATTAGCAATACATTGCCAAATGTTTTGCTTCAATATTTAAAGTAAAAATATCTTATATAATTATATTTTCAATAAATGTCAATCAGACTTCCAAATGATGGAATAAAAAAGTGACAAATATAACATTGAGCGGCCTGTTTTGGTATACTGTGAATGATTATATACACCACACAAGAACCCAAATGCATCATTTGTTTGGTCCAGTTGTGACCGCATCTCGTTTTGTCTTTTTTATTGAGTCTTATAATAAAGCAAACTCTACTACTAGAAGTAACATGTTGCTGTTTTTGATCGCTTTCCACTGTTTATTGCTTCAAAGCGAAAAGTCGACTTATAGAAATTCATCTCACGTAAACACAAACATATTGCAGTTTTAGATCAAGTTTCACCTTGGATCTATGGAACAAAAAGTTTGCTTATCTAGCGTAGTTGTGCAAACAAATTAGAATAATCATGGACCAATCAGATTTTTGATAAAGTTCAATCAGATGATTTTTCAAAAAAATACAATCAAACACCCACTCCATTTACTGCAGATAAAGTCAATTTAATATACTTTCCTAGCAAATTATGTAAATGCCAATTCGAGTTATTAACATTTCTACAAAGATAAGCCAAATATACCTGTCGTTTATCAAATAACGCCGAAAGATTCAAACCCTGAGATAATGTAATCATTTCAAAAGAATTCATTGCAAGAGGACCTTCTGAGTTATCTCTTACATACTCGGTTACATATTGGTCCTGCAAAAATGGCGGAAAACAATAAAAACCTGCATAACTTCAATATGTTAGATGGCAAACGTGCACAATGCATGCATCCAACTACTTTATTACATTATGTGAAAAACTAGTGTACAAGAAAAAAAACTTCTTGATCCATGTATTTATACTAGGCTATAACACGCCTATGAATTGAAATTCTCCAAGCATGAATATATCTTGATAAAATATAGCTTAATAATTGTGTACCATGTCCATGGCAGCATAAATTACATTTTTTACAAATCGAAACACAACATAATTACAACATCCATTTATTACTCAGAATATTGAATCATGTGTATGAAGGAATGTTGTATCAAATAAAAATCATTTGAGCAAAGACATAACTAATGTTGCCAAAGAATTGGTGAAATAAACAAGATTTACAAACCTCGATTTCATTAAAGACAGCATCGATATCATTCAAATCCACCTCATGTTCAGCAAAGTGTCTCGCTGCAATATAATTTACTTTAAACCAAGCATCATTTTGTATTCCTTCAATGCCTATACGCTGCATTAGATGAAATTTACTCGCACAAAATTGATATTCAAACGTGCTGAATGTATAAAGTTTTGAGTGGAAGACAGGGAACAATATATTACTGGACAGAAAATATTAATATTGGAACATTGTTATGAATGTCTAGTAAGTCATACAATGGTGAGGTCTTGAAAAAAAAATATGACATGTTTAACTATATAGGTCTTATACGTAAATTTATATATATAAACAGTAACAACAAAGTTAATTTGTAAATTAACTATAATCATTTAAGCAAAATATGACCTGCATGAACCATTCCTCATGTGAACGAACGCTAAGTTTTTGCTGTTCTATGTTACTCATTATCAAAAAAGGGTTAATGTAAAGTGAAAAAAAAAAACAAACGACAGTACCTTAAAAAGTTTAAACCATTCAAATGACAAGGGCAGGTAAAGTGAACCGAAGATGTTAGGGGAATAGGGTTTCAAACGATGAAATCAGGTACCTGAAATCGAAATGAACTGAAGCTGTTAGAGGAATAGGGTTTCAAACAATGCCCAAAAACGATGAAATCAGATTCAAATGATGTTATTCTAACCTGAAATCGATGAAATCAGATACCTGAAATCAAAATTCATACGATGTGCCCTGAAGCCAAATCGATTCTCCCTCAAAATCCGATTCTTTGACGTCAGAACGGATCTGAACACCTTAAGCTTCACGATTCTTTGATGCTGGAACGAATTCGAACGAATTCTGGGATCCTTTTTTTTTTGGGGAATCGCTGGATTTGGATTTTCTGATTTAGCGGCCTATCTATGACAAAGCGTTGAGCAAAACAAATGGGAAATGAAAATAGGGTTATGGACGTGAGTTTACCATTTTACCCTCAGAAAGTAGCCTTAACAACACAAATAAGCGTGGCCAATAAAAAAATTATAATTATGTATTTTTGGCAACACTTTTTAAATATAGCAACACATATTGTGGTTATTACCCTGCAACACAAATAAGTGTTTACAATTGTGAAAAAAAAGGGTTACCAAATGACCATTATGGTGTAGTGATGGGCGGGAAAGACTTTCATGGAACCGAGTCCCTCGTAGCAGCCAGGAACTGGATGAAAGAGACCGAAGATCTTTTCGTTATCTTCGAGGTAGAAGACAGGCAGAAGGTAAGACTGGCAGTGTGGTTGCTCAAAGGAGAGGCTTCCTACTGGTGGAAAGTCACCAATACAGAAAGACCAGTAGAAACGTGGGAAGATTTCAGATTTAGATTTGAGCTGAAGTTCCTTTCAGAAGCTGAGAGAAGTCTTCAAATGGAGAGGTTCCTATCCCTTAAGAAAGGAAGTATGACCGTCAAAGAGTACGTCAACCAGTTTGATCAGCTGGCTAGGTTCGGACTGGACCTAGTCAACACCCAACACAAGAAGGCTCTCCGCTTTGTCATGGGACTGAATGAGCCTCTTCATACCCTGGACATGACCCATATACCTATGGGAGCTACATATGAAAGGCTGGTACAAATGGCGTTACTACATGAGGAGGATAAAGGCAAGAAGGAGACAAAGACGGAAGGGTCTCAGGGAAAGAAAGAAGCTTTACAGCCTAAGAAAACAGACTTTAAGAAGGGCGGGAAAAACAACAAAGCTCGCGAAACAAGAAAGTGTAATTTCTGTGGTGTGGTTGGACATGTGGTGAAAGACTGTAGGAAGAAGAAGGCAAAGATGAATGGTGGTTGCTTTCATTGTGGAGAAACAAGAACATAGCTAAGGACTGCCCTAAGAGGCGAGGGCAGGCGCAGAAAGATGCATCCACTTCGGGTGGACAAGTTCATGCACTGGAGGCACCTCCTCTGCAACAACGAGGTAGAAATACTTCTGTAGAAAGTGTAGTTTATCTTTATGATCACCCATTTCGCACTTTATTTGATTCTGGTGCATCACACTCCTTTATTTCATCTGCTTTAGTAGAATCTCTGCACCTAGAAACTAGTATGGTAGAGGACCCCTTGGTTGTCTCCAATCCAATTGGAGGCCCAGCTTATTTGTCAATGATCTATATGAATTTGAAAATCTCTATTCTAAGTGTAGAATTTAGATGTAGTACCTTTGTTTTGGGCTTCTCGGGGTATGGATTGATTTTGGGCATGGACTGGCTATCCAGTAATGGTGCCAACCTTGATTGTGAGAAAAGAGTGGTTAGGTTCTTAACCCAACTCAGTAACACTCTGTTACTTGTAATCCCTCGAATGTGGTTATGCTTAGTTATCTTGAATCGCTTGAAGCTTTTGTTGAGAATTTGTAGTCAGTTAAGGTGGTTCGAGAATATTCGGATGTCTTTGATGAGGTGAAGGGCTTACATCCGAAATGGGAAATAGACTTTCGCATCTATCTTGTTGACAATGCGAAGCCCGTTGCTTTGCCGGTTAGGCATATGGCTCCTAGGGAAAGGAAAGAGCTCAGTAAGCAGATTAAAGAGCTTTTAGAAAAGGGGTTCATTAGGCGGAGCATTTCATAATGGGGTGCTCCAGTGGTGTTCGCTACAAAGGCAGATGGTTCACTCCGTCTATGTATTGACTATAGGGAGCTAAACAAGCTGACTAAAAAGAATAGGCACCCTCTCCCCAGAATTGATGATTTGTTTGACCACCTTGTAGGAGCGTCGGTTTTCTCCCAACTTGATTTGGCGACCGGATTTCATCAGTTAAGGGTAGATGATGATAGCATCGATAAGACAGCTTTCAGAACCCCAGACGGATTCTTTGAGTGGCTTGTCATGCCTTTTGGCTTGACAAACGCACTCGCTTACTTCGTGGACCTAATGAGTAGGGTGTTCAAAGATTTCCTCAATAAATTCGTGGTGGTCTTCGTAGACGATATTTTGATCTTTTCAAAAAATGAGGAAGAGCATGCTCAGCTCCTAAAGGCAATCATGGAGACTCTTAGAACACATCAGTTAAAAGCTAAATTCTCCAAGTGCCACTTTTGGAGAGAAGAAGTGAGATTTCTTGGGCATAAAGTGTCCAAAGAGGGGTTAGCTGTAGACCCCGCAAAAGTAGGAGCGGTGCAAGATTGGAAGGCACCAAGGAATGCAACCGAGGTCCGAAGCTTCCTCGGGCTTGCAGGCTTTTATCGGAAGTTGATCAGAGATTTTGCAAAAATCTCAGCTCCTCTTACAAGTCTAACAAAGAAGAATCTAGTTTTCTCTTGGGATTTGGATTGCGAGTTTGCTTTCCAACGCTTAAAGAGGGCTCTTACAACAGCCCAGTTCTGACCTTGTCGGATGGAAGCAAAATGTTTACAGTATACACGGATGCATGAGGGACAGGACTAGGCGCTTTCCTAATGCAAGAAGGAAGGGTAGTAGCTTATGGCGGAAGACAGTTGAAAGTTCATGAAAGGAACTAACCAACCCACGACCTTGAGTTGGCCGCCATCGTCTTTGCGCTTAAATCTTGGCGCCACTATCTCCTAGGTGAGAAATTTGAACTGTATACTGACCATAAATTTTTGAAGTATCTCTTCTCGCAGAAGGACCTTAACTTAAGGCAACAAAGGTGGGTGGAGTTTGTTGCCTCGTATGATTTCGAGATTTCCTACACTCCTGGCAAGGGCAACATAGTCGCAGATGCCTTGAGTAGAAAGAAGCTAACGTTGAGCCCGCTATTTGTTGAAAGGCGAAGCCTTGAGTTTATAGCTAGTTTTGACTTTAGGCCCTCCTCTGATTTTGTACCCGGTCTGTTAGCATCGCTATAAGTGCGGCCCACTCTCTTAGACTCAATAGGGACCGCACAACGAGAAGACCCTCAACTTACAGAAGTGGTTGATAAGCTCGTTAGGGGTGAGACTTCTAGTCACCTCGATAGATACACCATCGACGACAAAGGGTGGTTAAGACGGGATGGAAGACTATGCGTCCCACAGGCAAAGGAGTTGGTGAAGAAAGTTCTTGAGGAGGCACATCATTCCAAGATGACAATACATCCAGGCGGGGACAAAATGTAAAAGGACTTAAAGAGAGTTTTCTTTTGGAGTGGCATGAAGAAGGACGTGGCAGATTTTGTTTCTAAGTGCATGATTTGCCAACAAGTCAAGGCGGAGCAGAAGAAGCCTGGCGGTCTGCTCCATCCTCTAGAGGTCCCACAGTGGAAGTGGGATAACATTTCAATGGACTTCATTGATGGGCTGCCTAGGTCTAGAAGAGACAACACTAGCATTTGGGTAATAGTGGATAGGCTTACTAAAAGCGCCCACTTTTTACCTTTCAAGAGTAGAAGGACTGCCTCGTCTCTAGCATCTATTTATCTTAAGGAGATAGTTCGACTCCATGGAATACCTTCCAGCATTATTAGCGACAGAGATCCTATCTTCATAAGCGAGTTTTGGCGGAGTCTGCAAGAAGCTGTAGGCGTAGAGTTATGTTTGAGCACGGCCTATCACCCCCAAACCGATGGTCAGACGGAAAGGGTGAACAGGATTTTGGAAGACCTTTTGAGACTTTGCGTCCTTGACTTTGGAGGTACTTGGGAGGACCATCTTCCTTTGGTGGAATTTGCCTACAACAACAGCTACCAAGCCACCATCGGAATGGCGCCCTTCGAAGCTTTATACGGAAGACCGTGCCGATCGCCCACTTGTTGGTGGGAGTCTACTGACAAGCTCATACTTGGACCAGATATGATCCGAGAGACTTCAGAGAAAGTAGACTTAATACGGAGAAGAATGAAGGTAGCCCAAGACAAACAAAAATCCTATGCAGACAAGAGAAGGACTGACCTTGAATTTGAGGTTAGGGACAGGGTTTTCCTTAAGGTATCTCCTTTAAGGAACGTCGTTCGCTTTGGATCCACAGGGAAGCTAGCACCAAGATTTGTAGGGCCGTTTCCTATCATCGAGAAGATTGGGAAGATGGCCTACAGGTTAGAGTTACCCGAGAGACTGGCCGGAGTTCACAACGTCTTTCATGTTTCTCACCTCCGGAAGTATCTACATGAGTCAGCGGAAGTGGTAGAGCCAAACATTCTAGAAGAAGCTAAAGTAGAACGCGAAGCAACTGTGAGGAAAGTTCCAACTCACATCTTAGGAACTGAAGTGAAAAAGCTACGCAACCGCGAAGTCAAACTCGTCAAAGTTCAGTGGAGCGACGCCGAGGAAGACACGACTTGGGAAACTGAGGATAGAATACGCGCAGCCTACCCTTTTCTTTTTGAGGGTACATTTTTGATCTCTCTTTTTCCTTAAAGTCATGTTAGTATCTATCTTTTTAGGTATATCTCCCCGACCTTACCCTTTTATCCTTAGGTGGAAACCCCTTTGGATGTAAACATGTAATTGAAACATGTTATGGATGATGCTTGCAAGTGGTTGCAAATGTTTGCTAGAGGTTGCTCGTGGATGCATACACACACACAATCTAGGGTTTTAGATCGGCTCAGTCACTTCATATTGCATATGCATATATGTGTTTATGTTTGTATATGGTTGAAGCTTAATATGTTGTCATATGGATGTCGCATTTGTTTGAATGATTGTGCACTCATGTAGAATTATGAATAGGAAAAAGTTTGCATACATAATGGATTCATGACACTTACATAATTTGCATTAAGGAGGTCAACTGAATCAGTAGACTGCCTGATTTTTGCATTATATAAGGACATGTACACACACGATGCATATGATCATGAAGCATTAGAAGTCTTTTAAGGAAAATGGACACTCGTGTTTGATGATTGAGTAGATGGACATTTGGATGGTAGGATATATGTTCTCCTATACTTGGAGATTTCGGGGACGAAATTCTTTAAGGAGGGGAGAATGTAACATCCCGTATTTCTATTAACACTAAAGTTGTTAATACAAAAATAAATGTGTAAAGGGGAGATGTATCTAATGTGCATACAAGAATAATAATAAATGTGTAAAGGGGAGATGTATCTAATGTGCATACAAGAATAATAATAAATGTGTAAAGGGGAGATGTATCTAATGTGCATACAAAAATAATAATAAATGTGTAAAGGGGAGATGTATCTAATGCGTACGTATTTATATGGATTGACAAATAATAGTAAATGTACATTAAGAAAGAAATGGTGAACATAATTGGCTTCTCTTTACAACGGACGGCTTTGGTTAACCCTAGCTTCATCGACGGCTCAAATTAATTTGCAACTCTATAAAAAGACCCTAGGTCTCAAACTAAAAATTCACAAAAAAAAAAGAATAAGAATTGGAGCCACCATGCTGTCTGCTGAGAACTAGAGGGAGCCTCCACTTGAAAGAGACGAATAACATAGCGAATACAAACTAAAAGATTAAAAAGAAACAACAAATTAGAATCAAAGCAACGTCTTCCCAAAGGAAAGCTTTGCAAATTCAGAATTTCAGAACTCAGAAAACAAGACCGTTTACGATTGTAAGTTTAGCTACAATTTTAGAATGCGAATTAATATGAATATCATGTGTTGCGATGAAATGATAATAGTACGATACTCGTTATGTTATTAATATACGTTTGTGATTTGGTTCTACTATCATGTTAAATTTGGGATTATTGGATTAGATTATTTGTATAAGAATGGACTTGGATTGTAACATCTTATGAGAATTGTGTAGTTTATTATGCAAGTTTATGTAGTGAAGTTATGCGACCAATTGTCAAATCTATATGTTCATGTTTATGCAAAACTTATGCCATGTTCACACTTATCATATGTTGGGATTAATTTGCAAGTATGTTTAAATCTATGTTACTAATTAACACATGTGTATGTTGATTAGCCTATGTTGCTAACTCACATATACGTATGTTGATTTGCCTATGTTGCAAATTAACATATGTATATGGATTAGTTCATATTGCTAATTCTCATGTATGTTGTTAATATGGCCTATGTTAAAAACACATATATGTTGATTTAGCCTATAAGTGCAAGTTCATACCTATGACATTATAATGTTTATGTTAGTCTTTTTGCATGTTTGTACCTATGACATTATAATGTTCATGTTAGTTATTTTGCAAGTTCACCCCTAAAATGTTCATGCTAGTTATTTTGCAAGTACACCCTATTATGTTCATATTGATTATGCCATCAATACCAAAGTTATACCCTTGTCATGTTTATGCTAATTTATGCCAATTTGCATATATTAAATTAGGCTAAGTTTTTAGCCTAATACTTTACACCAAAAATCATGCGAACGTAAATTAGGCTGAGATGGTTAGCCTAATATTGGACGGGGTAACGTTGGGTTAAAATGATAATTTTAGGAAAACTTGCCATAAATTGGTCACTAATCACATAAGTGATTTATGTTATAAAAAGGCATTAATTACCTTAATTAATGAGATTAATTAGAAATGAATGTGACAGTAATTTGAATATTTTCTAATTTACATATTGGTCATTAATCACATAAGTGATTTATGGCATAAAAAGGCATTAATTACCTTAATTAATGAGATTAATTGGAAATGAATGTGACAGTAATTTGAATTTGAATAATTTACATAATTAAAATGTAAATTAGAAAATACGAACGCGCTTAACCCGAGGTTGGATTGAGTTGTGACGTAAACATGCCCGGACCCGCCCGGCTGTCCAGTTGTCACAACAATAGCTATCCAATGTGAGAGGTTAAGGCATGGGGCCCAATAAAGACCCGAGGTTAAACTGAGTTGTGGCGTAGGACTGCCTGGACCCAACCGACATACAGGCAGCCACAACAATATTTGACTAATCTGAGAGGTTGGTGCTCTAATAAGACAATTAGAGCTGAGCTAAGACTGATAGGGTTAAGTCAATTTAATAAATACTTAACCAAATTCAACATGTTAAATAATTTGGATGGGTGGGGGTTAGGTTCATTCAGACACTTAACCACTTAACATGTTTGACTAGAAAACCTAGTAACGGGGACCCGTTTCAGCAGTAACCCAATTAGGTATCATGGTACCCTGAACTAGGTAGGGTGGGGCACGATTACTGGGCTGATTGTAAGCGGTCAAAAGCGACGGCGGTTGGTGCACAGTGTGAGTTCTAACAGAGTGCGGGCGTGCACACACTCTGGAGCAAACAAGTCAGGGCACTGGAGCATCAGTAGTATACCCTATGCATGCTAGAATTGTGTCTGGGCCGCCACCATGGGACTTGATACACCCCATGGTGGGACCAACATAGGTATCTACCATATAGGGCCGTAGGACACATGTGAATATACGAGTAGGAGCCGATCTTTTAAAGAAAGAGAAAGGGATCAGTTCACCCCAATTACGGGGTGCCTGTTGGTATAAGAATTAGTAGGTGCAGAGATAGAGATTTAAAATAGGGTGCGAAGGGATGATCGTTTTAGCACACCTTATCTAGTTCTAGGATAGTCTATTATCCTGATATCGTCCTGTTCTCACTTTATGCAAGTCAGGATCTTTTTATTATTAACATTCTAGGAATATAGCTAGACTTACCAGACTTATGTCTGACTCATTTTCCTTTCGTCTTCTTTTCTTCCGTTTTGTCCCCCCAGGTCCACAGGGAGGAAACACCGCAGCTTAGTCAGTTTTTCATCCATCTTGAAGAGAGAGAATGTATTGCTTGGATTTCTTTCATTTGGACCATGGCTTTGGATATCATTTATGGGGATTATGCAGCTTTATTTATGTTTCATGCTTCTTTAACTTTTAAAATCAAGACAGTATTATGGTTGTAATAATTGGAAGTTTGTTTTGAGACAATGTTGGAAATGTTCTGTATGAACACGTATTTATGATAATAAAAGTCTGTTGGTTTTTCCGTTGCTTATTTATATGTGTATATATCTGTCTTGTGTTTTATCTGTGTCTTTTACTTATAAACTAAGGCATTCCCTTTGTGAGTGACCTTAACGGAGGTGGGGTGTTTCATTCCGTGGAGGAGGACTGTTAGGCTTTATCGTTATTCCATTTATATTATTAGTCAAATACGGAAATTGATATCGACTATATATATTGATCTGTTTTCCGTGAAGATTTCATAATTAATGGAATGTGATTTTGGGTTTATCGTGAACTATGTTTTAAATGACATCGGTTCTTTAACTCAGTTAAAGACAGGATTACATGTCTAACATTGTATTTCGAACTGTATTATTGATCTCTGCTAAATAAATATCTTTTTGGTGGCAGAGAATTTATTCTCTTGCTTAACACCCTTCTCTAAGACGTATGAGCTTATAGGTTATATATCGGCAGAAATCAATGGGATGGTATAGATTGTCGATGCGGCATATTTGATTTCCCAAAGTTAAATAATTATTAATATTTATTTTTGAGAAGATTAAAACTAAGTGGAGTTTTAATGAATCTTTAATTAGATTGAAATAAGGATATGATAATTTAAATTATCAAATTTGGGAAATGGTCGAGAATGGAGTATCACCAGTTTTGCTCCAAGCAATAGTTAAATCTTTAATTTGATTTGAATGTGAAATGGTAGTTAAATTTACCGACAACACCGTGGTGTTAGTTATGAAATATTACCAGTTTTGCTCCATGGGATGAATAGGTTGGGATGGGGAAATAAAACAAATGATTACTTTGGTAAGGAGCGCTAATCCCGACTAGTTTGGGTAAACCTTAATTGGGTTTGAATTGATATCCAAAGGAAGATTAAAGAATAAATTTAAAGAATTTATCTTTGATTAAATTAATAGGAACCTTTCCCTAATGATGTGAATATTTGAATAAAAGAATATTCTGAATTGGAATGAGGCATATGATGTGTTTGTGTAGCACTTGTTTATAATATATACGAGTTGTTCGGAAAGGCCGGGTTTATACCCATTCTAAATAACTGATTCGACGTTAAGTCGACGATGAAGACGGTGGTTGAAGACCAGAGGTCTTCACATCGTTCAAATGATTATTGATTTCTTGATTGGGCTGTACACCTAAGACAAGGTAATGAGTGGTGATCGTCCAAACGTAGTTGGAGATCGACCGGATACGCTAGGACCTCTGTCCTATATTGGACATATGGGATGAGGAATAAGGTCCCTCCGTTTTCGTTCAGACCTAGAACGAACTAGTAAATGGATGTGTGTTTGACATTGGATTTTATTCTGTGTTGATTGATCTCTATCAAATATATTTTTGTTTGGTGGCGGAGAATTTATTCTCTTGCTTAACACCCTTCTCTGAGACATGCGAGCTCAGAGGTTATATATTGATAGACATCAGTTACATGACGTGAATTGCCAGTGTGGCATGCTGAGATGAAAATGATCAAGGCTTCTATTGAAAAGCAGAGTCTTGTGGTTGATGATCAAAGCACGGCTTTAAATAGCATAGCTTTGTGTATAGTGTTAATTTACAAGCCTCACACCTCAGTATGAGCCAAAAACGGGATAAGGGAGCCAAGGAGTGCATGACGTTTCCTTCTAGCTATGGGTGGTGTCATGGTATAGGGCCAGACATTCATTATATTTTTACCTATGTGTATGATGGATAGCGAGGCGCCTCAGATATATCGGTTACTACGGAGCCAATGGATAGTTCCTATAGGACTAGGAAACGTGTGTTTAGGAATACTAATCCACTAACGTAAGTGCGGAACTACCTTGAAGGATCCAACGGTCTACTACGGGAGATCCTGAGGCATTTTCTAGAGTGTCTCGAAGCTAGCGAGGAGTACATCCCTTGCCTCGACTCATGACGAAAATCCAATTTCCAATACATGACATTTCGGTTTTGATTGTAGAGCCTAGTATGGCAGCATGATATATGGTACCCATGTCATCTATGATTGATACATTTATATTTGAAGTTGTTTTATACACTATGCTCTTATAATAGTATCAAATGATTTGTTTTAAACGTACCAAGCATGTTTGGCTATTATAAGGGAAAACTCAATCCTCCGGCTTGCGTTGCGTTGTGTGATGGGACCTGAGTCTTATAATAGCTTCACTTTTCAAAAAGCATTGCGATGTTTATAAACTGTTTTATGCACTGGTATTCTTGGGAGAAAACATGTTCCATGTTATACGGCGTGTTCCCTCGATTTACTTTATTTCTAAAATAAAGTTTTATATAATTGTTTTAGTTCTCACACTAGTCACATGACTGACTCGGAGTCTATTGTTTTAACTTAAACTCTGGGTGCCCCTCTTTTCCACATGGGCAGCTAATAGTTTTGGTTTTTTTGCAGATATTTATTTTCACATGATCCTAGTTTTACAGATGGAGTTATATTCGGAAAGCTCTATATTCGTGTATTTTTTTCAGTTGTGTTTTGTATTATTTTTCCGCTGCATTATAATTTAAATCTCTGATATTTATCAAATGTATATTATTTATTTGTACTCTGATATATTCTTGCATTCTGATGTAATTGTTGTAATAGCAATGAAATGTTCTATTGTTTGTGTTCTGATTTGTTGTGTTTTCACTACAATCCATGTTTTCTGGTCTCCTCGGGGGCTAGCGATTTCGGGTCGTAACATTTGTGGTATCAGGGTTTGGTTTACAGAGCTCGAAAATAAGAAACATTAGAACCAAAAAAAGAATTCATCAGAGATGGAATTAGTAATATCCAATAAGAATGACTCGTTAGAGATGGGATTAATTGTATCTGAGAATGAGTTTGAAGAGTAATATTTATTGAAAACAAATTTTGTTTTGAAAATTATACCTTATTACTCGTATTTGAATATTTTATTTTATATTGAATTTGGACAATCGAGTATATGAAGATTTTACATATACGCCTAGCTAGAGTGTATACGGAGTCTCAAATATACTGGACAGTTATAGACTCACACTCTAGACTCGCGGAGATGATTCTGATGATTGTGATCTCAACATCAGAGTTTATGTTCGAGTTTCAAAAGTGGGATATATATATATATTTCCAATTGACTTGTGTGAGAACCAAAACTTAGATAGGGTTATTGTTGTGATTTGACACACAAAATATGATTTTAATGCATACGTAGAAAGATATATGTTTGAAAATTTAATCAGCTAATTGATTGATGATTGTGTTGTGTGATTATTCATTTAAATCAACATGTGAATGAAAGATGAATTCAGCCAAATTGAATCAAAAGATTTCTAAGAGTTGTTTCCTGGATCCGCAAGAGAGTACATGGGTTCTCCAAATAAAAAAAAATGTATCATGCCCGAATCGAACCCTTTTGAGCACGGGCTTTTGTCGGTAAAAAGGAATCAAACGATTCAAGTGGAATTTATTATAATGTATAAGGAATTGAATTTAAATTTGATTGAAACCGCATGCATGTATATGTGTGTGTGTGTGTATATATATATATATGGACAGGTTATAGCAAGAACGCTAAGAAGAGGAATAAAATTGTATGCCCAACAAATAGGTACATGTTTACTAATTTATTGGGTTTTGATGATTTTATGAGCCGCTTGGCGTTTTCTTTTTCTTTTGGATTAGTGAGGGCGATGAGAGGCAAGTTGCGGTTTTAAAGGTCTCTCCTACAAAGGAGGTTATGGTGAATTTTTTTGAAAATTTAGGATGTTAGCCAAATTTTTGAAAAATTAGAAAATCTTAGAAACTGAAAAGTTAAAGAATGGAAGCCAGAATGAAAGTTGAGTTGGTTAGTTAAATAACTTTCAGCTTCGTTCCTTTTTTAGGATGAAAAGATTTTAAGTGGGGGAGATTGTATCAACCTGGATTTTTAGAATCAGTTAAAAATTTTATTTTGGTTATTTTAATGAATTTGGAATATTTAAAATGATTTATTTTAAATAATAACAACTAAAAATTTATTTTAAATGAAGTTAGAACGAATAAATTTATTTTAATTATAAAACGAGCCTTAAATGGCGCGGTAGTTTGAAATTTTGATTTCAAATTTCAAACGAATGTACATGATTCAAAAGAAATCGGATTTCAGTAAAACCAGAAATATCTGAATAATTATATCTTCCTAATGAATGTGAAAAATCCAGATTTCATCATGGGAATAAAAAGTTTGTCCAATTTAAAATTCAGAGTAGTCGCTTTGGAATTTATATATATTTTATGTAATATATAGCCCTTAAAAATAGCCATTTTGCAAACAACCTCCTTTTTTGACGAGACTACTTTTGTTGGATCCGGAATGTCAAATTATTGCTAGATTCCAATTCTCATAATTTTTGGAATTAATATGTAAGCATGGCAAAAGAAAACGTGTTTGGTAATTTCAGTTTGTGTTTAATCGACTGGAAATTGACCATTTTTCAAATGGTCTCCAAGTTCGACGAAATTAATTTTGTTAGGACCGTATCGTCAAAACATAGCTAGATTTATTTTTCGGGAATTTTTGGACTCAGTATGTGGCCCTAGTAAATTAAAATGTGCATTCAAATTCAATATGTATTGATTTATATTTTAATTTAAAGAAAAACTGATCGAAACGGCCGAATTGGCTTACGGACATATCCCATTTTGTCCGGAATGAGGATAATTAGCTAGGGGGCGACAGTCGTTGGGTTCGATTTGGATTTCAAATGAAAAAAGTAACTATTTAGAAATTAAATTAAATTACATATATTTAATTATAAAATTTTGTCAACTCCTATTCCCTCTTTCCCTCCCCGTCGTCGTTCATTTTCAGATCGAACAAAAAAAAAACCATGCAACTGACGATTGCGCCACCACCTTGGCCAACCTCCGTCGTTGCCTCGTCGCGCGCCCCCTTCCTCCGCCGATCCACCTCCTCCCTCCTACCGTCTCTCTTCTCCCTCTCCCATTCAGGAAAATCCCCCCATTCCACTTAAAACCGTCGCCATCCAAACCTAGACCCCGCCTCCCCTGCCGCCTGCAGCACCCGCCAACCACCATCGACGCCAAGCCCTTCCTATGATCGAAAACAGTGAGTTTTCACTTTATTTAATTTAGTTTAATTAATTTAAAAATATGGTTTTTATGAATATAAATATACATTGTTTTGCATATATAAAGATATGAATTTTAATAATATAAAGATATGATTTTTAATAATATAAAGATATGATTTTTAATTATATAAAGATATGATTTTTAGTTATATTTAAATATGATTTTTATATATATGATAGCGCCATAAAAATACCATACATATATATATATATATATGATAGCGCCATAAAAATTCGATTTTTATATATATGATAGCACCATAAAAATTTGATTTTTATATATATTAATATAGAATAAAAATAGGATTTTTATTGTATATATAATATGATTTTTAGTTATATAAAAATACGGTTTTTAGTTATATAAAAATACGATTTTTAGTTATATAAAAATATGATTTTTTAGTAGATAAAAATATGACTTTTAGCGTATGAATGTCATGAATGAAATAATCTTGCTATGAAATAAATTTTAGTTGAATAAAAATATGATTTTTATGTATAGATTTGAAATAAAAATATGATTTTTATAATATAAATTTGAAATAAAATATGATTTTCATTATAGAAATAGCATTATAAAAATATGATTTTTATATAGGTAGCAGCATTATAAAATATGATTTTTATATATATAGTAGTGTTATAAAAATGTGACTTTTAAATATATCTAGCGTTGTTAAAAATATGATTTTTAATATATATACCGATTAAAGCAGATTGCGATGAAACTGACTGAAAGTAGAACGGGATCCAAACCGTTCAATTAAAGAATGACGGAGTGGAAACCAAAGGTGAGAACTCCTTCTTACTCTATTTAATTTATAATTAAAAGTATTTTTGGCTGCAGACGGAGCTTAGAACCCCCCGATACTATTTATTGTACAAACCATGTTGTTCAATTTAAATTATATGGAGTTCAACACTCGAATTCACACAATCACATAAATTGAAAGCGATGTATGGATATTACCGACACATGGATACCATACTCCGCGAATAGCCACTTATGGCGCCGTAAATGGCATTTGAGGTAGTGGAATATTTATTTATTTGGATGTTCTGCTTGATTTGATTATGATTGTAAAATTGGTTATGGATTAATTGTGAATTGATTGGAATTGGTTTGAGTATGGCGCGAGCTAATATTAGGCGAGGGATAAGGCTAGACCTTATTCTGGTTTTAATATCGCGCCGTTATGCTATCGAAATTTTCTAAAATGTGTTAGAAAAATTTTAGCTAGTTAAATTTTTTTTAACATATATATAAGATATATAAAATAGCTAGGTTATGGAATAAATACTAGTTCACTAAAAATATTATTTTAGTTTATAACTGCGATGAATAAAATTATTTAGGCGTTGTATAGAATTTTATAAACAAAGTTATAAAATTCTATATATTTATTGGATAGTTAAAAACAAGTTTACACATCCATTTACAAGTCAGATAACTTGTTTATGCTCGCCTATTTTTGTGATATCGATTGGGACGATAATTTTTACACAGCGCCTAAGAGCATAAATAATTATAATTATTTGATGGTTGAACCCCCACACGGGTATTGGGATGATATTTGGCGTACTCTAATCCCAATTATTTAGTTGTATGTCAATCGATTGGTTGACAGACTGTTGTAAGCATTAATTAATTATTGATATTTAATGCTTATGCAGTTGTGTAATGCACTCTGGATAATGATTGGCTGTGTTTGATTATTGTTTTGTACATGTGTGTATGAAATCCATATATATAACATTATATCGTAATTGACTGTGTCTGATTCCTGTTCAGAAAGAAATAATATTTTAAAATAATGAATATAATAAAATAATATTTAGTAATGGAATAAAATGTGAATTTGATGTCCGATTTTGGATGGACACGAGAATATTAAAATATATGAAGTCATGTTGATTAGATATGCATCATTTTGACGTGAATTATATTTATGTCGATTTTATTCATTTATATAATGAATATCGAAAAGAAAATTATTTCAAAATCTAATATTTTGAAAATATTATCCTTTAAATATTATAATGATAAGGAGTATTTAATTTTGATTTAAAATTGAAATAAAAGTGGGAATCGGTTTTAAAATGAATTTATAAAATACGTTTTAATTGGAAATCGATGAAATATATATAATATATATTATATATATTTAATGGCCTGAATAGAACGCATCGCGCTGTGACCGTTCACGAATTTTGACCATTGACTTCGAATTGATATTACGGGAGATCCAACCGTCGGATTCTCCTAAAACCAGAATCGTTAGGTTCATATCGAAAAGCGCTTTCCAACGAATGTAAGAGATTTGAAATCTAACGGTTGGATTTGGAATTATGTCCAAATCAAATTTGGAAAAGGTCGTTGTAAGTGAAGTTCGATGACCGTTTATGGAAATCGACTTAAAGGTCCTCAATAAAATTATTAAAAATATTAATAATTTGTGTAAAATCATAATAAATGACTTGGAAAGAATATAGCTGATAAAACCCACGTTTGTAAAGATAAAAATATAATTTATCGAAATGAACTAGTTATAAACTAGATTTGAAATCCAATAATTTTTAAATAAAATAAATTGGATTTGTGAATGGTTTTAATATAACCAAAAATTTACAATGAACAAATTGGAATGGAAATAATCTTCGAAATATTTCGATATTGGATTCTGTGATTATATGGATATTGTTATGGAAATTTGGAAGATATTTATATCGTTATTTCGAATACGATATTTGTTGGTTTCAGAATTTGATATTGAATACAGCCAATATAAGTTCTATTCATAGCATTGTATTTAATATCAAATGGAATTTTGGGTTTGTCATGAATGGTGTCTTTATTAACACTATTCTTAAAACCCAGTTGAGAAAAGAATAATCATTTAATTAAGATTTACTAAAGCATTCCAATTAATCAATATTTAATTGGAATTGAATAAAAGAATTGATTTTTGGGTTTGTCGTGAACGGTGTCTTTATTAACACTGTTCTTAAAACCCAGTTGAGAAAAGAATAATCTTTTAATTAAGATTTAATGAAGTTTCCAATTAATTAATATTTAATGGGAATTGAATAAAAGAATTGAATTTTGGGTTTGTTGTGATGGTGTCTTAAATAACGCTGTTCTTAAACACCGTGCGAAAATAATTAATCTTTTAATTAAAATTATTAGAGTTTCCAATTGTAATAATTGGAATAAAATGGAATGTGAATTGGGTTTATTGTGAACTATGTTTTTAACAACATTCGTTTTTTAAACCGATTGACAGTAAAATGTGATTTGGAATTTATAAATCTTTTTATTAAGATTTAAAGGAGATTTTCCAAAGTAAAGTTTTCCAATTTAATAAAATAAATTGGAATGGAATGGAATTCGATTTGGTAATAATCGAAGTGAGCTTCCGTAGAGGAGGACTATTAATATATATGGAATTTAAAAGGCTTTGTAGTTATTCTATTTATATTATTAGTCAGAACGGAAATTGATATCAATTATGTATATTGATTTGTTTTCCGTGAGGATTCCATAATTAATGGAATGTGATTTTGGGTTTATCGTGAACTGTGTTTTAAATGACATTGGTTCTTTAACCCAGTTAAAGACAGGATTACATGTATAACGTTGTATTTCGAACTGTATTGTTGATCTCTGCTAAATATATATTTTTTGGTGGCAGAGAATTTATTCTCTTGCTTAACACCCTTCTCTAAGACGTACGAACTTAGAGGCTATTTATCGGCAGAAATCAATGGCACGGTATAGATAGTCGATGCAGCATGTTTGATTTCCCAAAGTTAAATAATCATTAATACGTTGAGACACAAGAATTTCGATTGATAACAACAAAATAGAGATCAATGGAAATCATGACATGGAGCTAAGATTATGGATTTGTAGATGTTCAAAGGGAGACAGAGCTTATATACAGGGGGAGATAGAAATAAAGACTAAAATATCAAGCTATATTGTCATCAATCAAAAAGGGGGAGAATGTTGAGTCAACGGTTTCAATGCTTATTTTGATTAATGACAAGAAGGAGCTTCATGATCGACAAAAAGAAGACTCAATGTTTTATAGGTTAGAAGATGGTTATTTTAGAGTTATTTATGTTAAAATCTATCCTCAAATAATCATACTTCTTATTCTCTTCAAAAATATACATGAAAACTCATTTTTTATGTATGTTGACAAAAACCTGTCAACCTGTTAAAATTAACAGGTCAACAGCTTTTTAAACTTAACAGGTCAACCTGTTAAAATTAACAGGTCAACAGCTTTTTGAAATAACAGTCAAAAACCTGTCAACCTATTAATTTTTCCTGTCGACCTATTTTTGAATTTCATGAAGAGTCATCTTCTTTCTTGAAAAGTTGCATCCATTTCTCTTCATTAAAAATCACTCCTTTTGATTGCAACTTTTCACTAATAATTACAACTTCTCATTTGCTATAAATACATCATCTTTCATTCATCCAAATCACCAATTCTTGCTCTGATTTCTGATCTTACTTTCTAAATACTCTTGCATTCTAAAAAGCTCCCAAATTCAAGTTATTTATTGAATCCTTGATAATATTTCTCATATTTTGATTCAACAAGCAACTAACTTCCTTCAAATCTTCGCATTTAATTCATATACTTGAGGATAAGATTATAGGAAGGTTGTACTCAATCATTGACTAATCAGTGTTGAAGAAAGAACACATTCAAGGTCAAACTCTTGTAATCGTCTTGTGGGTAAGTTTGTAGCCCGTGAAATCAATTGGGTAAACTTTTAGCCCGTAAATCAAGTAGTTGTGAACCTGTTCCTCCGGGTGAAGCGAGGGTGTTGTTTAGTGAAAAGCCGAAGAGGAGCTTCGGGACTGGACGTAGGACTGGAGGTCCGAACCAGTATAAAAATCCTGGTGTCGTTACTCTACTTTACTTTATCTACATCATTTATAGTTATTTGTGATATATTTCTTGTTTGTGAATTTTTACCTGCGTAACTATTGAATAGCTTAAGTTATCACATACATTCCGCATAGCCATATTATAGATCCTGCACAAGTCGTATACAACCGACATTTTCAATTGGTATCGGAGCCTGGTGTTCTAGAGATCGTAACAACATCTTAGAACAAATGGCAATAAAAAAGTCTAGTCATGGGATTAGAAAGTGGAAGAGCAACAAAGCCGAATCAAGAGAACAAGGAAGCAAATGTCTCATGGCTAAAGTCCGATCACAATCGGTATGTGTAGATTCATTATTTAAAGATCTTTTGTTAGACCATGAAAAATTATTGAAACTCAATACAGTCGTTTTAGCTATGTCAAAAAATTACAAGCAAGAAAATTCCAAATTAAAAGAAGAAAACAATCGTTTGGTAAAACAAGCCAAATGTTTTGAAAATACCTTAGAAGAGCTTGTTTTTCAAAAAGATTTCCTTCAAAAAGAAAATGAGCGACTAGAAGATAAAAACAATGTTCTTTTAAAGGAAATCGAATTTTTGCAAAATAGAAATAAATCATTAGAAGATTCTTTAAATAATTCAAGTTCTTTAATATCGTCTCTCGAAAAAGAGAATGGAGCTCTAACTAAAAAGAATTTGGAATTATCTAAAGAATGTGAGTTCTTAAAGGTGAATAGTAATATTTTGCAAAATGAAATTTCTGACTCAAAAGGAAAATTACAATCATCTTTATATAATTCAGAATCTCAAATTAGTTGTCTCGAAAATGAGAATAGAGCTTTAAAAAGGAAGAATTCTGAATTAAATAAGGGTATTAATAACAAGGTTTCTTTTGAAAATATCAATCGCGACTGTGGAATCAAATGTACAAATAATTTCGCGAAATTTAATAAAGGTCAAAATGATTTAAACATGATTTTGTCTAGATCTCTACCTTTACATGACAAAAGTGGAATAGGATATAATAAAACCAATCATAGAAATAGTACTAGATATGCTTTTATGTACAATAAGAATATCACTGCTAGTACTAATGCACATCCAAGACCCAATTATTATAGAAATTCGAATACTTCTATGACTAACGGTATTTATAATAAATATAGAAGTACGAAAAGGAATATCACTAGAGATTTCTTAAGTATTTAGGTTCCTGTAAGTTGGAAAAACCGAGAAAAATATATCGATGATTATTTTGATTCGGTAGTTAATAATGAAAATTTTATCTTTAAAGGTTCCATTAAACCCTCTTGGGTATGGTTACCTTCCATCTAACCCATGGACCCAAACAAAGCAAGTGGGTACCAAAACTATATATGTTATATATATTTTTGCAGGTACACCACAACAAAGAGAAGGCTATTCGGTATCTCTAAATATCTTTGAAAATTTAGCTTGTCAAAAAGCACATGTTTCAATATTTCATCGTCATCGAGGACATAAAATTCATGGGATAGGAATTACAACAAAAATGAAGGCGGAAGCGGAAAATATTCTCCATGGGAACCAAGAAAATAATGATTATATTGGATCTAAGGAGATTTCTTTATATTCCGTTTAATAATGTTTTTAGTTCCTTTTTTTATGAGTTTACATTCTTTTATTTTAATAAAATGATGTTTGAGTATTGATTTCATTCAAAATATAGCCGAAAAAACAGTTTTATACATATCCTGTCGACCTAAAATAAAAAGCTGTCGACCTAAATAGATGAATTTCAAACCAGAGAGTTTTTAGGTCGACCGGTCCAAGAATAAAGGTCGATCGGTTTTGATTTTCACAATCCAAAGAAGTTTTCGGTCGACCGGTCAAAAAATTATGTCGACCGGTATCATATTTTTTTTGAAACAGAGAAATTTTAGGTCGACCTGTATACATTTTTAGGTTGACCGGTTTTTGTCTCAGCAAGAAAACGGTTGACCTGTTGAACATTTCAGTCGACCGCTTTGTACTATTTCTTTCATTTTCTCCAACCCGAAACTTCTTAGGTCGACCGCCTTGATTTTATAGGTCGACCGGTCTCTCTAAAAACTGTTTTTTTCTTATAAAGACACGTCGTTTCAAATTCCAAACTCAAACACCATTTCTTATACTATTTTAAAATTATACTACTCTCGATTATTGAGGTTATTATGATATTTATTCTTTTTAATCGATGACAAAGGGGGAGAAATATATACATATACTATTTAAAATATATGTACTTAATATGGTAAAAGTATATGTGTGCTAACTTTACTTAATATGGTAAAAGTATATGTGTGCTAACATTTGTTAATGCAGGAATCAAAAGGTAAGATTATTTACTAACAAATGTTGCAGAAATTCAGGGGGAGCTTTATATTCAAAGGGAGAAAATCCACGGTGTTGTCATCAATCAAAAAGGGGGAGAATGTTGAGACACGAAAATTTCGATTGATAACAACAAAATAGAGATCAATGGAAATCATGACATGGAGCTAAGATTATGGATATGTAGATGTTCAAAGGGAGACAGAGCTTATATACAGGGGGAGATAGCAATAAAGATTAAAATATCAAGCTATATTGTCATTAATTAAAAAGGGGGAGAATGTTGAGTCAACGGTTTCAATGCTTATTTTGATTAATGACAAGAAGGAGCTTCATGATCGACAAAAAGAAGACTCAATGTTTTATAGGTTAGAAGATGGTTATTTTAGAGTTATTTATGTTAAAATCTATCCTCAAATAATCATACTTCTTATACTCTTCAAAAATATACATGAAAACTCATTTTTTATGTATGTTGACAAAAACCTGTCAACCTGTTAAAATTAACAGGTCAACAGCTTTTTGAAATAACGGTCAAAAACCTGTCAACCTATTAATTTTTCCTGTCGACCTATTTTTGAATTTCATGAAGAGTCATCTTCTTTCTTGAAAAGTTGCATCCATCTCTCTTCATTAAAAATCACTCCTTTTGATTGCAACTTTTCACTAATAATTACAACTTCTCATTTGCTATAAATACGTCATCTTTCATTCATCCAAATCACCAATTCTTGCTCTGATTTCTGATCTTACTTTCTAAATACTCTTGCATTCTAAAAAGCTCCCAAATTCAAGTTACTTATTGAATCCTTGATAATATTTCTCATATTTTGATTCAACAAGCAACTAACTTCCTTCAAATCTTCGCATTTAATTCATATACTTGAGGATAAGATTATAGGAAGGTTGTACTCAATCATTGTAAAGACCCGGGATTCGCCCGTCCTTAATTGACCGAAAGATCGACCAAGACCGTTCCAATCCCGAATACTTTAACTTTGGGAATACAACAATCATCAGAACAAAACATCAAACTTTTATAAACAGTACAAAATGTTTACATCAGAGTACAAAATATCAGAGTACATCGAATTATATTACAGCGGAAAATAACATTAAATTTAAAACATTGCAGCGGAAAGAAATCTAAACTTTGGACACAGCTTTAAGCTTCAACCCAGAATCCTGCTTGAAAAGAGAACCTGTAGATAAATACTCGGCTGCCCGTGTGGAAGAGAGGGCACCCAAGTTTGCAAAAAGGGGGAAACAAACATGGGTCAGTCGTGGGACTGGTGTGAGAATTCTTAAATAACTTAACTCATACTAATAAGGCAAATCCAAAGACCACGCCGCTAACGCGGAACGGGTTGTACCAATGGATTGCCGTGCATAACTACAATGTCAGTACAGATAAATAAAACGTAACACAACGCAATGTCTTTTTGAAAAATGGAACCACCATAAGACTCAGGTCCCATCACACAATGCAACGCACACCAAGAGGATAGAGTTTTACCTTATGGTGGTTAAACATGCTAAATACGCCAAATACGAAACTAATACTATTATTAGTGTATATGAAATCATTTCAAAATAAATGTATTAATCCTAGGAAGCATAGGTACCATATATTATGCCTCCGTACTAGTAATACAATCAAATTCGTCGGTTCGTATTGGAAATTTGGATTTCCATCATGAGTCCAGGCTAGGGAGGAGCTCCTTACCGATTCGAGACACTCTAGTTAATGCCCCAGGATCCCCCGCAGTGAACCCTTGGAAATGGCAGGGCCGGTCCTCACATACAGCTTAGAGGATTAGTTATTCCTAAGCACACGTTCCCCGGTCCTATAGGACCTATCCGAGGCGCCTCGTTTCATCATCCACATACGTAAAATGACTACTAACTAGAAAGAAACGTGCCACTTTCCCTGCGTTCCCTTCCCCCGTTTTAGACTCTACCGGTTTGTGAGGCTTACGAGGTAACGATATAGTCTTCATCCACAAGGCCTGCTTTTCAACAAAGCCTTGATCATCTTCATCTTGGCATGCCACATCGTCAATCCATACCGTACCATTGATCACCCATCAATATATAAATGGGGTGTTAAGTAAAGAATGAATTCTCCACCACCAACATTTATATATTGACAGAAAATCAATAACACGACATTAAGCGGAGTACGACGTCAGACACGCAATCCATTTATAACTTATGCTCTGGGTCTGAGCGAAAGTCAATCCGTACAAATCAACACTACGTCCGGACGGACGCCCTCTCAGCCCCTTCAAGGTAGCTACTCCCTTCATGGGCCTTAATAGCATCGACATCCATTCGATGTGAAGATTGTCGGTCTTGTCACCGTCTTCAATCATTCGACTATTCATCGTCGTATTCATTATTCAGAATGGGTTGGACCCGGACTTTCTGAATAACTCGCGTTGATTTAAAAACATAAATTGATAAAATTCAACCAACGCCTCATTCCAATTCCGAATATTCCTTAAAAATATTCGATTTCTTAGGGATAGGTTCCCATAAATTTTATCAAAGATAAATCTTTAATATTTATTCTTTAATCTCTATTTATCCATATTAAACCAAATTAAGGTTTATTCAAACTAATCGGAATTTTACGCTTTACCGAAATTACCAATTTATTAATCCCAATTAGTCTCCGGTAAACTTAATTACCTTTTCCATTTAAATCTAATTAAAGATTTAATTAACACTTGGAGTTAAACTGGTGGAACTCCATTACCGTTTATTTCCTTAATTCAATAATTTACTTAATTCCCCTTTTTAAAATCTTATTAAAGATTTTATTCAAAACCTTATTTAGATTTTACTTTCAAAAATCATTATTAAATGATTATTCAATAGTTAGGGAATTAATGCTATCATAAATCTAGGTTAAAGAATAAATGTTATTTAAAACATAATTCACAATAAACCCAAATTCACTTTTCTGTTATTTCCAATTTAATAAATTAAATTAGGAAATTTCGTTCAAATCTTGATTAAAAGATTTATATTCATTTCACTATTCATTGAGGTTTTAAGAATTAATGTTATTCAAACATTAATCAACCAAAATCAATTTGATAATAAATATAAGGCTTTAAATAAAAATTAGAACGACTCAAATTCAATATCAAATTCCAAAACCAACGGCAATCATTTCGGAAATAGCGATAATAAGTATCTTCCAAATTTCCAAAATAATAACCGTTTAATTACGGAAATTAATATTGAAATAATCCGTACTTAATTTCCACTCAAGCCTATTTCCAATATTCATTGAAATTACGTGGTTATGATAAAACCACTTTTACTTCCTGTTATTTATTTGAAAAAAATAAATAAATCCCTTTTCCCAAAATATTATTTATTTTGAAATTTAACTCTTTCAATATTCATTTTCAAATGAATAAGATATTTCATACTGGTTAAAATGGTATTATCATTTTAAAATGGACTAAAAAAAACCCAACTCGTTATTATATTTCAATTTCATACTGGGCCAGACTTCTCACATTAAACCTACAACTTGTGGATGCTGGATATGCCGGTTGGGTCCGGGCAGACTTATTCCACAGTTGGGCTTAACCTCGAGTCAAAACCCAATTCATATATGTATACTTGGACCTCTCACATTAGGCCCAACATTTATGGCTGCTGGATATGCCGGTTGGGTCCGGGCAGACTTCCACCATAAACGTGACCTAACCTCGTGTCCAAATATAATTATAATTTTTAATTATAAATATTATCCAAGAATATTATTTTAAAATGTTTTATATTTTAAAATATCCAACTACTTAATATCATTCCTTACTTGAAATGTTCTTTCATATAAAACTTTATTATTCCATTTCAATACATATTAACTTTCCATATTATTATGATATTATAATAATAATTATTTTCATAATGGTTTTAATTATGATATTAAAACCTACCGCTTCAATATTAAAATGAAATCAATTTCCCAAATTAAATGTTAACATAAAACGGTATCTTTAAATTTCAAATCTTCTTATTAAAGTTGGAAGGTAATTTACCCATTTCTAGGATTTGTTTTGTAACTTTCCAAATAAATAAGATTTGATCTTCTCAATTCAATCGTCAATTAATTTCGTTAATTGAGTAATAAATGGAAATTAATTTCCTTCATTCAAAACTAGAATGAAATATGATCAATTCAAAACTTCTTTATCATTTCCTTTTTAAAAAGCGAATACATCATCCCTTACTTCAATTGCCAATTAATTTCATTTATTGAATAAAAAAAAAGAAATTTATTACATTCATTCAAAAGCTTTTATTCAATACTTTAAAACAATAAATACGCAATTCTTAAATTTAATTACCAATTAATTGCATTAGTTGAATATTTATTTATTTCACTCAAAGTTGGAATGAGACCCACTATTTCCATATGAATTAATTATACGGAAAATCAAACATTAATTATATCACAATTTCAAACATCCATCCAAAGTGCATTTCTAATTATTCCAAGGGTGACGTGTATTCAAATGTCAACCCTTAACCCGTGTGGGGTTTCAGCCAACACAATTCACATATTATGAAATAAACTGTGCTTCTGGACGATGTGTAAAAATTTATCGTCCACTCACATAAACAAGCCAAGGTCGCTTGTAAATGGTAGTGTATACAAGTGCATTAAATTATAACATAAATGGTATAACCAATTAACGATGCTCACCTAATAGGTATTAATTACATTCTTTTGAATGGAACCCATTTAGAATAAAACTCCCTTTTGTATCATTTCAATTTAATGTAATCGGTCCATGTTTTAAGTCTTTCCTTTTTAATCCATTCATAGATAAAGAATAAATTTATTCAATTTAATCTTTTTTCCAAAATAAAGAATAACACTTTATCATTCTAGTCCTTTTTAAAAATAAAGAACGTCACTTTCATTCATTTTAGTCCAAACAAATTCCTATTCACAAAAACCTTATTTTATTTTCAAAATAAAAAAAAAACCAAAACTTTATTTATTAAAAATAAAGATCAAAATTTCATTTTAGTCCAAAACAAAATCAAAACTTTATTCTTCAAAAATAAGGATCCAAACTTTATTTTTATAATTATTCGTTTCATTAAAACGACGTTACAGGTCAAGTGTAGTTATAGCGCTGTTTTTCCAAAAATTGAATTACACATAACTCAAGATCTAACCGTTGAAAATTTTCAAACTTGGTATTGGTGGAAAGATTTTTCCAAAGCGGATCCAACGGATCCAGTTTTGGAAAAATCCAACGGTTGGATCTTCCGTTATAGTCATTCAAAGTTTGAAACTCAAAACATGAACTGCACGTGCCTGAAACGTTGAAATTATAATTTATATTGAAAATATAAATTATATAAACAATTCTAAAAACAAATTTTATTTTCTAAAATTCCATGTTAATGAAGATGTTAACTTTATTTTCAGAAAGAATAAGAAAACAAAAATTTGTTCTTTTTGTCCAAAAAAGACAATTTTGCATAAAAGCCCAAATTTTGCCAAAATCGATTAAAATATTATTTTTATCAAAAATCAACATTTTAATTAAAAATTCATTTCCATGCAGTTCAATAAAATAAAATATTTGTTTAGTTCAATGATTTTGTATCAAATTCATGTTTTCATGTAAAACATGAAAAAATGAAATTTTGGTGCAAAATTGCAAATCCAAATAACATTCATTTTTCTGAAACAACAATAAAAATTATAAATTTAAATTTAAATATAAATTCTCAAGAATATAGAAATAAAGAATGAATTTTATTTACACAAGTTTACCCATCAATATTCATTCCACAATCAATGACATTCACAACGTAGACATGAACAGAACTGCCAATAACTACATAAACATCCATCACCAATATCAATCATTCATCACCAATCCATATTCATGTACATACAAACATCAATAATACAAGAAAGATAATTTAATTTCATAAATTATAAAATAAAGAATCTCACCAAATTTCATCGAATTTTTGATTAGTGAAGGGAACACCGGCAGTCCTCGTCCTTCTTCTTGGATCGTTCGAAATGAACCCAAAATGCACGCTCAAGTCACCCCCATCGCACGCCCCAAGACCACCGAGTCCACCATCCAACCCGCCACTTCGAAGCCTTGCTCTTGATTATTTGTCTTGATTTCATATTTTAATTTGTGGTAGACTAGGAGGAATTAACGAATTGTTTTTGTGCGTTTTCAGCCATTGAAAATGTAAAGGGCGGCGGCTATGTATTATAGAATAGGGTTTTGTGTTTTGACCGTAAACTTATCCTAACTAGTATATATATGAAAAAAAAAAACTTTAAGTTTTTTTCCCTAAAGAAGTAATTAACTGAATACATAAATTACACAAAATGGAGAAAGAAAGCTTTTATATTTTCTCTTTAATTTGTATTGATTGATTCATAAATGCTATTAATCAAAATTATTCATGGCATAAATTGATACTGTATTAGCATGTAGGTAAGTGTAATAAGAAGGCATATCACATAAGTAAACGAAATAAATAAAGGACAACATGTAGATTGTTTTAATTGAAAATTTGAATGAAACTTAATTTATGGTATTATAAAGGTGCATCAAATACATCCATTTGTGTGAATATATACACAGTGCCGAGATATGGAAATTTAGTTTTTTTTTTTAATATATATAGCAAATATGTTCATTCCTCAACTGTGTGACATAATAGTTAATAATATGCAAGTATGGTTAATTGATAACTCTGTACATATGAATGAATTAGAATCAATTTATAGGCAATTTAATATATGGCAAATGGGAAAACTACTAATAAATACAAAAGATAAAACAGTCAAATCTTATAATATATATGTCACAGTATTAAATTCATTAGCCTCCATATATTCAAATTATTCTCATTAGTTTCATTAATACACAATTAAAAGAAACATAATGTGACTACTATTACATAGCATACGGATAAATATGGATTTTAAATCCATACGCTAAAAATCATGTGTTTCCTTAGTTCATGGTTCCATTTTAAATCAATTAATTTTATTAGAATATTCTTTTTAAGATAAATTTAAGTTTTCTATAAACAATGCATTGATTTTAATTAACACATAATTATTCTTAGATAGAAATGTTTCAATCAAGTTAATACAATTAATGGCAATATTACAATTAATGTCAATATTAAATTTAAAATAGACATAATTTATTTCATACATACATTTAATAGGTTCAATGTTAAATCAAATTAATATATATATAAATATAATGTGTATATATAAACTATCCAGTCTAGTGTTACACTTAATTAGGAAAGATAAAAGTGGAAAGGTTTGAATGAACATTTAAAAAAAAAATACTACTTTTTCCATATATTTTTTCATATCAATATGGAATGCCAATTTTAGCTATAATTTAGCTACCATATGAATGATATACATAGTAACTAATGAAATTAAAACAACTGAATTTATTATGCATTATACTGCAATGTTGAGAAACATTGAAATTAAGGAATATATATTCTAACATGTTGGCATACATACAAGGTAGTTATTTGATGGTGCAATTTATGTAAATATTTAGTTCTCCCTTCCACAAGCTAAACATAAATTTCAAATATTTCATTTATTAGAGATAAATGAAATTTATTAATAATACAATTAGATAAATCAAGGTATCGTCTTGGGCATGTAGCTAAGGGATTGTAGGAATGCAGGAATTATATCATTCGTATTAACCGTAGGATTAAGGAAATAATTTTTTTTTTGTCGTTATTATTTAAAATAAATTATTTTAAATATCAAAACTCATTAAAATAACTTAAAGTAAATTTTTAAATTTACCCCATAATTCAGGGTTGTTACAGTCTCCCCCACTTAAAAACTTTTCGTCCTCGAAAAGGAACGAAGCTAAAAGTGTTTAATTATCCTACTCAATTTTTTTTCTTTAATTGGTTTCGTTTATTTTATTAGTTGATTAACTTTTAAAATATAACTTTTATATATTTAAAAATCATATTTTCTAATATTAGATTGTATATATTATCAAAAATACGTTAATTATAAATTTGTAACTCTTAACTCATTCTAGGGCATCACTAACCCCATCTCTAATGAGTATTCTTATTGGATATTACTAATCCAATCTCTGATGAGTCTTTTGTTCCGTTCTAATGAGTTGTACCCCAAACATTTGAGCTAACCTGAGCTCTGATACCAACTGTAAAGACCCGGGATTCGCCCGTCCTTAATCGACCGAAAGATCGACCAAGACCGTTCCAATCCCGAATACTTTAACTTTGGGAATACAACAATCATCAGAACAAAACAGCAAACTTTTATAAACAGTACAAAATGTTTACATCAGAGTACAAAATATCAGAGTACATCGAATTATATTACAGCGGAAAATAACATTAAATTTAAAACATTGCAGCGGAAAGAAATCTAAACTCTGGACACAGCTTTAAGCTTCAACCCAGAATCCTGCTTGAAAAGAGAACCTGTAGATAAATACTCGGCTGCCCGTGTGGAAGAGAGGGCACCCAAGTTTGCAAAAAGGGGGAAACAAACATGGGTCAATCGTGGGACTGGTGTGAGAATTCTTAAATAACTTAACTCATACTAATAAGGCAAATCCAAAGACCACGCCGCTAACGCGGAACGGGTTGTACCAATGGATTGCCGTGCATAACTATAATGTCAGTACAGATAAATAAAACGTAACACAACGCAATGTCTTTTTGAAAAATGGAACCACCATAAGACTCAGGTCCCATCACACAATGCAACGCACACCAAGAGGATAGAGTTTTACCTTATGGTGGTTAAACATGCTAAATACGCCAAATACGAAACTAATACTATTATTAGTGTATATGAAAGCATTTCAAAATAAATGTATTAATCCTAGGAAGCATAGGTACCATATATTATGCCTCCGTACTAGTAATACAATCAAATTCGTCGGTTCGTATTGGAAATTTGGATTTCCATCATGAGTCCAGGCTAGGGAGGAGCTCCTTACCGATTCGAGACACTCTAGTTAATGCCCCAGGATCCCCCGCAGTGAACCCTTGGAAATGGCAGGGCCGGTCCTCACATACAGCTTAGAGGATTAGTTATTCCTAAGCACACGTTCCCCGGTCCTATAGGACCTATCCGAGGCGCCTCGTTTCATCATCCACATACGTAAAATGACTACTAACTAGAAAGAAACGTGCCACTTTCCCTGCGTTCCCTTCCCCCATTTTAGACTCTACCGGTTTGTGAGGCTTACGAGGTAACGATATAGTCTTCATCCACAAGGCCTGCTTTTCAACAAAGCCTTGATCATCTTCATCTTGGCATGCCACATCGTCAATCCATACCGTACCATTGATCACCCATCAATATATAAATGGGGTGTTAAGTAAAGAATGAATTCTCCACCACCAACATTTATATATTGACAGAAAATCAATAACACGACATTAAGCGGAGTACGACGTCAGACACGCAATCCATTTATAACTTATGCTCTGGGTCTGAGCGAAAGTCAATCCGTACAAATCAACACTACGTCCGGACGGACGCCCTCTCAGCCCCTTCAAGGTAGCTACTCCCTTCATGGGCCTTAATAGCATCAACATCCATTCGATGTGAAGATTGTCGGTCTTGTCACCGTCTTCAATCATTCGACTATTCATCGTCGTATTCATTATTCAGAATGGGTTGGACCCGGACTTTCTGAATAACTCGCGTTGATTTAAAAACATAAATTGATAAAATTCAACCAACGCCTCATTCCAATTCCGAATATTCCTTAAAAATATTCGATTTCTTAGGGATAGGTTCCCATAAATTTTATCAAAGATAAATCTTTAATATTTATTCTTTAATCTCTATTTATCCATATTAAACCAAATTAAGGTTTATTCAAACTAATCGGAATTTTACGCTTTACCGAAATTACCAATTTATTAATCCCAATTAGTCTCCGGTAAACTTAATTACCTTTTCCATTTAAATCTAATTAAAGATTTAATTAACACTTGGAGTTAAACTGGTGGAACTCCATTACCGTTTATTTCCTTAATTCAATAATTTACTTAATTCCCCTTTTTAAAATCTTATTAAAGATTTTATTCAAAACCTTATTTAGATTTTACTTTCAAAAATCATTATTAAATGATTATTCAATAGTTAGGGAATTAATGCTATCATAAATCTAGGTTAAAGAATAAATGTTATTTAAAACACAATTCACAATAAACCCAAATTCACTTTTCTGTTATTTCCAATTTAATAAATTAAATTAGGAAATTTCGTTCAAATCTTGATTAAAAGATTTATATTCATTTCACTATTCATTGAGGTTTTAAGAATTAATGTTATTCAAACATTAATCAACCAAAATCAATTTGATAATAAATATAAGGCTTTAAATAAAAATTAGAACGACTCAAATTCAATATCAAATTCCAAAACCAACGGCAATCATTTCGGAAATAGCGATAATAAGTATCTTCCAAATTTCCAAAATAATAACCGTTTAATTACGGAAATTAATATTGAAATAATCCCTACTTAATTTCCACTCAAGCCTATTTCAAATATTCATTGAAATTACGTGGTTATGATAAAACCACTTTTACTTCCTGTTATTTATTTGAAAAAAATAAATAAATCCCTTTTCCCAAAATATTATTTATTTTGAAATTTAACTCTTTCAATATTCATTTTCAAATGAATAAGATATTTCATACTGGTTAAAATGGTATTATCATTTTAAAATGGACTAAAAAAAAAACCAACTCGTTGTTATATTTCAATTTCATACTGGGCCAGACTTCTCACATTAAACCTACAACTTGTGGATGCTGGATATGCCGGTTGGGTCCGGGCAGACTTATTCCACAGTTGGGCTTAACCTCGAGTCAAAACCCAATTCATATATGTATACTTGGACCTCTCACATTAGGCCCAACATTTATGGCTGCTGGATATGCCGGTTGGGTCCGGGCAGACTTCCACCATAAACGTGACCTAACCTCGTGTCCAAATATAATTATAATTTTTAATTATAAATATTATCCAAGAATATTATTTTAAAATGTTTTATATTTTAAAATATCCAACTACTTAATATCATTCCTTACTTGAAATGTTCTTTCATATAAAACTTTATTATTCCATTTCAATACATATTAACTTTCCATATTATTATGATATTATAATAATAATTATTTTCAAAATGGTTTTAATTATGATATTAAAACCTACCGCTTCAATATTAAAATGAAATCAATTTCCCAAATTAAATGTTAACATAAAACGGTATCTTTAAATTTCAAATCTTCTTATTAAAGTTGGAAGGTAATTTACCCATTTCTAGGATTTGTTTTGTAACTTTCCAAATAAATAAGATTTGATCTTCTCAATTCAATCGTCAATTAATTTCGTTAATTGAGTAATAAATGGAAATTAATTTCCTTCATTCAAAACTAGAATGAAATATGATCAATTCAAAACTTCTTTATCATTTCCTTTTTAAAAAGCGAATACATCATCCCTTACTTCAATTGCCAATTAATTTCATTTATTGAATAAAAAAAAGAAATTTATTACATTCATTCAAAAGCTTTTATTCAATACTTTAAAACAATAAATACACAATTCTTAAATTTAATTACCAATTAATTGCATTAGTTGAATATTTATTTATTTCACTCAAAGTTGGAATGAGACCCACTATTTCCATATGAATTAATTATACGGAAAATCAAACATTAATTATATCACAATTTCAAACATCCATCCAAAGTGCATTTCTAATTATTCCAAGGGTGACGTGTATTCAAATGTCAACCCTTAACCCGTGTGGGGTTTCAGCCAACACAATTCACATATTATGAAATAAACTGTGCTTCTGGACGATGTGTAAAAATTTATCGTCCACTCACATAAACAAGCCAAGGTCGCTTGTAAATGGTAGTGTATACAAGTGCATTAAATTATAACATAAATGGTATAACCAATTAACGATGCTCACCTAATAGGTATTAATTACATTCTTTTGAATGGAACCCATTTAGGATAAAACTCCCTTTTGTATCATTTCAATTTAATGTAATCGGTCCATGTTTTAAGTCTTTCCTTTTTAATCCATTCATAGATAAAGAATAAATTTATTCAATTTAATCTTTTTTCCAAAATAAAGAATAACACTTTATCATTCTAGTCCTTTTTAAAAATAAAGAACGTCACTTTCATTCATTTTAGTCCAAACAAATTCCTATTCACAAAAACCTTATTTTATTTTCAAAATAAAAAAAAACCAAAACTTTATTTATTAAAAATAAAGATCAAATTTTCATTTTAGTCCAAAACAAAATCAAAACTTTATTCTTCAAAAATAAGGATCCAAACTTTATTTTTATAATTATTCGTTTCATTAAAACGACGTTACAGGTCAAGTGTAGTTATAGCGCTGTTTTTCCAAAAATTGAATTACACATAACTCAAGATCTAACCGTTGAAAATTTTCAAACTTGGTATTGGTGGAGAGATTTTTCCAAAGCGGATCCAACGGATCCAGTTTTGGAAAAATCCAACGGTTGGATCTTCCGTTATAGTCATTCAAAGTTTGAAACTCAAAACATGAACTGCACGTGCCTGAAACGTTGAAATTATAATTTATATTGAAAATATAAATTATATAAACAATTCTAAAAACAAATTTTATTTTCTAAAATTCCATGTTAATGAAGATGTTAACTTTATTTTCAGAAAGAATAAGAAAACAAAAATTTGTTCTTTTTGTCCAAAAAAGACAATTTTGCATAAAAGCCCAAATTTTGCCAAAATCGATTAAAAAATTATTTTTATCAAAAATCAACATTTTAATTAAAAATTCATTTCCATGCAGTTCAATAAAATAAAATATTTATTTAGTTCAATGATTTTGTATCAAATTCATGTTTTCATGTAAAACATGAAAAAATGAAATTTTGGTGCAAAATTGCAAATCCAAATAACATTCATTTTTCTGAAACAACAATAAAAATTATAAATTTAAATTTAAATATAAATTCTCAAGAATATAGAAATAAAGAATGAATTTTATTTACACAAGTTTACCCATCAATATTCATTCCACAATCAATGACATTCACAACGTAGACATGAACAGAACTGCCAATAACTACATAAACATCCATCACCAATATCAATCATTCATCACCAATCCATATTCATGTACATACAAACATCAATAATACAAGAAAGATAATTTAATTTCATAAATTATAAAATAAAGAATCTCACCAAATTTCATCGAATTTTTGATTAGTGAAGGGAACACCGGCAGTCCTCGTCCTTCTTCTTGGATCGTTCGAAATGAACCCAAAATGCACGCTCAAGTCACCCCCATCGCACGCCCCAAGACCACCGAGTCCACCATCCAACCCGCCACTTCGAAGCCTTGCTCTTGATTATTTGTCTTGATTTCATATTTTAATTTGTGGTAGACTAGGAGGAATTAACGAATTGTTTTTGTGCGTTTTCAGCCATTGAAAATGTAAAGGGCGGCGGCTATGTATTATAGAATAGGGTTTTGTGTTTTGACCGTAAACTTATCCTAACTAGTATATATATGAAAAAAAAAACTTTAAGTTTTTTTCCCTAAAGAAGTAATTAACTGAATACATAAATTACACAAAATGGAGAAAGAAAGCTTTTATATTTTCTCTTTAATTTGTATTGATTGATTCATAAATGCTATTAATCAAAATTATTCATGGCATAAATTGATACTGTATTAGCATGTAGGTAAGTGTAATAAGAAGGCATATCACATAAGTAAACGAAATAAATAAAGGACAACATGTAGATTGTTTTAATTGAAAATTTGAATGAAACTTAATTTATGGTATTATAAAGGTGCATCAAATACATCCACTTGTGTGAATATATACACAGTGCCGAGATATGGAAATTTAGTTTTTTTTTTAATATATATAGCAAATATGTTCATTCCTCAATTGTGTGACATAATAGTTAATAATATGCAAGTATGGTTAATTGATAACTCTGTACATATGAATGAATTAGAATCAATTTATAGGCAATTTAATATATGGCAAATGGGAAAACTACTAATAAATACAAAAGATAAAACAGTCAAATCTTATAATATATATGTCACAGTATTAAATTCATTAGCCTCCATATATTCAAATTATTCTCATTAGTTTCATTAATACACAATTAAAAGAAACATAATGTGACTACTATTACATAGCATACGGATAAATATGGATTTTAAATCCATACGCTAAAAATCATGTGTTTCCTTAGTTCATGGTTCCATTTTAAATCAATTAATTTTATTAGAATATTCTTTTTAAGATAAATTTAAGTTTTCTATAAACAATGCATTGATTTTAATTAACACATAATTATTCTTAGATAGAAATGTTTCAATCAAGTTAATACAATTAATGGCAATATTACAATTAATGTCAATATTAAATTTAAAATAGACATAATTTATTTCATACATACATTTAATAGGTTCAATGTTAAATCAAATTAATATATATATAAATATAATGTGTATATATAAACTATCCAGTCTAGTGTTACACTTAATTAGGAAAGATAAAAGTGGAAAGGTTTGAATGAACATTTAAAAAAAATAATACTACTTTTTCCATATATTTTTTCATATCAATATGGAATGCCAATTTTAGCTATAATTTAGCTACCATATGAATGATATACATAGTAACTAATGAAATTAAAACAACTGAATTTATTATGCATTATACTGCAATGTTGAGAAACATTGAAATTAAGGAATATATATTCTAACATGTTGGCATACATACAAGGTAGTTATTTGATGGTGCAATTTATGTAAATATTTAGTTCTCCCTTCCACAAGCTAAACATAAATTTCAAATATTTCATTTATTAGAGATAAATGAAATTTATTAATAATACAATTAGATAAATCAAGGTATCGTCTTGGGCATGTAGCTAAAGGATTGTAGGAATGCAGGAATTATATCATTCGTATTAACCGTAGGATTAAGGAAATAATTTTTTTTTTGTCGTTATTATTTAAAATAAATTATTTTAAATATCAAAACTCATTAAAATAACTTAAAGTAAATTTTTAAATTTACCCCTTAATTCAGGGTTGTTACAATCATTGACTAATTAGTATTGAAGAAAGAACAAATTCAAGGTCAAACTTGTAATCGTCTTGTGGGTAAGCTTGTAGCCCGTGAAATCAAGTGGGTAAGCTTGTAACCCGTGAAATCAAGTGGGTAAACTTGTAGCCCGTGAAATCAAGTGGGTAAGCTTGTAGCCCGTGAAATCAAGTGGGTAAGCTTATAGCCCGTGAAATCAAATGGGTAAACTTGTAGCCCGTAAATCAAGTAGTTGTGAACCTGTTCCTCCGGGTGAAGCGAGGGTGTTGTTTAGTGAAAAGCCGAAGAGGAGCTTCGGGACTGGACGTAGGACTGGAGGTCCGAACCAGTATAAAAATCCTGGTGTCGTTACTCTACTTTACTTTACCTACAGCATTTATAGTTATTTGTGATATATTTTTTGTTTGTGAATTTTTACCTGCGTAACTATTGAATAGCTTAAGTTATCACATACATTCCGCATAGCCATATTATAGATCCTGCACAAGTCGTATACAACCGACATTTTCATAATATTGATTTTTGGGAAGATTAAAACTAAGTGGAGTTTTAATGAATCTTTAATTAGATCGAAATGAGGATATGATAATTTAAATTATCAAATTTGGGAAATGGTCGAGAATGGAGTATCATCGGTTTTGCTCCAAGCGATAGTTAAATATTGAATTAGATTTGAATGTGAAATGGTAATTAAATTTGCCGATAACACCATGGTGTTAAATATAGAGTATTACCAGTTTTAATCCATGGGATGAATAGGTTGGGATGGGGAAATAAAACAATTGATTACTTCGGTAAGGAGCACTAATCCCAACTAGTTTGGATAAACCTTAATTAGATTTGAATTGATATCCAAAGGAAGATTAAAGAATAAATTTAAAAAATTTATCTTTGATAAAATTAATGGTAACCTTTCCCTAATGATGTGAATATTTAAATAAAAGAATATTCTGAATTGGAATGAGGCGTATGTTGTGTTTTTGTAGCACTTATTTATAATATGCGTGAGTTATTCAGAAAGGTTGGGTTTATACTCATTTTGAATAACTGACTTGACGATAAGTCGACGATGAAGGCAGTGGTTGAAGATCGGAGGTCTTCACATTATTTGGATGATTACTGATGTCCTGATTGGGTTGTACACCCAAGACAAGGTAATAAGTGGTGATCGTCCAGACGTACTTGGAGATCGACCGGCTATGCGATGATCTCTCTCATGTATTGGGCATATGGGATGAGGAATAAGGTGAAACCTGTTTCGTTCAGACCCAGAACGAACTAGTATAATGATGTGTGTCTAACATTGGATTTTATTCTATATTGATTGATCTCTATTAAATATATATATATATATATATATATCTGTTTGGTAGCGGAGAATTTATTCTCTTACTTAACACCCTACTCTGAGACGTACGAGCTCAAAGGTTATATATCGATAGACATCTGCTGCACGGCGTGAATTGTCAGTGTGGCATGCTAGATGTAAATGATCAAGGCTTCCATTGAAAAGCAAAGTCTTGTGGTTGATGATCTAAGCACGACTTTAAATATTATAGCTTTTTGTATAGCATTAATTCGCGAGCCTTACACCTCGGTATGAGTCAAAAACGGGATAAATGACCCAAGGAGTGCATGATGGTTTCCTTCTAGCTATGGGTGGTGTCATGATATGGAGCCCAGATATTTATTATATTTTTACCTATGTGGATGATGGATAGCGACGCGCCTTGGATATATCGGTTACTACGGAGCCGATGAATAGGTCCTATAGGATCGGGAAACGTGTGTTCAGGAATACTAATCCACTAACGTAAGTGTGGACCGACCTTGGAGGATCCAAGGGTCTACTGTGGGATATCCTAAGGCATTTGCCAGAGTGTCTCGAAGCCGGCGAGGAGTACATCCCTTGCCTCGACTCATGACGGAAATCCAATTTGCAGTACGTGACATTTCAGTTTTGACTGTAGAGCCTAGTATGGCGGCATGATATATGGTACCCATGTCGTCTATGATTGATACATTTATATTTGAAGTTGTTTTATACACTATGCACTTATAATAGTATCAAATGATTTGTTTTAAACGTACCAAGCATGTTTGACTATTTTAAGGGAAAACTCTATCCTCCGGCTTGCGTTGCATTGTGTGATAGGACCTAAGTCTTATAATAGCTTCATTTTTCAAAAAGCATTGCGATGTTTATAAACTTTTTTATGCACTGGTATTCTTGGGAGAAAACACGTTCCGTATTATACGACGTGGTCCCTTGATTTACTTTATTTCTAAATTAAAGTTTTAAATAACTCTTTTAGTTCTCACACCAGTCATATGATTGAATCGGAGTTTATTGTTTTAACCTTAACTCTGGGTGCCCCTCTTTTCCACACGGGCAACTAGTAGTTTTGGTTTTTTTTGCAGATATTTATTTTCACAGGATACTGGATTTACAGCTGGAGCTATATTCGAAAAGCTCTGTATCCGTGTATTTCTTTCAGTTGTGTTTTATATTATTTTTCCGCTGCATTATAATTTAAATCTCTGATATTTATCAAATGTATATCATTTATTTGTATTCTGTTATATTCTTGTACTCTGATGTAATTGTTGTAATAGCAACGAAATGTTTTATTGTTTGTGTTCTGATTTGTCGTGTTCTCATTACAATCCGTTTTTTTTTTGTCTCCTCGGAGGCTAGCAATTTCAGGTCGTAATAGTATATATGGTGGCTACCGCACATACGTTTATACGTAAACATTTCTTTTTGCGTGTAGTTATATCGGCAACGTACGTATACTCAACATGCCCGCGTTGTCCCAAGTTTCTTCATAACCCGGTTTTGGTTACACCTTGATGTGCACGACTCAACTGTAGGAAAATTTTACTTGGTTACCTTGTTTAGTACACTGAGACACCTAGGTAGTACATATAAATTGCATTCGATTTGCATGAGCTTGTAGTGTCTTGGCTACCATTGATGTGCACTGCTCCTTGTTTTGCATTGCTGCCTGCTGGTCCTTGGTTCAGCATGCTGCTCTGTTACACAGTGTATACATGTTTGCTTACGCATTAAATTGATACATGTTTGGTTTATGAACATTGAAATGTACAAATTAATACCCACCCTAGCTTAGCATCCCTGAAAGCCTGCTGTGATCCTTATAGTTTATGTGCTCGGATTTCTAGGATAAGTTAGAATATTGAACTGCCTATGAGTCTTCCACTGTTTAGGCAAGATTTGTGTATTTAGTTGCACATATGAACGTGTCTTCATATGTATACGTATATATATATATATATGTGTGTGTGTGTGTGTGTGTGTGTGTGTGCGCGCGCGTGCACGCGTGTGTGAATGGCATGTGCATATGTAGTTACTTACCAAAATTTTCATTGTAAAATGGCCTGTAGACTCTATTTTAACTCATGATGATCATAGTATGCTTCATTTGTATGACATGAACATTTGGCACTATCTTCCACGTCCATGCTGCATATATTTGTTGCCATGAACCTGATACACGAACTTACATACATTTTTTATTTCATATGTATATGCACATGTACATGTATGTGTAAACATATACTACGTATGTGCATTGAACTATTTATAGGCTTTCAACTTGGCAACAAAATTTGCTACACATAAATGAATGTTTGTTAGCATATGAATACACATGTATGTATGTATACACATACACTCATGTATTTTGACTCACGAAGTTGTATACAAGAGTTATGGTTGCTTAGTTGAAATGGTCGGCAATGAAAAAAAAAACATTGGTTTACATATAAGTTTACCCTGTTTTTGAAACTTGAATATGTGTATTGACGCACATCCTTGCCATGAAGAAAAAAACCCAAAACATGTGTTTGCCTCATTTCCACCTAAAACATTTGTTCTACCTTTTTGTAAAACCTGAAACATGAGCCATGCCATGTTTTGTATCTCTAAATGCATGCTTCTTTTGATAAGGAACAAATTTTCTCTAATGGCCTGGAATTGGTAAATACTTCACCTACGAACCTTTTGCTGTGAGTTTGTCCTTTGATATCATCAGTTGTTGGCTATGCAGTTAAAGCCCTGCTAAAGCCCTACAATATCCCTGCTATAGCCCATAACACTCTTCAACAGCTACACATATAATTTTTAAATATAATGTGAGAAAGATGATTAATTAATTTTTAAATATTTGGTTTTACACCTAGTGAACTTTTTTGCGCATCCGCTATATCCCCGTTATTTCCCCACTTTATCCCCGTTGCACATTTTTCCATCTCCGCCGCTATGGAACCGAGTGCTTTAACTACACAAGTTGTTGGTAATATTCTACATGTTACTTTGGACCTTTGGTATTGTGCATTTGGCATGACCTGATCTTACTTAAGGATATCATGTTGTGGCTTAATATTGGCTTGTAAGCTTTGCATAACTCTATTTTAGCTATATCCTTGTTATTTTATGATAAACCTGAAACATTCGATTAGCATATCCTTGTCTCGGTTGTAACCTGGAAGTCATATGGCTTTTGACTCTATAAACAACTTATACTAACCATGGCTACTTGATAGTCAAACATATATTCGAGATATTTGTTATTACCAATAACTATATTTTGAGTATTTTATTGAAGTTGACTAACTTAAATAAAGTTAATCCTAACTCGAGTGTTTTGTGTTGAAACGCTCGGGTCAAACCCGAGTGTTGCAGATTTTAAAGACTTTAGTTATTAATGTTAGAGGCATGTGAAGACGCTCTCCTTGGGTTCGTCATCTGTATATTTTATTTTATTTAAAATTCAACGTATGTGAAAAGTTTCCACTAGGAATGGCAATGGGGCGGGTTTCACATGCCCTAGACCCGGCCCGAACTTTTTTACCCAATACCCGTACCCGGCCCATAGACCCGGCATGGGTCCTATTTTCTTCCCCGGCCCATGACCCGCACGGGACACGGGTAGACCCGCCCCAACAAAGACCATGGTCCTGTAGCATAATCTGCTACTATCTCAAATTTTAAACGTACAAAACTATGCCAGATATCAAATTTTAAACGTACAAAACTATGCCAGATATCAGTGCACATGAAAACAAACATAAAAAAAAAGCAGCAAAATAGGCTTAAGAATACACATGCATTCATCATACTAGCAAAATAAAACTAAAGCTGCACTTCAATTACACCCACTGCAGAAACAAAGAAAATACACTACATATTGTATTCATCTTACTAGCACAATGCATCAATCACAACACTAGAGAATAAACATACAAAGATTCTTACATACGTGGAATCTAGAAAGCTAATATACTACATAGAACATATCAACTACATATAACATATCAATGCCTAGAAAAATAAAAGATGTGCTAAAATTCATTGCTGCACCAGCGGATCCAGCACCAAGCAAGCTTCCAACTTCCAAGCAAGCTGCAGCAAATAGAAACCTCATTTTATTCAATGATTTACATGCAGCAAATGAATGATATAATCTATAATCTATAACTAGCATTTTTCAATGGAGAATTTAGCTTTTCCTGTTGTGGATTTGGATTTCATCTGCAATCACATGCTATTCTAATCAGTAACCGACTCTATTATGTACAAACCATACAAAATAGATCAACTTGGGCGGTGGTAGGGAACAGAACTTGTGCCAAGGCATAAATGGGTACACGACAGCCTCACATTTAGCTTTAATTATTATGGGTGCAAATCCAGAAAAAAAACTTCACTTGTTTCCAACCTTTTCTTTTTTCAATCGCCTAAGCTATAGAAACCTCACGCACCAACAATACAATGTTAGGATGGAGTCATGGACGCTTAAATTCCAAATTTTAAAGTAGATAACTAGCATTTTTCAATGAAGAATTTAGTTGATAATTATTATGATTGACAAAGAATGGCTTTTGACATCAGTAGAGAATGGTGTTATAATTCATGGTCATGTTGCATTACTTATGCAGTTTCAAACGTAATTAGCCACTAAACATAAAAATCCTAAAAAAAATGTTGAATACATCAACCATGTTGTACACTGTTGAAAATATATGAAAATTTAAGGTTTATTGGTGCATGTAGAAAGATTAGGGGTAGGTCATATCTGCAAATTGTGAGTTTGGATTCTAACTTTATAATGTGTATTGCAAGTCAACTTCATGATTTATACAACATAATATTTCTCTGTTGGATATTTGCTCAATTTATGATTTTATAACAGCTAATAGCCACTATGTAATTTAAGTGTTCAACACTGAAATTTGGGTTTCACCTGGGAATTGCCTCCATAACAACTATTTTTAAAGAGTAATTTCGCAAATGTTTATAGGCAGTTATAAGTTTGTGTGTTTCGTGATACTTGAATGATGTTTATATGCATTTGTAACTCTTTAAATGTTCTTTTTGTTCAATCACCAAATTGGATGTTTAATAGTTTATCAAAAAAAATTGTAATCATGAAGTTAGAATCAAATTGCATACCTTTTGACAACGTGCTCATAAGAATCAAAGTATCAAACCAGGTACATCATGACGAACCAGCTCCTCCTTTACCATCCTATAAGGAAAAGAAACAAATCAAACACCCAAAAAAAAATGTCATGTGACAGGGAAACAAATATAGACGCATACACTATCGCTTTCTGAATCATCATCCATGGTTGGAATAAGGCCACCTTTGGAATAGCCGCCCGTTAACCAACTTTGACAACACATCAACGCCCCCAATGTCGTAGGATGTAATTTACTTCTATGGGGACTAATAAGTTGACCACTAGTACTAAAAGCAGATTCAGATGCTACAGTCGAAATCGGTATTGCATAAATATCTTTGGCAATCATTTGCATTATAAGATATCTAATACCGGTAGTTTTCCACTAAGCTAGAATTCAAAACTATCACTTATTGGCAACATAGGCTCCTCCAAATATCGATCCAACTCTGATTTAGTGATTGCTTTGGTTGTTTTTCTATTTAAATATGCATCAAACCTATGAAGACTCGTAAAGTCATCATCTGTGGAGTTCAATTTTGTTGTTTGAGGATGAGAGGGAAATGAAGAACCACTATCACTAGCCCTTGAAACCATTTTCTCTTTTTGTTCATACTCATTCAATAACTTACAACAAACTGTTCGGATCTTATTAATTTCTTCTTCCGCATTTTCACCAAAAATATCAACAAAATAAAACTCCAACAATTCAAATTTATATCTAGGATCAAAAATAGCTGCAATACTCGTGATACCATGAATCATGCTCCAATATTTCTCAAATTTAGTAGCCATGTTGATTGCCATTTCTCTAATAACAAAATTATCAAAAACTAAACATGTGGACAAAGCCAATCTAATGTCGCATATTTGAGGAAAATATAGGTTGGCAGTGGGATACTGAGTTCCGGAAAATAGTTTGGTCACATTATAAAAAACCTTCAACTTATCACAAACTTCTTTAGCCAAATCCCAATCTCTATCCGTAGGCAAACATTTGTAAAGTGCTTCACGTTGTTGTAGACGTGGAAAACATCCTTATATCTTAAGGCAACAGCAAGCATAATACAGGTTGAGTTCCATCTAGTCTTACAATCAAGAATCAACTTTTTAGAGGAACAAATTTCTGATTGTTTAGCGGCTATCTCAAATCTTTCTAGCCTTTTAGGTGTGGCAGTCCAAAAAGACACGCTATCACGAATTTTTGACATTTGCTCATTTATGACACTTAACCCATCTTGAACAATCAAATTCAAGATATGAGCACAACATCTCATGTGTAACATATCTCCATTCAACATAAGGGAACCTTTTCTAAGTCTATCCTTCAAAATATCTATCACCTTATCATTAGTTGAGCAATTATCAAGAGTGACGGTAGACAATTTTTTATCAATATTCCAGTCTAAGAAACAAGTAAGTAAACAATCTGCTAACACGTCACTTGTATGAGGACATGGTTCATATGCGAACCTCATGATTCGACTATGTAAGGCCCATGAATCATCAATAAAATGAGCAGTAACTACCATATAACCCTTCTTTTGATTGCTAGACGTCCATATATCACTTGTGATAGCTATCCTACTTCTATTTTTATCCAATATTTTCAATAAAGAAGTTTTCTCAACATCAAAATTTTTCATAATATCACCTTTTATTGTGTTTCTCGATACAAGTGTAAATGCAGGCTGAAGGCTTTGGCAAAAGTTAATAAATCCAATATGATCAACAATCGAAAGTGGGTACTCATGCATTATAATCATTCGAGCAAGATCGGATCTAACTTTCTCTTGATCAAACACATAATTAGAAATGTGTACCTTTCCATCGGAGCTTCTAGCATTTTTCAATGCTAATTGACGCATATCTACTTGTCGTTTTCCATTTCATTTGCTATTATGCTTCAAAAGGTGTGTTGTCCCATCGCTGGCCCTAGCTACATACATCTTTTTGCAATACTTGCACTTTGCTTTCTTCTCACCATTGATTGTTACACGGTCAAAATGTTTCCAAGCTTCAGATTCTTTCCTTCCAGCTTTTTCATTTTCACCGCCATCGATGGGGTCAATGTCATTTCTTTATTTGTACCATCACTATTGTTTTGGTTTACTGCATTTGATTGAATAGAACTTGAACCTCCATCTGTAGAAATTCCCAAATTAGGTGGAGTTGGGCTTTCATTATTTGTTTCCATTTTCCTGCAAACATGTAAAAAAAAAAAGGTTAGGCTTGGCATAGGTGCGTAAAGAAAAAAGTTGTGCTAAATATCTAATTTCATTATTTTCATACCATTTCACCTTAACGGACTTCTAAGTTAATTAAGCATCATGCATACATGGTTCAATTTTGATTTGGGTATTGAATATTTTCAAGCCATTCTAGTTCCAAATTCATATGGCTCATATATAAAACAATGTATTTCAGGAAATTAATATGAGAAGCACACCAAACGTGTTCCTTGATTCATTCTTTTGTTATAGAATCATATGTTGTAAATGCAGCATTATTATTAGACAATTTGACAGAGGCATAACACATTTCTTTTCTTTAGTTCATGTTGCTTTACGTAATAAATTTACTATAGCACAAACTAGGAAAGCAAAAGAATTGCTATGCGTAAAATCAAGAACAATTTACAAAGAAATACCCAGAAAATGAAATCACAATCATTACATTTACAAATAGGAATAAGGACAAATGGTAATTAACTAAGGAACAAAGAATGTCCTATTTTGAATTGGTATCAAACTGGAAGTTTCAATGAATACTCACTAATCAACATGTTACTTTTTGTTATGAAACTTCAAATAACGTGACCATGTTATGTGTTTTAAGGCGAGAAGAATTCAATATGGATGCGTATGGAAGAACCAACAAAAATGGGGTTCCTTGATTCGTTATTTTCTTAGAGTTATGCCTTGTAAATGCAGCATTATCATCATAGAATTCAATGCAGGCAAAAAACCGACCATTTCTTTAGTTTATATTGCTTCGCTTTATAAATCTATTGGCTTTCTTATTTGTTTTGATTCCTATGGTTTTGGTTTTTAATTTTCACTTCCACAACATTGCATGACGTTGTCCTTAGGTTTGTAAAGAAATTGATCGCTATAAACATCAGTACAGCATTTCCGCATCCTTGCTAGTTACTACAGCTTATAGTAACTAACGTATCCATACGAATACGATTCATCAAGCTGATACCAAAAATATAAAAGAAATATAATAGCAAATCTAAGACATTCGTGAATCTAGGTGATATATGTAATGACCCGGATTTTTGCGACTTTGGTTATCGACATAAACTCGATGTCGATAACCAAAACATCGAAAAATCCTGGTAATTAGTGAAAGAAATTAGAGGGTGAGGATGGATAAGATAGAAACTTAGAATAGAAGAAGAAAAGAAGAACTTACATCATCAGAGTAACCCGAATCTCACAGCGGAACGAATAACATATAACATAACTTTTAAGTAAAACAGTTATATATATACAATAGCACTTTATCAGAATACAGCACTTACAACAACAGCGGAAAAACAATAGCTATTAAATCTTGAAACCTCCTTCTCCAAGCTCTCCAAGTATATCTGTAAATCCTGACTACTTGACTGCCCATATAAATTTAGGCACCCAAGAGTTTAGGGAAAACAACAAAGTAAACTCCGGGTCAGTCATGGGACTGGTGTGAGTAAAATAGTTTAACACAGTTTAACATATATATGATATCTCATAAGACCACGCCGTGAATACGGAACGGGTTTTTCCCTTATGAGAATCCAACATCTTTGACAAGCAATATCATTCTGATATTATAATAATGTCTAAGTACAAATATATATATCAATCTAGCAGAAACGCTTTCATCTCACGTTCTACATATATAGTATACAATCAAATCGCAAGCACGTATTGGATAATGGATTTCCAACTATGACAAGGTATGGAACCACCTTCTGCCAGTGTACCTCTAGAGAGGAATACACTGGGTTCAACAAGAACATCTTGTAACCCGGCCACACATGACCGACCACTCATTTCGCTTGAGTGTATCGAATGTATATCACCAACGGTTGGGATCAGCAACCGTTTCCCGAATGGGACAGCATCAACAATAGATTTTTTTTTTTAGAAGTAAATGAAACTCTAGATCAGGTGATTATACACCCTAATAGGTGCGACCTACATAGCCATGCTACCTGCCCGATTTCTGTCATTTACCGGATGTGAGGCTAGAAGCTATGCTTATCTTCATATCAGATTCACTTCGAATGCTACATTGTCAAATCCATCGAAATCACTAATTGACGTTTACAACAGTACATTACGTGTCAGCTAAAAGAAGTTACCTTCTCCGCTTCCACTCTTGGTACGGTTGAAGAAATCAATGTACGTGACCTTTCTGTAAATACTCTGTCAGACATCCATCTTCATTCACTTAAAATGTCACATCGTCATACCCGCCAAATCACAAATTGACTTATCCAAAATAAAACGGGTATACAGCTAAGAGAAACAAATTCCTCCGCCACCAAACGTGAATACGTTTGAACAGATCAACTTACGCGATCTATTGGATATACTCTGTCAGACCTTCGTCCATACAAGTTGTTCTGGGACTGGACAAACCGAAGGCACTATTCGGTAAATCCATCTTAGTCACTGTTATCTAAGACTTATACAACAGCCCTTGCACTTTACTCCGTCTTCAATTATCTTTGGCATAAATGATTCGCAACGCTTATGCCAATACAGAGTGGTTCTTTGGATAATAATCCAACCGGTCTCTCCATATTAACAACGTTAAAATGGTCAAAAACTTCGATAGTCTTTGAGTTAACTATCAAAGAAAGCAAGTGTGCAAACAATGATATTATTTCCAGATGGAAATTATATCGAGCAAACATCATTTAACATTAACCTCTTTAGTTCATTTTTCATCTCCTGTTTCCCTATATTCAACATTTCTTATTTTCTAGATTTTGAAAATATATGTTATTACCATTGGAAAACATTTTCATTTCCTTGTTTTCTATATTAGAAAACAATTCTAATACTTCTTTGGAAAACATTTCCAAAACTCAAACATTGGACTTAGACAGATGGTTAAACAAACCATTATACTTATTAACTAAATCCGCTTAACCACTTCACTCTCGAACCGTAACCATTTCTTAATTAAAACCGCAGTCAATCAAGTTGGGGTATAGCTACCTCTCAGATCTTAACTGAACAACACTTCTAACCTTGAAATAGCCAAAGTTCACTTTATATTTCTTTAACTAACTTCCTTACTTAACCTTTCTTTCGAATAACTATATTCGATTGACTCTTTTCACTTAACTCTATTCGTTTAACTCCTTTGGACTAACTCTAGTTGCTTAACTCAGTTCACTTAATTCCTGTCGAATAAACTATATTTGATAACTCCTCTAACTCTATTCGAATAACTATATTCGATAACTACTCTAACTCTATTCGAATAAACTATATTCGATAACTACTTTAAGTCTACTAGATTCTATAACTCCCCTTCTCGAATAACTAATATTCGATTAACTCACATCAAATAACCAATATTCGATTAATTCCCTTCGAATAACCAATATCTGATTAACTCTACTTGATTAACTCCATTTGAATAACTCTAACTCTAACTGGTTAACTCTAACTGATTTACTCTGACTGGTTAACCCTAACTGTTTAACTCCAACTGGTCAACGCTATATGTTTAATTCTAATTGATTAATTCTAACTGTTTAACTCCAACTGGTTAACTCTAACTGTTTAACTCCAATTGGTTAACTCTAACTGGTTTTACTTGGTTTGACTAACTCAATTGATTAACTCGACTGACTAACTCAACTCGATTAACCTAGCTTGATTTACTTATCTAGATTAACTTAACTAATTTACTTAGTTTAACTCAACTAATCCACTTTGATTAAATCCTATTTATTTAACAATAAATATTCCTTTGATTAAATCATATTTATTTAACAGTAAATATTCCTTTTCCTATTTGTTTTAAAAAAATAATTTCCTTTATATTTGTTTTACGAATATTTCCCCCTATATCTGTTTAACAATTATATTTCCTTTATATTTTATTTACAATATAATTCCTTTATATTTGATAATCAAATATAATTCCTTTATATTTGATAATCAAATATAATTCCTTTTATCAAAATCCTTTTTCTTTTATAATATAAAATCCATTGATTTTATATAAATAAATTATTTTCAAAATATACTTTGAAAATCTCCTTTCTACATTCTGGTATTTCTTATGGTATTTAACACACCATATAACACGATGAATATCGTCCAACACACATAATCACAACAGATTATATATATCACATCATATATCACAATATACAAATAACAGAAAAATAAATGTTGAGGAATCCAGTTGGATTCCTCCAACCTGTTTTCCTGCATCACAGATGTTAAACAGTATATTCAATATCACTTTCAGTTCGATATGAAATATTCTGATAGCAGAATCAACATATAAATATTTAACGGTATATATATATATATACATATATATATAATTTCCACTAATTGACTAGCAGTTCAATCAAGCAGTCAACACACAGTCAAACATACAATTTTTAACAGTTCTAAGAATACACTGTAAAAATATAAATATACAGAGTTGGTGAGTTTTACTCACATTGACGCGTTAGCCGTTAAATAACGGTTTGCGTTATTTGATTTCGACGGACAATTTATTTCTCCATAAATTGTAACAAGCTCGGATTCACTCCCAGTCAAGTTCATTGTGAAGCTCCCGTCCATACGATTCCAATGCAGCTTACGGTTCGTAAAACGGTCGTCGTATGAACTGGTTATGGAATTTTCAAGTTATAAAGAGATTTAAAATAATTAACTAACAATTATAATTATTTTAAACCCTTAAACAAATTAAACTCCCCCCTCACCTGTTCATCACGTGCGCTCCCCCTAACCTTCTTCTTCCATCCGACTTCTATCAGTTCTTCTCCCTCCAGATAAACCTTCTCAACCATTAACGTGTTGTCCTCACTTGTACACTCCCCCACACTCCAATTACCACGTGTACACACTACACAGACCCCCTCTCTTATAAATGCTACATCACGTACTAACAGACCAAACCCCCCGTCCCTTTTCTCTCTTGCATCAGCTACCCAAAGCCCAACGTATAACACGCGAGCTCCATGCGTGTTCCACTTGAACTCCCTTTCACCGAACACGTCCATCTTTCCCACTGCCATTTCAACGCAAACTCCCTTCACCAAAACTTCTGCTCGCCCTGTCTGTCATGAATCGCCACAACCCCTTCAAGCTACACTTGTTATCCCCTGTACAGTACGCATCAACTGTCACCGCGCTGAGCCTCCTCTCATCTCGAAAACTGCACCTCCTACAGTGAAAGAAAATGATCGCGTTCACACAGCATACCTCAACAACAAACGAAGTTCTGTTACCCTTGCTGAGCTCGAAACTACCAACGTTTAACTCTTCGGAAGCTCCTCAACTTCGTTGCCATAGCTTGAAGCTCGGTCATGCCTCACGCTTCCGGCAACCTCGCTCGCCCCTGGAGGAAACCACCGATCTACTTCAACTCCGAACTCAGGGAAACCAACGACGAGGTGCTGCACGATTTATAGATTTTAGTTTGGTTTTCTTTGGAATTTATGAAGATGGATCTCGTTTTCCAGAGAAAGGAAAGAGCGGTGGAAGAATGAGCTGAGGAAATTAGGTCTTAAGCAAGATAGGAGGGGTATTTATAAGCATTCAAAATATCTAGATATTTTGGACGTGGAGTTTGTATGTGTAGTTGGTGCGGGTTTCTTTTATAAATGGATCGCTGCAATTGTTAAACTGTCAAATGTTTTGATGGGAATATATGGTGATAAACATGTTGTCATTCTAGTCTCGGGTATTGTGTTAACTAAAATTCCGTTCGTTCATGAACTGCTACGGACAGAAAACAAATTACGGTTGTGTCCAACAAGGTGTCACGATCCCAAAAATATAATAATACCAGTAGATGGGCTCATATTTTGAAACTTCAAAATGTTGATTTTAGGGCGCGAAATACTCAAAATAAAAAGTCGCATATTTAATTAATTAAAAACTACCATAAAATTCTAAAAATTAAATTATCACTATTTCCCAAAAGAACCTTGTCTAAATTCAAACCCGATCTCTATTTATATCGAATAAACCGTTACAGTCGATAACCGATTTTATAGCGACTATTTTAAAATTTGATTTGGACATATCTCAAAATCTATACGACGAAATCCCGATTTTTCTCTTCCACTAGAAAGATATACTCCACCAGCTCCACACGTTTCTTGTTTCACAGAAATTCGGCTTAAAACGAATCCTGTACATTCAGTTGAAGTTCGAATTGCCAATTTACGAACTACAGCGCCATTTCGAGCTCTATTTTAATTATATTATAATTCTACGTTTCAAACTGACGTCGATTGAATATATTCTTCAATATAATTTAACTCTAAGCTGAATTAAATCTAAGGGACGACCCCGTTCACAAAATATTGTGATTTCCAATATTTTTGATTATTTTTGAATTAAATATATTATTTAATTATTTAATTTAATAAAATATTCCATATTATTTAATTAAACCTTTATTTAATTCACTACATCACGATATAAATAAATAAATAAATAAATTATAATACCTCTGACATTGCGGGTCATTACATTCTTCCCCACTTAAAATAATTTCGTCCTCGAAATTGCTAAGTTAGAGGACGATCCTATCTATTGGAATTCCTAAGATTTGTTTACTCCTTATTTCTGATTTCAACTGAACCAATTAATATCGACAAAAATATTTATTCATTCCGACTAACTAAAATCTTCAAAAATTCTGAAAATTTTCTAACACTTTAAATTTTCGGAAAATTTCGCCATAACCTCCTTGGTACAGCCCTATCGGTAAAACCACAACTCGCCTCTCTTGGCCATCTCCAACCCAAAAGAAAATCAAACAGCCAAGCGGCTTTCCAATTCGGCTCATAAATTCCAAACTCATATAAAATATAAACTTGTACCTTTTTGTTGGGCATATCATTATATCCCTACCATCTGTTATCAACTCGGCATATACAAATGCCATCCCAATCAACTCCAACCAAGTTATTCTTAACACAACCATTCGCTTATTCAAGCCGAATTCAATTTCAAATTCGAGTTTCAAATTCCAAACTCTCAACTTATCATTTCAAATCCAAATCCAGATTATTCTCTAATCACTTCCAGTTTTTCTTAACCTATCATCTCAAGTTAAATTCTGGTTTATTATTTACTTTTACCATCCCATTCGAATTAACTTCACAAGTTAAATTTTAATTTCTAGAACTAAAATTCCTGGGTAAATTTCAAATCAATTTGAAATCATACTGCCAATTCAAAACCTTTGAATTTTCTAAAAAACTTGTTTCCTCAAAACAATTCAAATTAAAATCTTTGGTAGTAATCCACCACTTAGAACTCGAAAATCACACCGATGATACTGCGCAATCATCATCGGAATTATTTTCCAGCGACCCAAGTGATTTCAATACTATATCATTTCAAAACCCTTACTAAACACATCCATTTTGAAAACATCTCAAAATCTCCCATTAACTTAAAATTTCCTTATTTTAATTCCAAAACTGATATAATTTCATATTTAATTCATCTTATTTCATATACTTTACTTATATGAATTCTGATTGGTTATATATAACCATTTCGCATGTCATAATCTTACTCGATTATAATCACAACCTATATATGATAATATATCACATATCCATACTGTGTCGGTCCATCGTATTCAAGTGTTTATTTACTCCTACCGATACAGTGGATCAAACTGATCGACCAGAATTCATAAACAACTCAGCCAATGAATCTCCACAATATAAAAACCATTTTTATATCAAATACAAATACGCACTCGTATATATACACTCAAACTCAATCTAGGGTATTACTAACCCTATCTCTACCGAGTCACGCCACAGAGCCAAGGTAATTCTTAACTTATGCTCTGATACCAACTGTAATGACCTGGATTTTTGCGACTTTGGTTATCGACATAAACTCGATGTCGATAACCAAAACATCGAAAAATCCTGGTAATTAGTGAAAGAAATTAGAGGGTGAGGATGGATAAGATAGAAACTTAGAATAGATGAAGAAAAGAAGAACTTACATCATCAGAGTAACCCGAATCTCACAGCGGAATGAATAACATATAACATAACTTTTAAGTAAAACAGTTATATATATACAATAGCACTTTATCAGAATATAACACTTACAACAACAGCGGAAAAACAATAGCTATTAAATCTTGAAACCTCCTGCTCCAAGCTCTCCAAGTATATCTGTAAATCCCGACTACTTGACTGCCCATACAAATTTAGGCACCCAAGAGTTTAGGGAAAACAACAAAGTAAACTCCAGGTCAGTCATGGGACCGGTGTGAGTAAAATAGTTTAACACAGTTTAACATATATATGATATCTCATAAGACCACGCCGTGAATACGGAACGGGTTTTTTTCCCTTATGAGAATCCAACATCTTTGACAAGCAATATCATTCTGATATTATAATAATGTCTAAGTACAAATATATATCAATCTAGCAGAAACGCTTTCATCTCACGTTCTACATATATAGTATACAATCAAATCGCAAGCATGTATTGGATAATGGATTTCCAACCATGACAAGGTATGGAACCACCTTCTGCTAGTGTACCTCTAGAGAGGAATACACTGGGTTCAACAAGAACATCTTGTAACCCGGCCACACATGACCGACCACTCATTTCGCTTGAGTGTATCGAATGTCTATCACCAACGGTTGGGATCAGCAACCGTTTCCCGAATGGGACAGCATCAACAATAGATTTTTTTTTAGAAGTAAATGAAACACTAGATCAGGTGATTATACACCCTAATAGGTGCGACCTACATAGCCATGCTACCTGCCCGATTTCTGTCATTTACCGGATGTGAGGCTAGAAGCTACGCTTATCTTCACATCAGATTCACTTCGAATGCTACATTGTCAAATCCATCGAAATCACTAATTGACGTTTACAACAGTACATTACGTGTCAGCTAAAAGAAGTTTCCTTCTCCGCTTCCACTCTTGGTACAGTTGAAGAAATCAATGTACGTGACCTTTCTGGAAATACTCTGTCAGACATCCATCTTCATTCACTTAAAATGTCACATCGTCATACCCGCCAAATCACAAATTAACTTATCCAAAAATAACACGGGTATACAGCTAAGAGAAACGAATTCCTCCGCCACCAAACGTGAATACGTTTGAATAGATCAACTTACGCGATCTATTGGATATACTCTGTCAGACCTTAGTCCATACAAGTTGTCCTGGGACTGGACAAACCGAAGGTACTATTCAGTATATCCATCTTAGTCACTGTTATCTAAGACTTATACAACAGCCCTTGCACTTTACTCCGTCTTCAATTATCTTTGGCATAAATGATTCGCAACGCTTATGCCAATACAGAGTGGTTCTTAGGATAATAATCCAACCGGTCTCTCCATACTAACAACGTTAAAATGGTCAAAAACTTCAATAGTCTGTGAGTTAACTATCAAAGAAAGCAAGTGTGCAAACAATGATATTATTTCCAGATGGAAATTATATCGAACAAACATCATTTAACATTAATCCCTTTAGTTCATTTTTCATCTCCTGTTTCCCTATATTCAACATTTCATATTTTCTAGATTTAGAAAATATATGTTATTACCATTGGAAAACATTTCCATTTCCTTGTTTTCTATATTAGAAAACAATTCTGATACTTCTTTGGAAAACATTTCCAAAACTCAACATTGGACTTAGACAGATGGTTAAACAAACCATTATACTTATTAACTAAATCCACTTAACCACTTCACTCTCGAACCGTAACCATTTCTTAATTAAAACCGCAGTCAATCAAGTTGGGGTATAGCTACCTCTCAGATCTTAACTGAACAACACTTCTAACCTTGAAATAGGCAAAGTTCACTTTATATTTCTTTAACTAACTTCCTTACTTAACCTTTCTTTCGAATAACTATATTCGATTGACTCTTTTCACTTAACTCTATTCGATTAACTCCTTTGGACTAACTCCAGTTGCTTAACTCTGTTCACTTAACTCCTGTCGAATAAACTATATTCGATAACTCCTCTAACTCTATTCGAATAACTATATTCGATAACTATTCTAACTCTATTCGAATAAACTATATTCGATAACTACTTTAACTCTACTAGATTCTATAACTCCCCTTCTCGAACAACTAATATTCGATTAACTCACATCGAATAACCAATATTCGATTAATTCCCTTCGAATAACCAATATCTGATTAACTCTACTTGATTAACTCCATTTGAATAACTCTAACTCTAACTGGTTAACTCTAACTGATTTACTCTGACTGGTTAACCCTAACTGTTTAACTCCAACTGGTCAACCCTATATGTTTAATTCTAATTGATTAACTCTAACTGTTTAACTCGAACTGGTTAACTCTAATTGTTTAACTCCAACTGGTTAACTCTAACTGGTTTTACTTGGTTTGACTAACTCAATTGATTAACTCGACTGACTAACTCAACTCGATTAACCTAGCTTGATTTACTTATCTAGATTAACTTAACCAATTTACTTAGTTTAACTCAACCGATCCACTTTGATTAAATCCTATTTATTTAAAATAAATATCTCTTTGATTAAATCATATTTATTTAACAATAAATATTCCTTTTCCTATTTGTTTTAAAAAATATTTTCCTTTATATTTGTTTTACGAATATTTCCCCCTATATTTGTTTAACAATTATATTTCCTTTATATTTGATTTACAATATAATTCCTTTATATTTGATAATCAAATATAATTCCTTTATATTTGATAATCAAATATAATTCCTTTTATCAAAATCCGTTTTCTTTTATAATATAAAATCCATTGATTTTATATAAATAAACTATTTTCAAAATATACTTTGAAAATCTCCTTTCTACATTCTGGTATTTCTTATGGTATTTAACACACCATATAACACGATGAATATCGTCCAACACACATAATCACAACAGATTATATACATCACATCATATATCACAATATACAAATCACAGAAAAATAAATGTTGAGGAATCCATTTGGATTCCTCCAACCTGTTTTCCTGCATCACAGATGTTAAACAGTATAATCAATATCACTTTTAGTTCGATATGAAATATTCTGATAGCAGAATCAACATATAAATATTTAATGGTATACACACACACACACACACACATATATATATATATAATTTCCACTAACTGACTAGCAGTTCAATCAAGCAGTCAACACACAGTCAAACAGACAATTTTTAACAGTTCTAAGAATACACTGTAAAAATAGAAATATTCAGAGTTGGTGAGTTTTACTCACATTGATGCGTTAGCCGTTAAATAACGGTTTGCGTTATTTGATTTCGATGGACAATTTATTTCACCATAAATTGTAACAAGCTCGGATTCACTCCCAGTCAGGTTCATTGTGAAGCTCCCGTCCATACGATTCCAATGCAGCTTACGGTTCGTAAAACGGTCGTCGTATGAACTGGTTATGGAATTTTCAAGTTATAAAGAGATTTAAAATAATTAACTAACAATTATAATTATTTTAAACCCTTATACAAATTAAACTCCCCCCTCACCTGTTCATCACGTGCGCTCCCCCTAACCTTCTTCTTCCATCCGACTTCTATCAGTTCTTCTCCCTCCAGATAAACCTCCTCAACCATTAACGTGCTGTCCTCACTTGTACACTCCCCCACACTCCAATTACCACGTGTACACACTACACAGACCCCCTCCCTTATAAATGCTACATCACGTACTAACAGACCAAACCTCTCGTCCCTTTTCTCTCTTGCATCAGCTACCCAAAGCCCAACGTATAACACGCGAGCTCCATGCGTGTTCCACTTGAAATCCCTTTCACCGAACACGTCCATCTTTCCCACTGCCATTTCAACGCAAAACTCCCTTCACCAGAACTTCAGCTCGCCCTGCCTGTCATGAATCGCCACAACCCCTTCAAGCTACACTTGTTATCCCCTGTACAATACGCATCAACTGTCACCGCGCTGAGTCTCCTCCTCATCTCGAAAACCGCACCTCCTACAGTGAAAGAAAATGATCGCGTTCACGCAGCATACCTCAACAACAAACGAAGTTCTGTTACCCTTTCTGAGCTCGAAACTACCAACGTTTAACTCTTTGGAAGTTCCTCAACTTCGTTGCCATAGCTTGAAGCTCGGTCATGCCTCACGCTTCCGGCAACCTCGCTCGCCCCTGGAGGAAACCACCGATCTAATTCAACTCCGAACTCAGGGAAACCAACGACGAGGTGCTGCACGATTTATAGATTTTAGTTTGGTTTTCTTTGGAATTTATGAAGATGGCTCTCGTTTTCCAGAGAAAGGAAAGAGCGGCGGAAGAATGAGCTGAGGAAATTAGATCTTAAGCAAGATAGGAGGGGTATTTATAAGCATTCAAAATATCTAGATATTTTGGACGTGGATTTTGTATGTGTAGTTGGTGCGGGTTTCTTTTATAAATGGATCGCTGCAATTGTTAAACTGTCAAATGTTTTGATGGGAATATATGGTGATAAACACGTTGTCATTCTAGTCTCGGGTACTGTGTTAACTAAAATTCCGTTCGTTCATGAACTGTTACTGACAGAAAACAAATTACGGTTGTGTCCAACGAGGTGTCACGATCCCAAAAATATTATAATACCGGTAGATGGACTCATATTTTGAAACTTCAAAATGTTGATTTTAGGGTGCGAAATACTCCAAATAAAAAGTAACATATTTAATTAATTAAAAATTACCATAAAATTCTAAAAATTAAATTATCACTATTTCCCAAAAGAACCTTGTCTAAATTCAAACCCGATCTCTATTTATATCGAATAAACCGTTACAGTCGATAACCGATTTTATAGCGACTATTTTAAAATTTGATTTGGACATATCTCAAAATCTACACGACGAAATCCCGATTTTTCTCTTCCGCTAGAAAGATAAACTCCACCAGCTCCGTACGTTTCTTGTTTCACAGAAATCCGGCTTAAAACGAATCCTGTAAATTCAGTTGAAGTTCGAATTGCAAATTTATGAACTGCAGCGCCATTTCGAGCTCTATTTTAATTATATTATAATTCTATGTTTCAAACTGACGTCGATTGAATATATTCGTCAATATAATTTAACTCTAAGCTGAATTAAATCTAAGGGACGACCCCGTTCACAAAATATTGTGATTTCCAATATTTTTGATTATTTCTGAATTAAATATATTATTTAATTATTTAATTTAATTAAATATTCCATATTATTTAATTAAACCTCTATTTAATTCACTACATCACGATATATATAATTAAATAAATTAATTATAATACCTCTGACAATGCAGGTCATTACAATATACTTAAATTACTAAGAAGCCAAATAACAACCTAACAATACAAATTAAGAAACAAAAGTGAAATCTTACCGAATATAAAATTAAATCTGGATCCGCAGTGAAAACAGAAAACAATTTAATCCCGCAATTTTGCTTCGAACTGGAAATTGAAAACCGAGATTCGCGAATCGCGATCAGTATTCTGGAGGAAAAATGTAAAATTGGGGATGAAAATTGTAATCAAAAATCATGAGGGGCGTCAGTTAGGTTTTTTTCTTTTGATTGAGAAAGCGAGAACTGAGAAAGTGAGAAGTGAAGAGAAGTGGCAAACATAATAGGGTGGGCTCTGGGCTGTGTCACTTATTGTATTTTAAGTTATTAACTTTTCCACGTTAAATGTTCACGTCAGTAAAACATTTCATGTATAATACGTTTGCAGATTTTAAATAAAGTAATGACCAACGGGTCGGGTGGGGGCGTGTCGGCCAAGCCCCATACCCGCCCCCAGACCCGAACAATTTTTAACCGGGTCCGGGTCTACCCGCCCCGTTGACCCGATGGGGCCGGTTTTGATGGGTCAAAACAGGGGCGGGTCAACTGGGTTTAGACCCGAAACCCGCCCCATTGCCATTCCTAGTTTCCACCGTATAATGAAAATGTTGTAACAACTCTGATATTTTTATATAAATTTCCTTGTGAGATATTATTGTTTATTCTGTGTTGTGACTCTGTGTGACCGATTCTGTTAAATTCTGATAAGCGATAACAATCTGCCTTTGTGAACGTTTTGAGTTGGTTTAATTACCAACTTGAAGTGACTAAAAAGGTAGGTCGTTACAGTATTTACCCCTTTTTTAACAAAAAGGAAAATATAATATAACAAAAAGGAGAATCTAGCCATTCTCCAGTGGCTCACAAAAACAATTTCTATAGAAATGGTTACAGAGACTCTGTACACACACAACCAAAATAAACAAAACAATATACAACTCTAGTACAAGAGTCATCCAAAAAAGTATAATTACACCAACGAGGCAGACAAATCCTCATAAGACGGAGGACGAAGACAAGGCCGGCTCTAAAGTCTCCACAGCTCCACAAAAAGAGGGACAAGGAGCAAGTACAATGGACGTGACCATCAAAGAAGATCACAGACACAGGAAGGAATCTTTAACCAAACGCTATAGAAGCTCTGAAAGCTCCAGCTCCATAAGCTCCATCATATCCAGCTATAAGGCAGCACCTCGCACCATAAAGCGGCCCAAAAAGAGTCGAAATCCAAAAGCCTAGAATTCCAGGCACTCCAATACTAGTAAACAACATAAGATCCAAAAAAAGGGCGGGGAAGTGTAGAGAATGAGAAGACAAAAAGAATGAACTTGAAAACAAAAGGTTTCGAACGATTCCCGCACTGGGAGTAGTCGGTACCGAAGTAACACCAAAGGTACCAACCAATCTCGTCGAGCGCGAGCCAATTGTTCCCTTGAAAGGCCTACACCGAAACGTAAAGAAAACGTCATTTATTACCCTCCTGATGATGGTAGGAGGATCCATCGACACTTCGTCAAATATTGATTTATTCCGCCAACACCAGATATGCCAGCATATAAGACAAGGGATAAAACGAAAGGGAATCGAGCGATTATATTTACCTGAGATGCCGGTCCATCGATTCTCAGTAAATCCACTAGAAAAGTGGCATTACCTAGGCAACCAACCAAATTCCCGAAGTAATTCTAGATAGAATTGGCACAAGAGTCGAGGAAAAACAAATGAGCAATGGATTCCGAATAACCAGAACTACGGCATCAGCAACGGGAAATGATTGGGATGATAATCCTCTTGAGGTTCTCATCTAGTGGTAACCCAACATGCAGAGGTTTCCACATAAACAAAGATACCTTTGGGGGAAGTCGGACATCCCAGTTGAAAGAGAAAAGAAGACGACATGGAGTTGGCGTCGTCACTGTATTCCATGTAGCCTTAATCGAGAAGGGACTTCCATCCCAATCAGTTCCATCACCATGTGAATCCGATAAGACCTTCACGGAGTGCATCCATTTCCACATTTCACTAGCGTAGGTTAGGACACCGATGTAATGCACCTGAAAGCTAGTTATAGTATTTATCATTGTTAAATTCATTTCTAATTTTAAAGAAAACTGATTTAATAGGATATTTCTTATTGTACGTTTATGTAGTCAAGTACTCTCATTGTACGTTTATGTAGTCAAGTAGTATCATTGTAGGATTATTGTATTGGGTGCGTTTTTTACAGGTCCCTATTAAGTTTTAAAATATAAAAAAAAACCCGGTGATAAAAATAATCTAGAATACATCGCTATTTCTGAATTTCCGCTAAAAAAATTCCTGATCTACCCTTACGCACCTATTATCTTGCTAAAAAACCTAATCCTACAATACTGGAAAACCGTTGATCACTCCAACAGCTTTTTTTTTTTTACGAAAAAATAGAAAATGAGATACAAATATTACGTAAAATTGCATACATTTACGCAACTAAGTGAAATAATTGCATACATATACTAATATTATACAGAAAATAATTTATTACTTTTACGCAAAAATGAATTAGACGTGCATACATTAATATTATACAGAAATAAATTATTACTTGAATGTAGTGACTACAATTTTTTTATTAAGATTTTTGATTTTTACGAAAAACTAGACAATTAGATACAAATATTGCATAAAATTGCATACATTTATGCAAAAAAAATAATAATTGCATACATATACAGAGTTGTACTGCATAATTGCTGAAACAATAGAAATGACAAAAAAATAAATACATATAATTATAACAAGATGCATATATATATGCAAATAACATAAATATGTGCATACTCACATGAAAAATTTCATAACATTTACATCTACTACATCAAAAAATAAGTACAAACCACATTCACAAATATGCATCACAAATTTCAGAACATTTACAAAGCAGAGATGATGGTCTATTGAAAAACATATAATTTTGTTAAGACCCAGCTTATTGCGCAAACCACATCTAGTAGTCTCTGTAGAAACAACTGCATATTTCAATCATTTGGAAAAAGATGGACGACCAAGCTTCAACAACACCACTACACCAATATCCGCCGGAACACTGTTATCAAAAAAAAAGAAAATCACCATTAATAAGCTTAATGTGCAGTAACCTAAATTACAAAAAACTGCTTCAGAATAATATAAATACATGCGTACAATTCAGCAAAATAACTGCAATTTTTGAATATTTATATGCAAGTATTCCAGATATATGCATAGAAATATGAATATATTACAAAAACTGCTTCAGAATTCTATAAATACATGCGTACAATTCAGCAAAAAATCAATAATTTCTGAATATTTATATGCAAATATTCCAGATATATGCATAGAAATATGAATATATTACAAAAACTGCTTCAGAATAATATAAATGCATGCATATAACTCAGCAAAATAACAATAATTTCTGAATATTTATATGCAAGTATTCCATATATATGCATAGAAATATGAATATATTTGTAAAATAATATGTTTTTCTGTTTGTTTGATAAAAAATTACATACATATATGCATATATTAAGAATAGATACATATTTGTCCGCAACTTTTTATCAGAAGTTCAGCAAAATTCCACGAGTTCTAACGATGGTTTCATGAATTTATGTTTTTTACAAGTCCTTGTCGTATGAAAAATCATATTTTTATGCTAATAAAAACCTAATATTTATCCTGCAAGTAAAATCAGAAAGAAAAAAAGAAAAAAACTCACAATGGTTTCATGTGGACGGTTTGAGATGCCATCGACCTCCAGTGCTTGACGCCGATGCCTGCGCTGACAAGCTGAGGAGGAAAACTAACGATTAAAATACGAATTAGCTCGGATCTGGAAACAGGGGTTGTAGAGATACGTGGAATTTTGTGGAAGCCGCTGTTGACGCCGATGCCTGATATTGCCGCCGAGATTTGTGGAAGCCGCCTGGATTGATGTCGCTGCCTGGTTGATGAGGTTGCTGAGATGAGGAAGATGATGTAGATGAGGTTGCTGAGATGAGGAAGATGTCGTGAGTAACAGTAGAGGACGAGAGTTGCTGAGATGAGTGATAGATGGAGCCGCCGCCGCCATGGATTAGAAAATTTTGTTTCTGTAGAAAATAAAACCCTAATACGTAACCTATAAACAATCCATACCCCTTAAAATCGGACAAGGGCATTCTCGGAAATATTAAAGGTGCGTTTTAAAAATAGGGATGAGATTTATATGTTTCAAAAGGGGAGGATGTGAGCCTAATTAACTTTATTTTTAAGGACGTGAGCCTAATTTTCATTATTGTATTTTTCTGCTTTTTTAATATTTATCAATTGAAAATGCTCATCAGTTTATGTAGTATTGTTTAACTCATTACGAAGCCATTACGAATTACATAACAAGGACTATCGATCAACGATTAACATATAATTAAACCTGTTCTTTTAATTAAATGATATCATTTATAGATCTAAATCAATACAAACATGATACAACTAAGATATAACAATTTCTAATTTAAATCGTTACGAAGGCGGTATTTTGCCAGCATTATAATAACTGAGTTGAGTGCGAAGCCTCCTTATCTTTCATCTACCACTTTCCAAGTTCACATTCATTTGGATATAGCGGACAAAAATAGTATCGGCGATCAACATTGTTTCCATGTCGGATGGTTAAGAGTGGTGCTTCAAAACCATGTAAACATACAAGATTCGCAGATTGAACTTTATAATCCTCAATGACATTTTGGGAAGGAGGAATTAAACTTCGAGACCTTTGGGTATGTTGAGAAGGTGGTTCTTGTTTTTGGTGATCTTTTTGCATCTGGTGCATCCCTACTTCAAGATCTCTCTCTCTCTCTCAAATCTCTATAGTGTCACTTTTCTGATTCAATGTACCATGAAGTCGATTCTCTGGATGAAGCCGTATTAGGATTTGATGGTCCAAGCAAAATGTCAGTGTATTCGTATGATCTTGGATATTCAATCGACTTTAATTGTCGCTAATCGAACTACAAATCCTCAGTTCGACCTTCACATTCCCCTTTTCATCTCTATATTACAACATTTCTTTTTCTTTCCGAACTTCTTCTTTGATTCTCATGGACTCTTCTTCAGTTCCTTCTACTGCAGCTTTGTCTTCACGGATCTCTTTGCCATCTCATTGCATACCTCCTCCAATAATAAACGAGTTTTCCTTTCCTTTTTATAGTTGTGTGAAATTCTTTTTGCTATTTTCTTTACGTTTTCAAGTTCATTCACTAGCTTTGAGTTTGCTAATTCCAATCTCTTTCGAGTTTTCTTTTCTCGGGTTAAGTCCTCCTTGATAGAGTCTATTGTAGCTTGGATCTTTTCATGCACTCTACTTTTCCAAAACTTTGAGTTTTCCCGATACATAATCAACTGTTTTCTTGTATTTTATTTCAAGTTTGTATATATGTTCCTGTGCATTGTCAAACTCCATTTGCAGTGATGAAGCTCCTTGAGGCCTGTAACGAGAACAGGCCCTAGAATCCCATTTGGTTGCCTCCTCCGTTGAGGGTACTAGTAATGCAGTAAAAGATTCCAGCTTCTCTACGAAACCAATCTTTGAGCAATTCAGCAAAGCAGGATGTATGTATTTGTTTTTTGATGCAACATGAATAGAGTTATAAGTATCAATTGTATTTGGCTCAAACCCTAATCTAGCTTTAACACGCCAATTACCAGCCGTTATTTTCCTCACAAAAATGTCTCCATCCTTCTCTTTCCCTCTCTTCATTCTTCTTCTACCGCTACTACAAATACTTAGCTTATCAGCTTTAGGTTCCACCTCGCTAAAACTATCTATGTTTGTACCAGCAAAAGGGACGATTTTCTTGTTAAGAAATGGTGTAGCGGGTCGACTGACAATACTCCTACCGATGTTGGTGACAGGAGCATTGCTCCTCAGACAGATCAGACCAAATACGGGGATGCCAATATGGAGGGTATTTGCGTTGGAGTTCCGGGTAGGATCGAATGGGTGCTGGAGCTGGGGTTTCTTCATGGTACCTCTAGGGTTTGGGCAACGAGTTTGAATTTGATAGAATTTGGAAGGAAACTTAGCGTGGGATCTGGGTCCTGACTCCATCCGGCAAATAGTGTTTTCTACTTTATCAAATCTCCATCATCAAACCTAGAACCTGAACTGCTATCATGAGCTACTCCACTTGTAATGACGATGGGCAACTGGATATCTTCTTAAGAGAATGCCCAAACGGAAGTTGACAATGGGCTCCGATTTGTATTTAACCATGTTAACACTTGGATGTTTCTTCAGCTCTGTACTTGTAATGATTTGGACAAAGGAAAATTAAGCGATATCTAATAGTTGGTGTCCCTGCTTAGCACAGTGAACCAGGTGGTCTTTACCTTTTGAGTTATTAGAAATAGTGTTTTCATGACCCGACCCTGCCGCGGTCTGACATCGAATAACCCTGAACTTTGGACCATCACGGCACGGAACTCAATTAGACCTCACTCATGCATGATCCCTGGTCAGACCTTCAAATTAATGGTCCAACCCTTCAATTTTACAGGGTTAAACCACGGTTTTTTGTTTTTCTATACTTCTCATTGTGTAGTTCTCTGTGATCATTTCATCTTTTTTATCGTTTTGAAAATAACAACTAAAATATTTCAAAAAATCATAATTATCCCGACATTTGAATCATAAATTTTACCACTTCGTTCTATAAAACAAGTATGTTTGTTTGTGCCCTTGCTATTTGACTATATCATGCAATTTATTAATGTTAGTTTATAAATAGATAACTTTAAATTAACTTTATTATTTATTTGTTGGAGTACACATAAAACTTGATTATTTACATTTTCAATATTAGCAAGCATGTGCGGTTCTTGACGGTTCGACTGGTCAGACCTTCGAAACCTTGGACCATGAGTCCTCATGGTTTGACTCACGATCCGTTATGAAAACTATGATTGCAAATGTTGATTCTACCTAATGGTGTGGTGTTGTGCTATTGGGTGCCTGTAATAAATAAAGAATAAGTACATAATTTATAAAATTTTACATTTCTAATAAATAAATTAATATCATTCTACATTTGGAATAACTTGATGACTTGGGATTCCTGTACTTTTTTACTGATAAGGATTGACATAATTTGAGGAATAAATATCATAAATGATATGCCATAATATGAGGGAATAATATAAATATCATTAATGATATTATTCCATAATTGTAGCTGCATGTATAAATATCATTAATGATATTATTCAAATATCATTAGTGATATTATTTCATAATTGTAGGTACGTGTATCTTGTAACTTTATATATTTGTAATTACTGAATGGAAAAACATCCTGCTTCTTTGACGTCCAAGAGATAGGATTCTTGCCCAAATAGACTATATATGCCATTGTAGAAATATAGTCGTCTTTGTCATGAGCCCAACCCACATCAGAATAAGCATGGAGAGTGAGAGGTGAATCTAAGTGGTACATTTAATATGGGTTTAATTAAACACAAAGATTCGTCTCTCACTCTCTATGCTTACTCTGATGTGGATTGGGCTCGTGACAAAAACGACTACATTTCTACAACAACATATATAGTCTATTTGGGTAAGAATCCTATCTCTTGGGCGTCAAAGAAGCAACATATAAGAGCTAGATCATCTACCGAGGCCGGGTACAGGACAGTGGCAAATGCTACTGCTGAAATTCTTTGGGTATGAAATTTATTCAAGGAGCTTAGTCATAATATGACTCTCGCGCCATTCATCTACTGTGATAATGCTGGAGCTACATATATTAGTGCTAATCTGATTTTTCATTCTAAAATGAAGCATCTGAGATTGGATTACCATTTTGTCACAGAGAATGCACAAAGTGGAAACTTGAAGGTCTCTTACATATCTACTAATTACCAACTTGTAGATGCCCTCACCAAGTCACTACCACGTACCTCCTTCATAATGTTGGTTAGCAAAATCGGTCTCTCATCTTGGCCGCCCGTTTTGAGGGGACGTGATAAGTATTGACATAATTTGAGGAACAAATATTATTAATGATATACCATAATATGAGGGAGTAGTATAAATATCACTAATGATATAATTCAAATATCATTAATGATATTATTTCATAATTGTAGCTACATGTATAAATATCATTAATGATATTATTCAAATATCATTAATGATATTATTCCATAATTATATTGTAACTTCATATATTTGTGATTAATGAATGGAAAAACATTCTTCTCTTCAACTCTTTATCACTTTGCACTCATATAAATCAGATAGAATATTTTCCTTCAATGTATGGCAACCACACTAGCACATCTATTGTCTCCCTGCTGCTTAGACGATAACAAGCAAAATTACTATGCCCATTCATCCAGCGTTCGATATATCATAGATTTCAAGCGACAAGAAGATATATGTTTAGAATTTGGACTGAAAAGAAAGTTGTTGGGTAGAGATTCAACTTAGTTGGATAGAAACTTAACAACAAACTCAGAACAACTTAGTTGGATAGAATTTGTCCTACATCACTGACCATGTGCCTCTGTCTCCTTACCCAGAGAACCTATGCATCTTCTAGTTGGCTTAGCTACTCCTATAAAGTACCAGGCAACTTCTACAATATTTCCATCAGTTCACAGTTAATTCTTATAATAATTGAAATTCAAAGCATTCATTAAATATTGTAATTCTAGAAACTGCGTTAGTAGCGAAATGGTGAACACAAAGAAGATTCTTAAGAATTTGCAAAGAGTTACTTCATTCGGGAGAAAAGATTCTGAATCTCAATCCTCATCAAAAGAACTGAGCACATCATGTGTCGCGGATAAGGGATGTTTCATCGTATACTCGGTGGATGGGAAGAGATTCATGCTTCCTTTGTCATATCTTGACACACTTGTATTTGAGCAACTGCTTAATATATCCGAAGAAGAGTTTGGGATACCAAGAGATGGTCCTATCACCCTTCCTTGTGATGCCCAGTGCCTGGAGTATGTCATACGCTTACTTCAAAGAAATGGATTTAAAGCTGTGGAGAACTTGTTATTAGAAACTGTATTGAAAAATCACCCTTCTCCAATCTGCCTGCATTCATTAAGTTCAAATCAACAATTAGTAGTTTGTGCCTTTTGAATATTTTTATTGAACTTGTACATATCATTAATTTGTTGTATGCTGTCAATAATTTTTTGTCATATAATATCAGTTTGGAATCTTCTAATATCATTATTCATCATAATTTTTTTATCTACTAGCTTGAATATTTGTTTTAAATATTAAATTTCTGTGAAATAGCTAAATAAATTTTGAATACCCTATATATGTACATTTGGGTTGATTAATCTGATCCGTAAACTTGTGCTGGGTGAAATTATGTATCACAAGTTTGAGAAAAAATCATACTGGTAGTGGCTGGTGTATTATAATCTACACAAAAAGGCAACAAAACCACGTTTTTTGGTCATGAAATTAATTGCTTTGCTTTTCCTCGAAAAAAAAATTAGCTGCTTTTCCCGAGAAACTGAGTGCTATTTTACACAATAATGCATACTATTTATGGAATCGATAATTTAGTTGTACAGTTTTGTTGATTTACAAGCATTCCTTTTTCCCTCTTCTGTGTTTCATCCCTTTTTGAGTTTTATAATTAACTCCAGTGAGTAGAATCAACCTTGTTAACTGCGGGACTTGGTTCTAAATCCTTAAGAAAAGACTAATAAATCATGAACAAGTTGCTAGTTCCCTTTGTCTCAGCATCAAAAAAAGCCTTAATTGCTGAATACAAACACATTAGTTGTTTTATGAAAATAAACTGAATATAGTTGAACAAAATTACAGCAAAAAGAAACTTCCTGTAATTCTATTTTCTCGAAATGGATACACAAGGGATTGCACTTCACTGTGCAAACAAGTTGAATGGATACACATGGGATTAGACTTCACTGTGCAATCAGGTTGTGAGTTATGACTATATTCTGTGTTGACGGTCTGATACTACTAAAAGCTCAACCATTACCATTTTGAAAACAACTTGATATAGTAACATTAAGCAAATAAACAAAGTTTATTATCTAACTCATGTTATGCAACTCACATGGCTTTGCTCCGGATGCTAATTAAAGAGCATATCAAATAGAATGCAATGGATTGTAAACATTGATAACAACTCTCCTAATTTTGATACACGCCTGTCTGTACTGCCGTCCCGACAACGCAACTCGTTCACCAAATGATAATTACATCTCACCGCATACAGATATAGCAACTGGCCGACATATATAAGCAAAAGAAAACATAATCAAGCAATGTCACACTCGGTTCATTTACTGATGACATGGTTTTGCTTCCAATGGTAGACATATTCCAATTTCAACAGACTGTACTGGGGCCACTTTCTACCTCTATAAGAATATGGCAATAGCAGCTGCTACTCTCATCAGTTCATCCCCATTTCAACTAATTTATTTATTTCTTCAAGATTATTCAAACTATAACCATTGCAGCCATGGTTAAGCTTGTAAAAATGGCAATGAAATTACAAAGGGTGGCTTCTTTTGGTCGAAAAGAGAATGATTCTTCTGATGAGTGTAGCACATCATCTGTTGCCGATAAAGGAAACTTTGTTGTATATACTCTTGATGGCAAGCGGTTCATGATCCCACTAGCATATTTACCAAGTACTGTCTTCATACAGCTTTTGAAAATGGCTGAAGACGAGTTTGGAATTACGAGTGATGGACCCATCACATTGCTTTGTGATTCAGTCTTCATGGAGCACATTATTTCTTTGTTTCGGAAAAAGGGATCCAAAGCTGCAGGGAAGATGTTGTTAGGAGACATATTTCAACGTCAACATTTTCTGCCTTCAGCAAACCTTGATGGATTTAGTCAGCAGCAAGCTGTTTGTAGCTACTGAATTGTATGCTTCAAAGCAATTAGCTGTATGAAATTTCTCTCAAAAATTAATTATTGACTATACTTAAATTTTTGAACTCCTTCTGTTTGTCCATTTCGTATACATTTTTGTCAACTTTATTGTATGGACCTGCGCTATACGATCTATCTGTTTATCAGCTAACAAGTTGAATCTCCGTAAACTCTGAAGCTTTTTTTCCTCAAAAATAAAATAAAAAATAAAATAAATAAATAAAATAAAATAAAGAGGGCTGCTTTCTCAGATAATAAACTTTGTGCAGCTGTTATTTTAGTGCAGCTTTCTTAGATTCTGTGCAAACTGAACATTCAGATTGGGAATTAATAGAACTCAGGTCCAGTGAATAATCACAATAACAGAAAGAGAGGGCGCAATTTTGTTTGAAAATTTTAGTATGAGCTTTTGTATGTATGTTGCATGTGTTATGCAAAAATTACGTGAATGCGGAAGCGCAATAAGCATGATCTAAATTTGTAAATTGAACATCAACCTAATCTGATATCAATTATTCTATTACATCAAATAAATAGTAAATAACTATAATAGAGAAACAAGGAGACACAATATTTATACTGGTTGCACTATCCTCATAAGATAGTGTACGTATAGTGCAAAAGAGAGAGATTTTATTCCACATGAGAGAATTACAAGAGATTACAAAATAAGAGTTTACATATTCAAAACTCAAATAGGCTTAACAAGAAGAGACACTCCATTTGGGGATCGCTGGCTCCATGCCAGGATGAGTATACACAGTCTCTACCCCTCAATATATAGTCAGTGCAAATCTATGTGAGTCATTAATTAAATTACCAACGTATGGTAATAATATTATGGAAGCAAATTATCATAGCAACAAATGTGCAAAGATAGAAAATAAATCAATTCGTTTTTTAGCATAGATGGGAAAAGCTGTCTTTTTTTTTCACAATTAGATGGGAGGAGGAAGATCTATAGTCGAATAACACGCCAACCCAAAACCAGCGCCAACCACTCTGTCTGTTAGGGGAAACTCAAGTAGATATAGAGCCAGCTGGAGATAGACATCAACTAGCTCAATCAATCACACGGATCTTTCAATGAGCGGATATCAATTCCAAGTTCGGTCACAAGCAGGATCAGTAGTGGACCTCGCGTGCCTTGCCTTTCAGAGCAAGTGAGCAGTTGTTTTGCTAACTGAGTTAATCCTCTTTTCACACTTCTTGGCTTTATCTAATGCGTTCTCCCTCTCTTGCTGGGGAACGAAATGAGTCTTATTCGAAATGTTGATTCTACCTGATGGTGTGGTGTTGTGCTATTGCATGCCTGTAATAGAGAGAAAGAACATTTACATTTGAAGTATATGTTTCTATATTTTAAAATATCTTTTCTGTGACCTGATACTTGATTTGCTATTTGCAGAAGTACTAGAAAATGAGTGTCAGAAACAGGAGAAATGCAGAACCCGATCTAGAGGCTCTATTAAAGAGATATCGAAATCTGGGCGGAGCACAGTTCTCGGGCAATGAATCTATAATTCAGACTCAAGCTTGGATGAGTTCTGCCGAAAGAATTTTTGAACGTATCTAGTTGAGAGATGATCAGAAAAGATTAGTAGCATCTTGGGCGCTCAAAGAAGAAGCTTTAATCTGGTGGTAAACAATCATCAAAGATAATCCAGAAGGTGATATCACCTGGGATAGATTCAAAGAGATTTTCCTAGAAAGATTTACTCCTCCTGAAGCAACTGAGCGATTATGTGATGAATTCTCTTATCTGATACAAGGAGATATGACCATTCCAGAATATCATAAGAAATTCAACGAATTTTCTCACTTTTCTCCTCATCTAATTCAAGATCCAAAGAGGAAGAATCTGAGGTTTATTCATGGCCTGCAAAGAAAATATCAGAATAGTGTGATGAGGAATGTGAAGCTTCCTTTTTCTGAAATGATATACATGACTTATCAGTATGAAGATCTCCATAAGAAAGGTATGTTGCGGGACGAAGAGGAAGTCAGTTCTAGTAATAAAGGCGAGTCTAAAACTGATCGTCCTGATACCAGTACGATGTCTGAGGTGAGTAAGAAGCCCAAAGACAATCGGAAAAGGGCCAGATCTGAGAAAGAACCAGTAACGACCGCCATATGCAATAACTGCCATCAGAAAGGGCATTTGTCGATAAACTGTGGACCCTTGAAAAAAACGAAAGAAGGATAAATGTAAATCCAAGGACAAGTTTCTACAGAATAGAAAATGTAGTCAATGCCATCGGACTGGTCATCTTGAAAAGGATTGTCGGCTATTTAAGAGATCCAAGGCAGTACAAGTAAATGAAGTAGCAGAAACTTCTGAGCCCTCAGCTATTCAAGAAAGGCCAGATGTTTTAAAAGGCACGCTAACTGTCAAAGATATTCCAGTTAAAGTATTGTTTGACACCAGTGCGTCGCGAAGCTTTGTTGCAAAGAATGCAGTCAAGAAACTGGATTTGAATTTGAAGAAGCTCAAAGAACCAATGACTGTCCATAATCCAGTTGGGGGTTCCCTTAATCTTAGTTGGGTTTGTGGGGTGCCGGTTTCTTTTTCTCGTTATCGGTTCCCTACCATCGAGGTCGTCATGAATTTTACAGAGTTTGGTCTTGTCTTGGGGTTAGACTAGTTGACCAAATATGAAGCTGAGGTTAAATGCGCCAACAGAGTCGTTAAGCCAAAGATAAAATCAGGTGATTATATAACCATTCCCTGTGAAGGCCAGAATTCAAATAGAAAAGACTTCTGGGCAGCTTTGGATGTTTCTCCTGTCCAAATAGAAAATACCCCTGGAGTCACAGAGAATATTCCCGACCTCGTAAAGGGTATTCCTGTAGTCAAGAATTATGCGGATGTGTTCGAAGAAGTTGTTCGCTTACCTCCGTAGAGCGAAATTGATTTCAAGATCGCTTTAATACCGAATGCAAGGCCAGTAGTGCACGCCATTCGGAGGATGACCGTAAAGGAGAACGAAGAACTAGACAATCAAACACGACAGCTCGTATGGAAGGGTCCGATCAGGCCTAGTTTCTCTGATTGGGGAGCAGCAGTGGTGTTTATCAAACACGACAGCTCGTATGGAAGGGTCCGATCAGGCCTAGTTTCTCTGATTGGGGAGCAGCAGTGGTGTTTGTCCCAAAATCTGATGGTACTCTGCGACTATGTGTGGATTATCGTGATTTGAACAAGCAAACCATAAAGAATAAATATCCATTGCCGCGAATCGACGATTTATTGGATCGTCTGAATGGAGCACAAGTATTTTCCAGGATGGACCTAGCTACAGGCTTCCATCAGCTTCGAATTTCCGAAGAGTGTGTAGCTATGACAACATTCAAAGGTCCAGACTTACTCTATGAGTGGTTAGTAATGTCGTTCGGTTTATGTAACGCTCCAGTATACTTCGTCGATTTGATGAATCTTTTGTTCAGAGGAGTCCTGAATAAGTTTGTTCTAGTTTTTATTGACGATATTCTAATTTTCTCTAAATCAAAGGCCGAACATGAAAAACATTTGGAGAAAGTTCTAGAAATCCTAAGAAAGAATGTATTGAAAGCCAAACTATCCAAATGTATATTCTGGCAAGATGAAGTGAAGTTTTTGGGCAACGTCGTATCGAAAGAAGGAATTGCTGTGGATCCAAGTAAAATCACAGCTATTCAAAATTGGAAACAGCATAGTGCTCCTACAAAAGTCCGCAGTTTTCTCGGATTGGCTAGTTATTACCGGAAGTTCGTTAAGGATTTTTCGAAGATATCTAGTCACTTGACGAAGCTTACAAAGAAGCACTCAAAATTCAAGTGGACTCCAGAATGTGAGGAGGCTTTTGAAGAGCTAAAGTTAAGATTAACAACGGCTCCAGTATTAACGATTATCGACGGCAATCAGGACTTGAAAGTCTGGACAGATGCTTCTAGAGAAGGCCTTGGTGCAGTGTTAATGCAAAGAGGTCAAGTGATTGCTTATGCTAGCCGTCAACTGAAGCCACATGAGAAAAATTACGTCACTCATGATCTTGAGTTGTTGGCTATAGTATTTGCTTTGAAAATCTGGAGACATTGTCTTCTGGGTGAGAAATTCGAACTGTTTACAGACCACCAGTCGTTAAAGTATCTATTCACCCAGAAAGACCTGAATCTGAGGCAGCAACGTTGGCTAGAGTTCCTTGCGGCATACGATTTTGAGATTCTATACACTCCAGGGAAAGCCAATGTCGTGGCCGATGCGCTGAGTCGAAAGAATGTAATGATCGCCAGCTTTATTATTACGACTTCCTTGATTGACAAAATATCTATTCTTCAAAAAGATGATAATTTTATTAAGGATATGATCAAAAGGATTCAGAAAGGCGAACCCTCGTGTTTTCAAATAGATAACGTGGGACCCTAAGGTTGAAAGGAAGGATTTGTGTTCCCGACATCCCAGAATTAAAAAGGAAGTGTTAGACGAGTGTCACAAGTCCAAGCTGAGTATCCATCCCGGTGCGGCCAAAATGTATAATGATCTCAAGCGAACATTCTGGTGGAAGGCTATGAAAAGAGACGTTTCAATATATGTTAGCCGATGCCCTACTTGCCAGTTAGTCAAAAGCGACCAATAGAAACTGGCTGGATTGTTGCAACCGCTGGACGTTCTAGGTTGGAAGTGGGAACATATTTCTATGGACTTCATAGATGGTTTGCCCAGAACCAGAAAAGTAAATGATAGTATTTGGGTGATCGTAGATCGCTTCACGAAGACCGCCCATTTCATACCTGTCAGATCAAACAGAACTGCTCAGAGTCTGGCGCAAATCTATTTCAAGGAAATTGTTAGACTACACGGGGTGCCGATCAGTATAGTTAGTGATAGAGATCCAATATTCACTAGCAAATTCTGGGAGGCATTTCAAGTAGAACTGGGAACGAAGCTGAACTTGAGCACCGCTTATCATCCTCAGACAGATGGTCAAACGGAGAGGGTGAATCATATTTTAGAAGAACTATTGCGGGCTTGTGTTCTCGATTTCGGTGGATCATGGGAAGACCATTTACATTTCGCAGAGTTCTCGTATGACAACAGCTACCAGGCGAGCCTGACAATGTCACCATTCGAAGCGTTATATGGTAGACCGTGCTGATCTCCTGCTTGTTGGGTCGAACCCGGTAATAGACTTGTATTGGGACCTGATATGATCCGTGAGGCTGCTGACAAAGTCGATTTCATTAAGAAAAGATTACTCGCCGCTCAAAGCCGACAGAAGAGCTATGCTGATTCGAGAAGAAGGGATTTAGCTTTTTCTGTTGGTGATTATGTGTATATAAAGGTTTCTCCGATGAGGGGAGTGATTCGATTTGGAAAAACTGGAAAATTAGCGCCCAGATTTATCGGTCCATTCCCTATACTAGAACGGATTGGAACTCTCGCTTATAGAATTCAATTTCCTGATTGGTTGCCTGGAGTGCATGATGTATTTCACATATCTCAACTTCGAAAGCACGTTCATGATCCAGACTTGATCGTGGAAGAAGCAGCGCAACAAGATATTGAAATTACTCCTAAATTGGCTGTGAGAAGAGAGCCGCTAAAGATTATCGGCAAAGAAACCAAAGAGCTGAGGAACAAGAAGGTTCACTTAGTCAAAGTGCAATGGAGTGGAGATCCGCGAGATTGTACTTGGGAAACTGAGGAGAGCATTAAGAAAGCCTATCCTTAGTGTCGAGTAGATATCTCTGATTGACTCCGGTGCAAGGTACATTTACCATACTTTGCATTACCAATTATTTCTCTACTCTGTTGTTGTTTTCTTTCCATGGATGTGTACTTTTAATTCTATAGTCTGAATGATTTTAAAAGAGTATAGAAATTGATTAGTATATTTTTGAAAAGTTAAAAATAATTTGATTGTTGTTTGTGTTGTGTGATAGTAGATTTGATTAATTAAATTATTAAAACAATAGTTAATTTAATCAATAATAGAATAAAGGGTAGAATTTATTCGATTAAATCACACATTGAGCTGATTTAAAAATAGATAGAAATATATACATGTGCATCAGATATGTTTGAATATGTAAATGGATAGCTGTTGAGTAAAGAAATTATTTGCATGCCCGACAAGTAGGTAAACCTTAATGAGTTGGATGCGAAATATTATTATATCAACTCATGTGAATGTCATCGGATGCGGAGTGCTGAATATTCTGTGAAATAATAAACGTCGCCATAGGATAGTAACAATTAATTTTGAACTACACTACATGGCATACTTCCTGAAGATAGGTATACTTCATCATATACCACATAAGCATTTGGAGCTTATATGACGAGGTGGAAGATTTACCATACGAGCGAGAGGCTTGTATGGCGATGACTATATTTTACAGGTTGCACTGATGACTGATATGGACCATATAAAATTGTAACAATAAACTGCCAGATTAATAAAAACACCACACGGGTCTGGAGTTGGCAATAATCACGTCTCTCTAGTCATTGGATATGGCACATGGATTATTTATTTCCCACACGGGACGAGGTGACGAGAATTTATTCTCTGGAGCAATTAAAATACACACTCCCTCAGGCTTTGACAGGATGACGAGAATTTATTCTCTGGAGTAATTATCTATACACGCTCCCCTGTAAACACCAGAATATATCACTATAAATATGTGTATGCTTTATAGGATTTATTGGGTACCTAATACGGTCCAATAAATTTTCAAACCCCTCCCCATACAAAGGAGGTTATGGCAAAAAAAATCGAAAATTCTACGTGTTAGCCAAATTTTTGAAGAATTTGAAAATTCTCAGAAACTGAAAATTTGGAGAATGGAAGCCAGATTGAACGTAGAGTTGATTAACCAAACCACTTTCGACTTTGTTCCTTTTCGGGGACGAAAAGTTTTAAGTGGGGGAGATTGTAACGACCCGGAAAATCTGAACCAATTTAAAATTTTTAAATTGGCTATTTTAGTGGATTTTAAATATTTAAAATAAATATTTTAAATAATAACGACGAAAAGTAAGTTTGAATCGACGTTTGAAAATAAATATAATTACTCTGAATTATAAACAAGGCCTGAAATGGCGCGACAGTTTCAAATTTTCATTTCAAACTTTGACTGACTGTACCAGGTGCAAAACAAAACGGATTTGAGTGAAACCAAAAATATTTAAATTTGTTAGTGAATACCTTTCTAACGAATCTGAAAAATCGAAGTTTCATAGCGGGAAGCAAAAGTTATGGCCAAATGAATTTTCTGAAAGGTCGCTATGAAATTTATATAGCCCGTGAAAATGGCCATTTTGCAAACGACCTCGGAATTCGACGAAACCACTTTTGTTGGATCCGGGATGTCAAATTATTGCTAGGTTTCAAATTTCATAATTTTTGAAGTTAATATGTGAGTGTGGCAAAGGAAAACGTGTTTTGGTCAATTATAGTTAAATTGGATCGACCAGAAATGGGCCATTTTTCAAACAGTCTCAGAATTCGACGAAACTAGTTTTGCTGGGACCGTATTGTCAAAACTTAGCTAGATTTATTTTTCGGGGAATTTTTAGAATCAGTTTGTGCCCTGGCAAATTGAAATGTACGTTCAAATCAAATAATGAATGTTTTATATTTTAATTTGAATGAAAATTGACTGAACCATTCGAATGGGCCTACGAAATATATCCCATTGTGTTCGGAATGGGGGTAAAACTCTAGGGACGACAGTCGTTGGGTTTGGATTGTTGTTAGTATCAGAAGAGGGGTATTTTTGAGAAAAAATATATAAAATAAAATTTCCCATTGGCTAATCCACTCCCCCCCCCCCCCCGATATTCTCTCTCCCCGCTACCAGTAGAAGGCGGAAACCTCTTCGAAGCTTCCCAGGAGATTTCTGATCGCCACAGGCCGAACTAGCCCCACCTCCAGTTGAACTTTTCGAAGCCCTCTCTCACCTCTTCAAATCCTTCCTACCCTCGCCCTCCCTCTCCTCGTCATCATCGAGTTTTGCGCCTGGGAAATCTGCTGCCGTCGATCCTGAAATCGCCACCACCGGAGATCCGAGCTGGCCGTGACCAACCTCGCCGGGAAGCCCTCTCGTAGCTCTAGGCCGTGGTACCCTCCGATCGTCTCCACGCTGCTCGGTTTTCGCGAAAACTGCAAACCAAGTTTTGAACAAATCAGTGAGGTAATCGGCTTTGTTAATTTAAATCAGTTTTAACACTTTTAAACTGTTATGAACTTGTAAAAATCATATCTTTTTGCTATGTTGTCGAAATTCAGTGAAACAAGAGACAGTGGACTCGTGTGGATGTCTTCTACATTCTAGAAGAGACCACATATTTTTCTGAGCCTTCTGCTATTTTTGGTGGAGTGGAACCCAATGTGAGATTTCTAAATTATAAACGATATGGAAAACGACGATGTATAAATTATATAGTCGATGTATGAGTTATATAAGCGTTGTACACCTCTTGTATAAGCGTTGTATAAGTTGTACGTTCGATATATAAGTTATATATGCATTGTAAAAATTATATATGTGTTGAATAAAAGTGAAATGCTTATATATATATAAGCACCTCGTCCATAAACAATGGACGATATTTATTGATTGTGATTGGTGTGAAAATTGATTGATTACGCATGGTTGATTAAAATTGTTTGTGGTTGAAATTGATTGATTGTGGTTGAAAAATACTCGTCTGTGGTTGAGAAATATTTGGTTGAAACCACATAGGATTAGTTTGAGGAAATGAAAAAATATACATGCCGCCTGCGTGCGAACTAGATGCATGAATCCCCATTGTCAAAAGCTGCGAGGCTTTAAGGTAGAGCGAGTAGCCGTACTAGGGACGGCCCCGGTTTTAACTAACCTGCCGTTATGCTGCCGAAATTTTCTGAAATATTCATGTGTTAAAATTATTTTCATTTGTTGAAATTATTTTAATATGTTGAAACCATTCATGTGTTGAATAGAAATTCATTCGTTGAATAGAAATTCATGTGTTGAATGGTACCCGCGTTTGAAATAAATTGCCTTATAATAAAAATCCTATTTTTATCATGTATATGAACTATATAAAATAGTAGTGTTTTGAAATAAATTGTTTTGCAATAAAAATCACATTTTAACTATATATATATACAAACTATAGAAAACCTTCATGTGTTGAATAGAAATTCATTTGTTGAATAGAAATTCATGTGTTGAATGGTATTCGTGTTTTAAAATAAATTGTTTATAAATAAAATCCTATTTTTATCATATATATGAACTATATAAAATAGTCGTGTTTTGAAATAAATTGTTTTGCAATAAAAATAACATTTTAACTATATATATACAAACTATAGAAAACCTTCATGTGTTGAACAGAAATTCATTCGTTGAATAGAAATTCATGTGTTGAATGTTATTTGTGATTTGCAATAAATTGTTTTATAATAAAAATCATATTTTTAACATCTATATGGACTATATAAAATAATCGTGTTTTGAAATGAATTGTTTTACAATAAAAATCACATTTTTACTATATACACGAATAGTTGAAAATAGCGAAGTGTTGAAATAATTGTCGGTTGGATAAAAATATCATTTTTATCAAATATACGAAAAGAATATAGTTTTGAAATCGAAGAATCGATTATATTTATATATATATAATTAAAATATATCGAATAATGAAGCTGCAATTCGTGTTTTGAAACCGTGATTTCAAACGATTAGTGCGGGAGATCCGACCATCGGATTTTCCCGAAACCGAAACCGTTGGGTTCGCTTTGGAAATATCTTTTCAACGACACCAACTTTGTAAAGATCCAACGGTTGGATTGTCTGCAATATTTAATTGAAATCTGAAGAAAAACAGCGCCAGGATCGATTATATTTATATTTATATATATATATATAAATACAATTATGTTAAATCGAATAACAACGCTGTAGTTCGTATTTTGAAATCGAAACTTCAAACGATTATACCGGGAGATCCGACCGTCGGATTTTCCCAAAACTAGAACCATTGGATTCGTTTTGAAATGATCTTTCTAATGATATAAAATTTGTAAAGATCCAACGGTTAGATTTTCAGATATGTGTAAATCAAATCTGAAGAAAAACAGCGCCACGGCCGCGATATGGCCCGAAGCGTCATTTGAATAAATTGGCTATTTTAAAATAAATAAAAATAGCGATAAATCATTATAAAATATTATAAACGATATGGAATGTGAAATTTAGAAATTAACTGAAGGTTGGCTAAGTCGAATTTTTTCCTGGATTTTGATCTGATGTTGGTTTCGGCCTTCGGGGTTAATATTTGGGAAATCGTTCTCTTACTGATTGATGGTTAGTGATTGATGAGTTGAAATGATGCGTATGTGTGTTTGTGTAGCACTTGTTTATTATATACGCGAGTTGTTCAGAAAGACTGGGTTTATCCCATTCTGAATAACTGAATCGACGATAAGAAATCGAAGATGAAGACGGTGGTTGAAGACCGGAAATCTTCACCTCGTTTGGATGATAACTGATGTCCTGATTGGGAGGCATCCCGAAATATGGATAATGAGTGGTGATCGTCCAGACGTACGTGGAGATCGATGGATTTACGAGGTATATAGTGACTCCGGTTTCGTTCAGACCCAAAACGGACTTGCAAATGGACTGTGTGTTTGACATTGGAATTCATTCTGTGTGATTGATAGCCATCAGTTGCATGGTGTGAATTGCCCGTGTGGCATGCTAAGATGTAGTGATCAGGGCTTCTGTTGAAAAGCAAAGTCTTGTGGTTGATGATCAAAGCACTGCCTGTGTGGCGTAGCTTTGTGTATAACGTGAATTCGCGAGCCTCACACCCCGGTATGAACCAGAAACGGGAGAAGGACCTCAGGAAGGGCATGCGTTTCCTTCTAGCTAGAGGTGGTGTCGGTGCTTAAACTGGCTGACATTTATATTATTTTCACCTATGTGGTTGTTGCTGTTGCGAGGCGCCTCGGATATATCGGTCGATAAGGGACCGATGGAGTCATTCGTTGGCTCACCCACGCCCCAAAGGGCGGGGAAACGCAGTGTTCAGGCATTTTAATCCACATCGGTGGACCGGCCCTGACGATCCAAGGGTCGATGCGTTCTGATCCTGAGACACGGGCTAGAGTATCTCGAAGTCGGTAAGGACTATCTTTTGTAACACCCCACATCCGCTAAGGTCACTCACTAAGGGAATGCCTTAGTTTTGGTGGAGTATTTTTAGTGAGTATAGAACAGAAAAATCACAACAGGACAGATATAAGGAATACTTGAAAATTTAAAACATCATTTCATTAACTAAACATGTTTGGTTACATCATAAAAACCATAACAAGAGTCAAGTACATAATATCCATCCTGATAAAATAGAAGTACATAATCCCAATACATAGATAATAGCCAAAATGGAAAAGATAAACCGAGCTTTACTTCTACGGTCCAAGCCCCAAAAGAGAGATACAGCGGTCTGGTCCAAGCCCACTAGTGCTAGGCCCACTCTGATAACCTGAGGGTTGGGAAAAAGATAAACAACAACGGGGTCAGACATAAGTCTGAGTGAGTCCTATAACCCTAACAATACAATCATTAAATTAATTAGGGTATGATATAAACAAGGTACGGTACCTCTGGGGATAATGACTACACTAAGTAGCCAACAAAACACAGGATGTATTAAGATAACCGAAAAGACGCATTTATCCACCCAAGGATAATTACTAGGTTGCACCACCCCAGATCTACCCACCCAAGGGTAATTCCTACACTGCACTACACCAGTTCTACCCACCCAAGGGTAATTCCTACTTAAAGGTTGATCCCACTAAGTGTACTTAGTAATTTTACCCAGTAGTTTCGTGTACCCCTACACAGGTGCCGTCTGCCCCTATCTTTACTAGGTGTACCCACTACTCCCAAGCGATCGACTCCCTACCGTAGATACCCGTGCTGGTCCCACAATGGGGTGTATCATTCCCCAAAGTGGCCACCTGATAATATCAACGGTGCACGGCTTTATATCTACACGATGCAACAACGGCTTATCTACCAGCCCGGGCCCACACACGCATATGAAACCCGTTGGACTTGCGTTGCCACCGCTAACCTGTTTTGGCCTCTTATAGTTAAGCCCAATATGCGTGTCCCGTCACTCGACATGGGTCGAGCCCACAAAGATACATTTGTGATATTGGTTGAAATGGGTCCCCACAAGCTACTACTTAAGCTTGTCATTTTATCTAGTGCATCCCACTTAACCCCTTTTTATAATCATGCCCCCTTACATGTTAAGGTTTGGTTAAGTCATCTAATTATATTTCAATTGCCACTTAAGGCACCCACTAGATTTTCGCATGCCACCCAAGGCACTTACTTGATTCCCACATGCCACCCAAGGCACCTACTTAACCCTTTAATCATGTTTAATTACATGTTCCACTTTGGTTAAGTATTCTAATCGTATTTTCTATTGCCACCCAAGGCAACCCACTAGTTTCCTCATGCCACCCAAGGCACCCCCACTAGCTACTACATGCCGCCCAAGGCACCCACTTAACCCCTCATGCCCCTTTACATGCTAATATGGTTAAGTGTTTCTTAATTCATTAATTAAGATCATGACCTCATAAAGACCTCTCACATTAGACCGTCTTTTATGACTGCTGGATTTGCCGGTTGGTTCCGGGCAGACTTCTGTCATCAAAAGGGTCTAACCTCGTGTCTTTACTTTAATCATGTATTTAATTTATGACTAAGACCTCTCACATTGGGCTAATCATTTGTAGCCGCTGGATGGCCGGTCTGTTCCGGGCAGACTTCCGCTACAAAAGGGTCCAACCTCGTGTCTTAGTTGATTAATTACACCTAATTAAACACCCCCACAATTAATTATCCCTAATTAATTATACATTTTTCATAACATGGGTAGACCTAACTCAATAGGTAAATTCCCATGGGGTAGACCTAACTCAATAGGTAAATTCCCATTTATGTTAATTCATTTTTATGGTATGCTTAATCATACCCAATCATACTTTAATTAACATATTTATTACCCCATCGTTCCCCACGTAAATCGTTCTCATTTCACGACATAATAAAGGGAAAGATCCATCACAAATATCATGGGTTTAGCATATAACTTTGTCATGGGTTAAGAGGATGTCAACTTGCATATATGAGCATACATTAACCCAACTACATTTAACCCAAACTTACACATTATCATACACATGATTTGCATAACATGTTGCATATGAGCTTGCATATTATCATACACATATCTTGCATAACATGTTGAACTTGCATATAAGCATTCTCATAACTTGCATAACATGTTAAACATGCATTTAGGCATTCACATACTTGCATAAGCATCCACATACTTGCATAAGCATGCATAACTTGCATATCACATTAAACTTGCATTTAAGCATATACATAACTTGCATAACATCATGCACATAACTTGCATAATCTCATAAACATAACTTGCATAACATCATGCACATAACTTGCATAACATATTGAGCTTGCATATATGACTTGCATCTTAAAGGAGGGTAAACATGCATAGCATATAAAGGTGTCATCTTACATATGTATGCATCACATTTAAAAGGGTAAACTTGCATGTCATGATTTATGCATAATACCAACCACTTAGCATGCATAAAACCCAATACTTAGCATGCATACAATCAAATACTTAACATGCATAAAATCAAATACTTAGCATGCATAAAATCAAATACTTAGCATGCATAACACCAAATACTTAGCATGCATAAAATCACATGCATAACTTGCATATCATGTTACATATAACTTGCATATACTCTCACATATAGTTGTATAACATATTACATATGCATAAATGTTCAACATAATGTTTTGCATCATAAAACATGGCATTAAACTTGCATATCACATATCATACAAACTTGCATAAACACATTTATCCACAAACATAGCCATGTCTTATCACATCCTACCATAATCAATTTAACAATTGATTATTAAAGCCATAGGAACTCACCAAAACCAAGATTAGCAACCTTATGTAGTAGAACTAGTAGCTTTAGTTGAAGAAGAAATTGATTAGAGGTTGATTAGCTTGCAACTCTCTTCATTGATTTGTGGAGGCCATGATCAAGTTTCATTTTGCCATAGTTTAGTTACAAGATCTAATTATGAATGAATTAGGGTAGGGTTAGGGTCTTATTTATAGGATTAGGTAGTGTTTTAGGCCCTTAGATTAACCCTAGATTAGTTTAGGTCCGTCAGATTTAGGAAATCTCTAGAACCCAGCCCTCCAAGCCAGCCTAAAACCCAACCTGGTGCACCCAGGTTCTCTGGACGCCGCGCCCCTGTCGACAGGCAAGTCGACAGGCAAGTCGACACCCCTGTCGACAGGCCTGTCGACAGCCCTGTCGACATGGTTAGGGCGGGAACTTTCCCGCCTGACCCCGCTGGCTCTATATTCAAATCTGAATTTGAATTTTTAAATATGTTTTTAGCTTAAATTTTCCTGCAAACTTCTTTGGGCCATAACCGGGCCATACGGACTCCGATTCTCGAAAACTCGGACTCTATTTCGCGTATTTTTCCGAGATGAACGCAATGACGCAGCCCGTTACCCCCAATTCCCACATCTGAGATTATTTATCCTGTAATTAGTGAATTTTAATATTAACTAAAATTCGGGGTGTTACATTCTCCCCTCCTTAAAGGTTTCGTCCCCAAAATCTCCAAGCTAAGGAGAATGCATATCCTACCATCCAAACAACCATCTACTCAATCCATCAAACACGGGCATCCATTGTCCTTAAACAGTTTCTAATGATGTATGAGCATATGCAAAAAGTGTGTGTACATGTTCCCTATCTACTGTATGAACATATGCAAACCATGATAGTGCCATGCATCCATTATGTATGCGAGAGAACCTTATCGACACATACAATATCTACATGAGTGCACTATCATTCACCAAAATGCATCATCCATATGATAACACAATCATTATACATCCATAGATACAGCTTCCTACACACAATTTTATGCAATATGCAATATGAAGTGATTGAGCCGATCTAGTGCCTAGAGTGTGTGTATATGCATCCACGAGCAACCACTAGCAAACACTTGCATCCACTTGCATCCATCATACATAACATGTCTCAAACACATGTTTCAACCATAGGACTATCCTATCTAAAGGTCAAAGGTACTAACGAGAGGACATACTAAGGATAAGATAAGCACAGGATATGCGATGAGGGAGAAGCAAAAGGACATACCCTCCGAAAGAAAAGGGCACCTCGAACGCATCTTTGCTTCCGTCTCCCAAGTTGCGTTGCTCTCATCTTCTCCCCATTGCACTTTGACTAGCTGAACCTCTCGATTCCTCAATTTCCTAGTCTCTGACTCAAGGATGCGAGTAGGAGCTCGTCGAATCGTCGCATCACGCTCTACCTCTACATATCTAAGCAAGCTCGGCTCTACCACCTCTGCTGTCTCATGTAAGCACTTCCTCAGATGTGATACATGGAATACATCATGAACACCACTAAGTCTGTCGGGCAACTCTACCCTATATGCCATCCGTCCAATCCTTTCCTTAATAGGAAACGGCCCAACAAACCTCGGTGCTAACTTCCCAACGGATCCAAAGCGAACAACATTTCTCAACGGAGATACTTTGACAAAAACCATGTCCCCAACCTCAAACTCAAGATCCGTCCTTCTCTTGTCCGCATAAGATTTTTGCCTATCCTGCGCTGCTTTCATCCTTCTTCGAATCAAGTCAATCTTCTCAGAAGTCTCCCTAACCATATCAGGCCCAAGCAAGATCTTATCCGTAGATTCCCACCAACATGTAGGTGATCGACAAGGCCTTCCATAGAGAGCTTCGAAAGGAGCCATACCAATACTGGACTGAAAGCTGTTATTATATGCGAACTCCACCAATGGAAGATGCTCTTCCCATGTACCTCCAAAATCTAGGATACAAAGCCTCAAAAGGTCTTCTAGAACACGATTCACCCTCTCAGTCTGGCCGTCTGTCTGAGGATGATATGCGGTGCTCAGACACAATTGAGTCCCCACTGCTTCTTGCAAACTTCTCCAAAACTCGCTAGTGAAGATAGGATCTCGATCACTCACTATGCTAGAGGGTACCCATGCAATCGAACTATCTCTCGAAGATATACTGAAGCTAGCCATGGAGCGGTCCTCCTGCTCTTCACAGGTATGAAATGGGCGCTCTTAGTAAGTCAGTCTACCACCACCCAAATTCCTGTATTACCCTTCCTCGATCTGGGTAACCCGTCAATAAAATCCATCGAGACGCTATCCCACTTCCATTGCGGAACTTCCAATGGGTGAAGTAACCCACCTGGTTTCTTTTGCTCCGCCTTCACTTGTTGGCACACCAAGCATCGAGCGACATACTCGGCCACATCTTTCTTCATACCGGCCCAGAAGAAAACCTTCTTCATGTCTTGGTACATCTTGTCCCCGCCGGGATGAATGGTCATCCTAGAACGGTGTGCATCATCAAGAATAACCTTCCTCAAACCCCCGTCTTGCGGCACACAAAGTCTACCGTCTCTACGCAAGCACCCCCTATCGTCTAGGGTGTACCTACTCAAATGGCTGGACGACCCCCCCCCCCTTATGAGCTTCTCTACCAACTCAACCAACTGTGGGTCGTCCCTCTGTGCTTCACTAATCCGCCCCAAAAGAGTAGGTCTAACTTCCAAGGAAGCTAGCAAACCGGGTACATAATCAATGGAAGGTCTGAAGTCAAACATCGAGATAAATTCCAAGCTTCGTCGTTCAACGAACCACAAACTCGAGGACAACCTTTTCTACTTTAGGTGTCCGCTTCCATGTTACCCTTGCCGTGGGTGTACGCTATCTCAAACTCATAGGATGCTAAGAATCCTATTCACTTTTTTTTTAAGACTATGCGTCTGGAGAGTCCCCAATACTTCCCTAAGATATAGGGCAGGTTTTTCTCCACTCCTAGAGAAAATCAGGATATTCTCCCATGCAAAATCGTCACAACTATCCATCTCTCACGCAGACCACCCTAGTCGAGCTCGATGTCCCCCAAACGCAAGCCCCAAAGGCCTAAACCAATATCAGACAAACACCCAAGGGATATCTCCTTCGAGTTCAGGCGACCTACGTGAGATGATACTAGTAAAAATGGCCAAACAATTAAGCCCTTGTCCAATTCTAGATGTCCTCGCCAGTCTCACTCCAAAACCATCGTTTATCCCATACTGGCTTTGCTCAGCCTATTGAGCACACACGAAAACTTATTCCGCTTCTAGAAAAGACCAAGATGTCATTTACAAAGACCATCACAAACTTATTCAGGTACTCCCTGAACACCCTTCTCATCAAATCAACAAAGTATGCGACGGCGTATGTCAAACCAAATGGCATCACCAGCCACTCATAAAAACCGTCCGGAGTCCTAAAGGTAGTCTTTTCTATACTATCCTCAGCCACTCTCAACTGATGAAACTCTGTGGCTGAGTCCACTACGAAAACACTGAGGCGCCAACTAACTGATCAAAGAGATCATCAATCCTCGACAATGGGTGTCTATTCTTCTTTGTGAGTTTATTTAGCTCTCTTTAGCCTACACAAAGTCTGAGGGACCCATCCGCCTTCGTGGCAAAAACTACCGGAGCACCTCACTCCGATATACTTCGTCTTATGAACCCCTTCTCAAGCAAATCGCCTACTTACTTATGGAGTTCCCTCCTCTCACGAGGAGCCATGTGGCACACTGGCCAAGATACTGGTTTAGCATTATCCGCCAGATATATTCGGAAGTCAATCTCCCGCTTCGGAGGTAAGCCCTTCACCTCCTCTCACACATCCGAGTATTCCCGGACCGCTCTAACAGATCGCAAACTCTAGACCGACGTGTCAAGCGATTCTAGGTAACTTAGCATAACAGATTCTATGGGATTACTAGAGATCTCGAGAGTGTTGCCCAAGCGGGTCATAAGCCTAACAACTCTCCTTCCACAATAAGAATGGCACCATTACTGGATAACCAGTCCATGCCCAAAACTAACCCATAGCCCGTGAAGCCCAACAAGCATCACACCTAAACTCAATGCTAAGTATAGAAACTTTCAAACCCAAACACATCATGGAGCCCAATTGGGTTTGAAACAACTAAGGGATCATCTACCAACTGGTGTCTAAGTGCAGTGACTCAACTAACAATGATGAGATAAACGAATTCGATGCGTCAGAATCAAACAAGTTCGAATCGGATAATAAAGAAATCCAAGTTCCGACCTAGACGGTCCTATCCCCATCTGGTACCTTAGTCGTGAGGGAATACAACCACCCTCCAGGAGATCCCATACCTTGCCCTTGCCTCTTTGGACAATCCTAATAAGGTGTCCTATTCCTCCCAAAAGGATAACAACTAGCCTTCTTCTTCCCCATTCCCCACTACTGGGGTTTCGTCCTTCATTAAACATCGACTATTTGAGCCTTCCTCCCATCGTTTATCCAATAGGTACCTACAAGTCCTCCTCCTTCTTGAACCAACTCCTAATCTGATTAACGTTTAAGTCCCTTGAAGTGGTTTTCCATCCTTATCTATCTTAGAAATATCATCTATACGCGGAGGGGAAACTCAAAATGAGAGAGAGGAAGAGATTCTAAATGGAGAGATCGAAAGATATAGATATGGCTATTGGGGATTATGCTTTTCTTTCAAAAACTTTTCTCTTAAAAGACATGTTTTTGAAAATACTCCTTTCAAGAATATTCTTAGAAAATAGTTTTTCTAAAAATTTTATCTGTTCTGGTAACCTTAAGCTCTGATACCACGTGTAACACCCCACATCCGCTAAGGTCACTCACTAAGGGAATGCCTTAGTTTTGGTGGAGTATTTTTAGTGAGTATAGAACAGAAAAATCACAACAGGACAGATATAAGGAATACTTGAAAATTTAAAACATCATTTCATTAACTAAACATGTTTGGTTACATCATAAAAACCATAACAAGAGTCAAGTACATAATATCCATCCTGATAAAATAGAAGTACATAATCCCAATACATAGATAATAGCCAAAATGGAAAAGATAAACCGAGCTTTACTTCTACGGTCCAAGCCCCAAAAGAGAGATACAGCGGTCTGGTCCAAGCCCACTAGTGCTAGGCCCACTCTGATAACCTGAGGGTTGGGAAAAAGATAAACAACAACGGGGTCAGACATAAGTCTGAGTGAGTCCTATAACCCTAACAATACAATCATTAAATTAATTAGGGTATGATATAAACAAGGTATGGTACCTTTGGGGATAATGACTACACTAAGTAGCCAACAAAACACAGGATGTATTAAGATAACCGAAAAGACGCATTTATCCACCCAAGGATAATTACTAGGTTGCACCACCCCAGATCTACCCACCCAAGGGTAATTCCTACACTGCACTACACCAGTTCTACCCACCCAAGGGTAATTCCTACTTAAAGGTTGATCCCACTAAGTGTACTTAGTAATTTTACCCAGTAGTTTCGTGTACCCCTACACAGGTGCCGTCTGCCCCTATCTTTACTAGGTGTACCCACTACTCCCAAGCGATCGGCTCCCTACCGTAGATACCCGTGCTGGTCCCACAATGGGGTGTATCATTCCCCAAAGTGGCCACCTGATAATATCAACGGTGCACGGCTTTATATCTACACGATGCAACAACGGCTTATCTACCAGCCCGGGCCCACACACGCATATGAAACCCGTTGGACTTGCGTTGCCACCGCTAACCTGTTTTGGCCTCTTATAGTCAAGCCCAATATGCGTGTCCCGTCACTCGACATGGGTCGAGCCCACAAAGATACATTTGGGATATTGGTTGAAATGGACCCCCACAAGCTACTACTTAAGCTTGTCATTTTATCTAGTGCATCCCACTTAACCCCTTTTTATAATCATGCCCCCTTACATGTTAAGGTTTGGTTAAGTCATCTAATTATATTTCAATTGCCACTTAAGGCACCCACTAGATTTCCGCATGCCACCCAAGGCACTTACTTGATTCCCACATGCCACCCAAGGCACCCACTTAACCCTTTAATCATGTTTAATTACATGTTCCACTTTGGTTAAGTATTCTAATCGTATTTTCTATTGCCACCCAAGGCAACCCACTAGTTTCCTCATGCCACCCAAGGCACCCCCACTAGTTACTACATGCCGCCCAAGGCACCCACTTAACCCATCATGCCCCTTTACATGCTAATATGGTTAAGTGTTTCTTAATTCATTAATTAAGATCATGACCTCATAAAGACCTCTCACATAAACCGTCTTTTATGACTGCTGGATTTGCCGGTTGGTTCCGGGCAGACTTCTGTCATCAAAAGGGTCTAACCTCGTGTCTTTACTTTAATCATGTATTTAATTTATGACTAAGACCTCTCACATTGGGCCAATCATTTGTAGCCGCTGGATGGCCGGTCGGTTCCGGGCAGACTTCCGCTACAAAAGGGTCCAACCTCGTGTCTTAGTTGATTAATTACACCTAATTAATCACCCCCACAATTAATTATCCCTAATTAATTATACATTTTTCATAACATGGGTAGACCTAACTCAATAGGTAAATTCCCATGGGGTAGACCTAACTCAATAGGTAAATTCCCATTTATGTTAATTCATTTTTATGGTATGCTTAATCATACCCAATCATACTTTAATTAACATATTTATTACCCCATCGTTCCCCACGTAAATCGTTCTCATTTCACGACATAATAAAGGGAAAGATCCATCACAAATATCATGGGTTTAGCATATAACTTTGTCATGGGTTAAGAGGATGTCAACTTGCATATATGAGCATACATTAACCCAACTACATTTAACCCAAACTTACACATTATCATACACATGACTTGCATAACATTTTGCACATGAGCTTGCATATTATCATACACATATCTTGCATAACATGTTAAACTTGCATATAAGCATTCTCATAACTTGCATAACATGTTAAACATGCATTTAGGCATTCACATACTTGCATAAGCATCCACATACTTGCATAAGCATGCATAACTTGCATATCACATTAAACTTGCATTTAAGCATATACATAACTTGCATAACATCATGCACATAACTTGCATAATCTCATAAACATAACTTGCATAACATCATGCACATAACTTGCATAACATATTGAGCTTGCATATATGACTTGCATCTTAAAGGAGGGTAAACATGCATAGCATATAAAGGTGTCATCTTACATATGTATGCATCACATTTAAAAGGGTAAACTTGCATGTCATGATTTATGCATAATACCAACCACTTAGCATGCATAAAACCCAATACTTAGCATGCATACAATCAAATACTTAACATGCATAAAATCAAATACTTAGCATGCATAAAATCAAATACTTAGCATGCATAAAATCAAATACTTAGCATGCATAACACCAAATACTTAGCATGCATAAAATCACATGCATAACTTGCATATCATGTTACATATAACTTGCATATACTCTCACATATAGTTGCATAACATATTACATATGCATAAATGTTCAACATAATGTTTTGCATCATAAAACATGGCATTAAACTTGCATATCACATATCATACAAACTTGCATAAACACATTTATCCACAAACATAGCCATGTCTTATCACATCCTACCATAATCAATTTAACAATTGATTATTAAAGCCATAGGAACTCACCAAAACCAAGATTAGCAACCTTATGTAGTAGAACTAGTAGCTTTAGTTGAAGAAGAAATTGATTAGAGGTTGATTAGCTTGCAACTCTCTTCATTGATTTGTGGAGGCCATGATCAAGTTTCATTTTGCCATAGTTTAGCAACAAGATCTAATTATGAATGAATTAGGGTAGGGTTAGGGTCTTATTTATAGGATTAGGTAGTGTTTTAGGCCCTTAGATTAACCCTAGATTAGTTTAGGTCCGTCAGATTTAGGAAATCTCTAGAACCCAGCCCTCCAAGCCAGCCTAAAACCCAACCTGGTGCACCCAGGTTCTCTGGACGCCGCGCCCCTGTCGACAGGCAAGTCGACACCCCTGTCGACAGGCCTGTCGACAGCCCTGTCGACATGGTTAGGGCGGGAACTTTCCCGCCTGACCCCGCTGGCTCTATATTCAAATCTGAATTTGAATTTTTAAATATGTTTTTAGCTTAAATTTTCCTGCAAACTTCTTTGGGCCATAACCGGGCCATACGGACTCCGATTCTCGAAAAGTCGGACTCTATTTCGCGTATTTTTCCGAGACGAACGCAATGACGCAGCCCGTTACCCCCAATTCCCACATCTGAGATTATTTATCCTGTAATTAGTGAATTTTAATATTAACTAAAATTTGGGGTGTTACATCTTTTGCCTTGGTTCATGACGGAAATCCAATTTCCAAATATGTGACTGTGCGGTTTTGATTGTATACCTATATATGGCGACATAGTGGTATGGGGTATTAAAGTCGTCTATGATTGATAGTTATGATTCAAAATTGTTTTGGAAACATGTAAACACTAGTAATAATATCAAATGATTTTTGTTTTATTCGTATCAAGCATATTTTGGCCATTATAAGGTAAAAACTCTATCCTCCGGTTTGCGTTGCATTGTGTGATGGGAACTGAGTCTTATAATGACTTCATTTTTATAAAAATCATTGCGATATTTAAAAGAATTATTTGTTTTAAAGCACTGGCAATCCGATGGAGTAAACCCGTTCCACGAAAGTGGCGTGGTCCTGTGATTAGCCATTTTTTAAATGTGTTGAGTAGATTTCTCATACCGATCCCATGACTGACCCGTAGTTTGTTTCACTTGCAAACTCGGGTGCCCCTTTTTCTACACGGGCATCCTTGTATTCAGGTTATTAGCGGGCTCTTTCTGGATAGCTGGAGCTGAAGATGGATTCTATCATTTATCTCTTTTTATGCTGTTCAGCTCCTATTGTACATTATGTTTTGTTTTCCGCTGTAGACATTTATGTATAGCTGAACTATATTTGTACTAAGTATGATCATGTATACTTTGTAACTCTGATGATTACGTTTATCCTGTATATTCTATTGTGCATTATCTGGTGTATTTATTTATTTCTGTTATTCTATTATCTGTTTCTGTGTTATATTTCGAAGATTACCCTTGTCACCGTCAGTACGGGGAATGGGGTTGTCATAACGTGGTATCAGAGCTTAGGTTAAGCTTAGTGCTGGAGTATAACATATTAATGAACTCGTTAGAAATAGAACCAATAGTGTTCTAGGACGAGTAACTCATTACATATAGGATCCGTAATATCCTAGTATTAGTAAAGCAGAACGAAACGCACCCTGCTAGACACATTTACATTTGAAGTATATGTTTCTATGTTTTAAAATACCTTTTCTGTGACCTGACACTTGATCTGCTATTTGCAGAAGTACTAGAAAATGAGTGTCAGAAACAGGAGAAACGCAGAACCCGATCTAGAGGCTCTATTAAAGAGATATCGAAATCTGGGCGGAGCACAGTTCTCGAGCAATGAATCTATAATTCATACTCAAGCTTGGATGAGTTCTGTCAAAAGAATTTTTGAACGTATCCAGTTGAGAGATGATCAGAAAAGATTAGTAGCATCTTGGGCGCTCAAAGAAGAAGCTTTAATCTGGTGGGAAACAATCATCAAAGATAATCCAGAAGGTGATATCACCTGGGATAGATTCAAAGAGATTTTCCTAGAAAGATTTACTCCTCCTGAAGCGACTGAGCGATTATGTGATGAATTCTCTTATCTGATACAAGGAGATATGACCATTCCAGAATATCATAAGTAATTCAACGAACTTTCTCACTTTGCTCCTCATCTAATTCAAGATCCAAAGAGGAAGAATCTGAGGTTTATTCATGGCCTGCAAAGAAAATATCAGAATAGTGTGATGAGGAATGTGAAACTTCCTTTTTCAGAAATGATGTACATGGCTTATAAGTATGAAGATCTCCATAAGAAAGGTATGTTGCGGGACGAAGAGGAAGTCAGTTCTAGTAATAAAGGTGAGTCTGAAACTGTTCGTCCTGAGACCAGTACGATGTCTGAGGTGAGTAAGAAGCCCAAAGACAATCGAAAAAGGGCCAGATCTGAGAAAGAACCAGTAACGACCGCCGTATGCAATAACTGCCATCAGAATGGGCATTTGTCGATAAACTGTGGACCCTTGAAAAAACAAAAGAAGGATAAATTTAAATCCAAGGACAAGTTTCTAGAGAATAGAAAATGTAGTCAATGCCATCGGACTGGTCATCTTGAAAAGGATTGCTGGCTATTTAATAAATCCAAGGCAGTACAAGTAAATGAAGTAGCAGAAACTTCTGAGCCCTCAGCTATTCAAGAAAGGCCAGATGTTTTAGAAGGCACGCTAACTGTCAAAGATATTCCAGTTAAAGTACTGTTTGACACCGGCACGTCGCGAAGCTTTGTTGCAAAGAATGCAGTTAAGAAACTGAATTTGAATTTTAAGAAGCTCAAAGAAACAATGACTGTCCATATTCCGGTTGGGGGTTCCCTCAATCTCAGTTGGGTTTGTGGGGTGCTGGTTTCTTTTTCTCGTTATCGGTTCCCTACCATCGCAGTCGTCATGAATTTTACAGAGTTTGATCTTATCTTGGGGTTAGACTGGTTGACCAAGTATAAAGCTGAGGTTAAATGCGCCGACAGAGTCGTTAAGGCAAAGATAAAATCAGGTGATTATATAACCATTCTCTGTGAAGGCCAGAATTCAAATAGAAAAGACTTCTGGGCAAATTTGGATGTTTCTCCTGTCCAAATAGAAAATACCCCTGTAGTCACAGAGAATATTCCCGACCTCGTAAAAGATATTCCTGTAGTCAAGAATTATGAAGATGTGTTCGAAGAAGTTGTTCGCTTACCTCCGCAGAGCGAAATTGATTTCAAGATCGCTTTAATCTCGAATACAAGGCCAGTAGTGCACGCCATTCGGAGGATGACCCTAAAGGAGAAAGAAGAACTAAAAAATCAAACACGACAGCTCGTATGGAAGGATCTGATCAGGCCTAGTTTCTCTAATTGGGGAGCAGCAGTGGTGTTTGTCCCAAAATCTGACGGTACTCTGCGACTATGTGTGGATTATCGTGATTTGAACAAGCAGACCATAAAGAATAAATATCCATTGCCGCGAATCGATGATTTATTGGATCGTCTGAATGGAGCACAAGTATTTTCAATGATGGACCTAGCTACAGGCTTCCATCAGCTTCGAATTGCCAAAGAGTGTGTTCCTATGACAACATTCGGAGTTCCAGACTTATTCTATGAGTGGTTAGTAATGCCGTTCGGCTTATGTAATGCTCCAGCATACTTCGTCGATTTGATGAATCGAGTGTTCAGAGGAGTCCTGAATAAGTTTGTTCCAGTTTTTATTGACGATATTCTAATCTTCTCTAAATCAAAGGCCGAACATGAAAAACATTTGGAGCAAGTTCTAAAAATCCTAAGAAAGAATGTATTGAAAGCCAAACTATCCAAATGTATATTCTGGCAAGATGAAGTGAAGTTTCTGGGCCACATCATATCGAAAGAAGGAATTGCTATGGATCCAAGTAAAATCACAGCTATTCAAAATTGGAAATAGCCTAGTACTCCTACAGAAGTCCGCGGTTTTCTCTGATTGGCTAGTTATTACCGGAAGTTCGTTAAGGATTTTTCGAAGATATCTAGTCACTTGACGAAGCTTACAAAGAAGCACTCAAAATTCAAGTGGACTCCAGAATGTGAGGAGGCTTTTGAAGAGCTAAAGTTAAGATTAACAACGGCTCCAGTATTAACGATTATCGACGGCAATCAGGACTTGAAAGTCTGGATAAATGCTTATAGAGAAGGCCTTGGTGCAGTGTTATTGCAAAGAGGTCAAGTGATTGCTTATGCTAGCCGTCAACTGAAGCCACATGAGAAAAATTACGTCACTCATGATCTTGAGTTGTTGGCTATAGTATTTGCTTTGAAAATCTGGAGACATTATCTTCTGGGTGAGAAATTCGAACTGTTTACAGACCACCAGTCGTTAAAGTATCTATTCACCCAGAAAGACCTGAATCTGAGGCAGCAACGTTGGCTAGAGTTCCTTGCGGCATACGATTTTGAGATTCTATACACTCCAGGGAAAGCCAATGTCGTGGCTGATGCGCTGAGTCGAAAGAATGTAATGATCGCCATCTTTATTATTACGACCTCCTTGATTGACAAAATATCTATTCTTCAAAAAGTTGATAATTTTATTAAGGATATGATCAAAAGGATTCAGAAAGGCGAACCCTCGTGTTTTCAAATAGATAACGATGGGACCCTGAGATTGAAAGCGAGGATTTGTGTTCCCGACATCCCAGAATTAAATAGGGAAGTGTTAGACGAGTGTCACAAGTCCAAGCTGAGTATCCATCCCGGTGTGGCCAAAATGTATAACGATCTCAAGCGAACATTCTGGTGGAAGGCTATGAAAAGAGACGTTTCAATATATGTTAGCCGATACCCTACTTGCCAGCTAGTTAAAAGCGACCAATAGAAACTGGTTGGATTGTTGCAACCGATGGACGTTCCAGGTTGGAAGTGGGAACATATTTACATGGACTTCATAGATGGTTTGCCCAGAACCAGAAAAGGAAATGACAGTATTTGGGTGATCGTAGATCACTTCACGAAGACCGCCCATTTCATACCTGTCAGATCAAACAGAACTGCTCAGAGTCTGGCGCAGATCTATTTCAAGGAAATTGTTAGACTACACGGGGTGCCGATCAGTATAGTTAGTGATAGAGATCCCATATTCACTAGAAAATTCTGGGAGGCAATTCAAGTAGAACTGGGAACGAAGCTGAACTTGAGCACCGCTTATCATCCTCAGATAGATGGTCAAATGGAGAGGGTGAATCGTATTTACTTTCATGGACAGAGGACTATATCTCAAGAGGAGGAGCTGGAACTGCTATTTGCAGGGCTTTCTTTGTAAAAAAGGTCCAATGCCAAGTAAGTACTTGCTAATGGGTTGCTTAAAGCATGCAAGATCGATGCAAAGAACATTGTAAAAAACTACTGCAACCTCAAGGAATTAGGACATCTCGTGCAAAACAGGTTTTGGTAGACCTTAAAAAGCTATTATTCCATATATGCCTATGCTATATGCTAATCTTCTCGTTCTTTCTTGTTCATGTTTGCAAAATAGGTTCTGGAAATGTTCCTTTGTTTGGGTCTAAGTTGCAAGTCAAGGAACTCAATTTAGTGGTGTTGCAAGTGAGTCTCTCATGTCATGTTTCCAGGCATGTTTGTTCGGAAGTGTTTTTTTGTATCGTTGTTGTTTGATGTCAAACATGCAAGTTGGTGTATGATTATGTAATAATACGCCAAATATTTTCTAAAAATTATTGTTTGTAATATTGAAAATTTGTGTATTTAAATGAATTAGTTTGCAAATAATTGTAATATTTGTTTTGCTTATGGAGTATCGCTATATTTAGTGTATTGTTCATTTCAGCTGCAAAAGATGTTTATTTTTTTAAAACACAACGGTCAATCACAATGGTGCATAACAGTTATAGTAGATATTATTACAACGGTGCATAACTGTTGTAGTAAAGTTTATTACAACGATGGAAAAAAGTTGTAAAATATACATATTACAACGGTGTTGCAACGGTGCAAAAAAGTTGTAAAAGATTTTAGTCTATTACAACTTCTTAATACACGATGGTTAGCCCACCGTTGTAAAATGTATATTACAACGATGTTCCACCGTTGTAATAGGGTAGTTGTAGTGTAAAACCAGAATTGTTAGGTTCATATCGAAAAGAGCTTTCCAACGAATGTAAGAGATTTGAAATATAACGATTGGATTTGGAATTATGTCCAAATCAAATTTGGAAAAGATCGTTGTAAGTGCAGTTTGATGACCGTTTATGGAAATCGACTGAAAGGGCCTCAATAAAATTATTAAAAATATTAATAATTTGTGTAAAATCAAAATAAATGACATGGAAAGAATATAGATGAAATATTCCACGTTTGTAAAGATAAAAATATAATTTATCGAAATGAACTAGTTACAAACTAGATTTGAAATCTAATAATTTTTAAATAAAATAAATTGGATTTGTGAATGGTTTTAATATAACCAAAAATTTCCAACGAACAAATTGGAATGGGTTTGGAATGGAAATAATCTTCGAAATATTTCAATATCGGATTCTGTGATTAAATGGATATTGTTATGGAAATTTGGAAGATATATATATTTATGTATATCGTTATTTTCAATAAGATATTTGTTGGTTTCAAAATTTGATATCGAATACAGCCAATCTAAGTTCTATTCATAGCATTGTATTAATATCAAATGGAATTTTGGGTTTTTTGTGAATGGTGTCTTTATTAACACTGTTCTTAAAACTCAGTTGGGAAAAGAATAATCATTTAATTAAGATTTACTGAAGCCTTCCAATTAATCAATAATTGGAATTGAATAAAAGAATTGAATTTTGGGTTTGTCGTGAACGGTGCCTTTATTAACACTGTTCTTAAAACCCAGTTGAGAAAAGAATAATCTTTTAATTAAGATTTAGTGAAGTTATCCAATTTAGTTAATATTTAATTGGAATTGAATAAAAGAATTGAATTTTGGGTTTGTTGTGAATGGTGTCTTAAATAACACTGTTCTTAAACCCCGTGCGAAAATAATTAATCTTTTAATTAAAATTATTAGAGTTTCCAATTATAATAGTTGGAATAAAATGGAATGTGAATTGGGTTTATTGTGAACTATGTTTTTAACGACATTCGTTCTTTAACCCGGTTGACAGTAAAATATGATTAGGAATTAATAAATCTTTTTATTAAGATTTAAAGGAAATTTTCCAAAGTAAAGTTTTCCAATTTAATAAAATAAGTTGGAATGGAATGGAATTCGATTTGGTAATAATAGAAGTGAGCTTCCATGGAGGAGGACTATTAATATATATGGAATTTAAAAGTTTTTGTCGTTATTCCATTTATATTATTAGTTGGATATGAAAATTGATATCGATTATATATATTGATCTGTTTTCCGTGAAGATTCCATAATTAATGGAATGTGATTTTGGGTTTATCGTGAACTGTGTTTCAAATGACATTGGTTTTTTAACCCAGATAAAGACAAGATTACATGTATAACATTGTATTTCAAACTGTATTGTTGATCTCTACTAAATATATATCTTTTTGGTGGTAGAGAATTTATTCTCTTGCTTAGCTCCCTTCTCTACGACGTACGAACTTAGAGGCTATATATCAGCAGAAATCAGTGGCACGGTATACATTGTCGATGCGGCATGTTTGATTTCCCAAAGTTAAATAATCTTTAATATTGATTTTTGGGAAGATTTAAACTAAGTGGAGTTTTAGTGAATCTTTAATTAGATCAAAATGAGGATATGATAATTTAAACTATCAAATTTGGGAAATGGTCGAGAATGGAGTATCATCGGTTTTTCTCTAAGCGATAGTTAAGTATTTAGTTTGATTTGAATGTGAAATGGTAATTAAATTTACCGATAAAACCATGGTGTTAAATATGGAGTATTACCACTTTTAATCCATGGGATGAATAGGTTGGGATGGGTAAATAAAACCAATGATTACTTTGGTAAGGAGAGCTAATCCCAACTAGTTTGGATAAACCTTTATTAGGTTTGAATTGATATCCAAAGGAAGATTAAAGAATAAATTTAAATAATTTATCTTTGATAAAATTAATGGGAACCTTTCCCTAATGATGTGAAAATTTGAATAAAAGAATATTCTGAATTGGAATGAGGTGTGTGTTGTGTTTATGTAGCACTTGTTTATAATATACGAGAGTTATTCGGAAAGGTCGGGTTTATACCCATTCTGAACAACTGACTCGACGATAATTCGACGATGAAGGCAGTGGTTGAAGACCGGAGGTCTTCACATTATTTGGATGATTACTGATGTCCTGATTGGGTTGTACACCCAAGACAAGGTAATAAGTGGTGATCGTCCAGACGTTCTTGGAGATCGACCGGATTAGCGATGATCTCTCTCCTGTATTGGACATATGGGATGAGGAATAAGGTGAAACCGGTCTCGTTCAGACCCAGAACGAACTAGTAAATGGATGTGTGTCTAACAAATGATTTTATTCTATGTTGATTGATCTCTATTAAATATATATATATATATATATATATATATATTTGTTTGGTGGCGGAGAATTTATTCTCTTACTTAACACCCTACTCTGAGACGTACGAGCTCAGAGGCTATATATCGATAGACATCTGTTTCATGGCGTGAATTGTCAGTGTGGCATGCTGAGATGCAAATGATCAAGGCTTCTATTGAAAATAAAAGTCTTATGGTTGATGATCTAAGCACGACTTTAAATAGCATAGCTTTTTGTATAGCATTAATTCGCGAGCTTTACACCTCAGTATGAGTCAAAAACAGGATAAGAGACCCAAGGAGTGCATGACGTTTCCTTCAAGCTATGGGTGGTGTCTTGATATGGAGCCCAGACATTTATTATATTTTTACCTATGTGGATGATGGATAGCGAGGCGCCTCGGATATATCGGTTACTACGGAGCCGATGAATAGGTCCTATAGGATCAGGAAACGTGTGTTCAGGAATACTAATCCACTAACGTAAGTGTGGTCCGGCCTTGGAGGATCCAAGGGTCTACTGTGGGAGATCCTAAGGCATTTGCTAGAGTGTCTCGAAGCCGGCGAGGAGTACATCCCTTGCCTCGACTCATGACGGAAATCTAATTTCCAATACATGACATTTCGGTTTTGATTGTAGAGCCTAGTATGGCGGCATGATATATGGTACCCATGTCGTCTATGATTGATACATTTATATTTGAAGTTGTTTTATACACTATGCACTTATAATAGTATCAAATGATTTGTTTTAAATGTATCAAGCATGTTTGGCTATTTTAAGGGAAAACTCTATCCTCTGGCTTGCGTTGCGTTGTGTGATAGGACCTGAGTCTTATAATTGCTTCATTTTTCAAAAAGCATTGCGATGTTTATAAACTTTTTTATGCACTGGTATTCTTAGGAGAAAACACGTTCCATGTTATACGACGTGGTCCCTTGATTTACTTTATTTCTAAACTAAGGTTTTAAATAACTGTTTTAGTTCTCACACCAGTCACATGATTGACTCGGAGTTTATTGTTTTAACATAAACTCTTGGTGTCCCTCTTTTCCACATGGGCAGCTAGTAGTTTTGGTTTTTTTTGCAGATATTTATTTTCACTGGATCCTGGATTTACAGCTGGAGTTATATTCAGAAAGCTCTATGTCCGTGTATTTCTTTCAGTTGTGTTTTGTATTATTTTTCCGCTGCATTATAATTTAAATGTCTAATATTTATCATTTGTATATTATTTATTTGTACTTTGTTATATTCTTGTACTCTGATGTAACTATTGTAACAGCAATGAAATGTTCTATTATTTGTGTTCTGATTTGTCGTGTTCTCATTACAATCCCTTCTTCTGGTCTCCTCGGAGGCTAGCAATTTCGGGTCGTAACAGTATATGTGGTGGCTGCCGCACATATGTTTATACGTAAACATTTCTTTTTGCGTGTATTTATATCGGCAATGTACGTATACTCAACATGCCCGCGTCGTCCTAATTTTCTTCATAGCCCGGTTTTGGTTACACCTTGTTGTGCACGACTCAACTGTAGGAAAATTTTACTTGGTTACCTTGTTTAGTACACCAAGACACCTAGGTAGTACATATAAATTGCATTCGATTTGCATGAGCTTGTAGTGTCCTGACCACCATTGAAGTGCACTGCTCCTTGTTTTGCATTGCTGCCTGCTGGTCCTTGGTTCAGCATGCTGCTCTGTTACACAGTGTATACATGTTTGCTTATGCATTAAATTGATACATGTTTGGTTTGTGAAAATTGAAATGTACAAATTGATACCCACCCTAGCTTAGCATCCCGGAAAGCCTCCTCTGATCCTCCTAGTTTATGTGCCCAGATTTCTAGGACAAGTTAGAATATTGAACTGCCTATGAGTCTTCCACTGTTTAGGCAAGATTTGTGTATTTAGTTGCACATATGAACGTGTCTTCATATGTATACGTATATATATATATATATATATACACATATATATACGTGTATGTGTGTGTGCGCGCGTGTGTGAATGGCATGTGCATATGTAGTTACTTACCAAAATTTTCAGTGTAAAATGGCCTGTGGACTCTATTTTAGCTCATGATGATCAAAGTTTGCTTCATTTGTATGACCTGAACTTTTGGCACTATCTGCCACGCCCATGCTGCATATATTTGTTGCCATGAACCTGATACACGAACTTGCATACATTTTTTATTTCATATGTATATGCACATGTACATGTATGTGTAAACATATACTACGTATGTGCATTGAACTATTTATAGGCTTTCAACTTGGCAACAAAATTTGCTACACATAAGTGAATGTTTGTTAGCATATGAATACACATGTGTGTATGTATGTATACACACACACACACACATGTGTTTTGACTCACGAAGTTGTATGCAAGTGCTATGGTTGCTTAGTTGAAATGGTCGGCAATGAAAAAAAAACATTGGTTTGCATATAAGTTTACCCTATTTTTAAACTTGAACATGTGTATTGACGCGCATCCTTGCCATGAAGAAAAAAACCCAAAACATGTGTTTGCCTCATTTCCACCTAAAACATTTATTCTACCTTATTGTAAAACCTGAAACATGAGCCATGCCATGTTTTGTATCTCTAAATGCATGCTTCTTTTGATAAGGAACAAATTTTCTCTAATGGAATGGAATTGGTAAATACTTCACCTGCGTAACTTTTGCTCTGAGTTTGTCCTTTGATATCATCAGTTGTTGGCTATGCAGTTAAAGCCCTGCTAAAGCCCTACAATATCCCCGCTATAGCCCATAACACTCTTCAACCGCTACACATATAATTTTTAAATATAACGTGAGAAAAATGATTAGTTAATTTTTAAATATTTGGTTTTACATCTAGTGAACTTTTTTGCGCATCCGCTATATCCCCGCTATTTCCTCACTTTATCCCCGTTGCACATTTTAGCACCTCCGCCGCTATAAAACCGAGTGCTTTAACTACGCAAGTTGTTGGTAATATTCTACATGTTACTTTGGACCTTTGGTATTGTGCATTTGGCATGACCTGATCTTACTTAAGGATATCATGTTGTAGCTTAATATTGGCTTGTAATCTTTGCATAACTCTATTTTAGCTATATCCTTGTTGTTTTATGATAAACCTGAAACATTCGATTAGCATATCCTTGTCTTGGTTGTAACCTGGAAGGCATATGGCTTTTGACTCTATAAACAACTTATACTAACCATGGCTACTTGATAGTCAAACATATATTCGAAATATTTGTTATTACCAATAACTATATTTTGAGTATTTTATTGAAGTTGACTTACTTGAATAAAGTTAATCCTAACTCGAGTGTTTTGTGTTTTTCATGAAACGCTCGGGTCAGACCCGAGTGTTGCAGATTTTAAAGACTTCAGTTATTAATGTTAGAGGCACGTAAAGACGCTCTCCTTGGGTTCGTCGTTTGTATATTTTATTTTATTTAAAATTTCACGTATGTGAAAAGTTTCTACTGCATAATGAAAATGTTGTATAAGCTCTGATATTTTTATATAAATTTCCTTGTGTGAGATATCATTGTTTATTCTGTGTTGTGACTCTGTATGATCGATTCTGCTAAATTCTGATAAGAAATAACAATCTGTCTTTGTGAACGTTTCGAGTTGGTTTACTTACCGACTTGAAGTGACTAAAAAGGTAGGTCGTTACAGTATTTACCCCTTTTTTAACAAAAAGGAAAATATAATATAACAAAAAGGAAAATCTAGCCATTCTCCAGTGGCTCACAAAAACAGTTTCTAGAGAAATGGTTATAGAGACTGTGTACACACACAACCAAAATAAACAAAACAATATACAACTCTAGTACAAGAGTCATCCAAAAAAAGTATAATAACACTGGCGAGGCAGACAAATCCTCATAAGATAGACGACAGAGACAAGGTCGACTCTGAAGTCTCCACAGCTCCATAAAAAGAGGGACAAGGAGCAAGTACAACAGACGTGACCGCCGAAGAAGATCACAGACATGGGAAGGAATCTCCAACCAAATGCTACAGAAGCTCTGAAAGCTCCATCTCTATAAGCTCCATCATTTCCAGTTATAAGGCAGCACCTCCCACCATAAAGCGGCCCAAAACGAGTCGAAATCCAAAACCCTAGAATTCTAGGCACTCCAATACTAGTAAACAACATAAGATCCAAAAAAAAGGACTGGGAAGTGTGGAGAATGAGAAGACAAAAAGAATGAACTTGAAAACAAAAGGTTTCGACCGATTCCCGCACTGGGAGTAGTCGGTACTGAAGTAAAACCAAAGGTACAAGCCAATCTCGTCGAGCGCGAGCCAATTGTTCCCTTGAAAGGACTACCCCGAAACGTAAAGAAAACGTCATTTCTTACCCTCCTGATGACGGTAGGAGGATCCATCGACACTTCGTCAAATATTGATTTATTCCGCCAACACCAGATACGCCAGCAGATAAGACAAGGGATAAAACGAAAGAGAATCGAGCGAATATATTTACCTGAGATGCCGGTCCATTAGATTCTCAGTAAATCCACTAGCAAAGTGGCATTACCTAGGCAACCAACCAAATTCCCGATGTAATTCTAGAAAGAATTGGCACAAGAGTCAAGGAAAAACAAATGAGCAATGGATTCCGAATAACCAGAACTACGATATCTGCAACGGGAAACGATTGGGATGATAATCCTCTTGAGGTTCTCATCTAGTGGTAACCCAACATGCAGGGGTTTCCACATAAACAAAGATACCTTTGGGGGAAGTCAGACATCCCAGTTGAAAGAGAAAAGAAGACGACATGGAGTTAGTGTCGTCACTGTATTCCATGTAGCCTTAATCGAGAAGGGACTTCCATCCCAATCGGTTCCATCACCATGTGAATCAGATAAGGACTTCACGGATTGCATCCGTTTCCACATTTCACTAGCGTAGGTTAGGACACTGATGTAATGCACCTGAAAGCTGGTTACAGTATTTATCATTGTTAAATTCGTTTCTAATTTTTAAAGAAAATTGATCTAAGTATGAAATTTCTTATTGTACGTTTATGTAGTCAAGTACTCTCATTGTACGTTTATGTAGTCAAGTAGTATCATTGTAGGATTATTGTATTTTTCTGCTTTTTTAATATTTATTAATTGAAAATGCTTGTTAGTTTATGTAGTATTGTTTAACTCATTACGAAGCCATTACCAATTACATAACAAGGACTCTCGATCAACGATTAACATATAATTAAACCTGTTCTTTTAATCAGTACACCAAAAAAGGCTTTTCGTAGCGTTGAAAAAACGCTACTAAATCTTTTAGTAGCATTTCGATAACCGCTGCAACACGACATGCAACTAAAAGTCTGCCAATTTTAGTTGCGTTGTAATAAACGCTACCAAAAAAGAATATATTGTAGCGTTTTTAAAACCCTACAAAAAGTTTAAATCGCAACGTTTTAAAAATGTAACCAAAATGGTACTTGCACCCCTTTTTATTATCTGTTGCATTTTTTCAATGCTGCTATACTATTTTCGCAACACTTTTGAAACGCTACCAAAATTTATTGGTTGATGTAAACACATTTCGGTATTTCGACCACCGTTATTTACTGTTAATGGCTTATATCATTCTAACAATCACTTAGTATAATAGCCATGTTAAAACCAGTAATCTATCACATAACTATCATTCTCAAACCAACATCAATAATCATCGTATTCGGATAATTTTAAAAAACACATTAACCGCATAAACAAGTATATTATCCATAACCATTTCAATAATAGTATTTTGATAAAACAAACAAATCCACATACCACAACTGTTTACAAACAAGTCTATACAACTAGTATGAACAAATATTATGATGCATATTGGTTAAGGTCTTGTTCTGGCTTAATTGCCGATAGTTCTTTAATGCGGCTATTCTTCACCTCAAAAATGTCAATTACCTGTACATGAGTATAACAATCAACAATTAGGACTATCGTAATCTCTTATCTTTCTAACATTAATAAATATTTGAGTACTCTAATTGCATATATATATATATATTTTTACAACCTGTCCTATTAACTAATCTTCTACCTCTAATTACTATTATGTATTATTGTTGTAATAACCATCAAGTAGGACTATTGTAATCTCTTATCATTTTAACATTGAATAAATATTTTAGTACTCTCTAAAAATTAGTGGAGTCTTCAAATGAATTAACTCTACTAAAATTTTTGAATTATAAACAAATGAAAAGCAAGTATCATTTGCTCCTGGTAAAATTCAACATAGATATTTTCTATTTGAGAGTGAGTAAAATTTTGACCTGTGTCTTTATGTGAAATTCAAAAGAAAAGTACCGAGATGGCTATTTTTCAATAATACTGCAAACCTTCAAAATAAAACATATGTTATTAAAATGGAGATATATTAAACTGCTTGAAAAACAAATATAAAGGTGGAAGGATAAAATACCTTAGAGAACTCCATGCAGTCCATGCCTTTCTGCACCTCTGATGGGAGATCAGAGTAGTCATGTGTGGCCTTTATCAATGCAAACTAATGTGTCAGCTGTATTTTACGATGTACCCAGACTAGAAAAAAATGATATGGCGATGTGTTCTCTATAAACATACAACACATTTCTGAGGAGTCAACCTGGATTGGTTGGTAGTTTAGACTACAAGATTTGAGGTCACAAGTTTGATCTCCGTAACTAAAAAATTGACATTTGATGACATTAATAAACCATGTTCAAAATATAATATATCTATGAGATTTAATCATGTGCATTAGGCTTTGTTATCCTTTTTTATTTTAATCAACAAGGACTATAAACTTAATTTTATGTTTCAATTATTATGTAATTATGGAAAAAAAATTGGAATGAAAGACACGAATATTATCAGAAATTAAGTTCCAATAGCCAACTTGTGTAGTATTATCTTAGATACAGCATGCATGTCTTCAGGACTCTTCAAAACATCAAGACTTCCGTGTACAAAACTACAAGTATACAACATATTCTGATTTCGAGTCAAAATTTGGTATGCTTGCTTGTTGCACGTGCCAATTTCCTCAACTGATGTTACTTAGAATTCCAATGAAGATTTTTATTCAAAACTCATGTGACTTGCTAAACCAGGTCAAGTGTATACTTTCAGTAACATGGATCTTTTTTTCCTAAAAACATCCAGTTTTTTGCTTTTGGCTACCATGCTATAGTGTTAGAAAGCACAAACTAAGGTGCCTCTAGCAGTGCACTAAAAATAAACAAGTGCTTGTGAGAGAGAATTCACCTCAATCAAAGATGACTGCCCAAAACCAGAGCCTAGACAAAGTACATGGATCAGTGTACATCTCTTTGTCCTTGATAAAACCACAAAGGTAGGGGGCAAAAAGGAAAAAACAGAAACTGAAAATAAATAATATACCAGTGCAGTTCCAGCAAGAGCCACTAATGTTGAAAAAAGTTATAAATAGAACTTTGGAGAATGTAAATCCTGAACGTACGAAGATTCCGAAATCACCGACCTAGACACAGGAAAAAAATGACGATAGTTAGTAAACTGCTTGATATTTATTGTCTGTTTCCAGTGTTGTCCTTTATACAAGGTATACAATAACATTCATTCTACCAATGAATATAAATTCACCGGATGCGTTTATAGGAATTGGCCATGTGAAAATTGACCATCATCGCGATATCTAAGCATGTCCTTGAACTGGTACCAGTAGTCAACTAGTTAATACCTCAAGATGCACCTTCGAATATTTGGATCGACAGTATTGGTGATAAAATGACAAGTCAAAAAGAGTGGAAATTGCACATATTTCACCTTAGGTGGAAAGAAAATCCAACTCGGAAAAAAACTATACTATGCATGCTTTTAATAATATTATTATACTTTAACGCCATTTATTAGGGAAAAATAACCAAAATGGTGTGCATATAAACATCAAACAGAATTCCACCATATGCAAGGAAAAAGGGAAATAATCATACAGAATATGCTACAAATGAGACTATTTCTTCAAAGACAGTTAATGGTTTGATGTTTCAGTCAAACCTAGGAAGTTTCAGTTCAGTCTCATGGGTCCTGAAAAATGAACACCATAAAGATAGAACACTTTATTGTCTGTTTTGAAACAATTTTTAAGACAATGATATTTGTGATTTTGACTATAACATTGAAAATTTGTCTGATTTGAAGGTTTCAGTTTTAGGAATTCAGAAAATAAAAATGATACCAAAACTGAATTCTCAAACTTGAAACAGTCACATAATTTTTAAAACATGGATTTGACCAATTTCTTATATCGTGCGGCACCAAATCACGGATGCCCTAAAAACTATTGTCATGCTATTTCAATTAGATACAAGAACAATTGATTATCTAAAATTATGAGTTTATAGTTACATCAGACTTGAGACGTAATTGCAGAACATATAAAAGACAATGAAAAGAAACGTTCAAATCAATAATTATCTAATTGACAAATATGTAGATATGCACAGCAAATAACTAATAGATATCCCACATTACTAACCTGAAAATGAGTCTGTTTTGCCGCACTTGATCTTGTTCATGATTATCTAAAATCAAAATATAACAATACACAATTCAAAACTTCAAAAACAATTGTCGCTTGCTTTTGAAAAATAAAATGTTTCAAGACTAGACAGTTAAAAAAATGATACTGCAAATTTATATGTGTTCAAATATAGCGTTGTATCCTTACTCCATCTGGGTTGGAAATTAAAGATGTAAAAGTACTGTATTATATGAACAAAAGTAGAATCACTTAAAGTTGAAAACGGCTTCTACTAATTATAGGAAATTCTTCAAATACCAAAGTTTTTCAGGAATAAGCAGACAAAAAATGCTAAAATGCAAACTAATAGTAACCAATAAATGCCACATGGTAGAATGTCTATTACTCACATCTTTTGTATCAAAGAGATTGACACCCAACTGATCTAACTGAGCAGATTTGGACATCTATAAAGAACCACAAAGCAAGCATACTAAGAATTCAATGTAAAATTAATAGAATCAAATTTTAGATTGCCAAAAATGTTTAAATCAATACTAAAACCTCAGAAAGACAAGTGACATAACAGGAGCCCAAGCAGGTGGAATTAACGCTTCAGGGACCTGCATGTAAAAACTCAGCATTGAGTAAATTAATCTTATCAATGTTGGATACACAACCATTCTGCCTAATTCAAAAGGGAAATGATAATAACCATTAACCTTAAAAATTGAACCGCCTCCCCTAGAAATATAACTGTAGTTGTTAGAATCATATAGCTAGAACTAACAAAAGGAATTTTGATTCAATTAATGATACACATCTAATTTGGTCAAGGTAAAAAAGGACCCCCCCAAGTTTCTTCCATTTTCTTCCACCAAATAAACGGTTTGCACGTTCAGCAAGTTCACGTGTCAGCTCCAGATGTTACCTCTGATCATCATCCACTGGTACCAGATCAGACTGCACGGACATTAGATATATGAATGATAATTGACACAACTAAACAATCTGCTTCAAATAAGATTTTGAAAAGATGTCCTACTTGGCAACATTATTAATGTACAGATACCTTATATAATAATATATCAGATGCCATTAGGACGGGATAAGCTAGAAATGCAACACCAACTCTTTCATCTCCCTGTAATGCACAACAAACGAAGATAACAATATCAATACATCGTACATGGGTTTATGACATTGTATCAGGGATACATATCAGTAGGCTTGTTTCGTTTAGAACACATAATTTATTTTCTATTGAAATAATATAATTATTTCCCAGGTTTAATCTAATAATCATAACAAATCCTGATAGAAACATGTAAGTTCTTCAAGAGGTGCATTAAAATATAAATTTGTAAAACATTCCTTTAAATTTAAGTTTCAAAATACACTGCCGAACTTGCTCAAAAAACAGGGGATTTTAATTTTAAAAAAAAAACTTAATTTTAAGTTTTATGGTGTTTGAGGAAAGCTCTGCATATGTGTGCAGAGAACTAAGCAAATATCTACTTGCACTTTTGGGTGGGGGGGGGGGGGGGGCAAATATTGCAGATTCTCCAAAAAAGAATTTCTGAACATAGAAACATGCACTTAATGTTCAAATTTAATTTCCAAATAAAAAAAAAAAAATTTTTACTGAAATAGAAAATAAAGGTGTAATTTAAAACAAGCTTTTGAGAAGGGTTTTTTCACATCAGAAACTGAAAATAAGAGGTAGCTCCAAATATTCACGGTACTGTAGAGCTTATATTTACTTAATCATAACTAACACAAGAAAAACTTTTAATACTGGAGCTAACTATGATAGTTGTAGAACTCGACAGGATCAAGGAAAGAACACAATTTTTTTCCACAAGGAAGATCAAGATGCGTACAAGTTTTCTCGCAAAACACAGAACCACAACCTATGAAAAAAATACTGGTAAATGCAAATTAACTGGAGTCATCGAACCTTTCCATTTTGACACTTGTAAACAAATCAAGACGAGGACAATCTATAACTTGGATAATCACTTTGTTGAATATGTGCAATTAAAGCACTCAGTGGTGCAAGTAAAGCACTTAGTAGGTGCAAAAAGCTACAGCCAGATAAAAAGGGAATATATCAAGAAATAGGAAAGGTACAAGAAGAAGTAATATAGTAGGTGAAATCCAAGTTTCAAAATGAAATTATTATCACATCACTAATATCAAAGGAAGAAACATTGTCTACTCCCAAAGAACCAAATCCAAGAATGTTTTGACTAATGCCAATCCAAGAACGTCATGTGCAGTTGAGACTTATAGACTAGAATAGTGTTTTAACTTCGACCTTGAAACTTAGGCATGTACCCTAACCTTGTTGATTGTTCAAAAATGGATTTGTTTAACTAATTTATTATATTAGAATTGCTTAAGTGGGTGGTACAAACCCCGATTTGGCAGGCTAGGTAGTTAAAATTGGAACTTCAAACAAATTCGTATTCAATAGTGCTAAATTGTAAAAGCCTAGCTGTCAAAGGGCGCTAGCGCTTTAGTGGAGATTCAACTAGGCTTTAGCGGGGATCATAATGTTGAATCAAATCAGATGTTTCTATATATGACAGAATTCACCCCTTAAACATATTAATCATCCATACGAGAAACAATGGTTCAAAGTTCAGATTTATATCCAAGCCCATTTTGTTTTCTAATACAATAAGCAAAGCGGTCATGCTTTTTAAAATTAATGTTCAATAGTTATAGCTTAAGGTTTAAATTGTAATATACAACAAATGAATCTAACCATTGTTTAACCTAAAATATGTAACCCTATCAAAGTTACAAAGTAATGAAAAAATAACATGGTCAATGACTATTGGTCCAGTCGCAAGACATCTAGCATGATAAGAGTTCCTTGAGTTTTCAGGTTCATGCTCCTAGACATGCATATTAACAAAATTTGAAATTTAACGTGTAATATAAAGAATTATAATGCATCCATAGAAGATTAGTAAATCGAAAGTGAATGCATAAGGCTCCCTTACAAAACTGACGCACCGCCTTGCGAGACTTCTCTTTGAACTGAATCATTTTGTTCAGCCATCCAAGTGGTGTAACAAAACCAAATAGCCACATCAGTTCAACATGAGCCTTTACGTGAGGCTGCACGAACACGGAAGCATGCAAACTACATTGAACTGCATAGTCGCATTATTTTAGCATACGAATATATGAACGATTATGGTCCTTATTTCTTTTCATATATATCATACTTTAGATGTATTTATACCACATGCTAGATAGATAGCCGTTGTACTCCTGTTGCTTTAGGCAATTCAAAGGGATCATATGAAAGGGTTATCTGAATTATAACGATAGTTGAGAAATCACTGTAAGAATGATACTACTAAACAATAGAAAGTCATGTAAGCAAACTATGTGAGATAGCAGGGTCGTATCATCACAAAATAAAGGAAAATGTTGTGGCTTTGAGAGATTGCATACCGCAAGTAAATCAACAATAAAGAAGAGTGTTTCGTAAGTTTCCTGATTAAAAAAATGGTTTAGCATATTAACAGAAAATATTGAACTCTAATATTTGTTTATCTTACTATTAATAGGTTGATATAGTGCTAATATAATCATATAATTAACTGTGCATCATTCAAATTTAACCAATATGGGAGGAGGAAAAACATTTTCTCACTCAAGTGTAATATATGAATCTGTGGTAACAGCCATGAGGGGAAAAAACAGGTAACACTGATTTTTTGCTGATATCCAATAGCGGTAATTACATATTGCTAGCAGTCGCAAAAATATAGGTAGTGAACTAACCTGAAGGGATACCCAGTTTTTAATTGTGCCAAGATAATTCTCAAGGTGTACAGATCCAGTAGGTTGAACACCAGAGACAACTCGTTTCCTGTAAATTACTGATCAAGTTAGGTTGTTTTGCATCAGGTAATCGAGTGAATTATGTACAGGAAAAGTTTATTCAGGCACAAAATTTTAATACAATTGGTGACACGATCGATCTCGACCATTGAATCGCCCTCTTAATTCCATATAGGAACAAAACGATTCAACGGCTCACGTCTTCTGTGCCTCCAATTGCATTGGATTTTGTGTTTAAATTGTAGCGCTCTTATATATATATATATACACACACACACTCACACGCTCTCGTATGCATGTAGAATCAATATCGTTTGTTGTAATGCTTCAAAAATTATTTACATTGAACTTTTCTCATTTCTTAAAAATTTTCCTTATAATGTTAAGGATTAATAAAACAGATCAAAAAATTTACTGAATGGAAAAGTAAATTTGAAAAGCAATTATTGCAACAAATAGTATTAGCATCATAGCTTATTCCAATTTAGGGTTTATACACAAATTAGGGTTCGAAAAAATGCTGAAGAAGAGTAGCGAATCAGGGTTTGTGCAAATTCATATGTAAACTCAGTACCAAACCATATAAAATGAGGCGAATTCAGAGAAATCGTACCAATTGGCCAGTAACATCTTGAAATCTTCGATTGATGGAGAGGATTAGCATGTATTCAGTCGATTGTGAAGAGCATTAGTGCATCTGAGAGAAGTAGCGGGACGAAGGCGACGGAGGAAATACGAAGTGGACGATAATGAATTAGGGTATATAAATTCTGGGAGTAGAGAAAAAATTAAGTTGAAATCTAAAATGAGAAACGTAACAACTAAAATGTTGGCGACAAGTTTTTAGGGGAAGCGAATAAAAACGTAAAGATAGGATAAGCCGTAATTTTTTAGCTCGAAATTATGGTATAAGAGACTAACAGATGCACTTACTTTAGAATCGCTACCAATAAGTGAAAGCAAAAGCCTATTTTCTTGTAGTGAATTGAACGATATCATTTATAGATCTAAATCAATACAAACATGATACAACTAAGATATAACAATTTCTAATTTAAATCGTTATGAAGGCGGTATTTTGCCTGCATTATAATAACTGAGGTGAGTGTGAAGCCTCCTTATGTTTCATCTACCCACTTTCCAAGTTCACATCCATTTGGATATAGAGGACAACAATAGTATCGGCGATCAACATTGTTTCCATGTCGGATGGTTAAGAGTGGTGCTTCAAAACCACGTAAACATAGAAGATTCGCAGATTGAACTTTATAATCCTCAATGACATTTTGGGAAGGAGGAATTAAACTTCGAGACCTTTGGGTACATTGAGAAGGTGGTTCTTGTTTTTGGTGATCTATCTGCATCTGGTGCATCCCTACTTCAAGATCTCTCTCTCCCAAATCTCTATAGTGTCACTCTTCTGATTCAATGTACCATGAAGTCGATTCTCTGGGTGAAGCCGTATTAGGATTTGATGGTCCAAGCAAAATGTCACTTATGAGCTTGGATATTCAATCGACGTTAATTGTCGCTAATCGAACTACAAATCCTCAGTTCGACCTTCACTTCTCATCCCTACATTACAACATTTCTTCTTTCCGAGCTTCTTCTTTGATTCTCATGGACTCTTCTTTAGTTCCTTCTACTGCAGCTTTGTCTTCATGGATCTCCTTTGCCATCTCATTGCATACCTCCTCCATTAATAAACGAGTTTTCCTTTCCTTTTTGTAGTTGTGTGAAATTCTTTTTACTGTTTTCTTTACGTTTTTAAGTTCATTCACTAGCTTTGAATTTGCTAATTCCAATCTCTTTCGAGTTTTCTTTTCTCGGGTTAAGTCCTCCTTGATAGAGTCTATTGTAGCTTGGATCTTTTCGTGCACTCTTCTTTTCCAAAATTCTTTCTCAACTTTGAGTTTTCCCGATACATAATCAACTGTTTTCTTGTATTTTATTTCAAGTTCGTATATATGTTCCTGTGCATTGTAAAGCTCCATTTGCAGAAATGAAGCTCCTTGAGGCCTGTAATGAGAACAGGCCCTAGAATGCCATTTGGTTGCCTCCTCCATTGAGGGTACTAGTAATGCAGTAAAAGATTCCAGCTTCTCCACGAAACCAATCTTTGGGCAATTCAGCAAAGCAGGACGTATGTGTTTGTTTTTTGATGCAACATGAATAGAGCAATAAGTATCAAGTGTATTTGGCTCAAACCCTAATCTAGCTTTAACACGCCAAATACCAGCCGTTATTTTCCTCACAAAAATGTCTCCATTCTTCTCTTTCCCTCTTTTCATTCTTCTTCTACTGCTACTACAAATTCTTAGCTTATCAGCTTTAGGTTCCACCTCGCTAAAACTATCTATGTTTGTACCAGCAAAATGGATGATTTTCATATTAAGAAATGGTGTGGCGGGTCAACTGACAATACTCCTACCGAAGCCGGGGACAATACTATATCAACAATTAGTTGTTTGTGCCTTTTGAATATTTTTATTGAACTTGTACATATCATTAATTTGTTGTATACTGTCAATAATTTTTTGTCATATAATATCAGTTTGGAATCTTCTAATATCATTATTCATCATAATTTTTTTATCTACTAGCTTGAATAATTGTTTTAAATATTAAATTTCTATGAAATAACTAAATAAATTTTGAATACCCTATATATGTACATTTTGGTTGATTAATCTGATCCGTAAACTTGTGCTGGGTGAAATCATGTATCACAAGTTTGAGAAAAAATCATACTGGTAGTGGCTGGTGTATTATTAGGGCTGTTATGGTAATGGTTACCGTTACCGTTTGGCAAATACCGTTACCGTACCGTTTTTACTGGTAAGCAGGAATTGCTTACCGTTACCGTTACCGACCGACTAGTATACCGTTGACTGGTATACCGATAATCTGGTAACCGTTACACTGGTAACGGTAAATTACCGTTTGTCGATCAAAGTTTATATTTTAACATATTTTTTGTACACTGTGCATTTTTATTATACTATATGTGGTGTTAGTTTATAAAAAAACATAAATGAAAAAGAAAACAAGTGCACCTGTAATTATTTCATCTGATTATTGAACTAAATATAATCATTTATTTGGTTCTACGTGGATGTAATAAAGCATATCAGATAAGTATACTTATGTTTTGGATTAACTGGTAAAATTACCGTTACCGCTGGTATTCAAGAAACGTTACCGATAATTTACCGTTAAAAATGGTAAATTTACCGTTACCATACCGTTTTAACTGGTATACCGCTTTCAACCAAAAATGGTTACCGATCGACTGGTAATGGTAAATTTACCATTACCATAACAGCCCTATGTATTATAATCTACACCACGTTTTTTGGTCATGAAATTAATTGCTTTGCTTTTCATCGAAAAAAAAATTAGCTGCTTTTCCCAAGAAACTGAGTGCTATTTTACATAATAATGCATACTATTTATGGAATCTATAATTTAGTTGTACAGTTTAGATGATTTACAAGCATTCCTTTTTCCCTCTTCTGTGTTTCATCCCTTTTTGAGTTTTATTAACTCCAGTGAGTAGAATCAACCTTGTTAACTGCGGGACTTGGTTCTAAATCCTTAAGAAAAGACTAATAAACCATGAACAAGTTGCTAGTTCCCTTTGTCTCAGCATCAAAAAAAGCCTTAATTACTGAATATAAACACATTAGTTGTTTTATGAAAATAAACTGAATATAGTTGAACAAAATTACAGCAAAAAGAAACTTCCTGTAATTCTATTTTCTCGAAATGGATACACAAGGGATTCCACTTCACTGTGCAAACAAGTTGAATGGATACACATGGGATTAGACTTCACTGTGCAATCAGGTTGTGAGTTATGACTATATTCTGTGTTGACGATCTGATACTACTAAAAGCTTAACCATTACCATTTTGAAAACAACTTGATATAGGAACATTAAGCAAATAAACAAAGTTTATTATCTAACTCATGTTACGCAACTCACATGGCTTTGCTCCGGATGCTAATTAAAGAGCATATCAAATAGAATGCAATGGATTGTAAACATTGATAACAGCTCTCCTAATTTTGATACACACCTGTCTGTACTGCCGTTCCGACAACGCTAACTTGTTCACCAAATGATAATTACATCTCACCGCATACAGATACAGCAACTGGCCGACATATATAAGCAAACGAAAACATAATCAAGCAATGTCATACTCGGTTCATTTACTGATCACATGGTTTTGCTTCCATTGGTAGACATATTCCCAATTTCAACAGGCTGTACTGGGGCCACTTTCTACCTCTATAAGAATATGGCAATAGCAGCTGCTACTCTCATCAGTTCATCCCCATTTCAACTAATTTATTTATTTCTTCAAGATTATTCAAACTATAACCATTGCAGCCATGGTTAAGCTTGTAAAAATGGCAATGAAATTACAAAGGGTGGCTTCTTTTGGTCGAAAAGAGAATGATTCTTCTGATGAGTGTAGCACATCATCTGTTGCCGACAAAGGAAACTTTGTTGTATATACTCTTGATGGCAAGCGGTTCATGATCCCACTAGCATATTTACCAAGTACTGTCTTCATACAGCTTTTGAAAATGGCTGAAGACGAGTTTGGAATTACGAGTGATGGACCCATCACATTGCTTTGTGATTCAGTCTTCATGGAGCACATTATTTCTTTGTTTCGGAAAAAGGGATCCAAAGCTGCAGGGAAGATGTTGTTAGGAGACATATTTCAACGTCAACATTTTCTGCCTTCAGCAAACCTTGATGGATTTAGTCAGCAGCAAGCTGTTTGTAGCTACTGAATTGTATGCTTCAAAGCAATTAGCTGTATGAAATTTCTCTCAAAAATTAATTATTGACTATACTTAAATTTTTGAACTCCTTCTGTTTGTCCATTTCGTATACATTTTTGTCAACTTTATTGTATGGACCTGCGCTATACGATCTATCTGTTTATCAGCTAACAAGTTGAATCTCCGTAAACTCTGAAGCTTTTTTTCCTCAAAAATAAAATAAAAAATAAAATAAATAATAATAAAATAAATAAATAAAATAAAATAAAGAGGGCTGCTTTCTCAGATAATAAACTTTGTGCAGCTGTTATTTTAGTGCAGCTTTCTTAGATTCTGTGCAAACTGAACATTCAGATTGGGAATTAATAGAACTCAGGTCCAGTGAATAATCACAATAACAGAAAGAGAGGGCGCAATTTTGTTTGAAAATTTTAGTATGAGCTTTTGTATGTATGTTGCATGTGTTATGCAAAAATTACACGAATGCGGAAGCGCAATAAGCATGATCTAAATTTGTAAATTGAACATCAACCTAATCTGATATCAATTATTCTATTACATCAAACAAATAGTAAATAACTATAATAGAAAAACAAGGAGACACAATATTTATACTGGTTGCACTATCCTCATAAGATAGTGTACGTATAGTGCAAAAGAGAGAGATTTTATTCCACATGAGAGAATTACAAGAGATTACAAAATAAGAGTTTACATATCCAAAACTCAAATAGGCTTAACAAGAAGAGACACTCCATTTGGGGATCGCTGGCTCCATGCCAGGATGAGTATACACAGTCTCTACCCCTCAATATATAGTCAGTGCAAATCTATGTGAGTCATTAATTAAATTACCAACATATGATAATAATATTATGGAAGAAAATTATCATAACAACAAATGTGCAAAGATAGAAAGTAAATCAATTCGTTTTTTTAGCATAGATGGGAAAAGCTGTCTTTTTTTTTCACAATTAGATGGGAGGAGGAAGATCTATAGTCGAATAACACGCCAACCCAAAACCAGCGCCAACCACTCTGTCTGTTAGGGGAAACTCAAGTAGATATAGAGCCAGCTGGAGATAGACATCAACTAGCTCAATCAATCACACGGATCTTTCAATGAGCGGATATCAATTCCAAGTTCGGTCACAAGCAGGATCAGTAGTGGACCTCGCGTGCCTTGCCTTTCAGAGCAAGTGAGCAGTTGTTTTGCTAACTGAGTTAATCCTCTTTTCACACTTCTTGGCTTTATCTAATGCGTTCTCCCTCTCTTGCTGGGGAACGAAATGAGTCTTATTCGAAATGTTGATTCTACCTGATGGTGTGGTGTTGTGCTATTGCATGCCTGTAATAGAGAGAAAAAACAAGTACAGAATTTATATAATTCTATATTTCTAATAAATAAATTAATATCATTCTACATTTGGAGTAACTTGATTACTTGGGATTCCAGTACTTATTTACTTTGCACTCACATAAATCAGATAGAATAATTTCCTTCAATGTATGGCCACGACACTAGCACATCTATTGTCTCCCTGCTGCTTAGACGATAACAAGCCAAATTCCTATGCCCATTCATCTAGCGTACGATATATCACAGATTTCAAGTGACAAGAAGATCTACGTTTAGAATTTGGATTGAAAAGAAAGTTGTTGGGTAGAGATTCAACTTAGTTGGATAGAAACTTAACAACAAACTCAGAACAGCTCTAATGAAGCGTCTTTGTCCTGCATCACTGAGCATGTTCCTCTGTCTCCTTACCCAGAGAACAAATACATCTTCTAGTTGGCTAGCTAGCTACTCTTATAAAGTACCAGGCAACTTCTACAATATCTCCATCAGTTCACAGTTACTTCTTATAATTGAAATTCAAAACATTCATTAAATATTGTTATTACAGAAACTACATTAGTAGCGAAATGGTGAACACAAAGAAGATTCTTAAGAATTTGCAAAGAGTTGCTTCGTTCGGTAGAAAAGATTCTGAATCTCAATCATCATCAAAAGAACTGAGCACATCATGTGTCGCAGATAAGGGATGTTTCATCGTATTCATACCGACACCGCAACTCGTTCACCAAATGATTATTACATCTCACCGCATACAGATATATCAACTGGCCGACATATATAAGCAAACGAAAACATAATCAAGCAATGTCATAGTCGGTTCATTTACTGATCACACTGTTTTGCTTCTAATGGTAGGCATATTCCCAATTTCAACAGACTGTACTGAGGCCTCTTTCTACCTGGTATAAGAATATGGCAATAGCAGCTACTCCTTTCATCAGCTCATCCCCATTTCGACTAATTTGTTTATTTCTTCAAGATTATTCAAACTATAACCTTTGCAGCCATGGTTAAGCTTGTAAAAATGGCAACGAAATTACAAAGGGTGGCTTCTTTTGGCCGAAAAGAGAATGATTCTTCTAATGAGTGTGGCACATCATCTGTTGCCGATAAAGGAAACTTTGTTGTATATATACTTGATGGCAAGCGGTTCATGATCCCACTGAAGCACCGTCTTCATCCAGCTTTTGAAAATGGCTGAAGACGAGTTTGGAATTACTAGTGACGGACCCATCACATTGCCTTGTGATTCAGTCTTCATGGAGCACGTTATTTCTTTGTTTCGGAAAAAAGGATCCAAAGCAGCAGCGAAGATGCTGTTAGGAGGCGTATTTCAACGTCAACATTTTCTGCCTTCAGCGAACCTTGATGGATTTAGTCAGCAGCAAGCAGTTTGTAGCTTCTGAATTGTATGCTTCAAAGCAATTAGCTGTAAAGTATTTAAATGTATGAAATTGCTCTCAAAAATTAATTATTGACCATACTCAAATTTTTGAACCTTGTCTGTTGGTCCATTTTATATAAATTTTCTAGAGTTCATTTTGTGGATCTACTATATCTCATCTGTTTATCAATTATCAGCAACAAGTTAAATCTCCCAGAACTCATGGTTCTTGTCTTTAAAAAACAAAACTGAATACATGAAGAGCTGCTGTTAATTATTATAGTGCTGCTTTCTTAGATTCTGTGCAAACTGAACATTCAAATAGGGATTTAATAGAACTCAAGTCCAATGAATAATCACAAGTAACTTAACAGCAGTATTATATTAGAACTATTATGTAATAATTGCTCTGATACCAACTGTTGGGGTTTTGTGTGCAGCGGAAGTGTAATAAAACTAGGGCTGTTGTGGTAACGATAAATTTACCATTACCATACCATTACCAGTCGATCGGTAACCAATTTTGGTTGAAATCGGTATAACAGTTAAAACGGTATGGTAACAGTAAATTTACCATTTTTAAGGGTAAATCATCGGTAACGTTTCTTTAATACCAGCGGTAACGGTAATTTTACTAGTTAATTCAGAACATAAGTATACTCATCTGATATGCTTTATTACATGCTCGTAGAACCAAATAAATGATTATATTTAGTTTAATAATCAGATGAATTAATTCTAGATACACTTATTTTCTTTTTCATTTATGTTTTTTATAAACTAACACCACATATAGTATAATAAAAATGCACGATGTACAAAAAAATTTGTTGAGATATAAATTTTGATCGACAAATGGTAATTTACCATTACCAGTGTAACGGTTACCAGATTATCGGTATACCGGTCAGCGGTATGCCAGTCGATCGGTAACGGTAACAGTAAGCAATTCTAGCTTACCAATAAAAACGGTACGGTAACGGTATTTGCCAAACGGTAACGGTAACCATTACCATAACAACCCTAGATAATATGCCCGAAAAACAGGATCTTTATCATCCAATCATTTGAAGATGAATTTGATTGAAAAAACAAAAAACAACACAAATAATATCGGAAATATGAGCATACAATATTCCATCCAACCACCCTCTTTATTGATTCACTAATAAAAAAAATTGTTTACAATCGATCTCAACTATCATTACAAACAATCACAATTTGAACCAATAACCTTATTGAGAAATAGGCAGAGAATATCTAATGGCAAAATAATTTGAAGGAGAACACTCAATTTGGAATAGCTAGACTGATTGGCTCTCACCCACACCTAATGAAGATGTTCACTAGGCCTTTTATAGAGTGAATTGTTTCGTACCCAGGATAATTTTCCATTCAAATTATCTTCATATATGTACATATTTGGATAAGCACCAAATTGTTATAGTCTTCAATTCCAAATATCTCACAAATATAGCAACAAATCTTCATAGATTATTTGTTGCCCAAAATTGTTGTGATTTGGGTATCACAAATTTCAACACTCCACCTGATACCAAATCACAACATTTACTTCACTCAAAACCAGCCAACTTAGCTCTCATTTTCAACCTTTTTTCCTCAATTAACACATCTCGATTTTAACGGCTACGAGATAAAACCATCTTGTCTTCTCTTCAAGTCCAAGCTCAATCACAGATTCTCTTTATCGATATACGCCTACCACTTAATCCCTCTTCATCTACATGGATCCCTCGAGAATTATCAACGTGAAGACAACAATCTATAACATGATCCTCAACGGATCCTCAGCAGCGATCAAAACAAACTTCTCCACTTTGCTACTTGGTTCTTCATTCCAAATTCTCAAATCTCCTACTCCACAATAGCCAACCATGACAGCAACATCATCTCCGACATCTACAATCTTTAATCCAAAATCAGTACAAGCTATGCGATGAACTGAGCTTTGATACCAAACTGTTATGCAAAAATTGCTCTGATACCAACTGTTGGGGGTTTTATGCACAGCGGAAGTTTGACAAAATGCCCGAAAAACAGGATCTTTATCACTCAACCACTTGAAGATGAATTTGATTGAAAAAAAACAACACAAATAATATTGAAAATATAAGCACACGATATTCCACCCAACCACCCTCTTTATTGATTCACTAATAAAAAAATTGTTTACAATCGATCTCAACTACCGTTACAAACAATTACAATTTGAACCAATAACGTTATTGAGAAATAGGTAGAGAATATTTAATGGCTAAATAATTTGAAGAAGAACACTCAATTTGGAATAGCTAGAATGATTGACTCTCACCCACACCTAATGAAGATGTTCATTAGGCCTTTTATAGAGTGAATTGTTTCGTACCCAAGATAATTTGACATCCAAATTATCTTGATATATTTTAAAAAACTATTTAAAAAAACACGAAATAATTATAGCCTTCAATTCCAAATATCCCACAAATATAGCAACAAATCTTCCACAAAATCTTCATAGATTATTTGTTGTGCAAAATTGTTGTGATTTGTGTATCACAAATTTCAACAAGAACATTTTAATATTTATTTAGTAAGAGCTTTTGTATATGTATTTCTTAGAAGAAAGCAGTTAAAGAGCATCATGTGTAAATATAGGATGGTATAAAGATAAGCTGAGACACTCAGGAGTCCTTTTTTCATTTAGGAAGAGGGCTATGCACAAGCATTATATTTTCACAGACCGATATTGTGAATACTATATTTGGACATAAGATTTCACTTTTAGAAAATTTGTGGACGGTCAAGATTAGCAACATGCCATGTGGTGTTTAACTGGTGATAGCGTAGTAGGCTAGGTGCGATAAGGGTATAACAGACTTGGTCATATGGAAGCTATCATGTGTGTAGAAGGGAAATCCTTGATATGACATATAGTAATACAAATTGTGTTCCCTATATAACAGACTAATTTGCAATATAATAACACAACCTTGTATTGATATTAAAAAAGAGTTGAAATAATCTAAGTCTAAGACAATTTTGTTCCATATCATAATGTTTTCCTCCCTTAGATCATTTAAATATTTTCGGCTGATGAAGTTAAGAAGAAAAGGAATACACAAAAGAATGGTTAAATTTCTTAACTTGAATATCTAAGGTATTTTGTAATAGCAGACATAAAGAGGACGTAAAATAATACATTGGTTATTTGCTATTTAGGATATTCTAATACATATATATGGTAATCATTATAGCAATGGGTTAAGAGGGGAAAGCAAACGGAGAAAAAAAATCTGAATGGAAAAGCCTCAAGTAGTTATTATTTTGTGCATGACTCAAAATAACCTTAGACCATCCATGTTGGGGATCCATATCTTTAAATTATTCTTAGATGGTTTGACTAATTTTTCAGGAAAATAGTGTCAGGACAAAGTTACAGGTTTTTTTAACCGTAAGAATAGCCTGTTGAAATTTTGTTCTAAAGGACAAAACATTAAATTTTAGGTGTCAGTTTTACAGTGTGCAAATCAAAATTTGACTATCAGTTTTAAAGTATCAGTTTTACGATGTGTATAATATCTGAATTTAGCTATCAGTTTTTAAGTATCAGTTTTACGATGTGTATTGTATCAGTTTTACAATTTGTATTGTATTTGAGAATAAATTTTTGATGGATTGTCCTTGAGCTTAAAAAAGTTATAAATTTTGTCTTTTACAATAAAATCCCCTTAAATTTTAGATGGTTTTGGCCATCCTTTTTTTGTATGATAAATTTTGAAACGTCCTCAAAGGTTGTTGAAAATGACCCTTGGTAGAGTACAAATAGTTATTACACTAGGACTCAACGTCAAAGAGAAAACAACCAACAAACAATGCACTCGACCGTCGGCTTGATTGCAACGATAAAAGGTATAAATATCTAGTTAGGATATAAATATTCATGTGCAAATATTTTTTCACCGTAATTGTTTCTTTCAGCCATAAATTAAAAAAATTAGTTATATTCAAAAATAATTATTTGTGTCTGTGTGTGTGTGTATATATATATATGTATGTATGTATATATGTATATGTATATATATATGTGTGTGTATATATATATACATATGTATATATATATGTGTGTGTGTGTATATATATATATATATATGAGGCACGCTCCAGGGCATCCTTTTTTCTTAGCATTCCTTTTGTACCTCAACCAGAGCCAAATATTTATAGTTAAATAAGTTAGTGGAGGGAGAGAGAATTAGTGGAAGGAGAGAGAAATCGGGATATGTGATGAAAATCAGAGGGGCTAAATGGTGCTGCACTATTTGAGGTGCTCTTGATCCTATCCCCATATATATATATATATATATATATATATATATATATATATATATATATGTGTGTGTGTGTGTGTGTGTGTGTGTGTGTGTGTTATTTGGAAACAATAACTATGTGTGTGTACATATAGGGCTGTATCGGTTCAGTTTTAAACCGCATGACCGCACCTTCTAACCGCTGAAAAAGTTTATGAACGGTCTCCGTTTAATTAAATACGGTGCAGTTATCTTACCGTATATTATAATAGACGGTAATGGTTATGAATCTCAAAACCGATGGCAAACATACCGCCTCTTCTCAACCGGCCATGAAAACTAGGGTTTTTCTTTCTTCAATTTAGGACCATCGATGTAAAGCAAAATCATCTCATTCACTCAATATACCCTATAACTTCGAATTTCACGAGCAGATATTTTCATTACCCTAATTTTCTCCTCAATAATTTGTCAACTCGTCGCCGATTATGTTTCAGAATCATCTGAAGGTTCTCTCATCCAAGTATCGCAATCAGAAAGTAATGGTATGTTACTTAGTTACTATGTTATCATGTTTTTAGAAAGTGATTTGTTAGCATCGCAATCCAATTTGTTGATTTCTCTTCAAAAACAGCAAGTACCTAATTCTTATTATCGTTACCCTGATCTGAGTCGATGTCCCATTTAGTTTAAGATTATAATTTCTGTTTAGTTTGTTTGTTTTGGAATCCATACTTTAGTGAAATTCCACTTAGGATCTTACTGCAGATTGAACATTTGAATAGTGATGGTATGTATATCAGATCTAACTGTAGATTGAACATTTGGAAATAAATTTACCAACATATAAAACCATTTATCTTCAGGATTTGTAGTTGATTTTGAACAAAATGAGACATAGGGCTGATCAGTCTAGCACCTAATAGAAGGGGAAATGCAAGCTTTGGCTTAACATAACTTAATATTTCAGCTAGAAACAACTTGAATCTTTGTATATGATAGAGCAGTTTTAACCTTTAAGGCTGCAGGTGTTAATTTTTGATCTTGATAATTGGATTAAAAATTTAATTCAGCAGTTCTCATTTAAGTAGGGGTGTATCTTGTTAATTGTTTATCTTTGAACCTTTCTTTTATAAATTCATTCATGTGTGAATTAGCACATAGTTGATAGCTAGTTTCACCCTCCATATTTCACTGCATGAACATTTCTTTTAAGTAAAACTTAAGAATCTCTGCATTAGAAAGATCAATGATTTTTCCTCTTCTAAAAGTATTTTAATTTCCTTTTCCTCTCATTCAACTGAAAAACATATCCACTGTGGTTTTGATTTCAGCCAATACTTAACCTCTAGGGTGGTTCCTGTAGTTACCACATCTCTTAGTTTAGCTTGTTGCAGACCCAGCCTCACAATATCAAACTTAGATGCCAGTTGTTTCTATTCATTTGAGAGCGTCTCAATTAGATCAATGGTAGGTTCGACGCACAATTAGAATGCACCTGGGGATTTCAGATTGCTGCCTGAGATTCAACTTGCCACCAGCTTTGGCAGCAATTGTGTTGGTCGCGACGTCGCTCTTTATGGCTCTGTTATATTGCCTTCTCGTGCTTGTAAAACTACAAAGGGTGCAGTAAGTTCTAGTCTTGCAAATGCAAGTACGACTCGTTTCTATATTCAACCTTGATGTGGTCCGATGTCTTTTTAACCTGGTATTATTGTAACTTCGCTGCTTACAGATTTAGCACATGCACAGTCATGAAATCAAAATTTAGGAAATGACTAATGGAGACTACAGAATACAGATGCACGGTTAGTAAAGCAAAATATGTGATGGTGCCCAGGCATGCCTCATTATCAACTCATATTTGCAATCTTTGTTAATTGGATTAAAAATTTAATTTATTAGTTCTTATTTAAGTAGGGGTGTATCTTGTTAATTGTTTGTCTTTGAACTTTTGGTTCCTGCTTTTGGTATCTTGTATATGATGCTGAAGCTTTTTATATTCATCTCAGTGGTTCAAATTTTGGTTCCTGCTTTTGGTATCTTGTATATGATGTTGAAGCTTTTTTTTTTCCTCGTGGATGAATTTCTTTGGGTTTCTGGGCTCTGGCTGGGTTGGGTACTTGGATGTCTTCCTTGGTTTCGTGGATGTAATTTTTTGCATGCCATTTGGAGTCTTCAGTGTCTATGCAGGCTTTTGATTGTAGTGCTTTAATGTTGTGTTAGTCTGTGAGTTATGTAGTGTCTTTTGAATCGAGCTGAATCTAGTTTGTGTTATGTATAGTATTTGTTCTTGGTGTATGTTATAATTTGTATCCATACAGCAATTTAGTACTGTTTTATTAATATATGGTAATGCGGTTGTAGCCCAACTGTATCGCAATTAGTCTAACCGTAAACGTGTCATTTAACGGTTAACCGTTACCAACGGTTGACGGTTGCGGTTGGCAAAATGAACCAACCGTCAAAGACCGGTATGGCAGCGGTTGGGGTTAATACCAATGGTTGCCGCACCATATGCACCCCTATGTACATATATGAGCGGTTATGAAAACTATGTTTACAAATGTTGATTCTACCTGATGGTGTGGTGTTGTACTATTGGCCGATTGCAATAGAAAGAAAGAATAAGTACATAATTTATATGATTCCACATTTCTAATAAATAAATTAATATCATTCTACATTTGGAATAACTTGATGACTTGGGGTTCCTGTACTTTTTTACTTTGCACTCACATGAATCAGACAGAACTATCTCCTTCAATGTATGGCCACGACAATAGCGCATCTATTGTCTCCCTGCTGCTTAGACAGTAACAAGCAAAATTCATACGCTCACTCATCTGGCGTATGATATATCATAGATTTCCAGCGACAAGAAGATCTATGTTTAGAATTTGGACTGAAAAGAAAGTTGTTGGGTAGAGATTCAACTTAGTTGGATAGAAACTTAACAACAAACTCAGAGCAACTTAGTTGGATAGAATTTGTCCTACATCACTGAGCATGTGCCTCTGTCTCCTTACCCAGAGAACCTATGCATCTTCTAGTTGGCTTAGCTACTCCTATAAAGTACCAGGCAACTTCTACAATATCTCCATCAGTTCACAGTTAATTCTTATAATAGAAATTCAAAGCATTCATTAAATATTGTAATTCTAGAAACTGTGTTAGTAGCGAAATGGTGAACTCAAAGAAGATTCTTAAGAATTTGCAAAGAGTTGCTTCGTTCCGTAGAAAAGATTCTGAATCCCAATCATCATCAAAAGAACTGAGCACATCATGTGTCGCGGATAAGGGATGTTTCATCGTATACTCGGTGGATGGGAAGAGATTCATGCTTCCTTTGTCATATCTTGACACACCTGTATTTGAGCATGTTAATTTGTGATCCGAAATTCTCATTAGGATTGGTTCAGCTGATGTGTCATCTAAAGGATATTATTTAGTTCCTTAATTTACTCTCTTGATTGAGGATTGGACCAGCTGATGTGTCACCTAAAGGACATTATTTAGTTCCTTAATTTACTCCCTTGATTGAGGTATTTTCAGCAACCTCATTTAAAGGATAAAGAAGATTCTCACTTGATTGAGACATTTATAGCAACCTCACCAAAGGATAAAGGAGATTTTAATTTACTCTCTTGATTGAGATAAATGCAGCAACCTCATTGAAGGATAAATAATATTCTTATTTTTATTCTTTCTCTCCTTATCTGAATGCATGAAAGTAGAATATAAATTTACTGCTATGGTTGGTATGTTGAATATGCTTGTAACAACTCCATCAATTAAATCAATAAAGTTTGCCTTTCTCCCGTGGTTTTTTCCCGCAAAGGGTTTTTCCACGTTAAATCTTGTGTGTGATTTTGTTTCTTTACTTGCTTCTTTGATCATTTATTTATTAACAAGTGGTATCGGAGCGCTGGTTTATTCAACATGGCGTCGTTAAAGTATGATCTTCCGCTATTGGATCGAAACACTCGATTCTCATTGTGGCAAGTGAAGATGCGGGCGTTGCTCGCACAAGCTGATTATGATGATGCATTGGATGGATTCGGGAATAAGAGATTTGAACTATGGACCGATGATGAGAAGAGAAAGGATCGGAAGGCTTTGTCGCAAATTCAGCTCCATCTACACAATAATATTTTGCAAGAAGTTTTGAACGAGAAGACAGCTGCTTCTCTTTGGCTGAAACTGGAGTCAATTTGCATGACCAAGGATCTCACAAGTAAGATGCATCTCAAACAAAAGCTGTTTCTGCACAAATTGCAAGAGGGAGGTAATTTGCTTGACCATATTTCTGATTTTAAAGAGATTGTTTCTGACTTGACTGCAGTGGAAGTCAAATATGATGATGAAGATTTGGGTTTAATCCTATTATGTTCTTTGCCCAGTTCTTACTCAAATTTCAGAGATACCATATTATATAGTCATGATACTCTCACTCTAAATGACGTTTATGAAGCCTTGCACGCCAAGGAGAAAATGAAACAACTGGTGTCTTCAACTGGATCAAGCTCTCAAGCCGAAAGCTTGTCCGTTCGTGGCAGGACAAAGGAGAAAAATTCAAATAATGGATCTCGAGGCAAAAGTTCCAATGCCTATAAAGGTCGATCTAAATCTAGAGGAAAATACAAGTCTTGCAAATATTGTAAGAGGGATGGACATGAAATATCCGAATGTTATAAGCTGCAGAACAAGGAAAAGAGAAATGGCACATACAAACCAAAAGATAACAAAGAAGATGAAGTTAATGCCAATTGTGCTCGTAATGATAGTTCTGACAATGAGATGCTTGTTGTTACCGTGTTTGCTGGATGTGCTGAGATTAAAGATGAATGGATACTTGACACTGCTTGCACTTTCCATATGTGTCCTATTAAAGATTGGTTTACAACCTTAGAACCCATAAAAGATGCTGGCTCAGTTTTGATGGGTGATGATTCGGCATGTAAAGTAGCAGGAATTAGTTCTATTCAGATCAAGATGTTTGATGGCGCAATCAGAACTTTAACAGATGTTCGGTTCATTCCCAACATGAAGAGAAATCTGATTTCTTTAAGTGCTCTTGATGACAAAGGGTACAAATATTCAGGTGGAGGTGGTGTCTTGAAAGTCACAAATGGTTCTCTTATTGTAATGAAGGGAAATCTTAGGCAAACAAATGGCCTTTATTATCTTCAAGGCACTACTGTTTCAGGTAATGCTTCCCCTGTTATCTCAAATAATATTTCTGATTGTGATACTGCTAATCTTTGGCATATGCGTCTTGGACATATGAGTGAATTAGGTCTGTCAGAGTTGAACAAGAGAGGACTTCTTGATGGGTACAACGCAGGCAAGCTGAAGTTCTGTGAGCATTGCATTTTTGGCAAGCATAAGAGAGTGAAGTTCAACACTGCAGTTCATACAACAGAAGGCATTCTAGATTATGTGCATTCAGACTTATGGGGACCGTCTAGGAAAGCATCCATGGCCGGTGCTTGTTACATGATGACAATCATTGATGATTATTCCAGAAGAGTTTGGACTTATTTTTTGAAACATAAATCTGAAGCTTTTTCAGCTTTCAAAGAGTGGAAGACTATGGTTGAGAGACAAACTGAAAGGAAGGTAAAGAAGCTTCGGACTGATAATGGGATGGAGTTTTGTTCAGATGAATTTAATTCATTTTGCAAGGCTGAAGGCATTGTTAGGCACTACACCATACCTCACACTCCTCAGCAAAATGGGGTTGCCGAGCGTATGAACAGGACTATCATTTCTAAAGCTCGTTGTATGTTGTCAAACGCTGGTTTGGATAAGCGTTTTTGGGCTGAAGCTGCTTCCACAGCCTGTTATCTCATCAACCGCTCTCCCTCTGTTGCTATTGGTAAGAAAACTCCGATTGAGGTATGGTCTGGTTCTCCAGCAAATTATTCTAAATTGAAAGTTTTTGGATGTATTGCTTATGCTCATGTTGATAATGGAAAGTTAGAGCCAAGAGCTGTTAAGTGCATTTTTCTTGGTTATAAGTCTGGTGTTAAAGGCTATAAATTATGGAATCCTGAAACAAGTAAGGTTGTAATTAGCAGAAATGTTGTGTTTAATGAATCTGCTATGTTACATGATATTCCATCTACTAATGATCTTGTTGAGAGTAAGCAGAAATCAAATGTCCAGGTGGAGCATATTATTGATACAGATGCTACATCAAACGCAGAAATTGAGGGACAAGATGAAGCACCCATTGTTGAGGATCCTCCAGCAGTTATGCAACCACCGCAACAATCTATTGCAACAAACAGAACTAGAAGGAATCCAAAACCAGTAAGAAGGTTTATTGAGGAAGCAAATGTTGTTGCTTATGCGTGCGCTGTAGCAGAAGAAATAGAAGGTATTGCCGAGCCTTCTTCATATTCTGAGGCTGTTATCTCTAGTGATTCTGATAAGTGGATGGCTGCTATGCATGATGAGATGAAGTCACTTGAAAGAAATGACACTTGGGACTTAATCAAATTGCCTAAAGAGAAGAAACCTATTCATTGCAAATGGGTTTTCAAGAGAAAAGAAGGTGTTTCTCCAAACGATAAGACAAGGTACAAAGCAAGATTAGTTGCAAAAGGTTACAGTCAGATTCCAGGTATTGACTATAATGAAGTTTTTTCCCCTGTTGTGAAACATAGCTCAATTCGCATGTTACTCAGTATTGTTGCTATGCATGATTATGAGCTTCAACAGTTAGATGTAAAAACTGCATTTTTACATGGAGAATTAGAAGAGGATATTTATATGCATCAACCTGAGGGTTTTATCATCCCTGGAAAAGAAAATCTTGTCTGTAAATTAAAGAAATCTCTTTATGGATTGAAACAGTCACCTAGGCAGTGGTATAAAAGATTTGACACTTTTATGCTATCTCAAGGTTTTAAAAGGTCCAATTATGATAGTTGTGTCTATTTGAAAATTACTACTCATTCAACCATTTATTTGTTACTCTATGTTGATGATATGTTGATTGCTTCAAAAGACAAGGTGGAAATTGAAAATTTGAAAAGGCAGTTAAGTAGAGAGTTTGAAATGAAAGATTTGGGAGATGCTAAGAAGATTCTTGGCATGGAGATATCAAGAGATAGAACTTCTGGAAAATTATACCTAAGTCAGAGTGGGTATGTTAGAAAAGTGCTTCGCCATTTTAATATGCTTGATGTCAAACCTGTAAGTACTCCTCTTGCTGCACATTTTAAATTGTCATCAGCCATGTGTCCACAATCAAATGAAGATATTGAGTACATGTCTAGAGTTCCCTATTCTAGTGCAGTTGGTTCACTTATGTATGCCATGGTTTGTTCGCGTCCTGATTTATCACATGCTTTAAGTGTTGTCAGTAGATTCATGGCCAATCCTGGAAGAGAGCATTGGAAAGCATGTCAATGGATTTTTAGATATCTTCATGGCACTGCAAATGCTTGTTTGCAGTTTGGTAAATCTAAAGAAGAACTTGTTGGTTATGTGGATTCTGATTTTGCAGGTGATTTGGATAAAAGGAGATCATTAACAGGTTATGTTTTCACCATTGGTGGTTGTGCTGTAAGTTGGAAAGCAACTTTGCAAACTACAGTAGCATTATCAACTACTGAGGCCGAGTATATGGCTATTTCTGAAGCATGTAAAGAAGCTATTTGGCTTAGAGGTTTATATTTTGAGTTTTGTGGTGATACATCTTGCATTACTATATTTTCTGATAGCCAGAGTGCTATATGCCTTATAAAGGATCAAATGTTCCATGAGAGAACTAAACATATAGATGTGAGATTTCACTACATTCGAGATGTTATTGCTAAAGGTGGTGTTAAAATTTGCAAGATAAGTACTCATGACAATCCCGCTGACATGATGACAAAGCCAGTTCCAATTACTAAGTTTGAGCTTTGCTCAAGCTTGGTTGGTGTTACAGTATAGTCTTTAGGGACTATTGGAGCAAGGCAGATATTTACTTGTTGAAGGACTTCGTTTTTTACTTCAAGATGAGAATTCGTCTCAAGGTGGAGATTGTTAATTTGCGATCCGAAATTCTCATTAGGATTGGTTCAGCTGATGTGTCATCTAAAGGATATTATTTAGTTCCTTAATTTACTCTCTTGATTGAGGATTGGACCAGCTGATGTGTCACCTAAAGGACATTATTTAGTTCCTTAATTTACTCCCTTGATTGAGGTATTTTCAGCAACCTCATTTGAAGGATAAAGAAGATTCTCTCTTGATTGAGACATTTATAGCAACCTCACCAAAGGATAAAGGAGATTTTAATTTACTCTCTTGATTGAGATAAATGCAGCAACCTCATTGAAGGATAAAGAATATTCTTATTTTTATTCTTTCTCTCCTTATCTGAATGCATGAAAGTAGAATATAAATTTACTGCTATGGTTGGTATGTTGAATATGCTTGTAACAACTCATCAATTAAATCAATAAAGTTTGCCTTTCTCCCGTGGTTTTTTCCCGCAAAGGGTTTTTCCACGTTAAATCTTGTGTGTGATTTTGTTTCTTTACTTGCTTCTTTGATCATTTATTTATTAACAGAGCAATTGCTTAATATTTTGGAAGAAGAGTTTGGGATACCAAGAGATGGTCCTATCACCCTTCCTTGTGATGCCCAGTGTCTGGAGTATATCCTACGCTTACTTCAAAGAAATGGATTTAAAGCTGTGGAGAACTTGTTACTAGAAACTGTATTGAAAAATCACCCTTCTCCAATCTGCCTGCATTCATTAAGTTCAAATCAACAATTGGTTGTTTGTGCCTTTTGAATATTTTTATCGAAATTGTACATATCATTAATTTGTTGTATACTGTCAATATTTTTTTGTCATATAAATATCAGTTTGGAATCTTCTAATATCATTATTCATCATTTTTTTTATCTACTAGCTTGAATATTTGTTTTAAATATTAAATATCTGTGAAATAACTAAATAAATTTTGAATACCCTATATATGTACATTTGGGTTGATTAATCTGGGAAACTCCCTAAACTTGTGCTGGGCGAAATTATGTGTCACAAGTTTGAGAAAAAATCATACTGGTAGTGGCTAGTGTATCATAATCTACAAAAAAAGTCAACAAAACCAAAAATCCTAACAGAGGCGTGGAGCATATTGAGCAGTTATGCATACCACGGTTTTTGGTCATGATCAAATTAATTGCTTTGCTTTTCCTTGAAAAAAAATTAGCTGCTTCACCCGAGAAACTGAGTGCTATTTTACACAATAATGCATATTATCTATGGAATCGATAATTTAGTTGTACAGTTACTAGTATAATCAACGTTGTTAACGCTAGTTCCCTTTGTCTCAGCATCTAAAAAGAACCTTAATTACTGAATATAACACATTAGTTGTTTTATTAAAATAAAGTAAATATAGTTGAACAAAATTACAGCAAGAAGAAACTTCCTGTAATTCTATTTTCTGGAAATGGATACACAAGGGATTAGACTTCACTGTGCAAAGTGCAAACAAGTTGCCAGTTATGACTATATTCTGTGTTGACGATCTGATAATACTAAAAGCTTAACCATTACCGTTTTGAAAACAACTTGATATAGTAACACATTAAGCAAATAAACAAAGTTCATTATCAAACTCATGTTACGCAACTCACATGGCTTTGCTCCAGATGCTAATTAAAGAGCATATCAAATAGAATGCAAATGGATTGTAAACATTGATAACAGCTCTCCTAATTTTGATACACGCCTGTCTGTACTGCCGTCCCGACAACGCAACTTGTTCACCAAATGATAATTACATCTCACCGCATACAGATATAGCAACTGGCCGACATATATAAGCAAACGAAAACATAATCAAGCAATGTCATACTCGGTTCATTTACTGATCACATGGTTTTGCTTCCAATGGTAGACATATTCCCAATTTCAACAGACTGTACTGGGGCCACTTTCTACCTCTATAAGAATATGGCAATAGCAGCTGCTACTCTCATCAGTTCATCCCCATTTCAACTAATTTATTTATTTCTTCAAGATTATTCAAACTATAACCATTGCAGCCATGGTTAAGCTTGTAAAAATGGCAATGAAATTACAAAGGGTGGCTTCTTTTGGCCGAAAAGAGAATGATTCTTTTGATGAGTGTAGCACATCATCTGTTGCAGATAAAGGAAACTTTGTTATATACACACTTGATGGCAAGCGGTTCATGATTCCACTGGCATATTTACACTACAAAAAAACATTAGTATTGAGACTGATAAATTCAGTTTTTAATTAAGCATTTCAGTCTTTAATTGAAGTTTTATGACTGATCAGATACTGAAGTCTTCGGTCTTTAAAATCCAAGTCTTAAAAATGTTTGTCACTGAAATATCAGTCTTAAAGATTACAGACTGAAAGTCAGTCTCAATGTTTTCCTAAAGACTACATTTTACAAACTGAAATACAGTATGTGATCAGTCTTTAATAACATACATAACATTCAAATCATGTTTGCAAATATGACGTTAATAGTTTACAAATATAGATAAACCGTAAACAAAGAAATCAGATAGCTTTGCAATTATATTGAGCTTAACTTCCTAAAACATAGTAGAAGTATACGTACGTAGAACTTTGGAACTTCCAAATACAACAATCATTTAATTATTACAGTTCATATATACTTCTTACATTGTCACTACGGTCATAGCATAAAATGCAAATCCGAACAAATAACACACAATTTAACTCTTTATTAGCAGGCAATACTAATTTTTCAACTAGGGTCTTGTGCGGCTCTCTAAACCTGGGCAATCGGATTTTTGGTTCTATGATTTGCGCATATCTGCCTTGTGCACTTCAAGCTCTGTCCATGCAAGAAACATGTTTCCCTTTGAGAAATAAATTGCACACTTGTTGATATTACTTGGATTTTTTCTTCTTCTTTTCTGATTTCTTTTTCTTTTGGCCGATCCTCAGTCCTCGCTTCACCGCTAACACTTCAATACTTTGAGTGAGTGCCTGGGAGGAAGTTAAAGGCGTGAGCTTTTTCCAAGAACCACACTTTTGTAGATAATAAGCTGCTGCAATCCTCCTTAATGCTTTCCCCTCCATAACTTATATAGATAAGAGTATTTGGCCAGGTATGGCTTGTTTCAGAATCTGCTTTGCTATCCACATGAACAGAAGCTTCTCTTGCACGCAAATCCATGGCCTTTTTTCCTATTTAACCTGTCAGTTTTATTTACGCTTCTCTTTGTTCGAAGTGAATTTAAAGCTTCGCCAAAAATAAGTTGAGATACTTTACCGCAAATGAAAACACCCATCAATGTCCAAAACGCAGTCATGTAGAGCATCAAAAATAAAGTAAACTCATTATCCAAGAATAACCCATTGATATCAATGTCCAAAATCACGGTTGCAACTACCTGACAAAAAAATAACAGAAAACCAAGCACTATTTCAAGCAAAAGCTCAGTAGAAGAATATGCATGAAGATGACATTGCAGGCAAAAGCAAAATTTCCAAGTATATACAAACTTTCAGAGAAAAGCTTGAAACTTGAGATTTAATTAGGAGTCGGACTCATCTGTGTGAAATGAAAAGTGTGAAGACAAAATAAATTAATTTATTTTACTCATTATAAAAAGGCGTTTTGATTTCCAAATGTTGGAGAGAGTGGACAAATTTAATGCTGGTGAGGACCTCAAATTAAGGAAATCGTGAGTTTTTTCCATAAAAGTTTATTAATTTGAAAAACGACGAGGATTAGTATTTCTGGCCGTTGGATTTATGCAAACTTAAAAAATCTTAACCGTTGAATGTCTGCTTCCCTAAATACTGATCAGGGACTGAACTTCAAGTAAATGCAGTTTCTAAGCCGTACAAACCAATGAAAGACTGCTTTTCAGTGACAAATATTAAAAATTAAATACTGAATTTTCTGGTTACTAGTCTGTCGTTATTTAAAAACCGAAAATTTACGGTCTTAAGTTTTCAGTTTCTAATTGCATTTATTTTTGTAGTGTTAGCAAGCACCGTCTTCATACAACTTCTGAAAATGGCTGAAGACGAGTTTGGAATTACGAGTGATGGACCCATCACATTGCCTTGTGATTCAGTCTTCATGGAGCACATTATTTCTTTGTTTCGGAAAAAGGGATCCAAAGCTGCAGGGAAGATGTTGTTAGGAGACATATTTCAACGTCAGCATTTTCTGCCTTCAGCGAACCTTGATGGATTTAGTCAGCAGCAAGCTGTTTGTAGCTTCTGAATTGTATGCTTCAAAGCAATTAGCTGTATGAAATTGCTCTCAAAAATTAATTATTGACTATACTTAAATTTTTGAACCCCTTCTGTTTGTCCATTTCGTATAAATTTTTATCAACTTTATTGTATGGACCAGCGCTATACGATCTATCTGTTTATCAGCTAACAAGTTGAATCTCCGTAAACTCTGAAGCTTTTTTTCCTCAAAAAATAAAAAAAAAATAAAAAAAAATAAAGAGGTTTTATTTTAGTGCAGCTGTTATTTTAGTGCAGCTTTCTTAGATTCTGTGCAAAATGAACATTCAGATTGGGAATTAATAGAACTCAGGTACAGTGAATAATCACAATAACAGCAAGAGAGGGCGCAATTTTGTTTGAAAATTTTAGTACGAGCTTATGTATGTATGTTGCATGTGTTATGCAAAAATTACGCGAATGCGGAATCGCAATAAGCAGGATCTAAATTTGTAAATTGAACATCAACCTAATCCGATATCAATTATTCTATTACATCAAACAAATAGTAAATAACTATAATAAAGAAATAAGGAGACACAATATTTATACTGGTTGCACTATCCTCATAAGATAGTATACGTATGTGGATAATTACAAGAGATTACAAAATAAGAGTTTACATATCCAAACCTCAAATAGGCTTAACAAGAAGAGACACTCCATTTGGGGATCGCTGACTCCATGCCAGGATGAGTATACACAGAGTCCACCCCTCAATATATAGGCAGTGCAAATCTATGTGAGTCATTAATTAAATTACCAACATATGGTAATAATATTATGAAGGCAAATTATCATAGCAACAAATGTGCAAAGATAGAAAGTAAATCAATTCGTTTCTTTAGCATAGATGGAAGAAATTAACCTCTTCGTTTATTTCTCTACCATCTCATCAAATGCAATCAATGCATTTCTGTTATAAAACTATTTACTTTCCATTTTTTTGCAAATTTGTTCTAATCAATTTGTGATTTTGTATCACCAAAATTTAACACTCCACCTTGATGCAAAATCACGTATCTGCAACACCCCATCTTGAATCAATTCTCTTCACATCATAAAACTCTTCAACTGAACTCCGCCTTCAATTAAAATCTCACAATGAGATAGAAACCAAAAATGAATATTTGTCTAATGGGTTCCAGCAAAGCTACCCCCATCACAACATGTTAACGAGCTCAGACTACGTCCCATCCGCCAATAAAATGTTGCAAATATCCAAAATAAAAAAGAAGGCAGACACCAAAGTAATTTCAACACCGCCAAGGCCAAAAATAATTCTCTCAATCACCAATTCAAATACAGAGCCAAAATCCAAATCTCTATTTGCACAAAAAATCTCTCTTCTGCCAATTAGTTATTACAAACTTCACCCACCGCCTACAAAAGATGCATCTACCACGATGAGCTGCACCGCGCATAAACCAACAGTCTAAAAGTGCTTGCAATAACATCGAAACCCGTCTTAACACTTGACTTGAGCTCCTTCTTCGATCACCCCAGATCCCTCGAGCATCATCAATGTGAAGACCCCTGTCTAAACCACAATGATCTCTGTCTCGACACCCGTCTATCACTTGACCTGAGCTTCTTTCCTGATCATCTTGATCCCTCGAGCATCATCAACATGAAGACCCCTGTCTAAAACGTGATCAAACTATCCCAAATTCAATGGTCTCTTCAATACAGTAAACTCCATATCACGTCAAAGTTTCCAGATTGGAATGCTCTTCACTCTCAACATAATCTCCTTCACCAAGTCTTCTTTATTTCCTCAAAATTGAAGTAGAGTAATTACCAATAAATTTGCCTCTCTTTCTTGAAGCCATTGATGCACAATCTAAACAAATCGCCTTGCTTCGATACCAATCTGTTATGCAAAAATTGCGCGAATGCGGAAGCGCAATAAGTAGGATCTAGATTTGCCGACTGAACATCAACATAATCTGATAGCAATTATTCTATTATATCAAACAAATAGTAAATAGCTACAACTGAGAAACAAAGAGACACAATATTTATACTGGTTTCACTATCCTCCATAAGATAGTGTACGTCCAGTCCAAAAGAAAGAGATTTTATTCCACATGAGAGAATTACAAAAGATTACAAAATAAGAGTTTTACATATCCAAACATCAAATAGGCTTAACAAGAAGAGACACTCCATTTGGGGATCGCTGGCTCCATGCCTGGATGGGTTCACACAGAAGTCTACCCCTCAATATATAGCCAGTGCAAATTTATGTGAGTCATCAATTAAATTACCAACATATGATAATAATATTATGGAGGCAAATTACCATAGCAACAAATGTGCAAAGATAGAAAGTAAATCAATTCGTTTCTTTAGCATAAATGGAAGAAATTAATCCCTTCATTTATTTCTATACCATCTCATCAAATGCAATCAATGCATTCCCATTATAAAAATATTTTTCATTTTTTTGCAAATTTGTTCCAATCAATTTGTGATTTTGTATCACCTAAATTTAACAACATGCATAAAGATATGTTGAGACACTCAAGATAACTTTTTTTTTGGGTGGAATAGGGCTACGCACAAGCTTTATACTTTCACAGGCCGATATACCGTAGATTAAACAAGTAAGGTTGTGTGTGCTTAACTAGTTGTAGCATTAGTATGCAAGGTGCCGTTAAGGTGTATAGGACTTGGACATATGGAAGCCATTATGTGCATGACTATTCGGTGTACGGTTTTATATATTAGTCCGTGGATGCATCTTGATTTGTTTTCTAACTAATTTATCCCTATGAATATATGTCACCATAATTGTTGCTTTCGACCAAGAGTTAAGAAAAACAATTATTTTCTAAAACAATTATATTTCAATATTTGTATATAACATATATATAATACCCATATATATGAGCTTATTATTGTTGTTGTTGTTGTTGTTGTTGTTATTATTATTATATAACTTTGTTTCCAACATTAAATAAAAACTATTTTAGATTTTATATTAATGTATGTGTGAACAATATGTAATTAGAATTTATCATGTATAAATGTTATTTAGTTTCTTTTGATAGCAAGAGACTAAGAGCTATACTTTATCCTTAGCAGAGAACACATTTTAACGTCTTACGAGTTCAAGCAATGAACCCTAATATTTAAAACTGATGCATCGACATTATTAACCATAACAGAATCAGTTAAGTTGTATGTCCAAATAAAAGAAATGATAGAAAGTGAAATATGTCGGTTGGTATTGTAAAAGGGGTTTTACCCTTTTGTATATTTTTTTTACGGCCTAGGTCTATTTAAGTTGAATATAATCTAAATAAGCTCAAAGCAATTAAAGTAATTAAAATATTAGAAATGAAAATGTTATAAGTATAAAAAGTTTTGAAATGTTATGGATAAAATTTTGTTTTAAGAAATCTTTCTAACAATGTAATATTTTGAAAGCAAAATGTTTTGTACAAGCTTGCTATATGAATGAAAATGGTTTTGATGTTAAATTTATATTTCAAGCTTATATTAATGTTTTAAAATATTTCATTTAAAGTTGTAAATTTAACTTAACTAATTTAATGAATAGTTTATTAGAGAATTAGTTGATTGTTTTGAAAATTTAAGATAAATGCAAAATTTAAATTTAAAATTTTGAATTTGCTAACATAAGGATTTTATTAAGTTTAATGGTTTAATTGGTTCAAATGATAGAATTTACTGGTGAAGAATCAATTTAGTGAATATTATGCTTAGGTCCTTAAAAAAAACTTAACGCATCAAATCTCCTTCAACAAAAAAATTGTAAATTAGGTCCCTAGAATGTAGTTACTAAAAATTGCACAAGTTTATGTAATTATTTAATGAATAATTATGGACATTTATTAAATAATGTAAAAAATTACGTAATTTTTTTGATGAATATCTACTGAAATTTTCGCATTTTTTTAAAGAATAATTGCGGAAATTTTCGCAATTTTTTGGAATAATTGCGGAAATTTCCAATATTTTTTGAGAAAAATTACGGAAATTTCAGCAACTTTCCTGGTGAAAATTTGCACAAATTTCAGCAAATTTTCCGTTGAATAGATGAAGAAATTTCCGTAATTTTCCGAATTACTTGTGTAAATATCTGCAACTATTCACTGAATAATTGCATATATTTATACAATTATCAGTTAACTTAATTGTCGGGATGTAATTTATATACCTATTTTGACAAGGATATTTTGGCTGTTTTGAAACTTTAATAAGGATTTTAGCCAAGCTGTCCCATTAATTTAAGTGATAAACTTAATATTTCAAATTTTAAAATTTGGTTTAAAACCAATGATATAGGATAAAGGAAGAATTTAAACTTCAAATAAAATTGAAGTTGAGAAACTGAATGGGAAATTTGACTTATGATCTTATTTGAACACTTGGTTTATTTTGAAAGGTTACCAATTGAATCCTAAGTTAAAATTGACTTTAACTTCAACATTGGAATCAACGTTAACCAAAAATGTGAAAGTTCGGAAATTTGATTCGGAATGGAATATTTCTTGAAATTAGTATTAATTATCTTTCAACTATTATATGTTTTACCATTGTTTTATTTAACAAAAGTATAAAATTTGTCTATCTTATTTATACTACTTTGTGTATAAGATTAACTATGTTATTTACTACTCTTTAGCAAACCTATTTAGTTTATTCAAACTATTTTATACAAAAACTTGTTTTCTATTTGAAACTATTTAATATCAAGCTTAGGCTTGTTATTTTATTTGAATTATTATGTACCAAAGCCTATCTATATGATTCAAACCTGTTTTGCCAAACCTATTTAGTTTACTTAAACTATTTTATATCAATTTTTTTCTAATTTATTCAAATCCTATTTTTCCAAAGACTTATTTATTTTATTCAAACCTATTTTGTTTTCAAGCTTATTATTTTACTTAAACTATTTTTGTTTTTAACAATTTTGAGATAGAAAAGTATATTTTTGATCCGAGCAATTAAGTCCAAAACGATTGAATGTAAAGATTCAGTTGAGATATGATGTTCATAATCCAAATCGAATGTGAAGTTTTGATAATAACTTGATTTGTGAATATGAATTTGATTTGAAATGGTACTGAATATCCAAATCGATTATGGAATAACGAATTTCGAGAATCATTGATTTTGAATATTTGATATGAAGTTTTCGAAACTTATGTATGGAAGATTCATATAAGAATGATGATTAATTCAAAAACTATTGATTTGGAAGGTAATTGATTTGAAATGGAATCTTATATAATGGAATTTATAATAGAATGATATGCTTGAAAACATTATTTGGAAAGAAAATCTTATGTAAATTGATATTTGTATAAATGTGATATATGCGCAAACAAAATGAAGTACTGTATGTATATAATATCTTGTATTTTCAAAACTAAAGATATAGGAAAGTTCCTTCCAGTGTGTGCATACTCAGTGTGTAACATTTGGGGTTTGGGTTCTTGGGTCCATTAGAAACCGTAGCTACGTTGGATCTCCGTTGATTGGAGTGTCCATTGAAATCGTAATCTCACTCGGTGAGATCATGTTTGATATATTATTATAATTGATTGATTCTAGCATAATTTAAGGGTCATAATGCCTACAATTACAAGCGGTTACACTTAGATAGTGGCTGAACCGTCACGTAACTGCGATCTAGATGCCACGGCGAAATTCGATGGTCGCGATGCCTTCAGTATAAGCGACTCTGCTGAGATAGTAGTGTAACCGCCATGTAACTGCGATATATGGCAAACAACCATGGCGAAATTCGAGGGGCGTGATAACTACGACATAAGCGATTCTACTAGGATAGTAGCGCAACCGCCACGCGTCCGCGATCCTTGGGGGGAATACTTTCCATATCTTTTTTTTTTTTAGTTTTTAAGTATTTTCACTGGGAGCGGAAACAAGTATATTAAGTACTTGAAGATTTTAGTCATGCACCCGGCCAGCATATATCTAACGTTTGTAAGAATGACAGTAAATTGTTAAACTTTGAGTTATTAAGTATTTCCACACTTTAAATAAAAAAAATCAATAATATGAAATTAAACTCATATAACTTCAATAATACACTAAGAAAGAGGATTTTAAACGTTTTACAAGTCCACAACTTTGATATAAAACAAAATACCTTTTCCGTAATTCCCAACACGAGAATTTTATGTATAAAATTTAGGTAGTGTTTGACTGATTTGTGTTTTTTATTTTGAGTTTTCAATATTAATCACAAAATGTAACAATGATTAAGGAACGACGGAGGGAACAAAATGGAGTTGGAGGGGACCACGAAAGGAACATAAGGATGACGGAAGTATAAACAACTTTCATTCTTTCATTGTTTCCCAAACCACGAGAAATAAATAGAAGTTGTTTTCTGTTTTGTTTGTTCACTTTGTTTTCTAAAACAGCTATTTTCAATGATACGCATGCATTATTCGTATTTTTATATGAACGAAAACTAAAAGCTAAAAATTACGAACCAAACACTACCTTAAGTTTTGTAAATCATAATTTTATAAAAGATTTTTATAGCAAATTTAATAATAAATGAATCTTGTAAGCTGAAACAAACAAAATAAAATGAAACTGTAACTTGTTTTAATCTAAGAGAATTATATATATATATATACATTGTTAAGTATAAATTGATATGGAAAATATAGCATTTCAATAATGAAATTGGGATTTCAAAATCAAAGAAATTACTTTGAGATTTTAAATGTTTTTTCAAACTCACTATTTTAAAATATAGTAAAGCACTAATCATTCTATTTTAATCCTTTCCAAAAAAATTCCAAAGCAAAGATTTTTATATCCAAGTATAAGTTTAACAAATCAAGTATTAATGAAAAGGTTTTGGCAAAATTTAATTGTATAAAAATTTTGAGTTTAAGAACCTTATAATTTATTTTGTTCCCAAGCTTAGTAAAATTTGTATATGTAAGGATATTTTAGTTACACCTAAGTAATTCTTTAACAATCTCTCCTTTTCGAGGACGAAAAACTTTAAGGGGGAAGAGATTGTAACGACCCAAGATTTTCGATGTTTTCAAATAAGAAATTTAGATTTAGTATTAAAATTAATGTTTTTACTTGGAATTTGTTTATAATATTCAAATCTACTTTATTTTAACTTGGTTTTGAATAAGTTTTGTAAGTATAAGTTTAAAATGATTTACTTTAAATAATAACGACTAAAAATTTATTTTAAACCAAGTTAGAATGAATAAATTTATTTTATTTATAAAACGAGCCTGAAATGGCGCGATAGTTTGAAAATTTGATTTCAAATTTCAAATGAATGTACAGGATTCAAAAGAAATCAGATTTCAGTAAAACTAAAAATATTTCAATTTGTTTAACTATATTTTCCTAACGAAGGTGAAAAATCCAGATTTCATAACAGGAATAAAAAGTTATGTCCAGTTTAAAATTCAGAATAGCCGCTACAGAATTTATATATATTTTACATAATATATAGCCCTTAAAAATAGCCATTTTGCAAACGACCTCCATTTTCGACGAGACCACTTTTGTTGGATACGGAATGTCAAATTATTGCTAGATTCCAATTCTCATAATTTTTGAAATTAATATGTGAGCGTGGCAAAAGAAAATGTGTTTGGTAATTTCAGTTTGAATTTAATCGATTGGAAATTGACCGTTTTTCAAATGGTCTCTAAATTCGACGAAATTAGTTTTGTTAGGACCGTATCGTCAATACATAGCTAGATTTATTTTTCGGAAATTTTTGGAGTCAGTATGTGGCCCCAATAATTTAAAATGTGCATTCAAATTCAATATATATTGATTTATATTTTAATTTAAAGAAAACTGATCAAAATGGCAGAATTGGCTTATGGGACATATCCCATTGTGTCGGGAATAGGGATAATTAGCTAGAGGCGACAGTCGTTGGGTTCGATTTGGATTTCAAATGAAAAAAGTAACTTTGTAGAAACTAAATTAAATTAAATATATTTAATTATTAATTTTGATCAACCCCTATTCCCTCTTTCCCTCCCTATCGTCGTTCATTTTAAGATCGAAAAAAAACTGCACAACCGACAATCGCACCACCACCCTGGCCAACTGCCGCCACTGCCTCGTCGCGCCCCCTCCTCCACCAATCCTCTTCCTCCCTCCTACCCTCCCTCTCCTCCCTCTACCATTCAAGAAAACCCCCTTTTCCACCTAAAGCCACTGCCACCCAGTTCTAGACCCCGCCTCCGACCATCCGCTGCCTTCCCTACCGCCTGCAGCACCGAGCCGACCACCAGCGACGCCAAGCCCCTCCTCCGATCGAAAACAGTGAGTTTTTACTTTATTTTATTTAGTTTAACTAATTTAAAATTTTGGTTTTTATGAATATAAATATACATTGTTTTGCAAATATAAAGATATGATTTTTAATAATGTAAAGATATGATCTTTAATAATATAAAGATATGATTTTTAATAATATAAAGGTATGATTTTTAATTATATAAAGGTACGATTTTTAGTTATATAAAAATAAGATTTTTATATATATGATAGCGCCATAAAAATATGATATATATATATATATATGATAGCGCCATAAAAATACGATTTTTGTATATATTATAGCGCCATAAAAATTTGTTATATATATATATATTATTATTATGGAATAAAAATAGATTTTTTTGTATATATGATACGATTTTTAGTTATATAAAAATACGATTTTTAGTTATATAAAAATACAATTTTTAGTTATATAAAAATACGATTTTTAGTTATATAAAAATATTATTTTTTAGTAGATAAAAATATGATTTTTATCATATGAATGTCATGAATAAAATAGTCTTGCCATGAAATAAATTTTAGTTGAATAAAAATATGATTTTTATAATATATATTTGAAATAAAAATATGAATTTTATAATATAGATTTGAAATAAAAATATGATTTTTATTATAGAAATAACATTATAAAAATATGATTTTTATTATAGAAATAACATTATAAAAATATGATTTTTATAGATGGAGGAGCATTATAAAAATATGATTTATATATATATAGTAGCGTTATAAAAATGTGAATTTTAAATATATCCAGCGTTGTTAAAAATATGATTTTTAATATATATACCGCGTAAAGCAGTTTGCGATGAAACTGACTGGAAGCAGAACATGATGCAAACCGTTCAATTAAAGAATGACGGATTGGAAACCAAAGGTGAGAACTCTGACCCACTCTATTTATTTTACAATTAAAAATATTTTAGGTTGCAGATGGGGCTTAGAAGCCACCGACACTATTTATTGTACAAACCATGTTGTTTGATTTAAATTATATGGAGTTCAACACCCGAATTCGCACAATCACATAAACTGAAAGCGATGTATGGATATTACCGACACACGGATTTCATACTCCGCGAATAGCCACTTATGGCACCGTAAATGGCATTTGGGGTAGTTGAGCATTTATTTATTTGGATGTTCTGCGTGATTTGATTATGATTGTAAAATTGGTTGTGGATTAATTGTGAATGGATTGGAATTGGTTTGTGTATGGTGCGAGCTAGTATTAGGCGAGGAATAAGACTAGACCTTATTCTAGTTTTAATATCACGCAATTATGCTGCCGAAATTTTCTAAAATGTGTTAGAAAAATTAATAGCTAGTTGAAAATATTAATTTTAACATACACTACACCAAAACAGCCAATTTGACACACCAGGATTCTGAGATTTGATACGGCTTTAAGCCGTATCAAATTTGATAGGGCTCATAGCCGTATCAAATTTCAATTGCTACCACTCAACCAATCCACACCTTCTCTATCCCTTAAGATCCAACCATAGATCGCATAAAGTTTGGATCAGTTCATATAATACGGTCATTAGCCGTATCAAAACGCAACGATAATTTTCCTTCCCAATTTCTTTTTCGTCCCTCCCCTCCTCGCTTCTTTCATTTTAGCCGATTTCCAAATCTCAGTAAATCCGATTTCCAAATCTTAGTAAATCCGATTTCCAAATCTCAATCAAAGACAAATCTTAAATCAGACTCAGATTTCAGATTGGCTTTTCCCCCTGATTATCAATCTTCTCAGCAACAAGCCGATTAGGGTTCTCAGCTCAAAATTACGGAAATCTTTTGGCAGCTCCTCAAGATCTGAATTCATCGCTACATGCTATGGAAAGGACAGATCAAAACCAAGGTAATTCATCAAGCCCAGATCTTAATTCAACGTCTGATTTTCCAGATCTGGTATCGAAAGATAAGGCTTTTACCAATTCATTTAATTGCATGCAATGAAAAGCTTTATTTCTCATTTAAATTCAATCTAGCTTATGTTTTACGAGCCAGTTATTAAAGACAATCTTAGGTTAGTAGTGATTTGGGTATATAGGGGTCATAAGTGTAGGATTTGGGTTTGGTGATTACGATTGTGGTTCGTAGGTGCAGTCTGGGTGATTGAAGGAGATGAGTGGATGGAGGACATCAGTGGGTACAGCCGTACAGGACCAAGCAGGTAGATTGTTGCAACCAGAGGGCAAACTGGCTAAAGCTACCGGTGGATGGGGCATTAGCAATGTGTGGAGGAGAAGCTACAGTTTGATATTGGAAGATTTATTGTGTTTGTTTTGATGTCGATGATTGGATTTCCTTCTATGCTGTGAACAACAAATGCCATCGACGGGGAATGTTTGGATGATTTTTAATTTGGTGATAGTAGTAGATGTGTTTGAGGACAGTGATTTAGGCGGATGAAGTCGATGTGAAGAGCATGAAACACAAAGGATAAAATATTGCCGTTTATACTATTTTGGTTTATTTTATAGTATTTTATACAAACATATGGTTCACCCATTTCATTTTATAGTATTTTATACTAAAAAAGTTGATAGTACTTTACGCGAACAATGTTTTGTACAAATAATTATCTTTTATAGTATGCCCGAACCACTCGCATCACACTCAATAACAAGTTCTTCAGTGAATTCAGGCAATGATAAAGATTTCAGTTTATAGAACACATCAGTTGCATGGAAGATATCAGCACTATAATAGCAGTAGTCATGGTGGTGGGAACTTATACACATGGGCTTATATTTCCGATTACAGAAGATATCAGTAATTTGTTGATTGTTTACTTGATTTTTGCGAGGCAGCACCAACAAGGTTAGATCCTTTTTTATCTTCTTCATAAAGGAAAAAAAGGTTTCTAGTTAGTCATAATGTTTATACTGCATATGCTATATGCAATATAAGAACAGTTGAAGGTGTATTCAATGAATCATAATGTTGAACTTTGGATAATAGAAGCAATTTCATAAATAGCTAGTTGTACTGGAACTCCAATTAGACAAGATGTAATTTCAGCATAGACAAGCTTTTAACAAATTTTGCAAAAGTCCCTGCAAAAGTAAAAGCATCTGATATAATGCCATATGGTGTTCCAATATTACTACATAATGGCATAAAAATAGAGTTGATAAGAAATGCACAGACATATAAGAAATGCAAGAACAGAAAGCAACGTATGAATAAAGGTTGATAACAGGAAGTAAATATAAAAAAATAGAGAAGAAATTGAAAATTGCAATATAAGTAGTTTTTAATCTTTTCTGAAGGAAGAACAAAACTAAAAGTAAACCAAAAAAAAAAAACTAAAAACAGATGCAAAAAATAGTTGAGTGGGGTTAAGTTTGTATTAAACTAGCTTGCTGGTTTGTCTGAATTAAACTAGCTTGCATCGTATATGAATGTATATATATAATGTCTGTGTATGTTGAGTGGGGTTAAGTCTGAATCAGTTAATTGTATAACTATGATTTATTAGTACTTGAATTAGTGTATGTCGATGCGAGCACACGTTTACTGTTTCATCTTGGTTTTTTGATAACAAATTCGAGAAGGCATTTACCAGTTTGTCCGTGGTCCTATATGCTGGAATACTCGCACATTTAGTGCTTCATTATATAAATGGTATACTGCTATAATTCATCATAGATTGCTTTCCGATAATAATTTGTTTTATGTAACCTGCTACAAATCTTTTTGGGTGGTGGAGCACTTTTCAATGATCAAATAATTCATATTAGTTATACTGATCAGGTAAAAAATATGTGTGCTCACTCAAACTGAAAGTTATTTCCATTACATGCCTTTGAAAGGGTCATACTGATTATGGATATATGATATATCATTGAAATATCATAAACTAAACCCTGCTCATATGTTGTTATTTTATTAATATTTTTAATTTTCCTATATACAGTTTCTGACATTTGGAGCATTTTTATTATTTGGATTGTCGAATATCTGATATTTAAAGACAGTGGATCTGGAAGTATTCTCGAGTTTGCCCTCTTCTTCAATCTACTTTAGCAAGCCTGCTGAACATACTCCTTTCTCTTCTCCCTAATATTCCCATTTAGATAAATTGGTTTGCCCAAATTTCCATATTTTATTTTTTTATTTTTTCTGTATAACTGAAATATACAATGGTAGCAGGCAAGTAATTTGCGATGGATTCTTAATGTCGTAACTAAGTTTGGTCCAAAAGCTGGTGCTCCATATGTTTCCTCATGGATATTGATAAGGTAATCAACTGCTTATTTTGTAAATGCAATTTAGTTGTCTAGTTTTGAAACATAAACTATTAAATAATAGGCATGTTGAGTCTGCAGATATTGATCACCTTAGATTAGGGTAAACACAAGTTTTTTTAAAGTTCCGGACTGAGTTTGCAAACTCAGTTCCAGACTGAGTTTGCAAACTCAGTTCCAGACTGAGTTTGCAACTTAGTCGGAGCCGAGTTTGCAAAATCAGTTCAGAAGACTGAGTTTGCAAACTCAGTCCGGGAATGAGTTTATTTCTAGAACGAGTTAGTTCTGGAACTGAGTTCGCAAACTCAGTCCGGAACTAAGTTCGCAAACTCATTCAGGAACTGAGTTCGCAAACTCAGTCCCGAGCTGAGTTCGCAAACTCGTTCTGAAACTGAGTTTGCAGCAAACTCGTTTCGAACCGAGTTTGCAAACTCAGTTTCGAACTGATTGATTGATTGATAACAGCCAATGATAAGCACAGATGAGTGAGTAGGATGAAAGGCACATGAATATAATTTATCCCCTTTACAATTCAATTCGTGCATGAAATCACTTTCATTTCTTGAACCAGCTGCCCACACACGAATCAAATCCTCACTAGCAGATGCAATTTATTGACCACTAGGATCCCAACATAAAGAGGTCACGTTTTGTTGATGCCCCTTGAGTGATCGAAGACAAGTTTCGAAACTGAGTTTTCTAACTCAGTTCGAAACTGAGTTTGCAAACTCAGTTTCGAACTGTGTTTGCAAACCCAGTTCAAACTCAGTTCGGACTATTTGTAGGAATATGCGCACTAAACCTAGGATATGCATTTGAGAAATAAATTACTACAGCTTCCATTTTACTCTAAATATATGTACTTGTGAAACTGGATACATTGCCTTAAGCATGCCCCTGGGATATGTGGACTATTTGTAATGCATGAATTTCCTTTGTTAAGCCTTCACAACACACGCTTCACCATTAGTATGCATTTGGGGACTCTGTCAGTATTAAGTCGGTTCATGGTTGCATGCATTTATATTTACTTCGCTCACTCCTAGCTCTTGTTACATGCATTTGTGCTACGACATGCATCTATGTTCGCTTACATTTATTGGTTAAATTCTAAAGTATATTGTTCTGCCCTTACATATGGACTTGAATTTGGGCATAGTGGCATGCGGGTTCACCATGATTTAGGCTACTCAGGTTTCTTGACTAACCACAGTTTATACATATTTTGCTGCATTTCAATTTTGAGCCTCTACTTGCTCATGAACATGTCCTTTCCCTTTCGTCGCATCTTAAGCTAAGCCGCCTTTAGAGAAATTTCACCCATTACGAATTGCTGATTACCGGTTGCCAATTACCGGTTCCAATGACAATTGACACAATAGTTTTAAGGCCAGGAGTACTATTTTTGGTTCACTGCAATCATGAATGTCAATTCTTTTTACATAAATCATTGAACAACTTGTGAGTTCTAGCTGATTTCAAAATTCAACCATACCCTCTACTGTTGTATGAATTTTTTACTCAAAATTTGCAGTCTCAAGAAGATGCCAAGGCATTTGGAGCTGTATGGACACTGGAGTTTTTCCTCTTCAAAAAGGTCAGATATCTAAAATCCAATCTGCATTATTCAAACCAGTTCCATTTAGTTAACTGTGGATACATGTGACATATTGCAATAGGATGGAAGAAGACCATTTGAACTATTTTATCATGGATAGTTTGATGACTCAAGACCATACGCATAACTAGAAGGTTACATATCTGATGCAAAACTTGAAAATTTCATGTACTGTGTTTCTCTTGTCTTAAAGTAATGTGTGCACTGTGTTAGGGACTTGAGTTTTGCAATAGACCATGTACTTAGTGGCCAAGAGCCTCCTCAAATTCAAAAACCAAGGTACTGTTTTTTGTTAATATATGTTATTTTAAGTTCAAACTATTACGTTGCAATTCTGAGACGAAATAAATTGTCCTTTGCATATCTAATTTTGATTTTTTATCTTATGATTTTTATAATCAGCATTGGATGTAGCATAAAGTGGCACCTATGAACAAACACCGTGAGCAGTTTATGCTGTCATCATCTAGGAGTCTTGGTGCTGCCATCATCTACAACAAAGATCATGCTTGGGATGACCATGTATGTTTTTGTTTATATTCCCCGCATGCATACATGTGTGCATCCATGCATGCATTTATACATATATTTGCAATGACACATCTGCTTTGAAGCACCCCTTTTATCAGTCCTACCAAATCTTGTTGAGCACTATTCAAAATATTACAAAATTTTATAAATATTACATCAACATATGGAGTATCATTCTACAAAATATGTAGCATTTTCAAAATCATAATTCAGTGTTTTATGTTTCGAATTAGAATGTATTGTGCTACAGTATTGATATGTGGGAAAGTTTGTGTGTGTTAACATTGTGTGTGTAACGCTCAACATTGGCTGATTAATTGAATGAACATGGAATGAAAAATGCAGTGGATATTCCGGGTTGGACCATTTATAGGAGCTGCACTTACTGCCATGTACCACCAGATTGTGATAAGAGCAATTTCATTTAAAAGCAGGTCTTAAGAGTTCATTATCGTATGGTGATTTACTTTCTTCTACTGTTGTATATATAATGCCTTTTGGTACCGATGTTTTCATACTGTAATGTTGTAGCACTACAACAAAAAACACTTTTTACAACAGGCAATATCTGTTGCAGTAGACCAATCGCAACACACTGGCGCCTGTTGGTATAGCCGAAGTTGCAAAAAGTCGGTTTCTTTTCGCAACATTTTCCGCCTGTTGCAATAAGATGTTGCGGTATACTTTTTTGCAACAAGCCTTTGCTGTTGCAATTGATTCTTTTGCAACAACAAATGACACTTGCGAAATAGTATACAATTTTGTGTCCAATAATTTATACAATATTGACCATTATCAATATGTAATAATTTACTGTTAAAAACAAATATAACAATTAAAAAAATCAAAAACACATTCTAAAATGGCAAAGTAAAATACAATTACATACACAAATTTTTAACACGTTTCCAAAGATTAGATAATACATTCGAATTCTATTAAACACATAATACAATGACGGTTCTGAAATACAAAACATGATCAGCTATGTCTCTATGTAAAAAAGAGCTCAAATACATTTGTAATTTTCCACCTTATATTGTACATTTCTGTTGGTCTCCATATTCGTCTAATTAACATCTTCAACTTCTTCCACCCTTGCTAAGACAGACCTAACTGCACAAAATAGTTTAATTTTAGTGATTGCAAAGGTTAGAGTTAGACGATGATCAATCAAAGTAACATATAATAAGATCAAAATATTAGAGTGAAATGACAGCTGATAATGTCTAAAGTGTGATTCATAACAAGGTTATAAATACTATTCTCCCATCTGACCTACCAAAACAAAGTTGTCAATGTATATGAACAAAATAGTTGGACTAGGGAAATTTGTAAAATCATGAATCTTGGGTAGAAAGCGAACAAGAGACTTTACTGCAGATCACATTATAAGGCTATTTGCCTGCAATCAAGCATTAGGAAGAAATAACGAGTACACAATCATATTAGACGGTTTTTAACATGCAGATTAAATAAAAAAAGACAATCAATATGGATTTATGTTCAAAAAACCAATTGCAAAATGAAAACAAGGGACGTTATCAAACCATTTTTTTATGCCACAAAGTGTAATTATTGAGAAACTGAAATTAACGAATTTTCTAGCATGTTGTTTAATATAGGGATATGCAAAAGGTAGTATACAAAATTAACCAAATATTTTTTGCATTCCATTGAATCATAAAGAATAAGGTAATTCTTTAAGAAGAACAAAAATCACAGAATAAAAGGAAATGGAAGAAAAACAATACACTTGGACACACAAAAAGGTACCTTCATAAGCAATTCTTTTGCCTTGGTGTATTGCTTTCAGACGCTTTCTGCTACGGAAGTCTCATTGGAAAAAGGACACAAAAGTCACATCTTTAAACGACCATCCAGTGCTACAGAAGAAAAAGGAAATATAAAAGCACTTTCTGCTACATATGCAGCTCCATGGAGTATGAAGTAAAACTACAAACAAGTTCTAACGTGTTTCCAGCACCAAGAGCACCTAGGCCTACAATGCCAAACTGTTCAAAAATTAGAAAATTACTAATGTACATCAAACTAGAAACAATCTTTGTATAAAAATACCTTTACAATGCCAAATGCAACATATGTTCCAGTTTTAAGTTGAATAGTATCCAAATCACGTCTTATAGTGTACCTGAATGTTACTCCAAATAATGCACAACAAATAAAAATGAATGAAAGATCAACTACTGGCTGAGTATAGGTCGTACCTTGACACAAACAAATTGATTATAGCATCATTTTATATTTTGAATATGAGACTTCTAATCTCTTGATTATTAAGCTCAAACCTCACCGCAAAATTCAAATCTGAAAACAGATTAAAAAATTCAGCAACTTTAGCTCTGCATCCAAAATAGGAAAAAGAAGAGAAAAATACGCTGATCTTCCATGGTAGCTTTGTATTTTCTAAGTTCTTTTCTCATAATTGCTCGGCGAGAGTATGCTTTTATGCATGGATCATCCCTATTTAAGTCTTCTACACCATCTAAAAATTTACATACATATAAACTGTAACACTTGAGAAAAAAAGTGCAATTAACTGCATTAAGAAAGAATACCATAAGCACCCATGATAGGCATCAAGTTCAAATCAAGTTAAAGCAGCGAAATAAGCACATATTTTTAGCAATTGGATACAGATAAACCGAATTAAATGACATTTATGTTAAAAGATATTCAGATCCGAAATAAACCCAAATCGCAATCTAATAAGAACATGAACTAAATACGAATGGGCTACAAAAATACAAGACCGGTAATAATCACAAGAATAAAACCAAAAAAATCATTAAGCTAAAGATTTGGGTAAAATACGTATTGCTTGCCTTATTAGCTTACGCGACTGTCCAGAATAAAACAAGCTTATGGTATTCATGTAACACCATCTGAAATAATCACGGTAACAGCCAGTTTATATGCAAAATAAGCATCAGATTGTCAAAATCAAAACCGACATACAAATGTGAATAAAAGCATAAACATAGCTTACGTGATTCGTGCAGGTCCATCGTCGGTGGCTATCCTTGCTTGTGCGTTGGTGGGACGAGGGCGATTGATAGTTCAGAGTGGAAGATGATGCATCTTCAAGGTGGGATTGGTCGACTAGGGTTTTTCCTGTTTTTGGAGTGCGGCTGTGCGAGAGAAGCGGCTGTGTGAAAAAATGAATACGATTAAATTAGGTTTCTAGCTCTGAAAACGCATGTAGGCCGTGGATTTGATCCAACGGTTGACATAGTGGAAAATTTCTAGTTCCAGCGTAGTGCATCATTTATTCTATTGGATTCAGGCGGATATTTTCCAAATTTTGATCGGGTGGATGTTATTAATTATTAATATGTTAAACAATAGACATTAAAGTTATTTATAAATAATTTTATATTTAATATTAATTTTTTTATATTGAAAATTATTTATTAATTATATATTTCTTTTATTATATGCAAATTTAATATTAACAGTGATATGTTGATTATAAATAATTAATCATAAAAATTAGTTAAACATAAAATATAATTACTGATCATATGTAATTATTAGTAGTTATAAAGTATTCATTAATAATCTTTAATTGTGATAAATTGTAAATAATGGGTTATATAAGTACATTACAACAAAATACTCAGTTCACAACTAGCTAATTCAATGATAAATTATTTAATAGCTAACAATACTTATTACACACTATTAATAGCTAACAACGATAAATTATTGAAGTATTATTTATATTAATTAATTATTATTGCTTAATACTTATTACATTGTAACTAAATATTACATATTACTTCGTAATTTTGTATTTAATAGTAATTATGGTTTCCCATTGGTGGGGGAAAAATAATTTTAAAAGTATTTTCCGCAACTGGCTTTACTAGTTGCAAAAAATACAGTTATCGCAAGTGGCAAAAACAGTTGCAAAAGATATTTTTTGGCAACATGTTTGGAAGGGCAGTTGCAAATACTATGTTTATTGCAACTGTTATGAAAGCACAGTTGCTAAAAGTAGGTTTTTGCAACTGAAAGAGAAGCCCAATTGCTAAAAATTTGCTTTTTGCAATAGAAAGAAATAGTCTGTTGTTAAATCTCTTCTATTGCAACTGGTACAAAAGGTCTGTTGCAAAATATCATTTACTGCAACTGTTGTCCGTCGCCAGTTGCAAATAGCTAGTTGCAATAGGGTATTTTTCTTGTAGTGTAGACAAATGCTCATTCTAAGGTTTTGCAAACAAGTTATGTAAGATGCGTTTATGAATGACTAGTCATGTTATAATATTGTGTGATGATGAAAGCAGAATTGTTTATGAACAAGATTTAGTTGGTTTGTCAATGTTGTCAGCAAGATTTAGTAGCATAATGTATTTTTTATTTTTTATTTAAATTAAATACGTCTCAAAGCCGTATGAAATATATGAACTGATACAGCTCAAAGCCGTATCAAATTCATGAATTGATAAGGCTTTGAGCCGTATCAATTCATATATTTCATACGGCTTTGAGCCGTATCAATTCGTGAATTTGATACGGCTTTGACATGTATCAATTCATGCATTTGATACGGTTTTAAGCTGTATCAATTTATCATTTTGATACGGCTTAAAACCGTATCAAAGCAACAGAGACGCTATTTTTTGATACGGCTTAAAACCGTATCAAATCGATTTTGATACGGCCATGAGCACTGCCAAATTGGCATTTCTGGTGTAGTGATATATATGAGATATATAAAATGGCTAGGTTATGGAATAAATACTAGTTCTCCAAAAATATTATTTTAGTTTATAACTGCGATGAATAAAATTATTTAGGCGCTGTATAGAATTTTATAAAAAAAAATTATAAAATTCTGTATATTTATTAGATAGTTAAAAATAAGTTTACACATCCAATTACAAGTCGGACGACTTGTTTATGCTCGCCTATTTTTGTGATATCGATTGGGACGATAATTTTTACACATCGCCCAAGTGCACAAATAATAATAATAATTTGATGTTTGAAACCCCACATGGGCATTGGGATGATATTTGGCGTACACCAATCTCAATTGTTTATTTGTATGTAGTTCGATTGGTTGACAGATTGTTGTAAGCGTTAATTATTGATACTTAATGCTTATGTAGTTGTGTAATGCTCTCTGAATGATGGTTGACTGTGTTTGATCATTGTTGTGTACATGTGTGTATGAAATCCGTATAAATAACATTATATGGTAATTGACTGTGTTTGATTACAGTTCAGAAAGAAAGAATGTTTTAAAATAACAAATATTTTATAATAACGAATATATTAAAATAATATTCAGTAATGGATTAAAATGTGAATTTGATGTCCGATTTTAGATGGACACGAGAATATTAAAATATATGAAGCCGTGTTGATTAGATTTGCGTCATTTTGACGCGAACAATATTCATATCAATTTTATTCATTTATATAATGAATATCAAAAAGGAAATTATTTCAACATCTGATATTTTGAAAATATTATCATTAAAATTTATAATGATAAGGAGTATTCAATTTTGATTTAAAATTGAAATAAAAGTGGGAATCGATTTTAAAATGAATTTGTAAAATACGTTTTAAATGGAAATCGACAAAATATATAATATATATTAAATATATTTAATGGCCTGAATAGAACGCGTCGCTCCGCGACCGTTCGCGAATTTCGACCATTGACTTCGAATTGATATTACGGGAGATCCGACCGTCGGATTCTTCTAAAACCAGAACTGTTAGGTTCGTATCGAAAAGAGCATTCCAACGAATGTAAGAGATTTGAAATCTAACAATTGGATTTGGAATTATGTCCAAGTCATATTTGGAAAAGGTCGTTGTAAGTGCAGTTCGACGACCGTTTATGGAAATCAACTAAAAGGGCCTAAATAAAATTATTAAAAATATTAATAATTTGTGTAAAATCGTAATAAATGATTTGGAAAGAATTTGGATGAAAAATTCCACGTTTGTAAAGATAGAAATATATTTTTATGAAAATGAACTAGTTATTAACTAGATTTGAAATCCAATAATTTTTAAATAAAATAAATTGGATTTGTGAATGGTTTTAATATAACCAAAAATTTCCAACGAACAAATTGGAATGGATTTGGAATGGAAATAATCTTCGAAATATTTTGATATTGGATTCCGTGATTATATGGATATTATTATGGAAATTTGGAAGTTATATATATCGTTATTTACAATACGATATTTGTTGGTTTTAGAATTTGATATTGAATATAAGCCGATATAATTTCTGTTCATAGCCTTGTACTTAATATCAAATAGAATTTTGGGTTTGTCATGAATGGTGTCTTTATTAACACTTCTTAAAACCCAGTTGAGAAAAGAATAATCTTTTAATTAAGAATTAGTGAAGTCTTCCAATTAATTATTATTTAATTGGAACTGAATAAAAGAATTGAATTTTGGGTTTGTCGAGAACGGTGTCTTTATTAACACTATTCTTAAAACCCGGTTGAGAAAAGAATAATCTTTTAATTAAGATTTAGTGAAGTTTTCCAATTAATTAATATTTAATTGGAATTGAATAAAAGAATTGAATTTTGGGTTTGTCGTGAATGGTGTCTTAAATAATACCGTTCTTAAACCCCGTGTAAAAATAATAAATCTTTTAATTAAAATTATTAGAGTTTCCAATTATATTTAGTAATTGGAATAATATTGAATGTGAATTGGGTTTATTGTGAACTATGTTTTTAACGACATTCGTTCTTTAACCCGATTGACAGTAAAATGTGATTTGGAATTTATAAATCTTTTTATTAAGATTTAAAGGAAATTTTCCAAAGTAAATTTTTCCAATTTAAAAAAATAAATTGGAATGGAACGGAATTCGATTTGGTAATAACTGAAGTGATCTTCAATGGAGGAGGACTGTTAATATATATGGAAATTAAAAGGCTTTGTCGTTATTCCATTTATATTATTAGTCAGATACATAAATTGATATCGACTATATATATTGATCTATTTTCTGTGAAGATTTCATAATTAATGGAATGTGATTTTGGGTTTATCGTGAACTGTGTTTTAAATGACATTGGTTCTTTGACCCAGTTAAAGACAGGATTACATGTCTAACATTGTATTTCGAACTGTATTGTTGATCTCTGCTAAATATATATCTTTTTGGTAGTGGAGAATTTATTCTCTTGCTTAACACCCTTCTCTAAGATGTACGAGCTTAGAGGTTATATACCAGTCAATAGGACGGTATAGATTGTCGATGCGGAATATTTGATTTCCCAAAGTTAAATAATCATTAATATTTATTTTTGGGTAGAATAAAACTAAGTGGAGTTTTAATGAATCTTTAATTAGATCGAAATGAGGATATGATAATTTAAATTATCAAATTTTGGAAATGGTCGAGAATGGAGTATCACCAGTTTTGCTCCAAGGGATAGTTAAATCTTTAATTATATTTGAATGTGAAATGGTAATTGAATTTACCGATAACACCGTGGTGTTAGACATGGAGTATTACCAGTTTTTCTCCATGGGATGAATAGGTTGGGATGGGGAAATAAAACAAATGATTACTTTGGTAAGGAGCGCTAATCCCGACTAGCTTGGATAAACCTTAATTTGGTTTGAATTGATATCCAAAGGAAGATTAAAGAATAAATTTAAAGAATTTATCTTTGATTAAATTAATGGGAACCTTTCCCTAATGATGTGAATATTTGAATAAAAGAATATTTTGAATTGGAACGAGGCATATGTTGTGTTTGTGTAGCACTTGTTTATAATATACGTGAGTTATTCGGAAAGACCGGGTTTATAACCATCCTGAATAATTGAGTCGGTGATAAGTCGACGATGAAGATGGTGGTTGAAGACCAGAGGTTTTCACATCGTTTTGATGATTGCTGATGTCTTGATTAGGCTATACACCCAAGACAAGGTAATGAGTTGTGATCGTCCAGACGTAGTTGGAGATCGACCGGATATGCGAGGACCTCTTTCCTGTATTGGACATATGGTATGAGGAATAACGTGCCTCCGGTTTCGTTCAGACCTAGAACGAACTAGTAAATGGATGTGTGTCTGACATTGGATTTTATTCTGTGTTGATTGATCTCTATTTAATATATTTCTGTTTGGTGGCGGAGAATTTATTCTCTTGCTTAACACCATTCTCTAAGACGTACAAGCTCAGAGGTTATATATCGATAGACATCAGTTACGCGACATGAATTGTTAGTGTGGCATGCTGAGATGCAAATGATCAAGGCTTTTATTGAAAAACAAAGTCTTGTGGTTGATGATCAAAGCACGGCTTAAATAGAATAACTTTGTGTATATTGTTAATTCGCGAGCCTCATACCTCAGTATGAGTCAAAAACGGGATAAGGGAGCCAAGGAGTGCATGGCATTTCCTTCTAGCTATGGGTGGTGTCATGGTATGGAGCCAGACATTTATTATATTTTTACCTATGTGGATGATGGATAGTGAGGCGCCTCGGATATATCGGTTACTACATAGCCAATGGATAGGTCCTATAGGACTGGGAAACATGTGTTCAGGAATACTAATCCACAAACGTAAGTGTGGACCAGCCTTGGAGGATCCAAGGGTTTACTGCGGGATATCCTGAGGCATTTTCTAGAGTGTCTCGAAGCTGGCGAGGAGTACATCTCTTGCCTCGACTCATGACGGAAATCCAATTTCCAATACGTGACATTTCGGTTTTGATTGTAGAGCCTAATATGGCGGCATGATATATGGTACCTTTGTCATCTATGATTGATACATTTATATTTGAATATGTGTTATACAATATTCACTTATAATAGTATCAAATGATTTGTTTTAAACGTACCAAGAATGTTTGGCTATTATAAGGGAAAACTAAATCCTCCGGCTTGCGTTGCATTGTGTGATGGGACCTGAGTCTTATAATAGGTTCATTTTTCAAAAAGCATTGCAATGTTTATAAACTGTTTTATGCACTGGTATTCTTGGGAGAAAACCCGTTCCATGTTATACGGCATGGTCCCTCGATTTACTTTATTTCTAAAGTATAGTTTTAAATAACTGTTTTAGTTCTCACACCAGTCACATGACTGACTCGGAGTTTATTGTTTTAACCTAAACTCTGGATGCCCCTCTTTTCCACATGGGCAGCTAGTAGTTTTGGTTTTTTTTGCAGATATTTATTTTCATAGGATCCTGGATTTACAGCTGGAGTTATATTCGGAAAGCTCTATATCCGTGTATTTTTTTCAGTTGTGTTTTGTATTATTTTTTCGTTGCATTATAATTTAAATCTCTGATATTTATCAAATGTATATTATTTATTTGTACTCTGTTATATTCTTATACTCTGATGTAATTGTTGTAATAGCAATGAAATGTTCTATTGTTTGTGTTCTGATTTGTCGTGTTCTCATTGCAATCCGTGTTTTGTGGTCTCCTCGGGGGCTAGCGATTTCGGGTCGTAACATTTGTGGTATCAGGGTTTGGTTTACAGAGCTCGAAAACAAGACACGTTAGAACCAAAGGAAAGAATTCATTAGAGATTGGATTAGTAATATCCAATAAGACTGACTCGTTAGAGATGGGATTAATAGTATCCTAGAATGAGTTTGAAGAGTAATATTTATTGAAAACAAATTTTGTTTTGAAAATTATACCTTATTATTCGTATTTGAATATTTTATTTTATATTGAATTTGAACAATCGTGTGTATGAAGATTTTACATATACGCCTAGCTAGCGTGTATACGGAGTCTCAAATATACTGGACAGGTAAAGAATCACATTCTAGACTCCAGGAGATGATTCTGATGATTGAGATCTCATCATCAGAGTTTATGTTCGAGTTTCGAAAGTGGGATATCTATATATTTCCAATTTACTGGTGTAAGAACCAAAACTTAGATAGGGTTATTGTTGTGATTTGACACACAAAATATGATTTTTATGCATATGTAGAAAGATATATGTTTGAAAATTTAATCAGCTAATTGATTGATGATTGTGTTGTGTGATTATTCATTAAAATCAACATGTGAATGAAAGATGAATTCAGCCGTATTGAATCAAAAGATTTCTGAGAGTTGTTTCATGGATCCACAAGAGAGTATTTGGGTTCTCCCAATAAATAAAAAGTGTATCATGCCTGAATCGAACCCTTTTGAGCATGGGCTTTTGTCGGTAAAAAGGAACCAAATGATTCAAGTGGAATTTATTATAATGTATAAGGAATTGAATTAAAATTTGATTGAAATTGCATACATGTGTAGGTGTATAAATGTGTGTGTGTGTGCGGACAGGTTATAGCAAGGACACTAAAAAGGGGAATAAAATTGTATGCTCGACAAGTAGGTATATGTTTACTAATTTATTGGGTTTTGATGATTTTACGAGCTGCTTGGCCTTTTCTTTTTCTTTTGGATGGGTGAGGGCTATGAGAGGCAAGTTGTGGTTTTAAAGGTCTCTCCTACAAAGGAGGTTATGGCAAAAAAATTCGAAAATTTAGGATGTTAGCCAAATTTTTGAAAAATTAGAAACTTCTTAGAAACTAAAAAGTTAAAAAATGGAAGCCAGAATGAAAGTTGAGTTGGTTAGTTAAACAACTTTCAGCTTCGTTCCTTTTCGAGGATGAAAAGATTTTAAGTGGGGGAGATTGTAGCAACCCAGATTTTTAGAACCAATTAAAAAAAATTATTTTGGCTATTTTAATGAATTTGGAATATTTAAAATGATTTATTTTAAATAATAACGACTAAAAATTTACTTGAAATAAAGTTGAAACAAATAAATTTATTTTAATTATAAAACGAGCCTGAAATGGCGTGGCAGTTTGAAAATTTGATTTCAAATTTCAAACGAATGTACAGGATTCAAAAGAAATCGGATTTCAGTAAAACCAGAAATATTTGAATTTGTTTAATTATATCTTCCTAACGAATGTGAAAAATCCAGATTTCATAATTGGAATAAAAAGTTATGTCCAATTTAAAATTTAGAATACTCGTTATGGAATTTATATACATTTTATATAATATATAGCCCTTAAAAATAGCCATTTTGCAAACGACCTCCATTTTTGACGAGACCACTTTTGTTGGATCCGGAATGTCAAATTTTTGCTAGATTCCAATTCTCATAATTTTTGGAATTAATATGTAAGCATGGCAAAAGAAAACGTGTTTGTTAATTTCAATTTGAATTTAATCGACTGGAAATTGACCCTTTTTCAAACCGTCTCCAAATACAACAAAATTAGTTTTGTTAAGACCGTATCGTCAAAACATAGCTAGATTTATTTTTTGGGAGTCAGTATGTGGCCCCAGTAAATTAAAATGTGCGTTCAAATTCAATATATATTGATTTATATTTTAATTTAAAGAAAAACTGATCGAAACGGCCGAATTGGCTTGTGACATTTCCCATTTTGTCCGGAATGAGAATAATTAGCTAGGGGCGATAGTCGTTGGGTTCGATTTGGATTTCAAATGAAAAAGGTAACTTTTTAGAAATTAAATTAAATTACATATATTTAATTATAAAATTTGGTCAACCCCTATTCCCTCTTTCCCTCCCCATCGTCGTTCATTTTCAGATCGAGAAAAAAACGTGCAACTGACGATCACGCCACCACCTTGGCTAACCGCCGTCGCTGCCTTGTCGCATGCCCCCCTTCGCCGATCCTCCTCCTCCCTCCTACCCTCTCTCTCCTCCCTATCCCATTCAAGAAAACCCCCCTTTCCACCTAAAACCACCGCCACCCAGCCCTAGACCCCGCCTCCGACCATCCGCCGCCTCCACTCCGCCTGCAGCACCCGCCGACCACCATCGATGCCAAGCCCCTCCTCCGATCGAAAACCGTGAGTTTTCACTTTATTTTATTTAGTTTAATTAATTTAAAAATCTGGTTTTTATGAATATAAATATACATTTTTTTGCAAATATAAAGACATGATTTTTAATAATATAAAGGTATGATTTTTAGTTACATAAAGGTATGATTTTTAGTTATATAAAAATACGATTTTTATATATATGATAGCGCCATAAAAATACGATATATATATATATATATTATATGATAGCACCATAAAAATTCGATTTTTATATACATGATAGCACCATAAAAATTTGATTTTTATATATATTAATATAGAATAAAAATAGGATTTTTATTATATATATGATATGATTTTAGTTATATAAAAATAGGGCTTTTAGTTATATAAAAATACGATTTTTAGTTACATAAAAATATGTTTTTTTAGTAGATAAAAATTTGGCTTTTAGCGTATGAGTGTCATGAATAAAATAGTCTTACTATGAAATAAATTTTAATTGAATAAAAATATGATTTTTATAATATAGATTTGAAATAAAAATATGATTTTTATAATATAGATTTGAAATAAAATATGATTTTTATTATAGAAATAAAATTATAAAAATATGATTTTTATATAGGTAGGAGCATTATAAAAATATGATTTTTATATATATAGTAGCGTTATAAAAATGTGATTTTTAAATATTTCTAGCGTTGTTAAAAATATGATTTTTAATATATATACCGCTTAAAGCAGATTGCGATGAAACTGACTGGAAGTAGAACGGGATCCAAACCGTTCAATTAAAGAATGACAGAGTGGAAACCAAAGGTGAGAACTCCTTCTCATTCTATTTATTTTATAATTAAAAGTATTTTAGGTTGCAGACGGGGCTTAGAAGCCCCCGACACTATTTATTGTACAAACCATGTTGTTTAATTTAAATTATATGGAGTTCAACACTCGAATTCGCACAATCACATAAATTGAAAGCGATGTATGGATATTACCGACACACAGATTTCATACTCCGCGAATAGCTACTTATGGCGCCGTAAATGACATTTGGGGTAGTTGAGTATTTATTTATTTGGATGTTCTATGTGATTTGATTATGATTGTAAAATTGGTTGTGGATTAATTGTGAATTGATTGGAATTGGTTTGTGCATGGCGCGAGCTAATATTAGGCGAGGGATAAGGCTAGATCTTATTCTGGTTTTAATATCGCGCCGTTATGCTGCCGAAATTTTCTAAAATGTGTTAGAAAAATTTAGCTAGTTAAAAATATTAATTTTAACATATACATGAGATATATAAAATGGCTAGGTTATGGAATAAATACTAGTTCGCTAAAAATATTATTTTAGTTTATAACTGCGATGAATAAAATTATTTAGGCGTTGTATAGAATTTTATAAACAAAGTTATAAAATTCTATATATTTATTGGATAGTTAAACATAAGTTTACACATCCATTTACAAGTCGTACGACTTGTTTATGCTTGCCTATGTGGTATCGATTGGGACGATAATTTTTACACATCGCCCAAGTGCACAAATAATAATAATTATTTGATGTTCGAAACCCCATATGGGTATTGAGATGATATTTGGAGTACACTAATCCCAATTGTTTAGTTGTATGTAGTTCGATTGGTTAATAAACTGTTGTAAGCGTTAATTGTTGATACTTAATGCTTATGTAGTTGTGTAATGCACTCTGGTTGATGGTTGACTGCGTTTGATTATTGTTGTGTACACGTGTGTATGAAATCCATATAAATAACATTATATGGTAATTGACTGTGTCTGATTCCAATTCAGAAAGAAATAATATTTTAAAATAACGAATATTTTAAAATAATATTCACTAATGGATTAAAATGTGAATTTGATGTCCGATTTTGGATGGAAACGAGAATATTAAAATATATGAAGTCGTGTTGATTAGATATGCGTCATTTTGACACGAACGATATTTATATCGATTTTATTCATTTATATAATGAATATCGAAAAGGAAATTATTTAAAAATCTGATATTTTGAAAATATTATCATTTAAATATTATAATGATAAGGAGTATTCAATTTAGATTTAAAATTGAAATAAAAGTGGGAATCGGTTTTAAAACGAATTTATAAAATATGTTTTAAATGGAAATCAATGAAATATATATAATATATATATTATATATATTTAATGGCCTGAATAGAACGCACTGCACCGTGACCATTCGCGAATTTCGACCATTGACTTCGAATTGATATTACGGGAGGTCCAACCCATTAATTAATATTACGGGAGATCCAACCGTCGGTTTCAGAATTTGATATTGAATATAGCCAATATAAGTTCGATTCATAGCCTTGTATTTAATATCAAATGGAATTTTGGGTTTGTCGTGAACGTTGTCTTTATTAACACTGTTCTTAAAACCCAGCCGAGAAAAGAATAATCATTTAATTAAGATTTATTGAAGCCTTCCAATTAATCAATATTTAATTAGAATTGAATAAAAGAATTGAATTTTGGGTTTGTCGTAAACGACGTCTTTATTAACACTGTTCTTTAAACCCAGTTGAGAAAAGAATAATCTTTTAATTAAGATTTAGTGAAGTTTTCCAATTAATTAATATTTAATTGGAATTGAATAAAAGAATTGAATTTTGGGTTTGTCGTGAATGGTGTCTTAAATAACACTGTTCTTAAACACCATGTGAAAATAATTAATCTTTTAATTAAAATTATTAGAGTTTCCAATTATATTTTGTAATTGGAATAAAATGGAATGTTAATTTGGTTTATTATGAACTATGTCTTTAACGACATTCGTTCTTTAACCCGATTGAAAGTAAAATGTAATTTGGAATTTATAAATCTTTTTATTAAGATTTAAAAGAAATTTTCCAAAGTAAAGTTTTCCAATTTAGTAAAACAAATTGGAATGGAATGGAATTCGATTTTGTAATAATCGAAGTGAGCTTCCGTGGAGGAGGACTGTTAATATATACGAAATTTAAAAGGCTTTGTCGTTATTCCATTTATATTATTAGTCGGATACAGAAATTGATATCAATTATATATATTGATCTGTTTTCTGTGAAGATTCCGTAATTAATGGAATGTGATTTTGGGTTTATCATGAACTGTGTTCTAAATGACATTGGTTCTTTAACCCAGTTAAAGATAGGATTACATGTATATCATTGTATTTCGAACTGTATTGTTGATATTTGCTATATATATATATATATCTTTTTGGTGGCCGAGAATTTTTTCTCTTGCTTAACTCCCTTCTCTAAGACGTACGAACTTAGAGGCTATATATTGGCAGAAATCAATGGCATGGTATAGATTGTCAATGTGGCATGTTTGATTTCCCAAAGTTAAATAATCATTAATATTAATTTTTGGGAAGATTAAAACTAAGAGGAGTTTTAATGAATCTTTAATTAGATCGAAATAAGGATATGATAATTTAAATTATCAAATTTGGGAAATGGTCGAGAATGGAGTACCATGGTGTTAAATATGGAGTATTACCAGTTTTGATCCATGGGATGAATAGGTTAGGATGGGGAAATAAAACAAATGAAAACTTTGGTAAGGAGCGCTAATCCCAACTAGTATGGATAAACCTTAATTTGGTTTCAATTGATATCCAAAGTATGATTAAAGAATAAATTTAAAGAATTTATCTTTGATAAAATTAATGGGAACCTTTCCCTAATGATGTGAATATTGGAATAAAAGAATATTCTGAATTGGAATGAGGCGTATGTTGTGTAGCACTTGTTTATAATATACACGAGTTATTCGGAAAGGCTGGGTTTATACCCATTCTGAATAACTAATTCGACGATAAGTTGACGATGAAGGCGGTGGTTGAAGACCGGAGGTCTTCACATTATTTGGATGATTACTGATGTCCTGATTGGGCTATACACCCAAGACAAGGTAATAAGTGGTGATCGTCCAGACGTACTTGGAGATCGACCGGATATGCGATGATCTCTCTCCTCTATTGGACATATGGGATGAGGAATTAGGTGAAACCCTTTGCATTCAGACCCAGACGAACTAGTAAATGGATGTATGTCTAACATTGGATTTTATTCTATGTTGATTGATCTCTATTAAATATATATATATATCTGTTTGGTGGTGGAGAATTTATTGTCTTGCTTAACACCCTACTCTGAGACGTATGACCTCAGAGGTTATATATCGATAGACATCAGTTGCACGACATGAATTGTCAGTGTGGCATGCTGAGATGCAAATGATCAAGGCTTCTATTGAAAAAGCAAAGTCTTGTGGTTGATGATCTAAGCACGACTTTAAATAGCATAGCTTTTTGTATAGCATTTGTTCGCGAGCCTTACAACTCGGTATGAGTCAAAAACGAGATAAGGGACCGAAGGAGTGCATGACGTTTCCTTCTAGCTATGGGTGGTGTCATGATATGGAGCCTAGACATTTATTATATTTTTACCTATGTGGATGATGGATAGCGAGGTGCCTCAGATATATCAGTTACTACGAAGCCGATGAATAGGTCCTATAGGACCGAGAAACGTGTGTTCAGGAATACTAATCCACTAACGTAAGTGTGGATCTACCTTGGAGGATCCAAGGGTCTACTGTAGGAGATCCTAAGGCATTTGCTAGAGTGTCTCGAAGCCGGCGAGGAGTACATACCTTGCCTCAACTCATGACGGAAATCCAATTTCCAGTACGTGACATTTCGGTTTTGATTGTAGAGCCTAGTATGGCGGCTTGATATATGGTACCCATGTCGTCTATGATTGATACATTTATATTTGAAGTTGTTTCATACACTATTCACTTATAATAGTATCAAATGATTTGTTTTAAACGTACCAAGCATGTTTGGCTATTATAAGGGAAAACTCTATCCTTCGACTTGCGTTGCATTGTGTGATGGGACTTGAGTCTTATAATAGATTCATTTTTCAAAAAGCATTGTGATGTTTATAAACTTTTTTATGCATCGGTATTCTTGGGAGAAAACATGTTCCGTGTTATACGATGTGGTCCCTTGATTTACTTTATTTCTAAAGTAAAGTTTTAAATAACTGTTTTAGTTCTCACACCAGTCACAAGATTGACTCGGAGTTTATTGTTTTGACCTAAACTCTGGATGCCCCTCTTTCCAAGTAGGCAGCTAGTAGTTTTGGTTTTTTTGCAAATATTTATTTTCATAGGATACTGGAGTTACAACTGGAGTTATATTCGGAAAGCTCTGTATCCGTGTATTTTTTTCACTTGTGTTTTGTATTATTTTTCCGCTGCATTATAATTTAAATCTCTGATATTTATCAAATGTATATTATTTATTTGTACTCTGTTATATTTTTGTACTCTAATGTAATTGTTGTAATAACAATGAAATGTTCTATTGTTTGAGTTCTGATTTGTCGTTTTCTCATTACTATCCGTGTTTTCTGGTCTCCTCGGAGGCTAGCAATTTCGGGTCGTAACAGTATATGTGGTGGCTGCTGCACATACGTTTATACGTAAACATTTCTTTTTGCATGTATTTATATCGGCAACGTACATATAATCAACATGCCCGCGTTGTCCCAATTTTCTTCATAGCCCGGTTTTGGTTACATCTTGCTGTGCACGACTCAACTACAGGAAAATTTTACTTGGTTACCTTGTTTAGTTAGTGCACCGAGACACCTAGGTAGTACATATAAATTGCATTCGATTTGCATGAGCTTGTAGTGTCTCGACCACCATTGAAGTGCACTGCTCCTTGTTTTGCATTGCTTCCTACTGGTCCTTGGTTTAGCGTGTTGCTCTGTTACACAGTGTATACATGTTTGCTTACACATTAAATTGATACATGTTTGGTTTGTGAAAATTGAAATGTACAAATTGATACCCACCCTAGCTTAGCATCCCTGGAAGCCTGCTGTGATCCTTATAGTTTATGTGCCCGGATTTCTAGGACAAGTTAGAATATTAAACTGCCTATGAGTCTTCCACTATTTAGGCAAGATTTTTGTACTTAGTTGCACATATGAACGTGTCTTCATATGTATACGTATATGTGTGTGTGTGTGTGTGTGTGTGTGCGCGCGCGCGTGTGTGAGTGGCATGTGCATATATAGTTACTTACCAAAATTTTCAGTGTAAAATGGCATGTAGACTCTATTTTAACTCATGATGATCATAGTTTGCTTCGTTTGTATGACCTGAACTTTTGGCACTATCTGCCACGTCCATGCTGCATATATTTGTTGCCATGAACCTGATACATGAACTTACATATATTTCTTATTTCATATGTATATACACATGTACATGTATGTGCAAACATATACTACGTATGTGCATGGAACTAATTATAGGCTTTCAACTTGGCAACAAAATTTTCTACATATAAATGAATGTTTGTTAGCATATGAATACACATGTATACACACATACACATGCATTTTGACTCATGAAGTTGTATACAAGAGCTATGGTTTCTTAATTGAAATGGTCGGCAGTGAAAAAAAAAACATTGGTTCGCATATAAGTTTACAATGTTTTTGAAACTTGAACATGTGTATTGACGCACAACCTTGCCATGAAGAAAAAAAACCCAAAACATATGTTTGCCTCATTTCCACCAAAAACATTTGTTCTACCTTATTGTAAAACCTGAAACGTGAGCCATGCCATGTTTTGTATCTCTAAATGCATGCTTCTTTTGATAAGGAACAAATTTTCTCTAACGGCCTGGAATTGGTAAATACTTCACCTGTGTACCTTTTGCTGTGAGTTTGTCCTTTGATATCATTAGTTATTGGCTATGCAGTTAAAGCCTTGCTAAAGCCCTGCAATATCCCCACTATAGCCCATAACACTCTTCAACCGCTACACATATAATTTTTGAATATAATGTGAGAAAGATGATTAATTAATTTTTAAATATTTGGTTTTACATCTAGTGAACTTTTTTGCCCATCCGCTATTTCCCCATTTTATCCCTGTTACACAATTTTTGCACCTCCACCGCTATGGAACCGAGTGCTTTAACTACACAAGCTATTGGTAATATTCTATATGTTACTTTTGACCTTTGGTATTTTGCATTTGGCATGACCCGATCTTACTTAAGGATATCATGTTGTAGCTTAATATTGGCTTGTAAGCTTTGCATAACTCTATTTTAGCCATATCCTTGTTGTTTTATGATAAACCTGAAACATTCGATTAGCATATCCTTGTCTTGGTTGTAACCTGGAAGGCATATGGCTTTTGACTCTATAAACAACTTATACTAACCATGGCTACTTGATAGTCAAACATATATTCGAAATATTTGTTATTACCAATAACTGTATTTTGAGTATTTTATTGAAGTTGACTTACTTGAATAAAGTTAATCCTAACTCGAGTGTTTTGTGTTTTTCATGAAACGCTCGGGTCAGACCCGAGTGTTGCATATTTTAAAGACTTCAGTTATTAATGTTAGAGGCACGTGAAGACGCTCTCCTTGGGTTCGTCATCTCTATATTTTATTTTATTTAAAATTTCATGTATGTGAAAAGTTTCCACTATATAATGAAAATGCTGTATAAGCTATGATATTTTTATATAAATTTCCTTGTGAGATATTATTGTTTATTCTGTGTTGTGACTTTGTGTGACTGATTCTATTAAATTCTGATAAGCGATAACAATCTGTCTTTGTGAATATTTCGAGTTGGTTTAATTATCGACTTGAAGTGACTAAAAAGGTAGGTCATTACAGTATTTACCCTTTTTTAACAAAAAGGAAAATATAATATAACAAAAAGGAGACTATAGCCATTCTCCAATGGCTCACAAAAACAATTTCTATAGAAATGGTTACAGAGACCGTGTACACACACAACCAAAATAAACAAAGCAATATACAACTCTAGTACAAGAGTCGTCCAAAAAAAGTATAATAACACCGGCGAGGCAGACAAATCCTCATAAGACAGTCGACAAAGACAAGGCCGACTCTGAAGTCTCCACAACTCCACAAAAGGAGGGACAAGGAACAAGTACAACGGACGTGACCACCGAAGAAGATCACGGACATAGGAAGGAATCTCCAAACAAACGCTACAGAAGCTCTGAAAGCTCCAGCTCCATAAGCTCCATCATACCCAGCTATAAGGTAGCACCTCCCACCATAAAGCGGCCCAAAACGAGTCGAAATCCAAAAACCTAGAATTCCAGGCACTTCAATACTAGTAAACAACATAAGATCTAAAAAAAAGGCAGGGAATTGTGGAGAATGAGAAGACAAAAAGAATGAACTTGGAAACAAAAGGTTTCGACCGATTCCTGCACTGGGAGTAATAGGTACCGAAGTAACACCAAAGGTACCAGCCAATCTCGTCGAGCGCGAGCCAATTGTTTCCTTGAAAGGCCTACCCCGAAACATAAAGAAAACGTCATTTCTTACCCTCCTGATGATGATTGGAGGATCCATCAACACTTCGTCAAATATTGATTTATTCCGCCAATACCAGATATGCCAGTAGATAAGACAAGGGATAAAACGAAAGAGAATCGAACGAATATATTTACCTAAGATGTCGGTCCATCAGATTCTCAGTAAATCCACTAGTAAAGTGGCATTACCTAGGCAACCAACCAAATTCCCGAAGTAATTCTAGACAGAATTGGCACAAGAGTCAAGGAAAAACAAGTGAGAAATGAATTCTGAATAACTAGAACTACGACATCTGCAACGGTAAACGATTGGGATGATAATCCTCTTGAGGTTCTCATCTAGTGGTAACCCAACATGCAGGGGTTTCCACATAAACAAAGATACCTTTGGGGGAAGTCGGACATCCCAGATGAAAGAGAAAAGAAGACGGCATGGAGTTAGTGTCGTCACTGTATTCCATGTAGCCTTAATCGAGAAGGGACTTCCATCCCAATCGGTTCCTCCACCATGTGAATCCGATAAGGCCTTCACGGATTGCATCCGTTTCCACATTTCACTAGCGTAGGTTAGGACACCGGTGTAATGCACCTGAAAACTAGTTACAGTATTTATATTGTTAAATTCATTTCTAATTTTTAAAGAAAATTGATTTACGTATGATATTTCTTATTGTACGTTTATGTAGTCAAGTACTCTCATTGTACGTTTATGTGGTCAAGTAGTATCATTGTAGGCTTATTGTATTTTTCTGCTTTTTTAATATTTATCAATTGAAAATGCTCGTTAGTTTATGTAGTATTGTTTAACTCATTACGAAGCCATTATGAATTACATAACAAGGACTCTCGATCAACGATTAACATATAATTAAACATATTCTTTTAATTAAACGATATCATTTATAGATCTAAATCAATACAAACACGATAAAACTAAGATATAACAATTTCTAATTTAAATCATTACGAAGGCAGTATTTTGCCTGCATTATAATAACTGAGTAGAGTGCGAAGCCTCCTTATCTTTCATCTATCCACTTTCCAAGTTCTCATCCATTTGGATATAGCGGACAACAATAGTATCGGTGATCAACATTGTTTCCATGTCGGATGGTTAAGAGTGGTGCTTCAAAACCACATAAACATACAAGATTCGCAGATTGAACTTCATAATCCTCAACGACATTTTGGGAAGGAGGAATTAAACTTCGCGACCTTTGGGTACGTTAAGAAGGTGGTTCTTGTTTTTGGCGATCTATCTGCATCTGGTGCATCCCTACTTCAAGATCTCACTCTCTCTCAAATCTCTATAGTGTCACTTTTCTGATTCAATGTACCATGAAGTTGATTCTCTGGGTGAAGCCGTATTAGGATTTGATGGTCCAACAAAAATGTCGGTGTATTCGTATGAGCTTGGATATTCAGTCGACATTAATTTTCACTAATCGAACTACAAATCCTCAGTTCGACCTTCACATTCCCCTTCTCATCCCTACATTATAACATTTCTTTTTCTTTCCGAACTTCTTCTTTGATTCTCATGGACTCTTCTTTAGTTCCTTCTACCGCAAGCTTTGTCTTCACGTATCTCTTTTGCCATCTCGTTGCATACCTCCTCCATTAATAAAAGAGTTTTCCTTTCCTTTTTGTAGTTGTGTGAAATTCTTTTTGCTGTTTTCTTTACGTTTTCAAGTTCATTCACTAGCTTTGAGTTTGCTAATTCCAATCTCTTTCGAGTTTCCTTTTCTCGGGTTAAGTCCTCCTTGGTAGAGTCTATTGTAGCTTGGATCTTTTCGTGCACTCTTCTTTTCCTAAATTCTTTCTCAACGTTGAGTTTTCCCGATACATAATCAACCGTTTTCTTGTATTTTATTTCAAGTTCGTATATATGTTCCTGTGCATTGTCAAGCTCCATTTGCAGAGATGAAGCTCCTTGAGGCCTGTAATGAGAAGAGGCCCTAGAATCCCATTTGGTTGCCTCCTCCATTGAGGGTACTAGTAATGTAGTAAAAGATTCCAGCTTCTCTACGAAACCAATCTTTAGGCAATTCAACAAAGCAGGACGTATGTGTTTGTTTTTTGATGCACCATGAATAGAGCAATAAGTATCAAGAGTATTTGGCTCAAACCCTAATCTAGCTTTAACACGCCAAATACCATCCGTTAATTTCCTCACAAAAATGTCTCCATCCTTCTCTTTCCCTCTCTTCATTCTTCTTCTACTGCTACTACAAATACTTACCTTATCAGCTTTAGGCTCCACCTCGCTAAACTATCTATGTTTGTACCAGCAAAATGGACGATTTTATTATTAAGAAATGGTGTGGCGGGTCGACTAACAATACTCCTATCGATGCCGGTGACGGAAGCATTGCTTCTCAGACAGATCCGACCAAATACTGGGATGCCAATACGGCGGGTATTTGTGTTAGAGTTCCGGGTAGGATCGAATGGGTGTTGGAGCTGGGGTTTCTTCATGAAACCTCTAGGGTTTGGGCAACGAGTTTGTTTTCGATAGCATTTGGAAGGAAACTTAGCGTGGGATCTGGGTCCTGACTCCATCCGGCAAATAGTGTTTTTTGCTTGATCAAAACTCCATCATCAAATCTAGAACCTGAACTGCTATCATGAGCTACTCCACTTGTAATGACAATGGACAACCGGATATCTTCTTAAGAGAATGCCCAAACGGAAGTTGACAATGGGCTCCGATTTGTATTTAACCATGTTAACACTTGGATGTTTCTTCAGCTTTGTAGTTGTAATGATTTGGACAAAGGAAGATTAAGCGATATCTATTAGTTGGTGTCCCTGCTTAGCACAGTGAACCAGGTAGTGTTTACCTTTTGAATTATTAGTAACAGTGTTTTCATGACCCGACCCTACCGCGGTCTGACATCGAATAACCCTGAACCTTGGACCATCACGACGCGGAACTCAATTAGACCTCACTCATGCATGAACTGTGGTCGAACCTTTAAATTAACGGTCCAACCCTTCAATTTTACAGGGTTAAACCATAGTTTTTTGTTTTTCTATACTTCTCATTGTGTAGTTCTCTGTGATCATTTCATCTTTTGTATTGTTTTGAAAATAACAATTAAAATATTTCAAAAAATCATAATTATCCCGACATTTGAATCATAAACTTTACCACTTCGTTCTATAAAACAAGTATGTTTGTTTGTGCCCTTGCTATTTGACTATATCATAAGATTTATTAATGTTAGTTTATAAATAGGTAACTTTAAATTATCTTTATTATTCATTTGTTGGAGTACACATAAAACTTGATTATTTACATTTTCATTATCAATAAGCATGTGCGGTTCTTGACGGTTCGACTGGTCAGACCTTCGAAACCTTGGACCATGAGTCCTCATGGTTTGACTCGCGGTCCGTTATGAAAACTATGATTGCAAATGTTGATTCTACCTGATGGTGTGGTGTTGTACTATTGGGTGCCTGTAATAAAGAAAGAATAAGTACATAATTTATAAAATTTTACATTTCTAATAAATAAATTAATATCATTCTACATTTGGAATAACTTGATGACTTGCGATTCCTGTACTTTTTTACTGATAAGGATTGACATAATTTGAGGAATAAATATCATTAATGATATGCCATAATACGAGAAAATAATATAAATATCATTAACGATATTATTCAAATATCATTAATGATATTATTCCATAATTGTAGCTGCATGTATAAATATCATTAATGATATTATTCAAATATCATTAATGATATTATTCAAATATCATTAGTGATATTATATCATAATTGTAGGCGCGTGTATATTGTAACTTTATATATTTGTGATTACTGAATGGAAAAAGATCATGCTTCTTTGACGTCCAAGAAATAAGATTCTTGCCCAAATAGACTATATGTGCTGTTGTAGAAATGTAGTCGACTTTGTCACGAGCCCAATCCGCATCAGAATAAGCATGGAGAGTGTGACGGCCCGCTCCGTACCAGTCGGCATTTCCTCCGAAAGTGCGTTGTATACGTGCCCGATTAGCACGGGACGGTCGCCAAAGAAGGGAATGAACTAATCAAGGAACCTGTAGAATGTCTCACAGCGCATGGAATAATATATAATAATAACATACTTGACATAAAACAGGTGAGACACTGCATAAGCTGATAACTAAAATCAACATCAATCATCAAAGCAGCGGAAATCCAAATACAGCTTATTACAATTTTCCAAAATTTACTGTCTCTAAACAAAAGAAAGCTAAAGTAGAAGATGCACCGCCAATGCCCAAGCAGCGATCTTCAACAACACAGGGAGAATATTATATATATATATTACGTGGAAGCCCCCTGCTCATCTCCGGATCATCTACCCGTGCATCACCAGCTAACCTGTCTCTAGTCTGCTCGTGTGAGCACCCAGAGTAATAAGAGGAGACATAAAACTCTGGGTCAGACATAAAGCCTGGTATGAGCGATAAGCATCTAAACAAAACAATAACAGGTATACCAAACCATACCATACCTGAACCTGGACCTGCAACCAAAGAGTTAGTACCACATACCGTACAATGCTCTAAGGTGCCATAATAAATAGTGTAAGAATACGGGGGTGGGGTGTGCATGTCACAATGATAGCAAACAAATCATCCATAGCAACCATCCTCACATCTCTCACTCAGTGCGTAAAGCGTACGACATCTACCACTTTGGAACACTAGACAAACTGAGGTAACGACGAATCCCGACTTGTAGAAACCCTGCTATGACCAAGCTAAACATATGGAGTCATGACCAAACATCTCAATGACCCACTTCATTGGTTGTAGCCCTTGGTTCTACCTATGCCATAATGGCCCTGAATCCGTCTTCGTACCTCCTACCATAGTGGTCCAAAGCTATAGACGTCGATAACTCCTTGGCACGCGTCCCGCAGCAAAGCCCAACCATGAAGCGAACTCGTTGATTCCCATCTGAATCTTGAGCTCTAACTTCTCATTTGGACTCCCTTTGCATCTCGGGTTATAGTCTTCATCTTCATCCGGATCGGTCTCCCTCATTTGGGTCGTGCATGTCCCACAGCATCAGATCGTGGCGCTGCATCAGTTCGGATCGGCCCTCTTCATTCCTTACTGGATCGGATCGGAATGACCTACGCGGATCGGGTCGTAGAAACCCCATCGGATCGGGTCGCCCTATGAGCTCCGGGTCGGATCGTGAATACCCATTGGTTCGGGTCGTGCCACCTTGCAGAATTCGTGATGTGTTCCTTCAGGCGGATCGTGACACCCAAGCTGGAATGGTTCGTGAAAGGTAGGGGCGGATTGGGTCACCTCTTCATGAAGAACCACTGGTCGTTTCGCGAAGACTTAATCGGATCGGATCGGCACCATCGGATCGGGGTCTTCAGCCATCGGTGGATCGGGTCGCGCCATCGGATCGGATCGCCCTCACTCCCACCGATCCGGTCCGGTTCGGATGATTTCCTGCAGTTCTTCCAACGAGCAGTTTACGCCATTCGACGGCGTTTTTGACAAATCTAACACTTCTAGTCAATCATAAAACACACCATAGAGTCATAGCAACATGTAATAACAACCACAACAGCAAACAACCATTCAAATGAATCAAAATGGATCAAAAGTGGCCAAAACTCTTTATTTTCCCTTAAGCATGTTTAAGTAAAACTGATCATAGGGTTAACAAAACTTAATCAAATCGAACCAAATTTCAACCAGAGGTATAAAACATTATTTAAGAATTTCTAAACATTTTTTCAGAATTTATTAGTGTATAAATTCGCTAATCTTCACTAATCACCCTTAATTAATTGTAATTAGTGTCAAAACGATGCTATCACTCACCTTTGCCACAATAAAACTTTCAGATCTGAAGTGAACCTCTGATTTGCACGAATTCCAATATATAACAGCAGCTCTACCTTGGTCCTTGTGCTAATCCTCCTTGATTTGATGCCTCTAAGCCTTAATCCTTGATTAGGAAGTGATTTGGGGTGTTTTAGATGTAGGAGGCCATTGTTAGAGTGTCTAAGGATGAAAGTGGCAGCTGGAAAATGTCTAAAGAAATGTTTTTTAACCCTAATCAGCCCCTATATACCCCTAAACCCGAAATCCCCCTCTGGGCCTAGCTGCTAATCACCCGGTTAGGCCCAATTAAGCTGTTTTTCACCATCTGAAACTTGTTTCAGCCATATCTCCCAAACGGTGAGTCCGTTTGGCTAATGTGACCACTCTACGGAATTGTAAACCATCATCCGGAGCCAATGGAAGTAGTTTCAGGTCAAAATTCTTTTCCAGTCAAAAGTTATGGCCAAAACAGTGCCAACTAGGGGTAAAATGGTCATTTAAAAATCGGGAAAAATCATGAACATGGGAAATGACCCCAATAGTCGTCCCCCAAAGTTACATGACCATACGACTTCGTATGTGAAAGAAATAAATATTCTACGATCCTATGATGCGTAGAATGCGGGTCGTTACACTCTCCCCCCTTAAGAAATTTCACCCCCGAAATTCCTTAACCCAAAACATACAAAGGATCCCGCATGCCTAACAACCACGTACAACAATCAAACATGCAAAACAAGCAAACAAGCCTATCATAGCATGCGGAAAGCTAAATCGAAGTCAAAATCTTACCAGGCAAAGAGTTCTGGGTGTGACTTCCTAATGTTCTCCTCTGTCTCCCAAGTACAATCATTCTCGTCCTCGCCCCACTGAACCTTGACTAGCTTCACCGCCTTCCTTCGAAGTTGCTTCATGTCGTGCTCGACAATACGGGCCGGCTTGCGGTTCCCAACCGCCTCGGGTTCTACTTCGAAGTCCTCTAACTGATCAGGTGAAATAGTCATATCTGAGTCGTGAACGAACTTCCTTAGTTGGGAAACATGAAATACGTCGTGAACTCCCGCCATCTTCTCCGGTAAGTCAATTCTGTATGCCAAATTCCCGACTAGTTCAAGAACAGGGAATGGGCCAACAAATCTTGGTGCCAACTTGCCTCTCCTGCCAAATCGTATTACGCTCTTTAACGGAGAAATCTTGATAAACACCAAGTCACCAACGGAGAATTTTAGGTCTCTTCTCCTCTTATCAGCATAACTCTTCTGCCTATCTTGGGCAGCCTTCATTCGTTGTTGAATGATCTTGATCTTATCTGAAGTTTCCCTCACCACATCTGGTCCAAGCATAAACTTCTCGCCAGTCTCTATCCAACATGATGGTGAGTTGCACGGTCTTCCGTACAAAGCTTCAAACGGAGCCATACCGATACTGGATTGGTAGCTATTATTATATGCAAACTCTACTAGATGCAAATGGTCATCCCATGATCCACCAAAATCCAATATACATGCTCTCAAGAGGTCTTCCAAGATACGGTTCACCCTCTCCGTTTGACCGTCGGTCTGAGGATGATATGCGGTACTGAGATGTAACTCTGACCCTAGAGCCTCTTGTAAGCTCTTCCAAAACCCACTAGTGAACAACGGGTCTCGGTCGCTCACAATGCTTTTAGGTACTCCATGAAATCTCACTACCCACTTCATATATAATTCTGCTAACTTAGCTGCCGTTCTGGTCGATTTGACTGGTATAAACCTTGCGCTTTTAGTCAATCGATCCACAATCACCCAAATGCTATCATGTCCCGATCTAGTCCTTGGTAAACCATCAATGAAATCCATCGAGACTTGCTCCCATTTCCATTCGGGAATTTCTAATGGTTGCAACAACCCACTAGGCTTCTTTTGCTCGGCTTTAACTAGCTGGCAATTCATGCACTTGGATATAAACTTCCCAACGTCTCTTTTCATCCCTTCCCAGTAGTAAGTCTGCTTCATATCTCGATACATCTTGTTACCACCGGGGTGTATAGTTAGCTTTGAGTGATGACATTCTCTAAGCACTTCATCTCTCAATCCATTGACATTGGCTACAACAAGCTTTCCATTCTTTCTAAGCCATCCATCTCGATCAAGCCCATACTTGTTCATCTCCTCATCGATACTCATCTCTAACTTGGAGATGATTTCCAATAGGTTAGGATCGTCCCTCTGACTAGAGCCGATCCGCTCAATCAAAGTGGGTCTGATCGTCAAACTTGCTAACATTTCTGGATCTAATTCGCACTTTGGTCTGAAATCAAACCCCGCGATAAACTCCAGTTGCTTCCATTCAAGGAACATAGCCCCTAAGCTGGCATGTCTTCTACTCAATGCATCAGCCACCGCATTGCCCTTTCCCGGTGTGTATGCGATGTCAAAATCATAGGAAGCTAAGAACTCTAACCATCTCTGCTGATGGAGATTCAGATCTTTCTGAGAGAAGAGATACTTTAACGACTTATGATCTGTAAACAACTCAAATCTTTCTCCCAAGAGATAGTTTCTCCACATCTTTAACGCGAACACGATCGCTACCAATTCTAAATCATGGGTAGGGTATCTTCTCTCGTGCGGTTTCAATTGCCGACTTGCGTAAGCTACAACCCTACCGCCTTGCATCAATACAGCACCTATTCCGGTACCACAGGCATCCGTGTATACTGTCATCTCTTCATCCCCCTTAGGAATGACTAACACTGGTGCGCTCGTCAACTTGTCCTTTAGACTCTTGAATGCATTCTCGCACCTTCCATCCCAGACAAAAGCTTGATTCTTCTTGGTCAACTGGGTCAATGGTGCTGCTATCTTGGAGAAACCTTGGATAAACTTACGATAATATCCAGCTAATCCCAAGAAACTTCTTACATCTGTTGCATTCTTGGGCATAGGCCAATCTTGTACCGTAGCCACCTTTGCTGGGTCCACGGCAATACCGTTCTCTGATACAACATGGCCCAAGAACCTCACTTCCCTCTTCCAGAAGTGGCATTTAGAAAACTTTGCTTTCAATTGGTGTCTTCTCAACACCTCCATCGCTACTCTTAAATGTTCCTTGTGTTCTTCCTCTGTCCTCGAATAGACCAAAATATCATCAACGAACACAAGGACAGACTTATTCAACTGATCTCTGAATACCCTATTCATAAGATCCACAAAATATGCTAGGGCATTGGTCAACCCGAATGGCATGACCAACCACTCATAAAACCCGGACGGCGTTCGAAATGCCATTATAGCTATACTCTCAGCTTCCACTCTAAGCTGATGAAAACCTGTCGCGAGATCCAACTGAGAAAATACTCTCGCGCCACTCAACTGATCGAACAAATCATCTATCCGTGGTAGAGGATACTTGTTTTTCCTCGTCACTTTATTCAACTCGCGGTAATCTACACACAACCGAAGGGAACCATCCGCCTTGGTAGCAAACACAACTGGTGTTCCCCATTCAGAAACACTCCTTCTGATAAATCCCTTCTTCAAGAGATCGCTGACTTGCACCTCGAGCTCTCGCTGCTCCCTTGGTGCCATACGACGAAGTGGCATCACTATAGGCCTGGCATCTTTTACCAAATCAATACGGAACTCAATCTCTCGGTGTGGTGGAAGTCCGGTCACTTCTTCAAAAACATCCGGATACTGGCCAACCACGGGCAAACCTGACAACTCACTATGCGGAATGTCGAGGGAGTTTAGAAAACTAGCCAATACCCCCTCACTGGGTAGACCACCAAACACTATCCTCCGCCCATAATCCGCTCTAGCTGTCACCAAAAAGCCCTCACAGTCTACCACCACCCCGTACTTTCGGAGCCAATCTACTCCCAAAATAATGCCAAACCAGTAAAGCCCAAAACAAAGCAATCACAAACAAACATGCATCCATGACTCGATAAGACCACATTATGACAAATCATGCTAAGGCTAGTCGAACCGCCAATCGGGTTCGTCACTACTAAAGGTCTATCGACAATCTCGGGCTCCAATCCCAACCTATCTACCAGGTCACTAGATATGAAAGAACTGGAAGCTCCGGTATCAAACAAAACTCTAACAGGAACATCATAAACAGAAAGCATACCTTGAATGACGACATTCTTTCCCTTCTCCGCCGCTGTTGGGGCATTCGACGAAGAAGGAATAGCATTAAGAGCGTAGGCTTTCACCATTTGCTTTTCCTTAGGGGGCTGTGGACACTTGTCCTTGTGATGTCCCATTTGGCCACAGTTGAAGCACTTCCTATCCGCTGGCTTGGCCCGACAATTACTAGCATAATGGCCCTTCTTACCACAGTTGAAGCACTCCACATCTTGCTTATTCTTCTTCTTCTGGCCATCCTTAGTCTGACTCTGCTTTCTTTTATTCTGGGAACCACCCTTGCCTCCACCACTTGCTTGTGGCTTTGGCTCATCTGCGGATGCAACCTCAGTCTTCGGCTTAGGGTAGAGACTTTCCGATCTTAATGCTTTCCCCACAATCGATTCAAACGTCTCATCGATGTGGTTAATAAGTTTTCCCCCCAAGTACTGATCCAAACCAGTTATGAATTTCTCATTCTTTTTCTCGGCAGTATCAATAAGAGATAACCCATATTTTGACAAAGTGTCAAATTCAGCAATATACTCCGAGACAGCTCTGCCATTCTGCTTGAGCTCCAAGAACTTCTTAAACAGCACTGACTTCTGAGCAGCTGGAATGAACTTCTCACTAAAGCGAGCCTTAAACTGCTCCCAAGTAATCTGATCTTCGGGAGTAGCTGCCTTTATAGCATTCCACCAATTCATTGCCCGCCCTTGCAGCTGACGGGACGCTAGCTTTCTTTTCATCGCATCCTCGATACCCAAATCCTCGAAGATACGTTCGCAACTATCCAACCAATCTTGAACATCCGTAGCCGACTCCGTTCAATGGAATGACTTCCCACCAAGACTGGTATAATCCTTATTCAGCTTGGCGAAGTTGACTCTTGGCGCCTGCACTATTGGACCACCACCATTTCCACCATTGGGAGCTGCCCTCTGTACATCTCTAAGCATCTCTCTCATGAGGTCAGTAAACATCGTCCTCATGTCAGCAGCATTCCCATTATTGGCTCCCCTACCAACACCTCTAGTATATCGGCTCATCGTCAATCTGAAAAAGGAAACGATTAACGACTTCATAGTGGTGCTAGTGCAGTACGACTTCATCCTTATACTAGTAATAGTATATATATAGCTTTTAAAAACCAAAGTAATCACAAATACGCTCTCTCGTATACGTATATTATCTCTCCCTGATAACTTCCCTAGGTTAACTACGCAACCTAGAGCTCTGATACCAAGTGTGACGGCCCGCTCCGTACCAGTCGGCATTTCCTCCGAAAGTGCGCTGTATACGTGCCCGATTAGCACGGGACGGTCGCCAAAGAACGGAAAGAAGGGAATGAACTAATCAAGGAACCTGTATAATGTCTCACAGCGCATGGAATAATATATAATAATAACATACTTGACATAAAACATGTGAGACAGTGCATAAGCTGATAACTAAAATCAACATCAATCATCAAAGCAGCGGAAATCCAAATACAACTTATTACAATTTTCCAAAATTTACTGTCTCTAAACAAAAGAAAGCTAAAGTAGAAGATGCACCGCCAATGCCCAAGCAGCGATCTTCAACAACACAGGGAGAATATTATATATATATATATTACGTGGAAGCCCCCTGCTCGTCTCCGGATCATCTACCCGTGCATCACCAGCTAACCTGTCTCTAGTCTGCTCGTGTGAGCACCCAGAGTAATAAGAGGAGACATAAAACTCTGGGTCAGACATAAAGCCTGGTATGAGCGATAAGCATCTAAACAAAACAATAACAGGTATACTAAACCATACCTGAACCTGGACCTGCAACCAAAGAGTTAGTACCACATACCGTACAATGCTCTAAGGTGCCATAATAAATAGTGTAAGAATACGGGGGCGGGGTGTGCATGTCACAATGATAGCAAACAAATCATCCATAGCAATCATCCTCACATCTCTCACTCAGTGCGTAAAGCGTACGACATCTACCACTTTGGAACACTAGACAAACTGAGGTGACGACGAATCCCGACTTGTAGAAACCCTGCTATGACCAAGCTAAACATATGGAGTCATGACCAAACATCTCAATGACCCACTTCATTGGTTGTAGCCCTTGGTTCTACCTATGCCATAATGGCCCTGAATCCGTCTTCGTACCTCCTACCATAATGGTCCAAAGCTATAGACGTCGATAACTCCTTGGCACGCGTCCCGCAGCAAAGCCCAACCATGAAGCGAACTCGTTGATTCCCATCTGAATCTTGATCTCTAACTTCTCATTTGGACTCCCTTTGCATCTCAGGTTATAGTCTTCATCTTCATCCGGATTGGTCTCCCTCAGTTGGGTCGTGCATGTCCCACAGCATCAGATCGTGGCGCTGCATCAGTTCGGATCGGCCCTCTTCATTCCTTACTGGATCGGATCGGAATGACCTACGCGGACCGGGTCGTAGAAACCCCATCGGATCGGATCGGCCATCGCTTCAAATGCACCGGATCGGGTCGCCCTACGAGCTCCGGGTCGGATCGTGAATACCCATTGGTTCGGGTCGTGCCACCTTGCTGAATTCGTGATGTGTTCCTTCAGGCGGATCGTGACACCCAAGCTGGAATGGTTCGTGAAAGGTAGCGGCGGATCGGGTCACCTCTTCATGAAGCAACACTGGTCGTTTCGCGAAGTCTTAATCGGATCGGATCGGCACCATCGGATCGGGGTCTTCAGCCATCGGCGGATCGGGTCGCGCCATCGGATCGGATCGCCCTCACTCCCACCGATCCGGTCTGGTTCGGATGATTTCCTGCAGTTCTTCCAGCGAGCAGTTTACGCCATTCGACGGCGTTTTTGACAAATCTAACACTTCTAGTCAATCATAAAACACACCATAGAGTCATATCAACATGTAATAACAACCACAACAGCAAACAACCATTCAAATGAATCAAAATGGATCAAAAGTGGCCAAAACTCTTTATTTTCCCTTAAGAATGTTTAAGTAAAACTGATCATAGGGTTAACAAAACTTAATCAAATCGAACCAAATTTCAACCAGAGGCATAAAACATTATTTAAGAATTTCTAAACATTTTTCCAGAATTTATTAGTGTATAAATTCGCTAATCTTCACTAATCACCCTTAATTAACTGTAATTAGTGTCAAAACGATGCTATCACTCACCTTTGCCACAATAAAACTTTCAGATCTGAAGTGAACCTCTGATTTGCACGAATTCCAATATATAACAGCAGCTCTACCTTGGTCCTTGTGCTAATCCTCCTTGATTTGATGCCTCTAAGCCTTAATCCTTGATTAGGAAGTGATTTGGGGTGTTTTAGATGTAGGAGGCCATTGTTAGAGTGTCTAAGGATGAAAGTGGCGGCTGGAAAATGTCTAAAGAAATGTTTTCTAACCCTAATCAGCCCCTATATACCCCTAAACCCGAAATCCCCCTCTGGGCCTAGCTGCTAATCACCCAATTAGGCCCAATTAAGCTGTTTTTCACCATCTGAAACTTGTTTCAGCCATATCTCCCAAACGGTGAGTCCGTTTGGCTAATGTGACCACTCTACGGAATTTTAAACCATCATCCGGAGCCAATGGAAGTGGTTTCAAGTCAAAATTCTTTTCTAGTCAAAAGTTATGGCCAAAACAGTGCCAACTAGGGGTAAAATGGTCATTTAAAAATCGGGAAAAATCATGAACATGGGAAATGACCCCAATAGTCGTCCCCCAAAGTTACATGACCATACGACTTCGTATGTGAAAGAAATAAATATTCTACGATCCTATGATGCGTAAAATGCGGGTCGTTACAGAGAGTGAGAGGTGAATCTAAGTGGTACATTTAATATGGGTTTAATTATACACAAAGATTCACCTCTCACTCTCCATGCTTACTCTGATGCGGATTAGGCTCGTGACAAAGACGACTACATTTCTACAACAATATATATAGTCTATTTGGGCAAGAATCCTATCTCTTGGGCGTCAAAGAAGCACCATACAAGAGCTAGATCATCTACCGAGGCCGAATACAATGCAGTGGAAATGCTACTGCTGAAATTATTTGGGTAGAAAATTTATTAAAGGAGCTTGGTCATAACCTCACTCTCGCGCCAGTAATCTATTGTGATAATGTTGGAGCTACATATGTTAGTGCTAATCTAGTTTTTCATTCTAAAATGAAGCATCTGAGATTGGATTACCATTTTGTCACAGAGAATGCGCAAAGTGGAAACTTGAGGGTCCCTTACATATCCACTAATGACCAACTTGCGGATGCCCTCACCAAACCACTACCACGTACCTTCTTCGCAATATTGGTTAGCAAAACCGATCTTTCATCTTGGTCGTCCGTTTTGAGGGGGCTTGATAAGGATTGAAATAATTTGAGAAATAAATATAGTTAGTTATATACCATAATATGAGGGAGTAGTATAAATATCTCTATTGATATAATTCAAATATCATTAATGATATTATTTCATAATTGTAGCTGCATGTATAAATATCGTTAATGATATTGTTCTATAATTGTATTGTAACTTTATATATTTGTGATTAGTGAATGGAAAAACATTCTTCTCTTCAACTCTTTATCACTTTGCACTAATATAAATCAGATAGAATAATTTCCTTCAATGTATGGCAACCACACTAGCACATCTATTGTCTCCCTGCTGCTTAGACGATAACAAGCAAAATTACTATGCCCATTCATCAAGCGTACGATATATCATAGATTTCAAGCGACAAGAAGATATATGTTTAGAATTTGGACTGAAAAGAAAGTTGTTGGGTAGAGATTCAACTTAGTTGGATAGAAACTTAACAACAAACTCAGAACAACTTAGTTGGATAGAATTTGTCCTACATCACTGAGCATGTGCCTCTGTCTCCTTACCCAGAGAACCTATGCATCTTCTAGTTGGCTTAGCTACTCCTACAAAGTACAAGGCAACTTCTACAATATCTCCATTCGTTCACAGTTAATTCTTATAATTGAAATTCAAAGCATTCGTTAAATAATGTAATTCTAGAAACTGCGTTAGTAGTGAAATGGTGAACACAAAGAAGATTCTTAAGAATTTGCAAAGAGTTGCTTCGTTCGGTAGAAAAGATTCTGAGTCTCAGTCATCATCAAAAGAACTGAGCACATCATGTGTCGCGGATAAGGGATGTTTCATCGTATACTCGGTGGATGGGAAGAGATTCATGCTTCGTTTGTCATATCTTGACACATTTATATTTGAGCAATTGCTTAATATATCGGAAGAAGAGTTTGGGCTGCCAAGGGACGGTCCTATCACCCTTCCTTGTGATGCCCAGTGTCTGGAGTATATCCTACGCTTACTTCAAAGAAATGGATTTAAAGCTGTGGAGAACTTGTTACTAGAAACTGTATTGAAAAATCACCCTTCTCCAATCTGCCTGTATTCTTTAAGTTCAAATCAACAATTGGTTGTTTTTGCCTTTTGAATATTTTTATTGAACTTGTACATATTATTAATTTGTTGTATACTGTCAATAATTTTTTGTCATACAAATATCAGTTTGGAATCTTCTAATATAATTATTCATCATAATTTTTTTTTTTATCTACTAGCTTGAATATTTGTTTTAAATATTAAATATCTGTGAAATAACTAAATAAATTTTGAATACCCCATAATATATGATGTACATTTGGGTTGATTAATCTGGGAAACTCCCTAAACCTGTGCTGGGCGAAATTATGTATCACAAGTTTGAGAAAAAATCATACTGGCAGTGGCTGGTGTATAATAATCTACACAAAAAGGCAACAAAACCAAAAACCGTACGTGACATAGGCGTGAAGCATATTGAGCATATTGTATATTGCTTTGCTTTTCCTCGAAAAAAAGTTAGCTGCTTTACCTGAGAAACTGAGTGATATTTTACACAATAATGCATATTGTATATGGAATCGATAATTTAGTTGTACAGTTTAGATGATTTACAAGCATTCCTTTTTCCCTCTTCTGTGTTTCATCCCTTTTTGAGTTTTATTAACTCTAGTGAGTATAATCAACCTTGTTAACTGCGGGCCTTGGTTCTGAATCCTTAAGAAAAGACTAATAAATCATGAACAAGTTGCTAGTTCCCTTTGTCTCAGCATCTAAAAAGAACCTTAATTACAGAATATAAACACATTAGTTGTTTTATTAAAATAAACTAAATATAGCTGAACAAAATTACAACAAAAAGAAACTTCTTGTAATTCTATTTTCTCGAAATGGATACACAAGGGATTAGACTTCACTGTGCAAACAAGTTGCCAGTTATGACTATATTCTGTGTTGACGATCTGATAATACTAAAAGCTTAACCATTACCATTTTGAGAACAACTTGATATAGTAATACATTAAGCAAATAAACAAAGCTCATTATCAAACTCATGTTACGCAACTCGCATGGCTTCGTTCCGGAAGCTAATTAAAGAACATATCAAATAGAATGCAATGGATTGTAAACATTGATAACAGCTCTCGTAATTTTGATACATGCCTGTCTGTGCTGCTGTACCGACATCGCAGCTCGTTCACCAAATGATTATTGCATCTCACGAGTCACGGCATACAGAAATAGCAACTGGCCGACATATATAAACAAATGAAAACATAATCAAGGCATGTCATACTCGGTTCATTTACTGATCACATGGTTTTGCTTCCAGTGGTAGACATACTCCTAATTTCAACAGAGTGTACTGGGGCCACTTTCTATCTCTATAAGAATATGGCAATAGCACTTCTCTCATCAGTTCATCCCCATTTCAACAAATTTATTCATTTCTTCAAGAGTATTCAAATTATAACCTTTGCAGCCATGGTTAAGCTTGTAAAAATGGCAATGAAATTACAAAGGGTGGCTTCTTTTGGCCGAAAAGAGAATGATTTTTCTAATGAGTGTAGCACATCATCTGTTGCCGATAAAGGAAACTTTGTTGTATATACATTTGATGGCAAGCGGTTCATGATCCCACTGGCATATTTAGCAAGCACTGTCTTCGTACAGCTTTTGAAAATGGCTGAAGACGAGTTTGGAATTACTAGTGACGGACCCATCACATTGCCTTGTGATTCAGTCTTCATGGAGCACATTATTTCTTTGTTTCGGAAAAAGGGATTCAAAGCTGCAGGGAAGATGTTGTTAGGAGACGTATTTCAACGTCAACATTTTGATGGATTTAGTCAGCAGCAAGCTGTTTGTAGCTTCTGAATTGTATGCTTCAAAGCAATTAGCTGTAAAGTATTTAACTGCATGAAATTGCTCTCAAAAAATAAATATTGAGTCATTGACCATACTTAAATTTTGGAACCTTGTCTGTTGGTCCATTTCATATAAATTTTCTAGAGTTCATTTTGTGGATCTGCCATATCTCATCTGTTTATCAGCTAACAAGTTAATTCTCCCTAAACTCGTAGTTCTTTTTTCTTTTTACAAACCAAACTAAATAGATGAAGAGCTGCTGTTATTTTAGTGCAGCTTTCTTAGATTCTGTGCAAACTGAACATTCAGATAGGGAATTAACAGAACTCAAGTCCAATGAATAATCACAAGTAACATAACAGTAAGAGTGGGATGCAAATTAGAACATTTTAATATGTGTTTATTATGAGCTTTTGTATATTTGATTCGCAGAAGAAAGCGGTAAAAGAGCATCCTTTGTAAACATAGGATCGTATAAAGATACGCTGAGACATTCAGGAATCAGGAGTCCTTTTTTTTCATTTAGGAAGAGGGCTATGCACAAGCATTATATTCTCACAGACCGATATACCATAAGAGTAAATGTGTAAGGTTGTGCGTATGTAATTAATTATATGGTCATCTGAATACTAGATTTGGACATAAGATTTAACTTTTAGAAAAAGGATTTTCACTTAAAAGACTTATTTTTTCAAGGACATTAAATAGAGTTTGGTTATTTTCTAAATGAAGAAATTGCAGAGGAAAGTTGTGAGATAGAGAAGAATTGAAGAAACTGAACTGCACAATTGTTATTTAAATGTAAAAAGTATTGTACAATGTATTACTGATGTGTGTGTGTGTGTGTATATATATATATATATATATATATATATATATATATATATATATATATACACACACACACATATATATACTGTGACATAACGGTCACAAGCCTATTCCAGTAAATACAAATAGGCGGCAAATGTAAAAATAAAAGGCGGAAATGAAATAATGTGCTTGTGGGCTTAGCCCTGGCCCGATACATTGTATATGTATTATATAATCAGAAGTTAAGTCCAGGCTGACACATTTTATTACTCCCCCACAAAACTTAGGGTTTCAGAAACCCTAAGTTTGCCTTGTCGAGCCGCAATTTGACCAAATCGGAGAGGCGATTCATATTTTCTCACTCTCATAGATCTTCTTGAGTATGAATCTGGGTGCTTGGCATCTTCTTGATGGCATGCTTCGTCTTGTCTGCGGGTTTCTTAGAAGCTTTGGAGTCAAAGGCTTGAGCTTTATCATTTATCAACATAACGGTGATGGCTTTTGGTTCCATTTTGCTTTCAGAGTTGCTCTTTGCTTTATTGTTCATCAACGCAACACTGATGACTTTTGATTCCACTTTGCTTTCAGAATTGCTATCAGGCTAGTTAGCTACGTTAAGTTCAGATCTGAATCTGGTATAATTTTTGATTGAAATAACTTTGGTTAAAATATTTGAACGTTGATAGGATCTAGGTATATGATTAACTTGAATTTCACCCTTTTGGACCAATTTCCTAACGAAATGAATATCTATTTCTTTGTGCTTCACTCTAACATGTTGAATAGGATTTTCAATCATATATACAACACTTCTGTTATGACACCATATGATTGGCTTGATATTTGATCTTAATTTGATCTCATGTAGCATAGACGGTAACCATTTAATTTCAGCTGTGGCATTAGCTATACTTCGGTATTCATCTTCTGTACTAGATCTTGAAGTTGTAGGTTGTTTTCTTTTTAGCACTATGAAATTAAACTTTGACCAAAATATATAAAGTATCCACTAGTTGATCTTCTATTATCGGGATTTGAATCCCAATCAGCATTTGCATATCCAGTTATATGCAAATGTGGACTCATCTTTAGTCTCAGGCCAAAGTGTTATTGTTGGTTATTGAAGTGCACCAATAACATTATTGTACTCAGTTACATTTGAAATTGCTTCTCCCCCATACTTAGAAAAATCCTGACTGCTTATGATTGAAGTAGGTTGGGGATTGACATTTATCATTATTGTTTTGACAAGTGACTCAGTTATATGCTTCTTTTGACATAGAATCATTTCTGATTCAATTTTGTTGACTTCTATGCCAAGGAAGTAATTTAATTCCCCTAAGTCTTTGATAGAAAATTGTTAATCTAAATACTGAGTTAACTTGTCAATATCATCAAGGTTACTGCCAGTTACTATTAGATTATCTACGTAATGGCCCAGAAGATTTTCGACCGAAAATCGACATACAACATCAAGTCGACTACTCAAGAATTGAAAATACCGGAACGTCAATAGAATGAAGTTAGAGGGTGAGAAATAGAAATAAAGAAAGTTAGAATAGAAGAAGAAGAACATAAAACAACATCAAAGTAACCACGAATATCTCAGCGGAACGAATAAATATATTTTATAACATAACTTTGAAATCAAACCAGTATCTGTATATAATACCATTATCTGAGTACAACACTTACAACACAATGGAAATAAATAATAATAGCTATGTAATCCTGAAGCCTCCTGCTCCAAGCTCTCCAAGTATATTTGTAAAATTCCGACTACTTGATTGCCCAAACAAATTTGGACACCCAAGAGTTTAGGGTAAAACAAAAACAAAATAAACTCTGGGTCAGTCATGGGACTGGTGTGAGTAAACTCCAACCACTTGGTTTAACTTTTTAAAATCCTTTTTAAAGAAAGGATAATCGTAAGACCGACCCACACATAAAAAATGATGGTTTTTTACCTTACGATAACCCAAAATATTCTTTAAAATCCATACTCTTCTGATATTATATTAATGTCTAAATCAAATAATAGCAATCTAGTGGGATGCTTTCATCTCACTTTTCACATATATAATATATAATCAAAAATCGTAGGTGCTTATTGGGTAATGGATTCCAACTAGCAAGGTATGGGACCATCTTCTGATAGTGTATCTCTAGAGAGGAATACACCGGGTTCAACAAGAACTTCTTGCAAACCCGGCTAAACATGACCGGTAACTCATTTCGCTTGTGTGTACCGAATGTATTATCACCAATAGTTGGGATCAACAACCGTTTCCCGAAAGGGACAACATCGAAATAGATTTAAGAAGTAAATGGATATTTTTCTAGATCAGGTGATAATACACATTAATTTGGAGCTTCCCACTTAGCCATGCGACCTACCTGATTTTATACAATTTCGTGATTGTTAGGCTTGAGGTCATAACGTATCTTTTTGACAGATCACACATATATTTACTTTGAATGTCACGTCATCATACCCGCCAAATCACAAATTGATTTCTCCAAAAATACCACGGGTATACAGCTAAGAGAAACGAATTCCTTTGCCACCAAACGTAAATACGTTTTAAGAGATCAACTTATGTGATTAATTAAATATACTCTGTCAGACATTCTTCTAATACAAGTTGTCCTGGGACTGAACAAACCGAAGGCACTATTCTATAAACTCATCTTAGGCAATTTTTACCTAGGTTTTGCCAGAACAACCCTTGCATAAACTCCGCCTTCAATTATCTTCATCATATTTGATTCGCAACGCTAATGCCCATAAGGACCGGTTTTCAGAAAATAAATCTGATCTCGGTCTCTCTGTACTAACGACGGAAAAATGGTCAAAACTTTGATAGTCAGTTATTTTACTATCAAAGGAAAAAAAATCTATACACACAACGATCTTATTTCCAAATGGAAATTTTATCGATCAATCATAAATCAGCATTTTTCCCTTTAAATTAATTTATCATTAATTTATTCATTTCCCCATTTCCCGTTTCCATATACTCATAAATCTTTATTTTCTAAATTTAGAAAATATACGTTATTAACATTGGAAAATGTTTCCATTTCTTATTCATGCATAATTACCCCCCCCCCAACATCTATCAGTCTCTAACTGTAAACTTGTAAGAGAACAACTTCCTACGTATAAACACCGAAGGCCGAAACCAACATCAGATCGACACTCAGAAAGCCACTTAACTCCATTTTAATTCCTATTTAAAAACCCAATTTCCTTTATAAAAGTTTTATTTGCAAATATTTACTTTAAACCATTTTTCACATCGAATGTGAATAGCATTTCTTTTATGTAATCAGTTCAGTTTGATTTCACATTTCTAAATAATATCCCATATCCAAATTCTTTTTATACTTCTATTTGTAGAATTTATTCATACAAAATCCTATTTTTATTTGCACTCACCTATAATATCATTTATAATTCCCTTTATAAATGTTAAGTTTATATTCCCTAAAAATAGCGGTGTTAAAACTGATTTCTACTTCTTAATATAATTTCAGACTTAGATACTCAATTTATCCAATGATAAATAATTTACTTAATTTATAAAACATTATTTGTAAATTAATCTTCTTAATTTATCTATTAAATAGATTTCTATTTAATATTTAATTCCCAAATATTTCCTTTTATAAAATCCAATGATTATATAAAATACTTAAATTCAATATCCACTTTAAAATTTCCTTTTAATATTGTAATATCGATTATTGTATTTAAAATACCAAAATAAAAAGGCCAGTATCATCCCAACGTTGAGGAATCCAGTTGGATCCCTCCAACCTATTTCCCTACATCCACAGATGTTAATCACATAAATTATATCAATTTCATGTAAATACGAAATATTCTGATAACAGAATCAATATTTAATTAACGATTTATATATATAACTATATCTATATTTTCAACCAATTAATTAACAATTGATCCAAACAACCATCATAAAGCAAATCAATCATCATTTATCAATACTAAATTACGTTTATAAAATAATAAAATGGACAGAGTTAGTGAGTTTTACTCACTTTGGTCGTTAATCATTAAATAACAAATAACGGTCGATTTGTCCATTCAAGCGTTTAATTTCACCATGAATAGAGACGAGCTCCAAATCGCTCCAAGTCAGTTCCATGGTGTAGCCCTCGTCAATACGATCCGAATAGATCTTGTTTTGTCAAATTCTGACATTGTACGAGAAAGTTATTGATTTTACAATTTAATATGCTATTAAAAATTAACATAAACACAAATTAAATAGAGTTGGGCTTCACATCTATTATCGGCCCATGTTCTTAACATACCCGCTCCATTTTGAACAGGGTTCTTTTCCTCCTCCACGACATAAATCCAAACGCAGCTCCAGGTCATTTTCTTGGCCATTACCGCGCATTCAAACTCTCCTTCCTCCTTCATCACTCAGCTATCTTCAAAATGAAAAACTCCACTCTTCTTCTCGTCTCAATCCCCTTCCTTCTAACCTCTACAAATTCAACTCGAATCACTCCTCCAACTCGCTACAACAGCACCGTTAGTCACGGCTCGAGTGAAATGATCGACATGTTTCATTTGGAAATCTCCTCAAATATTCAAAACCCAAGCTAAACACTACCACAAACTCAAATAAAATCTCCAAAACATTCATCGATGCACCAATTTCGTGAATCGATCAACCCTAGAAGTCGCTGTAAAAAAAAAACAGCGAAACGTGCCATCGTCGATCTCAATAAGAATTATGCGAACTTGAAGAGAATGGTTTACGTGTTGCAAATGTACTAGTTTCATAAGTTTTCGAATTTTATTTGGATTGTTTGGATTTTAAGAAGCTTGATTTTCACATAGAATTTTTATCTACTGGCGGCGTTATTGCGTTTGACCAGATGGTAGAAAGAATTAGGTTTAAGGGTTGTGCAAGATATATATATATATACATATATATATACATACATACATACATACATATATATATACATATATATATAGAGAGAGAGGTGGATATATATATATATACATACATATATATACACACACATATATATAGAGAGGTGGATAGCTTATTAGGTTGGTTTTATATTTTGTTTATTAATTTATCTTGTACCACTATTTGGATTTGTCATTTAAAAATTCATATGCTTACATACAATATCCAATTTTGATGAAAATGGACATACATCTACAGTTTGACATTACGGACCCAATGAAACTTGTTTCGTCGAATTCCGAGTCCGTTTGATCACACACGTATTTTTAAAGTCAATTTATCGATTGTTTTTCACATTAAAATCGCATAAGGCAACATACTGACTCCAAAAAGCACGAAATTTGAAATTTAGCAATAATTTAATATTTCGGATCCAACAAAATTAATTCGTTGAAAACGGAGGTCATTTGCAAAAATTACTATTTTTAAGCCTCGAAATAAACCAATAAACTATTAATATATTTACAAATAATTTAATTTAATAGTAATAAATATTTATTATCGTATATATCCAAATAGAATATTGTACACCCCCAAAATAAACATATTTGAATTTATAACTCGATATTTCAAATCCAGGTTAAATCGAAATTAAATATATAATAAAAATCCTTTTATTATACAAATAAATCATTATAAATTATAAACGAATTCCATATTAACATTCTGAAAATTTGATTTGATCATAACTTACAATCTACACGACGAAATCTCGATTTTTCTCTTCCATTAGAAAAATATAGTTCACCAGAATCGAACGTTTCTTGTTTCATAGAAATCTGACTTAAAACAGATTTTGTATATTCAATTGAAGTTCAAAACTCAATATTACAAACTACCACAACATTAGGGGCTCGTTTTAAATTATATTATAATTAATACGTTCAACCGTCATTTATTAAATATATTTGTTATAAAATTTCGAATCTAAACTTAATCAAATCTCTTATATTATCTAATTCACACAATATTGTCAATTCTACTATCTTCGATTATTTCAGAATTAAATATGTTATTCTATTAATTAGATTAATTAAAATTCAATAAAATTTAATTCAAGTCATTTAAAATTACCAACCCATTATTTAAATAATTAAATTAATTAATTATTCGACTTTTAAAAATACGGGACGTTACATTCTTCCTCCCTTAAAAGAATTTCGTCCCCGAAATTACTAAGGTAGAAAAAATGCTACAAACTCTATTAACTAAATTAAAAATCTTTTGGTTTACTTCTTAACTTCAGTTTCAACTGAGCCACTTTATTTCAATTAAAATATTAATTCATTTCGACTAATGAAAATTTTCAAAAATTCTGAAAGTTTTCTAACACCTTAAATTTTTAGAAAATTTCGCCAGCTTCTCCTGTGCACGGCTCAATCAGTGCAACTACAACTCGTCTCTCTAGGCCTTCTCCAATTCAAAAGAAAATCTAAATGTCAAGCGGCTTTCGAAATTGGCTCATAAATCTCATACTCTTATACAACAAAACTTGTACCTTTTCATCGGGCATATCATTATATCCTTTCCATCTGCTACCAATTCATCATATTCCAATGTCGTCCCAATCAATATCCAATCAATTCAACCTCAACACAATTATTCGCTTATATCCAAGTCAAATTCCATTCTGAACCCCAATTCCATTATCCATTTCACCTCTTAACTTACCAGTCCAATATACTTAACCAAAATAAGTTTCATTCCACACAATTTATTAACTAATTAATTTCTCTGATAAATTATCTTTATCTCATAATTCAATTCTGATTTTTATTTTAACAATCAGTCCATTTTAATTCAACACTCTTCTTCTTGGGAGTTTTTAAACAACTTTGCTTTTCAAAGACTAAATATCTCTTTTCAGGATTCCAAACAACTTGTTTTCGCAAAAATATTCAAAATAGTATTTTCTGGTAGTAATTCCTCACTTAGAAACTCGAAAATGAACACTGATGATGTGGCCAACATCATTAGGGTTATTTCCCAGCGACTGAAGTGAGTTCGATACTATAACATTTTCAAAACACGTTTCTTAAACACCTCCATTTTGAAATCAATTCAAAATATCATCCGCAATGCATGGAAAACATTTCTAAAATCACCCAGGATTTTAAAAATTCCATATACTTAACCCAAATTCATTTGCTAATACTTTTTCAGGTTTCCAAGGTTTTAATTTAAATTCTGATTTAAATTTCATATTTAATTCTTTGGACTTTATATCTTATATTTATACAAATACTGATTGGTTATTTATAACCGTCTCAATTATATTCTCGTTCAATTACAATAATGTCCAACACATCAAATATAATAATCCCAATATATACACTTCTTTATATCAAAAATATATTTTAGGCAAAATTATTTCATTTACCCTCTTTTCAAAACATACTGTGTCGGTTCATCATACTCGAGTGTTTAGAAACCCCTATCGATACAGTGGATCAAATTGATCGACCAGAACTCATAAACAACTCAACCAATAGATCTCAATAATATAAAACATTTTTTTATAAAATCTACATATATGCTCTCTCATATACATACACTCAAACTCAATCTAGGGTATTACTAACCCCATCTCTATTGAGTTACGCCACAGAGCCAAGGCAATCAATTAACCTTCAGCTCTAATATCACTATAATGGCCTGGGAGTTTTTCGACCCTGAAAATCGACATACAACATAAAGTCGATTATTCAAAAATTGAAAATACCGAAGTGTCAATAGAAAGAAGTTAGAGGGTGAGAAATAGAAAGAAAGAAATTTAGAATAGAAGAAGAACATAAAACAACATCAGAGTAACCACGAATCTCTCAGCGGAGCGAAACTAGTATCTGTATACAATACAATTATCTGAGTACAATGCTTGCAACACAGCGAAAATTAACAATAGCTATATAATCGTGAAGCCTCCTGCTCCAAGCTTTCCAAATGTATTTGTAAAATCCAGGCTACTTGAATGCCCATACAAATTTCGGCGCCTAAGAGTTTAGGGTAAAACAAAACAAAATAAACTCCAGGTCAGTCATGAGACTGGTGTGAGTAAACTCCAACCACTTGGTTTAACTTTTTTAAAATCCTTTTTAAAGAAAGGATAATCGTAAGACTGATCCACACATAAGCACAGATGATTTTTACCTTATGATAACCCAAAATATTCTTTAAAATCCATACTCTTCTGATATTATAATAATGTCTAAATCAAATAAATAGCAATCTAGTGAGATGTTTCATCTCACGTTCCACATATATAATATATAATCAAAAATCGCAGGCGTTTATTGGGTAATGGATTCCAATTGGCAGGGTATGGGACCACCTTCCGACAATGTATCTCTAGAGAGGAATACACCAGGGTCAACAATAACATCTTGCGACCCAGGCTAAACATGACTGGTAACTCATTTCACTTGAATGTACCGAATGTGTTATCACCAACGGTTGGGATCAGTGACCGTTTCCTGAAAGGGACAACATCGAAATAGATTTAAGAAGTAAATGGATTTTTTCTAGATTAGGTGACAATTCACCTTAATTGGGAGCTACCCACTTTGCCATGCGACCTACCCGATTTTATACCATTTCCTGATTGTGAGGCTCGAGGTTGTAACGTATCTTTTTGACAGATCACACATATATTTACTTTGAATGCCACATCATCATACCCGCCAAATCTCAAATTGATTTCTCCAAAAATACTATGGGTATACAGCTAAGAGAAATGAATTCCTCCGCCACCGAACATAAATACATTTAAAGAGATCAACTTACGTGATCTATTATCTATTAAATATACTCTGTCAGGCATTCTTCCAATATAAGTTGTCCTGTGATAGAACAAACTGAAGGCACTATTCTGTAAACCCATCTTAGGAAATTTTTACCTAGGAATTTCTAGAACAACTCTTGCATAAACTCCGTCTTCAATTATCTTCATTATATTTGATTCGCAACGCTAATGCCCATACGGAGTGGTTTTCAAAAAATAAATCTAATCTCGGTCTCTCCATATTGACGACAGAAAAATGGTCAAAACTTTGATAATTGGTTATTTAACTATTAAAGGAAAACATCCACACACACAACGATCTTATTTCCAAATGGAAATTTTATTGATCAATCATCAGTCAACATTTTTCCCTTTAAATTAATTTATTCATTTCCTCATTTTCCGTTTCCATATATTCATAAATCTTTATTTTCTAAATTTAGAAAATATACGTTATTAACATTGGAAAACATTTTCATTTTTTTATTAATGCATCATTACCCTCCCACATCTATCAGTCTCTAACTATAAACGAGTAAGAGAACAACTTCCTAAGTATGAACCCCAAAGGCCGAAACTAACATCAGATCTACACTCAGAAAGCCATTCAACTTAACTAATCTATAGTCAGTTTCTAATTGCCTTAACTCCATTTTAATTCCTATTTAAAAGCTTTTATAAAAGTTTTATTTGCAAATATTTTCTGTAATCCATTTTTCACATCGAATGTGAATAACATTTCTTTTATGTAATCAATTCAGTTTGATTTCACATTTTTAAATAATATCCCATATCCAAATTCTTTTTATACTTCTATTTATATAATTTATTCATACAAAATCCTATTTTTATTTCCAATCACCTATAATCTCGTTTATAATTCCCTTTATAAATGTTAAGTTTATATTCCCTAAAAATATCGGTGTTAAAATCGATTTCTATATCTTAATATCATTTTAGACTTATATACTCAATTTATCCAATGATAGATAATTTACTTAATTTACAAAACATGATTTACAAATTAATCTTCTCAATTTATATGTTAAAAAAGATTTCTATTTAATATTTAATTTCCAAATACTACCTTTTATAAATTCCATCGATTTTATAAAATACGTAAATTCAATATCCACTGTAAAATTTCCTTTTAATATTCCAATATTACTTATGGTATTTAAAATACCAAAATAAAAAGGCTAGTATCATCCTAACACATCATAATCAATCACAGATTATATATATCACATCATATATCACAATATATGAAAACAATAATATAAATGTTGAGGAATCCAGTTGGATCCTTCCAACCTGTTTCCTTGCATCCACAGATGTTAATCACATAAATTGTATCAATTTCATGTAAATATGAAATATTATGATGATAGAATCAATATTTAATTAACGATTTATATATATATAACTTTATCTGTATTTTCAACCAGTTAATTAATAATTAATCCAAATAACGATCACATAGCAGATCAGTCATCATTTATCAATACTAAATTACGTTTATAAAATAATAAACTAAACGGAGTTAGTGAGTTTTACTCACTTTGGTCGTTAATCATTAAATAACGAATACCGGTCGATTTGTCCATTTAGCCATTAAATTTCACCAAAAATAGAGATGAGCTCCAAATCGCTCTAAATCGGTTCCATGATGTAGCCCTCGTCAATACAATCCCAATGGGTCTTGTTTTGTCAAATTCTGACGTTGTACGAGAAAGTTACTGATTTTACAATTTAGTATGCTATTAAAAATTAACTTAAACTTAAGTTAAATAGAGTTGGGGCTCACATCTATTATCGTCCCATGTTCTTAACATACCCGCTACATTTTGAACAGGGTTCTCTTCCTCCTCCTTCATCACTCAACTATCTTCAAAATGAAAAACTCCACTCTTCTTCTTGTCTCAACCCCCTTCCTTCTAACCTCTCCAAATTCAACTCGAATCACTCCTCCAACTTGCGACTACAACACGTTAGTCACAACTCCAGTGATATGATCGACATGTTTCACTTCAAAATCTCCTCAAAAAATTCAAACCCCAAGCTAAACACTACCACAAACTCAAATAAAATCTCCAAAACATTCATCGATGCCCCAATTTCGTGAATCGATCAACCATAGAAGTCATGTAAAAAAAACAACAAAATGTGCCATCGTCGATCTCAATAATAATTACACCAACTTGAAGAGAATGGTTTAAGTGTTACAAATGTATAGTTTCATAATTTTTGGAATTTTATTTGGACTGCTGGATTTTATGAAGCTTGATTTTCACTGTAGAATTTTTATCTAATGGCAGCGTTATTGCATCTGACCAAATGGTAGAAAGAATTAGGTTTGAGGGTTGTGCAGAGTATATATATATACACATATACATATATATATACATATATATAGAGAGGTGGATAGCTTATAGGGTAAGTTTTATATTTTATTTTATTAAAATATCTTGTACCACTGTTTGGGTTTGTCATTTAAAAATACATGTGCTCACATACAATATCCAATTTTGATGAAAATGGACATACACCTACAGTTTGACATTACGGACCCGACGAAACTTGTTTCATCGAATTCCGAGTCTGTTTTCTCACATAGCGTACTTTTAAAGTTAAATTATCGATTGTTTTTTACATTAAAATCGCGTACGACAACATACTGACTCCAAAAATCACGAAATTTTAAATTTAGCGATAATTATATATTCCGGATCCAATAAAATTAATTTCATCGAAAACGTAGGTCATTTGCAAAAATGACTAATTTTAGGGCTCTAAATAAACCAATAAAATATTAATGTGTTAAAAAACAATTTAATTTAATAATAATAAATATTTACTATCGTATATATCCAAATAGAATATCGTACAGCCCCAAAATAAACATATTTGAATTTATAACTCGATATTTCAAATAATGGTTAAACCGATACTAAATATATAATAAAAATCCTTTTATTATATAAATAAATCGTTAAACGAATACCAGAACGACTTTTTGAAAATGTGATTTAATCATAACTTACAATCTACACGACGAAATCTTGATTTTCTCTTCCATTAGAAAAATATAGTTCACCAGATTCGAACGTTTATTGTTTCATAGAAATCCGACTTAAAATGGATTCTATATATTTATTTGAAGTTCAAAACTCAATATTACGAATTACCACGACATTACGGGTTCATTTTTAATTATATTATAATTAATGCATTCAACCATCGTTTATTAAATATATTCGTTATGAAATTTCGAATCTAAACTTAACCAAATCTCTTATACTATCCAATTCACACAATATTCTCGATTCTACTATATGGTATTATTTCGGAATTAAATATGTTATTCTATTAATTATATTAATTAAATATTCAATAAAATATAATTTAAGTCATTTATAATTACCAACCCATTATTTAAATAATTAAATAAATTAATTATTCAACTGTTAAAATACGGGACGTTACAATCTACATATATATTATGTACACTGTTGATGAGCTATTAATGAATTATCTGATTTGGTAGATTGATATCTTTATTTTGTTAAGGTATTCTTCAGTCTATCAAACCAAACACTAGGAGACTGCTTTAGGCCATAAATAGCTTTATTCAGTTTACACACTAAATTTTTATTATGGTTGTAACCTTGTGGTTGCCAAATATATATTTCTTCTTCTAGGATCACATTTCAGAATGCATTGTTAACATCTAAATGTTTAACATGCCACTTCTTACATAATGCAATAGTAAGGGTAAGTCTAATGGTAGTGGGTTTCACTATAGGTGAAAAAGTATGATTAAAATCAAATCCGTATTCATGGGTAAAACCCTTTGCTACTAACCTGGCTTTATACTTGTTAATTGATCCATCTGGACTCCTCTTAAGTTTGTATGTCCACATACACCCTACAACATTTTTATTGGAAGGTGGACATACAAGCTCCTAGGTTTTATTTCTGATGAGTGCATTATATTCCTTATCCATGGATATCATCCAGTTTTTGTTTTTAATAGCTTGTTCAAAGGACTCAGGTTCACAAAAAATAGATGATGTCATATATGCTTTTGGTTTGAAAATGCCAATTTTGGCCCTAGTTACCATTGGATGACTAGTCTGAATTGGCGACCCATTTGATGGCGAGTTGTTAATATTGTCTAAATCTGAAGAAAATTCTGATCTTGTACTTTCAGAACCACTATTTTCTTCTAATTCTTGATTTTCTGAATTAGCAGAGTTATGCATGGCATGGCTGGGTTGTTGTGAGCTATCACAATCTTCTGAGTTAAGTTGTAATGGTTGACTAGACTCAGTAGCCTCACTTTCATCATTATTGTTCCATTTCTCAGAGTAAATTGGAATTTCAGGTATAGAGACATTTGGATTTCTTACCTTATTTGTAGTAGGATTTTTTCTACTGCTAAAGGGAAACACCGTCTCATTAAAAATAACATATCTACTTATATATATTTTACCTGATTCATTAATGATGCGGTGAATAATAATATAGGTAAGAGCTCTTATTCGGATTCAACAAACTTGAATAGCTCTGCTGCGGCTAATGCATCAATATCATCAGCATATATTAATAATGCTTCTTCGAGTACATCTTCTTATGTTACCAGGTCTTGCTCCTCTACTTTTAGTGATAGTTTGCCTGCTTCAGCAAGCACCACTTTGAGTTTAACTTCAATCAAATCCGGGGCCACTGGGTCATCATCTTCAATGACTAAGTCTCCTTATGCTAATTTGAAACCGCCATCTCATATACAACTGCCACTTGTTTCTGCATCAGGCCTGACCTTTCCAAAGTTAAATACAACGACTCTTCTTTCTACTGCAGTCTTTATTAGTTCATTTCCTTCATCTGAATCAAAGAGCGTGAAGTTGAAAGGTAAATTTTGGGGCGATTTAGATGAGGGAATTGACTATACATCGGAGGATATGTTGTCGTTCGCTTCTAATTTGAAAACATCAAGAAGACATACTAGGAATAATCTTATGCATGATCCATCACTTTCTTGATAGTATAATTAGTCATATTTTGTTATTCTGCTTTAGCATACTTGCAGTCTTGACTAAAATGACATTATCATTGTTTTAATACATTGGATTGTGATGTGCATTGAAATGAACAGTATATATACTGAAATGCTGAATAGTGAAGTGCAGTACAATGGTGTGGATATAGGTGTTGTGCTGAACAGAGTATATTCTAAAGTACTGTATATAGCAATGTACATGAATAGAGATGTGCCTTGATTAGTGAAGAGCATGAATATAGTGAAGTGCAGTACAGTGGTGTGGATATAGTGAAGTGAAATGATTAGTGAAGAACTCAAAGAGTAGAGATTGCCACTAATAGTTGGAATGAAGATTATCTCTTACGAAGCTGTAGATGTTTTTCATTGTTTATAAATGATTAAACAATATTTTCATGCTCGTTTGTAGTTCTTATAAGTGATGTTTTTAGTATTGCCGTGTGGATGGCTGTTATGTAATAAATAGTTGTTTATTTTGTAATTTCTATTGTAGTAATAAAAATGCGCTTAACTTTAAAAAAAAAGACATTGTACCCCTGATATACCCTAGAAATGTATAGGGCTTTGACCTGAAATTCAACTTGTTAGTATTATACACTACAACAAAATGACCCTATTACAACGGTGGAACACCGTTGTAATTTACATTTTACAACGGTGGGCAAACCGTCGTGTATTAAGAAGTTGTAATAGACTAATATCTTTTACAACTTTTCTGCACCGTTGCGACACCGTTGCGAAATGTATATTTTACAACTGTTTTCTACCGTTGTTGTAATACATATTACAACATTTTTGCACTGTTGTAGTAATACATATTACAACTTTTTTCACCGTTGTAGTAATTCCTACTACAATTAATTATAACAATATTATTTTTGTTTCGTTATACATTACATTTCATATAAAAATAAATATTTGTATTGAATAAAATGATACTACTCTGAACTGAAATAATCAATTAAATATTTTATTTCAATATTTGAATTAGTACAACAATACATACATTCCTCACGACAAACTGATCACTCAATACACTCAGTTACATACACACTTGCGTATAAATATACATACACACTGACACACATCGAGTCTTTATGCTCTAGCATCCAATCCAGTTACCGATCACAGAATTTTACACACATTAATATAGAACGGTTGATCTTCATAAATTCGCTTCTTACCATCGCAAACCTCAGGTAAGAAGAAGGAGAACATATCATAGAGAAGTGTTGCATTGGCAGAGATATTGCAATCACCTACAAATAAAATGCTTCGATTTCGTAAATATGATACAAATATGAGATTATACAACAGTGTAGGTAACTATAAGAAAGAAATTTGGAAATAACACAATTAAGCTTCACCTTTAAAGCATCCGGCAGGCTCAGGTCCGTATGCTAACAATGGAGGTATCATAAGCTACCTGCATTCTTTTACATGAAATATACTGCACATTCTTTTACAACAAAATTCATGAAATATAGTACCTGCATATGACAAAAGCTACCTGCATATGACAAAATTCATGAAAATTCATATACTACACATTCTTTTACAACAAAACTCATGAAATATGCTACCTGCATATGACAAAAGCTACCTGCATATGACAAAAGCTACCTGCATAGATCCTCCTGAGTTTTTCACAACAAAATTCATGAAATATACTACACAAAAAGAAAATATAGATTATTATATATGGAGTGCAAAAAATTTCTTACCAAGTCATGCAGTAAAGTAGGATGCTCTTTAGAAAGTTTGGGTAGATGTTTTCTCATGACTTGCTAGAATTTACAAGCATAACTGCCTGGAACTCCATACCATATAAGTCAGATTTACATTACCAGATAAGTTAGATTTGCAAACAAATCATACCAGAAAACTTGAATATTATAATAAATACATTAAATATTAAATTAACAGTCCGGGTGATTAAGTAGATCATAAAGAGTATGGTGTTAAGTTGTAAGCCAATTACAGCTATCTAAATGTGTGTGTGTGTATATGCATAAAAAGATTATTGTGAAAGTAGGAATGGACGATGCAAGAAAAAAACCTCAAGCTTTTGTTGTCGCTGTTGGATTTGAAGGTATGATATCAACGCTTCTCCTTTATATTTCTTTCTCTCTTCACTGTGTTCCGTTTTGATTCTCCAAATTATCAGAACTCTGTTAAGGAAAACAAACCGTGAACAACTTTAAGATCAGTAGGTGTCGTAGTTACCAATTCGGTGATAAAACAATGACTAGTATGCCAAAATTTGCACCGTAAGGCTTGCCTGAGATTATCTCATTATCTTTTTACAGTACACAGGTGGAAAGACAAGGGTGCTTATAGGAAGATGCTAAATGACCAAAAGTGGGACAAGCAGGCTTGTAATATATATCCACTGTGACAACCTACCGTAGAACAAGTAAGATAGAAAAACAAACAACAACCAATAGTTCGGTTTAGCCTTAATAAACTTTCATATAAAAGAGTTTATCCTATTTCATTTTGAAATATCAAACCAAATCAAATTACCAATCAAATTTTCCAACAAATCTATACCAACTAAAGATTGTACAACCGTAAAAAGTTTCCAAAATGAAGTCAAACAGGATAGAAAGTACCCGTTAACTTGCAGAATCAACAAACCAGCTCCACAACGTAATAACAAACTGTTTTCCAGAATAATTACAGGCTATGCTTCTAGAAGCCATTACTTATCTTCTGAATAAGAAAAATGAAAAGGAACATTACGTTGCTATATCGAATTATAATATATTAGCGGAACAAATGTATGAACCATTAAAGTCTTCATATATAGAAACAAAAAACTCACTGTGTTCCTTCTTCCTTCTTGCCAAATCGTCAATCAAAAGAAACCCACAGCCATCGTGTATTTCCTGAGTGCTCAAACCCATTTGCTCGATTTTGAGCTTCCATTGGTGTGTGCACTTCGAGGGGCCGGAAGTGGATCCGCCCTGGCCATACTAATCGCCTACCCGTGCTCTGCCCTCTCCATGAATTTGGGGCAACTCGAGCTCCCTACCGACGTTGGAATCAATGGTGAACGCAACAACTTTGAAGCCAAAATTCGCGAGAGACGCTTCATTAATTCAGATCTTATCCGTCCAGATTATAGAGCTCGAGTGGATTAACGATTTTTGTGCAGAATCCATGAATTAATTTGTAAGGAGTGAGGAGCGATTTGGATCTGAATTTCGGGAACCTCTATCCGTCGGTTTTCTTCTAGAGCGGCGGCTATTTGTGTACAGGATTAGGTTTAGGGTATTTGACTTAGTTTGACCTCATATTTGTTTTTATATTTTGGGTCTAGGAGCGAAATTTTTGCCCTTGGAGCCAAAAATTCCAACGCACATAACTTGATTTTGTTTTTTATATTATGCCCAATGATTTGGTATTCACGGTCAAAGAAAAACTGAAATAAGCAAGACATTCAGATCATCAAGAAATAATGTGAAAAAATAAGAGAAACTGTCATGCTAACCATTCAAAATAACATATAATTGAAGCTGCTTTGATACCCAAAAATATTAAGTAAAAACAAATTTGAACTTTAACGGTGAAAATCAAGGAGATTTGCAGCACAGTCGAAAATTTAAATGGTATCGACAGTTTTCCATCGGTTACAATTAAAATTTCACCAAAACTTAGAGAATTAAAAATTATAATTTAGAATTAACAAGTAAAATTATATATTAAATATAAATATAATATGAATTTCTTGAGAATGGATTTTTACTAAAATATTAATATTATTGATTAATAATAGTTATTATTAATTATTACCTTTTTTCAAAGTTATAATTGAATTCCAACTATTAAAAGTTAATTATTATGTAATGTTATTGATTATATACTATTAAATATTTAATGGTAATTTTTAAAAAGTAACTATTATTTATTAATCATCAATTAAGCAGTTTTTATCTAATCTAATGGTAATTAATAGTAATTGGTATAATTTGGAAATTTATTATTGAATATGAATTATTCTTAAATGTTAATATAACTAATTATTAAATATAATTTGTTATTAATAGGTCTCTAATACAAGAAATAGAAAAAAGATTTACTAAAAATAAGTTTGAACAACTTTCTAATTTAACTATTAATTATCAGAAATTAATTGGTATATATTTGTTATTACAACAGACAAAAAAGAAAAGTTGTGATATGTATGCTTATAACAACAGTGATTTTTTCACAGTTGTAAAAAACATTTATTACAACAGTGCGTTATGCACAGTTGTAAAAAAAGTATTTATTACAACTGTGCTTTTCGCACAGTTGTAAAATTAAAGTTGTAATATGGTGTTTTTGTTGTAGTGATAAGGCCTTAAATATGGAAAACACAAAGATCCAAATGGTTTAAAGTTGTTGAATTTGGTTTTGTACTGTATAACTTTTCAATTTGGTGTTATATCCTTCAATACTTTTGTTGGCTGCCTGTTAATTAAATATACAGAAGTACTAGAGGCCTTTAGCCAAAATTTTAGAGGTAGCTTTGCTTGTGCCAACAGTGTTAGACCAGATTCAACAATATGTCTGTGTCTTCGTTCGACAAGCCCATTTTGTTGAGAAGTATAGGGACAAGTAGTTCTATGAATAATTCCTTTCTTAGTAAAGTAATTATTCAGTCTCTTAAATTCACTTCCACCGTCTGACTGAATAATTTTAACTGAAATATTAAATTGTCATTCAAGCATGGTGATTAAGTTAATAACAACATTGTAAGTATCAGAATTAGCTTTAAGAAAATAAATACAAGTATGTCTAGAGTAAGCATTAACAAAGGCTATATAATATTTATAACCAAATCCAGAATATATAGATGCAGGACCCCGTAAGTCAGTTGCAATTAAATGTAATAGTTATGTATAAATTTTTTCAAAATCAATAAAGGGTAATATGTGGCTTTTTCCAATTTGACAATAATCACAAATATACGGCAATGAGACAGGAACAAACTGAATATTATTTTCAGTTAACATTTTCATCACAATTTTAGCACTTGGTAACCAAGCTTATAGTGCCAAAGCTCAAATACATTTTTGCGTCTATCAGCATTGTCCAATTCATTCAGACAACAATAATTTTCTCCTTTTACCACACTGTTTTTTTTAATAGTGTTATACTTGTAAAGTCCTCCTGTTATGTTACCCTGTAAAATGGGTTCTTTAGTTAGAATATCCCTAACTAAATAGTATTTAGGATAAAATTCAAAGAAGACATTATTGTCATGAGATAATTTAAAAACACTTATTAATTTTTTTCTTGAATTTTGACACTCTTAATAAATTATGTAAATATAATAGTCTCTTACCACCTATGTTAGCATTACCAATATGAGTAATAGAAATACTTTTAACATTACCCTATAAAAAAGAGTGATTCCCTCTATATTCTCTGTTACCCAGATTCAGGTTAACTAAATTGTTTGTGACATGATGAGTTGCTCCTGAATCTGGGTACCAACTATCATCTTGCACCGTTTCCAGCTTTGCCATGTCATTTTGATTGCCATTTTTGTTTGAATTATCTTGATTATTGCTTTCAGATTGTGATTGAGCAATGTTTTCATTTGGATTGCCATTGTTTCTTTGATTTTGGTTGGATGTTAGCCAGTTTTGAATCTGAAATAGCAGTTCAATGCTGTGTGAACCATCTTTTCACAGTTATGACATTTTGGTCGGTTGTTATTAGCCCATCTGCCTCTGCCTCTTGCTCTTCTTGCACCACCACCTCTTTGGTAAGTTTGATCATTTCTATTATTGTTGGTGTTCTGATTTCTGCCTTTAAATCCAGTAGTAAGATGTAACTGAAAAATCATTTTCTTAAGGTTTCTTGTCATTTATTCTAGCCTCATGAGAGAGTAGAATTGAGTGTACTTCATCTATAGGTGGTACAATTTTCTAAGAGGTTATTACGGTCACAACTGCTTCATAATCATTAGTCAGACCATTAACTAGATATAAAACTTTATCATTATTAGGCACTCTATTCCCAGTAGCATTCAACAAGTCACATAATTTCTTGACTTTTGAGATATATTCTCTCATCGATAGATTCTCGATTTTTACACTCTGTAACTGATACCTATAGTGGAGAACTTTTGCAGAACTTGATTGTTAAATTCTCTTTCAACAGTGGTCCAAATATCATAGGCAGCTGTACAGCCAATGACTTAGGGTAATACACTTGCACTTATAGATGATAATAACCATGAACTGATGAGTCTATCTTGCATATGGTAACTTAAATATTTTTCATTTGCAATTGTTCTGTTATTCTCATCTGTAATAAATTTTGCTGGTATATCTATAGTGCCAAAAATGTACCCTTCAAGGCCATGCCTTGATTAGTTGTTTCAACTTGCAGTTTCCAAAGAAGATAATTATCTTCTTCAAGATGTATAGTAATTAACTGACTTTTGAGGCTAACAACATGTTTTGTTGATTGACTAGCAGGAATAATTTCAGGAGATATATTTAGACCGGTTTCTGATGCCATAGAAGTTGTTTCATCACCCATGACAATAGGCAAATGATGATATGGAAATAATAGTAAAAAATCAGAATAAAGAATAACCGTTATTGATCAAGAATCTAAGTATTATTCAGACAGGTATATAGCAACCAAAGATTTCTAATGATGAATTGTTTTCCTTTGATGTTAGTACCTTTTTTTGAAGATTTATCTTGGCACGACTCTTATTTGTTTGATAATTTCTTGAATTCTTGATTGATTTCTTGGTGATCTTTATTACTGATATCAGAGGATATACTAGATCAATTAGATGCAACCTAGTCTAAGGTTTTTAGGCAGGGAACTTCTTGATTGAACTACATATTCTCTCAAATGATGAGGAACACCCTCTGATGAACAATTCTCATACGATGATGTTAAAATCTGATGAGAATGTTGATCAATAATCGCAGCTGCAAGATCTATACGCCGTTAGGCTATATGCTCTGATACCAAAACAGAGTTTGGTTATTTTCCAAATGAAGAAATTGCAGAGGAAAGTTGTGACATAGAGAAGAATTGAAGAAACTGAACTACGCAATTGTTATTAAGATGTAAAATGCATTGTACAATGTATTACTCATGTACGTTGACTGTGACATAACGGTCACAAGCCTATTCCAATAAATACAGATAGGCAGCAAATGTAAAAATAAAAGGCGGAAATGAAATAATGTGCTTGTGGGCCCTAGCTCGATATAATGTACATGTATTATATAATCAGAAGTTAAGTTTAGGCCGACACATTTTATTAACATTTTACAGAAAAAGATAAAAGAATTTATCATTTTCAGTTATGAATAAAGATAAAAGAACTTATCTTTTTCTTGTATAAATTAAAAAGATAAATGAGTTTATTTTTTTCTTGTAAATTGTCCTTAAAACTAATTATTCAGAAGTGTTGTAGTTAAAACTTATTACTTTAAAATAAATTGCACTTCAACCTAATTTCCACTTTAGAAAATCAGTGGACGGTCAAGATTAGCAACATGCAATGTGGTGTTTAACTGGTGGTAGCGTACTAGGCATGGTGCGATAAGGGTATAATTGACTTGGTCATATTGAAGCCATCAAGTGTGTAGAAGGGAAATACTTGATATAACATATAATAATACAAATTTTGTTCCCTATATAACAAACTAATTTGCAATATAATAATGCAACCTTGTATTGACATTAAAAAAGAGTTGAAATATTCTAAGTCTAGGAAATTTTTTGTTCCATATCATAAGGTTTTCCTCCCCTAAATTATTTAAACATTTTCCGCTGATGAAGTTAAGAAGACCCTAAATTATTTAAACATTTTCCGCTGATGAAGTTAAGAAGAAAAGGAATACACAAAAGAATGGTTAAATTTCTTAACTTGAATATCTAAGGAATTTTGTAATAACAGACATAAAGGGGTTGTAAACTAATACATTGGTTATTTGCTATTTAGGATATTCTAATACATATATAATAATCATTATAGCAATAGGTTAAGAGGGGAAGCAAATAGAGAAAAAAAATCTAATTGGAAAAGGCTTAAGTATTTATTTTGTGCATGACTCAAAATAATCTTAGACCATCCATGTTGTCGATCCATATCTTTAAATTATTCTTAGATGGTTTGATTAAAATTTTCAAGAAAATTGTGTCGGGGACAAAGTTGCGGGGTTTTTTAGCCGTAAGAATGACCTGCTGAAATTTTATTTTAAAGGACAAAACATTTGATTTTAAGTACCAAGTTTACAATGTGCATGGTATCAGAATTTGACTATCAGCTTTTAAGTATCGGTTTTACAATGTGTATGATATCATAATTTAGCTATCGGTTTTTAAGTATCACTTTTACGGTGTCTATGGTATCAGTTTTATAGTGTGTATTGTATTTAAGAATAAATTTTTGAAGGGTTCTCGTTGAGCTTAAAAAAGTTATAAATTTTGTCTTTTACAATAAATTCCCTTAATTTTTAGATAGTTTTGGCCGTTGTTTTTTGTATGATAAATTGTTGAAACTTCCTCAAAGGTTGTTGAAAATGACCCTTGGTAGAGTACAGATAGTGATTACATTAGGACTCAACGTCAAAGAGAAAACAACCAACAAATAATGTACTCGACTGTCGGCTTGGTTGCAACGATGAAAGGTGTTAATCTCAAGTTTGAATATAACTATTCATGTGTAAATATATTTTTTTCACCATAATTGTTGCTTTCATCCATAAACTAAAAAAATTAGTTATATTAAAAAAAAACGTGTGTATATATGTATGTATGTATATATGTGTGTGTGTATATATATATATATATATATATATGAGCGGCTATTTGGACACAAAATTAAACACAAAAAAAGAAAGACAAAGTCTCGACTGTTATTTATCTTATATGAAGGAGTGGAATTCCTGGGGTGATCCAATGGTGCAAAACAATTGTGTCACTAATAGTGTAATGACTCAGAATTTATTAAGAAATATTTAATGGAAATTAAATATTTAAAATGATTTATTTTGAGAATTAAAGACTTAGAATTTATTTTAAACAAAGTTTGAACGCATAAATTTATTTAATTATAAAATGAACTCATAACGTCGTGGTAGTTCAAAAAAATTAGTTTTGAACTTTAAATGAATATACAAAATTCAATATAAGTCAGAATTCATTAAAACAAGAAACGTTCGAATCTATTTAATTATATCTTTCTAAAGAAAGTGGAAAATCGAGTTTTTGTATTACAAAATTGTAAGTTCTGTCCAAATCAAATTTCCAAATAGTCGCTATGGAATTAATAATATTTTATCGATTTATTAAATTTATTAATAGGGTTTTTATATATAAAATGGATGTCGTTTAACTCAAAATTTGTAAATATTGAATTGGAAGTTATACACAATCCCATTAGTGTATATATATATATATATATATGATAATAATAATAATTATTAGTTTATTATCAAATTGGATAATTTTGGAATTTTATAATATTATAATAATATTACATAGGTGTCGTGCTCTTTTTCCTTACTGCGATGGTAAGGTTTTTTAAGAAGGCGGATCATTCTACTGATTCTTTCAACATCATTAATAAAAGAACCCACTTTCAAAAAAATAAATATTACATAGGCCTTAAAAATAGCCATTTTTCAAACTGCCTGCGTTTTCAATGAAACCAATTTTATCGGATTTGGAATGTTAAATTATTATTAGGTTTCAAATTTCAAGTCAATTGGAATTCGTATGTAAGCATACATTATATAAACAAATACTGAGATTTAGTTAGAATGGAATAAAAGCTAGTAATAAGACCATTTTTCAAACTGTCTTCAAATTCGATGAGACTAGACTTGTTAGAACCATATTTATGAAATGTCAAGATTTCAAATTTCGTAATTTTTGGAGTAAATATGTAGTCGTAGCAAATTATATTGACATATATTTTAATTTTGAGCAAAAAATGGTTAAAACGATCGAATCGGCTTCTGAAACCTATACCATTGTATCTAGAATAGGGGTATTTGGCTAGAAACGTCGGTCATTGGGCTTCGTTTGGAGTTCGGGCGGTGAAACTTCAAAGCTAAGTCAATGAATGGCCACGAACCATTGATTCTTCCTTCCTTTGTTCTCTAAATCCATCGAGAATTATCAGAAACTTCCAAACATGAATATTGCAGGGCTAAGTGAGGGCTTCGATTTGCTACGAGTATGATGGAGTTTCATGCTGTGATTTTAGAGAAATTACATCTCAAAGCCGCCGATTTCGCACGCATTTTCAGGTGTGAGGAGGGGTGCAGGTCCACCATGGTTCGTGGCGAAGAAGGAGGGCGGTTGTGGCGTTCGAATGGTGGTAGCTGATCATCGTCAGGGTGGTTGAGGCGTCGTGCGTTGTGAAGAGAAGGGTGGTGAGCTTTGTTCTATCGGTGACATGGAGAGTTACGAAAGAAGGAGAAGGGTATATAGTATTTAACAAGTTAATTAAGTATTTAATTATCTTAGGTTTATTAATTAATATAATTAAAGTTTAAACTGTCGTAACTTTTTCAAACGAAAACAGAATCGAGCAAAATTACATGTGTTGGAACCGTGATGATGAAAGATTCGCAATGAAGTTGATTTGTAGGAATTTGGAGCTCGTATGAAATTTTGATTAAATTAAATGTCAAGTTTAATTTAATTAAAACGATTATTTATAACGATTTTGAACTAATCTATGTAACAACTCTCACTCAACTGAATTTTTATAAGTTATTATAATCTTGTTTGATTATATATATTGATTGCCTTTAATTGCAATGTTTGTTTTGTTGTTGATGAATGATATTTACATTTATTATTGTTATTATCATTTAACTGTGAATATAAGCGTTGTCGATAGAAACACTTATATTATAATTATTGGTTGATGATGATAGTTGATATGGTTGTTAATGATTTGTGAAATCCATGTAAACTGAATTATATGGTAATTCGTTGTATCACATTCAAGATCTGAATTTAATTTGAATATTTTATTAATGAAATATTCAGTAAAAACGAAAATTTGAATTTTAAATTTAAATTGGTTTGGAAAGACAGTCTAAATGATTACGAATAATTTCCGTAAAATTAATAATGTGATTTGAATTAATTTTTAATTAATTAATGCATGTTTTATCAATTTTAAATTGAGATGAATAGTAACGGTTAAAGGTGAATTCGAGTTAAGTATATAAACGACGTTTTTAACTCGAACAGATTTTTCCGTTGATCTTATTTATTTTTATAATAGATGTCAAAAAATTATTGATTTCAAAATGTTCCATTTTGAAATCAATTATTATTTTACTATTATAATAATATAGAATATTCAATTTATTTTAAAATAGAATTGGAGATCGAAATCGTTTTCAAACAAATTTATAAATGTTTTATAAAATACGTTTGAACAGAATCAATGAATTTTACTATAAATAGTAAAATGGTTTGAATAGGACATGTCACGTGACCGTTCATGAAGTTCGACCATTAACTTCAAATTGATGTACCAGGAGATCCAACCATCAGATTTTCCAAAAACAAAAAACATTTGTTTCAAAATGAAAAGATCTTTACAGTGACATGTGAAATTTTAAAATCCAACGGTTAGATTTTGAGATAAATTCAAATCAAATTTAAATAAAAATAGCGTTAATGCTGTTAATAATCTCAAATTGGGTTTTGAAGAAATATGCTATTTTTAAATTATTAGAAATAGAGAAAAATTAGGTTAAATCATAATAAATGATTTAAAAGTGATTTGGACTAAATATATTTAGTTCTGGATAGTATAAAGCTATTTTATGGAAAATTATCTATTTGACAGAAGTGACTGGAACGATTTGAAGTTAATAAACACTTACCAAGTTAAGTTTTTCCAATGCATGAATATTGGATATGAATGAAAATAAACTTCGGATATTTCGATATTGGATTCCGTAATTATACGAATACTGTTTTAAGGAATTTTCAAGATAGAGATATCATTATTCCCTATACGGTATCTGTTGGTTTTAGAATTTGATATAGAATATAGGTCGATATGATTTCTATTTAAAGCCTTATATTTGATACCAAATTGAATTTTGGGTTTGTCTTCTTAAACCCGGTTAAAAATGAATTTTATGAAATAAATATTTTAATTAAGATTAATGAAGTTTTCCAAAGTGATGTTTTCCAATTAATAAATTTAATTAGGACTAAATGGAAGTTTTATTTTATGGTTATTGTGAACGATGTTTTAAATGACATTTGTTCTTTAACCCGATTAAAGGAAGGATGATTTCTCAAGTTTGAGTTTTAATAAATCTTTCAATCTGATTTAATGAAATGAGATTAAAACTGTGTTAGAGTTTTAATAAAGATTTAATTGAATGAAAGGAAATTGAAATGTGTTAGAGTTTTAATAATCTTTCAACAAAGATTTGGAGTAATAGAAGGTAATTAAATGTAACGACCCAGCAAAAAGAATTCGATGCCCGATTTCTGACAATAATACTAATCCCGTATTACTTGCCAAAACCCAAGTATCGACCATTCACCAGATAGTTATTAGAAAGAAATTAGAGGGTGAGGTAAGAAAGAAATATTAGAATAGAAGAAGAAGAAGAACAGAACACAATCTCACATCGCAGCAGAACGAAATATAATATAGAAATAACTCTTTATTGAAAGATTGAAAATATACTTACAATCATCAGTCATCAGGGTACATCACACCTGGACAGTTATAATAATCTGTCCTCATATACAATCACACAGCAGAATATATAATATCATACATCTGGACTCCTCCATCTCGTCCCTGGATTTCGCATCATCTGACAACCTAAACATGGTTTATCCTGGTCAAAACCGAGCATTACGAACACCGGGTTAGTCTGGTGAACCAGAGTGAGAAAAATAGACTAAGTTTAAAGGTATCACACGACTTGATTTAAAGTGGAAATCCTTTCAAAAGAAAGGATAATAGTAAGACCAAATCCACCCATAAATACGGACGGTTTTTACCTTACTATAACCCAAAACAGTTTTGAAATCAATTTTCTTCTGATATTATAATAGTGTCTAAATCAAGTAAATAGAATTTAGCAGAACGCTTGCATCTCACGCTCCACATATATAGTATACAATCAAAACTACAGGCACTTATTGGAGAATGGATTTCCTGGCAAGGAATGGGGCCACCTTCCCGACAATGTACCTCCATAGATGAATACATTGGGGTTCAACAAGAACGTCTTGCAACCCGGCTCACACGTGACCGGCCCCTCATTTCTCTTGAGAGTACCGAATATATCATCACCACGGTTGGGGGCCAGCCAACCGAATCGATAACATAAATATAAAAAAGGGACAACTGAAGGCATTTGATTTCTCCAGATCAGGTGATATACCCTTTAATGGGTGCGACCCACATAGCCATGTTTCCTAGCCAATTTTGTGCCATTCCTGGTTGATGAGGCTAGAGGTCATAATCCACTTTGAACATCTGGTCACCATTCACTTTGAATGTCACATCATCAGATCCGCTGGAGATCACTAATTGATAACCACAAAAATACCCTAGTTGGAAGCTACCCAACTATGACACATTTGAGGAAATCAACGTACGTGACCCAGTTGGAAATACTCTATCAGACATTCGTCCATACAAGTCATCCAGGAACAGGATGAACCGAAGGCACCATCCTACCACATCCTATATAGGTATCACCCTAAGGATCAGTAGCGAGTAGTCCTTGCAATCCGTAGATTTCAACCACGACAAAACCACAGTTTTTCTCTGGCCGCTAAACCAGAGATTATTAGTAGCTCTTCTACTTATGAAGATCTATGGTCTTCAATGCTCCATTTGATTATCTTTTGATATCTTCACGTATTTGTTGGTCGGAATGGTTTTCGAATATAGATTCGATCCCGGTCTTTCCGTACCAACAAGCGTAGAGGTCAGATTTGATAGTCGGTTATTTAACTATCAAATAAAACTTTGAACAAACAACCATTCATCCACAAAATGAATTCACATATTCAGTACCCAGCATCATTTAGCCTCTTTAATTAACCATTTGTTAATTACATTCTCAATATCTTCCAATATTTAACATAGCTTTTACTTCTTACTATCGAATAAGAATATTTCTAAAACCTTTCATTCGATTTATAAACCTTTCATTCGATTTATAAACTTTCAAATATAGTTTATAAAATCATTCACGGAAATCCTAGCTTATATTTCCCTCAACTCCTCTCGTTTATAAACTAATACCATCCTTGGATAATCATGAAGTCACTCAAGTTGGGGTATTCTATTTACCTCTCAAACCTTGAGCAACATCATTCATATCTTCAGAATAGATATAAGCTTATTAACACATCCTTTTCTCTTTTGAAATTTCAAATACGTTTATTTACTTAATTAAGTAAACTCTTATTTATACCTCTCTTTGTTACTTTAAAAAAAATCCTTTACAATATAATACACAAGTCTAGATTCAATTGTGATTCGAATCCTTTATAATTTCTTCAATATTTCTATATAAATATATTTTACCAACATTTGCCATAATTAATATTTATTGATTAAAATTGTATATAAACGTTATTTACAAATCTAATATAAGTATTCTCACAATTTTATGAACACCTTTCTAAATCTTAAGTTTTTTATACTTTACATATCTTATAATTTATTTATCAAAATAATTTAACTTAGCTTCTAAATCTAACGTTACAGGTTATATCTCCAAACCCTTTTACTTCCATCTATCAAACCCTTTTCAATCCATTACAAACAAGTTGTTTGTTGTCTAAAAATCATATAACGATCCTTTATAAAGATCTTCGGTTTATTAATCAAATAGTTAAATTTATCGTTTGTAACCAATGTTACAAATTCCTTCACTGTAGTGTCCCGAAAATCCGTACCAATTTGAGCTGACTAATATCCTACACATTCAACTCAAAGTGCACGAAAGTTCAGATCACTCATAGAAAGAAATTAGAGGATGAGATAGAAAAGATAGAACTTATAGAATAGAAGAATAAGAAGGCACCAAAATCTCACAGCGGAATTTCACAAAATACATAATATATTACAATACAGGGTCTGATACACTATAGTACATCATCTTAATACAATACCATAGTACAACAGCAAAATTATACATCATGACTAGGATAATATACAGATGTCAAACTGGATACATAGATGTAGATATACTACTGGTCTTGAACTTGAACTTCATAGGGTTCCACTTGCCTACCTGAATTACTTGTCTACTCATAACAAGTGTTATGAGTACCCAAGAGTTTAGGAAACACAGAAAATAAAATCTGGGTCAGTCAGGGGACTGATGTGAGGAAACAAAGTTAAAAGATGTAAACAGGGAAATAAGTGATAAGGTTTTCCATATTGGCAGATTCATTTACTTTAGAATCTTTAGAACAATCCATAACTAATATATGGATAATGACCCAAGTATTTTATATCAAAACGTTTGATATTACTATAGTTTGTATCAAATAAATAACCATCTAGTGAAACGCTTGCATCTCACGTTCACATAAATAGTATAAAATAAAAAACCGCAGAGTGCTTATTGGAGATTGGATTCCAACTAACAAGGTACGGGAGCACCCACCGATCAGTGTACTCTAGACGGTATACACTGCAGGTTCAACAAGAACGTCTTGCAACCCGGCCACACATGACCGTCCACTCATTTAGCTTGAGTGTGATGAATATATTATCACCCCCACGGTTGGGAGCGACCCACCGTTTCCGAAAGCTGCAACTGCAAAATATAGATTAAGAAACAAATAGGAATTTCTCTAGATGGTGATAATACACCCTGCTTGGGAATGACCCAACTAGCCATGCTGCCTAGCCCAACTTTTGTTACTTCTTGGTTGTGAGGTTTGAAGTCACGTTTATCCTTCTGACAGATTTATTTCTTTAATTACTTTGAATGCCACATCGCCATATACGTAAGAAACACTCATTCGATTACCCAAATATATTGCGGGCAATAAAGCTAAAAGAAACGAATTTCTCCACCACCAACGTAATATAATTACGTAAATTCGATGTGTAGAATCTAACCGATATACGCTATCAGATACTCGTCCATTCGGGTTTGAACTGGGACTGAGCAGACCGACGATACTATTTAAAATAGTTCTTGTATATCTCCATCTTCAATATTTCTGACACGCGTCGTAATATTCGAGTCGAAGTGGAATATTTATTCCGGACTCTTCGAAACGATGTACGAAATGTCTTTTATAGTCGATAAATAATTATCAGCCTAACATGGATATAAATCATGTTTATACATTCTTTATTATCAAACAAACAGTATATGCTTACATTGTTCACATCTGGATAATTTAATTATCTTTCATAAATGGACAGTTAAAGTGTGTGCGTCGCACACGGTATTTTATTCAGTTTTGATCATCGTTTAGAAATGGACAAATAAAGCGTGTGTGTCGCACATGGTATTTTACTCCGTTTATCATTGACGTCAATACGATGTTTAACTCTTCCAGTTTTCCTGTAATTTATTTCCTCGCTTCATAAATAATTTAAATTAATTATTTCCTTATTATTCCTATATTCAAACTCGTCGAACTTCTACAGTCGAGCCTCTGCACTTCGATCTTCTGCTACTGTCTTTATTAAATAAACAACAAAGGCACGTGCTTCGCATACGGTAATTAATTCAATAATGTTAATTCGTTTATTTCGACAATTATTTATAATTGAATACTTTGTCTCACTTTGTTCATCGTCGATTCATTTCTAACGAACACTAATAATTTAAGTTGTATAAATTTCTCTTTTTATTTCCTTTGATTTAAATTATACTAAGTCGGTTAAATACACTTCATGTCAAATAATTTAATTCATCACAACACAATATTCTAATGATCAGCCATCATCCATATATTTGGACATAACATTGATTACCGTTCAGCTAATATGACTTGAACGAATTATCTGGGTTTTTGAAATAGGTAAATCCGTATTTAATTAATTTATTCAAAAAGAAATAAATTAACTCTATTTATTAAAATAAAATATAAAGACGTATTAATCCTGACAATGTCAAACTCTGTCCATTACGATCATTGTTCGATCATCTATCATCTTCTCTATTCTAGACGCCTCTCTAACAGACTGTACTTTCTTTTATTTCTTTTAGACATAAATTGAATATTAGGTTTTATTTATTTTAAATAAATTCTTTATTTTAAATTATAAAGAATTCCACTCCTTTACATTGCTTTATTTTCGCAGCCCAAAACATTCTCTGGCCCAGGCCTAGCTGCCTTTTCCCTTTCTTTTGCTTGCTTCTTTAATTTGATTCTACCGCACTTCCTTTTTGCCAGGATTCAACTGAAATGCCGAACCATGTATTTGGCTTATATAAAAAACAAGGATCCACCCTTTTGCCATCCACCCTATTCCTCATGTTTGTCCTCCTCCTTTCCATGTCTAAATCTGCTAATTACCTTCATCAGTGCACAATGTACACCGTGCACCTGCACCGATGACTCTCTGGCCATCTCGCGCCTGCCGCCATCCACACAAACCACAATCCGGTGCCTAACCCCAAAAGCATCACCAAATTTAGCTTCAACACACTGTATCGAAATCTGGTACTAAATTCGAAACTCCACACTCCACGTTGATCGAAGAAAACACCTCCGTTGACCACTACCAACGTCCAGTCACCACCCTCCTGCACCTAAAGACTCGCGACGAGCTCCGCCTTCGAACCCCCTAGGTCCGATCATCTCCCATGTCCTCATATTGACACCGTTCGCTACTGACTTCAACCCTCAAAAGGAACCCTATTTCACCTATTTTGGCCTCGTTCTCAAAATCCATCGCATATGAATTTTTGTTGATATTTTTCTTGTGATCCTTGCTCCTCCATGATGCTTCAGCTCCGATGACGAGATCCACGACAGCCCTGATGGTCGGAAATTGGCCAAATTACCTTTTCCGATCATCACAACATTTCTCTCTATATACTTGATTAAAAATTTCCATTTTCCTTTTAAAAATCATGATTTTAATTGCTTAACCACTTCATGAATTCAGATGTCAACATTATCACTATTGAAATTTGACATATATAATGATGCTTACTGTAAAACTGGAACTGCTCTTGACATAGAGCATGTCTTGATATGAAACTATTTTTAATGTCTTGAGAATTTCTATATCACGTTTTATATTTTGATCATTTTTGTTAATACATCTTCTATTAGGAATTTCTGATTTTCCTTTAGAGGAATGAGTCTTCTTCGAAATTCAAAGACTTTAGTTACAGGTTCTTATTTTTAGTTTCAGGGCTTTCATTTTCTTTTAGATAGCTAACCAAGGTTGTCCTAAAAGTTGAATCGTCCCAACTCAATCACATATCTATGCAAGTTTGTATCAATGTATAATAATCTAGTGATGGCTTATTAGTGCAATTAAAGGGAATTTATATATTCACCAAAAATATTCACTATTTCTTACTTCCCTTCTCAGTCTTTTATTTATAAATTCTCCGTTCTTTATTCCTATTTGTTTACTGGTTTTCAGGACTTTAATTTGGCAAAAAATATCCACTATCTGGTTCATGCAACAACTAGATCTATATATGTATAACCCTGAATATCATCAGATCAAATCAGTGACAATTAAAATAGTAAAACAGGGTAGTTTACTCATGATATCAAGTACTCTGTCCCAGGTTATCAAATTTCAGGTTTTTCATATATATGTAACTACTCCTTAAAACATGTATTTATACATAGTTGTATCTAAAATAACTGCAGAAGGAAGTTTACTGCTCTATGTATTCCCAGATTTCTCCTAACTACACATTCGTGGTATTTATATATAGATCCATGGTTATATATTCACATACTTAGTAAACAAACAAACAGGAAAGGATAGTTTACTCACTTAAGTGCTTTCCTCTCAGATTTTCCTGCTAAATTAACTCAGCATAAACTTGGTGTAGAGAAATGTATGGGTTTTACAGTGATATATATAGCCAAGTTATAAAATTAAATAATCTATTCTCTTTAATTATATTATAATGAATGTATTTTAGCCTCACTCCTATGTCATAGCTTCTATTTCTTATGTATGAAGACATGAATAATTTACTTAGATATTTTGTCATATGATTCTCTTCTAGAAGCATGATCTCCTAAAGCCATACTTCCATGTAAAGCTTGCCAAATGGTCATTCCTTTTCAGATTTTCTTAGATTTGGTTTGCATTATATAATGGTTTACTTGCTTGATATTTTTGCTAAGGGGAATTCTATATTTGCAACCTGCTCTTGCTAGTTCCTAGGTGATGACTTGTGCCAATATTAGCATACTATTACTTGTTAAATCTCATTAAAGATATTGATTTAATTTTTCTTACTTTTGTCTTGTTGTTGTATACATTTCCTCTTTTATACTTTTACTTTGACAATTTACCAAACATGTTGTGTGCGTGTTGTCTCATATGTTAATGTTCATATAAATGGCCAAATTATTCTACTGCAGATGTATACTTGTTTGTCTTTGTTTTGTAGCAAAGTTCTTTCTATTTTCTAAACTGATAATATACCCTTTTATATGCAAACTTTGTTATCACCCTTTTGTGCTAGTTTAAGGCTTTAGTTTGCAATGTTCTTGCTTTTAATTTGTGTTGGATTATTTATATATGTTGTTAATTTTTACATATATATTCATGTCATGATAATTGTGTATTCATACTATATATATATATCTGTGTGTGTGTGTGTGTATGTTTTCAATTGTTTTTATTTTGTTAAACAATCATCATTTATTTTAATTTACTCATTAAAATAAAATGTCAACCGTCGGGAAGAGTCGGGACATTACATTCCCCATAAATTAAACTTCATTTATAAATTCCATTCGCAATTCATTAGCGGTGGCTTATAATCCGATTTCATTTCTCGACTCTCACCATCGATTTACATTCCGAACTTCAAAATTTCATATTTCGAACTTCAGAATAAACTTCGACACGATAAACATTTCGTACTTCGAAATTACACATTCCGAACTCCGAAATAACACTTATTATAGCCCTTCCCCGTCATTTCCCAACTTCCCAATTTACCTATTCTTTTTGTTATACTTGGAATTAATCTTATCACTCTTTCAAATATAAATCAACTCACATTCGTATAACCAATTATGCTATTTTTGGAAAATCTTGATTAGTAATCTCTCCCAGTTGTCGGGTTTAAATCCAATTATAAATTCCTATTTGTCATTTCAACCCACTCCTACGTACAAATTTCAATCCATTTATAAATCCATATTCATATTCTCAAATTTCGATTCCATTTAAAACCCTGAAATCCCATTTCCAAATTAATACTCATTTCCAACTCCGTCGATTCGTTAATCTTACTCACGAAATGTTATTTATACACATTTCGTGTAATTAAAACAACGTTTATTCAAAATATCATTTATTACAAAAATAACATTCCTTAAACTCTTTTATACCTCCTTGTATATCTATGATTCGATTATTTCATTTCAATATTTTGGAATCAATTTAAACCTCCTTTACGGCCGTTAAGGCCTTTACATATCATTTACACATTTTAATAACAATTAGGATAAGTTTAATGTTTAATTATTCACTTAATTATATCATATGTCTTTATTAATTATAAATTATAAAACCAAATAAATTAAACGTTGATATTTATATTCATGATCAAAACCGTATTTCAAATACGTATATAAATATATTTATATCTTCGAAATCGATTTAATATCAATTTTAAAAATCATTTCCTTTCCGACGGTACCTAAGAGGCAAAGGTTTACTATAGTACCAAATCATGAAATATTCACCCATTTCACATCTAAATAACCAAACACATTGATAAACGTTATTAATATAAGTGAGGAATTATGTTGGATTCCTCCAACCCGTCACCCTGCAAAACAATGGGTTATCACAATTTGGATAATTCAGTTCAATGTAGCTAAAAAAATATATTCATTTTCCATCTGAACAAATTAAATAGACAATTTAATAATGACAGTCCATAATGGACAGTAACAGTCAGTAATCACCAAACAACAGCAATTCCAACATCTAATTATTTATTTATAACGTTTATATTATTATAAACGTAACCACTGAGGTAAGTTACCTCAATTGGATTCAATCGTTATAAATAACGATTTTATTTTAATTAAGTTAAATGAACGTTTAACTTAATTTTCAGTCAATATATGAATATATAATTCAATAATCACCCAATAAAAATCATCCATAACACACAAACAAATAAACCCAACTCATATAAAACATAAGTGGGAAGTACTGAATGATTTTACTCACCTTGGGTTTCCATTTGCCGTAAAAACGGTTTGTTTCAGTTAAACTAAACAGACATTTAATTTAATTGAAAATTCCATCTGCTTGAATCCTTATCCAAAATTATTCCATGACGTTGTAATCTTGAGTGCAGTTCGAACGCCTCCTGTTTTGTTACATGTTGATCACGTATGAGCAACTATTAATAAGTTTAGATCATTTACTAAAATTGAAACAATTTTATTTACTTTAATAAAATTTCATTTGACAATGGAATTTCAAAAAAAGAATCTATCTTTCCAATCTTTCTATGCCTTGTTTTCAAACCATATATGAAGGCTCGTATATATTAAATGAAATCGACATGTTTTGTCACATAGTTGGGCACCATGACTCCTTTCCAAATTCTCAGCTTGCTATTTTACGTTTTCATTATAATATATTACTATTACAAATATTAAAACTAAATGATAATTATTACTGATCGCTCATTCAGGTTTATTAACTCTCGTTTAGAGACTTATCGGGGTATACTTTATACAATGGCCATGTTATGAAGTAATGTTAGATTTGAATGTAATGTTGAAATATTAACAGAAAGTTTAAGAAGTAACAGTAACATATATGGAAGTGAATCTCATTATATAAGCAATATACAATGAGAATACAATATTAACCTTTCGTTTGGAAGCAAGATTATACAATTGACCGTATAAAATCTGGGACAACTAAATAAAAATCTCCATTTAACATCACCGGGCATATCAATCAAATCATCCCACCTGCTTCTAAAATCGTAAATTTTAATGTTACTTATATAATATATGTGTTATTTAACCTAAACTAACCACCCGTTAAACTGATCTGTCACCCTAACTTAGATTAGCCACCGTTAATATTATTTAGCCTCGTAAAACTGGTTTAGGAAAAATATACTTAGGCAAATTTAAACATGGGTCTCGTATTAAACACTGTTCATCATCTTTTTATTTACCTGCTTGTTCGAAAATAGTTCTCTTTTGTTTTCCATCCTGCTATCCCTGTGGATTGAACTCATCCTGCTCCATGAACCATCGCTCCTTGGTTTGCTCGAACACGGATCCGCCACCATAGCTCCATCATTCAACTGATCCTCACGCATTCTCTTTACTTCCCTTACCGCTGTAACTTCCCCTGTTAAATGTTTAAACTCCACCGAACTGTTTTCCTCCCCAAAGCTTTCTCCCATTAGCACACAGACCGCATCAACTTTACTCTATTTTATACTGCTTCAACACTTCACCCCAGTTCCCTCATGCATTCACCATTCACTTCAGCACATATTCAAAAAGTGCATGCTCCTCCCAGAACACCTATGGCACCACTCACACACTCCTTCACACCGGTGTACAGCGAAAGTCCCCTCCCCACACTGGATCTCCTCTTGCCGCCGCAACCTCGGATGATCAGAGCATCATCAGAGGGTGATAGCAGGCGCTCCCGAGCCTACTTCCACCTCTGTACCTTCGTCAACTGTTTCTTTGATTCGTTAACTTAGGCCGATTAACATGCTCTTATTCCATTGAAGTTAGTCCATGTACCTCACCAGAGGTTGAGCCACTTCCCTTACACTACCCTGTCATCGTCAACCTCCACCCGAAGTCCTTCTCAGACATGCGTTTTCATAAAGTTGGGGGAAGTATTAATTCAAAACTAGAAGAGCAGACTTTGTTTTGTTTACTGTTTCGTGGATTAGAGTCTGTTTTTGAACAAAGGAAAACATGATTGCTGGAGGAATGTGCTTGAGAAAAGTGACGATGCCAACGCTATTTATAGGAGGAGAATAAGTGGATAGGATCAAAGTCTTTCAACATTTTCTATAGGCGTGTGCGTAGGGGAAATAGGACTGAATGGGTATGCTAGCTTGGTCTGTGTTGTGATATCAATTTGCTTGCAGAAGAGTACCTAAGTTTATAGCTTGTTGCGTCTAGTATGTACATTTAAATGAAAATACAGTGACAGAGTTATTTTTGTTTTACTTAGAAAGGAAGATATAGGGTGAGTGTACTTTCTTGGTGGATCGCTGTTTTCAGTAACACATGAGGAAGGCAACACTTGGTTTCCAGCTTGACTTGCTTAGGATTGAAGGACATAAGGTAGGCTTGTAGCTAGCATGAAGTAGCTGTGTGAGGTGAGGTCTTTTTCAACTTTCCCATAAAGAAAATATAGTTTAGGCGAGTACATATATAGGGTATGGTAAGTTTTAGAATGTAGATGCCTGCATTAATGCAATGGCGTGGAAATTTTATTTAAGATTTGATTTGTTATATATTTTTCTCTTTGCTGTGTTGGTTTTATAGACCGGAGGAGTTACACACTGTTACTAACAAGGAAGGAATGGATATTTTAAGTATTTTCGCAAATATTGATGACTAGGTACCCATAAAATCTTACCTAAAGATTTGGACATAAATTTATAAGATTTGCTGGCATTTTTTTTCTTTTTTATTTTTTTCTAAGCTGTCCATTATTTTGCTGATATTGTATTAAAAGTTTGAAACTGATATACTGAGTGCGCCAGACCTTGGTCCATGGATTTGGAAACATTTTATTAATATATATATTCTTTGATATTATCAATCTACATTGTATCGCAAATTCAACGTTTTCCTCTTATCCCATAATTAAAATATTATTATATTACTAGTATTATTAAAATATTCAAAATCATTAAATTCACGTAATTAAATTCCCTAAAACAATATTTAAAACAATTTTAAATATTTAAATAAAAAACTAAAAATCAGGGCCGTTACATTAAACTTACTAAAATCCGAGAGGTGATAGATATGGAGTACCACCAGTTTTGCTCCATGGGATGAATAGGATGGGAATGGGATAACGATACGAGAGATTTCTTTTTGTAAGGCTCGGTGATTCCAATGAAGCTTATAAACCTTAATTTGAGTTAAGATTTGTGAAAAGAGATTATATAATCTTTTGAAATGATTTCCAAGGAAATATTTAAACAAGAAGTTTAAATGATATAAATCTTTGGTAAGATTTGTGGGAGTAACCCCCAATGTAAAGGATATTTGAATAAAATAATATTTTGAATTGGAATGAGGCATATGATATGTTTATATATCACTTGATCTTAATGATGCAATGGTTATTTGAAAAGACCGGGGTTAAACCCATTTTGAATAGCTAATACTATGATTGTCGAAGATACTGAAGACAGTGGTTGAAGATCGGAGATCTTCACATCGTTTGGATTATTGCCGATGCCTTAGGTAGCTCCCATTATAAGGTTAAAGCGGCGGTCATCCAGACGTACTTGGAAATCGACCGGATATGCAAGGGCTTCTCTCCCTTAGGGGACGAGGAATAAGGTGCCTTAAGTTTCGTTCAGACCTAGAACGAACTTGTAAATGGATGTGTGTCTGACGCTGTATTTCATAACATAACCGATTATTTTTTACTGATGATATATCTGTGGTGGCGGAGAATTTATTCTTTTAGCTTAACACCTTTCTTTGAGACGTATGAGCTTAAAGGTTATATTATTAATAGAAACTGATCATATGTTTGAATTGACAAAGTGGCATGCTAAGATGTTGATTGATCAAAGTTTTTGTTGAAAGAAGAGCTTTGTGGAGGATGATCAAAGCATGGCTAATATAACGTAGTTTTGTGTTGAGACGTGACTTCGACAAGCCTCTCAGGTTGTGAATGGCCTAAAAATAGATGAAGGACAGCAGAGAAAGGACATGCGTTTCCTTCTAGCTAAAAGTGATGTCATGTTATGGAGCCTAGGTGTTGACACAATTTTTGGTCAAAGCCGTCACACATAAGATTTTCGGGTAACAATTCACTCAAGTATTGAGAACATCGTCAAAAGACAGGAAGCGATTTGGTTAAAGTCGCATCACAAACATAAAATGGTCCGGAACTCCAATCAGATGACCTCTTTTGGGCCCGAAAACATCGATAACGGTGCTTTGCGCTGTAATTTTTGTAGCCCTCTAAATTAGCTTCAGGTAGAGCTTTTTTTTGGTCAAGACGGACTTACGGTTTGGAAGTTATGCCAGTTTCTGTGAAAGCATGCAGAACCGACATACACTTGGATGAAGTGTCAGAAAGTTTGCAAATGGCGCGATCCTTCGGTTCGGTGGAGGAGAACTGATCCAATGGCATGCAATGGAACATCTTGTAAATATCTTTGGCAGCCTCCGGTTCAGTTCGGAGTTAGGAGGACCCGAACCTCCTGGGTTTATAGAAAACAAGGAAGCACCTTGGTTCGAAGACACCAGTTCGGTTCAGCCTACGACGATCCGACCCCCCTGGAACTGATGTTCGACACACAATATTGACCTATTCTCAAGGAATAACCGCCTCCTACTTGCATGGATCAACTCACATGTGGCTTATCATGTTCTGGAGAAGCTTTCTCCACATTCTCCACTACGTTTCGAGATTGATGGGATGCGTGCCACGTGGCATCCGACACGGAGCATCTCCACAGCTATAAATACACCACTTGAAGGCAAATGGAGGGATCTTTTGGCCATTCTCAATCTTGGCTTCCATTACAACAACACAAGGACATTGCACTTCATTTAAAAACTAAATTAATATGTAGATCACATGTATAAATTCATGTGTTCACATTCAACACACGGATTGTGTGTCTTATTGTAATTGATTCTTGTAATCTGTCGGTATAACAATAAGATTATAAAGTGGACGTAGGCTACATCTACAGCTGAACCACTATAAATGTCTCGTGTTTCTCCTGTGATTTACTGCTTTTTATGCATTTATTCGCTGTGATTTGTGATTATGAGGATTCCACACTGCATTTGGGTGTTAGTACCACATTCTGGTCTAACACCAGGCAATTTACTTATATGGACGTTGGGATCGAGGCGCATTGGATGATGGTCAAACAATTGACCAAATTGTAGGTCCGATAAGACCGGGGAACATTATGTTCAAGCAATTGTCTAACTCACTTGGTATTGGTGAACCGGTTCTGCCGCTCCAAGGGATCGCCAGCGTTCGAGTATTGGGCATCCCGCTAGAGATGACCCAAATCAGATAAGGAAGATCCTTTGCCTGGTCATTGATGGAAATCCAACTTCCAAAACGAACCTTGCGTTTTCAGTTGAAAACCTATATGGCAACATAATAGGATGGGGTATTATGCCATCTAAGATTGATACATTTATTTTCAAAATTGATTTCCACACTATGCCCTAGTAATAATAAAAGAGAAATTTCGCGCATCAAGCATGTCTGACTATTATAAGGTAAAACTATATCCACTGGTTTGCGCTTGCATTGTGTGACGGGGCTTGAGTCTTATAACAGATTCATTTTCCAGAAAGCATTGTGATTTTTTATAACTGGTATTCATGTGAAGAAAACCGATTCCGTGTTATATGGCGTGGTCTCGTTATTTACCCAACTTTCAAATAAAGTATAATAACTGTTTTGGTTCTCATACCTGTCCCATGACTGATATGGGGTTTATTGTTTCCCATCTAAACTCTAGATGCCCATCTTTTCCACACGGGCAGCTAGTAGTTTTGGTTTTTGTAGATATTTTTAAAACAAGATCCTGGATTATGGCTGGAGTTATACTCTATATTAATTTGTATTCTTCCGCTATATATATATATATATATATATATATATATATGTATCCGCTATATTGTAATTTATTATTCTCTAATATTTTCCGCTGCGTATCGATTATCTATACTCTAGTATATTTTCTTTACTCCGATATAAAATTGTTGTAATAAAAATGAAATTATCTCTTGTGTTCTGTTCTGATGTATCGTATCCCATAACAATCCCCCTTTGAGAACGTTTCGAGTGGGCTAACCACCGACTTGAAGCGGGCCCAAAAGCGGATCATTACAAACTGTGTCAAAGTTTTGTGTCTAAATAGACTTTTCATATATATATATATATATATATATATATATATATATATATACAAACGCTCAATGACGCCCCTAATTCCAAGCATGTTGTTGCTCCTCATTTATATCCACTAATTAATAATTAAATTAGTTAGTAGGGGAGAGAGAGTTAGTGGGAGGAGAGAGAAAATGAATGTGGTAGAAATCATTGGGGCTATAGAGGTACTGCACTTCTTGTGATGCTCTTGATCTTATCTTGTTATATATATAATATCAATATATATATATATAATTATGATTATATTATTATCATCATCATCATTATTACATATCTACATTTTTAGTTTTGAAATGAAACATTTTTTATTTTATATTAATATGTGAGAGCAATATACAAATAAGTTTATCATATATAAATGTTATTCTGTTTTTTTTTATAGTAAGAGACTAATATTTATACTTTATCCTAAACAAAACAATCATTTTGATATCTCATGGTTTCTAATAATGATCTATAATTTATAAACCTTGAGCACTGCAATATTTACCAGTTAAGTTATTTGTCTTTATATCCTAAATAATTTTTAACCATAAAAAAAACATTTTTATTATGTGTTCCGTTTTGAATGTTATTTATATATACATATGAAGATATGTATTTTTGTTCGAAAATATTTATAATTTTTCTTCTTCTTCTGGATGGAAGTAAAACCATTCTAGGCAAAGCAAAGTCTCAAGCCCTAATATTTAGAGTCTAGGCAGAATTTAGACGAAGCCCTAATGAAAATATGCATTTGTTGCAAGTATTTTTCGCAAACAATATTCGCATTAACAATGCGAGACACATTGTTAATAGGCTGACGGCAACCGCCGCTAGTCGATGTTGTAGGTCAAAGTTTTCTAAAGCATTAATCAAAAGAAAAGTGTCGGATATAGAGACAGTCTCGTCGATACATACAGTGATGCCTAGCAATGGCTCACCGACGCAAGATGTTGTACATGTGGCAGCTCATATGAACATCGTGTTTGAGTCATTGCGATGATGTTAGCCTTCGCTAGCGTGTGCAATAGTCTATCGCTAGCCATGGCCCGTCATCAGTAACCTGAAACATAATCTAACTTCCCAAACATCTAACCATACATACATATTTGTATCTGTATTCACTCTAGTACAACATATACAAACCTAATCCAAACAACATATTATATGATATATCAGCTAATTTCATACAAAACCCCTGTCTCCGTGTGCCCAACGGCCTTGATTTTCCTAATTTGCACCTTTTGCAATTAAGTCCTTCAACAATTGAGGGATTTAACTACAAAAGGTGGAAATCAGGGGGTTGTGATTGGTGGGCACACGTGGGGACAAGAGGTTTCAAAACAGAACAATTTACGCATAATTTCATATATATATATATATATATATATATATGACATAGTCAACTTTATATCAGAACAATTCAATAATCCACTAAACAAAACGACTACACTGTCAAATCATCCACATGTCCATCAACTAAATTATGTACCAAACATCTACATGTACTTAAATCATCTACAAACAACACAAGAAATCAAATTAATCACATACAAACAAAATTTATCTAATATTCATCAAAACAACCAAACATGCCAAATACCTACTTATCACCACCTCGTCGTCTTGATCATCCTTATCCTCATCACTAGATCCAAGAAAACTCCTTTGCTTAGTCATGTATGTTGTGATCTGCATATTAAATAAAGCTGTAAGTTTGGTGTCATAGGGACCCTAGAGCTTTACTGCCAGAGCTCTCAGTGGTGCAATATTCTGTTGCATCTATGATATGGCGTACCTAGCCTGAAAACTCATGATCATCTGTAAATCAATTGATAGTAAATTATGAACAATTTACCCATTATAGCTAATAAAATTTATAAATTATTTAATTAATTAGTTGAACTCAACAAAAAATATTACATCTTGATTGCTAAAACTATATCATCTATTCTGCTCTGATTTGTCGACCACTATATCAAGTTTCTTAGCCTCGCCTTTCGGGGTTAACTACTCGTGGCTTGCTCAAACACGCGAGCTCGCTCCAAATCTTATTTCTCTTGTGATTAGAAATAAAACTTTATTTCTAATTTACGTAATGTCAAATAAAGAATAAATAAACTACATTTACTATGATAGCACTAGACTTAAGGTCCACCCCAATTATGTGACACCGTGTCATCGCCATTCGTATGTTCCATGGGGTGAGTACGAGTAAAGATATCCATTCATGTGGCCTCGTGGTTTGCCTTTTTTGTTAGAAATTGTATAAGATCAAAGAACCACATAACATATTATAAGTACAAGTTCTGAACTTATTAGTTCGTTCAATATTATTGGAAGGATTTCGACCCTTTACGGTGTATTTTAGGATCATTTTTTGCTTGTCCAGTTTTGAGTGGCAATTACAGACAAGTCTAAATATATAATCAACTTAATGAAGGTAGTGTACAAACACTAAACAATTTATAGTAACAGTGTAAAATTAGAAAACATATTTTTGTGGTGCGATTCCCCTAGTAGGACTTAAAATATGCCCAAACGTTGCCATCCAACGAAGCAAAAGCATCTTATTTTTCACTTTTGCTCTTGAAGTGGCATCACTATAATTTTTCTTAATCTTCCTCTTTAACTGAATTATAAATTTATAATTTTCAACAGATTTGCTAATGTAACATCCTTAATCTACTTCAGGATATCTAATGACGGTCGGAACGAAGTACCCCTTCCTTCCATCATAAGGCGCATATATATGAGTTGACACACACATTCTTGTAACAAAAGGAATCCCGATGTTACGTGCTTACCAAACAATATTTATACATCACTCTTTCAATTTATTCCTTTATGTGCTACTATTTATTCAAACCGTCATTTCTACCTTAATAATATGTGAAGCAATCTTAACACTAATAACCAAACATCCAAATCATATATGTCTTCCTAAAAACCTACAGTATGAAATCAGAAGGTTGCGGCTAAATTCTACGGTATGAATTGGATATAGACATTTAATAAATTTTAAATAACATATATGCACTAAATATTAATGAAGTTGTGGTAAATTTGATAGTTATCCCGAAGTTTTAGGGATCATAGTCATTTGTGTGTGTAAATCATGTGTAATGTTGTTGGTACACTCGTTGTTAGCCAAAGAAGCAGATTGTTTGGATCTCCTATGATACATAATGTCTACAAAAAATATATCATTTCAAATATTTAAAAATTATCATAGGTCATAAAACAATCATCATCATTAATTATCACACAAATATTCCAAAAACTCTACAAAACAATATAAGATCTTCACATACAAATAATTTATAAAACAAAGTAATGCATAACTCACAACACAATCATCATTATTAATAACAGTCACTACAACGAAAATACCATATTACACCTATAATTTAACAACAGTCACAAAATACCAATTGTAATAAATGTTTTTCACAACTGTCATTTTCTAAAAGTTGTAATAAACGTACTTTCAACAACTATTTTATTCTGCCAGTTGTAATAGATACATTTACAACACTTCTTTTATATCAGTTGTAATAAATTCCTATTTTTGATAAATTTTATGCTTTACAACTTGTAATAGACGCTTGTTGATATCTTTTTCACTTGCTCATGGTAATAATAAATTAATAATTAATATTAGATATTAATACTCATTAACTAATAAAAGTTTAATATTAAAATATAATCATAATTAAATAATGATAATAATTTATTTTAAACATGAAATAAATATTACTGACAATTAACAATAAATTATTAATAATAGTTATAACAATAATAACCATTAAATAGTATTAATTATTTTCGTTAAATGATTAATAATCAATGAATAAGTTTCAATAATTATTATCTAACATTTGTAATTAGTATAATAAGTAATATACAATAATTATTAGTATTAAATAATTAATAATTAATTTTTAACAATAAATAATTAAGAACTAATCATTAATATTAATAATTAAGAAGTAATAATCAAGAAGCAATATAAAATATTTAGTAATTAAATTTTTGTGATAGTAATTAAAATGTTTTTATTAGAAAATTAAAAAAACTTATTTTCAACAGATCATTTTTTCTGCTTGTTAATTCTAAATTGTTATATTTGATTTTATAAATTCGGATAAAATTTTAATTACAATTAATAAAAAAAAATGAATCTGCTTTGTAAAAAAAACAGTTGCCCTCTTAACACAAAAGACGAAATTTTGGCAGAAGGCTGTATCTTACTTATTGCGTACACCTTATGTTGGCCGACCTATCCGCTTCCCTGAATCAAAGTCGATCTCCAGTATCTCTTTTATGGGGGCTAGGGCTTCTTTCACGCTGCCTGTGATAACTCGTATTTTTTGTAACCAATTTAAAATTTATTTTTAATTGATTTTCATAGGAATTAAATATTTTAGATGAGTTATTTTGAGAATAAACGATTTAAGGTTTATTTAAATCAAAGGTTGAACGTAAAAATTTAAAATTTAATTCAAATGAGCTTGAAACGATGCGATAGTTTGAAAATTCGATTTTAAATTTTGAATGATTATGTAGAATTCAATATAAATCGGAATTTGACAAAATAAGAAACATTGGAATATTTTGAATTGTAATTTTCGAACAAATGTAAGAAAATGGGATTCCACTTTACAAATTATAAGTTATGTCTAAATTAAAATTTAGAATAGTCGTTACGAAATATATATATATATATATATATATATATATATATATTATATATATAGCCCTTAAAAATAGCCATTTTGCAAATGACCTACGTTTTCAACAAAACCATTTCCATTGGGTTCAGAATGTTGTTTGTGACTTTTAAAACTATAAGCATCGATATCGTTTGAGTTAGTGAGATTCGGTCTTTTTCATTTGGCTGTATGACCAAAATATCACCTTTTTACATTTGAATGAATTTGGACCCGAAACCACTTCCCGTTGAGTTCAAAACGTCATTTACATGTTCGAAAACTGTAAGCTTTGATGTGTTTCGAGTTGGTGAAAATTGGGACTTGGCCTAGGGCTTGGTTAGCCAACTTAGTTCACTCACTTAACTCCCAATGAGCCACTCCCTCTTCATTCACTCAACACTTAGAAAGAAAATTAGAAATGGGGAAAGGGAATAGGAAATTAAAATTCCTAAGCTAGGTTTTGCAAATCCAAGCCCAAATCAAGAGGAAATTAAGTGCAAAGACTTGGGTAAGCGCCTCCATCTTCATCTTCTCCAACTCAATTCCTCTTCTATTTTTGAGATTTCCTAAACCTAATTCATAGGAAAGTTCGTGCATTCATGTGTTGATTGAAGTTTTGTTTGCTATATTGGAAGAGAGGTTGCTCTAGCTTGTTATTGTATTGATTTCTTGTTTCTAGCAAGCAAAGGTGAGAGCTTTGTGGGTTCTTAGTGTTTATGCCACAATCTATTAGCTTGTGTAGAGTGATTTAGTGTTCATTTAGAGTAGTGTGTATGCATATGAATTGGTTTGATAAGTATTCACCTTCCGGTTCATTAGTTTTGGTTTAATTCAATTGGAATTTCTCGTTTAGATTGTCCACACAATCAAACGCATATTCTATAAGTGGTTTTGGTGATATTGTGAAGCTCCGTTGTCGCACTGACAAGTTCTAAAACTTCACAATTCACTTATATCGCATTTGATTGCTTTGGTTAGAAAATTTAATCATTTTGGAGTTTAAAATCAGGAATCCTTGCAAATCTCTTGTGTGAATGTTTTTTTATGTGAATCTGGTGTTATGAATTGCTTCGACAAGTTATAGAAGCCTCATTTGCGTGAGTATAACATCATAGACCTTCGGGCATTAACCGGTATAATTATGGAGATGAAATTGTAAAAAAAATTGGGGTTTAACAGTCGTTCGTCCATTAATGGCCGAGCAAATGCCTTCTGTTCGGCCATTAATGAGCGAAGAACAGTGGAAAAAATATATTTTAAATCTTTAAACAGCAAAAACTTTTTCATACGAACTCGGAATTAAGTGAAACAAGATGTGTTGGAACTCGTCTCGACGAGAGCTTTCAATGAAAGTTTGGAGTGATTTGGAATTCATGATAATTTTTTATGGAGTAAAACATCCAATGTAATAACCGAACAGAGAAAACAAAGGGTGAAATAATTAATTAATTTTAAAGCGATCATAACTTTTACATACGTTATCAGAATTCAACAAAACAAGATGCATTGGAACCTTATCGACGAGACCTTCCCAATGAAACTAATTTGGGTTGATTTGGAGCTCATGAAAATTCTTTGTGGAGGGAAAGGTCTAATGTAAACAATCAAATGTTCATCGTTATTCAATGACACCAGAACCATTATATGTTGAATGCTTGTGATTGAAGTATTGTTTGGTGATTGATGAGTGTTATAGTTTTAAATGTTATCATTATTAAACTATGGAAATAATATACAAGTTCACATGGATTGTGATATAAACCTCACATGGGTATTGGGACGATAATTTTACACATCGCCCAATTATGCAAATACTAATAATTGGATGTTGATTGAAAACCCCACACGGGTCTAGGGATGATAATGACTTCACACATCTCCCTTGTGTTTAGTTGTATGTCAATCGATTAATCGACAGACCGTAGTAAGCATTATTTAATTATTTAACGCTTATACAGTTGTAGATTACACTCTAGATGTGAATTGGATGTTTAATAGTGGTTCATCACTATTTTTGAATTCATGAGATGTATGGAATCCATAAAAATAAAATTATATGGTAATTGATTGAGTCACATTCTGGTTCAGAAAATAAATGAATATTTTGATATTATATTCAGTAAAGAAGCAAGATTGTTTTTTATGTCCAATTTTGGATGGACACAAAAATATTTGGATGGACACGAAAAGGAACTTGTAACACCCCGCATTTTCTGTGAATATTATAATTAACAAATCTAAGAACAATTAATTTTTAGAAGAAGAATTAAAGGAAACGGGTTATGCCATTGCATTCGCCTTGGATTTTTTCTTGAGACAGAGTCCGAGTTTGCATGAATCGGACGTCGTATGAAGAAGTTAAGGAGTTCAGAAGATTTCAAGAATAAACAGAAAATAATAATTAAATAATAAATCCAGTTCAAAACTCAAAATTCGGACAGAACAGGCTAAGCGGGAAAATTCCCGCTCAGGGTGCCGATGTAACACCCCGAGTATTCTATAACAGTGAAATTCACAAATTAAAGTATAATTAATTTCAAATCAAAGAATTAAGGGAAACGGGATACGCCATTGTGTTCGTCTTGGAAAAATACGCGAAATAGAGTCCGAGTTTTCGAAAATCGGAGTCCGTATGACCAACATATGGCCCCCAGAAGTTTCAGAATTCCGTTTAAAATTCAAACAGACGAAAGCAGCTCAGAAAAATAAGTTTAAAATTCAAAATCGGGCCCAATTGGCCAGGGCGGGAAAATTCCCGCCTAAGGCACCCAGGTCGACTTGGCAGTCGACCCGGGCTAGGGGTCGACAGGGCTGTCGACACCCGTGTCGATTGCCAAGTCGACACGGTGTCGACTGGGCTGTCGACCTGGCCCCAGAGCCAGGTCGAACCCAGCCCACCCTGGCTGGCCTGGTCTTTGTTTAGTCGATTTTCTGAGCCTTGCCTTGTCACTAGGGCTAGGTGTCAGCTCCGGATTGGCCTTTCCTTCAAACGAACGGCTATTATTGAATCAAGCTCCATCGACGGTCTAAAACAACTCACAAACATTATAAAAAGGACCTAAGACCTAGCCTAAATCATACTATCTCATTTTAACCTCAGGCCGCCGCCATTAAACCTAGAGCTCTGAATTAAAAATACAAAGAACAAAATTATAGAAGATAGAGGACGATTCTTGAAGGCTCCAACTAGAAGCTACAACAACTACGACGCCTTAGACAACGAATTTGGGACTATTTGATTTGGGATTTTTATTTGGGTTATTTGCTTCATATTATAAGTTCTATGTTACTTTTTAGGCAAAAACGCTAAAACAATATGGACATGCCATGAATTGAAACCGGATTTAGGAACTATTGTTAATCCATTGTTTATATTGTTTATCTTTGAATTATAATTTGGGGATATTGCTACGGCAACGTTGCAAGTTAAACTTGTCATGATTTTGATGTTGTTATGAATCACTTGGGCTTAATTTTTTGGCAAGTTGGACTAATACATGTCCATGGAATCGCTATGTTTATTGAAATCTTTATGTTGATTAAACCATGCCTATGGTACTAATTAAACCATGGTTATGACTATTGATGGAATTATGCATGTGATGTTAATATACCCATCATGACTAATGAAAAATTGGGTATTGCTAAGTTATGATGAAAAGTTGGAATTATTATGTTTATAATGTTAGATATGTTAAAAACGCTAAATTGGAATCATTATGTCTATGAGAATTATTATGTTAAAAATGCTAAATTGGAATCATTATGTCTATAATGTTAGTTGAGAATCATTATGTTAAAAATGCTAAATTGGAACCATTATGTTTATAATGTTAGTTGAGAACCATTATGTTAAAAACGCTAAATTGGAATCATTATGTCTATAATGTTAGTTGAGAATCATTATGTTGAAAATGCTAAGTTGGAACCATTATGTTTATAATGTTAGATGAGAATCATTATGATAAATTGGAATCATTATGTCTATGAGAATTATTATGTTAAAAATGCTAAATTGGAATCCACTATGCCTATTAGGATTACTATGCCTTTAATGTTTCATGTTTATAATAAAATTATTATTATGCCCGCAATGATTATTTTGCCTATGATGTAAAGTTGAAATCATCATGTTAAATTAAGTTGAAATCATTACTATGCCAAGTTATCATCATACTAGTATTGCAAGCATGTGATATGTTATAGCCTGTTTATTATACAAGTGATGTTGGAATTGTCACATATGCCTATCACATGTTTGGTGTTATTCCCCTTTTATCTCTTGAATTGTTTATGCTTGTGAACGAAGTGCGTTTATATACGTTGGGGATACGATTGGGTAGAATAGGAAAAACTTGAATTAATTATAAGTATAAACTGTGAAATTTGGCATAAGTAGAACATGAAATATGGCACGAAAACTTGACTTGAACATGCCATAACTTGACTTTAAAACATGCCTTAGTTGGGCACGAAATTGACATATGAACATGCTATGGAAATATCGTAAAATCTGATAAGAACATGGGCATGACTTTAGAAAACAAGAAAGTGGCCAACTCGAGGTTGGGTTGAGTTTGTAGTGTAAATCTGCCCGGAACCGCCCGGCAAATCCAGTTGCTACAAACAATAGGATCCAATGTGGGTAGTTGGTCACATCGCGCTTGAAACCCGAGGTTGGGTTGAGTTTGTAGCGTAAACCTGCCCGGAACCGCCCGACAAATCCAGTGGCTACGAACAACAGGACCCAATGTGAGTGGTTCGGTGCATTAACGAATCAATTAATGCCAATTAGGGTTAAGTCATGAACATGAAAAGACAACTTAACCAACTTGAACACGGTTTGTAGGGCTAAGTCATGAACTTGAAAACGACAACACTTAGCCAACTTGACATGACACGTAGGCGGGTTAAGTCGTGAACTGAAATGACATACTTAACCATCTTGACATGACTAGACTAGAAAAGGATTGAGTCACGAATTACATGACTCAATCTGTTAGGCGGGTTAGGTCACGAATTACATGACCTAATCTATTAGGCGAAACCCTAGACACGACCCCTTTCAGCAGTAACCCTCTAGATGTATCAAGGTACCCTGGGGCTAGGCCGGGTGGGGGCACGATTACTGGGCTGATTGTAAGAGGTGAACGACGGCAGTAGGGTACGCCAGTGTAGGTTCGGCGGACTACGATCGTGCACGTATCCGGGGCAGACACTGGGTATCCATAGATTTATCTGTGCATCTTGAATCGTGTCAGGGGTTGACACCCTAGGGCTGATACACCCGAAGGTGGACCCAACACAGGTGACTACATTCGTGATTAGCCGTATGACACAGACACTTGACGAGCTAGAACTGGTAGGGAGCCGATCGACTAGATAATCGCTCCGTAGGACCCCGTACTTGGGTCAGACCCCGTTTCAGGGTCATTTCATGATATTGGGCCGTGGGACTTATTTCGTGATTAATTTGTGACATGGGCTTAGTATACTAGTACAGTCGATGCAACGAATCTCGAACATGTGATGCTTTACTTGACTTGTCTTGACTTATCCTGATCACCTTAGTCTATCTTGTTCACCTTGACACCATTCTTAAGTTTAGTTCCAGTTCATACATGACAGGTTGTTTTAACCGTTTCTACACTGAAAGTCACTAGAACTTACTCAGTCTTTATGACTGACCCTTTTCCTTTCGCCTCTTTTTCTTTCGTTTCCCCCCAGGTTCTCAGGGAGGGAATACCGCAGCTTGATCAGTTTTCACATCCAGCTTGAAGAGAAAGAATGTCTTGCTTGGATCTTTTCCGTTTTGGACTATGGCTTTGGACAGCAATTAGGGGACTTTTGCAGTTTATTTATGTTTTCTTCATGCTTCTTTAAATAATGTAATCAAGACAGTTATGATTTTGGGAAGTATTATGGCATGGTTTGTGTAACACGTATTTTGAAGAAATAAAAGTTGTTGTTTTCCGCTGTTCAAAAATATGTGTTATTATATCTGTCTTGTATATCTGTGACTTATACTTATAAACCTCCACCAAAATTAGGGCATTCCCTTTGAGAGTGACCCTAACGGAGGTGGGGTGTTTCACTTGGTATCAGAGCATAGGTTTACCAGATAAGATAAAAAGTTTTGAAAATTTATTTTCAAAAGAAAGCTTAAAGAAGCATTTTTAAAAGATAAAATATTATTTTATTTTAAAACTGCAAAGTCCCCCAAAGCCATAGGTACTATCTCTTATCCTTCGTTTTGAATCTATCCTTCTTGTTTCAGCATGTCCGAAGAACTTAACTTGCCAGAGGGTGTACCAATACCTGGTTGGTTTAGACGATTCATAGAAGCAAGGGCCACCCAGCCAGGTCCCACCGTTCCTCCTCCCCCAGCTGCAGGAAATCATCCAGCTGCAGCAGCACCTCTTCCTCCACCTCGTCCACGGGGAAACACTTTTGCTAAGATATGTAAAGATTTTAAGGCTATGGGAGGAAAGGACTTTCATGGAACGGAGTCCTTCGTGGCAGCTAGAAATTGGCTGAAAGAAACCGAGGACTTATTCGTCATCTTTGAGGTAGAAGATAGGCAGAAAGTACAACTGGCAGTGTGGCTACTAAAGGGCGAGGCTTCCTACTGGTGGGAAGTCACTAATGCAGAAAGACCAGTGGAAACATGGGAGGACTTTAGGGTAAGGTTTGAGGCTAAATTTCTCTCAGAAGCCGAAAGGTGTTTGCAGTTGGAGAAATTTTTATTTCTTAAGCAAGGAAATATGACTGTCAAAGAGTACGTTAATCAGTTCGACGAGCTGGCTAGGTTCGGACTAGACCTAGTCAACACCCCGCACAAAAAAAGGCTCTCCGCTTTGTCAAAGGGTTGAATGAGCCATTACACAGTTTGGCCATGACCCATATACCCATGGGAGCTACGTACGAAAGGTTGGTGCAGATGGCATTGCTGAACGAGGAAGATAAGGGCAAGAAGGAGACAGAGGCAGAAAACTCTCAAGGGAAGAAAGAGGTCAAGCCTAACGATTCTAAGAATAAGAAGGTAGACTCCGAGAAGGGAGGCAAGAACAACAACTCACGCGATAAAAGGAAATGCAATTACTGTGGTACGGAAGGGCACATAGCCAAGGATTGTAGAAAGAGGAAGAGAAAGCAAGGTGAATGTTTTCATTGTGGGAAGACTGGACACATCAGCAAAGACTGCCCTGAGAAGCAGACCGGACCTTCTGGCGGTACATCGTTAACCTATTCTAGATGCTTTGTTTTATCTTATTTCTCTCCTCGATCCTATCTTGAGAACCATAGTTAGAATCTTTTTGGATGTAACATGTAATTGAAACATGTTATGATTGCGTAATGGTTGCAAGTGGTCGCAAGTGGTTGCTCGTGGATGCATGAATACACATTAGGCACTAGATCGGCTCAGACACATTTTCATGTTGCATATGCATGAGTGTTTACTTTGGAAACTTGGTTGTGCTATCATTTGGTTGTTGCATATGATTGAATGTTTGAGCACTCATGTAGAAATTATGAATTATAATAGGAAAATTTTGCATACATATTGGATTCATTTCACTAAACATATTTTGCATTTAGAAGATCAATCAGGCCTGATCATTAGCATTAGCTAAGGAACATATACACACACTTCGCATATGATCATAAAGCATTAGAAGTCTTTTAAGGACAATGGATACTCGTGTTTGATGGATGAGTAGATGGATGTTTGGATGTTAGGATATATATTTTTCCTAAACTTGAAGATTTCTGGGACGAAATCCTTTTAAGTGGGGGAGAATGTAACACCCCGAGTATTCTATAACAGTGAAATTCACAAATTAAAGTATAATTAATTTCAAATCAAAGAATTAAGGGAAACGTGATACGCCATTGTGTTCGTCTCGGAAAAATACGCGAAATAGAGTCCGAGTTTTCGAAAATTGGAGTCCGTATGTCCAAGATATGGCCCCCGGAATTTCAGAATTCCGTTTAAAATTCAAACAGACGAAAGCAGCTCAGAAAAATAAGTTTAAAATTCAAAATCGGGCCCAATTGGCCAGGGCGGGAAAATTCCCGCCTAAGGCACCCAGGTCGACTTGGCAGTCGACCTGGGCTAGGGGTCGACAGGGCTGTCGACACCCGTGTCGACTGCCAAGTCGACACGGTGTGGACTGGGCTGTCGACCTGGCCCCAGAGCCAGGTCGAACCCAGCCCACCCTGGCTGGCCTGGTCTATGTTTAGTCGATTTTCTGAGCCTTTCCTTGTCACTAGGGCTAGGTGTCAGCTCCGGATTGGCCTCTCCTTCAAACGAACGGCTATTATTGAATCAAGCTCCATCGACGGTCTAAAACAACTCACAAACATTATAAAAAGGACCTAAGACCTAGCCTAAAACATACTATCTCATTTTAACCTCAGGCCGCCGCCATTAAACCTAGAGCTCTGAATTAAAAATACAAAGAACAAAATTATAGAAGATAGAGGACGATTCTTGAAGGCTCCAACTAGAAGCTACAACAACTACGACGCCTTAGACAACGAATTTGGGACTATTTGATTTGGGATTTTTATTTGGGTTATTTGCTTCATATTGTAAGTTCTATGTTACTTTTTAGGCAAAAACGCTAAAACAATATGGACATGCCATGAATTGAAACCGGATTTAGGAACTATTGTTAATCCATTGTTTATATTGTTTATCTTTGAATTATAATTTGGGGATATTGCTATGGCAACGTTGCAAGTTAAACTTGTCATGATTTTGATGTTGTTATGAATCACTTGGGCTTAATTGTTTGGCAAGTTGGACTAATACATGTCCATGGAATCGCTATGTTTATTGAAATCTTTATGTTGATTAAACCATGCCTATGGTACTAATTAAACCATGGCTATGACTATTGATGGAATTATGCCTGTGATGTTAATATACCCATCATGACTAATGAAAAATTGGGTATTGCTAAGTTATGATGAAAAGTTGGAATTATTATGTTTATAATGTTAGATATGTTAAAAACGCTAAATTGGAATCACTATGTCTATGAGAATTATTATGTTAAAAATGCTAAATTGGAATCATTATGTCTATAATGTTAGTTGAGAATCATTATGTTAAAAATGCTAAATTGGAACCATTATGTTTATAATGTTAGTTGAGAACCATTATGTTAAAAACGCTAAATTGGAATCATTATGTCTATAATGTTAGTTGAGAATCATTATGTTGAAAATGCTAAGTTGGAACCATTATGTTTATAATGTTAGATGAGAATCATTATGATAAATTGGAATCATTATGTCTATGAGAATTATTATGTTAAAAATGCTAAATTGGAATCCACTATGCCTATTAGGATTACTATGCCTTTAATGTTTCATGTTTATAATAAAATTATTATTATGCCCGCAATGATTATTATGCCTATGATGTAAAGTTGAAATCATCATGTTAAATTAAGTTGAAATCATTACTATGCCAAGTTATCATCATACTAGTATTGCAACCATATGATATGTTATAGCCTGTTTATTATACAAGTGATGTTGGAATTGTCACATATGCCTATCACATGTTTGGTGTTATTCCCCTTTTATCTCTTGAATTGTTTATGCTTGTGAACGAAGTGCGTTTATATACGTTGGGGATACGATTGGGTAGAATAGGAAAAACTTGAATTAATTATAAGCATAAACTGTGAAATTTGGCATAAGTAGAACATGAAATATGGCACGAAAACTTGACTTGAACATGCCATAACTTGACTTTAAAACATGCCTTAGTTGGGCACGAAATTGACATATGAACATGCTATGGAAATATCGTAAAATCTGATAAGAACATGGGCATGACTTTAGAAAACAAGAAAGTGGCCAACTCGAGGTTGTGTTGAGTTTTTAGTGTAAATCTGCCCGGAACCGCCCGGCAAATCCAGTTGCTACAAACAATAGGATCCAATGTGGGTAGTTGGTCACATCGCGCTTGAAACCCGAGGTTGGGTTGAGTTCGTAGCGTAAACCTGCCCGGAACCGCCCGGCAAATCCAGTGGCTACGAACAACAGGATCCAATGTGAGTTGTTCGGTGCATTAACGAATCAACTAATGCCAATTAGGGTTAAGTCATGAACATGAAAAGACAACTTAACCAACTTGAACACGGTTTGTAGGGCTAAGTCATGAACTTGAAAACGACAACACTTAGCCAACTTGACATGACACGTAGGCGGGTTAAGTCGTGAACTGAAATGACATACTTAACCATCTTGACATGACTAGACTAGAAAAGGATTGAGTCACGAATTACATTACTTAATCTGTTAGGCGGGTTAGGTCACGAATTACATGACCTAATCTATTAGGCGAAACCCTAGACACGACCTCTTTCAGCAATAACCCTCTAGATGTATCAAGGTACCCTGGGGCTAGGCCGGGTGGGGGCACGATTACTGGGCTGATTGTAAGAGGTGAACGACGGCAGTAGGGTACGCCAGTGTAGGTTCGGCGGACTACGATCGTGCACGTATCCGGGGCAGACACTGGGTATCCGTAGATTTATCTGTGCATCTTGAATCGTGTCAGGGGTTGACACCCTAGGGCTGATACACCCGAAGGTGGACCCAACACAGGTGACTACCTTCGTGATTAGCCGTATGACATGGACACTTGACGAGCTAGAACTGGTAGGGAGCCGATCGACTAGATAATCGCTCCGTTGGACCCCGTACTTGGGTCAGACCCCGTTTCAGGGTCATTTCATGATATTGGGCCGTGGGACTTATTTCGTGATTAATTTGTGATATGGGCTTAGTATACTAGTACAGTCGATGCAACGAATCTCGAACATGTGATGCTTTACTTGACTTGTCTTGACTTATCCTGATCACCTTAGTCTATCTTGTTCACCTTGACACCATTCTTAAGTTTAGTTCCAGTTCATACATGACAGGTTGTTTTAACCGTTTCTACACTGAAAGTCACTAGAACTTACTCGGTCTTTATGACTGACCCTTTTCCTTTCGCCTCTTTTTCTTTCGTTTCCCCCCAGGTTCTCAGGGAGGGAATACCGCAGCTTGATCAGTTTTCACATCCAGCTTGAAGAGAAAGAATGTATTGCTTGGATCTTTTCCGTTTTGGACTATGGCTTTGGACAACAATTAGGGGACTTTTGCAGTTTATTTATGTTTTCTTCATGCTTCTTTAAATAATGTAATCAAGACAGTTATGATTTTGGGAAGTATTATGGCATGGTTTGGGTAACACGTATTTTGAAGAAATAAAAGTTGTTGTTTTCCGCTGTTCAAAAATATGTGTTATTATATCTGTCTTGTATATCTGTGACTTATACTTATAAACCTCCACCAAAATTAGGGCATTCCCTTTGAGAGTGACCCTAACGGAGGTGGGGTGTTTCAGTCGACCCCACTAGGGGGAGTCGACTTAGGTGTCGACCCCCCTATAGGTGAGTCGACATAGGTGTCGACCCCCTGTAGGGAGTCGACCCCTTTGAGATTTGCTTCCTATGACGAATTTCCGTAGTCCTAAGCTGATGTGGCCTTCTCTGATTAGCCAATGACTAATTTATGAGGTCTTAGGGATTATGTGTCGTGCTATGGTTAGCTGGATGACGCATCTCCTCGGTTTGATGGCTCTGATTTCTCCTAGACTAATCTAAATGATAGAATTAATCTTAGGCATCTATATATACATAGCCAAACCTAGAACCTAACCTCATAATCCTAGCACTATGGTGTCGTCATGTTGTTCATCTACAAGCTAGCCTAGACTCCTTCATCTTCTCCTAACTAGAAAAATAAATTCATACTAGTAATCGATTAGAAGAATTTAAAATCAATCGTCTACATCAAAGGATAGCTGTTAAAATTCAGAAATCAGATCCCAGAATACAAGATCCATCCTTTTTCAGTAAGTTCAGTTATTATTTAGATGTAAACATCTAACAGAAATCATGACTGTAATAATCGGATCTAAAACGATGCCTAATTCTGATTTGCGCCTATCCTTTTGTCAAATCTGAATTGCTTATGCCTATGATACTATTGGGATTGATGTAATGACACCTATCATGCCTATGAGACTGTTGTAACTGACATAATAAAATGTATCATGCCTATGAGACCGTTGGACTGACAAAATAGAACCTATCATGCGTATGAAACTGTTGTGACTGACATAATAAAACCTATCATGCCTATGAGACTGTTGGATTGACATAATAGAACCTATCATGCCTATGAGACTGTTGTGATTGATATGATGGAACCTACCATGTTGTACATCCTATGCCTATGAGATTATCGCGATTAAAATAATGGGACTTATCATGTTGTACATAAAAATTAGTGATTCACTTAAGTCAAATTCTATCCAATCTTTATACCTATGGTGTAAATTGCTTAGCATGTCTACACATATTGTTAATGTACAACATTGAAACATGATTCTTCAATTGGGTACATCTTTACATGCCTATTTTTCCTTATGTCAATTTTTATGCCCCTTCTCTATTTTTCCCCTTTTTACATGCTTTTGTGAATACTAAGTTCATTTGGAACTTAGATTGAATCTCGTTGTACGTGCGATTATAACTCGGGGAAAATTGGGTATAATTTAATTGAGTAAATTTTGGGCATAACATGGGAATGTGGAATAAACTTGTATTGGCTAGACTTGTGGAAAATTTGACACATAGATTTGGACACATATGACAAATATTTAAATTGGCTAAAGATGTACATGCCTAACCCGAGGTTAGATTGAGTTGCGGTGTAAGACTGCCCGGAACCACCCGACACATCCAGCAAACACAACAATATAGATCTAATGTGAGAGGTTAGAGCATTTAAGACCAAAAACCCAAGGTTAGATTGAGTTGTAGTGTAAGGCTGCCCGAAACCGCCCGACACATCCAGCGACCGCAACAATATAGATATAATGTGAGAGGTTGGTGCTTTAATGAATAAATTAAAGCTAAGAAACAGACAGGCTAAGAACGGTAGGGTTAAGTTAATCAAAGCAAAACTTAACCAATATAACATGATGTGTGATAGGGTTAAGTAACACAAGAGGGCAACACTTAACCAATGTAACATGACTAGTGGTAGGGTTAAGTAACACAAGAGGGCAACACTTAACCAATGTAACATGACCAGTGGTAGGGTTAAGTTAACACTTAAACAATGAACGAGTGGGGTTAGTTAATGAGAAACACTTAACCAATATAATATGATGAACGAACACGGTTAAGTTAATAGAAAACACTAAACCAATTACAACATGATGAATGAGAAGGGTTAATTTAATAAGAAACATTTAACCAACACGACATGGCGTGTGGATGGGTTAAGTTAACTTGAATGGATGGATAACACTTAGCCAATTTTAGGGGTATACGAATAGACCCTAGAAAACCCTAGTAACGGTGACCAATTTCAGCAGTAACCCACATAGATGTACAATGGTACCTTGAAACTAGGCAGGGTGGGGCATGATTACTGGGCTGATTATAAGCGGTCAAAATAGCGGCAGGGGGTGTAGTAGTGTAGTTCCGGCGGAGTATGGGCATGCACGTGCTCCTGAGTGGAAAAGCAGGCACTGGGCATCAGTAGTATACATTATGCATCTAGAATTTGTGTCGGGTTGCTACCATAGGGGTTGGTACACCTTGTGGTGGGACCAGCACAGGGTACGTACACGTAAGAGAGGGCCGATTGACATAGACACAAGGAAAGTTAGTACAAATAGGGAGCCGACCGATAGGGTAGTAAGGGTACATCTAACATCTTCATGGCAATTAGGCTGGTTGAGGTAAGATCCTCATACTAGATGTACACCTGAAGGCTACCACAATTGCGGGGTTGGGATCACCTTATTTTATAACACAAGATACTAGTTGGGACACAAGTTGAAACACCCCACCTCCATTAAGGTCACTCACAAAGGGAATGCCTTAACTTCGGTGGAGCATTATAGGTAAAAGATGCAAATAAATTACAAGACAGACAAATAAGGCAGTGGAAAATAAAGTCATTTTATAAACAACTTAATTCAATCAAGCTTTTACAACAATTGGCTCAATCATACTAAAAAGTAATACATAGAAATTCTGTCTTGATTCAAAAACTTCCAAATATAAAAGAAGCATAAAAATGACAATGATATTCCCCAATAAAGCATGAACCAGCCATAGCAGTGGAAGAGAGAGTCCAAAGCAATACATCGACTATCTTCGAGCTTGGAAAGAAAACTGAGCTAAGTGATAACATTTCCTCCCTGATTACCTGGGGGGAACGGAAGAAAAGAGGCGAAACAAAACTAGGTCAGACATAAGTCTGATAAGTCCAGTGACTTTCAGCATATAAACAGGCAAAAGCATCATGACATGAATAAACTGCATATAAGACAATACCGTGATAACATGATAACATAGAATAAGCATAAGGTATGATAAGGCAAGATAAACTGAATGCGCTTCTACTCTTTATCTGCTTCGCTACTACTTGATTATTCTGATTTTTATATATATCTCTGCACCACCTAACTAGTGTCCCAACTAGTAATCTGTACAAAATGATAATATTACAACGTGATCCTAGTCCCCGCTAATGGTTGTAGCCTTCAGGTGTACATCTATCATGAGGATTCCACCTCAATCATCCTAATTTCCATGAACATGTTAGATGTACCCTTACTACTCTATCGATCAGCTCCCTTACTTGTATTCATGTTCCAAGTGTCTGTGTCAATCGAGCCTCTCTTGCTAGTAGATACCCTGTGCTAGTCCCACCATAAGGTTTATCAATCCTTATGATAGCGACCCGACATGATTCAAGATGCACAGTGTATAACTACAGGTACTCAGTGCCTAATTTTTCCCACTCCGGAGTACGTGCACGACTGTAAACTGTAGGAACCTACACTGACGTACCCCCTGCCGCTGTTTTGACCGCTTATAATTAGCCCAATAATTGTACCCCACCCTGCTTAGTTTTAGGGTTCCATGATACATCTATGTAGGTTACTGCTGAAATGGGTCCCCGTTACTATGGTTTCCTATTGGTTAAGTTTATGGGCCTATATATACAAATATTACCCACCTACACGAGATGTACTTAACCCTCCCATCAATTCAAGCATGTTTATTTAATGGTTAAGTTTGTGGGCATATATGTGTTAATATTACCCACCTACATGAGATGTACTTAACCTTCCCATCGATTCAAGCATGTTTATTAAATGGTTAAGTTTGTGGGCCTATATTTACTAATATTACCCACCAACCCGATATGCACTTAACGCTCCCGCACATTATGTCATATAGGTTAAGTGTTGTCCATTCATGTTAACTTAACCCACCCATTCATCATGTCATGTTGGATAAGTGTTTCTTATTAACTTAACCCTCCTCACTTATCATGTTAGATTGGTTAAGTGTTTCTTATAGACCTAACCCCACGTGTTCGTCATGTTGTATTGGTTAAGTGTCATCAATCAATTCAAGTTAACTTAACCCACCTACTCATCATGTCATGCTACTTTGGTTAAGTGTCGCCTTCTTGTGTTAACTTAACCCTACCACAAATCAAGTTATATAGTTTAAGTGTTAACTTTCCATTTTCTTGCTATACCGGTTAAGTGTTTCCTATTAACTTAACTCTAGTCATCCATCTTGTCATATCGGTTAAGTGTTTCTCATTACTTAACCCCGGTCATCCATGTTATATTGGTTAAGTGTTCCTATGAACTAAACCCTACTCATTCATTAGCATTAATTGATTTATTAATGCACCAACCTCTCACATTATATATATGTTGTTGCGGTTACTGGATGTGTCGGGCGGTTCCGGTCAGTTTTACACCACAACTCAATCTAACCTCGGGTTTTTCTTGGGCATGATGCACTAACCTCTCACATTAGATAGGTGTTGTTGTGGTTACTGGATGTGCCGGACGGTTCTGGGCAGTTTTACACCATAACTCAATCTAACCTCGGGTTGGGCATGTTCATCTTTAATCTACACATTTACCCTATATACCTAAATATGGATTTTACATGCTAATTACCAAATTCACGAAAACTAGTCATGTTACATTTTACACCCAGTCTAGATTTAATGCTCAAGTTACCCCAAATTCTCAACAATAACAATTTTGCCCAAAACTTGATTTATACGCCAAGTTCCTACTTTGTCGTTCATGCCAATTCTGGGTTCAATATGTCAAATTACTTCCATAATTCACGTCAAATTACCCAAAATTGCATCTTAACAGTTATGCCATATTACATATTCCAAATTATGCTAAATAATGTCAATTTCATGTTATACCCAATTTCCCCTGCATTCATAACGTACGTATTTCGAGATTCAACTCAAGATTCATAATATAAGGGGAGAAGCAAGATGGAACATCGTAAGGATAGGCAAAGTTATATGATTATAAGAACTACTTGTCCAATAAACTTGATGTACTAAAAAAGACAAGTTTTGCAAGGAATACATCGCAGGCATATAGATATGATAAGAATTATATCATGAACTTAAAAAGGGATTGCAATTCCGATATACAACAAGGATAGATATGATTGGACCAGTTTCATAGTCAAAAATGATTCCCAAAGATATATATACTCAAGCATAGATTTCAATGAAAGGATAGCTTACATCAGGCATATTCTCATATCCATTTTATTATATGTCACAATTAGATTTATATGTTCAAATCTAAAAAGTAAATGACTTACAAAATAAAGGCAAATCTTGTTTTCATGCCTAAGCCATACATCACTATGCACCCTAATATTCTTCTTCCAAATCATAAACTATCATATACATATATATATGTCCCAATTTTAGATCTTAGACCACAACATGTACTATGCCTTATATTTACAGTTCAATTTACGCCCCAAATCCCAAGTCATATATCCAATACTTTATGCCTCAAATCTCAAGTCATATGTCCAATACTTTATGCCTCAAATCTCAAGTCATATGTCCAATACTTTATGCCACAAATCTCAAGTCATATGTTCGATACACTTTATGTTTTGAATACAACATGTGTTAAGTCCTCAAATCAGTTACAACTTAGTTATGCCCAATTATACACAATTTAATACTTTCCCAAATTTTAGCATTGGTCATGTCCAAATCATATTTATGCCCAATTTTATTTCCAACGTACATTCATCTCTTATGAGATCTGGCTCTGGCTCGCAGTAGCCTGGCTATTAAACTAAAAGGGAAGAAGGAAATAAGAGACAAAGAATGGACATAATATTATCAATGAGATAGATCCAAAGGATATACAAAGACAGTCATAATCTCAGATCCAGATTTATTACAATGTCAGAATCACAACTAACTTTTATTTCTGAAAGTAACGCGAACTTGCAAATTACAGATTGAATTCTGAGATCTGTATTCTGTAACTGAATAGATCTCCCTTGAAGTGGACTATTTGATTTGATTCTTAGAAATAGTTGTTGAAGTCGTTGAATTAGCTTTTGAATCTCTACTAGAATTCTAAACTTGATTTCTACGAAGGACTTGAGTAGCATATCCCCGTCTTTGATTTATTTTGATATGAATTGGGGTGGAGTATAGGCGTAATGAAGTAGTGTGGAGAGAAAGTGAGGTTTGGGGGTGTTTAAATAGCTTAGGAGCAACGAATCTGGTTAGAATGGGCGTCAAAATTCAGAAAAACGAATCTGTCCACAGATCTGGAAAAGGGGGGAGGTCGACCCCATGGTCAACCTATTTTACCCAGGTCGACCCCCTGGTCGACCCCCTGATCGACCTTGGTCCTGGGCGGGAAATTTCCGCCCAGCCCGGGTGTGTGATTTGAATTTCGAAACTTTAAATTTGAATTCGGGCCGGTTTTTATTTTAAATTCCTGAAACTTCTAAGTGCCATGACTTCTTCATACAGAGTCCGATTTACGCAAACTCGTAGTCTATCTCAAGTAGAATTCTGAGATGAACGCAATGGCGTAAACCTTTTCCCTTAATTCTTCATTTAAAAATTAAGTATACTTTGATTTGTTACTCTAATGTTCACTGAAAATACGGGGTATTACATTCTCCCCGCCTTAAAGGATTTCGTCCCCGAAATCTTCAAGTTAGGAAGAACGTATTTCCTAACATCCAACATCCATCTACTCAACCATTCAATCACAGTCATCCATTGTCCTAAAAAGGTTTCTAATGTCGCATGAACATATGCAGAGTGTGTGTATATGTCTCTTATCTAATGCAAAATCAGGCGGTCTACTGATCCAGTTGACCTCCTTAATGCAGATTATGTTAGTTCCATGAGTCCATCATGTATGCAATTATTCCTAATCGTACTTTAAAACTTCTACATGAGTGCACTATCATTCATATAAATGCAACATCCATATGATAACACATCAAGTTTCAATCCATATATATAAAAATTCACTCATGCATATGCAATATGAAAGCGACTAAGCCGATCTAGTGCCTAATGTGTGTATATTCATCCATGAGCAACCACTAGCAACCACTTGCATCCACCAAACATAACATGTCTCAAGCACATGTTTACTTCCATTGGCTTCTACCTAAGGATCGAGGATAGGACCGAGAGGATATACTTAAAAGATAAAGACTAGCATGCAAATAAATTTTACAGAAAAAGAGGAATCAAGTATACCCTCAAAAACGGTATGATGCACGTATCTAGTCTTCTAAGTCGCATCTTCTTGAGCTTCACTCCACTGTACCTTAACTAATTTAACTTCATGATTGCGAAGCTTCCTGTACTCCATTTCCAAAACCCACTATAAAAGATAGGACCTCTCTCACTTACTATGCTAGAGGGTATCCAATGTAGTCGAATTATCTTTCCAAGATAAACAGATGTTAGCCATGATTCCAAGTGTATATACTTAGATGATTAGAGGTCTCTCTTCTACTTAGCTTATCCATCATGTCACAAATCTGAGGGTTTAAAGCTAAAGGTTTCTATGTACTTTTTGCCTTTCTTAAGGTCAGTCTTACTTAGGGCGCTGCCACAACTATTTATCTCTCACGCAAACCATCATAGTCGAACTCGACATCCCTCAGGTACAAGCCCCAAAGGCCTAAACCAATATTAGACAAGCACCCAAGGAATACCTCCTCCGAATTTGGACGATTTATGTGAGATGATACTAGCAAAACAACTAAACAATTGAGCACTTAACCGACTCTGGCTATCCTTGCCAATCTTGCTCCAAAACAATCGTTGGTCGTATAACTGGCTTTGCATTTTCAACTAGATATATGTGGGAGTCTGTCTCAAGTTTTAGAGGTAAAACCCCTAACCTAATCAAAACATCTGCGTAATCATGGACTACTCCAACGGATCAAAAATCATCGATAAATACATAAAGTGATTCTAGGTAGCTAAGACAAACTGATCCCTTAGGATCACATGAAATTTCGAGGATATTCCCAAGGCAAGTAAAAGGTCTAGCTACCCTCCTTTCGCAATTACTAGCTAACCATCCCATGCCTAGAATCAACCGATAGCCCATAGAACCAAAAACATAAGCATTAATATAGCTATTATCAAATTCTCACAAACCAAAGATAAATGAACCGAACCAGCAATTGGATTTGAGACAATAATGGGATCCTCTACTATACAAGTTCAAAGGTGCAAAAACTCAACTATGGAAGCAGATATAAACGAATGTGAAGCGCTAAAATCAAAGAGAGTACTAACAGGATGATCAAAAAAGAAAAACTAAACTCTTCCTCTCTCTCAGGTACGCTGGCGGTAAGAGCATGCACTTGCCCTCCTGAAAATCCCGTTCTTGCCCTTGTCCTTATATGACCCGTTATACCATAATAAAGACACTTCCTCTTGTTTTAGGTTTTGCTATTTTGACCTCTTTTCTTTTTACCTCTTTTGTGAACCAAGTCCATATCCATGAGTTCTTTATCCTTGGGTTGTGCTCCTTAGCAAAACTCCCTCATTCTCATCTTTGTCATCCTTGTGCAACGTGTTGACAGGTTTCTTGAAAGCTGCCTCCATCGCATGGAAAATCCTACAAATCTTGAAAGAGAATTAGCCGTAGGTGAAATTACTACGACAGGAGGTTGGGACTTCTTCTCCCTTTGATAGGTGTCGTAGTCTCATCGAGCCTACGGAACCATGCCGCGATGAGGTTACCTCCCAGAAAGCCAAGAGCCCCGGAGACTCAGGAAAGAAGTAAACAAGGATTCAAACAGAGGATCAAAAAGATAGTGCATATGGCTTTGGGGAATAAGCCTTTAAAACAAAACTTTTCTTTTGAAAATGCTTCTTTTAAAACCGTTTTGAAAATAATTTTTCAAATCTTTTATCTGATCCGGTAACCTTCAGCTCTGATACCAAGTGAAACACCCCACTTCCGTTAAGGTCACTCACAAAGGGAATGCCTTAACTTCGATGGGGCATTATAGGTAAAAGATGTAGATAAATTACAAGACAGACAAATAAGGCAGCGGAAAATAAAGTCATTTTATAAACAACTTAATTCAATCAGGCTTTTACAACAATTGGCTCAATCATACTTAAAAGTAATATATAAAAATTCTGCCTTGATTCAAAAACTTCCAAATATAAAAGAATCATAAAAATGAAAATGATATTCCCCAATAAAGCATGAACAAGCTATAGCAGTGGAAGAGAGAGTCCAAAGCAATACATCGACTATCTTTGAGCTTGGAAAGAAAACTGAGATAAGTGGTAACATTGCCTCCCTGTGAACCTGGGGGGAAACGGAAGAAAAGAGGCGAAACAAAACTAGGTCAGACATGAGTCTGGTGAGTCTAATGACTTTCAGCATATAACAGGCAAAAGCATCATGACATGAATAAACTGAATATAATACAATACCGTGATAACAAGACAACATAGGATAATCATAAGGTATGATAAGGCAAGATAAACTGAATGTGCTTCTACTCTTTCTTTGCTTAGCTACTACTTGGTTATTCTGATTTATATTTTTTTTTTTGAAAGAGCTTCTGATTTATATATATATATATATATATATATATATATATATATATATATATATATGCACCACCTAACTAGTGTCCCAACTAGTAATCTACACAAAATGATAATATTACAAGGTGGTCCCAGTCCCCGCTTATGGTGGTAGCCTTCAGGTGTACATCTATCGTGAGGGTTTCACCTCAATCAGCCTAATTACCATGAACATGTTAGATGTACCCTTACTACCCTATCGATTGGCTCCCTTACTTGTATTCATGTTCCATGTGTCTGTGTCAATCGCCCCTCTCTTGCGTTTAGATACCCTGTGCTGGTCCCACCATAAGGTGTCTCAATACTTATGATAACGACCCGACATGACTCAAGATGCACAGTGTATAACTACTGGTACTTAGTGCTTGCTTTTTCCCAATCCGAAGTACTGCACGCCCGTAAACTGTCGGAACCTACACTGACGTACCCCCTCCCGTTGTTTTGACCACTTTAATCACCCCAGTAATCATGCCACACCCTGCCTAATTTCAGTGTATCATGATGCATCTATGTGGCTTACTGCTGAAATGGGTCACCGTTACTAGGGTTTCCTATTGGTTAAGTTTGTGGGCCTTATATATACAAATATTACCCTCCTACACGAGATGTACTTAACCCTCCCTTCGATTCAAGCATGTTTATTTAATGGTTAAGTTTGTGGGCCTATATGTGTTAATATTACCCACCTACACGAGATGTACTTAATCTTCCCATCGATTCAAGCATGTTTATTTTACGGTTAAGTTTGTAGGCCTATATTTACTAATATTACCCACCAACCCGATATGTACTTAACCCTCCCACACATTATGTCATATTGGTTAAGTGTTGTCCATTCATGTTAACTTAACCCAACCATTCATCATGTCATGTTGGTTAAGTGTTTCTTATTAACTTAACCCTCCTCACTTATCATGTTAGATTGGTTAAGTGTTTCTTATTAACCTAACCCCACGTGTTCGTCAAGTTGTATTAGTTAAGTGTCATCAATCAATTCAAGTTAACTTAACCCACTTACTCATCATGTCATGCTACTTTGGTTAAGTGTTGCCTTCTTGTGTTAGCTTAACCCTGCTACAAATCAAGTTATAATGGTTAAGTGTTAACTTCCCATTTTCATGCTATACCGGTTAAGTGTTTCCTATTAACTTAACCCTAGTCATCCATCTTGTCATATCGATTAAGTGTTTCTCATTACTTAACCCTAGTCATCTATGTTATATTGGTTAAGTGTTCCTATGAACTTAACCCTACTCATTCATATTGTTCATTAGCATTAATTGATTTATTAATGCACCAACCTCTCACATTAGATATGTGTTGTTGCGGTTACTGGATGTGCCAGGTGGTTCTGGGTAGTTTTACACCACAACTCAATCTAACCTCGGGTTTTTCTTGGGCATGATGCACTAACCTCTCACATTAGATAGGTGTTGTTGTGGTTAGTGGATGTGCCGGGCGGTTCCGAGCAGTTTTACACCACAACTCAATCTAGCCTCAGGTTAGGCATGTTCATCTTTAGTCTACACATTTACCCTATATAACCAAATCTAGATTTTACATGCTAATTACCAAATTCACCAAAACTAATCTTGTTACATTTTACACCCAATCTAGATTTAATGCTCAAGTTACCCTAAATTCTCAACAATAACAATTTTGCCTAAAACTTGATTTATATGCCAACTTCCTACTTTGTCGTTCATGCCAATTCTAGGTTCAATATGTCAAATTACATATTCCATAAGTCATGTCAAATTACCCCAAATTGCATCTTAACAGTTATGCCATATTACATGTTCCAAATTATGCCAAATAATGTCAATTTCATGTTATACCCAATTTCCACCGCATTCATAACGTACGTATTTCGAGATTCAACTCAAGATTCATAATATAAGGGGAGAAGCAAGACGGAACATCGTAAGGATAGGCATAGTCATATGATGATAAGAACTACTACTCTAATAAACTTGATGTACTAAAAAAGACAAGTTTTGCAAGGAATACATCACAGGCATATAGATATGATAAGAATTATATCATGAACTTAAAAAGGGATTACAATTCCGATATACAACAAGAATAGATATGATTGGACCGGTTTCATAGTAAAAAATGATTCCCAAAGATATATATATATATTTAAGCACAGATTTCAATGAAAGGATAGCTTACATTAGGCATATTCTCATATCCATTTTATTACATGTCACAATTAGATTTAGGTATTCAAATCTAAAAAGTAACCGACTTACAAAACAAAGGCAAACCTTGTTTTCATGCCTAAGCCATACATCACTATACAACCTAATCTTCTTCTTCCAAATCATAAACTAACATATATATATATATATATATATATATATATATATATGTCCCAATTTTAGATCTTCGACCACAACATGTACTATGCCTTATATTTACAATTCAATTTACGCCCCAAATACCAAGTCATATGTCCAATACTTTATGCCTCAAATCTCAAGTCATATGTCCAATACTTTATGCCTCAAATCTCAAGTCATATGTCCAATACTTTATGCCTCAAATCCCAAGTCATATGTTCGATACACATTACGTTTTGAATACAACATGTGTTATGTCCTAAAATCAGTTACAACTCAATTATGCCCAATTATACACAATTTAATACTTTTCCCAAATTTTAGCGCTGGTCATGTCCAAATCATATTTTATGCCCAATTTTATTTCCAACCTACGTTTATCTCTTATGAGATCTGGCTCAGGCTCGCAGTAGCCTGGCTATAAAACAAAAAGGGAAGAAGGAAAGAAGTGACAAAGAATGGACATAATATTATCAATGAGATGGATCCAAAGGATATAGAAAGACAGTCATAATCTCAGATCCAGATTTATTACAATGTCAGAATCACAATTAACTTTTATTTCTGAAAGTAACGCGAACTTACAAATTACAGAAGGGTTTTGAATTCTGGGATCTGTATTCTGAAACTGAATAGCTATCCCTTGAAGTGGTCTATTTGATTTGATTCTTAGAAATAGTTGTTGAAGTCGTTGAATTAGCTTTCGAATCTCTACTAGAATTCTAACTTGATTTCTATGATGGACTTGAGTAGCATAACCCCGTCTTAGATTTATTTTGATATGAATTAGGGTAGAGTATAGGCTTAATGAAGTTGTGTAGAGAGAAAGTGAGGTTTGGGGGTGTTTAAATAGCTTTGGAGCAACGAATCTGGTTAGAACGGGCATCTAAATGCAGAAAAATGAATCTGTCCACAGATCTGGAAAAGGGGGGAGGTCGACCCCATGGTTTGCCTGTTCTACCTAGGTCAACCCCCAGGTCGACCTGGGTCCTAGGCGAGAAATTTCCCGCCCAGCCAGCCTGGGTGTGTGATTTGAATTTCGAAATTTAAATTTGAATTCGGGATGGTTTTGATTTTAAATTCCTGAAACTTCTAAGTGCCATAACTTCTTCATACAGAGTCAGATTTACGCAAACTCGGACTCTATCTGAAGCAGAATTCCGAGATGTGGCGAAACCCGTTTCCCTTAATTCTTCTTTTAAAAATTAAGTATACTTTGATTTGTTACTTTAATGTTCATTGAAAATACGGGGTGTTACACTAGTAGGGGGTACAGATCCTTTTTCACAGGATACTAGTAGGGAATACGAATTGTTCTATAAAAGACACTAATTAGGATGCTAGTTGTGTGGTGCAGAGAAAATAGTAAATTAGAGAAAGAACCGAAGCGCATTCATATCTTACCTTATCATATCTAACGATCATCATTTGTTGTCTTGCTATGCTTAATATCATGGTTATGGTCTGGTATCCAGTTTATTCATATCATGATCCTTTTACCTATTTACATGCTGAATAATCACTGGACTTACCAGGTTTTATGTCTGACTCTATTTTGTTTCTCTCTCTTTTCTTCCGTCCCCCCCACCCCACCCCCAGGTTCATAGGGAGGGAATATTACCACTTAGCTTAGTTTTCTTTCCAAGCTCGAAGATAGATGATATATTTCTTTGGACTCTATTTTCCACTACTATGGATGGCTCATGCTTTATTGGGGAATATCTTTGTCATTTCATGCTTCTTTATTTTGTTAAACAAGACAGATGCTTTGTTGTAATGATATTGGTGTTTTGGTGCTGGAAAACAATCTTTGTACAAGCTGTTTTACCAAGCTGTTGTTTTATCAATACAGTAAAGTTTTATTTATTATCCACTATTTAAATTTTGTCTGTTTTGTAATTTATCTGTTCTATATGCTTATGACGCTCCACTGAAGTTAAGGCATTCCCTTAGTGAGTGACCTTAACGGAGGTGAGGTGGTACACGTGGTATCAGAGCTAAAGGTTACCAGAACAGATAAAAGATTTTTCAAAAGCATATTTTAAAAGGGGTGTTTTCTAAAACTTGTTTTAAAGAAGCGTATTTCAAGAGAAAAATATTGTTTTTAAAAGGTATATTCCCTAAAGCCATATGCACTATCTTTTGATTCTCTATTTGAATCTCTCCTTCCTTTTTTCGCCATAATTTTGTAGGCATACAACACATGTCGAGGGCGAAGTAGTGCTCAACCCCCACCTGTAGCCGTAGTAGTTTCACCTGCGACTAATTTTCTTTCAAGCCTTGTAGGTTGTCGTGCGATGGAGGTAGTTTCGAGGAACTTGTCAACAAGCTACACAAGGATAGTAAGGATGAGAATAAGAGAGTTTGGGCTAAGAAGCACAATCCCAAGGATAGGAAGCTTGTTGATATGGCTTAATCCACGCAGAACGAGAAAGGTGAAAAGAAAGAGGACAAAGTGGAGAAATCACAAACAAGGGATTAGAATATAAGAAGGGTGGAAGAAATAATAGATCCTACAACAAGAGGAAGTGTCTTTTTTGTGGTATAGCGGGTCATTTAATTGTAGGAAGAAGAAGACAGGTGGTTGTTTCCAGTACAGTGATGCAGGGCATCTTATCAAGGATTGTCGAAGGACAAGGACAAGGGAAAAGGACATAATCTTCTAGCGGGCACTTGCATGCTCTCATTGCTAGTGTACCTAAGAGAGGTAGGAACGTTTCTGTTGAAAGTTTAGTTTTTCTTTTCCATCATCATGTTAGAACTTTGTTCGATTCTGGCGCTTCACCTTCTTTTCTATTTACTTCCATAGTTGAGTCTCTGCACCTTAGTACTTGTATAGTAAAAGATCCCATTATTGTCTCAAATCCAATTGGTGGTTAGGCTCATTTATCTATGATTTGTTTGGATTTGGGAATCTCTATACTAAGCGTTGAGTTTAGATGTAATGTTTACGTTTTTTGTTTCATAGGCTATGGGTTGATTCTAGGGATGGATTGGTTATCCAGTAATGGTGCCATTCTCAATTGTGAAAGGAGGGTAGTTAGACTTTTAGCTTGCCTCGGTAAAACCCTTGAAATCTCGTGTAACCCTAAGGGTTCTGTCATGCTTAGTTACCTAGGATCTCTTGATACATCTGTTAATAATTTGCAATCTTTTTATGTAGTCCATGAGTATACCGATATCTTTGATGAAGTGAAGGGTTTACCCCCAAAACGAGAAATAGATTTCCCGATATACTTGGTTAATAACGCCAACCCAGTCGCATTACCCGTACAACACATGATCCTAGGGAGAGGAAGGAGCTCAACAAACAAGTCAAAGAGTTGCTTGAGAAGGGGTTTATTTGGCGAAGTATTTTTGAATGGAGTGCTCCAGTAGTGTTCGCTAATAAGGTAGATGGTCCACTTCACTTATGCATGGATTATAGATAATTAAATAAGCTAACTCAGAAAAATAGGCACCCACTTCCAAGAATAGATGATTTGTTTGACCAGCTTGTAGGTGCGTCTATTTTTTCCCAACTAGATTTGGCTACAGGGTTTCATTGCTAAGGGAAGCTAAGGACAGTATAGACAAGACTGCTTTTAGGATCCCTGACGGTTTCTTTGAGTAGCTCGTCATGCCTTTCGGTTTGACGAATTCACCTGCTTATTTTGTTGACTTGATGGGTAGGGTATTTAGAGAGTTCCTTAATAAGTTTGTAGTAGTCTTCGTGGACGATAGCTTGATTTTCTCAAAGAACGAGGAAGAACATGCTTTGCATTTAAGAGAAGTCATGGATACACTTCTAGCACATCAACTTAAGGTGAAGTTCTCCAAAATGTCATTTTTTGAGAGAAGAAGTAAGGTTGCTAGGACATGTAGCGTCCAAAGAAGGGTTAGTAGTAGATCCCGCAAAAGTAGTTGCGGTGCGAGACCGAAAGGTCCTAAGGAATGCAATAGAAGTAGAAGCTTTCTTGGACTTGCAGGCTAATATATGAAGTTCATTAAGGACGTTTGCGAAGGTATTAGTCCCACTTACTGGATCAACGAAGAAGAATCTATCCTTTGATCGGGATATTGATTGTGATGTCGCTTACCAATGATCGAAGAGGGCTCTACAACGGCCCCAGTTTTGACTTTAACCTTACAGTAGTAAAAGGTTTACGGTATACACGGATGCATGCGGCACGGGACTAGGTGCCATTTTGATGTGAAAAGGAAGGGTAAGGTCGTAGCGGATGCCTTAAGAAGAAAAAGGTTAACTTCAAGTCCTCTTTATGTGAAATGGAAAAGTTCAGAATACACATCAACCTTTGATTTTAAAACTTCAGTTAAGTTAGTAGTTGGCATCGCTAGGAGTAAGACCTATGCTTTTTGATCAAATAGGGACTTCACAAAGAAAAGACTCTCAGATAGTCGACGCAATAGATAAGTTAAGTAGAGAAGAGACATCTAATCACCTTAATAACTACACTTGGAGACATGGTTAGCATCTGTTTATTTTCAAGAGATAGTTCTTCCACATGGAATACCTACTAGTGAAGTTTGAAGACCCTTTGAGGAAATGTTAGCATGACACAACAGAAGTTGTAGTCCCGAGTATACTAGAAGGAGAAGAGGTGGAACGAGAGGCGACAGTGTAATAGGTTCCAACTCATATTTTGGAAACATAAATTAAGAAGCTACGCAGTCGTGAAGTTAAGACAGTCAGAGCGCAATGGGGTGAAGCTCAAGAAGATGCGACTTAAAAGGCTGAAGACTAGATACGCGCATCATACCCTTCTGAGGGTATATCCTTGATCTCTCTTTTCTGTAAAGTTTGTTTGCATGCTAGTCTTTATCTTATAAGTATATCCTCTCGGTCCTATTCTCGATCCTTAGGTAGAATCCAATGGATGTAAGCATGTGTTTGAGACATGTTATGTTTGGTGGATGCAAGTGTTTGCTAGTGGTTGCTCGTGGATGCTTACACACACACACACTAGGTACTAGATCGGCTCAGTCACTTTCATAATGCATATGCATATATGAATCTATATATGGTTTGAAACTTGATGTGTTATCATGTGGACGTTGCGCTTGTACGAATGATTGTGCACTCATGTAGAAGTTACAAAATACAATTAGGAATAATTGCATACATAATAGAGTCATAGCACTGACATGATTCACATCAAGGAGGTCAACTGAATCAGTAGACCGCCTGATTTTGCATTAGATAAGGACATATACCCACTATGCATACGATCATTAAAGCATTAGAAGTCTTTTAAGGACAATGGATGCCCGTGATTGATAGTTGAGTAGATTGATGTTGGATGTTAGGATACATTCTTCTTAACTTAGAGATTTCGGGGACGAAATCCTTTAAGGAGGGGAGAATGTAACACCCCGTATTTTCTGTGAATATTAAAATTTTGCTTGAGATAGAGTCCGAGTTTGCGTGAATCGGACTCCGTATGAAGAAGTTATGGAGTTCAGAAGATTTCAAGAATAAACAAAAAATAAAAATTAAATAATAAATCTAGTTCAAAATTCAAAATTTGGACAGAACAGGCTGAGCGGGAAAAATCCCGCTCAGGTGGGGGGTCGACACAGGTGTCGACCCCCCCCCCCCCGTAGGGAGTCGACCCCTTTGAGATTTTCTTCCTATGACGAATTTCTGTAGTCTTGAGCTGATGTGGCTTTCTCTGATTGGCCAATGATAAATTTCTAAGATGTTAGGGATTATGTGTCGTGTTATGGTTGGCTAGATGACACATCTCTTCGGTTTGATGGCTCTGATTTCTCCTAGACTAATCTAAAGGCTAGAATTAATCCTACACATCTATATATACATAGCCAAACCTAGACCCTAACCTTATAACCCTAAGACTATGGTGTCGTCATGCTGTTCATCTACAAGCTATCCTAGCCTCCTTCATCTTCTCCTAAATAAAAAAATAAATCCATACTAGTAATTGATTAGAAGAACTTCAAATCAAACGTCTACATCAAAGGATAGCTTTTCAAATTTAGAAATCAGATCCTAGAATACAAGATCCGTCCTTTTTCAGTAAGTTCAGTTATTATTTAGATTTAAACATCTAATATAAATCATGACTGTAATAATTGGATCTAGAACGATGCCTAATTCTGATTCGTGTCTATCCTTTTGTCAAATCTGAATTGCTTATGCCTATGAGACTATTGGGATTGATGTAATGACACCTATCATGCCTATGAGACTATTGTGACTGACATAATAAAACCTATCATGCCTATGAGACTGTTGGACTGACATAATAGAACCTATCATGCCTATGAACTGTTGTGAATGACATAATAAAACCTATCATGTCTATGAGGCTGTTGGATTGACATAATAGAACATATCATGCCTATGAGACTGTTTTGATTGATATGATGGAACCTATCATGTTGTATATCCTATGCCTATGAGACTATCGCGATTAATAATATTGGGACTTATCATGTTGTACATAAAAATTAGTGATTCTCTTAAGTCCGATTCTATCCAATCTTTATACCTATGGTGTAAATTGCTTAGCTGTCTACACATATTGTTAATGTACAACATTGAAACATGATTTTTGAATTGGGTACATCTTTACATGCCTATTTTTCCTTATGTCACTTCTTATGTCCCTTCTCTATTTCCCCCTTTTTACATGCTTTTGTGAATACTAAGTTCATTCGGAACTTAGATTGATTCTCGTTGTACGTGCGATTATAACGTGGGGAAAATTGGGTATAATTTAATTGAGTAAATTTTGAGCATGGCATAGTAATGTGGCATAAACTTGTATAGGCTAGACTTGTGGAAAATTTGACACATAGATTTGGACACATATGACAAATATTTAAATTGGCTAAATATGTACATGCCTAACCTGAGGTTAGATTGAGTTGCAGTGTAAGAATGCCCGGAACCGCCATGCACATCCAGAGACCGCAACAATATTGATCTAACGTGAGAGGTTAGCTCATTTAAGCCCAAAATCCCGATGTTAGATTGAGATGTGGAATAAGGCTACCCGGAACCGCCCGGCACATCCAGTGACCGCAACAATATAGAACTAATGTGAGAGGTTGGTGCTTTAATGAATAAGTTAAATATAAGAAACAGACAGGCTAAGAATGGTAGGGTTAAGTTAATCAAAGAAACACTTAACCAATATAACATGATGTGTGATAGGGTTAAGTAACACAAGAGGGCAACACTTAACCAATGTAACATGACAAGTGGTAGGGTTAAGTAGTACAAGAGGGCAACACTTAACCAATGTAACATGACCAGTGGGAGGATTAAGTTAACACTTAACCAATGAACAAGTGGGGTTAAGTTAATGGGAAACACTAAACTAATATAATATGATGAATGAACAGGGTTAAGTTAATAGAAAACACTTAACCAATTACAACATGATGAATGAGAAGGGTTAAGTTAATAAGAAACACTTAACCAACACGATATGACGTGTGGATGGGTTAACTTGAATGGATGGATAACACTTAGCCAATTTAGGGGTATACGAATAGGCCCTAGAAAACCCTAGTAACAGGGGCCCATTTCAGCAGTAACCCGCACAGATGTATCACGGTACCCTAAAACTAGGCAGCGTAGGGCATGATTACTGGGCTGATTATAAGGGATCAAAGTAGGGGCAGAGGGTGCAGTAGTGTAGTTCTGATGGAGTATGGACGTGCACTTGCTCCGAAGTGGAAAAACATGCATTGGGCATTAGTAGTATACACTGTGCATCTAGAATTTGTGTCGGGTTGCTATCATAGGTATTGATACACCTTATAGTGGGACCAGCAAAGGGTATCTACACGTAAGAGAGGGCCGTTGACACAGACACAAGGAAAGTTAATACAAGTAGGGAGCCGATCGATAGGGTAGTAAGGGTACATCTAAGATCTTCATGGCAATTAGGCTGGTTGAGGTAAGATCCTCATACAAGATGTACACCTGAAGGCTACCACAATTGTGGGGTTAGGATCACCTTATTTTATAACACTGGATACTAGTTGGGACAATAATAGAGGGTACAGATCCTTTTTCATAGGATACTAGGTGGGACACTAGTAGGGAATACGAATCGTTCTATAAAAGACACTAGTTAGGATGCTAGTTGGGTGGTGCAGAGAAAATAGGAAATTAGAGAAAGAACCAAAGCGCATTCAGTGTATCTTACCTTATCATATCTAACAATCATCATTTGTTGTCTTGCTATGCTTATTATCATGGTTATAGTCTGGTATCCAGTTTATTCATGCCATGATCCTTTTACCCATTTACATGTTGAATAATCACTGGACTTACCAGGCTTTATGTCTGACACTGTTTTGTTTCGCTCTATTTTCTTCCGTTTCCCCCCAAGGTTCATAGGGAGGGAATATTACCACTTAGCTCGTTTTTCTTTCCAAGCTCGAAGATAGACGATGTATTGCTTTGGACTCTCTTTTCCACTGCTATGGCTGGCTCATTCTTTATTAGGGAATATCATTGTCATTTCATGCTTCTTTATTTTGTTAAACAAGACAGATGCTTTGTTGTAATGGATACTGGTGTTTTGGTGCTGAAAAACAATCTTTATACAAGCCGTTTTACCAAGCTGCTATTTTATCAATAAAGTAAAGTTTTATTTATTTTGCGCTGTTTAAATTTTGTCTATTTTGTAATTTATCTGTTCTATACGATTATGACGCTCTACTGAAGTTAAGGCATTCCCTTTGTGAGCGACGTTAACGGAGGTGGGGTGTTATATAACTAAAATGAATTGAAATGGTTTTGTCAACCAGAATTTTTCCAACGTAGGAATTGGGATGGATTTTAGTGAAAATAATCTTCGGAATATTACGATATTGGATTCTGTGATTACACAGATGTTGTTGAGGAATTTGAATGATACAGATATCATTATTCCCAATACGATAGAAATTGGTTTCAGAATTTGATATTGAATATAAGCCGATATGATTTTTATTCAGAGCCTTGTATTTTAATATCAAACTGGATTTTGGGTTAGTCGTGAATGGTGTCTTCAATAAAATTGTTCTTAAACCGAGTTGAGAAAAGAATAATTTTTTAACTAAAATTTAAGGAAGTTTTCCAATTTAATAAATATAACTAGAGTAAAATGGAACTTGAATTTGGGTTGAATGTGAACAATGTTTTAAACAACTTTAGTTCTTAAACCCGAATAACAGTGAAGTTGAGGTTTGGAATTTATAAATTTTTATTCTAAGATTTATAAAAAATTCCAATGTAAAGTTTTCCAATTTGGTACATTGAATTGGAATTGAGTGGAATTCGATTTAGTTATAGTCGAGATGAGCTTCCGTAAAGGAAGACCATTACTATTTATGGAATTTAAATGGCTTTACTATTATTCCATTTATAGTATTTATTTGATATGGAAATTTATATTGGTTATATACTAATGATTTGCGTGAAGATTGCATTATGATGGAGGATAATTTGGGGTTTATTGTGAACAATGTTTAAAAGACATTTGTTCTTTAACCCAGTTAAAAACATGAATTATTTTCCTAAAGTTAAATAATCATTAAGTAATGATTTTTTAGATTAAAACTAAGTGAAGTTTTAATAAATCTTTAATTAGATTGAGATGGGAAGGAGGTAAGTAAATTTACCGAATTAAAGAAATGTTCGAGAATGGAGTATCACAGTTTTACTCCATGTGATAATAAAAAGTTCAATTATATTTGAAACGTGAAATGGTAATTAATTTTACCGATAACACATTTGGAGTTAGGTATGGAGTTCTACCAGTTTTGCTCCATGGGATCAATAGGTTGGGATGATAAAAATAATGATTACTTCGGTAAAGTTTGATAATCCCGACTAGTTGATAAATCTTAATTGGGTTTAAGTTGTGAAGATATAAAATAAAATCTTTTGAAAATGATATCAAAAGGAAGAATAAAGAATAAGTTTAGATGAACTTATCTTTTATAAAATTAATGGGAACCATTCCCTAAAAAATGTAAATATTTGAATAAAAGAATTTTCAGGACTGGAATGAGGCGTATGATGTGTTTTTATAGTACTTGATTTTAAAGTTATGCGAGTTATTCGGAAAAACCAGGTTTAACCTATTCTGAATAATTGATATGTCGACTAAAAGTCTACGATGAAGATGGTGGTTGAAGACCGGAGATCTTCACATCGTTTGGATGATTACTGATGTCTTGATTGGGCTATACACCTAAGACGAGGTAATATGTGGTGATCGCCCAAATTTACATGGAGATCTACAAGATATGCGAGGACCTCTCATGTATTGGATATATGGGACGAGAAATAAGGTTCCTTTGGCAAATGATCAAGGCTTTTTTTTGAAAAGCAGGGCCTTGTGGATGATGAACAAAGAAGGGCTTTAAATAGCATAGCTTTGTCTATAGCATTAATTTGCGATCCTCACACCTCGGTATGAATCAGAAATGGGATAAGGGACGTAGTGAGTGCATAAGTTTCTTTCTAGCTAGAAGCTGCGCCATGGTATGGAGCCCAGACATTTTTAGTTATGTGGATGATGGATTGCGAGGCGCCTCGGATATGATTGGACTCCATTGGCCTAGTGATATGTCTGATAGGACCAGGAAATGTATGTTCAGGAATAACTAATCCTCAAAAGTAAGGGAGGACCGGCACTGCAGGATCCAAGCGTTGCCCAGAGTGTGTAGTCGTGGGTCGTCTTGCTAGAGGTGATCCAAAACAGTAAGGAGACCATCCCTTGTTTTGACTCAAGATGGAAATCCAATTTCCAATACATGACCTTTTGGTTTTAGTTGTAAACCTACATGGCGAAATAGTAGGATGGGGTATTATTCCGTCTATGAATTATACATTTATACTCGAAGTTGATTTACACACTATGCACTTATAGTAATATCAAAAATATTTGTTTTAAAGCGTACCAAGCGTGTTTTGCTATTATAAGGTAAAACTCTATCTCTGGTTTGTGCTGGCATTGTGTGATGGGACCGGAGTCTTATAATAGCTTCATTTTTCAAAAAGCATTGCGTTGTTTATTAATTGCTTTATTTCATAATATTCATGGGAGTGAACCCGTTCCGTGACATACGGTGTGGTCTCGTGATGTACCTTATTTTAAACTAAAAGTTTAATAACTGTTTTAGTTCTCACACCAGTCTCATGACTAGCTCCTATCATTATTACAGTCATGATTTCATATTAATTATAACAAGAATATTCTCCAATTATTACAGAATTAGTTTTGGATTTGCAGATATTTCTTTTCACAGGATCCTGGATTACAACTGGAGCTATATTCGGAAAGCTTGTATCCGTATATCCCTTTTAGTCATGCTAGTTGATGTTTTTTCCGCTGTACATTGTATTTATACATTATACTTATGTATTATTTCTCCGTTGCTTTTTAATTTGTAAACCTCTGATATTTATTTTTCCGCTATGTATAATTAATATGAACTCTGATATATTCTTGTTCTCTGATGTGATTGTTGTAATAGCAATGAAATATTCTCCTATTTGTGTTCTGATGCGTCATGTTCTCAAAGCAATCCGGGCTTTCTCGTAAATGGGAATTTGCATCGTTTTAGTTGGTATCAGGGCTTTGGTTTACAAAGCTTGAGAACAAGACACATTAGAACCAAACAAAAGAATTCATCGAAGATAGGATTAGTAATATCCTATAAGAATGACTCATTAGAGATAAGGTTAGTAATACCCTATAATGAGTTTGAAGAGTGTTATTTCTAAAAATGAGTTTTGTTTTTGAAAATTACATCTTGTTATCAGATTTAAAGATTAATTTGATATTGAATTTGGACTATTGAGTTTAAGAAGATTTTGCATATATGCGTCATGAACGTATATACGAAGTCTCAAATATACTGGATAGATATAGAATAACACTCTAGTCGCCCAGGGATGATTCTGGTAATTGATATACCATCATCAACATTTATGTTCGAGTTTCGAAAGTGGGATATATATATGATGTGGGAACCAAAAACTTAGTTAGGGTTTATGTTTATAATTTGGTAATGACATATGATTTTTGGGTATGTATTAAAGTTATATATTTGAAAAGCTAATTAACTAATTGATTGCTGGTTGTGGTGTGTGATTATTAGTTTAACTAATAAAAATGTTGGAACAATAAAACCAATGTGAAAATGAAAGGTAAATTTAGCCAAATCGAATTTAATATGGAAATGAATTGAAAATTGATTGGAATCAGATACATATACATGTATATATCTTGAATAGGTCATAGCATGGAAGCTAAGAAGAGGAATAAAATTGTGTGCCCGACCAATAGGTACATATTTACTATATTGGTTGGGTTTGATGATTTTATGAGCCGATTGGCTTTTGGATTTTCTTTTGATATATGATAGTCGGTACAGGCCATTTGTGGTAGTATCAATCAACCCGTACAAAGAAGGTTATGGCGAAATTTTTCGAAAATTCAAGGCATTAGCCAAATTTTGAGAAATTAGAAAGTTCTTAGAAACTGAAAAGTTGAAGGACTCGAGTTAAGCGAAGATTGAGTTAGTTAAGTAAACGACCTTTAGTTCCTTCTTTCTTTTCGAGGACAAAAAGATTTTAAGTGGGGGACATTGAAACAACCCGTATTTTTGGAACCAATTTAAAATTTAGTTTTAATTGATTTTCATAGAAACTAAATATTTCAGATGAGTTATTTTGAGAATAAACGATTTAAGATTTATTTAAATCGAAGATTGAATGCATAAACTTAAAATTTAATTAAAACGAGCTTGAAATGGCGTGGTAGTTTGAAAATTCGATTTTAAACTTTGAATAGTTATATAAAATTCCATATAAATTGGAATTTGATAAAACAAGAGACGTTGGAATATTTTGAATTGTAATTTTCTAACAAATGTAAGACATTGGGATTTCACTTTATAAGTTGTAAGTTATGTCTAAATTAAAATTTAGAATAGTCACTATGAAATATATATATATATATATATATATATTAATATTATATATAGCCCTTAAAAATAGTCATTTTACAAACGACCTCCATTTTCAATGAAACCATTTCCATTGGGTTCAGATTGTTGTTTGTGACTTTTAAAACTGTAAACATCGATATCATTTGATTTAGTGAGATTTGGTCTTTTTCATTTGGGTGTATGACCAAAATATCACTTTTTTACATATGAATGAATTTGAACCCGAAACCACTTCCATTGAGTTCAAAACGTCATTTACATGTTCGAAAACTATAAGCTTCAATGTGTTTCGAGTTGGTGAAAATTGGGACTTGGCCTAGGGCTTGGTTAGCTAACTTAGCTCACTCACTTAACTCCCAAATGAGCCTCTCCCTCTTCATTCACTCAACACTTAAAAAGAAAATTAGAAATGGGGAAATTAAATTTCCTAAGCAAGGTTTTGCAAATCCAAGCCCAAATCAAGAGGAAATCAAGTGTAGAGACTTGGGTATGCTCCTTCATCTTCTCCAAATCAATTCCTCTTCTATTTTTGAGATTTCCTAAACCTAATTCATAGGAAAATTCATGCATTCATGTGTAGATTGAAGTTTTATGTGCTATATTAAGAGAGGTTGTTCTAGCTTGTCACTGGGTTGATTTCTTGTTTCTAGCAAGCAAAGGTGATAGCTTTGTGGGTTCTTAGTGTTTATGCCACAATCTATTAGCTTGTGTAGGGTGATTTAATGTTCATTAAGAGTAGTGTGTATGCATATGAATTGGTTAGATAAGTATTCACCTTCCGTTTCATTAGTTTTAGTTTCATTCAATTGGAATTACTCGTTTAGATTGTCCACACAATCAAATGCATATGCTATAAGTGGTTTTGGCGATATTGTGAATCTCTGTTTTCGCACCAGCAAGTTCTAAAACTGTGCACAATTCACTTGTATGGCATTTGATTGCTTTGGTTAGAGAATTTAATCGTTTTGGAGTTTATAATCAAGAATCCTTGCAAATCTCTCGTGTGAATGTTTATGCAGGTGAATTTGGTGTTATGAGTTGCTTCGACGAGTTATAGAAGACTCATTTTCATGTATATAATATCATAGACCTTCGGACATTAGCCGATATCATTATGGAGATGAAATTGTAAGAAAATTGGGGGTTTAACAGCCGTTCGACCATTAATGGCCAGGGAAATGCCTTCTGTTCGGCCACTAATGGCCGAACAATGAAAAAAAGAAATCTTTAAACGGCCATAACTTTTTCATACGAACTCGGAATTAACCGAAAGAAGATGCGCTAGAACCATCTCGACGAGAGATTTCCAATGAATATAATTTGGAGTTCATGATAATTTTTGATGGAGTAAAACATCCAATGTAATAACCAAACAGAGAAAACAAAGGGTGAAGTAATTAAGTTATTTTAAAACGATCGTAACTTTTTCATACGTTATCAGAATTCAACGAACAAGATGCGTTGGAACCATATCGATGAGAGCTTCCCAACGAAACAAATTTGGATCTATTTGGAGCTCATGGAATTTCTTGGTGGAGGAAAAGGTCTGATGTAAACAATCGAATGTTCATCGTTATTTAACGACACCAGAACCATCAAGTAAAGGTTGAAGGAGTGGAAAACGAATGTGAGAACTTTATCACTCAATTATTTGGTATAGTTATTCATTTTTATAACTAAGCATATTTTGAATGCTTGTGATTGAAGTATTGTTTGGTGATGTTACAGTTTTAAATGTTATCATTATTAAACTATGGAAATAATATATAAGTTCACATGGATTATGATATAAACGCCACACGGATATTGGAATGATAATTTTACACATCACCTAAATATGCAAATAATAATCGTTGGATGTTGATTGAAAACCTCACAAGGGTCTGGGGATGATAATAACTTCACACATCTCCCTTGTGTTTAGTTGTATATCAATCGATTGATCGATAGACCATAGTAAGCGTTATTTAATTATTTAATGCTTATACAGTTGTAGATTACACTTTGGATGTGAATTGGGTGTTTAATAATGGTTCATCACTATTTTTGAATCCATGAGATATATGTAATCCATAAAAATAAAATTATATGGTAATTGATTGAGTCACATTTCAGTTCAGTATATAAACAAATATTTTGATATTATATTCAGTAAAGAAGCAAGATGGGTTTTAATGTCCGATTTTGGATGGACACAAAAATATTAAAGGTTGGTTTTGAAGTTCGATTTTGGATGGACACAAAAGGAGCTAAAACGAATTGAAATGGTTTTTACAACCAAAATTTTTTCAACGTATGAATTGGGATGGATTTGAATTAAAATAATCTACGGAATATTTTGATATTGGATTCTGTGATTACACAGATTGTTGAGGAATTTGGAAGATACAAATATCGTTATTCCCAATATGATATCTGTTGGTATAGAATTTGATATTGAATATAAGATGATATGATTTTTATTTAGAGCCTTGTATTTTAATGTCAAATTGGATTTTGGGTTTGTCGTGAATCATGTATTCAATATAACATTGTTCTTAAACCCAGTTGAGAAAATAATAAATCTTTTAAGGAATAAAATGGAAGTTGATTTTGGGTTGATTGTGAACAATGTTTTAAACAAAATTAGTTCTTAAACCCGATTAACAGTGAAGTTGAGGTTTAGAATTTATAATTCTATATTCTAAGATTTATGGAAATTTTCCAATGTAAAGTTTTCCAATTCAATACATTGAATTGGATTTGAGTGGAATTCGATTTAGTTATAATCGAGATGGGCTTCCGTGAAGGAAGTCCATTATTATTTATGGAATTTAAAAGGCTTTACCATTATTTCATTTATTGTATTGATTTGATACGGAAATTTATATCCATTATATACTAATGATTTCCGTGAAGATTGCATTATGATGGAAGATAATTTGGGTTTATCGTGAACAATGTTTAAAAGACATTTTTTCTTTAACCCAGTTAAAAACATGAATTATTTTCCTAAAGTTAAATAATCATTAAGCAATGATTTTTGAGATTAAAACTAAGTGAAGTTTTAATAAATCTTTAATTAGATTGAGATGGGAAGGAGGTAAGTAAATTTACCGAATTCAAGAAATGTTTGAGAATGGAGTATCACCAGTTTTACTCCATGCGATAATTAAAACATTAATTATATTTGAAATGTGAAACAGTAATTATTTTACCGATAACACATTGGGTGTTAGGTACGGAGTTCTACCAGTTTTGCTCCATGGGATCAATAGGTTGGGATTGGGATGATAAAAATAATGATTACTTCGGTAATGTTTGATAATCCCGACTAGTTGATAAACCTTAATTGGGTTTAAGTTGAGAAGAGATAAAATAAAATCTTTTGAATATGATATCCAAAGGAAGATTAAAGAATAAGTTTAAATGAACTTATCTTTGATAAAATTAATGGGAACCCTTCCCTAAAAAAAATGTAAATATTTGAATAAAAGAATATTCTGGATTGGAATAAGGCATATGATGTGTTTTTATAGCACTTGATTTTAAAGTAATATGAGTTATTCGGAAAGACCGGTTTAACCTATTCTAAATAATTGATACGACGACTAAAAGTCGATGATGAAGAAGGTGGTTGAAGACCGGAGATCTTTAGATCGTTTGGATGATTATTGATGTCTTGATTGGGCTTTGTACCCAAGACGAGGTAATAAGTGGTGATCGTCCAGACGTACTTGGAGATCTACCGGATATGCGAGGACCTCTCTCCTGTATTGGATATATGGGACAAGGAATAAGGTGCCTCTGGTTTCATTCAAACGCAGAACGAACTTGTAAACGGATTATATCTGACATTGTATTTTGTTCTTATTGATTGATTTCAATTAAATATGTATCTGTTTGGTGGCGGAGAATTTATTCACTTGCTTAATACCCTTCTCTGAGACATATGAGCTTAGAGGTTATATATTGATAGAAATTAGTTGTATTGCATGAATTGACAATGTGGCATGTTAAGATGCAAATGATCAAGGCTTTTGTTGAAAAGCAGGGCCTTGTGGATGATGATCAAAGCATGGCTTTAAGTAGCATAGCTTTGTGTATAGCGTTAATTCCCAAGCCTCACACCTCGGTATGAGTTAGAAACGAGATAAGGGACACAGCGAGTGCATACGTTTCTTTCTAGCTAGAAGTTGTGTCATGGTATAGAGCCCAGACATTTTTACTTATGTGGATGATGGATTGCGAGGTGCCTCGGATATGATTGGTCTTCAATAGCTAAGTGATAGTTCCGATAGGGCCGGGAAATGTATGTTCAAGAATAACTAATCCTCAAAAGTAAGGGAGGACCGGCATTGCAGGATCAAAGGGTTGCCCAGAGTGCGTAGTCCTGGGTCATCTCGCTAGAGGTGATCTGAATCGGTAAGGAGACCATCCCTTGCCTTGACTCATGATGGAAATCCAATTTCCAATAAGTGACCTTTTGGTTTTAGTTGTAAGCCTATATGGCGAAATTGAAGGATGGGGGTACTATGTCGTGTATGATCGATACATTTATATTCGAATTTGATTTATACACTATGCACTTATAGTAATATCAAAAATAATAATTTTAAAGCGTACCAAGCATGTTTGGCTATAATAACGTAAAACTCCATCCTCTGGTTTTTGTTTGCATTGTGTGATGGGACCTTGGTCTTTTAATAGCTTCATTTCCAAAAAGCATTGCGTTGTTTATAAATTGCTTTATTTCAGAGTATTCATCGGAATGAATGCGTCCCGTGACATATGGTCTGGTCCCGTAATGTACCCTATTTTAGACAAAAAGTTTAATAACTGTTTTAGTTCTCACACCAGTCCCATGACTGGCACGAAGTTTATTGTTTCTACCTAAACTCTGGGTGCCCATATTTTCCACATGGGCAGATAATAGTTTTTATATTTTTAGATATTTCTTTTCATAGGATCCTGAATTACAACTGGAGCTATATTCGGAAAGCTTTATATCCGTATGTCCCTTTCAGTTGTGCTAGTTGATGTATTTTTCGCTTTACATTGTATTTATACATAATACTTATGTATTATTTTTCCGCTGCTTTATAATTTGTAAACTTCTGATATTTATTTTTCCGCTGTATATAATTAATTTCAACTCTGATATATTCTTGTACTCTGATGTGATTGTTGTAATTGCAATGAAATGTTCTCCTGTTTGTGTTCTGATGTTTCGTGTTCTCAAAGCAATCCGGACTTTCCCATAAAGGGGAAGTTTGGGTCGTTTCACCACCTCTCTTTTTTCCACGTTCGCTCTTCACACTTCAATCTCCTAATCATTAACCCTGTCTTTCCCTCTCACTGGTTTTATGTCATTAGCAGATCTCATGAGCCCCTTTCGGATATTAAATTTCGTCTCCTTCTTACGGCCTCTTTCGACTTCCTTGATGAGCTATCACTGTTTACTCTTCCTTCAAAAATATGGATCTATCTTCACATGCTCCATGCAGCAATAACATCCAAATCTAGTGCCCTTAGTGACTATTTACAGCGGATTTGGCGGTTCTTTGGTCGTTCTTTCTTGCAGGTGGTTAGCTTATGCGTCTGGTATTTCTGGGATTTGGACGGTGATGGTCTACGTTTAGTTTTCATTTAGGTTCATATGTTGACTTTCACATTTATGATCCGTACAGCTGCTTATGTTTTTTTGGGGACTTGCATTGCAGGTTATCTATTGTTAGATGGCAGTTCTTCTTTTCTACGCCCACAGCCCCAGGTGATTGCTTAGCTATCTGTCTAGTGAATGTTTTTATTGCTTTCCCTGCTGTTTTGTTACCATGCTTCCCATGTGTCTCTTTGCTATTCAAGCTTTCCATGGATTTCCTGTTATCAGGCACAAGCTATGCTTATGGATGGTACACAATATTAGCTGTAATGTTACATTAGCTGTAATGTTTAAAATAATCAAGGATTGGCTTAGATAGCATAATGTACATTAGCCGTAATATACTTCTCATATAAGTACACAACATTTCCAAATTTAACGACCCTTCAATTCCTAAATGGAAGTAGATGATAGTTTAAATGCAGACATATATATATAGTTACAGGGAGGAACAGTACTTTTAGAAGCTAATTAAGCAAAATATCTTATGAAAAATAATAATGTTATATTACTAAACACCACTTCTTAATACGTTATATGTAAGAACTATGCACATGACTATCACTACTTGCATACTCTAAACCATCAACAAATGGGATTTCAACATTTACCTGCACTTATAAACATGTCCAAGTATTACTTTTTTGATTTCATCGACTTATCTGAGTTCAAGTGATATTTAAGAATGATGTGGATAATATTCTCAAAAAAAATTAAGCAACACATCCTATATAATTTGATTATTGCTACATTACTTATATAATAGTGTGTGTGTGTGTGTGTGTATATATATATATATATATATATATATATATGCTAAATTGATGTTTGAATTCTACTCCTAAACTTGTATGAATTGAACTAATGTATACATGCATGTGCTATTTGTTTAAGCCTTATTCAAGGAACATTGATTCTGGATGTTAACCTTTTGAATTCAGGATGAAATAAGAATATATAATATTGCTGAACTGTTACATGACTATACATAACGACAGTGTTGTTTAATCAGTTTTCCATGTGCTTTTATTCCAATACTTTCACTTTTTATTATTTACAACCCAACTATTAGTGTAATGTATTGTAAAGAAATCCCATGCAAAATCTTATACATTCAAAGAAAATGCTTAGTATTCCATGCGAAAATTTCATATGTTTAAAGAAAATACAATCTGGATTTCATCTTATTATTCTATTTTCTTTGTGTAGTTAGTGATCTGACACTCTTGAAATAAATAAGACGATGCTTGTGGGCTTAAGTCTAGATGAAGCATTTCATTTCAACTTGGTACATAGACTATTTCGTTATACCATACATTTTCTAGAAAATTCTCTACTGCTATACATGTTATATCTGTGGAGTGCATTTTTACCATCCTTATTTATAGATGTTTGAGTTCATTTATTTAAGTTAAGATTCCAAACTATCCGAATACTGTCATGTTCAGATACCTTTTATAAATGAGGTAATGTTTCAGCACTTAAATATCCATTATAAAACCATTATAATGAAGCATGCATGCATCTTGAGTTCTCCATACATCTTGATTTCACCTTTTTATTTATTAACAAATGTTGTGTATTGAGTATAATAAGACTTTCAGCTAATATTCTTATTGATTCCTACGTCTTAACGGAATGCCAATATTGGTGAAATTCACATAGATAATGAGCAGTTGCAAGCATTTACAGGGGTTTTAGAAGGAAATGGTGAATATCCATGAGCAATGCTAACAAGGGACATAGGATTGTTGTTGATGTTCTTTGGAGTTAGTATACAAATGAAACAGAGCCATGCTATCTTTTATAAGCATTGATTATTATTATTATTATTAACAACTTTTTGCTTTTGTTACAACCTTCTGCTTTTTTATTTCTATATTGCGGGCATGAATGAGCATCTTCACAAAATTGAGAAGTGTAAAAATCATTGAAATATAGGAGATGAAGGGATGTAATATGCTATGTAATATGCCAAGACTTTGAATGAGCTTTGTAATTGGGTTAAAGGCTTTCAAAGGCAAATGAAGAGGACAGTTGTAATTTTATACATTTTTATATGGTATATTGTTTATAATTTGTATTACAAATATAAAGTTGTGATTTTTAGAAATGAATGGATCATGATGACTTTATATTTATATCTATTTCTTGTGTTATTTATCTATTTATTGTTGCATATATATATATATATATATATATATATATATATTATACATATAATTTGTAGATATATTACAGTTGTAAAATAATAGTTGTAATAAAGTATATCACAACAACTATAAGCAGTTGTAAACAGCATAAAAACAACAGTTCCATAAAAGATGTAATAAAGTTTATTACAATGGGGAAAAAGTTGTAAAATATACATTTCACAACGGTATCGTAACGGTGCAAAAAAGTTGTAAAAGATTTTAGTATATTACAACTTCTTAATAGACGATGGTGGCCCTACCGTTGTAAAAAGTCCTTTACAACTGTTTTCCACCGTTGTAATATGGTCAATTTGTTGTAGTGAGTGGAAACTCAAATTTAAATTATATTATAAGTTATAAAAATATCCATCATATTTATAATACATCGTAAGTAATTAATAATCAGCTAATTTCACTTTCTGGTTCGGACTCGATATAGTATTTTGCATTATTTTCCTTTGTACTTTGGCATGCTTCTATTTGAACATTCGATTAACCTTCAGAGGCCCTAAATCAGTATGGTTATTACTATTATTATTTTATTATTTGGCTCAAATTCTACTTGATAAGATGTCTTGAGCATAAGATTTTTTTTCCTTTGAAATGTAAAACTTGCCCTTGTTTTAAAAACAATCGACAAATTTTCTTTATCTCTTTTTGAGCGTGGATATAGAGCATAATAAACATGTAATGTGTGTTTGGCTAATATAAGAAGCTAAGGACGCGCATGCTAGTGGTCTAGGGTTTTGGCTGGTTTTGTTCTTTTTACTTTCTATTACTATCAGGTGTGGGTTTAATGTTTTTAGGGCCTGCAAAGCTCAACATGGGAGGAGGTAGGTGGGGAGGAGCATGGTCGAAGGTCAGAGTAGGAGGGTGCGCTGGTGATGGGCAGCTTCTACTTTGTTTTATAATGGGTAATGGTCCTTATGAAACATGGGTTTCGAAGGGGAAAGCTAAGGAATAGTGAAGCAAGTTGGAGCATACCGACGCGAAGTGGGATGAGGACGAGCGTGGCTCAGGCCAGTGGAGGAGCAGGCCACAGTAGTTTGGTTTGGGTTTTGCTTGTTGGTTTTGGAAGTTTATGGGGAAGGAAAAGGAAAGCAATTTCAATTTGCATGCATGTTTTTTTTGTTACATAAGCAAGTCCAGGAGAGAAGAAATATGGGACGTAGAGAAAGGGGAGATGAAGAAATGATATTGTAAACCCTTAAAATTTAACAATATTAAGAGGATAAATTAAAGAATAATTAATTTAATATTCATAATTAAGGGAAAAAAACTGCGCCATTGCGTCTGCCTCGGAATTCTAATTCAGATGGACACCAAGTTTGCGTAAAACAAATAACGTATGAAGAAGTTAAAAGCTGTAGAAGTTTGTATACGCGCAAGGAAGTATACATACAAACAAAATCATCTCCAGCATTCAAAACGATTCAAAAACAGTCAAAAGCGGTAAGCGGGAAAAATCCCGCTCAAAGGGTGTCGATCCCCTTATGTGGGGGTAGACATAGTTGTCGACCCCCCTCCCCCGTGGCTCTAGAAGCTTCTTCTGACGTGGACGATTTTTATGGTTTCTTGTCCGATCTAATGGCCTTGGTTGCTCTGCTACTCCTATATAAAGAACCCTAAACCTAGGTTTTGTTCGTAGAAAAATAATGGTGACGGCGATGCTCTACTGCGATGGAAATTAAAATGGTTCTTCTCCTTCTTCTTTTTCTAAATCATTCAAAGAAGATTATACATATTCGAAGATTGCTACAACAAATTTAGCGATAGCTACAACAACTTATTCAACATGTTCTTCGTAGCAAGTTCACTGTGAGTTCATGTTGCTTTTAGATCTAAATATCTAAATAGTGATCTTGATATGTATATAATAATTGGATCTTGAATCGGTGCCTAATCAGTTATATTATGACATATTCCATTGATATGTTCTTATATGTTTATATCATCACCAAGTCTAATCTTGTCATAATATGTCAATTCAATTTATGCCTATTTCTATCGCTATGTTGCTGATTCGTTATTATGCCTATTTTGATTATGTTCTCTCCTTCTTTTCCTTTTTATTTTTATATAGCCAAGCTACCTTCGAGCCTACGCCTAGCGCTGAAAAATGCGAATGCGCAAAATTGGAAATAATGGGAGAAGACATAATTTGGTGCATAATTTGTACTGGAAAATATGGATCTAAATTTGGGCATAAAATTGGAAATATATGAAGATGGGTTTGGGGGAATATGTCTTGTTGGATAATTTGAATTTAGGCATGCATTGGAATATATGTAAATACGAAATTGGGTATAAAATGGACATGTCTAAATATTGATTTGGAACGTAAATATGAACTTATGTGAATATGATTTTTAGGCATAAAATATGTGATGGTGGATTTGGGTATAACTTGCATTGAAAGGGGTGAATATGGACATGGGGATCAATAAGTTGGAATATATGTGGGTTTAGGTTTGTCCAATATATATATACATATATATATGTATATATATGTCTTAATTTATGATAAAGGGCACATGGCGCAAAATTAAAAGGTGAATTAAAAAGAGGCATAAAGGTATATAATTTGAATAGTGAATTAGACATAATTCAAATGGGGAAAACATAGAATAATTACTTATAATGACATAGGTAGATTTGAATGAAAATGGAATGTTTATTAATCACAATTAGGAATTGTAATTGTACTTAAGACGCGAGGTTAGATTACATTAGTGGTGGAAGTCTGCTCAGACCCGACCGGCATATCCAACAGCCACTAATGTTGAACTTAATGTGGGAGGTCTAAGAACATAAATACGAATCGGGCTAAGACACGAGGTTAGACCCAACTGTGGAATAAGACTGCCTGGACATGACCGACATATCTAGCATCCACATGTTGTAGGCCTAATATGGGAGGTCTAGCCCGTTATAACCATAATTGGACATAGTAATGAATTGGACTACCTAACCTGATTTAACTCATAAGGGTTGCGTGATTGTGAACTTAAGTTAGGGTTACGTAAAATTGGATGGGTAGCGGGTGGGTTAAGTAAATTTGAGGGGATGGGTAATATACGCATATAGGCCCATAAACTTAACCCGATGGGGTTATGTAATTAAAGACACCTAGTGGTATACGTAACCGGTAGAAACAATAAAGTTATGTAATTAATAGGACATCGTTTAACGTAAGCATAACTTGTAAGGAAATGAGACAACCTGAGTAATAAGATAAGAGATACTTAATTATAAATTAAGTAATCTAGAAGTCTGGAACCCGCTGATGTGAACAACGTGCTTTGGCTTGTCCTAGGGACAAGAGGATATTATAAGATAGGTTATAATTAATGGGTTAGGACACTTGTTAATGGGCCTTAGTTAATAGAACTAAGTTAACAAGTAAACAACGATAAATTGTATTAACAATGTAAAAAGGAATTATGATTAAATAAGAAAGAACGAGGAAAACTTATAAGATAAAATATATTTAATCATAAATAACGATTGACATGTTAAAAAGAAACATGTAAAATGAGATGTACTTAATTACATATTAAATAAAAACATGTTATTGTAATGATATAACCAAGCTAGGATATAAAATAGATTGTGGATTTCAGACCTTGGGCCACAATCTAAAGAATAACATGTTGTAGACTTATTAATAAACTTAAATGGATTAAGTTATATGATTGAAATTAATAAGCAAGAGAAACCTGGTAATTTGAATAAGAATTCAGTATGAATGGTAATAACCAAGTTAGGTGAAAACCATGTGAAGTAAGGCAAGCGTGTAATAGAATGTTTAAACATAGGGTCTAATAACATATTAAAATGAGGCGCTTGGACCAATCCGTACATTTGACAGTGAATAACCCAACGGGGTAGATCATTGAGCTGTTATAAGGTATGAGGGGAGCACACATTCATCTGATTGTTACGACGGCTCTGAAGTACTGGAAGGGGAAGCACGCGGCTTCCTGAGACGTTGAAGGTGCTCCTAGTAGTCCTCTGTGGTGGTGTAGTTTCGAACTGTGCTCACAGAGGTTGGGTCTGCGCGTAACTACCATATGGGTGGGCCTTGACTGTAGAGGTAACTATGCAATCAGAATGCTATGACGAAGTGACATCAAGGTGATTCGATGGTTGCCTCACGAGGAGGTGGAAGGTCAGGAATGACAAGGATAGTAGATCGTCGGATACACGTTATTGGCAGCCAACGGGATGCGAAAACACTAGAGGTAACCCCAAGATACCATTTCGCCTTTCAATATTGAGGTACGGGGTTGAGGGGAGACGCCACATGGATGTTTAGATTGGTTGTTTTAGGGGCGTCGCTTAGCTTTGTAGTCTTTACTAATTGAGGGAGGGGCCGAGGTAGGGCTATAGCTATAACACCCCGAATTTTTGAATGATCAAATTAACTAAATTAAAGAATAATTAATCTCAGATGTGAGAATTAAGGGAAATGGGTTGAGCCATGGTGTTCGTCTCGGAATTTTGGTTGAGATAGAGTCCGAGTTTGCGTAAAACGGACATCGGATGAAGGAGATATGGACGAACGAAGTTAGGCGGAAAAACCAGAAAAAATAGATACACTGGCGCACTTGGGAAGTGCGCCAGTAAAAATATTGCACTGACGCACCTGCCTAGTGTGCCCAGGTCGAGCAGAAAGCCTGCACAGCTTTCTGGTGTAATCTGATCCATACTATGACTCATTGCTGAGTCCTTTCTGACTCCTTGCTAAGTCATTAGGGCTGAGGTGTCACCTTATCCTGACTGAGTGGTTTTGATTAACCCTAAGATCATCCAACGGCTATAATTAAATTGAAATTCTATATAAATATGTGTAGACTCAAACCCTAGAATCATATTAAAATTGGAATCATGGCCGTCATGCCGTCATCTTGTAACCTAGAGTAGCCGCCACCAACTAGAGGGAAAACGAAGCTAATCAACTCAATTCTATTCAACTCTAATCTAAACAATAACGAATCTGCTACAAAGGCGAGCTAAATCAATTTCAGAACTCAGATTCCAGAACTCAAGACCTTCTTTGAGTTGTGAGTTCGATTTCTTTAATAAGATAATTAACAATTTAATTGGGTTGAGATATGATTTGGATTATATGGTTATGTTGTGAATCATTGACCGTTATGTTATTATCTATGTTGTAAATCTATGATGTTATTATCTATGTTGTAAATCTATGATGTTATTATCTATGTTGTAAATCTATGATGATATTATCTATGTTAATTGTTGGCTTATGTACAATTAATTCATAATGATGCTTCATGTGCTAAGTTTGGTTATGTTTGTGAAACTAATTCATATGGTAAGTCAAATGTATATATGCAAGTTTTGATGTTAATTTAGATATGAATCATATGCAAGTTAGTGAGAATCATATACAACCTTACATGTTTCATGACATCTATTTTATGTGTAAATTGGATCTAAAGTTAGGCTATGACATGTGTGAGTTAGATGCAAGTTTACATCATAGTTTATGTTGTATAAATCACATATGTAAATATATATATATGTTGGAATATGAATCATGTAATGTAAGCTTCTGACTATTTCCTATGCAAGTTTACACCTTATGATTAGATCTATGACATCCATAGTTTATGCAAGTTTGTGACTTTGGCCTATGCAAGTTTTAGATGAAAAACCTTATTCACACATGCAAGTTCACCCCTTATGTTTAGATCTAGTTTTTATTCTATGCATGATGTGATGTTTTCTCTTTATTCCATAAGTTAGACTATTCGAGTCTAACGTATATTTCACGTTAAACGAACAAACGTACAACGTGGGGACAATGGGATAATATTAAAAGATTTAATACTGGGAACTGGCATAAATGCCTTAAAAAAGGAATATAATTAATTTATTCTAATTTAAGACATTAATTGGAAGAGTGGCATTTATGGACATAATTGAGTCAGTTATGGACATAAGTATATTTGGAATTGATTAACAATTTGAATAGGGAAATTAATTCAAATTGGGGATAATTAATTAATCGCCTAAGACACGAGGTTAGACTCTTTTGTGGTGTAAGACTGCCCGGACCCGCCCGGCAAATCCAGCTGCCACAAATGCCAGTCTAATGTGAGAGGTCAGGGGCATGAATTAAATGCGTAACAATTGTAAAGACACGAGGTTAGGCTCATTTGTGGTGTAAGACTGCCCGGACCCGCCCGGCAAATCCAACTGCCACAAATGCCAGCCTAATGTGGGAGGTCTTTACAAGGTTACGATGTTAATGAATTAAGAAACACTTAACCATATAAGCATGTAATGGGACATGAGGGGGTTAAGTGGGTGCCTTGGGTGGCATGTGGAATTTAGTGGGTGCCTTGGGTGGCATTTGAAATACGATTAGATGCACTTAACCAAGATTGAAACATGTAAGAAGACATGAATAAGAATGGGGTTAAGTGGGAAAAACCTTAGAGGGGACCAAGTATAGGTGGAAAGCTTGTGTCATGCATGGGGGCCTTTTCAAATCAGTAACCCATTAAGTATCTTTGTTGGCTCGACCCAAGTCGAGGACGGGACTCGCGTACTGGATTTGATTGTAAAAGGTCAAAACGGGTCAGCGGTGGCAACGCAAGTCCAACAGGTTCATATGCGTGTATGGGTCTGGGCTGGCAGGTAAGACGTTGTTGCATCGTGTAGATGTAAGCCGTGCATTTTGGTTATATCGGGTTTCCACTTTGGGGAGTGATACACCCCACTGTGGGGCCAACATGGGTATCTACGAGTTAGGGAGCCGATCGAATGGGGTTAGTGGGTACACCAAGTGGAGATAGGGGCAGACGACATATATGGAGGTAGTTAGGGGTACACAAAACTACCATTAGCAGTATTAAGTTCTGTAGGTGGGATCAACCTTTAGGGTGACTAGTAGTGGTGCAGTATAGTAATTATCCTATAGTGATTAGAGGCGCCTTTAACGTTATCTTTGTTCGTCTTATTTCCTTGTTTGTCATGTCATACCCAATTGTTCATAGTCATTTCCTTATTTTCCAGCTTATGCCTTATCCTAGTTATTTTGATAATTATATTGTTAAAGTTATCGCACTTGCCAGACTTTATGTCTGACCCCCTTTTCTTTCCACCTCTTTTCTTCCTCCCCCCCATCAGGTTTGCAAGGCGGGAGTACTACAGCTTAGTGCCGATTTCTTTCAGTTGCTTAAAGAAAGTAGATGTATCGCTTGGGACTCTCTCATCTTTATGGCTTTGCTTATGCTCAGTGGGGATTTATGCATTTATGTTATTTAAGTATTTTCTTCTTTATGTACTTTGAAGTCTTTGGAAAAGACTATTGATCCTGTTGTAAAGGTTTTGGAGACTACTTATGTGAACTCGTTTTGAGTTATGATGCTATAAAATAAGTTTTAACTTCCGCTGTGTTGTTTCATTTATTTATTCTTGTAATTTATCTGTTCTATAAGACAATAACGTTTCATGCACATTGATGCATTCCCTTTGTGAGTGACATTAATGGACATGGGGTGTACCAATAGCCACCATGGAAAATAGACCCGAGGATTATCTGTATTTGAAGGCTCTTAAAGACAGGACAGTACAAATATGGAAAAGCTTCCGACCGAGTTCCGTGTTTAGCCCTGTCACGGAACTCGGTGCACATTAGGGGACGTGCGATTGAGGCATTGAGATACAATTATAGTACATACGTAGGACAGTCTAGATACATGCACATTAGCTCTGGGTGATGTATCGTAGACTAGAGGGCATTACTCTGATCTGGAGTCTGATTCGATCGATGGTGGCAGTCCGTACGCTTACATAAAATAGTGACGACATACCTATGCAAAACGTAACATCGATATACATGGATCCGTATGTCACTCCGACATAGGATGAGGGACTGCATTCATTTAGGTGGAGACTGTGCGAGTGGAGTACCATGGTGTATATCTGAATATTGAGAGATAGCTACACATATTGTATTAGGTGAATCCATGGGAAAGTAAATGGGTACGATGCGCGTATAAGTCTAGAGTGCTATTAACCCAAGTAACCTAATAATCAAGAAAATGTAATGGAACGATATTAGTAGGGATCATTCGAATTCTGATATACTAGTATCTGCGCGGTGCAGAGAAATGTATTCAAGAAGTGTAATATATCATGTTCATCTTATCTTGCTTAGTTCACACTTGTTAATGTTATCTTGTTCTTCCAGCTTTTATATACCAATCATGATACTTTTATTTATTTATATTTAAAAGTAACTGGACTCGCCATACTTTGTGTCTGACCCTTTTTGTTTTCTCCTCTCTCTCTTCCGTTCCCCCCAGTTCTCAGGGTGGAAGTGCTTAGAGTTGATTTGGATTCTTATGACTTAGCTTGGATTTTGGATATTGATGTACATCTTTGACTTATTGTCAACTCTCTCATGGCTCTGCTTGGGAAATATGATTGATGCTTTTGTACTCTGATATTTTTGGCAAGACAGATTATTAAACATGTAACTAGTTATCTCAAACCTATGATGTAAACTCAGTATATGGGACCATGATGTTAGTTTTTAAATAAAGTTTTAATTTCGCTGCTATTTTACATGTATGTCTTGTGATATTATGTTCTTATTTACCTATAACGCTTCACGAAAGTTAATGCATTCCCTTAGTGAGTGACATTAATGGACGTTGGTATCGGAGCATATGGTTATAAGATTGGATAAAGTATTTTGAAAATGATTTTCAAAAAGGTCTCAAAAACAAAGTATTTTAAAATAAAAAGTCTGTTTTTGAAGAGCATATTTCCCAAAGCCATAAATAACTTCTCGATTCTCCACTTGATTCCTTTTCCTTTTGTTCGGGGAACCATTTCTTCCCGAAAGGGTATCCCCATCTCGTCATGGCTCCGTAGGCACATTAAAACTATGGTACATGTCGAAAGGAAAAGAAGTGCCCAACCTCCATCTTTAGCCGCAATGGTTTCACCTGCGTCTTATTTTTCTTTCGAACCTTGTATGGATTTCCGTGCAATGGAGGCAGCTTTCAAGAGACTGGTTAACATGTTGCATAAGGTAATTGGGGTTAAAGAACACAGCCCAAAGATTAAAGAAAATGGTGGCTTAAGAAAGGAATATAGATAAAAGAAGAAAAGAGGAAATACCATAACTTCAGAACGGTGGGTCATCTGAAAAAGGATTGCAGAAAGAGGTAAGACGTTTGTTACCACTTTGGTAAGGTAGGACACCTTATTTAGGAGTTCCCAAAGAGATAAGGACAAGGCCAGAGGGCAGGAACTTCTCGGATGCAAGCTAATGTTCTCATAGCTGGTGGACAGGATAGGGGTAGGAAAGTTTCCATCGAAGGATTGATTTCTATTTCTGATCATCCTATTAGGATTTTTTTTCTGGCGCTTCGTATTCTTTCATATCTGATCCTTTTGTTGAGTTAGGTCTCTATACCTAGATACTAGTATGGTTTTGGATCCTATTATTGCCTCAAACCCCATTTGAGGTACAGCTCTTTTATCGATGATTTGTCTGTTGGGTTTGAGAATCTCTGTGTTAGGCGTCGAGTTTGATTGCGACACATATGTTCTTAATTTCATAAGATATGGTTTGATTCTAAGGTGGATGGGTTAACCATATGCGGAGCCATTCTAGATTGAGAGAGAAGAGTCGTTAGACTCCTGACTTGCCATAGAAAGACTCTCGAGATTTCTTATGACCCCAAAAGGGACTATCATGCTTAGTCTCGTAGAACGTCTTGATATATCTATCGATGATTTGCGACATGTGAAAGAAAAGAGGGAACTTGATAAGCAAGCAGGGGAGCTACTTGAGAAGAGGTTTGATAGATGACTATTCATTCAAGAGGCGATAAAAGGTATAGAGTTCGAGATAGTGGAGCCAAACTTGCAGGAGGAGGTGAAGGTAGAGAAGGAAGCAACGATTGGATGAGTTCCGACTTGCATACTTGGATCGGAGGTTAAGAAATTATGCAACAAAGACGTGAAGCTAGTAAAAGTGCAATGGGGAGAGGACCGTGAGGATGCTACTTGGGAGGCGGAAGACAAGATTCGCGATTCATATCCTTTCCTTTTCGAGAATATGTTCTTAACTTCTTTTTCCAAGTTTCGAATTAATACTTGTATCTATCATTTGAATATGTCCTATCGATCGAATCTTTAGGTAGAAAACTAATGTATGTTAACATGTGTTTGAGACACGTTATGTTTGATGGATGCAAGTGTTTGCTAGTAATTGCTCGTGGATGCATATACACACAATAAGCACTAGATCGGCTCAATCATTTACATATTGCATATTGATGTGTGTACATTTTAAATTTTTATGGATGAAGATAGGATTATTATTAAATTGATGCCGCATTTGGATGAATGATTGTGCACACATATAGAACTTACATGTACTAAGGTGACTTGCATACATTTTGGTTGCATGGCACAAACATACATTGCATTAAGGAGGTGAACTGAATCAGTAGACCGCCTGATCTTTCGCATAAGTTTACGGACATATACACACACTATTGCGTATGTTCATAAAAGCATTAGAAATTCATTAAGGACAATGGATGCCCGTGATTGCTAGATGCATGTATGATTGTTGGATGTTAGGATATATGTTCTTCTGAACTTAGAGATTTCGGGGACGAAATCCTTTGTGTAGGGGAGAATGTAACACACCGAAAATTTAACAACATTAAGTGGATAAATTAAAGAATAATTAATTTAATATTTAGAATTAAGGGAAACAGACTGCGCCATTGCGTCCGCCTCGAAATTCTAGTTTAGATGGACACCAAGTTTGCGTAAAATGGATAACTATGAAGAAGTTATAAGCTGTAGAAGTTTGTATATGCGCAAGAAAGTATATATATATATATATATATATATATATATATATATATATATATATATAAACAAAATCATCTCCGGAATTCAAACCGATTCAAAAACAGTCAAAAGCAGTGAGCGGGAAAAATCCCGCTCAAAGGGTGTCGACCCCCTATAGGGGTATCGACATAGGTGTCGACCCACCTATATGGGGGTAGACACAGGTGTCGACCCCCCTGGCCCCATGAAGTTTCTTCTGACATGGACCATTTTGATGGTTTCTGGTCCGATTTAATGGCCTTGGTTGCTCCGCTACTCTTATATAAAGAACCCTAAACCTAGGTTTTATTCATAGAAAAATAACGGTGACGGCGAAGCTCTACTGCAATGGAAATTAAAATGGTTCTTCTCCTTCTTCTTTTCTAAATCAATTCAAAGAAGATTATACATATTCAAAGATTGCTACAACAAATTTAGCGAAGGCTACAATAACTTATTCAACATGTTCTTCACAGCAAATTCACTGTGAGTTCAAGATGCTTTTAGATCTAAATATCTAAATAGTGATCTTGATATGTATATACTAATTGGATCTTTAATCGGTGCCTAATCAGTTATATTATGACATATTCCATTGATCTGTTCTTATATGTTTATATCATCACCAAGTCTAATCTTGTCATAATATGTCAATTTAGTTTATGCCTATTTCTATCGTTATGTTGTTGATTCGTTATTATGCCTGTTCTGATTCTCTTCTCTCCTTCTTTTCCTTTTTATTTTATATAGTCAGGCAACCTTCGAGCCTAGGCCTAACGCTGAAAAATGTGAACGTGCGAAATTGGAAATAATGAGAAAAGACATAATTTAGGGCATAATTGGTATTGGAAAATATGGATCTAAATTTGGGCATAAAATTGGAAATATACGAAGATGAGTTTGGGGGCATATGTCTTGTTGGATAATATGAATTTAGGCATGCACTGGAATATATGTGAATACGGAATTGGGTAAAAAATGGATATGTCTAAATATTGATTTGGAATGTAAATTTGAACATATGTAAATATGAATTTTTGGTATAAATTATGTGAAGGTGGATTTGGGTATAACTTGCATTGAAAGGGGTGAATATGGACTTGGGGAATAAGTTGTAATATATGTAGGTTTGGGTTTGTGCAATACACACACACACACACACATATATATCTTAATTTATGATAAAGGGAACATGGTGCAAAATTAAAAGGTGAATTAAAAGAGGCATAAAGGTCTATAATTTGAATAGTGAATTAGACATAATTCAAATGGGGAAAACAAAAAACAAATACCTATAATTAAATAGGTAGATTTGAATAAAAATGGAATGTTTAGTAATGACAATTAGGAATTTTAATTGCACTTATGACACTAAGTTAGGTTACATTAGTGGTTGTAGTCTGCCCGGACCCGACCGGCATATCCAGCAGCCAATAATGTTGAACCTAATGTAGGAGGTCTAAGTATGTAAATACGAATCAGGCTAAGGCACGAGGTTAGACCCAACTGTGGAATAAGACTGCTCGGACCCGACCGGCATATGCAGCATCCACATGTTGTATGCCAAATGTGGGAGGTCTAGCCCATTATAACCATAATTGGACATGGTAATGAATTGGACTACTTAACCTGATTCAATCCATAAGGGTTGTGTGATTATGAACTTAAGTTAGGGTTAAGTAAAATTGGATGGGTAGCGGATGGGTTAAGTAAATTAGAGGGGATGGGTAATATATGCATATAGGACCATAAACTTAACCCGATGAGGTTATGTAATTAAAGACACCTAGTGGTTTACATAACCGGTAGAAACAATAAAGTTATGTAATTAAAAGGACACCGTTTAGGATAAGCATAACTTGTAAGGAAATGAGACAATCTGAGTAATAAGATAAGAGATACTTAATTATAAATTAAGTAATCTAGAAGTCTAGAACCCGCTGATGTGAACAACATGCTTAGGCTTGTCCTAGGGACAAGAGGAAATTATAACATAGGTTATAATTAATGGGTTGGGAAACTTGTTAATGGGCCTTAGTTAATAGAACTAAGTTAACAAGTAAACAATGACAAGTTGTATTGAAAATGTAAAAAAGGAATTATGATTAAATAAGAAAGAATGAGGAAAACTTATAAGATAAATTATATTTGATCATAAATAATGATTGACATGTTAAAAATAAACATGTAAAATGAGACGTACTTAATTACACATTAAATAAAAACATGTTATTGTAATGACGTAACCAAGCAAGAATATAAAATAGCTTGTAGATTTCAGACCTTGGGCCACAATCTAGAGAATAACATGCTGTGGGCTTATTACTAAACTTAAATGGATTAAGTTATTTGATTGAAATTAATAAGCAAGAGAAACTTGGTAATTTGAATAAGAATTCAATATGAATGGTAATAACCAAGTTTGGTGAAAACCCGGTGAAGTAAGGCAAGCGCATAATATAATGTTTAGACATAGGGTCTAATGACATATTAAAATGAGGCGCTTGGACCAGTCCGTACGTTTGAGGGTGAATAACCCAATGGGGTAGATCATCGAGGTGTTATATGGCACGAGGGGAGCGCACATTCACCTGATTGTTATGACGGCTCCGAAGGACTGGAAGGGGAAGCACGCAGCTTCCTGAGACGTAGAAGGTGCTGCTGGTAGTCCTCTATGGTGGTGTAGTTTCGGACTGTGATTACAAAGGTTGGGTTTGCGCGTAACTACCAGATGGGTGGGTCTTGACTACAGAGGTAGCTATGCAGCTAGAATGCTGTGACGAGGTGACATCAGGGTGATTTGATGGTTTCCTCACGGGGAGGTGGAAGGTCTGGAACGACAAGGATAGTAGATCGTCGAATACCCGTCATCGGCGGCCAGCGGGATGCAAAAACACTAGAGCTAACCCCAAGATACCATTTCACCTTTCACTATCGAGGTACGGGGTTGAGGGGAGAAGCCACATGGATGTTTAAATTGGTTGTTTTAGGGCCGGTCGCTTAGCTCTGTAGTCTTTACTAGTTGAGGGAGGGGCCGATGTGGGGCCATAGCCACCATGAAAAAAAGACCCGAGGATTATCTGTATTTGAAGGCTCTTAAAGATAGGCCTATACAGATATGGAAAAGCTCCCGACCGAGTTACGTGTTTAGCCCTACCACGGAACTCAGTGCACATTAGAGGATGTGTGATTGAGGCATCGATCTATAATTTAGTACGTACATGGGATGGTCTAGATACATGCACATCAGCTCTGGGTGATGTATCGTAGACTAGAGGGCATTACTTCGATCTGGAGTCTGATTCGATCGATGGTGGCAGTCCGTACGCTTACATAAAATAGTGATGACATATCTATGCAAAACGTAACATCGATATACATGGATCCGTACGTCACTCCGGCGGAGGATGAGGGTCTGCATTCATTTCGAGACCGTGCGAGTGGAGTACCATGCGGTATATGTCAATATTGAGAGATAACTACACATATTGTATTAGGTGAATTCATGGGAAAGTAAATGGGTACGATGCGCGTATAAGTCTTGAGTGCTATTAACCCAAGTAACCTAATAATCAAAAAAATGTAATGGAACGATATTAGTAGGGATCATTCTACTTCTGATATACTAGTATCTGCCCGGTGCAGAGAAATGTATTCAAGAAGTGTAATATATCATGTTCATCTTATCTTCCTTAATTCACACTTGTTATTGTTATCTTCTTCTTCCAGTTTTTATATACCTGTCATGATACTTTAATTTATTTATTTATATTTAAAAGTAACTGGGCTCACCAGAGTTTATGTCTAACCCTTTTGGTTTTCTCCTCTCTCTCTTCCGTCCCCCCCTCAGTTCTCAGGGTGGAAGTGCTTAGAGTTGATTTGGATTCTTTCGACTTAGCTTGGATTTTGGATATTGATGTACAGCTTTGACTTATTGTAAACTCTCTCATGGCTTTGCTTGGGAAATATGGTTTATGCTTTTGTACTCTGATATTTTTAGCAAGACAGATTGTTAAACATGTAACTAGTTATTTCAAACCTATGATGTAAACTCAGTATTTGGGACCATGATGTTATAATTTAAATAAAGTTTTAATTCCGCTGCAATTTTACATGTTTGTCTTGTGATATTATATTTTTATTTACCTGTAATGCTTCACAAAAGTTAATGCATTCCCTTAGTGAGTGACATTAATGGACGTGTGGTGTCAGGATATGGTGGGGAAGAAGAGGTTTCGGGGAATGAACGCGCAATTATAAAGATAAATGTGAGACTCTTTGTTTTACATGCAACGAATTAGTGTAACGAATTTTGTGGTACTGAAATTTTTCACATTTCAAAACCGAAACTACATTATTTTGGAGCACCTATTAATTGGAAACAAGTATAAGTAATAGATGAAATGACTAGGAATAAAGATTGAAGCAATATACATATACATTAACCGATTTTTCTCATTTTACATTAAAAAATAAATATTCGGAGGCATTAAATTTTAAATTTCGTAAAATGAAAAATGACCGTCTTGCTCTGAAAATGGTCTAGTATTTGTAGGTAGAAAACGCCTAGATTCCGACAAACTTTTATTTTCAAAATAATATATTCAAATTTAACTGAACTCCCTAATATAACGAAGTTGGGCATTTTTCTACAAAATTTATTCTTATGCTATTTTTAATTAAACACACCTCTAATATTAAATTTCGAATATTATTATTTTTAATGTCCATTGTCGCTATCATAAATCGATCGCATAAATCAATTTAAACAGAACGAGAAAAAGTTGACGTTATTATTATAAAATTTGTAGGATTAATTTTATATAAAAATTTACATTTTATAAATCAATATAAAAACATTTAATCATTAATCAGTTTCATGTTAATTTCAAAGCAAATGATGTTTGAAACTAAATGATCATTCTGACTCTATTATTCAAAATAAACGTACATGTTTTAAATTATATTTATAAATAAATTTCATTCATTCTTATAATTCAAATACACAAAAATTTAAATTATTAATTATATTTCAGTTGAACACGTTATTTAGATTGTCAAAATTTCAGGTTGTTATAACCCTGATGATGCATAACTTAATTATGTTTAATATTTGCCCAACAACAATTTTATTTATACAAAGCCTTTGTGATAATTAGTCAAGCAATACATTAAATGATGCATAAGTTCAGAGTAGTTCGATGTAATAATAAATAAAGAGGTAAATGTAAAGCTATATTCAAAATTTTACCATTTAACAAACAATGAAGATTTCTAAAAAAATTTAATACTACAACTACTAATTTTATCATCATTATGGATAAGAATGTTAGAAAAAACGTTTCCAAAGCAAAAACGAGATCCAATCACTGTATAAGATTAGTGATATGTACAAATAACAATAGAATATTTAGAAGCTACAAATAGCTTGTTGATTCGGTGGTAAAAGTTGCATACATACCACGGAAATATGATCATTCAGTATAGTTTCTAGCAAGTGACTTCTCAATTGTTTTAAAACCCTTTTCTTGGTTTTAATTTTTCTTCTTCTAGAAACTGGGCATCATAAGGGAGGGTGATTGAACCATCTCTTGGAAGTGCAAGCTCTTCTTCCAATATATAAAGTAATTATCCAAATATGGATATGTCAGGATACGACAAGGGAAGCATAAATCTTTTCCCATCCAACGAGTATACGATGGAACATCCCTTGTTTACGACTCAAGATGTTTTCAATTCTCTTAAAGATGATTGAGATCCAAAACTTTTCTACTTTACGAAGCAAATTTTAGCAAATTCTTATCATTTTTGTGTTCTTTAACAACATGAATTTCGATGGACCAGTTTTTTTTTTCTCAAAAATCTCAATCTATTGACTTGGCTTGTTTGGTATCCTACAAAAAAGATAAAGATAATAAATATATCAGAGCTCGATAAAGTATCTCACAGCGGAATAGATAAAATATAATAATCAAATATAGCTTTACCGAATTAATAACAGTATCTAACAAGTGTCCAAAGGTTACTAACTATCTTCCATAACCTAACCTACGAGAATGTTATAAGGAGGGGGTCAAAACACAAAGTTCTACTGACATAACAAATTATACATTCTGAAATAACCCTACATATACCGTTCAATTATGTATTCTTAATTATTAGATTGTTTGGGTTAACAGCACTCAAGGCTCTGTACTCACGTTGTACTCATCACTCTCCACTAGATTAAGCTAATATAGTATATATGTAGCTATACCAACATCTCTAGGTATTTCCCATGGTGCCCTCCTCGTACGGTCTCCGCCGTCATGCCACGAAAGCGTATACAACATCCATCCTACGTCGAACGACGTACGGAAATCAAAATCATTACAACACGTAATCACGCAGAACCATTATCGCTATACCACGTAAGCGTATGGATCGTCGTATCCAAAACTCCTCGGTCGAACAAGGTCTCAACATGAAATAATGCCCTATTATCTATAATACACCACCTGGTGCGTGTATTAAAACCCTCATACGTTTATACTGTCTACTGTACCCCGAGTACCGTAATAAGGATGCATTCAATGCATGGTACTCGGTCGGGAGCCTTCTATATCTGTAAAGGTCCGCCTCGTGAGGCCTACAATGCAAATATCCAAGTATGGTCTGCATTTTCACAAGGGCTATTGCCCCATCCTGGTCCCTCCCTTAACTAGTGAAAGACTATGTCTAGAGCTAAGTAACGTGCCACTATCAAACAAACTAACATCTAAATTGGCATGTCCTTCAACTAATGTCTCGATGGTCTCTAGGTTTAGCTCTAGTCTTTCCACATCACACTAACTGTCAATGAAAAGTATCCGACTATTACTATCTTGCATTGGTCCTGAACGTCCTCTCTGAGGAAAACCGCCGAATCAGCCAAAGCCATCCTCCACATCCTTCTGACTTCCAAATTACTATTTGCAGTCAAGGTATACTCACCGGGTGGTACCGCGCAGACCAAACCTCTGTGAGCACAGCCTGAGTAAGCACTGCATAGAGGACCACCACGGAGTACCGTACCATGTCCCGTAGAAGTTGTGGGCTTCCCTATAGTCCTGCAAAGTAATCAGATAGAGTAAACAAACAAAACAATCAAATGGATGTGCTCTACTCATGTCTCCAAACACAAGATGATCTATCCCATTGGGTTTTTCACCTTCTATGTGCAAACTGGTCCAAGCGCATCACACTAACTTGTTATTATATCTTACGTCTAATCTCTTAATCAGGCGCTTGCTTTATCTCATTAGGTTGCTAATTAACTTGATTATCCACATATCCATTTTCGTTCAAGTTACCAGATTCATTAGCTTCCAATTGGCCTTTTACTTTCTTTATTTTGCCCTATGTCGTCGGAGCATTCGTTCGTTTATTATTTGTAATGTTTATTAGAATAAATACTTCCAATTATAATTCTATTAATAATAAGCCAACTTTATTCTATCTTATTTACTCATAACCTTGTCTTACAATGTTATCACAACTGTTATTGTTGTTTACTTATCAACTTAGTTCTCTTAACTAAGGTTTACTAATAGGTTCTCTTCTCAACTATTATAACCCATATTATAACTCCACTTGTCCCTAGGAAAAGCCTACCTATTATATTACATTCTCATTCATATAATTAATTATAATAGGTTATATTCTCTGTTCATCATAATTCTTCTTGGGTTCCATAACATGAACCAACTTTACTGTTGCAATCTTTCTTTAATTACCATCGTGTCCACTTTTATCATTTCAGGAAAACAATTTGCACACTTTATTATATTGGTTAACCGAAAAAAAAAGATCTATTTTCATAACATACATCGATTAAGATCCGTAGTTGCAAGCTATTTCTTTAATTTTCATTGTGGGCATACATGAATATTTTATTTAATTAGTATGCAATACGGTAAAAGAACCCCTATTTCGCACTAATATGTTTTTCCTTTCTTTTCTTGCAACTATGTTCTTAATAGTTCTACCGTTATGGAAATGTACCCATTTTCCCAAAATCCAACTAACTTACTCCACAACGAACTTTTCCCATTTTTATTTTCTAAGTTAGAGGTTAATTCTTATTTTCCATTTACCCTTTTCAATTACTGTAAGTTTCCCATATTACTGTCAAACTAACATGTTTTTCAAATTACTATCGAATGGTAATCTCAAGACTGTATGCTTAACTATTATTATGTTTATCATTTCGATATTACAGTAATTCTTAACCCAAACAAAGAATCAATTAAACGAATTACAACAATAATATTTTCAACTTATTTTAAATAAGATTCAATGCAATAACCACACTTTACAGTTATTTTACATGTTAAAAACTATGGGGCATGCATATGGTAATATACTGTTGCCTAAAAGGTATAATTCTAAATCCACTCACCTAACTGCTTTCAATCCTTGAATCTAATTCAGATCTGTGATTCCATTGCATTCCTAACTGAATTTAGTATTAAAATAACCATGGATTTACAAATCTGATAATAAAAGAAGAGGGAAAGAAAGAAACCTAAAATTCAGATTTACAGGACTTACCTCGCGTTGATCAGAAATACGAACGCCTATGTTGAAGATTTACATTCTTTGCCTTCAAATATTGAGCTATAATATCCTAAAGCAAATTTTATAATTTCTGGAAGATTTGGAGAGGAAAGGAAATGACAGAGCCTTGGCGTCGTCTCAAAAAATATGAGTTGGAGGCTAGGCTATGCTAGTCTATTTAGAGGTGTGCGGAAGATTCTGATATGTCAGATTTAATAAATTAAAATTCAGAACGTACAAGTAGAAAAATATAACGTTAATTGATCTGAGCCATTAATGTTAAATTTTTTCATATATTAATTTCTTGTTTTATGATGCTGATAACATTTCTTTTTGTTGCCAAATATCGCTGTGTGAATTATTATCATCATCTACTTATAACACATATTTAATATTTGAATTTCAAAATTATGCGCACATATATGCGTATAAGCTTTCAAATCTTTGTCCGTTAATAGCTGCTCAATTAATGTAATTAATAACACTAATCAATTCATTGTTTTCTTCTTTTTAATATATTCTAATTTCAAATGCAGCCATCTTCTTATTCATTTTTCATTTATTATACATTTATTACTTCCCGCTCTTAATATACACTTTTAATTTCAATATTTGAATGTATGCGTGTGTGTGTGTGTGTATATACGTGTAATCTTTATTTCTAGTTAAAATTTAGATGGCATTATGCCGTCATTTATTTCTTACCCTTTTTTTTTACTGATTATAGGTTTATTTTGGATTTCTTATATATATATATATGTATGTATATATGTATATACGCACGCACACATACATATGAATAAATATGCATGTAAACATATATATTTATATTCACATATATGTATAATTTTCCTTATATGTGTATATATATATATATATATATTTCTCTTAGAATATGTATTTCTTTAGTCGTCCCTCTAAAATAAAAAACATGACACTAATGGGGCTCGAACTTGCACCTCTCACATGGGAGAGACATACCTCTACCAACTGGACTACACAAGCTTTTGCTCACAAGTCTGAAAACATTGGTAATCATTGTTCTTCTAAGTATTCTTCTTATATCTTCTTTTCCCGTTTCTTGTAATACTTCGTTTAAAGGTAATTTTTCATTTTAAATCCATTTTCTGCAAACAATAAGTCTAAATTGATCATATAATTGCCACAGATGCAATGAAGCTAATTTCATGACCAAGATCTGAAAAAATTTCAAAATTTTATTTTATTATTTAATTAAAAAGGTAGGGTCTTACATTCTCCCACCCGTGGGAAATTCGTCCTCAAAATTTTAAAATGGTAAAATAAAGTAATTTCTTGCATAATTTACAACCATCATAGGTACATCCAGTTTTTCAATCATTTGTGCACTCCAGCAAAGTGCAATACAACATAATAATACATGAATGCATTGAATGCCTAAGCGATAGTCCTATATGAATGCAGTTTTTTGTTGAAATCTTTTTGAAAACAAGATGCGCACATCATATATATACTAGCAATTTTGTATATGAATGCAATATCTTGAAAATCGAATTAATTTTTCATCCAATTTTTCCTACACTCTTACAGAGCAAGAGCGTAGTTCATCCAATTTTTGCATCCAAACCCTACCAACCAACTTTAACTTTGCAAATTACTGAAAAATATAATTTTATGAATTCGAATTCTTATGTTACAAAAAGGTAGGAAACGAAAAACTTCACATCTTCTGCTTTTCTTTTATATACATTTTCTATCAATACTTGGATTTTATGCAACTATAATATAAAGATTTCCTACCTTTCTATCCAAGCACATTTTACATAAGAAAATTTCTTTGTTATAAACTTTCTTTTCCAACTTACTTTTGAAAAATCCTTTTTTTTTGTTGCAATTTTTCCACTTTTCTCAATTGTCATTTTTGTTTCTTTATTAGATTTGTTGTTGTATTTTAGTTATGTCATCACCTTTTTTCTTAGCTTATTTAACTTAATCCACAAATATAAGCTTAATTTCAAATAAGCCTTCTAATTCTTTCAAAACTAAAATAGGAAAACAAACACATTACACAGCTACTACCAAGAGATAAGAATCCTAGGGCCATGTCCTCGCTGACGAAGAAAAGTACAAACCAGAAGATCTAAACAACTTGCTAGCCTTCTACCACCTGCTTTTCACAACTAGTCCTTGTTGTGTACAAACAATCTTTTCCAAGCAATAAGCTATGTTGTATAGTGCTTACGCACTTTGCGGGAATTTACTATTATTCCAAAATAATTCTTGCTATTTACCTTATAGCCTCAAATATTTTCTCCGTCTTTCCTAGGTACTAATCCTTACGTACTTCATGATTTAAAAACGTGGTTTGAGCTCATCATTTCATTTTCTTTCCAAAAAATAAAAGCTTCAAAACTTTATTTTTCTTCATTAAAACTTATTTTTTTTCCAAACCAAAAACATGCCATCTCATAAAAAATTGCAAAACTTTTTTTTCTTCAAATCATAAAAACTAGAGTAGACAAGGTCAACAATTTCTCAATTAATTTTACAACAATTCATTGTTATTATACTAGTTCAATTACTTACAACTAGGTGTAAACATCTATTCTAAATTTTTTTTTCAACTTATTTTTGTCCATGCACCAAAGTTTATGTCAAAATAAAAGCTAAAAACTATTGTCAATAGAATAAAGATTTTCAAAATTTTCCATAGCGAAAATTTTATTTTTTGACCAAATGCAATCTTTTCTATGTTTTGCTATTTAATTCTTTCATACTTTGTAGCTTAAAAACTAGCGAGTTATTCGTGATCTATGTTTAAACATTTAATGGTTCAAACACCAGAGGTACACAAATCACACTTCACCAATATGGTTAGAAATTAAAAGGAGCCATAATCACAAAATAAGCTGGAAAAAGTAAGTAAATGCACAAGGATTTTTATAGTGGTTCGATCTAGAGTAGATCTATGTCCACTTTGGAAGCCATTTCATTATCATGGAGAGATTTACAAAGTTCATTATCTTATACATCTCATTTTGACTATTCTCTCTTGTTACAATGATTTTCCTCCCTTTAATGACTTGATTCTCTCTAGACTATTATGGAAGTGGTTGGATCCTTTGAATGCGATGAGCGCGATAGTGTATGCTTCATGGTTTGAGCATTTAGAGGATCAACGAAGAGTCCATGGTGATTGAGATGTGAATCGAAGCTTCAAGGATGATTAACCGCGGTAGGAGGGAACTTAAACAGAGCTTGAGATGATGGAAATGATCGATCTCGGTTTGGAGATGGATGAAGAGAGCTTGAATCAGTCTCTAATATAGGAGAGAGGAGACTTGGTCCACTTGGTGATGGAGGAAGATGAAGTGAGCTTTGATGGCCATTAATGGAGTTTGGAGAGAGCTTAGATCGCTTAAGAATGGTCAAGAAGTGATTTGGACAGGCCTTCGGGGTGGAATAATCGGTCCATGAAATGGTGGTGAAATAGGGTATTTATAGGAGAATTTTGGACCAAGTGGAGATTCTGTAATTATGGTGTTCAGGTTTTGGTTCGTACGTCGGTGTATTTACCGGTCTACCACTGGACAGTTGTAGCCAACTGTATACAATTGTAAGACCATGAACGACCGACCCAGCTGCAAACAATGTATGAGCGACCATACTGGAACGAACGACCCTTCATATTAATACTTGTGCGGCCAGGAGTAATTGTTGCACAGCTGCTGAATTACGACTTTGCCATCTTTGTCCTGTTGCACAGTTTATACTTTACTCATTTGTTTGTTTTTCCACGTTGTCACACGTTTGCTCCAACACAAAATATGGCATCGAAATTTACAAATAATTCCATTGCATTATTTTACTTCACTTCATGAATCTTCTCGTTCATTTGAAGCTGCTCGATCATGACGTATGGTGAAGCTCGACCGACCATTGGACTCATGCGCTCATCCAGATCTTTGTGGTATTCAACAAAGGAACTTGCATGATAAAAGAAGTGTACGACCGAGCACTCATCTAAAGCACTATTCGACCCAGTGGCATCAATGACGCTCAACATGTTTAGATGGAGGCTGCTCAACCTCTAGCACGGCGGTGCTCGACCTCGGAGTGCTCGAGCGTGCTACTCGACCTGGGTGCTTATGCACGCTGCTCGACCGCTCACGGATGATCTGCTCGACCTCTACTTGGGTGTTCGACCACCAGCATGACGTGCGACCAGGCAAGCTCGACCAAAGGTGAAATGGCATTGCTTCTTCACAAGAGATGTACTTGAAAGATCCATGCACGTTTGGTGTTTGTTCAAATGCCGATGAGAACAGGGTTAACGTTTCCCCTCGAAGCTGGTATTTTTTGTTTACGAGAAATGCGGGCTTCGAAATGAACATTGTTGTTGATATATTTTGCACTAAGATCCAGTTATAGCCCTTTGTTTGCTATGGCGAATCATACTTTGAATTCATATGCTTCATGCCACCTGTTCTGTAATTAAAACAAGCATTTGCACGATTCTAGACTTATAATTTGTTATTGATCGTCCACATCAATAACGGATTAGTTTAATAACGAATTATAACGAAATTTATTTTGATTGAATAAAGTGTTTGCACAAGACTTGTTTTATTCGATGGTTTATAACTAGTCGAACATTGTTTGCATAAACACGATATTCAGTTTTGAATTTGTGTTAACGCTTAAGATCAACTAATCGACTGAAGCCGACTGCGGATCTCAAACGCCGCCATTTTAACGACTTATATGATGGTGTACAATATTTCCCATTTGGGAAATACGTATTTATGATTTACTTTCCGTGCTCCATCTTGGGAAGTCTTTATTTATGCATGCCCCGGCTAGAAGGACTTATATACTATGCCCCCGCTTGGGGGTAGGGGGGAGGGGACTTTGGATTCTGTGACCCCGCTCAAGGAAGATTTGGGATTTAGTGCCCCCACTAAGGGAGGACTTAGGATTTAATGCCACCGCTCAGGGAGGACTTAGGATTTAGTGCCCTCGCTCGGGGAGGTTTTGGGATTTAGTGCCCCCACTCAGGGAGGAGTTGGGATTTTCAATTTCGTCTCTACTATGGGAGGACTTTGATTTGCCCTTACTATGGAGGAACTTTTTTTGCCTCTGGTATGGGAGGACTTTCATTTGCCCTTACTATGGAGGGACTTTATTTTGCCACTGCTATGGGAGGACTTTGATTTGCCCTTACTATGAAAGGACTTTATTTTGCCTCTACTATGGGAGGACATTGATTTGCGCAGTTCCACAAGTTGACCATCAGTCGTCGTGTTGGATACGCTTACTATGGTAAGCGATCGAAGTTGGACTAAGAGGTTTTCTTGACATAACTTTGCTAGGTTTGCAAGGGTTTGCGTCATTTTGTGGAGCGAACGTTGACCTCATGCTGGATGCATTTGACTACGGCAAATGATTGCAGTTGGGCTTGGGCTGCCCCTTGGAACTTGCAACCCTGGACCCTCTTGCCAAACTCTCCACCGTTTGACCTTTGGTAACTCCTCCCGTTCACTTTCCAAGGTGGTGCTTTTACTATTTACATTCAAGCATGCTAATGTTTTTTGCACTTACCACTTGATTTGGTGTTATTGGGGTGTGCGCATCGCATCGGGTTTCGAGGAAGCAAGCATTTGTCGGATAGCCTGTTAGTAAGAAATCGTCTTTTAGCAAATTTCGAATTATCAAGAATATTGCAAGTAAGAGATTTACTCAGGCAAATATGCTGAAATGTGCTGTTAGTTACAGAGCAAATGTTCAGTGCATCACTTGCAGATTATTACAGCCTATTCACAAGAAGTTTTGAATATTACAGAAAGTAAAATACGATGTCAAGAATGAAACAAAGCAGGAAATAAAGCAAAAAATAGGGTGGCGACGATGTTGATCACTTATTCTGGGCCATTGAAATTGGAGCACCAATCACTAATCCTTAATTGACTATCGACCTTGGATCAGTTTGACCAAGAGCCCTGTTGTTTGGACTGGACTGGTCATTTGATGCCCCTGGGGAGTTGCAGAAGGATTCATGGCTTGCGGATTCTTTACATTCTTTTACAACCTATTTTTCCTGAACAATTCCTCGATGAGGTTCTTCAGTTGTCGGCACTCATTAGTGTTATAACCAGGTTGGTTGTGAAATCTACAGAATTTTCCAGAATTTGTTGCTTTGTCGCTTATCCTTATCGGATTTGGCTCCGCATACTCTTTAGAATTCTTCGTTGCAAGATTGATATTTTTAGGAGTGTCATTCAGAGGCGTTAGCTCTACTAGGTTGAACGTACGAATTTTCTTATAATCTTTATTGTCCTTTCCATTGCTGGCGCGCTTTTCCCCCTGAGTATTCTTCTAATTATACTGAGTAGCGACATCTTTTTGAGCTTCAAAAATCGGGTTAGCATCAATAATCCGAAGAGGCACAGGATTATTGTCCAATATCATGTATTCCTCGGCCTTTTATATAGAATTTCTCAAGCGTGCTTGACTCTTTCATTTTAATCCATTCACCAAATTTACTCTTCTCCTCTATGGTGTTGATTAATGACATTAAGATCATGCAGGGATAGGGATTCCCTAGTTTGGATACATCAGCATTGAATCTTTTGAGGAAAGCTTTGATAGATTCACCTGGATTCTGCCTCATTGATGTAAGAGAAATAATGTCCTTAGCCTTCGTAACTTTCAAACTGAACTGTTCTTTGAATTTCAAAATCAAATCAGTTGACAGATTTGGGTGGTAGCTTTGTGAACCATAACGATGCGACACTCTCTAGATAGAGAGGGAAGCACAGGGATTTGATCTCGTCTATTGCTTTGGCTGCATTCATATACCATTCATATCTATATACGAAGTGATTTGGATCAAAAGTCCCGTTGTATAGAGGCAGAGTAGGATGAGTGAACTTCTTACGGAACTAAGCTTTGCGGATTCTCTTTGTGAATGGATTTTTGCCGAGGGAGAAGTCCCATTCCTTTTCACTATCCTTGCGAGGCATGTTATCTTTCATGATTTGCTTTACCATATCCGTGATATATTCCTTCGAGTTGTGTTATTCCGGAGATCGGATTTCGATCTCTTTTCTGGATGCTCGTTGCGGCGAGTGATCGCAATTAGAGGATCTAGGTCTTTTACTTGCATTATGGGAAGGTGCCCCTTGAGGGGACTTGAAACTCGTTGGTTATTTCGATCAGAATGGTTTTTAGCTCTCAACTTTGAATCTTTGATATTAGCATCGTCTTTGTCAACAAGTCCTTCCAAGTTGTCATTATGATGATCTAAGGCTGAAGAATTTGCATTCTCTTCAAGGTTGATATGGATTCTCGGCGGAGGACTTGGATTTTCCTGAATGTTTAGGAGAGCACTCATTTTGTCCATCAAAGATTGATTAGCATCCACCAGAGTTTTATTAGCTTCCATTAAAGCCTTGTTGGAAGCTTCCATGCATTGACTCAAGTTAGCAACCACAGTATCTAATTCAGCTTTAGTCACTCCAGCTCCGGTCATTGAATTTTCTCCAACTTCAAAGCGGTTGGCAAGTGGAGTAGTTTCGTTGTTAACAACGTTGTCATTTTCTTCCACGGCTTTGCTAGCAGTCTTCTTAGATTTAGCCATTATTTCGGATAAGGACTTGTATTTGGAAGGGAGTTCGTCGATTGGTCTAGATCATAGAGTTGCGAAATCTATGATAGAAGTAGGCTCAGAACTTCAATGGTAGGCTCTTAGGATTGAATAAAGAGTGAACACACCCCACGGTGGGTGCCAAATGTTTTAACATTTAATGGTTCAAACACCAAAGGTACACAAATCGTACTTTACCAATATGGTTAGAAATTAAAAGGAGCCACAGTCGCAAAATAAGCGGAAAAAAGTAAGTAAATGCACAAGGATTTTTATAGTGGTTCGATCTAGAATAGATCTACGTCCACTTTGGAAGCCATTTCATTATCATGGAGAGATTTACAAAGTTTATCATCTTATACATCTCATTTTGACTCACTCTCTCTTTTTACAATGATTTTCCCCTCTTTAATGACTAGATTCTCTCCAGACCATTATGGAAGTGGTTGGATCCTTTTAATGCAATGAGCATGATAGTGTATTCTTCATGGTTTGAGCACTTAGAGCATCGACGATGAGTCCATGGTGATTGAGATGTGAATCGAAGCTTCGAGGATGATTAATGGCGGTAGGAGAGAACTTGAACAAAGCTTAAGATGATGGAAATGATGGATCTCGGTTTGGAGATGGATGGAGAGCTTGAATCAATCACTAATGGAGGAGGGAGGAGACTTGATCCACTTGGTGATGGAGGAAGATGAAGTGAGCTTTGGCGGCCATTAATGGACTTTGGAGAGAGCTTAGAGTGCTTAAGAATGGTCGAGAAGTGATTTGGACAGGCATTTGGGGTGGAAAAATCGGTCTATTGAATGGTGGTGAAATGGGGTATATATAGGAGAAGTTTGGACCAGGTGGCAATTTTGTAATTAAGGTGTTCAGGTTTTGGGTCGCACGCCGGTGTATTTACGGGTTTGCCACTGGACAGCTGTAGCCAACTGTGTACAGCTGTAAGACCATGAACGACCGACCTTGTTGCAAACAACGTATGGGCGACCATACTGGAACGAACGACCCTGCACATTAATACTTTCGCGGCCAGGAGTAATTGTTGCACGACCGCTAAATTACGACTTTGCCATCTTTGTCCTGTTCCGAAACTTTGTACTTTACTCATTTGTTTGTTTTTCCACGTTGTCACATGTTTTCTGCAACACAAAATATGAGATCGGAATTTACAAATAATGCCATTGCATTATTTTATTCCACTTCATGAATCTGCTTGTTCATTTGAAGCTGCTCGATTTGGACGGATGGTGAAGCTCGACCGACCACTGGACTCATGCGCTCGTCCAGGTCTTTGTGGTGTTCAACAAAAGACTTGAATGATCCAAGAGGTGTACGACCGAGCCCTCATCTGAAGCACTACTCAACGTAGTTGGTATCGATGGCTGTCGACCTGTTCAGATGGAGGCTGCTAAACCTCTAGCATGGCGACGCTCGACCCCGGAGTGCTCGAGCATGCTACTCGGCCTGGGTGCTTATGCATGCTGCTCAACCTCTCACAGATGAGTTGCTCGATCTCTACTTGGGTGTTCGACCACCAGCGTGACGTACGACCAGGGAAGCTCGACTAAAGGTGAAATGGCATTGCTTCTTCATGTGGGATGTACTTGAATGAGCCATGCACGTTTGGTGTTTGTTCAAATGCCGATGAGAACAGAATTAACACTCTATAATATACAAATTTTTCTGAAAGAATTCATTTTTAATAAAAAACTTAATAAAAAATCACTTTTTCCAAAATATACTCCATTTTTTTAAACTTAATATGCACTTTTCAAATATGCTACATACATATATTTTTTTCAAAAATAAAAAATACCTCTTTTTGTTTCAAAAATTGTTTCTACACAATTTTCTAACACATATTTTATAGTTGTAAACTTTTAAGGTCAAAACTTGAATAACACTGTAAACTACCATCCAAAGGATTTTAAAATTTCAAGTTCTTAAAAGTTAACAATGGGACTAGACTTAAAGTGGGTTTCTGACTTATTTAAACCTCCCTAAATATTCCCTCAAAGTCATTCTTTCAAATATATATATATATATATATATATATATATATATATATATATATATTCCTGATCAGTTTTCCTTTTTACTCTTTCTCAATATATAAGGCTTTACTACCAAACCCACTAATCCGAAATATTAACAATTGAGATCTAATTTTTTATTAAAAAATACATTGTATATTTTTCACCCAAATCACCTAAGGGTTTCTTGTTCTCAAAGTTCCATAACCATTTCTTTAGTGTAAACTGATATCCTAACTCTTTGCATATCTCGCCCTTCTTATTTAGTGGGTTCCTTTATGGATGTAGGTGCGCACACACACACACATATATAATATTTATATTTTTTAAAATAAAAATATGTTCACTCACTATCTATATACGAATCCTAAACCTAGGCTCTCATCCTAGATGTAACAACCCGAATTTCGAAAGATCGATTTTTTTTCTTCAAAAAATTCAATTTATAGAAGCTCGAGTTGGCTTGTCTGGTATCATGCAGAAAAGACAGAGATAATAAATATATCTGAACTCGATAAAACATCTCATATCAGATAAGATAAAATATAATAATCAATTATAGCCTTACCAAAATAATAACACTCTCTAACAAATGTCCAAAGTCTACCAACTCTCTACCACAACCTAACCTGCGAGTATGTTATGAGGAGGGGGTCGGAAGACAAATTTCTGGTGATTGGACAAATTATACATTTTGAAATAACCCAACATATACCGCTCAGTTAGTTTTCTTAATTATTAGGATTTTTGGGTTAACAAAACTCAAGGCTCTGTATTCACGTCGTACCCATCTACTCACCAGTATATTAACCTAATACAGTATATATGTTGCTATACCTAGCAGCTCATGGTGCTCCCCATAGTACCCTCCTCGTACGATCACCGGAGTCATGCCACGAAAGTGTATACAACATCCATCCTGCACCGAACGACGTATGAAAATCAAAATCATTACGCCACGTAATCACACAGAATCATCATCACTACACCACGTAAGTGTACATATCGCCGTATCCAAACTCCTCGATCGAACCAAGTCTCAACATGGAGTAATGCCCTACTTTCTACGATACACCACCTAGTGCGCGTATCAAGACTCTCACATATACGTAGTGTTTACTGTACCTCGAGCCTCATAATAGGGCTGCATCCAATGAACGATACTCGGTCAGGAGCTTTCTATATCTGTATAGGTCCGCCTAGTGAGGCATACAATGCAAATATTCAAGTATGGTCTGCATTTTCATGGGGGCTACTGCCCCATTCTAGCGCCTCGCTCAACTAGTGAAAACTACATCAAAAGCTAAGTGACATGCCCCAATCAAACAATCTAACACACAAATTGGCGAGGTTAAGGAACACAGATCTTAAGAAAAAACTAACACTAGAGGGCGTGAATAGTGTTTTCAAGGAATTTAAGAAAATATAAAAATTATATGATTTACTATATGAATCATACACCATAGAGATGATCACAGACACAGAATCAAACACAAACACAAAAATAAACAAAAATAAAATACAAAAAAGGAAAGAACACACCAGATTTTATACTGGTTCGGATTACTCCTACATCCAGTCCCATGCAATGCTAGATTGCATAGAGTTTTATTACTAGATCAATATCCAAGTACAATCCCCTTAATTTCCCGACAATGTTAACGACACTCCAATCACCCTTGATTTCACGGGTACAAGGTTAACACCGCTCCAAACACCCTGTATTTCATGGCTACAAGGTTAAAACCAATTCTTTTCCTTGATTTCGGGGCTATAAGGAACACATCCTTTCCCAAACAATTCCAAATGAATACAATAGCCCTATAACTCTTCAATAGCACTTCAATTAAGAGAGTAATGAGTAGAGAGTGAGAAGAGAAGAAGTTTTATGTAATTAGAATAGAAATTGGCAGAGTAGAAGTGCATAAATCAACAAAAGAAGAAATAATAATGGAGGAATGAAATAGGGTGAAGATGGAGAAGAAGAATGGTTAAAAAACTCGAAATCAACCCCTATTTATAAGATTTGAAAGGTTGCAACGCTTCTGAAACGTTACAAATAGTGAATAGACACTTCCTTTGAATTTTAAAATTATGACGGTTATATATCGACATATGCATTATTGTATGTAAACATATTTACCATATTTTTGAATTTTTAATCATTTTTAAAGTATTTAGACCAATATATGTTCTGGAAATTCCTAAAATAAAACTTGTTGTTTAAACATTATTTTTCAAGTATAAAAACATAAGAAAATATTATTTAAACATATGATTAAAAACTTAATATATATGTGATATGAAAACTATATATAATATAATTATAAAAAAAAATATAGAGAGAGAGGAATTTTTAAAGAGATATTTATAAACTATATAAACAAAAGATTATACGAAGAATCAATATAAACTTAGTAAAATAGATTTAATAACACTATAAAAATAAGTATACTTATAAATTAGGAAATATATTTTAAATCATAAGTTTGAAATTATTTAATCTAAAATTAATAATATAAATAAATATTCTAAAGTATAAAATCATATGAAATCATATACACATTTTTTAAGTTATAAGGTTTAAAACTATAAAGATATGTAACTATATAAACATTTTTTTTTGAAAATTAACTATATAAACATATATATATATTTAAACTTTAAACTCATATGTTTGAATTAATAAGTAAAATAATTTGAAATTAGAATTTGAAATCTGAAAATTTAAAAAAGAGAATTTGAAATTTGAAAAACAATTGAACTTGAAGTGTTATTCAGAGTCTTACGTATAAAGTAGACTCTATTAATATATTTTTCTTTAACTCTTGAACTCTTGATAATCTTGATAACTCATGAGTCTTGAATCTATCTTGAATTATGAATCTCTTAAAACTCTAAAACTATATAGTCTTCAGTATTTAAGTCCATCATACAAATCATGCTTATATATGTCTACATAATATATATATATCTATATATTCTAGATAGAAATGTTAGTGTGTGTGCGTGTATAAATATAGTATAATCAATGATAATTGAGACAAGGTTGTTTTCATCAAAACTCCCTTCCCTAACAATCTCCCCCTTTTTAATGATTACAGCCTTGGTTTATAAAATATTCATACCTGATAATATTATTCTTCAATTACTCGTTTCACCATGAATTCCTATTAACTCCTCCTTATACTATATTATACCTATTTTATAATTTCTCCTCCGTTTTCGTTATCAAAAAGTACTATATACAAGACTATACTATAATATGCCTATTGTAATGACCCAGAATTTTCGGCAATATAAATTAATTATTAAAATTTCAAAAATAGGAATTTCTACAAACGATGAAATTCGGACATGAAACTTTAACAATTTCGTTCGTCTCGGAGTTCTGGTCAACTTTCGTGTTTGGAATTTCGCGAATGGAGTCTGTATGAAAAAGTTACAAAATGAAATGCGAAAACAGACTGAAAATAAATAAAACAGAATATTTATTTAATAATTTACCTAATATAACCCAGTTGACCTTGGAAATCTGGTTCCCAGGAGGTCGACATGGGGGTCGACCGGCGGTCAACTGCCCAGGTCAACCTACTGGGCGTCAGATCGCCCAGTGGCAGCTAGGTCTTGAAGGGTTAAGTTAATTTTTATTGTAATGAATGGACGTATACAACTTAAAACCAATTTGACGGTTCTACGCCATTTTCACCCTTATAAATAAAGGGGTAGAGCCACATTCTCAACCATCCAAATCTATAGAGGCAGCGGAGCTTTTCCATTTTTCTTCCTCTTTAAACATAATTTCTAAATAAAATATATTCATATATATACCAAATCAAATCAAATTCATATGGAATTAGGAAGATTAATAGATTCAATAGAAGGGGATGCTCAACGATAGTGTAATAACCCGGAAAATGTTAACCAGTTTAAAATTTTTAAATTAGGTTATTACCAAAGAATTTGAATTGTTGAAATAGCCTATTTCAATAAAATATAGAATTGGGTATAGTATTGCAGTTTGAAATTTTGAATACAAACTTTGTCTGACTGTACCGGGTGGAAAATGTAATGGATTTTAACGAAACTAAAAATATTTAAATCTGTTCATGAATACCTTTCTAACGAATCTGAAAAATCGAAATTTCATAACGGAAATCAAAAGTTATGGCTAAATGAATTTTCAGAAAGGTCGTTATATAGTATATATAGCCCTTGAAAATTGATATTTTGCATACGACCTCGGAATTCGACGAAACCACTTTTGTTGGGTCCGGGATATCAAATTATTGCTAAGTTTCAAATTTAATAATTTTTGAAGCTATTATGTGAGCGGGGCAAAAGAAAATGTGATTGGTCAATTTCTGTTAAAATGGGTCGACCTAAAAATGGTCGTTTTTCAAACGAGCTCAGAATTTCCCGAAACTGGTTTTGTTAGGACCGTATCATCAAAACAAAGCTAGATTTATTTTTCTGGAATTTTTCGATTCAGTTTGTGGCCCTGGCAAATTGAAATGTACGTTTAAATTAAATATCGAATGTTTTATATTTTAATTTGAAAAATAACTGACTGTAACAGTCGAATTGGCCAACGAAACATATCCCATTGTGTCTGGAATGGGGGTATTTAGCTAGGGGCGACAGTCGTTGGGTTTGATTTCGAGTTCGTGTGTGGAAGGGGGTATTTTTGGAAATAAATAAATTAAAAATTAAAATAAAAAGGAGCCGACCAATCAGAATTCTTCTTCCTCATTGATACTCCAGGCGCGAGACGGAAAAATGCTCCCAACTTCTCTCTTCAATTTCTCCACAACCACACAACGAAATCAAGCAAACTAAGATCCATTTTGAAGAGCGTCCAGAGATCTTCAAATCCATACCAACTTCAAAATTTATCGTCAAGTATTAAGGGAGATACAGCGCCGAGAAGACTCGGACTTCGCGCCGCCGCCGAGGTCGCTAGGGGCTGTAGATCCGACCACCAAGGGTAGCGCCAGGAAGCTCTTCCCTTCCTCTTCGACGCAGCACTGGCCGTTCGTCCTATCGCTTGATGGTTTAGCCAAAAAATTGAAACCTAGTTTCGAGCGCACAAAGGAGGTATACGGCTTAATCTATTTTCAACTGATTTTTACACTATAAATTGCAAACTTGTAAAAATCGTATCTTTTTGCTATGTGATCGAAATTCGATGAAACAGGAGACACCGTGACCGCAAGGAGGCTCTCTACATTCTAGAAGAAGCCGCGGATTTTTCTGATCTTCCTACGATTTTTAGCACTGCAATAACCAATGTGAGGAATCTAAACTAATTGTGTGAATGAAATCGTGTTGTATAAATTATATAAGCAAAGTGTAAATTATATACGCATTGTATACCTCATGTACATGTGTTGTATAAGTTATATTAGCGATGTATAAATTATACAAGCGTTGAATGAAACATATATGCTTTGAATTGTGATGAAATGCAAGTGAATTATTATATTATATATATATACTCCCATCGTCCACAGACCATGGATGATATTTATTGCTTGTGATTGACGTGATATTATATGGTATGACGAATGGTTGGAAATAATTGTTTGTGGTTGATATTATGGTTGAAAAATACCTTTATGGTTGAAAAATACCCTCTTGTGGTTGAAACAAAATAGAATTGGATTGTGGAATTGAAAACAAAACATGCCGCCTGCGTGCGAACTAGATGCATGATCCCCATTGTCAAAAACCGCAAGGTTTTAAGGTAGAGCGAGGAGCCATACTAGGGACGGTCCCGGTTTTAACTACCCTGCCGTTATGCTGCCGAAATTTTCTGAAATATACATGTGTTAGAATAATTTTCATTCGTCGAAATAAATTACATATGTTGAAGTATAAATTCATGTGTTGAATATTATTTGAATTTAAACAAATAGCTTTAGCGATAAAAATCACATTTTTATATATATATATATACAATCCATAGTGAATATTCATGTGTTGAGTTGCAATTCATTCGTTGAGTTGAAATTCATGTGTTGAATATTATTTGAAATTAAACAAATAGCTTTAGCGATAAAAATCACATTTTTATATATATTTAAACTATAGCGAATATTCATGTGTTGAGTTGCAATTCATTCGTTGAGTTGAAATTCATGTGTTGAATATTATTTGAATTTAAACAAATAGCTTTAGCGATAAAAATCACATTTTTATATATATTTAAACTATAGCGAATATTCATGTGTTGAGTTGCAATTCCTTCATCGATTTGAAATTCATGTGTTGAATGTTATCGTATTTTAAAATAAAAAGGAATCGACAATAAAAACTACATTTTTATTGTGAATATGAAATGTTAAAAACATTCACGTGTTGAATAAATATTTTTGACGATAAAAATATTTCTTTTATCATGTATATGCTTTGATAAAAATACACACGTGTTGAAATAAATAATAGTTTGCTAGAAATATTATTATTAGCTTCGTTCTGCATATATATACATGTGTTGAACAGCAAAAATGGATTAGCTGTAGAGTAAAGAAATTATTTGCGTGCCCGACAAATAGGTAAACCTTGATGAGTTGGCTGCGCAATTTTATTTATATATCAACTCCTGTGAATGCCATTGGATGCGGAGTGCTGGTTATTCTGTGTGAAATAATAAACATCGCCATAGGATAGTAACAATTAATTTTGAACTACACTACATGGCATACTTCTTGACGATAGGCATACTTCATCATATTCCACATAAGCAATTGGAGCTTGTGTGACGAGGTGGAAGATTTACCATACGAGCGAGAGGCTTGTATGGCGATGACTATATACTACAGGTTGAACTGATGACCGATATGGACTATATAAAATATAACGATAAATGGCCAGATTAATAAAAACCCCACACGGGTCTGGAGTTGACAATAATCACGTCGCTCTAGTTATTAGATACGGCACATGAACTATTTATTTCCACACGGAAACGGGGTGACGAGAATTTATTCTCTGGAGTGATTATCAGTACATGCCCCCCCGTAAACACCAGAATATATCACTATAAATATGTGAATGCTTTTTAGGATTTATTGGGTACCTAACACGGCCCAATAAATTTCCAAACCCCTCCCCGTACAAAGGAGGTTATGGCGAATTTTTTTGAAATATTAGGGCGTTAGTGAAATATTTGAAGTGAAAACGAAGTAGAAAATATAGAATGAGCTATAGTTGGAAATATAGAATGAACTATATATATATATATATATATATATATAATTAAAAGGAATCGAAGCTGTGCAGTTCGAGTTTCGGAATCATAATTTGAAACGATTAGTACGAGGAATCCGACCATCGGATTTTCCCGAAACCGCAACCGTTGGGTTCGCCTTGGAAATATCTTCCCAACGGCACCAACCTTGTAAAAATCCAACGGTTGGATTGTCCGGAATGTTTAATTTAAATCTGAAGAAAAACAGCGCCAGAATCGTTTATATTTATATATAAATATAAATATATTTAAATTAAATCGAATAACGACGCTGCAGTTCGAATTTTGAAACCGTAACTTCAAACGACTAGTGTGGAAGATTCGACCGTCGGATTCACACGAAACTGGAACCGTTGGGTTCGCTTTGGGAATACCTTCCTACTGATATAGACTTTGTAGAAATCCAACGGTTAGATTTTCCGATATGTGTAAAACAAACTAGGGGAAAAACAGCGCCAGTGCCACGGCACGACCTGAAACGTCGTTTAATTAAATAGGGCCATTTTTAAATAAATAAAAATGGCGAAAAATCGTTATAAAATATTATAGGCAACATAGATTGCAAATAAACCAATTGGGCTTGAATTGTTGATATTTGATGGTTGTATGTGTTTGACACGAAAATAACACTAAAGAACTGAAAGATGGATGTCGAATAATATAACCATAGAAAGAATCGATTTAAATTCTAATGACCTGAATTATTTGAAAAGGCCGAGCTAACCCTCATTTCAAATAATTTATCGAGCGATTCGAATTGGGAAATGCAAAGACGATTCAAGACCGACGATCTTCGTATCGGTTGGATGGGCGCTACTGAGGTTCCTGACCGGAGTAGCTACCGGAAGGGGACGGAAGTAGTAGCCGTCTGAACGTATGTGTTGATTGTACGGATATACGAGGAATTGACGCCTCCGGTTTCGTTCAGACCCAGAATGGACTTGTAAATGGACTGTGTGTATGACATTGGATTTTGTTCTATACTGGTTGATCTTTGTTAAATATATATCTGTTTGGCGGCGGAGAATTTATTATTTTGCTTAACGCCCTTCTCTGAGACGTATGAGCTCAGGGATTATATATCGATGGAAATCAATCGTATGGAGTGGACTGCCTATGTGGCATGCCAAGATGTTGTGATCAAGGCTTCTGTTGCAAAGCAAAGTCTTGTGGTTGAGGATCAAAGCACGGTCTACGTGGCCTAGCTTTGTGTATTTCGTAGATTCGCGAGCCTCACACCCCGGTATGAGTTAAAAACGGGATACGGACTGCAGGGAGAGCACGACGTTTCTTTCTAGCTATGGTGGTGTCAGTGACATACCAGCCCTGACATATATATCTACTTTTCACCTTTGTGGTTGTTGGAATGCGAGGCGCCTCGATTATAGGTCTGTAAGGACTAGGAAACGTGTGTTCAGGAATAACTAATCCTCAAACGTAAGAGAGGACAGACCCTGAAGATCCAGGGGTTACCCAGAGTGTGTAGTCCTAAGGCATTTGCTAGAGTGTCTTGAAGCGGAGAGGAGCTTGCCCCTTGCCTCGACTCATGACGGAAATCCAATTTCCAATACGAAATAACGGACTCGATTGTAGAACTAGTATGGCAACATAGTGGTATGGGGCACTTATGCCGTCTATGATTGATATTTATGATGCTATTCGTTTTTGAAACATATATGCACTAGTAATAATATCAAATGATTTTACTTTATACGTATCAAGCATATTTGGCTATTATAAGGTAAAACTCTATCCTCCGGCTTGCGTTGCATTGTGTGATGGGACCTGAGTCTTATAATGGCTTCATTCTTTTTAAAAGCATTGCGTTGATTTAAAAGAATTTACTTTGTTTTAAATGTACTAGCAATCACTGGAGTAAACCCGTTCCGCGAAAGTGGCGTGGTCCTATGATTTGCTATTACTGTTGTTTAACTGTTAAATAGATTCCTCATACCAGTCCCCATGTATGACTCGTTGTTTGTTTCACTTTGCAAACGCGGGTGCCCTTATTTTCACACGGGCAGCCTAGTTCACAGGTGACAGGTTGTTTTTGGCTCTGCACTGTTGAATGGAGTGCATTTTTGGCTCATGGCGAGGCTGACTTCACAGAGATGACTTTGACATTTTCCGCCATTACTATACTTATATTATGATTCCGCCACGGGCGATGCAGACTGATTTACTTTCCGTATTTCTTATTGTATGTATATGTACCGCCTTCGGCGATGTAGACTGATACCCTCATTATGTCTCACTGCATGTATGTATTCCGCCTCTGGCGATGATGACTGATCACTTCCTTTTACTCACTAAGTTATATCCTACGCTATGCTATTCTGATGTTGTTACATGTTGTGATTCCGCTGTCATATCCATGTAAAATTATTCTATTTATTGTTTCTGCTATTATCTGTACTCTGCTATGATGATTAATGTGTTATATTCCAATGATTATCCTTAATACCGCCCCTCGGATTTTGGGATCGTCACAGTTGGTATCAGAGCTTTGGTTAATCTTAGCTCCGGGATCTAACACATTAAACACCTCGTCAGAATAGAATCAGTAGTGTTCTAATGTGGGTAGCTCATTAGAGATAGGATTAGCAATGTCCTAGAATGAGCTAAGCAGATTAGCAAAACAATTTGATCAGTACATCATTTCCTTTCCTTATATTCCCCTACTTTATCAAATATGAAAATTATCAAATCTGTGAGCTTGACTCTTTTCTTGCTTGTACAGTATTCTCTTAGATGGCTACACGAGCAGCAACATCTAGAGGAGGCCGTGGAGGCCGAGGAGAAGCAGTAGGAGGACGGGGGAATATCCCCGTAGTTGTGGAAGGCCCTATTGTTCAGCCACCAGCACCCGAGGACTTCGAGCTAGACAAAGTAGCGAAGAGGTATAGGAACCTTGGGGGAAAACCCTTTATTGGCACTAGTACAGTGACCGAGGCTATAGCTTGGTTGAAGACCTGTGAGAAAATCTTTGAAGGCATGGGTATGGGAACCAACAACAAAGCACGACTGGGTATTTGGCTCCTACAGGAGGAAGCAGAGTTGTGGTGGGATGCCATTACCTCAGAGGATGCAGCAGGTACTGTAAGGACCTGGGAGCAATTCAAAACTATGTTCAATGAGAAGTTTGTACCTGAACAGGCTCTAGAGAGGATGCGAGAGCAGTTTGCTAATCTCCAGTAAGGAGATCTCTCTATCCAGGATTACCTGAATAAATTTACCCAGTTGTCGCGCTATGCTCCAGAGCTTATTATGACCAACAAAGCAAAGAACAAGAGATTCATATTTGGGCTAAAGCGCAAGTACCATGACAGAGCTATGAGCAACATCAAACTCTCCTTTTCAGAATTAGTAGAAATGGCTTGCAATTATGAAGATATGGATGAAAGGCACGCTAGCCAAGACCACGCCAAAAGTCAAGCTGGAAATAAGCGCAAGGCTTCAACAGGTCAACCCGAGTCTAGCATTACCGCGGCCGCTACTCAGAAACCTGGAAAGATCCCCAAAGGAAATTGCTACAACTGCGGGAAGCCAGGTCATTTTTCTAATGTATGCAAAGCCCCGAGGAAACCAAAGGCAAATGACTCAGCCTAATGCTACAACTGCCATAAGAAGGGGCACTATAGCAGGAACTGTCCTCTGAAGCAGAATGCACAAGTGGCTCATGTGTATGACGGGAAGACCCCGCCAGCTACCACCGATGGATCAGGTATACCCGACGTCTTGGGAGGTACCCTTACCATTAAAAATATTCCTGTTTCTGTACTTTTTGATACTGGTGCATCACGTAGCTTCATTTCTGGTAATATTGTACAAAAGTTAAAATTGAATCAAAGAATTCTAAAAGAACCAATTAAAGTTCAAAACCCGATAGGAGGTTCTGTTAGTCTCAGTTTATACAGTAGAGTGCCTATCTCTTACTCTTGCTACAAGTTCTCTTTTAAAGTAAATGTCATGGACCTTTCCGAATTTGATATAATTCTGGGGCTGGACTGGTTGACACAATATAAGGCCGAAGTTAGATGTGCCGAAAGAATCGTGAAAGTTGAAACAAAATCAGGGCATATCACTATACCATGTCTCGGTTCAGAAATTAATAGAACAGAATTTTGGTCTTCTTTAGAAGTTACTCCCCTTCATTAGAAAAGATACCGGTCGTTAAAAACTACGCGGATGTGTTTGAAGAAGTAGAAAACTTACCGCCGCAAAGAGAAATTGAATTTAGAATAGATCTAATTCCTAACGCCCGACCAGTAGTACATCCAATTAGAAGAATGGCCCCGAAAGAAAAAGAAGAGTTAGGTAGTCAAACCCGAGAATTGCTTTGGAAAGGTCTGATCAGACCGAGCTTTTCAGCTTGGGGAGCAACAGTAGTATTTGTCCCGAAATCAGACGGTACTCTAAGACTTTGCGTTGATTACCGAGATCTCAATAAACAGACACTGAAGAACAAATATCCTTTGCCCCGAATAGACGATCTGTTAGATCAATTAAATGGAGCAACAGTATTCTCCAGAATGGACCTAGCTACAGGTTTCAACGAATTACGTGTAGCTAAAGACTGTGTTCCTTTGACAGCCTTCAGGGGTCCCGATTTATTTTACGAATGGTTAGTAATGCCGTTCGGCTTGTGTAACGCTCCGGCATACTTCGTGATCTTATGAACAGAGTGTTCCGAGGTGTGTTGAATAAATTTGTTCTGGTCTTCATCGATGATATTTTAATCTACTCAAAGTCGGAAGATGAGCATGCAAAACATTTAGAACAAGTGTTGAAAATTCTTAGGCGAAATGTCTTGAAAGCTAAATTTTCTAAATGTGTCTTCTGGCAGGATGAAGTTAAGTTTCTAGGCCATGTTGTATCAAAAGAAGGGATTGCTATAGATCCAAGCAAAATTGCAGGGATTCAGAACTTGAAACAACCTACTACTCTCACAGAAGTTCGAAGTTTCCTTAGATTGTCTAGTTACTATCGGAAATTCGTTCAGGATTTTTCAAAGATATCTGGTGTTTTGACAAAGCTTACAAAGAAGCATGAGAAATTCAAATGGACTCCCGAATGTGAAGAAGCTTTCCAGGAGCTGAAACTGAAGTTGACAACCGCTCCAGTATTGACCATTATAGAAGGCAACCAAGACTTGACTATATGGACAGATGCTTCTATTAGAGGGCTAGGCGCAGTGTTAATGCAAAAAGGCCAAGTGGTCGCTTATGCCAGCCGTCAGCTAAAGCCGCATGAAAGGAACTATGCTACTCATGATCTTGAGTTATTAGCTATCGTGTTTGCTTTAAGAATCTGGAGGCATTATTTATTGGGCGAGAAGTTCGAACTATTTACCGATCATCAATCCTTGAAATATCTATTCACTCAGAAAGATCTAAACTTGAGGCAACAACGTTGGTTAGAATTCCTTGCAGCATACGATTTTGAAATTCTATACACCCCAGGGAAAGCCAATGTTGTAGCAGATGCGCTCAGCAGAAAGAATGAAATCATTGCCAGTTTTATCATTACGTCTTCATTAATAGACAGGATCTCGACCCTTCAAAAAGAGGATAATTTTGTAAAAGTAATGATCAAAAGGATCAATGAAGGCATAGACTCCAGCTTCCAAGTGGATAGTGAGGGGGTTTTGAGATTAAAAGGAAGAATTTGTGTTCCCGACATCTCCGAGCTAAAAAGAGAAGTGCTTGATGAATGCCACAAGTCCAAATTAAGTATCCATCCCGGTGTGAGCAAAATGTATAACGATATCAAGCGCACATTCTGGTGGAAGGCGATGAAAAGAGATATCTCATTATATGTTAGCAGATGCCCCACTTGTCAGCTAGTTAAGAGTGATCAGCAGAAATTGGCTGGATTATTACAACCCTTAGAAATTCCAGGATGGAAGTGGGAGCAAATTTCGATGGACTTCATTGATGGCTTGCCTCGAACTAGAAAAGGAAACGACAGTATATGGGTAATCGTAGATCGCTTCACGAAGACTGCCCATTTCACACCTGTCCGATCCAACAGAACGACTCAAAGTCTAGCACAGATTTACTTCAAAGAAATAGTTAAACTACATGAAGTGCCGCTCAATATAGTCAGCGATAGAGATCCCCTATTTAGTAGCAAATTCTGGAAGCATTCCAGAGAGAATTGGGAACCAAATTGAATCTAAGCACCGCTTATCACCCTCAGACAGACGGCCAAACTGAGCAGGTGAATAGAATTCTAGAAGATTTACTGCGGGCTTGCGTTATTGATTTTGGAGGCTCATGGGAGGATCACTTACATTTAGCCGAATTCTCTTACAACAATAGCTATCAGGCAAGTTTGGGAATGTCCCCATTTGAAGCATTATACGGTAGACCGTGTAGATCTCCCGCATGTTGGGTAGAACCTGGCAACAGACTTGTGTTAGGGCCCGATATGATTCAAGAAGCATCGGATAAAGTCGATTTCATTAAGAAGCGATTAAAAACCGCGCAGATCCGACAAAAAAGTTATGCTGATGCGAGAAGAAGGGATATATCATTTGCCGTTGGCGATTATGTATATTTAAGAGTTTCTCCAATGCGAGGAGTAATCAGATTTGGCAAGACTGGGAAGTTGGCACCGAGATTTATTGGTCCCTTTCCTATACTTGAACGGATTGGAACTCTTGCATATAGGGTTTCATTAGCTGATTGGTTGCCTGGTGTACATGATGTGTTCCACGTGTCTCAACTCAGAAAACATGTTCATGATCCAGATCTTGTTGTGGAAGAAGCAGCGCAACATGATATTGACATAACTCCAGAATTAGCACTCAGAAGAGAGCCGTTAAAGATAGTTGGTAAAGAAACTAGAGAGCTAAGGAGGAAAAAGATCCATCTAGTCAAAGTGCAGTGGAGTAGTGATCCTAGAGACTGTGCTTGGGAGACTGAGGAAAGCATTAAACAAGCCTATCCCAAATGCAGAGTGGACATCTCTGACTAACTCCGGTGCAAGGTACCTTTACAATACTTTGCATTTACATTTTACTTCCTACTTAGCTGTTATTTCCTTTTCGAGGACAAAAAGTTTTAAGTGGGGGAGATTATAATAACCCGGAAAATGTGAACCAGTTTAAAAATTTTAAACTAGGTTATTACCAAAGAATTTGAATTGTTGAAATAGCCTATTTCAATAAAATATAGAATTGGGTATAGTATTGCAGTTTGAAATTTTGAATACAAACTTTGTCTGACTGTACCGGGTGGAAAATGTAACGGATTTTAATGAAACTGAAAATATTTAAATCTATTCATGAATACCTTTCTAACGAATCTGAAAAACCGAAATTTCATAACGGAAATCAAAAGTTATGGCCAAATGAATTTTCAGAAAGGTCGCTATATAGTATATATAGCCCTTGAAAATTGATATTTTGCATACGACCTCGGAATTCGACGAAACCACTTTTGTTGGGTCCGGGATGTCAAATTATTGCTAAGTTTCAAATTTAATAATTTTTGAAGCTAGTATGTGAGCGGGGCAAAAGAAAATGTGATTGGTCAATTTTTGTTAAAATGGGTCGACCTAAAAATGGCCGTTTTTCAAACGAGCTCAGAATTTCACGAAACTGGTTTTGTTAGGACCGTATCGTCAAAACAAAGCTAGATTTATTTTTCGGGAATTTTTCGATTCAGTTTGTGGCCCTGGCAAATTGAAATGTACGTTTAAATTAAATATCGAATGTTTTATATTTTAATTTGAAAAATAACTGATTGTAACAGTCGAACTGGCCAACGAAACATATCCCATTGTGTCCGGAATGGGGGTATTTAGCTGGGGGCGACAGTCGTTGGGTTTGATTTCGAGTTCGTGTGTGGAAGGGGGTATTTTTGGAAATAAATAAATTAAAATAAAAAGGAGCCGACCAATCAGAATTCTTCTTCCTTATCGATACTCCAGGCGCGAGACGGAAAAATGCTTCCAACTTCTCTCTTCAATTTCTCCACAACCACACAACGAAATCAAGCAAACTAAGATCAATTTTGAATAGCGTCTAGAGATCTTCAAATCCATACCAACTTCAAAATTTATCGTCAAGTAATAAGGGAGATACAGCGCCGAGAAGACTCGGACTTCGCGCCGCCACCGAGGTCGCTAGGGGCCGTCGATCCGACCACCATGGGTAGCGCCAGGAAGCTCTTCCCTTCCTCTTCGACGCAGCACTGGCCGTTCGTCCTATCGCTTCACGGTTTAGCCGAAAAATTGAAACCTAGTTTCGAGCGCACAAAGGACGTATACGGCTTAATCTATTTTCAACTGATTTTTACACTATAAAGTGTTGCAAACTTGTAAAGATCGTATCTTTTTGCTATGTGATCGAAATTCGATGAAACAGGGGACACCGTGACCGCAAGGAGGCTCTCTACATTCTAGAAGAAGAAGCGGATTTTTCTGATCTTCCTACGATTTTTAGCACTGCAATAACCAATGTGAGGAATCTAAACTAATTGTGTGAATGAAATCGTGTTGTATAAATTATATAAGCAAAGTGTAAATTATATACGCATTGTATACCTCATGTACATGTGTTGTATAAGTTATATTAGCAATGTTTAAATTATACAAGCATTGAATGAAACATATATGCTTTGAATTGTGATGAAATGCAAGTGAATTATTATATTATATATATATATTCCCCTCGTCCACAGACCATGGACGATATTTATTGCTTGTGATTGACGTGATATTATATGGTATGACGAATGGTTGGAAATAATTGTTTGTGGTTGATATTATGGTAGAAAAATACCTTTGTGGTTGAAAAATACCCTCTTGTGGTTGAAACAAAATAGAATAGGATTGTGGAATTGAAAACAAAACATGCCGCCTGCGTGCGAACTAGATGCATGATCCCCATTGTCAAAAACCGCGAGGTTTTAAGGTAGAGCGAGGAGCCGTACTAGGGACGGTCCCGGTTTTAACTACCCCGTCGTTATGCTGCCGAAATTTTCTGAAATATACATGTGTTAGAATAATTTTCATTCGTCGAAATAAATTACATATGTTGAAGTATAAATTCATGTGTTGAATATTATTTGAATTTAAACAAATAGCTTTAGCGATAAAAATCACATTTTTATATATATACAATCCATAGCGAATATTCATGTGTTGAGTTGCAATTCATTCGTTGAGTTGAAATTCATGTGTTGAATATTATTTGAAATTAAACAAATAGCTTTAGCGATAAAAATCACATTTTTATATATATTTAAACTATAGCGAATATTCATGTGTTGAGTTGCAATTCATTCGTTGAGTTGAAATTCATGCGTTGAATATTATTTGAATTTAAACAAATAGCTTTAGCGATAAAAATCACATTTTTATATATATTTAAACTATAGCGAATATTCATGTGTTGAGTTGCAATTCGTTCGTCGATTTGAAATTCATGTGTTGAATGTTATCGTATTTTAAAATAAAAAGGAATCGACAATAAAAACTACATTTTTATTGTGAATATGAAATGTTAAAAACATTCACGTGTTGAATAAATATTTTTGACGATAAAAATATTTCTTTTATCATGTATATGCTTTGATAAAAATACACACTTGTTGAAATAAATAATAGTTTGCTAGAAATATTATTATTAGCTTCGTTCTGCATATATATACATGTGTTGAACAGGAAAAATGGATTAGCTGTAGAGTAAAGAAATTATTTGCGTGCCCGACAAATAGGTAAACCTTGATGAGTTGGCTGCGCAATTTTATTTATATATCAACTCCTGTGAATGCCATTGGATGCGGAGTGCTGGTTATTCTTTGTGAAATAATAAACATCGCCATAGGATAGTAACAATTAATTTTGAACTACACTACATGGCATACTTCTTGACGTTAGTCATACTTCATCATATTCCACATAAGCAATTGGAGCTTGTGTGACGAGGTGGAAGATTTACCATACGAGCGAGAGGCTTGTATGGCGATGACTATATACTACAGGTTGAACTGATGACTGATATGGACTATATAAAATATAACGATAAATGGCCAGATTAATAAAAACCCCACACGGGTCTGGAGTTGACAATAATCACGTCGCTCTAGTTATTAGATACGGCACATGGACTATTTATTTCCACACGGAAACGGGGTGACGAGAATTTATTCTCTGGAGTGATTATCAGTACATGCTCCCCCGTAAACACTAGAATATATCACTATAAATATGTGAATGCTTTTTAGGATTTATTGGGTACCTAACACGGCCCAATAAATTTCCAAACCCCTCCCCGTACAAAGGAGGTTATGGCGAATTTTTTTGAAATATTAGGGCGTTAGTGAAATATTTGAAGTGAAAACGAAGTAGAAAATATAGAATGAGCTATAGTTGGAAATATAGAATGAACTATATTTATATATATAAATATAAATATAATTAAAAGGAATCGAAGCCTTGCAGTTTGAGTTTCGGAATCGTAATTTGAATCGATTAGTACGAGGAATCCGACCATCGGATTTTCCCGAAACCGCAACCGCTGGGTTCTCCATGGAAATATCTTCCCAACGGCACCAACCTTGTAAAAATCCAACGGTTGGATTGTCCGGAATGTTTAATTTAAATCTGAAGAAAAACAGCACCAGAATCATTTATATTTATATATAAATATAAATATATTTAAATTAAATCGAATAACGACGCTGCAGTTCGAATTTTGAAACCATAACTTCAAACGACTAGTGTGGAAGATCCGACCGTCGGATTCTTACGAAACTGGAACCGTTGGGTTCACTTTGGGAATACCTTCCCACTGATATAGACTTTGTAGAAATCCAACGGTTATATTTTCTGATATGTGTAAAACAAACTAGGGGAAAAACAGCGCCAGTGCCACGGCACGACCTGAAACGTCGTTTAATTAAATAGGGCCATTTTTAAATAAATAAAAATGGCGAAAAATCGTTATAAAATATTATAGGCAACATAGATTGCAAATAAACCAATTGGGCTTGAATTGTTGATATTTGATGGTTGTATGTGTTTGACACGAAAATAACACTAAAGAACTGAAAGATGGATGTCGAATAATATAAGCATAGAAAGAATCGATTTAAATTCTAATGACGTGAATTATTTGAAAAGGCTGAGCTAACCCTCATTTCAAATAATTTATCGAGCGATTCGAATTGGAAAATGCAAAGACGATTCAAGACCGACGATCTTCGTATCGGTTGGATGGGCGCTACCGAGGTTCCTGACCGGAGTAGCTACCGGAAGGGGACGGAAGTAGTAGCCGTCTGAACGTATGTGTTGATTGTACGGATATACGAGGAATTGACGCCTCCGGTTTCGTTCAGACCCAGAATAGACTTGTAAATGGACTGCGTGTCTGACATTGGATTTTGTTCTATACTGGTTGATCTCTTTTAAATATATATCTGTTTGGCGGCGGAGAATTTATTCTTTTGCTTAACGCCCTTCTCTGAGACGTACGAGCTCAGGGGTTATATATCGATGGAAATCAATCGTATGGAGTGGACTGCCTATGTGGCATGCCAAGATGTTGTGATCAAGGCTTCTGTTGCAAAGCAAATTCTTGTGGTCGAGGATCAAAGCACGGTCTACGTGGCCTAGCTTTGTGTATTTCGTAGATTCGCGAGCCTCACACCCCGGTATGAGTTAAAAACGGGATACGGACTGCAGGGAGAGCATGACGTTTCTTTCTAGCTATGGTGGTGTCAGTGACTTACCAGCCCTGACATATATATCTACTTTTCACCTTTGTGGTTGTTGGAATGCGAGGCGCCTCGATTATATGTCTGTAAGGACCGGGAAACGTGTGTTCAGGAATAACTAATCCTCAAACGTAAGAGAGGACCGGCCCTGAAGATCCAGGGGTTACCCAGAGTGTGTAGTCCTGAGGCATTTGCTAGAGTGTCTCGAAGCGGAGAGGAGCTTGCCCCTTGCCTCGACTCATGACGGAAATCCAATTTCCAATACGAAATAACGGACTCGATTGTAGAACTAGTATGGCGACATAGTGGTATGGGGCACTTATGCCGTCTATGATTGGTATTTATGATGCTATTCGTTTTTGAAACATATATGCACTAGTAATAATATCAAATGATTTTACTTTATATGTATCAAGCATATTTGGCTGTTATAAGGTAAAACTCTATCCTCCGGCTTGCGTTGCATTGTGTGATGGGACCTGAGTCTTATAATGGCTTCATTCTTTTTAAAAGCATTGCGTTGATTTAAAAGAATTTACTTTGTTTTAAATGCACTAGCAATCACTGGAGTAAACCCGTTCCGCGAAAGTAGCGTGGTCCTATGATTTGCTATTACTATTGTTTAACTGTTAAATAGATTCCTCATACCAGTCCCCATGACTGTGTAACAACCCGTAAAATGCGAGCCAGTTTGAAATTTTTATTATGGCAATTTTAGCGAATTTTGATTATTTAAAATGAATTATTTTAAATAAAATCGACGTGAAATTTATTTTGAATAGAATTCGAACGTATATATTATACGCGTCATCGTTAGAATAGAAATATTTATATATAATTATAAATAGAATTGAAAATGGCGCGGTAGTTCGATAATTCGATTTCAAACTTCAATTGAATGTACCGGGTGCAAAACAATCCGGATTTTAGTGAAACCAAAAACATTAGGATCTAATTGATGATATCTTTCCAACGAATCCGAAAAATTGAGATTTCATATCGGGAATCAAAAGATATGTCCAGTTGAAAATTCTGAATAGTCGCTATGGAATTCAGGCCCTTAAAAATGGACATTTTGCAAACGACCTCGGATTTCGACGAAACCCGTTTTGTTGGGTCCGGGATGTAAAGTTATTGCTAGGTTTCAAGTTTCATAATTTTTCGAATCAATATGTGAGCGTGGAAAAGGAAAACGCGTTTGACCAGTTTCAGTTGATTTTAATCGACTGGAAATTGGCCATTTTTCTAACGGTCTCAGAATTCGACGAAACTAGTTTTGTTAGGACCGTATCGTCAATACGAAGCTAGAAAATATTTTTTATGGAATTTATAAAGTTCGTATGCGACCCCGGTAATTTGAAATATACGTTAAAATTTAATATAGTGATTTAAATGTAAATGCAACGGAAACTGATCGAAACGATCAAATCAGCTTGCGATACATATCCCATTGTGTTCGGGATGGGGGTTAAACGTTATGGACGACAGGCGGTGGACCTTGTTTAGAGGTCGTATGTAAAAGTCAACTTTTTAATAATTAAATAATAATAATAAAAAATATATCCTCCTTACCCTTCCTCCTTTATATTCTGGCCCCCCCCCTTTTTATTTATTTTTTCGATTTCATTTCACAGAATAAAAAAAAAGAAGAAAGAAACGAAGCCGCCGCCTCGTTCACCGTCGCGCCACCGCGCCTGAGGCGTTGCAAACCCCCCTCCATCGATCGAAGACCCGAAGCACCCCCCCCCCAAGCCTCGCAACGACCACCGAGAGCCCCCCCTTCTCGCGACCCCCCCTTTCCCCTGCTGCTGTCGCGACTTCTTCTTCTTCTCCCTCCACACCACGCCGATCTCCGATGAAGACGAGCCGCCCCCCCCTCTTCGCAGGTACGTTGTTTTTATTTTATTTCATCTTTATTTTTTTAATCTAAAAATTTCGATTTATAAAAAATAAAAAAAGGGTCAAAAACTGATATTTTTAAAAAGTATAAAAACTGATATTTTTAAAAGTATAAAAACTGATATTTTTAAAAAAGAAGAAAAACTGATATTTTTAAAAGAAGTTAAAAACTGATTTTTTTTAAGAGTTTAAAACAGATTGTTTTTTTTAAAAGAAAAAGAATTGATTTTTAAATAAGTAAAAATATGATTTTTATATATTGAACATCGAAATGAAAATTCGATTTTTATATATTGAACTTTGAAATAAAAATTCGATTTTTATATATTGAACTTTGAAATAAAAATTCGATTTTTATATTGAATAGCGAAGTAAAAAATTCGATTTTTACATATGTAGTGAAAGCGGACAACGAAGATGACGAAGATGCGATAGCAATGAAGATTTCTATCAATGGAGAGCCGTGGAGCTAGGATAGCTATAGGTGAGAATTTCTCACCTTTCAATTTCTTTTTCTAGTTATATATATATACTAGGATGCAGACGGTGCTTAGTAGCACCCGACACAATCGTCCACAGACCATGGACTTGTTTGTTTGGTTGCATAGATTAGTTGGATATTTGAATTGAAATTGAGTTGTTTGGGTGAATGGAATGAATTTGATTGATGTGTGAATGGCGTGGGCCTTCACTAGACAGGGGATAAGGCTAGGCCTCGTCCCGTTTCTAGTATCGTGCCGTTATGCCGCCGAAATTTTCTAAAATATGTTAGAAAATAAAAATATCGTTTTATTTGTGTAAATGAATAATAGAAATTCATATGTTGGAATAAAATGTTTTATCGTTAAAAATATAATTTTTAACGTGAATATGAATATAGTGAATGTGAATAAAATAAATATTCATTTACAAACCAGACGGTTTGTTTATGTACACCTATTTGAATAACGTTGATTGGGTCGATAAATTTTACACATCGCCCAACTGCACAAATAAAATATGTGTTTGATTGTTTGAAACCCCACACGGGTGTTAGGATGAAATTTGAAGTTTACTCATCCTGATTGATTAAATATGTCGATCGGTTGATTGACATGCTGTTTTAAGCGTTAGATATCTATATTTGATGCTTATACAGTGTAGTGCACTTTGGTTGATGACTGATTATTTTTCAATGCTATAATATACATGTGTTGTGTGAAAATCCATATAATTAACTTTATATGGTAATTGATTGGGCCTCATTCCAATTTAGAAAATAAAGAATATTATAAAATAAAAGTTCATGTGTTGACAGTACTCATCCATTGAGATTGGTCATGTGTTGAACGAAATATTTTAGTAATAAAATTTACATCTTTATCAATATAAAATAAAAGTTCATGTGTTGACAGTACTCATCCGTTGAGATTGGTCATGTGTTGAATGAAATATTTTAGTATTGACAACTATTTTGAAAAAGAAATATTTGAAATAAAATATTTGAAAATAGAAATTTATGAAGCCGTGTTGATTAGATTGACGCCATTTTGACGTGAACGATATTTATATCGATTTCGAAATGAATTGAATTGAAAACGATTTCGAAATGAATTGAATTGAAAACGATTTCGAAATGAATTGAATTGAAAACGATTTCGAAATGAATTGAATTGAAAACGATTTCGAAATGAAATGAATTGAAAACGATTTCGAAATGAATTGAATTGAAAACGATTTCGAAATGAATTGAATTGAAAACGATTTCGAAATGAATTGAATTGAAAACGATTTCGAAATGAATTGAATTGAAAACGATTTCGAAATGAATTGAATTGAAAACGATTTTGAAATGAAATGAATTGAAAACGATTTCGAAATGAAATGAATTGAAAACGATTTCGAAATGAAATGAATTGAAAACGATTTCGAAATGAATTGAATTGAAAACGATTTCGAAATGAATTGAATTGAAAACGATTTCGAAATGAAATGAATTGAAAACGATTTCGAAATGAAATGAATTGAAAACGATTTCGAAATGAATTGAATTGAAAACGATTTCGAAATGAATTGAATTGAAATTTAAATTGAATAGAAATAAATTTTAAAACGAATTTATAGAGAAGAATTCAATTTTGATTTGAATTGAAACGGAAGTTGAAATTGCTTTTGAAACGAATTTAAAACTATTTATATAATTCGTTTTAAATAGAAATCGACGAAGTATATATTATATATATTATATATATAATATAATGGCCTGAATAGAACGCGCCGCGCCGCGGCAGTTCGTGAATTTCGACCATTTATTTCAAACGGACATTGCGGGAGATCCGACCGTCGGATTCTCCTAAAACCGGAACCGTTGGGTTCGTATCGAAAAGAGCTTTCTAATGAATGTTAGAAATTTGAAATCTAACGGTTGGATTTGGAGTTACGTCCAAATCAAATTCGAAAAAGGTCGCTGTAAGTGCAGTTCGATGGCCATTGATGGAAATCGACTGTACGGGCCTTGATAAAATTATTAAAAATAGTAATAATTTGTGTAAAATCATAAGAAATGATTTAGAAAGAATTGGGATGAAAAACTCCATATTTGAAAAGATAAAAGTAGATTTTTATCGAAATGAACTAGTTTTGAACTAGAATTATAATTCTATTTATTTTTAAATAAATAAATTGAATTCGAAAAGGGTTTTAAAAGTAACCAAAATTCCAATGATTGCATTGGAGTGGATTTGAATCGAAATTGTCTTCGGAATATTTCGATGTTGGAATTCGGGATTATACAGGTGTTGTTATGGAAATTTGAAAGATATATATTTATATCGTTATTTCCAATACGACATTTGTTAGTCGTAGAATTCGATATTGAATATAAGCCGATATATTTTCTATTCAGAGCCTTGTATTGAATATCGAATGTGATTTGGGTTTGTCGTGAATGGTGTCTTCACTAACACTGTTCTTGAACCCAGTTGAGAAAAGATTAAATCTTTTTATTTAGATTTAATGAAGTGTACCAATTAAATAATATTTAATTGGTATTGAATCGATATTGATTTTTGGGTTTATCGTGAATAGTATTTTAAATAACACTCGTTCTTTAACCCGATAATTAATGAATGTGATTTTGGGTTTATCGTGAACCGTGTTTTAAATGACACTGATTCTTTAACCCAGTCGAAGATTAAAACTAAGTGGAGTTTTAATGAATCTTTAATTAGATTGAAATGATCGAAAGTGGAGTATCACCAGTTTTGCTCCAGACGATAGTTAAATCTTTAATTAGATTTGAACGTGAAATGGTAATTGAATTTACCGATAACACCGTGGTGTTAGATATGAAGTATTACCAGTTTTACTTCATGGGATGAATAGGTTGGGATTGGGAAATTAAAAACAAATGATTACTTCGGTAAGGTTCGTTAATCCCGACTAGTTTTGAATTGATATTCAAAAGTAGATTAAAAGAATAAATTCAAGGAATTTATCTTTGATAAAATTAATGGGAATCTTTCCCTATGAAAGTGAAATTTAGAAACTAACTGTCAGTTGGCCAAACAGAATGGTTTTCTGAATATTGATCTGATGTTGGTTTCGGCCTTCGGGGTTAATATTTGGGGAATTATTCTCTTGATTAATTTACGGTTAGTGACTGATGAATTGGAATGAGGCGTATGTTGTGTTTGTGTAACACTTATTTAAAATATACGCGAGTTATTCGGAAAGACCGGGTTTATCCCATTCTGAATAACTGATACGACGATAAGTCGAAGATGAAGACGATGGTCGAAGACCGGAGGTCTTCACGTCGTTTGGGTAATTACTGATGATCTTGATTGGGCTGTACACCCAAGAAGATGGAAACAGTTAGTGATCGTCCAGACGTACTTGGAGATCGATGGATATGCGGGGTACTAGGTGCCTCCGGTTTCGTTCAGACCCATAACGGACTTGTAAATGGACTGTGTGTCTGACATTGGATTTTAGTCCGTGTGATTGATCTCTATTAAATATATTGATGGATATCAAACGCATGGAGTGAATTTCCTGTGTGGCATGCCTAAGTGGCAATTGATCGAGGCTTTTGTTGAAAAGCAAAGTCTTGTGGTGATGATCAAAGCACGGCCTTTGTGGCGTAGCTTTGTGTAACGTTTGCTTCGCGAGTTTCACACCCGGTATGAACCAAAAACGGGAGGGGACATCAAGGAGGACTTGCGTTTCTTTCTAGCTAGAAGTGGCGTCAGTGGTTTTACACGCCCTGACGAGTTTGACTTATGTGGTTGTTGCTGTTGCGAGGCGCCTCGGATTGATCGGTCGTTCTCGAACCGATGGAGTCATTTAGTTGGCTCATTTACGCCCCAAAGGGCGGGGAAACGTAGTGTTCAGGCATAATAATCCACATCGGTGGACCGACCCTGACGATCTAAATGGTTGATGCGTTCTGATCCTGTGGCTCGGGCTAGAGAGTCACGAATCGGTTGAGGACTATCTTTTGCCTCGGTTCATAGACGGAAATCCAATTTCCAAATACGTGACATTTGCGGTTTTATTTGTAAACCTATATATGGCGACATAGTGGCATGGGACGCTCATGTCGCCTATGATTGATACTTATGATTTGAAGTTGTTTTATACACTATGCACTTATAATAGTATCAAATGATTTGTTTTAAACGTATCAAGCATTCTTTGGCTGTTATAAGGGAAAACCCTATCCCCCGGCTTGCGTTGCATTGTGTGATAGGACCTGGGTCTTATAACAGCTTCATTTTTCTTTATTTAGCATTGCGCTGTTTGTTTTCTGCACTGGTATTCTTGGGAGGAAACCCGTTCCGTGTTATACGGCGTGGTCCCTTGATTTACCTAATGATTTAAAATAAAGATTAATAACTGTTTTAGTTCTCACACCAGTCACATGACTGACCTGGAGTTTATTGTTTTAACCTAAACTCTGGGTGCCCTTATTTTGATACGGGCAGCTAGTAGTTTTGGTTTTGCAGATTTATATTCACAGGATCCTGGTTGACAGCTGGAACGATATCCGGAAAGCTTTGTATCCGTATATCTCTTTCTAGTTGTGTATTGTATTATTTTCCGCTGCGTTGCATTTAAATGTAATTTAAATCTCTGATATTTCTGTGTAATATTCATTTATACTCTGTATATTCTTGTAATCTGATGCATTGTTGTAATATACAATGAAATGTTCTTCTGTATGCGTTCTGTTTTGTCGTGTTCTCAAACGATAGGGCGTTTCGAACGGCCTGGATCGGTTTAGCGACTGGTTCGGACCGAGCGAAATTCTTTGCCGTCACAGACTGACTCGTTGTTTGTTTCACTTTGCAAACGCGGGTGCCCTTATTTTCACACGGGCAGCCTAGTTCATAGGTGACAGGTTGTTTTTGGCTCTGCACTGTTGAATGGAGTGCATTTTTGGCTCATGGCGAGGCTAACTTCACAGAGATGACTTTGACATTTTCCACCATTACTATACTTATATTATGAATCCGCCACGGGCGATGCAGACTGATTTACTTTCCGTATTTCTTATTGTATGTATATGTACCGCCTTCGGCGATGTAGACTGATACCCTCATTATGTCTCACTGCATGTATGTATTCCGCCTCTGGCGATGATGACTGATCACTTCCTTTTACTCACTAAGTTATATCCTACGCTATGTTATTCTGATGTTGTTACATGTTGTGATTCCGCTGTCATATCCATGTAAAATTATTCTATTTATTGTTTCTGCTATTATCTGTACTCTGCTATGATGATTAATGTGTTATATTCCAATGATTATCCTTAATACCGCCCCACGGATTTTGGGATCGTCACAGATAGATTCTTCGCTCTCTTCCCTTTTTCTTAGATTTCTACAGATCTAGAATTTTCCCTTTTATAGATAAATTGTATATTTATAAGAATTTTGGGATTGTAAGCCTAAAAGGTTCAAACAACTGAATTTGGAGGTTGTAAGGTGAGTGGGAAATTTACTAATACAATTATAATGGCTTATCAATTTCATTTGAATCCAATCGATGTTTTATGCCTATGAGATATTTTTATTTAAATAATTGTGAATTATTGTCAACCATCAGATCTGATTATTAATATGGTTAAAATTGGTAAATGATAATTTGTGATTATGTATAACATGAATCGTAGAATTCTTACATATTTTTCCCACATATTCCTATAGCTGCATCATGAAATATGTTGTAAATGTTACACCCCATACTTTCTGCGAACATTAAAGTAACGAAATAAAGAATACTTAATTTTAAAATGTGGAAATTAGGGGAAATGGGTTTCGCCATTGCGTTCGTCTCGGAATTTTGCTTGAGATAGAGTCTGAGTTTGCATGAATCGGACTCTGTATGAAGAAGTTATGGAGTTCAGAAGATTTCAAGTTTAAACAGAAATTAAATATAAATAATAATTAAATCAAAAAGCAGTTCAAAATTCAAAAAATTCCGAGAATTAGCTAGGTGGGAAAATTCCCGCCCATAGGGGTCGATTCTCCCATGGGGGGTCGAAATAGGTGTCGACCCCCCAATAGGGGTGTCGACTGGAGTGTCGACCCCCTGTGTAGGGGTCGACCCCCTCGGCCAGATCTGGGCTATTTTGTCCAGTGACGTTTTTCTGAGTCATTAGGGCATATGTGGCGACTTCCGGTTGGCTCTATTAGGTCTGGATGGCTCTGATTACTCCTAGGATGATCTAACGGCTCTCATTAATCTAAACTCCTATATAAATAACCCTAACCCTCAACCCTAAAACCTCATAACCTTGTTCTCTGAAGCCGTCATCCTGTCCATGCCAAACTAGCATAGTCTCCGTTTTTCTCTAAACTAGAAATCAAGTTAGAAAGCCCTAAATCAAGTCCAAACTAGAGAATCAATAGTCTACATCAAAGGATAGATTTTCAATTTCATGAATAAGATCCCAAAAAACAAGATTTGTTCTTTTTTTTTGTAAGTTCAGTTATTCTTTAGAATTGAACAAATAAAAGTCATGACTTGTAATGAAGCGAAACTAGAACTGTGCCTAGCTGTAAGATAATCGTATTCTATTTCATGTTTATCCCTGCAGCAATTCTGAAATTAACTATGCATACAAGACTATTGTGGTTGATATAATATATCATGTTGTCTATAAATTTGGTGATGAACCTATCATGTTGTATATTAATTTGGTGATGAACCTATCATGTTTAATATTAATTTGGTGATGATCCTATCATGTTGTATATTAATTTGGTGATGAACCTATCATGTTGTATATAAATTTGGTGATTATTTTGTGTTATGTTATATGCAAGATCATAAGCTAAGTCATGTTCATATATGCTTATATGTCTAGATCTACATTCTTATATGTTTATATCTATGTTTATTTGATCCAACTCAAATGCAAGTTCATATTTACATGCTTAATTAAATTTGTGTAGTACAATGCCAAATTTATATCACACATGCTTAGTTGATCTATACTATTTTATGCCTTTGGAATGTTACATGTCCCTTTGCTTTTCCCTTTTGTTTATGAGTTAGGCTAATTTGCGAGCCTAATGTTCTATGTAATTTATGCGAACGAATAACGGGGGATATGTTGGGAAAAATATTAAATTACAAGCTATTGGCATAGGTTGGCTCATAATCATGTAAATGATTAATGGCATGAAATGGTACAATTTGTATACCTAAGAATTATGGACATAATTTAGAGGGTAAATGGGACATGACCTGAGTTGACAACATTGGTGGATAATTTACATATAAACATAAATGGTAAATATGTAAATTAATTAAAAGATGAATATGCCTAACCCGAGGTTAGATTGAGTTACGGTGTAAGATTGCCTGGAACCACCCGGCACATCCAGCAACAATAACAATACAGATCTAATGTGAGAGGTTAGCGCATTAAGCCCAAAAACCCGAGGTTAGATTGAGTTGCGGTGTAAGACTGCCCGGAACCACCCAGCACATCCAGTGACCGCAACAATATAAATCTAATGTGAGAGGTAGGTGCTTTAATGAATGAATTAAAGCTAAGGAACAGGCATGCTAAGAATGGTAGGGTTAAGTTAATTAAGGCAACACTTAAGCAATACAACATGTTAACTAAACTAATGGATGGGGGTTAGGTTAATTTCAGAACACTTAACCATTTTAACATTTGATTAGAAAACCCTAGTAACGGGGACCTATTTCAGCAGTAACCCACATAGATGTATCATGTTATCCCGAAATAGGCAGGGTGGGGCATGATTACTGGGCTGATTATAAGCGGTCAAAATAACGATAGGTGGTGCAGCAGTGTAGGTTCTGACGGAGTATGGGCGTGCACGTACTCCGGCATGGACAAATCAGGCACTGGGCATCAGTAGTATAAACTGTGCATCTTGAATTTGTCTCGAATTGCCACCATAGAAATTGATACACCACATGGTGGGACCAACAAAGGTATCTACAATCAAGCGGGGCCGAATTACACAAGTCATAAATGCATGCGAGTAGAAGACGATCGATAGAGGGATCATTTTATCATGAACACGTGGTGCTAGTCGAAACACTTATTAGTAGATGCAGAGAAATAGAAATGAGTGCGATAGTATATTCAGTTTATCTTGCCTTATTTATTGTTATCTTATTTCTAGGGTATTGTCCTAGTGTAACACCCCACTCCCGCTATGATCACTCACTAAGGGAATGCCATAGCATCGGTGGAGTATTTTAGTGAATATAGAACAGAAAAATTACAACAAGACAGATATAAATAGTACTTGAAATTTTAAAACATCATCACATAACAGCGGAAGTAAAACATGTCTGGTTACATCATAAAACCACAATAAAGGTCAAGTACAATATCCATCAAAATAAAGAAGTACATAATCCCACTCTCATACAATAGCCAAACAAAAGAAAAGATAACTGGATAACTGGAGCTTTACATCTATCCAAGCTCCTAAAGACTGGAACAGCAATCCGATCAAGCTCCACTACTGCTAGGATCCACCGTAGGACCTGAGGGTTGGGAAAAAGATAAAAACAACAGGGTCAGACATAAGTCTGAGCGAGTCCTATAACTTTAACAATACAATCGTTAAAGTAACCAGAGAAGACATAAACTGATATACGGTAACATATAGGGATGAATGGCTACCCTAAGCAGTCAACTAAACGAAGATAAAGGATAAAGACGCATCTACCCTCCCTAAGGTAAATTACTAAACTGCACCACACCAGTCGTTCCTAACTTAAAGGTTGATCCCACCCAAGGACTTATAAAATTTACTAATTAGTACCTGCGTACCCCTAGGTGACCAAGTAGGCGCCACGGGGCCCTACAATCCACTAGGTGTACACACTACTTCCCATTCGATCGGCTCCCTAACGTAGATACCCGTGCTGGCCCCACCGTGGGATGTATCATTCCCCAATGTGGCAACCTGATGAAACTAAAGGTGCATGGCTTATATCTACTCGATGCAACAACGGCTTACCTACCAGCCCGGGCCCACTCACGCATATGAAGCCCGTTGGACTTGCGTTGCCACCGCTAACCCGTTTGCCTCTTACAGTCAAGCCCAGTATGCGTGTCCCGTCCTCGACATGGGTCGAGCCCACAAAGATACGTATGGGTTACTGGTTGAAATGGGCCTCCACAAGCTACCCACCTAAGCTTGTCCCTTTTTCTAGTATATCCCACTTAACCCTTTAATCATGTTTTAATTACATGTTCTATTTTGGTTAAGTATTCTAATCGTATTTTCTATTGCCACCCAAGGCAACCACTAGATTTTCTCATGCCACCCGAGGCACCCACTTAACCCCTCATGTCCCTCTACATGCTAATGTGGTTAAGTGTTTCTTAATTAATTAATTAAGAACGTAACCTTTGTAAAGACCTCTCACATTAGACTGTCTTTTATGACCGCTGGTTAAGCCGGTTGGGTCCGGGCAGCCTTATGTCATAACAGAGTCTAACCTCGTGTCTTTACATTAATTACGTATTTAGTTTGTGCCTAAGACCTCTCACATTGGGCTAACATTTGTAGCAACTGGTTAAGCCGGTTGGGTCCGGGCAGTTTTACGCTACAACTGAGTCCAACCTCGTGTCTTAGTCAATTAATTACACCTAATTAATCACCCTCATAATTTTATATTAATTATCCCTAATTAATCAAGTTTTCTTAACATGGGTAGACCTAACTTAATAGGTAAATTCCCATGGGGTAGACCTAACTCAATAGGTAAATTCCCAACACATAGTATGGGTACACCTAACCAAATAGGCAAATTCCCATACTATGTTTATTTATTTTGTGTTATGCATAATTATATTAATTTCACACAATCTTATTAACTTATGCATTTAATTACCCCATCGTTCCCACGTAATTTCGTTCATGATATAACACATATAAAAGGTGTCAACTTGCATATGAATGAACATGTTTCAAAGGTGCCATCTTGCATATTAACAAACACATAACTTGCATATGAACTTGCATAACATGTCACATAACTTGCATATAATATGTCACATAACTTACATATTCATTTTGCATAACAAACTTGCATATTAGCTTATAGACTTGCATAATGTGTCATCATGAACTTGCATATTAATAAACATGTAACTTGCATATTTACATACATGTAACTCGCATATTAACAAACATGTAACTTGCATATAAAGAAACATGTAACTTGCATATTTACATACATGTAACTTGCATATTAACAAACATGTAACTTGCATATTAACAAACATGTAACTTGCATATTTACATACATGTAACTTGCATATTAACAAACATGTAACTTGCATATTTACATACATGTAACTCGCATATTAACAAACATGTAACTTGCATATTTACATACATGTAACTTGCATATTAACAAACATGTAACTTGCATATTAACAAACATGTAACTTGCATAGCATATTACCATGAACTTGCATAACATGCATATGATTACATAGCCCACAACTTGCATATTTAGCATCATGCAAACATAACATACATCATATTAAACTTGCATAAGCTTACATACTCAACATGCATAAACATAAGATTAATGCTAACATCATATCATATGATTCAAAGCTCATTAACCCACATACAAAACCATAAATCTCATCACATCTCATCTAATTAGTTTACCAAAAGATCATCAAAGTGATAGAAACTCACAACTAGCAACTTTGAACACCAAATGAAGAAGATTAAGATGCTAAGAAGGGATTAGAAGTTGATTAGAGAGTGATTAGTATGCAACCCTCTTCATAAAATTAGTGGAGGCCATGAGAGCTAGCATTTTGCCATAGTTTAGTCACTAGGTTTAATTATGAATGAATTAGGGTAGGTTAGGGTCTTATTTATAGATTAGGCAAGTGTTTTAGGCCATAGGATTAACCCTAGATTCAATCCAAGCCATCAAAGCATGTCTTGGGGAAGAAGTCAAGTGTAGGAACCATCTAGGGCCTTTAGATTAAAGATGGACCATGAGAACCATTCAAATGCAAAATCTGCACTTGAGCGAATCGGCCCACGGGTTGACAGCCAAACACCCTGGATTAACCCCTAGTCGACCCAGCGGGCTCGGGTCGACTTCAAAAATCGGCCGGTTCGGTTATTCCCCTCTCCCAATTCGCTGTTTTGAGCATTTTTGCATATTTATTTATTAAATTTTCAATTATATATATATATATATATATCAATATATATATATATATATATATATATATATATATATATCTACACAACCCATTTCACTTAATTAAGTATACTTTAATTTGGGAATTTTCGTGAAACTTCGCGAGGCCATATCTTGGTCATACGGACTCCGATTTTCGAAAACTCGGACTCTATTTCGCGTATTTTTCCGAGACGAACACAATGGCATAGCCCGTTTCCCTTGATTCCCATTTTAGAATTAAATTCTGCCTCGATTTATGTTATTACAGGTTATTGAAAATACGGGTTGTTACATTCTCCCCTCCTTAAAGGATTTCGTCCCCGAAATCTTCAAGTTAGGAAGAACGTATCCTACCATCCAATCATCCATCTACTCAAAGCATCATCCACGAGCAATCATTGTCCTTACAAGATTCTAAATGCTGGATGGATATATGCAAAAGTGTGTGTATATGTACTTACCTAATGCGAAAATCAGGCGGTTACTGATACAGTAAACCTCCTTAATGCAAACCATGATAGTGCCATGCATCCAATATGTATGCGAAACCCTATTGACACATACAAATTTCTACATGCGTGCACAACCATACACAAAAATGCATCATCCATATGATAACACAGCCATGATACATCCATCAATCTAACTACCACATCCATTTATGCAATATGCAACATGAAGTGACTGAGCCGATCTAGTGCCTAATGTGTGTGTATATGCATCCACGAGCAACCACTAGCAAACAATTGCATCCATATGCATCCATCAACCATAACATGTTTCAAACACATGTTTCAACCATAGGTTTTACCCTATCTAAAGGTCATAGGTATTAGCGAGAGGATATACTAAAGATAAGATAAGTACTAGACAAGCAATAAAGGAGAAGTTAAAAGACATACTCTCAAAAAGAAATGGATACAAAGAACGCATCTTTGCTTCCGTCTCCCAAGTAGCATTGCTTTCGTCATCTCCCCATTGCACTTTAACTAGCTGAACTTCTCTGTTCCTCAACTTCCTAGTTTCTGACCCAAGGATGCGAGTAGGAGCTCGTCGAATCGTCGCATCACGCTCTACCTCTACATCTCTAAGCAAGCTCGGCTCTACCACCTCCGCGGTCTCATGTAAGCACTTCCTCAAATGTGATACATGGAATACATCATGAACACCACTAAGTCTGTCGGGCAACTCCACCCTATATGCCATCCGTCCAATCCTTTCCTTAATAGGAAACGGCCCAACAAATCTCGGTGCTAACTTCCCTACGGACCCAAAGCGAACAACATTTCTCAATGGAGATACTTTGACAAAAACCATGTCCCCAACCTCAAACTCAAGATCCGTCCTTCTCCGATCCGCATAAGATTTCTGTCTATCTTGCGCTGCTTTCATCCTTTTTCGAATTAAATCAATCTTCTCTGAAGTCTCTCTAACCATATCCGGCCCAAGCAAGATCTTATCCGTAGATTCCCACCAACATGTAGGAGATCGACAAGGCCTTCCATAAAGAGCTTCGAAAGGAGCCATACCAATACTGGACTGAAAGCTGTTATTATATGCGAACTCCACCAAAGGAAGATGTTCTTCCCATGTACCTCCAAAATCCAAGATACAAAGCCTCAAAAGATCTTCTAAGATACGGTTCACCCTCTCGGTCTGACCGTCCGTCTGAGGATGATATGCGGTGCTCAAACACAACTGAGTCCCTACCGCCTCTTGCAAACTTCTCCAAAACTCACTAGTGAAAATAGGATCTCGATCACTCACAATGCTGGATGGTACGCCATGCAATCTAACAATCTCTCTAACATAGACTGAAGCAAGCCATGGAGCGGTCCTCTTACTCTTTACGGGTATAAAATGGGCACTCTTGGTAAGTCTGTCTACCACAACCCAAATTCCCGTATTGCCCTTCCTCGATCTCGGTAACCCGTCGATGAAATCCATCGAGACACTATCCCACTTCCACTGTGGAACTTCCAATGGGTGTAGCAACCCACCGGGTTTCCTTTGCTCCACTTTAACTTGTTGGCACACTAAGCATCTAGCCACATACTCGGCCACATCTTTCTTCATACTGGCCCAGAAGAAAACTCTCTTCATGTCTTGGTACATTTTGTCTCCACCGGGATGAATAGTCATTCTTGAACGATGTGCATCATCCAAAATAGCCTTCTTCAAACCCTCATCTTGCGGTACACAAAGTCTACCGTCTCTATGCAACCATCCCTTATCATCTATGGTGTATCTACCCAAATGGCTGGACGACTCCCCTCTTATAAGCTTCTCTACCAACACAACCAACTGTGGGTCGTCTCGCTGAGCCTCGCCAATCCGTCTCAAAAGAGTAGGTCTAACCTCCAAGGATGCCAACAAACCAGGTACAAAATCAACAGAAGGTCTGAAGTCAAACAAAGAAAGAAACTCCAAGCTTCGTCGTTCCACGAACAATGGACTCAAAGATAGCCTTTTTCTACTTAAGGCGTCTGCCACCACGTTACCCTTACCAGGGGTATACGCTATCTCGAAATCATAGGATGCTAAGAACTCCATCCACCTTTGCTGTCTTAAGTTTAAATCCTTCTGAGAGAATAAGTACTTCAATGATTTATGGTCGGTGAACAACTCGAATCTCTCACCAAGAAGATAATGGCGCCAAGACTTAAGTGCGAAAACAATCGCGGCCAACTCTAGATCATGGGTAGGGTAATTCTTCTCATGCACTCTCAATTGTCTCCCTCCATAGGCTATTACCCTTCCCTCCTGCATCAAGACTGCGCCTAATCCTGTTCCACAAGCATCGGTATAAACAACAAACGGCTTACTCCCATCTGGAAGCACTAAAACTGGAGCGGTGGTCAAAGCTCTCTTTAACCGTCGGAAAGCATCATCACAATCTACATCCCATGAGAAAACCAGATTCTTCTTCGTCAAGCGGGTTAATGGGGCTGATATCTTCGCGAAGTCTTTGATGAACTTCCTATAATATCCTGCCAACCCCAAGAAACTTCTTACCTCGGTAGCATTTCTAGGAACTTTCCAATCCTGGATAGATACTATCTTTGCGGGATCCACAGCTATCCCTTCCTTAGAGACCACATGCCCTAAGAATCGCACTTCTCTTCTCCAAAAATGGCATTTAGAGAATTTAGCTTTAAGACTATGCGCTCGAAGAGTCTCCAACACTTCCTTGAGATGTAAGGCATGCTCTTCTTCATTCTTGGAAAAGACCAAGATGTCATCCACAAAAACTACTACAAACTTATTCAGATACTCTCTGAACACTCTACTCATGAGATCAACAAAGTATGCGGGGGCGTTTGTCAACCCAAATGGCATCACTAGCCACTCATAAAAACCATCCGGAGTCCGGAAAGCAGTCTTCTCTATACTGTCCTCCGCCACTCTTAACTGATGAAACCCTGTAGCTAAGTCCATCTGCGAAAATACTGACGCGCCAACCAACTGATCAAAGAGATCATCTATCCTCGGTAATGGGTGTCTATTCTTCTTCGTGAGCTTATTAAGTTCCCTATAATCCACACAAAGTCTGAGGGACCCATCCGCCTTCGTGGCAAACACTACTGGAGCTCCCCACTCCGATATACTTCGCCTTATGAACCCCTTCTCAAGCAACTCCCCTACTTGCTTATGAAGTTCTCTTCTCTCACGAGGAGCCATGTGGCGTACTGGCAAAGACACTGGTTTGGCATTATCCACCAAATAAATTCGGAAATCTATCTCCCGCTTCGGAGGCAAACCCTTTACTTCTTCAAACACATCCGGATATTCCCGGACTACTCTGACAGAACACAAACTTTCGACCGAAGCATCGAGCGATTCAAGATAACTTAGCAAAACAGATTCCATGGGATTGCAAGAGATCTCGAGAGTGTTACCCAAGCGGGTCATGAGCCTGACAACTCTCCTTTCGCAATCAAGAACGGCACCATTACTGGATAACCAGTCCATGCCCAAGATCAACCCATAGCCCGTGAAGCCCAATACAAAAGCATCACATCTAAACTCAACGCTAAGTATAGAAATCTTCAAACCCAAACATATCGTAGACAGATATATGGAGCCCCCAATTGGGTTTGAGACAACCAAGGGATCATCAACTAGACTGGTGTCTAAGTGCAGTGACTCAACTAACGATGATGAGATAAAAGAATGCGATGCGCCAGAGTCAAACAAAGTACGAACTGGATGATCAAACAGAAAAACCAGACTTTCAACGGAAATAGTTCTACCTCTCTGCTGAATCGGTGGAACTGAGAGAACCTGAACTTGCCCCCCTGACTGAGGTGGTGCTATAAGAGCTTGCACCTGGCCTCCTGAGGTAGACCCCGTCTTCTGCCCCTTCTTTGGGCAGTTTTTCACAAGATGCCCTGCTTCACCACAATGAAAGCAACCGGTCTTCTTCTTTTTGCGACAATCCTTACTGAGGTGTCCTGGTGTTCCACAATTGAAGCACTTCTTCTTCGTCTTCTTTTTGTCACCATTGCCTTTTCCGCCCTTGCCTTGTTGTTGCTGTTGCGGTTTCTTCTGATCCCCCTTTTTCTCTGGTGCCTTAGAATTCTTATCATCCTCATGCATAAGTGCCATGTAGACAAGCTTCTCAAAAGTGGCCCCCATAGGAATGTGAGTCATAGCTATTCCTTGCAATGGTTCGTTCAAGCCTCTAACGAACCTCAAAGCCTTCTTCTCCGGTGTATTCACCAACTCTATGCCAAACCTTGCTAATTGATTGAATTTGTTGACATATTCTTTCACCGTGAGATTCCCTTGCTTCAAATTCAAGAACTTCTCCATAAACAGATTCTCTTCCGCCCTTGAGAGAAACTTAGCCCCAAACCTTTGCTTAAAATCTGCCCAAGAGTCAACAGGGCGTTCTCCATTAGTGACCTCCCACCAGAATGAGGCCTCTCCCTTCATTAACCAAGCCACCAACTTGACTTTCTTTCCCTCTTCCACTTCAAAGATATCTAGCAACTCTTCCACTTCCTTAAGCCAATCTCTAGCCTCTACGAAAGTCTCTGAACCAAGAAAAGGTTTTCCTCCTATAGCCTTGAACTCCTTGCAAACCTTAGCAAAATTATCCACTCTAGGCTGAGGAGGAGGAGCGGTTGTCTCTGGTGTAGTAGCATTGGCCGGACCCGCAGCCGCGGCCCTAGCCTCTTGCAACCTCCTATACCATAGTGGTATAACTAAACCCTCCGGGATGTTAAGATCTTCAGCCATGCTGAAACGAAAGAGGAAAGATTCAAAAAGGAGATTCCGAAAGATAAAGATATGGCTATTGGGGATTATGCTTTTCTTTTTCAAAAACTTTTTCTCTTAGAAGACATGCTTTTAAAAAAATACTTTCTTCGAAAATACTCTTAGAAAGTAGTTTTTCTCAAAAATTTTATCTGTTCTGGTAACCTTAAGCTCTGATACCACGTGTAACACCCCACTCCCGCTATGATCACTCACTAAGGGAATGCCATAGCATCGGTGGAGTATTTTAGTGAATATAGAACAGAAAAATTACAACAAGACAGATATAAATAGTACTTGAAATTTTAAAACATCATCACATAACAGCGGAAGTAAAACATGTCTGGTTACATCATAAAACCACAATAAAGGTCAAGTACAATATCCATCAAAATAAAGAAGTACATAATCCCACTCTCATACAATAGCCAAACAAAAGAAAAGATAACTGGATAACTGGAGCTTTACATCTATCCAAGCTCCTAAAGACTGGAACAGCAATCCGATCAAGCTCCACTACTGCTAGGATCCACCGTAGGACCTGAGGGTTGGGAAAAAGATAAAAACAACAGGGTCAGACATAAGTCTGAGCGAGTCCTATAACTTTAACAATACAATCGTTAAAGTAACCAGAGAAGACATAAACTGATATACGGTAACATATAGGGATGAATGGCTACCCTAAGCAGTCAACTAAACGAAGATAAAGGATAAAGACGCATCTACCCTCCCTAAGGTAAATTACTAAACTGCACCACACCAGTCGTTCCTAACTTAAAGGTTGATCCCACCCAAGGACTTATAAAATTTACTAATTAGTACCTGCGTACCCCTAGGTGACCAAGTAGGCGCCACGGGGCCCTACAATCCACTAGGTGTACACACTACTTCCCATTCGATCGGCTCCCTAACGTAGATACCCGTGCTGGCCCCACCGTGGGATGTATCATTCCCCAATGTGGCAACCTGATGAAACTAAAGGTGCATGGCTTATATCTACTCGATGCAACAACGGCTTACCTACCAGCCCGGGCCCACTCACGCATATGAAGCCCGTTGGACTTGCGTTGCCACCGCTAACCCGTTTGCCTCTTACAGTCAAGCCCAGTATGCGTGTCCCGTCCTCGACATGGGTCGAGCCCACAAAGATACGTATGGGTTACTGGTTGAAATGGGCCTCCACAAGCTACCCACCTAAGCTTGTCCCTTTTTCTAGTATATCCCACTTAACCCTTTAATCATGTTTTAATTACATGTTCTATTTTGGTTAAGTATTCTAATCGTATTTTCTATTGCCACCCAAGGCAACCACTAGATTTTCTCATGCCACCCGAGGCACCCACTTAACCCCTCATGTCCCTCTACATGCTAATGTGGTTAAGTGTTTCTTAATTAATTAATTAAGAACGTAACCTTTGTAAAGACCTCTCACATTAGACTGTCTTTTATGACCGCTGGTTAAGCCGGTTGGGTCCGGGCAGCCTTATGTCATAACAGAGTCTAACCTCGTGTCTTTACATTAATTACGTATTTAGTTTGTGCCTAAGACCTCTCACATTGGGCTAACATTTGTAGCAACTGGTTAAGCCGGTTGGGTCCGGGCAGTTTTACGCTACAACTGAGTCCAACCTCGTGTCTTAGTCAATTAATTACACCTAATTAATCACCCTCATAATTTTATATTAATTATCCCTAATTAATCAAGTTTTCTTAACATGGGTAGACCTAACTTAATAGGTAAATTCCCATGGGGTAGACCTAACTCAATAGGTAAATTCCCAACACATAGTATGGGTACACCTAACCAAATAGGCAAATTCCCATACTATGTTTATTTATTTTGTGTTATGCATAATTATATTAATTTCACACAATCTTATTAACTTATGCATTTAATTACCCCATCGTTCCCACGTAATTTCGTTCATGATATAACACATATAAAAGGTGTCAACTTGCATATGAATGAACATGTTTCAAAGGTGCCATCTTGCATATTAACAAACACATAACTTGCATATGAACTTGCATAACATGTCACATAACTTGCATATAATATGTCACATAACTTACATATTCATTTTGCATAACAAACTTGCATATTAGCTTATAGACTTGCATAATGTGTCATCATGAACTTGCATATTAATAAACATGTAACTTGCATATTTACATACATGTAACTCGCATATTAACAAACATGTAACTTGCATATAAAGAAACATGTAACTTGCATATTTACATACATGTAACTTGCATATTAACAAACATGTAACTTGCATATTAACAAACATGTAACTTGCATATTTACATACATGTAACTTGCATATTAACAAACATGTAACTTGCATATTTACATACATGTAACTTGCATATTAACAAACATGTAACTTGCATATTAACAAACATGTAACTTGCATAGCATATTACCATGAACTTGCATAACATGCATATGATTACATAGCCCACAACTTGCATATTTAGCATCATGCAAACATAACATACATCATATTAAACTTGCATAAGCTTACATACTCAACATGCATAAACATAAGATTAATGCTAACATCATATCATATGATTCAAAGCTCATTAACCCACATACAAAACCATAAATCTCATCACATCTCATCTAATTAGTTTACCAAAAGATCATCAAAGTGATAGAAACTCACAACTAGCAACTTTGAACACCAAATGAAGAAGACTAAGATGCTAAGAAGGGATTAGAAGTTGATTAGAGAGTGATTAGTATGCAACCCTCTTCATAAAATTAGTGGAGGCCATGAGAGCTAGCATTTTGCCATAGTTTAGTCACTAGGTTTAATTATGAATGAATTAGGGTAGGTTAGGGTCTTATTTATAGATTAGGCAAGTGTTTTAGGCCATAGGATTAACCCTAGATTCAATCCAAGCCATCAAAGCATGTCTTGGGGAAGAAGTCAAGTGTAGGAACCATCTAGGGCCTTTAGATTAAAGATGGACCATGAGAACCATTCAAATGCAAAATCTGCACTTGAGCGAATCGGCCCACGGGTTGACAGCCAAACACCCTGGATTAACCCCTAGTCGACCCAGCGGGCTCGGGTCGACTTCAAAAATCGGCCGGTTCGGTTATTCCCCTCTCCCAATTCGCTGTTTTGAGCATTTTTGCATATTTATTTATTAAATTTTCAATTATATATATATATATATATCAATATATATATATATATATATCTACACAACCCATTTCACTTAATTAAGTATACTTTAATTTGGGAATTTTCGTGAAACTTCGCGAGGCCATATCTTGGTCATACGGACTCCGATTTTCGAAAACTCGGACTCTATTTCGCGTATTTTTCCGAGACGAACACAATGGCATAGCCCGTTTCCCTTGATTCCCATTTTAGAATTAAATTCTGCCTCGATTTATGTTATTACAGGTTATTGAAAATACGGGTTGTTACACCTAGGTTCAGTTTATTCATGTCATGATCCTTTTTCCTGTTTACATGCTAAATAGTCACTGGACTTACCAGGCTTATGTCTGAACCGTTTTCTTTCGTCTTCTTGTCTTCCATCTCCCCCTCCCCCTCCAGGTCCGTAGGGAGGGAATACTTCAACTTAGTCCAGACGCTTTTCAAGCTTGAAGAGAGTAGACGTATTGCTTGGATTCTCTTTTCTTGAGCTATGGCTATGGTTACACTCTTAATTGGGGATTTATGTTGCTTTATTATTATTATTTTATGCTTCTTTATGTTTTAGTCAAGACAGAGGCTTTACTGTAATGATTTGGAAGTTGGTTTTTGAGACAATTGTTCTAATGCTTTGACTGGACCGCGTGCTTATGAAGTAAGATTTAGTTTTTCCGCAGTTTATATGTCTATCTTGTAAATTACCTGTACCTTTTACCTATAATACTCCACCAAAGTTAATGCATTCCCTTTGTGAGTGAACTTAACGGAGGTGGGGTGTTTACACTTGGTATCAGAGCGAGGTCTACCAGATCAGATAAAAGTTTTTGAAAACTATTTTTCATAAAGAAGTTTAAAGAAGCATTTTTAAGAAAAATGTTGTTTTATTTTTAAAAGCATAATCCCCAAAGCCATATGCATTATCTTTCTATCCTTTGTTTTGAACCTTTTCTTTTCATTTCAGCGTATCTGGGGATCTTAATCTTCCTGAGGGCGTACCGGTACCTGGTTTGTTCAGAAGGTACCTGGATGCTAGGGCTAATGACGCAGGCCCAACAGACTTTCCTCCTCCCCCAGTTACAGTTGTTCCTCCTCCTCCTCGTGTGAATGCTTTCTCGAAGATATGTAGAGACATTCGAGACATGGGTTGAAAGAACTTTAACGGGACTGATTCATTTGTGGAAGCAAGTAACTGGCTCAAGGAAACAAAAGATTTGTTTGTTATCTTCGAAGTAGAGGATAGGCAGAAGATACAATTGATTGTGTGGTTACTTAAAGACGAAGCCTCTTATTGGTGGGAAGTTACTAATGCTGAGATACCAGTTGAGACTTGGGAGGATTTCAGAATGAGGTTTGAAATGAAGTTCCTCTTGCAAGCTGAACGAAGCCTACAGGTGGAAAAGTTCTTAGTTCTCAAACAGGGAAGCCTATCAGTCAAGGAATACATCAACCAATTCAACCAGCTGGCTAGATTTGGACTGGAGTTAATGAACACTCCACATAAGAAGGCTCTTTGTTTCGTTAAAGGGTTGAATGAGCCACTGCACAGCCTAGCTATGTCCCATATACCTATGGGTGCGACGTATGAGAGACTAGTGGACATGGCACTATTACAGGAGGAAGATAAAGATGGCAAGAAAGAGAAAAAGGTGGAAGTACCACAAGACAAGAAAGTGGAGGGATCACAGAACAAGAAGACGGATTCTACGAAGGGCGGGAAGAATAACAAACCCCGTGACAGGAGGAAGTGTAATTTTTGTGGCATACCTGGACATCTGATTAAGGTCTACAGAAAGAAGTAGAGGAAGATGGGTGGTTGTTTTCAGTGCAGCGAGACAGGAAACATGGCTAAGGACTGCCCAAGAAAGCAAGGGCAAGGGCAAAGGACTGGATCTACTTCTGGAGGGCAGGTTCATGCTCTCGTTTCACCTCCGCAAGAACGAGGTAGAAATATTTCTATTCAGAGTTTAGTTTATCTTTTTGATCATCTTGTTCGTACTCTCTTTGATTCTGGCACATCGCACTCTTTTATATCTACTGCTTTCGTTGAATCTCTGCACCTAGACACCAATATAGTAGAGGATCCCTTGGTTGTTTCAAATCCAATTGGGGGTTCGTCCTATTTATCAATGATTTATTTGGATTTGGAAATTTCTATACTAGGCGTTGGGCTTAGATGTAATGCCTATGTTTTAGGCTTCACGGGCTATGGGTTGATTCTAGGCATGGATTGGCTATCCAGTAATGTTGCCGTCCTCGATTGTGAAAAGAGAGTATTTAGACTTATGACTCGCCTCGGTAACACTCTCGAAATCTCTTGTAATCCTATAAACTCTGTTATGCTTAGCTACCTAGAATCTCTTGATGCGTCTGTTGAAAACCTGCAATCTGTTAGATTAGTCTGTGAATACTCGGATGTCTTTGAAGAGGTGAAGGGTTTACCTCCGAAGCAAGAGATAGACTTCCGCATATACCATGTTGATAATGCAAAACCTATTGCTCTAACCATTAGACACATGGCTCTAAGGGAAAGGAAAGAGCTCAGCAAGCAAGTTAAAGAGTTGCTTGAAAAGGGGTTTATAAGGCGGAGTATTTCTGAATGGGGTGCTCCAGTGGTGTTTGCAACCAAAGCGGATGGTTCACTTCGCATGTGCGTTGAAATTAGGGAGCTAAACAAGCTGACCAAGAGGAATAGGCACCCACTTCCAAGAATAGACGACTTGTTCGATCAGGTTGTCGGTGCATCGGTTTTCTCCCAACTAGATCTGGCTACCGGGTTTCATCAGGGCTAAGGACAGTATTGATAAGACCGCATTCAGGACCCCGGATGGTTTCTTTGAATGGCTTGTCATGCCTTTCGGCTTGACAAACGCACCTGCCTATTTTGTTGACTTGATGAGTCGGGCATTCAGGGAGTTCCTTAATAAATTTGTGGTGGTCTTCATGGACGACATTTTGATTTTCTCGAAAAGTGAGGATGAGCATGCTTTGCATTTAAGGGAAGTCATGGATACTCTTCGTGCACATCAACTAAAAGAGAAATTCTCTAAATGCCATTTTTGGAGAGATGAAGTAAAGTTTCTTGGACATGTGCTGTCCAAAGAAGGGATAGCTGTGGATCCCGCAAAAGTAGTTGCGGTGCAAGATTGAAAGATTCCACGGAATGCAACCGTAGTCCGAAGCTTTCTCGGACTAGCGGGCTTTTACCGAAAGTTCATTAAAGACTTTGCGAAGATCTCAGCACCAATTACAAGATTGATGAAAAAGAACCTAACTTTTGCTTGGGACTTGGATTGTGATGTTGCTCTCCAATGATTGAAAACGTCTCTTACAACAGCCCATGTTCTAACATTTCCCAATGGAAGTAAGATGTTTACAGTATACACAGACGCATGCGGTACAGGATTAGGTGTTGTCTTGATGCAAGAAGGCAAGGTAGTTTTTGTTATGGGGGAAGGCAATTGAAGGTACATGAGAAGAATTACCCAACTCATGATTTGGAGCTAGCTGCCATGGTTTTCGCTCTTAAGTCATGGCATCATTACCTACTAGGAGAAAGGTTTGAATTGTTTACTGACCATAAACCGTTAATGTACGTTTGCTCATAGAAGGATCTTAACTTAAGACAACAAAAGTGGATCGAGTTTCTTGCCTCATACGATTTTGAGATTGCATATACCCCTGGCAAGGGTAATGTGGTAGCAGATGCCTTGAGTAGGAAAAAGCTGACCTAAGTCCTCTCTTTGTAGAAAGGCAAAGCTTGGAGTACATAGCAAACTTTGACTTTAGACCTTCCTTTGAGTTTGTACCTGGCTTGTTAGCAACACTAGAGGTGCGACATACGCTTTTGGACTCAATAGGAACTGCGCAACATGAAGACCCTCAGCTAGTTAATGTGATGGATAAGCTAATTAGAGGTGAGGCTTCTAGTCACCTCAATAGATACTCCATCGATGACAAGGGTTGGTTGAGATGAGATGGAAGACTATCTGTCCCACAAGCCATTCTAAATTGACTATACACCCAGGTGGGGACAAGATGTATAAAGACATAAAAAGGGTTTTCTTTTGGAATGGCATGAAGAAGGATGTAGCTGAGTTCGTCTCTAAATGCTTGATACGCCAGCAAGTCAAAGCGGAGCAGAAGAAGCCTGGTGGTCTGCATCATCCTCTGGAAGTCCCACAGTGGAAATGGGATAGCATTTCGATGGACATTATTGATGGGTTGCCTACGTCAAGAAGGGGCAATACCAGTATTTGGGTAATAGTGGACAGGCTCACTAAAAGCGCTCACTTTATACCTGTTAAGAGTAGGAGGACTGCCTCATCGTTAGCATCCATTTATCTTAAAGAGGTGGTTCGACTGCATGGAATACCCTCTAGCATAGTAAGTGACCGAGATCCTATCTTTACCAGCGAGTTTTGGAGTTGTTTGCAAGAGGCTGTAGGCACACAGCTATGCTTAAGCACGGCCTATTACCCTCAAGCCGACGGTTAGACGGAAAGGGTGAATAGAGTATTAGAAGATCTTTTGAGATTATGCTTGATTTTGGAGGGACATGGGAGGATCATCTTCCTTTGATGGAATTCGCCTACAAAAATTGCTACTAGGTCACCATAGGCATGGCACACTTCGAGGCTTTAGATGGAAGACCATGTTGATCACCAAATTGTTGGTGGGAGTCTACAGACAAGCTCGTACTTGGGCCGGACATGATTAGAGAAACTTCAGAGAAGGTGGACTTGATACGAAGATGAACGAAGACTGCACAAGGAAGACAGAAGTCCTACATTGATAAAAGAAGGACCGATCTTGAGTTTGAGGTTGGAGACAGGGTTTTCCTTAAAGTATCATGTTTGAGGAATGTTGTTCGCTTTGGGTCTACAGGAAAATTGGCACCAAGATTTGTAGGGCCATTTCCTATCATTGAGAGGATTGGGAAGATGACTTATAGAGTATAGCTGCCCGAAAGATTGGCTGGAGTTCATAATGTTTTCCATGTCTCCCATCTACGAAAGTGCTTAGATGAGTCTGCGGAAGTTGTGGAGCCAAGCATACTAGAGGAAGTAGAAGTGGAACGAGAAGCGACAGTGAGGAGAGTTTCAACTTGTATCTTAGGGACAGAAATCAAAAAGCTACGCAACCGTGAAGTCAAGCTTGTTAAAGTTCAATGGAGTGACGCTGAGGAAGACGCGACTTGGGAGACTGAAAACAAGATACGCGCAGCCTACCCATTTCATTTTGAGGGTACATCCTTGATCTCTTTTCCATAAGTTTATGCAGCATCTACCTTTCAAGTATATCTCCTCGGTCCTGTTCTTGATTCTTAACTAGAAACCAATGGATGTAAACATGTATTTGAAACATGCAATGATTGATGGTTGCAAGTGGTTGCTAGTGGTTGCTCGTGGATGCATATACACACACATTAGGTACTAGATCGGCTCAGTCACTTTCGTATTGAATATGCATATATGTATTTGTATATGGATTGAAACTTGATGTGTTGTCATATGGATGTTGCACTTGTATTAATGATTAGCACTCATGTATAAGTTATAAAGTATGATTAGGAATAATTGCATACATAATGGACTCATGGCACTGTCATGATTTGCATTAAGGAAGTCAACTGAATCAGTAGACCGCCTGATTTTGCATTAGATAAGGACATATACGCACACTATGCATATAGTCATGAAAGCATTAGAAATCTGTTTAAGGAAAATGGATGCCTGTGTTTGATGATCGAGCAGATGGACGATTGGATGGTAGGATATACATTCTTCTTGACTTGAAGATTTCAGGGACGAAATCCTTTAAGGCGGGGAGAATATAACACCCCGTATTTTATGTGAACGTTAAAGAAACAAATTAAAGAATACTTAATTTTAAAAAGTGGAAATTAGGGGAAATGGGTTTCACCATTGCGTTCATCTCGGATTTCTGCTTGAGATAGAGTCCGAATTTGCGTGAATTGGACTCCGTATGAAGAAGTTATGGAGTTCTGAAGATTTCAAGTTTAAACAGAAACTAAATATAAATAATAATTAAATAAAAAAGCAGATCGAAATTCAAAAAAATTCGAGAATCAGCTGGGCGGGAAAATTCCCGCCCATAGGGGTTGACTCCCCCACTAGGAGTCAACATAGGTGTCGACCCCCCAAGAGGGGTGTCGACTGCGGTGTCGACCCCTTGTGTAGGGGTCGACCCCCTCAGCCAGATCTGGGCTATTTTGTCTAGTGACTTTTTTCTGAGTCATTAGGGCATATGTGGCGACTTCCTGTTGGCTCTATTTGGTTTGGATGGCTCTAATTACTCCTAGGATGATCTAACGGCTCTCATTAATCTAAACTTCTATATAAACAACCCCAACCCTCAACCCTAAAACCTCATGACCTTGCTCTCTGAAGTCGTCATGCTGTCCATGGCCAAACTAACGTAGCCTCCATTTTTCTCTAAACTAGAAATCAAGTTAGAAAGCCCCAAATCAAGTCCAAACTAGAGAACCAATAGTCTACATCAAAGGATAGCTTTTCTATTTCAGAAATAAGATCCCAGAAAACAAGATTTGTTCTTTTTTTGGTAAGTTCGGTTATTCTTTAGAATTGAACAAATAAAAGTCATGACTTGTAATGAAGCGAAACTAGAACTGTGCCTAGTTGTAAGATAATCGTATCCTACTTCATTCTTATCCCTGTAGCAATTCTGAAATTACCTATGCCTATCATGTTGTATATAAATTTGGTGATGAACCTATCATGTTGCATATTAATTTGGTGATGAACCTATCATGTTGTATATTAATTTGATGATGAACCTATCATGTTGCATATTAATTTGGTGATGAATCTATCATGTTTTATATAAATTTGGTGATGAACCGATCATGTTGCATATTAATTTGGTGATGAACCTATCATGTTGTACATAAATTTGGTGATTCTTTTATGTTATGTTATATGCAAGATCATAAGCTAAGTCATGTTCATATATGCTTATATGTCTAGATCTACATGCTTATATGTTTAGATCTATGTTAATTTGATCCAACTCAAATGCAAGTTCATATTTACATGCTTAATTAAATTTGTGTAGTACTATGCCAAATTTATATCACACATGCTTAGTTGATCTATACTGTTTTATGCCATTGGAATGTTACATGTCCCTTTGCTTTTGCCTTTTGTTTATGAGTTGGGCTAATTTGCGAGCCCAACGTTCTATGTAATTTATGCGAACGAATAACGGAGGATACGTTGGGAAAAATATTAAAATAAATGCTATTGGCATAGGTTGGCTCATAATCATGTAAATGATTAATGGCATGGAATGGTATAATTTGTAAACCTTAGAATTATGGACATAATTTAGAGGGTAAATGGGACATGAATTGAGTTGACAACATCGGTGGATAAATTACATATAAGCATAAATGGTAAATATGTAAATTAATTAAAAGATGAATATGCCTAACCCGAGGTTAGATTGAGTTATGGTGTAAGATTGCCCGGAACCGCCCGACACATCCAGCAACCGTAATAGTACATATTTAATGTGAGAGGTTAGCGCATTAAGCCCAAAAACCCGAGGTTAGATTGAGTGCAGTGTAAGACAGCTCGGAACCGCTCGGCACATCCAGCGACAGCAACAATATAGATCTAATGTAAGAGGTGGGTGTTTTAATGAATGAATTAAAGCTAAGGAACAGGAAGGCTAAGAATGGTAGGATTAAGTTAATTAAGGCAACACTTAACCAGTACAACGTGTTAACTAAACTGACGGGTGGGGGTTAGGTTAATTTTAGAAAACTTGACATTTTAACATGTTGATTAGAAAACCCGAGTAACGGGGTCCCATTTCAGCAGTAAACCACATAGATGTATCATGGTATCCTGAACTAGGCAGGGTGGGGCACGATTACTGGGCTGATTATAAGCAGTCAAAATAACGGCGGGTGGTGCAGCAGAGTAGGTTCTGATGGAGTATGGGCATGCATGTACTCCGGCATGGACAAATCAGGCACTAGGAATCAGTAGTGTACACTGTGCACCTTGAATTTGAGTCGGGTTGCCAGCATAGGAATTTATACACCCCATGGTGGGACCAGCACAGGTATCTACAATCAAGCGGGGCCGAATAACACAAGTCTTAAATGCATGCGAGTAGAAGCCAATAGATAAAGGGATCATTTTATCATGAACACGTGGTGCTAGTTGAAACACTTATTAGTAGGTGCAGAGAAATAGAAATGAGTGCGATAGTATATTCAGTTTATCTTGCCTTATTTATTGTTATCATATTTATAGGGTATTGTCTTAGGTTTAGTTTAGGGAGGGAATACTTTAACTTAGTCCAGACCCTTTTCCAGCTTGAAAAGAGTAGACGTATTGCTTGGATTCTCTTTTCTTGGGCTATGGCTGTGGTTACACTCTTAATTGGGGATTTATGCTTCTTTACGTTTTAGTCAAGACAGAGGCTTTATTGTAATGATTTGGAAGTTGGTTTTTGAGACAGTTGTTGTAATGTTTTGACTAGACCATGTGCTTATAAAATAAAATTTATTTTTTCCGCTGTTTATATGTCTGTCTGGTAAATTACCTGTACCTTTTACCTATAATACTCTACCAAAGTTAATGCATTCTCTTTGTAAGTGACCTTAACGGAGGTGGAGTGTTTACGGTACATGATACATAGAACTTTGGATCCGTAAATCAGTCCTATTAAACATAAATTTGTTGTAGTTATGTTCCAGATCTTTAGTTCAGTACTGAAATAAGAAATATGCGAATTTGGGTAAAAAGATGAAATTTGTATATTATGTGATAGTAAGAATAAAAGTAATATTCCTTTTTATATTCAATATTGTTGGGTTTTAGCATAAGAATTGTAAGTATGACTTTTTCCTCCTTAAATATAAAGAGGCATTATTTTGGAATCATAAGAAGAATGACGAAAAGGATTAAAAAGGGAAAAGTGGTGCAAAGGTACACATAAATAAATATATTCGTATGTAATTTGCATCGACTATTCCAATATGTACATATTACAAACATTTCTTGCGATTTGGAAATATGTTAATTCCACAAAACAGGCATTATTTACAATTATTATGGCTAACAGTCCTTTGTGAGACTTGAGACCTCATGGCAAGTTAGAATATAAGAAGGGAATGTTTGGTTAGTTGATTAGACCAAAGCATAAATTTAAAATAATAATAAAGTAAAATAAAATAATAATAACTACGCTGACCGCACAAAAACATAAAAATAAATATATACATATTATCTTTCCAAATCAGCGTAAAACGGTGAAATATAAATTGTATGGAATGTTTGAATGTTTAGATGAGTTTCAATTATGCAATTATGTATAAATATAATCCATTTTGAATTAAAATATTTGTGGTGACTATTTGTAGTGATTAATGTAAGTAGCTGCTATAAATGAGACCACAAATAAAGAAATAACCAATGTAACTAATATTGATTTAGGGAAAATAAATGTGATGGGAAAAATGGTTACAATTCGTAAAATCAATTAGGATAAATATTGTGTCCCCAATTTGGAAATTTAAATTATAACCGCATTTAGACAAGAGATTAAACTCAACTTGTGGTGTAAACCTGCTTGGAACCAACAGACAAATCCAGCAACCACAGGTAGTAAGTTTAATGTGAGGGGTCTAATGCATAAATATTATCGTATTAAGGCACGAGGTTAATTTCACTTGTGGTAGAAGTCTGCCCGGAACCTACCGGCAAATCCAGTATCCACAATTGGTCAACTTAATGTGAGAGGCCTAGTACGTTTATATATATAATAGTAAAATAATAAACAAATGAATAATAATAGAAATTGTCCGTTGGGGTGCAATAAATAGATGAATTGGGACTGATATATAGCTGCCTTAGGAAAATATGACTGTTATAGTCATAAAGGGCAATAAAAAGGAAATAAAAAGAAATGGGTGTCATAAGGGAATTTATGATTGTCGTTTAAACATTAAGTCCAAATTAGGGAAGGTATTGAATAAATATTCTAGGGAAAAAGGAATATAAACTTCCTTATTAATAGTAATGGAAATAGAAATATAATTGGATTTCGTAGGTTAATAATGTAAGATATTATTAACCATATAAAACCGTGACGCAAGTAAATGGTGTACGTATATTATTTTCGTATAAAGGGACTAAATGGGAATGACTTAATAATGTATCCTACTTTACACAAAAAAGGGAAAGGTGCTAAAGGCAAATGGGGTAAGAACTTATAACCTTCGCGTATAGTCCACTTCCTGGGTCCTAAAAGGCTAAGTGAGTAGGGTTGAAGAGTCCACCTGGGAATAGGTTTTTCAGAATAAGGGTCTTAAATGGCAGGTGTGTGTGCGGGCCTTCTCAAACCTGGAAATTAAAAAGGTAAGACATGGCCACCTATCCTACGTGAAGTAATAAGAAACTAAGGAGGTTATCTAATAAGGTCAGATAGAAGGTATAACGAACGATAATATACATTCTCTCGCCTTATGCGGTGCAAGGGTATAGCGTTAGTTATGGAAGCCTTAACTCGTAGGGCCCGTAGCTAGTGCCCTCTAGTTTATGTTAATGTCGAATATACCATAGAGGGTTAATAAGTGACTAATTGGTCCACCTAGGTTCTTAAGCGATCAGGAAGAATCCACCCTATCTATCATTAATAGTCAGGCGCTAAATAATAAAGAATAGTGAATGAGAATATAAATAGAAACCCCGAAATTATGGGCCCACTCTCGATATAGTTAACCAATTAAGCTCTGGAATAAAGGCTTCACAAAATGTGTATAAATGTCCTTTCTCGGAAATGTAATTTGGGAATACTACTTTGGGAAGAGCTCTATAGTAAACATTAACAAGGCTGGTTTAGAATCACTAACCCTGTTAGGCATACAGCTTAGGTTAAACAAAATAGAATTTATATGTGTTATAGTCTGTGTCGTACATTTTTTAGTCACCAGAACTAGTTGTTATAAACCCCTTCCTCAATTTAACCTCTTAGGTTTCCTAAAGAAGGTCGGGTTCTCATAGATGATTATGTTTGGCTCTCGATTCTCGTTCTCTCTCATGCTCTGTATTGGCAGAGTGACTTACTTTAAAAAAGGCAGTTGCTTGAGTTAATACTAGTTATCCTATTTTTGTTTCCGCTGTGAGTTATATTTATTGTACTCTGATTATGTTCATGCTCATTTGTTGCAGGTACTAGATATACACGCTCCATTCTTGGATGTGTTCAAGTTTTGATTTTTGTCAAAATTTGGGTGCAGAAAAGTGTGGGGTTTTACATTTGGTATCCGAGCTTAGGTTAAATGATCAGAAGAATTAGTCAAATTAGGAATCATGAGCGAACATAATTCGGTTTTCTTTTTTGTTTTTCTTCTTCCTTACTCTGATTTTATTTATTTTGAAAATAAAAAAAACCAGCCGTAGGCGTAATTATATCAAGTGGGCTTTGAGCGACTAAAAGTTGAAATATGTTAAGTTCGGGTTTCTACCCGATTCCATCTTACCACATAGTACGTCGGAAATCTCGTCGTGAAGAGCATGAGGACGACATATGGTTGATTCCACTGATTCAAGATTTGGAAAATGGAATAAAATTTATGATAATATAAAAGCAAGCTACAACCGAGATAGTCATAAATTCCTAGTTTGGTTTCGTTGGTAGTTCCAGTTAACCATTTCTTCATCTAAAACAGAGGGAAAAAAAATCTCACATTAATATTTCGTATCCATTTCTGAAATATAATTATGAGGTATACCACTTGTTATTTCGTTAGTATTCTGAATCTACCTTTGTTGAGATATTCAATTGAGTTCCTAGCCTTGTATTCGAGGAAATTTATTTTTGAAACTATTTGAAAAAAAAATTGGATTTCAAAGGTTTTGAAATACGGTTTCGCAAAATATTTTGTGAAGATATGGCTTTAAATTCTTAATCTGTTTGTATTTCAAAATTTTAGGACTATTGTGTAATTTTAATAAATATAGTCTGATTGGTAGGAAAGATGGAGTTAGAAATGACAAGGAATATGCCACTAAACATGAAAACCATAAATATTTATTCCTTGTAATTTGTAGTGTCCCTCTTCCAATATATATTGGATAATTTATTGAAATTATCACAATTAATTCTTAATATTTTAAAGCTCCAACATTTTTGAACATGAAATGGTTTTCCAGCTTGAAATATAAAGTAGAATATAAATGTAACACCCCATGTCCGTTAATGTCACTCACAAAGGGAATGCATTAACTTCCATGAAGCATTATAAGTAAACAGAACAAAATATTATAAGACAGATACATAAAGTAGTACTTGAAAATTTTATAACTTTATTACAGCAGAAACAAAAGTAAGTTTGGTTACATCCTTCAAAACCATGATATCGGAATTCAAGTACATAAATATCAGTCTTGTACAAAAGCCTTAAGAGTACGTAATTTTAAAGCCATAATCCCCAATAGAAAATGCCATAAATAGGTAGAATCAAAGCCAAGCAATACTTCAAGCACTTCTAGCACTTCAAGCAGAGAGAAATCTAAATCAAGCTCCTACGTTCCCAACCTGAGTACCTGGCGGGGGGGGGGGGGGGAACGGAAGAAAAGAGGCAAAAAAAACTAGGTCAGACATACGTCTGGTGAGTCCAGTGACTTTCAGCATATAAACGGATAACAGTATCGTGACACGTAAATAAAACTGGATGAGAGATAGCCGTAACAGGAGTAGCAGGTTAACAGAAGAAACATAATGATATAGACCAAGTTATGCTTCTTACTATATCTTACTTCTCTGCACTAATACTAGTATAACAGAATTAGGTGTTGTCCTAATGCGTAAACAGAAAACAGGATGATCTCTTCAGAAACACGATGCTAGAAATGGGCCTTTACCACCCTAACAGAGATAGACATTTAGAAACAGAATACTAGTAATGGGCATTTACCACCCGAACAAAGACAAATGGTACAGAAACAAAATCAGGAACGGAATCAGAGGCAGAAACAGAATAATCCCTACGGAAACAGAATATTAGAATTAGGTGTAGAGAGTGTTTTAGAGCCCTTATATGAACTAAGAGACCATCAGAACCACCCAGCTCAAATACACATCATCCGGCCACTCAGAAGAAGACACATCATCACAGAACACTCCACAATTCTGTGCTGGATCGGTATGGGCGCACTTGGCAGGTGCGCCAGTGCATTTTTGTACTGGCGCACTTATGAAGTGCACTAGTACATTCTGGTCAACTTCCGGTTTTTCTGCCTAACTTCGTTCATCCATATCTTCTTCATACGGTATCCGTTTTACGCAAACCCGGACTCTATCTCAAGCAGAGTTCTGAGAGGAACGCAATGGCGTAACTCGTTTCACCTAATTCTTCTTTTAATAATTAATTATTCTTTAATTATCTCTTATGTCCCGTTTTAAAATTATGGGGTATTACAATAAATAATAGTAAACAATAAACTTGATTTATAAATACGAAACCGTTAGTCTATAATAAAATTCCATTTTTGGAAAAGTTTTAAATTTTTCTTCGAAAAGGCTAAGAAAAATCGTTCATCCGAATTTTAGGGTACTTGGTTTCATGAATCGTCTGTTTTTTATCAGCTACGTAAACGGAAAATTCGTTTAAGTTATACTACGGATTTCTAACTGAATTATTTTTGAAATTCGCTCGTTCGTTGGGTAGTTGAAGCATCGTTGTTGAGGCTATAAGTCCTTGGAGTTCGTTCGGAGTTTAACTACGGTATTTAAATGTCACGGTGATGAGGATGTATATTTTTCGAATCGCATCAAATATTAAATGATAACGCGAGACGATTAGTATTTTAATCTAGCCTAATAAGGCCAAGGTCCAACCTCTGTCCAAAGCCAATTTGGTAGTTGACCGTTTAGTGCTATACTAAGATGGTCAATTAATTGATGAATTTTTGTATGAGTTAGACCAAGGACCCAATCATAAAAGTTGCGTCCAAATCACTCCTTAATTTCTTTCTTTTGTCCTTCCTTCCTCATTTAGACGAACCATATTCCTATCCTTCTTGTTGTCGCGTCGTCTCCCCATTTTCCGCGTTTGTTTTCGCATTAGATCTTGCCTCACTAGTACTCCAATATCTAGTTTCTTCTCCGACCATTTCTTTGTTCATAACACCTATTTACGCTACCCGATCTTTATCGCACCATTTAAGTCTCTTCTTTAGGGAGAGATCATTTGGTTGGGTTGGTATGAGCCAAAAGGTCTCACCACTTTAGGGCTAAGAAAATTTGGCAAGGCAGTTGGGCTTGCACCGGCCTATTGCTCCAGATCTTAGAATAAGGGTGTCTTTGTGCTGCATTCGCCTTTTCTATACCTTGTTAGAATAGGTTCTTTCGAAGGGGATCATCGTTTCAGAGATGAAGATAAGCTATCTTTGGATGGTTTTACTGAGGAGAGTCTAGCTGAGATTTTAGAGGAATCTGTGTTGTAAGCGAGCTTTCATGATTGCTTGTTTGACTGGCTTTGGAGATTCTACAGCAAATCTCTTTTTTCTCGATGTTGGTTTTTGTGTGGGGAATCTATGTTCGAACGACCCATATAGAAGTGTGACCCATTTAGCACATCGTTTTATAAATGAGAAGTTATGACTAGATTTGTCTCATGATGCAGAAATCAATCCTTTGCTTGATTGATGGCGGTAACCATCATTTAGTGTCGCATCATATTCGATTCGGCTTGTTGTTCTTGTATGTTGTCTTATGGAGTTACTTTATGTAAATTCACCTATTCACTGTTGTCTGTAGGCAATATTAGGTGGGTTTCCATAAGAACCAATTTTGTGGTAGGTTTTTTTCTCATCATAAATTTTCTCTCAACAGAGATGGTGATGTGGAAACCTCCAACAACACCAACAATGTTTGTAACATGAGATTGAGCATTTTATTTACCATGATATGGTTAATCAAAAATCATAAAATTTGGTTTGAGCTCCTGCTGCAAAGTAAGACATCTCATTGTTTATAGCCGTTGGTTTGGGATGTTTTGGTGTTGTTTTGTTGTTGCCTTTGTTGTTATCCCTTTCCAACATCATGTTCTTGGTTTTATGGTGATTCGTGCTTGTAACTGTTAGTGTTGTTTTAATCGCACGACTTAGGTTAATAAGATTTTTAAGTTTGGAAATGTTTATGTCATTCGCGCATTCCTGTTTGAATAAAATCTCATTTTTCTTATCTAATTAATAGTTGTCCTAGAGCTGAAAAGAATAAAATTCTGTGTTGGATAAATTTTAGTAGAGGAATGGTTTTACGTCATAGGTATATAAATAAATAAACCACCTTTCCTTTCCAAAAGTATTTTTGTTTTGTCTTTTGTGCGATTTCAGTTTTCACATTTTTGGCTTAACTGACTTCCTTCTTCGCCAACATATGACTTGAATCATTTAAATTTCAGCAAAATATTTAGCAAAATACATTTTTGAAAGTTTATGGAAAATGTTGTTTGTAAAAAAAATATTTTTTCTATCATTTTTTTATTTTATAGGAAAGTGAAACGGATTTGGAAGGAAATTTTTAGAATAAATCTGACATATCTTTTAGCGGAATTTTTTTTTTATGAAAAATTTCGATTCTTTGTCGCATGAATAGCGTAAGGAAGAAGTTTGGATGCTTTGTGTGTGCGTTTTAGCCATGCAATAGGACCTACGATACGATAAAAACATTAACGATAACAACGAAAAGGCAGTTTTAGCCTTGGAAACGCTATTTCCATACCTTGTCAACGATGCGCACGAGCTATTAATTAACTCGTTTTATGTTATAGAGCTTGTTTTAAGCCTCCTTTATAGTCTGCAGTTGGAAATTTTTGGGGTATTTCGTGTAAGTGAGGTGAAAATTCAACTGTAAGGCAGGAATTGGAAAAGTTGTGAGCAGGAAAAATGTTAAAAATCTTAGCTTCAATTTCCTTTTTTCCGGTTTTGGAGAAGTTGTATAGTAAACGATTAGATTGAATACTTTTTGGATGGTAGGGTTTTGATGCAAAATTAGTTGCTTCACACATCTATTTATAGTTGTGTGAGGGTTATGGATGAAAAAAACATTTCAAAATTTGCATCCATATAGAACTTCCCATATATTTAGGATGTTCTGCGTCATGTTTTCAAAAAAGTATTTCAAAAATTAATGCAAACACATAGAAGGATCCGATTAAAATCATCTTGCATGCATATTTTATAGTTGAAATTGCATTATGTACACCATGCATATGTACACATGGTTGCAAAGTGTATGCATACAAATTGGTTGTGTAGCATAGGATTATAGGCCTTAGAATTTCGGGACGAAATTCCTTTTAAGTAGAGAAGAATGTAACAACCCAGAATTTTTGGCGATATAAATTAATTATTAGAATTTCAAAAATAGGAATTTCCAAACGACGGAATTTGGCCATGAAACTTTAACTGTTGCGTTCGTCTCAGAATTTTGGTCAACTTTCATGTTGGAGTTTCGCGAACGAAGTCTGTATGAAAACGTTGTGGATGAAATACGAAAATGGATAGAAAATAAATAAAACATAATATTTAATTTAGTAATTTACCTAATATAACCCAGTCGATTTGAGCAATCTGGTGCTCATGCGGCAATATGAGGGTAGACCGACGGTCGACCGCCCAGGTCCTAGGTCGATTTTTTGGGCGTCAGATCTCCCAATGGCGGCTAGGCCTTAAAGGGTTAGGTTAATTTTTATATATAATGAATGGACGGATACAACTTAAAACCAATCTGACGGTTCTAGGCCATTTCCACACCTATAAATGAAAGGGTAGAGCCACATTCTCTCCCATTCAAATCTATAGAGGCAACGGAGCTCAGCTATTTTTCTTCCCCTTCAAACCTAATTTCTAAATAAAATATATTCATATATATACCAAATCAAATCAAATTCATGTGGAATTGGGAAGATTAATAGATTCAATGGAAGAGGATGCTCAACGATAGATTCTTCGCTATCTTCCCTTTTTCTTACATTTCTATGGATCTAGAATTTTCTCTTCTATAGATAAATTGTAGATTTATAAGAATTTGGGGATTGTAAGCCTAAAAGGTTCAAATAATTGAATTTGGAGGCTGTAAGGTGAGTGAAAAATTTACTAGTACAATTCTAATGGCTTATCTATTTCGTTTGAATCTAATATTTGTTTTATGCCTATCAGATACGTTTACTTAAATAATTGTGAATTGCTGGAAACCATCAGATCTGATTACGAATATGGTTAAAATTGGTAAATGATAAGTTGTGATTTTGTATAACATTTAGGATTCTTAAATATTTTTCCCACATATTCTCATAGTTATATCATGGAATATGTTATACATGTTACATAGTACTATGGATCTGGAAATTAGTCCCATTAAACATAAATTTGTTGTAGTTGTGTTCCAGATCTTTAGTTCAGTGATGAAATATGAAATATGTGAATCTGGGTAAAAAGATGAAATTTGTGTATTATATGAATGTAAGAATAAAAGAAATATTCCTGTTTATATTCAGTATTGTTGGGTTTTGGCATAAGCATTGTAAAATATGACTTTTTCCTCGATATAAAGAGGCATTATTTTGGAATCACGAGAAATATGATGAAAAGGATTAAAAAGGGAAAAGTGGTGCAAAGGTAAATATAAATACATATATTTGTATGTAATTTGTAATGACTGTTCCAATATATACATATTACATATATTTCTTGTGATTTGGAAATATGTCAATTGCACAAAATAGGCACTATTTAAAATGATTACGACTAATGGTCCTTTATGAGACTAGAAACCTTTTGGGAAGTTTGAATATAAAAAGAGAATGTTTGGTTAAATGATTAGACCAAATCATAAATTTTAAAGAATAATAAATTAAAATAATAATAACTACGTTGACCGCACGAAAACATAAAAATAAATATATCATATTATCCGTCCAAATCAGCATAAAACGGTGAAATACAAATTATATGGAATGTTTGGATAAGATTCAATAACGGAATTATATGTAAATATAATCCATTTTGAGTTAATATACTTATGATGACCAAATGTAGCAATCTACGTAAGTAACTGCTATAAATGAGACCGCAAATAATGAAATAACCATTGTAACCAATATTGATTTGGGGAAAATAGATGTAATGGGAAAAATGGTTACAATTCCTAAAATCAATTAGGATAAATGTTGTGGACCCCAATTAGGAAATTTAAATTATAACCGCATTTAGACATGAGGTTAAACTCAACTTGTGGTGTAAGCTTGCCTGGAATCGACCGGCAATTCCTGCAACCACAGGTAGTCAGTTTAATGTGAGGGGTCTAATGCACAGTATAATCGTATTAAGGCACGAGGTTAAGTTCACTTGTGGTAGAAGTCTGCCCGGAACCAACCAGCGAATCCAGCATTCATAGGTAGTAAACTTAATGCAAGAGGCCCGGTACATAAATATAAATAAACAAACAAACAAACAAACAAACAAATATATATATGTATATAACAGTCAAACGATAAATAAATGAATATGAATAGGAATTATTCGTTGTGGTACAATAAATAGATAACTTGGGACTGATAAATTGTTACCTTAGGAAAATATGACCATTGGAGTCATAAAGGGTTATAAAAAGGAAATAAAAGGCAATGGATGTCGTAAGGGAATTTCTGATTATCGTTTAAACACTAAGTCCAAATTAGGGAAGGTATTAAATAAATATCCTAGGGGAAAAAGGAATATAACCTTCCTTATTAATAGTAATGGAAATAGAAATATAATTGGACTAGGTAGGTTAATAATGTAAGATATTATTAACCATATAAACTCGTGACGCAAATAAATGATGTACATATACTATTTCCATCAAAAGGGACTAAACAGGAATGACTTTATAACAAAGCCTACTTTATCCCAAAAAGGGAAAGGTGTAAAAGGCAAATGGAGTATGTACTAATAACCTTCACATATAGTCTGCTTCCTGGGTCCTAAAAGGCTAAGTGATTAGGGTTGAAGAGCCCACTTGGGAGTAGGTTTTTTGGTATAGGGGTCTTAAATGGCAGGTGTGTGTCTTGGCCTACCCAAACCCGGGAATTAAAAAGGTCATATATGGCCACCTATCCTATGGGAAGTAATAAGCGACTAAGGAAGTTATCTAATAAGGTCAGCTATAAGATATAATGAACGATAAAATACCTTCTCTTACCTTATGCGGGGAAAGGGTATATGTGTGAATGACGGAAGCATTAACTAATAGGGCCCGTAGCTATGCCCTTTAGTTTATGTTAATGTTTATTATACTATCGAGGGTTAATAAGTGACCAATCGGTCCGCCTAGGGTCTTAAGCGATCAGGAAGAATCCACCCTATCTATCAATGATAGTCAAGCGATAAATAATAAAGAACATTGAATGAGGATATAAATAGAAACCCTGAAATTAGGGGCCCACTCTCTATATTGTTAACCAGACTTTGGTATAAAGGCTTCACAAAAATGTGTATAAATGTCCTATCTTGGTTATATAATTTAGGGGTACTACTTTGTGAAGAGTAGTAGAGTCGTGCGTAAACATTAACAAGGTTGGTTTAGAATCACTAACCTTGTTAGGCATATAGCTTGGGTTGAACCAAACGGAATATATCTGTGTTATAGTCTATGTTATACATTTCTTAGTCATTAGAACTTGTTGTTCTGACCCCCCTCCTTATTACAGCCTTCCAGGTTTCCTAGAGAAGGTCGGGTTCTCACAAATGATTAAGTTTGTCTTTCGGTTCTCGTTCTGTCTCATGCTCGGTATTGGCAAAGTGACTTACTATGAAAATGTAGTTACTCAAGTTAATACTAGTTATCCTATTTTTATTTCCACTGCAAGTTATATTTATCGTACACTGATTATGTTCATGCTCATTTTTTGCAGGTACCAGATATACATGCTCCATGCTTGGTTGTGTTTAAGTTTTTATTTTTGTCAAAATTTTGGTGCAAAAAAGTGTGGGGTATTACATCTATAGTAAACTATACTAGACTAAACTAAGCTATATTACTCCTAATTCTATGCTATAAATGATCCTAATGGCTATATAATATTCCCTGAATTAAATAACCTTATATTTCCCCCTAAATCTATGATTCTAATATTATTACTCCCCTTAAAATCATGACTATACTAGTCTAATAAACTAAATAGAAGGATAATAAACTAAGCAAACAACTCAATATTTATAATCAATTCAAACAAGCAAATCAATCCAAACAAGCAATTCAAATAATCAATCTAAATAATTAAATCGACCAAAGCAAAAATACATGTCCAAAAAACACTTTTTGAACCTTCAACTAATCCTTAGAAACTCTAAAACTCCCCCCAAGAATAAACATATCCTGATTTATAATTCCCTTAAAACTATAATAATACTTTAATCCAGACTAAGAAATAACTCTGATAAGATATCCTTAAAACTATGATGCAACATAAAGTAATATAAGTCAAGTAATGATAAGTTAATATTCAAGCAACTTAATCCAAACAATCAACAATTTAAGTTTTGTTGTCACAAAACATCAAAACATAAAGCTAAACATTTCATGTAACTTCTATTTTTCCTAAAAACTTATAAATCTCCTATCAACTGCAAATGCATAAGTATTTTTCTAATAAACCTATCAACCACTAATGAAATTTAACCATGTCAAGTAAGTCAATCAAGTTATTCAAGTCAAACAAATCAGACAAACCAAACAAGTCAATCAATCCAATCAATTTAATCGGGCCAGTAAATTCAGTAAATTCAATCAAGCCAAAAAGTCTATCAAGTTAATCAAGGAAAAGTAAATATGTTATGTAATTGATAATCGTATGTATTTCAAAGGCAATATTTCCTCATATAGTATACTTGTTATGTGTGGAGTTAAAAGTTAAAATATAGTGTAGTGTGTGCAGTATATTGGTTATAATGTAGTATGAACTAAATTTCATATTGAAAGCAATATGAGATGATATATTAAATGAAATGCAACTTGTGATGTGAATGATTTTAATTTGAGATGCACTGTAATTTATAATAATGATATATGATATGAAATCAGATGCATAATGGTAGTATGCAGAATGATTTGGTGATCATATCTATTTAGGTAAAATATATTCAAAGTACTATCTAACTATTATGCATATACATATATATTATAAATTATTTGAATTAAACAAGGGTAATATATATTGGTTTCTAGGCTTAGGTTAATGATACTTATGAAAGAGATTGAAAGGATAGTGAAGATAAAAGTTTATGGTATTCATAATAGATAATAAAGTATTTAGAATATTTTTATGAGAAATGTGGAGTTAAATAATCTTAGCAGGGTGCTTCTTTGATAATGTCGTAAATATTGAAGATCTTTTTAAAGATAATATGTAAGTTTATCATCTGAAGTAAACATATATTCATAATTGTATGTATAAAAACTATTTTTCTAAAACGGAGTTAAAATTTAATTTATTATGAGCTATTCATTAATTACTTTTAAATTTAAAGTTTATAAATATATTAATTTGCTAAAGGACCATTTGTATATTAAACTTTAAAAAGAAATCTATAATCATAACAAAATTATGATTAAACAATAAAACTATAACTTCTTATATTTAAACTATATATTTAGGACATAAAAATATATATATATATATATATATATATATATATATATATATATTATTTTGAATTTCTAAATTCAAAATTGAAATTAAAATTTTAAATTTCAAGTTTGAATTTTAAAGTTTAATTTCAAATTTAAAACAAAGCAAAGCAAACAAAACATCCATTCAACAAAAAAATTTAAAAATTAATTAAGACGTACTCGGTTTTTAGATTTATTTCTTCGACATTCTCTGAATTTTGAATGACTGTGAAACACATATTTGAATTTCCGGTTTCTGGCTCTTCATCGCTTGATAATGAATTTTAATCATCCAAAGTTGCTGCGTATTCCCTCTTTCTTTTCTTTGATGAATTACTATTGTTTGTCTATTGATTTGATTTATCTAGATATGGATGCATTCTCTTTATATGCTCTGGTTGTAGTTATAACATCTATCTTCATTTCTTCCATTGTCGTGAACCATACATTTACATCTTTCAGAATTTGACGATGAGATTGGTGATTTAGCATATTAACCAACTTGGCATCAAAATTTTGAATTTGAATTTTGAACGAATGGACACTTCAACTACTATAAGACCAAAAGTCATATCCCTTCATAAACTCTTCTTTTTTTGATTGATGAATGATCATCTTGGTGCCTTTTGGCCAATAGTCATCAAATATAACTTCTTTTTTTGCAAAACAACACACCTTTTCAAAGAGTCAAGTGACTTTTCCAAATAACTAATTGTAATTTGAAATAATAACATCATGATGATTCTATGATATATCTGTTTAAACTCCTTAAGAAATCATTTCATGATAATTTGATTTTCCAATAAAATTCAATGCAAACTCATATAATACTAATGAAATGCATGAAAATGCATGAATATAAACTAGTGTTCAAAATTTGCCATTTAATATTTCCAAAAATCAGATTATGATCTTTTTGAAAAACCTTGCTCTGATACCAATTGTTAGGGAATGCGTGTTGACACCAAAAGTTGGTCATTACTGACAGTCAACCCCCAATCGTGTGGAGAGCACATGAATAACAATTACAGAATGCAGTAAAGTAGTGAAAACAGGGGACACGCATGACTTTTTATAGTGGTTCGGCAAAGATGGTACCTACGTCATCTTTATATGTATTCATTTGCTTTTGATTACAAGTAAGAAGGAGAATTGGCTATTTTTGGAGTTTGCCGTGAGGAAAGCTTTCAAGGGAAACTAGAATCGAAAGCCTTAAGGGGAGAAAAGAGCGTCCGAAAAAAGGTCCCTTTCCATTTTGAGCTTGGAAGTATTTGTAGGTGTAGAAGTGAGCTGAGTGGGCTTCCACTTGGCATGCCTCTTTTGTGGAGCTTGATCATTTGAAGTAGTTACGGTGGTGGGACCCAGTCTACTATTGATTAATAGTACCCTCGAAAATTATGGCTTAAGTGGGACACAAGATGAGGTGTATCAAAAGTAGAGCTTTGTCCAGATGTGGTTGAGCGCTTTTAATGTATTGAGGATCGGGATGAATATTAACGACTCAGGGGGATATTTCCATACAGATACGGGGATATCTGGCATGAGATACCGCTGCTTGAAGGAAACTGGCTCGGGCCAAATCTTTTATCGACTTTTTGAAGTACAGGTCATTCTATCGATCAATTGGTGCTGGAGAGTGGGTTTCTGGACACTGCGATTTGATCCGTTGAACCGTGAAAGTTTTGCCCAAAAGTTAGTCAACACTTTTTCCCTCAGAATACATTTTCTTGGTCAAGAAGGTGTGTTCTGAATGTTGTAGTGAAGCTCAATGTGCGTGTATAGATGGTTGTGCCGAACCATATTAAGGCCAGAAGTCCGACGGTCCCGATGTTTGTATTAAGGCCAAAAAACCGACGATCGACGTAGATTGTATTAAGGCTAGAAAACCAACAACCATCGAAGACCGTATTAAGGTCGAGAATGCTATTAGGGTAGTTGCAACAACAAATAACTGCAAAGACTGGGTAAGCCATTTGTGGTTTAGAGATGGCTTTGAACTTGTTTGTGCGAGTTTTAACCATACTCGGCTTAAAGAAATCGGTGAACAATGATAACACTTGGCTTAGACAAGTGGCGAGTACTCAGCTTACAAAAGTAGCGAGTATTATCCATACTCGGCTTACGTGAAGTGCCGAGTATTATCCATACTCAGCTTACGGAAGTGGTTAATCTTCTCCACATTCGGCTTATAGAGACGACGAGTGTTGTCCATACTTGGCTTACGGCAAGTGTTAATAACGCTCGACTTATATAAGGTTATTTGTGATGTTAAACGAGTAGAGAGTGCACTCGGTTTGGAGAAGGGGTGAGTACAATCCACACTCGGCTTAAAGACATATGACCATACTCGACTCAAGGAGTAGGTTTATAGATGGTGGTAGGCTTTGACTGTGTGTTACGGACGGTGGCTTTGCACTGACCATACTCGGGTTGGCGAGTGTCAGCATGCTTGGCTTAAATCATTCGAACATAATCCATGATTGCAAAAGAAATTCCATTGTTGCTAAAGAGATATTACAAGAAAATGGAAATAAATTCTAAGAGGCGATCGTTGATTCCGAAGCATGCTTAGGAGCTAAACCCTAATCCCGTACATGTGTACATCAATATATCTATTGACATCAAAAGTTGGTAACTAGTGACAGTCTACCCCCAATTGTGTGGAGAGCACATGAATAATAATCACAGAATGCAGTAAAGTAAAGAAAACAGGGGACACGCAAGACTTTTTATAGTCGTTCGACAAACATGGTGCCCATGTACACTTCATATGTATTGATTTGCTTCTGATTACAAGTACAACACTTTTTCTATTTAAAGAAAGAAGGAGGATTGACTATTTTCAGAATTAGCCATGAGCAAATCTTTCAAGGGGAATTGGAATCGACAGCCTTAAGTGGAGAAAAGAGTGTCTGAAAAAAGGTCCCTTTCCATTTTGAGCTTGAAGGTATTTATAGGAAGAAGTGGGCTGAGTGGGTTGCCACGTGGCATGCCTCTTTTGCAGAGCTCGAACACATAGAGCTTGATCATTTGAAGTAGTTACTGCGGTGGGATCTGGTCTACTGTTGATTAAAGTATCCCCAAAAATTGTGGCTTATGTGGCACTCGAGATGAGGTGTATGAAAAGTAGAGCTTTGTCCGGATGTAGCTGACCGCTTTTAATGCCTTAAGGATCGGGCTGAATATTGAATGACTCAGTGGGATATTTCTACATAGATTTGGGGATATCTGGTCAACCCAATCTTTAAGGAAGTTCTTGACTAGGTCAGTCTGGGAGAGTGATTACTTCGGGGCATGAGATGCCGCTGCTCGAAGGAAACTGGCTCAGGCCTAATCTTTTCTGGACTTTCTGAAGTACAGGTCGTTCTATCGATCAATCGATGCTGGAGAGTGAGTTTGTGGACATTGGGATTCAATCCGTTGAACTACAATAGCTTTTGCTAAAAAATTGGTCAACAATATCCATTTCATTGGAAGAAATAAAAATACACTGGAAATAAAGAATCTAAATCTTATTAATTGATGATGATGCCGCGAGTGCTGGACTCATGGTCCTTTTCGTTTCTAGGAGCTCGAGGACTGGCCTGAGGAGCTTGGGCAGATGATTGTGGAGGTATGGCCTGTGTGTTTTCCTTGACATAATCGGGATGTTCTCCTCGCCTGAACCTATCCTCGATCAGATTGCGCAAGTTCTTGATTTCATTAGTGTTGTGACCGACAATGTTTGAAACATGCAGTGCTCTCCAGAGTTGAGTTATTTCTAGGTCGGTTCTTTTCGAGGAAGTTTTGGGAAAGGTAGAGACCTTCGTACATCAAGGTAGATATCAAGCGGAGAAGAATTGCGCTCGGTATACTGATCATACTTGTTCTCTCTCCGAGGTCGTATGTTGCGTTCATTCTTGTCTGAGGCCTTTCATCTTCCTTTATTCTGCTCGTTGGTGTTGGACGGACCTCCTTCTTTGGTGGCAAGAACATCGAGGCACTCCATCTCAGTGCTGGGGTCTTCTTTCAGAGGAACCGCTTGGCCTCTGCATAGATATCCTTGGGAGGATCTCTGGTCAAAGAAATCGAGAATAATGATCAGTTCTGAACACTTGCAATAGCGGCCATAAGTACCATCGATGGCTCGGGTCGATCGACTGATCCTACAGCCGCGTTGAATCTTTCAAGGAGAGATCAAAGTGTCTCCCCTAGATGTTGCTTGTTGGAGGTCAGGAACATGACATTCTTTGGCGGGAGATGTGAACATTGAATTGCTCGATAAAACGGGTGACCAACATGTTCCAACTGCCAATTGACTCCATTGATTGCTGTCGAAACCACATGCCAGTTATATCTGTGAGAAACAGTGGGAAACATTTGACCATAACATTGGTTGATATAGAGTACTTCCATATGATGCATGTATCACATGAGATGGATGGTCGGGCCGGTCCAGCCATTGTAGGGTTCAATGGCTGAAAACTTAAAATCCAAAGGATTGCAGGGGTTTCTAATTTCCCTTGTGAAGGGGCTACGTTGGATATTATCTATATCCTTCTGAGAAGAAGTGCCCCAGGTGAAGCGCCGGATGATTCTTGCAAGTTGGCTTCCATCTCTAAGGTGTCACTGCTATGAATCGAGCTCTGCATTTGGAAGAACTCCAGTACCAGGATCCGCCAAAAGCGTGCTCGGAAGGGTGGTCATTGGTTGGGATCGACCTCTGAGAGTTGAGTGAAGGTAAGGGAGAAGGTCCATCGTAGTTGTTGGTTCGGGGAAGACTGGCGCCTCTTGAACTTGATGAGAATTGGTCTAAGCCTTGCCCGCGATGGAACGTCCGAGCTGATCTAGCATTGCATGTGAGGTTCGGGGTTCTTTGATGCCCTTGCGCAAAGCGATGTTAGAAGGGTTTATGGTAGCGTTTTTCTCTGCCAGTCTAGGAACTGGTATGGTAGAGTGATCTTCCTGGTTTTAAGGGAAGGCTCCACCAGCTCTTGGTTGAAGGAGAGGCTGCAGAAGACAAGTCTGCTATAAGATGTTAGGTTGTAATAGGAATGGCATTGATCCTGACTAACCCAGCGATTTCTCGATTGGTTCTGGGGGTCGAGATATTCCCCAGAGTGGAGGTAATATGGTCGAACGACCTAGATCTTGAACGCAGGCCTCTTGAGAATTCTGCAGCTACGACTGCGCTGGTTGCTGGAAGCGATACTCCTGGTTGTGATTGGTCGGGAGGTGGATACAAACCACGAGGAAGCAAAGGTGTGGACTAGTCTGCAACTTGTATTTGTGCTAACCGAAAAGCAGTTATTGCCCCAGCTTCGACCGATGGAGGAATCAATGTTGAAAAGTTAAATCCCTTTTCTCTTCGAGTGAGAAGGTGATCCATCAATTGTTATTGTCGTTCGAGAAGTTTACCCTGAGATATCAACTGGCCTCTAAATTAGCCATAATCTTATCCAGGACATCCTGGGTAAGATATAAGGACACGTCTTCATGAGAGGAAGCTTCCTAACTTGCTTCTGCATTTTTTCCAGCTGCATCAGCGTTTGTGGGGCGAGAAGATGTTGCACCTTTCTTCCGCTTGTTCGTCATGGGTCGAAACTTGCTGAAGGTCGTGAGGTATGTCGGAGCATGCCCCTTCTTGGCGTGCTAAAGTGTGGTTTCGACAACGCGGAATGCGGATCTTAAGGCAAAACTAACACTAGAGGAGGGGTGAATAGTGTTTTCAAGAAATTTAAGAAAATATAAAACTTATAAGATCTACTATATGAATTACACGCCACAGAGATGATCACAGACACAAAATCAAGCACAAACACAGAAATAAACAAAAATAAAATACAAAAAAGGAAAGAACACACTGGATTTTATGCCGGTTCAGATTACTAATACTTCCAGTCTCACACAACGTTGGATTGCGCAAAGTGTTATTACTAGATCAATATCCAAGTACAATCCCCTTGATTTCCCGGCTGCAATGTTAACACTGATCCAAACCCCCTTGATTTCACGAATACAAGGTTAACACCGCTCCAAACACCATTAATTTCATGGCTATAAGGTTAACCCCGATTCCTTTCCTTGATTTTAGGGCTACAAGAAACACACACTTTCCCAAACAATTCCAAATGAATAGGACAAACCTATAACGCTTCAGTAGAATTCAGAGAGTAATGAGTAGAGAGTGAGAAGAGAAAAAGTTTTATTTAATTAGAATAGAAATCTGTAAAGTAAAAGTGCATAAATCAATAAAAATGAAATAATAACGGGGGAGTGAAAAGGGGTGAAGATGGAGAAGAAGAATGGCTAAAAAATTCGAAATCAACCCCTATTTACAAGATTTGAATGGTTGCAACGCTTCTCGAACATTTACAATGAAAAGACACTTCCTTTGAATTTTAAAAATATGACGGTTATATGTCAACATATGCATTATTGTATGCCGACATACTTATCATATTTATAAATTTCTAATCATTTTTAAAGTATTAAGACTAATATATATATTCTGGAAATTCCTGAAATAAAACTAGTTGTTTAAACATTATTTTTCAAGTATAAAAACATAAAAAAATATTATTTAAACATATGATTAAAAATTAATATATATGTGATATAAAAACTATATATAATACAATTATAAATATATATATAGGAATTTATGAAGAGATATTTATAAACTATTTAAACAAAAGATTATATAAAGAATCAAATATACATTTAGTAAAATATATTTAATAAAACTATAAAAATAAGAATACTTATAAATTAGGAAATATATTTGAAATCATAAGTTTGAAGTTCTTTAGTCACAACTTAATAATATAAATAAATATTCTAAATTGTAAAATCATATGAAATCATAAACATATTTGGAAAGTATAAGGTTTAAAACAATAAAACTATGTAACAATATAAACATATATATATATATATATATATGTATGTACATTTAAAACATTAAACTTATATGTTTGAAATCATAAGTAAAATAATTTAAAATTTTAAAAACAAAATTTGAAAATTTGCAAAAGAGAATTTGAAATTTGAAAAATAGAATTTGAACCTAGAGTGTTATTTAGAGTCTTACATATAAACTAGACTCTATTACTATATTTTTCTTGAACTCTTGATAATCTTGATAACTCGTGAGTCTTGAATCTATCTTGAATTCTGAATCTCTTGAAACTCTAAAACAATACAGTCTTCAGTATTTCAGTCCTGTATACAAATCCTGCATATATATTATTCTAGATAGAGATGTTAGTGTGTGTGTGTGTGTGTGTGTGTGTATATATATATTAATCAATGATTATTGGGACAAGGTTGTTGTCAACAAAACTCCATTGTCCAACAGGCATATCCTGCAACCAACATCTCAATAATAAAAGATCAATGGTCTCTTGGTTTAGCTCTGTTCTTTCTACATCACACTGACTATTGATGAAAGGTATTCGACGGTTACTATCTTGTATTGGTCCTGACCTACTTCTCTGAGGCAAACCGCCAAATGACCCACTTCCATTCGCCACATCCTTCTAACTGACAAAATACCACTGTAGTAAAGGTATACTCACCGAGTGGTACCGCGCAAACCAAACTACTGTGAGTAAAGCCTGAGCATGCATCGCACATAGGACCACCACAGAGTACCCTACCATCTCTTGTAGAAGCCGCTTGCTTCCCTCCAGTCCCGCAGAGGAATTAGATAGAATAAACAAATAAAATAATCAGATGGATGTTCTCGTCTCATGTCTTAAGACTCCAGATGATCTACCCCGTTGGGTACTTCACCTACGTACATGTGGACTGGTCCATGTTAGGGAATGCAGAATGCAGATCTTAAGGAAAAACAAACAATAGAGGGGGCGAATAGTGTTTATAAGGAATTTGTGAAAATTTTAAACTTATTTGATCTACTATATGAACACCCAACAAAGATGATCACAAATACAGAATCAAACACAAACACAGAAGCAAATAAATTGAAAATACAAAAAAAAGGAAAGAACACACCGGATTTTATACTGGTTCAGATTACACCTACGTCTAGTCCCACAAAATATTGAACTACACCGAGTTTTATTATTATCAATATCCCAGTGCAACCCCTTGATTTCACGGCTACAAGCTGCCCCAAACACCCTTCTTTCACGGCTACAAGGTTAACACTGCTCCCTTTCCTTGATTTCGAGGCTACAAGGAACATACCCTTTCCCAAACACTTCTCAAATGATTACAACAGCCCTATAACTCTTCAATGGCACTTCAATTCAGAGAGTAGTAGATAGAGACTGAGAAAAGATGAAGATTTATATAATTTAAGTAGAATTCGGCAAACTATAAGTGTAGGAATCAATAAAATGATGTATCTTAATGTTGGTATGAAAATGGGTGAAGATGGAGAAGAAGAATTATGAAAAAAGCGAAATCAGCACCTATTTATAGCATTTCAATGGTTGCTACGTTTCAGAAACGTTACAAATGGTGAGAACATACTTCCTTTGAAAATTGAAAAAAATGACAGTTGTATGTCGACATAGCCATCTATGTATGTCAACATATATATAGAATTTTTATTTCTAAAATTATTTTTCAAGTGTTTAATCATATATATTACTCTGGAATTTTTTGAATCAAAACTAATTAATATAAATGAATATTCTAAAGTGTAAAGTCATATGAATTCATAACAATGTATTATATAAACATATTTATAAAGTTATAAGATTTAAAACTATAAAACTATAGAACTATATATGTAAACTTATATATATTATTAAAACGTTAAGCTTATATGTTTGAAATCATAAGTAAGATAAAATAATTTGAAAATACTTTGAAATTAGAATTTGAAATTCGAAATTTGAAAATCAGAATAAAAAAAACAGAATTTGAACCTGACGTGTTATTCAAAGTCTTACATATAAACTAAACTCTATTACTATATTTTTCTTGAACTCTTGATAACTTGTTAACTTATGAGTCTTGAATCTCTTCTGAATCCTGAATCTCTTGGAACCCTAAAACTGTATAGTCTTCGATATTTAAGTCCTATATACAAATCTTGCACACATATGTGTGTGTGTGTATATATATACACTACAACAAAAAATGCTTTTAGCAGCGTTTCAAAAACGTTGGTACATGATATTACAATGTTTTAATAAACGCTGTAGAACCACATGTTTTCGTAGGCCCCTTTTTACAAACAGCGGAAAACAAATGCTGTTAAAAATTGAGTTTCACAACGTTTTTTCTCTGCTTTTAATACTTTATATACAGCGTTTTTCTGAGCTGTTAATACTTTATGCATAGCGTTTACAATGAGATGTTAATGGTTTTTGTAACAACCCGTATTTTTAAATAACATGTTATAACATAAACCAAGGCAGAATTAAATGATAAATTCCGAATCAAGGGAAACGGGCTATGCCATTGCGTTCGTCTCGGAAAAATACGCGAAATAGAGTCCGAGTTTTCGAAAATCGGAGTCCGTATGACCAAGTTATGGCCCGTCAAAGTTTTCAGAAAATTTCAAGTTCAAAAACAGTTCAAATTTGAATTCAAAGTTCAAATTCAGCCAAGCAGAAGAGGCGGGAAAAATTCCCGCCACCCCCAAGTCGACTGGGAGTCGACACACCCCAGGTGGTGTCGACTGCCCAGTCGACACCCCTGTCGACTTGGGTGGTTGGCTAGCTTGGCCTGGGTGCACCTGACTTGTTCCTCAAGACATGCTTTAGGGCTGGTGACGGATTTTAATGGCTCAGATCTGAACTAGGGTTAATCCTATGGTCCAAACTAACCTAATCTTCTATAAAAAGACCCTAAGACCTAGCCTAAACCCTCATTAATCATTCCTACAACTAAACTATGCTAAAATGTTTCTTGATCATGACCTCCATCTTTATATAAGGGCCTCCATCCTCTTCATGAAAGTTTGAGTGTCCTAAGCTAGTAAAAGAGCCACCTTTCTTCATCAAAACAAGGATCTTTCTTCATACAAATCAAAGGAGCTAATTGTTTCTCAAAACAACTTGGAGCTTATATGCGATTGGGGGGTTTTAGAGTTGCTAGTGGCTTCATCTCAATCTTATTTTATTTCATAGGTCTTCATAGCATTGTAAGCCCTATTCTACTCTTAGATTCTAACTATGAAGTTAAATATGACATGTTGCAAGTTTGAGTTTGAGCCTAAGTATGATTTGTGCTTTGATTCTATCATGTTATGCATAGATTTATTCTATGCATGTTTGTAAAGCTATCACCTTGACTTTGTGCATAGAAAGCTATGAGCTTTGATTCTATCATGTTATGCATAGATTTATTCTATGCATGTTTGTAAAGCTATCACCTTGACTTTGTGCATAGAAAACTATGAGCTTTGATTCTATCATGTTATGCATAGATTTATTCTATGCATGTTTGTAAAGCTATCACCTTGACTTTGTGCATAGAAATCTATGAACTTTGATTTGAAATGTTGCATAAAGCAACATAGAAACTCTCATAAACCTTATGTTAACTTGCATATGATGTTATATGCGAATCACTTGCTATCATCCCATGTTATTTATGGCCATGTTTCACCTATTTTGCTAAAGTTGATATCATGCATGTTTTGAGGTTTATAATGTAATATGCAAGTTTATGAACACATTTGCCTCATATGCCACCATGTTTAACTTGTGGCAAAACCTTAACCCCTCATGTTCCTTAATATTCTTGTAGCCAAATCACCCTTATGCTATTATGCATGCTTGTGGCCAAATCACCCTTATGCTAATTGATATGTTTGAGGCCAAGTCACCTTTTATGCTATCATACATGTTGAGGCCATATGCTAGTATGTTGAACCCCTTTTGGCCTCAAATATCACCATGTTTAATTTGTGATAGATTTTGCCATCCTATGCCCACCTTGTCATATAGTTATGTTCCCTCTTTGATCTATTTGCGTTGATGCGAATTTACGTGCGATGGGAATACGTTATGGGTAGTTGGGCAAACTTAAATAACATGAGAACATGACTTGAAAATATGACATCAAAGTTTGACATGTGTTTATGCTTGAAAACATGGACTTGGACATGACTTCTAGAAAACATGAGAATGGCCAACTCGAGGTTGGGTTGAGTTTGTAGCATAAATCTACCCGGAATCGACCGGCTTAACTAGTGGCTACAAGCAATAGGACCCAATGTGAGTAGTTGGTCATGTCGCACTTAAAACCCGAGGTTAGACTAGGTTGTGGTGTAAAGCTACCCGGACCCGCCCGGCTTAACTAGTAACCACAACAAAGTCTAATGCGAGAGGTTGGGGTGCATTAAGTTAATTAATGCCACATGGTAGGGTTAAGTCAAGGACTACTTGAATACTTAACTAATTAAACACGATGGATTGGTAGGGTTAAGTCATGGACTACTTGAATACCTAACCAATTAAACACGATGGATTGGTAGGGTTAAGTCATGGACTATTTGAATATACTTAACCAATTAAACACGATGGATTGGTAGGGTTAAGTCATGGACTACTTGAATATACTTAACCAATTAAACCCGATGTATTGATAGGGTTAAGTCATGAACTGCTTGAATACACTTGACCAACTCAATACATGGTTAGGATAGGGTTAACCATACTTAACCCGCTTGAAATCCTAGTTATTTGGTCCTTTTCAGCAGTAACCAACTTGGAAGTATCATGGGTACCCTGGACTAGGCTAGGGCGGGGCACGATTACTGGACTGATTGTAAGAGACCAAAAGAGATGGCTGAAGGGTGCACCGGTTGTTCAGGCGGACCATGGTCGTGCACATTAAGTCCGGAGTTGAACATGGGCACCAGTAGGTTTAGACTGTGCGTGCTTGAATTGTGTCTGTGGTTTACACCTTAGGGCTGGATACACCCTAGGGTGGACCTTGCACAGTTAACTACAATCCACGATTAAGCCGTATGACACCGATACACAACGAGTTAGGCTTATAGGGAGCCGATCGACTAGACCGAGTAGTTGGACCTTGATTTAGGTCAGCTCATGATATTGGGCCAGCTTTGGGCCAAGGGATCACTTCTTGTTTATACTTGACATGGATTGGAATACTAGTACACACTTGGTGCAACCTAACCTTGTATATGCGATGCCACACTTGATCTGTCTTGTTAACTTTTCACCATGCCAGTTATCACCCTATGTCTCATCTCTGTTTTACATGTCCAGTTAACTTTATTAGTTTTTATACTAATAGTAGGTAGGGCTTACCAGTCTTTTTGACTGACCCGTTTTCCTTCGCCTCTTTTCTTCCGTTTCCCCCCCCCCCCCCCAGGTTTACAGGGTGGGAACACTGGTACCTAGCTCGGATTTTTAGCTGCTTTTCTGGATAGCTCATGTACGGTTTGGACTTGAGCATGCTATGGCTTTATTCTGCTTTGGGGATTGTTTCTTTATGTTGTTTCCAGTTTATGTTTTCTAGACTTTGTTTTGTTGGGAAAATAATGACTCAGTATTTTGATGTAACTTGACTATGGTTTTGAAATACTAGTTTTATCCGCTGCTTTATTTACTCTGTTTTACTTATATGTTCTGTCTTGTGATATCTGCATGCATGTTTACCTCGTTTAACGCCCCTCCAAAGCTAGTGCGCTTGCAAGAGTGGCATTGGCGGAGGTGGGGTGTTACATTTGGTATCAGAGCATAAGGTTTACGAGATTGAACAAAAGGTTTTTTTGAAACTTACCTTTTGAAAAACTATTTTCAAAACCATTAAAGTATTTTTCCAAAAAAAAAAGTCTAGTTTATTTTAAAAGGCTATTCCCCAAAAGCCATTAGCACTATCCTTTGTTTCCTCGTTCTCAATCTATCTTTTTCTTCGTTTCAGTATGGCTGATAATTTTGCCATTTTGGAGGGCGTACCAGTACCTATTTGGTTTAGAAGGTACATGGAGGCAAGGGCGAATGAAGCCGGCCCCGCGGACATTCCTCCTCCTTTCCCCATGGCTAACATTCCTCCCCCTCCCGTAGCTGAGGTTCCTCCTCCTCCTCCGCAGCCACAAGCGGATTTCGCGAAGATTTGCAAGGACTTTAAGGCAATGGGTGGCAAGAATTTTATTGGGACGAAGACTTTTGTTGAGGCAAGAAACTGGTTAAAGGAAACTGAAGACCTCTTTGCTATCTTTGATATAGAAGACCGTAGGAAAGTTCTGTTAGCGGTATGGTTATTGAAAGAAGAAGCTGCATATTGGTGGGTAGTCACCACCACGACTAGGCCAATTCAGACTTGGGATGACTTTAGGAGAAGGTTTAGACAGAGGTTTCTGTCATCGAGAGAAGAGAACCTTTGGATGGAGAGGTTCCTATCTCTAAAGCAAGGGGACATGACAGTTAGGGAATACGTGGATACGTTTAATCAACTTGCTCGGTTCGGTCTAGACTTGGTTAACACAGCTCAGAAGAAGGCCCTACGCTTTGCTCTAGGATTGAATGAGCCATTGCGCGGTTTGTCCATGTCTCATATACCCATGGGGGCGACCTTCGAGAGTTTGGTGAATATGGCCCTGCTTCAAGAAGAAGATAAGAGTGGCAAGAAGGAGGTCAAGGCAAATGAGTCTCAAGGCGAGAAGGTAAATTCCGGAAAAGGAGGCAAGAACGACAACAACAAGGACAACAAGTCAAGAGAATGGAGGAAGTGCAACTTCTATGGGATTACTGGGCACATAGCCAAAGACTGTAGGAAGAAGAAAAGGAAGTTGGGAGAATGCTTTCATTGTGGAGAGTCTGGACACTATAGTAAGGATTGTCCGAAAAAGCGAGGACAAGGGAAAAGGCAAATTCAGCAGGCAGGACCCTCTGGAGGGCAGTTGCAGACTCCCCTCGCTCTTCCAGCTTTTGATCGAGGTAACGTTTCTATAGAAAGTCATGTTTACATCTTTTGCAACTGAACAAAAAAGTTGTAATAGACATAGTGGCAAAAATGAATTGTTGTTAAAAACAAGTATCTTTTACAACTGATAGAGTTACTTGTAATAAACATTTATTACAACAGGCAAAATCGAACAGTTGTTAAAAACATATATCTTTTACAACTGACAAAAAGAGTCGTAATAGACTTGTGTTACAACTGGCATAAAAGAAGAATTGTGAAAAATAAGTATATATTACAGCTGACCAAAAAGAACAGTTGCAATAAGCATCTATTACAACTTGCAAAATAAAAGAGTTGTTGAAAACTAATCTATTACAACCGATTGAATAAAACAGTTGTAAAAAACCTCTATCGCAACTGGCATTTTGTGACAGTTGTAAAATTACAGTTGTAGTAGGGTCTTTTTGTTGTATTGATTGATCCATGATATTTTCTTCGAAACCAAATGAAGTAATTATTTCATGGAATTTTTTATACCACTGGCGGGAGGCTTGTTTTAACCCATATATGGATTTATTTAGCTTACAAACCAAATGCTCACCATCCTTAGAGGAGAATCCTTCAGGTTGTTTCATATAAACCTCTTCCTCTAAATCACCATTAAGGAATGCCGTTTTCACATCCATTTGATGTAGCTCGAAATCAAAATGAGCTACTAATGCCATAATTACACGAAGAGAATCTTTCTTTGATACAGGAGAAAAGGTCTCTGTGTAGTCGATTCCTTCTCTTTGAGTGAACCCTTTAGCAACGAGTCTCGCTTTATATCTTTCAATGTTGCCTAGTGAGTCTCTTTTTGTAACACCCCACCTCCGCCAGGGTGTCTCTTGCAAGCACTCTGACTTTGGAGGGGCGTTTGAATCAGGTAAACATGCATAATGATATATCAAGGAAGAACAAGAACATATGTATATATGTAAACAGAGTAAATAAGATAAGTAAAACAGCGGAAGATTTCAATCTATTTCAAAACAAGTCTGATACAACATAATGTCAACTTTCCAAATACACAAGTCTAGATAAAAACAACATTACTGAAAAACTGAAATACATAAGTACTATCCCCAAAATAAGTGATAACCATAGCTAGCTTCATGTCAAGACCGTACATGAGCTAAAATCCCACAAGAAAGCGATCAGAAATCCAAGCTAAGCTCCAATATTCCCACCCTGAGAACCTGGGGGGGGGGGGGGAACGAAAGAAAAGAGGCGAAAGAAAAACAGGTCAGTCAAAAAGACTGAGTAAGCCCTACTACAATCAATGTAAACTGATAAAGTTAACTGGCATGAGAAGTAGGTATGATCATAAGGATAACAACATACTAGCATGATGATTAACCAACAAGGTAGATAAAGGTGTCATCGCATAATCATGTTTAAGGTTTTGCACCACAGGTGTACTAGCAAACTAACATGACTTGAATAAACAAGTATTGATCCCTTGGCCCAAGCTTTGGCCCAATAACATGAGGTGACCCTCATACGAGGTCCAACCAAACGGTCTAGTCGATCGGCTCCCTATAAGCCTAACTCGTCACGTGTTGGTGTCAATGCGGCCCAAACATAATTGTAGTCAGACTGTGCAGGGTCTCCCGTCGGGTGTATCAAGCCCTAGGGTGGCAACCCCTGGACACCATAAACATAAGTGCACAGTCTCGATCTACTGGTACCCGTGCATGCTTTCCCCGGCTTCGGACTATGTGCACGACCATGGTCCGCCCGGAACTACACCGGCGTACCACTCTGCCGTCGTTTTTGGTCACTTACCTCCAGTTTAGTAATCGTGCTCCCTCCCTAGCCTAGACCCTAGGGCCTTAATGATACAAACTTGGGATTACTGCTGGAGTGGACCCCCATTGCTAGGATTTTTCTAGTGGGTTAAGTACGGTTTAACCCTCTTGCTAATCATGGATTAACTTGGTTAAGTGTAATGATGGGTTCACGACTTAACCCCGATTAATCTACCAAGCCCAAATTGGTTAAGTATTAAGTGGACCATGACTTAACCCTAATCATGAGGCATTAATTAATTTAATGCGGCTTAACCTCTCACATTAGACTTTGTTGCGGTTACTAGTTAAGCCGGTCGGTTCCGGGTAGCTTTACACCACAACTTGGTCTAACCTCGGGTACAAGGTACAACATGACCAACTTCTCACATTGGGTCCTATTGTTTGTAGCAACTAGTTAAGCCGGTCGGTTCCGGGTAGGTTTATGCTACAAACTCAACCCAACCTCGAGTTGGTCACACTTATCTTTTCTAAGTGTCATGTCCATCATGTTTCCAAAACATGTTACAAGTTTTCAAGCATTTGGGTAGACCTAACTTAATAGGTAAATTCCCAAAGGGTAGACCTAACTTAATAGGTAAATTCCCAAGCTTATGTTTTTATGTCTTTTAAGTTTACCCAACCCCAAATGCAATCCCATCGCTTACATATCGCAATAGCGCATAAAGGATAGAAAGAGGGAACTTGGCATAATCATGACATAAAGGTGTTGAAGCCACAAGTTCAACATGGTGGCATATGAAATGTACATGTGTTCATATACTTGCATATTACATTTTTAGGCCTCAAAAGCATGCATAAAACCAAACTTAGCATATTGGTGATACATGGTGATAAATGACATGTAGAAATGGCCATAAGTTCGCATTTGGCCTCACATGCAAGTTATCATAAGAGATATGATAACTTACATGTTGCCAAAATGCAACCTTTAGCATAAAGCTTGAAGCTTTAAGCTCATAAACCCAAGATAAGCTTGCATAACATGATAACATGAGTGAGATGATCAACCCAAACTTGCAAAAATAACGTGGCAACTTGCATATCATAACATAGCAACTTGCATAACATGATAAACTTGCATATTACATCGTAGTAAACTTGCATAACATGATAAACTTGCATATCATATCATAATGATCAAACACAACTTGCATTATTCATTAACTTTAGAGTTTAAGTATGAAAGTAGAAAAGGGCTTACAATGCTTATGAAGACACAAAAATATGACAACGCCCTTATGCAATCAAATAGACCCAAAATGCAAGCTCTTATAGAAAAACCCTTGAGCCAAAATGATCAAAACCCTTGCTTTATGATGTAAATATGGAAACTTGACTTGAATGCAAGCTAATGATGCTCATACAAGCTTGAAAACACTTGTATGCATGGAAAATCTCTCATAGAAATTTATTTAGAATTTAGATGAAGAGAGTGGAGGCCATGAGAGGTAAAATTTTGCCATAGTTTAGTTGTATGAATGAATAATGATGATTTAGGGTTAGGTTAGGGCCTTATTTATAGAGATTAGGACTAGTTTTAGCCTTAGGATTAAACCCTAGTTCCAATCTCAGCCCTTAAAACCGAATCTGGCCCCCAAACTCAACACAAACCCAAAATGGTGCACCAGGCAAAACTGCCCGGCTGGACCAAGTCGACAGCCAAGTCGACAGGGCTGTCGACTTGGGTCCAACCAAGTCGACTCCCAAGTCGACAGGGCTGTCGACTTGGGTGCTCTGGCGGGAATTTTCCCGCCTGGGCCAAACTGGCCCAAATTTCCAAATTCAAACTTGAATTTGAAATCTGTTTTTACTTTGAAATTTTCTGAAAACTTCGTTGGGCCTTAATCGGGTCATACGGACTCCGATTTTCGAAAACTCAGACTCTATTTCGCGTATTTTTCTGAGACGAACGCAATGGCATAGCCCGTTTCGCTTGATTCAGATTTATAAATTAAATTCTGCCTCGATTTATGTTATAATAGATTATTGAAAATACGGGTTGTTACATTCTCCCCTCCTTAAAGGATTTCGTCCCCGAAATCTTCAAGTTAGGAAGAACGTATCCTACCATCCAACATCCATCTACTCAAAACATCATCCACGAGCAATCATTGTCTTTACAAGATTCTAAATGTTGTATGATCATATGCAAAGGTGTGTGTATATGTACTTATCTAATGCAAATATCATCAATGCAAATTATGTTAGTGAAATGGATCCATATGTATGCAATTCCTAACATAATGTATAACATCTATATGCGTGCACATAACATACATCCATATGCAACATCCATGTGATAACACAAAAATTACCATCCATGAATAAGCGTAAACACTCATGCATATGCAATATGAGGAGTGTGTGAGCCGATCTAGTGCCTAACGTGTATAATGCATCCACGAGTAACCACTTGCAAACACTTGCAACCACTTGCAACCATCAAGCATAACATGTTTCAAACACATGTTTCATCCAAAGGGTTTCTACCTAAGGTTCTCATGACCAGATTTACATGATAAACTAGATAATCAAGACAAACATGGATATCAAAAGATATGCTACAAAGAGATCGGGAAGATAAGCAGGATATATTCCCTTTTGGATTACAAGAAATCCCTTCCTAACTTAACCCCAATCCTATAAAAGCCCAAAAGGTTTAGTCAACCTAACGGACCCCTTCAAACCCTGACATGTATTACTAACCGATAAGTCATACCTCCTGACAGAAATAGGACCGAGAACGGGACCGAGAGGATATACGTAAAAAGATAACATACGAGTAAGTTCCACAGGAAAACAAGGATCAAGGATATGCTCTTAAAAAGAGATATGATGCGCGTATCTAGCCTTCAGTCTTCTAAGTCACGTTTCCTTGAGCTTAACTCCACTGTGCTTTGACCGTCTTTTACTTCATGATTTCTTGGCTTCTTAATTCTTATTTCCAAATATGAGTTGGAACCCATTTCATTGTCGCCTCTCGTCTTCCTCTTTCACTTACTCTTCTATCATTCTTGGCTTAAACATAACTATGACCTCATGGTTTCATGCAAGCTCTCCAAAATTCACTAGTGAATCCTGGATCTCGTTTACTTACTATAAAGTATTCCACGCAGCAGAACTTTTCTTGGAAATACCAATTCACGTTGCCAATTGCTCTTACCAACGTGATTTTCTATAACTCATGCTTGAACGAAATGAACCATCCGCCTGCGAATGATAGGCCGTACTTAGATTCAGTCGCTTGCCCATGACTTCCCGTCGACTATCCCAAAACTGGCTAGTGAAGATTAAGTCATGGTTACTAACTATACTTTAGGGAACCTCGTGCAACCGCTTTATTTCTTGAAAGTAAACTGTCGCTAGCTATGATGCAGTCCTTTCGCTCTTTAACGGAGTGAAATGAGCACTCTTCGTGAGTCTACCTACTATGACCCATATGCTCGTATTCTCTTTCCTTGACCTAGGCAGTCCATCCACGAAATCCTTCGTGACGCTTTTCCCTCTTCCATTGTGGGGACCTCCAATGGATATAATAGCCCACCGGGCTTCTATGACTCGGCCTTTAACCTGTTGGCACAACATGCACCTTGGGAAAAACTCGGCCACCTCCTCGGGTGATGTGCATCTTCAAGAACCTTCTTTCTCTCATCGCGTCTTAGCCATCCGTTGTCATCTATAGCGAGGTGACTTATCATCTCGCCTCGAATCAACTTGTCCATGATCTCGACTAACTGCGGGTCTTTTTTCTGCGAAGTCCCTACTTGATCCAGAAGGGTAGGTCTAAGCTCAAGGGACGCTAACTAACTAATTAAACTGAGAAAACTTCTTACTTCTATTATCCTCGTCGGAGCTTTCCGGTCTTGAACCGCTACCACTTTAGCGGGATCCACCGCTAAGTCTTGCTTAGTAAATATGTGCCCAAGAAATCTAACTCCTTTTTCTCCAAAATGACACTTGGAGAACTTGGCCTTCAACTGATGCGCTCTAAGCGTATCCATCACCTCCTTGAGATGTCTTGCATGCTCTTCCTCATCCTTAGAGAAGATCAGAATATCATCTACGAAGACCACAACAAACTTGTTCAAGAACTCCCTGAACACCCTACTCATCATGTCCACGAAGTAGGCGGGTGCATTAGTCAAACCGAATGGCATGACCAGCCATTCTAAGAATCCATCTGGAGTTCTGAACGCAGTCTTGTCTATACTATCTCCAGCTACTCTGAGCTGATGGAATCCAGTAGCAAGATCAAGAGAAAACAGATGTTCCTACAAGCTGGTCAAACAAATCATCGATCCTTGGCAATGGTTGTCTATTCTCTTTGTTTAACTCACGATAATCAACACAAAGTCGAAGAGGACCATCTGCCTTGGTAGTAAATACTACAGGCGCTCCCCATTCAGATATACTTCATCTAATGAAGTTCTTCTCAAGCAACTCCTTGACTTGCTTTCTTAACTCCCGCCTTTCACGCGGAGCCATGTGCCGAACGGGCAAAGAAATCGGCTTTGCATTATCCACCAGATAAATGCGGAAATCAATCTCTTGCTTAGGGGGCAACCCCCTAACTTCATCAAAAACATCTGGATACTCTCGAACCACTCTCACAGACTGAAGAGTTTCCATTGACGAGTCGAGTGATTCAAGATAGCACAACATGACGGGACCTCTCGGATTACAAGAAATTTCTAGGGTGTTTCCGAGGCGAGTCACGAGCCTCACAACCCTATGCTCACAATCAATGATGGCTCCATATATGGACAACCAATCCATGCCCAATATCAATCTGTATCCCCTAAAACCAAAAACATAAGCACTACACAAGAACTCTACACTCAGTATAGAGATCCTCAAATCCCCACATATCATAGACAAATGGGCGGAACCCCCAATAGGATTTGAGACACAGACGGGATCATCTACCAAGCTAGTACTAAGGTGCAAACTATCAACAAGATCAGAAGAGATAAAGCTATGCGATGCACCAGAATCAAACAAGGTACGAAATGGAAAATCAGAAATATATACAAGGCTCTCAACAGAAATACTACCTCGATCAGGAACTGGAGCGGTATTGAGAGCATGAACTTGCCCTCCTGAAGGTCCAGCACGCTGAGTCTGACCCTGGCCTTGCCCTTGCTTCTTCGGGCAATCCTTACTGAAATGTCCAGTCTCACCGCAGAAAAAGCATTCACCATTATTCCTTTTCCTCTTCTTACAATCCTTAATAAGATGCCCAACTGAACCGCAACAATGGCACTTCCCCTTGTTGTTCTTGCCCTTGTTGTTGTTCCCCTTGTTGCCTTGACTCTTGTTCTTGTTCTTGTTCTGATTGCCTTGACTGCTCTGACCACTTGGATTACCCTGATTTCCTTTCCCCTGGGAATCAGTCTTCTTGGCTTGAGTATCATTCATCTTGATCTCTTTCTTGACATCTCCCTGAAGTAACGCCACATCAACCAAGCTCTCAAACGTGGCCCCATGGGGAATATGTGACATAGCCAATCCCTGCAACGGCTCATTCAATCCTCTAGCAAAACGAAGAGCCTTCTTCTGAGGAGTATTAACCATATCCAAGCCAAAACGAGCTAACTGATTGAACTTGTTCACATATTCTTTGACAGACATATCTCCTTGTTTCAAAGTTATGAACCTCTCCATTTGCAGACTCTCCTCAGCAGAAGATAGAAACTTAAGCACGAACCTTGCCCTGAAATCAGCCCAAGTCTCAACAGGCCTAGTACCATTGGGGACTTCCCACCAATAAGCGGCTTCATCCTTCATAAGCCGAACCGCCAACAAGATCTTCCTCTGATCGTCTAACCCAAAGATAGCAAACAAATCCTCGGTCTCTTTCAACCAATTTCTGGCCTTTACAAAAGTTTCTGTGCCTTGAAAGTTCTTGCCACCCATTGCTTTGAAATCTTTGCAAGTCTTTGCGAAGTCAGCTTGAGGATGCTGAGGGGGAGGAGGAAGAGGAACCTCAGCGACAGGAGGAGGAGGAACATTAACTACCGGAGGAGGAGGAGGGACATCTGCGGGGCCGGCTTCGGTCGCCCTAGCCTCCAAAAGTCTCCTATACCAAACAGGTACGTGTACTCCCTCCGTAATAGCAAAGTTATTGGCCATACTGAAAACGAAGAAAAAGATATATTCAGAATGGAGAAAAACGAAGGAATTTTGCTAATGGATTTTTGGGGAATAGCCTTTAAAATAAACTAGACTTTTCTTTGGAAAATACTTTATACTTTGTTTTGAAAATAGTTTTCCAAAAGTTTTAAAAACCTTTTTGTTCCTTCTCGTAAACCATATGCTCTGATACCAAATGTAACACCCCACCTCCGCCAGGGTGTCTCTTGCAAGCACTCTGACTTTGGAGGGGCGTTTGAATCAGGTAAACATGCATAATGATATATCAAGGCAGAACAAGAACATATGTATATATGTAAACATAGTAAATAAGATAAGTAAAACAGCGGAAGATTTCAATCTATTTCAAAACAAGTCTGATACAACATAATGTCAACTTTCCAAATACACAAGTCTAGATAAAAACAACATTACTGAAAAACTGAAATACAGAAGTACTATCCCCAAAATAAGTGATAACCATAGCTAGCTTCATGTCAAGACCGTACATGATCTAAAATCCCACAAGCAAGCGATCAGAAATCCAAGCTAAGCTCCAATATTCCCACCCTAAGAACCTGGCGGGGGGGGGGGGGGAACGGAAGAAAAGAGGCGAAAGAAAAACAGGTCAGTCAAAAAGACTGAGTAAGCCCTACTACAATCAATGTAAACTTATAAAGTTAACTGGCATGAGAAGCAGGTATGATCATAAGGATATCAACATACTAGCATGATGATTAACCAACAAGGTAGATAAAGGGGTCATCGCATAATCATGTTTAAGGTTTTGCACCACAGGTGTGCTAGCAAACTAACATGACTTGAATAAACAAGTATTGATCCCTTGGCCCAAGCTTTGGCCCAATAACATGAGGTGACCCTCATACGAGGTCCAACCAAACGGTCTAGTCGATCGGCTCCCTATAAGCCTAACTCGTCACGTGTTGGTGTCAATGCGGCCCAAACATAATTGTAGTCAGACTGTGCAGGGTCTCCCGTCGGGTGTATCAAGCCCTAGGGTGGCAACCCCTGGACACCATAAACATAAGTGCACAGTCTCGATCTACTGGTACCCGTGCATGCTTTCCCCGGCTTCGGACTATGTGCACGACCACGGTCCGCCCGGAACTACATCGGCGTCCCACTCTGCCGTCGTTTTTGGTCACTTACCTCCAGTCCAGTAATCGTGCTCCCTCCCTAGCCTAGATCCTAGGGCCTTAATGATACAAACTTGGGATTACTGCTGGAGTGGATCCCCATTGCTAGGATTTTTGTAGTGGGTTAAGTGCGGTTTAACCCTCTTGCTAATCATGGATTAACTTGGTTAAGTGTAACGATGAGTTCACGACTTAACCCCGATTAATCTACCAAGCCCAAATTGGTTAAGTATTAAGTGGACCATGACTTAACCCTAATCATGAGGCATTAATTAATTTAATGCGCCTTAACCTCTCACATTAGACTTTGTTGCGGTTACTAGTTAAGCCGGTCGGTTCCGGGTAGCTTTACACCACAACTTGGTCTAACCTCGGGTTCAAGGTACAACATGACCAACTTCTCACATTGGGTCCTATTGTTTGTAGCAACTAGTTAAGCCGGTCGGTTCCGGGTAGGTTTATGCTACAAACTCAACCCAACCTCGAGTTGGTCACACTTATCTTTTCTAAGTGTCATGTCCATCATGTTTCCAAAACATGTTACAAGTTTTCAAGCATTTGGGTAGACCTAACTTAATAGGTAAATTCCCAAAGGGTAGACCTAACTTAATAGGTAAATTCCCAAGCTTATGTTTTTATGTCTTTTAAGTTTACGCAACCCCAAACGCAATCCCATCGCTTACAAATCGCAATAGCGCATAAAGGATAGAAAGAGGGAACTTGGCATAATCATGACATAAAGGTGTTGAAGCCACAAGTTCAACATGGTGGCATATGAAATGTACATGTGTTCATATACTTGCATATTACATTTTTAGACCTCAAAAGCATGCATAAAACCAAACTTAGCATATTGGTGATACATGGTGATAAATGACATGTAGAAATGGCCATAAGTTCGCATTTAGCCTCACATGCAAGTTATCATAAGAGATATGATAACTTACATGTTGCCAAAATGCAACCTTTAGCATAAAGCTTGAAGCTTTAAGCTCATAAACCCAAGATAAGCTTGCATAACATGATAACATGAGTGAGATGATCAACCCAAACTTGCATACATAACATGGCAACTTGCATATCATAACATAGCAACTTGCATAACATGATAAACTTGCATATTACATCATAGTAAACTTGCATAACATGATAAACTTGCATATCATATCATAATGATCAAACACAACTTGCATCATTCATTAACTTTAGAGTTTAAGTATGAAAGTAGAAAAGGGCTTACAATGCTTATGAAGACACAAAAATATGACAAAGCCCTTATGCAATCAAATAGACCCAAAATGCAAGCTCTAATAGAAAAACCCTTGAGCCAAAATGATCAAAACCCTTGCTTTATGATGTAAATATGGAAACTTGACTTGAATGCAAGCTAATGATGCTCATACAAGCTTGAAAACACTTGTATGCATGGAAAATCTCTCATAGAAATTTATTTAGAATTTAGATGAAGAGAGTGGAGGCCATGAGAGGTAAAATTTTGCCATAGTTTAGTTGTATGAATGAATAATGATGATTTAGGGTTAGGTTAGGGCCTTATTTATAGAGATTAGGACTAGTTTTAGCCTTAGGATTAAACCCTAGTTCCAATCTCAGCCCTTAAAACCGAATCTGGCCCCCAAACTCAACACAAACCCAAAATGGTGCACCAGGCAATACTGCCCGGCTGGACCAAGTCGACAGCCAAGTCGATAGGGCTGTCGACTTGGGTCCAACCAAGTCGACTCCCAAGTCGACAGGGCTGTCGACTTGGGTGCTCTGGCGGGAATTTTCCCACCCGGCCCAAACTGGCCCAAATTTCCAAATTCAAACTTGAATTTGAAATCTGTTTTTACTTTGAAATTTTTTGAAAACTTCGTTGGGCCTTAATCGGGTCATACGGACTCCGATTTTCGAAAACTCAGACTCTATTTCGCGTATTTTTCCGATACGAACGCAATGGCATAGCCTGTATCCCTTGATTCAGATTTATAAATTAAATTCTGCCTCGATTTATGTTATAACAGGTTATTGAAAATATGGGTTGTTACACTTGTTGTCTTAAAAACCCACTTGCATCCAATGATTTTTACACCATCAGGCAACTCGACAAGATTCCAAACTCGATTAGTAGTCATTGGATTCATCTCTTCTTTCATAGCATCCATCCATAAGTTTGAATCTGTAGAACTTATGGCTTGTGAAAATGACAAAGGATCATTATCGACTCCAATATTATAATCCAATTCTTGTAGATACACTTCATAATCATCAGGAACAGCTGATCGCCTTTCTCGAGTAGATCTTCTTAATGGGACTTGTTCATTCTCATTATGAACCAAATCCTCATTTACAACATGATCTATCGGATTTTGATCAATAATTTGTGGAATTTCTATATTTGGTTGTCTAACACTCGGCTTAACTTGAGGAGCGTGAATGACAATCAATTTATCACTTGAATCAGAGGGTGGAACCTCATAGTGATCTTTTTCAGGAATAATATTCTGAAATTGATCACTCCCACTGATCAAATCATTCTCAAGAAATTTAGCATTTCTTGATTCCACAATCCTGGTATTATGGGACGGACAATAGAATCTATAACCCTTTGACTTCTCGGCATATCCAATGAAATACCCACTAATAGTCCTGGGGTCAAGTTTCTTCTCTTGAGGATTGTAGATTCTCACTTCAGACGGACATCCCCAAATGCGTATATGTCGCAAACTCGGTTTCCAACCTTTGAATAGCTCAAAGGGCGTCTTAGAGACAGCCTTGGATGGAACCCGGTTTAATATATATGCTGCCGTCTTTAGAGCATCAGTCCACAAAAATGATGGAAGTTTAACATTACTTCTCATGCTACGCACCATATCAATTAATGTCCGGTTTCTTCTTTCAGCTACACCATTCTGGTCTGGAGAACCAGGCATAGTGTATTGGGGAACAATCCCATGCTCTTGAAGAAATTTAGCAAATGGACCAGGCGCTTGTCCGTTTTCAGTGTATCTACCATAATACTCTCCACCTCGATCTGATCTCACGATCTTAATGTGCTTACCACATTGATTCTCTACTTCAGCCTTGAACAATTTAAAGGCACTTAAAGCTTCGTCTTTGGAACGAAGTAAGTAGAGATACATATATCGCGAATAATCATCTATGAAGGTGATAAAGTATTTTGGATCATCAGCATTCATGTCCGGGCAACAAATGTCCGTATGTATGATTTCTAATAAGTCAGAACTCCTCTTGGCACCAACTTTGTGTTTATTAGTTTGCTTTCCTTTAATGCAACTAACACAAGTGTCGAAATCAGTAAAGTCTAGAGTACCAAGTACCCCTTCCTTTACTAACCTCTTAATTCTGTCAATGGAGATGCGTCCTAATCTCCGATGCCACAACATAGAAGAATCCTCATTCATAATACATCTTTTTAAACCAACATTAACATGCATAGAATTATGAGTGGTATCATTTTGCAAGTCAAGATGAAATAAATTATCAGACAATGTACCATAGCCAATAACTTCAGAATTTTTGATAATACTAAAACCAGATTCTGAAAAATTAAAGGAAAATCCAAAAGGTACAAGTCTTGATACAGAAATCAAATTCCTTGCAAAATTAGGAACATAGAATGTCTTTTCTAAACATAAAGTAAAACCACTACTTAAAACCAAACTGCATGTCCCAACGGATTCCACACGTGAAGCTATCTTGTTGCCTGAATAGATAAGTCTTTCACTGTCCACTGGTTTCCTTAGGTTTGTCATACCCTGCAAGGTATTCGAAACATGGATTGTAGTCCCAGTATCAATCCACCATGTATCATGATTAACATTAACCATATTAGATTCATAACAAACAAATGCTGGAAAATTACCTTTCTTCTCAAGTCATGTTTTAAACTTAATGCAGTCCTTCTTAATGTGTCCCTTCTTTTTACAGAAGTAACACTTTGACTCCTTCTTCACGACTTGATTCGCATGAATCTTTCCTTTTTTCTTTTTCCTTATTGTGATCCTTTTTCTTCTTTGAATAAGAAGTCGTAGCAAGGTTCACCTTTTCGCCCTCTTCCATCAACAGTCTACCCTCCTCTTGAGCACACATGGTCATAAGCTCATTAATTGACCATTTGTCCTTATGTGTGTTGTAAGAGATCTTAAATGGGGCATATTGTTGAGGTAGAGTGCACAGAATGTAATGGACCAAGAAAGATTCAGACATGGTAACTTCTAAAGCCTTTAGTTGAGCCGCTATATCCCTCATGCGCATGATATAATCACGCACTCCCTTAACTTCAGTGAGCCTCATGGATGAGAACTTCATAATCAAGGTACTGGCGAGAGCCTTATCAGATGATGCAAACTGCTCATCGATGGCTTCAAGAAGATCCTTGACTTTAACATGCTGTTCGACTGAACCCCTAATACTAGCACAGATCTTGGTCTTTATGAACATAACTGAAAGACGATTAGATCGCTCCCACTTTTCATAAAGATCAATAGCTTTAGGAGTACTATCCTCCGTTATGCTAGGTGGTTCGTCTTTCCGAATAGCATAGTCAATATCCATCCATCCCAAATGCAGTAATACTCTCTCCTTCCATACCTTGTAGTTATCGCCTCTTAATTCAGGAATGTCACATTTAACATCAGAAATATTTCCAGGTAAAATTACTGCAAATAAAATAAAATATGCTTATTAACAAAGTAAACCGAGACTGTAATTTTATCATAATTTACCAATGTAAACTATGCACATATGAATCTGGTGACATAAAACTTGCTTGTGGGCTAAAGTCTACTCAAATCAGATTCATAAATTTAATCTTATAGTGAAACTATCAAATCATTATTTCTTAACTCCTGTGGGTAGATTAAGAAACACAATATGATACATCACCCTAATTAATCATGCAAAACAATAAAATTTCCTGTGGGCAAAATCTTATTATGTTACACATGATTAATTACAATCAATGTCTAGTATCCACATGTGATTTCAGTTTATCAAAATTTTTAAATAATTAGAGATGCTGTGGCTACTCCCTAACTAATAAAAATTTGCACAATCACTTGACATTTCACATTATTTTATACTCATACACCTAGCTTGCAATGTATAAAGGACCTTTTTTTTTTTTTTTATAATCAGTACAACCAGAACTGTAGGCTGACCAGAAAAGAGGAACAAGTCCAAGGGTTACTATACATAAGTCTATGTATATTGGCAACACATAAAAATACACATATGAGTACAAAAGAATAAAGAAAAAACTGTAGATGGACTAGAAATAAACAAAATACTGCAGGCTATAATATGTAAACGTATGGTGTAGGCTGCACATAAAAATACACAAAATGTGTACAAAGCATAAAGTATACTATGCAAGAGTGCTGTAGTCATTAAAAATCAGCAAGTGGACTTATTCTGACATAGTGCTCTGTTTAGAGATGTTTCAGTCAAAGTTTTCTAGTGTAGAAAACTTTTGCAGCCAACTAAAGCAAGTGGTTCTATTTTATATATCATTATCAACAAAAGATACAATGGAACCCATGCCATTCACTCCACCATCAAAAGCAATAAATTATTCTACTGACACAGCCGAAAGCTTCTTCTCTTTCAAATATGAAGACTCATACAGTCACGAACAAAGAGAATTCATTAATTATTATTATTATTTTTTATTCAGCGAAAACAAAATCAGCAAGTTTAAAGCAATTCGATGGCAGCAATCGGCAAGGGGATTTCAACAAAAGAATGGTATCCTAATTATTTCAGCAAGGCAGAGGCGATTCTCGCTCCGATACCAAATAATAACAAACTGATTTCTACATGAATCATTAAGCGGAAGCAAATAAGGGATCAAAGAGTACCTCCAGCCATTGCTAAGCGAAATCGGATGGGTTTGTGTGCTTTTCTTCCTCCAATTTCTATCCTTTATCTCTGATTTTTGTTTCCAAACCCTTCTTCTCGATTTAGATGGTGTTTTCGTTTTTTGAGAGTAGGTTTAGTGAACCGTTAAATCAGAAATTTTCTCACGTTTTGCATATACCGCTTTTTACTATCATCGAGCGGTTACCACGTGAAACAGATTAGTGGGTGGTTAAGGGAATAAATGGGCTATTACCATATAATGGGTTACGGCCAAAAACAAATGGGCCACAAATGCGACAAAAGGTAGTACCTACAAATAACTTAAAAAGAAGATGGCATAGATCTTTTGTCCTTCACCCAAAGCACACCCTTCTTCTATGAGCCATACAGACCTTGGTCTTTAATTAACCATCTTGCTCCTTCATTACTAGTAGAAGAAAAATTTGAGTGCTAACCATAAAAGAACAGTACGGCTGTATGATAAAAACATGCATAGTTTAACATATTTCACTAGTAGGAAAATGCTTATTCTTTCCATCCTAATATGCTAATGTGCTCAGTGAAGTTGAGATCTCTTTATATGTAAGACAAAAATGTGAAGAAGATCTAAAGATAAATAAGACAAAATAAAGGTATAATCAAGTGATTAGGTAATGATAAGAAAGAGAAGCAAATATTAGAAAATAAATTAAATCCTTTGGTTAATAAAATGAACGGCAGGTTGAATCAATCTAATCGCGTGAACAAAACAACCAATTATGTGGAAATCAAACTGTTCATAATAATACTGTTTGAAAGATAATTGTACACAATACTGTTATTTATTTCATAATAGTTTTTTTCTGTGGACATCAAACTATTCCACACCACTGCCAAACCTCCATTGCAGACTTACTTGAACATCTGAATTCAACAACTGCTACTAGCCAAAACAACCACCACCATCTCCTCCTCTAGCTAAAAACAGTACTTCTTCTTTGCAACAACTACCGAGCACTCTTCCTTCCAACACCGCAAGTCTGCACCAGAACTTCAACACCAGGCCGTCACGCTGATCACCCTAGCAAACCTGAACAACTCACAAATTGTATGGTCGAACCATCCTACCACACTTCTGATCAAACCACCTTAAACCATAATTAATTGCTTCCCGTCACCACCATCACCAGAATCAAACTGTGTAAAATGGATAGCACTGGATAGCCATAGACACTAGAAGAAAAAGAAAATTGATTTTCCGTTAATAAATAAATTCGAAAAGGGTTGTGTAACTGAACATGGTCACTATAATGTATCATCCAAAAACCATATATCAAAGGGGGATAATTTCATAGTCAATCGTGTATCCAGATCATCTTACCACATACAAGGAGTCAAAGCATGTAAGCAACACATGCAAATAATAAAAAGCATATAACAAATGAAGTATATCCTAATCCTACCTACAAGTTTGATGTCGGTGTTATCGACTAACCACTGTCACCATCCTTTGTAAACCCAACATAACTTGAATTAAACTCTTTCTTCCACATTAGTTGCCTAAAAGAAAATATTGCCATTAAATTATTACAGGTCCACAACAAGGGCAAACACCATTCATAAAAAGTTTTACTGGTCCGCAAAAGAAAAAAGAAAGGAAAAGAACTATAAAATAATTTAAACATTCCTTTGGTTAATATGTGAACCAAGAAAAATGTAATATCCAAAAGCCCGAACCAAGAAAAATGTAATATCCAAAAGCCCGATGTTTGGGACGAGAAGAAGTTAGCTTTTCCTTTAATCGGAACAATTACTCCTTGGTCTCTGCTGTGTCCTGCAATATACAAAAATAATGTAAAAAAACAATTATAATTTGATTTATTGAGCCAGTTATCAGTTTTCCATATTAGTTATACATTGTTTTAAACTCTGGTACCTAAAACAACATTTGTATGCCACTTATTTTAGGTACGATTTTGTGTCAAATGTTGCATTTGATCTGCACAAGCGCGCTCATAATACCCTTAAACTATGAAATGAGTAATTTTACTCATCTCCTTGCTGCTTGGTAGCTAAAACTAGTTATTATGGAACACCCACTTATTCGATATGAAAAATATCAAACAACTTAGTTGATCGATCAAACTTATATTTGTGATTCATCTAAAATAAGATTAAATCTACATTTCTATTTCCATTTTTTATTTCTCCATCTCTCATGGAGGAATTCTGTAACAGCAACTTTAAATACAGAAGTGAAACGATAGTTAAGTATTAGTAGGTATGTAATTTAAAGCCCGGTGGGCATGAACGCAATAGAGATAGTTCTTGTACAGATGCAGAACTCAAATTTATCTATATGCACATTCAAAGTCCACGATCTCATGTATCTCCGCAAGATGAATTGCATGTTGCATTATTTTGTACCCACGATGACCATAATCACTAACAATAATCTCCATAATTTTGGGTAATGAGATGTCTTTTTTTTAATCTGTCGGAGTCCAAAACGTAACCTGATTTTAAATAGTAAAACAAACACTCCTAATAGTTAACGTTATCTATATCATTGTGTAAAATGGAACTTTAGGCATTAAAAGTTCATTCATTTAAATGTTTCAGATAATTCAAGGATTCTCCCACAAATTAAAAAGAGAATTGTCGATGGGAATGGATCTGGTTAAGGATAAAAGACAACGGAAGAATAACTTAAAATAAAATCTTTATTCAACGTCTGAAGAAGATACGCCATACATAAACTCATGGCGTACAAAAATAAATCTTTATTCTATCATGTTAGTTTTTACCATAGATATTTAGCCAAGTAAACAGCAGCTGATTGCTGTAGACAACATAGTCTCACAGCTCTAAACAATAAGTTAAAACAAGCACAATATGTAAACCGAAAGGGCATCAACAATAAACTAGGAAAAAGGGAAAATTTGTTAAAGCATAATTAAATTAGGTCTGTGAGTACTGACGTAAGCACCCAACTCATTTAAAACTTCACCTATATTTTAGAAAAATTCTTTATTAACCCGTACCTTTTAATTAGGAGATTGTTAAAGGGACTCCACCTTTTGATTAAAAAAGGGAAATTTTTAAGGGGATTCCACCTCAAGAAAAAATTTGTTAAGGGAGGATTTGTTTTTTTTTTATTTTAAAACAAGCATGGACTAAACTGCTCCTCGTAATCTTAATTAATTAGACATGCAGCGATTAACTATATTTTAATTTGTTAATTACTTCTCATAATTCCAGGCTGAGTTTTGGAAATGTTTGATTATTCACTTTCTACGGATACTTGCCTGGAATCATCTACGCTATTTATATCATCAACAAATATAAGGCACATGCAAATGTAGTTATCGTTATATATATATATATATATATATATATATATATATATATATATATATATATATATATATGTGAGTGATAAATGCAAGATTTAAATTGGATTAATGTGATTATATGAACTTTGTTTGAATTAGGGGGAGTTGGAAGAGGTGAAACTTCGTCTGATTGTTATTTTTATTTTTATTTTTTCCTTTTAAGTTGAATTATAGAAAGTCATTGTATATTGTTTCTAAATTTATTTTGCAATTTGCAGAATTAATTATTCACGTATCTTATTAGACTAAGAAGTGTTAAAAAGTAATGGTTTGACTTATGTTTAGGTGTTTGAATTCATGCAAGTGTAGTCAGACTTATGCTTATGTGTTAATAAGTATGGATAGTACTGGAATTTTTACTTATATGGTTAAGGGGGGGCGAACTTATTTTGTCCTTCTCTTAACAATTCATCAAAAATAAGAAAATTGTTCCCCCCCCCCCCTTAACAAATAATGGGGTCCCTTTAACAATCCCCTTTAATTATCCTTACGAATCGGCCAGCCTACTCATATTATCCGAGCTCCGTTGGTTCGGTAGCAAAGCCGAAGAGTTGAAAGTTACTTATGGAACAATCGAAATTTATTAATAGCTCGAGCTTATCGAGTGTATAAAATTAATCAATGAAAATAACCTAAAAATCGATATCAAATAGACCTAAAAAAGTAATCAGGGATACCTAAAGCCTGACCAAGGAGTTACGCAAGAGATGATTAAATTCACCAGAAGAAACTTGAAAATGTGCGAAGTTTTAGGGTAAGCAAAAATAAAGGGGAACTGATTAAGGGAGCGGCAAAATAGTAAAAGGAGGAAAAAAAATTATTTGGGGAACTGATTAAGGAAGCAACAAAAAAGATGAAAGAGGGAAGACGAATTATTTCTGAAAATTAAACGAGAGAAGCGGCAAACTGAACTTTTAGATAAGGGATATTGTCAACGTTGGCACGTGAATTATATTCTTTGAGAAAGAAGGTTCACCGCATTTCAGCTTTAAACGCTAAGAACATTTGCTGTCAAAACCAACTTTTCTTGTAGTGATATATATATATATATATATATATATATATATATATATGTATGTATGTTCTAGATAGAAACGTTAGTATATTTTATGATCGATTGAAATAAGGTTGTTGTCATCAAAACTCCATTCTCCAACAATCTCCCTTTTTGATGATGACAATCTTGATGTATAAAATATTCATACTTGTTTATTACCTGTTGATACTTTTTGATCTGGTCCTTCTAATACTCCCCTTGTCACCATGAATTTTACATACTCCACCTTAAACTAAGTCCAACTAAATCCTTATTTTATAATTTCTCCCCTTTGTCATCAACAAAAAGAAATTCTAAATAAACTCCCCCTAAACCTATACCATAAATATCTATAACCTACATCTATCCATATATTCTAAGATTATAATACTTGATTCTATACTAAAGTACATAATATACATGACTCCTCTTAAATTCATGCCTATATTATATCCTCTAATCTATATATAACTATTCTAATACTAATTCCAAAATTTATGAGAAACAAACATTGTACGAACTAAACAACTCAATCATTGTTTTACAAGCCAAACAATACAACTAATGAAAATTATAACATTTTACGAGAATAGGAAATACTATGTACATATTATATCACATGTACGAATAAATGAGAAACCTAAAAGTCTAATTATTCTTCATAATTGGGGACATATGAATTGGGCAATTAGGGTAATGGAGACTAAATTCCCAGTTTTGCCCAATTATATTCCCTTCTCGACCGAAACAAACTTCGCCAATGCATATGACTTGATCATCCTCCGTTATGCCCTCATTTTGTGCATCTTCTTGTTCCCCCTCTTCTATCATCACTTCCTTTACCTCTTCTTCCACTTCCACTATCGGATTATCATCTTCGATTATAATCCGATTTGTTTGATTATTCATTAACATATTTTGTAGATTTCTCATGTTATTTTCTTATTTCACATGCTCTTGATTCATCCTAATTTGTAGAACTTGGATTTTAACGAGCATTTGGAGTACATTCTCCATTTTCTCTACTAGTTTCATCACCCGAACGAGAGTAAAGCATTGAAACGGACCTTCGGATGGTTCGATGGACGATTCGGGACTGATTTGATTATTATAATTAGTGTAGGCCATTTTTAAATTTATTTTTGGGTTTTTCCAAAAATGAAATGAGAGGATGAAGAAGAAACTTCTAAATAGAAAGTTTAAGTAGTTGTTGTAACTAACTTTTGTTGGGAATTAATTTTTGAAATCTGGCAGTCACGTCGAAAAATGTATGTCGACATATGTATGTTTTTTATTTTAACCTATACATATATATATATATATATATAAGTACTCTAATTCACTTAATGAACAAATACCAAATTCTCTTCTAAATCTAGTAAATGTTGCTTCGATTAATGGTTTTGTTAATATGTCAGCTATTTGATTCTCTTTTTCTATAAATTCAAGTGAAAATTTCTCTTTAGTTATGTTATCTCTTAGAAAATGATGTATTATATCAGTATGTTTAGTTCTTGAATGATGACTTGGATTTTTAGATATTGTTGATACACTTTTTGGTCAAAGATGTCACACATGGAATATCTGGATAACATCGCGCTCGGGTATGGAGAACATCGTCAGAAGATAGGAAGCAATTTGGTTGAAGTCGCATCACAAACAAAGAGTGGCCCGAAACTCCTATCAGACGACATCTTTTAGGCTGGAAAACATTAATTATAGAGCTTTGCTCCATAGTCTTATAGCCTTTTGAATTAATTCAGGTAGAGCTTTCTTTTGGGCAAAACAGAGTTACGGTTTGAAAGTTACTCCCGTTTCTGCGAATGGGTGTAATCTGGTATCGATTAGCAATCACATGGATGAAGTGACGAAGCGTCATCAGCTCGGATCATGGACCGGCTCATGGGACCCACCTCGGCTCGTGGGACCCACCTAGGCTTGCCCCATACACTGCTCGCCCCCTCGGTTCGCCCACATTGGCTCGCCCACGACCTGCTTGTGATGCACCCAGGGACCACGAACCGCTCACCTCGCCAGCATATCCACGGCCACGACCCGCTCGTGGTGCACACCCTGATCACGAACCGCCTAGGCCTGCGCTTGTTGCACCCGGTTTTGACTTATTCTAAAAGCTATTTTCACTCCAGCTTGCATGGATCTTATTGCACGTGTCATATCACGACTTGAAGCGGATTTCTGGATGTTTTCCATCACATTTTGAGATTCTTGGGATGCGTGCCACGTGTCCCGCGAACTGATATCAAGAAACGATTATGAATACTCCATTTGAGGGCATTTCAAGGATTCTCCGGGATTTTTGGCACTAACACCTCCCGGCCTCCATTGCCAAATAAGCAAGGACTTTGTGTACTCCTCAAATCAGTCTAACATGAGGATTTTGTGCATAAAATCACTTCTCTTTTCTCTTCTTCTTCATGATAATAGAAAGCTATTGTATATAAACGGATCTCACGGATTGTGATACGGCAATGTAATTCTGATTTCTTAGGATTTAAGAAAATATAAAGTGGACGTAGGCTTATTTTGAGCTGAGCAACTATAAAAACCACGCGTGTTCCCCGTTTTTACTACTTTTTCTACATTATGTGATCTGAGATTTGCGGTTGTGAGGATTTCACACTGCATTTGGGTGTTAGGCCCAAATTTTGGTCTAACAGGTATATTTATAGCGCTTGTATTATCACAGTATATTGGTGATTTATTTATACTTAATCCAAAATCTTTTAAAGTTTGTTGCATATATATTACTTGTGAACAAGCCTAAGCAGCAGATGTATATTCTGCTTCAGTTGTTCACAAAGAAACTGCATTTTGCTTTTTACTAAACCATGAAACTAGTGAATGTCCTAAGAAATGACTTGTTTCACTAGTCCTTTTACGATCGGATTTACATCCCGCATAATCAGCATCACAATAAGAGATTAAATCAAACGAATCATCCTTAGGGTAAAATAATTCAAAATCCAATGTATGTTTTACGTATCTGAGAATACGTTTTACGGCTTTTTGATGAAATTCCTTTGGTTATGATTGATATCTTGCACATATACATACACTATGCGTTATATCTGGTCTACTAGCGGTTATATATAACAATGATCCTATCTTACCTCTATATAGTTTTTGATCAACGTCTTTTGATGTGTCATCTATACTTAAGGCTATATTAGTTGCCATTGGTGTTGGTCTCCCATTAGTTGTCGTTAAATTAAATTTATTAATTAAATCTCTTGTGCATTTTTCTTAATTGATAAATATTCCATTCTTTAATTGACGAATTTGTAAGCCTAAGGAGAATGTTAGTTCTCCCATGTGACTCATTTCAAATTTTTGGTCAAAATATCTGAAAATTCTTTATTCATTTTATTATTCTATGATCCGAAGATTATATCGTCAACATATATTTGTACTAATTGTATATCGCTGTTATTTTAATAAAACGCGTATTATCTATTTTACCAATTTCGAAGTTAGATTTTAATAAATAATTTCTTAATCTATCATACCAAGCTCTTGGAGCATGTTTTGATCCATATAACGCTTTCTTTAATTTATATACATGATTTGGTAATTTTTCGTCTTCAAAGAGAGGGGATTGCTCTACATATACGTCTTCTTTAACATATCCATTTAGAAAGGCACTTTTAACATCCATTTGATATAATTTGAAATTATTATGATTATAAAACACTAATAATATCCTAATTGCTTCTAATCTTGCTAAGGGGCAAACGTTTTATAATAATCTATTCCTTCTTTTTGAGTATTACCTTGCGCTACTAATGGTGCCTTATTTCTTATGACCTCACCATGTTCATTCATTTTATTTTTACAAACCCATTTATTTCCTATTAAAGTTTTATCCTCTGGTCTAGGAACAAGTTCCCATACATAATTCTGGTAAACTAATTCAATTCCCCTTGCATAGCAAGGACCCATGAATCATCAGATGATGATTCCTTTGGATTATTAGTTCGATAGTGGAAATAAATGATAAATTATTCATATTATTTAATTGGTTTCGAGTCCTAACAACAGATTCAATATCTCTTACGATATTTTCTACAAGGAAATCTCTTAGTAATCTAATTCGTTTATTTAGTTGATTAATTTCATTATTTGTTTCATCTTTCTCATTTTCACTTTCATCTTCATTATGGTTTGTCATATTTTTATAATTTTCATTAAAAGATACATTTAATGTTTCTTCAATGGTATTAGTTCTTAAATTAAAAACTCTACATGCCTTACTTCTCTGTGAATATCCAATAAATATTCCTTTATCAAACTTCTAGTCAAATTTATCTAAACTTTCTTTAGTGTTAAGAATAAAACATTCACTTCCATATATTTTAAAATATGATAATTTTGGTTTCTTATTATACAAAAGTTCGTATGGTGTTTTATGAGTTAAGGGTCTTATTGAAATTCTATTTAAGATATAACAAGCTGTTGCAACTGCCTCAGCCAAAAATTCCTTGGTAAGTTACTATTAGATAACATAGTTCTTGCACATTCTTGTATCGATCTATTTTGACATTCAACTACTCCGTTTTGTTGAGGGGTTGTAGATAAAGAAAAATTATGGGTTGTTCCCTTTTTATTACAAAATTTTTCAAAATTTCCATTTTCGAATTCTCCACTGTGATCACTACATATTGTTTTGATATTTAAGGATAACAAATTTAGAATTCTTTTAGCAAAGGTTTTTAATTGATCCAAAGCACCACTTTTATTCTTAAGAAACAAAGGCCAATTAAATATAGGAAAATCTTCAACTATTACGTAAACATATTTATTGTGATTTAATGCTTGAGTTTGGGATGAACCGAATAGATCCATGTAAATAACTCTAATGGTTTCGAGGTTGTAATTTCCTCTTTTGATTTAAACAAATCTCTTTTCAATTTTCTGAACTGACAAGCACTGCATAAATTATTTACTTTAAATTTTATTTTGGGTAATCCCTTAATTGAATCTAAATTTGAAATCCTAGAGATGTGTTTGAAATTTATATGACTAAATCTCTTATGCCAGATCTAGGGATCACTTGTATAAGCCATAAGACATAGTTTAGCGTTGGAGATTCTCATACTTAATATATAGATATTTTTCTTTCTATCTCCCTCGAATATTATTTTTGAATTCCTATCTTCGATAAAGCATTTATCCTTTTCAAAGTTTATTTTATAGCCTTTATAGCAAAGTTGACTTAGACATAGTAAATTATGTTTTAGATTCCTAATTAGTAAAACATCAGAAATAGTAGGAGTTTCAGAATTAATGACAGTGTCGATGCCAACAATTTATCCTTTAGAGTTATCACCAAAGTTGACAATTCCACCATCTTCATATACTGGATTATTCAGTAATTCAAAATTTCCCGTCATATGTCTCAAACAACCACTATCCAATATCCATTTGTCCTTTTTGATTTCCACCATTTGTTCACCAGAATTCGAATTCTCAACTGCCATGTAACACACCACCTCGGAATTTGAATTTTCAACAGCCATATAAACCATCTTTTCAGAACTTGAATATCCGATAGCCATGTAACACATCTTTTCCTATACTACGTAACAATTTAGTAGATCACTTGTATTTTCAATATAATTAAATGTAGAAACTTCCAATGTTGATGCAATGCATGAATTGATCATTTCAAAATTTTCTATTTAGTATTTTCAAAAATCATATTATGAACTTTTTGAAAACCTATGCTCTGATATCAATTGTTAGGGAATGCAGAATGCAGATCTTAAGGCAAAACAAACACTAGAGGGGGTGAATAGTGTTTATAAGGAATTTATGAAAATCAACTTATTTGATCCACTATATGAATCACACACAACAAAGATGATCATAAACACAGAATCAAACACAAACACAGAAATAGATAAATATAAAATGCAGAAAACGGAAATAACACATTGGATTTTATACTGGTTTGGATTACTCCTACGTCCAGTCTCACACAATGCTAAATTGTGCAGAGTTTTATTATTATCAATATCCAAGTTCAACCCCTTGATTTCACAACTACAAGGTTAACACTGCTCCAAACACCCTTGATTTCACGGCTACAAGGTTAACACTGCTCCTTTTCCTTGATTTTAGGGCTACAAGGAATACACCTTTTCCCAAATACTTCCCAAATGATTACAACAGCCTTATAACTCTTCAATAGCACTTCAATTCAAAGAGTAGTAGATTGAGAGAAGATGAAGATTTATGTAATTTGAGTAGAAATCGACAAAGTATAAGTGTAGGAATCAAGAAAATGATGTATTTTAATGGTAGTATGAAAAGGGATGAAGATGGAGAAGAAGAAATATGGAAAAATTCGAAATCAGCCCCTATTTATAGCATTCCAATGACTGCAATGTTTCGGAAACGTTACAAATAGTGAAAAAGACACTTCCTCTGAAATCTGAAAAAATGACAGTTTTATGTCGACATAGCCATCTACGTATGTCAACATATGTTTAGTACTTTTATTTTTAAAACTATTTTTCAAGTGTTCAATCATATATATTATTATGGAAATTCTTTAATGAAAACTAAATAATATAAATGAATATTCTAAAGTGTAAAATCATAATACTATATATACATATTTATAAAGTTATAAGGTTTAAAACTATATAACTATATATAAAAACTTATATATATATATGTTTGAAATCATAAGGTAAAATAATTTGAAAATACTTTGAAATTTGAAAATTAGAATTTAAAAAACTGAATTTGAACTTGTAGTGCTATTCAGAGTCTTACATATAAAGTAGACTCTATTACTATATATTTTCGGAACTCTTGACAACTTTAAACTTGATAACTGGTGAGTCTTGAATCTCTTGGAACTCTAAAACTGTACAGTCTTCAGTATTTAAGTCTTGTATATAAATCCTACATTTATGTTCTAGATAGAAATGTTAGTATATTTTATAATCAATTGAAATTAGGTTGTTGTCATCAAAACTCCATACTCAACGGTCCAAGCACATTACACTAACTTGTTATTAGATCTTATGTCTAATCTCTTATCCAGGCGCTTGCTTTATCTCATCAGTTTGCTAATTAACTTGATTATCCGCATATCCATTTTTCATTTAAGTTACCAGATTCATTGGCTTCCAATTGGCTCTTTGCTTTCTTTATTTAGCCCTATGCCACCGGAGCGGTCGTTCGCTCATTATTTATTACATTTATTAGCCTTAATGCTTCCAATTATAAGTCTATTAATAATAAGCCTACTTTATTCTTTCTTATTTACACATAACCTTGTCTTTCACTGTTATCACAACCTATTATCGTTGTTTACTTATCAAGTTAGTTCTCTTAACTAAGGTTTACTAATAAGTTCTCTTCTCATTTATTATAACCCATGCCATAACTCCACTTGTCCCTAGGAAACTCCTAACTATTATATTACATTTTCATTCATAAAATTAATTATATTCCTCATTCATCATAATTCTTCTTGGATTCCTCAACACGAACCAACTTTACTATTGTAATCTTTCTTTAATTACCGTTATGTTCATTTTTATCATTTCAGGAAAACACTTCGCACGCTTCATTATATTAGTTAACAAAAAAATGAAAAGATCTATTTTCATAATGAACATCAATTAAGATTCGTAGTTGCAAGCTATTTCTTTTATTTTCATTGTGGACATACATGTACATTTTATTTGATTAGTACGCAATACAATAAAAGAACCCCTACTTCACACTAATTTCTTTTTCCTTTCTTTTCTTGGAACTATGTTCTTATTAGTTTTACCATATGGAAATGTGTCCTTTTTCCAAAATCCAACTAACTCAGTCCACTACTAACTTTCCCCTTTTTTATTTTCTAAGTTAGAGGTTAATTCTTATTTTCCATTTAGCTTTTCAATTACTGTAAATTTCCCATATTACTGTCAAACTAACATGTTTTCCAAATTACTGCTAAGTTAACATATTTTCCAAATTACTATTGAATGGTAATCTCCAGACTGTATGCTTAACTATTATCAGGTTTACCAATTCGGTATTACAGTAATTCTTAACCCAAACAAAGGATTAATTGAACAGATTAGAACAACAATATTTTTAACTAAGATTCAATGCAATTACCAAAGTTATAGTTATTTAACATGTTAAGAATTACGGGGAATGCAGGCGGTAAATATACCATTACCTAAAATTACAATTCTAAAATAACTCATCTGAAAGCTTTCCAATCCTTGAATTTGATTCAGATCTGTGATTACGATGTATTACTAATTGAATCTAGTATTAAAATAACCATAAATTTACAAATCTGATAGTAAAAGAAGAGGGAAAGAAACCTACATAATTCAGATTCATGGGACTTACCTCGCGTTGATCAAAAATCTGAACACCTATGTTGTAGATTTACATTCTTTTCCTTTAAATCTTATATCTGAATATCCTAAAGCTTATTTTCTAATTTCTGAAAGATTTGGAGAGGAAAGAAAATGGCAAAGCCTTGGCATCATCTCAAAAAATATGAGTTGGAGGCTAGGTTGTGCTTGTCTATTTATAGGTGTAAAGAAGATTCTGGTCTGTCGGACTTAATAAAATAAATTCTGAAACGTACAAGTGGAAAAATATAATATTAATTGACCTAAGCCATTAACATTAATTTTTGCTGAAATTAATTTCTTGTTTAATGCTGTTGATAACGTGTAACAAGCCATATTTTCCGAACCAATTTAAAATTTTGATTTAAGCTATTTTAAGAAATATGAAAATATAATTGGTTATTTTTGCTAAATAAAATTTGAGAATAATTTTAAAATTAGTTTTCATACTTTATTTGACATAAAACAAACTCAGTACAATTATTAAATTGGTTTATAAGCCTTTTATTTGAAAATTTTAATTTTGGTTTTTAAAATCATCGCGTAGCCCTTAAAAATGAAATTTAGCCAAAGACCTCAGAATTCGATGAGACCAATTTTATTAGATTTGGTATAATTAGTCATTGCTAGATTTCAAATTTCACGTGAAACGGAGTTAGTATGTGGCTGTGAGTGGCAAACTTGTTTGAGGAAAAACTGACTGTCAGTTTACAAAGGAATGTTATTGAGACGATCTCAGAATTTGATTTCACTTTTTATTTTATGGATTCGTATCGTCAAATAATGGTAGAATCCAAAATTTCATAATTTTGGAGGTAGCATTTGGGCGTACATGGACCCCACCGCGGCCTCCACCACTTCCCCTCCGACCGTCAGTCACCCTACGCCACCACTGACCGCCTGCAACGCCACCACCTTCGGCCGTGGGCCCCACCATGGCCAAATCCCCTCTTTTTCACAAAAATCCAGTTTTCAAAAGAACCCCCTTCCTTCTTTGCTTAATGCTTGTCGATCAGTGCATTTCTGGCCAAGGCCCTATAAACCGAAGTCATAGATCTTGTTTTTCTCTACGAAACACACATATCAAAATCGAATTTTGGAGTTCAGAGCTGCTTGGAAAATGCGACTAAAGTTCGCAGACCTGGAGCGAACATTAGCGATTTCTGGCAAAATTCGAGCGTTTTGGGAAGAAAGTGCCATAGGAAAAAGTTGTCTGGAATGACGTTTCCATGTTGGTGACCAAGTTTGGTGAATATTGGAGGTCGTATGCAAATTGTAGAGCCAGAATGGTGAATTCGAGTTGCGGTGAGCGATAAAGGCGACTGCGCGGCGAAGATTTCTACATAAGAAGTGTCGTGGCATTTGGTTTAGCTATTGGGTGAGAACTCGCTCAATAAATTATTTTGTTAGTTTATTATGTCATAAATTGTGCACGGTGCCTAACAGCTCACATCACAGTTGTTTGCAAACCCATGGATGATTTGTTAATTTGTTGTGTTATGATTGTGATTATCAATTTGGAATGTTTAACATGTTCAAATAATGTTAATATTATTGTGGTAGTTGAAATTGAATATAATTATCCATTTATAATGAACAATGAAAGTTAATTAGTTTGAAAAATTATTCGAATTGAATTGGAAATGATTAAATTCATGAATCAGTAATGAATTTAAATTGATTGTTGTTGGTTGAAAACCCCACATGGGTCTTGGGATGATATTTGACTTACACATCTCCCTTGTGTGAAATTGCGTTTATTCGGTTAATTGACAGATTTATGTAAGCGTCAATTATTTGATTGAAGGCCATATGAAAACAAAATGCATATTAGATGTCACTTTGGATGTTGATAGTTGTTTACAACTATTGTTGGATATATATGATGAATGTAATCCATATGAATTGATTTATATGGATATTGATTGAAATTTTATTCCAATCTGAAATAAAAGTGAATATTTTTATAATGTAATACCCATTGAAGATTAGAAGTTTGATTTTGATGTCCGATTTTGGATGGACACGAAAATATAAAAATATGAAGCCGGGTTAAGTTGAAAATGCTATTTTAACTTAAATGGATATTTTATATTAATTTTATTCTTTTTTAACATGAATATCGAGAAGACTGAATTTCAAAATTTGACATTTTGAAAATATTATCATGTGAGATCATAATAAAATGCAATGTTCGATTTTAATTTAAAAATGAAATGGGAGTTGGAATCATTTTTAAACGAATTTATAAACGTTTTATAAAATACGTTTTTCAATGGATATCAGTAAAATGTATTATATATATTTGAATGGCTTGAATAGAATGTGTCGCACAGCGACCGTTGCGAATTTCGACCATTAACTTGGAATGGACGTAACGGGAGATCCGACCGTCGGATTCTCCTAAAACCGGAACATTGGGTTTGTATCGAAAATATCTTTCAAATGAGTATATGAGATTTAATTTGAACGGTTAGATTTTAAAATATATCCAAATTGATTTTAGAAAAGGTCACTATGGATGTACTTCGGTGGCCTATATTGGAAATTGACTGTAAGGGCCTTAATAAAATTATTAAAAATATAAATAAATTATGTAAATTCATAATAAATGGTTTGGAAAGATTATAGATGAAATATTCCACATTTGAAAATATAAAAGATATTTTTATCAGAATGAACAAGTTAATAACTAGAATTATAATCCAATTATTTTTAGAAATAATAAATTGGATTAGCGAATTGTTTTGTCATAACCAGAAATTTCCAACATGTAAATTGGAATAAAAATGGGAAATTGGAATTTAGGTTTGTCGTGAATGGTATCCTGAATAATAATTTTCTTGAACCCATTTATGAATGGAATAAATCTTTTAATTACGGTTTAGAGAAATTTTCTTGTTTATTTAATTAAATTAGAATTGAATGGAATTCGATTAATAAGACGAGTTTCTGTAAAGGAAGGCATTTACTATTTATGGAATTTAAAAGGCTTCCCCGCTATTCCACTTATAGTATTAGTTTGATACGGAAATTTATATCGATTATAAATTGTTCAGGTTTCCGTGAAGATTCCATATTAAATGGAATATGATTTTGGGTTTATTGTGAATGGTGCTTTACATGACATTTGTTCTTTAACCCAAGTAAAGAAAGGATAAATTTCCTAAAGTTGAATAATCGTTAAGTAATTATTTTTGAAGATTAAAACTAAATGGAGTTTTAATAAATCTTTAATCAGATTGAAAGATAAATGGTAATTAAATTTACTGAATAAGAAAAATGATCGAGATGGAGTATCACCAGTTTTATTCAATGCATGGTTAAATATTTAATTAGATTTGAAACGATTAATGGTAATTAAATTTACCGATAACACTACGGGTGTTACATATGGAGTACTACTAGTTTTGCTCCATCGGATGAATATATAAGTTGGAATTGGGATAATAAAATTAATAATTACATCGGTAAGGCTTGTTAATCCCGACTAGTTAATAAACCTTAATTTGGTTTAGGTTGTGAAAAGATATTATAAAGATGTGTGCTATCTTTATGAATTTATCACTTGATTATAAATATGTGTCAATTATTCGGAAAGACAAGGTTTAACCCATTCTGAATAATTGTTACGACGATTAAAAATCGATGAAAAAGATGGTGGTTGAAGACCGGAGATCTTTACGTCGAATGGATGATTACTGATGTCTTGATTGGGCTGATCCCCCGAGACAAGGTAACAAGTGGTGATCATACAAACGTACTTGGAGATTAACCGGATATACGGGGACCTATCTCCTGTATTGGACATATAGGACAAGGAATAAGGTGCCTCCGGTTTCATTCAGACACAGAACGGACTTGTAAATGGACTGTATATCTGACATTCTATTATGTGATGTATTCATTGATCTCTGTTAAATATATATCTATTTGGTGGCAGAGAATTTATTCTCTTGCTTAACACCATTCTTTGAGACGTATGAGCATAGAGGTTATATATTAGTGAAATCAATGGTATGGATTGATAATGTGGCATGCTGAGATGCAAATGATCATGGCTTTTGTTGAAAAGCAGGGCCTTGTGGATGATGATCATAGCATGAATCATAGCTTTGTATATAGAGTAAATTCGCAAGCCTCACACCCCGGTATGAGCCAAAAAGGGATTAAGGACAACAAGGAGTGCATGCGTTTTTTCTAGCTAAAAGTGGTGTCATGGTATGGAGCCCAGACATTTTTACTTTTGTGGATGATGTATTGCGAGGCGCCTCGGATGTAGAGACGACTAAATGGCTCGAGTGACAGGTCTGATAGTACTGGGAAACGTATTGTTTAGGAATAGCCAATCCATAAAAGTACGAGTGTACCGACCCTGCAAGATCCAAGGGCTCACCAGCATCTGAGTCCTGAGTCATCTTTCTAAAGGTGACCGAATCAGAAGAAGCCATCCCTTGCGTTGACTCATGATGAAATCCAATTTCCAATACGCGACTTTTTGATTTTAGTTGTAAACCTATATGATAACATAGTAGGATGGGGTACTATGCACTTATAGTAATATCAAATTGATTTGTTTTAAAGCGTACCAAGTTTGTTTCTCTATTATAAGGTAAAACTCTATCTTCTGGTTTGTTTGCATTGCGTGATGGGACCTGGGTCTTATAATATCTTCATTTTTCAAAAAGCATTGCGTTGTTTATAAATTGTTTTATCCTATGGTATTCATAGGAGTAAACATGTTCTGTGCATACGGCATGGTCCCATGATTTACCCTATTTTAAAGTAAAGATTTAATAACTGTTTAAGTTCTCACACCAGTCCCATGACTGACCTGGAGTTTATTGTTTTCTCCTTAACTCTAGGTGCCCATATTTTCCATACGGCCAGCTAATAGTTTGGTTTTGCAGATATTTAATTAACAGGATCCTGGTTTACAGCTAGAGCTATATTCGGAAAGCTTTGTATTCGTGTATTCCTTTCAGTTGTGTTAGTTGATGTATTTCCGCTGTGCATTGTATTTATACATTTTTATTTACGTTACTATGTAATTTATTCTCTGATATTCTTCTTCCGTTATGTAATATTTATTCGTACTTTCATATATTCTTGTATTTTGATATAATATTGTTATAACAGCAATGAAAAGTTCTATTGCTCTGCGCTCTAATGCGTCATGTTCTCACACAATCCGAGTTTTCTATCTCTTCGGAGATCAGGGGATTTCGAATCGTGCCATAATGTTTCTTTATGTTGCCAAATATCACTATCTGAATTATATCTTCCGCTCATAACACAACCTTTCAAATCTTTGTCCGTTAATAGATGCACGATTAATGTAATTAATAATGCTTATCAGTTTATTGTTTTCTTCCTTTTAATATATTCTAATTTCAGATGCAGCTATCTTCTTGTTCATTTTTCATATATTATTCATTTATTACTTCCCGCTCTTAACTTGCACTTTTAATTTCAATATTTGAATTTATGCTTATATACATATACATATATACGTGTAATATTTAATTTATTAAAAATTCAAACAACGTTATGCCATTATTTATATCTTACCCATTTTTATCGATTGTAGGTTTATTTTGGATTTCTTATATGTATGTATGTATGTATGTATATATATATATATATATATATATATATATACACGCACACATACACATATATACACATATGCATGTACACATATTAATTCATATATATGTATAATTTTCCTTATATGTACATTTATATATATTTTCTCTCTTAGAATATGCATTTCTTTAGCCGTCCCTTTAAATTTAAAAACATGATGCTAACGGGACTCGAACTTATACCACTCACATGGGAGAGACATACATCTACCAACTGGACTACAGAAGCTTTTATTCTTAATTTTGAAATCAATGGTGGTCATTGTTCTTCTAAGTGTTCTTCTTATATCTTCTTTTCCTGTTTGTTGTAATACTTCATTTAAAGATAGCTTTTTCATTTTAAATCCGTTTCTGCAAACCATAGGTCTAAATTGATCAAAAAATTATCACAGAAGTAATGACGCTAATTCCGTGACTAATTTATGAAAACTTTTCAGAATATTATTTTATTATTTAATTAAAAATACAGGGTGTTACATGTTCACCATTTTACTTCTAATGGATTTTTTGTTTCTTGCATAAAAATGCTTAATGAAAGGCTTTGAACATTTGTTATAAGGTGTAAATGTGAAGTAATGAAGATGCATATTGTAGAAGTTTCCTAGTCCATTATAGGAGTAGCCAACCAATTGGAAGATGCATATGTTCTCTGGTTTAGGAAATAAGGGCATTTTATTAGTGATGTAGGACCATGTAACATTTCGTTAGGTCTGTTCTGTTGTTAATTTTCAAAATAGTATTGGGTTTGGGTTTTCTGTCAAAGAAGGGAGAAAGAAAAAGAGAAGGAAGAAAGATTAGTCCCACATCATGGGAGGGCGGAAAAGTATTCTTGTATAAGAATAGCTTTATCAATAGGGTATGGGGCCTTGGGGAACCCAAATGTGTGCTTTGTTGTGAGGAGTGAAGTTATGCACCCCACACGTTGCTGTCGTCGTTCTTTCAACTGAATCGGGTCATGTCTCGGATCTAATAAGCATATTTTTGGATTGAATTATGAGAATGTAATGGGTCGGGCCTGTTATAGACCTGAAACAAATTTTGGCGGGCGGGATTTGAAATGTATTCTAAATGTTGGAAATGAAGAATTGCGACAATTTAATTTGCAATGCTTTCGTAACATTGCAAATGAAGGCGCGTGATGTTTTTTTGAATTCAAACAGATGCGATCATTCCAAATGGTCACGACGCCTAGTGAACTGACGCTTCCCTGCACCCCTACAAATAGCCACGCTAGAAATCACTTTGATATCATCTAAATCTTCTTCATCTTTATTGGAGTTTTGCAATGCTTTAAATCTGTTTAAAACAGCGCTCCCATTTCGTTGTTTTGTAAAGCCTCTATAGTGTTCCAATTCAGAAAGTGTTATAGATTTGTTCTTCATCGTCTTTATTCTACTTCCTACTTTCATCATCAGAAACAGTTTAGAGTGTTCTTGGTCGAATCAAAGTTGTACAAACATTGAATTCGATTACGATGTTCCAAGGCTACATTGAATCCTAAAAGTCGATAGTTTGATAGCTCGTTTGTACCAGGTAGGTTGAACAATTTTCTGAAAGAATCTATTACATAGATTCTTGAAGTCTTAAGTACAGCAATATATTTGTCGTAGTCGTTTCGAACCGCAAAATCCCCAAGAAATTTTCCAGACAATATTCTTCAACCATTGAAGGTTCGAGCATGTTACAGGTTATGAATCAAAATCTAACTTGATTGGAGCAGTTTGATGGAGATAATTTTACTCATTGGCAAGAGACGATGAAATTCTTTCTAATTTCCATCAAATTATTCTACATTTTGGAAGATGGATGGAGTGGAAGTTATACTAGAGGAAACTGATAAGGATGATGCTGCTCTAAAGGCAAAATGTGCAAAGCACAAGGAGGATGGTTTTCTTTTTAAAGGGCATATTCTGAATGCATTGTCTACTTCAGTCTACTACACTCATAGGACCTTGGTAACTGCAATGGCATTCTAGACTGCATTAGAAAGCAAGTACCACATATCTGAGTCATGTAATAAAAATTTCTTATTTGTAATTTTATGGATTTCAATATGGTCGCCAAAAGTCCATAGTTAGACAAGTAAGTGAAATCATCCTGTTGAATCAACTTTAAGATGCTAGTGTAAATTTCCTTGAATTTTTTGTTTTTAGAGTTATTATTTCGAGACCCTCAAATTCTTGGAATGATTATAAGAAAAGTTGAAGCATGTAGAAACGGATTATGATTTAGACGGTTTATAAGGTCATCTACGTATTGAAGAGGATTCTCGTAAATGCTAACTAGATGATAATCTATAGACTGAGTCCCATTCTAAGATAAATTATGTAACACCCCACCTCCACCAGGGTGGCTCTTGCAAGCACTCTGACTTTGGAGGGGCGTTTGAATCTGGTAAACATGCATAATGATATATCAAGGCAGAACAAGAACATATGTATATATGTAAACAGAGTAAATAACATAGATAAAACAGCGGAAGATTTCAAAACATTTCAAAACAAGTCTGGTACAACATAGCTTTCCAAATAAACAAGTCTAGATAAAACAACATCAACTGAAAAACTGAAATAAATAAGTGCTATCCCCAATTAAGTGGTAACCATAGCTAGCTTCATGTTGAAACCGTACATGAGCTGAAATCCCACAAGCAAGCAATCCGAAATCCAATCTAAGCTCCAGTATTCCCTCCCTGAGAACCTGGGGGGGGGGGGGGGGGACGGAAGAAAAGAGGCGAAAGAAAACAGGTCAGTCAAAAAGACTGAGTAAGCCCTACTACAATCAATGTAAACTGATAAAGTTAACTGGCATGAGCAGCAGGGATGAACATAAGGATAACAATATACTAGCATGATGATTAACTAACAAGGTAGATAAAGGTGTCATCGCATAATCAGGATTAAGGTTTTGCACCACAGGTGTACTAGCAAACTAACATGACTTGAATAAACAAGTATTGATCCCTTGGCCCAAGCTTTGGCCCAATAACATGAAATGACCCTAATACAAGGTCCAACCAAACGGTCTAGTCGATTGGCTCCCTAAGCCTAACTCATCACGTGTTGGTGTCAATACGGCCCAATCATAATTGTAGTCGAACTGTGCCGGGTCCACCCTTCGGGTGTATCAAGCCCTAGGATGTCAACCCCTGGACACCATGAACATGAGTGCACAGTCCCGATCTACTGGTACCCGTGCATGTTTTCTCCGGCTACGGACTATGTGCACGACCAGAGTCCGCCCGGAACTATACCGGCGTACCCTCTGCCATCGCTTTTGGTCACTTACCTCCAGTCCAGTAATCGTGCCCCCACCCTAGCCTAGTCCCTAGGGTCATGATGATACTAACTTGGGATTACTGCTGGAGTGGGCCCCCATTGTTAGGATTTTTCTAGTGGGTTAAGTACGGTTTAACCCTCTTGCTAATCCTGGATTAACTTGGTTAAGTGTAACAATGAGTTCACGACTTAACCCCGATTAATCTACCAAGCCCAAATTGGTTAAGTATTAAGTGGACCATGACTTAACCCTAATCACGAGGCATTAATTAATTTAATGCGCCTTAACCTCTCACATTAGACCTTGTTGTGGTTACTAGTTAAGCCGGGCGGGTCCGGGTAGCTTTACACCACAACTTGGTCTAACCTCGGGTTCAAGGTACAACATGACCAACTTCTCACATTGGGTCCTATTGTTTGTAGCAACTAGTTAAGCCGGTCGGTTCCGGGTAGGTTTACGCTACAAACTCAACCCAACCTCGAGTTGGCCACACTTATCTTTTCTAAGTGTCATGTCCATCATGTTTCCAAAACATGTTACAAATTTTCAAGCAATTGGGTAGACCTAACTTAATAGGTAAATTCCCAATGGATAGACCTAACTTAATAGGTAAATTCCCAAGCTTATGTTTTATGTCTTTTAAGTTTACCCAACCCCAAACGCAATGCCATCGCTTACATATCGCAATAGCGCATAAAGGATAGAAAGAGGGAACTTGGCATAATCATGACATAAAGGTATTGAAGCCACAAGCTTAACATGGTGGCATATGAAATGTTCATATGTTCATACACTTGCATATTACATTTTTAGGCCTCAAAAGCATGCATAAAACAAAACTTAGCATATTGGTGATACATGGTGCTAAATGACATGTAGAGATGGCCATAAGTTCGCATTTAGCCTCACATGCAAGTTATCATAAGAGATATGATAACTTACATGTTGCTAAAATGCAACCTTTGGCATAAAGCTTAAAGGTTTATGTTCATAAACCCAAAATAAGCTTGCATAACATGATAGCATGAACAAAATGTTCAACCCAAACTTGCATAACATAACTTGGCATACTTGCATATAAACTTGCATATCACAACATGATAAACTTGCATATCACAACATGATAAACTTGCATATAAACTTGCATATCACAACATGATAAACTTGCATATAAACTTGCATATCATACATTTAACTTTAGAGTTTAAGTATGAAAGTAGAATAGGGCTTACAATGCTTAAGAAGTCACAAAAATATGACAAAGCCCTTATGAAATCAATTAAACCCAAAATGCAAGCAAAACCCTTGAGCCAAAATGATCAAGACTCTTTCTTTATGATGCAAATATATAAACTTGACTTGAATGCAAGCTAATGATGCTCATACAAGTTTGAAAACACTTGTATGCATGGAAAATCACTTAGGAATTTATTTAGGAATTTTATGAAGAGAGTGGAGGCCATGAGAGGATTGATTTTGCCATAGTTTAGTTGTATGAATGAATAATGATGATTTAGGGTAGGTTAGGGTCTTATTTATAGATTAGGCAAGTGTTTTAGGCCATAGGATTAAACCTAGATTCAATCCAAGCCATCAAAGCTTGTCTTGGGGAAGAAGTCAAGTGTGGGAACCATCTAGGGCCTTTAGATTAAAGATGAACCATGAGAACCATTCAAATGCAAAATCTGCATTTGAGCGAATCGGCCCACGGGTTGACAGCCAAACACACTGGATTAACCCCTAGTCGACCCAGCGAGCTCGGGTCGACCTCAAAAATCGGCTGGTTCGGTTATTCCCCTCTCCCAATTCGCTGTTTTGAACATTTTTGCATATTTATTTATTTAATTTTCAATTATATATATGTATATATATCAATATATATATATTTCTCTGCGCAACCCATTTCACTTAATTAAGTATACTTTAATTTGGGAATTTTTCGTGAAACTTCGCGAGGCCATATCTTGGTCATACGGACTCCGATTTTCGAAAACTCGGACTCTATTTCGCGTATTTTTCCGAGACGAACGCAATGGCATAGCCCGTTTCCCTTGATTCAGATTTTACAGTTTAATTCTGCCTCCATTTATGTTATAACATGTTATTCAAAAATAAGGGTTGTTGCATTCTTCCCTCCTTAAAGGATTTCGTCCCCGAAATCTCCAAGTTAGGAAGAACGTATCCTACCATCAATCATCCATCTACTCAAAACATCATCCACGAGCAATCATTGTCCTTAAAAGGTTCTAAATGCTGTATGATCATATGCAAAGGTGTGTGTATATGTACTTATCTAATGCAAAAATCAGGAGGTTACTGATTCAGTAAATCCCCTTAATGCAAAATATGTTAGTGAAATGAGTCCATATGTATGCAAATTCCTAACATAATTTATAATCTCTACATGAGTGCACATAACATTCATCCATATGCAACATCCACGTGATAGCATAACAAGTTTTCATCCATGAATAAGCATAAACACTCATGCATATGCGGTATGAAAGTGTGTGAGCCGATCTTAGTGCCTAACGTGTATTATGCATCCACGAGTATCCATTTGCAAACACTTGCAACCACTTGCAACCATCAAGCATAACATGTTTCAAACACATGTTTCATCCAAAGGGTTTCTACCTAAGGTTCTCATGACAAGATTAACACGATAAACTAGATAAACATGGATAGCAAAGAGAAAGATATGCTAACAACGAAAAGAGATTGAGAGTGTACCCTCAAAAAGGAATGGATAAAGCCCACGCATCTTCTCCTCGGTTTCCCAAGTTGCGTCTTCTTCGGCTTCACCCCATTGAACCTTCACCAATTTGACCTCTCGATTCCTTAGCTTCTTGGTCTCCGTCCCCAAGATACGAATCGGAGCTCTCCTCAAGGTAGCCTCTTTCTCCACTTCTACATCTTTTAGAACACTTGGCTCAACAACCTCTGCTGATTCATGTAAACACTTCCGGAGATGCGAGACATGAAAAACATCGTGTACTCCAGCAAGCTTTTCGGGCAACTTCACTCTATAAGCCATCTGCCCGATCCTCTTTATAATAGGGAATGGTCCAACAAACCTCGGTGCCAACTTCCCAACAGCTCCAAATCGGACCACATTCCGCAAAGGAGAAACCTTCACGAAAACCATATCCCCAACATCAAACTCCAAATCCGTTCTTCGCTTATCAGCATAGGATTTCTGACGGTCTTGGGCCGCTTTCATCCGTCTCCGAATCAACTCGATCTTCTCGGATGTATCTCTGATCATATCAGGCCCAAGTATAAGCTCATCTGTAGTCTCCCACCAACATGTAGGCGACTTGCACGGCCTCCCATATAAAGCTTCAAATGGTGCCATCCCTATGCTTGCCTGATTACTGTTATTATATGCAAACTCAACAAGAGGAAGATGGTCTTCCCAAGTACCACCAAAATCCAGAATACAAAGCCTCAACAGATCCTCGAGTACCCTATTCACCCTTTCGGTTTGACCGGCCGTCTGTGGGTGATAAGCCATACTTAGATTCAACCTTGTGCCCACAGCTTCTTGCAAGCTATTCCAGAATTGACTTGTAAAGATTGGGTCACGGTCACTGACTATACTAGAAGGGACTCCATGTAGTCTCACAATCTCACGAAGATATACAGACGCTAGCCAAGATGCGGTCCTCTTGCTCTTCACCGGAATGAAATGAGCACTCTTCGTAAGTCTATCCACAATAACCCAAATGCTCGTATTCCCTTTCCTTGACCTTGGTAGCCCATCGATAAAATCCATGGAAATACTCTCCCACTTCCATAGTGGAACGTCTAGAGGATGCAATAGCCCACCGGGCTTCTTCGACTCGGCCTTAACTTGCTGGCAAATGATACATCTAGAGACAAATTCTGCCACATCCTTCTTCATCCCAGGCCAAAAGAAAATGCGCTTCATATCTTTATACATCTTATCTCCGCCCGGATGTATAGTCAACTTAGAGCGATGCGCTTCCTCAAGAACTCTTCTTACTAGATCTTCTACCATTGGAACACATAACCTTCCGTCTCTCCTCAGCCAACCCTTGTCATCAATAGAATATCGAGCGAGATGACTAGACGTCTCTCCTCGAATTAGCTTATCCATAATCTCAACTATCTTAGGGTCTTCTCTCTGCGAAGCCCCAACTTGATCAAGAAGGGTAGGTCTGAGTTCCAGAGATGCTAAAGAACCGGTCATCGACTCAATCGCCAAAGAGAAATCAAAGGTTACCACATACTCTAAATTCTTCATCTCAACGAATAGAGGACTTAGGGTCAACCTTCTTCTACTCAATGCATCTGCTACCACATTCCCCTTGCCAAGGGTATAAGCTATCTCAAAATCGTAGGACGCCAAGAATTCCATCCATCTTTGTTGCCTCAGATTCAGATCCTTCTGAGAAAAGAGATACTTCAATGACTTGTGATCGGTATAAAGCTCAAATCTTTCTCCCAGAAGATAATGGCGCCAAGCCTTGAGTGCATATACTATTGCTGCCAACTCTAAGTCATGAGTGGGATAATTCTTCTCATGCACTTTAAGTTGTCTACCGCCAAAGCATATCACTCTTCCTTCTTGCATAAGAACAGCTCCTAACCCCGTTCCACATGCATCGGTGTATACGGTAAATAACTTCCCTCCATCGGGCAAAGCTAGAACAGGTGCTGATGTGAGGGCTCTCTTGAGCTTCTGAAAAGCAAGCTCGCATTCTATGCTCCAAGAAAAAACTAAATTCTTCTTCGTCAATTTAGTGAGAGGAGCGGATATCTTTGCGAAGTTCTTGATGAACTTCCGGTAAAAACCCGCAAGACCTAGAAAACTTCTCACTTCGGTTGCATTCCTTGGAGTCTTCCAATCCTGAACTGCCACTACCTTAGCGGGATCCACCGCTAAGCCTTGCTTAGATACTATATGGCCAAGGAATCTAACTTCCCTTCTCCAAAAGTGACACTTGGAGAACTTGGCCTTCAACTGATGCGCTCTAAGCGTATCCATCACCTCCATGAGATGCCTTGCGTGCTCTTCCTCATCCTTAGAGAAGATCAGAATATCATCTACGAAGACCACGACAAACTTGTTAGAGAACTCCCTGAACACCCTACTCATCAAGTCCATGAAATATGCGGGTGCATTAGTCAAGGCGAACGGCATGACAAGCCATTCGAAGAATCCATCTGGAGTTCTGAACGCAGTCTTGTCTATACTATCTTCAGCTACCCTGAGCTGATGGAACCCCGTAGCAAGATCAAGCTAAGAGAAAACAGAAGCACCGACAAGCTGGTCAAAGAGATCATCAATCCTCAGTAACAGGTGTCTGTTCTTCTTAGTCAGCTTATTCAACTCTCGATAGTCAATGCAAAGTCGGAGAGAACCATCCGCCTTGGTAGCAAATACCACAGGCGCTCCCCATTCAGATATACTTCGTCTAATGAAGTTCTTCTCAAGCAACTCTTTCACTTGCTTACTTAGCTCCCGCCTTTCACGTGGAGCCATGTGCCGAACGGGCAAAGAAACAGGCTTTGCATTGTCCACCAGATAAATGCGGAAATCAATCTCTCGCTTAGGGGGCAACCCCCTAACTTCATCGAAAACATCCGGATACTCTCGAACCACTCTCACAGACCGAAGAGTTTCCATTGACGAGTCGAGTGATTCCAGATAGCACAACATGTCGGGACCTCTTGGATCACAAGAAATCTCTAGGGTGTTTCCGAGGCGAGTCACGTGCCTCACAACCCTATGCTCACAATCAAGAATGGCTCCATATCTGGACAGCCAATCCATGCCCAATATCAATCCGTATCCCCTAAAACCAAGAACATAAGAACTGCACAAGAACTCTACACTCAGTATAGAGATCCTCAAATCCCCACATATCATAGACAAATGGGCGGAACCCCCAATAGGATTTGAGACACAGACGGGATCATCTACCAAGCTAGTACTAAGGTGCAAACTATCAACAAGATAAGATGAGATAAAGCTATACGACGCACCAGAATCAAACAAGGTACGAAATGGAAAATCAGAAATATATACAAGGCTCTCAACAGAAATACTACCTCGATCGGGAACTGGAGCGACATTGAGAGCATGAACTTGCCCTCCTGAAGGTCCAGCACGCTGAGTCTGACCATGGCCTTGCCCTTGCTTCCTCGGGCAATCCTTACTGAAATGTCCAGTCTCACCGCAGAAAAAGCATTCACCATTCTTCCTTTTCCTCTTCTTACAATCCTTAATAAGATGCCCAACTGAACCGCAATAATGGCACTTCCCCTTGTTGTTCTTGCCCTTGTTGTTATTGCCCTTGTTGTTGTTCCCCTTGTTGCCTTGACTCTTGTTCTTGTTCCGATTGCCTTGACTGCTCTGACCACTTGGATTACCCTGATTTCCTTTTCCCTGGGAATCAGTCTTCTTGGCTTGAGTATCATTCATCTTGGTTTCTTTCTTGACATCTCCCTGAAGTAACGCCATATCAACCAAACTCTCAAACGTGGCCCCATGGGGAATATGTGACATAGCCAATCCCTGCAACTGCTCATTCAATCCTCTAGCAAAAAGAAGAGCCTTCTTCTGAGGAGTATTCACCATATCTAAGCCAAAACGAGCTAACTGATTGAACTTGTTCACATATTCTTTGACAGACATATCTCCTTGTTTCAAAGTTATGAACCTCTCCATTTGCAGATTCTCCTCAGCAGAAGATAGAAACTTAAGCATGAACCTTGCCCTGAAATCGGCCCAAGTCTCAACAGGCCTAGTACCATTGGTGACTTCCCACCAATAAGCGGCTTCATCCTTCATAAGCCAAACCGCCAATAAGAGCTTCCTCTGATCGTCTAACCCAAAGATAGCAAACAAATCCTCGGTCTCTTTCAACCAATTTCTGGCCTCTACAAAAGTCTCAGTGCCTTGAAAGTTCTTGCCACCCATTGCTTTGAAATCTTTGCAAGTCTTTGTGAAGTCCACTTGAGGATGCTGAGGGGGAGGAGGAAGAGGAACCTCAGCGACAGGAGGAGGAGGAACATTAACCACCGGAGGAGGAGGAGGAGGAACATTAACTACTGGAGGAGAAGGAGGAGGAACATCTGCGGGGCCGGCTTCGGTCGCCCTAGCCTCCAAAAGTCTCCTATACCAAACAGGTACGTGTACTCCCTCCGGAATAGCAAAGTTATCGGCCATACTGAAAACGAAGAAAAAGACAGATTCAGAATGGAGAAAAACGAAGGAATTTTGCTAATGTCTTTTTGGGGAATAGCCTTTAAAATAAACTAGACTTTTCTTTGGAAAATACTTTATACTTGGTTTTGAAAATAGTTTTCCAAAAGTTTTCTAAAAGCCTTTTTTTGTTCCTTCTCGTACCATATGCTCTGATACCAAATGTAACACCCCACCTCCACCAGGGTGGCTCTTGCAAGCACTCTGACTTTGGAGGGGCGTTTGAATTAGGTAAACATGCATAATGATATATCAAGGCAGAACAAGAACATATGTATATATGTAAACAGAGTAAATAACATAGATAAAACAGCGGAAGATTTCAAAACATTTCAAAACAAGTCTGGTACAACATAGCTTTCCAAATAAACAAGTCTAGATAAAACAACATCAACTGAAAAACTGAAATAAATAAGTGCTATCCCCAATTAAGTGGTAACCATAGATAGCTTCATGTCGAAACCGTACATGAGCTGAAATCCCACAAGCAAGCAATCCGAAATCCAAGCTAAGCTCCAGTATTCCCTCCCTGAGAACCTGGGGGGGGGGGGAACGGAAGAAAAGAGGCGAAAGAAAACAGGTCAGTCAAAAAGACTGAGTAAGCCCTACTACAATCAATGTAAACTGATAAAGTTAACTGGCATGAGCAGCAGGGATGAACATAAGGATAACAATATACTAGCATGATGATTAACTAACAAGGTAGATAAAGGTGTCATCGCGTAATCAGGATTAAGGTTTTGCACCACAGGTGTACTAGCAAACTAACATGACTTGAATAAACAAGTATTGATCCCTTGGCCCAAGCTTTGGCCCAATAACATGAAATGACCCTAATACAAGGTCCAACCAAACGGTCTAGTCGATCGGCTCCCTAAGCCTAACTCGTCACGTGTTGGTGTCAATACGGCCCAATCATAATTGTAGTCGAACTGTGCCGGGTCCACCCTTCGGGTCTATCAAGCCCTAGGGTTTCAACCACTGGACACCATGAACATGAGTGCACAGTCCCGATCTACTGGTACCCGTGCATGTTTTCTCCGGCTACGGACTATGTGCACGACCAGAGTCCACCCGGAACTACACCGGCGTACCCTCTGCCGTCGCTTTTGGTCACTTACCTCCAGTCCAGTAATCGTGCCCCCACCCTAGCCTAGTCCCTAGGGTCATGATGATACTAACTTGGGATTACTGCTGGAGTGGGCCCCCATTGCTAGGATTTTTCTAGTGGGTTAAGTACGGTTTAACCCTCTTGCTAATCCTGGATTAACTTGGTTAAGTGTAACGATGAGTTCACGACTTAACCCCGATTAATCTACCAAGCCCAAATTGGTTAAGTATTAAGTGGACCATGACTTAACCCTAATCACGAGGCATTAATTAATTTAATGCGCCTTAACCTCTCACATTAGACCTTGTTGTGGTTACTAGTTAAGCCGGGCGGGTCCGGGTAGCTTTACACCACAACTTGGTCTAACCTCGGGTTCAAGGTACAACAGGACCAACTTCTCACATTGGGTCCTATTGTTTGTAGCAACTAGTTAAGCCGGTCAGTTCCGGGTAGGTTTACGCTACAAACTAAACCCAACCTCGAGTTGGCCACACTTATCTTTTCTAAGTGTCATGTCCATCATGTTTCCAAAACATGTTACAAATTTTCAAGCAATTGGGTAGACCTAACTTAATAAGTAAATTCCCAATGGGTAGACCTAACTTAATAGGTAAATTCCCAAGCTTATGTTTTATGTCTTTTAAGTTTACCCAACCCCAAACGCAATCCCATCGCTTACATATCGCAATAGCGCATAAAGGATAGAAAGAGGGAACTTGGCATAATCATGACATAAAGGTATTGAAGCCACAAGCTTAACATGGTGGCATATGAAATGTTCATATTTTCATACACTTGCATATTACATTTTTAGGCCTCAAAAGCATGCATAAAACCAAACTTAGCATATTGGTGGTACATGGTGCTAAATGACATGTAGAGATAGCCATAAGTTCGCATTTAGCCTCACATGCAAGTTATCATAAGAGATATGATAACTTACATGTTGCTAAAATGCAACCTTTGGCATAAAGCTTAAAGCTTTATGTTCATAAACCCAAAATAAGCTTGCATAACATGATAGCATGAACAAAATGTTCAACCCAAATTTGCATAACATAACTTGGCATACTTGCATATAAACTTGCATATCACAACATGATAAACTTGCATATAAACTTGCATATCACAACATGATAAACTTGCATATCACAACATGATAAACTTGCATATAAACTTGCATATCATACATTTAACTTTAGAGTTTAAGTATGAAAGTAGAATAGGGCTTACAATGCTTAAGAAGTCACAAAAATATGACAAAGCCCTTATGAAATCAATTAAACCCAAAATGCAAGCAAAACCCTTGAGCCAAAATGATCAAGACTCTTTCTTTATGATGCAAATATATAAACTTGACTTGAATGCAAGCTAATGATGCTCATACAAGTTTGAAAACACTTGTATGCATGGAAAATCACTTAGGAATTTATTTAGGAATTTTATGAAGAGAGTGGAGGCCATGAGAGGATTGATTTTGCCATAGTTTAGTTGTATGAATGAATAATGATGATTTAGGGTAGGTTAGGGTCTTATTTATAGATTAGGCAAGTGTTTTAGGCCATAGGATTAAACCTAGATTCAATCCAAGCCATCAAAGCATGTCTTGGGGAAGAAGTCAAGTGTAGGAACCATCTAGGGCCTTTAGATTAAAGATGAACCATGAGAACCATTCAAATGCAAAATCTACATTTGAGCGAATCGGCCCACGGGTTGACAGCCAAACACCCTGAATTAACCCCTAGTCGACCCAGCGAGCTCGGGTCGACCTCAAAAATCGGCCGGTTCGGTTATTCCCCTCTCCCAATTCGCTGTTTTGAACATTTTTGCATATTTATTTATTTAATTTTCAATTATATATATATCAATATATATATATATATTTCTCTGCGCAACCCATTTCACTTAATTAAGTATACTTTAATTTGGGAATTTTTCGTGAAACTTCGCGAGGCCATATCTTGGTCATACGGACTCCGATTTTCGAAAACTCGGACTCTATTTCGCGTTTTTTTCCGAGACGAACGCAATGGCATGGCCCGTTTCCCTTGATTCAGAATTTACAGTTTAATTCTGCCTCCATTTATGTTATAACATGTGATTCAAAAATACGGGTTGTTACAAATTAAAAGTCTATGAGAGGATCATATGTGTATCTTAATTCTAGCAAGTAATAGTAATAACTAGTAAACAGTGATGTGAGTAAAGAAAGAAGCAATCAAACCAGTATTTTATCCAGGTTTGGACCTCGCATCCTACGTCCAGTCCCAAAGCTTTCCTTTGTCTTTCTTACTAACTCAAATTTCCCTTGCTTAACCCAGAGGAATAGGCTTACAGATGAAAAATAGTTTTGACAATATTGTGTTCTCTGTAACACAGATTTTTACTGACTGGTACAAATCACTCCTATAATCTCTTTGAGTTAATATGAGAGTTGAATATTTTGAGAGTATAGAATAGATTGAGTGCTTAACTAAAATCTTTAGAGAGCAATCATAAGTATAGAGAGCTTTAGAAAATATAGAGTAGATTCAAAAAGAATAGGTGATTAGATCCTCTAATCTAGGATAAATTTATAGTAAATGAAAAGCTTTTATGGATAGGTGTAATCCTTGAAAACACAATTCTTCATTTGAAGCAATATTTCCACTTAAAAATTCGTTATGAGTAGAAAGAAAGAGTTGTGACTTTTAAGAGTGATCTCTTTTCACAATATAACAGTTGTTTTTCTAGGAAAGACGTCTGTCCATGTACTCTAATACATCTTATATACATAGACAGACATCTATCCAAGTAGGAACGAACGTCTGTGTTTAAAGGAAATATTTCCCAAGGCTATGAACAGACAATATATGATAGACGTCTGTGCTGAGTCCAGGATTTATTTCCTGAACCTATCATCAGACATATGTCATATATTAGACAGATGTCTGATCCTGCACAGACTGATATATATACACTTTGTAAAATGGATCATAAGAATTCAAGGGGATTTTACATAAATCGAATACTCAACATAAAATATAACCTTTTTATTTGATGTCTTCGAGTATGTCTTGTAATCTTGTCTTCCCCTTGAGTAACTCCTTCAAGATTATAAGATACAATATATATATATATATTCTATGGTCTTATAGTTTTTGTCATTAAAATCTCAAATAGAGGATCTAACACAAGCAATGTTGAAATTACTAAAAAATTGAAGATAGGAATAAGACAAAGTTTAAGAAGAAAAATAATTTCAACAAAAACAAAATGAAAAGTGTCTGTTGCTATCGTAAAAAATCCAACCACTATACACGTGACTGTCGTCTACAGAAGAAACAAAAAAAGCGGATGTGGTCAAAGAATCGCTTGTAGCAGTAGTATAAGAGGCGAACTCCGTTAGTGGCATTGATAATGACCAGTGGCTTGATATTGAAGAAACCATTCACACTTGCAAAGACCGTAATCTGTTCAAGACATACAAAGAAAATAATGGAGAAACCAATGAAGTTACTTGCACAAACAAAGTTGCAAGCAATGTTTTGGGAAAATGCATAATATAACATAAATTCAACTCTGGAAAATTTCTTACATTAGTCAATGTACTTCATGTACCCGATATGTGTAAGAAAATTGATTTCTGGATGCCTTCTTAATGAAGGAGGATTCAAGATGGTGTATGAGTTTGATAAGTTAGTGTTGTCCAAGAACAACCAATATATTGGACAGAGATTTCCTTATAGCAACATGATTAAGTTGAATATAATAAAGAAATTTTATATTTATATTGTTGATTCTATTAATTTATTTCATGGTAGATTAGGTGTAACGACCCAGAAAATCTGAACCAATTTAAATTTTTTAAATTGGCTAAAATAATGGATTTTAAATATTTAAAATAAATATTTTAGATAATAGCGATGAAAGGTGAGTTTGAATCGACAAATGAAAACGAATATAATTAATTATAATTATAAACAAGGCTTGAAAAGGCGCTGCAGTTTCAAAAATTGAATTCAAACTTTGTTGGACTGTACCGGGTGCAAAACAAAACGGATTTTAGTGAAACCAAAAGTATTTAAATCAGTTAGTGAATATCTTTCTAACGAATCTGAAAAATCGAGTTTTCATAGCGGAAAGCAAAAGTTATGGCTGAATGAATTTTCAGAAAGGTCGCTATGGAATTTATATAACCCGTGAAATTGGCCATTTTGCATACGACCTCGGAATTCGACGAAACTACTTTTGTTGGATCCGGGATGTGAAGTTTTTGCTAGGTTTCAAATATCATAATTTTTGAAGCTAGTATGTGAGCGTGGCAAAGGAAAACGTGTTTTGACCAATTATAGTTAAATTGGATCGAGCAAAAATGGGCCTTTTTGCAAACGGTCTCAGAATTCGACGAAACTAGTTTTGTTGGGACCGTATCGTCAAAACATAGCCAGATATATTTTTCTGGAATTTTTCGAATCAGTTTTTGGCCCTGGCAAATTGAAATGTACGTTCAAATTAAATATTGAATGTTTTATACTTTAATTTGAAGGAAAACTGACTGAAACATTCGAATGGGCCTTCGAAACATATCCCATTGTGTCGGAATGAGGGTAAAACGCTAGGGACGACAGTCGTTGGGTTTGAATTGGGGGTCGTGGGCGAAAGGGGCATTTTGGAGATTTTAAATTATATAAAAAAAATATCATTGGTCCACATCATTTCTCTCTCCCCCGACATTCTCTCTCCCCGATCGACGCATGGCGGAAAAGAACACCCCGCTTCCCTCTCAATTTCTGGCCAATCCACTCAATAAAATTAAAGGCCGATGTTGAGCTTTTTGTAGATCTTCCCGAGCTCTTCAAATCCGTATAAGCCTCGTCCCTAACCATCGCGTGTTCGTCGAGATACAAGCCCCAAAGTTGCGCCGTTCGCAGCCGATTTCCTCCTCCTCGCCGCCGCCGAGTTCGCCGCCGTCAGGGGTGCAGGCGCGCCTCTCCAAGCTCGCCAACGTGGCATAGGCTGATCGGCATATCGTGCTTCGGATTGAGAGAAAAATTCAAACCTAGTTTTGAAGATTTTGAAAGGTAATTGGCTGTTTAATTTAAAACTGATTTCAACTCTTTAAAACCGTTGCAAACTTTGAAAAATCATATCTTTTTGCTGTATTAACGAAATTCGATGAAACAGGGAACATCGTGACCGTGTGGACGCCTTCTACATTTTAGAAGAGACCGCATATTTTTCTGAGCCTTCTACTATTTTTAGTGGAGTGGAACCCAATGTGAGATTTCTAATTTATAAACGATATGGAAAACGACGATGTATAAATTATATAGTCGATGTATGAGTTATATAAGCGTTGTACACCTCTTGTGTAAGCGTTGTATAAGTCGTACGTTCGATGTATAAGTTGTATATGCATTGTAAAAATTATATATGTGTTGAAATAGAAGTGAATTGCTATATATATATATATATATATATATATATACACGCCTCTCGTCCACAAACCATGGATGATATTTATTGATTGTGATTGGTGTGAAAATCGATTGATAGCGAATGGTTGTTTGGGATTGTTTGTGGTTGATATTGATTGATTGTGGTTGAAAAATACCAATTTGTGGTTGTGAAATATTTGGTTGAAACCACATAGGATTAGTTTGTGCAAATGAAATAAATATATACATGCTGCCTGCGTGCGAACTAGATGCATGACCCCCATTGTCAAAAACCGCGAGGTTTTAAGGTAGAGCGAGGAGCTGTACTAGGGACGGTCCCGGTTTTAACTACCCTGCCGTTATGCTGCCGAAATTTTGAATAATATTCATGTGTTTGAATTATTTTCATTTGCTGAAACTATATTTATTCATTGAATAGAAAACCTTCATGTGTTGAGTCGATATTCATTCGTTGATTAGAAATTCATGTGTTGAATGGTATTCGTGTTTTAATATAAAAATCACAATTTTATCTATATATAGAAACTATAGAAAACCTTCATGTGTTGAATCGATATTCATTCGTTGAATTGAAATTCATGTGTTGAATGGTATTCACATTTTGAAATAAATTGTTTTACAATAAAAATCCTATTTTTATCACCTATATAAACTATATAAAATAATAGTGTTTTGAAATAAATTGATTTGAAATTCTAAATATACGTGAATTATTTGAAAATGCCGAGTTAATTCTCATTTCGAATAATTGACCGACGATTGAAATTCGAAGATGAAGTCGGTGGTCGAAGACCGGAGATCTTCACCTCGTTTGGATGGTAACCGAGGTCCTGATTGGGAGGCATCCCGAAATATGGATAATGAGTGGTGATCGTCCAGACGTACGTGGTGATCGATGGGTTTGCGAGGTATTTAGTGCCTCCGGTTTCGTTCAGACCCAGAACGGACTTGTAAATGGACTGTGTGTCTGACATTGGATTTTATTCTGTGTTGATTGATCTCTATTAAATATACATATGTTTGGCGGCAGAGAATTTATTCTTTTGCTTAACGCCCTTCTCTGAAACGCACGAGCTCAGAGGTTGTATATCGATGAACATCAGTCGCATGGCATGAATTGCCTGTGTGGCATGCTAAGAAGCAGTGATCAGGGCTTCTGTTGAAAAGCAAAGTCTTGTGGTGATGATCAAAGCACCGCCGGTGTGGCGTAGCTTTGTGTATAACGTAAAATCGTGAGCCTCACATCCCGGTATGAACCAAAAACGAGAGAAGGACCTCAGGGAGCGCATGCGTTTCTTTCTAGCTAGGGTGGTATCAGTGACCTACCAGCCCTGACATTTATATACTTTTCACCTATGTGGTTGTTGTTATTGCGAGGCGCCTCGGTTTGATCGGACGATCCGTGTCCGATGGAGTCATTCGTTGGCTCGTTTACGCCCCAAAGGGCGGGGAAACGTATTGTTCAGGCATTTTAATCCACATCGGTGGACCGGCCCTGACGGTCCAAGGGTCGATGCGCTCTGACCCTGTGGCTCGGGCTAGAGAGTCACGAAGTCAGTAAGGACTATCTCTTGCCTTGGTTCATGATGGAAAACCAATTTCCAAACACGTGACTGTGCGGTTTTGATTGTGTGTATATATATATGGCGACATGATATATGGTACCCATGCCGTCTATGATTGATAGTTATGATTTGAAATTGTTTTCAAAACATATAAACACTAGCAATAATATCAAATGCCTTTGTTTTATTCATATCAAGCATATTTTGGCCGTTATAAGGTAAAAACTCTATCCTCCGGTTTGCGTTGCATTGTGTGATGGGAACTGAGTCTTATAATGGCTTCATTTTTATAAAAAGCATTGTGATGTTTAAAAGAAAGATTTGTTTTAAAGCACTGGCAATCCAATGGAGTAAACCCGTTCCACGAAAGTGGCGTGGTCCTGTGATTAGCCATATTATATATGTGTTGAATAGATTTCTCATACCAGTCCCATGTCTGACTCGTAGTTTGTTTCACTTTCAAACTCGGGTGCCCCTTTTTCTACACGGGCAGCCTTGTATTCAGGTTTAGCTGGTTATTTCTGGATAGCTGGAGCTGAAGATGGATTCTATCATTTATCTCTTTTTATGCTGTTCATCTCCTATTGTACATATTTTGTTTGTTTTCCGCTGTAGACATTTATGTATAGCTGAACTGTTTTGTACTAAGTAAGATCCTGTATACTATGTAACTCTGATGATTACTTTTATCCAGTATATTCTTTTGTTCTTTATCTGGTGTATTTGTTTAATTTTGCTCTGCTGTTATCTGTTTTCTGTGTTATATTCCATGGATTACCCTTGCCGCCGTCAGTACGGGGTTTGGGGTCGTCTCATATGGTATCGGAGCTTTGGTTAAGCTTAGTTCTGGAATATGACATTTGAACGAACTCGTCAGAAATAGAACCAGTAGTTTTCTAGGACGGGTAACTCTATACAGATAGGATCAGCAATATCCTTGTATGAGTAAAGCAGAATGAAATTACACCTCAATAGACACATTTACATTTGAAGTATATGTTTCTATATTTTAAAATATCTTCTCTGTGACCTGCAACTTGATCTGCTGTTTGCAGAAGTACTAGAAAAATGAGTGTCAGAAACAGAAGGAATACAGAACCCGATCTAGAGGCTCTATTAAAGAGATATCGAAATCTGAACGGAGCACAGTTCTCGGGCAATGAATCTATAATTCAAACTCAAGCTTGGATGAGTTCTGTCGAAAGAATTTTTGAGCGTATCCAGCTGAGGGATGACCAGAAAAGGTTAGTAGCATCTTGGGCGCTCAAAGAAGAAGCTTTAATCTGGTGGGAAACAATCATCAAAGATAATCCATAAGGTGATATCACCTGGGACAGATTCAAAGTGATTTTCCTAGAAAGATTTACTCCTCCTGAAGAGACGGAGCGATTGTGTGATGAATTTTCTTATCTGATACAAGGTGATATGACCATCCCAGAATATCATAAGAAATTCAACGAACTTGCTCACTTTGCTCCTCATCTGATTCAAGATCCAAAGAGGAAAAATTTGAGATTTATTCATGCCCGGCAAAGGAGATATCAGAATGGTGTACTAGGGAATGTAAAGCTTCCTTTCTCTGAAATGATTTATATGGCTTATCGGTATGAAGATCTCCATAAGAAAGGAATGTTGCGCGACAAAGAAGAAGTCTGTTGTAGGGACAAAGAAGAGTCGGAAACAGATATTCCTGAAGCCAGCACGAGGTCTGAGGTCAGTGAGAAGCCCAGTGCTAAGAGAAAAAGGGCTAAATCTGGGAAAGAACCAGTAATAACTGTTATTTTCTCTAACTGCAATAAGAAAGGACATTTGTCGATTAGTTGCAGATCTTTAAAGAAACAAAGAAAAGAGGGATATAGAGCAAATCGAAAGCAAAAGAAGAAAAGGTTCAGAACTGACGGGGAGTTCCAAGAGGATAGAGAGTGCAAACAGTGCCACGAGGCTGGACATCTTGCAAAGGATTGCCCGCAGTTAAACAAGCCTGAAATAGTTCAAGTAAATGAAGTAGCAGAAACTTCTGAGCCCTCAGCTACTCAAGAAAGGGCCGATGTTTTAGAAGGCACGCTAACTGTCAAAAACATTCCAGTCAAAGTACTGTTGACACAGGCACGTCACGAAGCTTCATTGCAAAGGATGCAGCTAAGAAACTGGATTTAAATTTGAAAAAGCTCAAGGAACCAATGACTGTCCACAATCCGGTTGGGGGTTCCATTGATCTCAATTGGGTTTGTGGAGTGCCGGTTTCTTTCTCTCATTATCGGTTTCCTACCATCGCAGTCGTCATGAATTTTAAAGAGTTTGATCTTATCTTGGGGTTAGATTGGTTGACCAAGTATGAAGCTGAAGTTAAATGCGCCGACAGAGTCGTAAAGGCGAAGATTAAATCAGGTGATTATATAACCATTCCCTGTGAAGGTCAGAATGCTAATAGAAAAGACTTCTGGGCAGCTCTAATTGTTTCTCCAGCCCAAATAGAAAGTATCCCTGAAGTTACAGAGAATATTCCTGACCTCATCAAAGATATTCCTGTCATCAAGAATTATGCGGATGTGTTTGAAGAAGTTGTTCGCTTACCTCCGCAGAGAGAAATAGATTTCAAAATTGCTTTGATTCCTAATGCAAGGCCGGTAGTTCACGCTATTCGAAGAATGTCCTTGAATGAGAAAGAAGAACTTGATAATCAAACACGACAGCTAGTATGGAAAGGTCTGATCAGGCCTCGTTTCTCTGATTGGGGAGCAGCAGTGGTGTTTGTCCCAAAATCTGACGGTACTCTACGTCTATGTGTGGATTATCGTGATCTGAACAAACAGACAATAAAGAACAAATATCCATTGCTGCGGATTAATGATTTGTTAGATCGATTAAATGGAGCACAAGTATTTTCACGAATGGACCTAGCTACAGGCTTCCATCAGCTTCGTATCGCCGAGGAATGTGTTCCTATGACAGCACTCAGAGGTCCCGACTTATTCTACGAGTGGTTAGTAATGCCATTCGGCTTATGTAACGCCCCTGCCTATTTCGTCGATCTGATGAACAGAGTATTCAGAGGAGTATTGAATAAATTTGTTCTGGTTTTTATTGATGATATTCTAATCTTCTCTAAATCAAAGGCCGAACATGAAAAGCATCTGGAACAGGTTCTAGAAATTCTGAGACGGAATGTATTAAAAGCCAAATTTTCCAAATGTATTTTCTGGCAAGATGAAGTAAAATTTCTGGGCCACGTAGTATCGAAAGAAGGAATTGCTATGGATCCAAGCAAAATCACAGCTATTCAGAATTGGAAACAGCCCAGTACCCCCACTGAAGTCCGCAGTTTTCTCAGATTGGCTAGCTATTACCGGAAGTTCGTTAAAAACTTTTCAAAGATATCTGGTCATTTAACGAAGCTTACGAAGAAGCACTCTAAATTCAAATGGACTCCAGAAAGTGAGGAGGCTTTTGAAGAGCTAAAATTAAGACTAACGAATACTCCAGTTTTAACCATCATCGATGGCAACCAGGATTTGAAAGTCTGGACTGATGCTTCTAGAGAAGGCCTTGGCGCAGTGTTAATGCAAAGAGGCCAAGTGATTGCTTATGCTAGCCGTCAACTGAAGCCGCACGAGAAAAACTACGTCACTCATGATCTTGAGTTATTGGCGATAGTATTCGCCTTGAAAATCTGGAGACACTATCTTCTGGGTGAGAGATTTGAACTGTTTACAGATCATCAGTCGTTAAAGTATCTATTCACACAGAAGGACTTGAATCTGAGGCAGCAACGTTGGCTAGTGTTCCTTGCAGCATATGACTTTGAAATTATATATACTCCAGGGAAAGCCAATGTCGTGGCCGATGCGTTAAGCCGAAGGAATGAAATGATCGCCAGTTTTATTATCACGACTTCACTGATAGATAAAATATCTGCTCTTCAGGAGGATGATCACTTCATTCAGAAGATCAGAGAGATATTTCAACAAGGCGAACCCTCGAGTTTTCAAGTAGATAATGAGGGGATTTTAAGGCTCAAAGGTCGAATCTGTGTCCCTAACATTCCTAAGCTTCGAAAGGAAGTACTGGATGAATGCCACAAGTCAAAACTCAGTATCCATCCAGGAGTAAGCAAAATGTATAATGACATCAAACACACTTTCTGGTGGAAGTCGATGAAAAGGGACATTTCCTTATATGTTAGCCGATGCCCAACTTGCCAACTAGTCAAGAGTGACCAACAGAAACTAGCTGGATTATTACAACCGCTAGAAGTTCCTAGCTGGAAGTGGGAACATATTTCTATGGATTTCATTGATGGTCTGGCCAGAACCAGAAAAGGGAATGACAGTATTTGGGTGATCGTAGATCGCTTCACGAAGACTGCCCATTTTATACCTGTCAGATCAAATAAAGCTGCTCAGAGTCTGGCGCAGATATACTTCAGGGAAATAGTTAGACTACATGGGGTGCCGCTCAGTATAGTCAGTGATAGAGATACAATATTCACTAGCAAATTCTGGGAAGCATTTCAAGTCGAGCTGGGAACGAAGTTGAACTTGAGCACCGCTTATCATCCTCAGACAGACGGTCAGACTGAGAGGGTGAATCGTATTTTAGAAGATCTATTGCGGTCTTGTGTTATAGATTTCGGTGGATCATGGGAAGACCATCTTCATTTGGCTGAATTCTGTTATAACAACAGCTACCAGGCGAGTCTGACAATGTCGCCATTCGAAGCATTGTATGGTAGACCATGCCGATCTCCTGCTTGTCGGGTCGAACCCGGAAATAGACTTGTGTTGGGTCCTGATATGATTCGAGAAGCTGCCGACAAAGTCGATTTTATTAAGAAGCGATTACTCGCCGCTCAAAGCCGAAAAAAGAGCTATGCCGATAGAAGAAGAAGAGATATATACTTTGCTGTTGGCGATTACGTGTATTTGAAAGTATCGCCGATGAGAGGAGTTATTCGGTTCGGTAAAACTGGAAAGTTGGCGCCCAAATTCATTGGTCTGTTTCCTATTCTGGAACGGATCGGAACTCTCGCTTATAGGGTCAAATTGCCTGACTGGTTGCCTGGAGTTCATGATGTATTTCATATATCTCAACTTCTAAAGCACGTTCATGATCCGGACTTAATCGTGGAAGAAGAAGCTCAGCAGGATATTGAAATTACTCCAGAATTAGCTGTGAGACGAGAGCCGCTAAAGATCATCGGCAAAGAAACCAAAGAGCTGAGGAACAAGAAGGTTCACTTAGTCAAAGTGCAATGGAGTGGAGATCCGCGAGATTGTACTTGGGAAACTGAGGAGAGCATTCAGAAAGCTTATCCTAGATGCCGAGTGGATATCTCTGATTGACTCTGGTGCAAGGTACATTTACCCTACTTTGCATTACCATTTAATTCTCTACTCTGTTGTTATTTTCTTTTCATGGATGTGCACTTTTAAATTCTATATTCCGAATGATTTAAAAAAAGAGTATAGAAGTTGATCAGTATATTTTTGAAAGGTTAAAACGATTTGATTATTGGTTGTGTTGTGTAATTGTAGATTTATCAAACAACTTTCGACTTTGTTCCTTTTCGGGGACGAAAAGTTTTAAGTGGGGGAGATTGTAACAACCCAGAAAATCACCAATTTAAAAATTTTAAATTGGCCAAAATAATGGATTTTAAATATTTAAAATAAATATTTTAAATAATAGCGATGAAAGGTGAGTTTGAATCGACAATTGAAAACGAATATAATTAATTATAATTATAAACAAGGCTTGAAAAGGCGCTGCAGTTTTAAAAATTGAATTCAAACTTTGTCGGACTGTACCAGGTGCAAAACAAAACGGATTTTAGTGAAACCAAAAATATTTAAATCTGTTAGTGAATACCTTTCTAACGAATCTAAAAAATCGAATTTTCATAGCGGAAAGCAAAAGTTATGGCCGAATGAATTTTCAGAAAGGTCGCTATGGAATTTATATAGCCCGTGAAATTGACCATTTTGCGTACGACCTCGGAATTCGACGAAACCACTTTTGTTGGATCCGGGATGTGAAGTTATTGCTAGGTTTCAAATTTCATAATTTTTGAAGCTAGTATGTGAGCGTGGAAAAAGAAAACGTGTTTTGACCAATTATAGTTAAATTGGATCGACCAAAAATGGGCCTTTTTGCAAACGTTCTCAGAATTCAACGAAACTAGTTTTGTTGGGACCGTATCATGAAAACATAGCCAGATTTATTTTTCTGGAATTTTTCGAATAAGTTTGTGGCCCTGGCAAATTGAAATGTACGTTCAAATTAAATATTGAATGTTTTATACTTTAATTTGAAGGAAAACTGATTGAAACATTCGAATGGGCCTTCGAAACATATTCCATTGTGTTCGGAATGGGGGTAAAACGCTAGGGACGATAGTCTTTGGGTTTCAATTGGGGGTCGTGGGCGAAAGGGGTGTTTTGGAGATTTTAAATTAAAAAAAATATCATTGGTCCACATCATTTCTCTCTCCCCGATCGACGCACGGCGGAAAATAACATCCCGCTTCCCTCTCGATTTCTGGCCAATCCACTCAATAAAATTCAAGGCCGATGTTGAGCTTTTTGTAGATCTTCCCGAGCTCTTCAAATCCGTATAAGCCTCGTCCCTTACCATCGCGTGTTCGTCGAGATACAAGCCCCCAAAGTTGCGCCGTTCGCAGCCGATTTCCTCCTCCTCGCCGCCGCGGAGTTCGCCGCCGTCAGGGGTGCAGGCGCGCCTCTCCAAGCTCGTCGATGTGGCATAGGCTGATCGACATATCGTGCTTCGGATTGAGAGAAAATTCAAACCTAGTTTTGAAGATTTTGAAAGGTAATCGGATGTTTAATTTAAAACTGATTTCAACTCTTTAAAACCGTTGCAAACTTTGAAAAATCATATCTTTTTGCTGTGTTAACGAAATTCGATGAAACAGGAAACATCGTGACCGTGTAGATGCCTTTTACATTTTAGAAGAGACCGCATATTTTTCTGAGCCTTCTTCTATTTTTGGTGGAGTGGAACCCAATGTGAGATTTCTAATTTATAAACAATATGGAAAACGACGATGTATAAATTATATAGTCGATGTATGAGTCATATAAGCGTTGTACACCTCTTGTATAAGCGTTGTATAAGTCGTACGTTCGATGTATAAGTTGTATATGCATTGTAAAAATTATATATGTGTTGAAATAGAAGTGAATTACTATATATATATATATATATACACACACGCCCCTTGTCCACAAACCATGGACGATATTTATTGATTGTGATTGGTGTGAAAATCGATTGATAGCGAATGGTTGTTTGGGATTGTTTGTGGTTGATATTGATTGATTGTGGTTGAAAAAAACCCATTTGTGGTTGAGAAATATTTGGTTGAAACCACATAGGATTAGTTTGTGGAAATGAAATAAATATATACATGCCGCCTGTGTGCGAACTAGATGCATGACCCCCATTGTCAAAAACCGCGAGGTTTTAAGGTAGAGCGAGGAGCCGTACTAGGGACGGTCCCGGTTTTAACTACCTTGCCTTTATGCTGCCGAAATTTTGAATAATATTCATGTGTTTGAATTATTTTCATTTGCTGAAACTATATTTATTCATTGAATAGAAAACCTTCATGTGTTGAATCGATATTGATTCGTTGATTAGAAATTCATATGTTGAATGGTATTCGTGTTTTAAATATAAAAATCACATTTTTATCTATATATAGAAACTATAGAAAACCTTCATGTGTTGAATCGATATTCATTCGTTGAATTGAAATTCATGTGTTGAATGGTATTCACATTTTGAAATAAATTGTTTTACAATAAAAATCCTATTTTTATCACCTATATAAACTATATAAAATAATAGTGTTTTGAAATAAATAGATTTGAAATTCTAAATATATGTGAATTATTTGAAAAGGCCGAGTTAATTCTCATTTCGAATAATTGACCGACGATTGAAATTCGAAGATGAAGACGGTGGTCGAAGACCGGAGATCTTCACCTCGTTTGGATGGTAACCGAGGTCCTGATTGGGAGGCATCCCGAAATATGGATAATGAGTGGTGATCGTCCAGACGTATGTGGTGATCGATGGGTTTGCGAGGTATTTAGTGCCTCCGGTTTCATTCAGACCCAGAACGGACTTGTAAATGGACTGTGTGTCTGACATTGGATTTTATTCTGTGTTGATTGATCTCTATTAAATATACATCTGTTTGGCGATGGAGAATTTATTCTTTTGCTTAACGCCCTTCTCTGAAACTCACGAGCTCAGAGGTTGTATATCGATGGACATCAGTCGCATGGCATGAATTGCCTGTGTGGAATGCTAAGATGCAGTGATCAGGGCTTCTGTTGAAAAGCAAAGTCTTGTGGTGATGATCAAAGCACCGCCGGTGTGGCGTAGCTTTGTGTATAACGTAAAATCGCGAGCCTCACACCCCGGTATGAACCAGAAACGGGAGAAGGACCTCAGGGAGGGCATGCATTTCTTTCTAGCTAGGGTTGTGTCAGTGACCTACCAGCCCTGACATTTATATACTTTTCACCTATGTGGTTGTTGCTGTTGCGAGGCGCCTCGGTTTGATCGGACGATCCGGGTCCGATGTAGTCATTCGTTGGCTCGTTTACGCCCCAAAGGGCGGGAAAACGTATTGTTCAGGCATTTTAATCCACATCGGTGGATCGGCCCTGGCGATCCAAGGGTCGATGCGCTCGGACCCTGTGGCTCGGGCTAGAGAGTCACGAAGTCGGTAAGGACTATCTCTTGCCTTGGTTCGTGACAGAAAACCAATTTCCAAATACGTGACTGTGCGGTTTTGATTGTATATATATATATATGCCGACATGATATATGGTACCCATGCCGTCTATGATTGATAGTTATGATTTGAAATTGTTTTCAAAACATATAAACACTAGCAATAATGTCAAATGCCTTTGTTTTATTCGTATCAAGCATATTTTGGCCGTTATAAGGTAAAAACTCTATCCTACGGTTTGTGTTGCATTGTGTGATGGGAACTGAGTCTTATAATGGCTTCATTTTTATAAAAAGCATTGCGTTGTTTAAAAGAAAGATTTGTTTTAAAGCACTGGCAATCTAGTGGAGTAAACCCGTTCCACGAACGTGACGTGGTCCTGTGATTAGCCATATTATATATGTGTTGAATAGATTTCTCATACCAGTCCCATGATTGACTCGTAGTTTGTTTCACTTTCAAACTCGGGTGCCCCTTTTTCTACACGGGCAGCCTTGTATTCAGGTTTAGCTGGTTATTTCTGGATAGCTGGAGCTGAAGATGGATTCTATCATTTATCTCTTTTTATGCTATTCAGCTCCTATTGTACATATTTTGTTTGTTTTCCGCTGTAGACATTTATGTATAGCTGAACTATTTTTGTACTAAGTAAGATCCTGTATACTGTGTAACTCTGATGATTACTTTTATCCATTATATTTTATTGTTCATTATCTGGTGTATTTATTTAATTTTTCTTTGCTGTTATCTGTTTTCTGTGTTATATTCAAAGGATTACCCTTGCCGCCGTCAGTACGGGGTTTGGGGTCGTCTCATTAGGGCATGTTAATTACAAATCTCTTAAAAATATGCATAAATTAGGTTTGATTTCTGACTATTATTTCGATACTATCTCCAAATGTGAAATATGTGTTCAAGCAAAAATACACCGAAAATCCTTTAAATCTGTAGAAAGAAAAACTAGTTTGCTTGATTTGGTATATAGTGATGTGGATGACTTAAAAAGTCATATCACCTATGGTGGTAACCAATACTATATAACATTTATTGATGATTTTATTAGATATGGATATGTATATCTAATGAAAAAAAAAGATGAGGCTTTTGATAAATTCAAAATTTACAAAGCAGAGGTCGATACACAATTAGGAGTTAAAATTAAAGTATTACATTCAAATCGTGTTGGTGAATATTTTTCAAATGAATTCACCTTGTTTTGTAGACAACATGATATAGTTCACTAATGTACCGCCTCATATACACTACAACAAAATAGTGTTGTTGAAAGGAAAAATAGTTATTTAGTATAAATAATCAATTCGATGCTCATAAGTTCAAATTTATATTATAGCCTTTTGGGTGATGCTATGTTATCTACATGTTACATTTTAAATAGAGTACCACTTAAAAAGGATAATCTTTCCCTTTATGAATTATGGTTTATTAGAAAACCTAACCTTGCTAGAATAAAAGCTTAGGGTTGCTTAGCATATGTTTGAAAACTAGACCTTAAATGGCCAAAGTAATGAAATTAGGCTTTTAAATGTGATTTCATAGGATATTCACTTAATTGTATAACTTTTAGGTTCATTATTCCTATCGCCTTATAATGTATAGAGTCCGTATATGTAGAATTCTTTGAAAATCAGACTGTTGAAGTTCCACTAAGATCATCTAGTCTAGAACCTAATATGACTAATGATACCAATGACAATGAATATTCTCTTGCTTAAAACAACAAGGAAGTATCAGTACCAACGAATAGTACCGAACAAAGGAGAAGTACAAGAGCAAGAATATAGGACTATGGTCCTGACTTCATAACATATCTTGCAGAAGGCAATAAGGACAAAGTCCTTAATGTGACAAGATATGAAATGAACGTTGATGACTATCCTAAAAATTAATCGGAGGCTATGAGTTTGAGAGATTCTAATTTCTGGAAAGAAGCTATCAATGATGAAATGAATTCCATAATATTAAACCAAACTTGGGTTTTAACCGATTTACTTCCTAGTGCTAAACCTATAGGATGCAAATGGATATTCAAGAAGAAAAATAATTGAATACAAATGGATCCATTGATAAGTTTAAAGTCATACTAGTTGCTAAGGGGTAAAAGCAAAGATAAGGAGTAGATCAATTTGATACATATTCTCCACTTGTCACATCAATTCATAATTTGGTCATACATCAAATGGATGTAAAGAGAACTTTTCTTAATGGGGATTTAGAAGAAGACATATATATATATAACCTAAAAAATTCAGAACCCAAGGCCAAGAAAATAACGTGTGCAATTAATAAAATCTCTTTATGGCTTGAAGCAAAGCTCCCATGCAATGGCATGATAAATTTGATAAAGTTGCAATGTCATATGGATTCATTGTTATTGATGCTGATAAATGTGTATACCAAATCGGAAAACAACGTTTATGTTACAGTATGTTTATACGTTGATGACATTCTGATATAACATATATCTTGTGTGAATGAAACTAAGAAGTTTCTATCTTCTAAATTTGACATGAAAGATCTAGGAGAGGCTGACATAATTCAAGGAATTAAAATCATTAGAAAAGAGAGGGAGTTATTACTAACTCAATCTCATTACATTGAGAAAGTTCCTACAGATGTATGATCATCATAATGACAAACCAGCACCAAATCCCTTAGATCCTAGTATTAAATTAGAAAAGAACATTGGACGTACCATTTATCAACTAGAATATTCCAGTACTATTGGGAGTCTTATGTATGCTATGTGTTGCACTAGATCAGACATCGCACATGCTATGAGCGTATTGTTTTGATTTACGGGCAATCCAGATTTCGAACATTGAAAAGATATTTCCAAAGTTTTAGTTTATTTGAAAGGAACCATTACATATGGTTTATCTCCTAAAAAATATTTTGCTGTAATAGAAGGATATAGTGATACAACTTGGAACAATGTTGAATCCAAATCCAAGTCTATGTCTGGATGGATATTCAGATTAGTAGGTCTAGTAGTGGCTTGGGCTTCCAAGAAGCATACCTGTATATCTAACTCAACGATGTTGTCAGAATTATTTTCATTAACAGATGCATGTAAGGAAGCAGAATGAATTAGGAATTTGTTAATTGAAATCCCATTATTGAAGAAGCCATCTCCAATAGTCTTGACTAACTATGATAATCAAAGGATGATATACAATGTCTCTAATAAGACATATAATGGTAAGTCTACACATGTGAGTCCAAGCCATCAAATGGTATGTCAGTTACTCAAAAGTGGGGTAATAACTGTTGACTAGATAGAAACAAAGAAAAACTTTGTTGGCCCACTCACAAGAGGTCTTCCAAAGGCAAAGGTTTCTATAAACACAAAAGAAATGGGACTAAGGTCTATGAATTAAGATTGATCATTCTTAACGAAAACCTAACTTATTCTTGAAAAGGATAGAAAATTTCAATGGGTACCAATATGTTAAGAGAATCATTATAGAACACTAAATCAATAATCCGATAATATTTAGTGTTGGATTCTGCAAGAACAAAACACTACAAGAAAAAGGCCATTTTATAACATGTAAAAAAACCTATTAAAGGATACGATGGCGTTTTTCTAGACGTTGTATATTAACATGCTGTAATATGTCAGGGGTCTATAATGGCAACCTAAAAATCGCTATAAAAAACATGCTATAAATGATGTAACTCATGGCGTTTCAAAATTGCTATTAAATGGACAATTTGTAACATACAAAATCGTATCTATAGCGTGCTTTGCTTGCTATAAAACTTTTTCGTAGAGTTGTGGTTTATGATGCTAATATTTATGACATCATTTATTTCCTATTTATAGCAACTATAAATGCCACAGAAATTTCGTAGTCTGAAATTATAACAACTATAATGGCTATAGAAATTTAGTAGCCTTGTTATTAAAGCAACCATAAATGCCATAGAAACACCATAGAAAGTTTAATTTAGTATTTTACATCATTATTAACTTGCCATGAAAGCTGTTGCAGAATATTTTTATTGCACTAACATATTGCTGTAATATGTATAGCCATTGTTAAAGGTATTTCAGACACAATATTTAGTATGTAAATATTTATCATCAAAACATGTCATACAAAGTCCGAAGCATATAAATATTTATAATCAAATAACAATTCTTACAATCGTTGCTAACCAAAAACAATACATATACTAAAAAGAACAATCCATACAACCATAGCTAACCAAAACGATACATGAATATGCCCCGGCATATTTTTTTCATGCCTTTTACCATAGCGTAAATCTAGATCATCATACAACGCCTGTCAAAAAAAAACATACATCTATTTGTCATAAATACAAAATATCAAAACACCAATACAGCTGCTTTTTTTTAACATGCACATAGAACGACATACAAATAATAAACACAATACATTCAGACACTGAAAACTGTTGTTGGAAAAAGATGGGATTGAATTATATGATATTTATACAACTATACAATGATGGGATCATAAGGTTTAATCTCCATATTATCTGTGAGTTTATGTGTAAAATATGCAAAGAGGGGGCACTGAGCATGGGTGATTAACTGTACAGATACATGTCTATTACATATAAATTTTCAGCAGACTATCTTCTAGATTGCCTGGATATAAACACATAGCTTGAAGCACTGGAACTTGCTGATAGAGTAGAAGATGCAATATACATATGGAGAAAGTCATCATGGGATATGGTAAAAGATTTAATGCGAAACGGTAAAAAAATTAATGGCTGATGGGGATAAAAATGTGACCCTTGCAAGCAGAGCTGAAAGTCTGTTGCTTTGCTTGAAGCAAAAATATCCTGATCTTTCCCAAACTACTTTAGACTAAAGCAAAATTCTGTACAACAAGGATGTTGGACAGGAAATATTAGATAGCTATTCAAGGGTTTGGAAAGCTTAGCATTCAACATTGTTACATGTATAATTGATGTGCTTTACAATGATGGATCAGTAAGAAAACAATAGTTTCTGCAAAGGTCTGCATATTTCATGGACTGATGCTATCATATGATAACTTATGTACCTGTTAGGATTCAAGTTCTCATTTTGTCTAATTTCATACTGTTGTAATGTTTCAGGAACTCAAAAAAAAAGTCATACAAGCATTCTAGTATCAATTAAAATGACATTAAACAGCAGCTTTTGGCTTATCAAGTGTTCGAAACTTCAAGACTATTTTGTTTGGTTGGTCAAAATTACCTATGAAATCCATTCTTAAGTTGTAAGAAACAGTTGCTTTTCCTTTCTTAGCTTCTAAATCAGCCAAGTGATGAAAAATCAAGTAACATCCGTGCAAGTACTTTTGACTAGCTGTTATTCTCAATTGTGTGTAATAAGATGTGTTTGTGTGCCAGGCAATCGTAGCAGGGTAAGTGGAAGTGGATGTCAAACATTAACAGCAAGAGAATGAGAGATGGGGCAATTCAAACAATCCAAAAATATGATTTGTTCTAAAATGAAACATTAAGCAGCAAGAGAATATGATTTTTTTTAGAATGAAAAATCAACCATTTAAGAAATTATTGACTCTAAGAGTACATTGTACGGATCACTTCGAGTCCAACATCCAAAATCACATGTTAAATAGATTCCGAAATCCGAAGTGATCAGTTAGGTTTATTTAACATAAATGATTCTTAAAAATCAAATCAAAATTTAAATTACATTTCAAAAAGATCAAGATGACATATACCTATGTTGTTATTTCATTTGTAGATGATCAACCCCTCTAAGACTTATGCTTGCATATATACAGGGATATATAAATATACCCTTAAAGTTTAACCTCGTTTTAACTTTAAATTTTCAAACCTTTTTTTTATTGTTGGTTCAATCCCGATTTAACCCAAACAACCTAAAACACACACCCACTTTACTCCCTCATTTCTTCCCTTCATGCTTTAGGAAGCACAACCCTAAAACAAAATGATAGGGCCCAAAGAAAAACTCCAGATAAAAACAACTTCCATGTGCATGCCTTGTCGTGCACATCCTCTCCAACCATCCAGAGTTTACCTCGCCACCGCCAGCACATCACGTTGTCTCCTAAGATCACCCACGACTGGCCAATGGAACCTCTGAGAACCCTCTACCTTATAATCACTGTCAACCCAAAAAAATCGAGACTAAAAGAAGATTCCAACGCCAGAAACATCGCCCAACTCCTATCGTCTCCGAACTCGACTGCTACCACCATCGGCTCAACCTGCACATCCATACATGCCTCCCGATCAAAATCCCCATCACTAGATCTTCCATATCACGCATATGACTGGATCAAACCCACAAACAAAAGAGACACACCCAAAATCCTGAAACGAGCTCGACTAGCCATCCCCAACCATCAGACCTTTCCACGCTTTAAGCATGCCTCCATTCATCTCCAGTAGAGCTTCAGGATACACATATTACAACATCATTCAGGAAAACATTTGACTTCATTCCGGTATCCAAAATTATATCTTTAATCCAAAAACGCAAAATATAGTTAACTAAAAGTCATAAAACTTTGTTCTAAAAAACATATTTTTGATTTTAGAACAAAGTTGCATAAATAAACTTAATTCTTGTCTGTTGATTTTTCATCCGCATTCTCTTGCGGTTTGATTTTAGAATAAAGTTGCATCAATAAACTTAATCCACCAACATTAAGCCGCAAGAGAATTAGCAACTGGGTACTCTTGAATTAAACGAGGTATATGTCAGCTATTAGGTTCAAAAAATGAATCCGCCAACATACATCCACTAACATTAAGCCGCAAAAAAAAAATAGAGCTTTCAGCTTTCAGGTTCAAAAAATGAAAACAAGATGACAGTCCTAATCTTGAATTAAACGAGGTTACAAACAAATTGTAAAGTCATTTAAAATTAAAATTATTTGTGCTTTGCTGAAATCAAAAATGTAACATTCTTGAATATGAAGATATGTAATCGTAAGAGCGCATGTACGAAAACATATAGATACCATATGCAAGAAAACATATAGATACCATATGCAGGCTATCATAGAGGAGTACTATGGGAGCCGTAGATCTCCTCCCAAGCGCTCTCCTCCTTTTCGAGGCAGCAGCTACCATTCGATTTAGTTGAACGACTAATGTGTTTTGTAAATTAAGAATTTAAAGCTTTTGAAATATTATAAATTGTTTGGATTTAGTTTAAATGAGTTGTTAATGCAAAGCCCGGTAATTTGAAACGATTATGAAGTAAAAAGAAAGCAAAACCGCTTTATAGATGTATTCTGTTTGCCCAAGTTCTGGACTCTGAAATTTTAAAACAAGTGTAAATTTAGCAATTAACCCCAACAAATACAAATGAATTAAATTTCTTCATTGGTTCCAATGTATCAATTGTCCCGTTTTTATTCCTATTGCCAATGCAATGGATTTCAATAACCTTGGAAACTAATGGTAGGTTGAGAGTGATAATGAGAATGATATCCTTTGGTGTCACTATTCAAGAGAAGTTATATTACAAGAAATTAACAGTAGGTTAACGTTGGAAACCATCGCACCCCTCTTATTTGTACATCTTCCACCTCCTCTTGTTCCTCTCAGCAAAGTTTTCGGTGCTTTCGACACAAGCATCGGTTATGTGTTTACTCAATGAACCTCCGAATTTTTTATATGTGATTTAAATATATTTTTCATTAATTTTTTTTTTCGAATTAAAATGTCAAACCATAAAAAACATCATTGATCTCTATATTGTACTCGACTTTAGCATGAGACTTATTTAAACAAATATTTCTAATCTAAGAGGTGGTGGAAACAAATAGAATTAGAACTTCAACTGTATCTATGTTTTTTTCTACATTTTATCATTCTATTTTTTATCATGTTTAAAATAATATGCAGGTATTTTTGTTTACATAATTTTATTTCATTTCAATTAAATAATTTATTATTTAATATAACAAATAATTAATTAATTATAGCTTAATTAATATAAAAAACACAAATTCAAATACTTTGTTTGAATCTACAAATGCATACTTTGTTAGCTATTTAATCCGTTTAAATACCCCATTGAAATAGTTTGTAACCATCATCCTATGTCTCATTGTTTTGTAGAGATTGAATTTTGTTAAAAAAATTGTAATGAAAGTACGTAATTTTGTAATAAATGAAGGGACTAAAAAAATGCGATATGGGTAGGTTTTGATTAAAAGAAAGATGGTGGAAAAAAATTTCATATGCTAGCTGTGCTGTAACGACCCGCATTCTATGCATCGGAGGATCGTAGAATATTTATTTCTTTCTCATAAGGAGTCGTATGGTCGTGTGACATTGGCGGACGACTATTGGGGTCATTTCCCATGTTCGTGATTTTTGTCGATTTTTAAATGACCATTTTGCCCCTAGATGATCTTGTTCCGGCCATAACTTTTGATTGGTAAGGAGCTTTGACTTGAAAGCACTTCCATTAGATGCGGATGATGGTTTACATTTCTGTAGAGTGGTCATATTAGCCAAACGGGCTTACCGTTTGGGAGATATGCCTAAATTAAGATTTAGAGGGTGAAAAACGGCTTAATTGGGCTTAACCGGGCGATTAGAAGCTAGGCCAATTGGGGGATTTCGAGATTTGGGGGTATTTAAGGGCTGTTAGGGTTAGGGATTTCGGTTTTTACTCATTTTCCAGCCGCCACATACATCATAGAAACCTTAACAATGGCCTCCACCTTCTAATTTCATCCCAAATCGCTCTCTAATCAATGATAAAGCTTAGCAATACCAAATCAAGGAGAAATAGCACCATTTCAGAGTTAGAGCTGCTGTTAGACATTGGTATTCGCCCAAATCAGCGGAGTTTCTGTTTTGAAAGTTTTAATTGTGGCAAAGGTGAGTGATTAGCATTGTTTTTACACTAATTACAGTCAATTTGGGTGATTAGTGTTAATTAACGACATTATGCATGTTAAAAATTTGGGAAAATATTTATAAATTTTGAAATATTATTTTAAGCCTCTGTTAGGAATTTGGGTTAGTTTGGTTAAGTTTTTCTAACCCTATCATTAGTTATGCTTAAACATACTTAAGGGAAAATATGGGTTTTTGGGTATGTTTGATCCATTTTACATGCTATGATTGTTGCTTTGGTGTTTATGTTCGATTATACATGTTGCTATGACTGTATGGTATGCTTTGTGATTGTTTAGAATAGTTAGAATGATTGAAAACGCTGTCGTATGGCGTAAAACAGTCGCTGGAAGAGTTGCAGGAAAGTTGTGCAGGGACCGGATCCGATCGCCCTACCCGATCATGACACCCCTCCCCGAATCGACCTGCTTGTGATGATTGAAACCAACCCAGACCGCTCGCCTGAAGATGCCAGTCACGACCTGATGCTCTGGAGCTGGCATGAACCAATCCGAACCAGGCACCACGACCCGACCCGAAGGGGATGATCGAACCGAGCTGCTTCAGGGGGTGGACGACGACCAAGAGTAGTTGACATGCGTGGACCGAGTTGAATGGAGGATCTCAAACTGACTCGAACCGAGGCACCTCGAGCCACTTCATGGATCACGAACCGAACTATGGAGGAAGAGAAGTTGCCACTCACGAACCTACCCGGGGCAGGCAATCACGACCCGACCCGGAGGTGCATCACGAGCTGAACCGAACCGATGGAGAACCAATTGAAGATGACGACCATAACCTAAGATGCAAAGGTAGTCCAAATGGGAAATTTGTACTCAGGATCCAGATGGGAACCAATGAGTTAACTTCATGATTGGACTTTGCTACGGGACGTGTGCTAAGGAGTTATCGACGTCCAAAACTTTGATTCACCACCGAAAGACCAATGTTAGGCTACAGACCGATGAAGTGGGGTAGTTATTACTTCACGGGGTAGAGTGATCGTAGCATGGCTATGAGCCAGTGTAATGGAGTTATCATGACTCCATGGGGCAGAGTGGACATAGCAAAGTATTAATGGTTACAGATCAGTGCAGTGGAGCCGTCACGACTCCATGGGGCAGAGTGATCGTAACAAAGTATTGGGTGATCAAAGTGGTGGATATCGTATGCTTTACGCACTGAGTGAGAGATGTGAGGAAGGTTGCTATGCTTGATTGTTTGTCATCACTATAACATGCACACCCCCACCCCCAATCCTTTACACCATATGTTAGTGGCACCTTAAAGTATTGTACGGTATGTTGTGCTAACTCTTTGGTTGTAGGTCCAGGTTCAGGTATGGTTTAGTATACCTGTTATTGTTCTTTTTTGCTACTTATCGCTCATACCAGACTTTTGTCTGACCCAGAGTTTTATGTCTCTTCTTATTACTGCGGGTGCTCCTAAACAAGAAGACTAGAGACAGGTTAGCTGGTTATGCACGAGTAGCTTATCCGGAGACGAGCAGGAGGCTCCTACGTATTATCTACATAGATTCTCCCTGTGTTGTTGATGGTCACTGCTTTGGCATTAGTAGTGTACCTTTCCTTTCTTTTTCTTTAGAGACAATATTTTGAAGTTGTAATAATGGTTATGGATCATAAGCTGTATTTTGGATTTCCGCTATATGATGATTATGGTTTAGTTTTAAGCTTATGCACTGTCTTGCCTGTTTTATGTCAAGTATGTTATTATTATATTTTATTCCATGCGTTGTGAGACATTCTACAGGCTCCTGGCTAGTTCAAATTCCTTTCTTTTTCTTTCTTTGACAACCGTCCTGTGCTAGTCGGACATTGGCACAACGCACTTTCATTGGAAATGTTGGCTGGTGTGGGGCGAGCCGTCACATTTGGTATCAAAGCTCTAGGTTGCGTAGTTAACCTAGGGAAGACATCAGGGAGAGATAGTACGTATATGAGAGCGCGTATTTATGATATTTTGGTTTCCAAAAGCTATATATATACTATTAGTATATCTAAGGATGAAGTCGCATTGCATTGGCACCACTAAAGAGATAGTTAATCGTTTTCTCCTTACAGATTGAACGATCAGCCGATATACGAGGGGTACTGGTAGAGGAGCTAATAATGGGAATGCTCCTGATATGAGGACGATGTTCACTAACCACATGAGAGAGATGCTTAGCGATGTTCAGAGGGAAGCTCCTAACGCTGCAAATGGTGGTGGTGCAGCAGTGCAGGTGCCTAGGGCCGATTTCGCCAAGCTATGCAAGGATTACACTAGCCTTAGTGTAAAGCTATTCCACGGAACGGAATCGGCTACAGAAGTTCAGGATTAGTTGGATAGCTGTGAGCGTATCTTCGAAGACTTATGTATTGAGGATGCAATGAAGAGAAAGATAGCATCCCGTCGGCTACATGGACGGGCGATGAATTGGTGGAATGCTATTAACGCAGCTACTCCAAAGGATCAAATTGCATGGGGTCAGTTTAAGGCCTGATTCGGTGAAAAGTTTATCCCAGCTGTTCAGAAGTTAGAGTTGTTTAGGAAATTTCTGGAGCTTAAGCAGAATGGTAGGGCAGTCTCAGAGTACATTGCAGAGTTCGATACTTTATCGAAGCATGGATTATCCCTCATTGACACTCCCAAGAAGAAGAACGAGAAGTTCATAACTGTTTTAGATCAGTACTTGTGGGAAAGGCTTATAAACCATATTGATGAGACTTTTGAATCGATTGTTGGGAAAGCATTGAGGTCAGAGAGCCTTTTTCCTAAACCCAAGACTGAAGTCGCTGTTGCATCTGCAGAGGGGCCAAAGCCGCAAGCAAGCGGTGGAGCAAGAATAATTCTCAGAATAGAAGGAAGCAGAGTCATAACCAAACTAAGGATGGTCAGAAAAAGAGAAAGAAAGATGTTGAATGCTTTAGTTGTGGCAAGAAGGGCCATTATGCTAAAGAATGTCGAGCAAAGCCAGGGGACAGGAAATGCTTCAACTATGGCCAAGTGGGACATCGCAAGGATAAGTTTCCGCAACCCCCTAAAGAAAAGCAGATTGTGAAAGCATATGCTCTTAATGTTGTCCCTTCTTCGTCGAATGCCTCAACTACGGCAAAGAAAGGAAAGAATGTCGTTATTCAAGGTATGCTTTCTGTTTGTGATGTTCCTGTTCGAGTATTGTTTGATACCGGAGCTTCCCGTTCCCTTCATATCTAGTGACTTGGTAGATAAGTTGGGATTGGAACCCGAGATAGTCGATAGACATTTAGCGGTGACGAAACCGATTGGTGGTTCAACTAGCCTTAGCATGACTTGTCGTAATGTGGTCTTATCGAGTCATGGATGCATGTTTGTTTGTGATTGCTTTGTTTTGGGCTTTACTGGGTTTGGCATTATTTTGGGAGTCGATTGGCTCCAAAGGTACGAGGTGGTGGTAGACTGTGAGGGCTTTTTGGTGACAGTTAGAGCGGATGATGGGCGGAGGGTATTGTTTGGTCGCCTACCTCATGATGGGGTAATGGCTAGTTTTCTAAATTCCCTCGACATCCCGCATGATGAGTTGTCAGATGTGCCCGTGGCTGGCCAGTATCTGGACGTCTTCGAGGAAGTGACCGGACTTCCACCACACCGAGAGATTGAGTTCCGTATTGATTTGGTGAAAGATGCCAGACCTATAGTGATGTCACTTCGTCGTATGTCACCAAGGGAGCAGCGAGAGTTTGGGGTGCAAGTAAGCGATCTGTTGAAGAAGGAATTTATCAGAAGAAGTGTTTCTGAGTGGGGAGCACCAGTTGTGTTTTCTACCAAGGCAGATGGTTCACTTCGATTATGTGTGAACTACCGCGAGTTGAATAAGGTGACTAGGAAGAATAAGTATCCTCTACCATGGATAGATGATTTGTTTGATCAGTTGAGTGGCGCGAGAGTGTTCTCCCAGTTGGATCTTGCGACAGGTTTTCATCAGCTTAGAGTGGAAGCTGAGACTATAGCTAAAACGACATTTCTGACACCGTCTGGATTCTATGAGTGGTTGGTCATGCCATTCGGGTTGACCAATGCACCAGCATATTTTGTGGATCTTATGAATAGGGTATTCAGGGATCAATTGAATAAGTTTGTTCTTGTGTTTGTAGACGATATCTTGGTTTATTCGAGGACAAAGGAAGAACACAAGGAACACTTGAGGATAGTGATGGAGGTGTTGAGAAAACATCAATTAAAAGCAAAGTTCTCTAAGTGTCATTTCTGGAGGAGGGAAGTGAGGTTCTTAGGCCATGTTGTTTCAGAGAATGGCATTGCTGTGGACCCTGCGAAGGTGGCTAATGTACATGATTGGTCCACGCCCAAGAATGCAACAGACGTAAGAAGTTTCATGGGATTGGCTGGATATTGTCGTAAGTTTATCCAAGACTTCTGCAAGATAGAAGCACCGTTGACTCAGTTGACCAAGAAGAATCAAGCTTTTGTTTGGGATGAAAAATGCAAGAATGCATTCAAGAGTCTAAAGGAAAAGTTGATATGTGCACTAGTGTTACTCATTCCTAAGGGGAATGAAGAGATGACGGTATACACAGATGCCTGTGTTACCGGACTAGGTGTTGTATTGATGCAAGGAGGTAGGGTTCTAGCTTATTCTAATCGGCAACTGAAACCGCGCGAGAGAAGATATCCTACCCATGATTTGGAATTGGCAGCGATCGTGTTCGCATTGAAGATGTGAAGACATTATCTCTTGGGAGAATGATTCGAGTTGTTCACCGATCATAAATCGTTAAAGTATCTCTTCTCTCAGAAGGATCTAAATCTCCAACAGCAAAGATGGTTAGAATTCTTGGCTTCCTATGATTTCGATATCGCATATACACAAGGAAAGGGCAATGCGGTAGCTGATGCATTGAGTAGAAGACATGCCAGTTTAGGGGCTATGTTTCTAGAATGGAAGCAACTAGAGTACATCGCTGGGTATGATTTCAGACCAAAGTGTGACTTGGATCTAGAAATGTTAGCAAGTTTGACGATCAGACCCACTTTGATTGAGCAGATTGGTTCTAGTCAGAGGGACGATCCTAACCTATTGGAAATCATCTCAAAGTTAGAGATGGGAATCGACGAAGAGATGAACAAGTATGGGCTTGATCGAGATGGATGGCTTAGAAAGAATGGAAGACTAGTTGTGCCTAATGTCAAGGGATTGAGGGATGAAGTGATTAGAGAATGTCATCACTCAAAACTGACTATACATCCCGGTGGTAACAAAAGGTATCGAGAAATGAAGTAGACCTACTACTGGGAAGGGATGAAAAGAGACGTTGGGAAGTTTATATCCACATGCATGAACTGCCAACTAGTTAAAGCTGAGCAAAAGAAGCCTAGTGGTTTGTTACAACCATTACAAATTCCAGAATGGAAATGGGAACAAGTCTCAATGGATTTCACTGATGGGTTACTAAGAACTAGATCGGGCCATGATAACATTTGGGTGATTGTGGACTGCCTGACTAAGAGTGCAAGGTTTATACCCGTCAAGTCGAACATGACGACAGCTAAGTTAGCAGAACTATATATGAAATCGGTAGTGAGATTTCATGGAGTACCTAAAAGCACTATGAGTGACCAAGACCTGTTGTTTACTAGTGTGTTTTGGAAGAGCTTACAAGAGGCTCTAGGGTCAGAACTACATCTCAGTACCCGTATCATCCTCAAACTGACAGTTAGACAGAGAGGGTGAATCGTATATTAGAAGACCTCTTAAGAGCTTGTATATTGGATTTTGGTGGATCATGGGATGACCATTTACATCTAGTGGAGTTCGCATATAATAATAGTTATTAATCCAGTATTGGTATGGCTCCATATGAAGCTTTATACGGAAGACCGTGCAACTCACCGTCATGTTGGTTAGAAAATGGTGAGAAGTTTGTGCTTGGACCAGATGTGATAAGAGAAACCTCAGGCAAGATTAAGATCATCAGACAACGAATGAAGGCTGCCCAAGATAGGCATAAGAGTTATTCTGATAAGAGGAGAAGAGATTTAAATTTCTCAGTTGGCGACTTGGTTTTTGTCAAGATTTCTCCATTAAAGAGCATGATACAATTTGGTAGGAGAGGCAAGTTAACACCAAGATATGTTGGTCCATTCCCAGTTCTCGAGTAAGTTGGGAATTTGGCATATAAAGTTGAATTACCAGAGAAGATGGCAGGAGTTCATAACGTATTTCATGTTTCCCAGTTAAGGAAATTTTGCACGACCCTAATGTAACTATTTCGCCGGATCAGTTTGACGATATCGAAGTTGAACCCGAGGCGGTTTGTAACCGCTGGCCTATGCGTATTGTTGGGAACGATACGAAGCAGCTTCGAAGGAAGGTGGTGAAACTAGTCAAAGTTCAATGGGGTGATGATAAGGAAGACTATACTTGGGAAATAGAGGAGAACATAAGGAGGAAGCATCCAGAACTCTTTGCCTGGTAAGGTTTTTATATTGGTATAGTACTCCCTTATTAGTAAACCGCATGCTAGGATAGGCTTGTTGTGTTGTTTTGTATGCTTTATTGTTTTGTTAATGATTGGTAGGCATGTAGGATCCTTTTAATGTTTTGGGTTAAGGAATTTCAGGGATGAAATTTCTTAGGAGGGGGGAGATGTAACGACCCGCATTCTACGCATCGGAGGATCGTAGAATATTTATTTCTTTCTCGTAAGGAGTCATATGGTCGTGTGACATTGGGGGACGACTATTGCGGTCATTTCCCATGTTCATGATTTTTGCCGATTTTTAAATGATAGTTTTGCCCCTAGCTATTCTTATTTCAGCCATAACTTTTGATTAGTAAGGATTTTTGATCTGAAACCACTTCCACTAGATTAGAATGATAGTTTACCTTTCCGTAGAGTGGTCACATTAGCCAAGGACTTACTGTTTGGGAGATATGGCTGAATTAAGGTTTAGAGGGTGAAAAACAACTTAATTGGGCTTAACTGTGCGATTAGCAGCTAGGCCCATTGGGGGATTTCGGGATTTTGGGGTATTTAAGGTCTCTTAGAGTTAGGGATTTCGGTTTTTACTAATTTTCCAACCGCCACATACATCATAGAAACCCTAACAATGGCCTTCACCTTCTAATTTCATCCCAAATCGCTCTCTAATCAAGGATTAAGCTTAGCAACATCAAATCAATGAGATATAGCACCATTTCTGAGTTAGAGCTACTATTAGACATTGGTATTTGTCCAAATCAGCGGAGTTCAGTTTTGAAAGTTTTAATTGTAGCAAAGGTGAGTGATTAGCATTGTTTTTACACTAAATACAGTTAATTAGTGTAATTAGTGTTAATTAACGAAATTATGCATGTTAAAAATCTGGAAAAATATTTATAAAATTCAAAATATTATTTTCAGCCTCTGTTAGGAATTTGGGTTAATTTGGTTAAGTTTTGCTAACCCTATCATTAGTTATGCTTAAACAAGCTTAAGGGGAAAATATGGGTTTTTGGGTATGTTTGATCCATTCTACATGCTATGATTGTTGCTTTGGTGTTTATGGTCGATTATACATGTTTCTATGACTGTATGGTATGCTTTGTGATTGTTTAGAATAGTTAGAATGGTCGAAGATACCGTCGTATAGTGCAAAATAGTCACTGGAAGAGTTGTAGGAAAGTTGTGTAGGGACCGGATCGGATCGCCCTACCCGATCATGACACCCCTCCCCGAACCGGCCCACTCGTGATGATGGAAACCGACCCGGACCGCTTGCCTGAAGATGCCAGTCACGACCTGATGCTCTGGAGATGGCACGAACCGATCCGAACCAGGCACCACGACCTGACCTGAGGAGGATGATCGATCCGAGCTGCTTCAGGGGGTGGACCACGACCCGGAGTAGTTGACATGCATGGACTGACTTGAATGGATGAGCTCAAACCAACCCGAGCCGAGGCACCTTGAGACACTTCATGGATCACAAACCAAACTATGGAGGAAGAGAAGTTGCCACTCACGAACCGTCCCGGGGCAGGCAATCACGACCCGACCCGGAGGTGCATCACGAACCAAACCGAACCAATGGAGATCCAACTGAAGATGATGATCATAATCCGAGACGCAAAGGTAGTCCAAATGGGACATTTGTACTTAGGATCCAGATGGGAACCAATGAGTAAATTTATGATTGGACTTTGCTGCGGGACGTGTGCTAAAGAGTTATCGACGTCCATAACTTTGATTCACCACCGAAAGACGAATGTTGGGCTACGGATCAGTGCAGTGGGGTAGTTATTACTTCATGGGGCAGAGTGATCGTAGCATGGCTATGAGCCAGTGCAGTGGAGTTATCATGACTCCATGGGGCAGAGTGGATATATCAAAGTATTAGTGGTTACAGATCAGTGTAGTGGAGCCGTCACGACTCCATGAGGCAGAGTGATCGTAACAAGTATTGGTGATCAAAGCGGTGTATATCGTATGCTTTACGCACTGAGTGAGAGATGTGAGGATGGTTGCTATGCTTGATTATTTTCCATCACTATGACATACACACTCCCACCCCCGTATCCTTTACACCATTTGTTAGTGGCACCTTAGAGTATTGTACGGTATGTTGTGCTAACTCTTTGGTTGCAGGTCCAGGTTCAGATATGGTTTAGTATACCTATTATTGTGATGTTTTGCTGCTTATCTCTCATACCAGACTTTTGTCTGACCTAGAGTTTTATGTCTCTTCTTATTACTCTGAGTGCTCCTAAACGAGAAGACTAGAGACAGGTTAGGTTGTTATGCACGAGTAGCTGATCCGAAGATGAACATGAGGCTCCTACGTGTTATCTGCATATATTCTCCCTGTGTTGTCGATAGTCGCTGCTTTGGGCATTAGTAGTGTACCTTTCCTTTCTTTTGCTTTAGAGACAGTATTTTGAGGTTGTAATAATGGTTATGGATCATAAGCTGTATTTTGGATTTCCGCTGTTATGATGATTATGGTTTAGTTTTTAGCTTATGGTCTGTCTCGCCTGTTTTATGTCAAGTATGTTATTATTATATTTTATTCCATGCGCTGTGAGACCTGCTACAGGCTCCTTGCTAGTTCAAATTCCTTTCTTTTCCTTTCTTTGACAACCGTCATGTGCTAGTCGGACATTGGCACAATGCACTTTCATTGGAAGTGTCGGTTGGTGCGGGGCAGGCCGTCACACGTGCTATTATTTCAGGTGACCAAATCTTTGTGTGTACTTCGCTTAAATTTTAAAAACCTAAGGAACTTCAAAGTATGCATTGTGCTAAAATGTCATCAGAAGTGGTTCAAACGATTAGCAATAATGAGACAATGCTGCTTTAATTTATGTTGTTTTCTCTAAACCTCATTATCAATTTTTAGAGCTTATATTCACAGTGTATGAAAACTGGTATGTGACTTTATTATTTACTCTAAGGAAGATGGTTTCCATATTATTAAAAAGAGGGTTGTGATAGAATTTTGGGGGAGGGGGATGGGGAAGGGGATATCCTTACTCTTACAATAAGATATGAATGACAATGAAACATTGGTCATTAGGTATGAATCTTAATAAAGATTTTTTACACTCTATACCTATATGAGTTCATTTACAGATTGCATCTTAATTATTGGATAGAAAAAGGTATAAGTCTTATTACGTTTGTTCTTGGTAACCCTCGAAAAATTGACAAATTTACGAAAAGTATAAGAAGTATTCAAAATATTGTGTCTCCCCGTGTGTTTTGTTATTGTCTCAAGTTCTTTTTCTTATCCTAAGAAAAATCCAATTCTAACTGAACAAGATCATTTAATACTTAATAATTCGGCAGGTTGAATATGAATGGTTTTTCCCCTAAATGTTCAAATTTTTATAGCTCCTTACACTTAGAAACCCATGTCAGCCCACTGAAGTTTGGATCCCTAAGAAAATGCATGCTTTTAGTTTCATCGGTAACTTTGTTAAGATCGATCATGGTTTCTTATGATTTTCCTTGATCTTTAGATCATCAATAAGAACAGTTAACAGAACTAGCTCAAGCAAACGGTGAGAAGCAGATATACCCTAATTGTAAAGGGATTATAATACATAATGATAATTATGAGCTTTACATACATCTTCCCTTATATTGCAGTGCACTTTCTAATTCTAGCGTTATGGAGAGCTCAACAAAGATTCCAAGAAAAAGAAAAACATATGTTGCATCTAAAAATTTGAGTTATACTTACTTGAAGTTGATTCCATTACAACGTTCGCAGCAGGCCAAGCTATCATAGTACCAAGAGAATCTTCAATGACTTCTAAATCGGACGTTGTTCTCCATAGATGTGCTTTTGGAATTTTTACAATATATACCAAAATTTTAATTACATTTCTTCCCAATGGAACACAATGAACCATTGCTGTTGGATCGGTCGAAGATACGCGTCCTAATGCAACTACTTCTCTCTTGCCCAACCAATCGATCAACTTGCATTTATCATTTGACATAAAATTTGGACTCTATCAATTAAACAAATAGGTTATATTATTATGTGCATCAACAATTTGTACGATGAAACAAATAATGCAATGTTAATTATAATTAAGTTTACCTTTTCGACAACTTCGACATCACTCGTATGATTATCCAATAATGCAGTGTTAACTGTTTCAATAAATACTTTTGATTCAGGCTATGCGACTTTGATGCCAATGGCATCTACAACTCGTGTCAAACCTTTAGTGGGTCTCCATAGAAAAGCATCTTCAACTTTTGCAGTATCTATCCAAACTGCAACGGCGCCCAGTCCAAGAGGAAGATCATTCACAAGTTGTTTTGGATCACTTGAGTGTAGTCGTCCTTCTGCAACTAATTCTTCGCTACCACTCCAATCAATTAATTTGCATTTATGATTTGTGTTGTTGCTTTACTCTATTAAAAAAACATGTTGATTTTTATTTTAATTTAAACAATCAAATGGAATTTTAATAAGCATAAAGATTACATATTACCGCATTATCTTCATTTTCATAGTTATCGAAGTTATGCAAAACAACTTTACTATTTGGCCATGCTATCATCTCGCCTTCAACTTGTCCAATGCATGTCAAATGAAGTGAAGTCCTCCACAAGAAAGCATCTAGTTTCCTCACATTGTCTATTATAATTTTCTTTGCATCTGGCCCTAAAGGGATTTGTTGAACGAGCTCCTTTGGGTCACTTGACACAACTCTTCCTTGCGCAACAATTTCGTCTATCTCACTCCAATCCAATAAATCATACGTGTCATATTTTTCACATGTTTGTTCTATAATTAACAAAAAAGCTAATTATATTAATAATTAAAATAAATGTCAAATACAATGATATAACTCTAGTACTATAAATAACTTTTACCACTTGATATGCATTTGTCGCTTGAGAGTCATTTTGTTCAGCCAAATTTTCTTTTCACTGCCAAACAAATAACAAAAGTAAATTTTACGCAAACACAGTTCAGTCAAACCAGATTGTTCAAAGTAGATTATTCAGTCTAGAAAAATAACAATGAGAGATGTAAATAGTGCATGCTAAAGCAGTCTAGACAGTGGGCTACGCTTCAAAGCTGGTGCACCCTTATTTTCAGTTGAGATGGTATAGTCCGTTGAAATCAACAAATTTATTACTAGGTGGTATGTAACAACCCGAAAATCTGGGCCAGTTTAAAACTTTTATTTTGGCAATTTTAGCGAATTTAGATTATTTAAAATGAATTATTTTAAATAAAAACGACGAGAAATTTATTTTGAATAAAATTCAATCGTATATAGTTATATAGATCGACGATAGAAAACAAATAATTATATATAATTATAAAAGGAATTGAAAATGGCGCGGTAGTTCGATAATTCGATTTCAAACTTCAATTGAACGTACCGGGTGCAAAATAAAGCGGATTTTAGCGAAACCAAAAATAATAGGATCTAATTGATAATATCTTTCCAACAAACCCGAAAAATCGAAATTTCATAGCGGGAATCAAAAGATATGTCCAGTTGAAAATACTGAATAGTCGCTATGGAATTCAGGCCCTTAAAAATGGAAATTTTGCAAATGACCTCGGATTTCAACGAAACCCCTTTTGTTGGAACGGTAATGTCAAATTATTGTTAGATTCCAAATTTCATAATTTTTCGAATCAATATGTGAGCGTGGCAAAAGAAAACGTGTTTGACCAGTTTCAGTTGATTTTAATCGACTGGAAAATGGCCATTTTTCTAACGGTCTCAGAATTCGACGAAATTTGTTTTGTTAGGACCGTATCATCAATACGAAGCTAGGAAATATTTTTCTGGAATTTTTCGAGTTAGTATGTGACCCCGGTAAATAGAAATGTACGTTTAAAATTCAATATAATGATTTAAATGTAAATTTGACGAAAACTGATCGAAACGATCGAATCAGCTTACGATACATATCCCATTATGTTCGGAATGGGGGTAATTAGCTAGGGACGATAGTCGATGAGTTTGATTTGGAGTTCGAATGAAAAAGTAACTTTTCGGAATTAAATTAAATATTATTATATATACTTGGTCAAACCTTCTTCCCCCTTTTCTCTTTCTCTTCCCGTTCATTTTAGCGTGAGAAAAAAAGGGAGGAAGAAAACGCAGCCCCTCTTCCTCCTTCCCCCTCTACCAGCGTCTCCTTCCTCCTCCTCTCCTCCTTCCTCTTCCTCTCCTCCTCCTCCTCTTCTTCCTCCTCTTTCCTTCTTCCAATTTCATGAACCCTAGCCACAAATCCACCACCACCCTCCACCGTGGGCCCCTCCAGCGCCTCCACAACCTTGCTGCAGCCTCCCCACGCCCCATCAGGTTCGCCTCTGCCTCTGGCCGCCCTCCCCTTGGCCGTGGGCCCCACAAATCGAAAATCTCTCTTTTTCACAAAAATTCCCGTATATAGAAAAACAGCCAGATCTAGTTTTCCCCATAACTCCCAAACCGTGCGTTTCTAACCATAGTTCCTCAAGACCAAAGTTGAAGAGCACGATTTTCTCTTCGATTTGGTATATGATAAGTCCTATTTTGCATTGCGGAGTTGTCGGGAAAACCCGTCCGAAGTCTGCTGTTCAAACACTGTCAAAATGCTGTCTTTTCGTGATTTCCGGCGAAATAACACATTTTCGGCAGGAAGACCACTAGACAAAAGTTGTTCAGAATGGCGTGCTTATGCTAGAAAAATAGACGGTGTGAAGATTGAAGCTCGTTTGCAAATTCTGGAGCCAGAACAACAAATCCGGGCGATAGAAAATATGTGAGTTTTCTTCGTTTTAAAGCTTCTATGGGTTTTGACATATGAAGTAAATAAAAATAAGATTTTTATGTATTGAATAGCGAAGTAAAAATATGATTTTTATATATTGAATAGCATAGTAAAAATTCGATTTTTATATATTGAATAGCATAGTAAAAATTCGATTTTTATATATTGAATAGCATAGTAAAAATTCGATTTTTATATATTGAATAGCATAGTAAAAATTCGATTTTTATATATTGAATAGCATAGTAAAAATTCGATTTTTATATATTGAATAGCGAAGTAAAAATTCGACTTTTATATATTGAGTAGCATAGTAAAAATTCGATTTTTATATATTGAATAGCCAAAAGAAATGTGATTTTTACATATGTAGAGAATACGGGCAGAGAAAGTGACAAGAGGCAAGAGCGGCAAAGATTTCTACATAAGAAGAGTCGTGGCGTTGGATTAGCAATTCTGTGAGAATTTCTCACCCTTCAATCTCTTTTTCTAGTTAAAATATATACTAGGATGCAGACGGTGCTTAGCAGCACCCGACACCCGTCATCCACAGACCATGGATGGCTTGTTTGTTTAATTGTTTGGTTGTGTAGTTGGTTAGATTATTTGGTTTGAATTGAATTGTTTGGTGAAATGAAATTGATTAGATTGATGTGTGAATGGCGTAGGCCTTCACTAGACCGGGGATAAGGCTAGGCCTTGTCCCGTTTCTAGTATCGTGCCGTTATGCCGCCGAAATTTTCTAAAAATAAGTTAGAAAAATAAAGATAACATTTTATTTAATAAATGAACCGAATAGAATATTCATAGGTTGAATAAAATAGTTTGATCGTTAAAAATATAATTTTTAACGTGAATGTGAATAAATAAATATTCATTCGCAAACCGGACGGTTTGTTTATGTACACCTATTTGAAGGACATTGATTGAGACGATAAATTTTACACATCGCCCAACTACACAAATAAAAATCTGTGTTTGATTGCTTGAAACCCCACACGGGTATTGGGATGATATTTGACGTACACTAATCCCGATTGTTTAGTTGTATGTCGATCGATTGATTGACAAACTGTTATAAGCGTTGAATATTTATATTTGATGCTTATACAGTGTAGAATGCACTTTGGATGATGGTTGATTATTCATCGTTGTTGATATATACATGTGTTGTAGGAAATCCATATAATTAACATTATATGATAATTGATTGGGCCTCATTCCAGTTTTAAAATAGAAATATTTGAAAAAGAAATATTTGAAATAGAATATTTGAAAATAGGAATATATGAAGCCGTATTGATTAGATTGACGTCATTTTGACGTGAACGATAGTTATATCGATTTTATTCATTTTATAATGAATATCGAAAGTGATTTCAAAATCTGATATTTTGAAAAGAATTGAATATAAATAAATTCGAATTGAAATTGAATATAAATAAATTCGAATTGAAATTGAATATAAATAAATTCGAATTGAAATTGAATATAAATGAATTCGAATTGAAATGGAATAGAAATGAATTCGAATTGAAATGGAATAGAAATGGATTCGAATTGAAATTGAATTGAATTGAAAACGAACTGAAATTGAATTAGAAATCAATTTGAATTGAAATCAATTTGAAATGTATTTAAAATGAATTTAAATTGGAATATTCAATTTTGATTTGAAATTGAATATGAAGTTGAAACCGTTTTGAAAATGAATTTAAAACGATTTATAAAGCACGTTTTGAATTAAAATCGACGAAGTATATATTATATATATTATATATAATATAATGGCCTGAATAGAACGCGCCGCGCCGCGGCAGTTCGCGAATTTCGACCATTGACTTCGAACGGATATTACGGGAGATCCGACCGTCGGATTCTCCTAAAACCGGAACCGTTGGGTTCGTATTGAAAAGAGCTTTCTAACGAATATTAAAAATCTAACGGTTGGATTTGGAATTATGTCCAAATCAAATTTGAAAAAGGTCGCTGTAAGTGCAGTTCGATTGCCGTTGATGGAAATCGACTGTACGGGCCTTGATAAAATTATTAAAAATAGTAATAATTTGTGTAAAATCATAAGAAATGATTTAGAAAGAATTGGGATGAAAAACTCCATATTTGAAAAGATAAAAATAGATTTTTATCGAAATGAACTAATTTTGAACTAGGATTAAAATTCTATTTTTTTTTTTAATAAATAAATTGGATTTGAAATGGTTTTGAAAATAACAAGAATTTCCAATAATTGCATTGGAATGGATTTGAATCGAAATTGTCTTCGGAATATTTCGATGTTGGATTTCGTGATTATACAGATGTTGTTATGGAAATTTGAAAGATATTTATATATCGTTATTTCCAATACGATATATGATGGTCGTAGAATTTGATATTGAATATAAGCCGATATATTTTCTATTCAGAGCCTTGTGTTTAATATCAAATGTGATTTGGGTTTGTCGTGAATGGTGTCTTCATTAACACTGTTCTTAAGCCCAGTTGAGAAAAGATTAAATCTTTTTATTTAGATTTAATGAAGTGCACCAATTAAATGATATTTAATTGGAATTGAATGGATATTGATTTTTGGGTTTATCGTGAACAGTGTTATAAATAACACTTGTTCTTTAACCCGATAATTAATGGAATGTGATTTTGAGTTTATCGTGAACCGTGTTTTAAATGACACTGATTCTTTAACCTAGTTAACGATTAAAACTAAGTGGAGTTTTAATGAATCTTTAATTAGATTGAAAAGATCGAGAATGGAGTATCACCAGTTTTACTCCAGGCGATAGTTAAATCTTTAATTAGATTTAAACGTGAAATGGTAATTGAATTTACCGATAACACCGTGGTGTTAGATATGAAGTATTACCAGTTTTACTTCATAGGATGAATAGGTTGGGATTGGGAAATTAAAACAAATGATTACTTCGGTAAGGTTCGTTAATCCCGACTAGTTGAATCGAAATTCAAAAGAAGATTAAAGAATAAATTCAAGGAATTTATCTTTGATAAAATTAATGGGAACCTTTCCCTATGAATGTGAAATTTAGAAACTAACTGTCGGTTAGCCAAGCATAATGGTTTTCTAGATATTGATCTGATGTTGGTTTTGGCCTTCGGGGTTAATATTTGGGAAATTATTCTCTTGATTAATTTACGGTTAGTGACTGATGAATTGGAATGAGGCGTATGTTGTGTTTGTGTAACACTTATTTAAAATGTACGCGAGTTATTCGGAAAGACCGGGTTTATCCCATTCTGAATAACTGATACGACGATAAGTCGAAGATGAAGACGGTGGTTGAAGACCGGAAGTCTTCACGTCGTTTGGGTGATTACTGATGATCTTGATTGGGTTGTACACCCAAGAAGATGGAAACAGTTGGTGATCGTCCAGACGTACTTGGAGATCGATGGATATGCGGGGTACTAGGTGCCTCCGGTTTCGTTCAGACCCAGAACGGACTTGTAAATGGACTGTGTGTCTGACATTGGATTTTAGTCCGTGTGATTGATCTCTATTAAACATATATCTGTTTGGCGGCGGAGGATTTATACTCTTGCTTAACGCCCTTCTCTGAGACGTATGAGCTCAGGGGTTATACATTGATGGATATCAAACACATGGAGTGAATTGCCTGTGTGGCATGCCTAAGTGACAATTGATCGAGGCTTCTGTAGAAAAGCAAAGTCTTATGGTGATGATCAAAGCACAGCCTGTGTGGCACAGTTTTGTGTAACGTGAATTCGCGAGCCTCGCACCCCGGTTGTGAACCAAAAACGGGAGAGGACCTCAGGGAGGGCATGCGTTTCTTTCTAGCTAGGGTGTTGTCAGTGACCTACCAGCCCTGACATTTATATACTTTTCACCTGTGTGGTTGTTGCTGTTGCGAGGCGCCTCGGTTTGATCGGACGATCCGGGTCCGATGGAGTCATTCGTTGGCTCATTTACGCCCCAAAGGGCGGGGAAATGTAGTGTTCAGGCATAATAATCCACATCGGTGGACCGACCCTGACAATCTAAAGGGTTGATGCGTTCTGATCCTGAGGCTCGGGCTAGAGAGTCTCAAATCGGTTGAGAACTATCTTTTGCCTCGGTTCACAGATGGAAATCCAACTTCCAAATACGTGATTTTGCAGTTTTAATTGTAGAACTAGTATGGCGACATGATATATGGTACCCATGCCGCCTATGATTGATACTTATGATTTGAAGTTGGTTTATACACAATGCACTTATAATAGTATCAAATGATTTGTTTTAAACGTATCAAGCATTCTTTGGCTGTTATAAGGGAAAACCCTATCCCTCGGCTTGCGTTGCATTGTGTGATAGGACCTGGGTCTTATAACAGCTTCATTTTTCTTTATTTAGCATTGCGTAGTTTGTTTTATGCACTGATATTCTTGGGAGGAAACCCGTTCCGTGTTATACGGCGTGGTCCCTTGATTTACCTAACTTTAAAAATAAAGATTAATAACTGTTTTAGTTCTCACACCAGTCACATGACTGACCTGGAGTTTATTGTTTTAACCTAAACTCTGCGTGCCCTTATTTTGACACGGGCAGCTAGTAGTTTTGGTTTTGCAGATTTATATTCACAGGATCCTGGTTTACAGCTGGAACGATATCCGGAAAGCTTTGTATCCGTGTATCACTTCTAGTTGCGTATTGTATTATTTTCCGCTGCTATGTATTTAAATATAATTTAAATCTCTGATATTTCTGTGTAATGTTTATTTACACTCTGTATATTCTTGTAATCTGATGCATTGTTGTAATATACAATGAAATGTTCTCCCGTCTGCGTTCTATTTTTTGGCTTGTTCTCGAACTATCCGCGCTTTCCTCACCGGGGAAGTTACGGGTTTTCACAGTTGGTATCAGAGCTTTGGTTTACAAAGCTCAAAGAACAAGACACATTAGAACCATATAAGAGAGTTCATCGGATATTGGATTAGTAATATCCAACGAGAATGACTTGTTAGAGATAGGATCAGTAGTATCCTAGAACGAGTGTGAAGAGTATATTTTCAAAGTGAAAACAAATTTTGTTTTGAAAATCTAAATCAATTATTCGTATTTGATTATTTATTTGTATTGATTTGGACAGTCCAGTATATAAAGATTTTGCATATACGCCTTGCAAACGTGTATTTGAAGTTTTAATATACTGGATAGATATAGAATTACACTCGAATCTCCCGGAGATGATTTTGATGATGGAGCTCCATCATTAGAATTCATGTTCGAGTGACGAAAGTGGACTTTCTATATATTTCCTATTGACTGGTGTGAGAACCAAAATTAGATAGGGCCTATTGTTGTGATTTGGCATCAAAAAATGTGATTTTTGACTATATATCAAAGTTAAGAATTTCAAAAGCTAATCAACTAATTGATTGATGTTTGTGTTGTTTGTTTATTTGTTTGATAATTTTGAACTATTACGCCTAATTGTATCAAATATTGAATTTTGAAAATTTGTCGCGTTTGCTTGCATATACATGTACTTACATTGAACAGGTCATAGCAAGGAGGCTAGAGCAGAGAATAAAATTTGTTTGCCCGACAAATAGGTACATGTTTATCATAATTTACTGTTTTGTTTGGGTGATGATGATTTTATGAGCCTATTGGCTAGCCGCTTGGCTTTTTCTTTTTCTTTTTGAGATCAGAAAGCCTATATGGCAATTTCGGGATTTTCCCGTGGCTCCCGGTGCAGGGGAGGTTATGGCGAAATTTTTCGAAAATTTAGGGTGTTAGCCAAATTTTTGAAAATTCTCAGAAATTGAAAAGTGGGAGAATGGAAGCCAGATCAAACGTAGAGTTGATTGATCAAACCACTTTCAACTTTGTTCCTTTTCGGGGACGAAAAGTTTTAAGTGGGGGAGTTTGTAACAACCCGAAAATCTGGGCCAGTTTAAAATTTTTATTTTGGCAATTTTAGCGAATTTAGATTATTTAAAATGAATTATTTTAAATAAAAACGACGAGAAATTTATTTTGAATAAAATTCAATCGTATATAGTTATATAGATCGACGATAGAATATAAATAATTATATATAATTATAAAAGGAATTGAAAATGGCGCGGTAGTTCGATAATTCGACTTCAAACTTCAATTGAACATACCGGGTGCAAAATAAAGCGGATTTTAGCGAAACCAAAAAATAATAGGTTCTGATTGATAATATCTTTCCAACAAATCCGAAAAATCGAAATTTCATAGCGGGAATCAAAAGATATGTCCAGTTGAAAATTCTGAATAGTCGCTATGGAATTCAGGCCCTTAAAAATGGAAATTTTGCAAATGACCTCGGATTTCAACGAAACCACTTTTGTTGGAACGGTAATGTCAAATTATTGTTAGATTCCAAATTTCATAATTTTTCGAATCAATATGTGAGTGTGGCAAAAGAAAACGTGTTTGACCAGTTTCAGTTGATTTTAATCGACTGGAAAATGGCCATTTTTCTAACGGTCTCAGAATTCGACGAAATTAGTTTTGTTAGGACCGTATCGTCAATAAGAAGATAGGAAATATTTTTCTGGAATTTTTCGAGTTAGTATGTGACCCCGGTAAATAGAAATGTACGTTTAAAATTCAATATAACGATTTAAATGTAAATTTGATGAAAACTGATCGAAACGATCGAATCAGCTTACGATACATTTCCCAATTTGTTCGGAATTGGGGTAATTAGCTAGGGACGATAGTCGATGAGTTTGATTTGGAGTTCGAATGAAAAAGTAACTTTTTGAAATTAAATTAAATTAAATATTATTATATATACTTGGTCAAACCTTCTTCCCCCTTTTCTCTTTCTCTTCTCGTTCATTTCAGCGTGAGAAAAAAAGGGAGGAAGAAAACGCAGCCCCTCTTCCTCCTTCCCCCTCGACCAGCGTCTCCTTCCTCCTCCTCTCCTCCTTCCTCTTCCTCTACTCCTCCTCCTCCTCTTCTTCCTCCTCTTTCCTTCTTCCAATTTCATGAACCCTAGCCACAAATCCACCACCACCCGCCACCGTGGGCCCCTCCAGCGCCTCCACAACCTTGCTGCAGCCTCCCCACGCCCCATCAGGTCCGCCTCCGCCTCTGGCCGCACTCCCCTTGGCCGTGGGCCCCACAAATCCAAAATCTCTCTTTTTCACAAAAATTCCCGTATATAGAAAAACAGCCAGATTTGTTTTGCCCCATAACTCCCAAACCGTGCGTTTCTAGCTAAAGTTCCTCAAGACCAAAGTCGAAGAGCACGATTTTCTCTTCGATTTGGTATATGATAAGTCCTATTTTGCATTGCGGAGTTGTCAGGAAAACGCGTCCGAATTCTGCTGTTCAAACACTGTCAAAATGTTGTCTTTTCGTGATTTCCGGTGAAATGGCACATTTTCGGCAGGAAGACCACTAGGCAAAAGTTGTTCAGAATGGCGTGCTTGTGCTTGAAAAAACAAACGGTGTGAAGATTGAAGCTCGTTTGCAAATTCTGGAGCCAGAACAACAAATCCGGGCGATAGAAAATATGTGAGTTTTCTTCGTTTTAAAGCTTCTATGGGTTTTGACATATGAAGTAAATAAAAATATGATTTTTATATATTGAATAGCGAAGTAAAAATATGATTTTTATATATTGAATAGCATAGTAAAAATTCGATTTTTATATATTGAATAGCATAGTAAAAATTCGATTTTTATATATTGAATAGAATAGTAAAAATTCGATTTTTATATATTGAATAGCATAGTAAAAATTCGATTTTTATATATTGAATAGCGAAGTAAAAATTCGATTTTTATATATTGAGTAGCATAGTAAAAATTCGATTTTTATATATTGAATAGCCAAAAAAAATGTGATTTTTACATATGTAGAGAATACGGGCAGAGAAAGTGACAAGAGGCAAGAGCGGCAAAGATTTCTACATAAGAAGAGTCGTGGCGTTGGATTAGCAATTCTGTGAGAATTTCTCACCCTTCAATCTCTTTTTCTAGTTAAAATATATACTAAGATGCAGACGGTGCTTAACAGCACCCGACACCCGTCATCCACAGACCATGGATGGCTTGTTTGTTTAATTGTTTGGTTGTGTAGTTGGTTAGATTATTTGGTTTGAATTGAATTGTTTGGTGAAATGAAATTGATTAGATTGATGTGTGAATGGCGTGGGCCTTCACTAGACCGGGGATAAGGCTAGGCCTTGTCCCGTTTCTAGTATCGTGCCGTTATGCCGCCGAAATTTTCTGAAAATAAGTTAGAAAAATAAAGATAACATTTTATTTAATAAATGAACCGAACAGAATATTCATAGGTTGAATAAAATAGTTTGATCGTTAAAAATATAATTTTTAACGTGAATGTGAATAAATAAATATTCATTCACAAACCGGACGGTTTGTTTATGTACACCTATTTGAAGGACATTGATTGGGACGATAAATTTTACACATCGCCCAACTACACAAATAAAAATCTGTGTTTGATTGCTTGAAACCCCACACGGGTATTGGGACGATATTTGACGTACACTAATCCCGATTGTTTAGTTGTATGTCGATCGATTGATTGACAGGCTGTTATAAGCGTTGAATATTTATATTTGATGCTTATACAGTGTAGAATGCACTTTGGATGATGGTTGATTATTCATCGTTGTTGATATATACATGTGTTGTAGGAAATCCATATAATTAACATTATATGATAATTGATTGGGCCTCATTCCAGTTTTAAAATAGAAATATTTGAAAAAGAAATATTTGAAATAGAATATTTGAAAACAGGAGTATATGAAGCCGTATTGATTAGATTGACGCCATTTTGACGTGAACGATAGTTATATCGATTTTATTCATTTTATAATGAATATCGAAAGTGATTTCAAAATCTGATATTTTGAAAAGAATTGAATATAAATAAATTCGAATTGAAATTGAATATAAATAAATTCGAAATGAAATTGAATATAAATAAATTCGAATTGAAATTGAATATAAATGAATTCGAATTGAAATGGAATAGAAATGAATTCGAATTGAAATGGAATAGAAATGGATTCGAATTGAAATTGAATTGAATTGAAAACGAACTGAAACTGAATTAGAAATCAATTTGAATTGAAATCAATTTGAAATGTATTTAAAATGAATTTAAATTGGAATATTCAATTTTGATTTGAAATTGAATATGAAGTTGAAACCGTTTTGAAAATGAATTTAAAACGATTTATAAAGCACGTTTTGAATTGAAATCGACGAAGTATATATTATATATATTACATATAATATAATGGCCTGAATAGAACGCGCCGCGCCACGGCAGTTCGCGAATTTCGACCATTGACTTCGAACGGATATTACGGGAGATCCGACCGTCGGATTCTCCTAAAACCGGAACCGTTGGGTTCGTATCGAAAAGAGCTTTCTAACGAATATTAGAAATTAGAAATCTAACGGTTGGATTTGGAATTATGTCCAAATCAAATTTGAAAAAGGTCGCTGTAAGTGCAGTTCGATGGCCGTTGATGGAAATCGACTGTACGGGCCTTGATAAAATTATTAAAAATAGTAATAATTTGTTGGAAATCATAAGAAATGATTTAGAAAGAATTGGGATGAAAAACTCCATATTTGAAAAGATAAAAATAGATTTTTATCGAAATGAACTAATTTTGAACTAGGATTAAAATTCTATTTTTTTTTTAATAAATAAATTGGATTTGAAATGGTTTTGAAAATAACCAGAATTTCCAATAATTGCATTGGAATGGATTTGAATCGAAATTGTCTTCGGAATATTTCGATGTTGGATTTCGTGATTATACAGATGTTGTTATGGAAATTTGAAAGATATTTATATATCGTTATTTCCAATACGATATATGTTGGTCGTAGAATTTGATATTGAATATAAGCCGATATATTTTCTATTCAGAGCCTTGTGTTTAATATCAAATGTGATTTGGGTTTGTCGTGAATGGTGTCTTCATTAACACTATTCTTAAGCCCAGTTGAGAAAAGATTAAATCTTTTTATTTAGATTTAATGAAGTGCACCAATTAAATGATATTTAATTGGAATTGAATGGATATTGATTTTTTGGTTTATCGTGAACAGTGTTTTAAATAACACTTGTTCTTTAACCCGATAATTAATGGAATGTGATTTTGGGTTTATCGTGAACCGTGTTTTAAATGACACTGATTCTTTAACCTAGTTAACGATTAAAACTAAGTGGAGTTTTAATGAATCTTTAATTAGATTGAAAAGATCGAGAATGGAGTATCACCAGTTTTACTCCAGGCGATAGTTAAATCTTTAATTAGATTTAAACGTGAAATGGTAATTGAATTTACCGATAACACCGTGGTGTTAGATATGAAGTATTACCAGTTTTACTTCATGGGATGAATAGGTTGGGATTGGGAAATTAAAACAAATGATTACTTCGGTAAGATTCGTTAATCCCGACTAGTTGAATCGAAATTCAAAAGAAGATTAAAGAATAAATTCAAGGAATTTATCTTTGATAAAATTAATGGGAACCTTTCCTTATGAATGTGAAATTTAGAAACTAACTGTCGGTTAGCCAAGCAGAATGGTTTTCTAGATATTGATCTGATGTTGGTTTCGGCCTTCGGGGTTAATATTTGGGAAATTATTCTCTTGATTAATTTACGGTTAATGACTGATGAATTGGAATGAGGCGTATGTTGTGTTTGTGTAACACTTATTTAAAATATACGCGAGTTATTCGGAAAGACCGGGTTTATCCCATTCTGAATAACTGATACGACGATAAGTCGAAGATGAAGACGGTGGTTGAAGACCGGAAGTCTTCACGTCGTTTGGGTGATTACTGATGATCTTGATTGGGCTGTACACCCAAGAAGATGGAAACAGTTGGTGATCGTCCAGACGTACTTGGAGATCGATGGACATGCGGGGTACTAGGTGCCTCCGGTTTCGTTCAGACCCAGAACGGACTTGTAAATGGACTGTGTGTCTGACATTGGATTTTAGTCCGTGTGATTGATCTCTATTGAACATATATCTGTTTGGCGGCGGAGGATTTATTCTCTTGCTTAACGCCCTTCTCTGAGACGTACGAGCTCAGGGGTTATACATTGATGGATATCAAACGCATGGAGTGAATTGCCTGTGTGGCATGCCTAAGTGGCAATTGATCGAGGCTTCTGTTGAAAAGCAAAGTCTTGTGGTGATGATTAAAGCACAGCCTGTGTGGCACAGCTTTGTGTAACATGAATTCGTGAGCCTTGCACCCCGGTTGTGAACCAAAAACGGGAGAGGACCTCGGGGAGGGCATGCGTTTCTTTCTAGCTAGGGTGGTGTCAGTGACCTACCAGCCCTGACATTTATATACTTTTCACCTGTGTGGTTGTTGCTGTTGCGAGGCGCCTCGGTTTGATCGGACGATCCGGGTCCGATGGAGTCATTCGTTGGCTCATTTACGCCCCAAAGGGCGGGGAAACGTAGTGTTCAGGCATAATAATCCACATCGGTGGACCGGCCCTGACGATCTAAAGGGTTGATGCGTTCTGATCCTAAGGCTCGGGCTAGAGAGTCTCAAATCGGTTGAGGACTATCTTTTGCCTCGGTTCACAGATGGAAATCCAACTTCCAAATACGTGATTTTGTGGATTTAATTGTAGAACTAGTATGGCGACATGATATATGGTACCCATGCAGCCTATGATTGATACTTATGATTTGAAGTTGTTTTATACACTATGCACATATAATAGTATCAAATGATTTGTTTTAAATGTATCAAGCATTCTTTGGCTGTTATAAGGGAAAACCCTATCCCCCGGCTTGCGTTGCATTGTGTGATAGGACCTGGGTCTTATAACAGCTTCATTTTTCTTTATTTAGCATTGCCTTGTTTGTTTTATGCACTAGTATTCTTGGGAGGAAACCCGTTCCGTGTTATACGGCGTGGTCCCTTGATTTACCTAACTTTAAAAATAAAGATTAATAACTGTTTTAGTTCTCACACCAGTCACATGACTGACCTGGAGTTTATTGTTTTAACCTAAACTCTGGGTGCCCTTATTTTTCCATGGGCATCTAGTAGTTTTGGTTTTGCAGATTTATATTCACAGGATCCTGGTTTACAGCTGGAACGATATCCGGAAAGCTTTGTATCCGTGTATCACTTCTAGTTGCGTATTGTATTATTTTCCGCTGCTATGTATTTAAATGTAATTTAAATCTCTGATATTTCTGTGTAATGTTTATTTACACTATGTATATTCTTGTAATCTGATGCATTGTTGTAATATACAATGAAATGTTCTCCCGTCTGCGTTCTATTTTTGGGCTTGTTCTCGAACTATCCGCGCTTTCCTCACCGGGGAAGTTACGGGTTTTCACATGGTAAATATTTTTGTACCATTCATACTGTAGTGGCACGGTCTGTTAGTCTATTCGAATAGGAGAAATTAATAAATGTCAAGTATTCACAATAACCGAAGTCAAGTAATCAGGAAATAAAAACAACCCTGAAGAGATTTTGAAGGCAAGAAAGATAAACAAAAAGCATTTTAACTCAAATACCTATGGTAATTTAGTTAATCATTTACTCAATTTTGAACTACATACCCCTACTGCTTAGGCATGCAAAGTATTTTGTAAACATGGATTTCTATGTCGTATTTTAAAAATAAATCAAAACAATCGTCAATAAGTCCAATTAGTGTAAACCAACTACTTTGCATGGAAAAAGGAAAGGAAAGAAGACCTGCTACTCCTGCATTTTTAAGGAGAAATCCATACATTATTTCTCAAACATTCTAATTTCATCTTTTATTACGTGGAGCATCGAAAAAGTAGCCGCTAACAACAATAGAGTTATGAAATACGCTACTTCTACTCTGACTAGAAATGGATTACATAGAGGAGTTGTTATCACCATGAGTATATGATCCCCTTCATTTCTGTCACCATGTACCTAGAAAATTTTTAAAGCTAAAATTTGTACGCCACGAACCGATACCAACCAAAGTACATGTTAAAGCTTCAAACTTAGTTGTCTGCATTCTACATCATAACAAATATAAATCTTTTTATTCCTCGGAAGCAAAAACCTTCGACAATAATGGAAAAAGGTGGAATGATGCCTAATCTTTGTTTGCTTTACTATTGCAGATTTTTTTTTTCTGGTGTTTCTTTCCACTTTGATTTAGATTTTACTTTGTCAACTAGAAACAACTTGTTTTCTTCATTTTCGGTTAAGAGCATTATGACATGTGTTTTCCGCTTTTTTTCTTTAAATTAAATATTTGTTAGCAAGTTTAAAAAAAAAAAAAAAAAATGAAGTAGCATATTCAAAAGAAAGATAAAATAATATCTGTAATCCAAGAAGCCTTTATCTTTACTTTATATTTTGAGTTTTCAACATTAATTATAAAAGATGAAGTAAATTAAAAAATGACGTAGGGAATGAAAGAAGCGAGATGGAGAGGACATCGGAGGAGATGAAAGGACGATGGAGAAGTGAACTGTTTGTCATGTTTCTATTATTTCACAAAACCATAAAAATAGAAAAAAAATGTTTTTTCTTTTGTTAACTTTGTTTTCTAAATTAACAAATTTTCACAATATACATGCATCACGTGCATTTTTACATGAAGAAAATTTCAAAATTAAAAACAATAAATGGATCACATAATCCTTTTTTGTGTTCAAATTAATGTCCGAGAAGGAACAAAGTTCCCATAAAGTTCGGTAGAAAATTCTGATTTTTATATTTTATAGTACCCTATAAGCGGGTTTGGATACACATGAAAGATCAATTCAATGTGAGAGCAAGGCAGTAAAGAAAATAGACTGCAAATGATATTTGAGTTTGAACCCAGTAGGCAACCAACTCATTTCAATTGGTAGAGTCTTTCGTCCATTGCTTTTTATTTAAAGGATGATAGAGACTCTCTACAACGTTAATTGATAACAAACTTCAACTTTAAAATATTTTTGTCATCTCATACTTGATGCCGTTTAAAAAACGGATGCAGATAAGAAAGGAGAAATAACTTTAAAAAGATGAATATGCTAATGGAAACTTTTTGGCATTGTCGCATACTTGAGAGAACATGATCCAACCTCGTGTTTATTTATTTAAAAAAAAATAGAGTTCTGCTGAATAAACAGCCTTACATACTGAACTGATCATTGCGGTTTTCTTGGAATTCTCATTGAACTTAACATTTTGGAAAGACTTAACATTTTGGATGGACTTAACATAATCTTTCAAACCAACATAGGGTGAGAAAATCATTGAAGACGCATTATACACCACAGTACAGACATAACTAGACAGTTTTTCTTTCCAACCTACATTAATAGTTTATTGAAAATTGTGTTTGAAGCTACATCCAAATGAACTTTTGAAAATACAAAGAATTCTGGCATGCTTACAAATTAGGGTACTTTGTTCGATCCAACTTTCCACGTGTCGAAAACGAAAATTTTAACATTATTATGTCAATTACTTGATTTTTCAGAAGCATGCAGACCAGCCCATCTAATTCTAAAATTTTGTTCTGCATGCTGACTGTCTCTTTATCCTTTACGTGCGACCAAATTGCCTTTATGTAAGTTATACCCCTTCCCATGTCTCTTAGTCGTCCGGGTCTATCTCGTCCCAACACTTGTGCAAGCGCGTCTTCTTTGTAATTAGATGTTGAGCCAGAATTTGAATCATTCTCAATTTATTTAATTTTTTCCTATATATGTTGTCATATATGCATATACTATACACAATTGAAATATCAAAATAGCAAACAAATTGTTGTTTAATAAAATTTCAAAGTACTTACGATAGCATCTACAACAATCATATTTACCGGTTCGCCATTTTTTCGAGTGTGCGATTTGATCCAAACTCGAGATCAAGGGACAAAAGATGGACGAGGACTCGTATTTTTCTATGTTTGACGAATATTTATTACAACACAACACATTAACTAGTTAATAAATACTGCAGTAAATAAATTGGCAATTCTTACCAAATCATCAACTACTCGAGCCATTCCTTTACGGCTACATATGTGTGGTATTTGATTCTTTCTAATAGCATTGAATTTGCGACTCAATCCCTAAAAATAAAAAATGCATTATTTATGTTTGTTCACTAATTCAAACTGCACGCCTTTCAGCCAATGTGACAATAAATAAACATTTTTATTTGAAGAATTAGTCAAAAAAAATTAAGCATCGGTTGTAGGTATCTTTTAAACAATCAAATCAATACTAAAATACCTTAAACTCTAGAGTTGTTTTGGACTTGACAAACTTCTTCCACTCATTCATGCTTAAGTTGTCCGGTTTCAGCTGAATTCTTTCTTCTTCGTTGTTTGCACCTGCTATTTTGCAAACTAATCTAGCTTTTGAACCTCTAAAAATACATCCCATTTGTTGAAATATGCTCGCTTTTTGCCATTCTTCATCCAGTTTAAATCTAGCCTGCAATATAACAAATTACCAAAGTTAAACATTGAATATGTGTGTAATTAACAAAACAAAACAAAACGTGTTAGGAAAACATTTTTACCCATAAACTCAAAAACCAAAAAGTGCACTTTCTTTATGTGGTGCCCTGTATATGTATTTTATTGCACCTTCTCATTTGATCCATACCTTAATATAATGATGTATTATTGCAATGTTGTGTTAACCTACAAACCTTGGCACTTGTTAATGCATCTTTTAGAATAATATGGTGTATATTATATTATTATTGCCAGCGCGGATCTTACATAGCAAGGTTGCGCTTCAGTTTGTGCAATTTGTGTCGATGTTTCAAGAACTATGATATGAACAACTGAACAAAAGCAAGATTTAATATTTCAAATAAGAAAAGCAACAAGAATTGAAGTGTCAATAAACTAAAACAGAAAAGGTAGATGATATTAACAAGTAATGGAAAGTAAAGGTAAATAGCAGGAATGTAACAAGATCTAACCTACAAAATGAAATGTAAAATTGCAAGGAAGAAAAACTACCTATTTATACACAAATATTATCCTAGTAAATTATGTATATAATCTCAAATTAACTAACTATCAAACACTTGTCAAAAACCGAGATAGCTAAGAATATAATACAATTAGTTGCTGCATTTGTTAATAAAGATCAATGTCTATGCGCATATGCTCACCAAATATGTACATGCACTAAAAAAATTTAAAAGCAGAATATATGCAGTTTTTTAATAAGCATCCACACAAATTAAATGCAGTTTTTTCAGCTTGGTTTTCAATCTAGTATGGGCCAAAGCCCTTACTCAGTTCAATTCGACAGTATATATTTTCAATCTAGAATAGAGGAGGAACTTGTAATATAAAATGCATCATTTTTATATATATTTTAACTAAATTTGGAAAATAAATCAGACATATACCTGAATACATCCCCACAAAGCAACTTGTCTTGCGTCACTTAGATTTTTCCATCTATCAAGTGTAACCAGAACATGTTCTCTTACTAGCGGACCTAAATATGAAGACAGCTTGATAGACCCATCTCCTATTGGTTTGCCATTCTCATTAAATTCGAATTCAATATGACTCAATGGATTTATTGGAAGCCTTTTCACTTTAGTCGGACCTCTACGTTTGCGCTTCATAACTGGATTTGTGGTGGCATCTCGAGTAGTTCTCCCATCCATGTCAACTTCAAAATCTTCTTCAACTTGCATTGTATTTTCCTCAGCTGCTTCGGCTATGTCTTGATTTTGATCATCATTATTCTCCATGTTTCCAACTTCTCTCGAGTTATTTTAAATATGTGAGTCGCTATCGACCGTACAATCTTTGCGTTTTACATTAGCCATGGATGTGGTGGATGTGGTGGATTTATCCATGGTTTCGAGCCATTTTAGGGCAGCTGACTTTTTTTTACCCATTTGCTGCATATAAAAAAATGGATGCTAAAATGCATTCAAGGTTGAAAACAAACAGAAAATGAAGTCTTATGCACTACTCGCATTCCCATGCCCTGTTCATCATGATATGAATTTGCAATTTCAAAGTAATTAATTGATTCTAAACAGCATACTGTAGGAATGTCGGATGCAAATAAGGCATACCAAAAATTGTGTTATTTATTTGCTAGTGTTTCCAATCACTTTGGGATATCATTCATGTGTTGTACAAGGTTTTGATCATATATATGTATAGCTCAGAGTTGGATTATTAATTATGTCTATTGGTAAAAGGCATATACTCCTGCTTTTGATTGTTAAATGACATGAAAGAAAATGATCAATAATTAAAAACGATGTTTATCATCTTTATATAACCTTTATTCTAGAAAGGATGTTATATGACATATAAGTATGTTAATATGCTAACATTTCGGCTCCAAATACGTGTATATTATTCATCTAAGATAACGACCATCAAAAATCTATTAACGCATACAAAATTCAAGCATAAAAATTATACAGTATATGTGAAGCAACCAATTTGTATAATAATACAGCTCCAAGACTCATGGTCAATACGACAGTCGGTAGAGAGAAAGAAGAAAGCTCGATGGCAGAGTTAGGCAGCTGCAAAAGTGGTCGCTGGCCTACATTTGCAGGTGGTGGTTGTGGTGTCGGTTAACCATCTGCCGATGGTGATGCAGCATTTGGTTGTGTATTAGCTGTGAAAAAATAGGAACTCTGCCTAATTGTTGTTGTCATTTATTAAGGGATGAAGAGGAGTGTTATTAGAGAGGAACAATTGCAATTTTTATTGATGCAAAACATGATACAAAGTGCACATATATATAGTGCTATGAGCCCAACGGCTAGTACAAAATATACCAAATATGTATGGGCATAACGGCTAGTATTTAAATATACCAAGTATGCATGAGCCTAACGGCTAGTAAATAATGAAAAAACATGCTAAATATGATAAAAACGTATTCACACTCTAACGGCTCTATTGTCTTCATTATGCCCCCTCAGTTCGAACTGGGGTTTCCTTGCTCATTCTGGTTTCCGCCTGCACTGATAACGCGAAGTTCCTCTCTCATTCTGATAAAAATTTTGGTCGATAGGGCCTTTGTGAGAGCATCTGCTCTCTGATAGTATGCGGGCACATGACATATTGCAAGTCTTCCTGATTGCGTTCTTTCTCTCACAAAGTGGAGATTAATTTCAAGATGTTTCATCCTTGAATGTTGAATAGGGTTTAGAGATAAAGATACTGTGCTCTTATTATCGCACCAAATGACCGGCTTTCGTCTTGGAGTGAAACCAAGCTCCTCCATCAGTGATTCTATCCACATGATTTCGGCTGTAGCGCTTGCCAGTGCACGATACTCAGCTTCTGTGCTAGATCTTGATGTGGTATGTTGTTTCTTCGTACACCAGGAAATGATATTGGAACCGAGGTAAATGCAGTATCCTGAGACAGACTTTCGATCGTCAATATCGTTGGCCCAATCGGCATCGCTAAAGCACTGTAGGTTAAGTTCCTTTTCTGAATTTAGGCGTATACCGTAATGTTTTGTGCCTTGTAAGTATCGTAACACTCTCTTTAATGTCGTCCAATGTTCTGATAAAGGGTTCTGCATGTATTGACTGAGTTTATTGACGCTGTAGCATATGTCTGGTCGAGTAATAGTTGCGTATTGTAACGCTCCTATTATGCTTCTATATTGTTTGGCATTGTCGATAGCTTCTCCTTTATGCTTAGATAGTCTTCGGTTACTAATCATAGGCGTAGGTAATGAGTTTGCCTTGTGCATATTTGCCCTTTGCAGTATTTCAGTGATATAATTTTGTTGGGATAATATTAATTCACCATTGTTTTTCCTAATCACTTGTATTCCAAGAAAATATTTTAGTTCCCCCAAGTCTTTAATGGCGAAATTTTGATCCAGCTTGTGAACGATTCTGTTTATCTCTTCGTTGTTGTCTCCTGTAATTAGCATGTCGTCAACGTATACTAGAATGAACACAGTTCCATGTATGCCCTTCTTCATATATAGAGAATTGTCTGATTTAACTTGTGAGAAACCCATGTTAGACAAAGTTGACTTTAGCTTTTCATACCAAGCTCTCGAAGCTTGTTTTAAGCCATATATTGCTTTGTGTAGTTTGCATACTTTATCACCAGTACCATATCCTTCAGGCTGTTGCATGTATACCTCTTCAGTCAATTCCCCATTCAAAAAAGCATTGTTGACGTCCAGTTGCCTCACATTCCACCCTTTATTTAGAGCAATGGTCAATATAATTCTGATGGTTGTGGGTTTTATGACTGGGGAAAAAGTTTCATTGAAATCAAAACCAAATTGTTGCGCGTAACCTTTTGCAACCAGTCTGGCCTTGTATTTGTCAATAGATCCATCTTCTTTTCTTTTTATTTTGTATTTCCACCTACAACCAATCACATTTTTGTGTTTTGGTTGAGTCACTAAGCTCCAAGTGTTGTTTTTTATGAGAGCTTTATATTCAGTGTCCATTGCCTCCTTCCATTTGTTTGATCTTATAGCCTGAGTGAAATTCAATGGTTCGATCTCATTGGCAGAAATATTATATACTTTGGGTTTGAAGATGCCTCTCTTTGACCTGGTGATCATGTGATGTCCAGTTGATTGTGATGGTGTTTGCTGCTGTGTATCATTGTTGCTGGTATTGTCAACATTGTTGTTGTTTTCTGTATCTTCCCTATGTTGCATGTTTTGATGTATGTTTGTATCTTCTGAGTCATTGTGTGTCTCATTGGTTTGCTCGTTTGTTTGATCCATAGTTTCTTCCTGGGTGTTTAAATTGCTTGTGCGTTGTTGCTCTTCATTTCTATCGATTGAAGGTGGTTCAGTAATGAATGGCTCGAACCGTATGTTATTGTTTATGCCTTGTTCCCCATCCTTTTTGCCGATTTGCTTTTCTGCATAAGGAAACTTGTTTTCATCAAATATCACATGCCTAGAAATATATATTTTTCCATTTTTGTCCATGCGCTTATAACCTTTTTGGTTTTGTGCATACCCAATGAATGTGCACGGGCTTGATCTCATACTTAGTTTATGATTGTTATAGTCTCTCAAACATGGAAAACATAGACACCCATAGGCTTTCAGAAAACCATATTCTGGTCTAACACTGTATATCATTTCATGTGGGCTTTTATTGTTTAAGACTTTAGTTGGCAACTTGTTAATGAGGAATACAGATGTGTAGAAAGCTTCATTCCAATTTTTCATGGGTAATGAGCTTTGTGATAACAAAGTTAGACCAGTCTCTACTATGTGTCGATGTTTTCTTTTGACCAAACCGTTTTGTTCGGACGTATGCGGGCAAGTTAATATATGTTTGATCCCTCTTTTGAGAAAGTAATTAGTTAGAGGTTTAAACTCAGCTCCCCTATCTGTTTGAATAACCTTAACAGTGCTGTTCATTTGTTTTTCGACATGAGTTATAAATTGCATAACTGTATTGCAAGCTTCTGATTTAGTTTTCAGCATGTATATCCAAGTATATCTAGAATAAGCATCCACAAAAGAAAGATAATACCTGTGTCCCTGATATGAATTTAGAGGCGCGGGTCCCCACAAGTCAGCGGCTATAAGTTCCAGTGGCTCATTATAGCTGGTTTCAGAATCACTAAAAGGGAGCTTGTGGCTCTTGCCGAGTTGGCAGTGCGTGCATGTGTATTTGATAGGTACATTTTTATAATGAATTTTATTATTACGCAGAACAGTCTTAAAAGTTTCCAGATTAGGATGTCCTAATTTTATATGCCAAGAATTAATCACGTTACATTCATTGCTATTATTGTCATAATCAACATTATTGCAACTATTCCTAATACAGTCATTGTCACTACAAGCATCTACATTATTATACCAGAATTCTCCACTTGAGTTTGCAGTCTTGAATTTGTATAAACCATCGTATAGGTTACCTCGAAGTAATATTTCATGATTTAGGGAATCTTTAACTAAACAAAACTTTGGATGAAATTCAAAGTAAACATTATTGTCGTTGGCAAATTTTGATACACTTAACAAATTTTTATTAATCGTAGGTACCCTAAGAAGATTGTTTAATTTAAGTTGTCTTTTCCCAAAGATAGTCCCTTTGCCTATGTGTGTGATACTAGCAGTACTACCATTACCCATATGCAAATTTCTCATACCTGAGTAATTTCTGCTCCCAGTGTTTAAATTTTTAAGATTGCTAGTTATGTGGTGAGTCGCTCCTAAGTCAGGGTACCATTCTTCGAAGCCATTGTCTTCATTTTTTACTTCATCATCATCTGCAGCATTATGTCTTCGGTTTGCATTATTATTATTTTGAGTTGAATTCCCTGTTGTTGCCATATTTGCTTGTGCTCTTCTTTGTGAAAAGTAAATTTGTCTTGCCTGTTGTCTACCTATGTCTGAATTATACCTGAAGTAACATTTGTTCGCCATGTGACCAAACTTTTGGCATATTTGACATTTCACACGATAGTTGTTGTTATCTCGTTGTATCTTCTTATTTCTGACTGTGGTATAATTGGCAGAGAACTTATTTTGTGTTGTTTTTCTTTGGTCAATTCTGCCTTCATGAGCAAGGAGTGTTGATCGAACGAACTGTAAATCAGGTAAAGCTTGTTGTGTGGCTAACACAGTTACTAGAGATTCATATTCTTCATCTAATCCACCAATAATAAATAGGATTTGTTCATTGTCGCTGATCTTATGACCAACAGCATTTAGCTTGTCACACAGATTTTTAATTTTTCCTAAGTATTCTTTCATGCTTGCCTCCTTTTTTCTAGAATTTTGTAATTCCCTTCTATATTGCATGATTCTAGCAGCTGATTGTGAACTGAAAATTTGTTCAACTGTTTTCCATATTTCATAAGACGTGCTACATCCAACTATTTGTGATAATAAATTCGAACTTACTGACGATAGGAGCTGTGAGGAGAGGAGGCTGTCTTGTTTTTGAAACTTTGTGTAGTCTGTGTTAGGCACAATGTAACAACCCGTATTTTCAATAACCTATTATAACGTAAATCGAGGCAGAATTTAATTTATAAATCTGAATCAAGGGAAACGGGCTATGCCATTGCGTTCGTCTCGGAAAAATACGCGAAATAGAGTCTGAGTTTTCAAAAATCGGAGTCCGTATGACCCGATTAAGGCCCAACGAAGTTTTCAGAAAAATTCAAAGTAAAAACAGATTTCAAATTCAAGTTTGAATTTGGAAAATTAGGGCAGTTTGGCGCAGCGGGAAACTTCCCGCCAGACCACCCATGTCGCAGCCCTGTCGACTGGGCAGTCGACATGGTTAGGCCCAAGTCGACAGCCCTGTCGACTTGGGTGTCGACAGGGGGTGCTCGGCCAGTTTGGCCTGGTGCACCAATTTAGGGTTTGGCCGTGTTTTGGGGCTGTTTTCTGGAAGCTTCCGAGATCTGATGGTCCTAATCTAATTTAGGGTTAATCTAACGGCCTAAAACACTTGCCTAATCTATAAATAAGACCCTAAGCTGGCCCTAAATCATCATTAATCAACCCTAGAACTAAACTTTGGCAAAATCATTCCTCTCATGGCCTCCACTCTCTTCATAAAATTCTAAATAAATTTCTATGAGAGATTTTCCATGCATACAAGTGTTTTCAAGCTTGTATGAGTGTCATTAGCTTGCATTCAAGTCAAGTTTCCATATTTACATCATAAAGCAAGGGTTTTGATCATTTTTGCTCAAGGGTTTTTCTATTGGAGCTTGCATTTTGGGTTTATTTGATTGCATAAGGGCTTTGTCTCAATCTTATATTTGCTTATACTCATTTGAGTCTTCATAAGCATTGTAAGCCCTTTTCTACTTTCATATTTAAACTCTAAAGTTAAATGAATGATGCAAGTTTGGTTGATCATTATGATATGCAAGTTTACTATGATGTGTTATGCAAGTTTGCCATGTTATGATGTTATGTTATGCAAGTTTGATATGCAAGTTTGTCATATGATATGCAAGTTATGTTATGCAAGTTTGATATGCAAGTTTGTCATATGATATGCAAGTTATGTTATGCAAGTTTGGGTTGATCATTTTGCTCATGTTATCATGTTATGCAAGCTTATCTTGGGTTTATGAGCTTAAAGCTTCAAGCTTTAGGCTAAAGGTTGCATTTTGGCAACATGTAAGTTATCATATCCCTTATGATAACTTGCATGTGAGGCTAAATGCGAACTTATGGCCATTTCTACATGTCATTTATCACCATGTATCACCAATATGCTAAGTTTGGTTTTATGCATTCTTTTGAGGCCTAAAATGTAATATGCAAGTATATGAACATATGTACATTTCATATGCCACCATGTTAAACTTGTGGCTTCAACACCTTTATGTCATGATTATGCCAAGTTCCCTCTTTCTATCCTTTATGCGCTATTGCGATATGTAAGCGATGAGATTGCGTTTGGAGTTGGGTAAACTTAAAAGACATAAAAACATAAGCTTGGGAATTTACCTATTAAGTTAGGTCTACCCTTTGGGAATTTACCTATTAAGTTAGGTCTACCCAAATGCTTAAAAACTTGTAACATGTTTTGGAAACATGATGGACATGACACTTAGAAAATATAAGTGTGACCAACTCGAGGTTGGGTTGAGTTTGTAGCGTAAACCTACCCGGAACCGACCGGCTTAACTAGTTGCTACAAACAATAGGACCCAATGTGAGAAGTTGGTCATGTTGTACCTTGAACCCGAGGTTAGACCAAGTTGTGGTGTAAAGCTACCCGGACCCGCCCGGCTTAACTAGTAACCGCAACGAAGTCTAATGTGAGAGGTTAAGGCACATTAATTAATTAATTAATGCCTCATGATTAGGGTTTAAGTCATGGTCCACTTAATACTTAATCAATGCGGGCTTGGTAGATTAATCAGGGTTAAGTCGTGAACTCATCGTTACACTAAACCAAGTTAATCCATGATTAGCAAGAGGGTTAAACCGTACTTAACCCACTAGAAAATCCTAGCAATGGGGGTCCACTCAAGCAGTAATCCCAAGTTTGTATCATTAAGACCCTAGGGACTAGGCTAGGGAGGGAGCACGATTACTGGACTTGAGGTAAGTGACCAAAAACGACGGCAGAGTGGTACGCCGGTGTAGTTCCGGGCGGACTATGGTCGTGCACATAGTCCGAAGCCGGGGAAAACATGCACGGGTACCAATAGATCGAGACTGTGCACTTATGTTTATGGTGTCTAGGGGTTGACACCCTAGGGCTTGATACACCCGACGGGAGACCATGTACAGTCTGACTACAATTATGTTTGGGCCGTATTGACACCAACACGTGACGAGTTAGGCTTATAGGGAGCCGATCGACTAGACCGTTTGGTTGGACCTCGTATTAGGGTCATTTCATGTTAGTGGACCTCGTATTAGGGTCACTTCATGTTATTGGGCCAAAGCTTGGGCCAAGGGATCAATACTTGTTTATTCAAGTCATGTTAGTTTGCTAGTACACCTGTGGTGCAAAAACCTTAAACCTGATTATGCGATGACACCTTTATCTACCTTGTTAGTTAATCATCAAGCCAGTATGTAGTTATCCATATGTTCATCTCAGCTTTCATCATGCCAGTTAACTTTATCAGTTTACATTGATTGTAGTAGGGCTTACTCAGTCTTTTTGACTGACCTGTTTTTCTTTCGCCTCTTTTCTTCCGTTCCCCCCCCCCAGGTTCTCAGGGTGGGAATATTGGAGCTTAGCTTGGATTTCTGATCGCTTGCTTGTGGGATTTTAGCTCATGTACGGTCTTGACATGAAGCTAGCTATGGTTATCACTTATTTTGGGGATAGTACTTATGTATTTCAGTTTTTCAGTAATGTTTTTTTTATCTAGACTTGTGTATTTGGAAAAATTGACATTATGTTGTACCAGACTTGTTTTGAAATGGTTTGAAATCTTCTGCTGTTTTATCTATGTTATTTACTCTGTTTACATATATACATATGTTCTTGTTCTGCCTTGATATATCATTATGCATGTTTACCTGATTCAAACGCCCCTCCAAATTCAGAGTGCTTGCAAGAGTCACCCTGGCGGAGGTGGGGTGTTACATTTGGTATCGGAGCATATGGTTTACGAGAAGGAACAAAAAGGTTTTTAGAAAACTTTTGGAAAACTATTTTCAAAACCAAGTATAAAGTATTTTCCAAAGAAAAGTCTAGTTTATTTTAAAGGCTATTCCCCAAAAAGCCATTAGCAAAATTCCTTCGTTTTCCTCCATTCTGAATATGTCTTTTTCTTCGTTTTCAGTATGGCCGATAACTTTTCTATTCCAGAGGGAGTACACGTACCTGTTTGGTATAGGAAACTTTTGGAGGCTAGTGCGACCGAAGCCGGCCCCGCAGATGTTCCTCCTCCTCCTCCTCCAGTAGTTAATGTTCCTCCTCCTCCTGTCGCTGAGGTTCCTCTTCCTCCTCCCCCTCAGCATCCTCAAGCTGACTTCGCAAAGACTTGCAAAGATTTCAAAGCAATGGGTGGCAAGAACTTTCAAGGCACTGAGACTTTTGTAGAGGCCAGAAATTGGTTGAAAGAGACCGAGGATTTATTTGCTATCTTTGGGTTAGACGATCAGAGGAAGATCTTGTTGGCGGTTTGGCTTATGAAGGATGAATCCGCTTATTGGTGGGAAGTCACCAATGGTACTAGGCCTGTTGAGACTTGGGCCGATTTCAGGGCAAGGTTCGTGCTTAAGTTTCTATCTTCTGCTGAGGAGAATCTGCAAATGGAGAGGTTCGTAACTTTGAAACAAGGAGATATGTCTGTCAAAGAATATGTGAACAAGTTCAATCAGTTAGCTCGTTTTGGCTTGGATATGGTGAATACTCCTCAGAAGAAGGCTCTTCGTTTTGCTAGAGGATTGAATGAGCCGTTGCAGGGATTGGCTATGTCACATATTCCCCATGGGGCCACGTTTGAGAGCTTGGTTGATATGGCGTTACTTCAGGGAGATGTCAAGAAAGAGATCAAGATGAATGATACTCAAGCCAAGAAGACTGATTCCCAGTGGAAAGGAAATCAGGGTAATCCAAGTGGTCAGAGCAGTAAAGGCAATCAGAACAAGAACAAGAACAAAAGTCAAGGCAACAAGGGGAACAACAACAAGGGCAAGAACAACAAGGGGAAGTGCCATTATTGCGGTTCAGTTGGGCATCTTATTAAGGATTGTAAGAAGAGGTAAAGGAAGAATGGTGAATGCTTTTTCTGCGGTGAGACTGGACATTTCAGTAAGGATTGCCCGAAGATGCAAGGGCAAGGCCAGGGTCAGACTCAACGTGCTGGACCTTCAGGAGGGCAAGTTCATGCTCTCAATGCCGCTCCAGTTCCCGATCGAGGTAGTATTTCTGTTGAGAGCCTTGTATATATTTCTGATTTTCCAGTTCGTACCTTGTTTGATTCTGGTGCATCGCATAGCTTTATCTCATCTGATCTTGTTGATAGTTTGCACGTTAGTACTAGCTTGGTAGATGATCCCGTATGTGTCTCAAATCCTATTGGGGGTTCCGCCCATCTGTCTATGATATGTGGGGATTTGAGGATCTCTATACTGAGTGTAGAGTTCTGGTGTAGTGCTTATGTTCTTGGTTTTAGGGGATACGGATTGATATTGGGCATGGATTGGTTGTCCAGATATGGATCCATCACTGATTGTGAGCATAGGGTTGTGAGGCTCGTGACTCGCCTCGGAAACACCCTAGAAATTTCTTGTAATCCGAGAGGTCCCATCATGTTGTGCTATCTTGAATCACTCGACTCGTCAATGGAAACTCTTCAGTCTGTGAGAGTGGTTCGAGAGTATCCGGATGTTTTCGATGAAGTTAGGGGGTTGCCCCCTAAGCGAGAGATTGATTTCCGCATTTATCTGGTGGATAATGCAAAGCCGGTTACTTTGCCCGTTCGGCACATGGCTCCGCGTGAAAGGCGGTAGCTAAGTAAGCAAGTGAAAGAGTTGCTTGAGAAGAACTTCATTAGACGAAGTATATCTGAATGGGGAGCGCCTGTGGTATTTGCTACCAAGGCAGATGGTTCTCTCCGACTTTGTGTTGACTATCCAGAGTTGAATAAGCTGACTAAGAAGAACAGACACCCGTTACTGAGGATTGATGATCTCTTTGACCAGCTTATCGGTGCTTCTGTTTTCTCTCAGCTTGATCTTGCTACTGGATTCCATCAGCTCAGGGTAGCTGAAGATAGTATAGACAAGACTGCGTTCAGAACTCCAGATGGATTCTTCAAATGGCTTGTCATGCCGTTCGGCTTGACTAATGCACCCGCATATTTCGTGGACTTGATGAGTAGGGTGTTCAGGGAGTTCTTGAACAAGTTTGTCGTGGTATTCGTAGATGATATTCTGATCTTCTCTAAGGATGAGGAAGAGCACACAAGGCATCTCGTGGAGGTGATGGATACGCTTAGAGCGCATCAGTTGAAGGCCAAGTTCTCCAAATGTCACTTTTGGATAAGGGAAGTTAGATTCCTTGGGCATATAGTATCTAAGCAAGGCTTAGCGGTGGATCCCGCTAAGGTAGTTGCAGTTCAGGATTGGAAGACTCCAAGGAATGCAACCGAAGTGAGAAGTTTTCTAGGTCTTGCAGGCTTTTACCGGAAGTTCATCAAGGACTTCGCGAAGATTTCCGCTCCTCTCACTAAATTGACGAAGAAGAATTTAGTTTTTGCTTGGAGCATAGAATGCGAGCTTGCTTTTCAGAGGCTCAAGAGAGCTCTCACATCAGCACCTGTTCTAGCTTTGCCCGATGGAGGGAAGTTATTTACAGTATACACCGATGCATGTGGCACGGGGTTAGGAGCTGTTCTGATGCAAGAAGGAAGAGTGATATGCTTTGGCGGTATACAACTCAAAGTGCATGAGAAGAATTATCCCACTCATGACTTAGAGTTGGCAGCAATTGTATATGCACTCAAGGCTTGGCGCCATTATCTTCTGGGAGAGAGATTTGAGCTTTATACCGATCACAAGTCATTGAAGTATCTCTTTTCTCAGAAGGATCTGAATCTGAGGCAACAAAGATGGATGGAATTCTTGGCGTCCTACGATTTTGAGATAGCTTATACCCCTGGCAAGGGGAATGTCGTAGCAGATGCATTGAGTAGAAAAAGGTTGACTCTGAGTTCTCTATTCGTTGAGATGAAGAATTTAGATTATGTGGCAACCTTTGATTTCTCTTTGGCGATTGAGTCAATGACCGGTTCTTTAGCATCTCTGGAACTCAGACCTACCCTTCTTGATCAAGTTGGGGCTTCGCAGAGAGAAGACCCTCAGATAATTGAGATTATGGATAAGCTGATTCGAGGATAGGCGTCTAGTCATCTCGCTCGATATTCTATTGATGACAAGGGTTGGCTGAGGAGAGACGGAAGGTTATGTGTTCCAATGGTAGAAGATTTAGTAAGAAAAGTTCTTGAGGAAGCGCATCGCTCTAAGTTAACTATACATCCGGGCGGAGATAAGATGTATAAAGATATGAAGCGCATTTTCTTTTGGCCTGGGATGAAGAAGGATGTGGCATAGTTTGTCTCTAGATGTATCATTTGCCAGCAAGTTAAGGCCGAGTCGAAGAAGCCCGGTGGGCTATTGCATCCTCTAGACGTTCCACTATGGAAGTGGGAGAGTATTTCCATGGACTTTATCGATGGGCTACCAAGGTCAAGGAAAGGGAATACGAGCATTTGGGTTATTGTGGATAGACTTACGAAGAGTGCCATTTCATTCCGGTGAAGAGCAAGAGGACCGCATCTTGGCTAGCGTCTGTATATCTTCGTGAGATTGTGAGACTACATGGAGTCCCTTCTAGTATAGTCAGTGACCGTGACCCAATCTTTACAAGTCAATTCTGGAATAGCTTGCAAGAAGCTATGGGCACGAGGTTGGATCTAAGTACGGCTTATCACCCACAGACGGACGGTGAAACCGAAAGGGTGAATAGGGTACTCGAGGATCTGTTGAGGCTTTGTATTCTGGATTTTGGTGGTACTTGGGAAGACCATCTTCCTCTTTTTGAGTTTGCATATAATAACAGTTATCAGGCAAGCATAGGGATGGCACCATTTGAAGCTTTATATGGGAGGCCGTGCAAGTCGCCTACATGTTGGTGGGAGACTACAGATGAGCTTATACTTGGGCCTGATATGATCAGAGATACATCCGAGAAGGTCAAGTTGATTCGGAGAAGGATGAAAGCGGCCCAAGACCGACAGAAATCCTATGCTGATAAGCGAAGAACTGATTTGGAGTTTGATGTTGGGGATATGGTTTTCGTGAAGGTTTCTCCTTTGCGGAATGTGGTCCGATTTGGAGCCGTTGGGAAGTTAGCACCGAGGTTTGTTGGACCATTCCCTATTATAGAGAGGATCGGGCAGATGGCTTATAGAGTGGAGTTGCCCGAGAAGCTTTCCGGAGAACACGATGTTTTTCATGTCTCGCATCCCCGGAAGTGTTTACATGAATCAGCAGAGGTTGTTGAGCCAAGTGTTCTGAAAGATGTGGAAGTGGAGAAAGAGGCTACCTTGAGGAGAGCTCCGATTCGTATCTCGGGGACGGAGACCAAGAAGCTAAGGAATCGAGAGGTCAAGTTGGTGAAGGTTCAATGGGGTGAAGCCGAAGAAGACGCAACTTGGGAAACCGAGGAGAAGATGCGTGGGCTTTATCCATTCCTTTTTGAGGGTACACTCTCAATCTCTTTTCTTTGTTAGCATATCTTTCTCTTTGCTATCCATGTTTATCTAGTTTATCGTGTTAATCTTGTCATGAGAACCTTAGGTAGAAACCCTTTGGATGAAACATGTGTTTGAAACATGTTATGCTTGGTGGTTGCAAGTGGTTGCAAGTGTTTGCAAGTGGTTACTCGTGGATGCATTATACACATTAGGCACTAGATCGGCTCACACACTCCTCATATTGCATATGCATGAGTGTTTACGCTTATTCATGGATGAAATTTTTTGTGTTATCACATTGATGTTGCATATGGATGTATGTTATGTGCACACATATAGATGTTTTACATTATGTTAGGAATTGCATACATATGGATTCATTTCACTAACATAATTTGCATTGATGATATTTGCATTAGATAAGTACATATACACACAGCTTTGCATATGTTCATGCAACATTTAGAATCTTGTAAGGACAATGATTGCTCGTAGATGATGTTTTGAGTAGATGGATGTTGGATGGTAGGATACGTTCTTCCTAACTTGAAGATTTCGGGGACGAAATCCTTTAAGAAGGAGAGAATGTAACAACCCGTATTTTCAATAACCTGTTATAACGTAAATCGAGGCCGAATTTAATTTATAAATCTGAATCAAGGGAAACGGGCTATGCCATTGCGTTCTTCTCGGAAAAATACGCGAAATAGAGTCCGAGTTTTCGAAAATCGGAGTCCGTACGACCCGATTAAGGCCCAACGAAGTTTTCAGAAAAATTCAAAGTAAAAACAGATTTCAAATTCAAGTTTGAATTTGGAAAATTAGGGCAGTTGGGCGCAGCGGGAAACTTCCCGCCAGACCACCCATGTCGACAGCCCTATCGACTGGGCAGTCGACATGGTTAGGCCCAAGTCGATAGCCCTGTCGACTTGGGTGTCGACAGGGGGTGCTCGGCCAGTTTGGCCTGGTGCACCAATTTAGGGTTTGGCTGTGTTTTGGGGCTGTTTTCTGGAAGCTTCCGAGATCTGATGGTCCTAGTCTAATTTAGGGTTAATCTAACGGCCTAAAACACTTGCCTAATCTATAAATAAGACCCTAAGCTAGCCCTAAATCATCATTAATCAACCCTACAACTAAACTATGGCAAAATCATTCCTCTCATGGCCTCCACTCTCTTCATAAAATTCTAAATAAATTTCTATGAGAGATTTTCCATGCATACAAGTGTTTTCAAGCTTGTATGAGTGTCATTAGCCTGCATTCAAGTCAAGTTTCCATATTTACATCATAAAGCAAGGGTTTTGATCATTTTTGCTCAAGGGTTTTTCTATTGGAGCTTGCATTTTGGGTTTATTTGATTGCATAAGGGCTTTGTCTCAATCTTATATTTGCTTATACTCATTTGAGTCTTCATAAGCATTATAAGCCCTTTTCTACTTTCATATTTAAACTCTAAAGTTAAATGAATGATGCAAGTTTGGTTGATTATTATGATATGCAAGTTTACTATGATGTGTTATGCAAGTTTGCCATGTTATGATGTTATGTTATGCAAGTTTGATATGCAAGTTTGTCATATGATATGCAAGTTATGTTATGCAAGTTTGATATGCAAGTTTGTCATATGATATGCAAGTTATGTTATGCAAGTTTGGGTTGATCATTTTGCTCATGTTATCATGTTATGCAAGCTTATCTTGGGTTTATGAGCTTAAAGCTTCAAGCTTTAGGCTAAAGGTTGCATTTTGGCAACATGTAAGTTATCATATCCCTTATGATAACTTGCATGTGAGGCTAAATGCGAACTTATGGCCATTTCTACATGTCATTTATCACCATGTATCACCAATATGCTAAGTTTGGTTTTATGCATGCTTTTGAGGCCTAAAATGTAATATGCAAGTATATGAACATATGTACATTTCATATGCAACCATGTTAAACTTGTGGCTTCAACACCTTTATGTCATGATTATGCCAAGTTCCCTCTTTCTATCCTTTATGCGCTATTGCGATATGTAGGCAATGGGATTGCGTTTGGGGTTGGGTAAACTTAAAAGACATAAAAACATAAGCTTGGGAATTTACCTATTAAGTTAGGTCTACCCTTTGGGAATTTACCTATTAAGTTAGGTCTACCCAAATGCTTGAAAACTTGTAACATGTTTTGGAAACATGATGGACATGACACTTAGAAAATATAAGTGTGACCAACTCGAGGTTGGGTTGAGTTTGTAGCGTAAACCTACCCGGAACCGACCGGCTTAACTAGTTGCTACAAACAATAGGACCCAATGTGAGAAGTTGGTCATGTTGTACCTTGAACCCGAGGTTAGACCAAGTTGTGGTGTAAAGCTACCCGGACCCGCCCGACTTAACTAGTAACCGCAACGAAGTCTAATGTGAGAGGTTAAGGCACATTAATTAATTAATGCCTCATGATTAGGGTTTAAGTCATGGTCCACTTAATACTTAATCAATGCGGGCTTGGTAGATTAATCAGGGTTAAGTCATGAACTCATCGTTACACTTAACCAAGTTAATCCATGATTAGCAAGAGGGTTAAACCGTACTTAACCCACTAGAAAATCCTAGCAATGGGGGTCCACTCAAGCAGTAATCCCAAGTTTGTATCATTAAGACCCTAGGGACTAGGCTAGGGAGGGAGCACGATTACTGGGCTTGAGGTAAGTGACCAAAAACGACGGCAGAGTGGTACGCCGGTGTAGTTCCGGGCGGACTATGGTCGTGCACATAGTCCGAAGCCGGGGAAAACATGCACGGGTACCAATAGATCGAGACTGTGCACTTATGTTTATGGTGTCCAGGGGTTGACACCCTAGGGCTTGATACACCCGACGGGAGACCCTGCACAGTCTGACTACAATTATGTTTGGGCCGTATTGACACCAACACGTGACGAGTTAGGCTAATAGGGAGCCGATCGACTAGACCGTTTGGTTGGACCTCGTATTAGGGTCATTTCATGTTAGTGGACCTCGTATTAGGGTCACTTCATGTTATTGGGCCAAAGCTTGGGCCAAGGGATCAATACTTGTTTATTCAAGTCATGTTAGTTTGCTAGTACACCTGTGGCGCAAAAACCTTAAACCTGATTATGCGATGACACCTTTATCTACCTTGTTAGTTAATCATCATGCCAGTATGTAGTTATCCATATGTTCATCTCAGCTTTCATCATGCCAGTTAACTTTATCAGTTTACATTGATTGTAGTAGGGCTTACTCAGTCTTTTTGACTGACCTGTTTTTCTTTCGCCTCTTTTCTTCCGTTCCCCCCCCCCCAAGGTTCTCAGGGTGGGAATATTGGAGCTTAGCTTGGATTTCTGATTGCTTGCTTGTGGGATTTTAGCTCATGTACGGTCTTGACATGAAGCTAGCTATGGTTATCACTTATTTTGGGGATAGTACTTATGTATTTCAGTTTTTCAGTAATGTTGTTTTTATCTAGACTTGTGTATTTGGAAAAATTGACATTATGTTGTACCAGACTTGTTTTGAAATGGTTTGAAATCTTCCGCTGTTTTATCTATGTTATTTACTCTGTTTACATATATACATATGTTCTTGTTCTGCCTTGATATATTATTATGCATGTTTACCTGATTCAAACGCCCCTCCAAAGTCAGAGTGCTTGCAAGAGTCACCCTGGCGGAGGTGGGGTGTTACACACAATTTCTCCTTCCGAATTGGTTATTGTCACTGGTGGGACTGTTATTGTCCCATTAATGTAATGCAGTAAATCATACCCTCTTAAAGCGATCTCTACTTGATATTTCCATAGAATGTAATTGTATTCGTCTAGAGATGTGGTGATAATTTGGCTTTTTGGTGTAATCAGTTCATGATGGTTAGGTGGAGCACTGTACCCCAAGCTTCCTGAAACAGTGGAGGTTACTTCATTGTTGTTGGCCATAAAACAAAAACAACTTTCTGCTTGATGATTAAGCCTTTCGGCAATTTGGCTCTGATACCATATTAAGGGATGAAGTGGAGAGTTATTAGAGAGGAACAATTGCAATTTTTATTGATACAAAACATGATACAAAGTACACATATATATAGTGCTATGAGCCCAACGGCTAGTACAAAATATACCAAATATGTATGAGCATAACGGCTAGTATTTAAATATACCAAGTATGCATGAGCCTAACGACTAGTAAATAATGACAAAACATGCTAAATATGATAAAAACGTGTTCACACTCTAACGGCTCTATTGTAACGGCTCTATTGTCTTCATTATCATCATCTAAAAATCTGAAGTATTTACACTTAAAAAATACAGGTGTTTAAAAAATCATTTTAAAAACTTAAAACTAATGTATTGAAGTACAAAAAATTCATGGGTACCTACCAAATAAGAGATTGGGAGTTTGAAACTCCCCCGAGACCTATGTGGTGATATATTAATCAAATTTCAAAAAAAATATTGCAAGAAGTTCAATTTTTTTGCTTACTTAAAACCATAAATATTGTTATTAAAGTAAATACATGATGGTGGTATTGGGGGAAGACTTGGTGTAGAAACTTCCGGACCAGGGCTCGGAAGGGGAGCAGCTGAAGCTTCGACAATTCGGTTTTCTTTTACTTATTAATACTAAACGTCTAAAAACACATTAACAAAAAAATCTAGATACAATCTACATACAAACAATCTACACTAACCGAAGTTGTTATTTTGATTGATAAGGTTACCAAACCATACTAATTTTGAATGCTTAATCACCAATACAACTTCATGCACAGACCACAAAATGACAACCCCTCAGGCCCAACCAGAAAAACCAGGAATAGAAACTCCAAGCATAGCAGTACATACCAAAGGAAGAAGCATGCTCAGCAAATCCAAGAAGTGACCAGAAAACGCAACACCCCAAAAGAGCTACTGAAAAAGCATCACTTCAGCAAACAAGCCTCAAGACCAAGAACAAAATAAAACAAGTTGAATTGTTGTCACTATTTATACAAATTATTGTCACTATTTTATAGTAATTACTTTATAAGTAATTACTTTATAAGTAATTACTGCCAACATTCATATTGCTTTTGTATTTACTGTCAAAAGAACTCGGATCAATATGAATATTTCTTTTGATCACATATGAATATTACTTACAAAAGAAAATCAACTTACAAAAGAACTTGGATTCCTAACAGTAATTATTTACTTCATTACTGTCAATTAATTTACAATAAGTTTTTTTAAGTGTATTTGTTCCTTATTTATCACTATATTTATTAGCAATACTGTCAATATTGATAGTAAATAATAAATATTTACAAAGCAATATTCATTATTTACTGTCAATTTAATTTATGAAAAGCAATAGTTTGGCAGTTGTCCTCCACTTTTCCTCATACAAAATGGAAAACTCTGTCAACAATGCTTTTGCGACAATAGTTTAGTATTTATGGATTGATAGTTTGATGCTATTTCAGTACTATAATAACCACGAGCACTCAAAGCAAAGTAATCTCTCGACAAGGCAGTCAATGCTAAATTTTCATTCATCACTAATGGTTAATAGGATAGTGGATACAAAAACTAATTCAAGCATAATCAATGATGGTTTCTAGAACTTTTCTCAAGTATGCCTTCACAGTCTTCCTTAACATAACTAGCATCCTCCGAATAATCCACATCCATCAAGTTTTCTTTGCAATCTTGAGTAACATAGCCCGTGTCTTCAATATAATCATCTGTCTCTAATTCACGAAAACCTCTTGGTGGTGCCTTCATTACAATATACCAATTCGAAGTATCATTCTTTCTTGAATAAAAAATTTGTTTCGCTTGAGATGCAAGAATATATGGATCCCTCGAAAATGAAGCTTGATTTTGATGCAAATTAACAAGAGTAAATCCATCTTCAACCTTCACTCCATTTCCAATGTTTGCGCAGTGACACTTAAAAAGTAGAACACAAAATTTGTGATAGTCTAACAAGATAATGTCAATCAATATCCCAAAGTATGTGACCACATCAACTATTTGAGAGACATCTTTCGCACTTACTCTACACATGGTAGTGGCATCGTAAGTCACTCCAGAATTTTGAGTTTCTCTCTCAACATCTTTTGTATGAAAATGTATCCCATTAATTATATATCCTTTATAGGACAAAGCATTACTACTTGGACCATAAGCAATCTATTTTATTAATTCATCGTGTTCGCTTGAGTTAATAGGTATCTGAAGAAAAAATAATCAGTTCAATATAGATTCAAAAAATAATATTTTCAAACCTATAAACAAAATTTAAAAGAGTTATTTAACCTTCTTTTTAATCCAATCAGCAAAGTTTTTTGTGTTAGTTTTCCATAGCAATGTAGCATTTCTTTCCATGCGTCTGTCTGATCGTTGCAACTGTACCAAATGCATACTACTATAATATAAAAGATACTAAGTTACAATTAAAATTACACGTATTACGACAATAAATAAGAAAACAATATGCGCTTACTCGAAAAATGGCTTGGTTATAGCCATATTCATTAGCACAGCAAGGTGAGCAACTTCCTTCTCATTAGTTGTCAATGTAATTGTGTTGCATGTTGATATCGGACGCCCTTCGAGTATTGCATCATCATTCTCATAATCTCCGTTTCTACCTTCTTTCTCCTCAAACTGTGGTGATTTCTTTAGGAATTCATCAAAAAATCTTACAGATTCTTCTGCGAGATAGTTTTATGCAATGCATCCTTTAGGGCATGCATAGTTCCTAACATACTCTTTAAGCGTTTTCATGTACCTTTCGAAGGGGTACATCCAACGAAAGTGAACCGGTCCACACAATCGAGCTTCTTTTCCAAGTGAACTGTTAGATGTATCATTATGTCGAAAAATGAAGGTGGAAAATATCTTTTGAGATTACATAAAATTGTAGCGATCTCATCATCGATTTATTGCAGCTTCTCTCTATCAAGAACACGTTGGCATATTTTATTAAAAAATAAACACAAATGAGTTATTGCTTTTCTTGCCCTTTTTGGGAGCAGTCCTCTCAGTGCAACCGATAACATTTGTTGCATTAAAACATGGTAATCATGCGACTTCAATCCACTAACTTTGCAATCCTCCAACGACACACATCTTTTAAAATTTGAGCAGTAACCATCAAGTCCCTTGAAGTCATACAATCTTTTACAATTTTTTTTTAAGAACTGGACATAGTATATGGAGCCGGTGGAAGATATGTTTTCTCCCCACGAGGTTGTGCATATAGAGCAGGTCGAGGACCCCAATCCTCTAAATCGTTTCTACAATTTAGGCCATCTTTTGATTTGCTATCATGCAACATTGTGCTGAGTAAACTTTCGCCCACGTTTTTCTCAATATGCATCACGTCTAAATTATGGAGGAGTGGAAGCCCCTAAAACATCAACAATACGACTGCTTTAACATTATATAAGTTTATAATTTAATTATTGTGAATAAAAAATAATTTGAACACTAACCTCCCAATATGGTAAATCAAAGAAAATTGATTTTTTTCCATCTTGATAGCTCTATTTTTGCAGGATCATTTTCATCTTCTCCGTTGTTAGTACACTTCCTCTTCCTACATGTAATCTTTATAATTTGCTTCTTATTCTTTCTCTTCTTAGCTTCTTTTATTTCTCCATTTTCAGATTTTCCAAAATCATTGGTAAAATCTTTCAAAATAACAGAAATATCTCTACTTGTAAGAATTCTGGGTTTGTTACCTTTCTCCACAGTGTTATCAAACCAAGACTTTTGTTTTCTTTGTGGATCTAAAGGAGGTAAGAATCTTCTATGTCCCATATACACATTTTTTCTACTATGATTTAGCCATCTATGGTGAGTATTCACGCTACATAATGGACAACCTTTTTTCCCTTTTACACAACATCCAGCAAGATTTCCATAAGTCGATATCATTTATAGTCCATAACAAGATTGCTTTTAAGTTAAAAATTGTCTTGGTAAATGCGTCATAAATCTCCACCACATTACTCCATAAATGCTGCAAATCTTCTACCAAAGGAGCTAAATATACATCGATATCATTTCCAGTTTGCTTTGGACCAGGAATCAATAACGGAAACATAATATTCTCCTTTTTCATACACAATATAGGTGAAAGATTATATATGACAAGCATCACTTGCTAGCAACTATACTTGGTACCCTTAATGTCAAATGGGGTAAAACCATCGCTAGCAAGACCAAGTCAAAGGTTATGTGGATCATTTGAAAATGACTTCCATTTATCATCCACCATGGTCTATGTCAAAGAGTCCATAGGATGACACATTTTATCATCATTACTTTTATTACTAAAATGACATCTTAAATCTTCTGCCATCTGTGGGGATCTAAACATTCTTCTGAATAATTGGAAAATATCTTAACACTTTGACGGGAATACATGGCATTATCTCTTTCGTCCGATCATTTATCTTCCATCTCGAAGAGTCGCATTTCGGACACTTATTCAAATCATTGTACTCTTTCCTAAAAGACAACAATCATTCTTGCATGCATGAATCTTCTCGAATCCCATATCGAATACTTTAAGTAACTTCTTTAGTTCATATAAAGTTTCTGGAAGGACGTTATTTTTGGGTAATAACAGTTGTTGCACATTTAAAAGCTTATCAAAGCCAGTATCGAATAATTCAGTTTCACATTTAAATTTATACAATGTAGTGATAGCAGATAATTTTGTTTGATCTACGCAATCAGGGTATAGTGGAGTTTTTGCATCTTCTAAATTCTTAAGAAAATCATCCACTCGCTTTTGTGCATCATCATTATTTTTATCATCGGAGAAAGTATGATTGACAAATGCTTCATCTTCAAAGTGAACGGCTTGAATTAGTTCATATGTGTCATTCACCTCCACCATTTTAGTTATATTCATTTGCTCACTATGACTATACCACTTATTACACTTATATAAAGGATCCATTCCTCTTATAATCAAATGCTTGACAACAATATCACCATATTGATGGGTGAGATTTCGACAATCTAAGCAAGGACATAATTTTTTTTCCATGTTTCCTAAGTTTCTCTTTGTGCATGCACAAAATTCCATGCTCCTTGCTCATATTCGCTACTAGTTCTATGATAAAATTAAAAACAAAATAATCAACATAACCAATCAAGTTTTTATTTTAATTTCCAGGATAAATTCTAAGCTAAATATTGTATTAATACCTGTATAAATGCACCCAATCTTTTTCCATCTCCATATATAATACTGTAACAAGCAAATTTCTAAAAAAAAGAGAGAGAGAAAAATTCAATAGGTGTTAAATTTACATATATTTACATGTTGAAAACTATTTTTGAGTATCGAAGTGATATTTTGTAGGAATAAAACAGAACTGAAAATTAATTGAACATCTCAACATTCTCATTTATCATTATTACGTGACATCTCAGCAATTTCACTTATCGCTAACTTTTATCTATTTCACATAAATATCATATTGATCACAATAGTGACCATGTCACCTAATAAGAGTGACCCTGTAACTAACAAGAGTGACACCAAGTATGAATGGATAATGGATTGCTATAGTGACAGTAATGAACTAAACTAATGGTGGATGAAGTAGTCATGTTAGAAACGAACTTGCAAATTGAGGAAGATTAAACAATTGAACAAGAATATAATATGTGTTAATGCTAATATGTATTATCATTTTTTCTGAACTGTTAACTAGGTATATTTATGTTCATAGTGATAAGGTTACGGTAGCAATTTCTAAATTGTAATAGCAGGATTTATACTAGAAATTGAGGAAGATTAAACAACTGATCAAAAATATAATATGTGTTAATATGGTACTGTGTACTACCATTTTTTCTAACTAGGTAACTAGTTATGTTTATATTCATAGTGTTATGTTATATTAGCGTCTTTGGTAAGGCAGTCTCCATCCAACATGCAAAGGTAAACGGTGTCATGATCTTTGGTCAAAATGTAAGCTTTCCAGAATACTTGTGCTTGGCAAAAAAATTAATAACTTTACAGCGTACCATCGTCCTTGCTATTTTCTCAACTGATTGGGATTGGTCATATAAATTTTGCATTTTTCAGAATTTACTGTTTATAGTTTTAAATTTAAAAATTCTTGTGAGGTTTCAGGTTGCTTTGGAAAAAAGGGGAAAACGCTAATTTTATTCTAATCTGAGAAATTCATAAGAAAAGGTTACATACTAGAATTTTGTCCCAATGTCTTCGCTTTCTATTAATTTTTTTCCTGTAGTTTACTTGTATTTCATATTGTATGTAGTTGTCTCAAATTGTATTCGATGTTGTGTATTTTAATGCGTTGTTGTTTCACGTGCAGTAGTCCAATTAACATGTTATAAATTACCTTAGTCTTGGAAATATATCACATAACACAGGTTTCTGCTTCATATATTTTATACTATGTTTTTATTCTATTTTTGAAGATTAAGAAGTTAGAAAATTGCTTCAAATTCTTTCATTACTTTACAATTTTGATTAAAATTTTGATATTTTTGTTTTGAAAGAACATTGAAAAACAACACGACTTAAGACGATGATCATGTTTTTTGTTGGACTTATAACTAAAGTTGTATGTACTAATTTATTTTTTGGTCCAATTAGCGATGCGATGACATAAGCAGCAGTATTTATAAAAGAAGATAGAAAGCACCATTAGACTCGTAGGAAATTACATTGACGTCTGGAAACTACCTATGACAAATTATAGAAATATTTACTTGTACAAGGTTGACTTAAAATTTCAAAAAAAAAAGTTGACTTACAAAATATGTTTTTTTCTCTCCTACTTTTTGTTTACCATTTTATCATATCATGTGTTTCCACCAAAAATGGTCTAAACACCCAAGGTACTAAACTGTACTTCACCAATTTGGTAAGAAATAAATGGAACCGTGTCCGGTTAGCAACAAACAGTAAAAAAAATGCGAGAAAAAGCAAAGTAGGGACGAGATTTAGAGTGGTTCAGCCGTTAACAAGGGCTACGTCCACTATGAAGGTGATTTCCTATCTTATAATAAGAATTACAAAGTACATCAATTTTCTAACCTCATACATCTCTATATCTTCTCAATATCCCCTCGTTTATATGTTTTGATCTAAAGAATTATACAGGAGAATAATAGAGTTTGAGAAGAAGAAGGACGGATGAATGATTGACAGAGCAGATGCCTTCCCTCTAAAATGGTACTTGACGCCATGGCCTGATCTGTGGTTGAGTTTGAAATTTAGCAGCACTTCGTGGTTTTTCCCAAAAAGCTTCCCCGTAAATGTGGGTAGTCATGGTGTATTTATAGCTGAACTCCTCTTAGTGAATGATATGGAATATGTTTATCCAGGCCGTGGGTCGTTCATTCTGCTTATTACGACCATGCCACCGGACAGCTATAGCCAGTTGTCCGTGGTCGCATTCGGTGTTATGTGCGGATGACTTGCCGAGTGTCTTGAACGAAGCGGGTCCTTAGGTACGGGCGCAGATGTCTGGGAGATGTTCGTAAGAGCGGAGTGTGGAGCTGAGATCGATCCTCCTTTATTCCTCGCACGATCGCCCTTCTTTAACCAAGGATGCTCGTCCTCTTGTTGCCTTTGCATGGTGCCGCTTGGCTTTATGGTTATACTACGAGGCTGCTCTAGCTCGTGCAAAGCGGGTGACTTGTCCTATTTTAGCGCCTGAGCGGTTCTCTTCATGTGCAGCCTTCATTTTTGTGAGTCGCGCTTCTCATGGCCCGGTCGCACTGATAGACTTGACCTGCATTGGGATTGATATTTGGATCCTGCTTAGTGCGGTTATGTTATGTATGACCAACGCTGATAAGACCCGCCTTGTATCCCTCTGCCCAATGTTTGTATGTTTTTTTAGGGATTAACACTTACCCCTCGAAGTCCGTGATTTCCTTTTGGTAAGGAAGTATGGGCTTCGATATATTTGATCGCACATTGGGTGGTAGGTTTATCCTGACTTGGTGAGAAGTCGTTCGTGCACGGGTTGGGGCCGCTTTGTTGTAGCTGACTGGCATTGTTTTTCCCTGCGGGCGAGAGACTTGCTGTACTTTCTTGATTACTATGCGAATGGATGATTCTTGGGATGCCAATTGGGACTTGATGAGATACTTTCTTGTAGTCAGATACTAGGTTGACGTGGCATAAATTCCCTGAATGAATGCCCTTAGGTCTCCCTTATTCATCTTTAACCTGCTTTATTTAGTTTTTGCATCTCAAAAGAAATCTTAGGTCACGGCTGCGCTTCCTTGAGGGTTTTTAATTAGGTAATCTATGCCTGACATTTCTGCCTTGATTCTTCCTCAAAAGGCTTTAGCTTTTTCATTTTATCATTTTGCTCTTCGCCTGTAGCAGCATCTGCTTATCTTGAGTGATCTTCTTCGAGAAGCCATGATCTTTCTAGGTAAAGATTTATAAAGTGCGGATACCCTTTCTGTACCTATCCTTAACAGATAAGGGCCATCCGACGCTTTTCTTTGGAATATCAACGCTTGGTATTTGTTCATAAATTGTTTGGCGAAATGCCCTAGGTTTCTCTGGTTGAAAATTTTCATCTATGCTTGAGTCTGACCAAGTTGTTTCTCTTTATGTAGCTATTATTTGTGTTCTTACTGACCTCTTCTAAAGCAGGTCACCCAAGGTTGGAATTTCTTATGTCTAGGAAGCTCAGGAAGAAAATGGCGAGGAGGATTGTCAGCAAAAAGACGTCCAGGGGTAAGGAGATCTTTAGTGCGGACGGTGCTCATAGTTATTGTTCGCTGACCGGACTTTCTGACTCAGATATGCAGAGTGTTGTTGGTTGCATGGTCTCTTCATCCATCACGTTAGATCATGCATCTGTACCGGAGCCTCTTCCTGTCCCCAACCCTTATCATCCTGATCTTGCCGAGGACTTTGTGGCCCAACGTCCAGCTAATTCACGCTCTGGTGTGTACATAGACCCCTTTGGCCGATGGATTATTGCAGGTAAGATGGATGTCATGAAGGATACCATATTGGCGGAATTCAATCAATTGGATCCATGTCCGCATCTGGTTGAAGGTCTCATCGTGGCAGTCAGAGACTACATTGTGGAGCAAATGGGTGGTTGGCACTCCCTAGTCGAAGACCTTCAGCAGTCAAATAGGGAGAATCTTGAACGACTTCATGCTTTGGAGGAAGATAGGCACGGACTTGTCAAGGCCCTGAAGTCTAGGGATAAGATCATTTCCTATCTTATCTGAGTATTTGTGGCCTGCCAATGCTTCACCTATTTTGATTATGATTTTTAGATGATACTTTTTAGTCTGGATTGTATATGCGGGAGCCAGCATCGCTTATTCTCGTACGTTTTAGTTCGTGACTCTTTTAGGTTTTTTTTCTTGGACTTTATCGTACTATGGTTTTCTACTATGGGATTTGTGTATCTTGCGTGCGGGTGTGTCATACGTTGCACCTTTATTTTCTGATTTACACATTCGCCCGGGCGCTTTGTTAATTATTCGGTTGCGCCCAATTTTTATTGTTATTATTGTGGTTAAGATTTAGTTATCTTTTTAGGTTTGTCACTTATCGAAGGCTGTTACGCATTTGTGTTATTATAAGCGCGTTCGACGTCTTTTATTTATTAGTATTCAATCCCGAGATCGATTTTGAATACGTGCCCCCGGGAAGGGCTTGGGTTAAAGATTTTCGATCCATTTTAGGCCCTATTTGATTGTTTTAGTTATTCAAATGTATCCCAGAAAGGATACCCCCGCATGGCTGGGATTTCTGATACCCCCTTTCGGCTGGGATTTCTGTTGTTGTAGTCCATCTTTGACCTTGTTTGACTCGGTTAATCAACAAAGAACAAGGATAGCCACCGTCCTTTCGGTCGGGTTTTTGTTTTGTGTTGGTCCTTCCAGCATGTTTAATCCTTCCCCATTTTATGATTCATTCGAGGAACGGACACTCATTCATCTCATCGAGCTTTCAACTCGGAGGGAAGAATTCGTGTTTTTACCTACCAAGGTAGGCGCCCTTTGAAATCGGCAATTTTTCCATTTCGGGACATGTCGATTTTTCCGACTTTTTGCCTTACCTTAGGACACAGACATTGGTTTAACTCATTGAGTTTTTTTTTCAAGTTGGAAACTCGTGTCCAACACCTAGGAAGGTCACCTATGAAGGTGCTTCTTCGGTGGGCTTAGCAATTTAACTGCGGGACTTTTGAGTTGCTCCCCCTTTAGTGTTGATTCCTAGGAGATGGGCATCAATCCTTGCTACTGGATTTAACTCCGGTTTTAAGGAATTCATGTCCTGTTCCTAGGAGAAAACCTCTGTAGGATTAGCAACTTCATCCGAGGAACAGATTTGGTGATTTTTCTGTATCTTCAGAGAGGTCTGGTGGCGACCCTTCGAATGAGTGTTTGCCAAGTATTCAGCATATTCCATAATAAGAGGCGCATTCCTTCATTTGGCTATTTGTTTCATAACGACTGGTTCCCTTGGAGGCAATGAACCTATTCCTCTTGTTTGACTTTGCTTGACGTTTGCAATTTCCGAACTGCTTCGTTTAGTGCATGATCTAGGATTTTGTGTTACGGCCCCGCTATGTATGGCAGATTGCTCCTACTTCACCTACATTTCGAGGAATTATTCTTATTTTAGCATAGATCAATAAGTATGTCATTCAAGTAGGCACATAATTAATTTCTGATGCACACAATTTTTGTAGGTAAACCATTGCTCAACATGGACATAGTGATCAATAAAGCAAGTTAAAAAAGTTTCGATAACAAGATAAAATTAGCGAAATGAGGTAAAATAATGAGAGCTTTAATTTAACGCTCCATTGTTGAGGTATTAGCGGTTGGTCCCTCTGATGAGCATCCTCCTTGAATTGGTCTGGGCCCTTTCCTTTCTAAGGTGTGCTGCCCCTTGTCTGAGAAGATTCGGGATAGCTCTTATGATCTCGTACATATTGTTGCAGCCGGCCCTTCCTGATCAACCCCTCGAATACCGATTTTAAGGGCCAGCATACATCGGTATCGTGCCCCGGCTGTTTGTGGAAACAACAAAATTTTCCTGACTTCATGACGACATTTCTGACTGGTCTTTGTTTCGAGACCAGATATCTTTCGGTGCCTCTAGTTTCCATGAATATATTTCCCATGGAATCGTTAAGGGGGGGTGAATTCAGAGTTCTTGAAAAAGCAAAGCTTCTTCTTTGCCCTACCGTCTTCTTTTTCGCTGCTCCTTTTTTGATCATCCAAGTTGCCTTGGACCTTTCCATTCTTCTCTGCATGTGTATTTCTCTCTTCAGTACTTGCATATTTTTCGGCTTTGCTAAGTAACCGTTCGAGTGTACTTGGTTTCTTTTTCTTGATCCATCATCCTAACTTGGTTTTCCTGCATATGCCCTTTTTGAGAGCCATTAAGATCATGCTGGGTTCGGTATCCTTGACTTTAGCCAATGCAACATCAAAGCGAGTGAGAAAAACTCTGATGGGCTCTCCTGATCTTTGATGTAGTCCGTCTAGCTCCGTAGCATCCTGAGCTTCTAACGCCTGGGATCTGAACTGCTCATTGAATAGCCTAGCCAACGTCATGAAATTGTCCACAGATCGCGGTGGCAGCTTTGTGAACCAAAGATAAGCCACTCCTTCTAGGTAAGTTGGGAAATATAGGCATTTGATTACGTCAGTAGTGCATGCTCCATTCATGTACTGGTTATTTACACAGAAATATATTGGTGTCAGTTGTCCCGTCGTAAGGTTGCAACGATGGTGGTTCGAACCTTTGTCGGTATACATTTTTCTTAATCCTCTCGGTGAGTGGGGTTTTTGTTGGGAAAGATTCCCATTCTTTTCAAATCATCCTTCCTCCTTAGGCTTTCTTCCACAATTGCTTGCAACGTTCGTGAAATGTACTCTCGCTTGTTGGTCTAATCCACGAGTTGACCACCTTTTTCACCATCAACCCTCGATCTAGATGCGCCTTCATGGACTGGGGATAAGAAATCTGGGCATCCTTCCGGCAAGGATGTCTTCAGGGCAGCCGGACTGTCTTCCCACTCCGCGATCGCATCATCAGAGTAATCGCTCGTAGGTGTTTTGCCCACTTTGTAGTTGGGACTGATGCAACGCGCAACTCTTGGAATGGAATACCGCTATCTTGAATGTGAAGCGGGGAATTCTATTTCTGATTCGTGATTCGTCTGAGTCAGCGAGGAACAAGTGGCGCTTAGAGCGGCTTTTGCGGTAGCGGCTTGGATAGTGAGTATCGACTTGAGCTTCTTCATCATTGCGTTGCTTGCGATAGTTATCTGACTCATTAATCCTGTCACTGCTTCCTCCAACCTTTCCCTGGTTACAGTATCCTTGATTTCAGGTGGCTCCCCTTCATCGGAGTCGCCATCCAGTGGCATGACGGTGTTGATGCCGCTGCTGGGGTTGTTGGCTTCATTGGCAGTTCTCCTTAGCATGCTCGTGATTGTAAGTACAGTGTCTCTCAGAAAATCTTATCAGATCTAAAATGGAAAAAGGTAAAACACGGCCCTACGGTGGGTGCCAAAATGTTTACACCAAAAATGGTCTAAACACCCAAGGTACTAAACTGTACTTCACCAATTCGGTAGAAATAAATGGAACCGTGTCCGATTAGCAATAAACAGTAAAAAAAGCGAGAAAAAGTAAAGTAGAGACGAGATTTATAGTGGTTCAGCTGTTAACGAGGCCTACGTCCACTATGAAGGCGATTTCCTATCTTATGATAAGAATTACAAAGTACATCAATTCTCTGACCTCATACATCTCTATATCTGCTCAATATCCTCTCATTTATATGTCTTGATCTAATGAATTATACAAGAGAATAATAGAGTTTTAAAAGAAGAAGGACGGATGAATGATTGAGAGAGCAGATGCCTTCCCTCTTAAATGGTACTTGACGCCATGGCCAGATCTGGGGTTGAGTTTGATGTTTAGCAGCACTTCATGGTTTTTCCCAAAAAGCCCCCCCCCCCCCAGTAAATGTGGGTAGTTATGGTGTATTTATAGGTGAAATCCTCTCTGTGAATGATCTGGAATCTATTTATCCAGACTGTGGGTCGTTCATTCTGCAAATTATGACCATGCCACCGGACAGCTATAGCCAGTTGTCTGTGGTCTCATTCGGTGTTATGTGCGGACCACTTGCTGAGTATCTTGAACGGCTGAGCGGGTCCTTAGGTGCGGGCGCGGATGCTCTGGGAGATTTTCGTAAGAGCGGAGTGTGGAGCTGAGATCGATCCTCCTTTGTTCCTCGCGCGATCGCCCTTCTTGAACCAAGGATGCTGGTCCTCTTGTTGCATTTGCATGGTGCCGCTTGGCTTTATGGTTATACTACGAGGCTGCTCTAGCTCGTGCGAAGCGGGTGACCTGTCTTATTTTAGCGCCTGAGCGGTTCTCTTGATGTGTAGCCTTCATTTTTGTCGAGTCGTGCTTCTCATGGCCCGGTCGCACTGATAGACTTGACCTACATTGGGCTTGATATTTGGATCCTGCTTATTGCGGTTGTGTTACGTATGACCAACGCTGATAAGACCCTCCTTGTACCCCTCTGCCTAATGTGTGTACGTTTTTTTATAGGGATTAACATCATGGTAAATAGACTTCTTGCTATAACCCTCTACATATGCTAACTAGTCTCCTATTATGAATATGATCACGTTGTTGTTGGAATATATGCATGCAAAATTGACTATCAAAAGTAAAAGATATTAGGATATCAAAGTAAGCCCGGATGTAAGTAGCACACATCATGTGGCAACCAAGAGAGAGGATACATCAGTGAACAGGGGTTCGATTCCTGATAATAGTGGCTTGGGTTCAGGTAATAAGGACATGGCCAATAGGGACGACATGTATAATATCATGTGCAGGCATGAACCACACATTAACAAAAGGGTATGCACATAGCAATACTGAAAATACACTCTAAATGTTCATATACTAGTATTAAATGTATTTACAAACATGTGGGTTAGTGTTTAACTATTGTAATTTAAAGGTGCAACATGCAAACCAAGATATAATTCAACCCCACAATATCAAAATGAGTATGCCAGTGTTGCCTTGTAATAGTCTTACCAAAGTACATGTAGTGTTCAAGTCTAGGTAGGCATGAATTTCAACTAGGAGAGCATGAATTATGAAATGTGAAGTACCAAACTGCACGCATATTTATATATAATGGTTCTTAAATAAAGTATGGCGCATACATAAATCTTATATCAACTCAAATAAAAAATTTAAAAAAATGACTTAAGTTAGATAACCAAACTTTTATAAACAAGAAGGCCAGGCTCAAACATGCCATTTTGCAGTTCGTGCTTGTTGCATTAAAACTCAACACACAGTGAACATACCCAAGAACAGCACGTGTATGGGATAATTTCATCATGGAAATCAAAAACAAGGCAGCTATGAGATGTATGCAGAATTTATTTTTGGTCAGAAAATTCAAAAAAAAAAAAAAAAAAACAGACCATTATGTGCTTTGAGATCTGTAAAGGGATATTAGGATGGGAATCAAAGTTTTTCCTTTTATGTACTTTTAACTCTAGTATTTCATTCCTATAGTAAATGATTATTATAAAAAAAGGGTATACAGATACCAGATTCTAACTTCATAAATCACTAAAACTGAAACTAATAAGTATATCAAGATTTTTTTTCTTGCAGGATGATTCTAGCATAATGAATGAACGGTTGTCGGTTAAAAAAAGACTAAAATTGCAAAGGTTAAAAATGTTCAGAAATATATAACTAATTGTCCTGCTAGAAAAACTGAACTTAAGACCAAATCCGGTTTCTAGCAGCCTTCAGGTGGTTGAACTTCGGACCAAATGGAGCTTGAAGAGTAGCGTTCGAACCAATTGGCACTTCACTTCGGATCAAATCGAAATTTAGGTTGTTGAACATCAGGAAGAATTGAGCGTGAAGATGAAGGCTGAAGGAGAAGCCAAAACGAAAGTTCCTGAAGAGAGTGAAGACGATAATTGAGCATGAGATTAAAAGGATGCGCTTTAGAATTGAGCGTGAGATTAAAAAATTGCGAAAAGGTAGAAGACGATAACTCTAAGGAGAAGTAAAAGGAAAGTGCAATTTTGGCGGCCAATGAAAAATGTTGGAGGGAAACTAAAGTGGAACGCGCGATTTCGATGTACTAGACAATTATAATTGCACCCGGTTAATATTATGGCAATTAACATTGTTGTGTATTAAATTAAAGAAAGAATGATCATTTAATGATAGCAAGCCAAGCTTTCGTGCAATCCACGCTTGCTATAAAAAGGCCTTTTTCTTGTAGTGAAATGTCCTGAATAAGTTTAGAAACCTTAACGTATTGTAGAAACACCTTAAAAGACTTACCTATATGAGTATGGAAATCAGGTCATTTCCTAGTAAAGTAAGGCCGATTTACAAAGTAGACTCATGAGCAAGGATTAAAAGCACATGGCCATTAAAGTGCTGAGCAATACAGAATACTTTACCTAAGAAAATAAACATATGTGAATGTTCCAGTTTTCTCATGAAAGGATACTTGGTTCTTGATTTATTCAACATAGAATCTCAATAGAACTTTGAATGGTTTACACTGAGTAAAGGTTCAAATCCAAAAGATACATTTTATTTATGTGTTGTTTCAACGATGATGTAGAACTTGATCTTAGAACTACATTGGCTTGATCCTACTTGGGTATGTCGAAAGTCACTCTAAGTGATTCAGCCATCCACTTTATATATTTTTCTTATTTTGAAAATGAGAGGAGATTTCTGTAAATTTTCAAAATATTATTGGGTTTGGGTTTGATTTTGAAGAGGGGAAAAAGAAAAGGAGAAGGAAGAAAGATCAGTCCCACATCATGGGAGTGTGAAAAAATATTGTTGTATAAGAATAGCTTTCTCAATAGGGTGTTTGGACCTTGGGCACCCAAATGTGTGCTTTGTTGTGAGGAGGGAAGTTATGCACCAAACACGCACCCACCACCCTCGCCGTCTTTCCAACCGAACCGAACTAGGCCAAGTACGGGTTTCGGATTCAATAAGCATATTTTTTGATCGAATTATGATACACTAGTACATAACATGCCTTTTGCGTCTCTTTATTTTCATCTGTTGAATTAACAACAGATGCAAACAGTACAATTTGCATCTCTTCATAACTGAAAACAGGTGCAAATAAGGGAAAGAAAATATTACCCCACTCTTTGTTTCAGTTGTTTTCTATGAACCAACATGGTAGGGTGTGGGTGAAAATTTGATATAGATATTTGCGTCTATGCATTATATAGTTAGACGCAAATAGGTGATAGAGTAAATTTGTTGCATCTTCTCTGTTAATAACATATGAAAAACAGTGCCTCTTTAGTAAAATTCTGGTGGAAAACGAAAACAGGCGTATGCACCTCATGCATTTTTGGAGTTTTGCTTTTCCAAAGCAATTGGGGAAAAAAACTTAAACCCTAAATTCAATCCAATTTCCGTTTCATCAAGCATTTGCTGAACTTTAGGTAATGTCAAATCTCTAATTTAACATCTTCTATGTTTCCACTTTTTTTATCGTCACTTTGTGCGCTTTTCTATGGCTTCATTTGTTTTCTTTAAATTGGGTTCTGAGCATTTAAAGTTTTCAGCGATCAGAAGAAAGAAACGCGTTTGTCTTTGAAACAGTAAGAATTAATGTTAACTGATTTCAGTGATATTTCTTAGCTAGAATTATTCACTGATTACATATTTAGATCTCCACCCTTATAAATATAATCTGCCTATCCCTCTTTTCATCGGCAACAAAAATATTTTTTCTATCATCCCAGCTGCTCATCTATTCAAGATTTCATAAAAGCTACGTAAAATTGCAGTAAGTTTTTCAATTTTGGGTGCTAATTTCTATTTAAAATCAGTTTTCTAAACATGTCAGTGATTTGATGTTGTGCACACCAAAAAAGTAAAAAAGTTTAGCGGTGTTGTGCTTAAATAGGGAATAACAATGAATTATTGCGTTTTACCTGAACAAGTGAAAGTTCTTTTATATGCAAGTGTTTGGTAAAATATTATATCAAATGAAATATCATATAGGATGAAAATATAAAGCAGCATGTACATACTGAACCATAAAAGATGTAAGGAGTAAGCTGATGTTTTAAGTAATCTTAGGTATTTTGTTTAATTACAAGGGCAAATAGCCTAAGTTGGCATCGTATAGAAATACCCCTTTTCTCCTGAGTTAATCTCTTGTTCAAGAGGCAAATTTACAGTCTTTTCTGCCACATTATAACTTACTGTCGAATAGGAAAAAAATGCGATTTAGGTTTTACTCTAAATTGCTTACTTCTAATTTTCAAAATACCCGATTGTTAAAAATAAAATACAAATGGGTTGTGCGAACTCAAAATTAGAGAAAGAAGAATCGATAAGGAGATGTAGCGAGAGAAAGAGACCGATGAAACAGCTGATTAGTAGTAGAGCAAATTTAGTACATGCCATTTAGCATATCTCAAGTCATTAAATAATACAGGCGCGACCTTAAGGTAGGTTGCTGATGTTGAATCTATGAACATCCCTGAAAATGTGATTAAAAATTCCCAAATCGCCCTTGATTTGCTTCCTCCACCACCTCCTCTACCCCACTTTAGTCCATTGTCTGTGAAATCAGAGATTATAGAAGTTAAAATGGTATATACAACAGTGTAGGTAATGATAATAAGGAAGATGATTCATATAGTAATTCAGATAACATAAATAACGGTAGTATTTCTCCTCCTCCACCTCCCATAGTGAATGGCTCTTCATGGATGTTTTGGGAACTACATAAAGAAGAAGAGGATTGGGTTGAGGCAAATGTGGAGTTTGATGTAGAAAAAACGAAAAATGTACCATTTGCGATGAAAACTTAACTATAAGAAAGAAGAGTATGTTGAGTAATAAGGATATAATGGAAGATGACTCATCTTCAGTGAGTATGTTGACAAAGGATGCAGATTCAACAATGGTGGTTTAGAGGACAAAAGATCATTGGTCGGGATTGTGAAGGAGATAGATGATTATTTCTTGAAGGCAGCTGCTGGTGGCAATGATGTGGTTGAGCTTTTGGAGTCGGATCGAAGTCATAGGATTCGCTTGATGGAAGATTTTAAGTGTAATTATCATGATTTTGCATCAAATCATTTACTTATGAATTGATTTGAATAAATTATGCTAAAATTTGTTTCTTTGGTATTTGCTATATCAATCTAAATCTGTAAAAATAACCACCACCACAACAAAATCTGATTGACATGTATGCACAGAGGGTTCAAACTCATTATCAAATATTAAGGTAAATAAGTTGAAATTTTCTTTTGGTATAAAGCATTGATTTTTGGGATTGTTACTTGTCTCTCCGATGTCAAAGCTTTGGAACTGTTTGATATCAAAGCATTGTAACTGTTCTGAGCTTGTAGCATGCGTCATAAAGCAAACTCCACTAAATGCAGATTAGTAAGGAAGTACTGATAATGCATGTCCAACTAACATTGGAAAGGCTTGCATCTTTCCATATGATTACCAAAATAATCATACTTCAATATTAAAGATTAAAATATAACCAAATAGTATCGTTTTTAGTTTGTTTATTTAATATATAAACTCGTATCTAATGTATTTCAAACTTCTATTGTAGATAATGAATCTAAATTAGCAAAGGTGTTTAGTTCTCCATCACGGAACATGTCCTTTAAGTCACTCCAATCAAGTAAGAGTGTCATAATACAAGAGACAAAAACAATTCTAGTAATCATAGTGTATCACTTGAAAAAAAAGAAAAATCTGAGGAAGTAAAGCTATACAAGAAAATTAAGGTAGTTGTTTATGTGAAAGATTGTTATTTTAGTTACATATTAATGCATCCATTATGACACTCGAGTTATTATAGGAGAAGGAGCTTGCTAAGTCTCTACAGAAGGAAAAGATCTTATTACCGTAGAAACTGGAAGCTCAAGATTATGACTACGCAACGACTGAACTATTGCGAGAAGAAATTGATAGTTAGCAGTCTCAAATCATCAAATTTCAGGACTCAATCAACCGAGAATGTTTGTCAATATCACAGTTGAGGGATGAGGAGTTTCACAATCAATTGAATGCACTTACCATTGGGTAAATTTTCACAGTCATCTACATATCAGTTGTGCCAGATTACTCGGCATTATCATATTTTTAAAGTACAAGAAAATATAAATTTTAATGTCGTGTCATGTAAAAATCTATATACTCAACTACATTGAAGGGGTAATTATTTGGTAGTAATTATAGCTTACTGGATGAAGTTAATTAAGAATGTGTCCTTGTCTATATATGATGGCATGACGATTTACATCATATTAACCTCTAATATATTTATGTCATGTTATATATTGTCTAATTTAAATTGCATTATTGAGTGTTATAAAAAATGAAGTAGGAAAGTATGTAAGTAGTAATTCTCTCTTCTTGTATGTTATTCAAATTCATTAAGACAAAAAATTGTATTAAAATGGCATAAGCAAAGGTACGTTCTTATTCTTTGCTCTGCATGAGTAGACGAAAGCATTATACACATGCTTTACATTTGATGTTAATTATGCTATTAACATTGATATCTTTACTTTTCCCCTTCTCAAGGCTTACACATAATTAACACGCAAAAAATGGATGGATTACAAGTACATTTGTTATTTATTGACTAATAAATAATGTAAATTTCGAGTCACATATGCTCTTATTTCAGCAATAAATTTAACAAAATTCAAGTATAATTTGCATATATAAATCGTCTAATGTAAACTTGAGTAAGTAATTTTAATCATGCCGAAAAGGCATTTCCATAATTCTACTTGTTAAATTCGAGTACAAATTACATGCTTTGGATAACATATATTAAACTATTCATTTACTTCATTTCATCACTTATTAACACATTAATTAAGTTTATTTACAAATTATGTAACTTACTGTTGATATTATTATGCACATTTAACACATTGATTTCTCACTATATAAAATTTATATACATGCAATAAAAAATATTTTCCTTTCACGCACGCGATCTATTCTTGTGATTATAAGACTTTCTTTTAATCCTTGGCTTACCAGTCAAGGAAAAACGTGTTCTTAATTTTAACAGGAAATTTTTTTCTTAATTTTAATCAAATTTATTTTTGTACCCAGGTATAGTTGTGTAATCTTGTGTTTTAAAAGAGATTGTGGAAACAAATACTATTATAAAGACTGAATTATAAACAGTAAGATGACCTTTATATGTGTGTTTGAGGCTGATGTACAATAACTAAACTAATAAGGAGATGGATAAAATTGTGTTATATGTATGTAAATTAAGTACAACATCACTAAAGAGAACTCATCTTAATTGCCAACTTCAAAATGTATGATACATAAAATTATATGTATATTGATCTTATAGGAAAACGTCAACAATATACAACTTGGTCCATAAAATTATATAATAATGCCAAAATTCAATATATGACAACCAAGTACAATCTATTTCAAAAATAATATCCTTAATTTTGGTTTGGTTCATCAACATTGATTCAAAAGTCAATAACATCTGCAATTTAGGAATATGTTTAGATCTATTGAAATTTTATGATAACAAAATAGTTATTTGAATCCTAATTCACAAAAGAACTACTAGGAAATATTTCTAGGTAGTTTATCATAGTAACTGCAATACAACACTTACTAATAGATATCTGATTTAAGATAAATGTGTATCAATTGTTTAAAGCAGTAGACGCTAATAGCGATTCTAGTATTGATCTTCAAGTTTGGATCTATGTTATGAAAAGCTCGCTTAAGCAACGCTTAAGCGATTTTAGCAAATAAATCGCTTAATTTTTCAAAAGCAGAAGGCGTTAAGAGTCTAGCGCTTAAACGCGCTTTTTTAGCGTTTAAGCACGCCTTTTCCAGCGCTTAGTAGTGACTCGCCTAAACTTCAGCATTTATGTTTAGTATTATGTGATGAATTACTTATATAATAATTAAGCATTAATTAGGCGCTATTAAAGAGCCATTTGGCTTAGCTGAACTCCGAATGGATTTAGCGCTTAAGTAGTTCTTAAGCATAGCTTAAGCACCATTAAGCAAAGTGAGGCTTCCATCGCCTTGCCTCGGTTATGTAACGACACAGAAAATCTAAACCAATTTAAATATTTTTAAATTGGCTAAAATAATGGATTTTAAATATTTAAAATAAATATTTTAAATTATAGCAATGAAAACTGAGTTTGAATCGACAATTGAAAACGAATATAATTAATTCTAATTGTAAACAAGGCTTGAAATGGCGCTGCAGTTTCAAAAATTGAATTCAAACTTTGTCGGACTGTACCGGGTGCAAAACAAAACGGATTTTAGGGAAACCAAAAATATTTAAATCTGTTAGTGAGTACCTTTCTAACGAATCTAAAAAATCGAATTTTCATAGCGGAAAGCAAAAGTTATGGCCAAATGAATTTTCAGAAAGGTCGCTATGGAATTTATATAGCCCGTAAAATTGGCCATTTTGCATACGACCTCGGAATTCGACGAAACGACTTTTGTTGGATCCGGGATGGGATGTTATGGCTAGGTTTCAAATTTCATAATTTTTCAAGTTAGTATGTGAGCGTGGCAAAGCAAAACGTGTTTTGGTCAAGTATAGTTAAATTGGATCGACCAGAAATGGGCCTTTTTGCAAACAGTCTCAGAATTCGACGAAACTAGTTTTGTTGGGACCGTATCGTCAAAACATAGCTAGATTAATTTTTGTGGAATTTTTCTAATTAGTTTGTGGCCCTGGACAATTGAAATGTACGTTCAAACCAAATATTGAATGTTATATATTTTAATTTGAATGGAAACTGACTGAAATAGTCGAATGGGCCAACGAAACATATCCCATTGTGTTCGGAATGGGGATAAAACGCTAGGGATGACAGTCGTTGGGTTTGGATTAGAGTTCGTGTGTGAAAGAGGGTATTTTCGGATTTTTAAACTATATAAATAAACAAAAAAATATCATTGGTCAGAAAATCTATTTTCTCTCTCCCCGTCGTCGATAGCAGGCGGAACTTCTTCAATCCCTTCTCTCATGATTGCTCTCAATCCGCTCAAAATTAGACCTCCATCCTGTTGAGGATTTTGTAGAGCTAGTCAAGACCTTCAAATCCATAGCAAGTTTGGATTTTTTTCATTGAGTATCCTTCGAGATTTGAAGCCCCGAAGTCGGCAACTTTGTGCCGGCGCCGAACCCAGCTCCGACCACCGAGTTCGACGTGGGACCCACGGTTCTGTGCGCCTCTCCTCCCTCTTCGACCTCATGCAACCCGATTCCAATATCGTGCAACGGGTTGGGCGAAAGATCAAAACCTAGTTTTGAAGAAAAATAGAGGTATACGACTATATATATTTTCAACAGTTTTAACACCTTTAAACCATTGCAAACTTTGAAAAATCATATCTTTTTCGTTTCTTGTCGAAATTCGATGAAACAGGAAACGTCATGACCGTGTGGACGTCTTCTACATACTAGAAGAGACCGCATATTTTTCTGAGCCTTCTGCTATTTTTGGTAGAGTGGAACCCAATGTGAGATTTCTAATTTATAAACGATATGGAAAATGACGATGTATAAATTATATAGTCGACGTATGAGTTATATAAGCATTGTACACCTCTTGTATATGCGTTGTATAAATTGTACGTTCGATGTATAAGTTATATATGCATTGTAAAAATTATATATGTGTTGAAATAGAAGTGAATTGCTATATATATATATATATATATATATATATATATATATATATATATATATATATATATATATATATATATATACGCCCCTCGTCCACAAACCATGGACGATATTTATTGGTTGTGTTTGGTGTGAAAATTGATTGATAGCGAATGGTTGATTGGGATTGTTTGTGGTTGATATTGATTGATTGTGGTTGAAAAATACCCGTTTGTGGTTGAGAAATATTTGGTTGAAACCACATAGGATTAGTTTGTGGAAATGAAATAAATATATACATGCCGCCTGCGTGCGAACTAGATGCATGATCCCCATTGTCAAAAACCGCGAGGTTTTAAGGTAGAGCGAGGAGCCGTACTAGGGACGGTCCCGGTTTTAACTACCCTGCCGTTGTGCTACCGAAATTTTGAATAATATTCATGAGTTTGAATTATTTTCATTTGTTGAAACTATATTTATTTACTGAATAGAAAACCTTCATGTGTTGGATCGATATTCATTCGTTGAATTGAAATTCATGTGTTGAATGGTGTTCGTGGTTTTAAAAATAAAAATCACATTTTTATCTATATATATAAACTATAGAAAACCTTCATGTGTTGAATCGATATTCATTCGTTGAATTGAAATTCATGTGTTGAATGGTATTCATATTTTGAAATAAATTGTTTTATAATAAAAATCATATTTTTATCACCTATATTAACTATATAAAATAATTTCATTTTGAAATAAATTGTTTTATAATAAAAATCATATTTTTATCACCTATATTAACTATATAAAATAACTTCATTTTGAAATAAATTATTTTATAATAAAATCACATTTTTATCACCTATATTAACTATATAAAATAATTTCGTTTTGAAATAAATTGTTTTATAATAAAAATCCTATTTTTATCACCTATATTAACTATACGAAATAATAGTGTTTCGAAATGAATTGTTTTACAATAAAAATCATATTTTTAATATATACACGAATTGTTGAAATGTGAAGTGTTAAAAATAGCCACTCGTTCAAATAAATATGCATGAGTTGAAATATTCATTAATTAGCTAATGATATGATTTTTTTTTGCCTATGCATGCAACATTCGAATGAATGGTGTTTTTAAACCAAATCGAATCAAATATGAAGTTGTATGGAAAATGATAAGTGATAAGAACTGTATATATGTACATGCATATTTATTGAACAGGTTATAGCAAAGGGGCTAGAGAAGAGGAATAAAATTTTTGTGCCCGACAAATAGGTACACATTTACTGTTTTGTTTGGGTGATGATTTTATGAGCCTGTTGGCTAGCCGCTTGGCTTTTTCCTTTTCTTTTTGACATGAGACGCCCATGTGGCTATTTGGGAATTTTCCCAGCCCCTCCCGTACAAAGGAGGTTATGGCGAAATTTTCCAAAATTTAAAGGCGTTAGTGAAATATTAGAAGTGAAAACAATATAGGAATTTTTGAATGAAATATATTTATATAAATATATAAATAAAATTAAAACGAAACGTGGCCGTGCAGTTCGTATTTTGAAACCGTGATTTAAAATGATTAGTACGGGAGATCCGACCATCAGATTTTCCTGAAATCGCAACCGTTGGGTTTGCTTTGGAAAAATATTTCCAACGGCACCAACTTTGTAAAAATCCAACGGCTGGATTGTCTGGAATGTTTAATTCAAATCTGAAGAAAAAAACAGCGCCAGAAACGATTGTATTTTTATATATATAAATATAATTATATTTAATCGAATAACGATGCTGTAGTTCGTATTTTGAAATCGAAACTTCAAACGATTATACCGGGAGATCCGACCGTCGGAATTTCCCGAAACTGGAACCGTTGGATTCGTTTTGAAAAGATCTTTCTAATGATGTAAATTTTGTGAAGATCCAACGGTTAGATTTTCATATATGTGTAAATCAAATCTGTAGAAAAACAGCGCCACGGCCGCGTTATGGCCCGAAGCGTCGTTTTGAATATATTGGCTATTTTAAAAATAAATAAAAATAGCGATAAATCGTTATAAAATATTATAAACGATATGGATGTGATTTAGAAATTAACTGAAGGTTGGCTAACTCGAATGATTTCCTGGGTGTTGATCTGATGTTGGTTTCGGCCTTCGGGGTTAATATTTAGGAAATCGTTCTCTTACTGATTGACGGTTAGTGACTAATGAAATGAAATGATGCGTGTGTATGTTAGTGTTGCACTTGTATATTACATACGCGAGTTTCTCAGAAAGACCGGGTTTAACCCATTCTGAATAACTGAATCGACGATAAGAAATCGAAGATAAAGACGGTGGTCGAAGACCGGAGATCTTCACCTCGTTTGGATGGTAACCGAGGTCCTAATTGGGAGGCATCCCGAAATATGGATAATGAGTGGTGATCATCCAGACGTACGTGGTGATCGATGGGTTTGCGAGGTATATAGTGCCTCCGGTTTCGTTCAGACCCAGAACGGACTTGTAAATGGACTGTGTGTCTGACATAGGATTTTATTCTGTGTTGATTGATCTCTATTAAATATACATCTGTTTGGCGGCGGAGAATTTATTCTTTTGCTTAACGCCCTTCTCTGAAATGCATGAGCTCAGAGGTTGTATATCGATGGACATCAATCGCATGGCATGAATTGCTAGTGTGGCATGCCCAAGTGGCAAATGATCAGGGCTTCTGTTGGAAAGAAAAGTCTTGTGGTGATGATCAAAGCACCGCCTGTGTGGTGTAGCTTTGTGTATAATGTGAAATCGCGAGCCTCACACCCGGTATGAACCAGAAACGGGAGGAAGGACCTCAGGGAGGGCATGCATTTCTTTCTAGCTAGGGTGGTGTCAGTGACCTACCAGCCCTGACATTTATATACTTTTCACCTGTGTGGTTGTTGCTGTTGCGAGGCGCCTCGGTTTGATCGGACGATCCGGGTTTGATGGATTCATTCGTTGGCTCGTTTACGCCCCAAAGGGCGGGGAAACATATTGTTCAGGAATTTTAATCCACATCGGTGGACCGGTCCTGTCGCTCCTAGGGTCACTCGAGCTCTGATCCTGTGGCTTGGGCTAGAGAGTCGCGAATTCGGTAAGGACTATCTATTGCCTTGGTTCATGACGGAAATCCAATTTCCAAATACGACATCGTGCGGTTTTGATTGTATATATATATAGCGACATGATATATGGTACCCATGCCGTCTATGATTGATAGTTATGATTTGAAATTGTTTTCAAAACATATAAACACTAGCAATAATCTCAATTGCCTTTGTTTTGTTCATATCAAGCATATTTTGGCCGTTATAAGGTAAAACTCTATCCATTGGTTTGTGTTGCATTGTGTGATGGGAACTGAGTCTTATAATGGCTTCATTTTTATAAAAAGCATTTCGATGGTTAAAAGAATGATTTGTTTTAAAGCACTAGAAATCCAATGGAGTAAACCCGTTCCACGAAAGTGGCGTGGTCTTATGATTAGCCTTAATTTTAAATGTGTTGAGTAGATTTCTCATACCAGTCCCATGACTGACTCGTAGTTTGTTTCACTTTCAAACTCGGGTGCTCCTTTTTCTACACGGGCAGCCTTGTATTCAAGTTTAGCTGGCTTTATCCGGATAGCTGGAGCTGAAGATGAATTCTATCATTTATCTCTTTTTATGTTGTTCAGCTCCTATTGTACATATTTTGTTTGTTTCCGCTGTAGACATATTTGTATAGTTGAACTGTATCTGTACTAAGTATGATCCTGTATACCGTGTAACTCTGATGATTACTTTTATCCAGTATATCCTATTGTTCATTATCTGGTGTATTTCTTTCTTTCTGTTCTTGTAACACCCCACCTCCGCCAATGTCGCTCTTGCAAGGACATTAGCTTTGGAGGGGTGTTAAACAAGGTAAACATGCATGCAGATATCACAAGACAGAACATATAAGTAAAACAGAGTAGTAAAGCAGCGGATAAAACTTAGCATTTCAAAACCATAGTCATGTTACAACAAAGTACTTGGTCATTATTTTCCAACAACAAAGTCTAGATAAAAGCATAAACTGAAAAACTGAAATACATAAAGTACTATCCCCAAAATGAAGTGATAAACCATAGCTAGCTCAATGTCCAAAACCGTACATGAGCAAATCCAGTAAGCAAGCTGTAAAGATCCAAGCTAAGCTCCAATGTTCCCACCCTGAGAACCTGGGAGGGGGGGGAACGGAAGAAAAGAGGCGAAAGAAAACAGGTCAGTCAAAAAGACTGGTAAGCCCTACTACTATCTGTCTATGAACTAGTAAAGTTAACTGGCATGAGAAGCTGAGATGAACATAAGGATAACAACATACTGGCATGATGATTAACTAACAAGATAGATAAAGGTGTCATCGCATAATTAAGGTTAAGTTTTGCACCACGTGTGTACTAGCATTCTAACAAGTCAAGTAAAAACAAGAATTGATCCCTTGGCCCAAGCTTGGCCCATCATCATGAGGTGACCTAAATTAAGGTCCAACTACACGGTCTAGTCGATCGGCTCCCTATAAGCCTAACTCGTCAAGTGTCGGTGTCATACGACCCAAACATGAAATGTAGCTAACTGTGCTAGGTCCACCCCAGGGTGTATCATGTCCTAGGGTGTAGACCTCGGACACCAATCAAGTATGCACAACCTAGATCTACTGGTACCCGTGTCTGATTCTCCAACGCCGGACTATGTGCACGATCATAGTCCGCCTGGACCTACACCGGCGTACCTACACAGCCGTCGTTTTGGTTGCTTACATGTCAGCCCAGTAATCGTGCCCCACCCTAGCCTAGTCCTAGGGTCTTATGATACTATCAAGAGGGTTACTGCTGAAAAGGACCACGCAACTAGGGTTTCCTTAACGGGTTAAATGTGGTTAACCCGATCCAAACGTGGATTAAATTGGTTAAGTGTACCAAAGATCCATGACTTAACCCCGATTAACCCATCAAGCCCAAATTGATTAAGCATTAAGTGGACCATGACTTAACCCTAATCAGGGGGCATTAATTAATTAACTTAATGTGCTTTAACCTCTCACATTAGACTTTGTTGTGGTTACTAGTTAAGCCGGGCGGGTCCGGGTAGCTTTACACCACAACTTGGTCTAACCTCGGGTTCGAGCACAACATGACCAACTTCTCACATTGGGTCCTATTGTTTGTAGCCACTAGTTAAGCCGGGCGGGTCCGGGTAGATTTATGCTACAAACTCAACCCAACCTCGAGTTGGCCACACTCATATTTTCTAAGTGTCATGTCCATTATGTTTCCAAAACATAATTACAAGTTAACATATCACGTTATGTTATAAAAACCATGTTTTTGTCGTAATGTTGCCCAACCCCAACGTAATTCCATCGTTTACATAATCGCAACAACGCATAAAGCGTAAAATAGGGAACTTGGCATAATCATGACAAAAAGGTGTTGAAGCCACAAGTTTATCATGGTGGCATATGAGATGTACATATGTTCATATACTTGCATATTGCATCATTAGGCTTCAAAAGCAAGCATAAAACCAAACTTAGCATATGAGTGATACATGGTGATAAATGACATGTAGAAGTTTCTAGAAGTTCGCATTTAGCGTCACATGCAAGTTATCATAAGGGTATGATAACTTTCATGTTGCCAAAATGCAACCTTTAATATAAAGCTTAGAGCTTTATGCTCACAACATCAAGTTTAACTTGCATAACATGATAACATGATCAACCCAAACTTGCATAACATAGCAACATGTGTCATACATAATGGTTAAACCAACTTGCATAATGATCATCCAAACTTGCATATAATGATCAACCAAACTTGCATATAATGTTCAACCAAACTTGCATATCATAATGATCAACCCCAAACTTGCATCATTCATTTAACTTTAGAGTTCAAAGAAAGAAAGTAGAAAAGGGCTTACTACGCTATGAAGACACAAATGAATATTTATTATAAAGATTGAGACGAAGCCCTTATGCAAGCATCAAAATATGAAAGCCCCAATTGAAAAACACTTGCGCCAAATCAATAAAAATCCTTGCTTTGAAATAGAAATGTTGCGACTTGACTTGAATGCAAACTAAGAACACTCATACAAGTTTGAAAGCACTTGTATGAACTCACAATCTCTCATAGAAATAGGCTTAGGAATTTTAGCATGAGAGTGGAGGCCATGAGAGGAACAAATTTGACATAGTTTAGTTGTAGGATTGAATAATGGTGATTTAGGCTAGGTTTAGGGATCTTTTTATAGAGGATTAGGATAGTATTAACCATAGGATTAACCCTAGATTCAATCCAAGCCATCAAAGCATGTCTTGGGGAAGAAGTCAAATGTAGGAACCATCTAGGGCCTTTAGATTAAAGCTGAACCATGAGAACCATTCAAATGCAAAATCTGCATTTGAGCGAATCGGCCCACGGGTTGACATCCAAACACCCTGGATTAACCCCTAGTCGACCGAGCGGGCTCGGGTCGACCTCAAAAATCGGCCGGTTCGGTTATTCCCCTCTCCCAGTTTGCTGTTTTGAACATTTTTGCATATTTATTTATTTAATTTTCAATTATATATATATCAATATATATATATATATATTTCTCTGCGCAACCCATTTCACTAAATTAAGTATACTTTAATTTGTGAATTTTTATGTTCAAATTACGGGGTGTTACAGTTCTGCTATTATCTGTTTTTGTGTTATATTCCACGGATTACCCTTGCCGCCGTTAGTACGGGGTTAGGGGTCATCTCAGGTTAGCACTTAATACAACATAGGTTTGGATTGAGCATGACGACACTGAGTTACAAGAAGCAGGAGGTGGGGATGGCATTTGGACCTCCTAGCACAGAATCATGATTGTTGATGGAGTGCCATTCTGCTTTAATAAAGGAGAAAGCATTCTTGGTGAGTTCTCCATTAAGCTTGGTTTCAACGATGGCATATATGTTTAGTTTGTGTTCATGTATTAAGTTTTGAAGCACCTTTTTCTTTTCATAAGTGTGTTCTTCCCATATATTCCATGAACTGATGTTGTATATCATCGATTACTAGTTAAATTTGGTAGATGGACTAGATCTAGTCTTCTTAGGTGAAGTTTTTGCTATTCTGTTATGTAATGTATTTGATATTTTTTTTATTATTTGATATTCTTGTTATTACACCTTAAACAATGTAACTACATTCTGCATTTTGAGCCTGACTTCCTGACTCTTCTAGCAGTGAGGTACGAAAAAGTTTTATTTCTAATTTTAAGCAGAGCTATTGGGAATTTTAGCGTACCATTTGAAATATATGCGTACACTATGTGCATTGAGTGCATGTTATACACAGTAAGTATAATGTGATTCCGGGCCTACTAATAGTATAATACGCTTTATGCATAGAGATAAAGTTTTTTTTTCAATATGCATGTTCGTCATACCCATTTGTGCTTAAGTTAATTTGATTACAGGGGTTTAAAGAGTGAGCATACAAGTCATTTGGGTTGGAAAGAGTGAGTACATGTTTTAAATTTGAATGCAAATTTTAAATGAATTTGTGCTTAAGTTAATTTGATTATAGGGATCAAAGAGCAAAGGCATTGATTGTAAATCTAGGGATTTACAGTAAGAAGAAGTCGGATATTTTCAGGGTCACAAAAAGAAGAGAATTTCCAAATGCATTTAAGTTATTTACAGGTAACTACATTGTCAGTTAACTTTACCATTTTTGGTTTGCTTTTGCTTAAAATTTAGAACTTTTATCAACAACATAATGAACTTATACCTCAGTTGTTGGGGTATAAATTGAGAAGATGTTATAATGACCTGTTTCTAATTGCAATGCCATGAGACATATCAATGATTTTATGGATCGACAAAAGACAACTTCTGGTTAATATAACTATGTTATTCAATATTTTTTTCTTTAAGTAAATTTGATATATAGCTTTCCAGATTATTTCAGAAACCGTTTAATGCGCTAAAATTTGTAGTGGTAAATTGATCACCGAAATTTGTAGAAATTGAATTTTGTAGTAGTAACTTGATCACTGAAATTCATACATGGATCACTTGTTAATGCAGGTGCTACAAAGAGGCCATGCAACATGCTGCGTGCTTGTGACTACAGAGCTAACAAAAGAAGAAGAATTAACGGATGTGAAAAAGCTGGAGCTTCTGTCCAAGTATGATAAAGTGGTCAGTGATGTGAAAGAGCTACATTCTTCTTTATTTTGAACAAGGAGAGTATGCTGATATGACTATATTATTTGGAGATAATCATGCAGTATTGTACTTGTACACTTCCAATTTCTAATGTCTAAGCCATGTGATGATAAGATTCTGCTTTAGCTTTAGTCCGTTAGATTTCTGAAGTTAATTGTTGCTCGCCCATATGCCTTGGCAATGAAACTTCAATTGCAACTTAAAGAGTTTTTGTGTTATACATTCAGATCTATAAATTTGTGTTGCAACAAGCCTAAAAGGCTCATTAAAAAAAATTGCTTTTGTTGTAGTGTCATAATAGAAGCAAATGCACTAGAAGTAAACTTGCCATAAGCAATCTGCATCTGCTGTAGTAACAGAGCAGACGCTAATACAAATAGTATTTGCGTCATCTTTAGGACACAACAAATGCAAATATTTCATACTTGTGTCAGTTGAAAATTAAAAGCAAATTATTTTTATAATTTGCGTCCGTTGCATTTGCATCACAGTGAAGCAGACGCAAATGGTGAAAAAAGACGGACGCAAATACTCTGTTTTGTAGTAGTGAGAACGGTAACAGGCCAGGCATGTTGCAGACCTGAAATGAATTTAAGCGGGCAGGATTTGAAATTTTTTCTTAACGTTGAAAATAAAGAGGCGTGACAGTTCAATTTGCAAAGCTTTCAGAATGTTGCAAACAGAGGGATGTGATATTTTGAATCCAAACAAACGGTCATGACATGGTGAACATATGCTTCCCTCCGCCCCTATGAATAGCCACACAAAAAACTAGTTTGAGATCATCTTCTTCTTCACTGTAGTTTGCAACGCTTTAAATATATTCGAAATAGCTCTGTCATTGCGTTGTTTCATAATGCCTCGAAGGTGTTCCAATTCAAAAAGTGCTGCAAACTTGTTCTTCATCCTCCTCTTTATTCTATTCTCTACATGCATTATTAGAAATCAAAATTTTAGAGTGTTCATGGTTGAATCAAAGTTGTAAAAACTTTGAATTCGATTATGCTGTTCCAAGGCTTCATTCAACCCAAAAAGTCGATAGTTCGACAATTCGTTTATACATGGTGGGTTGATATACTATCCGAAAGAATCTATTACATAGATTCTTGAAGTCTGAAGTATGACAATATCTTCCTCTTAGTCGTCTCGAGCCATAAAATCCCCAACATGTTCTAAGTTTGTAGTTAAGTTTGTAGGCAAATTCTATTTCAACCCAAGAATTTTCTTAGTAGTCCCTCGTAGTTGAAAAACCCAATGAAACTCCCAATTCTACTGGGTAGGCCCACAATAAATTTAGAAACTCAAATATACCCTCATGCATAGGAAAACTACGTAAAGAAAACCACGTAGAGAAAATATGTGGTTCGTTAGAGTTCCATGTAATAGCACTACGTGTGCCTTCGATGACCACATAGGGCATCTAAGTGGACACTAAGGAACCACATGGGACAACTATGTGGTGCGCAAAAAACCATAAAAAAAAAATATGATAGAAAAAGGGCATTTTATTTTTATTTTTATGTTTCTTGATGAAATGGGGGTTACCTAGTGTTTTGCTAGCTTGAAATAGAATTAGCAGGTTTCAATTCAATTAAATTGAATTCCTAACAACCCTTACCCCCTCTTATTTTTTTGGGTTTAAACCCCTAAAGTAGATTTTCCAATCGTCTGAAATTTATGATGTCATATGCTCCATGAATGGAAATATGAATTTTAAGCCTGTTATCATCTAAATAACAGGAAAACAATTGATGTGCTAGTGTCTTGACCATGCGTTGAAGAAAATTATTCTACTTGATTTATGTGAGGACAATGTAAATAATATTAGAATTTCCAGTCATGAAGTTATTGAAAATGTACGATGATATCAAGTTAGGTGATATGTATAAGATATTGTTGGTTTCTAAATTACAACCATTTTGAAGACAAGCTTGTGATCTGAACAAGTTTAGTGAATGATATTATATTGTTTTCCAACTAGATACAACTTTAGAATATCAAGATCTATTTCATTTTCTAGTTATTATGTTAATGATTAGCTGTTTTTTGAACTTTCAATAATTAAATGATGAGCTACCGAACAATTATTTTTACTATATATGGATATGACTACATATTTTCAATCTACTGTAACGGCAGAGTTTTCAAGGAAAGTTTTCAGGTTTATGCCCAAGTAAATAGTAGTGTACACTATAATTTTGCAGCCACATACGTGATTTAATAGTTATGTGGCGGAAAGTAATCATATATGACTTTTTATTGCTAGTTACATTGTTCAACATTCTTAAAGAATGAATAAGTTTATTTGCATGAGAATGATTTTTCAGGCGCATAATGTGTTGTGTTGAGATACACAATTAAAAGGCATGTTTTCAGCAAGATCAATAATTCAGTTGGAGAAAAGCGTTGGATTATTCCAAGACAGCATGGTAAGGTTTGTACATACAGAGTAAGAGGCAGGGAGTTCAATACTCGCCCTACGCCTATATGATGATGTATATACCAAATTTCAACAAAAAAAAATGTTGAATACCAGAGTGTTTTAATCTGTTGAAGGGACAAACTACAAAACATCAACTTTATCAATAATGAGTTATGGTCTCCAAATTAAACAAGCCTTAGTAACTCTATCACCCTGTTTTATGGAGAGCTACTTTTAAACCTACGATTTGTGTTAATTTGGAAGATCGAACCAAATCTATCTTTTCATTAACAAGCCTTAGCAAACTTTGGGTTTTTTTTTTTTTTTTTTTTTTTTTTCTTTTTTCTTTTTATATTTTTTTTGGTAAAAGGGTTCTATTTGATCTAATATTTTTATGGTATTTTGTCGAATGAAAAAGGTAATGTTTGAGTTTAAAGTATGGATGTATAAGTAGGCGTCAGATACATAAGCTATTGACATTACCGTGGAAATTTGATTCAAAGAATAGGTTCCATCGGCCTTGCTTCTTACTGGAACTAATCTATATACAAGTCTACATGGTCCGCCTTCTTTTCTTTTGCATTTTGTTACGCATTCAGTAGTATTATCTGAATCTCATTATGCATGCATGATAAATAAACATTTTCATTATGTTTTAGCCATGGATTCAAAATGAAAGCATTTTAATTTTTTTATATGATCTGTTGACGTCAAAAGTTGGTCACTAGTGACAATCAACCCCCAATGGTGTGGAGAGCACACAAATAATGATTATAAAATGCAGAAAATGTAAACAAAAAGGAGAGCACACATAGAAGTAGTTCAGCAAAGACGGTGCCTACGTCCACTTTATATGTTACTTCTGCTTTATATTAAATACAATGCTTTGTCTGTTTGAAGAAAAGTGAGAGATGAGAAGTTTAGGAGAACAAAGCTTAGAGTGCTTCAGCCTCTCCTTTTTACCTTCTTGGATTCGATATCTTTTTTTCTCTTTGAGCTTTGAGGTATTTATAGGTGGAGATGACGACTTGGGCTATTGTGATGTGGCTTTTTCCGGAAAGCTTGGACACGTGGAGTCCATTCTTTGGTTGGAAAAGCAGCTGTAAGACTGATTCCACTGTTCATAAATAGTATCTTCGAAAGTTGTGGCCTACGTGGCATCCACGGTGAGGTATATCAAGAGTAGAGCTTTGTCCGGATGTGGTTGACCGCCTTTACTGCCTCAAAAGTCGGGATAAGCATGGGAATAACTCAGTTGCATATTTCCATTCTAGTTCGAGATATTCGGCCGATGCGCTTTGTATGGGAGCGAGATATTCGGTTGACTGAGAGAACGATTCTTCTGGAGTGAGCTGTCAGCTGATGAGAATTGGCTCGGGCCGATGTGTGATGGAGCGACTGTTTCGGACCGAGCTTCTGCTGGGCTTCCGGGAGCGCGATCTATCCAATATAGCTGGTTGCGCGTTTGGGCTTCTCTGACCCGTTGCGTCCCTTGCCAAAAAGAGCGTTAACACTTTGCCCCTTAGAATGCATCTTCTTTGGTAGAGGGAAGTTTGTTTTGAAATATGATTCGAAGCACAATCGCTCGAGCAGCTATGCTCGCGTCGGACCATATTAAGGCCAGAAATCCGACGACTCTGGTGGCTGTATTAAGGCCGAAAATCCGACGACCGTATTAGGTCGTATTAAGGGCAAAAAATTAACAACCACCGGGAACCATATTAAGGCCGAGATGATGATCACCGTCTTTATGAGATTCAGTTCCTGCAAAGAAAAAACAAGTCATTCTCGATTTGGAGAAGGCTGATGGGTCGAGCATTTTATTTCACTTGGCTTCGAGGGGTGGTGAGTATTTACCATTCTCGGCTTACAGAGGTGGCAAGCATTAACCATACTCGGCTTAGAGAAGTGGCGAGCGTTAACCGTACTCGGCTTAGAGAGGTGGTGAACATTAACCATACTCGGCTTAGGGCTAGTGTTTTTTATGCTCAACTCATTTTTAATTAGTATGTCCAGCAAGCAGTAAACGCTCATGGTGTACAAAAGTGGTTGAGTATAATCCATACTCGATTTAAAATTTTTACCGTACTCGGCTGGTGGAGTAGGTTTTTGGAAATGGTGGTGGGCTTTCGCGCTGACCACATTTAATAAAAGGAGGGCGAGCATCAGCCATGCTTGGCTTAGAGTTTCCAAACATAATACATGTTTGCAAAAGAAAATTCGTAGCTGCATAACTATTACAAAGAAAAGAAATTTTAAGAGGACAACAGTTGATTCAGAGCATGCCTAGGAGCCAAATCCTAACCCCATACAACTGTACATCAAGGTGTCCCTGTTTATTAAAAGAAAAAAAGAAAAAGAAAGATAAACTCTAATGAATGATAATGCCGCGAGTGCTAGTCTCAGGGCCCTTTCCGTTTCTAGGGGCTTGAGGACCAATCTGAGGAGCTTGGGAAGAAGATCGCGGCGGCAAGGCCGTGGTGAGCTTCTTAACATATTCGGGAAGCTCCCCTCGCCTGACTCGATCCTCGAAGAGATCGCGCACATGGCAGCATTCGTTGGTGCAATGTCCAGCTACGTTTTGGAATATGCAATGATTGCCGGAATCGAGCTCCATCTGGGTTGGTTTTTGTCGAGGCGGTCTCGGAGTAGGCAAGGACCCTCGTATGTCAAGGTAGACATCAAGTAGAGAAGAGTTGAGCTCAGTGTACTGGTCGTACTTATTTTCATTTCGAGGTCGTATGTTGCGCTCGTTCTTTTCCAGAGCCTTTCCTCTTTCTTTATTCTGGCCGTTGTTATTGGATGGACCTGGTTGTTTGGCGGCTAAGACTTCAAGGCTCTTCATCTCAATGCTGGCATCTTCTTGTCGGAGGAATCGCTCGGCCTCGGAGTAGAAGTCATCTATATCCTTAGGGCGATCTCTGGTTAAAGAAAATGAGAATTCTGATCGGTTCTGAACTCCTGCAATGGCAGCCATAATACCATCGATGGCTCGGGCCGATCGACTGACGCTATGGTCGCGTTGAATCTTTCGAGGAAGGATCTGAGCGTCTCTCCTAATCGCTGCTTGATGGTGGATAGGAATCTAATGCTCTTGGGTCGGGAGATATGTACTCTGAATTGTTCGATAAAACAGATGATCAACGTGTTCCAATTGCTGATCAGCTCCATCGTTAGCTGTCGAAACCACGTGCCGGTTATATTTTTGAGAAAGAGCGGGAAGCACTTCGCTGTGACGTTGGTTGATGCGCCAAGCACTTCCATATGTTGCATGTATCACATGATGTGGATAGTCAGTTCGGTGTGACTATTGTATGGTTCGATAGCTGGGAATTTGAAGTCCGGAAATGTAAAAACCCGCAAAAATGTAAAAACCCGCAACTTCCCGGGTGAGGAAAGCGCGGATTGTTCGAGAACAAGCCACAACAGAACGCAGACGGGAGAACATTTCATTGTTAATTTACAACAATTCCATCAGATTACAAGAATATACAGAGTATGAATAAATATTACACAGAAATATCAGAGATTTAAATTACATTTAAATACATCGCAGCGGAAATAATACAAAACACAACTGAAGGAGATATACGGATACAAAGCTTTCCGGATATCACTCCAGCTGTAAACCAGGATCCTGTGAATATAAATCTGCAAAACCAAAACTACTAGCTGCCCGTGTCGAAAATAAGGACACCCAGAGTTTAGGTTAAAACAATAAACTCTAGGTCAGTCATGTGACTGGTGTGAGAATTAAAACAGTTATTAATCTTTATTTTAAAGTTAGGTAAATCAAGGGACCATGTTGTATAACACGGAACGGGTTTCCTCCCAAGAATACCAGTGCATATAACAACAACGCAATGCAAAATAAAGAAAAATGAAGCTATTATAAGACCCAGGTCCTATCACACAATGCAACGCAAGCCGGCGGATAGGGTTTTCCCTTATAATAGCCAAACATGCTTAGTACGTTTAAAACAAATCATTTGATACTATTATAAGTGCATATTGTATAAAACAACTTCAAATCATAAATATCAATCATAGGCGGCATGGGTACCATATATCATGTCGCCAATACTAGGATTACAACTAAAATCGAAACGTCACGTATTCGAAGTTGGATTTCCATCTGTGAACCGAGGCAAAAGATAGTCCTCTACCGATTCGAGACTGTCTAGCCTGAGTCTTAGGATCAGAGCTCGAGTGACCCTTGGATCCTCAGGGCCAGTCCACAGATGTGGATTAAACTTAAACCCTGAATATGCGTTTCCCCGCCCTATGGGGCGTAAATGAGCCAACGAATGACTCCATCGGACCCGGATCGTCCGATCAAACCGAGGCGCCTCGCAACATCAACAACCACATAAGTCAAACTCGTCAGGGCGTGTAAAACCACTGACGCCACTTCTAGCTAGAAAGAAACGCATGCCCTCCCTAACGTCCTCTCCCGTTTTGGTTCACACCGAGGTGTGAGGCTCGCGAATCAATGTTACACAAAGCTACGCCACACAGGTCATGCTTTGATCATCAACCACAAGACTTTGCTTTTCAACAGAAGCCTTGATCCATTGCCACTTATGCATGCCACACAGGCAATTCATTCCATGTGATGGATATCCATCAATATATTACCCGTGAGCTCGTACGTCTCAGAGAAGGGCGTTAAGCAAGAGAATAAATTCCCCGCCGCCAAACAGATATATATTTAATAGAAATCAATCACACAGACTGAAATCCAATGTCAGACACACAGTCCATTTACAAGTTCGTTCTGGGTCTGAACGAAACCGGAGGCACCTAGTACCCCGCACATCCATCGATCTCCAAGTATGTCTGGACGACCACTAACGGATTCCCTCCTCTTGGGTGTACGGCCCAATCAAGATCATCAGTAATCACCAAAACGACGTGAAGACCTCCGGTCTTCAACCATCGTCTTCACCTTCGACTTATCGTCGTATCAGTTTTTCAGAATGGGATAATCTCGGTCTTCCCGAATAACTCGCGTATATGATAAACAAGTGTTACACAAACACAACATACGCCTCATTCCAATTCATCAGTCACTAACCGTAAATTAATCAAGAGAATAATTCCCCAAATATTAACCCCGAAGGCCGGAACCAACATAAGATTAATATCCAGGAAATCACTCTGCTTAGCCAATCTACAGCTAGTTTCTAAATTTCACATTCTTAGGGAAAGGTTCCCATTAATTTTATCAAAGATAAACACTTTAAATTTATTCTTTAATCTACTTTTGAATATCAATTCAAACTAGTCGGGATTAGCGAACCTTACCGAAGTAATCATTTATTTTATTTCCCAATCCCAACCTATTCATCCCATGAAGTAAAACTGGTAATACTTCATATCTAACACCACGGTGTTATCGGTAAATTCAATTACCATTTCACGTTCAAATCTAATTAAAGATTTAACTATCGCCTGGAGTAAAACTGGTGATACTCCATTCTCGATCTTTTCAATCTAATAAAAGATTCATTAAAACTCCGCTTAGTTTTAATCTGTGACCGGGTTAAAGAATCAGTGTCATTTAAAACACGGTTCACGATAAACCCCAAAATCACATCACATTTCAATCAGTCCCTAATCGTAAATTAGCAAGTGAGCAATTCCCTAAGTATTAACCCCGAAGGCCGAAACCAACATCAGATCAATACCCCAGAAACCATTCAACTTAACTAATATCCAGTTAGTTTCTGATTTTCTTAACTCCTTTGGGTCTAAGAACAGAATTATTGAAGATACCGTTCACGACAACCCAAAATCACATTCCATTACTTATCGGGTTAAAGAACGAGTGTTATTTAAAACACTGTTCACGATAATCCCAAAAAATTAATATCAATTCAATTCCAATTAAGTATTATTTAATTGGTACACTTCATTAAATCTAAATAAAAAAATTTAATCTTTTCTCATCTGGATTCAAAAACAGTGTTAGTAAAGACACCATTCACGACAAATCCAAATCACATTTGATATTAAATACAAGGCTCTGAATAGAAATTATACCGGCTTATATTCAATATCAAATTCTACGACCAACAAATATCGTATTGGAAATAACGATATACATATCTTTCAAATTACCATAACAATATCTGTACCATCACGAAATCCAACATTGAAATATTCCGAAGACAATTTCGATTCAAATCCATTTCAATATAATTATTGGAAATTCTGGTTATTTTCAAAACCATTTCAAATCCAATTTATTTATTTAAAAATAAATAGAATTATAATTTTAGTTCAAAACTAGTTCATTTCGATAGAAATCTATTTTTATCTTTTCAGATATGGAGTTTTTCATCCCAATTCTTCCCAAATCATTTCTTATGATTTTACACAAATTATTACTATTTTTAATAATTTTATCAAAATGTAAAAACCCGCAACTTCCCTGGTGAGGAAAGCGCGGATAGTTCGAGAACAAGCCACAACAGAACGCAGACGGGAGAACATTTCATTGTTAATTTACAACAATTCCATCAGATTACAAGAATATACTGAGTATGAATAAATATTATACAGAAATATCAGAGATTTAAATTACATTTAAGTACATTGCAGCGGAAATAATACAAAACACAACTGAAGGAGATATACGGATACAAAGCTTTCCGGATATCATTCCAGCTGTAAACCAGGATCCTGTGAATATAAATCTGCAAAACCAAAACTACTAGCTGCCCGTGTCGAAAATAAGGGCACCCGGAGTTTAGGTTAAAACAATAAACTCCAGGTCAGTCATGTGACTGGTGTGAGAACTAAAACAGTTATTAATCTTTATTTTAAAGTTAGGTAAATCAAGGGACCACGCCGTATAACACGGAACGGGTTTCCTCCCAAGAATACACGTGCATATAACAACAACGCAATGCTAAATAAAGAAAAATGAAGCTATTATAAGACCCAGGTCCTATCACACAATGCAATGCAAGCCGAGGGATAGGGTTTTCCCTTGTAATAGCGAAACATGCTTTGTACGTTTAAAACAAATCATTTGATACTACTATAAGTGCATAGTATATAAAACAACTTCAAATCATAAATATCAATCATAGGCGGCATGGGTACCATATATCATGTCTCCAATACTAGGATTACAACTAAAATCGAAACGTCACATATTGGAAGTTGGATTTCCATCTGTGAACCGAGGCAAAAGATAGTCCTCTACCGATTCGAGACTGTCTAGCCCGAGTCTCAGAGCTCGAGTGACCCTTGGATCCTCAGGGCCAGTCCACCGATGTGGATTAAACTTAAACCCTGAACATGCGTTTCCCCGCCCTATGGGGCGTAAATAAGCCAACGAATGACTCCATCGGACCCGGATCGTCCGATCGAACCGAGGCGCCTCACAACAGCAACAACCACATAAGTCAAACTCGTCAGGGCGTGTAAAACCACTGACGCCACTTCTAGCTAGAAAGAAACGCATGCCCTCCCTGACGTCCTCTCCCGTTTTGGTTCACACTGAGGTGTGAGGCTCGCGAATCAACGTTACACAAAGTTACGCCACACATGCCGTGCTTTGATCATCAACCACAAGACTTTGCTTTTCAACTGAAGCCTTGATCCATTGTCACTTAGGCAAGCCACACAGGCAATTCACAGTACACCATAATGGTCATTTGGTAACCCTTTATTTTTCTGATTACCAACACTTATTTGGGTTGTGGACTAGTCACAACAATATGTGTTGCCGTATTGAAAATGTGTCACCAAAAATACATAATTATATATTTTTTAATTGCCAACGCTTATTTGCCTTGGTACGCTGAATTCCCAAGGGCGAAAAGGTAAACACGCTATTGTTTTTAACCCCTAACCCTAATCCCTTTCTCCAACGCTTTCTCTCCTTCATATGCGGCTTCTGAAAAAATGTGAATCCATTTAACTTTACACATTTGGGGGTAATCACAATCGAAATCGACTTCCGCTTCAGTGTAAACTCCTCGACTTCGATTAAGGAATCAATGTTAAGCTACTCGATTTCGAGTTCAAGGAATCACGTTTTTAGCTCTTTGATTTTGACTTCAGGTGATTTCAGGTTCAAGGAATCGTGATTTTAGGTTGTTGGATTTTGGTTTTAGGTGATTTCAGGCTACTCGATTTCAGTAATCGCAATCAATATCAGGTGATTTCATGGAATTGCCGTTTCAGGTGACTTCCATTTTCTGCGTAATTTCTTTTTCTCAACGTGATTCCTTCGGCTTTAGGAAATTGCGATATCAGCCCGATATGAACTGACATCAACTATGATTGTAAGCTGAAGTATAAGATGATAGAATGTTTGTAAACAACATAGCTTGAAGTAAAATATTTCTGTGCGTGATTTCTTTTAAGATGCTTTAGGAAATATTGTAGTTGCCTGTGCCGGTGCATTTCTTCTAAAAGAAGAGCCAGTTACTGATTACAAATCTAGTACTAAATCAGAAACAAACCTTACTGAAACTCTTCTCCCGATTACATGAAGTTGGTACTTTGGCACAGGTGATTGTGGCACCGATACGTGTGTTATATGAACTGTTAGATTTATTCTCATATTAATAATTGTTTTTTCTGTTTTGTTCTTTTTGTCAAGATAAGTAGCATAAATGGCGTTCAAGTTGTGCTTGTTGGTCATTGCCGGTTGAAAATCACTGAGATGGTATGTTTTACCTTTGTTTTCTTCTTTCTGTGAGTGTGCATATGCAGAAACAAAACTAGCTTATTAAACTTCGGTTCGAACATATTTTTGCAGGTTGAGGAAAATCCTCTGACTGTGAAAGTCGATCATGCAAAGGCATGTTAGTTTTTCTTCATTTTGGAGTGCATCACGAACCAATTATTTAACATACTATTGATTTGCTCATCAGCACATTGTCTGTTTATTTCTGCCAATTGCAGTGCTGAAAATTTCTATGTCCTTCATGCTCCAAAGATATTGGTTGAGGATCATTATGGATTAGCTGATGTAAAAGAGAGGATTTTAGAATTTACACCGGTTGGAAAATTAAGAGGGACCTCTCATGGTTAGTACCCATCCATTGTTGATGGTATTTCATGATGTATTTTTTATTTTGATTTTTGGCACGAATGGATTTGCTTTCCCTACTGTCATTTATTTGGGGTTATAGTTCACCATTGTCTGGATTAACAGTGCTTATATTTTTTTGTCTTCCCTTAATCGTTATGTAACTGACTAAGAGGGTCGTTTGTGATGCTATTGCAAATGTGATGCACAAATCCTTATAAAATTTATGTTGTGGAATGACAATTAAGTACACAAATTTTCTTCGTTGTAAATATCCTTCTAGGTTCTCGTCTAGGCTCCGCGTAGACAATAGGCTAGCCTTACTGTCCAACTATTTGTCTTTTGTTAATTTCTCATTTTATATTTCTTATAAATTGTCAGCTTATGCTGATACTTTCTTCATTTCTAAGATTTCTCATCAGAAAAACGTCTTGCTAGTAGACTATAAATCAGCTCAATTCAATGAAAACGGTTAATTTGCTCCTTATTGGTGGTTAAGATAGTGAACTGCTGAATGATTCTAATAGATCATCTAATCAAACTGCATTAGGTCAGGTTAATGCCATCTTTTTTGGTGGTCAGGATAGTAAAACTGAGCCGAAGCTTTGTTTTGCTGAGACACACGGCTCAGCTTAAACTGAGCCTCATAGGCTTAGTTTTACCGGGCTTACAAATAACTCGGTTACTATCATTACAGTCTTTGATACCACTTTGGCATCCAGTATTAGGTTATTTTCTTTGATGCCACTTTGGCATTCAGTATTGTATAGTTTTTTTAATAGATTCAGGTTCTCACTTACTATCATTATAACGTGCCCATCAATATAATACTTATGCTTTTTTTTTAACAAGAAACCGAAATTTTCAATAAATGAATGCAGGCTTTTCTAGAATCAACTGAAGAAAAGAGAAAAATGGATGGTATATCTAATGGTGCAGTAGAAGATCTTGAAAATGATCCACTTGCAGAAATTTTTGGTTCTGACATGAAGAAAAATTATTGTTGAGAAGTTGGTTCTACTTCTTCTATAAATTATATCGTCAAACAGTTAGTTCAACTTAATTGTGCATTGTATTTGTCTGTTGTTAACTGATAATTTGATATTCTATGTTGTTACTTGATTATGAATGTTGTCTATTTGTATTTATTGAGTTGTACTTTTTAAATTGAGAATAATATATGTTTTGGATTTATATTAAATATCGTCTATATTATATTCATATTAGCTATTAATTGACTATTAATGCTAGAATATGGGAATTACTAATACATATTTCTGTTACTATTAACATTTATATTTGTTGTGAATGAAAATCTTGCAAATATGTATAAGCGTTGCAAACAAAAATATTGTAACATGTATAAGCATTGCAAACAAAAATCCTCCAACTTTTATAAGTGTTGGCAAAGAAAATCTACCAACGTTTATAAGCGTTGCGAAAGAAAATCTACCAACGCTTATAACCGTTGCGTGTGAAAATATACCGACGCTTATAAGCGTTGGGAGTGAAAATCTGCCAACGCTTATATGCGTTGGAAATAAATTGCCACACCCTCACAGTAACACTAATAAGCGTTGCTGAAATTGTTTGCGACGGTTATACTCGTTGGGAATCACCTGTTTTGGTGTAGTGTCATTCCATGCGATGGATATCCATCAGTATATAACCCCTGAGCTCGTACGTCTCAGAGAAGGGCGTTAAGCAAGAGTATAAATTCCCCGCCGCCAAACAGAAATATATTTAATAGAAATCAATCACACAGACTGAAATCCAATGTCAGACACACAGTCTATTTACAAGTTCGTTCTGGGTCTGAACAAAACCGGAGGCACCTAGTACCCCGCACATCCATCGATCTCCAAGTATGTCTGGACGACCACTAACTGATTCCCTCCTCTTGGGTGTACGGCCCAATCAAGATCATCAGTAATCATCTTAACGACGTGAAGACCTCCGGTCTTCAACCATCGTCTTCATCGTCGTATCAGTTATTCAGAATTGGATATTCCCGGTCTTCCCGAATAACTCGCGTAAATGATAAACAAGTGTTACACAAACACAACATACGCCTCATTCCAATTCATCAGTCACTAACCGTAAATTAATCAAGAGAATAATTCCCCAAATATTAACCCCGAAGGCCGAAACCAACATCAGATCAATACCCAGGAAATCACTCTGCTTAGCCAACTTACAGCTAGTTTCTAAATTTCACATTCTTAGGGAAAGGTTCCCATTAATTTTATCAAAGATAAATCCTTTAAATTTATTCTTTAATCTACTTTTGAATATCGATTCAAACTAGTCGGGATTAGCGAACCTTACCGAAGTAATCATTTATTTTATTTCCCAATCCCAACCTATTCATCCCATGAAGTAAAACTAGTAATACTTCATATCCAACACCACGGTGTTATCGGTAAATTCAATTACCATTTCACGTTCATATCTAATTAAAGATTTAACTATTGCCTGAAGTAAAACTGGTGATACTCCATTCTCGTTCTTTTCAATCTAATAAAAGATTCATTAAAACTCCGCTTAGTTTTAATCTGTGACTGGGTTAAAGAATCAGTGTCATTTAAAACACGGTTCACGATGAACCCCAAAATCACATCACATTTCAATCAGTCCCTAATCGTAAATTAGCAAGTGAGTAATTCCCTAAGTATTAACCCCGAAGGCCGAAACCAACATCAGATCAATACCCCAGAAACCATTAAACTTAACTAATGTCCAGTTAGTTTCTGATTTTCTTAACTCCTTTGGGTCTAAGAACAATATTATTGAAGATACCGTTCACGACAACCCAAAATCACATTCCATTAATTATCGGGTTAAAGAACGAGTGTTATTTAAAACATTGTTCACGATAAACCCAAAAAATTAATACCAATTCATTTCCAATTAAATATTATTTAATTGGTACACTTCATTAAATCTAAATAAAATAATTTAATCTTTTCTCATCTGGGTTCAAAAACAGTGTTAATAAAGACACCATTCACAACAAACCCAAATCACATTTGATATTAAATACAAGGCTCTGAATAGAAAATATACTGGCTTATATTCAATATCAAATTCTACGACCAACAAATATCGTATTGGAAATAATGATATATATATATATATATATCAAATTCCCATAACAATATCTGTATCATCACGAAATCCAACATCGAAATATTCAAAAGACAATTTCGATTCAAATTCATTCCAATATAATTATTGGAAATTCTGGTTATTTTCAAAACCATTTCAAATCCAATTTATTTATTTAAAAATAAATAGAATTATAATTTTAGCTCAAAACTGGTTCATTTCGATAGAAATATATTTTTATCTTTTTAGATATGGAGTTTTTCATCCCAATTCTTCCCAAATCATTTCTTATGATTTTACACAAATTATTACTATTTTTAATAATTTTATCAAGGCCCGTACAGTCGATTTCAATCAACGGCCATCGAACTGCACTTACAACGACCTTTTCCAAATTTGATTTGGACATAATTCCAAATCCAACCGTTAGATTTCTAATTTCTAATATTCGTTAGAAAGCTCTTTTCGATACGAACCCAACGGTTCCGGTTTTAGGAGAATCCGACGGTCGGATCTCCCGAAATATCTATTTGAAGTCAATGGTCGAAATTCGTGAACTGCCGCGGCGCGGCGTGTTCTATTCAGGCCATTATATTATATATATAATATATACTTCATCGATTTCAATTCAAAACGTGCTTTATAAATCGTTTTAAATTCATTTCCAAAACGGTTTCAACTTCATATTCAATTTCAAATCAAAATCGAATATTCCAATATAAATTCGTTTTAAATTCATTTCAAATTGATTTCAATTCAATTTCAATTCAAATTCTTTTATATTCAATTTAAATTCGAATTCATTTATATTCTATTTCAATTCGAATTCATTTATATTCAATTTCAATTCGAATTCATTTATTTTCATTTTAAATTCGAATTCATTTGTATTCAATTTCAATTCGAATTCATTTATATTCAATTTCAATTCGAATTCATTTATTTTCATTTTCAATTCGAATTTCAATTCTTTTCGAAATATCAGATTTTGAAATCACTTTCGATATTCATTAAAAAATGAATAAAATCTATATAAATATCGTTCACGTCCAAATGCCGTCAATCTAATCAATACGGCTTCATATATTCCTATTTTCAAATATTCTATTTCAAATATTTCTATTTCAAATATTTCCATTCAAATATTTTTTTTCAAAACTGGAATGAGGCTTAATCAATTACCATATAATGTTAATTATATGGATTTTCTACAACACATGTATACAATAACAACGATGAATAATCAACCATCATTCAAAGTTTATTCTACACTATATAAGCATCAAATATAATATTCGACGCTTATAACAGTCTGTCAATCGATCGATCGACATACAACTAAACAATCAGGATTAGTGTACGTCGAATATCATCCCAATACCTGTGTGGGGTTTCAAACAATCAAACACAGATTTTATTTGTGCAGTTGGGCGATGTGTAAAATTTATCGTCCCAATCAATATCAGTCAAATGTGTGTATACAAACAAATCGTCCGATTTGTTTATTTTTATTTCATTTCATATACGCGTTAAAAATTCTATTTTTAACTATAAAAATATTTTAACTATATAAATATTTTATTTCATTTCACATCACATCACACAATCAACTACACAGCAAAATCAAACAAACAAGCATACAAGCCGTCCATGGTCTGTGGACGACGGGTGTCGGGTGCTACTAAACACCGTCTTCATCCTAGTATATATTTTAACTAGAAAATAAAATTAAAAGGTGAGAAGTTCTCACCGAAGCTAATCCAAACTCCATGACTCTTCATATGTAGAAAGACTTGTCGTTCCCACCTTTTGTCACTTTCGTTGCCCGCATTCACTACATATATAAAAATTGAATTTTTATCTGCTCTTCTCCTAATAAAGATTATATTTTTATTACGCTCCTTCCTATATAAAAATTATATTTTTATATCTACTTCTAATATAAAGATCGAATTTTTATATCATCGCTATAAAAATCACATTTTTATTTCGACATATATATAATAAAAATCGCTACTTCTATAAAAATCGTATTTTTACTCTGAAGCTATTCTATTAAAAATCAAATCTTTTTAACGATAAAAATCAAACCTTCTACTTATTAAAAAAATCACATCTTTCCTTGTTATAAAAAAACTAACCCTTTTATTTTACAAAAATCTATTCTTGTCATGTTCTAAAAATCTAATCTTTGCAAATACAAAGATTCAAACTTTATTCGCCTTCATAAATACAGCTTTACATTTATTAAAAATTATATTTTTAAAGTCATATAAACTGAAAATAACTAAATGTAAGTAAATTAAAAAGAAAACTCACTGATTTTTGAACGTTGGAGGTTGAAGAAGAGGTGCAGGTGGTTGGCGATAGCTTGTCATGACCTGAGGCGGCTAGGGTTTCGCTGGGGATGGGCTTTCAGGGTTTCGACGGTTTAGAGGAAGGGAGGGAGAGATGGACGGAGAAGGAGGAGGCCAGGAAGGTGCACGGCTAGGGGGGTCTGCGGGGTCGTGTGGGTGGCGCGACACCAGAGCGTCGAAGGGGGGAGGGGAGAGGGGGGAGGGGGGCTCGAACGACGGGATCAAGGTCTTGGGGGGCGGGGGGTCTTCGAATCGCGCAGAGGAGAGAGAGGGAAGGGGAGAGAAGAGAAGCGCAGGGAGGAGGAGGTGATGGAGGGCCGCGGTGGCCCACGCCATCGCTGGCGAACGGGGTCCGAGGGGGCGCCCCTTTTTTTTTATTCAGAACGAAGTGAGAGGGAGAGGGATAAAAAGGGAGGGTATTAGTTTATATATATTTTTTATTTTATTTCAAAAAAAGTTGACTTTTTATTTCGACCTCGAAACGAGACCCGCCGCCTGTCGTCCATAGCTAATTACCCCCATTCTGAACACAATGGGATATGTAGCGTAATCTGATTCGATCGTTTCGATCAGTTTTCGTCAAAATCAACATATAACTCTATATATTGAATTTGAACGCGCATTTCAATTTACCGGGGCCACATACTAACCAGAAAAATTCCAAAAAAAATATTTTCTAACTTCGTATTGACGATACGGTCCTAACAACACTAGTTTCATCGAATTCTGAGACCGTTGGAAAGATGGCCAATTTCCAGTCGATTAAAATCAACTGAAACTGGTCAAACGCATTTTCCTTTGCCACGCTCACATATTGAATCGGAAAATTATGAAATTTGAAACCTAGCAATAATTTGACATCGCGGATCCAACAAAAGTGGTTTCGTCGAAATCCGTTGTCGTTTGCAAAATTCCCATTTTTAAAGGCCTGAATTCCATAGCGACTATTCAGAATTTTCAACTGGACATATCTTTCGATTCCCGCTATGAAACTTCAATTTTCCAGATTCGTTGGAAAGATATTCTCAATTAGATTCTAATATTTTTGGTTTCGCTAAAATCTGGTTTATTTTGCACCTGGTACATTCATTTGAATTTTGAAATCGAATTATCAAACTACCGCGCCATTTTCAATTCCTTTTATAATTTAAAATATATACTTATATTCTAACGACGATTCGAATAAATATATACGTTTGAATTCTATTCAAAATAAATTTATCGTCGTTATTATTTAAAATATTCATCTTAAATAGTCAAAACTCACTAAAATTGCCAAAATAAAATTTTTAAATTGGCTCGGATTTCCGGGTTATTACAGGAGGGTTTCAGGAGTTCTTGATTTCCCTGGTAAAGGTGTTGCGATTGACATTTTCTATATCTTGCTACGAAGAAATGCCCGAAGAGAAAAGTTAGATGATGCTTGCAAGCTGGCTTCCTTCTCCGAGGAGTCGTTGCCATGAGTTCAACTCTGCATTTGGGAGAGCTTCGGTGTGAGGATCTGGCAAAAGCATACTCGGAAAGGCGGCTGTTGGCTGCGCTCGTCCTCCGAGATTTGAGTGATGGTGAAAGTGAGGGTGAGCTCCGGTGGGTGGTTTTGGCAAGAATGGCCCCTCTTGAACCTGATGAGTATTGGGTCAAGCCATACCTATGACAGAGGGTTTAAGCTGATCTGGCATAGCATGTGATGTTCGGAGCTTGCGGGTGCCCCCGGCAGGAGCGAGGTTAGGAGGGTCTATGGTAGTGTTTTCTTTCGCCATAGTGAGGACTGGTATGGTAGAACGGTCTCCTTGGTTCGAAGGGAAGGCTGCACCAGCTCTTCATTGAAGGGGAAGAGTGGTTAGATTGGTCTGCGGTAAGACTCTGGATTGTAAGGGAATGGCATTGATTCTGATGGATTCAATAATCGCTCGACAGGCATGGGAGGTCGATCTATTTCCAAGAATGAAGGAAAAATGTTCGATCGATCTAGATCCTGATTGCGAGCCTCCTGGGATTCTACTGCTACGTTGGTCGCTGGAAGCGATACTTCTAACTGTGATTGGTTGGGACATAGAGCCGAGCCAGGATGCAATAATGGTGTAGCCTGATCAGTGGCCTAATTCCGTGCAGACCGAAGATCAGTTGTTGCCCCAGGCCCGGTCGGTGGAGAAATTGATATTGAAGCATTCAATCCATCTCCACTCGACCAAAAATGCGATCCATCAACTGCTGCTGTCGTTCAAGGAGTTTATCCTGAGATTTCATATGGTCTTTGAATTCGACCGTGATTTTATCCATGTCGTCCCGGGTAAGAAATCGAGATATATCTTCATGAGAGGAAGCTTCCTGGCTTGCCTTTACAACGTTGGTATTGGCTGCGTCGGTGTTTGCAGCACGAGAGGATGTCGTGTCTCTCTTTCGCTTGTTCGCTATGGACTGAGGTAAGCAGAAGGTCGTAGGTTCGACCCCTACCTGGCATGCCAAAGTGTTGACGTCAAAAGTTGGTCACTAGTGACAATCAACTCCCAATCGTGTAGAGAGCACACGAATAATGATTATAAAATGCAGAAAACGTAAAAAAAAAGGGAGCACACACAGAATTTTTATAGTGGTTCGACAAAGACGATGCCTTCGTCTACTTTATATATATCACTTCTACTTTATATTTTAAGTACAATGCTTTTTCTGTTTAAAGAAAAGTGAGAGATGAGAAGTTTTGGAGAATAAAGCTTAGAGTGCTTCATCCTCTCCTTTTTATCTACTTGCATTCGATTTCTTTTTTTCTCTTTGAGCTTTGAGGTATTTATAGGTAGAGATGGAGACTTGGGCTGCTGTAATGTGGCCCGGCCTTTTCCAAAAAGTTGGAAGCATGGAGTCCATTCTTTGGTTGGAAAAGCGGCTGGAAGACTAATTCGACTGTTCATAAATAGTATCCTCGGAAGTTGTGGCCTACGTGGCATCCATGGTGAGGTATATCAAGAGTAGGGCTTTGTCTGGATGTGGTTGACTGCCTTTACTGCCTTGAAAGTCGGGATAAGCATCGGAATATCTCAGTTGAATATTTCCATTTTGGTTCGAGATACTTGGCAGATGCGCTTTGTATGGGAGCAAGATATTCAGTCGACTGAGAGAACGATTCTTCTAGAGTGAGCTGTCAGCTGATGAGAATTGGCTCGGGCTGATGCGTGACTGTTTCGGGTCGAGCTTCTGCTGGACTTCCTGGAGCGCGATCTATCCAATTTGGCTAGTTGCGCGTTTGGGCTTCGATCTCACCCGTTGCGGCCCTTTCCAAAAAGAGGGTTAACATGGTCGAAGATGAAAAAATAATTTGATGAATATCTATCCTTTTTCATGCTTTAATGGAATTGGCTCAAATTAAAATGGATAAGTTTTCATTTTTTAAATTATCCCTAAATGGTTTTCTGAAAACCGTTTAGGTTTTAAAAGTTTTTCAGAAAACCGTTTAACGCCTAAAGGGTTTTCAGAAAACCGTTTTGTTTTTTCCCTCTTCCCCTATATGTTATTTATAAATTGTCGAGGAAAAAAATTATCAGTACAATTATAGAGACGTTTTACTGAAAATTAAATTAAAATTAATTTATTTACAACATTAACAGATATAAAAATAAGTTGTAAATATATGCTTGCTGACATATATAAATATAGCCATTGCCGAATATTAATATTTAGTTTAAACTTATAAGCGTTGCCAAATAGTAAAATATAGTTCAAATTTATAGCAGTTGCAGAATATTAAAATTTAGTTTAAATTTATAGTTGCGAATGTACTTATAGCCGTTGCAACTTCGGATTGAAGAAGCTATAAAACCTGATATTGTTTACAAATCATAAGCTACAAAAATGTCTCATAATGTCCGTAACGATGATGTTGTTTACAAATCAGATTTGCAAAGTGATGATTCAAATTACTTAAGAAAAATGGTTTGGAGGATACTGCATCTGATTCTGACAAAGGCGATGATTTGTTGGTGGTGTACAAATTATCTTCAGATATCTTCGGATAGCACGACCGCTAGCGATGAGTTAGAGCTTATGATGCAATTTGTTACCATTCAACAATTAAAGATTCATCAATTCCTAACGGAAGGATCATCTAGCGATACTCGAGGAGGCAGTGTGTTCGGTCGTGCAGACAGACGGAAGATGTGGGATCATCAAGGAGGTACTACAAGATTACTTAAAGATTATTTCGACACCGCTTGTACGTATGGTCCTAACAACTTTCGACGCCGTTTTCGTATGAGAAAGAATATGTTTATGCGCATTTTCAATGGAGTTACTGAACACGATAATTATCTTGTTCAGAAACATAATAGTGCTGGTACTTTAGGATGTTCACCATACCAAATAATTATAGGCGCATTACGTATAATAGCATATGGGATAGCTCCAGATGCGTTTGATGAGGTTGTCCGAATGGGTGAGACTACTATTACCTTAAGTCTTGAAAGGTTTTGTGTAGTCATCATTGAATTGAATGGAGAGGAGTATCTACGGGCTCCAATGCAAACCGATGTCTACAAATCGAAAATGATAGGAGCCAAAAGAGGATTTCCCAACATGTTAGCCAGCCTAGACTGTATGCACTGGGAATGGAAAATTTGTCCAATAGCATGGCACGATCAATTTATTGGACATTACACTAAAGTGATAATGATACTTGAAGCTGTTGCTTCACATGATCTATGGTTTTGGCATGCATTTTTTGGATGTTCTGGTTTAATGAACAATATTAATGTACTTCACCGATCACATTTTCTTAAGAGCCTTACACTTGGAAAAGTACCTACATGCGATTTTAATATTGTTGGAAAGATGTATGACATGGGGTATTATTTAGCAGATGGCATCTATCCTTCTTGGGGTACTCTCTTCAAAACCATTTCAGCTCCTGAAACAGAAAAATACTACTCTAAAAGGCAAGAGGTAGTAAGAAAAGACGTAGAACGTGCATTTGGGGATATGCAAGAAAGGTTTCCCATTGTTAAAAACCCTATTAAAATGTTTAAGCTACAGGTTTTGAGCAACATTATGTGTTCTTGTATTATAATGCATAACATGATCGCTGAAGATGAAAGAGTAAAATTTCCATCTTATTTGGGATATGATCCAGATAACACCGCAATAGTTGTGGCTGATAGAAATCCAGCGACTCTTGAGGTATTTCTAAGCCGTCCGCATAAAATTAGTCTAGGGAGGTACAAACTATTATGTAAGATGACCTGGTTGAACATTTATGGCATCTGAAAGGGAATGCTTAGAAGTAGTCTATGCATTTGTTGAACTGTTGTAATGTTGTAGTACTCGATGACTGTATTGTGTTATGTACTTTAAATATATCTCAATTCTATTTTATGTTATAGCCAATATTCATAACTCACTAGAGGACGACCCAAAAGTTTTAACTCCTTACTTGAACTATTGTAATCTTGTAGTACTCTATGATTGTATTGTGTTATGTCCTTTAAATATATTTCATTTCTATTTTCTGTTGTAGCCAATATCCACAACTCACTAAAGGACGACCTAACAGTTTTAACTCCTTACTATTTTTTTCAGTAAGATGCTGACCACTTTAATCAATTGATATTAATTGAAAGCCAACTTTAATTATTGCCAGCATGATACTGGCTAATCTTGTCAATGCTTAGTCTAATGTACGTGTAAGCACAACTTTTAATGTTCATAGACTAGTCATTTCAGCGCTTGGGACAATATACTCTTCATATAGCGATGATTTAAATTAAACTCTACGGATACATTCCAGCTTTCCAAATACATAATCCAAAAGATACCTATTGAATACGACACATAATATAATGATACACTACTTTAACTGTATAATATGATTATACCCTAACTCGTACGCTTCATGACCGACGAAGTCTAACTGGTACTCGAAATGATAAAGTGAGTCGTACGTCGATCGTTTCCATTGAAAAACATCATCCTTTGTTACCTTATCAATTACTCTACGGTAATTCACACAATCGATAGTAAATAAACAGAATGCACTTCTAGTGGCTAAGTTGGTCCTCTATATTCTACAACCCGTATGATTGTTGTATTTTTCATTGAGGGTTGCCCAAAAATATTGATCTACTTCTTCTTTCATATGTAGTACATCTGGTTCAGTGTAAGCCTTTACCAAAATGATGTAATCCAATGTAGTCCAGTTTTCGTTTGCCATTTTGAAATGTGAAGTCAAACAAAAATTTCGATGGATTATATAGGCATAAAAGGTACAATTTAGGCACAACAAACAAGTAAAACCTATCACCCGCTTCAAGGGAATCGTTAAGGTAAAGCATCTAACATCCTTCAACGGAATCGTTAAAGTAATATAAACAGATTTGTCATTAAGAGCACTACCAATTTAGGCACAACAACCAAGTGATATAAATAGCACACACACTTATACCAATAAAGCATGTTGCACCGTTCAAGGGAATCATTAAAGTAAAGCATCTCACGCCCTTCAAGGGAATCATTAAAGTAATATAAACAGCTTTGTCATTAAGAGTACTCCCAATTTAGGCACAACAACCAAGTGATATAAACAGCACGCACACTTGTACTAATAAAGCATGTCACTCATCAAGGGAATCATTAAAGTTGATTTGATGAAACAACTTTATTGGTCAGGGAAATTAAACTTGTCGGTGTTCCTACAGTTGATTTGACAACACGGTCCAGAACATTAAATGGCTTCTTGTAATGATGAAGTCTAGCTGCGTCCTTTTTCTGTGTAAATATAGAGTATTGGTTATAGTATTCTTTGGATTCGCAAACAATTCCAATTCTAAACAAATAACAATGGTCGATTCCAACAACAACAATTTCTCTGGCTATACCGATGATAACATTGCTAATTTTACTAGTCTATTATCTCAACCTGAAGCCCCATCAATGATTCCACCCCCTTTTCTAACTTCCCAACAAAGTTAGTATCTCCATCACTTAAACCTTGATCAGTAATATGGTAACATGTATGGCCGAATTCCTCAAACCAACAACTACTTTGGGTCACAATCCATTAATCCTAATCAAAACATACACCAAGAGGCGGCTTCTCCGACCCCAGTACCCGACAAAGGACAAACCAAGGCCAAACGATCTTACACCAAGCTAAAGACAAAAGAAACTCACGATCAAATTAGTGTGGAGAAAACTATAGCTATTGGTAAAATATGGAGAGCAGCTGACTATAAAGTGCTAGCCAATGCATGGGTAACTACGTCTGTTGTTCCAGAACGCCGTTCCAGTGGTAAATTTTTCAACCTTCGGGTTAATGATCTATATAATGGAGATCCAGAATGCATAACAAGAACATCATTTGAAAGCACAAAGACTGCATGATATAATTTGAATACTATGTGTACCAAGTACAAAGGGAGAAAAACACTAAGGTGGGATTTTTTAGAAGCGGTCAAACATTTAGAGATTTAAAGGAGGATTACAGTACGATCTATCGTGACACTTGTAAAAGTGAATTCATTGCTCATGAAGCATTGGAAATTCTTTCATTGTGTCCATTTTGGGCCAATCTATATGGAATAGATGTTGTAGACCTTCGAGACACCAAAGGTTCTAACTTAAGAAATGTAGCTTCTAGACTTTCGATGGAGTCATCCCAGGGAAATTCAGTTGAATGTCCTACGGCTATAGACGGAGATGGGAATAACAATAGTCCTGTGATTCCTAATTCGGGAATGCTATATGGTGGGGTTGAAACAAGGCCAGAAGGAATAAAATCAAGCAAGAGAGCATTGTTGAAAAAATGGGAAGCAACAGATTTGGCAGCGTCTAGTGATAGACTAACTTCGTTGTTGAGTGATATATCACTTGCATCTTCCTCCTACAAAGAAGACCATGAAAAGCGTAAAGATAACCAGTTGGAGACGCAACTATAGCAAGATGCGGATAGAACCAAAGATCTCAACAAAAGAACTGATTATAAATAAAGACGTGAAAGACGTTTGGAGGAAGAAAAAGAGGAGGAGTATCTAGCAAGATATATATCTCGTTTGACTGGAGAGGCCCTTGAGTATGCTCTAGCAAAAAAAGTAGTATTTTGAGGGCTAAAAAATGATTATAGGAAGCAGAAGGAAGTTCTTAGATGTAGGCTATTTCTATGTTGTTATTTCTAGCTTGTTGCATACTAGTTTAAGTTTTCTATGTTGGCTGTAATTTTTCTATTTCTAGCTTGTTGTATCATAGTTTTAGTTTTCTATGTCGGCGGTAATGTTTTGTGAGTTATTAAAAAAACTTAACTGGTTTTAAATAACATGTATATTTATTTGTGATGCATATAACTTATAATGCTAAATATGTATACACATTTAAAACTATATCTAAAAGGTTATTTAAAACTATATTTAAAACTATGTTTAAAAATATATCTAAAAAATGATTTGAAAAAAAATAGTCATCCATGTTTTATACGGTTTTCACAAAACCATATAAAACAAAATGGTTTTATGAAAATCGTATATATGTTACACGGTTTTCATAAAACCGTTTATATGCTACACGGTTTTATGAAAATCATTTAACATATACGGTTTTCTTAAAACCGTATAGCTATCACCACTTCAAAATCGAAATGGCGATTGTCCTCATTTCAATTCCCTCCCCACCCTCGTCGCACCACTGCTGCAGCGTGAGCAACTGCAATTGCGCCCTATTTCATCCCTCCCTCACTCTACTGGTAGTGCTCTAAGGACATGGAATTTGATTCAACTGCCCATGCATGTATATTTTAGACTTTGACTTTCCTAACCACTATTGAAGTTTTCAGTAAGCCTTTATTATTACTTTCAAACACAAAAGATTGAGCACATTAATCACAATCTGTGCTTCTACTCATCAATTAGCTTGTATATATTCCGAATTAATGTTGAAATGCATAAAGTGCAGTTTCCAATATAAGCCTTTTATTCTTCTTCTATTTTCTGGTTTCCTTAAACATGAAAATATAGGGATTAAATCCTCTAGACCCAGATTTGCGTGGTCCCGAGAACCAAACAAATCTGGTCCCTTAATTTCGGTGGGACTCACCTAAAATCAGGGGCCGAATGTGTTTTGTCCACGGGACCACGCAAATCTGGGTTCAGGTGATCTTGGCCCGAAAATATATGTGCATTTTGTGTTATAGGAGTTATGGTTTACATATAAAGGTGGCATACTATCATTTGTTCTTAAAAAATGGGAGTTGTTTATTGCGCTTTTATTGACTCGTTTTTTTAATCTATATAAATACCACCGTTTGAAAAGGCATATTTGAAGTTTGATTTTTTTCATAATTATAACTATATTTCAAACTATGAAGTTACACATTATCAACCTTTTATCCAGTTGGCTGTTAGGAACAAGTTTTTTATAATGGATTAAACTTATTAATCAAGGTTGTCATAATCATTTGTGCTTCCCAGGAGATGTTTAAAAGTTCATTTATTTTCGCCAATTTAGTTCCGATAATTTTGCATGGAGATATTCTTTTGCTTGAATGCATAATAAAAACATATATTCATATTTTAAAGTAAATGAATTGGAATTTGACATTAATGCTAACAAATAAAGAAATAAGTTAATTTACGGATAAACTAAAGACAAAGCGGTATGGTTAAATTTTGTGTAACTATATTATAGTTCAAATATTCATCATAGCTACTACATTTTTTTCATGTTATTCAGTGCAATATATATTTTACCTTGAATATGTAATTATTTGTGGCATTTGATTATGACATTCATCTATGATACTGTGATTCATTTATTATATCTTGTTTTTATTTATTACAGCTATGATTAAAACACATTGTCACTATAAAAGTTCTGAGATTTTCAGATGTCATATATACCTAGAGCATTTTCGGAAGTGTTTATAGCACTCAAAACATATGTTAAGGAATAAATTCAAAAATCTTTTGGTGTCTCTTTGCAACTATAAATATCTTACATTCATATTTAACTAATTAAAATAATAGTCACCAAAATGACCTCTCTTATTTTGGTGGTTCATGAAAATGTTTGATATTTGTGTGTAGTTATTCAAGCGAGTATCATCCATCCTAAAGTAAGATTAATATTTGGTCGAATCGCTTACATATGATTGTTGTTAAATACATTACAATTATAAAGTTTTACGAGTGAATAATCAACCGGCCTAAAGAAAGATTGTTATTTGACTTAAATTTATTGTCTGTGTTTGATCATTACAATAGGAATACTACTTACTGTTGAAACAAGTCCCGCAACGGGGAAGTTATAAAATAAACTCTGTATAAATATTAAGAGTTCACCCTTCACATTACCAAGTTTTGTGATAATTTGGTGTTCTCTAACATGATATGAGAGCGGGTTTAATTCATGTGCACATTACTGCCACACTTGTCCACGTCACCCAACAAGATCCATGTGTTATGATAAAGATATGCCACACATGCAGAGACGTGTTGAGACAAGTCCTACATCGGGGAATTATAAAATAAATTCTGTATACATATTAAGAGTCCTGTTTGCGAACAAATTAAACAATTGTAAACAACTGTAAAATTCGTTCGTCTTTCCTAAACAACAAGGATTATTGTAGAGGGTGTCGAACTCTGGGACCAAATTATTTTATTAATAAATCCAATCAAGTTATCCCTAACTTTTGATTGGTGGAAAACAAAGAAAATAGCAGAATTTAAATAAAAGAGAGTTTTAACACTAAGTGAAAGCAATTAGGGGATAATGACATAGATCAGATTCATAATCATCAATAGCCAAAAGGTTAACCAGATCTAATACATGTTACTGTCACAAACATGAATCAACGATAATAAGTTTTTAGAAACAAATATGTAAATAATGACAAGCATAGCCTATGCAGGAGCTCAGCTCTACAACCATAGACTATCAGGACAGATTTACTAATTAATTTCTAAAACCCTAAAATTAGATCTAAATCTGATAATTGTTAGACCGAACACGGATATACCCTGTGAAGGAGCATAGCTCTTAAACGACACAGGATATTAAGGTTCAGATCTAACCCTTGGTTCAGATCTAGATCTATATACATGAATTCCTCATCCTTTGGCTATGTGATTCATATTGAATCATACTATCAGCGTCATCACCCCCTAATCAAAGGGGATTAGCTAGACATAGCTAAAGAAGAAGAAAAACAGAAATTAAATAACAAGAACATAAATAAAACTAAAACTAAATAGAAAAGAGGAAGAAGAATGATTTTATTCCAAGAAGAGAATTACAGAATAAAACCCAATGTCTTTTACAATGAATGAGATACAAGGTATTTATAGCTGATATGACAAAGGCTAGCTAGCTAATTACATAATGTGGGACTAAAGAAATAACCCAAATAACACATAAGCCAGTGTGAACGCAGCTTTAGAGTGAGTGGTTTAGCAAATAGGCTAGTGTGAACGCAACATGAGTAAGAGGCCTTCCTAATGAGCTAATGTGAATGCAGTTTGAGTCTTTATTGAGCCAAATCTTCTTAACTGAAATATAATTGCAACCGTTCTTCAAGCTTCAGACTCTTCAAGCTTTAGCAATTTTAAACTTCACTCTTTTTAAGCAAATTCTTCATGCTTTATCCATCAAATGCTCTAAACCATGCTTCTTGTCAACAATCTGAAAATACAGCTATAAATACAAAGTATCAATTATTTTAAAGGGAAAATAAGATAAATAAGCGAATAAAATATACACATATACGTGTATATCAAATACCCCCACACTTATCTTTTTATTCGTCCTCGAATAAACTAAACTAAGATATGTCACACTTTCGTAGGAAACACGATTGCATTTAGCGTATGCAACAAGCCGTTAAACCTCTGGGTGTCCCCAGTAGGACGAGTGTTGTCTCGTGAGGGTTTTCAGCGGATACTACCCACAAAATCCAAAGCGTCTTATGTACGCGGATTAATCAAACAATATATTTAAAGTCCTTCACATTCCAAGGATTTCACCTAACTTCAATAATAACGGTTTAGCCCCAAATTGTCCATCCCATAATTAGTGCAAAAATGAACAAAATTTTTCAGGCTGAATCGTAATTCCTTGATAACACTGTAATTGTCTTGAAGGTTAAGAGCGTGGTGTCAACCAAAGTTCTACACATCGACCATGTACACCCAATCATTTATTTAACCTTTTTTTTTTTTTTGAATAATTTTGTACCAATGTAACTGTAATGTATTGGATGTGAGTTATGCATAGATGAAGGAAAATTTGTAAGTTCTAAAAATGTTATAGATAAGAGGGCAAGTGTATTAGTTGAACTTTAAGCTACAAAAGATAAAGTAATACTAAGGCACATATAGACATTTTGTTTCCTTTCATCTCCTCTACTGCAATCCTCGCTTCCAAGTACGGTGTGATGGATGTGGATGGAATGGAAATGGATGCTTCATAGTCAAGAATGATGAAGACTATTTTATTCAGAGAGACTCTCTCTTTATTTCTTTTTTCTTTTTTTTTCTTTTTTATTTTCTTTTTTCTATTCTTTTTTTCTTTCTTCTCTTTTTTTTTCTTTTGCATGATGAATGATGAATGGAGATGGAATGATGACGTACATGATTTCATTTGATTCCTCCTTTACTACCAACACTTCATGAAAGGAAAGTTTTGTGCCCTAGTTACTCTACTTCTATAACCTTAATTCAACACACAAGTCTGGATTGATGTTATACAAAAAGTTGAAAGGAATGATAAGCAAAGTTTCGTAAGATAGATAACCCATATAAAATAAGATGTGGTATATGGTTATCCTACCTTAAAACAAGTACGGAGTGGGTGGTGTAATATTGGTATAAAAAGTGACATTTTGACCTTTAAACAATGGTTCTTGACTATACCAATATAGGATAAACTTGTCGAAACATGGATGTAATTTGACTAAAACTTGGGTTTGAATAATGTGGGGTATCGAAGAAGAACGCTACAATGAGTCATTTCTCCTTAATTGGGCCAAGTGGATTTTAGAACTTACGATTTTGAAAATTTGAGTGGAAAAGAAAATATTATGCATGAAAACTAACTCAGAAAATCCAACAAATGTAGGTGCAAAATCCTTTTATTTCATGATTTTTTTTTTTTTTGATTTTTTTTTTTTTTTGTGATTATTTTTACTTGCACATTCTAACATGTATAACAAAGGTTGACACGCTTACTCCAGAACACGACTAACGTCTGCACAGTCTCAAGCTAGCATCTTAAAAAGACACATTACGATTCAATGAATAAATAATGTTCATTCCCATCACCCAACAATTCAACTTATCAAACTAGAACCAAGGTGTTATTTATGAATTTCAGTTAATCCTTGTTCAATGAATGACCTAGATCATAAAATTTGATTGCTGATGAAATGTGAATTCCCCCCACACTTGAGTGTGACTGTGTCCTCACAGTCGTTAATCAGACATATCTTAGTGAAAGGGAAATAAAATAAGAGGGTCAGCACAGCTTACCGAGTACACATGCAGAAAATACGCAGTCATCGAATAGATGAACCGGTCCATAATGGACCAATGTATCAACCTCATTAAGCTTATGAGACACAGCTGAAGCACAGAAAACCAAATCATAGAGGATTGTATATTACGTGAAAGATTTGGAAAAACAAATTTGGTTTTTTCAAAAGTTTGAGTTGCTAATTTTAAAATTTTGAGCTTACAATTGATCCGAAAATCGAATTGAATTTCTATAGCAACTAAAGAGAAGTCAGTGAGCTGGGGTTCAGTAAAAGTTTCAAAAACAGAATTCGATTTGTTCAGATGATGTATAAATTGAGAGACGTGCACATCACTCTCACCCCCACACTTGTTTTGAGAAATATTGTTCAGCTTTGCTTTGGTACTTGAAATTTTGTTCACTAAAAGTTCATTCATAAACCTAAAATCAAAACCAAACAAATGAATTTTCAGTAAATTTCGAAATCGTGTTTTCTCAAAAACAGTGTTATTCCAAAAGGAGTTCATATACTGCAGAAATTTATCAGTTAAAAACAAGTGATCATAGTGAGGTTCAGTTGAAACGATTAAATCGCAAGGAGTTTCAACAGTTTTGGAAAAATCGTCATTGTGTTCGAGATCACATTCAGCAGTTTCGTTATTATCAACCTCAAGAGTTTCAAAGTTTCCAAACATTTCATTTTCAGTTTCATACCCAACAACATTATCGTCAATCAATTCAAGAATTTTTAGCTCATCAAAGTTGTCCTCACTTGAACAATTGTTAACAACTTCATCATTTTTGTCAAGTTGACAATCTAAAGTTGCTAAATTTTCAAAATTTTCAGAATCTGATAGAGGAAGATCAAATTGAAGATTAACGTCTTCGTTTTCAAGTGAATTTAAATTCAAATCAAGCACAGGGCTTTCAACAACTTTATTAAGATTTTCATCAATTTCAAAAGTTGTTAGTTGAAAATCGTCGATTGTGGGCAAAGGTGGATTTTTATTTGAATCGTCACAAGTTTGGATCCGATTTTGTTTCTCACGAAACTTCAAGTAATCGTCAAGTATGTTCGTTTGCTCAACAAAATCAAATTTATAATTATTTACATGAGAATTTTCACTTTGAGATTGTTGAGAACAAAAGTTTTCAGTAGCACCACAATTGAAATTATTCCCGTTGCCAAAATCATTTGAAAAGTGATTTACATTTCCATTTTGAATTTGAGATTCATTTTGGAGTTCAAAATTGAATTGACAAGTGTTATAATCAGAATCATTTGAATTTGGATGTGAAATCGAATTTTGATTATTTTGAAAGCTTTCACTTGAATTGTTGCACATGTATAACTTACACAATTCAATTATTTCTTTATTTTGTTGTATGCTCATTTCAAGTAAAGATTCAACATGTGTTTCAAGAGTTGAGGGCTGATCATCATTTTGAAAATTTGGTGGTGTACAAACGAGATTATCTTGAAAATTTTGAAAAGTTAGTGGCGTAAAATCCAAATTGTTTGTACAATAGTTGTTATTAAAATATCCATATGTATTTGGTGTAAAATTATATGGATTATATTGATTTTCACAACTATCGTAAAATCCGTTGGAATAAGGGAATTGAGACATTTTCAAGAAAGTTCTTTTAAAAAATATGTTAAAATTAACAACTTCGGATTATACGAATACAAGTCTAGGCCAGGTCCGGACAGGGGTTATCAGTGTGCCACGAATCACCGTAGAAACACGACTGAAGGTTTAAGAACCTGTTTGAGTTCTTGACTCTACCGTTCCTTAGACACCTTAGAGAGTATCAATCCTAATTGTCTATTTAACGAATATTTTGTCATATGAGCTCCGGGGAATCCTCAATTTGATTTCAAAAATAATTTAATCCACATTTATTTTAAAATTTCCAACCACACATCAACAATCAAAATAATCAATCACGTACAGTTAAAGAATGATAAATTGCAGAAATAAAATTTTTTACAAGCAAGCCGCTGCCCCTACAGAAGATTTTTACAAGCAGTTTCTATATATATTTTTTTATTTGCAGCAGCGGTCCCTGTAGAGATAGAAAATACTCACTTTGATCGGCAGTCTGTCCAGTGCAATTGAGTCGCGCTAGCGCGTTCACACCCCACTTGGTGTGCAACCGCTTCAACACTGAATAGTCCGCTGTTATTTCGTTGTTGTCGCCTCCTATTAATAGGACCATTTTCAAATTACCGCTGTACCTGTTTTCGGTTTTTCTCCTTTTTTTTTTTTTTTGGATTAAACTAAAACAAAAGCACAATTTAAAACAAAAGAATGGGGACTTTTTTTTTTTAGAAGGAGAGAAAAAAAAATCAAACTCGACCTAATAATAAACCTGCCAAACAATTGGAAATATCAAAGCCCAATAAGGCCCACCACGAAACACCAAAGGGTCACAGCCAATTGGACCGAGATCACTTCAATTTTGGCCCACATATGAGGCACAATTCAATACCCTTTTTCCTTGTCCCAGAAACTAAAGTACAAATAACAAAAACAGCCTTTTTTCTAGAGAGCCAAATCGAATCCCAAAAAAAAAAAAATCAAAACAAAAAGGAAGCACGGTTCTTGTTTATTTTATTTAACATCGATTCAAAAGAATCGAGATTCAAGACTTGACTCGAGTTTTTGGTTTGTGATGATTTGCGATTACCGAGGGAGTTCATGGTGTTTGCTGATGCCAATATTTGGCTTGAGGGTTGTGAATCGTGCTGGAGTTTGAGGCTATATGAGGGCGTTGGCTGATTTGCGGTTGCGAATTAATGGTAAGAGGAATTAGGGTAGCAGGATGCAAGATGTTGTTGCGTGAGGGCTGGGTATGCTGCGGACTTGCTGTTGAATGGTTGGAAGATGAAGATTTGGCTGAAGTAATGGTTTCTGAGGAGCTTGCGTGGATCTGAGTTAGTTATTGGAGGATGGTGGGAAGTTTGTGTATGGGATATTAATGAAGGAGGAGTTGTTGACAGAAGATGGTGATTTACTTGATGGGCATGGCAGGAGGTTGTGAACGTTGGTGATGGGAATTGCTCGCTATGGGGATTTGGCAGAGAGTGGTGATGTATTTGATGGGCATGGTTTTCAAAGCTGTTCGAAGGGGGGTTGGGAATTGATGTCACAGGTCGGTATTTGGATTTGACAGTGCGTGAGAACGGTTGCTTGGAAAATGAAATAGATGTGGTAATGACGTGGAGAAGTGTTTGGAGATGGGGTTGAAGGAAGGAAATGGTTTGGTAATATGGTGGTGAATGATTCAGAAACAAAAATGCAGCAAACAAATATAAGGCAGGAAAATCAAGAAAGGAATATTTATTTATTTATTTTTATTGTTGTGTAAATAGAAGAGGGAGGAGAGAAAAAAATGTAAAAGGAAAAAAAAAATAGAAAAAGGAAAGGAAATAAATGAAGAAAGGATGGTAATGAACAGAAAAAAAAAATAGAAAAGGAAAGAGATAAAACAAAATATGCAAGTTTTTTTTTTATTTAGCAGTACCAAATCAACAACTAATCAAGAGAATTTTTTTTTTTATGTATGAAAAGAAAACAAAAGACATAAATTAAAAATATTTTTGTGCCTTTTTTTTATTAATAAAATAGAAATAAAACTATAACCTGAAGGATTTAAAAACAAAAATTATTTCGGTCCCCGGCAACGGCGCCAAAATTTGTTTGCGAACAAATTAAACAATTGTAAACAACTGTAAAATTCGTTCGTCTTTCCTAAACAACAAGGATTGTTGTAGAGGGTGTCGAACTCTGGGACCAAATTATTTTATTAATAAATCCAATCAAGTTATCCCTAACTTTTGATTGGTGGAAAACAAAGAAAATAGCAGAATTTAAATAAAAGAGAGTTTTAACACTAAGTGAAAGCAATTAGGGGATAATGACATAGATCAGATTCATAATCATCAATAGCCAAAAGGTTAACCAGATCTAATACATGTTTCTGTCACAAACATGAATCAACGATAATAAGTTTTTAGAAACAAATATGTAAATAACGACAAGCATAGCCTATGCAGGAGCTCAGCTCTACAACCATAGACTATCAGGACAGATTTACTAATTAATTTCTAAAACCCTAAAATTAGATCTAAATCTGATAATTGTTAGACCGAACACGGATATACCCTGTGAAGGAGCATAGCTCTTAAACGACACAGGATATTAAGGTTCAGATTAACCCTTGGTTCAGATCTAGATCTATATACATGAATTCCTCATCCTTTGGCTATGTGATTCATATTGAATCATACTATCAGCGTCATCACCCCCTAATCAAAGGGGATTAGCTAGACATAGCTAAAGAAGAAGAAAAACAGAAATTAAATAACAAGAACATAAATAAAACTAAAACTAAATAGAAAAGAGGAAGAAGAATGATTTTATTCCAAGAAGAGAATTACAGAATAAAACCCAATGTCTTTTACAATGAATGAGATACAAGGTATTTATAGCTGATATGACAAAGGCTAGCTAGCTAATTACATAATGTGGGACTAAAGAAATAACCCAAATAACACATAAGCCAGTGTGAACGCAGCTTTAGAGTGAGTGGTTTAGCAAATAGGCTAGTGTGAACGCAACATGAGTAAGAGGCCTTCCTAATGAGCTAATGTGAATGCAGTTCGAGTCTTTATTGAGCCAAATCTTCTTAACTGAAATATAATTGCAACCGTTCTTCAAGCTTCAGACTCTTCAAGCTTTAGCAATTTTAAACTTCACTCTTTTTAAGCAAATTCTTCATGCTTTATCCATCAAATGCTCTAAACCATGCTTCTTGTCAACAATCTGAAAATACAGCTATAAATACAAAGTATCAATTATTTTAAAGGGAAAATAAGATAAATAAGCGAATAAAATATACACATTTACGTGTATATCAAGTCCACCTTCACATTGCCAATTGGTATTGTGATAATTTGGGGTTCTCTAACACTTACAGTTGATACTACTGTCTAAAGACTTGATACTAATGTGTGCTTGGTATCTTGAGAAGAGACTTACTACAACGAACACAGATTTTCGACCTCGAAAATCGACTCACAACACCATGTCGACTATTCGAGCATCTAAAATATCGGAACGTTAATAGAAAGAAGTTATAGGGTGAGAAATAGATAAGATAGAAATGTAGAATTAGAAGATAACTATAACATCAGAGTAACACAAATCTCACAGCGGAACGAATAAAATATATCATATAACATAACTTGGAAATACAAATCTGTCATTTGTGTGTGTGTGTGTGTGTGTGTTTATACACACAAAGATCATCATTTGAGTATAACACTTACACCACAGCGAAAATTAACAATAGCTATGTAATTTTGAAGCCTCCTGCTCCCAGCTGTCCAAGTATATCCTCGACTACTTGACTACCCATACAAAATTGGGCACCCAAGAGTTTAGGGAAAACAAAACAAAATAAACTCTGTGTCAGTCATGTGACTGGTGTGACTAAACTCCAAACATTTGTTTAACGTTTAAAATCCTTTTAAAAGAAAGGATAATCGTAAGACCAATCCACACATAAACACAGATGGTTTTAACCTTACGATAACCAAAATTACTCTTTTAAAATCCATAATCCTCTGATATTATAATAATGTCTAAATCAAATAAATAGAAACCTAGTGGAATGCTTTCATCTCACAATCCTAATATGTAATATATAATCAAAAACCGCGGCACTTATTTCGTAATGGATTCCAACTGGCAAGGTATGGGACCACCTTCCGATAGTGTATCTCTAGAGAGGAATACACCGGGTTCAACAAGGACATCTTGCAACCCAGGCTGAACACGATCGGTCACTCATTTCGTTTGAGTATACTGAATGTGTTATCACCAAAAGTTAGGATAATCAACCGTTTTCCCAAAAGGGACAGCATCGAAATAGGTTTAAGAAGTAAATGAAACTCTAGATCAGGTGACAATACACCCTAATTGGGAGCTACCCACTTGGCCATGCGACCTACCCGATTTTATACCATTTCTCGGTTGTGAGGCTAGGGGCCATAACGTACAGATCACACCTTTATTTACTTTGAATGTCACATCGTCATACCTGCCAAATCACAAATTGATTTCTACAAAAACACCATGGGTATATAGCCAAGAGAAATGAATTTCTGCGCCACCAAACATAAGTACGTTTAAAGAGATCAACTAACGCGATCTATTAAATATACTCTGTTAGACATTCTTCCATACTAGTTGTCATGACAAACTTGAGGCACTATTCTGTAAACCCATCTTATGCAATTTCTACCTGGATTTTCCAGATCATCCCTTGCATAAACTCCGTCTTCAGTTATCTTCACCAGATTTCATTCGCAACGCTAGTGCACATACGGAGTGGTTTCCAGATAATAAATCTGATCCCGGTCTCTCCATATTGATGATGGAAAAATGATCAAAACTTTGACAGTTGGTTATTTCACTATCAAAGGAAAACATCCATATACACAACGATCTTATTTCCAAATGGAAAATTTATCAATCAATCATCAATCAACATTTTTCATTTTAAATTAATTTATCATTAATTTATTCATTTCCCGTTTCCATATATTCATAAATTCTTATCTTCTGAATTTAGAAAACATACATTATAAACATTGGAAAACGTTTCCATTTCTTATTCACACATCACTATCTTCCCACTTCTATCAGTCTCTAACTGTAAACTACTTAGAGAACAATTCCTTGAATATCAACCCCGAAGGCCAGAACCAACATCAGATCGATACTTAGGAAATCATTCAACTTAACTAATCTCTAGTGAGTTCCAAATTTCGTTAACTTCGTTTCTTATTTCTTATCAAATTATTGCTCACGCAACTCTCGGATTCAGTTTATGAATCCGTCCAACTCCTTTATGACAAACATTGGTTATAACTTTCGCTTTATAGTCCCTACTCCCGAAATATATAACTTTAAATAAGCCTTTTATACCTTAATTTAAATAAATAAATAAATAAACGCTTTGTTAAATACATAAATCTTGATTTAAAAACCGGAAAGTAAATTATACTTTCCTACATTTGATTTAGTCGAATCCCAATGTATAATTCTCTCTCGAATAATCTCTATTCGATAACTCTATTTCGAATAAACTATATTCGATAACTCTTTTCCGAATAAACTATATTCGACAACTCCCTTTCGAATAACTGTATTTGATAATCTCTTTTTCGAATAAACTATACTCGATAATCTCTCTTTCAAATAAACTATTCGATAATCTCTCTTTTGAATAAACTATATTCGATTTACATACAAACTCCATCATATTTTACCATTTTAGGTCAACTCAATTTCTAAATTCATTTTTGAATTTAGTACTTCCTAATAATTACCAATTTCCTTTTATAACTATTTTAATTCAACAAAATGTTTGCTTTTAAATCGTTATTCACTTTAAAACGTGAATATTATTCCTTTACAGAAAACTGGACTCGTTTTATCAAATCAAACTTGACTTCATAATTTGAATACTAACACAGGTTTAAACTCCAATTATCGAGTCATTTTATAACTTCTTATCACATTCCATTTTATTTATCAAATCTCATTTACTTGTCAATTTCATAGTTGATTTTATTTAATAAGTCTATAACTCTCTATCGCTTTTATATTCAATTATAAAATATCGGTTTCAAGCCGAATACTAATTATCTTGTCAAATACTGATATATTCAATATATAATGTATTTAAAATAAATTATTTTATAACAATTTGCCTAGTCGAATTCTAGTCACAAATCTTTATGGATTTTATTTTAATACTATTCATATTTAGAACATCGAAATAAATTCCATCGTTTCTTTTTCAAAACAAATTCCTAATTTCCCTTTTTACATTCACCGCTGAATTTACAATCCAAATTATCTACTGATAATTATTTCTATTTCATTTGTAAACATTGTTTATAAATCACACTACTTGTTTTTATTATTAAACAAGTTATTTATTTCTAGCCATTTGAAATTCCATTTCTATTTTTAAAATAGATTTTCCCCTGTTCAAATTCATATTTCCATCCTTTATAATTACCTTTATAAATGTTAAGTTTAAATTCCATTTTCAAATATCGTTGTTAAAAACAATTTTCACTTTTTTAAATGTATTAATATTAAATTATAAATATTTAATTTAATTGGTTTTAAATGTATTATTATTTAAAATGGATTTATTTAGTGAATTAAAAATAGCCAGTTTTGCAAACGACATCCGTTTTCAACGAAACTAATTTTGTTGGATCCGGAATATTAAATTATTGTTAGATTTCAGTTTCCATGATTTTTGGAATCAATATGTGGCTGTGTGGGATTTTAATGTGAAAAATAGTCAATAATTTGACTTTAAAAAACGCTGTGTGAGCAAACGGACTCGGAATTCGACGAAACTAGTTTCGTTGGGTCCGTAATGTTGAACCGTAGTTGCATGTCCATTTTTATCAGAATTGGATATTGTATGTGACCCTACGAATTTTAAAGGACAAATACAAGCAGCGATCAATTAAATCGTAATATAAAATCAAATATAAAAATAATAAAAAAATACCCTATAAATACCGTGCCATCCTAACTAAACCTAATTTCATCCTCTAGTCAAATGGCATTCACGCCGTTGGTTCTTTGTATTTCCACAGCAAAGTTTCCAAGTTTTAAATTCAAAACAAAATTAGAAATAAAATCCTATAAATTAGGAAATGTATATATTTGGATCCATCAAGTGTTTTGCTTCAACTTGATATGTATTCTGTTGAACTCGACGCAAGAAGTTGTCGCTGGTTTGTACACAGCGAAGTCTGGGGTTCAACATTTCGAGAGAATGAAGGCATCCTTTGAATTTTTGTGTTGATACTTGGGTTTAGGAGATTGAATGGAGGCTGCGTTCAAAGTACGGTTGATTTCGGTGGATAAAGGGGTCGATATGAAAAGACTGTAACTTGCATTTTCAACTCGGTATTGCGATTTTTCCTGAGCTCAAGTTAGATTCTATGATTATAGAAAGATGAAGATTTGGAGGGAGAGAATGATGGTATCGTTTTTGCGATTTTTGGTTAAGTGTAAATGGAGCAACGAGGAGATTAAGAAACGCGAATGGCCAAAATGAGGAGCAGGTTTATCACAGTAGATTTAGGGAAGAAGGAAACGCAACGGTCTGGGCTTTGAAAGGTGAATGGGCTGAAAGATTTTGATAAAGCCCACTATAACTTATATTTAAGTTTTAATTTAATTTAAAAATAGTATAACTTGTGTAAGTCATTATTTGATTATACGTTATCGAAATCCAGCAAAACTGGATCCTTTGGGATCGTATGGACGACGGCTACACAATGGAACTGACTGGAAGTGAATTGGAGCTCGTTATAATTTACTGCAATATAAAACGTCCTTCAGAATCAAAGATAGTTAATCGTTATTTAACGATAACCGTCCAATGTGAGTAAATCTCACTAACTCTGTACAGTTTATATTTTTATAAATATAATCTAGTATTGATAAATGATGATTGATTGTTGTGTGTTGATTGTTTGGTTGAATTGCTGATTTGTTGGTTGAAATTATAGATAACGATATATATATAAATCGTTAATCAAATATTGATTCTGTTTATCAGAATACTTCATATTGAAATGAAATCAATGTTATTTATATTGTTTAACATCTGTGAATGCTGGGAAACAGGTTGGAGGGATCCAACTAGATTCCTCAATATTTATGATACTGTTTGTTTTCATATATTGTGATATATAATCTATGATTGATTATGGGTGTGTGGATGATATTGATCATGGTTATTTGGTATTATAAATACCATAAGAAATACCGGAATGTGAAAAGGGAAATTTCAAAGTGTAAATTGAAAATAATATATTTATAAAATCAAAGAATTTTATAAAAGAAATATTTATAAAATCAAAGAATTTTATAAAAGGATTAGTTATATAGAAAATGAATTGAAGTATAAAAGGAATATTTATTTAGAAAGTAAATAGAATTATAAAAGGAATATTTGATGAGATATAAAAGAATTATGAGAAGATTGTTTAAAGTGGATATTAAATAGATTGCGAAGATTAATTTATAAATAATGTTTTATAAATAAAATAAAATATTTATCATTTGATAAACAAAATATATAAGACTGAATTTATATAGAGAAGTAGGAATCGGTTTTAACATCGACATTTTAAATGGAATTTGAGTAGCATTTATAAAGGTGATTATAAATGGGATTATAAGTGTTAGAAGAATAAAATGAGATTTTATAAAAATAATTCTATAATTAGAAGTATAAATAGAAATTGGATTTGGGATATTGTTTTAAATACGAAATTAAACTGTTTTGATTGCAAAGAAAAATTATTATTTGCATTTAATGTGGATAAAGAATTTAAGTAAATATTTTGCTAATAAAAGATTTATAAAGGAAATAGGGTTTGAAATAGAATTAAAATGGTGTTAAAGGAATTAGAAACTGACGGGAGATTAGTTAAGTTGAACAGCTGTCTTTGTATTGATCTGATGTTGGTTTCAGCCTTCGGGGTTAATATGCAGGGGGTTGTTCTCTTACTAGTTTACAATTAGAGACCGATATATGTGAGAAGATAGTGATGCGTGAATCAGAAATGGAAACGTTTTCCAATGTTATTAAGGTATATTTTCGAAATTTTGAAAATAAGAATTTTGGGAGATATGGGAATGGGTAACTGAATAAATTAATGATAAATTAATTTAAGAGATAAATGATGATTGATGATTGATCGATAGAATTTCCATCTGGAACTAATATCATTGTTTGCACACAAGTTTTTCTTTGATAGTTAAATCACTGACTATCAAAGTTTTTGACCATTTTTCCATTGTCAATATGGAGAGACTGTGATCAGATTCATTACTTGAAAACCATTTTTTATGGGCGTTAGCGTTGCGATCAAATATGATGAAGATGACTGAAGACGGAGTTATGCAAGGTCTGTCCTACTTTCAGAACAGCGCCATCGATCTGTCCAGTCCCAGGACGACCTATATGGAAGAATGTCTGACAGAGTATATTTAGTAGATCGCGTAAGTTAATCTCTTCAAACGTATTTATGTTTGGTGGTGGAGGAATTCCTTTCTCTTGGCTGTATACCCATTGTATTTTTGAGGAAATCAATTTGTGATTTGGCGGATATGACGATGTGACATTCAATGTGAATAAAGATGTGATCTGTCAGAGATAAGCATGGCCTCTAGCCTCATAACCAGGAAATGGTATCAAATCTGGTTGGTCGCATGGCTAAGTGGTTAGCTGCCAATTAGGGTGTATTTTCACCTGATCTAGAGTTTCATTAACTTATATAATCTATTTCGATGCTGTCCTTTTCGAGAAACGGTTGCTGATCCCAACCGTTGGTGATAATACATTCGATACACTCAAGTGAAATGAGTGACCAGTCATGTTTAGCCTGGTTACAAGATGTTCTTGTTGAACCCGGTGTATTCCTCTCTAGAGATATATTGTCGGAAGGTGGTCCCATACCTTTCCAGTTGGAATTCATTAACCAATAAGCGCTCGCGGTTTTTTATTATATATTATGTATGTGGAATGTGAGATGAAAGCGTTCTGCTAGATGATTATTTTATTGTGGTTGATAGATACTATTATAATATCAAAAGGATTTTGATATAAATATTTTCGTTTCTTTCAAAAGGATTTTTGAATGTTGGACCAAGTGTTTTAGATTCTCATAAGGGGAAAACCCGTTCAGTTATACGGCGTGGTCTTATGAAATATCGTTTAATTGCTCAAACTGTTTTAAATGGTTTTACTGATACCAGTCTCATGACTGACCCTGAGTTTATTTTGTTTTGTTCTCCCTAAACTCTTGGGTGCCCAAATTTGTACGAGCAGTCAAGTAGTCAGGATTTACAGATATACTTGGAGAGCTTGAAGCAGGAGGCTTCAGGATTATATAGCTATTGTTTATTCCGCTGTGTTATAAGTGTTATACTTTGATAATGTTACTGTATACATATATTGATTTTATTTCAGAGATATGTTATCTATTATATGATGTTCGTTCCATTGTGAGATTCGTGTTACTTTGATGTGCTGTATATTCTTCTTCTTCTTCTATTCTAATTTTCTATCTTATCTATTCTCACCCTCTAACTTCTTTCATTAACTATCCGGTATTTCCGATGCTTGATAGTCGACATTGGGTTATATGTCGATTACTCAGGATCGCGAAAACCGGGGCCGTTACAGCTAATTTCAAGTTTAGGGTTTGTGTCAATTTGGAAGACTGAACCATGCCTATCTTTTCATTAACAATCAGCTATGGAATTCAGGTATTGTAATGACCAACTATCAGGTACACTTTCATAAATTTATTTATCAATTTTCTGATTTGTTCTCAATTAAATTAATAAGGGTAACATGTTTGGATCTAGGATATCATGATAGAATGTTGCTAATAAATATTGAAATCCTAACACTATTTGCACAATGAAATTAATTACTTCTATATTTGGAATCAAACTACGCTGTATGTAAAGAATGCTAAAATATTTCGATCAGAGCTATGTGTACACTTCATCAATTGCCAAACTTGTTTTCAGATATTTCCAGGAGTCCATTAAACATCAAGATAAAACCATTTCCATTACCTATATATATTACAAAGTACCCTATGTTTGGGATTACTGATGTAGTAGTATATAACGATGCAAGATTTTTAATGTATTAAAATATGAAATTTATTTGAATAACTATTTAAGAAATTGATATTTGTTTATAATTTTGAAATCTAGTCTATTTAACTTGTTTTTTAATTAATTTTTATAAGTATGAATTTAAATTTAAATCTTTGAGTCTAAGTTTGTTTTGTTAAATTTTAATGGTATTAATATTTTAAGAAGCAACAAATTAGTTTAAAGGAAAAAGTTTAATAATATTTAAATTTAACGGACGTTAAGTTTTAACTTCCGTCTGAAGGACAGGCGGCAAATTCTCCATCGTGTTCATTAGTTTTATTTTCTTCTACAAAACTACTTTTTCAATCTTCACTAAAAATGGCAGCCCTAGTCTCGCTCTAAAATTCTTCTCTTATCAAAGTTCAGGTTCTCACGCAATCGATTCTAGCAATGGAAGAGAAATCGCCGTCTTCCTCGGATTTCGCACAAAAACCCGAAGATTCAAATATCTCCAAAATTAAGGTTTCTCCAAGAACTAGGTCTTCTCCACGAACGTCAAAACCAGTTTATCCAAGCACTAGGTCTTCTCCCCAAACGTCAAAACAAGTCGATTCGAGTAATATTCAGGGGAAAAAAAGAAAATCGAGAAGACTATTCGCCGCTGAGACCGAGAAACAAGACCAACTAAAGCAACAAGAGTTGTGCGATGAAATATTCAGTAGGAAAAGGAAATCAAAGGTATAACGTTAGATCTATATTTTTTATAGAAACATATCATGTTTAAATGATAGTTCAAAATATCATATTTGTTGAATACGTCAAATTGTTATATGTTATATGCATAGTTTTAGAATGATGCCTAAACATGGCATTAAAAAATGATATACATATATATCATGGAAAAAGTTTAGTTGAATACATCAAATTGTTTTGCTGTGTGCTTTATGGGTAATGATAAATGATATACAAACATGTCATTGAGTGTTTGGAAGCATTATACATATTATTAAGATGATAGTTCAAAATATCATATTAGTAGTTGCAAGCATTGTACAGAAATGTTATATGCATAGTTTTAGAGTGATGCTTAAACATAGCATTAAAAAAATGATATACATATATGTCATGGAAAAAGTTTAGTTGAATACGTCAAATTGTTTTGCTATGTGCTTTATGGGGAATGATAAATGATATACAAACATGTCATTGAATGTTTGGAAGCATTATACATATTATTAAAATGATAGTTCAAAATATCATATTAGTAGTTGCAAGCATTGAACAGAAATTTTATATGCATAGTTTTAGAATGATGCCTAAACATGGCATTAAAAAAATGATATACGTATATGTCATGGAAGAAGTTTAGTTGAATACGTCAAATTGTTTTGCTGTGCGCTTTATAGGGAATGGTAAATGATATACAAACGTATCATTCAGTGTTTGGAAGCATTAAACATATCATTTAAAATGATAGTTCAAAATATCATATTATTAGTTGCAAGCGTTATGCAGAAATGTTATATGTATACTTGTAGAATGATACCTAAACATACCATTAAAAAATGATATACAAATATATTATGGAAAAAGTTTAGTATTCACGTATACACATATATCATGGAAAAATGATATACAAATATATCATGGAAAAACCTGATTAATGATGGAAAATGAAAATCAGGTTGTTTCGACAAAGTTGTCACTAGCAACTTCAAAGGGAAAAAAGACAACTGCATTGGAGAAAGGAAAACGAGATAAGGTACATTTGTTATTAACTTAATTTTTTCCCGTGTTGATCTTCTACTATCTTTTATATTCACATATGCACATAGACACATGCACTATGTAAGCATTATACAGAAATGTTATACAGAAATGTTATATTTTTTGGCAAATATGAAGAATTAACGCTGGTTCCCCTGTCTGGATTTCACGGATTATGCAATTCTATTTTCATTGTCTTTGCACAGAGCCTCCTTATAGAAAACACCTTGGCACATCCCCGCTGACCATCCAAACTAAGCACATCCAACACCTTCTAGTTCCAACAAACTACACTCTGCCATCTACCTAACGCTTTACCAACTCCGCACAGTTACATCACAAACTGAACTACAAGCATACTGCTATCCATCAATAAACCAGGCTCTACCTTCTGCATATCACCACCCCACTTCTTGCCGCAAACTAGTTTCTACAAACATCCCCCATAACCACAATTTGAACAACACATTGTTATCTAATCTTGTACACTATATTACTCTTTTTTTTTTATACATTATTACTTGGATACTAATGATAGATGTAACTTTCACTTTTCTTATACTTGGGTGCTATTGATAGATGTGAATGAAAGTTTCACTTATCATATAAGTTTCTAATGATAGTTTCACATATCATATATTATATACTGTGTGCTAATGGTAGACATGCAAATGACATTTGGAATGATGATTTCATATATCATATTATTGTTTTATATTGATATATACATGACATTGGAAATGATAGTTTCACATGTCATATACTTGTTTACTAATGATAGATGTAAATAGCGTTAAAATTAATTATATGTACATTGATTCATTCAGAAAATATTGTGCAGGAATCAACAGGGAAAGGAATGAAGAAGTTAAAGGCTGCAACAACGAAAAAAACAAAAAAGGCATCTCAAGAAAAAATTCAATATCGTTGTAGCTTGCTGCCTATGATAAAAATTTTCAAAAAAATTATCCAAAAAGGTGGTGATCTTGCAAATCAGTTTAATTTTTTAAATCAAACCCCATTTGAAAAGTTTGTTCATGTCTTTTTCAAACAAATTTAAACCATTTCGGCTTTCACTAAATCATCTACAACCTTAGATGATATAGTACAAACATTTTCTATTGAGGAAGAAGCTTTCAAAATTGGGAATGTTTTTCTAAAATTGGAACCAGAGGATATTTCAATTCTTTTTGGATTACCTATGAGTGGTATTAACTTCTTACCAGCACCTAAAATGAGTTTCCAAGTTCTTCCTGACAACTGTAACGACTTTGTTTTAAGAAATTTTGGTGTTGTAGAGCATATCTCAAAAGACCTTACAATTTCTAAAATAAACAATGTGCTCGAGTCAAGAAAAACTGAAAATGAAACCGATTTTCCGAAACTAATCTTAATTCATGCAATGATCACCTTTTTTTTTCCCGATAGTCAAAGAATTTTGCCATGGGGATACATTCCTTATATCTTTGATATAAGGAAAATGAACTCAGTATCTTGGCCACTTTCAATCCATTATTCTTTGATTAGATCTTTGACGGCTTTTAAAACAAAGCCAAGAAGCATGCCGGGTTGTTCCATGCTTCCAATGGTAAGTATATCATTTTAACTTTATATTCATGCATCTATTTCCGTAAATTAAATTATGCATATTCTATGTTTTAACAAATAAAATTTTATTTTCAGTTTTTTCTATGTGAGCATGTTAGTTTGATATCTACGTTGCCAAACTACTCTTCAACATTGCCAAGATTTGGAAGATGGAATATTTCTAGCTTAAAGAAGGTTGTATCAAGAAATATTTTGTCAAGCATGGATGATGAAAAGGTATATTTTAACACATAAACAAAATAGATACATACAATAAATGTTAACCTGGAATATAGTGATAGTAGTCATGCTATTATGATACATTCATAGTCTAAATGATAGTAAAATTTATCGTTAATGCAGAAATAGAATTCAGTGTACTTAATTGTAAAGCATGATAGTTATATATAGCATAAAATGGAGAATTATAATTCCACATAGCATTAGTAAATTTATTGGGTGTTACTCAGTCATTTTGATATATGTTATTATACAGATTTTTGTTGAATTGAGAAACATATCAGAAGATGAAAAAGCTCTTCTTGAAAAAAGGCCCCAACATCAACATCTTCATATTGAAACCAATGAACATATGGATATGCAACTAACAAATAGTTTGATAGAGACATTGAGCAAACAAGTAGAGTCTTTGCAACAGTATAACATGGATTTGGAACAAAAATTAAAGAAGAATAAAGAAGAATTTGAAATTGAGAAACAGAAAAGAAGGGATGCTAAAGCCCTTGTGGTAGAGCTAAAAAAGAAAGTAACAATGTTGGCATCAAGAAAAATACAAGAAGTAGAACCACCAACATTTAATCTTGATGTAACACAGCAAATGCTAATGCTGCAACAAGGAAAAAAACAAGACACAACTGGCGAAGTCCTTGAAACTGGGAAAAAACAAGAGGATAAACATATAAGTACGAAGGAAAAAAAGGAAATCCTGAAAAAGAATGCAAAACAATGAAAAAACCAAGCTCTTTAGTTGAGAGGGTTAAAAGCCGCAAATGAACGAGTACATTTGATTTGGAATCCCAGTACAGATTAATTCAAAGGAGAAAATATAACAAGAAGAAAACAAAAGTTGAAGAAAAAAAAGAAGCTGAAGATCATGAAGAAGCTGAAGAGCTTGAAGAAGCTGAAGAAAGTGACCAAATGTCATTAGAAAAAGAAAAAAAATGAACAGTCTGATTATGAAGAGGAAACTGAAACTGAATCTGAAACACATAAAAATGAAGAGATGATTGATATTGATAGATATTCGCGAACAAGAAAAGGTTACAAAAGCAAAGTTATCACAAAAAGCCATATCCTAAAATTATTGAATAGAGCACAGCAAGAAAAGATTATCACTTTCTTCAAATTCAAAGAAAATGAGAAGTAAGATTTGTAACTTGTTTTCTTTCTTTATATTTGTAACATTGTAAGCTTTGAATAAAAAAATGACTTATAAAATGTTGATAATCAATTGCAGCACTATAGCATACCACAAAGACGAAGGAAACCAAGGAGGAATAACTATAGTGAAATCAATGCTAGAGGATATTCTTTTTGATGGGCTTACCGATGGTCAGGTATATATCAAACTAGAATTTATCAAACTAGAATTTTGAGCATACAAAAAAAGAGTAATAGGGTGTACAAGATTAGATAATGATTGGTAAACATATCATTCATCTTTCCATATATTTTGAGTAGTATTCTTACTATATATATGAATTGAATGGGGGAATGAAAGCTAGAAGTAGCATCACTATATGTTAAATACCTATAAATGTATACAACGGGAGAATGATAATTAAAACTATCATTAGTAGTTTTTAGTGCATATGTGTATAGGATGATAGTTAGAACTTGCATTCAGACTTCCAAATTGAATGTAAATGTATTGAATAACAGAATGAGAGTTAAAAGTAGCATTAGTATTTATTGAGTGCATGTAAGTATATTGAATATCCAAGACGCTAGTTTAAACTATCATTTGCATTATTCAGTGCAGTAGACAAGTAAATGATAGTGAAAACAAGAATTAAAAGCCTTGGTTTAAGAATGTAGAAAATTTAATTATTCGATAAAACTTAAAACTTCTTTTCTTTGGTTAATCAGCTGATCGATTGGTTTTACTACAATCTAGAAATGTACCCACGTAGTTACTACTTAACTACAATCATGATGGTAAGTATAAGCATTCAATTATAAATGCTTTAAAAAAACTCTGTTCTAATACATTTGAATATGCAGAATGCTATAACAAGTGATCAGAAAACAGTGATCAATGACATAGTCATGCCAACAATACAAAAGATTGTCAAAGATGAGTTGTGCGATAAAATTTTCTTCCCTCTGCATTTCGGAAACCATTGGACCTTGATGGTACTAAATTATGAAATAATGCAGTGGAGTCATTACGACTCAACAAAACCTAAAACCAGATCAACAAGGACATCAAACCCCAGCTACAACCAAGCCATCATCACTGTAAGAGAATTCTTATTTTTTTAACAAACTCTACAAGAAAAAGTCAACGCTAATATATATATATATACTTATATATATGTTTTTTGCAGAAAATTTTGATTGAGTCGTTGTTCAAGGATGCGTGGGTAAAAGTAGGTATAATGAACAAGCAATTCAACAAACCAACAGTGCAGCAGCCTAAAAGTCCACCACAAGATCCTGATTCGTAAGTAACTTATTTTATTCTCAATTTACTAAATGTATGTGTTAGGATGCATTGATAGATAATACATGAAAGTAGAATATCAATATTTAATAAACAGCAGACAATAATTATATGTACAGTAATTGAATGATAATTCAATATATCATTTGATTTACATGCATCATATGAGAATTTGAGATGATAGCGTATGTTTATTCAATTAAATCTGGGAACCAAACCATGAATGCATAGTGAGTAGAATCTGTTCCTATTTGAAACAATCAATGATTTTTATATTATGCATCTAAATATGTGTTTAACTTCTTCTGGAATGAACGGGGGAATTAGAAGGGATCTGGACATTGTCTTTTAAGCCTGTAGCATATCTAAAAGGAAAAAAAATACTCTGTTTTACACAGTGCTATACATGCATTTTCTTTTCCGGGGTTTCAAAACTTTTAATTGCCTGTGATCATGCTTGTAGAATGAATAAATATGCAATTTCATATGCAATTTCCGCTTAAAGCATGTTTATACTGAATAAATATGCAAAATGAATAAATATGCAATTTTACTAGAATGAATAAATATGCAAAATGACAGTCCTGAAGTAAAGAATGATAACTTGATTTAGCATTAGTTTATACTGTAATATTAACTACTATCTCTACATTTGATACAGACTTGATTGTGGTTTCATCGTGATGGCAAACATAAAAAAATTGGACAAGGAAGAATTGCTGTTGAGTTACACAAAAGAGACAATAAGAATGCTAAGAGTTGCAGTTGCTTTTGATGTACTGAACGACAGGAAATACAGTTGGTCACCACACAAACATTAAGCATGATGATGAGTAGAGCTGTTGATGATAACAACTAATGATATATAGTCTTACAAATTTTCTATTGATTTTAATTTGCCTGTATGAACTGCTCAAATTGGATTGTAATTGATGGATTGAAGCTTTAGTTGCCTTTTTTTGTTGTACTTTCTTTGTACGAACTACTGGGAGTATATTCAAATGTAATTGGCACGTGAATTTAAATGTGTTTTCTGTATGTTTGATGTGGAGACAATATTTTACATTGAAATGCTATGTAAAACTAGCATTACGTGAAAATAAAATTCTGTTGTGACATTTCAGTATCTAGAAACTCTGATTAGAGTTTTCAATGTTGAAATTATATGTCACGTAAAATGCATACTACTTATAATGGAATGCTTGTTGACTGAAATGGTAACTACAGGTAGGCTCGTACAATAAACTCATGAATTCATCTAAATTAGAATTATAATTGAACAAAAAAACCTTAAATTCACCAAATAATGTAAACATTTAATTCATGTTTACAGTAGGCTTCCCATGCTGTCCAACTTAACCTCAAATAAGTTAAAAGAGTTTTCCTAGTAAAAGAGCATATGAGATATAACAACTTGTAATATTAGGCCTATTGGCTGATCAATTAAAAGTATTTCATACAAGATGCATACTAATGATAAAGGAATGTTGGTTACAACTTGAATTCAACTGAAATGATAAGTACAGGTAGCATTGAAAAGAATTGTTAAAAATGAAATGTTGAACTCATGCATTGAACTAAAGTACAGTTAGCATTGATAAAATAACCTGATTTTTTTAAAAAAAACCTTACTTCAAAGCAAAAGACAGTAGACATTACCAGTCATTAAAAATTAAACAAAACAGACAACATAACACTTCATTTTTTTAATTTGCAAACAATTCACATTCGATTTACTATAAGCTGTAGCAGCTTTACAATTAAAAAAATCCATTACACTAACAAATAACATGATTTTTTTTTTTAATATTAGAAGAAGCAAGACAGTTCCTTTTATTATGGCCAACTTCATTACAATGACTGCATCTGTTTCTTTTATTTTGAGAGTATCCAAATCCACCACGCCTCTTTGTAGATGGTCTTCCTGCACCACGAACTTGTTTCGGAGGCTTAATCAAAACATCATTTTCAACAACCTTTGGCTTATCAAAATCTGGAATTGGATTGATAGCATAAGCATATGAAAAATTGAAAGCACTAACAGTAAAATATTCCTCCACAAAGTCGTAAACTGATAACCTTGCCACATTAATACATTTGATTGCATGAGCACATGGAAATCCGATAACTCTCCATTGATTATAGCTACATAAATGATTTTCGAGATCAATAAAATGAGACTTAGGGGAGTTTACTTCAAACATAAAGTCTGAAAACTTGTAAACATCCCAGCCAAAGCCAACATCTACTAACTTAGACAAGCGTTCCTCCATAACAGGACAAAGAGTCGTTGTCCACAAACGACATTCCTCCCTTCGCATAGCCATTTGCTCCATAACTTTCACTCGAATGCCATCCAAACAAGAAGTTATAGGCATTACTCTATCTTCCAAAATGCAAGAGTTGAAGCTTTCTGCAACATTTGAAGTATATTCACCATACCGCTTTCCTTGAAAAAACAAATCTGCCCAGTGATCAAAAGGTTTATCTTGTAGAAAATTTTCAGCAGCCATACCCCCAATATTCTTAAATTTAGAAAGATATCACTCAAAATCATACATATTAGAAGCTCTAGCACAAAGTTTGAATAACTCTACAACAGAAGAATCACCTTTAGCTGCCTTCACAACACTACCAATATTTTGTTTTATGTGAAGCAAATAGTAGCTATGATATGAAGACGGAAATACTTTAGGAACACCTAATATGAGACCCCAATGACGATCAGACATAAAAACTAGAGATCGGTCTTCATTTAGCATTTCTTTCAAATGGGACAAAAACCAAGACCAGTTAGATTCGTTTTCATGTGAAACAATACCCATAGCAAGAGGAAAGAAACCTGCAAAATAAATAATTAATGACTTCTCAATACAAAGATACATGAGCCTCATTAAGCATCAGAATTATGATAGTAATGTATGGCAAACACAATTGAATTAGACTCAAAACGATATATGAATATATCATATATTATATATCAGTATTTTAGTACCTTACTGTCTAAAAATTAATACTACAAACGCTTCCAGTGGAACCAGTAATAAATAAAGCAAACAAATCTAGTGTAAGCATTGTTGCATTAAAATTAGTTAATGTGCATAAAAATGATAGTTTCATATATCATAGGTACAAAAATAACCAAGAAAACATAAACAAAAGTAAAATGAAACTCGTACTTTGATTAGCATTTTTAGAAGTAGCAGTTAACAAAACTCCAGGTCTTCCCTTCAAATGAGTAGCATCTGAAAATATTAATGGTCTATAGTGTTTAAAACCAAGAAAGCAAGCACCAAAATCAAGAAATTTCTCCCAAACTGATTGGTTGAAGAATCAACGTCCATAGACACATAACTACCAGGATTATACCTTAGCAATGCCTCCGAATACCAATGTAAATCATTATATGACATTGCATCATCCCCATATATCTCTTTCAATGCCGACTGTTTTCCATTATAAGCATAATAATATGATAGATTGAAATTATACTCTCTTCTAAATTCCGCTATGATATCCTTCGACTTCTTCGTAGGAGCATCCCGAATTTGATCCAAAATCAAGGATTTAACAAATCTACTTGAAATAGTTATTTTATTAACATCTCTAAGACCCGCTCCACACGAACGATTAAAATTATAAGTTCTAATAAAAAATCGAGTGAGTAAGCCCGGATCCGAAGAAGCATTAACATAAAACTTGCAACCATCATTAATCCAAGAACAATTAACCGAAATTCTATCAGGAGCGTTTCTAACAAAAAATCAAATCATAACCATTTTTTATTTGATACGCCATTAAAAACTCCCTAAAATCCTTAGCTCCATTAAAACAAAAACCAAGAAAATCCGCAACATTTTTCTAAGAACCTTTCTTTAACATATTTTTCAAATAATGAGATGAATCGGCATGTGACTCGCAATTTGTTCCAGAATTACTACCAATCGAAGTGCTTTGTACGCTTGTAGAACCTAAACCACAGCCATTACTATCAGATTCCATAACACCAACATTCTCCTTAACTGTAAACTTAAAATATTGACTCTTCTTAAAAGCTAGAAGACATAAAATGCTAAGAAATTCTGAATCAGTGTCAATAACTATAGTCTTATTCTCAAGAACATAAGAAATCTCAATAGAAAACCGATTAGGGTGTGGCTAAACATCAATTATTTCACTTTTAACACCAAATAAAGAAGAGGCTGTGGTCAGACGAGTAGAATAACAATTCTCATTGTGTTCAAAGATAACAAGCAAACTATTTGCTTCATTATTGATAATATCAGAATTGTAGAAAAAAAATCCAATTAAAATACTTAAACGAACAAAATAGTAACTGTAAATGTTAAATTTACATATCATAACAAAATAGAACCAATGTAGCCGCTGGATTAAACAAGAATACATTAACTAAAAAACCGTATGATAAATAAACATATCACTTGCAAGATTATAGTCTAAATGTGAATACTGTAGTAATGCTATATAAACATAGCATAAAATAACAAACCACATATAATATTCACTAGAACGACAGAACATCATAAACCTATAAAGCAATAAACATTGTTGAAGAAATGCAAAAATAAACATTAAAATCTTACATCTCCATTGAAATAAATCCAAATTCGATATCGATTACTGGAAGAAGACCAAGCTGTATAACGTAGATGAGCAAAAAATCGATTATTAATCGAAAACAATTATATGAAACGAAAAACAGAAATAATCGAAAGAAATTAAAGAAACATACCTGAATTTACCTAATTGTTTGATGAAGATGGAAATCGCCAATGGAGATCAGTAGGAAAGAAAGAAGACGAAAATCGATTGACAATGGAGAAATCGAATACAAAATTAGAGAGAGCGCCGTCTTGAATCGAGAAATTGGTGATGAAGAAGATTGAAATCAAATTAACCAGAAGAAAAAATTTAAATGTTGCTGAGTCTTTTTCCTTGGAACGAAAGTTTAAAGACCGCTTCCTTCAAACGGAAAAAAAAAGAGCCACGTCCGTAGGCCCAAATAATTTGAATAAAACTTCCTTCAGCCCATTATCCTGTTTAAGAAATATATTATTTGAGAAATTATAAATTTGATCGTAAAATTTAAACTTGAGAATTATAATTGAATTTAAATAAATTTATTTGAATTTGGTTTTGAAAATTTATGTAAACTTGTATTTGATATGTATATTGCATGTATATATATATAATATAATTAATAGTACCTATACTTGAAAAATATATCTGTTTAATTGTTTTCACACTTATTCACTTTTGAATGAAATATTTTGCCACTTGTTAAGCTTGTTAATACCAAGATTTTGATTAGTGCCAACAAAACAAGTTGCAATGGAATTCATATCATAGAGATAATCTATATATATATATTTGGTGAGTCGTGTTAGAATTATGTTAAAATATATCCTCAAGTATAACATGAATATACAAAACAAAGAATATATATAAGGCTTTAAAAAGCCATAAATATACAAAAACAGCTCTATCAGTCGACTGGTAGATAAATGACCAGTCGATTAGTCAGAGAATTTTTGTATATAACGGCTAGTTTTGAAAAGTTTTTATCCAAACGACTTAAAGTCTAAATTCAAGCTGTCAATTGATGATTTTTAACCAGTCGGCAGATTCGACCCAGATACCTTTTTTATGAAGAGTCACCTTCTTTCATGAAGAGACTTCCCTTCAATGGTCAAGGGAAATGGACACAACTTTTTACAGAACTCTTCATAAAGAATTGCTACCTTTCTATCATTATATAAACACTTCATTTTTTATTTCCAAATCACTGAATCATTCTATTTCTTATCTACTTTTTGAATTGCATTTCTACACTCTTGTAATACAAAATATTTCCCAAATTCAAAAACTTGTTGAATCCTTGAATTGATTTAATATCACTTGATTCAACAAGCAATTTTCTTCCTTAAATCTTCACATTCAAATCATGTACACGAGGATAAGATCATAGGAAGGGTGTATTTAAACTGTTGACTATCTGTATTGATTCAAGAACAGAAAGCAGAAGTCAAAACACTTGTAATTGTTGAATTACTGTATAGTTGCTCAGGCGAGAGGCATCCTTGTTGGGGCTTGGGTGTACTGACCTATTCTTCTGGGTTCAGAGAGGGTGTGATAGTGAATTCCGAAGAGGAGCTTCGGGACTGGACGTAGGGCGGGAAGTCCTAACCAATATAAAATTCCTGTGTCATTTCTTACTGCATTTACTTTTGATATATTTCTATTGCTTAACTTTTACCTGCGTAACTATTGTATATTAGCTAGTTAGTATATCATCTATATTTCCTCTATATCTATGTAGATCCTGCTTAAGTCGTACACATCGACTTTTCATTTGATATTAGAGCAAGGCCATCGTTTAACCATAAAACCGTTATCTGATATTAGATAATATGGATATTAACACTAGTACTAGCAACAACACCGGATATTCTGAAGTTCAATCAACTGCTAGACTACCTTTCTTTAATGGCATGAACTATAGTTATTGGGCTACATGAATGAGGATATACATGCAAGCAAATAGTTTTGATACATGGAATATCACACAAAAAGAGTACGTACAACCTACTACACTATTTACTGAATGGTCTACATCTGAAAAAATAGAGGCTAGTGCCAATGCTAAGGGTATGAACATGTTGCATTGTGCTTTAAATAGAAACGAGTTTAACCGGATTTGTGTGTGCAATGTGTGCAACACAACATACGAAATATGGAGAACACTCAAAATTACCTATGAAGGTACTAACAAGGTTAAACAAAGAAAAAATATCTATGCTTAAGAATCAGTTTCAAAATTTTAAGACGAACGAAAATGAATCCATAAATGATATGTATTCACGTTTTCAAAATATTTATCACTTTGTTAGGATTAGGAGAAAAGTATTCCGATTTTGATATAGTATCAAAAATTTTGAACTCCTTAATAGATGAATGGGAAAGAAAAGTATTAGCAATCGAAGAAGCTAATGATCTCTCTGCCATGAAACCAGAAGAGTTGATCAGTAATCTAATGTCTTATGAAGTAAATTTACAAGCAAAGAAAGCACACGTATAGGATAAGAAGAATATTGCTTTCCATGCTGAGAAAGAAGATTGCGATTCAGACGAAGAAGATATTGCTTTCATAGTAAAAAAATTTAGAAAATTTCTAAGATACAGAAAAGGCCAAAGCAAAAATGTGAAAAATAATTCATCAAAAGAGCCTGACCCTGCACTGGGAGAATGCTTTAATTGTGACAAGACTGGACAGTATCAAAAGAATTGTCCAGAATTGAAGAAAAATCTCAAGAAGGAAAAATAAAAGAGACGAGCATTTTCAGTCACTTGGGATAACTCGGATTCATCTTCTGAAAGTGATAGCGATAGTGAAAGTGAGCAAGCAAATGTATGCTTCATGGCTAAGGATAATGACGTAAGTGATTTTACTTTTAATGAATTAGCAGAAATTAATACTGAAATCATAGAATCTAAGAAAATGTTTAAGCGAAAGTTTAAACAAGCTAACGAAGATAAAAAGAAAGCAGAATTTGAGAGAGATCTTTTAAAAGATAAGAAAGAAATTTTATAAAATGAAATTAGAAAATTATAAGAATCTCTTTCATTAGCAAATTCTCAGATATCTATGTTGGGTCAAGAAATTGAGACTCAAAAGAATAAAAACGATTTATTGGCTTCTGAGAATCATGATTTAAATACTAAAGTTAAAATTATAGAATTAGAAATTTCCAATTAAAAATTAATTTAAAAAACATTTCTAAAAATGTTAATAATTTTAAAAAAGGAAGAGAGAATTCATCTAAAATATTAGAAAACTCTCAACTAGTTTTTTGTAAGAAAGGACGAGGGTATGATAAAAAATTAAAATCAAAAAGGAAATCTAGTTCAAAAATTCTAATATTAAACCAGATATTTATAGTAGCAAAGTAAATATTTCTAATAAGAAAAAGTACTCGGGAAATATTAGTACATGGATTCCGAAAACAAATAATGTTCTTAATAGGAATAAATATATTAAAAAAACTTTAGATTCTGTTCATTATAATGATAATTATTTTTTCAAAAGGGATCATGAACCCTCTTTGGTTTGGCTTCCTAGGACTTAACCCTTAGGGACCTAACGGAGGAAGTGGGTATCATTTTAAATTCTGTTCTTATGTAGGTACCACAAAAATTTATGACAATGATTAGCTAAAACTAAAAGAAGGTCTTTTAAACTCACTCCTCTCTATAAGTTATTTTTGTTGAACATAGACTTCGAAAAATACTCATCTCTGTATAGTTCTTTAAAAATATTTGTTTCTTATTTAAATAGACATACTATTTTTAGTATTTTATCCGACGCAAAATTTATTTTTAAAGGAATGGTTAATATTAGTCTTGCCATTTATTTGATATACTATACTTAGTATATACGTTTGTATAAACTCTAGAGAAAAAGTGTTTCGTTTTAAAACTAATAAAGAAACGATAACCAAATACCTTCGTGTGTCATGTAAAAGAAAGAAAAATACCCATCAAGACCAACCAAATCTTTATACAAAACTTCATTCGATTCAATTAATATCATCACATCCCCTACTCCAAACAACGAACCAACTCTTCGATGGCAAGAGTATTAAACCGGATACACTCCGGAAGACAAGAAGAGAAGTTTCAGTGTCTCCATCAACAAGGATTAAATTGATGATATTCGACATTATCAACATGCACAACTAAAATTACAAAGAGGAAGATCAGCTATCCTAGAACCAAGGCATTACCCTCTTTCTACGACTCCTGAATCATCAAAGAGACACTCTACTTTATGGAGTACATGGAAGTAAACCATTCCAGAACTAAACACATTGATATCAGATATCATTTCTTAAGAGGCAATATTGAAAAACAAGCAATTAATTTAGAGTTTGTAAACTTAGAAAAATCAAATTGCTGATATCTTTACTAAACCCCTTTTAGAGAAATCTTTCGTAAGACTTCAGCAAGAACTAGGAATTGTATCTTTCAAAGATCTCTAAATTGTTATTCAATTACTTCGTGCTTATGATGTCTTAATTTCTTTTTAATTGATGACAAAGGGGGAGAAAAATATCTCTCTTCTGATTTGATTACAAGCTATATGTCCTATGACATTTTTATGATTCCATGCTACTTGAATATATGTGCTAACAATTTTTGTTGCAGGAATCAAATGGTAAGTTTATAAATTTATGAAATAACAAATATATTGCGGAAATCAGGGGGAGCTAAACATTCAGGGGGAGAATGTTGATACCAAGATTTTGATTAATGCAAACAAAAGAAGTTGCAATGGAATTCATGTCATAGAGATAAGATTATATACATATATACTTACATACATACATACATACATACATACATACATACATACATACATACATATATATATATAGTGAGTCATGTTAGAATTATGTTAAAATATATCCTCAAGTATAACCCGCATATACAAAACAAAGAAAAAATATATATTTATAAGGCTTTAAAAAGCCAGAAATATACAAAAACAACTCTACCAATCGTATGGTAGATAAATGACCAGTTGACTAGTTAGAGAATTTTGTATATAATGGCTAGTTTTGAAAAGTTTTTATCCAAACGATTTAAAGTCTAAATTCAACCAGTAAACTGATGATTTTTAACCAGTCAACTGATTCGACCTAGAAACCTTTTTTATGAAAAGTCACCTTCTTTCATGAATATATTTCTCTTCAATGATCAAGGGAAATGGACACAACTTTTTATAGAATCTCTTCATAAAGAATTGCTACCTTTCTATCATTATATATACACTTCATTTATGCTTTACAAATCACCGAATCATTATATTTCTTATCCAATTTCTGAATTGCATTTCTACACTCTTGCAGTACAAAAGCTTTCCCAAATTCAAATACTTGTTGAATCCTTGAATTGATTTAATATCACTTGTCAACAGGCAATTTTGTTTTGTTCCTTAAATCTTCACATTCAAATCATATACTCGAGGATAAGATTATAGGAAGGGTGTACATAAACTGTTGACTATCCATGTTGATTCAAGAACACAAAGCAGAAGTCAAAACACTTGTAATTGTTGAAGTCCTGTATAGTTGCTCAGGCGAGAGGCATCTTTATTGGGGCTCGGGTGTACTGACCTATTCCTTCGGGTTAAGAGAGCGCGTGATAGTGAATTCCAAAGAGGAGCTTCGGGACCGGACGTCGGGCGGGAAGTCCGAACCAGTATAAAATTCCTGGTGTCGTTTATTATTGCATTTACTTTTTGATATATTTCTATTGCTTAGCTTTTACCTACGTAACTATTGTATATTAGCTAGTTAGTATATCATCTATATTTCCGCTATATCCATATAGATCCTGCTTAAGTCGTACACATCAACTTCTCAAAGTTGGCTGAAAATTGATGGCATTTGTTATATTTGTACTGAAGAATTCACACTTGTCCACACTCTGATAATTACACTGATAATTTTCCTTAAGTGCCACCATTTCTTTTCTTTCCCATTTATTTGCTTTCGTTTCTAATTCCTTTTGTCTACTAACTGAAATTTTTTCCCCAAAATAAAAAAATTGCAGTCATCTAAAATTCGTTCCTCTTTCTCACTATTATTCTGCCTTCACCAAATTAAATCGCCATCCTCCTTCCCTGTGTTCGCTTGCTACCACCTACGCCTCTATGTCAGAGCTCTGTCGGTCACCTGTAGTGTGCATCCCCTTCTTACCATTTGAACCCATACAATAAATTGGATTGTTGACCTCAAAACCCCTTCGCGCCTCCATCACGTAACTTCCATCTGGCCAGTCAATCCTCTTACCATTCCTACCATTTGGTCATATCAGCAGCAACCCTCGCTACCTAGTTCACCTGTCCTTTCATCATAGAACGTAGATTTGAGGATATCAATAGTAGGAGCTCGACTCTGCTTATGTCAAAATTCGTTGTTGCCTTTGAGATAAAAGGAAGCCCGTCTAGTGCCGTTGTTTATGAGGAATTAAGCTACACAAGGTGAGTTTTAGCTCACGATTCACCTTATTTCCAAGTGCTTCAACATCAATAAGAAACTTAGCATATTAGTATAAGTTGGTTGTTCTATTTCACCTTGTGAATTGTTTGTTTGTGGATTTGTTATTTTGTTGAAATGTGGGCTTCTCGGATTTTGCCTTTCATTGTGTTCCAGAAAGTTGTTACATTTAGATGGCCAGTAGAGTTGTTGGCCATTACTTGGAATTCTATTCACAAAACTGTTACCTACCCATAACTGGTCTTGTACGTGAACTTTTACCTTAGAATGTTGATTGTTTTGAATGCTTCATGTTTTAATTCTATAATACTGTATTTTAGGTTGAATATTTTCAGGATTGACTTGTTAGAAATGGTTTAGTTGTATCTCAAATTATCCTAAATAAGATACATCACTGTTAAATTTTCGAATGAACCAATACATGGATTTTCTTGCTAAGCATCTTGGTACAAACATAGATTAGAATTCACTATATTTCATATTTGATTGTCCTGCAGCTTGCTTTTATTAACCTATTCGCACATGCATTGAAGTTGCTTTTACATTGAAACTCAGTATTTGGCTCCTTTTACTTCCAGTGGCTTGTATTCTTGCGTGTCTAGCATGTATTTGGCATTTGTTGCTACAAAATGTGACACTTGTTGTCAAAAATCCATATATTATGATTCCCTTACTTGCTGGGTCTGTACCCATTTCATGCTAGCATATATTGACTTGTTTGTTATCAAAATATTGTACTTGTCGTTGAATTTGTATACATGACTATATATGTGTTAGCATGGGTGTGTGTGTATATATATATATACATATACATATATATATATATATATATATATGGACACATATGTACATATAGTTATATATAAAATTTATGATAAATGACATATAATAACCTCTTACGAAGAAAAATATCCTAATACCATGTTTATAAAACTGGAAGTGCGCTATTATTTTGTTTGAAACCTGAAATATATTGCAACAAAACAGGGATTTCACAGCATTTGAAAAACGCTATACAGGCTTCTACAGCGTTTCAGAGAATGCTATATAATGACATGCTATAATAGATATTCAAATTTCGATAGCACGATGGTAAATGCTACGGAAAATTTAACTGTCATAGTGTTTAATATGCTATCAAATGTAAATGCTATATGAATTGTTAGTCAAATGGAACTTGCAATAGTGTTTATTATGCAAATATTATGGTGTTTTTGATTCACTTATCATAGCGTTCCTTAATTCTTTTTGTAGCGTTTATTTTTGTATGCTATGCTACTTGTTACAGCTTTTGTGTTTGGTATATCATAGCGTTTTTGTAACGCTATGAATTAATATATTGATTTTACATTTGGTACAGCCTTCTTTCTCCTCTTTATTTTGTTATATATATATATATTATACGTGTATATATACATATTTTCCTCTTGCTTAGATACATAAAAACATAACACATTTTTAGAGACAACAAATATATAAATTATAACATAATATTTTATACATGTCATTCAAATAATATGTAAATTACAGTATAGTTTACTAAATAATTGCTAATCAACTACAAAATGGACAAAACGAAGACAACTTTGTACCATACAACATAGTAATTATAAGCTACAACTTTGATTTCAAATGTCTTCATCAAAAATGCAGGTGAAGGATGGATGAGTTGCTATCATGCTTCTCTGAACCACTGCAACAAAAGAAACATAAATAAGAAACTCTGCCAATAAACTATTGATAGATATTTCAAACATAAATAAAAAGCATAAACTATAGAGTTAAACAATGCTCTGTAGATGAAATTGAAAAAGAAATACTGAAGCAGTTAACTTGAAAAATAAACTCTACATACAAGCACCTCTGCATCATACAAGCAGTAATTGGAAAAACTCTTTTTTTTCCTAACCCATTACTCGGTGATTATATGCAGGTCTACAAGGGTACCATTGACCTTCTACCCTTTCTGACATGTTAACTAAGGGATTCTCAAACTAATATAGTTATATGATAAGTTACAAACAAAATATTCAAACAACTTCAGGGAACACCCTTCATTAACTTTTTTGTACCATATGTAGATGTTATTTTGTTAAATTTTCTCTTGCAAAAAGGAATAACCATGGAGAATTGCAAATATGCAATTCAATATGATAGTTGAAGCAAATTCATAAAGAAGCTGGAGGAATAATTGAAAAATATTTGCAAGTTTGAGAATAAGTGAAAACAGGCATAGATAGTAAAAGAAAAATACGTGGAATGAAAACATAGTTGAAAATACAAAAGCATACATTTTAAACAACTAATTTGAGAAAACTAAATGAAACACAGGGAAAAACAAAAAATGAACGCACAAACAAAAAATATGTTACCAAGCGACATATCAGTAAAAAAAATCGAAATTACTTGAAGACTAACAATTGTTACTAACAAAAGGAATCAATTTGGATATTTTATTCTCAGAGTCAACATTTAGAATTTGGCAACCTTAATGCTCCTATTTGAATTCCTAAGCAAAACTCATGTTTGATCATGTAATTTGTGTGAAATTCAAAAATTTAGTTACATAATAATATTCAGAGTAAGTTTGATAATCCCCTTGAACTTCATCGTCACCCTTTTTGACATGCATTTAGATAGGCGGAAATTGTGAGAAAAACTAATTAATGTGAAGTAACTACAGTTTATGCCTTGATTTTATTTTATTTAATTAAACGTATGGCAAGTTATTTACATTAAGAACATTCATCCAGAAACTGTCCAATTTTTAAAACTTTATAAAGACAATTAAACCCTTCACTGAACATCATATCATTTTGAATTCAACCTGAATGTGATCAAAGCCATAAATTATGGAGTTTCTATAGCGGATATTTTGTAGAAATTTACAAGGCTGCATTTGATTCATTATTCAATTATATTTTCATTGAAAAATGACTTACATATTCTCACTTCATCACGTATAAGTCGATCAAGACTTGTTTTATTTCATTTTAAGTACATACTAAATAAATACAGAAACTGCCATAAAATAACAATCTTATCCTCCATCCACAATCTCATCAATGCATAGGAGGATCAAATCTAAGTGTACAAGTGCTTCCCCTTTTTCTACGTTGTTTCTGGAAAAAATTAAAGCAACTTATATATAGAACAACCTTAATAATGTAAGAGAGAGAGAGAGAGAGAGGGAGGGACGGGGGAGAGAGAAAGAGTGTGTGTGTGTGTGTAAGCGTATGCGTATGTAGGTGTGCATGTGTAAATGGATAGTAGCTAAGATGGGACAAAATGTACCTAAGCAGAAGGCTAACAGCTTCAAAGAATCCTTGAAGAACTGTAGCTAAGATGAGCTAATTTTTGAAGTCTTTGTCGGTAACAAAAAGCAAAGATCTGAAGCAAACTTACATACCACGGTTCAGTATAAATCTGAACATTCCATTAATTTTTCTTTCCAAAACAATTTGATATCCACGGGCACTGATGATCAAACTGCTCAACACAACGCTTACAGAAGTACAGTGCTTTGAGCGCATAGGTCGGACAATCTTGTATGTGGGGCAAAGCTGAGACCAGCTGCCTGTCCAATTAGTTGAATTTTCACTGCCAAGGTTCAATAAAGGATCATCATCACCCATATGGATCCTTGATGCTTCAGAGTTTGGCATAATATATCCGGGGTCCTTGCTGCTGCACCTATAGAGCATATATATTGAACCTGATGCAAGAGGAAGGGTGATGCAAAACCATAACCCAACAACAACAGTAACTTTTGGAAAGTTTGATGCACCAAGAACTAAGCCATAAAAATGATCACAAGAAAAACTACAACGAAAAACAAAGCAGAAGCAAATCCAGTTGTTCCAATCTTCAAATAAAGCAATTTATCGTGATGGAACATGCCACCAGATTTGCTGCATTGGTTGATGCACGTGCAACAGCGATGACCCTTGTAACACCCCGTATTTTCTGTGAAAATGAAAATTAACAAATCTAAGAACACTTAATTTTTAGAAGAAGAATTAAGGGAAACGGGTTACACCATTTCGTTTGTCTTGGAATTTTCCTTGAGATAGAGTTCGAGTTTGCGTGAATCGGACTCCGTATGAAGAAGTTATGGAGTTTGGAAGATTTCAAGAATAAACAGAAAATGAGAATTAAATAATAAATCCAGTACAAAATTCAAAATTCGGACAAAATAGGCTGAGTGGGAAAATTACCGCTCAGGGTGTCGACCCCCCTAGGGGGATTCGACGTAGGTGTCGATCCCCTTATAGGGGAGTCATAATAGGTGCCGACCCCCCCTCCCCCTCCCCCCGTAGGGAGTCGACCCTTTTGAGATTTGCTTCCTGTGACTAATTTCTATAGCCCTTAGCTGATATGGCCTTCTCTGATTGGCCAATGACTAATTTCTGAGGTGTTAGGGCTTATGTGTCGTGCTATGGTTGGCTAGATGACACATCTCTTCGGTTTGATGGATCTGATTTCTCCCAGACAAATCTAAAGGCTAGAATTAATCCTAGACATCTATATATACATAGGCAAACCTAGACCCTAACCTCATAACCCTAAGACTATGGTGTCATTATGTTGTTCGTCTACAAGCTAGCCTAGCCTTCTTCATCTTCTCCTAACTAGAAAAAGAAACCCAAACTAATAATCAATTAGGAGAACTTCAAATCAAACATCTACATCAAAGGATAGCTTTTCAAATTCAAAAATCAAATCCCAGAATACAAGATCCGTCCTTTTTCTGTAAGTTTAGTTATTATTTAGATTTAAACATCTAATAGAAATCATGACTGTAATAATCGGATCTAGAACGATGCCTAATTCTGATCTGTGCCTATCCTTTTGTCTAATCTAAATTGCTTATGCCTATGAGAATATTGTGATTGATGTAATGACACCTATCATGCCTATGAGACTGTTGGACTGACATAATAGAACCTATCATGCCTATGAGACTGTTGTGACTGACATAATAAAACCTATAATGCCTATGAGACTGTTGGATTGCCATAATGGAATTTATTATGCGTATGAGACTGTTGTGAGTTATATGATGGAACCTATCATGTTGTACATCCTATTCCCATAAGACTATTGTGATTGGTATAGTGGGACTTATCATGTTGTAAATAAAAATTAGTGATTCTCTTAAGTCCAGTTCTATCTAATCTTTATACCTATGATGTAAATTGGTCAGCTTGTTTATCCATATTGTTAATGTACAACATTGAAACATGATTCTTGAATTGGGTACCTCTTTACATGCCCATTTTTCCTTATTTCAATTTTTATGCCCCTTCTCTATTTTCCCCTTTTTACTTGCTTTCGTGAATACTAAGTTCAGTCAGAACTTAGATTGAATCTCGTTGTACGTGCGATTATAACACGGGGAAAATTGGGTATAATTTAATTGAGTAAATTTTGGGCATAGCATGAGAATGTGGCATAATCTTGTATTGGCTAGACTTGTGGAAAATTTGACACATAGATTTGGACATATATGACAAATATGTAAATTGGCTAAAGATTAAAATGCCTAACCCGAGGTTAGATTGAGTTGCGGTGTAAGACTGCCCAGAACCGCCCGGCACATTCAGCGACCGCAACAATATAGATCTAATGTGAGAGGTTAGCGCATTTAAGCCCAAAATCCCCAAGTTAGATTGAGTTGCGGTGTATGGCTACCCGGAACCGCCCGACACATCCAGCGACCGCAACAATATAGATTTAATGTGAGAGGTTGGTGCTTTAATGAATAAATTAAAGCTAAGAAACCGACAGTATAAGAATGGCAGTGTTAAGTTAATCAAAGCAACACTTAACCAATATAACATGATGTGTGATAGGGTTAAGTAACACAAGAGGGCAACACTTAACCAATGTAACATGACAAGTGGTAGGGTTAAGTAACACAAGAGGGCAACACTTAACCAGTGTAACATGAACAATGGTAGGGTTAAGTTAACACTTAACCAATGAACGAGTGGGGTTAAGTCAATGGGAAACACTTAACTGATATAATATGATGAATGAACAGGGTTAACTTAATAGAAAACACTTAACCAATCACAACATGATGAATGAGAAAGTTTATGTTAATAAGAAACACTTAACCAACATGAGATGACATGTGGATGGGTTAAGTTAACTTGAATGGATGGATAACACTTAGCCAATTTGTGGGGTATACGAATAGACCCTAGAAAACCCTAGTAACGGGGACCCATTTCAGCAGTAACCCACATAGATGTATCACAATACCCGGAAACTAGACAGGGTGGGGCACGATTACTGGGCTGATTATAAGCGGTCAAAATAGCGACCGGGGGTGCAGCAGTGTAGTTCCGACGGAGTATGGGCATGCACATGCTCTGGAGTGGAAAAGCAGGCACTGGGCATCAGTAGTATACATTGTGCATCTAGAATTTGTGACGGGTTGCTATCATAGGGATTGATACACCTTATGGTGGGACCAGCACAGGGTATCTACATGCAAGAGAGGGCCGATTGACACAAACACAATGAAAGTTAATACAAGTAGGGAGCCGATCGATAGGGTGGTAAGGGTACATCTAACATCTTCATGGCAATTAGGCTGGTTAAGGTAAGATACTCATACTAGATGTACACCTGAAGGCTACCACAATTACGGGGTTGGGATCACCTTGTTTTATAACATAGGATACTAGTTGGGACACTGGTAGGGGGTACGAATTCTTTTTCACAAGATCCAAGATGGGGCACTAGTAGGGAATACGAATTGTTCTATAAAAGACACTAGTTAGGATGCTAGTTGGGTCGTGCAGAGAAAATAGGAAATCAGAGAAAGAACCGAAGCACATTCAGTGTATCTTACCTTGTCATATCTAACGATCATCATTTGTTGTCTTGCTATGCTTATTATCATGGTTATGGTCTGGTATTCAGTTTATTCATGTCATGATCCTTTACCTGTTTACATGTTGAATAATCACTGGACTTACTAGGCTTTATGTCTGACTCTGTTTTGTTTCACTCTCTTTTCTTACGTTCCCCCCGGTTCACAGAGAGGGAATATTACCACTTAGCTCAGTTTTCTTTCCAAGCTCGAAGATAGACGAAGTATTGTTTTGGACTCTCTTCTCCACTGCTATGGCTGGCTCATGCTTTATTGGGGAAAATCATTGTCATTCCTTGCTTCTTTATTTTTCTAAACAAGATAGATGCTTTGTTTTAATGGGTATTGGGGGTTCGGTGCTGGAAAACAATTTTTGTACAAGCTGTCTTACCAAGCTGCTGTTTTATCAATAAAGTAAAGTTCGATTTATTTTCCGCTATTTAAATTTTGTCTGTTTTGTAATTTATCTGTTCTATACACTTATGACGCTCCACAGAAGTTAAGCTTTCCCTTTGTGAGTGACCTTAATGGAGGTGGGGTGTTACACGTGGTATCAGAGCTAAAGGTTACCAGAATAGATAAAAGATTTTTCAAAAGCATATTTTAAAAGTGGTGTTTCCTAAAACATGTTTTAAAGAAGAGTTTTTCAAGAGAAAAGCATTGTTTTTAAAAAGCATATTCCCTAAAGCCATATGCATTATCTTTCGATTTTCTATTTGAATCTCTTCTTCCTTTCTTTTCGACATAGTTTCGTAGGCATACGGCACATGTCGAGGGCGAAGTAGTGCTCAACCTCCATCTGTAGCCACAGTAGTTTCACCTACGACTAATTTTCTTTTAAGCCTTTTAGGTTGTCGTGCGATGGAGGTAGTTTCGAGGAACTTGTCAACAAACTACACAAGGATAGTAAGGATGAGAATAATAGAGTTTGGGCTAAGAAGCACAATCCCAAGGATAGGAAGCTTGTTGATATGGCTTAATCCACGCAGAAGGAGAAAGGTGAAAAGAAATAGGCCAAAATGGAGGAATCACAAACAAGGGATTAGAATATAAGAAGGGTGGAAGAAATAATAGATCCCGCAACAAGAGGAAGTGTCTTTTCTGTGGTATAGCGGGTCATTTAATTGTAGGAAGAAGAAGACAAGTGGTTGTTTTCAATATAGTGAAGCAAGGAATCTTATCAAGGATTGTCGAAGGTGAAGGACAAGGGCAAAGGACATAATCTTCTAGCGGGCAATTACATGCTCTCACTGCTAGTGTACCTAAGAGAGGTAGGAACGTTTCTGTTGAAAGTTTAGTTTTTCTTTTCAATCATCCTGTTAGAACTTTGTTCGATTCTGGCGCTTCACCTTCTTTTCTATCTGCTTCCATAGTTGAGTCTCTGCACCTTAGTACTTGTATAGTAGAAGATCCCATTATTGTCTCAAATCGAAATTGTGGTTAGGCTCATTTATCTATGATTTGTTTGGATTTGGGAATATCTATACTAAGCGTTGAGTTTAGATGTAATGCTTACGTTTTTGGTTTCATGGGCTATGGGTTGATTCTAGGGATGGATGTGTTATCCAGTAATAGTGCCATTCTCAATTGTGAAAGGAGGGTAGTTAGACTTTTGGCTCGCCTCGGTAATACCCTCGAAATCTCGTGTAACCCTAAGGGTTCTGTCATGCTTAGTTACCTAGGATCTCTTGATACATCTGTTGATAATTTGCAATCTGTTTAAGTAGTCCATGAGTATCCCAATGTCTTTGATGAAGTGAAGGGTTTACCCCCAAAACGTGAAATAGATTTCCGCATATACTTGGTTGATAACGCCAACCCAGTTGCATTACCCGTACAACACATGGCTCCTAGGGAGAGGTAAGAGCTTAGCAAGAAAGTTAAAGAGTTGCTTATTTGGCGAAGTATTTTTGAATGGGGTGCTCCAGTAGTGTTCTCTACTAAGGTGGATGGTCCACTTCGCTTATGCGTGGATTATAGAGAATTAAACAAGCTGACTAAGAAAACTAGGCACCCACTTCCAAGAATAGATGATTTGTTTGACCAGCTTGTAGGTGCATCTGTTTTCTCCCAACTAGATTTGGCTACAGGGTTTCATCAACTAAGAAAAGCTGAGGACAGTATAGACAAGACTGCTTTTATGACCCATGACGGTTTCTTTGAGTAGCTCGTCATGCCTTTCGGTTTGAGGAATGCACTCGCTTATTTTGTTGACTTGATGAGCAGGGTGATTAGGGAGTTCCTTAATAATTTTGTATTAGTCTTCTTGGGCGATATCTTGATTTTCGCAAAGAACAAGGGAGAACATGCTTTGCATTTAAGAGAACTCATGGATAAACTTTGAGTACATCAACTTAAGGCGAAGTTCTACAAAATTTCATTTTTGGAGAGAAGAAGAAAGGTTTCTAGGACATGTGGCATCCAAAGAAGAGATAGTAGTAGATCCTACAAAAGTAGTTGCGGTGCAAGACTGAAGGGTCCTAAAGAATGCAACAGATGTAAGAAGCTTTCTTGGACTAGCGGGTTATTATAGGAAGTTCATTAAGAACTTTGCGAAGGTATTAGCCCCACTTACTGGATTAACGAAGAAGAATCTAACCATTGCTCGGGATATTGATTGTGATGTCGCTTTCCAACGATCGAAGAGGGCTCTTACAACGACCCCAGTTTTGATTTTTACCTTACGGTAGTAAAAGGTTTACGGTATACACGGATGCATGCGGCACGGGACTAGGCGCCATTTTGATGTGAAAAGGAAGGGTAAGGTCGTAGCGGATGCCTTAAGAAGAAAAAGGTTGACTTCAAGTCCTCTTTATGTGAAAAAGAAAAGCTCAGAATACACATCAACCTTTGATTTTAAAAACTTCGGTTAAGTTGGTAGTTGGCATCACTAGGAGTAAGACCTATGCTTTTGGATCAAATAGGGACTTCACAAAGAAAAGATTCTCAGATAGTTGACGCAATAGATAAGTTAAGTATAGAAGAGACCTCTAATCACCTTAATAACTACACTTGGAAACATGGTTATCATCTATTTATTTTCAAGAGATAGTTCTTCCACATGGAATACCCCCTAGTGAATTTTGAAGACCCTTTGAGGAAATGTTAGCATGACACAGCAGAAGTTGTAGTCCCGAGTATACTAGAAGGAGAAGAGGTGGAACGAGAGGCGATAGCATAATGGGTTCCAACTCATATTTTGGAAACAGAAATTAAGAAGCTATGCAATCGTGAAGTTAAGACAGTCAGAGAACAATGGGGTGAAGCTCAACAAGATGCGACTTAGAAGGCTGAATACTAGACACACGCATCATACCCTTTTGAGGGTATATCCTTGATCTTTCTTTTTCTGTAAAGTTTGTCTGCATGCTAGTCTTTATCTTTCAAGTATATCCTTTCGGTCCTATCCTCGATCCTTAGGTAGAAGCCAATGGAAGTAAACATATGTTTGAGACATGTTATATTTGGTGGATGCAAGTGTTTGCTAATGGTTGCTCGTGGATGCATATACACACACTGGTACTAGATCGGCTCAGTCACTTTCATATTGCATATGCATATATGAATTTATATATGGATTGAAACTTGATGTGTTATCATGTGGACGTTGCATTTGTACGAATGATTGTGCACTCATGTAGAAATTGCAAGATACAATTAGGAATAATTGCATACATGATGGACTCATAGCACTGACATAATTCGCATCAAGGAGGTCAAGTGAATCAGTAGACCGCCTGATTTTGCATTAGATAAGTATATATACACACACTATGCAGATGATCATGAAAGCTTTAGAAATCTTTTAAGGACAATGGATGCCTGTGATTGATGGTTGGGTAGATGGATATTGGATATTAGGATACATACTTCTTAACTTAGAGATTTCGGGGACGAAATCCTTTAAGTAGGGGAGAATGTAACACCCCGTATTCTCTATGAATATAAAAATTAACAAATATAAGAACACTTAATTTTTAGAAGAAGAATTAAGGGAAAAGGGTTACTCCATTTCATTCGTCTCGGAATTTTGCTTGAGATAGAGTCTGAGTTTGCGTGAATCGGACTCTGTATGAAGAAGTTATGAAGTTCAGAAGATTTCAAGAATAAACAGAAAATAATGATTAAATAATAAATCCAGTTCAAAATTCAAAATTCGGACAGAACAGGATGAGTGCGAAAATTCCCGCTCAGGGTGTCGACCCCCCCAAGGGCAGTCGACATAGGTGTCGACCCCCCCTCCCCGGTAGGGAGTCGCCCCCTTTGAGATTTGCTTCCTGTGACGAATTTCTGTAGTCCTGAGCTGATGTGGCCTTCTCTGATTGGCCAATGACTATTTATGAGGTGTTAGGGCTTATGTGTCGTGCTATGGCTGGCTGGATGACTCATCTCTTCGATTTGATGGCTCTGATTTCTCCTAGACTAATCTAAAGGCTAGAATTAATTCTAGACATCTATATATACATAGCCAAACCTAGACCCTAACCTCATAACCCTAAGACTATCTTGTTGTCATGCGGTTCGTCTACCAGCTAGCCTAGCCTCCTTTATCTTCTGCTAACTAGAAAAATAAATCCAAACTAATAATCGATTACAAGAACTTCAAATCAAACGTCTACATCAACGAATAGCTTTTCAAATTCAGAAATCAGATACCAGAATACAAGATCCGTCCTTTTTCTGTAAGTTTAGCTATTATTTAGATTTAAAATCTAATAGAAATCATGAATGTAATAATCGAATTTAGAACGATGCCTAATTCTGATCCATGCCAATCCTTTTGTCTAATCTAAATTGCTTATGCCTATGAGACTATTGTGATTGATATAATGACACCTATCATGCATATGAGACTGTGGGACTGACATAATAGAACCTATCATGCCTATGAGACTGTTGTGACTGACATAATAAAACCTATCATGTCTATGAGACTGTTGGATTGACATAATGGAACCTATCATGCCTATGAGACTGTTGTGATTTATATGATGGAACCTATCATATTGTACATCTTATGCCTATGAGAATATTGTGATTGATATAGTGGGACTTATCATGTTGTACATAAAAATTAATGATTCTCTTAAGTCCAATTCTATCAAATCTTTATATCTATGATGTAAATTGCTCAGCTTGTTTACCCATATTGTTAATGTACAACATTGAAACATGATTCTTGAATTGGGTACCTCTTTACATGCCTATTTTTCCTTATGTCAATTCTTATGCCCCTTCTCTATTTTCCCCGTTTTGCTTGTTTTGTGAATACTAAGTTCATTCGGAATTTAGGTTGAATCTCGTTGTACGTGCGATTATAACACGGGGAAAATTGGGTATAATTTAATTGAGTAAATTTTGGGCATAGCATGGGAATGTGGCATAAACTTGTATTGGCTAGACTTATGGAAAATTTGACACATAGATTTGGACACGTATGACAAATATGTAAATTGGCTAAAGATGAACATGCCTAACCCGAGGTTAGATTGAGTTGCGGTGTAAGACTGCCCAGAACCGTCCGGCACATCTAGTGGCCGCAATAATATAGATCTAATGTGAGAGGTTAGCGCATTTAAGCACAACCCGAGGTTAGATTGGGTTGCGGTGTAAGGCTGCCCGGAACCGCCCGGCACATCCAACGACCGCAACAATATAGATCTAATGTGAGAGGTTAGTGCTTTAATGAATAAATTAAAGCTAAGAAATAGACAGGCTAAGAATGGTAGGGTTAAGTTAATCAAAGCAACACTTAACCAATATAACATGATGTGTGATAGGGTTAAATAACACAAGAGGGCAACACTTAACCAATGTAACATGACAAGTGGTAGGGTTAAGTAACACAAGAGTGCAACACTTAACCAAAGTAACATGACCAGTGGTAGGGTTAACACTTAACCAATGAACGAGTGGGGTTAAGTTAATGGGAAACACTTAACCAATATAATATGACGAATGAACAAGGGTAAGTTAATAAAAAACACTTAACTAATTACAACATGATGAATGAGAAGGGTTAAGTTAATAAGAAACACTTAACCAACATGACATGGCGTATGGATGGGTTAAGTTAACTTGAATGGATGGATAACACTTAGCCAATTTGGACGGGTATACGAATAGACCCTAGAAAACCCTAGTTACGAGGACTTATTTCAGCAGTAACCCACATAGATGTATCACGGTACCATGAAACTAGGCAGGGTGGGGTACGATTACTGGGCTGATTATAAGCGGTCAAAATAGCGGTAGAGGGTGTAGTAGTGTAGTTCCGATGGAGTATAGGTGTGCACGTGCTCCGAAGTGGAAAAGCAGGCACTGGGCATCAGTAGTATACACTGTGCATCTAGAATTTGTGTCGGGTTGCTATCATAGGGATTGATACAACTTATGGTGGGACCAGCATAGGGTATCTACACGCAAGAGAGGACCGATTGACACAGACATATGGAAAGTTTATACAAATAGGCAGCCGATCAATAGGGTAGTAAGGGTACATTTAACATCTTCATGGCAATTAGGCTGGTTGAGGTAAGATACTCATACTAGATGTACACCTGAAGGTTACCACAATTGCGGGGTTGGGATCACCTTGTTTTATAACATAGGATACTAGTTGGGACACCAGTAGGGGATACAGATCCTTTTTCAGAGGATCCTAGATGGGGCACTAGTAGGGAATTCGAATCGTTCTATAAAAGACACTAGTTAGGATGCTAGTTGGGTCGTGCAGAGAAAATAGGAAATCAGAGAAAGAACCGAAGCACATTCAGTGTATCTTACCTTGTCATATCTAATGATCATCATTTGTTGTCTTGCTATGCTTATTATCATGGTTATGGTCTGGTATCCAGTTTATTCATGTCATGATCCTTTACCTGTTTACATGCTGAATAATCACTAGACTTACTAGGCTTTATGTCTGACTCTGTTTTGTTTCGCTCTCTTTTCTTCCCCCCCCCCCCCTCGCCCCTCTCCCCCCAGGTTCACAGGGAAGGAATATTACCACGTAGCTCAGTTTTCTTTCCAAGCTCGAAGATAAATGATGTATTGCTTTGGATTCTCTTTTCCACTGCTATGGTGGCACAAGCTTTATTGGGGAATATCTTTGTCATTTCATACTTCTTTATTTTGTTAAACAAGATAGATGTTTTGTTGTAATGGGTATTGGTGTTTTAGTGCTGGAAAACCATCTTTGTACAAGTTGTTTTATCAAGCTGCTGTTTTATCAATAAAGTAAAGTTTTATTTATTTTCCGCTGTTAAATTTTGTCTGTTTTGTAATTTATCTGTTCTATACACTTATGACGCTCCACTAAAGTTAAGGCATTCCCTTTGTGAGTGACCTTAACGGAGGTGGGGTGTTACAACCCTTTTCAGTAACAAGAAGAGCAGGAGTGGTTTATCTGTGATAACTAGTTCATTTTTGGTACCTGCATTCACAAGCAAGTTGCATGCCTCCATCTTGCCTTTTAATGCAAGCCCAATGCAAGGGGTGCATCCTTCTTTGTCTTGCACCCATTGGTTTGCATCTTTAAATAAAAACACCCTATCAATATCAACAAATCCATTGTATGCAGCCCAGTGCAACGGACTACTTCCATCATTATCAGGTGCATCAAAATATGCACCATGCTTAACAGTGATACAGAAATGTTGTTAACTCATACTTTGCTGCAACATGAACCGGTATCCATTCAAATCGTTCGGTGTTGTTTTGAGATCGGTGTTGTTTTTGCATAAGCTCAAACCACTACATTAATAACAAGAATACAATGTAATAAGCTTAAAGATGTATAGCACATGACAATATATTTAAATGCATAAGGAAAAAGAAATCATGTATGAACATGCACAATTTGATAAACAATGCAAGAAAATAGAGCATTGCGATTGATCTAGAAAAATTAAAAGTTACAGCTGAGCTTGCATATGAAGTGGAAGTTGTGGTTATTACCCAATCCATATTCTCAGATAATGCAAGGATTGGCGCGTTACTTGAAGAACTAATGATGAGTTTTGATGATACTAGAATACTTGAAATCAGTAGAATACAAATATCAAGAATCCCTGTATCCATTACAAATAATATAGCAGAAACGAAGGAATGACCTACAACCATATGGGATTGGATCATGGATGGTTCAAGGTCCAGATGTTTATATCTGCATGCCTTATAGACTGCAATTATGTGCCATAGATGATGTTGTAGAAGGTACACTGAGAGGTCTAAAACTGATTGCTACAACAAAAACTAACCTCATACATGTTAAAGTTTTTCGAACTCACCAACCCATCCTAAAAATAAGGTAGGCATATTATCTTATATTATTGCATGCATGAAGAAAATGTGTGTAGTGTACAACTTAGACTAAGTGCATATGAATTCAAAAGGAGTAGTTGGTGGAAGTAGACAATGATGTAAGAGATGATGTCAATGAAGATGCATGCATTGCCTATATATATGAAGCTTTATGTGAACTAATATGTACACCAAAGTGAAACAAAGCAACAAGAGAGAAAAAGAAAAGAGCTGAAGCTCTAGAGTGATAAAGAGAAGTTTGTCTCTTATTTGCGAGAAAATAAAGTAGTAGTTTTTGGATTTGTATGAAATAAAAGAGAGAGTTTGTGTGTTTGATTCATATAAAACATTAGTGTTTGTGTAACAACCTTTATTTCAATAACATGTTAAAACGAGAATCAAGGCAGAATTTAATTTTAAATTCTGAATCAAGTAAAACGGGCTATGCCATTGCGTTCGTCTTGGAAAAATACGCGAAATAGAGTCCGAGTTTTCGAAAATCGGAGTCTGTATGACCCGGTTAAGGCCCAAAGAAGATTTCTGGAAATTTGAATTTCGGAAACAGTTTTGGAAATCAGATCTGGGGCTAGGCGGGAAGTTTCCCCGCCTAGGCCATGTCGACAGGGCTGTCGACAGGCCTGTCGACTTGGGCCCAGACCAAGTCGACAGCCCTGTCGACTTGCCTGTCGACAGGGGGTGGCCGGGGCAACCTGCCTGGCGCACCTGCTTGTCTCACCTGGTCCTGTTCTTGGGCTGGTTCTGGAAGCTTCCGAGATCTGATGGTCCTAATCTATCCTAGGGTTAATCTAAGGGCCTAAAACTATCCTAATCTCTATAAAAACACCCCTAAGCCCCCCCTAAACCCTCATAACTCACCCTCTCCACGAAGTGCTGCCCAAATGCCAAGTGATCATGGCCTCCATCCCCCCTTTCCTAAAGCCTATGCATCCAAATCAACTTCAAATCAAAAGGTGCAAGCTTGCTACACCAAATCAAGGCCAAATCAACATTGCTATGCGAGTTCCATGACGATTCTTCAACAAAGGAGGCACCTTTCTTAGCCAAGATGATTCATGCTTCTTTGCCTAGGCCTAACTATGTAAGTTCTAGCTACTTTTAGATGGAAACGGTAGTTTTGATAATGACATGGGATAAAATGAGGCTAAACATGATTATGCGAACCTATATGAACCTTACCTTGCCTCTTGTGTTCATGTTTATGATTTTAGGCCATGTGAGTGACTTAATCATGCCTCTCATGCTATGCATAACCTAGTTTAACTTGCAAGTTTGGATCTTTATGCATGAAATGCTAGCATGAACCTTTAGGAACCACTTTACTTGTGAAACATTGGCTAAGGCAAGATTTTGGGGCTTATGCATGTTTATGAACCCAAACCCCTTATGCTAACATGCAAGTTTGTGGCCAAATCCTTTATGAGATTATGCATGCTCGTGGCCAATCCCCCCCTTTTAAGTTGTGCATGTTTATGGCCAAACCCTTTTTGATAATATGCATGTTTGTGGCCGAATTCCCTTGTGACATTTTGTGTGTTTGTGGCCAAAACCCTTTTTATGACACTATGCATGTTCGAGGCCAATTCGTAGTCATAGTATTCCTACTATGTTGACTCGTCTATACTTACGTTGGAAACACGTTTTGGGGTTGGGTTAGACGAGCGTGAATATACATGAGAAACTTAACTTGAAGTTCCATGAAATATGATGTGAAACATGATTTGGGTTAAATGGGTATAACATGACAACATGTAACATTGAATATAGCATGTAAGTTAACATGTAAATATGCATAAAAACATGAGCTTGGGAATTTACCTATTAAGTTAGGTCTACCCTTTGGGAATTTACCTATTAAGTTAGGTCTACCCAAATGCTTGAAAACTTGTAACATGTTGTGGAAACTTGATGAACTTAGATAATATGAGTGTGGCCAACTCGAGGTTGGGTTGAGTTTGCAACGTAAAACTACCCGGAACCGACCGGCCTAACTAGTAGTTGCAAACAATAGGACCCAATGTGAGAAGTTGGTCATGTCGCGCTTAAGACCCGAGGTTAGACTAGGTTGTGGTGTAAATCTACCCGGACCCGCCCGGCTTAACTAGTAACCACAACAAGGTCTAATGTGAGAGGTTAAGAGTGCATTAATTAAATTAATGCCACATGATAAGGTTAAGTAAATTTGACTAATGACACTTAACCGATATGACACGAATGGGTAGGTTAAGTGGGACCGGGCTTGATTTCCTTAATGACACTTAACCGTGCAAGATGATTAGGAGATGGGGTTAAGTAAGTTACACTTAACTAATCCGACTGGGTAATTAGATGATGTTAAGTAATTAAGACTTAACTAACCTAACCACGGTAGTTAGATGGGGTTAAGTAATCCACACTTAACTAATCTAAACACGGTAACTCGACGGGGTTAAGTTAAACACTTAACCAATTTAAACTTGGTAGTTCAATGAGGTTAAGTAACCAATACTTAACCAAATTAACGTGATAATTTAATGGGGTTAAGCAACTTATGCTTAACCAATTATACATGAAGATTTGATGTGGTTAAGTGACCTATACTTAACCAATCTAACTCGTTAATTTGATGAGGTTAAGTTAACCTATACTTAACCAATCTAACGTGAAAACATGATAAGGCTAAGTCACGAATCACTCGAATACGCTTGACCGATTTGACTCGGTAATTTGACCAGGTCAAGTTAATTTATATAATTAACCAATCTAAAATGATAATTAGACGAGGTTAAGTTATGGATTGCTTAATATACTTAGCCAACTTGACACATGGTTTGTAGGGTTAAGTCTTGGACTTGGATACTTAGCCAATTTTGACATGGTTTGTAGACGGGTTAAGTTGTGAACTTAAGTGACACTTAACCCATTAGATAAACCCTAATTCGGAGGATTAGGTAAATAACCATAGTTAACAAGGATTATGGAAATAAGGCTAAGTGATAAACCTTAGTTAAAAGAAACTAAGTAATAATTCTTAGCCAAGGAAATTTGGACCACCTCTTAGATAGATGAGTAACCCGATACGTTAGGTCAACGTTTAAGTATGCGTGTAGGAGCAGACTATCTGATTTAGATAAAGGCTCCAACGAACTGGGTAATGAAGCAGCGGCTTCGGGGAACGTGAGGATATTCTTGGGATCCCTCTGTGAGCTGCCAGGTCATTATACTAGGCTCACGAGAGGTTGAGGTCTGCGGTAGAAGAACCAAGAATATGCCTTGGTTGCTATGCGAGCGACCTAAAGACTGGGGTGGATAGCAGTGAGTCGACGAATACATAAGGTGCCCGAGATAGCAAGTTCGTCGATCATCTACCATCTTGAGTCAAGCGTGTACGTACGGAAAGGCAGGGAACACCCAACAGACCATGATTTGCTATCTAATTATGGGTGAGGTAGGCCGTAGGATGTGGGCTGGCCGGAGTGTAGTTCTCATGCATGATTTTCTCTTGTGTTGCCTTTCACTAGTTGAGGGAGGGGTCTCGTGGGACCATAGCCACGTGTAGAAAAGCAGACCTTAGTATCTGCATCGGCAGATAAATCTAAAGCTCCCGACCGAGTCCTGTATTTCTTGTTTTGGCCGGTGACAGGACTCGGATGGCACGATGTGATACATGTGCATCCAGTTATAGAAAAACGATTCACGATGAATGCGTGGGAAAAAGGGCGCGGTTGAGGGTTAGCGTAATCCCTAGTGGCCTATGTGGTTTAACCCAAACCGAAATACGAAAGCGTGCAATAGGTAAGCGTAATCCCTAGTGGTGCTAGGTGGCGTAAGTCCTAGTAGTTCAAACGATGATTCATACGGAAGAGCCTAGCTAGAACAAGGGTGACAGTCCGAACGATTTCAAGGATAATACGACATGAGGAAGCCCGTACGAGGTACGGCAAAGGACTGAACTTATATACATGGAAAGAAACGTATGATTTGAGTAACCTATATATGCGATATTAGGTTGACATGGACCATTACACGACTTTGAGCACGGGACATTCATGGTTAACACATGACGCGGGTAGGGATACTAGTACGAGAGGTGCAGAGCAAATATACATGTTAGAACTAGGAAGAATATACATAATAGATACCGTGGGATGTTAGACGGGGTAGATACCTTGGGATAATGTACTCGATAGAAATCTGACGATGTGATACCTTGACTTATCATAACACCGTAGTTTATCATGATACCTTAGTTTACCTTGCCGCAGTAGTTCAGTCGACTACCCTGGTTTATCTATCTTCTGGCTATCCTTATGTTTACTTTCAGTTTATGCCTGCCATGTTACCTTTACCTGTTTTTATACTGGAAGTAGACAGGACTTACTCAGTCTTTTTGACTGACCCGTTTTGTTTCGCCTCTTTTCTTTTGTTTCCCCCCCCCCCCCAAGGTTTCAGGGAGGAAACAATGCTGTTTAGTTCGGACTTCTTCTGCTTGAAGGTCATCATGGATGGCTTGGACTTCTCTTGGCTATGGCTACTTTACGGTTTTACTTGGGGAATAATTTATTAAAAAGTCTTTATGCTTCTTTACTATTGCAAGACAGGTTATGATGTACACTGATGTAAAAGGCTTTAGACCTTATGTATTCATGTTTATGAAAGTTTGATTTTACTTCCGCTATTTATTTATATATGTTCTGTCTTGTGATATTTCTGTGCATGTTTACCAATAATGCCCCTCTAAAGCTAGTGCATTCCTTTGCGAGTGACCCTAGCGGAGGCGGGGTGTTACATTTGGTATCAGAGCAGAAGGTTACCAGACTGGGAAAAAGTTTTTAAAGACCTTCTGAAAATTATTTGAAAAACCGTTTACAAAGAAGCATTTTTCAAGAAAATTTTCTTTTAAAAAGAAAAAGGCTATTCCCCAAAGGCCATTAGCATTATCCTTGTTTCCTTGATTGAATCTCTTTTCCTTTCTTTCCTCCATCTGTAGTCACAGTAGTTTTAACTGCGACTAGTCTTTTCTACCTACGAAAGTGCTTTCCATACGATGGAGGTGGTTCTCGAGAGACCAGTGACCGCGTTATAAGATAGGATCGTGAGAAAGAAGGATAAAGGATACGAGCTTAAGGATGAGCAACTTGTTGGTATGGCTCAACCCAGAATGAGTGAGAAGGATGAACAATGAAACCCATGACGAGAGAGTACCTTTGGCATGGTGAAACGGGGTGGATAGTTAAGTATCATGGGACAAGGACAAGATCATCGGGAGGGCAATAGTATGCTCTCATTTCTAGGCTACCTCAGAAGGAGGGTAACGATCTTGTTAAAGGTTTAGCTTTTCTTCTCTATCATCCCGTTGGGACTTTGTTTTGATCACTGCATCTTTTTAAGTCCGCTTCGATAGTTGAGTCTCTGCACCTTAAGTACTAACGTAATAGAGAATCCCATTTTTGTCTCAAAGTCCTATTGGAGAATCAGTCCATTTATTCATGGCTTGTTTGGATTTGAGAATGTCTATGTCAAGTGTTGAGCTTGGAAATAATGCTTATGTTTATAAGCTAAGGATGGATTCTAAGGATGAAGTGGTTATCCAGTAAGGGGTGCCACTCTCGGTTTTGATAGGAGGGTAGTTAGACTCTTGACTAGCCTTGGTAATACCCTCGGAGTCTCGTGTAACCTTTTGGGTTCGGTCATGATTAGTTACTTAGAATCCCGTGATGCCTTTATTGGAAATTTGAAGCCCGATCGAGTGGTGTTCGCCGATAAGATGGATGGTTTATTTCACTTATGCATGGGTTATGGAAATCACCCTAGTAAGTGCGCTTGGTAACCTGATTGACATCTGTTTACTTTCAAGAGAAAGTTCTTCTACATGGAATGCCTTATAGTATATAAACGAGATCCAAGATTCACTAGTGAATTTTGGAAAACTTGCATGAGATCATGAGTACGCAGTCATGTTTGCGTCAAGTATTCTAGGAAAAGGATAAGTGCAAGTGGAACGAGAGGCGACGAAGAAATGAGTTCCAGCTCATGTTATGGAAACAGGAATAAGAAGCTACAAAATCGCGAAGTTAAAAGACGACTTTGATGGTCAAAGACTAGATACACGCATGATACTCTTTTTGGGAGTATATCCTTGATCCCTGTTTTCTGTAGAGCTTACTTGTAGGCTATCTTTTGTGGACATCCTCTTGGTCCTATTCTCCGTTACAAACCCTGTAAGGAGTTTGTCCTGTTTATCTTCTCGACCCTATTTCAGGGAATTCTAGGTAGAACCCTATGGATGTAAACATGTATTTGAAACATGTTATGATTGATATGGTTGCAAGTGGTTGCAAGTGGTTGCAAGTGGTTGCTCGTGGATGCGCGAATACACATTAGATACTAGCTCGACTCGGTCACATTTCATATTGCATATGCACGAGTATTTATACTTGTTTATGGATGAAATCGAATGTATTATCATGCGGTTGTTGCATATGAATGAATGTTTGTGCACGCATATGGTATCTATATGACTAGGACTATTTGCATACATGTTGGATTCATGGCACTATACATATTTTGCATTAGAAAGATTATTCATGCCTGATCATTAGCATTAGCTAAGGAACATGTACACACACGTTTTGCATATATTCATACAGCATTAGAAATCATCTAAGGACAATGGTTGCTTGTGGATGATGTTTTGAGTAGATGGATGATGGATGGTAGGGTATGTTCTTCCTAACTTGGAGATTTCGGGGACGAAATCCTAAAAGGTGGGGAGAATGTAACAACCTGTATTTCAATAACATGTTAAAACGAGAATCAAGGCAGAATTTAATTTTAAATTCTGAATCAAGTAAAACGGGCTATGCCATTGCGTTCGTCTCGGAAAAATACGCGAAATAGAGTCCGAGTTTTCGAAAATCGGAGTCCGTATGACCTGGTTAAGGCCCAAAGAAGATTTCTGGAAATTTGAATTTCGGAAACAGTTTTGGAAATCAGATCTGGGGCTAGGCGGGAAGTTTCCCCGCCTAGGCCATGTCGACAGGGCTGTCGACAGGCCTGTCGACTTGGGCCTAGACCAAGTCGATAGCCCTGTCGACTTGCCTGTCGACAGGGGGTGGCCGGGGCAACCTGCCTGGCGCACCTGCTTGTCTCACCTGGTCCTGTTCTTGGGCTGGTTCTGGAAGCTTCCGAGATCTGATGGTCCTAATCTATCCTAGGGTTAATCTAAGGGCCTAAAACTATCCTAATCTCTATAAAAACACCCCTAAGCCCCCCTAAACCCTCATAACTCACCCTCTCCACGAAGTGCTGCCCAAATGCCAAGTGATCATGGCCTCCATCCCCCCTTTCCTAAAGCCTATGCATCCAAATCAAGTTCAAATCGAAAGGTGCAAGCTTGCTACACCAAATCAAGGCCAAATCAACATTGATATGCGAGTTCCATGATGATTCTTCAACAAAGGAGGCACCTTTCTTAGCCAAGATGATTCATGCTTCTTTGCCTAGGCCTAACTATGTAAGTTCTAGCTACTTTTAGATGGAAACGGTAGTTTTGATAATGACATGGGATAAAATGAGGCTAAACATGATTATGCGAACCTATATGAACCTTACCTTGCCTCTTGTGTTCATGTTTATGATTTTAGGCCATGTGAGTGACTTAATCATGCCTCTCATGCTATGCATAACCTAGTTTAACTTGCAAGTTTGGATCTTTATGCATGAAATGCTAGCATGAACCTTTAGGAACCACTTTACTTGTGAAACATTGGCTAAGGCAAGATTTTGGGGCTTAAGCATGTTTATGAACCCAAACCCCTTATGCTAACATGCAAGTTTGTGGCCAAATCCTTTATGAGATTATGCATGCTCGTGGCCAATCCCCCCCTTTTAAGTTGTGCATGTTTATGGCCAAACCCTTTTTGATAATATGCATGTTTGTGGCCGAATTCCCTTGTGACATTTTGTGTGTTTGTGGCCAAAACCCTTTTTATGACACTATGCATGTTCGAGGCCAATTCGTAGTCATAGTATTCCTACTATGTTGACTCGTCTATACTTACGTTGGAAACACGTTTTGGGGTTGGGTTAGACGAGCGTGAATATACATGAGAAACTTAACTTGAAGTTCCATGAAATATGATGTGAAACATGATTTGGGTTAAATGGGTATAACATGACAACATGTAACATTGAATATAGCATGTAAGTTAGCATGTAAATATGCATAAAAACATGAGCTTGGGAATTTACCTATTAATTTAGGTCTACCCTTTGGGAATTTACCTATTAAGTTAGGTCTACCCAAATGCTTGAAAACTTGTAACATGTTGTGGAAACTTGATGAACTTAGATAATATGAGTGTGGCCAACTCGAGGTTGGGTTGAGTTTGCAACGTAAAACTACCCGGAACCGACCGGCCTAACTAGTAGTTGCAAACAATAGGACCCAATGTGAGAAGTTGGTCATGTCGCGCTTAAGACCCGAGGTTAGACTAGGTTGTGGTGTAAATCTACCCGGACCCGCCCGGCTTAACTAGTAACCACAACAAGGTCTAATGTGAGAGGTTAAGAGTGCATTAATTAAATTAATGCCACATGATAAGGTTAAGTAAATTTGACTAATGACACTTAACCGATATGACACGAATGGGTAGGTTAAGTGGGACCGGGCTTGATTTCCTTAATGACACTTAACCGTGCAAGATGATTAGGAGATGGGGTTAAGTAAGTTACACTTAACTAATCCGACTGGGTAATTAGATGATGTTAAGTAATTAAGACTTAACTAACCTAACCACGGTAGTTAGATGGGGTTAAGTAATCCACACTTAACTAATCTAAACACGGTAACTCGACGGGGTTAAGTTAAACACTTAACCAATTTAAACTTGGTAGTTCAATGAGGTTAAGTAACCAATACTTAACTAACTTAACGTGATAATTTAATGGGGTTAAGCAACTTATGCTTAACCAATTATACATGAAGATTTGATGTGGTTAAGTGACCTATACTTAACCAATCTAACTCGTTAATTTGATGAGGTTAAGTTAACCTATACTTAACCAATCTAACGTGAAAACATGATAAGGCTAAGTCACGAATCACTCGAATACGCTTGACAGATTTGACTCGGTAATTTGACAAGGTCAAGTTAATTTATATAATTAACCAATCTAAAATGATAATTAGACGAGGTTAAGTTATGGATTGCTTAATATACTTAGCCAACTTGACACATGGTTTGTAGGGTTAAGTCTTGGACTTGGATACTTAGCCAATTTTGACATGGTTTGTAGACGGCTTAAGTTGTGAACTTAAGTGACACTTAACCCATTAGATAAACCCTAATTCGGAGGATTAGGTAAATAACCATAGTTAACAAGGATTATGGAAATAAGGCTAAGTGATAAACCTTAGTTAAAAGAAACTAAGTAATAATTCTTAGCCAAGGAAATTTGGACCACCTCTTAGATAGATGAGTAACCCGATACGTTAGGTCAACGTTTAAGTATGTGTGTAGGAGCAGACTATCTGATTTAGATAAAGGCTCCAACTAACTGGGTAACGAAGCAGCGGCTTCGGGGAACGTGAGGATATTCTTGGGATCCCTCTGTGAGCTGTCAGGTCATTATACTAGGCTCACGAGAGGTTGAGGTCTGCGGTAGAAGAACCAAGAATATGCCTTGGTTGCTATGCGAGCGACCTAAAGACTGGGGTGGATAGCAGTGAGTCGACGAATACATAAGGTGCCCGAGATAGCAAGTTCGTCGATCATCTACCATCTTGAGTCAAGCGTGTACATACGGAAAGGCAGGGAACACCCAACAGACCATGATTTGCTATCTAATTATGGGTGAGGTAGGCCGTAGGATGTGGGCTGGCCGGAGTGTAGTTCTCATGCAAGATTTTCTCTTGTGTTGCCTTTCACTAGTTGAGGGAGGGGTCTCGTGGGACCATAGCCACGTGTAGAAAAGCAGACCTTAGTATCTGCATCGGCAGATAAATCTAAAGCTCCCGACCGAGTCCTGTATTTCTTGTTTTGGTCGGTGACAGGACTCGGATGGCACGATGTGATACATGTGCATCCAGTTATAGAAAAACGATTCACGATGAATGCGTGGGAAAAAGGGCGCGGTTGAGGGTTAGCGTAATCCCTAGTGGCCTAGGTGGTTTAACCCAAACCGAAATACGAAAGCGTGCAATAGGTAAGCGTAATCCCTAGTGGTGCTAGGTGGCGTAAGTCCTAGTAGTTCAAACGATGATTCATACGGAAGAGCCTAGCTAGAACAAGGGTGACAGTCCGAACGATTTCAAGGATAATACGACATGAGGAAGCCCGTACGAGGTACGGCAAAGGACTGAACTTATATACATGGAAAGAAACGTATGATTTGAGTAACCTATATATGCGATATTAGGTTGACATGGACCATTACACGACTTTGAGCATGGGACATTCATGGTTAACACATGACGCGGGTAGGGATACTAGTACGAGAGGTGCAGAGCAAATATACATGTTAGAACTAGGAAGAATATACATAATAGATACCGTGGGATGTTAGACGGGGTAGATACCTTGGGATAATGTACTCGATAGAAATCTGACGATGTGATACCTTGACTTATCATAACACCGTAGTTTATCATGATACCTTAGTTTACCTTGCCGCAGTAGTTCAGTCGGCTACCCTGGTTTATCTATCTTGTAGTTATCCTTATGTTTACTTTCAGTTTATGCATGCCATGTTACCTTTACCTGTTTTTATACTGGAAGTAGACAGGACTTACTCAGTCTTTTTGACTGACTCGTTTTGTTTCGCCTCTTTTCTTCCGTTTCCCCCCCCCCAGGTTTCAGGGAGGAAACAATGTTGTTTAGTTCGGACTTCTTCTGCTTGAAGGTCATCATGGATGGCTTGGACTTCTCTTGGCTATGGCTACTTTACGGTTTTACTTGGGGAATAATTTATTAAAAAGTCTTTATGCTTCTTTACTATTGCAAGACAGGTTATGATGTACTCTGATGTAAAAGGCTTTAGACCTTATGTATTCATGTTTATGAAAGTTTGATTTTACTTCCGCTATTTATTTATATATGTTCTGTCTTGTGATATTTCTGTGCATGTTTACCAATAATGCCCCTCTAAAGCTAGTGCATTCCTTTGCGAGTGACCCTAGCGGAGGCGGGGTGTTACAGTTTGCTACACGGCTCATACACGTTTTCAACAAGTGGTATCAGAGCAAAGGTTCCGTTCATGGCGAATATGATGCAACAACAAATCCCAAAGTTGACGGCTACAAATTACGGGAACTGGAGTATCCAAATGAAGGTGCTACTCGGTTCTTACGATAATTGGGATATTGTCGAAAAAGGATACATCGAACCCGCAAATGCAACTGCTGAAGCACGTTTATCAAATGACGAGAAGACGGCGTTGAAAGAATCCCGGAAAAAAGACAAGAAAGCTTTGTTCATGATTTTTCAAGGGGTTGACGAATCGACCTTCGAAAAAATCTCGGAAGCAAAAACATCAAAAAATGAGTGGGAGATTCTGCGGAAATCATGCCAAGGAGCTGAGAAAGTAAAAAAGGTACGACTTCAGGTACTACGTGGCGAGTTCGAAAATATAAAAATGAAAAGTCCGGAAAGCATCGATGAATATGTTACGCGTTTAAAAACGGTGACAAATGAAATGAAAAGAAACGGCGAAAGTCTCAATGATGTTCGAGTGATGGAAAAGCTTCTACGTTCGTTAAAAAGAAAATTTGATTACGTTGTTACATCAATCGAAGAGTCAAAAGATTTGTCCACAATCTCGATTGACGAGCTTGTTGGTTCGCTTCAAGCGCATGAGCAACAGATGAACCAGTACGATGATACAGATCATTTAGAGAAGGCTTTGCAAAGTAAGATATCCATAAGTGACAGTTCAAACAGTAGCAGTTATGCTCGTGGAAGAGGTGGCTATAGAGGTGGCTACCGAGGCGGACGTGGAAGGCAACCTTTTAACAGAGGTCAAAATACTGAAGGCTATCAACAATCTGGTCGCAGTCAAAATTTCAGAGGCCGAGGAAGAGGCATATTTCAACAACGAGGTGATAGGTCTCATTTACAATGTTATAATTGCAATAAATACGGTCACTTCAGTTACGAGTGTAGATCTCCAAAAGTAGAAGAAAGAAGTCATTTTGCTGCAGCAAAAGAAGACAAAGATGTGGGAACTGCTATGTTCCTCACTTACAAAGGAGAAGAAGGCAAGAAGAATGTTTGGTATCTTGATTCAGGCGCTAGCAATCATATGACTGGTCACAAAGATTTATTTACGGAGATAGACGACACCATCAAAGGAGAAGTAACGTTCGGCGATTCTTCAAAGATTCCAGTCAAAGGGAAAGGTACAATTACGATTGTGTCAAAGAATGGTGAGAAAAAATACATAAATGATGTTTATTATATTCCTGCTTTGAAAACCAATATCATCAGTCTTGGTCAACTAGTGGAGAAAGGATATAATATACAGTTGCAGGACAATTCTCTCATTATCAGAAATCAAGTTCAAGAGTTGATTGCCAATGTGGAGATGTCAAAAAACCGTCTATTCACACTTGATATGCAGACGAAAGTGCAAAAATGCTTGACGTCGGTCATTAAAAATGATTCATTGTTATGGCATCAGAGATTTGGTCATCTTGGATTTACAGGCTTGAAATTATTGTCAAAGACAAAAATGGTGGATGGTTTGCCAGAAATCAACGAACCAAATCAACTATGTGATGCTTGCATAAGAGGAAAACAACACAGACAAAGTTTTCCTATTGGAAAATCATGGAGAGCTAGGAGACCACTAGAGATTATTCACACTGACATAGCTGGTCCATTTGATATTACATCACTTGGCGGGAGCAGGTATTACCTAACATTTATTGATGACTTTAGCAGAAAAAGTTGGGTATATATTCTGAAAGAAAAAGCAGAGGCTCTAGATAAATTCAAGGAGTTCAAAGCAATGGCAGAAAAGCAAAGCGGAAATTATGTGAAGATACTCAGATCAGACAGAGGAGACGAGTATACTTCAAACTTGTTTAAACAATTCTGCAGGACACATGGAATCAATCACCAGTTGACAACAGCATATACTCCACAACAAAATGGCGTTGCTGAAAGAAAGAATCGCACTATTCTTGACATGGCGAGAAGTATGGTGAAGGAAAAACACATGCCATGAAGTTTTTGGGCTGAAGCTGTACTATGCGCTGTTTATTTGTTGAATCGCTGTCCAACAAAAAGTGTTCGAAACAGAACTCCAAATGAAGCATGGAGTGGTAGTAAACCATCAGTTGGACATCTCCGAATTTTCGGATGTGTTGCATATGCACATGTTCCCGATCAGAAAAGAAAGAAGCTGGATGACAAAGGAGAGAAATGTATTTTTACCGGATATGACAAAAGAAGCAAGGCCTACAGACTTTATAATCCAGTCATAAAGAAATTAATCATTTCTCGAGATGTTGAATTTGAAGAATCAGATTACTGGGGATGGAGCGTGGAAGAAAGAAAAATTGCAGGTCTATTCTTTAATGATGATGATAATGACGACGAGGACGCTGATATAGACGATGATGGAATTAATGATCAGACTCCCCCAGAAAGCCCTAATCAACAAACTCCTACTTCAATGCCATCAAGTTCAAGAAGCAGCAATAGTTTAGAGGAAGTACCGAGAAGAATGCGGAGTCTGGATAATATCTATGAGGCAACAAGTCCGGTACAAACAACCTTTGATTATTCATTATTTTGTTTAATGGCAGAATGTGATCCAGTGACATTTGAGGAAGCTAGTGAAGAAAGCAAGTGGAACAAAGCCATGGATGAAGAAATTGGTGCAATAAAGAAGAATGACGCTTGGGAGCTCACATATCTTCCAGAAGGACACAAAGCAATTGGTGTCAAATGGGTCTACAAGACAAAGACAAATCAAGATGGAGAAGTGGAAAAGTACAAGGCAAGGCCAGTGGCTAAAGGCTACAAACAGAGATACGGAATTGATTATGATGAGGTATTTGCTCCAGTTGCAAGAGTTGATACCATAAGACTTCTAACAGCACTTGCAGCACATAATCAGTGGAAGATTTATCAAATGGATGTAAAGTCAGCATTCTTGAATGGTTATCTCGAAGAAGAAGTCTACATCGAGCAACCTCCTGGATATGTTCAGAAAGGCCAGGAAAACAAAGTCTACAAACTGAAGAAAGCTTTATATGGTTTGAAGCAAGCTCCGCGAGCATGGAACACTAGGGTTGATGAATACATTCACAAAAATGGTTTTGTCAAGAGTCCATACGAGCATGCACTCTACACAAAGACAAATTCAGGGGGAGATATTATGATCGTGTGCTTGTACGTGGATGACATGATCTTCACTGGGAACAACCCTGGTATGTTTGATGATTTTAAGAAAGTTATGAATAACGAATTTGAATTGACAGATATTGGTAAAATGTCGTACTTTCTTGGAGTCGAAGTCAAGCAAAACAAAGAGGGGATTTTTATGTCACAGAAAAAATACGCAGAGAAGATTTTAAGCAAATTCAAAATGGAAAATTGCAAACCAGTGAGCACACCAGCAGATGCAAGCATAAAGCTGAGAATTGATTCAACCAGAGAGTTGGTAAATCCAACGTTGTTTAAAAGTTTGGTTGGAAGTTTAAGGTATCTAACTTTCACCCGTCCCGATATTATGTACGCGGTTGGATTGGTTAGTAGGTACATGGAGAAGCCAAAGCAAGATCATTTCATGGAAGCTAAAAGAATTTTGCGCTACATAAAAGGTACACTTGATCATGGGTTGTTTTACACTCATTCACAAAATTCGAAATTAGTTGGCTACTCAGACAGTGATTATGGCGGTGATTTGGATGATGGGAAAAGCACATCAGAGTATGCTTTTCATATCGGTTCGGCGATATTTTCGTGGTCATCAAAGAAGCAACAGACAGTTGCTCTATCGACATGTGAAGCGGAGTATATTGCAGCTGCAGCAACAACATATCAAGCTATGTGGCTAGGCTATATATTGGGCGAATTAAATCTTGCAAAGGAAGATTCAGTTACTATTTACGTAGATAATAAATCCACTATTTCACTTGCGAAGAATCCCGTGTCACATAGTCGAAGCAAACACATCAACATAAAATATCATTTTATTCGAGAACAGGTGAACGATAAAATTGTGGAGCTAGTACATTGCAGGACCGAAGAAAATTTAGCAGATATCTTTACGAAGCCGTTGAAACCGGAGATATTTCATAAAATGAAAAAGAAGCTCGGAATGGTAAGTCGAGTTTGAGGGGGTGTGTTAAAGTTTTTCAAACTCACCAACCCATCCTAAAAATAAGGTAGGCATATTATCTTATATTATTGCATGCATGAAGAAAATGTGTGTAGTGTACAACTTAGACTAAGTGCATATGAATTCAAAAGGAGTAGTTGGTGGAAGTAGACAATGATGTAAGAGATGATGTCAATGAAGATGCATGCATTGCCTATATATGAAGCTTTATGTGAACTAATATGTACACCAAAGTGAAACAAAGCAACAAGAGAGAAAAAGAAAAGAGTTGAAGCTCTAGAGTGATAAAGAGAAAGTTTGTCTCTTATTTGTGAGAAAAGAAAGTAGTAGTTTTTGTATTTGTATGAAATAAAAGAGAGAGTTTGTGTGTTTGATTCATATAAAACATTAGTGTTTGCTACATGGCTCATACACGTTTCCAACAATACACCCTAAAAAAAAATCAACGAAATTAATGTCGAAATCCTCAAAATGTGGATCATTTAGATTTATTATATGTAACCTTACAGCTGAGATCGAGGAGGATCCTCTACAGGGATGGCTTGATGAACATTACAAGATGATGAAGAGTGAAGTATATGAATTAGGTGTACGACTGAAGTTTCCTGAGGAACTTCCCTCTGAAGATCCAAATGAATTATCATGTGGAAAAAAATATTCCTATGATGGGAAGGAAATTAACCTGTCTAATACAGAAGCTATAAAGTATCTAAAGAATGAAATCCGTAAACAAGCATTCCAGTCTTATTACAAGGCAAGCCAGAGGTTAGTGTTATCAGAAGGATCAGGGGAATGTAGGAGCTGTTTTCAGTCAGGTTTTGCACCAAGTGCAAAAAGAACTTCACTCTTAACAGTTTCTGCTACAGAAATAGACTTTACTTTAATGAAAATTAAAGGGGGAAATACCAGGATGGTTGAATTTATAAACAAGGTTGATCCAGTCCGTTTAGATGAGGAAATACCATTTTCATGGATTTATGGAAGAGATATTACTGTAAATGTGGGATCTTTGACTGTCCAACTTAGGGACTATATTTATCCACTCTTTTTGGCTACATCCGGTAACCGTCAAGGATGTGTTGTACTTGCACAACAGGATCGTTTGGAATTTTAGAACTTCCATATTTTGTGATTAAAAAAATAACCAATAGAACCATGAACAATACTATGATAAAATCAAAACAGAAATTAATAGTAATTAATCAGTAAAAGGAAAGAATGGTTGAGATAATTTCATTTTTTTTTTATATATATATTTTTGCCTAGCATACTCATGACTCTTAAGCTAAATGTGGTTATAATTTAATTTGGCTTACTATATTTGGATTTATGTAACATCTGCTTACAGTTTGTTTGTATTAGTGAACCACACTTTACTTTCAAATAATTATTCTGTATTAACTTATTACCCTGATGTGGAGTTAGCTGTTAAGCAAAGAATAGTCTTTATTAATTCTCTCGACCATTGAATTATTTGTTTATTACAAGTCCTTAAGCTTCACTTTGTTGTTCTTTCTATATTATATCATGTCTATTTTTTTGATAACTCTAAGATGAAAACAGTCAGGGTTGTAGGCAATGTAATACAATGCATGCTGCTCTCAAAAGTTCAGATTTGGTATATCAGATGCCTAATTTGATCCATAGTTATTTATTTATCAATTACTATAAATTTAACCAGTTTCTCTCTTTCTTTCTTATATTATGTTGACTGACCATCCGTTGCACCCAGTATTTGCTCAAACCAAGTATACGAGTAGTTCCACATTGAATACCCTCACAGATTTTACTAATAAAACTAATTTTTTTTAGTAATCTTAAATTCACAGTTTTACTACTCTGAAGACGAAAAAAAAGATCATAGATAACTGAAATTGGTAATACATGCGCTGATGTTCAAGCAACTGATGCTCCATTCTTTGTTCACTTCAACCTTCATTCAACACTTAATTTCTAATGTATAATGCAACTTGCCTTAAAGTTACTCCTTCGAATTCAAACATGTATATTTGTCCGAAAAGCACATTTAACTGAGTATTATACAGGAATATCACCAGTTAATAGTTAAGCTCTAAGTTGCGCATTAAGCTTCCTGGTTTCCAAAACTCTTTGCAAAGCCTAGTGTCACCTCCATGGAGGATGATCAAGAAACAAGTATGGCAAGACAACAATATTCTTGAAGCAATCTTGGTTTGCGATAATAGCTTTATACCCACCACTCCTATCATCGACTAACCAACTTTTCCAATAAGTAGTATCACCCTCTCTTCTTGCATTATATGAACGACCCTGCCCAAGTATACCTCTGGTGCATCTCCATTTGACACTTCATTTGATACTAATTCGCTAGAACTTTCAACAAATGTTGAATTGTTTCCACCATTTTTAACAGTATCCGCACTTGTGATGTCTGAAATTCTTACGTTGACATGCATTTCAGAAGGATCTCCATTGCTTAATATAATAATGTATACTATTTGGGACAATATCACTAAAATCCTTTTCCAGCTGCTGTGCTTGGCATCCTGGCCTAAAAAGCATGGACTGGAACTTCAAGTATATGAAATGTCTTTCACTATAATAAACATGACGTAAAGTGCAATCACAAACTGCAATGCAGTGACAACCATCCCAAATCTAGTCTACCATAACCATTTTCTATATTGCACCCGTTTTTCATGGCATGTCATTACATTGGTGCCGACTACGGACTGGAATGTCTACCTTAAAATCGTGGCAGCGGTAGCTTGTTGGGCCTTGGCAGCCCTAATCGTATAAAATATCCCTGCTACGCCTCCTACAATAATCATCGTCCTCCTCAGCAACGCCCCCAGTAATCGCCTTTGCAGTCGCATACTGCATGATCCCAGCACCTGGGAGAACAACTACTCTGGCAATGCCCAAAATAGATGTGGCGGTGACTGGAATCTTAACCGTACCACTGCAATGGAGGAGCACCTTAGTCCCCAACACACAGCGAGCTACAAATGCAGCTAAGTTGACCAATGCCACCACTAAAGTTGCCCACCTTAATCCCAGCGCTAGAGTTTGTAATAAAAAATTAGTGATTTGAATATTTTGGGATTTTGTTTTTTAAGTCTTAGGAAAGTATTCGAAGAAATAGGCTTGACAGTGAGTTAAATCATATTTAACTACACAAAAACAACAGTTATTTTTCATAGTAATAATAATTAAACTATGTGAAAATCGGCATTGTTGCTCAAGCTTCAACGTTTAAAGTTTAAACGCAAATCATAATTTCTAAAAATAATGAAATAAATTTGTAAATTCAAGTATATTTATACTCTTATTTCAGCATGGACAAATGATTTTTTTTCGTTTGCAATTTTGACATAGTTTTGAATTTAACTTAGCAAATAATCGCAAGAAGATGAAGGTGGTTAATCTATTGAAGAAGGATCTCAACAACAGGATTTCAAGAGTTTTTTGTGTCTATTCTTACCTAACTATATTCACTATTGTTGGGAAACAAATGGCTGAGTCACGTACTCTGTCGCTTTCTTGAAGACGATTCGGCGATCTGGCCGGTGGTGCAAAACCAGTTCGTACTTTCGTCGTCGCCTCTAGGATAAAACAGCCTCTCCGAAATTAATAACTGATTTGCTTTGCACAAACAAATCAGTGCAGATTTGCACTTTCTGATTTTTAACTGCTCGAAAATTTCTTAAGAATATTTTTAATGGCAGAGGAAGAGAAAAGCAGAATTTTTTCTATATAGATCTCGTCTGATCTGATGATAATATATAGACAAGGATTAGGTTATTCGAAAATACTGGTCAGTGGAGGAAAATAGGATTTGCGAAATACTTGGTCAAAATTTTTACCGCTTCATATTAAAGTCGGTTCAGAAATATCCGGATTTAAAAAAACAGGTTCGAAAAATGCAGTGTTTTCTGGACCAAAAATATAAGTGTCTACACCACATAGCCAAGGCCCAAAGCCCAAGCCCAATACCGAACCGAACCGGGCCGGGCCGGGCCGAGTCGAGTCGAGTCGGTCGGTCGGTCACGCGCGCGTGTGTGGTGGTCGATCTGCGAAATACTTGGTCAAAATTTTTACCGCTTCATATTAAAGTCGGTTCAGAAATATACGGATTTAAAAAAACAGGTTCGAAAAATACAGTGTTTTCTGGACCAAAAATATAAGTGTCTACACCACATAGCCAAGGCCCAAAGCCCAAGCCCAATACCGACCGAGCCGGGCCGGGTCGAGTCGAGTCGATCGGTCGGTCGTGCGCGCGTGTGTGGTGGTCATGATGCATGGGCTCTCTCCTCACAACAAAGCATGTATTGGGAGCCCCAAGGCCCCATCAAAGCTTCTTAGAAACAAGTATAAATACTTGCTTTTTTCATATAATCCCATGATGTGGGACTATTCACATTAAGGAGCCACTCATACACTTATTCAAATATTTTAATAATTCACACAAATTTCCAACAATCCCCCACTTGAATTTTTAAAATATTACCGAGCAGTTTCTAAAAAAACATAAGACTGTGCATAAACAAAGGTGTCATCCGACTTGAAACTTTGCATAGTGAGTAAGATTCAGTTTTTACTAGAGTGACACGTAGTCTTGAACTCTATTCCTGACATCAAACCACACACAATCTTTTCTATAGTGCAATCAAATAAGCCCGTGCGTTTATGGCCATGCACGTCTATCCTAGTTTAGTGAACGCTCTAGAAGTTTTGCCCAAAACTCCATAGGAAACGGCCTCATTTCCACATTCACATAGGTGAGTCTATCAAGAGTACTCCTGAAGGTAGGTACTCCACTCCAAATAGAGTATAGATCTCATTAAGAGTTTCTATTAACTCATCCTCTATCACTTCAGGAATACATGCTTCTTAGTTTGTTAAATAGCATGTTCAACTTCTATCACTACACAACTTGTTTTTACCCATTGAACCTATTTCTTGGGATCTCCAGTCATTTAGGTCGGGTTACCATTGTGTGTGACTCAACAATCTAAGGGCAATAGTCTCATTCTTTTAGAAGAATTATGGACTTTCTCTCTTGACAGTCCTTTCGTCAAAGGATCTACCAAATTTTCTTCACTACGTACGTAATCTACTCTAACGGTACCTGTAGAAAGTAGCTCTCTAACCGTGCTGTGCTTACGACGTATTTGTCGTCTCTTACCATTATAATAACGGTTCTGAACTTTTGCAATAGCCGCGGTACTATCGCAATGTATCAGCACAACCGGTACTGGTTTTTCCCATAAGGGAATCTCAGCTAGCAGATTTCTCAAATACTCTGCTTCTTCACTAGCTGTTGCTAGTGCTATCATCTCAGACTCCATAATAGACTGAGCCAAAATAGTCTGTTTCTTGGATTTCCAAGAAACAGCTCCTCCAGCGATGCTAAATATATAGCCACTGGTCGCTTTAGAATCATCAGATAAAGTATTCCAGTCTGCATCTGAATATCCTTCAAGTACAGCTGGAAACTTTTCATAATGTAATCCAAGGTTCATAGTTCGTTTAAGGTATCTAATGACCCTTTCAATAGCATGTCAGTGCTCTATACTAGGTCTACTGGTAAACCTGCACAATAATCCCACGACATAGGCAATGTTGGGTCTAGTACAATCAGTGGCATACCGAAGGCTGCCAATGATGCTCGCATAATCAGACTGTCTTACACCTTCACCAGTGTTCTTAAATAACTTTACACTTGGATCGTATTGTGTACATGCAGGTTTAAAGTCAAAGTAATTATATTTCTTTAGTATCTTCTCAATGTAATGAGACTGATCCAAAGAAATTCCCTTTTCTGACCTAGTAATTTTAATACCAAGGATTACACTCGCCTCACCTAGATCTTTCATATCAAAATTGGCACTTAATAAGGATTTGACTGAGTTTATGGCATGAATGTTTGACCCAAAGATGAGTAGGTCATCTACATAAAGGCATATAATAGTGCAAATGTCATTCTCATATTTGTAACAAATGCATTTGTCACTTTCATTAACTTTAAAACCATTTGAAATGATTAAGTTATCAAATTTTTCATGCCATTGCTTAGGTGCTTGTTTTAAACCATATAATGATTTATCCAATTTGCATACTTTATGTTCTTGAGCATGTACTACAAATCCTTCAGGCTGGTCCATATAAATTTCTTCGTCTAATTCACCGTTCAAAAAGGCAGTTTTAACATCCATTTGGTGTATTAGTAAATTATGAATGGAAGCAAGTGAGATTAATACCCGAATGGATGTTATTCTAGTTACAGGTGAAAAAGTATCGAAGAAGTCTATATTTTCTTTTTGTTTAAAACCTTTAGCTACCAGTCTTGCTTTGTATTTATCTATAGTACCATCAGGTTTTAGTTTCTTTTTAAGTACCCATTTACAGTCTATAGATTTACAACCAGGAGGTAAATCTGTCAAATGCCAAGTCTTATTGGATTCAAGAGAATCCATCTCATCATTTATAGCCTCTCGCCAGAAATCGGCATCTATTGAAGATAAGGCCTCTTGGAGGTTTAAGTGATCCTCCTCTATAGTAAAAGCGCTAAAATCCAAACCAAAATCTTTTACGGTTCTTACTCTTTTACTTCTTCTAGGTTCAACTTCAGAACTTTTATCAAGTTCTGTTCTAATAGGCGTACTTGATGTGCCCCCACTATTCCTTAATTTAAAAGGAAATTTAGTTTCATAAAAATCTGCATCATTTGATTCAATTATATTATGTGCATTTAGATCATAAAATCTGTATGCTTTGCTATTAATAGCATAGACTATAAATGCACATTCATATGCTCTACTTGCCAATTTTATTCTCTTAGGGTCTGAAATGCGAACATATGCTAAACAACCCCAAGTTCTAAAGTACGAGACATTGGGTTTATGATTCTTTAAAATTTCATAAGGTGAAATTTTATTCTTAGATTTGGGGATTCTATTCAGAACATAGCATACATTCAATAAAATATCCCCCCACCAATGTTTTGCTGCACTAGAATTTAGTAGGATGACCACTACTAATTCGGTAAAAGTCCTATTTTTTTCTTTCAGCTTTACCGTTCATTTCAGGTGAATAGGGTGCAGTTCTCTCATGTACAATACCGTGTAATTTATTGAAGTCCAGAATTGAATTAGATTCATATTCTGTTCCTCTATCACTACGAAGTCTCTTAATTTTTCTATTTACTTGATTCTCAATTTCAGTTTTGAATGTTTTAAACATTTCAAAAGCATCACTTTTATTTTTCATAAGATATACGTATGTGAAATCAGAACAATCATCGATAAAAGTGATAAAATAACGATGTCCATGTCTAGTCAAAGTACCATCAAGTTCACATATATCAGAATGAATCAAATCTAAGGGTTCAGTTTCTCTATCAACAGACTTGTGAGGTTTCTTTGTGATTTTTGCTTGTGTACAGAATTCACATTTATCAGATTCAGATTCTGCTATCTTAGGTATCATATCTAGAGTGCTCATGTTATGAATTATTCGCTTATTAACATGACATAATCTAGAATGCCAAATATTAAAATCACACAACATATAAGCAGAATTATTCACTTTATTAGATTCAACATTAAATTTGAACATTCCCGCACAAGCATAACCCTTTCCTACAAAGTTTCCCTTATACACAATGGTATACAAGTCAGCCCCAATAAATTGAGTAAACCCTGCCTTATTAAGGAGATAGCCAGAAACCAGATTCTTCCTCATCTCTGGAGTATGCAAAACATCTTTGAGGATCACAGTCTTTCCAGAGGTAAACTTGATCTCCACGTTTCCAACCCCTGCAACTTTAGTGGTGTGAGAATCTCCCAGCAACACTTTCTGATCTTCAGCAGCCGTGTATGTGGAGAACATAGCACGATCATAGCAGACATGGCGAGAAGCACCAGTGTCTACCCACCAACCCTCTGATCCACCAACAAGGTGAATCTCAGTAATCATAGCCATAAGAGGCTCCTCTTCAGTCAAGTTAGCTTGTGGTACAGAGCTAGGCTTGTTCCGACACTTTCGTGTCATATGACCTGGTTTTCCACAGTTGTAACATAGAAACAACTGTCCAGAGTCATTCTTTTGGGCTGGTTTTTGCTGTCCTTTTGGGTTTCCTTGCGAATTCCCATTCTGTTTGTTGCGTCTGTTCTGATTCTTGAAAGACTTTTGATTTGGTTTCAGAACTGCGGGTTTGGTCTTTTTAGTGTTGTTGTTTGAAACAAACAACACTTCCTCTTTCTGGTCCTGTTTGCGTGCTGCCTCCTCAATGCGAAGGCGAGTGATCAAACTCTCTAAGGAAAATTCCTTAGTCTTATGCCGTAAGAAATTTTTAAAGTCTTTCCAACCTGGGGGCAGTTTGTCAATAATAACAGCAATTTGAAACTGTTCATCTAAAACCATACCTTCGGAGATGATCTCATGAGCTATTTTCTGCAGCTCATGAGACTGCATCTCTACTGACCTATCGTCTGTCATCTGGTACTTCAGATAGCGACTCACAGCATACTTCTTCGCCCCTGCCTCCTCTGTATCGTATTTCTTCTGCAGCGCTTCCCAGATCTGCTTCGCTGTCTTGTCTTCTGAGTTGTAGTAATCATGCAGATCATCGCTCAATCCGTTCAGAATAAAATTCTTGCACAGATAATCCTGTTCAGTCCAGCTTTGCAACTGCTTTGATTGTTCAGTCCAGGATGTCATCTGCGCTTCATCAGCTCCGTCAGGCTTGTCTGGTAGCTGTGGTTTGTCAGTGGTCAGAGCAGTAGCCACCTTTCTCATCATCAGGTAGAACTCCATTTTCTGACGCCATCGTTTGAAGTGCAGACCCTCGAAACGAAACGGGGCAGCAGTCACTAATGGAATCTGGAATGCAGAGGAAGGAGCAACATCATCTATGGTTGTTGTCGAAGCCATTGTTTCTATTCGTCTTCAATTTGTTGGGAAACAAATGGCTGAGTCACGTACTCTGTCGCTTTCTTGAAGACGATTCGGCGATCTGGCCGGTGGTGCAAAACCAGTTCGTACTTTCGCCGCCGCCTCTAGGATAAAACAGCCTCTCCGAAATTAATAACTGATTTGCTTTGCACAAACAAATCAGTGCAGATTTGCACTTTCTGATTTTTAACTGCTCGAAAATTTCTTAAGAATATTTTTAATGGCAGAGGAAGAGAAAAGCAGAATTTTTTATATATAGATCTCGTCTGATCTGATGATAATATATAGACGAGGATTAGGTTATTCGACTGGTCAGTGGAGGAAAATAGGATCTGCGAAATACTTGGTCAAAATTTTTACCGCTTCATATTAAAGTCGGTTCAGAAATATCCGGATTTAAAAAAACAGGTTCGAAAAATGCAGTGTTTTATGGACCAAAAATAAAAGTGTCTACACCACATAGCCTAGGCCCAAAGCCCAATACCGAGCCGGGCCGGGCCGGGTCGGGCCGAGTCGGTCGGTCGGTCGCGCGTGTGTGGTGGTCATGATGCATGGGCTCCCTCCTCACAACAAAGCATATATTGGGAGCCCCAAGGCCACATCAAAGCTTCTTAGAAACAAGTATAAATACTTGCTTTTTTCATATAATCCCATGATGTGGGACTATTCACATTAAGGAGCCACTCATACACTTATTCAAATATTTTAATAATTCACACAAATTTCCAACAACTATCATGTGTATAACATATACAGGAGGTCAAGAAAGAATGGTAGAATATGCACTGTTATCATACTTTTACTTATTTTTAGCATTTACAAAGAACCATTGAGCCCGTCAGCCTATTCTTCCCCATATTTTTAGCATCTAAACATCTGCATACAATTCTCTAGTTATGTTTTTTTTCTTTTTTGATTACTTATGTTCATCATCTTGGTTATTATTTTATATTATGTTCTCGTATACATTTCCTTATTACTCTCAAAGTAAATATGTACCTTGCATTTGAATTAGAACCAGATATTTGTAAATTACAGTTTTGATTTGATTTATTTTTTATTTTTTTGGTTCGTAAAATAGTTTTTGAATTACAGTGTTATTTTTTCCTATTTTAATCGCAAATTTCAAATTAACAATATATATAAGTATGTGTGTGTACATATATAGAATATTATCGACTCTGATTAAATAATTGTTATCAAATAGGTCATTTATCTTTCACAAAATTTGCAATACCTTTTGTGAGTATCTCATTTCAAATTGTACATGCAGATAAGGATTATTAAAATTCTATCATATATCAATCATGTATCACCCAAAAGAACATTTATTATGTATTATATTTGTTTACTAATTATCCATCACATTTCATACTTCCTCCCCTTTAACTCCAACTTCTTCATTGCTACGTTCCTTACCTTAAATTAAATTCTATCAGATTTTGATCAATTTGTTTCCTCCCCGAAAATAATACCATGACCCAAACATTAAGTCAGTATTTATATTGGCTAGTCAATTTCTGTATATATCTTTTAAAATAAGTGTGAGGCATATCGCCTCAGCAACTACAAACTCACACATCCCATGTCAAATAATTTTGACCATGTAATCTGTACACATAATGATATGAGAATAACACACAAGGCAAGTTCACGATCCATAACCGAACTAATGAGATATGCTTATGAAGAGAACACATTGACAACGTTGTAATTGATCTCGTCATCTAAACTATCAGGGTTAACAGGGTAGGAGGAATGGGATGGAGCAGCAGTAACGTAAGAGTTATCAAAATGAGAAAACTGAGCATCAATCCTAAGAGAAGGAACATAATATATTGTTGCAGTGTTGCTAATAAGGATATCATGAAGGGGGGGTGTCTAGGGGGGGCAGTAACAGAAATATAATAAGCAGTTCATCCAAGCTGGCAATATCCATTATGGCCAGGGATGCATGTGTATGGGGATACAATTTGAGATGACAAGGAACCATCTTGTGTTAGATTAGGAAATTGCCTATTTATAAAATGCGCTTGGGTGAATTCAGTCAACTTATAAAACCATTTTTGTTTAAGGAATTTAACCTACTTATAAAACCAATTTTCTTTTCGGAATTTAGCCTATTTGTAGAGCCATTTTTCTTTTAAAAACCTTACCATTCACCAAGTCCACATCCAAAACCACCACGTTTGTTTCCTCCCCAAAGTGCTCGGGTCAAGCAGGGTTGAGAGAATTTTCCCCATATCATACTAGCATAAACTGACTGCATAAATAAATTCCAGTTCAATTGACTACACAAATAAATAACTTATCTTTAGCCATCCCTTTACTTTAAACCATTATCTACATTATATATTTTTCAGTTGAAACCAAGGTTCAAAATTCCGTTTTTCGGTTTCGTTTCAGTCATTGATGAATTTTGGAATTTCGGTTCCGTTTTGGAAATCCCGAAAATTCCGTTTTAATTCCGATTTCCAAATTCTCATACTTGTTTTTATGTAAAAACATTAATACAAGTTTAGGTTACATTCTTAGGTTTACATACAAGGTAGATTTGATGAAACAATATACAACATATAACACAATTTCAATACTTGATAAAATAACACTATTTAGATTACATGGTGCAAACTGCAATATAAACTCGGTGTCATATAATAAGCAGGTGCAATAAAAGCCTGGTATAATTAAACAGACTATCTACTAGGCTAAATTAGGAATTTGCCTCAGCCCAATTAATAGCGCACCCATCCATTAAAGAAACCTGATTTGCTTTCTTCCTCACGCAATCACCAAACTCTCGTTAAAGCGAAAACAGCTAAATCAACAATTGAAGGAAAATAAAAAAAGCCCTTGCAGATGCTATTCTAAATTAACGAAGGCGAAGCTTCGAAGAAAATTTCGATGAACAGACCGAAGAGGAAGCCAAAAATAGAATAATAGATTAGTTTTTTGTTCTTTTTTTCCTGATGATAATTTCTTTGGTTTCTACCATTTTGTAACACAATTTTGATTCAATTTCACATGATGTTTTTCTTATGAATTTATAGTGACGATTTTTTTCCACAATGCGAACGGAATGGAAATTTGGGTGTTTTCCGGCCCCGTCACCGCCGGAACCGCACCCGAATGGCCGGAGTTCCAGCCTACCGGCCAGAATTTAGAACCTCGGTTGAAACATGAATGCATGCATTTTTACCTAAGTATCCTAAAAAAGGACATACAGACACATGAAAACATAGGAAAATACTTCAATGTATTAATAATGTTATGACCGAGTAAACAAATGCATACCTCAGTTCTATGCTTATAGCCTGCCTTAGAGCATCTCCAACAAAGTATCCGAAATCCAAATATCTGAAATCCAACCTCAAAATGGTGTCCAACAGCGGATGGATTCTTCCATCTGTTCGGATTTCGGGGGAGATAGTTCCGGAATGTCCAAACTAGTCACGCGGTTGTTGAACAACCGCGTGAATGTTGAACAAGCGCGCGCTTGTTCAACAACCGCATGTATTTACGTGGTTGTTCAACAACCGCTTGGAGTCATGAGTTAAAATTTTGTGATATTTATGTTGATTGTACCCAAATTTAGACACGAAGATGTAATTAAACAAAAACAATCAACAGTTGCCTGGAGTCTGGACTTAAAATTTTGTGATATTTATCTTGATTGTACCAAAATTTAAACACGAAGATGTAATAAAACAAAAACAATCAACAGTTGCACAAAAGCTTAAGATACATGATTGCACTAACATTTAATGGATACATAGTTTCAGATATTGATTAAAAGATACAAATTACAGTACTAGAAACATTTAACGGATACTAGTACTAGAACATTTAACGGATACATAGCTTAAGATACAAAGTACGAAAACACAACAACTAAGGGTTAACAGTTTCACTGGCTTCCAACAAAGTTCCATAAATGATTTGTTAAATCTTGCTGGAGTCTTCGATGAATGTGTGCGTTACGGTAAGCCATCTGGCTTTCGACGTGAAACTCAAGCTCTAGTTCGCTTTCAATCATATTTTCACGCCAAATCTCAGGTAGTGGAGCAGTGCAGTCGTAATTGAAATCATCCTCCATGTCTCTTTCGTCCTCTATAATCATGTTATGTAAAATAACACAAGTATACATTATCCTAGTCATTTTAAGTGGAGACCAAAGTCTGCATGGATTACTGACTATGGCAAATCTGGATTGTAAAACGCCAAACGCTCTTTCTACATCCTTTCTTTGTCCTTCTTGCATTGCTGCAAACCTTGCTTGTTTATTGTTTTGTGAGTTCGGTATTGTCTTGACTATCGTACTCCATTGCGGGTATATACCATCGCCTAGGTAATAACCATGGTCATACTCGTGACCCTCTAACGTAAAATGATGTGGAACTGATCTACCGTTCGCCAAATCGTTAAACAACGTTGAGCGTTCAACTACGTTCAAATTGTTGTTCGAACCCGGCATTCCGAAAAAAGCATGCCATATCCACAAGTCGTACGACGCTACAGCTTCAAGTAAAATAGTTGACGTACGAGACTTACCCTAATAAGCTCCAGCATATGCTTTCGGACAATTCTTCCACTCCCAATGCATGCAATCTAAAGATCCTAACATCCCTGGCCATCCTCTGCTACCGTGCATATCCATTAACATTGCAATGTCGGCTTCGTTCGGTCTACGCAAGTATTGATTACCGTAAACGTCTACGATAGCTTGGCAGAAATGGTCTAAGCATTCTAGCACTGTGCTTTCTGCCATTTTCAAATTTTCGTCTTGAGCGTCAGCAGGACCGCCATAGGCTATCATACGCAGCGCAGCTGTCATTTTTTGAATTTCGGTGAGCCCCATTGTCATAGAAGCATTGTGTTTGTAGATAAAGTAGGAATCGTGTTGTTTAATATGATCTAGGATTCGAAGAAACAAAGGGCGCCTCATTCGGAATCTCCTTCTAAACTCTGTACTTGTATACCTCGCATTTGAGACAAAATAATCTTCCATCAGTCTCTCGTTGTGAAATGCATGATGTCTATTTTTATATCGACGGCCTACAACAGAACCTCCATGGGATTTGCTAGATTCACCAACTCTTAAGGCACCTATAAGCTGTCTTTGTCGTCGGAAATGATCAACCACTATAACATCAAACTCTTCGTCACTATCATCCAACAACAAAGTCTCTTCGGTGGACATTGTGGTTTTTTGAGTTTTTGAGTGTATACACTACAAATTGTGGACTGTGTCTGAGTAATGAATGCTGCAAGTTTTCCTCCTTATATAACATATTTTTTCTACATTTTGGTCTTCATTGGATACAACAATGTGACATGCATTGGTTAATGGAGTATTCTTGTCTTAAAGCAAATCATGCATTGGTTACTGGAGCAAATCATGCATTGGTCTTCATTGGATACCATAATGTGACATGCATTGGTTAATGGAGTATTCTTGTCTTAAAGCAAATCATGCATTGGTTACTGGAGTATGCTTGTCATAAAGCAAGTCATGCATCGGTTACTGGAGTATGCTTGTCTACACGATAGTAGTTTTAGTACGCAAACTCATTAATTGTTACGCTCATTCAAAGAAGTTCGAAGTCGTCTATTCTCTTGTTCTAACTCGTTTGTGTAAGCAATAGCCCGCGGCGGGAAACGGTCGTTTATCCACTCAAAATAATTGCAACCGTTAGGCCATAGCGAGCATAATTGGATCCTGCGACCAATATCATCTCCGTCAGCCCGGACTACCACCTCTACCGCGTAACCACAGTGGCAAAAAACGGGATAGGAGTTAACTTCCTGCTCTTTAGGAGACTGTTCAACTGAAACTCGTCGTACCTCCTGATGACCTACATCTGGAACAGTCGGAGGATCAGGGACTGTAGCCGCTTGTAAGCGTTCTTCATTTACAGCCTCTTGATGACCAACATCTGGAACATGAGCAACTAGTGGATGAATCGTCAAGTGGGTAAACTCCGGGTAGACTTGATACAATTCCTCGTAGTGCCGCTCTTGGTACTCGATATTCCAATCAATATCTGTTCTTGGACTTGAAGGAGGACGCTCAGGAAAGTTTTGATCATAGTTCGAATCCATTGACGAGGGCCATGACCATGAAGACATTTTATTATTTTGATGAAAATTTTGGTTCCAGCTAACTAAAAAGTGGTAACCGTATACATTTATAGGGGCAATGTAGTGTTGTGGTAGTGTGCATGTGACGACCCCTTAACTTATGGAGTTATTCAAGGTGATATGACACGGGGATGACCCTTGTTTCCCGGCTTTTCTTTATTAAAGCAGCGGTCATCTCATCTTTAACCAGTACGATTTGTCAAGTCACGTTGTTTTTATTAGTTGGACAACCTATAACACGTTACCCTAGTGGTGCAGAGTGTAGTAACATCAACTGTTGAGGGAAGAGAGTTGTCTTGTCATATGTCTGTATCTTGTACTGCTCAATTAATGATGATAGAGCTTTACCAAAAAGCAACTCCCTTGTTTAAATAGTTGACACTTCGTCCCCCAATCATACCTACAGAACTGTGTTTTCTACATAAGGTAAGAAACTAATACTCTTGTTCCTTCTACGTGTTTACATATGTCTTTGTGTACATAATATGTTTGTTGTTTGTGTGTAGCTTAAATGGACGATTGGTACATAATTGATGAACTCGTAGATAAAATGTTTGATGAGTATGAATGGAACAAGGAGGAGGAAAAAGATGGTGGTTTCGTTCCAGATACACATGTTAAAGAGGCGCAAGAACCAGTTCAAAATGAAGTTGTTCGTGGTACTGAATAAATAGTTGAAGTTCAAAAAACAAAAGGGCGTCCACGCAAAAACACAAAAAGGCAAGTGGTTAACCGTACTCGTCCCAACCAGAGTGAAGCTAGCTCCAGTGGTGCAACAACAGATTTCTCTCCTCAGGACTTACTTATACTCATGAAATCCTATATCGAAGTTGATAAAAGAGAATTGCTGCTTTTGCAAAATGGAGGAGGGCTTACCCGTGAAGAATTTTGGTCTATGGTAACAAGATTACATAACAATCATCGTAAATGCACCACTACACGAAATTCTGCTGAAATTCATATGGCTCATCGGCATTTCGTTGATACTTGTGAACGATACCAGAAGATTATAGAGACAGTTGAAGATGAAAACATATTTAAAACGAATCGGGCAACTTATGATTCTCGTTACCTTGCAGAGTATAGGACTGATTTTGTTGGGTACGAAGCCTACAAACTGCGTTACAGTTGGATAACCCGATTCGGTGCTGAATAGACAAATAGTTTTGGTTATTGCTTGTACGTGCATTCTAAGTTTTAGTATGTATTTCATTGTTATTTCTTGTAAGCAACTTTGTAGTCAAAATTTTGGTATCAAGTAATGTTCTTTCAATATGAATATAAATCCAAACCACATATGAAACAGTATATACACATATTTTCAGTAGTAGTAGAAATTAACATTAAAAGATAATCAAGTTGATTGTTTCATCAAAAGATAATCAAATGAGGGTGAAATTTTATAACAACGTACCACGCGTCTGTTTAACAAACGCGTGTATTCACACGGTTGTTAAACAGGCGCGTGGCCTATGCGGTTGTTAAACAAGCGCCTAGAGCTACGCGTTTGTTTAACAACCGCGTGGACTTAAATCTGTTGGGAAATTTGCCTGCTCCGATTATTCGGAGTGTAGAAATTTAGATTTCTACACCCGAACAGTTGGAGATGCTCTTATCATATGATATCACAACACCAGCCAAGCCATATCTGGACAAAACTTAAAATATTAGGGAACCTATACCATTAAAATTAGGTTGATGCTAGAAGGCCTAAAGAAAATTAGATAGGAATGTGCAGATCTAAAATTGTATGTGTTTGTAATAAAACTGTGTATCTTCTCATATTGACATTTCATCGAACAGATTTCACAACATATATTTCACCTCAAAAGGACAACAATTTGACAGAATTTTTTCCGTATATATAGTTCGGTGATAGAACCATGCCAATACTTGTCTATTATTGACAATGGCTAATTCTATTTCAACCCAAAGAAATGCTGAGTAGCCCCCCATTTTATCTAAAAAATATGAAGACCAAAATACCCTTTCTCTGTTATATTTTTTTCCAGTTTTTTGCACACCCCGTAGTAGTCCTACTTGGTTTCATGGTGTACCTCATAGTAGTCCTACGTGGTTTCTTAGTGTACCCCGTAAAGCCAGTACGTGGTACTCTAAGGAACCACGTAGGACCACTACGAGGTACACGGTAAAACCACGCAGTCACCTCATGTGGAAGGGTATTTTTTTTTTTTTTTTAAATTACCGGGGGCTACTCAGCAAAATTGGGGGTATATCCATTTTTTCAACTTCTGGGGGGCTACTCAGCACATTTCTGGGTTGAAATAGAATTTGCCATTGACAATAGCACCCAGCTTGCAGCCTTCTTCTAATGGATCTGACACTTTAATAGATACAGATTTGGCCCATTCAACAAGTCTGTCTAAAAAATTTCTGGCGATACTTTCGTGGGTAAAAAGGGTGAGAGAAAAACGGCAATTGTTATACGCTAAAAATATCAGAAAATGCTAGAAAGCTGGAAAGTAGTTAGGGCCAAATGTCATTTGTAAAGATAAAAAGTGTAGACACCCTATATTTCCACCTAGTTTTTTGTTTCTGATACTACATTCCCTGACTTTCCAATCCTCCTAGTTTCTACCTCGGTACTCTTACCAACTTGGGCTTCGATTGTTTAAAATGATGAATTCTGAATTCTGATTGCTGAACTCTGATTTCTAAATGCTGATTGCTTAATGCTGAATTCTGAATAATTACTTTTTTGTTTGTTTGCATTCAGCATTCAGAACAAAAAAACAATATTCAGCATTCAGAACAAAAATTAAGTACTATAAATGTTCTGAATTATTTTTTCTAAATTGATGGTTTTATTCAAAACTTAAACAAAAAAACAAAAAACTTAAAAAGTTCTGATTTATAATTCAGAACAAGCACTCAGAACATTTAACAAAAAACAAACGGAGCCTTGGTAGTCGTTCAAGTTAACTAAATAATAGTAGTAAAATTTAGTCAAAATTCAACAGTGGTAAGCTCTCAATTTAAAGTAAAAGCAGCAAGTTTTAATGATTTTCAGAAACCTTCGCTTGCATCCAAACTTAATATCCTTACTCTTTATATAGCAATCGCCATCCAAATATGTAGTTCTGTAGAAATGAAACACAAGCTTGTCAGCAAGTGAATAAGCAACCAAGTGAATAATTAAACCAAAAAAATCAAAGTAAACAAGATAACAAAAAATAACTATAATAAAGAGACAAGAAATAATAAATACAAATGAAAGAAGGTTTGTCTATTTAAAGATCTGATTCTAAGTTGCAGGGTACAGACAAATTCTTCTAAAGCTCTTTAATGGCCTCCAAGAAAATTCTTACTGGAGATCCTTCCTCCTCCATTTCTCTTCACTATTCTCTTTCTCCTAAAGATAAGCCTCCTGACATTGATAAGGATGACTTTCAGCCAGTTAGAAATAAAAAGAAGTTTCAGAATATTAAACTACAGAAATCTGTTACTAACCCTAGAGTTTCTATATCGGGTTCTCCTAGGGCAAATTCGCTTTTCTTTTAGAAGATTAATGGTCAAGACAGAGTTAATGTCAGATCAGAGGTGCAACGTCCTAATCCATCGGTGCAACGTCCTATTCCATCGGCTTCTATGCAGAATTTTAATCTGAATTCAAACAAGAAAGCTTCTTCTTATGCAGATTTATTGAAATCTGATGGTGTTTCTTCTAATTTCAATTTGAATTATACAGCTCCAATTCAGGTGGGTAACAAAAGAATTGTTGCAATTAGCGAATCTATGGGAAAAAGAATTGAGGAAAAGTCGAATTCTTCAATTCTTGCTTACATTTTTGACCCTAGACCCTATTATCATCATTTTAGGGTTTATGTTGCTAATACTTGGAACCCTACTTCAAATTTCGAAATTTATACAAGGGACAACGGATTCTTTCTCATCAGATTTACTAATCCTATGGACTGCATTAAAGTGATCAACGGAGGTCCTTATTTTATAAATGGTAAACTCATAATCCTCAAGAAATGGGCTAAATGTATTAGGCTTGATAAAGATCTATTAACTACTGTGCCAGTATGGATTAAACTTCCAGAGTTAAATCTTCGATTATGGGATAATGAGGCGTTTAGTGCAATCGCTATTTTAGTTGGCATCCCTTTAAAGGTGGATGAACCTACAGCGAATGAATCTAGAATTAGTTATGCTAGAATCTTAGTTGAAATTAAGCTTGATTCAAATCTTCCAGAAGAGGCAAACATCACTATGTATGATGGTGAAAGAATAATTCAGAAAATCGAGTACGAATGGGTTCCTCCAAAATGTATGCAATGCGTATGTTTCGGTCATTAGACTGAGGCCTGTCTCGTAAAACAAGAATGGAGGAAAAAAGCTATTCAAGAAACAATTTTGGAATTTGAAAAAAATCAAGATTTGGTTGTTGATCAAGAAATGATCTTGTATAATCCTGATGATAACAATTCTGAGGAAAATTCAGTCTATGGTTGCTATACTAATGATTTTGGTTCTAACTTTAAAAATGAAGAGTCATTGAAAAAGATTTTTTTCACGAAAGACTCTGAAAACAGGGAAGTTCCTGAAGAAACAGTTTCTGCTAAAAAATTAGTTTCAAAATCAGGAAAGTCAGATCAAATCAAAAAGCATAACGGAACGCAGGCCTCAGTCTCCCTTTTAGCAGAAAATACTGAAGAAATTTCGATTACTGTAGGCACTGATGATAATCTAAAGAGGCACGAAGAAGCCAACTTAGATGTTAACATCAATGACGATATTCATGAAATACTTGATGAAATAAATGATGATGGCATGATAATATGCAATGGGGATAAAGATAAACAGGTCTTGATTCAGCCTCCCCCTCAGGCTGAACCTGATATAAATACATATTCGGATTCAGAAATCCTCAACTTAGAAAGAATAAAACCCAGCAAAGTTAAACTGAATAGACTGGGCTTAGGGAAGCGTCCTCCAAATAATTCTGTTGAAATTGTTCAGAGTGCTGCACTGCTCTTCTCATCTACTTCATCTCCTGTAAACAATAAAAGAAAGAAAAGCAAGAAGAAAAGCCTAAAAGATATTATGGACAGTAAAAAAACTTCTGTTAGTAACAGGGAACAGGCTAAAGATATCAAAGTTTCTGTCAAAAACAGGAAAAAATTTGAAGACAGATATATTATTAAAAATCCAGAATGGGAAGAATTCCTCAAAGCTAATGAAAATACCTCTTATAAAAAAAAGAGGTGGAAAATCTACAAGGAATTTTGAGACTGATGGCTGCAAACTACCAATGCAGCAGAAGTGATATCCTTTATGTATCCTTTATTGTTTTTTATGATTATTTATCCTTTTTTTATTATTATTATGTCGATCATAGTTTGGAATGTTAGGGGGCTTAACTCCCCTGAAGGGAAATTGGACTTGTCCAATCTTCATTTTACATATAAACCAAGTATTTTGGGTATTCTTGAGCATAAATTAAATGATAATGCTATTGATGGTCTTATGCACAGATTTTCTAAAAACTGGTTATCTGTTAACAATAACAGAACTAGTGGCAATGGTAGAATTATAGTCTATTGGGATTTTGGCATTTGGTCTCTCAAAAATTATTTTATAGACTAACAATATATACATTGCAATTTTTTTAACAAAGGTGGGATGCATATGGATATTACTTTTGTTTATGCTTCTAATTTTGAAAAGGATAGGATTACTCTTTGGAATCATATTAGTTTTTAAATGATGTTATTGTTAAGCCTTGGGTTATACTGGGTGACTTCAATTCTGTCATGCATTTTTCAGAAAAAAGAGGTGGTAATTCAATCCCATTCAAAAAATTAGATTTTTTTTTTCTAATTTTCTAATTAAAATTGGGTTGGTTGAACCTACTATCTTTGGCAATAATTTTACTTGGAAGTCTGGAGATTTTAGAAAAATTTACTGTAAGCTTGATAGGGTATTAGTTAATATTATTTTTTATTAACTCTTTCCCTAATTTTAAATGTTATACTTTACCTCAAGCTTCTAGTGACCACACTCCTCTTCAATGTATTTTTTCTGAGGAATGTCTTCAAAAAATTCATTTTCCTTTTAGGTTTAAAAATGGGTAGGTCTTTGAAAATGATTATAATGATACTGTCAAGAAAAGTCTATCTTTTAATGTTGAAGGCACAGCTCAATTCGAATTTAGAAATATGCTTCTCACTGTTAAAAAAAGTCTTAAAGACTGGAATAAGATCAAAAAGAAGAAAAGCATTGATATTACTAGAAAGGATTGTGAAAATCTACAGAATAAAATTGATTTAGATAATTCTGATATTAATCAAGTTGATAACTTCTTTAATATGCAGAAGAATCTCATCAATGAACTACATATCGAAAGTGAGAACAATAGGCAAAAAGCCAAAACTGATTGGTTAACTAGTGGTGATACTTGTAGCAAGTTTTTTATGCTAAAATGACTTGTAGAAAACATAGAAATGATACTGGCAAGCTTGTTGATAATAATGGTTGTTGAGACAAGTCCCACATTGGGGAATTTGTAAAATGAATCCTGTATAACTATAATGAGTTCACCCTTCACATTGCCAATTGGTTTTGTGATAATTCGGGGTTCTCTAACATGGTATCAGAGCGGGTTTAATTCGTGCGCACAATGCCACACTTATCCACGTCACCCAATATAAAGGTCCACGTGTTAGGCTCATGATATGCCACACGTGCGGGGGCGTGTTGAGACAAGTCCCACATTGGGGAATTTGTAAAATGAATCCTGTATAACTATAATGAGTTCACCCTTCACATTGCCAATTGGTTTTGTGATAATTCGAGGTTCTCTAACAATGGTAACATCATTAATAGTGTAGAAAAGCTAGAGAAGGAAGCTATTGACTACTTCTCTAATCTTTACTACACTGATGAGATTACCAGTAATTTTCCTCATAGTTTTACTAAATGTTTTCTACATCCAAACAGTGGGAAGATTTTGCTTAAACCTGTTAATATCATTGAAATTCATAATATTGTTTTTAATGCCAATATAGATAAGAGCCCAGGCACAGATGGTTTTGGTGCTAAGTTCTATAAAAATCATTGGGAGGATATTAAGCATCAGCTTTTTGAAGTTATTTCTGAATTTTTTAATTCTGGAAATATACTCAAAAATATTAATCATACTTTTATTATATTGGTTCCAAAGGTTGCTTCTCCCAAAAATATCAGTGGATTTAGGCCTATTGCCTGTTGCAACTTTCTTTATTAAATTATCTCCACTATTCTTTGTAATAGAACGAAAATTTTTCTTTCTTTCTTGATCTCAGAAAATCAAAATGCCTTTATTTCGAACAAATTAATATTTGATAATACTTTATTAGCCCATGATCTTTTAAGAGATTTCAATTCTACCACTGCTAATAAAATATGCATTAAAATTGACTTACCCAAAGCTTTTGATAGAATAAATAGATTCTTTATTATTCATATGATGAAACAGCTTGGTTTTTGTGAAAAATTCTGTAATTGGATTAAAGAGTGTATGTGCAATGTCACTTATTCTATTATGATTAATGGTTCCCCTTGTGGTTTTATTAAAAGTAATAGGGGAATAAGACAGGGGGACTCTCTCCTTATTTATTTACCATTGTCATGGAGTATTTCTCTCTTCAAATGGATAGAGAGCTGGTTTCAAAAAATTTAAAGCCTTTAAATTATGTTAAACCTTGTGTCTCTCATCTTTTATATGCTGATGATCTTCTTATTTTCATAAATGCTGATATTCATAATGCAGTCATTATAAAAGATATTTTAGGTAATATCAAATTATATGCTGAGCTTGATATTAGTGACAGTAAAAGTAAAATCTACTTCAATAAGCATTGTAATTATAAAGAAGATATCCTCAAAATCCTTCATTTTAAAGAGGGATCTCTGCCTGTTAAGTATCTAGGTCTCCCTCTTAGCATTAATATGATAAAAGATAAAGATTGCCATAGGCTTATTGAAATCATTCAAAACAAAATTCAGAACTGATCTTGTAAATTTTTATCTATAGCTGGCAGGATTGAGTTAATACACACTGTTATTACTCCTATTTTCTCTATTGGTGTCAAACTCATAATATTCCTGTCTCTATTATTGATAAAATTGAAAAGTATGTGCTAATTTTATCTGGAATGGGAAATACCATAAATTTGCTTGGGATGTTATTACTAAACCCAAAATTGCAGGTGTTCTTGGGCTTAGGAATTTTAGAGATTTAAAAGAAACCTGCAATTATAAATTATTTTGGCATTTCCTTGAAAATAACTCTTTGTGGGCTAAATGGATGAATTCCAAGTATACCAAAAAGAGTAATTTTTGGATTATGGAAACTAAAAATCATTTCTCTTATACTTGGAATAATATTCTTAATTGTAGAGAGATAGGTAAAAAACTTAGTGAAAGGATAATTAAAAATGGCAAGAACACTAGTTTGTGGTTTGACCCATGGATTAATAGCCATTCTTTAATTGACCTTCTAGGGTGGAATAATTTGATTATTTCTGGGAATGCTGATGCAAATGTTGATCATATTATTCAAAATTCTAGATGGAACACTAATCTTCATACAGTAGCATCTATTTACAATTCTGCTATTAGAAAAATTGAAATAAATCCTAGCATAAGTAAAGACATGTGGTGTTGGAAACTTTCAGTTAAAGATAAATTCTCCTTTAAAAATACTTGGAATTATATTAAAAGGGAATATGTCTATGTTGATTGGTACAAAGTTGTCTGGAATAATGCAAATTGTCCTAAAATGGCTTATTGCACATACTTTGCTATCCTTAATAAATTGCCAACCAGAGTTAAAATTTACAAATGGAAAACAGATGGTTCTACTAGATGTCTTTTATGTAAATCTAAGAATGAAAATATTGATCATATTTTTTTGACTGTTCATTCTCTAGATTCATTTGGTTTAATATTAAAATTAAGCTTAACTTCAATTTGAACATTTCTCTGAATAATCTCAAAAATATTGTTCAGTACATCCAAAGGGTTTTCAATTCTAAACAAGACAATAATGCCTGTGTTTATTTAACTACTTGTATCTATCATATTTGGAAAGAAAGAAATGGTAGACTTCACAAAGGCATTGAGAATAGTTGTAATCAAATTTGGAAGACCATTACTTCTGAAGTTAAAATTTTACTTCTTAAAAATAGCAAGCATAGCAATGTTACTAACAATTCTAACTTGGCTTTGAACGATAATGATAGGTACGAGGAAGGGATTGAAGAGTACTTACAAAGAGGGAAATTTTCCTTTGAGATTATTCATAGCAAAACTAAAGAGGATGCAACTTCAAATCATAATCCCTCTAGGAAAAATAATGTCTTGCTTTTATTAGGCTCCCATATTGAAGGAAATCATCTTGACATGAATAATATAGTTATTAAAAAGGGAAATGCACAGTTAGATAATTCTAACAACAATTTTTATATAAATAATAATAGGAATAATCATTTACCGGCTGATAACAGGTATGATTTTCCTATCAACAGTGTTCCTGAGGATTTAAGCAAGAGCATTAATGGAAGTCCTCCGGTGAAGAGCAACGACAAGACTAACTTCCTGATTGGAATGTCTGCTCATAGAACTATGAAACGTCAGGGAAGTAAAATGGTCAATTGTAATAAAAAGAGGCCTTTTAGTAGTTATAAAAGGGTTTTAATTCGAGTGTTTTACCTTATATTTTCAGATCTGAAGATCAGGCTTCCAACAGTGATTCAGCCTTGCTGAAGCTTCAGAACAAAGATAACAACATTTTTAGCAGCAATGTTCAAAGAATAGATGATTTTCACTACAAAAGCGAGTTAGATGGACGTATCTATCACTTATCTATTTGGAATAGAGGTGAATCCAGTTGCTCCAGACAAGGAAACAACTTAATTTCCATATATTCAGCTTCGAAGAGCTTAGATCTGAACTATGATACTTCAGATCTGAATTTTAATATGACAAACGGAAGTTATCATGAGCTTGAAGAAGGGAGATTTAAAGTCAAGTGGATGAAGGGAAGAGAAGCGGAAGTTAGAAAGCCTCCGTAGAGCTGATTTTTCCTAATCGCCATTAAAGGAGTTGTAGAGCTCAGCCGCCTCGTCTTAGAAGATAATTAGGGTTTGATGTTATGTCGGGGTTGTTTTTTTTTTGTTGGTTTTGTTGAAGCGGGTTTTATTTCTTACCCGACTTCTGTTCTTTCTCTTTTCCCACTTGTTGGGCTTTGGCCTTGGGCCTATTTGTTAACTCATTTTTCAAAAAAAAAATAAAAAAAATCCGATTCTGCATAGCTATTTTTTTGGGGCCCTTTATAAAAAATTTGAAGTAGAAAGTATTTTAATTGAAGAAACGTAATATCACATAAACATACAAACTAGAACGATAAAGTAACAGCGTACTATGCGAGTTAAACACTGCTAATAAATAGATTTCTATGTGTGTAACAAAGGTTAAACACTAGTAATAAATGAACAAAGGATCATGATTCATAAGAAGTTGCACTAAAAAATATATGATAAAGTATATAGTACCTCGCACTCCCATTCATAATTTTGGGATTAATTACTTTTATTTTAAGATTTTGGGATTACTTGTCTACTTAATTGGAGCCGACGAAGTGAAAAGGTTAATTCGTAATTCATCATTTTGCAAATGATGAACGGAAGATTGAGAGAGAGGAGGGATGCGACGGATCATTTGTCTTCTTGAAGAGAGGGAAAAGAAGTGAAAGGAGGCGAGAAGTGGAAGGAGGCGAGAAGTGAAAAAAGAGAGAAGCTTTTTCAAAAATACAAGAGTTTATTTTAGTTCCGCCAAAAAATAATTAATTCCCACGTTTGTGCTTGAATAGCGCTGAGATATACGGAATTTTTTCTCAAATAGCATTCCAAACCATATGAATGCGGAAACGCTACTTAGTATTGCTATATAAACCTAATTTTGTTGTAGTGTAAATATGAGAACTTGTGCTTTCCTTTGTTTACCTGAAACACACCTTTGCTAGATATCCCTGAAAACACTGCTACTCATGATGATGCGCCTATTAGTACCTTAATAATGAATGCTAGTATATGGCTTATAACTTGAATTTAGAACTACATTTAAGTTAGGCTTAATTATTATATTTCAATTTTTTTATTGATGTTGACTTACTTGAATAAACTGAATCCTAACTCGAGCGTTTTATGAATTTGCATGGAATGCTCAGGTCAGATACAAGTGTTGCAGATCTAGAGATTTCAGCAATCGAAGCTTGAAGCACGTGAAGACGTGCTCGCTTTGGTTCGTTCTTCAGTTTTATTTTTAATTATATAAATATACATATATTGTAAAATCTTCCGCTGTAAAATACATTTTGTAAACTCTGATATTTTGCATGTAAAATTCCATTGTGAGACATTGTTATCTTTTATCTTGTGTTGTGATTCTGTATTTGTTCTGTTAAACCCTCTAAGCTAAATAACAATCTGTCGTTTTGAATGGTTCGAGTTGGTTTAATTACCGACTTAGAGCGGTCAAAAAGGTAGGTCCTTACAGTTAGTATCAGAGCTTTGGTTTGATAAAGCTTGGCTTATTGAGTTTAAAAACTCATTAGAGATAGGATAGCGATATCCTAGAGCGATATCCTAGAATGAGTGGAATATCACTAGAATTACAGTACAGAGAGAGAGAGTATTTTGAAAGTATAAATCATTTTGAAATTAAATAAATTGTTTGAAAAGTGTAATTATTCAGAAATACAACTTTTGATAAGAGATTCGACTATTTTATTGATGTCGAGGTTGGACTGTATAGTATGTACGAATTTTGAATATACGCCTAGCTAACGTATATACGAAATCCAATATACACTAGATAGATATAAAATCACACTCTAGTCGCCCGGGGATGAGTCTGATGATTGATGCATCATCATCGGTATTCATTTTCGAGCTTCGAAAGTGGGATGACTATATGATTCCGACTAAAACGTCGAGAAATACCCGAAACAGTTTAGATATGTTTTTGAAAATGTTTGGGTAAAGCTTAATAAAGTGTTTTGGTAAATTAACATGAATTAGAATAGATAAGCGAAATTTAATTGAAATACATCTTCATTGTTTGTAGAATATAAATTGAATTCGAAGTTGAATTAAGATGAAATTGAATAAAATTTGAACAAGTAATGATGTTTTGAAAATATAATTCTACCTCTTCGCTTGTTGCTGTGTTTTGTTTTTCTTTGACCCATACACATTTTTTGTTATCTATTCGATTGTCGTTCTCGAATCTTGAAAAATATTGATTTATGTGTAATTGTTGGAAATCATATTTCAAGAATGTTTCAAAAATAATTTGAAATTTATTTATAAGAAAACTTGATATGACTTATAAATTGAAATGGTTTATAAAGTGGTTTATAAATATAGAAAGTTCGACGACTTAAATTCCCGATATTTTGAAATGTTTGAAAAACAAAATAATATATGTTTGAAAGTATTTGTAAATTATTATTTTGAAATGTTTTAACTTCGGGATATGAAAGGAAATAGTTTGTTCCTAAGATTCGAGTAATCCATGACTAAAGTAATGTATGACTGGGTGCAAACCCTCTATGACAGTCTGTTCTGGGGTCCGGAAAGACATCATTTATTTATATATCGATGCATGTGTAGACCGTGGCTAGTGGCCTTGTCATTGGGAGAAACATCTCGACTTAGGACATAAACATTATTATGTCAATTTATCATAAAATATTTGAAACTATTGAAATGATTTTGGTTTTGAAATCCTGAAGTAGGTATGAAATCCGAAACATGTATTAGCGACGGATTTGTGATGGATAGAACTGGTCGGTAAATTTCACGTCAGTATTTTAGTGTCACTAGTGCAAAACTGCTTATTTGCGACGGTTTGGCTAACAACAATAGCATATATGGTTATGTGCGACTGTTTTAGTCATAAACCGCAGTAGGTTGTCAAGAAAATGATGTAAAAGAAAAATTTGCGACAATTTTATATAAAAACAGTACCAAATATTTGCAATTTGCGACAGTTATATTTAAATATGTGGCAAACAAAATGAGGTTGGAAATGGTAAAAGTTTCATTTTTGCGATAGTTACATGAAAAACAGTCGCACATGACTCCGCCCTCCGCTACTCTCAATTCCCTCATATTGGAAACCATTCCTTCCTCATTTTTTTATTTTTCCCAATTTGCTCACCCCTCACGTGACACCAATCGTGTTTCACTTCCTCTAAGCTCATCTCTTTTCCGCTTTTTCCCATTTCAATCTCCCTTAAATAACTGCTTCTCCCTGTAGACCCTTTCATACACTGCGGCGTAATAACCCTTATCCCAACCTCTAGAACGCCTATCATTCACTAACGCTAATGCTATTTCTATACCTTCGTTTCCCTAACTTTATCCCCAATTCAACTTTATTTTCCTACCAAATCTACCTTACCCATTTATTTTGCTAGACTATATATTGCTGAACTGCTTACCATTCCCCCTGTCTGCGGTAATCCATCCCATCCCACGTCCTCGTCATTTTTGGCATACCTCCTTCCCACGACTGACAACAGGAGAAGTCTCGGGAAAAAGAACCGCCTCATACCCCAAATTTGGTTATTACTCGATCCATCTTTACCATTTTCATTGACTGTTTTACTTCAGGTAATTTCGATTTTGTTCTTTTTATAAATTTCTTTGCATATAATTTATATAATTTTCTTGTATAATTCTGGATTCGCCTACGGATGCAAGCATAGTGTATTATGGTTTTTGTTAAATGTCGTTTGCAGTTATTTTTTTTAATAATACGCTCCAAAGGTTAACCTCATTTCTGATAGGGATATCATGACAACTATATTACCATTGCTTTCTTGTGGAATAAATAGAAGTCTTCATTCAACAAAAACCAAAGGCATTACAAATAAAACGAGGAAAGTTTTACAAAATATATGTGACGGTCCGCCCCTCACCAGCCTGCATTTCCTCCAAAAGTGCGCTGTACATATGCCCGACTAGCACAGGGCGGTCGTCAGTAGAAAGGAAAGAAGAGAATGAACTAATCAAGGAACCTGTAGAATGTCTCAAAGCGCATAGAACAAAATATAATAATAACATACTTGACATAAAACAGGAGAGATAGTGCATAAGCTAAAAACCAGAACTAAGCATCATAGCAGCGGAAATCCAAAATATAGCTTATTACAACTTTTCAAACTGTCTCAAAGCAAAAGCAAGATAAAGGAGGTACACTACTAATGCCCAAGTAGCGACCACCAACGACACAGGGAGAATATCTATATATCATACGTGGAAGCCTCCTGCTTGCCTCCGAATCAGCTACTCGCGCATCACCAGCTAACCACAACCTGTCTCTAGTCTGCTCGTGTGAGCACCCAGAGTAATAAGCAGAGACATAAAACTCTGGGTCAGACATAAATCCTGGTATGAGCGATAAGCATCTAAACAGAATAATAACAGGTATAATCCAATCATACCTGAAACTGGACCTGCAACCAAAGAGTTAGCACTACATACTGTACAACACTCTAAGGTGCCCTTTCAAATGGTGTAAAGATAACGGGGGTGGGGGTGTGCATGTCATAGTGATGTCAAACAATCAAACATAGCAATCATCCTCACATCCCTCACTCAGTGCGTAAAGCATACGATATCCACTACTTTGGTCACCTAATACTTTGGGCCATGACGGAATCCAATCCCGTGTAACTATCACTACAAGCCCACTATCCATCTCTCAGTGGTGGACCAAAGTTATGAATACCGACAACCCCTTTACACACGTCCCGCAGCAAAGCCCAATCATGATGTGAACTCGTTGGTTCCCAACTGGGTCCGGGATCCTGAGCTCTAACTTCCATTTGGACTACCTTTGCATCTTGGGTTTTATTCATCATCCTCCGGATCGGTCTTCATTCAGGTTTGGATCGTGCTCCGCCCTCCAACGGTTCGGGTCGCACCACCCTGGTTCGGTTCGCAGTCACTAGCTCGTGGTCACCCTCTGTTTTGGATCGTGCGCTCCCCTCCAGATCGATTCGTGAAAAGCTCCTTCAGCTCGGATCATGGTCATCTGCATATGGTTCGGATCGTGATATGGAGCACGAGTGGATCGGTTTCCTTCATTCCTGGTCGGTCACATTTCGCTCCTCCCCTGGTCGGTCTGAAACCTCCTCTCCTAGTCGCATTTCACCCATCCTGGTCGGTCTGAAGTTCCTACGGGGTCGGTCGGTCAGAAACCCCCCTGGTCGGTCCAAACTCGGTCGTTCGAAACTCCCTTGGTCGTTCCAGACTTGGTCGGTCGAAACTCCCTTGGTCGTTCCAGACTTGGTCGGTCTGAAACCTCATTCATTCCTGGTCGGTCTGGAACCTGGTCGGTGGTTCTGTTTTCCCCCGGTCGGTCGAGACCTGGTCGGTCAAGAACCTGGTCGGTCAGAAGCCTGGTCGGTTTTTCCTGGTCCTAAAACCTGCACCATTCCAGCAAGCTATTTTCGCCTCTCGACGGCGTTTTCGACCAATCTAACACTTCTAATCAACCACAAAGCATATCATACAATCATAGGAACATAGGGAGTCAACCACAAACACCAAAACAACAATATGACATATCAAAATGGATCAAACATGACCCAAAAATCCATATTTCCCTCTTAAGCATGTTTAAGCAAATCTAACGATAGGATTAGCAAAACTTATCCAAATTAGCCAAATTTTCTAACAGAGGCCTAAAACAATATTTCATAATTTATGAATATTTTTCCAGATTTTTAACATGCATAATTTCGCTAATTATCACTAATCATCCCTTAATCCCCAAATTCCGGGATTTGCAAAATTAGTCGAAATTAACCCAAATTCATATCAGAGGCATAAAATGATGTTTTAGAATTTTGGGAATTTTTCTAGATTTTTCTGAGCCATAATTTCGCTAATCTTCGCTAATTACCATAATTAGCCACAATTAGTGAGGAACTATGCAAATCACTCACCTTAGCCACAAACAAACTTTAGATCTGAAATAATCTCTGATTTGGATCCAATCCCTATGTGTTCCAGCAGCTCTCTTGCTAATTTGGTGAAGATCTTCTTTGATTTGATGTAGATTAGGCCAAAACTTGATTAGAAAGTGATTAGAAGGTGATTTGGGTGTTGGAGGCCATTGCTAGAGCTTGAAAGAGGTAAGTGGCGGCTGGAAAAATGAGTATAAAACTGAAATCCTAACCCTAGCAGCCCTTAAATACCCCAAATCCTGAAATCTCCCATTGGGCCTAGTTGCTAATCACCCGGTTAAGCCCAATTAGCTGAAAACAACCCTTTAAACCTTAATTAAGTCATATCTCCCAAACGGTAAGTCCGTTTGGCTAATGTGACCACTCTACGGAAAGAGAAACCATCATTCAAATCCAATGGAAGTGGTTTCAGGTCAAAATTCCTTTCCAATCAAAAGTTATGGCCAAAACAGTACCAACTAGGGGTAAAACGGTCATTTAAAAATCGACAGAAATCATGAACATGGGAAATGACCCCAATAATCGTCTTCCAAAGTTACATGGCCATACGACTTCATATGTGAAAGAAATAAATATTCCACGATCCTATGATGCGTAGAATGCTGGCCGTTAGAATATATGTACCATATGGTGTCGAATAAGTCAAAAGTCTAAGATTTCCTTGTGACTCATAATTGATTCATTTAATTTTTGTAATAGTTTAAACTCAATTTCATTTTAAGTACTCTATGACATATTTTTTTCTAAGGTTGGTCCCAAGCAGGGGCCTGAATGGTCTCTGCCTTAGGTCCTTACTTCATAAGAAACTGAGAATCTACTGGTACATAAATAATTTGATTAATGGATTTCCATAATAATATGACAACATTAAGATCTCGCTTGCAATTCATTAAAAAAATTATGTAATGGAAGAAGAGGAAAAAAGGAAGTCTTATGATTTTCACAGCTTGAGCTTGGTTGAATTAACCATCTACATTTGGTTGTCACAATTTTCAGTTCTATCTATAGTTCAGTCTTCAAAGTATGATTCCATGTAATGTTCTTCATTTTTTACTAATTATTTATGAATTTACAATCAGTGTTAAGATAACTTTGCATGCTACTGTAATCTAGACCTGCGAACTATTTTTAAAAAAAGTCATCATCAAAATTTTTCCGTGCATCCAACGATATATTATAATTTTCCTATGTTTATGAAAACGTCATCATATAACGTAGTCGAACAGGCATTTCAGTGAGAAGGACATGAATATGCACTTTCCAATTGTTCGTAACGTTTATGTGCAAACTGTAGAAGAAGAAGCCTAATCTAAGATTCTGAGTGCAGAAACATATTTGCACCATACTACATATTTTTGTCTTTCCTTTAATAAGCATGAAGTAAAAATGAATTCATGCCGAGGACCATCAAATAGATTCTTTTTTATATGGCACATACGCGTAGATAAAAAGTTTAAAATTCCGACCAACTGAGGCTAAATGCATTGTTCAAGTTGATCAAAACTGATGTCTTACGTCAACTGTAAACAAGCATTGCAACATTAAAAAACAAACAAACAAGCAGATTAAAGAAAAAAAGCGCAACAACAGATCAAGTGGCAACTCATCAACATCCGAACCGTCACAACTGCCTACGGATTCGACATCAATGTTCCCAATAACAATCATGATATCGGAGCAAGGGGGTTCGCAAGGGCTCCTGTCCAAGCTTAGAATAATCAGTATGACATAAATTCAAATTAGAGGAGGATTTGGATTTAAAACATGCTGAGTTTCTTTCCTCCCATATGACACAACAAAATGCAAAAATAAATGTGCCAGTCTATGTGTTTCAGGAAAACTTCGTTCCTAAGATTCCCTTCACATATATATCTACTAAAGAATGCATCATTTGCATTTGGTATAAAGGGGCATGTGACACGATACGTAGCATAAGTTTTGATCTACAAATGGATGAATTTTGCATATATAAATTGAATTGGCATCAATATATTACTCATTTGTTTTACATTATCATTTGTATCCAGCCTGGATTACTTTCAAGAAATTATAGATGGCAATATCAAATCATAATTTATATTCGGAAACCGAAGTAAATGTAGGTCCACAATGTTAATGATAGGAAATGGCTTGTATGATGTATACAATGGAAGACAAAAATTTTTAGCACTAACATCATGAACATAATAATGCATATAATATGGTTTTTCGTGGGGTTTCCAACTATGTCCACAATGTTAATGTTAGGCAATGGCTTGTAGAAAAATCCCCGACATGAGTGCAGAAAATGAATTTATACCACTGATGCAGATTTTTATTCTTATATAATAAACAGAATAGAAACATGAAGTAGATTAAATGAATTTCAGCAACGGCCAAGTAGATTTATCACAACCAATATAGCTTATAAAGATAAAATCCATAAAAAAATTGTTCAGTGAATAGACGAATACACAATTAATGGTAGTACTATTTCAAATTTTCATGACAACAACTGTTATCATTACCAGAACAATGAGGTTCACTTGGACCGGCACCATTTTCATTAGGTGCAACAGAAGGATCTATGATATGACATTTTGCACAAACTTTGATTTATACATAGATGAATGAATTAAGCATATATAATTTGGATTGGTCCTTTATTTTTCTCATTTTTTTTATTTTCTTGTAGAGAGATTCCGATTGAAAGCCAATGCTAAATAATTTTCAAGAGATTAAAGATAGTGTGAGATTAAATCATTATTATATGTAATGAATCAACATTCATACATGTTAGAAATACTAATACTGGTCAATAGCTCTTAACGATTCTTATAATGAAATATATAAAATAAAATTTAACGTGTTGGACATGGTAATGCAGAAAATATAGCTTTATAACTTAGTTTCCAGTTAGGTATCAATCATAATATAACAAGATGGTCAAATGAAATCCACAATTTCATGTTATGCCTACTTTTTTAATTATGAAGCACTATAAACCCCAAAAAACATCTACTGAATAATTTTTGATCATTTGTTTAAATAACTAGCCATATAAACACCATATAAAATTGGAAATTTTGAATGATATATAAACAGCCAAATAACGATAACAAATCGAACCTCTGCGGTCATCATTTGAAGCTTAATTAAATTCATTGTAAAGGAAATTATTCGATCCATACGATTTTTTATTTTTGTTTTTATATATATTCTTCGAGCGTAAAATACTGTTTCAGTGCTTCCAAAACAAAATACAGGTAAAACAAGAGAAAAAGCTTAGTTTAGGTTTTGATGTAAAATCTTAAACATCAAAATTAATTTCAAAAATAAATCTAATATATCCTGCAAAGAAGGACCAATGTTCTCGTCCATGTAAGGGAAGCTAATCTCCAGGCTCATCGTCATGGAAAATAAAGAACACCATGAGTTTCACTCTATACCTATTTCCATGTTTCTAAGCTCGACGAAATTTTTTTTTGACTCCTGTTAGTTCCATGCTCCAGGTTATCCTTCAGACCCATCTTTGATCATTTGTGTTGTTATTGATGAGATTCTATGAGTGCGATAAAGTGGTGTTTTTATTATTGTAGTTTCTATTTTTAGTAACTCATACTTGGTGTTAAAAATGGTTGCAAGTACTTATGAAATTTTCTTTTGGTTTGCATTGTGTGTTTAGATGGAGCGCTGCCTAGTTACCACCTACATTGCAGTGATGGATCTGATGCAAACGGTTGGTTGGATGTTGCAGAGGACATAAGTCTTCATACCTTTACCAGTGATTGGAGAAAAGGATCTCAGGTAAATACATTTGAATTACTATAAAAAACAAAACACAAGTCTTCATATCTTTACCAGTAACATCAGTTTTATTTTATTGTTGATTCAGTGAGCCGTTTTAACAACAAAACATGTCGAGATAATGGTAAATGCCAATATAGTTTTCCCAGAACTTCAAAAACACTACAGAGTAAGCTTCACTTGGCTTTCATTCCTACATTTTTGAGTTTAAAGCACCTCTTTATTTGTTGCTGTGTTATGTCACATCAGTAGAGAATGTTCTAAACTAGTTCTTTTTTCTGAGTAATCTGAGCGTACGGCTTAAGATAACAAAGTTTTCAAATATATGTTCTTTTTTAAATTTGCAGAGAAGTCATTACCAGAATTTTGGCGCTACCGCCCCATAGTAAGTTCTATTTTCTTTTGTAGGATGTCAAACTTTAAATAATCAGCTATATAAGCAAAATGAATCGAGTGGATTGCTAGTGTCTGTATCAAGTTCACTTTAGTTCTACCTGAGGAATCATTTTTATATCTGCAGCCTGCAGAAGGATGGAAAGAACAGAACTGTATGCCTTATGAGCGTTATGTCCAAATGCTTCTAGCTGTGAGTTTATTTTTAAGCCTTTTAGCCTGTTTGATATACAATTATACTTCTAATTATAAATCACCTCATCCAGAACTATCTTTTACATAGAAGTATAGAACATCCCCTATAGTTATTATGTAATACCTTAATTGTCATTCACTGGAGTATAGCATGCAAATGAAATTCCCAATGATGGCATTCATTCTCGTTATACCTTTTCAGTAAATGTTATTTCTTGTCATATTCATTTTTCAGCTCCCTAGATTTTTTTATAGAACAGGTTTTGAATCTGTGGCCACTTGAACCAAATTTGGAGCGCCTACCCATTGAATATGTACGAATGTATGTTGTATACATAAATGTATAGTAGAGTTTTTCTACACCCCCTCTTCTACACCTCATCTATACCGCTGTGATTTTCGAGTTGCATAGTTTAAAATTAATCAATGATACATAGATATGTTTTTAGATACCTCAAGACCAGCTTTGTAAAATTTGATTACACTGAATACATAATGTGTTCAACATGATATTTCAAATCGATACTTAAATAGATGTTTTAATGGTCAATATTGACTAAACATTTCAAAAATGTTAGAAGTTTAAGAATGATCTCTTTTTTGGTGCACATGATGTTCATAGTGTAGATTGACATGCTCAAAGTCTAATGTGACTTTGATTGGTGTTGCATAAAAATCATTGTGGAGGTATAGCAAAAGGTAGGTATAGTAAATCTATTTTGTTATTATCAACTATATCTTCCTATCTTTTTATTAAATCTATTGTTTCATGAAGATCTTTAATCGTGACCAAGGATACCCGTTACGTGTTGTTCCTGGAATCATTGGTGCTCGATCGGTTAAGTGGCTTGACAGAATCGACATAACTGAAGAAGAATGCCAGATGATGAACAAATATGCTATTTTTGTTTATAATATTCTTATTGAGCTAAATAATACTGATATCCTTCTTTATTTTTATATAAAAAGGATTCTTCATGCAAAAGGATTATAAAATGTTTCCGCCCTCGGTTAATTGGGATAATATCAATTGGTCTAAGACTGCACAGATGGATTGTCCTGTGCAGGTAATTCTGTTATAATAAGGCTTTTAATCTTTGTTGCTTTTAAATGTTTATAGCTCATTTTGGGAGCAAAATAGTATGTGTATTTGCTGTGTCTGAAAACAAAAAGGAAAGCTACTTGTAGTTGTTACATTGTTGAGCAAAAAAAGCGAAGAGCCATGAATTGGAGATGTGTTATAATCTCAATAATGTTTTTGTTACATTTATTAACTTACATGGAAAGGTATACCTTAAAAATCTAGTGTTGGCATTGTACAATTTTTTGACTGTCATTTGTATCTAATATCCAAATAAGTTTAGATAACCCGTATACACAATAGTAAACCTCATGCTTACCTTTGGCTTTCCCGTAAATTCAATTGTGTATCCTTATGACTAAGGTTAAAGTTGCGTAGTCAACAATTTCCTGTGTTAATTGTGTATCCTTATGACTAAGGCTAAGGTTGCATAGTCAACAATTTCCTGTGTTTTGGCAGAATGTATCAATACGGGTAGAATAAGCTTGGTTGATTCGTAATAATGGCAGTAATTTTTCATATTGATAATGTGCCAATACTTATATGAAATGCTTAATGAGATTAGTATTTACTGTTAAAAGTTAATTTGTAATTTTATTAGGCAACAATTAAATGCATTGACAAATATGCTTTTGTATTAATGTAGGGAATAATTTATTCCTATATATAACATAATTAGATAAATCTAGATAAGGCTTTATCTAGAATATTCCAGAGAACGCATTATATTATAAAAGACAAGGTGTATCTCATGTAATCAATCAAGCATCAAAAGAAAATAAATAAATAAATGTTTTATCTATCTCTCCACATATTGCTCTGCTGTGCCTAACAAATTTGGTATCAGAGCCATAGCAACAGCATTAATCAGTCACTCAAAAAACAATGGCAGTAGTCCCTACAATGTTCAAGTACTCTCCAAGCGAAGTGCCAATATTCGAAGGCGAGCATTATGATTATTGGAGCAGTGAGATGATGGACTTTTTCATCTCTCATGATTTATGGGATGTCATCGAAAAAGATTATCCGGAGCCACCTGTAGATGGAGATTCTACAAGATGGACGGCTGCACAAGAGAAGTTGTACAAAGAAAATCAAAAGAAAGATGCAACTGCACTTCGGTATATCAAACAAGGAGTGAGTAAATCTATCTATCCAAGAATTTTCAATAAAAGAAAAGCAAAGGATGCATGGGAAGTTTTGCAAAAAGAATTTCGAGGCAATGACAAAGTTATCTCCATTAAACTTCAATCTTTATGGAGAGATTTTGACAACCTGCAAATGAAGGAATCTGAAAATATCAGAGATTTCTTCTCCGGAGTCTCTGAAATTGTAAATCAAATTCAATGCCTTGGAGATAACATTCAAGAAAAGAAGGTGGTAGAGAAGATATTGAGATGCCTTCCTCCAAAGTTCGATCATTGCGTCGCTGCAATAGAGGAATCAAAGGACCTTGGCAAGATGTCAACACATGAGCTAATGAGTTCACTTCAAGCTCATGAACAAAGAATTAATAGAACATCAACAAATTCATTGGAGCAAGCATTCCAATCCACCCTCAGTTTTTCAGAAAAGAAACGAAGTTATTACAACTCAAAGAAGGGCTCATTTAAAAAGCAAAATCAAAATCAAAGAAAGGGCAACGAAAGAAATTATCAAGGCAAAGGAGAACAACGACGAGAACAGCAGAAAATTCAAGGTAATTCTTCCACTTATTGCATTATTTGCAATAAATCAAATCATAATTCTGAAAATTGTCACTTCAAATGGACGAGATGTCGAATTCCTAATCATTCCCAAAGAGATTGTTGGTATCAAAATAAAAAAGAGAAGGACAAAGAAAATTTTACAAGTGAAGAAAATGAAGAGCAGGTTTTCTACTCTTGTTTATCTGCTGAAAATGAATCACAAGATGCTTGGTATATTGACAGTGGTTGCAGTAACCACATGACCGGCAACAAAGACATTTTTGTAGAACTTGATGCAAGTTTTTCATCAGAGATAAAGCTTGGAGATGGAAAGGCACAAAAAGTTGAAGGAAAGGGGACCATTGCAGTCCACACTAAAAAAGGTAAGAAATTTATTCATGATGTGCTTTACGTGCCAAATTTAGCCCAAAATCTCTTAAGTGTTGGACAACTTGTTCAAAAAGGTTATATGGTGAATTTTGATAATAATTCTTGCAAGATCATTGATAAGAAAAGTCATTTAACAGTGGCAAATATTGACATGACTCCAAATAAAATTTTCCGCCTATTTATGTCTCTAAATGAGAATTGTGCATTCAAATCTGAAAATTCTAATGTGTCTCATTTATGGCATTTGAGATATGGCCACCTAAGCAACAAGGGGTTGCATTTACTGAAATCAAAGAATATGGTTATTGGTCTTCCTATCATCATGAAAGAAAATAAGGTGTGTGAAGGTTGTATTTTTGGCAAAATGCATAGATTTCCTTTTCCGAAAACTTCATGGCGAGCAAAAGCTCCTTTGGAGTTGATACATGCTAATATTTTTGGTCCTACAAGGACCCCTTCACTAAATAACAAGAGATATTTCATTCTTTTTGTTGATGATTACACTCGTATGATGTGGATTTATTTTTTAAGTGAAAAATCAGAAGCTTTCTCAAGTTTCCTACGGTTTAAAGCTCTTGTAGAACGCCAAAGTGGACACTTAATAAAAACTCTTCGAACTGATCGTGGAGGAGAGTTTATTTACAGCGAGTTCATGAATCATTGCAAGAAAGAAGGGATTGCAAGGCAGCTTACTGTGCGATATACACCGCAGCAAAACGGCGTCGCAGAAAGGAAAAATCGAACAATTGTTGAAATGGCTCGAAGTATGCTGGAAGGAAAATCCATGCCAAAGAAGTTATGGGCTGAAGCTGTTAACACGGCTGTCTATATATTGAATCGTTCGCCAACTAAAGCTGTTAGAAATATGACACCATTTGAAGCCTGGCATAAAAGAAAGCCTAAAGTAGATCACATGAAAGTATTTGGAAGTGTAGCGTATGCATTGAACCAGAGCCCAAACAAAGATAAATTTGAGAAGAAAGGAGAGAAATATGTCTTTGTTGGTTACAGCGAAGAGTCGAAGGGATATCGGCTATTAAACCCCAAAAATGATCAACTCATTGTCTCAAGAGATGTTGTCTTTGATGAAATGGCGGCATGGCAGTGGGATCATGATGGCTACCAAAAATCAAATTCTATGAAGCCTAAAAGATCTCAAAATAATAGCTCACAACCTGTCCGATCTCAGCAAAGTATCCATGTAGATACTGCAACTAGTTACGGCTCAAATGATGAAAATGAATATGAAGACTTGGACTCTCCTATTCGAAAGGTGCGTTCTTTACAAAATATTTATGACTCAAGCAATGTTGTTCTATTTTCTTGTGAACAACAGTTATTCAAAGATGCAAGCAAAGAAGATGTGTGGATTGAAGAAATAAAAGAAGAAGGCAAATTGAGTGACGTGAAAGAAGAAAAGAAAATTGCTGAAAAGGAAGAATTGAAAGAAGAAAGAAAATGTGTAAATCATAAAAAGAAAGAAGTTGAAGAAAATAAAGTAAGCGAAGATGACTCAAATAATGAGAAGTGCAAAATCAAAGTAGATGATAGCAAAGAACACATGGAATAAGAAGAAATTGAAGAACTGGGTGGAAATTTGAAGCACAAGCAATTTTTTGAAGTATCACATGGTGATGAAAGAAAGAAAGATGAATGGAGCACCGCAACAAAGATTTGTGAAACTGCATCGAAGACTATGACAATGACAAAGAAGAAGAAAAGAAAAAGAAATTGTGGATGATTTCTTTATTTTCTAACAAAGCACAAAAGAGCAGCCAATGGATTTCCTCACTAAAGCAGTCACATTGGAGAAGTTTGAAATGTTCAAGAAGCAATTAAAAATTACAAATTAAGGAGGAGTGTTAAAAGTTAATTTGTAATTTTATTAGGCAACAATTAAATGCATTGACAAATATGCTTTTGTATTAATGTAGGGAATAATTTATTCCTATATATGACATAATTAGATAAATCTAGATAAGGCTTTATCTAGAATATTCCAGAGAACGCATTATATTATAAAAGACAAGGTGTATCTCATGTAATCAATCAAGCATCAAAAGAAAAAAAAATTAAATGTTTTATCTATCTCTCCACATATTGCTCTGTTGTGCCTAACATTTACATGGTGTGACAGTGTGCTATTTGTTCTTTCGAGGATGAGAACATTGTTCAGCAAGGAAAGGTTAAAAAATTCCCTCAGTTTCTAAACCATATTAAACCATCACGCATAACTGGAGCATTTTTTTTCTTCTAACTAAGCTGTATAATATATAGACTATTGTACGTCGATATGCTGTCTCTGGTGGTGGGCGTGGTATTGAGAGAGTAGATGTATCAGTTATGGTCGGAAAACGTACCTGGGTTGAAGCTCATAGATTTCAGAAGAGCAACGTTAAATATACAGCTGATGATATAGAGAACGATAAATGGGCTTGGGTTTTCTTTAAAATTGAGGTTGATGTACCAGAAAATGGTGAAATCATAGCTAAAGCGGTATGTATAACTTGCATAGAATTATCCTTGAAAGTTGTTGTACATGTGGAGTTGTGGCTTTTTTCTAAAACTATTGAAGTTCACACGTATAAGTCATACATACATATATATACACACATATATATACGCACATACATATACATACATATATGTATAGTGGAGTGCCCCTTTGGCCTTCTTTTTTTCCACCTTTCGTTTATTTAATCAAAGTTAGTGGGAGATGGGAGCGTTAGTGGAAGGAGAGAGAGTAAACGTGTGGTGGAAAAGTGGTAGACTATTGGGTTGTTCCATTGTTTGGGGTGACATTGAAATTGCGTGTGTGTGTGTGTGTATATATATATATATATATGTGTGTGTGTGTGTGTGTGTGTGTGTGTGTGTGTGCGCGCGCGCATGTGTGTGTGTGGGGGGGGGGGGGGAGGGGTGGGGGAGGTCTGTTAAGGTAGAACTATCAATTTTCTTCAAATGAGTTGTATACATAGGAATGGTCAGAGTAGATTGACTTTAGGAATGCTGGTAGGATTTAAAGCCATGTTAAATATGAGAAATCATGTTCAATGAGTCTAACTAAAATAATACAGTTAATAATGTAGGTAATAAAGCCTTTTGTTTTCTAGTTTATCGAATCCTTTATGTTCCACCCTATTGCAGTCTTATCACTTTAAGTCGTTGTGTTTATGCAGTATTATGATGATAAAGTGGCATGCAAAAACAATGATCTCTTAGAAGCGACATCATTTCTGGATTTGGATATGACATCTAATAATATTGGATTGTCGTTGATTATTCATCGGTTGCTAAGGAGATTACTATGAATACGTGGACTCGTGTTGTCTTGTAAATGTTAGATAATGCAACCTCAGGTATTATGAAGTTAATGGTAAATTATATAATATGTGAATTTGTGTTAATTATGGTAAATATGACCATTGATACTATTTTGATTTATGTTAAAATTTAATTATTGGAAGTATGTTTGATGTCCATTCGTCTGCAGTTTCTGCGGAGTTATAAGGGGTAATAAATCTGTATAGATGTAAATCTGATGATATCAACAATTTTTGGTGGATGCAGGGTTGTGTAAATTTGCGATGGTTTATATTAAAAATCGTAGCATAATAAACCAAAACATAGATCATTTGCGCTGGTTTTTTACAAAAACAATCGCATAACAAGCAATTTCTGCGACTGTTGTTATTAAACCGTAGGATACCAGGAAAATTTAAAATCAAAATTATGTTCATTTGCAATGGATTTTTTTGAACCAGTCGCAAAATGACAAATTTTTGCGACAGTTTTTAAAAGTCCGTAGCATACCAGGAAAAATTAAAACCAAAATAATGTTCATTAGCGGCAGTTTTTAATACAAACCAGCAGCAAAAAATATCTTTTTGCGATGGTTTTTAAGTAAAACCAGTCGCAGAAAGGACATTTTTGAGACGGTTTAAAACCATCGCAATATATTTTCGCTATTTGCGACGTCTGCATTTGCTATGATTGTTAAATCGTCGCAAATCATGCTAAACAACAGTCGCAAATGACATGTTTTGTAGTAATTTGTCCATTTTGCAATGGAAATTAACGACATTTCTCTGAAACTTTACCGTCATTTGTCAATCTATTTAAATTTAATTTTAAAAAAATTACTGACATTTTACCGAGGGATATATATTTCTTTAATATATATTTTTAAAAATTTCTTCGGAGATCCCTGGCTAAACAGCAAGGGATTAGAAACGGATAATTACAAATTTTTCTTTACCATAGATATTTGTCGGTAATTCGTCACAAATGCTAACATTTTAGCAAGGTAATTGGTGATAGTTGTTTTTATTTTCGTCAGTAACCACACATAGATTTTAAAAACCCACTCGTATTCCCCTTTTATTCCATTGGTAAATGTTACTACAATAAAATACTAATTTACAACTAACGGACGCCAATGTTAATTAATGTGCTTAGTTAATATGAACTCAAAAATAATACAATTCATAATCAAATAACGACATAGAATATCAATTAACATACAAGCACAATACATAATTAAGTTGTTAAATTCAATACATAATCAATACTTTCATAACAGTTATGGAATAACAAAAGACAATGTATATTTCATAGTGAAATTATAAAATAGCGAACACGAAAACAAGAATAGCACACATGAGTACAAAATTGACTCGCCAAAGAATACAAACCGCCAATGGAGATGGTTCCTAACTTGGATTTACATGGATAAAAGTAATATCATATTATTAAAGTGTAATTTTATCACTTCTCCCGCCATGTTGCCCTCTACTTGGGCTGAAAAACTGATTTTAGCTTTAATCAATTCCGTTCTATTTAAGAGTAATTTTATCACCTAAACCTAGTGCAACTCCACTGGCCTTGCTCCTTATTCTTACGAACCCACTCAGGTAACTACCAACTAGTTTCTCCATCCTAATGCACACTAAAGTATTTTGGCATAAATATCAGAAGTAAAGAAAACCACGTGTAACAACCGGATTTTCAGAACCAATTAAATTTGTTATTTTAATGGATTTTGAATATTTAAAATGATTTAATTTAAATAATAACGACTAAAAATTTATTTTAAATTGAAGTTAGAAAGTAATAGTTTAATTTAACTATAAAAGGAGTTTGAAATGGCGGTGTAATTTGAAAATTCGATTTCTAATTTCAATTGAATATGCAAAATACAATATAAATCAGAATTGGACGAAACAAAAAATATTTGAATCTATTTAGCTATATCTTTCTAACGAATGTGAAAAATTCAGATTTCATAATATAAATTGAAAGTTATGTCCAGTTTAAAATTTAAAATAGTCGCTTTGGAATTTATATATATTTTAAATAATTTATAGCCCATAAAAATAGCCATTTTGCAAACGACCTCCATTTTCAACGAAACCAATTTTGTTGGATTTGAAATATCAAATTATTGCTATATTCCAATTTTCATAAATTTTGGAATTAATATGTGAGCGGGACAAAAGAAAACGTGTTTTGTCTATTTCTGTTGAACTGGATCGACCAGAAAATAGACATTTTTCATACGGTCTCCCAATTTGAAAAAATTAATTTTATTAGGACCGTATCGTCAAAACATAGCTAGATTTATTTTTCGGGTATTTTTAGGGTCAGTATGCGGCCTCAGTAAATTAAAATATACGTTTAAATTAAATATATATTGATTTATAATTTAATTTAAAGAAAAACTGATCAAAACGATCGAACTGGCTTACGAGACATATCCTATTGTGTCCGAAAGGGGGGTATTTAGATAGGGGGGATAGTCGTTGGGTCTCGTTTGGAGTTCGGACGAAACTGGGTCAATTAAATGAATTAAAAATTATTTATATATAAATACCATCATAAAAATAGAACCCTAATTTCATTTCAATGGAGCTGCCATCTACCCCAAATCGATGGACATTTCCTTTCAGAATTTCTTCCCCCAAGTCCTACACATACACGCAATAATTCCAAAAATATTCGACGTGAAAATCCTAGATGTAAGTGAGCTCAACATTACAGACGGTGGAGATGGGTTGATATTAATTGTGGCGGCTAGTTTGGGGCCTAGAATGTCGTTTGTTCGAAGTCAAATAGAGAGAGGAGGGGGCGTTCGAGTTAGTCGCTGTCGCGGGTGGTAGAAGGGGGTGCTGATCGACGATCGGTGGCTTCTGTCAGGTGGTGACGGCGATTTCAGTTGGAGCGGATGGGTTTTCTTCTTGTTCACGGTTACAGGAAGAAACGGGGTGAGAAACGTGATTAGCACTGATTAATCATGTGGTTTACTTAATTATTAACGGTAATTAAGAGTGCTAATTATATTTAAATCGATTCAAAATATGTGGTGACTTGTAATGGCAATAACTAGTCCAAATGATATTAAAAGAATAACATTGTTTTTTTAAATAAAAGGACAACATTATTTTTGTAAATAAAATATACATCGTTTTTGTAAATAAGATATACATTGTTTTATAAAATAAATATATATTGTTTTTGAAAATAAAAATATACATTGTTTTAAAAATATAAAAACATTGTTATAGAAAGAAAATATGATTTTTAACATATAGATAGCATTAAATAAAAATCTAATTTTTATATATATAGCATTATGATAAAAATATGAATTTTTAATATAATAACATTATTATAAAAGGTAATTTTTATAAAGAAATAGATTAAATAAAAAGGTGATTTATATATATATATATAACTTTGAATTAAAAATGTGTTTTTTAAATTATATATCGTTGTCTTAAAAATATGTTTTTTAAAACGAATAACATTGTTTTTAAAATAGAAATAGCGTTATACAAAAATATGATTTTTATATATAACATCAGTATAAAAATATGATTATTATACATATAATGTTTGAAATAAAAATATGGGGTTTTATATATTAAGGTTTGAATATAAAAATATGATTTTTAAATATAGATTACATTCTATAAAAATGGGATTTTAAAATATATATAGCATATAAAAATGGGATTCAAAAAATATATATAGCATAATTTTTTTAAAAAAGAAATAACATGGTATATTAATGTGATTTTTAAATAGAGATAGCATTGAAATAAAAATGTGATTTTTATTTATAAAGATCGTTGTTTAAAAATGTGATTTGTAACATAAACCGCGTGAAAAAGATTTCGATGGAACTGACTGGAAGCAAAACGGAATCCAAACCATCGTCTGCTAAAGAATGACGGAGTGGAAACTAAAGGTGAGAACTCCTTCTCACTCTAATAATTTTACAGTTAAATATATACTAAGATGCGGATGGTGCTTAGTAGCACACGGGTGCATTTATTGTACAAACCATGGATGTTTGTTTGAATTAACTGTATTGTGTGTTGTTCGTGATGTTGAAATGTTTAACAAAAAATAATGTTAATATTAATGTGATAGTGAAATTAAATTTTAAATATCCATTTATAATTTTAAATAGTGAAAAAGTGGTTAAATAGAAAATAATTCATACCAAATTAGAATTGGCTATATTTATTAACCAATGATTTATTTAAACAGTCCGTTGTCATTTGAAAACCCCACACGGGTATTGGGATGATATTTGACATATACTTATCCCATATTTGGTTGTATGTCAATCGCTGGGTTGAAAGGCTGTGATGAGTGTTATTTATTTATTTTAATGCCCACACATTTGTAAATTTCACTTTGGACGTGAATGGACTGTTTAATGATTATTTATCATCATTGCTGAATACATGCGATGTATGAAATCCATATAATTGAAATTAAATGGTAATTGATTGAGTCGCACTTCGACTTAGAAATAAAGAGCATTCTAAAATAAAGGACATTTTAACACAAATAACATTTTAAAAATAAAGATATTTTAAAATAACGAATATTTTAAAACAATATTCAGTGAAGAATATAAAAATATGAAGTCGGGTTAAATATAGAAATGCCATTTTAACCTGAACGGGTTTATCAATTGATTTTATTCATTTTATAATGAATATCGAAAAGAAGTGATTTCAGAATCTAATATTTTCAAAATATTATCATTCTAATATGATAAAGATATAGAGTATTCAATTTTGATTTAAAATCGAAAATGAAGTTGGAGTCATTTTAAAACGAATGTATAAACGATTTATAAAACACGTTATAATTGGAAATCGACGATATATATGTGTATATATAATATATTCAACATATAATGGTCTGAATAGAACGCGCCGCGCAGTGACCGTTCACGAATTTCGACCATTAACTTCAAATTGGCGTAACGGGAGATCCAACCGTCGGAATCTCCTAAAACTTGAACCGTTGGGTTCGTATCGAAAAGAACTTTCCAATGAATAAAAGAAGTTTGAATTCTAACAGTTATATTTGGAATTATATCTAAATCAAATTCCGAAAAGGTAGCTATGGATGCGGTTCGGTGGGCGTTTTTGGAAACTGACTGTATAGGCCTTGATAAAATTATTAAAAATACGGTAAAATTATGTAAAATCATAATGAATAATTTGGAAAGATTTTGGATGAAAAATTCAAAGTTTGAAAAGATAGAATTTATTTTTATCGAAATGAACTTGTTATTAACAAGAATAATAATCCAATTATTTTAGAAATAATAAATTGGATCTGCAATGGTTTTAATATAACCAAATTTTCCAACATATGAATTGGAATGGATTTGAGAAGAAATAATCTTTGGAATATTTCGATATTGGATTCCGTGATTATACAAATGTTGTTAAGGGAATTTGGAAGATATTATAAATATCGTTATTCCCAACACGGTATTTGTTGATTTCAGAATTTGATATTGAATATAAGTCGACATAATTTTTATTCAGATCCTTTTATTTAATGTCAAATTGAATTTTGGATTTGTCGTGAGTGGTTTCTTCAATAACACTATTCTTAAACCCTGATGAGAAAAGAATAAATCTTTAAATTAATATTAAAGAAGTTAACCAATTATTTAATATTTAATTGGAATTGAAATAAAAGTTGATTGTGGGTTTATCGTTAACTGTGTTTTAAATAACATTTGTTCTTTAACCCAGTTAACAGGGAAGACATGATTTGGAATTTATAAATCTTTATTTAAGATTTAAATGGAAAATTTTCCAAAGTAAAGTTTTCCAATTTAATATATTAAATTGGAATTGAATGGAATTCGATTCGGTAATAATCAAGATGAGCTTCTGCGAATGAAGACCGTTACTATATATGGAATTTAAAAGGCTTTGCCGCTATTCCATTTATATTATTAGTCTGGCACGGTAGTTTATAACAATTATGTACTGTTATGATTTTCGTGTAAATTCCATTGATGGAAAATGATTTTGGGTTTATTGTGAACTATGTTTTAAATGACATTAGTTCTTTAACCCAGTTAAAGTTAAAGATTAATTTCCTAAATTTGAAAAATCACAAAGTAATGATTTTTTTTATTAAAACCAAATTGGAGTTTTAATAATTTTTAATTAGATTGAAATGGGAATGAGATAATTAAATTTATCGAATTCTTGAAATGATCGAGAATGGAGTACCACCAGTTTTACGCCAAGCGATAGTTAAATCTTTAATTAGATTTGAATGTGAAAGGGTAATTAATTTTACTTAGAACACATTGGGTGTTATATATGGAGTGCTACCAATTTTTCTCCATGGGATGAATAAGTTGGGATTGGAAAATAATAAATGATTATTGGGGTAAGATTCGATAATCCCGACTAGTTAATAAAATCTTTTGAAATTGATATCCAAAGGAAGATCAAAGGATAAATTTAAAAGAATTTATCTTTGATAAAATTAATGGGAACCTTTCCCTAAAAGTGTGAATATTGAAATTAAAGAATATTCTGAATTGGAATGAGGTGTATGATGTGTTTTTATAGCACTTTATTATCGATTATAAAATAGGCGAGTTATTCGGAAAGACTGGGTTTAACCATTCTGAATAATTACTACGACGATTAAAAGTCGACGATGAAGACGGTGGTTGTAACACTCCACCTCCGCTAGGGTCACTCACAAAGGGAATGCCCTAGTTTTGGTGGGGTATTATCTAGTAAACAGGCATAGAGATAACACAAGATAGAACATAGATAAAATAGAGTATATAAAGCAGCGGATATAAACTTTAAAACCAAATCTTATTACTCAAAAATAGAGTCAAAACCTCTTACATCAAAATTCCAAGTCATTATTTCATTACATCAAGTTCTAAAGAAGCAAAGTACTTAAAACAACATAAGTAAAATATTATTCCCCAAAAAGTGCATGAGTGCAGCCATAGCATAGCTCAAGACCAAACCGTACATGAGCTGTCAGAAAGCAAGCAAAGTCCAAGCTAAGAGCTAGAGTTTCCTCCCTGAGAACCTGGGGGGGGGGGGGGGTTGGGGGACGAAAGACAAAGAGGCGAAAGAAAACAGGTCAGTCAAAAAGACTGGTAAGCCCTAGTGACTATCAGCATAGAAACTAGTAAAGTTAATAAGACATGAATAAACTGGAATTAAACATAGCAATGATGATAAGTCTAACATGATAACTAAGCTAACAAGATAACTCAAGTCTAACATTGCGTATTCAAGGTTCGCCATACCAACTATACTGGTATACTAATCCCGTGTCAACTATAAATCAAGAAATAATCCCTTGGCCCAATATCGTGAAGTGGCCCAATTCGGGGTCCAATGGTATGATCTAATCGATCGGCTCCCTACAAGTCTAGCTCGTCGTGTGTGTGTGTGTCATACTGCCCTATCACGAATGTAGTCACCTGTGCTAGGTCCACCATAGGGTGTATCAAGCCCTAGGGTGCCAACCACCGACACGAATCAAGAATGCACAGATAATCCTACTGATGCCCAATGCCTGCTTTTTCAACTCCGGACTAAGTGCACGACCCTAGTCCGCCTGAACCTACAATGGCGCACCAACTCAGCCATCGTTCTAGTCGCTTACAATCAGCCCAGCAATCGTGCCCCACCCTGCCTAGTCCCAGGTACCCTGATACATCTAGTGGGTTACTGCTGAAAAGGACCGCGTAACTAGGGTTTCGTCCAGCAGGTTAAGTTGTCATTTAAAATCGAGACTTAACCCCATCTACGTGTCATGTCAATTTGACTAAGTGTATCGTTCTAGTTCAAGACTTAGTCCTAAGAATCATGTGTCAGGTAGGTTAAGTGTGTTCAAGTGGTCCATGACTTAACCCTATCCAGTGGCATTAATTTACTTAATGCACCCCTAACCTCTCACATTAGATTTGGTTATGGTTACTGGATGTGTCGGGCGGGTCCGGGCCGTTTTACACCATAACCTAGTCTAACCTCGGGTTTCGAGTGCGATATGACCAACTACTCACATTGGGTCCTATTGTTTGTAGTTACTGGATTCGCCGAGCGGTTCCGGGCAGATTTATACTGCAAACTCAACCCAACCTTGAGTTGGCCACGTTCAAGTTATCTAAGTGTCATGTCCCAAATTCATATTTTCAAGTATAATTTCATGTCAAGTTCATGTTCCTATCCAAGCTCAAGTTATAACGATATTCATGTTTTCAAGTTCATACTAAATTCAGGTTTTCCTAAACTACCCAAATCGCATCCCCAACGCTCGTGAATTCGAATCAAGGCAATAGATGTAACTAGGGAATAACATAACAAGGATGGGTATAAAGTGGCAAAGGTGATTTCAAGGCAAGCATGGTGTAACTTGAGATATGATCATAACATCACTGGAATATGAAATAGGGTGATAAACATAGCAATAAATGACATAAGATGATAATCCTAAACTTGTGACTAGCAATAGTTTCAACATCACAACATCACAGGCATGTTAAAATAATGGACATGATAGGGTTTAGGTTATGACATGAACAGGCCCCTAAATCAAGTTCTTATCAGTATTCCACAAATCAAGGTTTAATATGAACGGTACTAGGTTCAAGGTGAATAGATCTAGGGTGAACAAGAGTAGATCTAAAATAATAGATCAAAAAGGAATAGTCATAGATCAAAGATATACAAGAATAGGTCTCAAGTAGTTATCATGTTTATGTTCAACTTCAATTTACACATGTCCATATTAAGTTTAGAGTTTAGATCTAAGAGTAACTGGGGCTTACAGATCGTGGTTTTTGAGAACTAAGAACAGAAATTGTCGTAGGATCGTCGTTGAGATGTTGATCTATTCTTTTGAATTGTTGTAGAAACGTTGGCCTTCGATTTGGATCTAGTTTGAATGTTTAAGCTTCAAGTTTGGAGACGGCGGCCACGGTTCAAGAGGTGACTCAGCAGCATAATGGTGTTAGAAAAATTTGTTGTGGGTTAGCCTAGGTCTTAGGGTGTTTTTATAGTTGCAACAACTATTTTAGGCCGTAGGATAAACCCTAGGATCGATCTGAACCGCCAAAAATCGTCATAGGCCCTCAAACAAGCCAACAGGGTCAAGCAAGAGCAACCAGGCCCAAACCATGTTTGGGGACCAGGTCGACACCCAAGTCGACTGCGCAGTCGACCTGGTCCTGGGGGTGTCGACTGCCCAGTCGACCTGGGGTGCTGGGCGGAAAATTTCCCGCCCAGTCTGTCTGGGTTTTGAAATTCGAATTTGAACTCGAATTCGAACTGTTTTGAACTCTGAAAATTTCTGAAACTTCGGGGAGCCATAACTTGGTCATACGGACTCCGATTTTCGAAAACTCGGACTTGATTTCATGTAGAATTCTGAGACGAACGCAATGGCGCAACCAGTTTCCGTTGGTTCTTATTTTAAAATTTAATTCTGCCTAGATTTATGGTTATAACACGTTATCAAAATACGGGTTGTTACATTCTCCCCTCCTTAAAGGATTTCGTCCCCGAAATCTCTAAGTTAGGAAGAACATATCCTACCATCCATCATCCATCTACTCAAAACATCATCCACAAGCAAACATTGTCCTTAAGAGATTTCTAATGCTGTATGAACATATGCAAAAAGTGTGTGTATATGTTCCTTATCTAATGCAAATGATCAGGCCTGGTTGATCTTTCTAATGCAAAATATGTTTACTGTCATGAATCCAACATGTATGCAAACAAATCCTAGTCACGTAAGCACTATTTGTGTGCACAAACATTCATCCATATGCAACATTCATATGATAACACATTCAATTTCATCCATAAATAAGTATAAACACTCATGCATATGCAATATGAAAATGTGTCTAAGCCGATCTAATGCCTAATGTGTGTTATGCAACCACGAGCAATCACTTGCAACCATTTGCAAACATCAAGCATAACATGTTTCAAATACATGTTTACATTCATAGGATTCTACCTAAGGTTCTCAAGACAGGATCGAAAGGATATACAAGATAAAACAGAGTATCTAGGGAAAAGAAGTTAAAGATGTACCCCTAGAAGGTCCTTCTTGCGGGGCTTGCCCTTGCTTCTTAGGGCAGTTCTTGCTGATGTGTCCAGTTTCACCGCATTGAAAACATGCTCCTATCTTCATCTTCTTCTTCCTACATTCCTGGACTATATGCCTGTCAATACCACAGAAGTTGCATTTTCTTTTCTCACGTGACTTGTCATTCTTGTTGTTGTTGTTCTTTCCTCCTTTCTCGGAGTCTACCTTCTTGTCTTGAGACTCATTCGCCTTGACCTTCTTCTGGCCATTCTCGTCTTCTTCATGAAGTAGGGCCATATTCACAAAGCTTTCAAAGGTCGCCCCCATGGGTACATGAGTCATGGCCATAGTGTGGAGTGGCTCGCTCAATCCTCGAGCAAAGCGTAGAGCCTTTTTCTCAGCCGTATTGACTAAGTCCAGACCAAACCGAGCAAGCTGATTAAACTTATTCACGTATTCCCTAACTGACATGTCCCCTTGCTTGAGTGCCAGGAACCTCTCTATCTAAAAGCTCGATTCTGCGGATGATAAAAACTTAAGCCCAAACCTCTCTCTAAAGTCTGCCCAAGTCTCAATTGGCCTGGTAGCATTGGTGACTTCCCACCAAAATGCAGCTTCCTCTTTCAACAACCATGCTGCCAACTGAACTTTTCTATGATCCTCCATATCGAAAATAACAAACAAGTCTTCAGTCTCTTTTAGCCAGTTTCGCGCCTCAACGAAGGTTTCAGTTCCAACGAAGTTCTTGCCGCCCATTCCTATAAAGTCCTTGCATATTTTGGCGAAGGCGGTACCCGGAGGAGGAGGAGGAGGAACCGTGGCCACCGGGGGAGGAGGAGGGATATCTGCCGGGCCCGCGCTGTTGGCCCTAGCTTCCAAGTATCTTCGGAACCAGCCAGGTATGGGTACTCCCTCAGGAAGGTTAAGATCAGACATGCTGAAAAGCGAAAAGGAAAAAGATTCAAACGAGGAAATAAAGGAAAGTGATAATGGATTTTGGGGAATAGCCTTTTCTTAAAAATAAAACTTTACTTGAAAAATGCTTCTTTATAAACGGTTTTGAAAATATTTTCAGAAGGTTTTTTAAACTTTTCCCAGTCTGGTAACCGTCTGCTCTGATACCAAATGTAACACCCCACCTCCGCTAGGGTCACTCACAAAGGGAATGCCCTAGTAGTAGAAGGGTATTATCTAGTAAACAGGCACAGAGATAACACAAGACAGAACATAGATAAAATAGAGTATATAAAGCAGCGGATATAAACTTTAAAACCAAATCTCATTACTGAAAAATAGAGTCAAAACCTCTTACATCAAAATGCCAAGTCATTATTTCATTACATCAAGTTCTAAAGAAGCAAAGTACTTAAAACAACATAAGTAAAATATTATTCCCCAAAAAGTGCATGAGTGCAGCCATAGCATAACTCAAGACCAAACCGTACATGAGCTGTCAGAAAGCAAGCAAAGTCCAAGCTAAGAGCTAGAGTTTCCTCCCTGAGAACCTGGGGGTGGGGGGGGGGGGGAAGAAAGACAAAGAGGCGAAAGAAAACGGGTCAGTCAAAAAGACTGGTAAGCCCTAGTGACTATCAGCATAGAAACTAGTAAAGTTAACAAGACATGAATAAACTGGAATTAAACATAGGAATGATGATAAGTCTAACATGATAACTAAGCTAACAAGATAACTCAAGTCTAACATTGCGTATTCAAGGTTCGCCATACCAACTATACTGGTATACTAATCCCGTGTCAACTATAAATCAAGAAATAATACCTTGGCCCAATATCGTGAAGTTGGCCCAATTCGGGGTCCAACGGTATGATCTAATCGATCGGCTCCCTACAAGTCTAGCTCGTCGTGTGTCTGTGTCATACGGCCCTATCACGAATGTAGTCACCTGTGCTAGGTCCACCATAGGGTGTATCAAGCCCTAGGGTGCCAACCACCGACACGAATCAAGAATGCACAGATAATCCTATTGATGCCCAATGCCTGCTTTTTCAACTCCGTACTAAGTGCACGACCCTAGTCCGCCTGAACCTACAATGGCGCACCAACTCAGCCGTCGTTCTGGTCGCTTACAATCAGCCCAGCAATCGTGCCCCACCCTGCCTAGTCCCAGGGTACCGTGATACATCTAGTGGGTTACTGCTGAAAAGGACCGCGTAACTAGGGTTTCGTCCAGCAGGTTAAGTTGTCATTTAAAATCGATACTTAACCCCATCTACGTGTCATGTCAATTTGACTAAGTGTGTCGTTCTAGTTCAAGACTTAGTCCTAATAATCATGTGTCAGGTTGGTTTAGTGTGTTCAAGTGGTCAAATACTTAACCCTATCCAATGGCATTAATTTACTTAATGCACCCGTAACCTTTCACATTAGACTTGGTTACGGTTACTGGATGTGCCGGGGGGGGGGGGGTCCGGGCAGTTTTACACCATAACCTAGTCTAACCTAAGGTTTCGAGTGCTATATGACCAACTACTCACATTGGGTCCTATTGTTTGCAGTTACTGGATTCGCCGGGCGGTTCCGGGCAGATTTATACTGCAAACTCAACCCAACCTCGAGTTGGCCACGTTCAAGTTATCTAAGTGTCATGTCCCAAATTCATATTTTCAAGTATAATTTCATGTCAAGTTCATGTTCCTATCCAAGCTCAAGTTATAACGATATTCATGTTTTCGAGTTCATACTAAATTCAGGTTTTCCTAAACTACCCAAATCGCATCCCCAACGCTCATTCGAATCAAGGTAATAGATGTAACTAGGGGATAACATAACAAGGATGGGTATAAGTGGCAAAGGTGATTTCAAGGCAAGCATGGTGTAACTTGAGATATGATCATAACATCACTGGCGTATGAAATAGGGTGATAAACATAACAATAAATGACATAAGATGATAATCCTAAACTTGTGGCTAGCAATAGTTTCAACATCACAACATCACAGGCATGTTAAATTAATGGATATGATAGGGTTTAGGTTATGACGTGAACAGGCCCCTAAATCAAGTTCTTATCAGTATTCCACAAATCAAGGTTTAATATGAACGGTACTAGGTTCAAGGTGAATAGATCTACGGTGAACAAGAGTGGATCTAAAATAATAGATCAAAAAGGAATAGTCATAGAACAAAGATATACAAGAATAGGTCTCAAGTAGTTACCATGTTTATGTTCAACTTCAATTTACACATGTCCATATTAAGTTTAGAGTTTAGATCTAAGAGTAACTAGGGTTTACAGATCGTGGTTTTTGAGATCTAAGAACATAAATTGTCGTAGGATCGTCGTTGAGATATTGATATATTCCCTTGAATTGTTGTAGAAACGTTGGCCTTCGATTTGGATCTAGTTTGAATGTTTAAGCTTCAAGTTTGGAGACGGCGGCTATGGTTCAAGAGGAGACTCAGCAGCATAATGGTGTTAGAAAGATTTGTTGTGGGTTAGCCTAGGTCTTAGGGTGTTTTTATAGTTGCAACAACTATTTTAGGCCGTAGGATAAACCCTAGGATCAATCTGAACCGCCAAAAATCGTCACAGGCCCTCAAACAAGCCAACAGGGTCAAGCAGAAGCAACCAGGCCCAAACCAGGTTCGGGGACCAGGTCGATACCCAAGTCGACCGCGCAGTCGACCTGGTCCTGGGGGTGTCGACTGCCCAGTCGACCTGGGGTGCTGGGGGGGAAATTTCCTGCCCAGTCTGTCTGGGTTTTGAAATTCGAATTTGAACTCGAACTGTTTTGAACTCTGAAAATTTCTGAAACTTTGGGGAGCCATAACTTGGTCATACGGACTCCGATTTTCGAAAACTCGGACTCGATTTCATGCAGAATTCCGAGACGAACGTAATGGCGCAACCCGTTTCCCTTGGTTCTTATTTTAAAATTTAATTTTGCCTAGATTTATGGTTATAACACGTTATCAAAATACGGGTTGTTACAGTGGTTGAAGACCGGAGTTCTTCACATGGTTTGGATGATTACTGATTTCTTGATTGAGCTGTACACCCAAGACAAGGTAATAAGTGGTAATCATTCAGACGTACTTGGAGATCAACGGATATGCAAGGACCTCTCTCCTGTATTGGACATACGAGACGAGGAAAAAAGTGCCTCCGATTTCGTTCAGACCCAGAACGGACTTGTAAATGGATGTGTGTCTTGACATTGGATTTCATTCTCTCCTAATTGATTTCTATTAAATATATATCTGTTTGGTGGCGGAGAATTTATTCTTTTTCTTAACATTCTTCTTTGAGATGTATGAGCTTAGATGTCATATATTGACAGACATCAGTAGTATGGCATGAATTGTCAATGTGGCATGCTAAGATGCAATTGATCAAGACTTTTGTTGAAAAGCAGAGTCTTGTGGATGACGATCAAAGCACATCTTTAATTAGCATAGCTTTGTGTATGGCGTTAATTCGTGACCTTCACACCCCGGTATGAACCAGAAACGAAGAGGAATGCAGGGAAAACATGCATTTCTTTCTAGCTAGCAGTGGTGTCATAGTATGGAGCCCATACCTTTTACTTATGTGGATGATGGAATGAGGTGCCTCGGATATTGAGTCCCTAGTGGCTCAAATTTTATGCCCCATAGGGCAAGGAAATGTATTCTTCAGGAATTACTAATCCACTAAAGTATGTGTGGAACAGCCCTGAACATCCAAGGTACAATTGCGACTGAGCCTGAGACATCGTCTAGATTGTCTTGAATTCGGTAAGGACGATCCCTTGCCTTGGTTCATGATGGAAATCCAACTTCCAATACGACATTGTGCAGTTTTAATTGTAGAACTAGTATGACGACATGATGTATGGTACTCATGCCGTCTATGATTGATACATTTATATTTGAAGTTGTTTTTAAAAACTATGCACTTATAGTATCAAAATAATTTATTTTATACGTATCAAGCATGTTTGGCTATTATAACGGAAAACTCTACCCTTCGGCTTGCGTTGCGTTGTGTGATGGGACCTGAGTCTTATAATAGCTTCATTTTTCCAAAAAGCATTATGTTGTTTTATTTTAAACTAAGATTGACGAGGAGTTAACCCATTCCGTGTTATACGGTGTGGTCCCATGAATTCTCCACTTTTAAAATAAAGATTAATAACTGTTTTAGTTCTCGCACCAGTCCCATGACTGACCTGGAGTTTATTATTTTAACCTAAACTCTCAGTGCCCATATTTTCCGCATGGGCAGCTAGTAGTTTTGGTTTTGCAGATATTATATTTACAGGATCCTAGATTTACAGCTAAGCTATATTCGGAAAGCTCTGTATCCGTGTATTTCTTTCAGTTGTGTCATGTATTATTTTCCGCTGCTATGTAATTTTAAATCTCTGATATTTATCAAGTGTATATTATTTATTCTTACTCTGTTATATTCATTTACTCTGATGTAAATTGTTGTAATAAAAATGAAATGATCTGTTGTTTGTATTCTGATGCGTCATGTTCTCAACTGAATCCGGGCTTTCCCGTAAGGGCGAGTTTGGGTCGTTTCAGCGTGGTATCGAAGCTTTGGTTTACAGAGCTCGAGAACAAGACACATTAGAACCAAACGAAAAAATTCATCAGAGATTGGATTAGTAATATCCAATAAGAATGACTCGTTAGAGATGGGATCAGTAGTAACCAAGAATGAGTTTCAAAAGAGTGTTATTTTTAAAATAAAAATGAAAACAAACTTTGTTTTGAAAATTTAAACCTTATTATACATATTTGAATATTTTATTCTGTATTGAATTTGAACAATCGAGTATATGAAGATTTTGCATATATGCCAAGCTAGCATATATACAAAGTCTTAAATATACTGGATAGAAATAGAATCACACTCTAGTCGCCCGGAGATGATTATGATGATGGCACGCCATCATCAATATTTATGATCGAGTTTCGAAAGTGGGATATCTATATATTTCCAATTGACTGGTGTGAGAATCTAAACTAGATAGGGTTATTATTTGTGATTTGACATAAAAAATTTGGATTTTTGACTATATATAAAAGTTATATATATTTGAAAAGTTAATCACCTAATTGATTGCTGCTTGCGATGTTTGGTAACTAGATTAACTAATTAAAATATTGGAATGATAATAAATTTAACCAATATAAGAATGAAAGGAAAATTTAGCCAAATCAAACATAAAGTTGAACCGAATTGAAAATTGATTCGAATTGCATATATGTACATAATATATGTGTGAACAGGACATAGCATGGAAGCTAAGAAGAGGAATAAAATTGTTTGCCTGACAAATAGGTACATGTTTACTATATTCATTGGGTTTAATGATTTTATGAGCCAATCGGCTAGCCGCTGGCTTTTTCATTTTCTTTTGGATTGATGAGTGCCCTGTGAGGCAAGTTGTGGTTTAACCAGTCAACCTGTACAAAGGAGGTTACGGAGAAATTTTTCGAAAATTTAGGGTGTTAGCCAAATTTTTGAAGAATTTGAAAATTCTTAGAAACTGAAAAGTTAAAGAATGAAAGCCAGAATGGAAGTTGAGTTGGTTAGTTAAAAACTTTTAGCTCCATTCCTTTTCGAGGATGAAAAGATTTTAATTGGGGAGATTGGAACAACCCGGATTTTCAGAACCAATTTAAAATTTTTATTTTAACAATTTTAATGGATTTTGATTATTTAAAATGATTTATTTTAAATAATAACGACTAAAAATTTATTTTAATTGAAGTTAGAACATAATAATTTAATTTAATTATAAAAGGAGTTTGAAATGGCGCGGTAGTATGAAAATTCGATTTCTGATTTCAATTGAATATGCGAATTCAATATAAATCAGAATTGGATGAAGCAAGAAATATATGGATCTGTTTAACTATATCTTCCTAACAAACGTGAAAAATTGAGATTTCATAATATAAATTGAAATTTATGTCCAGTTTAAAATTTAAAATAGTCGCTATGGAATTTATATATATTTTAAATAATATATAACCCTTAAAAATAACCATTTTGCAAACGACCTCCGTTTTCGACGAAACCACTTTTGTTGGATCCGGAATGTCAAATTATTGCTAGATTCTAATTTTCATGATTTTTGGAATTAAAATGTGAGTGAGGCAAAAGAAAACATGTTTTGTCTGTTTTAGTTGAATTGGATCGACCAAAAAATGGGCATTTTTCAAACGGTCTCCAAATTCGACGAAATTAGTTTTGTTACGACGGTGTCATCAAAACATAGCTAGATTTATTTTTCGGTAATTTTTAGGGTTAGTATGTGGCCCCAATAAATCAAAATGTACGTTTAAATTAAATATATATTGATTTATATTTTAATTTAAAGAAAAACTGATCCAAATGATAGAATTGGCTTACGAAACATATCCCACTGTGTTCGGAAGGGGGCATTTAGCTAAGGCAATAGTCGTTGGTCTCGTTTGGAGTTCGAACGAAATTGAGTCAATTAAATGAATTAAAAATTATTTATATATAAATACCCTTCATAAAAACAGAACCCTAATTTCATTTCAACGGTAACGCCATCTACCCCAAATCGATGGCCATTTCCGTTCAAAATTTCCTCCCCCAAATCCTTCACATCCACGCAATAATTCCATAAATTTTCGATGTGAAAATCGTAGACCTAAGTGAGCTCGACATTATGGACGATCGAGATGGGTTGATATTCATTGTGGCGGCTAGATTGGGGCCTAGAACATCGGCCATTCGAAGTAAAATAGAGAGAGGAGGGGGCGTTCGAGTTGGTGGCTATTGTGGGTGGTGGAAGGCAGCGGAAAGACGGTCAGAAGGAGGGTATGGATCGACGGTCGGTGGCTTCTATCAGGTGGCAGCAGCGATTTCTATTGGAGTGGATGAGTTTTCTTCTTGTTCACGATTACAGGAAGAAACAGGGTGTGATTAGCACTGATTAATCACGTGGTTTACTTAATTATTAACGTTAATTAAGAGTGCTATTTAAATCGATCCAAAATATGTGGTGTCTTGTAATGGCCATAACTAGTCCAAATGATATTAAAAGAATAACATTGTTTTTGTAAATAAAAGAACAACATTGTTTTTGTCAAAAAAATATACATTATTTTTGTAAATAAAATATACATTGTTCTATTAAATAAAAATACATTGTTTTTGAAATAAAAATATACATTGTTTTAAAAATATAAAAACATTGTTATAGAAAGAAAATATGATTTTTAATTTATAGATAGCATTGAATAAAAATCTGGTTTATATATATAGCATTATTATAAAAATATGAATTTTTAATATAATAACATTGTTATGAAAGGTAATTTTTATAAAGAAATAGCTTAAATAAAAAGGTGATATATATATAACTTTGAAGTAAAAATGTGATTTTTAAATTGTATATCGTTGTTTTAAAAATATGATTTTTAAAATGAATAATGTTGTTTTTAAAATAGTAATAGCATTATATAAAACTATTATTTTTATATATAACATTAGTATAAAAATATGATTTTTAAAATATAGATTACATTATATAAAAATGGGATTTTAAAATATATATAGCATATAAAAATGGGATTTTTAAAATATATATAGCATAATTTTTTTTAAAAAGAAATAACACAGTATATTAATGTGATTTTTAAATAGAGATAGCATTGAAATAAAAATGTGATTTTTATTTATAAAGATCGTTGTTTAAAATGTGATTTTTAACATAAACCGCGTGAAACAGATTTTGATGGAACCGACTGGAAGCAAAACGGAATCCAAACCATCGTCCGCTAAAGAATGACGGAGTGGAAACCAAAGGTGAGAACTCCTTCTCACTCTAATTATTTTATAGTTAAATATATAATAGGATGCAGACGGCGCTTAGTAGAACACGGGTGTATTTATTGTACAAACCATGGATGTTTGTTTGAATTGACTGTATTATGTGTTGTTCATGATGTTGAAATGTTTAACAAAAAAATAATGTTAATATTAATGTGATAGTGAAATTAAATTATAAATATCCATTTATAATTTTAAATAGTGAAAAAGTGGTTAAATAGAAAATAATTCAAACCAAATTAGAATTGGCTAAATTTATTAACCAATGATTTATTTAACAAACCGTTGTTATTTGAAAACCCCACACGGGTATTGGGATGATATTTGACATACACTAACCCCAATATTTGGTTGTATGTCAATCGATGGGTTGACAGGCTGTGATGAGCGTTATTTATTTATTTTAATGCTCACACATTTGTAAAATTTCACTTTGGATGTGAATGGACTGTTTAATGATTATTTATGATCATTGCTGAATACATGCGATGTATGAAATCCATATAACTAAAATTATATGGTAATTGGTTGAGTCGCATTTCGACCCAGAAATAAAGAGCATTTTAAAATAAAGGACATTTTAATATAAAGAACACTTTAAAAATAAAGAATATTTTAAAATAACGAATATTTTAAAATAACGAATATTTTAAAACAATATTCAGTGAAGAATATAAAAATATGAAGTCGGGATAAATATAGAAACGCTATTTTAACCCGAATGGTTTATCGATCGATTTTATTCATTTTATAATGAATATATAAAAGAAGTGATTTCAAAATCTAATATTTTGAAAATATTATCATTCCAATATGATAAAGATATAGAATATTCAATTTTGATTTAAAATCGAAAATGAAGTTAGAGTCGTTTTAAAACGAATTTATAAATGATTTGTAAAATACGTTATAGTTGGAAATCAATGATATATAAATAGAACGCACCGCGTTGCGACCGTTCGCAAATTTCGAACATTAACTTCAAATTGGCGCAACGGGAGATCCGACCGTCGGATTCTCCTAAAACCGAAACCGTTGGTTTCGAATCGAAAACATCTTTCCAAGGAATACAATAAGTTTGAAATCTAACTGTTATATTTGGAGTTATGTCCAAATCAATTTCAGAAAAGGTCGTTATGGATGCAGTTCAGTGGCCGTTATTGGAAACCAACTATATGGGCCTTGATAAAATCATTAAAAATATGGGAAACATATGTAATATCATAATTAATAATTTGGAAAGATTTTGGATGAAAAATTCTAAGTTTGAAAAGATAAAATTATTTTTATCGAAATGAACTAGTTATTAACTTGAATAATAATCCAATTATTTTAGAAATAATAAATTGGATCTGCAATTGTTTTAATATAACCAAATTTTTCAACATCTGAATTGGAAAGGATTTGAGAAGAAATAATCTTCGAAATATTTCGATATTGGATTCCATGATTATATAGATATTGTTATCGGAATTTGGAAGATATAAATATCGTTATTCCCAACACAATATTTGTTATTTTCAGAATTTGGTATTGAATATAAGCTGACATAATTTCTATTCATAACCTTTTATTTAATGTCAAATTGGATTTTGGGTTTGTCGTGAATGGCGTCTTCAATAACACTGTTCTTAAACCCCGATGAGAAAAGAATAAATCTTTAAATTAAGATTTAGAGAAGTTAACCAATTAATTAATATTTAATTGGAATTGAAATAAAAGTTGATTGTGGGTTTATCGTGAACTGTGTTTTAAATAACATTTGTTCTTTAACGCAATTAACCGTGAAGATATGATTTGGAATTTATAAATATTTATTTAAGATTTAAATGGAATTTTTTCCAAAGTAAAGTTTTCGAATTTAATATATTAAATTGGAATTGAATGGAATTCGATTCGGTAATAATCGAGATGAGCTTCTGTGAATGAAGACCGTTGCTATATATAGAATTTAAAAGGCTTTGCCGCTATTCCATTTACATTATTAGTCTGACATGGGAATTTATAACGATTATGTACTGTTATGATTTTCATGTAGATTCCATTGATGGAAAATGATTTTGGGTTTATCGTGACCTGTGTTTTAAATGACATTTGTTCTTTAACCCAGTTAAAGATAAAGATTAATTTCCTAAATTTGAATAATCACAAAGTATTGATTTTTTTATTAAAACCAAATTGGAATTTTAATAATTTTTAATTAGATTGAAATGGGAATGAGATAATTAAATTTATCGAATTCTTGAAATGATTGAGAATGAAGTACCACCAGTTTTACTCCAAGCGATAGTTAAATTTTATTTGGATTTGAACGTGAAAGGGTAATTAATTTTACGAAGAACACATTGGATGTTGGATATGGAGTGCTACCAATTTTTCTCCAAGGGATGAATAGGTTGGGATTGGAAAATAATAAATGATTATTGTGGTAAGATTCGATAATCCGGACTAGTTAATAAAATCTTTTGAAATTGATATCAAAGGAAGATCAAATAATAAATTTAAAAGAATTTATCTTTGATAAAATTAATGGAAACCCTTCCCTAAAAATGTGAATATTGGAATAAAAGAATATTCTGAATTGGAATGAGGCGTATGATGTGTTTTTATAGCACTTTATTATCGATTATAAAATAGGCGAGTTATTCGAAAAGACCGGATTTAACCCATTCTGAAAATTACTACGACGATTAAAAGTCGACTATGAAGATGGTGGTTGAAGACCGGAGTTCTTCACATCGTTTGGACGATTATTGATGTCTTGATTGGGCTGTACACCTAATACAAGGTAATAAGTGGTAATCGTTCAGACGTGCTTGGAGATCGACGGATATGTGAGGACCTCTCTTCTGTATTGGACATACGGGACAAGGAATAATGTGCCTCCGGTTTCATTCAGACCCAGAAGGGCTTATAAATGGATGTGTGTCAGACATTGGATTTCATTCTATGCTAATTTATTTCTATTAAATATATATTTGTTTGGTGGCAGGGAATTCATTCTTTTGGTTAACGCTCTTCTCTGAGACGTATGAGCTTAGAGGTTATATATTGATAGACATCAGTTGTATAACGTGAATTGTCAGTATGGCATGCTAAGATGCAAATGATCAAGACTTTTGTTGAAAAGCAGAGTCTTGTGGATGATGATCAAAGCACATCTTTAATTAGCATAGCTTTATGTATAGCGTTAATTCGCGACCTTCACACCCCGGTATGAACCAGAAACGGGAGAGGAATGTTGGGAGAACGTGCATTTCTTTCTAACTAGCAGTGGTGTCACATTATGGAGCCTAGACATTTTACTTATGTGGATGATGTAATGAGGCGCCTCAGATATTGAGTCCCTAGTGGCTTAGATTTTATGCCCCATAGGGCAGGGAAACGTGTTGTTCAGGAATTAATAATCTGCTAAAGTATGTGTGGACCAGCCTTTAAGATCCAAGGTGCAGTTGCAACTGAGCCTGAGACATGGGCTAGATTGTCTCGAATTCGGTAAGGACAATCCTTTGCCTTGGTTCATGATGGAAATCCAACTTCCAATACGACATTGTGCGATTTTGATTCTAGAACTAGTATAGCGACACGATATATGGTACACATGCCATCTATGATTGATACATTTATATTTGAAGTTGTTTTTAAAAACTATGCACTTGTAATATCAAAATAATTTGTTTTATACGCATCAAGCATGTTTGGCTATTATAAGGGAAAACTCTATCCTCCGTCTTGCGTTGCATTGTGTGATGGGACCTGAGTCTTATAATAGCTTCATTTTTCCAAAAAACATTACGTTGTTTTATTTTAAACTAAGATTCATGAGGAGTAAACCCGTTCTGTGTTATATGGCGTGGTCTGATGACTTCTCCACTTTTAAGAAAAAGACTAATAACTGCTTTAGCTCTCACACCAGTCCCATGACTGACCTGGAGTTTATTGTTTTAACCTAAACTCTTGGTGCCCATATTTTCCACACGGGCAGCTAGTAGTTTCGGTTTTGCAGATGTTATATTTACAGGATCTTGGATTGACATCTGAAGCTATATTCGGAAAGCTCTGTATCCGTGTATTTCTTTCAGTTGTGTTATGTATTATTTTCCGCTGCTGTGTAATTTTAAATCTCTGATATTTATCAAGTGTATATTATTTATTCTTACTCTGCTATATTTTTGTACTCTGATGTAAATTGTTGTAATAACAATGAAATGTTCTGTTGTTTGTGTTCTGATGCATCATGTTCTCTACTCAATCCAGGCTTTCCCGAAAGGGCGAGTTTGGGTCGTTTCAGCGTGGTATCAGAGCTTTGTTTTACAGAGCTCGAGAACAAGACACATTAGAACCAAGCGAAAGAATTCATCAGAGATTGGATTAGTAATACCCAATAAGAATGACTCGTTAGAGATGGGATCAGTAATATCCTAGAATGAGTTTCAAAAAGTGTTATTTTTAAAATAAAAATGAAAACAAACTTTGTTTTGAAAATTTAAACCTTACTATACGTATTTGAATATTTTATTTTGTATTGAATTTGGACAATCGAGTATATGAAGATTTTTCATATACGCCTAGCTAGCATATATATGAAGTCTTAAATATAGTGGATAGATATAGAATCACACTCTAGTCGCCCTGAGATGATTCTGATAATGGAGCGCCATCATCAATATTTATGATCGAGTTTCGAAAGTGGGATATCTATATATTTCCAATTGACTGGTGTGAGAACCTAAACTAGATAGGGTTATTATTTGTGATTTGACATAAAAAAATTGGATTTTTGACTATATATAAAAGTTATATATATTTAAAAAGTTAATCACGTAATTGATTGCTGGTTGCCATTTTTGTTTACTAGTTTAACTAATTAAAAAATTGGAATGATAATAAATTTAACCAATATAACAATGAAAGACAAATTTAGCCAAATCAAACATAAAGTTGAACCGAATTGAAAATTGATTAGAATTGCATATATGTACTTATATATGTGTGAACAGGTCATAGAATGGAAGCTAAGAAGAGGAATAAAATTGTTTGCCCGACAAATAGGTACATGTTTACTATATTCATTGTGTTTGATGATTTTATGAGCCGATCAGCTAGCCGCTTGGCTTTTTCTTTTTCTTTTGGATTAATGAGGGCCCTATGAGGCAAGTTGCGGCTTTACCGGTCAACCTGTACAAAGGAGGTTATGGCAAAAAAATTCGAAAATTTAGGGTGGTAGCCAAATTTTTGAATTTGAAAATTCTTAGAAACTGAAAAGTTAAAGAATGAAAGTTTAGTTGGTTAGTTAAACAACTTTCAGCTCCATTCCTTTTCGAGGGCAAAAAAATTTTATGTAGGGGAGATTGTAACAACCCGGATTTTTAGAACCAATTTAAAATTTTTATTTTAACAATTTTAATGGATTTTGAATATTTAAAATGATTTATTTTAATTAATAACGATATTTTTTTTATTTTAGTCAAAGTTATAATGTAATAATTTAATTTAATTATAAAAGGAGTTTGAAATGGCGTGGCGGTTTGAAATGGCGCGGCGGTTTGAAAATTCGATTTCTGATTTCAATTGAATTTAGAGAATTCAATATAAATAAGAATTGGACGAAACAAGAAACATTTGAATCTGTTTAACTATATCTTTCTAACGAGTGTGAAAATTTGAGATTTCATAATATAAATTGAAAGTTATGTCCAGTTTAAAATTTAAAATAGTCACTATGGAATTTATATATATTTTAAACAATATATAACCCTTAAAAATAGTCATTTTGCAAATGACCTCCGTTTTCGACGAAACCACTTCTGTTGGATTCGGAATGTCAAATTGTTGCTAGTTTCCAATTTTCATGATTTTTGGAATTAAAATGTGAGCGAGGCGAGAGAAAACGTTTTTTGTCTGTTTTAGTTGAATTGGATCGACCAGACAACAGACATTTTTCAAACGGTCTCCAAATTCGACGAAATTAGTTTTGTTACGACCGTATCGTCAAAACATAGCTAGATTTATTTTTTGGGAATTTTTAGGGTCAGTATGTGGCCCCGATAAATTAAAATGCACGTTTAAATTAAATATTTATAAATATTGATTTATATTTTAATTTAAAGAAAAAGTGATCCAAACGACAGAATTGGCTTATGTGACATACAGTATTATGTCCGGAAAGGGGGTATTTAGCTAGGGCGATAGTCGTTGGGTCTCATTTGGAGTTCGGACGGAATTGAGTCAATTAAATGAATTAAAAATTATTTATATATAAATACCCTTCATAAAAATAGAACCCTAATTTCATTTCAACGGAACCGCCATCTACCCCAAATCGATGGCCATTTCCATTCAGAATTTCCTCCCCCAAATCCTTCACATCCATGCAATAATTCCATCAATTTTCGATGTGAAAATCGTAAACCTAAGTGAGCTTGACATTATAGACTGTGAAGATGGGTTGATATTCATTGTGGCGGCTAGATTGGGGCCTAGAACGTCAACCGTTTGAAGTAAAATAGAGAGAGGAGGGGGCGTTCGAGTTGATGGCTGTTGCGGGTGGTGGAAGGCAGCGGAAAGACGGTCAGAAGGGGGTGCGGATCGACAATCGGTGGCTTCTATCAGGTGGCAGCGGCGATTTCTATTGGAGCGGATGGGTTTTCTTCTTGTTCACGATTAAAGGAAGAAACATGGTGAGGAACTTGATTAGCACTGATTAATCACGTGGTTTACTTAATTATTAACGTTAGTTAAAAGTGCTAATTATATTTAAATCGATTCAAAATATGTGGTGTCTTGTAATGGCCATAACTAGTCCAAATCATATTAAAGGAATAACACTGTTTTTGTAAATAAAAGAACAACATTGTTTTTGTAAATAAAATATACATTATTTTTGTAAATAAAATATACATTGTTTTAGTAAATAAAAATACATTGTTTTTGAAAATAAAAATATACATTGTTTTAAAAATATAAAAACATTGTTGTAAAAAGAAAAACGATTTTTAATATATAGATAGCATCGAATAAAAATTTGATTTTTTTATATATATTGCATTATAATAAATATATGAATTTTTAATACAATAACATTGTTATAAAAGGTAATACTTATAAAGAAATAACTTAAATAAAAAGGCGATTTATATATATATATATAACTTAGAATTAAAAATGTGATTTTTAAATTATATATCGTTGTTTTAAAATTATGATTTTTGAAATGAATAACATTATTTTTAAAATAGAAATAGCATTATATAAAAATTTGATTTTTATATATAACATTAGTACAAAAATATGATTTTTACACATATAATGTTTTAAATAAAAATATGGGTTTATATATATTAAGGTTTGAATATAAAAATATGACTTTTAAAATATAGATTACATTATATAAAAATGTGATTTTAAAATATATATAGCATATAAAAATGGAATTTTTAAAATATATATAGCATAAACTTTTTTAGAAAGAAATAACATGGTATATTAATGTGATTTTTAAATAGAGAAAGCATTGAAATAAAAATGTGATTTTTATTTATAAAGATCGTTTTTTAAAAATGTGATTTTTAACCTAAACTGCGTGAAATTTTTTTCGATGGAACCGACTGAAGCAAAACAGAATCCAAACCATCGTTCACTAAAGAATGAAAGAGTGGAAACCAAAGGTGAGAACTCCTTCTCACTCTAATTATTTTACAGTTAAATATATACTAGGATGCAGACGGTGTTTAGTAGCACACGGGTGCATTTATTGTACAAACCATGGATGTTTGTTTGAATTGACTGTATTGTGCATTGTTCATGATGTTGAAATGTTTAACAAAAAAATAATGTTAATATTAATGTGATAGTGAAAATAAATTATAAATATCCATTTATAATTTTAAACAGTGAAAAATTGGTTAAATAGAAAATAATTCAAACCAAATTAGAATTGGATAAATTTATTAACCAATGATTTATTTAAAAAGACCGTTGTTGTTTGAAAACCCCACACGGGTATTGGGATGATATTTGACGTACACTAATCCCAATATTTGGTTATATGCCAATCGATGGATTGACAGGCTGTGATGAGCGTTATGTATTTATTTTAATGCGCACACAGTTGTAAATTTCACTTTGGATGTGAATCGACCGTTTAATGATTATTTATCATCATTGTTGAATGCATGCGATGTATGAAATTCATATAACTGAAATTATATGGTAATTGATTGAGTCGCTTTCCTATTCAGAATTAAAGAGCATTTTAAAATAAGGGACATTTTAAAATAAAGAACATTTTACAAATAAAGAATATTTTAAAATAAGGAATATCTTAAAACAATATTCAGTGAATAATATAAAAATATGAAGCCGGGTTAAGTATAGAAATACCATTTTAAGCCGAACGGGTTCGTCGGTCGGTTTTATTCATTTATACTGATATCGAAAAGAAGTGATTTCAAAATCCAATATTTTAAAAATATTATCATTTTAATATGATAAAGATGTAGAATATTCAATTTCGATTTAAAATCGAAAATGAGGTTGGAATTGTTTTAAAACGAATTTATAAGCGATTTATAAAATACGTTTTAATTGGAAATAAACAAAATATAATATATATATATATATATATATAATGGTCTGAATAGAATGCGCCGCACATCGACCGTTCGCGAATTTCGACCGTTAACTTCAAATTGGCGTAACGGGAGATCCGACCATCGGATTCTCCTAAAACAGGAACCTTGGGTTCGTATCGAAAAGAGCTTTCCAATGAATATATGAAGTTTGAAATCTAACAATTAGATTTGCAGTTATGTCCAAATCAATTTTAGTCGCTTTGGATGCAGTTCATTGGCCGTTATTGCAAACAGATTGTACGGGCCTTGATAAAATTATTAAAAATATGGGAAAGTTATATAAAATCATAATTAAGAATTTGGAATGATTTTGGGTGAAGAAATTCTAAGCTTGAAAAGATAAAATGTATTTTTATCGAAATGAATTATTAACTAGAATAATAATCCAATTATTTTAAAAATAATAATTGGATCTGCAATGGTTTTAATATAACCAAATTTTCCAATGTATGAGTTGGAATGGATTTGAGAAGAAATAATCTTTGGAATATTTCGATATTGGATTCCGTGATTATATAGATATTGTTATGGGAATTTGGAAGATATAAATATCATTATTCCCAACACGATATTTATTGATTTCATAATTTGATATTGAATATAAGCCGACATAATTTCTATTCAGAACCTTTTATTTAATGTCAAATTGGATTTTGGGCTTGTCGTGAATGGTGTCTTCAATAACACTATTCTTAAACCCCGATGAGAAAGAATAATTCTTTAAATTAATATTTAGAGAAGTTAACCAATTAATTAATATTTAATTGGAATTGAAATAAAAGTTGATTGTGGGTTTATCATGAAATGTGTTTCAAATAACATTTATTCTTTAGCCCAATTAACAGTGAAAATATGATTTGGAATTTACAAATCTTTATTTTAGATTTAAATGGTAATTTTTCCAAAGTAAAGTTTTTCCAATTTAATATATTAAATTGTAATTGAATGGAATTCGATTCGGTAATAATCGAGATGAGCTTCTATGAATGAAGATCGTTACTATATATGGAATTTAAAAGGCTTTGCCGCTATTCCATTTATATTATTAGTCTGACACGGGAATTCATATCGATTATGTACTATTATGATTTTCATGCAGATTCCATTTTGATGGAAGATGATTTTGGGTTTATCGTGAACTGTGTTTTAAATGTCATTAGTTCTTTAACCTAGTTAAAGATAAAGATTAATTTCCTAAATTTGAATAATCATAAAGTAATGATTTTTGTTATTAAAACAAAATTGGAGTTTTTATGATTTTTAATTAGATTGAAATAGTAATAAGATAATTAAATTTGTCGAATTCTTGAAATGATCGAGAATGGACTACCACTAGTTTTACTCTAGGCGATAGTTAAATATTTAATTAGATTTGAACATGAAAGGGTAATTAATTTTACTTAGAACACAGTGGGTGTTAGATATGGAGTGCTACCGGTTTTGCTCCATTGGATGAATTGGTTGGGATTGGAAAATAATAAATGGTTATTGCGGTAAGATTCGATAATCCCGACTAGTTAATAAAATATTTTGAAATTGATATCCAAAGGAAGATCAAAGAATAAATTTAAAAGAATTTATCTTTGATAAAATTAATGGGAACCTTTCCCTAAAAATGAGAATATTGGAGTAAAAGAATATTTTGAATTGGAATGAGGCATATGATGTGTTTTTATAGCACTTTATTATCGATTATAAAACACGCGAGTTATTCGGAAAGAACGGGTTTAACCCGTTCTGAATAATTACTACGACAATTAAAAGTCGACGATGAATACGGTGGTTAAAGACCAGAGTTCTTCACATCGTTTGGATGATTACTGATGTCTTGATTGGGCTATACACCCAAGACAAGGTAATAAGTGGTAATTGTTCAGATGTACTTGGAGATATATGGATATGCGAGGTCTTCTCTCCTATATTGGACATACGGGAGGAGGAATAAGGTGCCTCCGGTTTCGTTCAGACCCAGAACGGACTTATAAATGGATGTGTGTCTTACATTGGATTTCATTTTGTGCTAATTTATTTCTATTAAATATATATCTGTTTGGCGGCGGAGAATTTATTCTCTTGCTTAGCACCCTTCTTTGAGACGTATGAGCTTAGAGGTTATATATTAATAGACATCAGTTGCATGGCGTGAATTTCAGTATGGCATGCTAAGATGCAAATGATCAAGACTTTTGTTGAAAAGCAGAGTCTTGTGGATGATGATCAAAGCACATCTTTAATTAGCATAGCTTTGTGTATAGCGTTAATTCGCGACCTTCACACCTCGGTGTGAACCAAAAACGGGAGAGGAATGCAGGGAGAACGTGCATTTCTTTCTAGCCAGCAGTGGTGTCATAGTATGGAGCCCAAACATTTTACTTATGTGGATGATGAGTGAGGCGTCTCAGATATCGAGTCCTTAGTGACTCAGATTTTATGCCCCATAGAGCAAGGAAACGTATTATTCAGGAATTACTAATCCACTAAAGTATCTGTGGACCGCCCTGAAGATCCAAGGTGTAGTTGCGGCTGAGCCTGAGACATGGGACAGATTGTCTCGAATTCGGTAAGGACGATCCCTTGCCTTGGTTCATGATGGAAATCCAACTTCCAATATGACATTATGCGGTTTTGATTGTAGAACTTGAATAGCGACATGATATATGGTACCCATGCCGTCTATGATTGATACATTTATATTTGAAGTTGTTTTTAAACACTATGCACTTATAATATCAAAATGATTTGTTTTATACGTATCAAGCATGTTTGCCTATTGTAAGGGAAAACTCTATCCTCCGATTTGCGTTACATTGTGTGATGGGACCTGAGTCTTATAATAGCTTCAATTTTCCAAAAAGCAGTGCGTTGTTTTATTTTAAACTATGATTCATGTGGTGTAAACCCGTTCCGCGTTATACGGTGTGGACCCACAGCTTCTCCACTTTTGAAATAAAGATTAATAACTGTTTTAGTTCTCGCACCAGTCCATGACTAACCTGGAGTTTATTGTTTTAACCTAAACTCTGGGTGCCCATATTTTCCACACGAGCAGCTAGTAGTTTTGGTTTTGCAGATATAATATTTACAGGATTCTGGATTTACAACTGAAGCTATATTCGGAAAGCTCTGTATCCGAGTATTTCTTTCAGTTATGATATGTATTATTTTCCACTGCTATGTAATTTTAAATCTCTGATATTTATCAGATGTATATTATTTATTCTTACTCTGTTATATTCTTGTACTCTGATGTAAATTGTTGTAATAACAATGAAATGTTCTGTTTTTTGTGTTCTGATGCGTCATGTTATCAGCTCAATCCGGGTTTTTCCGTAAGGGCGAGTTTTGGTCGTTTCACTACATTCTTTATCTAGTGCAGACTTGAAAAATAGTAGACAACTTAGTAGTTTCTGAATCTGAACAAAATGCAATTTACCAAGTAAGCTTAGCAAGCTTTTACAAAATGGTAATAAGATACTGGCGTTATAATGCAAATCTATGTCCATTCTAACTCAACTCAAACAACGTTCTACCTTAATTTAAAATATTACCAATTTTTATTGTAAAATATGTCCAGATCCTTAATGCGATATCAAACTACTTGTGTACACACATTTTTAATTGTATCAGATACACAACACATTTATTTTGGCTAACACCAATTAATTGATGTGTATGCGAGCACACAATCGCATATTTTAGGTTAGGAAATTCATTTGACTGGAAACTTAAAAAAAATAAAACTTGATCAATCAATCGTTAAGGCAATATATTTACCATGTATTTAGTTTCACAATTTTTTTGTTTGTTGTAATTACGAATTTTCGTAATCTTCCTTCTCGCTAATGGCGGTTAAGAAATCGAATTCTCTTCCGTTTTCCGCCTCCTAAGACTTCGCCGTAGCCTTCCCTCCTCTTCTTAATCGCATTCCATTTATCCCCCTAGATCCACCATCTGCTGTCAATTCTTCCTCTACAAATCCCTCTATGGAAAATCTTGGGATGAATTTTTCATTTTTCTCATATTGGTAATTCCAGGTCTATGAACGCTCCTTCAAATGCTAATCAATCACACAACAATTCTGCTTTTACGCCTAATTGGGAAAATCATTCTTCGTCTAAATCGCCCTTTCTATCTTTCACGAAAGTCGACTATGCTTCATTATTCAATTCTCTGCCTAGGAACACAAGTGTTTTCCAACCTAAACACTTTGAAATTCATAGGGATGGTTTGCTAAAAAAGATTCCTATCATTGTAAAGCTTGATGGCTTGAATTATTAGAGAAATTTCTTGGTAGGGTTCTTTTTGGATGGCACTCTTTCATATCCATCAGTGGTAAACTTTCTTTTAAGATCTTGGAAATTAGAAGGTAATGTGACTATTAGATCAGACGGTGCACAGTTCTGTTTTGATTTTTCTAGTGAGATTGAGAGGGAAAGTTTCTTAAATCGGACCCTACTTTTTATTAGAGGCTGTACGTTTATTATAGCAAAATAGGATCCCTCTATTGGTAATACTCAATCACAAATCAAGAAAGTTCCTATTTGAGTGCGTTTTTATAAGATTCCTATCATTCTTTGGACTCTTATAGGAATTAATTGGCTTGCGTGTAATATTGGCAGGCTAATATGTTTGGATAGTAGTAACAAAAGAATGCAAAGATTTAGATACACTAAGGCTTTGATTGAAGTATCTGCAGACTTCGTGCTACCAGAGAAAATTATTTTTGATGGCTTAGGTGAAAATTGTCCTCCTGTTAAGGTTGTTTATGATTGGAAGCCAAATATTTGTTCTATATATAGGGTGTTTGGTCATGATTCTATTAAATGTGGTTTTAACTCTAATGTTCAACTGGATAATGTGAACATAGTTAATGATTGCTTCGAGGAGCCTCTTGTTAGAGACAATGGTTTTTTCGGTCAATATAAGAATAAAAATTTCTCCAAGGTCAATACCAATGATTGGAATACGGTCAAGCCTAGAAAAATATAGAGGAGGAAAAGTGAATTGGTTAGTAAACTAAATGATGATGATCAACTTGATGTGGTTAATATGAGTTCTCATCCTTTTGGTATGCTAAATGCCGAGGTTAGTAAAGGCAGTACAGTGGCAGGTCATGGATTAAATGAAGATGTTAATACTGTGGATAAAGAGAATGTATTGAGTGAAGAGGATAATATGGGTAACACTGTTCATAAAAATGGAGATGGTGTCAGAAACCAGGCGATTAATAATAGTAGGAATGAGCGTGATTTTAATGAGGATACATCTGAAGTTGGAAAGGCCTTTGAAAGTAATAATGAGCTTGAAACAATTGACCAAACACTATTGGAAAATGATAAGTGTGCCTATATCAATTGGTTAGTAAGGGTTCTAATATTGAATTCAGTATTGCTCAAAATGAAAATTAGTTTATAAATGTTGAGAAAGAGGCTGAGGATTTTTGTCTAGTAGGGTTGTTTGATGGAAAAAATGTTTTTGTGCAAACTCTCGATAACGAGAAACATGTAATCTCATATGTGCATGCAAGCAATATAATAACTATTTTTTCTCTAAATTTTCCATCCATTTCAAATGCTGCTACCACATCTCCCAAAGCTCAGGTTGACTTTCAATCTAATTCCTCATCATCGGGTCCCTCACGTTTAAAAGGTAAATTTGAGGAAGATGGTGAGGAGGCAATTGATAACAACCAACCTCAAGAGTTATCATCAAAGAGTAATGTTGTAGATGTAGTCAACGCTAATGCTTCTTCTACTAAATCACTGTATTCACATTTTACCCTTCCTTCAACCATAGTTTTGCCACCACCATTTAATTCACCATTAAACACTACACTACCTTCTTCGGCTCCATCTAAAGAAGCTTCTAAGAATTCTAAGAGGCGAGCTCGAAAGAAGAAGTCTACTGAGTGTAATGATGATGATTTGGATGAGGGTATTAATTATTCGCTATAAGAGTTTCCACCAAGTTCTATGAAGTTCCTACCTAGACACACTAGAAGAAATCCAGTTTAAAGCTATATAGGTTTGGTTCATCTTTAGGTACATGTCAGTGGAATTTTGTTCACTTTATTGGTATTTGTGGTATAAAGGATTAATGATGATGTTGAAGTATTGCTGTGAAGTTCAGTGAATTTACGTTAATGCAGTGAGGTATTAAGAGAATTTGGAAATGTGTTGAGTATTAGCTTTGCTGATTCTGGTAGTATTTGTAGAAATTTTTGTTCAGTGAGTTTGGCGCACTTGGTATACGTAACTATGTTGGTATAGTGATTTAGGTGCACTTGGATTTTGGTAGTATACTTAGCACAGTCTGGTATAGTGACTTTTGTGAACTTTCTTTCTAGTTCTACCACGATGATTTAGGAATTCTTTAGTAGTAAACATAGCACTTTTGTGGATGTACTGGTCTTCAAGGTTAACTTCTGTGAGGCATATTATGAAGTTGTTCATATGTATGAAGTAGTGACAACATGCAATATTGAGTTTTTTATAAGTTCTAATTGTACAAATGTCTTTGTTTTTTTTTCTCAATACCGTATTGTTGTGTGTCATGAGCGAGTTGTATAGTTATTGATTTGTTTAGTTTGAAATCTTGTAACTCTTTTAATTGTTTACAGTGTGAATAAAAGTTTAATTGCCTTTCAGAAGTTTCACAATTCGTTGAAGGGTCATTTTTTATATGGAAGGAAAGATGAATGTAGTTAAAATTCGAACCACTTCTCCATGGGCATTAAAGCAAATAAAAAAATAAATACAAATAAAGTCTTGTACTTATAAGAACCTACAAATGAGTCTAATTTGCCACCATCATTTCTTTCCTATTTATTGTCCATTTGAATAAAAGTTTTCTTTGGGATATAGAGTTTATATTACTGGGTTGTTGTGGTCCATCCTGAGCTAGTTATGCTACTTAAAAGAAATAATTGTAGCATAGTTAAGCAGAGTTGGTGCATGTAACACCCCGTATTTTCTGTTAACGGTATAGTAACGAATTAAACAATACTTAATTTAAAATGTGAGAATTAATGGAAACGGGTTATGCCATTGTGTTCGTTTCAGAATTCTGGTTGAGATAGTGTCCGAGTTTGCATAAATTGGACTTCGTATGAAAAAGTTATGGTTGTCGGAAGTTTCAAAAAAAATCAAATAAATTCAAATAACTCGAAAACAAATTCAAATTCAAAACAAAAATCTGAAGCGGGCTGGGCGGGAAAATTCCCGCCCAGGACGAGGTCGACCAAAGGGTCGACCCTAGTGTAGACCTCCCCCCTACAGGTCAACCTCCCCCCTACAGGTCGACCTGGGGGTCGACCCGCACACCCCCCGGCAGATCTGAAAGGTAACGATTTTGTGACTCAGTGCTGAGTCATTAGGGCTGAGGTGTCACCCAATCTTGATTGAATGGTTGTGGTTAACTCTAGGATCATCCGACGGCTCAAATTGAATTGAAATTCTATATAAACAACCCAATACTCAAAACTAAAAATCACACAAAAATAATCCTAGAACTATCATGCTGTCAATAGAAAACTTGGAGTAGCCGTCACCAATTCAAAGACAAGATAAGAACCTGAATCAAAAATCAAATTTAAAGTAATCAAATTCAACGATCTACATCAAAGGCGAGCTTACCAATTTCATAATTTAGATTTCAGAAAGCAAGAATTCCTTTTTAGTTTGTAAGTTGGTTATTACGTAGATTTAAACGTTCTTTCAAATGAATCATGACATGTTGTAATTTGAATATAGAATGATGCTTATGTATAAGATTTGATTCTCGTTTGTCTTAAAGTATCGTTGCAATTAATCATGTCTATATGCTTGTGGTAATGAACATATTATATATTCATCATGTTTATATGCTTGTGGGGATGAACATATTGTATGTTATTGGAATCTATTATGATAGGGTAATGGATTTTTTTGCCAATTAAATGGTGAAACATGTCATGTTATAAATTGGTGGTTACTTGCAAGTTTATGATCTATAACACATGCTTATATGTTAGATCAACACTCATGTATATTCATGTTAGGTTGAATCTATTTATGTTGAAAATTTTGGAATTGTAGTCCTCTTATGTTTTAACACATAAGTATCATGCTAAGTTATGATTCGAATATGTTTATAACAGCCCTCTTATGTTTAACACACACATAAGTCATCATGCTAAGTTGTGATTCGAATATGTTGATAATAGTTCTCTTATGTTTAACACACATAAGTTAATATGATAAGTTGCGATTTAAAAACTATTATATTAGCTTTCTTATGTTTTAACATACACAAGTTAATATTCTAAGTTGTGGGTTGAAATTGTGATTATATGTTAAACCTCCATGCTAGACCTTTGTCAAGTTTACATGACAATTAGACCCAACTTAGTCACAAGTTCACCTTTACCCATTTAATTAAAGTTAATGATACTTCTATGCCAAGTTACACATGAAAAGTTGAAATCTATGCTATTTTATGTTTATTTCATGTCCCTTGTTTATTACCCTTTTTATTTATGGGTTTGGGCTAATTTACTAGCCCAACATTGTATGTGATTCATGCGTACGTTCCACTAGGGTAGCGCTGGGAAAATATGAAAATTCATGGCATGGATTTGTTCATAAAATGGTATATTTGATATACCATTTGTGGTGAGCATAATCAAAGGATAATTATGGCATGATTAAATTTAATTTAATTTACATAAAGAAATTAGACATATATAGAAAAATGTGAATTTAGAAAAAGACGAATATGCCTAGGTTAGTCTGAGTTGTGGTTTAAATCTTCCTGTAACCGACCGGCATATCTAGTGACTACAACAAGACCTGTATAATGTGGGTGGTTAGTGCATCAAGCCCAAAAAGAACCCGAGGTTAGAATGAGTTGTGGTGTAAATCTGCCCGGAACCGACCGACACATCTAGTGACCACAATAATACCTGTCTAATATGAGTGGTTGGTGCATTAATAAATTAAAGCTAAGTCAGGATTGGTAGGGTTAAGTCAATTAGGGAAACACTTAACCGATTCAACATGTTAACTAAACGAATGGATGGGGTTAGGTAAACTTGGACACTTAACCAAATAAACATGTTGATTAGAAAACCCTAGTAGCGGGGACCCATTTCAGCAGTAACCCACATAGATGTATCATGGTACCCTGAAACTAGGCAGGGTAGGGCGTGATTACTGGGCTGATTATAAGCGGTCAAAACATCAGCGGTTGGTGGGCCAGTGTAGGTTCCGACGAAGTATGGGCGTGCATGTACCCTAGAGTGGAAAAATCAGGCACTGGGCATCAATAGTATACACTATGCATCTTGATTCGTGTCGAGTTGCCACCAGAGGGACTGATACACCCCATGGTGGGACCAACACAGGTATGTATAGTCAAGCGGGGCCGAATGACATGGGATATGAATGCATACGAGTAGGATCCAATCATTAAGGGGATCATTTGTTATGAACACGTAGGGCTGGTTGAACCAATGGTTAAGTAGGTGCAGAGAATATAGTAATGGGTGCGATCACATGTTCCTCTTATCTTATATTAGGGTATTGTCCTATGTTCTGTTATTGCTGTCATGTTAGCTTTCCTTGTTTAAATTCTAGTAATCACCGAACTTACCAGAATTATTGTCTGACCTGTTTTCCTTCATCCTCATTTCTTCCATCCCCCCCGGTCCACAGGAAGGAAAAACTGCAGCTTAGTCAGACTCTTTGCAAGCTTCAAGAAAGTAGATGTATGATTTGGACTCTCTCACCTTGGCTATGGCTCTTGGGCATTATCCTTGGGGATTTATGCAGTTTTATTCATGGTTTATGCTTCTTTATTAAATAATCAAGACAGAAATTATGTTGTAATGTTTTGGAAGTTATTTTGAGACAATTTGATGTAATGCTTTTGTATTGAACCACGTATGAAATAAATAATTGAATTTCGCTGCTTATATTTATCTGTCTTGTGAAATTTTCTATGTCTTGTATCCATAACCCTCCACCAAAGTTAAGGCATTCCCTTTGTGAGTGACCTTAACGGAGGTTGGTTGTTTCACTTGGTATCAGAGCACAGGTTTGCCAGATCAGATAAGAGTTTCTGAAAATTATTTTCAAAAAGGAATATAAAGAAGCATTTTACAAAAAAGAGTGTTGTTTTAAATTTAAAAAGGCATAATCCCCAAAGCCATGTGCACTATCTTTCTATCCTTTATTTAGAACCTTTTCTATTTCGTTTCAGCATGTCTGGGAATCTTAACCTTCCAGAGGGTGTACTGATACCTGGCAAGTTCAGGAGGTACTTAGAGGCTAGGTCCAACGACGCAGGCCCAACAGATATTCCTCCTCCAGCTGCAGCGGTTCCTCCTCCTCGTGCAAATGCTTTCTCAAAGATTTGTAGAGACTTCAGGGCAATGGGTGGAAAGGATTTTAAGGGAACTGAATCATTCGTAGAAGCAAGGTACTAGTTCAAAGAAACTAAGGATCTGTTCGTTATCTTCGAGGTGGATGATAGGCAGAAGATACGGTTGGCTGTATGGTTGCTCAAAGACGAAGCTTCCTATTGGTGGGAAGTCACTAACACTGAAAGACCAGTTGACACATGGATGGATTTCAGAATAAGGTTTGAGATGAAATTCCTCTTATTGGTTGAACGAAGTTTAAAATTGGAAAAGTTCTTATCTCTTAAGAAAGGAAGTATGACGGTCAAGGAGTACGTCTATCAATTCAATCAGCTGGCCCGATTTGGACTGGACTTAGTGAGTACCCCTTATAAGAAGGCTCTCCGTTTTATCAAGGGATTGAATGAGCCACTTCACAGCTTGGCTATGACCCATATACCTATGGGGGCTACTTACGAGAGGTTAGTGGACATGGCACTCTTACATGAGGAAGACAAGGGCAACAAAGAGGCAAAAGCAGAAGTGCCTCAAGATAAGAAGGGGGAGGGTTCGCAAAACAAGAAGGCTGATTCAAAGAAAGGCGGGAAGAACAACAAACCCCGTGACAAGAGAAAGTGTAATTTCTATGGCATTCCCGGACATCTGATGAAAGACTGCAAGAAGAAGAAAAGGAAAATGGGTGGCTGTTTCCACTATGGTGAGATAGGACACATGGCTAGGGCCTGCCCAAGGAAGCAAGGGCAGGGAGGTGGACCTTCTTCTGGAGGACAAGTTCACGCTCTCACGGCACCTCCGCAAGAACGAGGTAGAAATATTTCTATCGAAAGTTTAGTCTATCTTTTTGATCATCCTGTTCGTACACTATTTGATTCTGGTACATCGCACTATTTTATATCTACTGCTTTAGTGGAATCTCCACATCTAGACACCAGTATAGTAGAGGATCCCTTTGTTGTTTCAAATCCAATTGGGGGCTCAGCTTATTTGTCAATGGTTTGTTTGGATTTGAAAATATCTATACTAAGCGTTGGATTTAGATGTAATGCCTTTGTTTTGGGCTTCACGGGCTATGGGTTGATTCTAGGCATGGACTGGCAATCCAATAATGGTGCCGTCCTCGATTGTGAAAAGAGAGTGGTTAGACTCATGAATCGCCTTGGTAACACTCTTGAAATTTCTTGTAATCCTATGAACTCCGTTATGCTTAGTTATCTAGAATCTCCTGATGCGTCCGTTGAGAACTTGCAGTCTGTAAGGGTAGTCTATGAATACTCGGATGTGTTTGAAGAGGTAAAAGGCTTACCTCCGAAGCGTGAGATAGACTTTCGCATATACCTCGTGGACAACGCAAAACCCATTGCTTTACCCGTTAGACACATGGCTCCAAGGGAGAGGAAAGAACTCAGCAAGCAAGTTAAAGAATTGCTTGATAAGGGGTTTATAAGGCGGAGTATTTCTGAATGGGGCGCTCCAGTAGTGTTCGCAACTAAAGCGGACGGTTCGCTTCGCCTGTGCGTTGACTATAGGGAGCTAAACAAGCTGACCAAGAGGAATAGGCACCCACTCCCGAGAATAGATGATTTTTTCGATCAGCTTGTAGGTGCATCAGTTTTCTCCCAATTAGATTTAGCTACCGGGTTTCATCAGCTAAGAGTGGCTGAAGACAGAATTGATAAGACCGCGTTCAGAACTCCAGATGGTTTCTTCGAGTGGCTTGTCATGCCTTTCGGTTTGACAAATGCACCCGCTTACTTCGTTGATTTAATGAGCAGGGTGTTCCGAGAGTTCCTCAATAAGTTTGTGGTGGTCTTCGTAGATGATATTTTGATCTTCTCAAAGAATGAGGAAGAGCATGCTCAACATCTAAAAGAAGTCATGGACTCTCCGTGCACATCAGTTGAAGGCGAAATTCTCCAAGTGCCATTTCTGGAGGGAAGAAGGTAGGTTCCTTGGACATGTGGTGTCCAAAGAGGGGATAGCTGTGGACCCCGCGAAAGTGGTTGCTGTGCAAGATTGGAAGGTTCCTCGAAACGCAACCGAAGTCCGAAGCTTTCTCGGGATAGCAGGCTTTTATCAAAAATTTATCAAAGATTTTGCAAATATCTCAGCTCCACTGACAAGATTGACAAAGAAGAACCTAGCTTTCAATTAGGATTTGGATTGCGATATTGCTTTCCAACGTTTGAAAAGGGCTCTAACAACAGCCCCAGTTCTGGCATTGCCTGATGGAAGCAAGACGTTTACAGTATACACAGCTGCTTGCGGAACGGGACTAGGCACTGTTCTGATGCATGAAGGGAAGGTAGTGGCTTATGGTGGAAGACAGTTGAAAGTACACGAGAAAAACTACCCAAACCACGACCTAGAGTTGGCAGCCATCATTTTTGCACTTAAGTCTTGGCGCCACTATCTCCTAGGTGAGAAATTTGAACTGTATACTGACCATAAATCGTTGAAGTACCTTTTCTCGTAGAAAGATCTCAATTTGAGGTAGCAAAGATGGATGGAGTATCTTGCCTCGTTCGATTTTGAGATTTCCTACACTCCTGGTAAGGGCAATACAGTAGCAGACGCCTTAAGTATAAAGAAGCTGGCCTTACGCCCTCTCTTTGTGGAAAGGCATAGCTTGGAGTTCATAGCAAGCTTTAACTTCAGACCCTCCTCTGACTTTGTACCTGGCTTGCTAGCAACGTTAGAAGTGCGGCCAACTCTATTAGACTCAATCGGAGTCGCGCAAAGAGAAGACCCTCAGCTAGCCGATGTGATGGACAAGTTAATTAGGGGTGAGACTTCCAGTCACCTTAATAGATACTCCATTGATGCCAAGGGCTAGTTGAGACGAGATGGAAGACTATGTGTCCCACAAGTAAGGGTTTTGGTAAAGGCGGTTCTAGAAGAGGCACATCATTCCAAGCTGACCATACACCCAGGCAGAGACAAAATGTATAAAGACATCAAGAGAGTTTTCTTTTGGAATGGCATGAAGCAAGACGTAGATGAGTTTGTTTCTAAGTGTTTAATATGCCAACAAGTCAAAGCAGAGAAGAAGAAGCCTGGTGGTCTGCTCCATCCTGTAGAGGTCCCACAGTGGAAATGGGATAGCATCTCGATGGACTTTATAGATGAGTTGCCTAGGTCAAGAAGGGGCAATACCAGCATTTGGGTAATAGTGGACAGGCTCACAAAAAGCGCCCACTTTATACCCGTCAAGATTAGAAGGACTGCCTCATCTCTAGCATCCATATAATTAAAGAGATAGTTCGACCCCATAGGATACCCTCCAGCATAGTGAGTGATCGAGACCCTGTCTTCACGAGCGAGTTTTGGAAGAGTTTACAAGAGGTTGTAGGCACACAATTATACTTAAGCACGGCCTATCACCCTCAAACCGATGGCCAGATGGAAAGAGTCAACAGAGTATTAGAAGAACTCTTGAGATTATGCATTATTGACTTCGGAGGTACATGGGAGGATCATATACCTTTGGTGGAATTCGCTTACAACAATAGCTACCAAGCCACCATAGGCATAGCGCCTTTCGAAGCTTTATATGGAAGACCGTGCAGGTCACCAAATTGCTGGTGGGAGTCCACAGACAAGCTCATACTTGGACCAGACATGATTAGGGAAACTTCAGAGAAAGTAGACTTGATACGAAGAAGAATAAAGACTTCCCAAGATAGACAGAAGTCCTACGCAGACAAAAGAAGGACTGACCTTGAGTTCGAAGTTGGAGACAAGGTGTTCCTTAAAGTATCTCCTTTGAGGAACATCGTTCGCTTTGGATCCGCAGGAAAGTTAGCACCAAGATTTGTAGGGACGTTCCCTATCATCGAGAAGATTGGGAAGATGGATTATAGGGTATTGCTCCCCGAAAGGTTGGCCGGGGTTCATAATGTCTTTTATGTCTCTCACCTACGGAAATGCTTACACGAGTCTGCGGAAATGGTAGAACCAATTATGCTAGAGGAAGTTGAAGTTGAACGAGAGGCAACTGTAAAGAGAGTTCCAACCTGTATCTTGGGAACAGAAGTCAAAAATTTACGTAACCATGAAGTTAAGCTCGTCGAAGTTCAATGGAGCGACACCGAGGAAGACACGACTTGGGAAACTGAGGACAGAATACGCGCAACCTACCCTTTTCTTTTTGAGGGTACATCCTTAATCTCTTTTTCCTTAAGTTTACGCTCGTATCTATGTTTTTAGGTATATCTCCTCGATCCTATCCTTTATCCTTAGGTAGGAACCCATTTGGATGTAAACATGTAATTGAAACATGTTATGATTGATGGTTGCAAGTGGTTGCTAGTCGTTGCAAGTGGATGCATATACACACACATTAGGTATTAGATCGACTCAGTCACTTCCATATTGCATATGCATATATGTATTGGTATATGGATTGAAACTTGATGTGTTATCATTTGGACGTTGCATTTGTATGAATGATTGTGCACTCATGTAGGAAATTTTGAGTAGGAAAAATTGCATTCACAATGGACTCATGGCACTGACATAATCTGCATTAAGGAGGTCAACTGAATTAGTAGACCGCCTGATTTTGCAATAGATAAGGACACGTACACACACAATGCATATGATCATGAAGCATTAGAAATCTTTTAAGGACAATGGACGCCTGTGTTTGATGGTTGTGTAGATGGGTGATTGGATGGTAGGATATAAGTTCTTCTCGACTTGAAGATTTCGAGGACGAAATCCTAAAAGGAGGGGAGAATGTAACACCCCGTATTTTTGTTAATGGTATAGTAACGAATTAAACAATAATTAATTTAAAACGTCCGAATTAAGGGAAACGGGTTACGCCATTGTGTTCATCTTGGAATTCTGGTTGAGATAGAGTCCGAGTTTGCGTAAATTGGACTTCGTATAAAAAAGTTATGGTTGTCGGAAGTTTCCAGAAAATTCAAACAGCTCGAAAAAAATTCAAATTCAAAACAAAATTCAGAGGCGGGCTGGGCGGAAAAATTCCCGCCCAGGACCCAGGTCGACTAGGGGGTCGACCGTAGTGTCGACCCCGCCCCCCTGCGGGCAGATCTGGAAGGTGACGATTTTGTGACTCAGTGCTGAGTCACTAGGGCTGAGGTGTCACCCTATCTTGATTGAATGGTTGTGGTTAACTCTAGGATCATCCGATGACTCAAATTGAATTGAAATTCTATATAAACAACCCAATGCTCAAACCTAAAAATCACACAAAAATAATCCTAGAACTATCATGCTGTCAATAGAAAACTTGGAGTAGCCGTCACCAATTCAAAGAAAAGATAAGAACCTGAATCAAAAATCAAATTAAAAGTAATCAAATTCAATGATCTACATCAAAGGCGAGCTTACCAATTTCAGAATTCAGATTTCAGAAAGCAAGAATTCCTTTTTAGTTTGTAAGTTGGTTATTACGCAGATTTAAACGTTCTTTCAAATGAATCATGACATGTTGTAATTTGAATATAGAATGATGCTTATGTATAAGATTTGATTCTCGTTTATCTCAAAGTATCGTTGCAATTAATCATGTCTATATGCTTGTGGTGATGAACATATTATATATTCTTCATGTCTATATGCTTGTGGGGATGAACATATTGTATGTTATTGGAATCTATTATGATTGGGTAATGGATTTATTTTGACAATTAAATGATGAAACATGTCACGTTATAAATCGGTGGTTACTTGCAAGTTTATGATCTAAAACACATGCTTATATGTTAGATCAACACTCATGTATATTCATGTTAGGTTGAATCTATTTATGTTGAAAAATTTGGAATTGTAGTCCTCTTATGTTTTATGCTAAGTTGCGATTTAAAAATGATTATAGTAGCTTTCTTATTTCTTGACATACATAAGTTAATATGCTAAGTTGTGGGTTGAAACTATGATTATATGTTAAACCTCCATGCCAGACCTTTATCAAGTTTACATGACAATTAGACCCAACTTAGTCACAAGTTCACCTTTACCCATTTAATTAAAGTTAATGATACTTCTATGCCAAGTTACACATGACAATTTGAAATGTTTGCTATTTTATGTTTATTTTATGTTCCTTGTTTATTACCCTTTTTGTTTATGGGTTTTGGCTAATTTACTAGCCCAACATTGTATGTGATTCATGCGTACGTTCCACGGGGGTAGCGATGGGAAAATACGAAAATTCATGGCATGGATTTGTTCATTAATTTTGTTTATTTGATATACCATTTTTGGTGAGCATAATCAAAGGATAATTATGGCATGATTAAATTAAATTAAATTTACATAAAGAGATTAGACATATATAGAAAAATGTGAATTTAGAAAAAGACGAATATGCCTAACTCGAGGTTAGACTGAGTTGTGTTGTAAATCTGCTTGGAAACGACCGGCATATCTAGTGACCACAACGAGACCTGTCTAATGTGGGTGGTTAGTGCATCAAGCCCAAAAAGAAACAGAGGTTAGACTTAGTTGTGGTGTAAATCTTCCCAGAAACGACCGGCACACCCAGTGACCACAACAATACCTGTCTAATGTGAGTGGTTGGTGCTTTAATAAATTAAAGCTAAGTCAGGACTGGTAGGGTTAAGTCAATTAGGGAAACACTTAACCGATTCAACATGTTAACTAAAGGAAAGGGTGGGTTTAGGTAAACTTGGACACTTAACAAAATAAACGTGTTGATTAGAAAACCCTAGTAGCGGGGACCCATTTCAGTAGTAACCCACATAAATGTATCATGGTGCCCTGAAACTAGACAGGGTGGGGCACGATTACTGGGCTGGTTATAAGCGGTCAAAACGTCGGCGGTTGGTGGGCCAGGGTTCCAACGGAGTATGGGCGTGCACGTACTCCGGAGTGGAAAAATCAGGCACTGGGCATCAATAGTATACACTGTGCATCTTGAATCGTGTCGGGTTGCCACCAGAGGGACATATACACCCCATGGTGGGACCAACACAGGTATGTATAGTCAAGCGGGGCCGAATGACACAGGATATGAATGCATACGAGTAGGAGCCGATCATTAAGGGGATCGTTTGTTATGAACACGTAGGGCTGGTTGAACCAATTGTTAAGTAGGTGCAGAGACTATAGTAATGGGTGCGATCATATGTTCCTCTTATCTAATATTAGGGTATTGTCCTATGTTCTGTTGTTACTGTCATGATTCCTTTCCTTGTTTAAATACTAGTAATCACCAAACTTACCAGACTTATTGTCTGACCCATTTTCCTTCGTCCTCTTTTCTTCCGTTCCCCCCCCCTCGGTCCACAGGGAGGGAATACTGTAGCTTAGTCAGACTCTTTGCAAGCTTCAAGAAAGTAGATGTATGATTTGAACTCTCTCTCACCTTGGCTCTGGCTCTTGGACATTATCCTTGGGGATTTATGCAGTTTTATTTATGGTTAATGCTTCTTTATTAAATAATCAAGACAGAAATTATGTTGTAATGTTTTGGAAGTTATTTCGAGATAATTTGATGTAATGCTTTTGTATTGAACCGCGTATGAAATAAATAATTGAATTTCGCTGCTTATATTTATCTGTCTTGTAAAGTTTTCTGTGTCTTGTACCTATAACCCTCCACCCAAGTTAAGGCATTCCCTTTGTATGTGACCTTAACGGAGGTGGGGTGTTTCAGTGCTTATTGCTGCATGCGAACTGGAAGAAGCAGACGGTGGAGCAGGAGCGTGACTTGAACCAAGATGAGAAATGATCGATTAAAATCATGATCTAGTCGACGATCCTTTCTTTATATCAAAACCGAGCAAGTAAATACTCTCAATTATCATTAAATACACCTTTTTGTTTGCAAATATGTTTAGGATACTTCCAATTTATTAATGTTTTATTTTTATCCCTTTAATTGACAGTTATCTACATAATTGCTTTTAGAGTATTTGCGTTCATTATGAATCGTTTATAGTTGCAAAACGTATAGGCACAGGAAAAGTTCCTACAGACCGTGCTATGGAAATTATAGTTGTAGAGCTTGTTCGTTTATCATTTGTTACTACCAAAATTAATCCTAGACATAGGCTGACAGTGAAGGGGTATCGGAGGAACACAAGCACGGAAGAATCTTCCAAAAGAAAAAAAATCCGAATGATGGAAAAGACCGAAAGCAGGAAAGAATGATCTAAGAGGATCATAAACCAGCACCTCCTGGAAAGAAAGGAGATCAAAGCCTACATAATGTCGGCGAAGTGTATCCGACAGGGTCTACCCAGTTGGGAGTTCTGTAGGGGAAGGTCACCTTGGACAGATACCAAGAAAGGGAAGGCATGATCTCTGCTAATTGAAACCCGAAAGGGCTACCGGTATTAATCTACTTTATACCAACACATCGAAAGGTGAAGGTATAAGGGTATCAAGACGAAGGTACATAAAGATTATTAGGAATCAGCTTCCGAAGCATATACAACATAGGTGATGAAAGGTCACATTGATAGACATCAGAAACATCACCGGGAGCTACCTTCCGGAAAGCCAAACTATCCCAAAAGCTCCACCGGAAGGCTAACTGTTTAAACCAAAATTGGTCAAACACCAAAGGTGTGAAATCACACTTCACCAAACGGTATGCAGTGGAAAACGAGACCACAATCATAAAAAGGTAAGTAAGAAACACGAGAATTTTCATAGTGGTTCGATCTAGGATAAATCTACATCCACTTTTGAAGTGATTTTCATTATCTTAAAGAAATTTACAAAGTTCATTATATCATAAATCTCACTCATTACACTTGTTCACCCTCTTTATGATGACTTCCCACTTTTTACTCTCTTTTAGCTTTAGATCTCACTTGAGTTCGAGAAGAAATGGATTAGATCTCATGATTGAATAATCTACCTTGATTCCATCATGAAATTAGTGTTAGATCCGAACTTTAAAGAGGAGTAATGGCGATTGGAGATCACTTGGATTAAATTGGACTGATAATTAATGGTGTTTGGAGAAGATGAGATCCACTTGATGTTGGAGGAAGAACGAGAGAGCTTAGAAAGCCATTAATGGAGATTGAGAAGCTTTGAAATAGTGGAAAACCAGCCCTTCAGGGTGGCTTAGATCGGTCCATTAAATGGTTGTAAAAGGGGCTATTTATAGGTGGAACCTGTATGGAGTGACAGAGTTGTAAATATGGGTGCACGGACCATGTGAGTACAACTGGTATAGTTGCTTTACAGCCGGTGTTAGCTATTGTGTGCAATGTAATGCATTTCCAGGCATGTGAGATCCCTCCAATCCAGGTGCAAGTGATCTCTAATGTACTATGCACGAGCGGGCCTTTATATATTGCATGAACGAGCTTTTTGTGACCGTCCTTTCTTCTTACACATGCCTTGCCATCTCACTTATAAATGCATTAGTACTTTTCGAAAAGGGGATCAAGAATTATGGGATATGCCATCGCCTTTGTTTTTTATTTGTGTAGCTTCGTACTGTGTAAAACAGGGATTGGAAATTATATGAAATGCCACTGCCTCATATTATAACTTGTAATCGACCACTGCGTGAATTGGTGCTTGACCACTGGAGAACGAGCAACCTATTGCTCAACCTGGTGTATGTGGCCTGCTCGACTCATATTATTATGGTGCTCTACCTCATATAACTCTTTTGATCGACCACGTAATTACATGATGTGCCACCGCACTGAATTGAAACCATCCCATGCTAATGTGATGGCTTGTTACGTGTTGCCTTATTCAAAAATGGGTTCTATAATTACAACATTGCCATTATCTCTCTTCAAAGTGAAATACCTTTATTCATTCCAGCAACAATATGTGAATGCCGCCCGACCACTCACCGATGAACAGTGATCACCCCTCAACGATGAACAGCGCTTGACCGTGCTGCTCAACCTAGATATCTCGAACATGGCTTGAGTGAATGATCAGCGAAATATGTGTTGGTTTCATACTATCCATCATTTTTAGTATGCTGATATGAGCTTTGTGGTGAGGCTATAATATTAAACCATGTTCTATACTTAATGCAAAGTATATATATTCCAATGTTTGTGCATACGAGCTAAATGTGCAATGTCTCCTTCATACTTGCCATGTGCCATTGTGCACTATATTGTGCCCAAACGAGTATGTATAACTATCCATAATTGAGGCTTCACGTTACTAAGTTCATGAAACCAATCCATTATATACTTCGTGACCGACCATGCTTTACATTTGAGTACCTACTGAATCATCATGAATAATGCGCTCGACCGACCTAAAGTATGATGCACGACCAGACATGCACGCGCGACTAGGATATCATGCGTGACCGGGTTTGTGAGCTTGCGTGGCCAACCGTATATAGTTCTACAATCTTGTGCTCGTACTCTCCGAAATGTGTCCGAACCATTGTTTTTCGAACCACGTTTTCACAACGGGGTTAACATTTGCTCCTCGAGGCTTGTATTTTTTGCTTGTGAGAAATGCGGGTTTTGAAATGAACATTATTGTTGATATACTTTTGCGTTGAAGTCTGTTGTAGCTCTTTGTTTGCTATAGCAAATCATGCTTTGAATTTATATATTCCATGCCACCTGTTTTGCAATTAAAACAAGCATCTGCACGATTTTGGACGTATAGTTTGTTATTGGTTGTCCACATCAATAACATACTAGTTTAATCATTTAAAAAAAATGAGTTATAGCGAATTTTATTTTGAACTGAATATAGTTTCTGCACGAGACTGTTTAATTCAATGGTTTGAAACCCGTCGAATATTATTTGTATAAACACGATATTCTCGTTCGAATTCGCGTTAACGCTAACAATCAACTAAACGACTAAATCCAATTGTGGATTTCAAGCATTGTTTATTTTAATGACATGTCTAATTGTGTACAACATTTCATGCATTTGGAAGTGCACACTTGTGATTTATTTCCTGTTTTCTTTTTGATAAGCCTTAATATTCATGCCCCTTGTTTAGGAGGTCTTTACCATAGGAAGAATTTTTATAGCTCAACGTTTGTCTATTTTGGTGATTAGTTCTGACATTGGAGACTTCATTGGGTGCCCCTACTATAAGGAGGGCATTTATAATCCAATGTTTGTCTTCTCCTGTCGGCTGAATCAACATTATAGAGCTCATTGAGCACTGTTGATTTCTCCCATGAAGAAATTACTTTCTTTATCGAAAGGATTTTTTGGCTGTCGCATCGCTTCGCATTGCAAATTCTAGCGATGTTTAGATGAAAATGCATCGATTCGTGCCATGTACTCCCGTGCATCGTTTCACGAATAGTGAACACCCGCGCTTCATTTCACGCAACGAATTCTCGTGACCTTAGAGGGTTGCATCGCTTCGCGTCATGAATTTCCATGCTTCATTTCACTTATAGTGAACTCCCGCGCTTCGTTTTGCACAACAAATTCTCGCGACCTTGGAGGGTTGCATCACTTCACGCCACGAAATCCTACGCTTTGTTTCACTTATAGTGAACTTCCATGCTTCATTTCGCGCAATGAAATCCCGAGACCTTGGAGGGTTGCATCGCTTCGCACCATGAACTCCCATGCTTCGTTTCACTTATAGTGAACTCCCGTGCTTCATTTCACCCAATAAATTCCAGCAACCTTGGAGGGTTGCATTGCTTTCCGCCACGAATCCCACGCTTCTTTTCACTTATAGTGAATTCCCGCGCTTCGTTTCGTGCAACGAATTCCCACGACCATGGAGGGTTGCATTACTTCGCGCTACGAACTCCCACACTTCGTTTCACTTATAGTAAACTCCTGCGCTTCATTTTGTGCAATGAATTCCCGTGACCTTATAGGGTTGCATCTCTTCACTCCACAAACTCCGATGCTTCATTTCCCTTATAGTGAGCTCCCACGCTTCGTTTCGCACAATGAATTCCAACGACCTTGGAGGGTTGCATTTCTTCGCGCCATGAACTCCTTCCCTTTGTTCCACTTATAGTGAACTCCCGCGCTTCGTTTCGTGCAACGAATTTCCCCGACCTTTGAGGGTTGTATCGCATTGCGCTACGAACTCCCATTCTTCGTTTCACTTATAGTGAACTCCCGCACTTCGTTTCACGCAACGAATTCCAGCTACCTTGGAGGGTGGCATTGCTTCACGCCATGAACTCCCACACTTTAATTCACTTAAAGTGAACTCCCGTGCTTTGTTTTGCGCAATGAATTCCCACGACCTTGGAGGGTTGCATCTCTTCGCGCCATGAACACCCACGCTTCGTTTCACTTATAGTGAACTCCTACGCTTCGTTTCGTACAACGAATTCCCGCGACCTTGGAGGGTTGCATCGCTTCACGCCACGAACTCCTACGCTTCATTTCATTTATAGTGAACTCCCGTGCTTCGTTCCGCGCAACGAATTTTTGCGACCTTGGAGGGTTGCATCGCTTCGCTCCCCGAACTCCCACGCTTCATTTCACTTATAGTGAACTCCTGTGCTTCGTTTCGCGCAACGAATTTCCACGACCGTGGATGGTTTCATCGCTTTGCGCCACGAACTCCCACGATTTGTTTTACTTATACTGAACTCCCATGCTTTGTTTCGCACAACGAATTCCCGCGACCTTAGGGATTTCGAATCTATGGCTTTTCGCTTCCCTCTCTGCCATTTGACTCATTGGCACTTTTCCTATTCACTCTTCAAAGTGGTGTTTTTCATCCTTGCATTATGCATATCGATGATTATAGCACTTACATTTGAATTGATGTTACTAGGACTATCACACTTGGTCGAAATTTGAGGAAGTGAACACCTATAGAAGAGCCTGTGATGAGAAAATCGTCTATAGAAAATTTTGTATATTTTGCAAGTAAGAGATTTATACAGGAAAGTAAGATTTCATTTGTAAAGTTACTGTTCGGTACAATGCATGTCGAACATTACAGACTTTTTACAAGAACATAGAACATAGCAATAAGTAAAGTAAAGGCGAAAAAGGTTGATTATTCTGAGCCACAGATATTAGATCATCATCAACAGTCATTAGTTGATTATCAGCCTTGGATTAGTTTGAGCAGGAGCTCTATTTCTTAGACCAGATTGGTCATTTGATGCCCCTTGCCCCCGGCGAGTTGCAGAAGTATTTTCCTCTTGGGGGTTCTTCACATATTGTTTCAGGAGATTCTTGCTAATCACCTCTTCAGTTAATGATTTTAGATTCCTACATTCATTGGTGTTGTTGCATAGATGATTGTGGAACCTGCATAACTTCCCAGATTTGGTTAGATGGTCATTCATCTTCATTGGCTGAGGCTCCGAGTAATCTCCTGCATCCTTTATGGCAAGGTAAATATTTTCAGGAGTGTCATTCAAAGGTGTTAGTTTCGATGAGTCAAGAAGGCAAAACTTCTTATTAGCTTTATTGTCGTTCCTTTCATTGGCTCGCTTCTGCCCCTGAGTATTCTTCTGGTTGCACTGAATAGTAGAACTTTTGGGAGCTTCAAGAAGTTGGTTACCACAAATGATCTGAAGAGGTACAGGATTATCGTCAACTCTCATGTACTACTATTCTTTCTAATAAAATTTGCCAAGCGCATTTCGTTCCTTCATCTTTATCCATATCTCGAATTCGCTTGTTTTGTCTATAGCGTCGAGTAAAGCCATGAGAACTATATGTGGCTCTGGATTCCTCACTTCAGACAATGCAACATTGAATCAACTAAGAAAGGCTTTAACAGTTTCCCTTGGCTTCTGTTTCATTGCCGAGAGCGTTATAGTATCCTTGGCTTTGGTAGCATACAAGCGAAACTGTTCCTTAAACTTTTTGGTCAGGTCAGAGTACCGGTCTATGGACTTAGGTGGCAGCTTTGTGAATCATAGTGATGCAGCGCCTTCTAAGTAGAGAGGAAAATATGTGCATCTCATTTCATCAGTCTCCTTAACTGCACTCATATGCTATTGTATTTGAACAGAAAGTAGTTAGGATCAACATGGCTATTGTACGAAGGCAAAGTTGGAGGATTGAACTTTTTTGGACACTGTGCTTCAAGGAATCTTGCATTGAATGGAGTCCTATCAGGAGAGAAGACCCATTCACTTTCATCGCCATTGCCAGCTTGATTCTTCTTCATGATTTGTTCTATCATATCCAAGATGTATTCTTCAGTGTTATGTCGCTCGACGAAGCCGAGCTCTTTACCAAATGTTCGTCTTGGTAAGCGGTCTTGATTAAAAAGCTTAGGTCCTTTGCCTTCTCGATGAGGAGGTGTCCCAGTGACGGGACAAGTAACCCTTCGAGCTTTCATCTTGGAATGATTTTTAGCTTTTAGCTTCGAGTCCTCTACGTTAGCTTCGTCCTTGTCACTCAACCAATAGTTATCACCTTCCATGTTGTCATTGCGGTTATCATCAGAAGCGGACGAGTTGCCATTTTCTTCGAGATCAACATGGACTTTCAGAGGGGCTTGGTTTGGTCGAGAATTAAGGATGGCGTCAAGTTTCTCCATCATAGCTTTAGTAGAAGCATCCATTCGTTGGTTCATGTTGGCAATAGCGGCATTCAACTCATTTTTTGTTACACCGACTCCAGTTACCGAGTTTTCCCCAACTTCAAAATGGTTAATAAGTAGTGTAGTCTCATTGGCGACATTATCGTTTTCTCCAATGGTTTTCTTGTAGCTTTCTTAGATTAGCCATGATTTCGGAGAAGGAGGTGGTATAGAACATCAATGTAAGGCTCTGAACCTTGTGGTCGTGGGTTCGAGCCTCACGGTGGGCGCTAAATGTTTAAACCAAAATTGGTCAAACATCAAAGGTGTGAAATAACACTTCACCACGATATGCAATGGAAAATGAGACAACAATCGCAAAAATGTAAGTAAAAACATAGGAATTTTTATAGTGGTTTGATTTAGGATAGATCTACCTCTACTTTTGAAGTGATTTTCATTATCATAAAGAAATTTACAAAGTTCATCATCTCATACATTTCACTTATTACACTTTTTCACTCTCTTTATGATGACTTCCCACTTTTTACTCTCTTTTAGCTTTAGATCTGACTTGAATTCAAGAAGAAATTGATTTGATCTCGTGACTGAATAATCTTCCTTGATTCCATCATGAAATTAGTGTTAGATCCAAGCTTTAAAGAGGAGTAATGGCAGTTGGAGATCACTTGGATTGAATTGGAGTGAGAATTAATGGTGTTTAGAGAAGATGAGATATACTTGATGTTGGAGGAAGTAGGAGTGAGCTTAGGAAGCCATTAATGGAGCTTGAGAAGCTTTGGAATGGTGGAAAACTGAAATGACAGCCCTTCGGGGTGGCTTAGATCGGTCCCTTAAATGGTTGTGAAAGGAGGTATTTATAGTGGAACGTGTGTGGAGTGACAGAGTTGTAAATATGGGTGCGTGGACCATGTGAGTACAGCTGGTACAATTGCTTTACAGCTGGCGTTAGCCGTTGTGCGCAAAGCATTTCTAGGCATGTGCAACCCCTCCAATCCACGTGCGAGCGACCTCTAATGTACTCTGCATGAGTAGGCCTTCAGATATTACATGAACGAGCTTTATGTGACCGTCCTTTCTTCTTACACATGCCTTTCCACTTCACTTATAAATGCGCTGGTACTATTCCAAAAGGGGATCAAGAATTACATAAAATGCCACCGCCTTTGAATTTTATTTGTGCAGCTTCGTACTGTGTAAACTGAAGATTGGAAATTACAGGAAATGCCATTACGTCATATTATAACTTATAACCGATCTTGCATGAATTTGTGCTCGACCATTAGAGAATGAGCAACCTGTTGCTCAACCTTGTGTATGTGGCCTGCTCGACTCGTATTAGTACGGTGCTAGATCTCACGTAAATCTTGTGATCGACCATGTAATTACATGATGTGCCACTGCACTGAATTGAAACCAGCACATACTAATGTGATGGCTTGTTACATGTTGCCTTATCAACAATTACAATATTTCTATTGTCTCCCTTCAAAGAGAAATACCTTTATTCATTCCAGCAACAATATGCGAATGCCACTCGACCACTCACCGATGAACAGTGCTCGACCCCTCAACGATGAACAATGCTCGACCATGCGGCTCGTCCTAGAGAGCTCGAGCATGGCTTGAGTGAATGACCAGTGAAATATGTGTTGGTTTCATACTATTCATCATTTTAAGTATGTTGATATGAGTTTTGTGATGAGGCTGTAATATTAAACCATGTTCTATACTTAATGCAAAGTGTGTGTGTGTGTATATATATATTCCATGTTTGCGCATACGAGCTAAATGTGCAACATGTCCTTCATACTTGGCATGGGCTATTGTGTACTATATTATGCCCAAACGAGTATGTATAATAATCCATAATAAAGGCTTCACGTTACTAGGTTCATGAAACCAATCCATTCTAGAAACCATGACCGGCCATGCTTTACATTTGAGTACCAACCGAACATCATGAATTATGCGCTCGACCGACCCAAAGTATGATGCACGACCAGACATGCACGTGTGACTAGGATATCGTGCACGAACGGATTTGTGAGCTTGCGCTACCAACCACATATAGTTCGGCCATCTTACACTCGTACTCTCTGAAATGTGTCTGAACCATTGTTTTTCGTATCACATTTTCACAATGGGGTTAACTCTAACTTAAACCCTAGTAGAGATACATCTATCCGTACTAATTTACCTGGTATAGAGACCAACAACGGTTTTGAACCGACAGCTATCTACATACATCGTAAGGTGAGGCTCCTCTAAGTATTCACGAGAAAGCCGGAAGCCTACATCCAAAAGCTTACATCTGAGAACCTATACCCTGGAGCTGCTACCGGGAGTTCAAATACCATCCGAAACCAACCACATTGACTATCCCATATCAATCTCTAAAAAGCCCCAATTTACCGGGACCATCACTTTGAAGACTATAATTAGCACCTCATAGACGGCCGGGAGCCAAACGTCAGAGACCAAGGAAAAAAGCGGCTGGCAAAGGCCCTTGCAGGCCTAATAGCCTAATAGAAGAAGGGGCCCTGAATTCTCTATAAATAGGACCCCAGGAGCCACATAGCAAGGGATGAAATTTTCATTTCTCAATCTTGTCCTGTCTTCTTTAAAAAAGCAAATCTTATTTCCCAGATCGGATTGAGGATTTCTCCAACTCAAGTAATACATCTACAATTTATGAATGATGAATTTTAAGACTTAAACATCTTAGGATTAGATAAACTTGTTGTGCTATTATGATAGAGTAGGGAGTTAACACCAACCCTTCGTATGAGAAGGTTGATCATGGCACATTTGTGAAAGAGGAAGGGCCTCATAGGAATTCGAAGTCCTCCTCCTATCTTAAGGGTTTTGCAACACTGGTCAACACTCTCATAACGAGCCTAATGCTTCCTGACCTCGGAAAGGAGGTCGTATGCAGTCTTATAACTTGATCACTGACGTAGCCAAGGCTCTTCTGGCCGATTCAATGTGAAATGATCATCTAAGTTAATAAACATTGTGATGCCCTCTTTCTCGAATAGAGAGAAGAATTAAACTGTTTTCTTATTATCACAATATATATCATCATACTCATGATCTGGGGAGCATTTGATTTTATAAGACCTTGGTTATGCCAAGCTTGGTAAACCTTCTTGATGTCATTTCAAAACTCCGATGTACTGTAAATGTGATATTCGTCCCGTGAGGGAAGGATAACTAATCTTCAGGATAGAGATCCCGACACTTAAGGAAAGGTATATTTTGCTAAGTAATACTGGTCTTCGAGCATCCTTCAATAACCCTGGATCATGACTGCATCAAGTTTCTTGAAAACATATCCCATATAACTTACTCTGGGTGTTGATGTAAAATAACGTTAACATTTTAGCACTAGAAGGAGGGCTTGAACCTCCATCCTTATGGTTAATCTATCAAAAATAAACTTGGTGAATTTATTTCTCCATGGCAGGAAAGATGAAATCAAAAAGATTGGAAGATCGAAATAAGGAATCAGATCCTAATGCGATCCTCGAAGGAAACATGGATCTGACGCCTAATTTGAACAAGAACGAAAGGGGAGCCACATCCAGCCTAACACAACGACCAAACGTCATGGAAGATAGTGTCGCAAGGATTATGGCCTTGGAGAAGCAACTCCAAGAGATGCAAGCTCAGATAAATGCTTCTCAAACACAGAAATCTTCAAGACTCACAAAATCTAGTCAATGAGAAACGAATGAATCTCCGAAAAGAAAAGCTTCCATTCAACACTCAGAAGCAAAGGAGAATCCCAAGGCGACTTCCGTCAAGAAGAAGATGTCCCATTTGACAGGAATTGACCATCAAGGAAATCAGTGCGAGCAAGAGCAGTCCAGAAGTTCCACTTCCAAAGGTTATGATCCCAAGAGAGAAAATTATGACAACACGAAAGCTTATCTTAAAGACATCACTCAAAAAACCATCAAAGACTTGCTAGGAAGCAATGGGAAGAGGACCTAAGATGATAGAGTTAACAACAACGAAAGAGCATCTCCTTTCATCGACGAAATTATGAACACCATAATACCATCGACAGTGAAGGTTCCAACCATAAAGTATCTTAGGACAGTCGACCCCGATGACTATTTAATTGGTTTTGACGGCCAGATGGATCTCAATAATGCTACCAGAGCTATCAGATGTTGCCTTTTCCCATTGACCTTTCAAGGTGAGGTAGGAAAATGGTATCGCCAGTATAGAGAAAACATCATTTACTCATGGAAATAGTTCTCCTATGAATTTCCCACACAGTTCTACATTTGCAAAGATCCAACGGTGGACTACATAGTTATCGCTAACATCAAACAAAGGCAAGGGAATCTTTTGGAGATTATCTGAAATGGTTCAACATCGAGGCATTAAAGACCAAGGATATGAACGATCATGACAAGTTGATCGCCGTGCATTAGGGGTTGATTGAAAGCACCCCCTTCTGGAATGAATTATATATCCATGGCTGTAAAGACTTACAAGACTTTCATTTCCAAGCCGACAAGTTTACTCGCGTGGACGAACAGTACTTCACAAAGAGAAAGTTCAGTCCTCGAGGGGAAGGAGGGAGGTCGAACTTTGGACGAAAGCCCCCGGAAGGAAATGAAAAGAGATCAAGGTGGGAAGATTCCAATACAAACTCGGTTGCTCTAAGCAATTCCATCTCGTTTGTGTATGCTGTCGCAAGATAAATGGTTAATAACTTCCCCGTCTCGTTCAAAGCCAAGAATTGTCCTGAACATTATTCTGGCGATAATTACTGTGAATTCCATAAAACCAACGGACATAAGACTAATGAGTGCAAGGTATTAGACAGGATTATTTAGAAGTTAATCCGAGAGGGACAACTAAAAAATTTGTTTTAAACAAGACAACATCAGCTCAGCATACAAGTGGATAACAGAAGGTTTCTGTAAATGCGATAGGGACTAATATAGAAGAGGTCAATCTAGACTTGGGTCCACCCATCAATTGAACCAATGTGACCCATGGAGGGCCACACCTTGCCAGAAGCTGTTGGAGAGCTAGGAGTCAATACATGGCGGAAGCCATGGAGGGAATATTCTCTACTGAAGAAGAACCATCGTTGAAGAACACACATTATGCTCTCAGAATGCACAACCTAGTGGTCTCTCCGGAAGAAATGAAGAAGGAGGTCTGCCACCCACATAATGGCCCCTTATGATAACAACGCAAATAGGTCTCTCTGTTGTTTCCAAAATCCTTATGGATACTGGGAGTGCTGTCAATGTCATATTCAAGCACACTTTCGACCAAATGGGAATTTCTGAGAAGAAGTTAGAGCCAAGCAATGAACCAATCTTCAGCTTCAATAACAAGGGATTGACTTCGGTGGGGAAAATCAACCTTTTAGTTCAATTTGGACTGTCTTCGCTTCGTAGGACCTTCGAAACTCTCTTGTTGTGATTGATCAACCATCCTATTACAACACCTTCTTTGGACGACCAACTTTGGAGGAGATGGACTCTTTTGTTTCTTCCAAGTATCTTACGTTAAAATTCCTAGCCAAGCAGGGATAGCAAACCATCAAGGAAGAATAGTATAGTTTCGCGAATTGTACTTCACAATGATCGACAAATATAAGAGGGAGTCTTCTTCGTACCTTGTTTCTTCTAATGTTTCCATAACTTCGAATAAGGGATTCTTACATCCCACATTCGAAGCTAAAATAAAAACTAGTACCCTAACAAACGTGCAAATGATAGATACATTTCTTTGTGAAGAAAGAGGTAGAGATCCGATGATGTAAATCTGACTGAGGAAGGAGAAATCGTCGCAGGCTTAGATTCTAGAGGGGGCATTGAAAGAATAAAACCAATTGAAGACATGGAAGAGGTAAATGTTGATTCAAAGAATAAATCAAAGAGCGTCAACATAGGGAAAAGGCTGAAAAGCCCCTCTAGAGTGATCTAATTCAGTTCCTACGACTCAACAAGGATGTTTTTGCTTGGGCCTATTCAGACATGACTGGTATCAATCCTTCTATTATGAGTCATGCTCTAAACATTGACCCTTCGGTGAATCTGATTCAGCAAAAGAAAAGGCAATGTAATAGAGACCAGTTAGAAGCCTTAAAGGAGGAAGTCGAGAGGTGACAAACTAACTGATCGATCCGAGAAGTCCTTTACCTAAAATGGTTTTCCAATCCTGTGCTAGTGAAGAAGTCAAATGGGAAGTGGAGAATATGTGTTGATTACACGGATTTAAACAAGGCTTGCTCGAAATATTGTTATCCACTTCCGTGGATTGACCAGTTGGTCGATGCCACAAGTGGTCACAAGATACTATCCCTCATGGATGCTTACTCAGGGTACAACCAAATTTCGATGCATAAACCCGACGAAGAGCGTAGAAGCTTTATCACTGATTAGGGAACATTTTGCTATAAAGTGATGCCCTTTGGGTTGAAGAACGCGGAAGCAACATATGAAATACTGGTAAATAGGATGTTACAAGAACAAATAGGGTGTAATATGGATGTATATGTGGATGACATGCTAGTGAAGTCCACGGAAATAGAAAACCATTTAAAGGACTTGAAGGAAAAGTTCAATGTCTTAAGAAGTTACCAAATAATGTTAAACCCGCAAAAGTGTTCTTTTGGAGTTCAATCGGGAAATTTCCTGGGATATGTGGTAAGTGAGCAAGGAATTGAAGCTAGCCCTGACCAAATCCAAGTTATAAGAGACATGGAAGAACCAAAGGCAAGCAAAGAAGTCATGAGCTTGAACAGGAAAGTAGCAGCCCTTAGTAGCTTCATTTCCAAAGCCACTGACAAATATGTCCATTTCTTCGATGTTATAAAGAAAAAGAAGAATTTCGGACGGAACGAAGAATGTAGGAGGGTATTCCAAGAGTTAAAAGTTTATATGGGAACACCTCTGAACACCTTTGATTTTGTCCAGTCACGAGAAGGGAGAAGATCTATACCTATATATGGTTGTTTCATAACATGCGGTAAGCTCAGTACTAAGAAAACAGAGTAAAGAAACTCAACACCCTATTTACTACGTGAGCAGAAAGCTAAATGACGCAGAACACCTTCCGACAATCACGTCCAAAAAGGTGTTAAGATTCGTAATAATGAATATTGTTACCCACTTTGGAATCCCTTACAAAATCATATCAGATAACGGAAGACAATTCGAGAGCGAAGAATTTACTTGGTATTGTTGAGAAAAATGGAATTAGCAAAAGATTCTCCTCGGTAGGCCATCCAAAAGCTAACGAAGCTGTGGAAGTTGCCAACAAAACCATCAAGATAATTCTTAAAAACCGCCTAAACCAAGCCAAAGGAAATTGGGCCGAAGAGTTTCATTTAGTGTTTTGGGCGTATAAAACCTCTGCCAAGACAACAACGGGACACACCCCTTTTTCCATGACTTATGGATGTGAAGCTATGCTTCCGGTCGAGGTTGAAATCCCGTTGCATAGAAGGATAGCATATGCGTTTAATCCCAACCAGGAGTTAGGAAAGGAATCCCTAGACTTATTAATACAGGGATTAAGAGATGAGGCTACAAATAGAATAGCTGAATATCAAAGAAGGATTATGAAATACTACAACATGAAGGTCATAACTAGAACTTTTTCAAAAGGAGAGTTAGTTTTACGAAGAGTGATGGATAACACAAATATCCCAGTGGATGGCCCTCTCGGCCCAAATTGGGAAGGACCCTCGATCATCTACGTAACAACCTGAAACTTCAGGAAGTAAATATTTAAATATCGAGGTTATCTAAATATTTAAAACTTAGATTTAATTGTTTTATAACCTTTATTAAATCCCTTTATAAATAATAATTAATGAGCGGAAAACATGTTGTTGAGTTTTTTTTACAAAGATAAGTAGTTTGAAGAAAAATCGATAATGTGACCGAAAACAGTTTTGTCGATAAACGATATTTTGCTTATAAAAAGTTGTTGGAATATCATAAGCATGTAGTAACAATAGATGAACACATATATGTATGAACATAGCATATAATTCAAAATACAAATGTTATATGTGTACATGTTCTAGAATATGAAAAATGGCTTAAAATGATAGGGACACATGTCATCAAATCAACGGAACACAAGTCATATATATAAGGTAATAACACATAACTATATCAGATGTCTATGTGTAGAAACATCTAAAGACACCTAAGTAGGCATGTGTCTTCATCCTAAAGCATGCATGAAGATAAGGAGGACAAGTGTCCAAAGCCAAATTACCAAACTAGCCTTGAAAACGACTATATAAAGGGTGGAAAGGTTCATTCTTTTTCACGCATTCACAAACATAAAACCAAGATATGAAAAAAAGAGTTTTGGGAGAAGCATAGAGGATAAATACAAGATTAAGGCACAAGTACAAGGTGATAAAATTTATTTAAGTTCATGTATTCTGTTAGACCAAATTTTGGCTCTAACACCCAAATTGTTCAGATTTGCAAAGAATTATTTTTAGAGAATGAAGAAAAAGAAGAAAACACACAATTTATAGTGGTTCGGCGTTAACGAGCCTACGTCCAATTTATATGCTTTTGATTATACGTTTAATGCTAGTACAATCAATGATTTCGCTCAATCTCACTTTTACAATTATGATTCTTCCAGTAATTTCGAAGTAATACTGATCAGGAATAATGATCGGACAACAATGGTGCAAACAACACTCAGAACTGCCAAAAAGATCCCAAAAAATGCCCAAGTGCCGGGCTATTTATAGGTGATATTTGCAGGCGGTTTATGGTCATATATGGCACCAATCCCGCGAATCCCGGACTGGTTCGTGAGTAGATGCATAAATGGTCAGAATGGCCGTTATGGACAGATGAAGAGAGATCTGAACCTTTCGGGTCGTGGGAGACCAGGTCACTGCCTTCATTTCTTGGCCATGAGGATCGGGTCATGGAGAACTGTTGTGGACGGATCGGGTCGCGATAGGGCTCCACGAACGGAGTATCATCATGAGTAGTTGAAGGTGGGGCGATCATGATTAAGTTTCCAAGGGTCTGATGAGCGAGGCTTCATATTGTCTTCGTGTGTGAACCTTGGTGGCTTGGTCCAAAAGCTAGCCAACATTTTTGCCCCATCGAAGTATGTTTTATCAAGGATGGAACATGCTTTGAAGTTGCTGAACCGTCCTTTTGTGAAGTGATGCAAACCAATGGTCGAGTTTGTTTGGAACGTCGTACCACTTCAAAGAGTCCCGTTCTTTGACGGGTACAAATATTAGATCAAATCGCTGGTCATTCCTTTATTCATTGGCCAATTTCTATCTCATAGATTTGAGAAAACATCGCTATCGACCTGCCGAGTAAGTTTTTATACTATTTTATATATTTATTATTATTTTATATACTTGCTACTCGATGATCGTGTTTGAGTTTGGGTCGCCTGGGCCTTGTTTCGTTTGTACACTTGGACCTGTATCGCGATCTAGAAGGCAAACAGGACCCATATGAGCCACGATGGGCTTTCCCAAGTGTCCATGGTCCAACAGGTTCGACTGGACGGGTTGTATCACAAGCCACTATAGGTGTTCATGACCCATAAGCCTCCAAGGAAACGAATGCGACAAGAAAAGGAATTTCAAAAGCCACCGTTATACCTATATAAGCCGGCCCTTTATCCACTTTTTCCCTTCTTCTTTCCTTTTTCGTTTTTACTGCCACTGCTCAGAATCTTGGTGAAAACCCTAATTTTCAAAATCCCATTTGTTTTTTCAAGTTTCAATAGGTAAATTAATCACTGTTTTTACTTATGGTAATTTTAAATTTACCATCGGTTTCTTTTCTCTGCTCCTCATCAATTTCGACGCCTTCTCTAATCGTCAACTGCTATGGCGATGGGGTTTACGGAACTGAGGGCTGGAAACTTGAGACTGTGTGATGGGTTCGATTACATTAACTTGTGAACGGAGGAGAGAAATGGCGAGGGAGAAGATGTGGAAAAGCATGTCATCTCGTGGATAGGGTTACGACTTAGGTCGTGGTGACAATGAGATGGAGGGAAGCGACATGGAGTTGGTGTCAATATAAACGGTGGATCGGATCGTGATATTGGGGGAACACTGGCTCGTGGAGATATGGAGCGGAATGGATCGGAGGGTCTCTTTCACGAGTCATTCGGGTAAGGGAGAGTTGTCACGAGCTTGATCGTTCCGCGATCCAAAGCCTACTTCACGAACCGATGCTCCCTCGCTAGCGTAATTCATTAGCAACCCGATATCCACGATCTGATTCCCTTTCCATGCTCTGACATCCGTACCACGATCTAATCCCCAAGGCTTCAATGGACTAGCTTTGTTGATGATCCCATACACATGTCAACAAAAGAATACAATGTGATTCTGGTATACCAATGGACAGTTAGGTTAGAGCCTTCGAGATGAATTTTTTGAACTGAACAACAGCATAGCCCAACAGTGGACGATGACCAATTTCCCATTTATCTAACTAACTTCATGTTTTTCTTAATGTATGCACGTGCACACACTTACACTTACACACACGTGGAACGGGAAACTATATTCTAATTTTCTCATGTTTACTCGCCAACACAATTATGTCTGATAAACGTCCAACCGGAACGTTAGAGAAAGATACAGAATAAGAGCCATCAATGCATTATGATCCCAACACGCTTCCTATAGATTCAAATTAGGAGAATTCCGACCCGGATTACCAGACAGATACCGATATAAAATCAACGACTTCTAAACGTACATATCTTGAAGATGAGGATGAACGAGCTCCTGACGAAATCCCAGGTGTTGAGGAAGTGGAGAGGGAGAAACTCAGTGATAGTATAGCCTCCCAATTGGACGACATAAAACTTAAGAAAATCTGTTTAAGTATTGGGATCCCTTGGTATGATGTGAAAACTCTAGAAGATGGAGATATGCCTCATTCTGCCCCAGAAGGATACGTGACTATCAGCCGGCTCATGTGCTAGATATGCGCTATTCCTCCGTTTCCTCCAATTGTAGTTGATCTTTTAAGACGACTACACATTGCCCCTATGCAACTCCGTCCTAATGCTTACGTAGCTTTGTATACCCTATACATTGCATATGCGGAGATTCTACAGACGGAGATCACTTTCAAGGATTTGAAATTCTTTTAACATTCCAAACACCGTTCCACCGGGACTCCGAATTTTTCTTTCTTCGAATCAATTGCTGGCAAAAAGGTTTTATCGGACGGCCATAGCAACATAGGGGATGCCAAATCTGATTGGTTTTACATAAAGCATCAAGCCGGATGTGCAAGGAAGTGGTTTAAAGCAAGTATGTTTTATATTTTTCGGCTTATGTTCCAACTGCATAAATAGAGTGCTAATGTGTCCCTTTATTCTGTGCAGATCACAATTTTGTGAAAACGGAAGGTTCGGTGTACGAAGACCAACTATCCTGCCTCCTCAAAAGTAAATCAGACTTCTTAATAATCAAGAAGTGCATCACCGACGAGAATCTTCACAAACACCAACTTCTGAGTGCAAGATTCGCACTTGGCATGGGTGGAAAACCTTACAAATATGTGCCCCCAACTGAGGGAAAGGGGACCTCAGCGGTCACAAAGACAACCGAACTTCACAAGAGACCTTCACTACTGATCAATTAGGACAATGAGGATTTTAATGTATACAAATGGGATGAGATCCGGGCTGACGAACCAATGGAAGTCCCAACTTTCAAGGAGAAATATTCTCCAAGGGTTCTACCATCGGTTGAGCCCATCGCTCATGATACAATAACAGAGGAGCATGTATTTGGAGAATTAAACAAGATTCCCCTACTAAACGACATTTATACACAAGAAGACTTCAGAAGGGACCCATTCTTTCCTATCTCTGAGGAAGTGAATGTTTCAGTCGGGGAAAAAGAAATCTCACAAACGAGCCTAACTCTGGGCCCTGTTCTGTTAGGTGGGATCACACATGATGCGCAAATCACATGCACCACTCATCACAACACTTTTACACCATCAGTGTTCTTGGTTCTAATATATATACTTGTTTCCTTTGCAGGGGAGATGCCTCGTAAACAATCCTATTCTTATCGTTCTCTCTGAGCGAGCACACCAAGGCTCCTTTCCGATCCCGAGCATATTTGCAGTGATAGTCGGGGGAGTGAAAGTCATCGACCCCGTGATTCTTATCAATCTCATTCTATACGGCCTAATTCTCCATCAAAGCAAGATCCTAGGAAGTCCCACGATCGTCCGGTGCCACCGGCGGGGGGTAAGCAACTTCCCAAAGACTTGAATCCTCCGAAAAGTACACCCTCTCATAGCAAATCTTCCAAGAAACACCATGAGCCAAAAGATAAAAACAAAGACCCGACCAAGGATTTAGAAAAGGAGAAAATAGCTATTGTCCCCTCTAGTCAGCGCGATTTGGATACTACCATTGCACAGGATGTTGTCTACACCTCTGCTAATCAGGTCAAGCTGGAGCGTTTGCGGAAGCAGTTTCCTGACATTTTCTTCGAAAGGATAATGTTCGTTCCAGATCTTAAACCGGTTCTCGAGGAGAGGGATACAAAGGTCATAAGGCAGGTGAGTCATGTGGCCAAACAATATAGGGCTATGAAGAAGCATGCCACCAATCTTTCTGCTTCCATCTGTCACCTAGAAACGGAAGCAGCCAGAAACAGTGTGAAGATTGATAATGATGCTAGGGATAGGAGAAAAATCGAAAAAAACTATAGGATGCACAAACTCAACTCACTTTAGCTCAGCGGGATGTGGGATGCGAGAAATTACAAATCAGAGACAGAAAGAGCCAGGAAGCATTTTCATACTGAGCTCGACTCAAAAAGCAAAGAGTGTGTGGCTCTGAAGAAGGAGGTGGAGGAACTCGGGACGATCAATACTGAATTGTGAATGGCATAGGACTGTTTGGATGCCGAGAAGGCTACTTGGGAGAAAGAGAAAGCGAGCTTGAAAGACCGTCTCACTCTTGTCGAGAATGAAAAAAGCGAGTCTGAATGACCAACTTGTTCACGTTGAGGAGCATGCGGTTCTTGCTAAAAGTAATGCTAACAATGCTCTTAAATCGGCCTCCTCCACTACTGATAACCTTGCTGCAACTGAAAAAGAGATAGAAAGTTTTGATGAACTGCTATTCAACTTCTTTGTTCAGGTTATTAAGACTCGAGACATCTCTTAGATTCAGAATTATCACGTTACTTTGGCCAATGTATGGGATATGATCGTCGAGGGTGGGAGGCAGCGATTGAAAGTCGAGGAGATTGACGAAACCCAGCTTATGCAGACCTTTCTCAAAGGTGAAGAGCCCGAGGCTTTGGAGAAGGGCAGACGTCTGATTTAGGGAGAGATCGAGAAGAAGAAAGTTAGGCTCAAGAGCAAGGATAAAATCGACAAAGGCTCAAGCTCAGCAGTGGAGCCCAAGACTACTGAAGTTGAGGAATACAATCCTGATGATCCATTGATCCCCTTGGCTCCAACCCCTCCTGCTATCGGAGCTTCTGTTGCAAATCTGGGTGATGAATCAGCTGAAGGTATCTCCATATACTCTTCACAATTTGTCAAAGCAATTGTAACTTGTCGTCGTCTTGCAGAACAGTCAATTGAGAAGACCACATTCTCTCCCGAACAAATAACATCTACTTCTCATGATATACGTGGAAAAACGGCCGAGAAGGATGCGGAAGAGAAAACAGATGCGGAAAAGTTAGTGTCCCATCAGATGTGGGTGCTGAAGTTCCTAAGATTCCAAAGCAGACTGAGGGCACAACAACTGAGAAGGTCATTTTGGCACCAAGCACTGACGTTCCCAAGGATGTTGAAACCATTGATGCCTTGAAGGATATAGACGGTGATCATAGAGATGATGAAGAAGAGGACACCATCACAGGAGAGACCATGGATGATGACAAGGAGACCCTGGCTGACATGAAGGTCAAGAAAGATAAGCAGCTAGCTTTGAAAAGAGATGAGCAAGAGCCTCTGTACGTGCCTCCTATCTCATAGGTTGATCCCAAAACTGGGTTGGTCATAAAAATTCTCCTCCAAATCAATAACTTCACAGCTTGTGTTCCATCCTTCCAACACTCCGCAGGATCCTCTTTTTGATAAGAGGAAGAGGAAGAGGAAGAAGGGCGATTGATTTGATGCTAACAAGGAGGAGTTGGAAAAGCAGAAGAAGGAGAAGAAATCAAAATCATCCCTCAAGCATAAGTAAGATGTACTTGTTTGTTCATATTTTTCTTTTAATCTTTCCATTGGCCAAGAAATGTATGGCCCTCACTTTCATTTAAGTTTTTGTCTTGTAAACCTGCACTTGGTGAATGAAAGTTTGTTTCTTCTGCATCATGGCATACATACAAGTTTAACTTTCCACACTTAGTCACAAACGTTTAGATCATAACTAAGTTAAAATCGAACCATAACTCATTTTAGCAGTAAAAAATTTAAAATTTTTGTAATATATCCCTAATCAATCATTAATGTGATGCATGGCCAGGGCTTATTGAGGATTGATTAGAGTCATGTATGTGCTGCCCCCCATCCCGGAAACGAGGGGTTGAGGCTCCACTGTTCGTTCCTGTTTCCAGTCGTGTGATGGAATAGGAGCCATTCTTTGGCAGCATATATCATTGTGCCTTTATACTCTCCCGATTCTTCAGCGGGTTAGAGTTCGAGCTCGGTTCTTGCTCTGCTCGCCGATCCTTCAAGGGGGCAGAAGTTCTTTGGGCGCCAAGTCTCTAGCGCCTTTATACTCTTTCGATCCTTCAGCAGGTTAGAGTGTTGTCAAGACGGTTTTTATCATGGTGCCTTGCGGATGTTGTCTTCGTGTCCTTTATACTCTCTCTCTATAATCTTGAGAGTTAGAGTGCAGATGATGATGGGATCCGCTTCATTGCACCTTCAGGACTTTAGTTGTCGTTCATCCTCTTGTTTGATAGAAGGCATTTTGAATTAGGCATTTCGAGATCGTCGCATAGTTTATAGCAAATATCAGAATGGTATTGATTTATGTTAATTAAAATAAAAGAGCAGATAATTAACGGTGCAATAAAGGTAAATGACACACGATGTTTTATAGTGGTTCGGTCGAATCACGACCTACGTCCACTTTATAATCTTTTGCTCAAGTAACCGGACTGTTCTAGGCAAGTAGTGCATTTTTACATGGTCCTAAAAAAAGAATAAAACTGACAATTTTCATGTCAGACAAGACCACAAATGCTGGGCATTACTTACTCTGGGAATTTCATCTCGGTCCACGGTTTCCAGCTTGAAAGTTCCGTTATCAAGACTTCGTAGAATGGAATACAGTCCTTCCCATTTTGGGCCCATATGCACTGGGGGTGGAAAGACACATTTCAGATCCAAGTCTCCGGATTTAAAGGCTCGAACTCGAACCTTTTTATTATAGTACCGGGCGACTTGTTGCTTACGCGTTAAAGCGTGGAGGTTGGCTTCATCCCTCTTTTCTTCAACCATATCCAGGGATTCGAGGAGCAGCTTATTATTGGTCATTGGGTCAAAATGACTGGTTCAGTGAGAGGGTACTTCCAATTCAACCGGGATGACTTCTTCTGCCTCGAAAGCGAAGGAGAAAGGTGTGTGGCCTGTTGCCGATTTTAAGTTGTCCTATAGGCCCATAACGCCAAGGATAACTCATCGACCCATATGGCTTTGGCCCATTTCATCTTTTCTTCAAGATGGATTTAATCACTTTATTGGCCGCTTTGACCTGTCCGTTTGATTGCGGATGTGCCACAGAGGTGTACCATTTCTCGATATGGTACTTAGGGCAAAAGTCTCTGAATTCTACGCTATCAAATTGGGTTCCGTTATCTGTTATAACAACCTTCGGAATCCCGAATCGACATATGATATTTCTGACGACGAAGTTAATTACTCCTTGGTCGTGTTCTTGGTCAATGGCTCCGCTTCAACCCACTTCGTGAAGTAATTCACAGCCGCATGCACAGCCTTTCGCTATGGGGAGACTTCCAATAATGTCAATTCCCAACACAACGAAAGGCCACGGGCTCATCATCATCTTCGACCGGCTAACGGGTTCACTAAGTACCTTGGAATTTTTTTGACATGCATCACAACCTCATGTATACTTGGTTGCGTCCTTATTTATTGTAGGCCAGAAATATCCATACCGCAATATCTTCTTTGCCAGTGTTTGTCCTCCAGTGTGGTCACAGCATTCACCTTCGTGCACTTCTTTCAGTACACGCTTGATGTCGTCATGGGCTATGCATCGGAGAAGAGGCATCGAGAATCCCTGCCTTCAAAGGATTTCGTGTTGCGTGATGTATCTGGAGGCTTTTCGGATAATAGCACGCCTCTCTCTCTTCTTGGTCGGAAGCGTTCCGTTTATCAAAAAGTTCTTCAAGGGTGTCATCCATGACTCCCTTTCTTGTTCTACTTCCAATATGGGACCAACTTCCATCTGATCAACGGTTGGAGGGTGCAATATTTCAAGTGGGACTAGCTCAGTGTCTTCAGGATGGTCAGACCTAGCCATCTTTGCCAACTTGTCTGCTTTTTGATTTCCCTCTCGAGGAATATGGGATATGCTGTAATGATCAAAGTTTTCCAACAGTTTCCTTACTTCTTTCAAATATGACATCAGTCTTGGACTCTTAGCCAGAAATTTATCGTTAACCAGGTTCACAACTAGTTTGGCGTTGCAAAATATATCTAGCTTCGTTATCTCCAACTCCTTCGCAAGCTTTAGCCCGACGATCAGGGCTTCATACTCAGAGTCATTATTCGTGGCATGAAACTCCAATCTAAGAGCGTAGTATATTGATCGGTCTTCGGGAATCACAAGCACAACTCCAGCACCAGATCGTCTGTCGTTCTTGGCGCCATCAGTATATAATTTCTAGGCACTGGGGTCAAGAAGTTGCTTTGGGGAATCAGCTTCTTCACTCACTACATCATCCTCTGGGATAGTGAATTCTGCTATAAAATCTGCTAGCACTTGCCCCCATTATTGATCGTCGGGGCTAAAAATTCAAATCAAACTGACTCAACTCAATGTTCCATTTGAGTAGTCTTCCTGAGGCCTCTGGTCTCTATAAACTTGCCAAAGTGGATGGTCAGTGTACACGGTGATAGGATGAGTTGAAAATAGTGGCAAAGCTTCCGGGAGGTGATTAGCAAGATGTACGCAAGCTTCTCTATTCTTGGGTTGTTTCGCTTGGCTGCCGCCAACTTCCTACTCACATAGCACACTGGGCTCTGAAAATTATCTTCTTCCCTCACCAAGGCTGAGCTTATCGCATGGACGACGCTGCCAAGTACATAAGCAAGTCTTCGTGATCGATCGATTTTGACAGTATCGGGGTTTTTTCAAGATGATCCAGGAGGTTCTGAAATGCCTCTACACAAACAGGAGTCCATTCGAGCATGCGTTTTCCTCGCTTTATCAGCTTGAAGAATGGAATACACTTATCCGTGGCCTTGGAGATAAATCTACTCAACACAACCACTTTTCCTGCGAGGCTTTTCACATCTTTGATTTGTCTGGGTTTCTGAATGTTTCTGATCACCGTGATTTGGTTGGGGTTGATTTCAATTCCACGTGAACTGACGATAAATCCTAAGAACTTCCCAGAGGAAACCCCAAATGAACACTTCATAGGGTTAAGCTTCATCTCGTATCTTCGGAGAATATAAACATTTTTGCTAAATTGGCAGTGTGGTTAGATGATTGTCTGGACATCACTAACATATCATCGACATATACTTCCATCGTCTTCCCGATTTGGTTGTAGAACATTCTATTTACCAATCGTTGGTAGGTAGCACTGGCGTTCTTCAAACCGAATGGCATCACTACATAGCAATATAACCCTAGATCTGTAACAAAATTAGTATGCTCTTGGTCCGGGACATGCATAGGGATTTGATCATATCCCGAGTAGGCATCCATGAAGGAGAGGAGTTTGTGACCTACCGTCGAATCCACCAGTTGATCAATTCTTGGTAGCGGAAAACTGTCTTTCGGGCAGGCTTTGTTTAAATCTGAGAAGTCAATATAGGTGCACCACTTCCCGTTAGCTTTCTTCACCAGGATTGGATTCGAGATCCATTCTGGGTAGGTTAAGTCTCCGATAAACCCGTTACTTCTCAGCTTTTCTACTTCTACCTTCAAGTCAGCAGAACTCTTTAGGCCAAGCATTCACCTTTTCTGTTTGACGGGTGGATGCTTCAGATTGATGCTTAATGAATGGCTCATAATTGAGGGTGTTATTCCGCGTATGTCGGTGTGAGTCCAGGCAAACACATCTAGATCAGCCTTGAAGAAATTCGTTAAATATCTTGCTCGAAGGGGATCCAATCTTTAGGACCTTCTCTAGGTCACTATCATTGATTGGTACATCCACAGTCGTTTCATTGGGAGTCGCCATTCCGCCCCAGGTCCTTTGTCCTCTTTGGGATCTATGCCCTCGGGTAGTTCTCTGAGCGACTCTACCGAAGTTATCTTCTTTAGTTGCTATGACATCTCCTCCCTTGGGGGGGGAGGAGGTTCCCTTTATTTCTACATCTCTGCCTTTACGCAACAACTTTAGTTCCTCTATGTAGCATGCTTATGCAACGACTTGATCTCCTCTGATTATTCCGACACTAGCATCCATCGGGAATTTCAACAACAAACACCAGGGTGCAATGCAAGTCCTGAACTTTGTTAGGGCCGGTCGGCCCAAAAAGGCATTGTATGGTGACTCAATATCCAAAACCACAAAAGGGAGGATTCTCACTCTCCGACGTTCTCCTTCCCAAGGGTGATCGACATTTCTATGTATCACATCAGAGAAGTTGAGGATCCGTTGAAGCCGCATACCCATCCTTTGCAAGACTTCAAATCCTTTGGTTCAAGTTTCATCTGATCAAATGTCTTCTTGAACAGAATATTAACTGAACTTTCGTTATCCACTAAGACTTTGTGGATTATAGCTGGACCTGAAGTGATTGTGATCACTAATGGGTCTTTAGTTGGGGAATGGACTCCAATACTCTCCCTGATGAGAAATATAACGTTGTCAGACATTGTTTTCTGTTGTTTGACAGGAGAAGAATCGTAAGGGTTACTACATTCTCCAACTCCAAGATGTTGTTTAGCCGCGTTGACATACTGCTCCATTGCCCTAAAGCTTTGTCATGCCAAATGAAGCCCTCCGACTATGGTATTGATTACGATATTTTTTCCTTTCTGCTGAGGGGTAGGTCTAGCAACAGGTTGGTTTTGGTTCGAGGCTTGTCCAGCTTGCCCCCTATCCCTTGGAGCAACCTTATACTCGTCTAGTTTTCCTTCTCGGAGTAGCTTTTCAACCACATCTCTCAAATGGCGACATTCGTTGTTGGAGTGACCATGAACCTGGTGGAAGAGGCAGAACTTTTCAATTTCACGCTCTTTCTCCATTGAATCCCTTGAGGGAGGCCTCTTGTAATGGAGAACATTATAAGTATCCATAAAAATGTTCTTTAGCATGGCATTTAGAGGTGTGAAATTCTCAAATGGCCTGGATCGAGGTCTCCTCTGTGAGTCGTTTCCTTGGTTTCTCCTTTTGTTACCATTCCCTGAGTGACGACCATTTCCCTAGTTCTTGTTCCCAACATTGACCTCTACCTTCCCTGAACTGTCTCCCATCTGCTTGATGGCCACATTACTTTGAATATCCTTTTTATCAGTAGCCTTTCTTTTTCGATTGGCATATATCTCCTCATGACGCAGGTGGACATTAGATTTTTCGTAGAATATCTCTCTAGTCAATGGCGGCTTGCCAGCTAAGTACCTTCTAGATTCAGTATCTTTGTCCACCCTATCTATTAGGGCCATTAGAACAGTCTGTTCGTGAGGGTCTTTGACTTCTGTGACGGCTAGGTTAAAGCGATCCCGGTACGATCTCAAAGTCTCATCGGGACGTTGTTTGATGAGGGATAACTCCATAACAATTTTAGACCTCTAAGCATGAAGCCGAAATTGTTTCACGGATTTTTCACTTAGTTCCCTGAAACTAGATATCGATCGTGCGGGCAAGAGGGTGAACCACAGTAATGCCACATCTTCTAGGAATATCGGGAACACTTTAAATTTTACGGCGTCGGAGACTGCCGCAGCATTCATGGACCATGAGCATCTCATCAGGTGTTGGACTAGATCTGTCCTGCTGGTATAACGATTCATAGTTGGCATATTGAAACGCATCGGGAATGTAACCTCCAATATGTCATCGGTAAATGGTGTATGAGTACGTTCTATACCCCAATCTTCATTTCTATGTCCACGGCTGTCCACCATGATCTGCCTAATCATTGCTTCAACCTCAGCATGAGTTGTTGTAGATTCAGGATCGACACTCCTTGCCCTGCGGGGCCTTCCGTCGTTCCTTTGACGGGCGGCCATAAAGTCTGGAGTCTGAGCGGAACTTCCTTACCCCCTATTACTATGGTCAATCATGCGGCGATGGGGTTGCTGTGGTCGATTCTCAGCAGGATCATCAACAACTTGTGTTGTAGGACGTGCTGCAGGATTATTTAAACTGTGATCAAGAGGCCCTGGGTTAAGTGTTGCTTCCTCCCAAGAAAGAAGGGATCCGAACCGAAGTTGCTCTATATTTTTAGCTCTTTCCAATGGTCGGCGAGGAGGTCTTGGAGATTCCCCTGACGAAGAAGAGTATTCTGGGGTAAGAGGTCGAGCTGGCGGAGGTATCCTTTGCCTCGGAAGATCATCAATACGCCTATCCATAGCAGTCAGATTCTATCATAGTACGGAGCTCTCTTGCCTTTGAGTGGCTAATTCATCATTTGTCCTATCCAACATTTCAATGATGCGAGAGAGATCTTCTTCAGTAGCTGGGGTAGTAGGGTTGAGTTGATCATCAACATTCTCTCTTATACGTAAAAAACACGAGCTAGGTCGAGAAGATGCACCAGCGCAAGCAGAACGAGCCATAATTTCCTTTCCAGGTTGAGATGTGGTCCTGTGGTCAGAGCGGTTCGTGATTCCTTCTGGCACCTGGTTCATGACTCCCTTATCAGGCTCCTGATTCGTGACATTCCTCTGGACCTGGCTCGTGGAAGCTCCTGCATTGCAGCTCGTGGAAGAATTTTGGAGGCGGGTTGAGACACCCCCCTTGGATCGGGTCACCCCCACACCATCACGAACCGAAAGCTCTTCCTCGGCCTGCTCGTGCACACTTTCTTGAATGGCTTCGTTTTTAGCTTCATTTTCTTGCAAAACTCGTACTTTCTTAGACTTCTTTCCAACTATGATATCTGGGCTTTGCTAAAATCTTCAAAAATTGAAACAGTGGGGTTTTGGACTGTTTTCTTCGGATTTGAATATCCAAACAATAGAGCTACAATCCAATATGCTGAGACTTCTTCTCAGTGAAAGCACCAAAATGTTAGACCAAATTCTGGCTCTAACACCCAAATTGTTCATATTTGCAGAGAATTATATATAGAGAATGAAGAAAAAGCAGAAAGCACACAGAGTTTATAGTGGCTCAGCTTTAACAAGCCTACATCCACTTTATATGCTTTTGATTATACGTTTAATGCTGGTACAATCAATGATTTTGCTCAATCTCACTTTTACAATTATGATTCTTTCAGTAATTTCGAAGTAATACAGATTAGGAATAATGACTGGATAATAGTGGTGGAAACAACACTCAGAACTGCCAAAAACCTCCCAAAAAATGCCAAGTGCCAGGCAATTTATATGTGATATCTGCAAGCCGTTCGTAGTCATAATTGGCACCAATCCCAAGAATCTCGGACTGGTTCGTGAGTAGATGCAGAAATGGTCAGAATGGTCGTTATGGAAAGATGTCGTGAGATCCGGGCCTTTCGGGTCGTGGGACACCAGGTCGCTGCCTTCATTTCTTGGCCATGAGGATCGGGTCATGGAGAACTGTTGTGGATGGATCTAGTTGCTATAGGGCTCCACGAGCAGAGTTTCACCACGAGCCGTTGAAGGTGGGGCGATCACGATCGAATTTCCAAGGGTCTGATGAGCGAGTCTCCATATTGTCTTTGTGTCTGAACCTTGGAGGCTTGGTCCAAAAGCTAGCCAACATATTCATTTCATATTTTGAAGAAAAGTTGAGAAATTTATGAATGAGTGATTGGACTTGAAATTCTGAAAATGACGTTCGCTATTTTGCGTAAACCTTTTGCAATTCTTAAAGAAATTTCTACTTCTCTTTCAATTTGGAAATCTAATTCAAAGCGCTGCAACTTTGTCCTTGGCCATTTTTTTCGAATTCGGCAGTTTGAATACCTAAAGACTGGATGCAAGGTCGGGTAACAATCAGCCCGAAAGGGTCATGTTAAAAATGCCTCATGATGTTTGAATTTATACATTAAATTCATAAATTATTTTGAGGGTTTCTTTTAATGATAAATAAGTAGACTAAAAGAGCTTCTTATTGTAGCAAATTTGGGTTGAAAATCTATTTTTATCATAGAGAAACAACATCAAACATTTTTCCCAAATATAGGCTAAAATCTGATTTTTCGGAACTTTTTATAACACTTCGAAATGTATCTTTTCTATTTATAAAGCACAGAACCAATCAAAATCTTTTTATAGTGTCCAGATGCGCCGTAGTAGTCGATTTGAGTCTAAAATCATTATAAACCACCCAGAACTTGTCATAGCACTTCTGGAAGCGCTGTCTTTTCTCTGAATTAACTATGAAGTATTTTAAAACAAGTAGAACTTTTCATAGCATGACTGAGACACTGTTATAGATGTTATGAGTACAAAATCATGGTAAACTATTCCAAATCCCCTCAAATTTGGACTTGAGTTTCTTTATAGTATCTTAAACCAATTTATAAAATTGAAGATGTTAAATCAAAGTAAAAGTGAGTTGAAACGTGTCAAAAACTGAGAAAAAGGAAGGTTGACGAATTTCGATGTTTCGAGGAAAATAATTGATTACTTGGGAGTGATGATAAGTACTATATGATGTTCTGCGAGACTTTTGCATGAAGATAACAAGGAATACTGTAAGTATAATTATCATCTAATCCATTATTTCATAAGCTTATGTTTTAATTTAAAGATGCATATGACTTTAACATATTATATTGGTTGCGATCTTTGCTTTTACAAGCAATCAACACACACGACCGATGATCGAGGACATTTATGATTATAGTTTAAATGAGGTATGAATAATGTTCAATCGAGGCATGAATAGTATGTGGTTAAACGAGGTATGACTCGTGCTTTAAACAAGGTATAAATTGGGTGTTTTTTTAACGAGATAATGAATGGTTTTGAACTTGACTATTTTAGTTCAATCTTTGAAGATCTTTCAAACATATATTAGAAAAAAAATAAAGGTGGCTTGAGAATTGATTGTGGAGGAGTTTTTGCATAATGAAGATGATTAATATTTAAAATAAAAGATGCTTGCCTTTTGAAAGAAAGATCTACAGGAGATATATAGATGTCTTTCGAAATAAAAGACTGGAACGTCCTTGGGTGACAGAGATAGTTAATTCAAAATATAGTTTCCTGCTCTCCCTGGTTATCCCTATCTGATCTGATGGACGGGATAGTTAATTCAAAATTTATTTTGAAATTATTTGAGTTTAGAAATAATTTAGAATTTTATGTAATATTAAAGGAAAGTAACTTAAGATTACTTTTGAGAATCTCTACATGATATAATGAGTATATTGAAAGCAAATATTGATTTTAAATGTTTTGAGTAAAGAAGAACTACGTTGGCTCGATCCTATATCTAATTGCTTACCCAATAAGATAAAGGTACGTAGACAGTCACAAGTGGTGGTGATGCAGCTGCTATATTAATAAAAATATTTTTTATTACTTGTTATTGCATCTTGCGTTAGTGCAACTTTTATGAATTATCATTTATGTCATGCTAACGTGTTTATCAAGTGTGCGGGAATGAAGATTGATGACCATCTCACTAGAGTCGGATAATAGTCGATTTATGGTAATTGAGTTTAATTCGTATTTGAGCCTACCTTGTGAATTAGATGAATATTTATTAAATTGAATTTATTTAAATTATATCCAGTGCATTTAGTGATGTAATTATACAATATGATGGCAGTTGTCGTTGTTTGTTTTTGGGTGCATGGGTTTTTCGGCAATTTTGACTGGTCTGAAATTCCGAGGTGTCACAATTCATCAAGAAGTTATACCTGGAACGTATCGACTATGCAGACCTAATGGTGATCTTGGTCCGAGAACATGGAACTCGGAACATTTAAGACCATACTTCCCAACGATAAAGGAATAAGACTTTCATATAGGCTGATCACGTAACCAAGGGCACGAAAACCCTTTCAATAGCACAAAAGCGACCCAAAAAGGATCAAACTGAATAAAGGATCAAATCCATTGTCATCACCAAATTGGTCAGGACAAGGCTTACCTCGGAGGGGGATGGTGTATCTGTCTTTCTCCCTGCCCAAGTCAGAGGGTGCTAGGTTAAAGCATCAAAAGCATAAGCATCCATTTCACACCAGAAATGGTGGTGGCAGTGCATCTAAAATTAGCACACCCTGCCTCTGCTCGTAGAAGAGTACGCCCTGCCTCTGCTAGAACTAAGCACATTCTACCTCTGCTCGCAAAAGAGCATGTCCTACCTCTGCTTATGTTCCGAGTTACCCGTAGAAGGGAACGCAAACCTCTATAATCACTTATGATGATCAGGATAGGGAACCCCTTGGAGGGGGGTGGCGTGTAAGCCTCTTTTTGACTATTATGCGAGTCTAGTGTAGAGCATCAAATGAATAAACCTTGTTTCTGTATCTACGATGGCCCCATCTAAGTTTCTATGACCTTATCATCACCTACGATGGTCAATATAAGTTGCCTCCTGGAGGGAGGTTGGGTAAGTCCTTGGGCCCTACTTATGGATAAGCTAGTCATGCGCACCATACGTACAGTCCCAGAGAGTGGCCAACAAAGCACGTACATCCTTTGCTTTGATATCAAAAGCCCAGAGAGTGGCTCAGGAATCACGTACAACCTCTGTTTCACAAATTAATTCCAAGTGGGATACTAAATGATTAGTGCTGGAAGGGTTTTCCGATCTTCAATCATTAAATACCCAAATCTGGGTTGATTCGGTTCTTCATATATGTCGGAAGGGGTTTCAGGTCTTCAATTTTCAAATATTGGAAGTGGTTTCTGGTTTTCTATCTATGTTAATACCCGAATCCGGGTTGATTTGGCTACTCATAATACCAGAAGGAGTTTCTGGTCTTCTATATATGTTAATACCCGAATCTAGGTTGATTCGGTTCCTCACAAATACCGGAAGAGGTTTCCAGTCTTCTATCGATGTTAACACCCGAATCTGGGTTGATTCGACTCTTCACAAATACCGGAATGGGGTTTCCAGTCTTCAATATTTAACTACTCGAATCTGGGCTGATTCAGTTCATTGCCGATACCAGAAGAGGATTTCTGGTCTTCAATCTTCTGGTTATCTAAGTACAAGTTGGTTTAAAGTCACTATCAAGGCGGAAAACCAACCATTGGCTCTCAATCTTTAACGGACAAAAATTAAACTATCCCTTAAGCAGTGCCTTATAGGTTTCATGACACAATCCGGTGTTAAGAAACAACTCGCAAATGAATGGAAAAGAATCAGGAAAGAAAAAGTTTGACTGGGAAAGTCAAAAAAAACCTTCACTTGGGGGGGGGGGGGATGTTACTACCAAAATTAACCCTTGACATAGGCTGATAGTGAAGGGGCATCAGAGGAACACAAGCACGGAAGAATCTTCCAAAAGCAAAAAAAAGCCGAATGTTGGAAAAGAGCGATAGCAGGTAAGAATGATCTGAGAGTAGCATAAACTAGCACCTCCCAGAAAGAAAATAGATCAAAACCTACAGAATGCTGGCGAAGTCTATCCGGTATTTTCTATCTGACAGGGTCTACCCAGCGGGAATTTCTGTAGCAGAAAGTCACCAAGGACGGATACCAAGGAAGAGGAAGGCATGAGCTCCGCTTATTGAAACCTGGAAGGGCCACCGATATAATCTACTTAATACCAATCATCAGAAGGTAAAGGTATCAAGGGTATCAAGCCGGAGGTACATAAAGATCATCTGAGATCAGCTTCCGAAGCATCTACACTATAGGAGACGAAAGGTCACATTGATAGACATTAGAAACATCATCGGGAGCTACCTTCCGGAAAACCAAACTATCCAAAAGCTCCACCGGAAGGCTAACTGGAACCCTAGCATAGATACAGACTATCTGTCTAGTCTACCTAGTAAAGAGACCAACAACGGCTTCGAACCGGCGGCTATCTACGTACATCGTAAGGGCAAGCTCCTCTAAGTATTCACGAGAAAGCCAGAAGCCTACATCTAGAAGCTTACGTCCGAGAGCCTACACCCAGGAGTTGCTACCGGGGGTTCAATACCATCTGAAACCCACCACATCGACAATCCCATATCAATCTCCAAAAAGCCCCAGTTGAGCGAGACCCTCACTTTGAAGGCAATAATTAACACCCCAAAGATGGCCAAAAGCCAAGCGTCCGAGATCAAGGAAAAAAGCGGCTGGCAAAGGCCCTTGCAGGCCCAATAGCCTAACAGCAGAAGGGGCCCCGAATTCTCTATAAATAAGACCCCACGAGCTACATAGAGGGGGACGCATTTTTCATTTCTCAATCTTGTTCTTTCTTCTTTAAAAAGAGCAAATCCTAATTTCCAGATCGGATTGAGGATTTCTTTAACTCTTGTAATACATCTATAATTTATGAATGAAGAAATCCAAGACTTAAACATCTTGCGCTTTGATAATCTTCTTGTGCCATTATGATAGAACATGGAGTTAACATGAACATTTCGTATGAGAAAGTTGATCATGGCACATTCGTGAAAGAGGAAGGGCTTCATAGAAATTTGAAGTCCTCCTCGTTCTATCTTGAGGGTTTTGCAACACTGGTCAATGCTCTCATAATGAGCCTAATTCTTTTTGACGTCGGAAAGGAGGTCGTATGTAGGATTATAACTTGATCTTTGATGCAGCCAAGGCTCTTCGGGCCAGTTCGGTGCAGAATGATCATTTGAGTTAATAAGCATTATGATGCCCTCCTTCCCAAATAGAGAGAAGAATTAGCCTAGTTTCTTCTTATCGCAATATATATCATCATACTCGTGATCTAGGGAGTATTTAATTTTATAGGGCGTTGGTTATGTCAAACTCGGTAAACCTTCTTCAGGTCATTTCGGAACTCCATTGTACTGTAAGCGTGTTATTATTCCCGTGAGGGAAGGATAATTAATCTTCAGAAAAGAGATTTTGATGCATAAGGAAAAGTAGATTTAGCTAAGTAATACTGGTCTTGAGCATCCTTCAATAACCCTGGATCATGACTACATCAAATTTCTTGAACACATGTCCTGTATAACTAACGTCGGGTGCTGACGGAAAATAACGTTAACATCATTCTTACTCTTTATATATGACAAATGCATCAGTTTCTATAAGGCTTGAAATGTGCAGTTTATGAAAGGTTTGGAGAACACAAATATTTTTCAATAACACTAACAGAACAGAGTTTAATAAAGAAAAGTGGAATTTTTTTTGAGTCATCTACACCTTTCATTAAAAAATCGATGTAGCATCCAGATTTTCTTCCCAAAATAAGGATTATTTTTGTTTTTTGACTTGTATAATTCTTGATATATATTTCTCAACAAATGTTTATTATTCGCTTCTATTATATTGATTCCATCCAGTTCTATTAGCTTCGTTGTTTTATATTCTATTTATTATTCAGTTCTTATATATGTATATATATATATTTACTTTTAGAGTAACCATAATGACGCCTTTTTTTTAGTGAGCTTCAAGTGTTTTCTACTTTAAAAGCTAATATGAACAATAATAACTTTAAATACTGACTGATAATTTTAAACTATATACTGGGTACTGGTAAAACTTGTTTGCAAATCATAACTTTCAAAAAGTTCACAATTATAGGCCATGGGAAAAGTAACTAATTTTTACCAGAAGATATCTCTACCATATAACAGAAAAAATTGGTTAGGTTCAAAGAAAACATTGTTATAGATGAGAATACAACTGGTGTCAAAAAAAACACATTGTTATAACAGATCAAAACACAAAAAATAAAATAAAATAATAGTAATACATTTATCAAATCATCAGGAAACGAGAATTCTTTCATAAAGAGTTTTATTTTATAAGTAATGTATTTATTAAGTATGCATACTAAGAGTTTTCTTTGTCAACATGATTTTTTCTACATTTTCAGCAAAATAAAGACAGATGGATAGTTTCAAGACAAGAAAAACGGCAGTTTCAGGAAAAGTTTGATGGAGTGATTGAATTGTAGGAAATTAACAGAAGTAAAGATATTCGAAGAAATGTAATTTTTTATTAGTCAATAAATAAAGATGAACAATTTCATTAGTTTCATGTATAGCCCTATAATTCAAATAATTGACCAGTAGATAATGCTACATATTTTGCAGGACAAAATTTAAAGGACATAAAGTTTTTTTAGGTTAGGTGGATTGTATTTAAAGCAAAGTGACATTTGCTCTTTATATATTGTAATTTATTAAAATTCATCTTGCAATGTGGTTTACCAGGATTAATGAATACTGTTTCATTTTACAATTGGATGAAAATTTATATAGTTCCATTGGCATATTTGAGTGCTATTTTGGTTGCCACATTGAGATGTTTCAAAGAGCTTTGGTAACATTCTACTGTGTCTTTATTTCCATATGTGATGTTTTGATATAACTTTTCTTTTATGCTTTTGTTTCTTTGCCATTAATAGTGAGCATTTATGTTCCCTAATTTAGCAGCATTCATTAAGCCCAACTGCACAGACTAAGTACTGTAAAGAAAAGCATATTGCCCAACAAATTTAACTCAGCTATACACGTTTTCCCCTTTTTATCAATAAGCATTGTCCCATTTTGTTTTTAGACACAACGCATCCTTTCTTTCTCTAACTTAATCACCAATAAATAGCATTTTATAATATAGAATTGTATTTTGGAACATTATCATTCAATGCAATATTTCATGACTTCATCTCATTATTATTTATAAAGTATAAATCTTTATGCACTTCATCATGGTAGATTTTATGTTAACCAATTTGATTTTACAATGAATTTTCTATTCTTCTGTATGCATATGTTCAAATGCTGCGAAGCTCCTTTCTATTACAAACTAGCATTGATCTGTGCGTATAGAACATGGTTAACTCATGTTTCCCATTATCACACCCAATTAAAAGTTAATAACCCTTTACTACTACCATCACTCCCACGTATACTTTCTGCATGATCTAATCATTCTTTTAGAATGGTACTAACCACTAATATTAATGTAGAAAATAGGAAAAAATATATCAAGAAAGTAGTTCTTAAGAAAAGTACAGCAAATACTCATAAAATGCTGGGAATAATCATCAATAACTCCATCAAAGCCTGGTATATATCCACGGAATCCAGAATATTTTCAATGTCCTTCGTAATCTATTCCATGTACTTCAAATTCTGCTCTGGCATGTCTAATTGCACAATTTGTCATAAAATAAGAATGGTATAATTATGTGTGTGTGTGTGCGTGTGTCCGATTTATGTAAGTTTTGTGTATCTGATAAATATTCTGATGCTACATATAATATATGTTACCTTTCGTAGAAAAGTTGCATTCCATTGCGTAACCTGCTAATACATTTGAGTCAATTGCTTTTTGATTGTCGCTTTCCTAAGAACTAGAAAAGCACGAATTTTAAAATAAATTCTGCAAGCGCACAGATCGTGTAGTATGCAGGTCGAACACATGGAGGTAAATTAAATCAAATTATTTATATAATTTCGTGGGCGAGTTAGATAAATCTTGAAGATGGGATAAAATTGAAATTACAATTTAGTTCAGAACAAATCTAATTGAACCGATAACTAAAGTTGTGATAATCAATAAAAACAAGTAAAACTACAACTGAATTAACTATAGATTTGAATCTAAGCGAATCTATAATCAATTCAATGATTAAAAATAAAACAGATTGCGGGAAATAAAATTGCAGAATAGAAATAAATTAACAGGAAAATAAAATTAGGATTACCGTTGAATCTAATCAGACGGTCAATCACTAATGAATATTAAAATTGCAATAGCAATTGTGTTCTAGAAAATCTAATTGACTAGACAACACATATTGCCATGAAAATAAAAATTACTGAATTAAAAGAAAAGAGAGCTTTATTAATAGAGAATATAATACAGGAAATTGGGATCATATTTACAATGGATACAAGGTGTATTTATAAGAATGTAGTCCCCTTTCCATGAAAATAATAAGGCCAAGAATGATATAAATTCTTCCACGGATAAAGGAATATTCCTTTCATGGTGCTTGATTTGAAAAATTGTAATCAATGTATTCCTTTTTATGTGTGGCATGGTCAGCAGAAAGATAAGCATATGCTTAATTAGAGATTTGTAATCAAGGCCTTCCCTTTCTCTTTGCATGGAAATTAAATGTGATTGATTGGATTTGAATTCTTGGAGAGGATAGCACCAAATTAAATGTGAGCTACAACTTCTTTTGCAATTGAGATAGCGTTAATATGGAGAAGTAGCTTTTTCTTTGAAATTAGCCTTTAATTGAAATGAATGAGACATTTATTGAGAACCTATGAAAATACACCAAAAATACCAAAAGTAATATTTATTTATTTACAAAAGATAAAATATAAGAGCATAAAATAAACACATTTCTATGTTAATCACTTTTTGATTGGAAATGAATATAAATAAGGATTAATATTTGAAAGTGAAAATTTTAGTGCATGTATTTTACCATGATATATGAGAATCAATGCCTTGGGTTTCCGTTTGATGGAAGCCATATATATGTAAATAGCTTCAATCCATGGGAACTCGATACAAATTCCATTAAATTAAAGCTAAAAAATATTAAGCTATTGATATTATATCTAAGCTTACATAACCAATAAAACTATAACTCATAGTATCATGTATTTTCATTTGCTGCAGCCTATAACTGGCTAGACAAAATGAATATTATTAGTAAAAGAAGAGCATACAATTACAGAGAAGAAATTGTGTTATGTAGGTCAAAACATGAGTAATGGACGATGCAACAAGAAAGACAACATATTTGAACAAATCGTGTATACTATACTAGAAATAATAATAGGAAGTTATCATGTTGACATCATAGTGCAATAACTCTTGGTTATTCTTTTTTACTGTCAACACTAGATAAATTATGCTTCTCGTTAGTCATTACCATTCCAGGCAAAGACATGGCCCGGTGTGATTCAATAAGCCATCAACTCAAGTTAGAAATAAACTTTACCATAGCTAATTGTTGCATTTTCGTTGTTTTACACTGAAAGTTTTGTTGTATAATGCGTGAGGTTTGTTAAGAGATAAGCTAGGCTCATGGCCAAGAAAACCCACACTGCGCCACCCCATGGCCGAACTCAAGTCCGACCAGGTGTTCACATGGGTGGTTAGACCAACGACCTGACACACTGGAAATACCAACATTTGTTACTACTATTTACATCAGCGCACTGTTGTTATGTTGTCAGTAGTTATGCTACCACAAAAATAATGGAAAGGGCTGGTCATGGCCTTGCCCATAACCTCTTTTGCCCTCCAGTACGACCAGTCTCATCTTATAATATGAAATTAAACTTCTTCATTTTTTTCAACATTCTGTATTGCTTACTCAAAAAATCTTTATCCAAGTGGAAAAAATCAAAAGAGTTGTCATTGGCTTACTCATTAATAATTCACTACCTATATATCATCTGTTAACGTACATATTAGTTCATGTAGTTAATGGGTATAGAGATTGTAGCATGTTCTTGTAGTAAAGGCTCCAACTATTTCGTTACTTTTATGTTTGGATCAACTAGAGAAAAAAATATTATCAAGTACATGCAATGAATATAAAACTCATCAATTGAGTCTGGTGTGGTGAAGTTATCTAAAATATGTTCATGTATCATAACTTCTAAGTGCTGTCATAATTTCATATTAACTGATGTGTAAGGTAAGAAAACATGTTAGTGACTAGTAAATTAACTGGTAACAAATTTACTCATTTATTTGTTTAGTAAACTTACTCATTTATTTATCGAATACTATAACTTTCATTTCCATTTAATTAATTGAGTACTAACAATTTTTCCATGAGATAGCAGCCTAAAATAAATTTTAGTCTCAAACATTGCTTTAAACTAACAAATAAGAAAAGAAAAATCAAACAAGTGATTGCTAGATCAACATTCAACACGGCGACTGCCTTGTCCTAGAGATAAAAGGGAAATTTTGTCATACTAATCAGCTGAGGTAAAGAAGCCAATACTATCTTTAAGTATCGCTGGCAATAAAATATTTTTGCAGCATTATTATCTAATTGAAAATATTACATGATTTATTCATGAATTACCCTTGCTCAGTCATCTAACAAACACAATTACCTACAAAAATCAAGAAAACTTAGTAAGTAAGAAAAATTACCAATGATAGGCGAAAAACGGAGTCGGGAGCCGAGAAACAGAGATGGGAGGTGAGTGACGCGAAATAGAGATGAGCGGCAAGCAGATGCGTTTAGGGTTTAAGTTTTCTATGGTTGGAGAAAGTCGATTTAATATGTGGCGATGAAGAGGGAGAAGCAGCACGATTTTACTTTGGCGACTAGGTATCGTGAATGGCAATGGGAGAGGAATACGGTTTTAAGATTTGGAAAAGTCGCGGTCAAGTTTACTTACTATAAAACTAGCGGTCAATGAAACAAAAAGAGGGAAACTGAATAAGGAGTTGTAAAACATTTATATTATAACTGCAGCAGAAAAGAAAGCTGGAAAAAAATAGTTGTTAGTAAATGCATTTTACATCTGTTAATATGTGTTGGTTGCAAACGAAAAGTTGTAATATCGTTATTCTGTTGTAGTGTCAATATTTTAAAGTTTAGAAATTTTGGTTATTTCATGTCAAACAATAATCAGTTTTATAAACTTTATGATTTATTTCAAATTTATTCAAGATGATTTCAAATTTAAAAAAAAAAATTCAAAATATAAAATATAAGTATCAACTACAATCATTAAATATAACTGTCAACTATAATTATCAACTGTAATTATTAAATACAATTATTTAAAATTAATTATTGAATACTAGATATCATTTCATAAGTATTAAATTTTATTATTAAAATTAAATAATTTTTATAATAAACTGATATTTTCATTATTTAGGGGAATAATTATAAAAGAACAGTTTAGAATTTTGGGATTTAGAGTAAAATATATTAGCATACTGACTAAAATTTGTGAAGAAAGCAGAGGACTTAATTAAGAATTTAGTAATTACATTAGTTATGAGCAAATATTATTTTGCTAGTTCTAAATAAGCAATGATTATAAATTATTTACTAAAGAATGTAAATTATTATTTATTATTTCTTATAAATCATTACTTAGAACAAATTAATTATTAATTATTGCACATGTTAACAATTTTTAAAAAATAACACTAAAGCATATCTTAGAAAAATAATATAAACATCTCTTGTAAATCTGTTGGAATTCTGCTGCAAAATAGCTTCAATAAGTATTCGCCGAGATCGGCTAGGATTTGCAGCGGTAAATAGCGATAGAAATTTTCTATAGGTAATTTGATGCAATTCGCAATGGCTTGAGATGACAGAAGACGACAATAATAAATAAAAGAAAAAAGTTGAAAAAATAAAAAACTATTACTTGCAGATCACATGTAAATCCATCCAAAACAAGCGAAGAAAATTTCTGCTTCTAAGTATATGACACTAAACCAGTGTTTTCTTGTAGTGTGAAACTGAGATGTTAGGTCGAAGAAATTATTTCATGCTTTGATTTTAAGTTTTAATAGAAATTAAACTATGATAAAGATAATTTAGTTGTATCACAAATTATCCTAAATAAGAAACTTCGCCTGTAAATTTTCGAATGGACCAATACACGGATTTTTTTTGCTGAGCACCCTGGTACAGACATATATTAGAATTCATCATATTTTGTATTTGGTTGGCCTGCAGCTTACTCCTATTTTAGCTATCGCACATGCATTGAAGTTGCTTTTACATTGAAACTCAGTATTTGTCTCCTTTTACTTGTTGTGGCTTGTATTCTTCCGTGTCCAACATGTATTTGGCATTGGTTGCTACAAAATGTGACACTTGCTGTCAAAAATCCATATCTTCTGATTCCCTTACTTGCTGGGTCTGTACCCAGTTCATGTCAGCATATATTGACTTGTTTGCTATGGGGATATTGTACTTGTTGGAATTTGTATACATTATTATATATATACATATATATATATGTGTGTGTGTGTGTGTGAGCATGGGTATATATATATTTATACATTTATATATATATATATATATATATATATATATATATATTGGCACATATGTACATATAGTTATATATAAGATTTATGATGGATGGCATACAATAACCTACTACGAAGAAAAATATCCTAGTACCATGTTTGTATAACTGGAAGCAGACTATTATTTTGTTTGAAACCTGAAATAAATACAAGCACTTGTGCTTTCATTTGTTTACCTGAAACACGCCCTTGCTAGATTTCCCTGAAAACACTGCTACTCGTGATGATGCACAAATTAGTACCTTAACAGTGAATGCTAGTATATGGCTTATAACTTGAAGTTAGAGCTGCATTTTAGTTAGGATTAATTATTATATTTCTGTTTTTATTGATGTTACTTACTTGAATAAACTTAATCCCGACTCGAGTGTTTTATGTTTTTGCATGGAACACTCGGGTCAGACACGAGTGTTGCAGATCTAGAAATTTCAGCTTTTGAAGCTTGAAGCAAGTGAAGGCACGCTCAGTTTGGTTCGTTCTTCATTTTTATTTTTAATTATATAAACGTACATGTATTGCAAAATCTTCCGCTGTAAAATATATTTTGTTAACTATGATATTTTTGTATATAAAATTCTATTGTGAGACAATGTTATCTTTTATCTATGTTTGTTATGTTAAACCCTGTAACCTAAATAACAATCTATCGTTATGGACAGCTGAGTTGGTTTAATTACAAACTTGGGGCGGTCGAAAAGGCAGGTCGTTACATAGTTCAACAACTGACTTGCTTGAAGAAGTTTGTAAATCAGAGTAATTTCACCAAATGAAGTAACCCTTTTCCATTTTGTTACCTTCCCAACAAGCCAAGTTTAGAAGCATATAATATAAAAACTACAATTGGCTTGTTGATGACTAGACTGTCAAGCCTTTCCTGAAGGCTGAAATCGCTGATGTTGGCCGAAGACAATTTCAAACAACATCTTCCCTGCAGATTTGGACCCTTTTTTTTAAACAAAGAAATAATGTTCTCCATGAACATGGAATCACAAGGCAATGTGATAGGTCCATCACTTGTAATTCCAAACTCATCTTTTGACATTTCAAGTTGTATAAAAATGGTGCTTGCTAAATATGACAATGGAATCATGAACCGCTTGCCATCAAGTGTATATACAATAAAGTTACCTTTATCCACAAAAAAATAAAAAGATGCATTCTTCTGACATATCAAAATCTTTTTGACCTAAAGAAGACACTTTTGTAATTTAATTGCCAATGTTAAAAGCTTAATTGAACATGGCTGCAAGAGTTATGGCTTGAATATTCTTGAAAATAAGAAGTAAATTAGTTGATATGGGGATGAATTAATGAGAAAAGTAGTTGCCACATTCTTATAGAGTAGAAAGAGGCCTCGGTACAATCTGTTGAAAGTGGTTGTATGTCTACCATAGGAAGCAATACCATGTGATCGGTAAGTGAACCGAGTATGACGTGCCTTGATATGCTGAACGAGACGCAATTCTCATCCATCGAACGAGATTTGGTGTCTCTATAGTAGTACAGAAAGGAACTTATCAGGATGACTAAAACCATTATCAATGTCTACAGTCCATTCCATTCTATTTGATATGCTATTTTACTAGTATCGGGAGCAATGCAATGTGGGAAGTATTACATGAATTTGATGTTGTGGAGTTTTACTATTCGAGACCGCTCAAACACATAAACAAATGCAGCGAAAATGAACTAGATCGTGATATATGGAAGTGCAAAAACAACAAATCAATAACTCAAACGCAAACATGATCAATTCAAACACCAATCACAAACATAGGATAAGCGATATAACGAGTAATTATGATAAAATAAATCATACACCGGTTTATAGCGGTTCCACTAACGTCTTATTACTGTATATCCATTTGAGAGAGAGCTTTTATTAGTACCAATGAGAAGAGTACAAAAGATTGATTACAATTTTCACAACTTCCAGCAAAGAAAAAACTGTTTTTTTTAGATATAAGAACTGAAGAAGACTAGGATTGCATAGGGTGAATATTAGGCACACATCCCTAAAACAAAACTTAATTAGAAAACCTCCCTCCCTAAGTTTCCATGCAAACCCGGTCCCTATTTTTATACTTACGTTTTTTTGCACAAAAAAAGGACCTGCCAAGTAAAAAAAAGAGTTTCTAAAATCTGCAAGCATTCCGAGAAGTTTACGCAAAAAAAAAGTTGCATACATATATGCAACTATTACCAATAGTTGCATACATGTGTGGAACTATTACAGAAGCTGTTTCCATTGAAAATATGGACCGAAACATGCATACAACTATTTGAAATACTTGCACACTTGTATCCAAGTATTTCATGAAGAAAACTTAACTGAAATTTTGCCAGCAGATTGTTGCATGCATGTGTGCAACTTTTTTGTTTTATTGCACACTTGAATGTAAATAAATGTGAACTGATTTGCACAGTTAGGAATTATTGCACACTTTTACACAAGAATTATGCAGTACTTGCACAGATGTATGCAAGAAAACCAACACAGATGCATAACTGAAACACTTGCATAGGTGTATATGTAAGAAATTCAAATATGTGCATACTATTATGCATTTAACTACAGTTTCATTATTTTTTCTGTTTTCTGGTTTTTTAAGTGTTTTTCGGTGGTTTTTTTCAACTGATTTTTTTGTGTGTTTTCGTGTTTTATATAAATATTAATTTACATATTTTTTTATTTTTTTAATGAATTTTCGAAAAATAGGGATGTAATTTATAATAATTTTTGGACTGGACCTGAGCCTAATTTTGAAACTTAATAGGGACCTGTGCCAAACGCACCCTTGCTTAAATCCTAATTAATGGAGGATAAAACCCTTGGTTTGATTAATGAGAGATCCACTCTTCCAGATCTAAAAAATAACTTATATAAGAGAACAGAAACCTAGGCAAATAGACTAAAGTGCCTTGACTAATCAAAACTCAAATTTGGACTTAAAGTCGGTTCTGACGACTATCTCTAGAGGTCGGTCGTCTGACTTTTGCTACTAGAAATTGTGTTTCCAGTGGCCAAACGTTTCATTCTCAGGGTCAGACATCTAATCTGGTGCCAGACGTTTGGCCAGGGTGGCTAAATGTCTAGTTCTGCTTACTATCTTTTGAAGCATCTTGTTTCAGATGTCTGGTCAAGCCCCTCAGAGTTTGAGCTGTTATCCTGACAATTTCCTGCACTTGAGACACCTTATCTTCCTTCTCTGAGCTTCAATTTGCAAACCATCTTCTTGGCTCCAAAGATACATTCGTCCACTTCAATTCAACCTATGTATATTGTCGTCTAATTTCAACACTCTACCTCGAAACTATATCCATCTCCAACACCAACATCGATGGTACCATACCATCCTCAACCTCCAAACAAGATTAAGTGTTTTCCCAATGTTCTCTGGTATGACCACCTCCATTGCACTCAATCAACGAGTTCAGATGAAACCCCACCCGCCAATGAAGTGTTGAAAACAGCCAACTCCAAAACTGTCTCACCGAAGACAAACATACTCAGGAGTGTAAACGAGCATATACCAAGAAGATAGATTCAAACCTCTCACTAATACTGTAATGTCCCATATTTTTACGATATTATAATTAATTAATTTAATTATTTAAATAGTGATATAGAGATTTAAATAGATTTTTAATTAAATGATAGTGAATATTTAATTACATTAAATAATAAAATAATATAATTAATTTCTGAAATAATCAGAAATTGCTGAATTCACAATATTGTGTGAATTGGATCATATATAATATATAATTCAGTTTAAAGTTGAAATATATAAACGACAGTTGAATGTATAATTATACTATAATCAAAATGGAGCTCGAAATGGGGCTGTAGTTCGTAATTGGCAATTCGAACTTCAATTGAATATAGAGAATCTGTTTTAAATCGGATTTCTGTGAAACAAGAAACGTTCGGAGCTGGTGAAGTATATTTTTCTAATGGAAGAGAAAAATCGGGATTTCGTCGTGTAAATTTTGATTTATGTCCAAATCAAATTTTCGAAAAGTCGTTATTGAATTCCTTTATAATTTATATCGATTTATTTATATTTTTAAATGGATTTTTAATATAAATAGAATATCGATGTAACACTGGATTTGGAATATCGAGATATAAATCCAATTGGAGCTGTATGATATTGTATTGTGAATATATATACGATAATATTTATTTATAAATATTAAATTTAATTATTTTTAAATATATTAATATTTAAAAGGGTTTATTTAGTGCTTTAAAAATAGCCGGCTTTGCAAACGACCTTCGTTTCGACGAAACAAATTTTGTTGGATCCGCAATATTAAATTATTGCATGATTTCAATTTTCGTGATTTTTGAAGTCAGTATGTGGCCGTACGGATTTTTAATGTGAAAAACAGTTAGTATTTTGACGGTTAAAAATACGTGGTGTGATCAAATAGAGCCGGAATTCGATGAAACCAGTTTCGTTGGGTCCGTAATGTCGAACTCTAGTTGTATGTCCATTTTCATGATTTTTGGATATCGTATGTGACCATACATCTTTTTAAACAATAAATCCAAATAGCGATTGATTATATCTTAATATAATATTGATTAAAATAATATATTTTTTCATATAAATACTCTACCAATCTCCTAACCCTAATTTACCTCATCCCATAGTCAACAGAAAAGGCGCCGCTAACTTCATCTTCCAAAAACGTGAAAACCACATATTCAAAAATGTATATCAAATCAAATGAAATGCCTAAAATCCTAAAAACAAGTTCATTGATCTTCTACTGGTACGTACTTCAGGAGCAAATCGGTTTTACATGGTTAGATGTGAGTTCCTGCTACTCGATTGTTTTCAGCGACGCCTAGGGTTAAGATTGGGCGAGACAGAGGAAGAGATGGTTGTTTTCAAATAAATAGTTTAATTCGTGAGGTGAAGTGGAGATCGATTGCGAGTTTTGGGGATATATGTTGATATTTTGTGTCGCTACATTTCCCTAGAATAACAGCTCACGGATGTACATCACATTCGAGAGAAAGCATGCGAGATGCTTGTTGTGGTGTTGGAGATGTCAGGCTCTGGAAGAGAGAGATCGTGGTGGCTTTGGTTTGTGTTTTAATGATAGAAAGAGGGAGTTCAAAGGCTTCAAATGATCGGCTGATGGTTAGATGATGGGAGCAGCAGAATTTCCATGGTTCGGGGAAGAAACATATGGCGGGTTTGGGCTTCAAAAGAAGTGGATGGGCCGCTAAAATGTGGGCGAGGCCCAAGTATAAAGGAAATTTAGTTTTAATTTAATTTAAATAACCACATAACTTGTAAATTGAATATCTTTATCATACTATGTCAGAATTTTGAACGATCTGATCCGTTGGGATCGTATGGGCCGACACTACAATGGAACTGACTGGGAGTGTATTGGAGTCCATTACAATTTATAGCAAAATAAATTGTCTGATCTGAATTAACAACGGTTATCGATATTTAACGATAAACCGCCAATGTGAGTAAAACTCACCAACCCTACCAGTTCATATTTTTATAACGTATATTTATAATTGATAAATGATGATTGATTGTTGTGTATTGACTATTTGGTTTAACTGCTAAGTAATTGGTTGAAGCTATAGATCTGGTTATATATATATATATATGTATATGTATATATATATAAATTGATTCTGTTTAGTAGAATATTCCATAGTGAAATGAAATTGATGTTAATTGTATTGTTTAACATCTGTGGATGCATGGAAACAGGTCGAAGGAATCCAACTGGATTCCTCAACATTTATTTTACTATTTCTCATATATTGTGACATATATGATGTGATATATATATATATATATATATAATCTGTGTCGATTGCATGTGTTGAATGATATCAATCATTGTTATTTGGGTATTTTAAATACCATAAGAAATTCTTGGATGTAGAAATGGGATTTTCAAAGTGTATTTTGAAAATGAATTATTTATATAAAATCAATGGATTTTATATATAAAAGGAAAATATTTGTGAAACAAATAGGAAAGGAAATATTTTTGAAACAAATAGGAAAGGAAATATTTGTAAAACACTTACAAATAGAATTGAAAAGGGAATTTTTGTAAAACATTTACAAATAGATTTGAAAAGTAGTTATTTGTAAAACATTTACAAATAGATTTGAAAAGGAAATATTCGTAAAATGTTTACAAATAAAATTGAAAAGGGAGTATTTGTAAAACATTTACAAATAGATTTGAAAAGGAGGTATTTGTAAAACATTTACAAATAGAATTGAAAAGGGAATATTTGTGAAACATTTACAAATAGAATTGAAAAGGGAATATTTGTAAAACATTTACAAATAGAGTTATAAAAAGGAAATATTTATTTATGAAATAAATAGAGTTATAAAAGGGAATTATAAAGGAGACTTAAATGTTAGAAATAGAAAAGAGATTTCGTATGAATAAGTTTATAAATAGAAGTATATATAGAATTTGGAAATGGAGTATTATTTTAAAATAAGAAATCAAACTAAATGGATTATATAAAAGAGTTAATTAATTAAAGTAAATCGAGTTAGGGTTATTCGAATAAAGTTAATCGAGTTAGGGTTAATCGAATAAAGTTAATAGAGTTAGAGTTAATCGATTAGAGTTAATTGAATTAGAATTAATCGATTAGAGTTAATTGAGTTAGAGTTAATTGAAAGGAGTTAATTGAGTGGAGCTAATCGATTAGAGTTAATCGAATTAGTGTTAATTGAATAGAGTTAATCGAACAAGAGTTAGTCGAATATCAGTTATTTGAATAGAGTTAATTGAATTAGGGTTAGTCGGACTAGAGTTATTCGAATATAGTTTATTCGAAGAAAGAGTTATCGAATAAGGTTATTCGAAGAAGAAAATAAATCGAATATAGTTTATTCGAAAGGAGTTAATCGAATATAGTTTATTCGAATAGAGTTAAAGGAGTTAATCGAATATAGTTTATTCGAAAGGAGTTAATCGAACATAGTCTATTCGAAAGGAGTTAAGTGATAAGAGTTAATGAATTAAAGTTAATCGAGTTAAAGTTAATAGAGTTAGGGTTAGTTGATTTGAGTTAATCGAGTTATATTTTGGGGTTAGATATTTCAGAAGTAGGGATTTTAACGCTATAGTTATTGTTTACACCAAAAGTTGGTATAACAACCAAAGAGGTGTTTCTAAACATGTTACCAAATCAGAGGCGAGATGCTTGGAAAGCACGTCACCATTTCAAAGGCAGGGCGTTAGAAAACCTTTAGAATTTGTATATGAGGCCGCGATTCACAAAAGTAAAAATACAAAGTAAAGACAAGAGAATTTTTATAGTGGTTCGATTCGAGATGAATCTACATCCACTTTCCAAGCACTTTCATTATGATATCTCTTTCTACAACATGCATAGAATCTCTCATTACATTCATATCCCTCTTTTTGCTTGCTTTATGATTGAAAGAATGAATGCTCCTTTAGAGAATGAATGCTTCTTGAAAGAATGAATGCTCCTTTAGAGAATGAATGCTCCTTGAAAGAATGAATGCTCCTCTAAAGAATGAATGCTCCTTGAAAGAATGAATGCTCCTCTCCTTTGAGGTAGAATTTTGTAGGAATTTAATGATGAATGAAGGATGAAGCTATGGAAGCCATGGATGAAGCTTGAGAATGCCTTGGAGAAATGATTTTAGCAGCCCTTCGGGGTGTTGGAATCCTCCCCCTTAAAAGTGTGGAGAAAGGGGCTATTTATAGTTGTGGTTGAGGGGTAGTGGCAGTCTTATAAATATATGGTGTATGGTTGGCGCTTGGTTGGCGGTGAGTTGGCGCTGGGTTGGCATAAGAACACCGACCAGCTTTATATTCTTCGCTGCCTTCCGCCTCTCCTGTCTTATATCGACCTGCATGTGAACAATATTGGACTGTCCAGGATGAATCGTTTAAGGCCGACCAGGTGTAATTCCAATGTGCCGACCCAATAGCTTTGTATTATGCAAATTTGTCTTCTTGTGAGATATGGGATCCAATATTATTACTTTTCCATCCCTTTATCTCTTCTTCGCTCCCTCTAGCAAGTCCATTCTTCACTTAATTAGTTATGCCCGATCACTGAAGAGCTGCAAGTCCTTGCTTGCTTCATGCTCGACCAGTCTTCCATACACTGGTGCTCGACCGAGTTCTTGGGATGAAGACTGCTGCTCGATCGGCTCGGTGGAGGGTTTGCTCAACCACGCGGTACATGAGAGCGATGATGCTTGAGCCGTCAGGTTGGTGGTGATCGATCCCTCTTTCAAGTGGTGCTCAAGCTGTTGGATTTGCAATGACCGACCAGATGGTTCAAGATCGACCAGGTGGAAGTTCGACCGGACCTTACTCGCTCCAAGCTCGACCAGGAGTAGGCTGATGTCGCGACCGACCAGGCGGCGCTCCTCCCAAGACCGACCAGCTGGCTGATGTTTGAGTGACCAGCACTTAGAGAGAGGAGACCGACCAACACCCGAAGTCTGTAAGTCCATCTTGTGTTTGGTGAAATGCCGGTGAGAATTCTTGGATAGCTAACATTTTCCCCTCGAAGCTTGTATTTTTGCTTGCGAGAAATACGGGCTTCGAAACGAACGTTTCTATCATGGTCTGTGTTGGAATCCAGTCATAGCTTTCCGCTTGCTATTGGAAAATCATGATTTAATGCTTAGACTAGTTGATTCCGAACGATCCAAGTTTAACTTGTTGACTGGACTTTGTATCTCGTAGCACCTGTTCTGATCGGATCAATACTTTGCTTTGTGCTTCTGATGCCAAGGCGATTGTGGCCGTTGGATGGATCAGAATTTTGAACTTGATCGATTAATTTGGACTTCTACGTGGAGAAGTCATTGTATTTTTCTGCCTTTGCTTGAAAAGGTCTTATGTAAGGTGCCCCGCCAGGGGAGGACTTTGGGTTTGATGCCCCCTGCTAGGGGAGGACTTTATGTTGGATGCCCCCGCTAGGGGAGGACTTGGGATTTGATGCCTCCGCTAGGGGAGGACTTTATGTTGGATGCCCCCGTTAGAGGAGGACTTGGGATTTGATGCCCCCGCATGGGGAGGACTTTCGTCGTTGCTCTCACGAAGAGGGGCTAGACTTTTTTTTATGCCCCCGCATGGGGAGGTCTTTCGCCGTTGCTCTCACGAAGAGGGGCTAGACTTTTTTATGCCCCCGCATGGGGAGATCTTTCGCTGTTGCTCTCACGAAGAGGGGCTAGACTTTTTTATGCCCCCGCATGGGGAGGTCTTTTGCCGTTGCTCTCACGAAGAGAGGCTAGACTTTTTTATGCCCCCGCATGGGGAGGTCTTTCGCCGTTGCTCTCACGAAGAGAGGCTAGACTTTTTTGTGCCCCCGCATGGGAGGTCTTATATTTGAATCCGTGGGATAGACGCCAGTTCCTTTACTGGATGCTTTGGCATGGCAAACGACCTCGATTTAGGAATCTGGGCCGTAAGTAATCGCTTGTTCCTTCATGGGTTATTCAACTTAGTGAGTCACCTCGATGTATCGTGTGGTCAACGCTTGCGGGACCTCGCTAAGGAAGCTGTGACTTATGAAGTCGGCTGTTCCGCTATGGGTCCTCGACCTGGTGAGCCCTCTTGATGTATCGGGTGATCCATGCTTGTGAATCGCACCACATCAGGAGACAGGGACTTAATCAAGCTGTCAGGGATCTTCCCTTCTTTCTGAAGCTTGGAACCCATGAGGTAGACTTTAACAGTCGCGTTGGATGTGCTTAGTTGTGATAAGCAATTGCAACCGGATTGAAAAGTCATGCTCTCTTGGGATTTGCGGGGTTTGCGTCATTCCGTGGAGCGATCATTGGCCTTGTACTGGAAGCACTTGATCATGGCAAGTGTTCATGATTGAGCGCAAGTTGCCCCTTGGAACTTACAACCTGCGATGTTGATTTTAGATATGCTTGTTGACCTCTCCACCATCTCATCTTTGGCCATCCCTTCTAACCACCCTTCAAGACGGTGTTTTTATGACCGCACTTAGATGTGTTGACACTTTGTGCATCCCATGCTTGAATAAGTGTTGTGGAGTTCGCCATAGTGCATCGGGTTTCGAGGAAGCGAGCATTTGTCCTATAACCTGTAATAGAGAATCGTCTTTTAGCAAGTCTTGAATTAACGAAGATCTCGTAAGTAAGAGATTCACACAAGTATGCAGGACTTTATCCATAGAGATATTGTTCAGTACAATCCTTATGCAATATTACAAGTTTTTTACAAGAAGTTCTGAATGTAACAGAAAGCAAGATGTAAATTAAAGCAAGTAACAAAGCAGTAAGTAAGGAAAGGCGATAATGATCGCTTATTTCGAGTTGTTGAAATGAGATTTCCATCAGCCCTCAGTTGATGATTGGCCTGTTATTGGGTCGAACCAAGGGAGAACCTTGCCCCTGAGGAGTTTGAGCAGTGTTTGAGGATTGTAGATTCTTGATGTACTGTTGTAGTTTGCCATCCTGAATCATTTCCTCAATTATGCTATGGAGGAATTCTGCATTCATTTGTATCATGACCCGGCAGCTTGTGGAGTCGACAGTACTTTCCAGAGTCCAGAGTTTTCTGTGTAACCTTGAACTTTGGTGTCTCCGGATAGTGCTCGGTATCCTTGGTGGCAAGGAAAATGTTTTCTATGGTATCATTCAGAGGAGTGAGTTCTGATGGGTTATAGAAGTGAAACTTCTTGTTTGCCTTGCTGTTTTTCCCATCATTGGCTCGTTTCTGCCTCTGGATATCGTGCTGATTAAGCTGGATGTCAGTGATTTTGGGAGGATCAACAGTCTGATGAAGCACAGGATGATCTCCCACTCTCATATACTCCTCGGCTTTCTTCTGGAACTTTTCCAACGTGTTCGGCTCCTTCATTTTGATCCATCGACCAAATTCGCTATTCTTGTCTATGGCGCCGATTAGAGATGCTAAGATCATGCGGGGGTCAGGATTCCCTACTTCAGTTAAAGCAGTATTGAACCTCTTGAGGAAAGCTATAACTGACTCTCCAGGATTCTGCTTCATTGATGTGAGGGAGATGACATCCTTAGCTTTTGTGGCCTGCAACCTGAAATGCTCTTTGAACTTATGAGTCAAATCATCGAAGCGATCGATGGATTTGGGAGGGAGCCTTGTAAACCATAGCGATGCGACGCTTTCTAGATAGAGCGGGAAGCACAAGCACTTAATCTCATCCGTCGCTTTAGCCACATTCATGTGCCACTCATATCTGTATAGGAAGTGATTTGGATCAGCAGTCCCATCATATGGAGGCAAGGTGGGATGTGCGAACTTCTTCGGAAGCTCAGCTTTGCGAATTCTCCTCGTGAATGGGTTTCTGCTCGGAGAAAAATCCCATTCCCTTTCGCTATCTTTGCGGGTTAGGCCGTCTTTCATCATCCGCTTCACCACGTCCTCGATGTCCCTTTTTGAGTAGTGTCGCTTGGGAGAGCGGACCTCGATTTCCTTTCCGGATGCTTGATCACGATTAGAGTGTATGGGTCCTTTTCCTTCAGCAAGGGAAGGTGCTTCCCTTTCAGGACTTGCGACTCGCCGGGCATCTCGATTGGAAACGCTTTTGGCTTTCAGCTTGGAAGCATGAATGTCGGCTCCGTTGAACCCTTCAATGTTATCATTGCAATAATGATCGGAAGTTGATGAACTTGTGTTTCCCTCAAGGTTGACATGAGCCTTTTGAGGAGGAGCGGGATTGGCTTGAGCGTTTAGGAGAGCGCTCACTTTATCCATAAAAGTTTGATTAGCATCCACAAGAGTTTTGTTAGCATCCAACAAGGCTTTACTGGAAGCTTCCATTCGTTGGTGTAGATTAGCGACAACGACATCTAGCTCGGCCCTTGTTACTCCAGCTCCGGTTATGGAATTTTGACCAACCTCGAAGCGGTTAGTAAGAGGTGTAGCTTCGTTGTTAGCAACATTGTTGACGTCGTCGTTGTTGTCGTTTTCTCCAACGGTTTTACTTGCGGTTTTCTTGGACCTAGCCATTATCTCGGACATGGATTTGACTTTGGAAGATAGCTCGTCGATTGGCCCAGATCTGAGATTTGCGAGATCTATGGTTGAAGCAAGCCTAGATCTTACGTGCAAAGTTCTTAACCTTGTCAAGTTTGGGAGAAGTGCGAATGCGGCCCCACGGTGGGCGCCTAATTGTTTACACCAAAAGTTGGTATAACAACCAAAGAGGTGTTTCTAAACACGTTACCAAATCAGAGGCGAGATGCTTGGAAAGCACGTCACCTTTTCAAAGGCGGGGCGTTAGAAAATCTTTAGAATTTGTATATGAGGCCGCGATTCACAAAAGTAAAAATACAAAGTAAAGACAAGAGAATTTTTATAGTGGTTCGATTCGAGATGAATCTACATCCACTTTCCAAGCACTTTCATTATGATATCTCTTTCTACAACATGCATAGAATCTCTCATTACATTCATATCCCTCTTTTTGCTTGCTTTATGATTGAAAGAATGAATGCTCCTTTAGAGAATGAATGCTTCTTGAAAGAATGAATGCTCCTTTAGAGAATGAATGCTCCTTGAAAGAATGAATGCTCCTCTAAAGAATGAATGCTCCTTGAAAGAATGAATGCTCCTCTCCTTTGAGGTAAAAGTTTGTAGGAATTTAATGATGAATGAAGGATGAAGCTATGGAAGCCATGGATGAAGCTTGAGAATGCCTTGGAGAAATGATTTTAGCAGCCCTTCGGGGTGTTGGAATCCTCCCCCTTAAAAGTGTGGAGAAAGGGGCTATTTATAGTTGTGGTTGAAGGGTAGTGGAAGTCTTGTAAATATATGGTGTATGGTTGGTGCTTGGTTGGCGCTGGGTTGGCATAAGAACACCGACCAGCTTTATATTCTTCGCTGCCTTTCGCCTCTCCTGTTTTATATCGACCCGCATGTGAACAATATTGGACTGTCTAGGATGAATCGTTTAAGGCCGACCAGGTGTAATTCCAATGTACCGACCCAATAGCTTTGTATTATGCAATTTTGTCTTCTTGTGAGATATGGGATCCAATATTATTACTTTTCCATCCCTTTATCTCTTCTTCGCTCCCTCCAGCAAGTCCATTCTTCACTTAATTAGTTATGCCCGATCGCTGGAGAGCTGCAAGTCCTTGCTTGCTTCATGCTCGACTAGTCTTCCATACACTGGTGCTCGACCGAGTTCTTAGGATGAAGACTGCTGCTCGACCGGCTCGGTGGAGGGTTTGCTCGACCACGCGGTACATGAGAGCGATGATGCTTGAGTCGTCAGGTTGGTGGTGATCGATCCCTCTTTCAAGTGGTGCTCAAGCTGTTGGATTTGCAATGACCGACCAGATGGTTCAAGATCGACCAGGTGGAAGTTCGACCGGACCTTGCTCGCTCCAAGCTCGACCAGGAGGAGGCTGATGTCGCGACCGACCAGGCGGCGCACCTCCCAAGACCGACCAGCTGGCTGATGTTTGAGCGACCAGCACTTAGAGAGAGGAGACCGACCAACACCCGAAGTCTGTACGTCCAGCTTGTGTTTGGTGAAATGCCGGTGAGTATTCTTGGATAGCTAACAGTTATAATCAATGTTTATTCAATAAAGAAGTGGATTCGTAAATAGAATCCGAGAGTTACATAAGGAAGTTTTTTAAAGATTTAAAGGGTGAACTTTGCCTATTGCAAGGTTAGAAATGTTGTTCAGTTAAGGACTAAGAGGTAGTTATACCCCTACTTTATTGACTTCGTTTTTAACTACAGAATGGTTAAGGTCCGCTAGTGAAGGTTGGTTAAGTGAATTTAGTTAAAGAAGGTAATGGTTTGATTTGGCATAGAAATGTTTTATTTAAACATCTGTTTAAATCCAATGAATGAGTTTTGGAAACATTCTCCAAATATAATCAGAGATATTTTCTAATCATAGAAAATGAAGTGTTGATGATAAGGAATATTGGAATGACAGTGATACGTGGAAAAGAGATGGAAATGTTTTCCAATGATTAATAACGTATATTTTCTCAATTTAGAAAATAAGGAATGTTGGATATATGGCAACAGGAAATAAATAAATCTGATATAAAGAGATAAATCTGATATAAAGAGTTATGCAAGGGCTGTCCTGTTTACAGAATAGTGCCTTCGGTTTGTCCAGTCCCAAGACAAACCTGTACGGAAGAATGTTTGACATATTATATTCAATGGATCGCGTACCTTGATCTCTTCAAACTTATACGGTTGGTGGTGGAGGAATTCGTTTCTCTTAGATGTATACCCATTGTGTTTTTGGGGAAATCAATTTGTGATTTGGTTGGTATGACGATGTGACATTCAAAGTAAATAAATGCGTGATCTGTCAGAGATAAGCGTGGCCTCTAGCCTCACAACCGGGAAATGACAAAAATCGTGCAGGCAGCATGGCTAAGTGGTTGGCTGCAAAGTAGGGTGTATTATCACCTATCTAGATATATTCATTTTATTCTTTAATATATTCGATGTTGTCCCATTCGGGAAACAGTTGCTGATCCCAACTGTTGGTGATATACATTCGATACACTCAAGCGAAATGAGTGGTCGGTCATGTGAGGCCGAGTTGCAAGATGTTCTTGTTGAACCCAGTATATTCCTCTCTAGAGGTACACTATCAGAAGGTGGTTCCATACCTTGTCATAGTTGGAAATCCATTACCCAATAAGTGCTCGCGGTTTTGATTATATACTATATATGTGGAACGTGAGATGAAAGCGTTCTGCAAGATGATTATTATATTGTGGTTGATAGACAGTATTATAATATCAAAAGAGTTTTGATATAAAAGATCATTGTTTCTTTCAAAATGATTTGAAAGTTAAATAAAATTGATTTGGATTCTCATAAGGGAAGAACCCGTTCCGTTATACGGCGTGGTCATATGAGATATGGTTATTTTCCCAAACTGTTTTAAAGTGTTTACTCATACCAGTCCCATGACTGACCCAGAGTTTAATTTTTTTTGTTCTCCCTAAACTCTTTGGTGCCCAATTTTGTACGGGCAATCAAGTAGTCGGGATTTTACAGATATACTTGGAGAGCTGGGAGCTTGAGGCTTCAGGATTATATATATTGTTATTTCCGCTGTGTTGTAAGTGTTATACTCTAATAATGTTATTGTATATTGATACTGTTTTTATTTCAAAGTTATGTTATGAAATATATTTATTCGTTCCGCTGTGAGATTCGTGTTTACTCTGATGTTGTATGTTCTTCTTCTATTCTAAGCTTCTGTCTTATCTATTCTCACCCTCTAATTTCTTTCATAGACTATCTGGTGTTTCCAATGCTTGAATAGTCGACATAATGTTGTATGCCGATATCCAGGATCGCAAATTCCCCGGGTCGTTACAGTGGTATCAGAGTTGAAGGTTAAGTATTTACCTTGGCTCTGTGGCATGACTTAGTAGAGATGGGGATAGTAATGCCCTAGATTGAGTTTGAGTGTATATATATGAGTGTGTATTTGTTGTTCAATATAAAATGAATTTATATATATTGTGGAGATTTATTGATTGAGTTGTTTATGGGTTCTGGTCGATCAGTTTGATCCACTGTATCGTTAGGGGTTTCTAAACACTCGAATACGATGATCCGACACCATATGTTTTGAAAAGAGGGTAAATGAAATAATTTTACCCAAATTATATTTGACATAAAGGAATGATTAATATTTGAACTATTATAATATATTGGATGTGTTGGTTGTTATTATAATCGAATGAGATTATAAAAGTAAAATGGTTATGTAAATAGCCAGTCAGAATTCATATCAGAAATGTATGAAATCAGATGAATTAAATCTGAAGTAAAATTAGAATTGGAATTAAATTCCGAAAAACATGAAAAGTGTTTGTAAATGGAATTGGATTAAATATATGAGAATTTTAATATCCTGGGATATTTTAAATTTGTTACAAGCACTGAAAAGGATATTTTGAAATGAATTTCAAAATGGAAGTGTTTAGATATGGCATTGAAAGTGATATAGTATTGAACTCACTTCGATAGCTGGGAAATAACCCTGACGATGAATCGCGACATCATTTGTGTTCATTTTCGAGTTGTAAGTGACGGATTACTACCAAAATTTTTGTTTTTGAATTGTTTTGAGAAAACAAGTTGTTTTGATACTCCAAAATGAATATTTTTGATTTTTGGTAAAGGCTAAGCTATTTAAAAAATCCCAGGAACAGATTATCTGAATTAATACAAATTAAATTAGAATTTGTATAAGCAAATAGAAATAGAAATTGAATTGAAACCGTTAAGTAGGAAAATAATTGAGATAGAAAATATCGAATTAGATTGGATTAGTGATAACCCGAAATGGAATTGGACTAGTAAGTTAAGAGTTGAAATTAAAAATGGAATCTGAGTTAAGAATAGAATTTGGTTTGGGTATAACCGAATGATTGGGATGACATTGGTATATGCTGAATTAGCAGCAGACGTAAAGGATATAATGATATGCTCGACAAAAAGGTACAAGTTTATATTTTGTATAAGCCTGAAATTTATGAGCCGATTTGGCAAGCCGTTTGGCTGTTTGATTTTCTTTTGGGTTGGAGTAGGCCTAGAGAGGCGAATTGGAGTTTGAGCTATTGACCAGTACAAAGGAGGTGCTGGCGAATTTTTTTGAAAAGTTAAGGTGTTAGAAATTTTTTAGGGTTTTTGAAAATTTTCATTAGTAGGAATGAATAAATATTTAATTGAACTTAAATTGGTTCAGTTGAAACTGAAGTTAAGAAGTGAACAGATAATTTTTAACCAGTTAATAGGGGTTGTTTTCTACCTTAGTAATTTCGAGGACGAAATTATTTTAAGGGGGGAAGAATGTAATGTCCCGTATTTTTACAGTATTATAATTAATTTTTAATTATTTAAATAGTGATATAGAGATTTAAATAGATGTTTAATTAAATGATAGTGAATATTTAATTACATTAAATAATAGAATAAAATAATTAATTTCTGAAATAATCAGAAATAGATGAATTCACAATATTGTGTGAATTAGTTGGATCATATATAATATATAATTCAATTTAGAGTTGAATTATATTAACGAATATATTATATAAACGACAGTTGAACGTATAATTATACTATAATTAAAATGGAGCTCGAAATGGCGCTGTAATTCGTAATTTGGTGATTTGAACTTCAATTGAATATACAATATCTGTTTTAATTCAGATTTCTATGAAACAAGAAACGTTCAGAGCTGGTGAAATATACTTTTCTAATGGAAGAGAAAAATCGGGATTTCATCGTGTAGATTTTGATTTATGTCCAAATCAAATTTTCGAAAAGTCATTATGGAATTACTTTATAATTTATATCGATTTATTTATATTTTTAAATGGATTTTTAATATAAATCGAATATCGATGTAACACTGGATTTGGAATATCGAGTTATAAATCCAACTATTTTGAATATATATACAATAATATTTATTTATAAATATTAAATTTAATTATTTTTGAATATATTAATATTTAAAAGGCTTTATTTAGAGCTTTAAAATAGCCAGTTTGGCAAACGACCTCCGTTTTTGATGAAACTAATTTTGCTGGATCCGCAATATTAAATTATTGCTAGATTTCAATTTTCGTAATTCTTGAAGTCAATATGTGGCCGTACGGAATTTTAATATGAAATGCAGTCAGTATTTTGACAGTTAAAAATACGCCATGTGAGCAAATGGAGTCGGAATTCGACGAAACCAGTTTCGTTGGGTCCGTAATATCGAACTCTAGTTGTATATCCATCTTCTTGACTTTTGGATATCGTATGTGACCACACGGCTTTTTGAACAATAAATATAAATATCGATTGATTATATCTTAATATAATATTGATTAAAATAATATATTTTTCCCTATAAATACTATATCAATCTCCTAACCTTAATTTACCTCATCCCATAGTCAACAGAAAATGCGCCGCTAACTTCATCTTCTAAAAACGTGAAAACAACATCTTCAAAAATGTATATCAAATCAAATGAAATGCTTAAAATCCTAAAAACGAGTTCATTGATCTTCTACTGGTACGTACTTCAGGAGCACATCGGTTTTACATGGTTCGATGTGAGTTCCTGCTACTCGATTGTTTTCAGCGATGCCTAGGGTTTAGGTTTGGGTGAGATAGAGGAAGAGATGGTTGTTTTCGAATACATAGTTGAATTCGTGAGGTGAAGTGGAGATCGGGTGCTAGTTTTGGGGATATACGTTGATATTTTGTGTCGTTAATTTTCCCTGGAATAACAGCTCATGGATATACATCGCATTCGAGAGAAAGCATGCGATATGCTTGTTGTGGTGGTGGAGATGTCGGGCTCTGGAAGAGAGAGATCGTGGTGGCTTTGGTTTGTGTTTTAATGATGGGAAAAGGGAGTTCAAAGGCTTCAAATGATCGGTTGATGGTTAGATGATGGGAGCAGCAGAATTTTCGTGGTTCGGGGAAGAAAGGTATGACGGGTTTGGGCTTCAAAAGAAGTGGATGGGCCGTTAAAATGTGGGTGAGGCCCAAGTATAAAGGAAATTTAGTTTTAATTCAATTTAAATAACCATATAACTTGTAAATTGAGTATCTTTATCATACTGTGTCAGAATTTTGGATGGTCTGATCCGTTGAGATCGTATGGACCGACACTATAATGGAACTGACTGGGAGTGGATTGGAGTCCGTTACAATTTATAGAAAAATAAATTGTCTAATCTGAATTGACAACGGTTATCGATATTTAACGATAAACCGCCAATGTGAGTAAAACTCACCAACTCTACCAGTTCATATTTTTATAACATATATTTAGAACTGATAAATGATGATTGATTACTGTGTATTGACTGTTTGGTTGAACTGCTAAGTAATTGGTTGAAATTATAGATCTGGTGTAATATATATATATAAATTGATTCTGTTTAGCAGGATATTTCATAATGAAATGAAATTGATGTTAATTGTATTGTTTAACATCCGTGGATGCAGGGAAACAGGTCGGAGGAATCCAACAGGATTCCTCAACATTTATTTTACTGTTTCTCATTTATTGTAATATATGTTGCGATATATATATAATCTGTGTCGATTACGTGTGTTGAATGATATCAATCATTGTTATTTGGGTATTTTTAATCCCATAAGAAATTCTGGGATGTAGAAAAAGAGGATTTTCAAAGTGTATTTTGAAAATGAATTATTTATATAAAATCAATGGATTTTATATATAAAAGGAAAGTAATTGTGAAACAAATAGGAAAGGAAATATTTGTGAAACAAATAGAAAAGGAAATATTTGTAAAACATTTACAAATCGAATTGAAAAGGGAATATTTGTAAAGCATTTACAAATATATTTGAAAAGGAGAAATTTGTACAACATTTACAAATATAATTGAAAAGGAAATATTTGTAAAACATTTACAAATAGAATTGAAAATGGAATATTTGTAAAACATTTACAAATAGATTTGAAAAGGAGATATTTGTAAAACATTTACAAATAGAATTGAAAAGGGAATATTTGTAAAACATTTACAATTAGAATTGAAAAGGGAGTATTTGTAAAACATTTACAAATAGGGTTACAAAAAGGAAATATTTATTTATGAAATAAATAGACTTTAAAAGGGAATTATAAAGGAGATTTAAGCGATAGAAATAGAAAAGAGATTTCGTATGAATAAGTCTATAAATAGAAGTATATATAGAATTTGGAAATGGAATATCATTTTAAAATATGAAATGAAAGTTAATGGATTATATAAAATAGTTAAATGATTAAAGTAAATCGAGTTAGAGTTATTTGAATAAAGTTAATCGAGTTATGGTTAATCGAATAAAGTTAGTCGATTTAGAGTTAATCGATTAGAGTTAATCGAATTAGAATTAATCGATTAGATTTAATCGAGCTAGAGTTAATTAAAAGTAGTTAATCGAGTGGAGTTAATTGATTCGAGTTAATCGAATTAGAGTTAATTGAATAGAGTTAATCAAACAAGAGTTAGTCGAATATTAGTTATTCGAATAGAGTTAATTGAATTAGAGTTAGTCGGATTAGAGTTATTCGAATATAGTTTATTCGAAGAAAGAGTTATCGAATAAGGTTATTTGAAGAAGAAAATAAATTGAATATAGTTTATTCAAAAGGAGTAAATCGAATATAGTTTATTCGAATAGAGTTAATGGAGTTAATCGAATATAGTTTATTCGAAAGGAGTTAATCGAATATAGTTTATTCGAAAGGAGTTAAGTGATAAGAGTTAATGAATTAAAGTTAATCCAGTTAAAGTTATTGGAGATAGGGTTAATTGATTTGAGTTAATTGAGTTATATTTGGATTTAGTTATTTCAGGAGTATGGATTTTAACGCTATAGTTATAATCAATGTCTTTTCAATAAAGAACTGGATTCATAAATAGAATCTGAGAGTTACGTAAGGAAGTTTGTTAAAGATTTAAAGGGTGAACTCTGCCTATTTCGAGGTTAGAAATGTTGTTCAGTTAAGGTCTGAGAGGTAGTTATACCACAACTTGATTGACTTTGTTTTTAACTAAGGAATAGTTAAGGTCCGCTAGTGAAGGTTGGCTAAGTGAGTTTAGTTAATGAAGGTAATGGTTTGAGTTGGCATAGCAATGTTTTATTTAAACATCTATTTAAATCCATTGAATGAGTTTTGGAAACATTTTCCGAATATAATCGGAGATATTTTCTAATCATAGAAAATGAAATGTTGATGATAAGGAATACTGGAATGATAGTGATACGTGGAAAAGTGATGGAAATGTTTTCCAATGATTAATAACGTATATTTACTAAATTTAGAAAATAAGGATTGTTGGATATATGGGAACAGGAAATAAATAAATCTAATACAAAGAGATAAAATTTAAATGACGTTTGATCGATATAATTTCCATCTGGGAATAATATCGTTGTTTGCACACGTGTTTTTCTTTGATAGTTAACTCACCGGCTAACAAAGTTTTTTACCATTTTTCCGTTGTCAATACGGAGAGACCGGGATCAAATTCATTATCTGAAAACCACTCTGTATGGGCGTTAGTGTTGCGATCAAATATGATGAAGATAATTGAAGACGGAGTTATGCGAAGGCTGTCCTGTTTACATAATTATGCCTTCGGTTTGTCCAGTCCCAAGACAACCTGTATGGAAGAATGTTTTACAGATTATATTCAATGGATCGCGTAACTTGATCTCTTCAAACATATATACATTTGGTGGTGGAGGAATTCGTTTCTCTTAGCTGTATACCCATTGTGTTTTTAGGGAAATCAATTTGTGATTTGGTTGGTATGACGATGTGACATTCAAAGTAAATAAATGCGCGATCTGTCAGAGATAAGTGTGGCCTCTAGCCTCACAACCGGGAAATGACAAAAATCGACCATGCAGCATGGCTAAGTGGTTGGCTGCCAAGTAGGGTATATTATCACCTATCTAGAGATATTCATTTCATTCTTTAATCTATTCGATGCTGTCCCATTCGGGAAACGGTTGCTGATCCCAACCGTTGATGATATACATTCGATACACTCAAGCAAAATGAGTGGTCGGTCATGTGTGGTCGGGTTGCAAGATGTTCTTGTTGAATCCAGTGTATTCAGCTCTAGAGGTAGACTATCAGAAGGTGGTTCCATACCTTGTCATAGTTGGAAATCCATTACCCAATAAGTGCTCCCGGTTTTGATTGTATACTATATATGAGGAACGTGAGATGAAAGCGTTCTGCAAGATGATTATTATACTGTGGTAGATTGACACTATTATAATATCAAAAGAGTTTTGATATAAAAGATCATTGTTTCTTTCAAAATGATTTGAAAGTTAAATCAAATTGATTTGGATTCTTATAAGGGAAAAACCCGTTCCGTTATACGGCATGGTTTTATGAGATATCATTATTTTTCCAAACTGTTTTAAAGTGTTTACTCATACCAGTCCCACGACTGACCCAAAGTTTATTTTGTTTTGTTATCCCTAAACTCTTTGGTACCCAATTTTGTACGGGCAGTCATGTAGTCGGGATTTTACTGATATACTTGGAGAGCTGGGAGCAGGAGGCTTCAGGATTATAGAGATTGTTATTTCCGCTGTTTTGTAAGTGTTATACTCTAATAATGGTATTGTATACAGATACTGTTGTTATTTCGAAGTTATGTTATGAAATATATTTATTCGTTCCGCTGTGAGATTCGTGTTTACTCTTATGTATGTTCTTCTTCTTCTATTCTAAATTTCTATCTTATATATTCTCACCCTCTAATTTCTTTCATGGACTATCCGGTGTTTCCGATACTTGAATAGCCTACATAGTGTTGTATGCTGATATCCAGGATCGCAAATTCCCTGGATCATTACAAATACTCCTTATCCAAAACAAGCTCCTCTCTTATCCATGCCACCTAGCATGTCTCTAAGCGAATCAAGTTCAAGCAATGCTCAAACTTTCCAATCGGCAATGCCTTAGTGAACATATCCACTGCTTTATAACATCTGTGTACTTTCTGAATATATACTTGTTTATCTTCATCCACAGATACCAGAAATGACTCTCTCAGTTCAATATGCTTGGCCCACAAGCTAAATGCCAAAGTCTGTGTCAAATGAATAGCACTTTGGTTATCACAATGAACATCGACACTGTCGTGTTCAAATCCAAATCATGCAACATTCTATTGGAGAATGGAATTTTGATGACAACAACGTTATTTCAATATTAATTGATTATAAAATATACGCTAACAGTTTTATCTAGAATATATATACATATACCCACACATATGCATGATTTGTATATAGGAGTTATTACTAAAGACTGTACAGTTTAAAGATATTAGAAATTCAGAACTCAGAGATGATTCAAGACTCATGAGTAATCAAGATTTCAAGATAAATATAGTAATAGAGTCTAGTTTATGTAAGACTTTGAATACCACTCCAGGTTCAAATTCAAATTCTTTTTTTCGAATTCTATCATCAATCTATGTCTTCTTTGTTTTACTTTCTCTATTTTACTTTGATTTTAAACTTAAGTTTTACTAGTTTATACTTCATTAGTTTTATATATTTATACTTTATATAATTTATATTTATATAGTTTTAAACTCTATAATTTTATAAATATGTTCAGATATCTTATATTTATGTTTTCATATGATTTTCCACTTTATAATACTTATTTATAACACTATGTTTTAATTTAAGAATTTCTAGAATTATATATATATATATATCAAAACACTTGAACAATGCTCAAAATTAATTTTGAACTAGGTTATGTCGACATACATTATTGCTTATGTCGATATATAACTGTCATGTTTTCAAAATTGAAAGGAAGTGTTTTTTCGCTATTTGTAACGTTCTACCAACATTGCAACCTTTCAAATCTTATAAATAATGACTGATTTCAAATTTTTTTCATCATTCTTCTTCTCCATCTTCATCTCCATTCTTTACACCATTATATTTTTTTTGTTTTTATGATTTCTACACTTATACTCTGCCGAATTCAATTCTATTTATATAAAATTCTTCTCTTCTCACTCTCTACTCATTACTCTATGAATCGAAGTGCTATTGAAGAGTTATAAGGCTATTGTAATTGTTTTGGAAGTGTTTGGGAATTGGTGTTTTCCTTATAGTCGTGTAATCAAGGAACAGAATCGGTGTTTTCCTTATTGCCGTGAAATCAAGGAACAACAGCGGTGTTAACCTTGTAGCCATGAAATCAAGGGGTATAATTGGATATTGATATAGTAATAAAACTCTACGCAATCTAGCGTTGCGTGGGACTGAACGTAGGAGCAATTCTGAAGTAGTATAAAATCCAGTGTGTTCTTTCCTTTTCTGCATTTTGTTTCTTTTTATATTTGTGCTTGTTTTTAATTCTGTGTCTGTGAGTGTTTCTATGGTGTGTGATTCATATAGAAGATCATATAAGTTTTAGATTTTATTTAGATTCTCAAAAACACTATTCACCTCCCCTCTAGTGTTAGTTTTGCCTTAACTATCCATTCCACAATCCCTAACAATTGGTATTAGAGCAAGGTTTTCAAAAGTTCATAATCTAATTTTTGAAAATAGTTATAATGGCAACCAACACTGGTAGCAATAATAATTCTTTTGTAGAGGGTCTGTCCACTGTTAGACCACCACTGTTTAATAAAAGTAATTGTTCATATTGGGCATGTAGATATATTTACAATTAGTAGGATTAGACACATGGAATAGTACACAAAATGAGTTTGTTGAACCCGCAACTGCTTTTGCACAATGGACAACTGCACAAAAGGTTGCTGCACAAAGCAATTCTAAAGCCATGAATATGTTATTTTGTTCATTAGACAGGAATGATTTTAATAGTGTGTCAATATGTAAAACTGCTTATGAAATTTGGAGAACTTTACAAGTTACTCATGAAGGAACTAGTAAAGTTAAACAAACAAAGATATCAATGTTAGTTAATCGGTTTGAGCTATTCAAAATTAACGAGAATGAGTCTATCTCCGATATGTATTGCAGATTTCAAGAGATAGTGCATTCGTTAACAACATTTGGAAAAACTTATTCTGAAGAAGACAAGTCAGAAAAATATTGATTTCATTGACTCTAGAATGGGATGAGAAAACATTGGCAATTGAAGAAGCCAATAATGTCAGTGAAATGACGATTGAGGAGTTAATCAGAAACCTGACGTCTTTTGAAGTCCAATTACAGAAGAGAAAGAAAAACTGGTCAAATGAGAAGAAATCCATTGCATTTAAAGCAACAACAAGATGATGAAGAAACAACTCTAATGACAAGATATTTCAGAAGATTTATGAAATATAGAAAGAAAAATTATTTCCAAAACAATAATCGAATAAATTCAAGAAGAAATGATGATCGATGTTACAACTGCAACAAACCAGGCCATATAAGGAGAATGTGTCCACATCTAGATAAATTGACTCAACAAACAGGTAACAACAATTCATCAAGCAAGAGAAAGAAAGCATATGCTACAACGTTAGATGATTCAGATTCTTCATCAAGTGACGAAGAGCTAGAAACCAGAAATTCAAATATGTGCTTCACGACAATTCAAAATTCAAAAAATTTCGAAGAAAAGGATCTAAAAACTGGGTACGCCTTAGTTAATTTTTAAATTTTCTTCGATTGAATGGTTGCTTTATTTGTTTGCTTTGCTTTGAATTTAAAAATTAAAACTTTAAAATTCAAACTTGAAATTTGATTTTTGAAATAATAATATAATAACAAAAAATTAATAAATTTTTTTAGATGTTTCCTAGGATTAGAATTATATCAGGAAATCGTTAAAACCTGAAATATATTTAGATAGTTTAATCACACTTTACAAAAAAAAAACAAATTTCCTTTGAAAATAAGAACAAATGTCGACATACATATGTCTATATGTCAACATATTTAACCTGAAATTTGACATTTAAAATTTGAATTTTAAAGGTTTAAACCTTCAAACTTCCGTCCAACTATTCACCAACTCCCAAGGTCTGAAAAGGTGTTAATGAATTTGAAAAGTTGTGCCTATTCAATTCATATCCATTCAATTTCTATATATACACATATTCTCTCTACCTTTCATTCATAATTAAAATCAATATTCTTCATATCTATTCTCCCCAAAACTATCAATTCAATGGCTTCCTGAAGTTCATTCCGAAACTGAAGTTAAACAAAACCATCAAAGGTTATCTTCATAATGACAAAGAAGCTATCAAAACCTATGTTAACTATGTAGCAAATGCTAAAGTTAATATGGGTGCTTTCGCCATCTTTAGAGACTTTCCTTCTTATGACCTTATCTCTCTCTTTCAACACAATAAAGTCTTGAGTCTAATTGGCTCAGGGATAATGGCGAAGTGTGTTATCCTAAGCTTGTCAAGATGCTCTATGCGAATCTTAATTGCGGATTTTACGAAGGCAATGGAGACCAATTTTGGAGTTGGGTCAAAAGAACACAAATTGTTCTTGATGCTGAAATCTTAGGCATTATTTTAAATTGTAGAAGCATGGGCTCTGATTCTTCGGATTATATAATTGATGAAACTGAATTAGTGACTTATCGCGACATATTTGAAGATGATGCTCACATGGATTTCAAAATTTTCTTTTTGCGTCTAAAAACAAGAATTGTCAACCTTCGCCTTCAACATACCATCACTCCCCATTCCGGAAATTTTAACAACCCAACTCTCAAGATCCAAAAGGCCCTTTTTACTATTATTGGTAACTATAACATCAATTGGGCCGATATGATCTTAAAAGAGATCAAGCCTATAGAATTGTCATCAAGAGAAAACACTCTCTACTATGCAGTTTATCTCACCTACATTTTCAAATAATTTGGAATTGATCTTTACGAAGAAGAATTTGTGCCAAGGAAAGTGTTTGACTCTCAAACATACATCTCATGCAAATTCCTCTCACCTTCCAACCATATGAGACATTCGAAGCCAAATAAGCATGATTGCAACAAGAACAAGCGCCTATGGAAGTAAAAGAAGAAGAAACTTCTTTAGAAAGTGTTGAGTGTCCCATCAACAGTAGACACATTTCCAAAGAGACGATTGTTCAAAATTAATTGAAGATTGTCAACAATATAAAGAAACTCAAAAAGAACTTTTCCAAAATGACCAAGTTCATGGTCAAGATAGGAAGAAATTTTGGAATTTCATCTTCGTCATCATCATTCGCTGAAATCTAGTCTATATAGTTTAATTTATCTTTATGTATTATCTTGTATTTGCTTTCAAATCTCATATTTAGTGTGTTTTAATTCATGAAGTAATGAATGGAGTTTTATTTATGTTAAAATTGTGTTGTTAAATATAATATAATATAAGACCAAAAGATTCAAAATTTGGAAAAAAATAATTTAAAAAAATAATGGATATGTCAACATAAATAATTGTATATGTCGAAATATAATTGCCAGATTTTCAAAACTTTTCAAATTTTACAATTAAATAACTAACTCATATCCATTCAAAATCCAATGAATTCTAGACCCTATTTAAGCCTATTTCTTACAGAAAAGTACATTATTCCATTTCTCCTTCTTCTCTATTCATTTCTTATCAAATCTATGGCAAATCCAATTCATAATATAAGTGAAAATCTTGAAGAAACGTTGAATTCCTTTAAGAATATCCTCTCTATAATTCTAAGAAGCCAGCGTCATCTTGAATTAAGCCAAATAAAGATGTTTGAACAACAAGAGAAGTATTTTGATGCAATGCGGTGGCTAATCTCCTCTCTTTTCAGAGATGAAGATAACAATATCGCTAAGGCACCGCCAACCATAGAAGATGAAGATTCAGAGGTTATCAAGGAGGATCCAATCTTTGGAGAAGACGGTTGGGTAGAAGTCCAAAGAAACGTTTAATTTCCTGGTATGATTAATATGTTTGACTTGTCTGAATTTTTTTGATTTGGATTCTATGACTTAAAACTTGTATATATTAAACATATGGTGTGGTGTGCTTGGTTTGTAAATATAACTCATAGCATATGTAATTATGTTATTTCGATTAGTTTGTTTATATAATTAGTATTTATTATTGTATGATCGTAAAATTAGGGGGAGTATATTTCTTTAGTGTAAGGATTTTATAGATTTATTTAGGATTAAGGGAGAGTACTTTACTTTACATAGATTTAGGACTCGGGGGGGGGGGGGGTATTTTACTTTGGTATAGGAGTTATTAGATAATTACAGGATTTAAGGGAAGTAGTTTTAGAATTTATTTTTGATAATGCCAAAGGGAGAAATTATAAAATAGAGAATTAGTTTATAAGATTTATATAGATAGGGGGAGTATTTGAAGAATCGTCATCAACAGGTACGTATATGTATGATATTTTATAAACTAAGGCTGTCATCATCAAAAAAGGGGAGATTGTTGGAGTATAAAATTTTGATGACAATAACCTTATTTCAATATTAATTGATTATAAAATATATACTAACACTTTTATCTAGAATATATATGTATATATGTATGAAGGATTTATATACAGGAATTATTACTGAAGACTGTACAGTTTAAAGATATTAGAGATTCAGAATACAGAGATGATTCAAGACTCATGCGTAATCAAGATTTCAAGATAAATATAGTAATAAATTCTAGTTTATGTAAGACTCTAAATAGCACTCCAGGTTCAAATTCAAATTCAGATTTTGTTTTTCAAATTCTGTCTTCAATCTGTATCTTCTCTATTTTATTTCTCTATTTTACTTTGATTTTAAACTTGTGTTTTATAAGTCTATACTTTATAAGTTTTATATATTTATACTTAATATTTATATAGTTTTAAACTATATATTTTATAAATATGTTAGTATATCTTATATTTATGTTTTCATATGATTTTCCACTTTATAATACTTATTTATAACACTATGTTTTAATTCAAGAATTTCAGAATTATATATATATATATATATATATATATATATATATCAAAACACTTGAAAAATGCTCAAAAATCAATTTTGAACTAGGTTATGTCGACATACATTATTGCCTATGTCGAAATATAATTGTCATTTTTTTCAAAATTGAAAGGAAGTGTCTTTTCACTATCTGTAACGTTCTAGAAGCGTTGCACCCTTTCAAATCTTATAAATAGGGCTGATTTCGAATTTTTTTCATCATTCTTCTTCTTCATCTCCTTGCTTTACACCATTATATTTTCTTATTTTTATGATTTCTACAGTTATACTCTGACGAGTTCAATTCTATTTATATAAAACTTCTTCTCTTCTTACTCTCTAATCATTACTCTCTGAATCGAAGTGATATTGGAGAGTTATAGGACTATTGTAATTGTTTAGGAGGTGTTTGGCAATTGATGTTTTCCTTATAGCCGTGAAATCAAAGAACGGAATTGAAGTTTTTCTTGTTGCTGTGAAATCAAGGAACGAGAATGGTGTTAACCTTGTATCCATGAAATCAAGGCGTGTAATTGGATATTGACATAGTAATAAAACTTTGCGCAATCCAACATTGTGTGGGACTGAACGTAGGAGCAATTCCGAGTTAGTATAAAATTCGGTGTATTCTTTCCTTTTCTGCATTTTATTTTTATTTATTTTGTGTTTGTATTTGATTATGTGTCTGTGATTGTTTCTGTGGTATGTGATTCATATAAAAGATCATATAAGCTTTAGAATTTGTTTAAATTCTCAAAAACAATATTCACCCCCCTCTAGTGTTAGTTTTGCCTTAACGATCCATTCCGCAATCCCTAACACATTCGCTTTAAATAGGGTGCTTACTTTGCCACTTCCACCGCGGCTATAAACTCCGACTTCTTAGTGAATAAATCTTCTACGGTTTGCAATTTCAACCTCCAACTTATGGATGTACCATCCACTGTGAAGACATACCAGAAAGTTGATTTTCTTTTCTCTTTATCACCAGTGTAGTCTGAATCACAATAACCAACCCAGGTGCAATTTACCCCTTCACTAACGCCATAAACAAGACCATGAGATGATATACCTTTCAATTTTCTCAAAATAAGCTTCGTCGCTTCCCAATGAAATTTCACCGGGTTAGCAATATACCGACTAACAGCACGACGACATTTACAATATTGGAACTTATACACACCACAACATACATTAAGCTTCAAACCACACTACCATATGACAACTTTGCCATATAAGCCATGTCTTTCTCCCCGAAAGGTGATCCCTTACACGAAAGCATTACATGCAAAGGTAAAAGGTGTATTTGGAGCTGTCATATCCTCCATGCTAAACTAGCAAAGCACTTTTCTAATTTGTTTTTTTGAGTTAATTTCAACTCAAAATGCTTCTGATCTCTAAAAATTTATGTGACTAAAATCTTCCTTTCTTCTCTATGGTCTTTCATTTCCACTTCCGCTTTTAATCTCAATCTTAACTTATTGATTCTTCCTTGTCCTTAGAAACAATGTGAATATCATCCACATGCAAGAGTAAATGCACCTAACAATCATTTTCCAACTTCTTAAAATAACACACGCATCCTTGATGCTTCCATCAAAGCCACTTTCAAGCACAAAATGATCAAACCTCTTGTACCATTGCCTAGGTGATTGCTTCAATCCATATAGTTATTTCTTCAACTTGCAAACTAAATTTGACTAACCATACGTCGTCCAACCCTAGTCGACGTACCATCACCCGGTCTTCCTTTAGCTCTACCTTGAACTGAATCTTCGTCAGAATCATTCACATCACCCACACTACTGGACGAAACTTGTGGAATATATGATGTACTATCAACCTCATTCTTCCCACAAGCATCTTCAATAACTCTACTCTCTCTACCCCTTGGACAAAATATATGAATGACTTCCTTCTCCTTTTATTCACCTCGAACCATATCTGGAACATCCGATGAGCCCTTATTCTCCTTGAACATAGTCAACTCATCAAATGTAACTAAAGAGCATTCAATACATTCTTCGTTTTCGGATTCAAAATCCGATAGCCTTTAACTTTGTCCGTATAACCAAGCAAAATCCCCTTATAAGCTCTAGGTGCAAGCTTATCATTTCCTGGATCTGGCACATAAACCGGACTTCCAAACAGAAAAAGATAGCTTAAATCAATGCTCCTTCCCTTCCACATTCCATTTGGAATTTTTTTATCAATAGCCGAGCATGGAGTTTAATTCACAATATGCAATGCGGTTAACAAAGTGTAACATTCCTGAATTTTACCAGTTAATAAACCAGGATTTTGTCCATTTAAAATTTAAGTTTAATATAAATAAATTGGATAGATTAGAAATTTGAATTTAATTTAAAAAGACCTAATTGAAGTTTAAAACGATTAATAATAAAGTCGAGATGTGTTAGTAGTGTATATCGTTTGATTGGAATTGACAAAAGTTGAACAGAAATTAGTAGTGCAATGATATATATATATATATATATATATATATATATATATAGGCATAGCAATTTTGTAACGCTTTAAAGTGCTGCAAATACTATGGCAAAACCATGTACAGTAGTAAATGGATTTCTAATAGAAAGGCCCCTTGTTTTCTCCATTAGCCCATGGTTTTCCTCAGAAAATTTGATTTAGCCCCCTCCCTTACTACTATAAATAAGCACCATCTCCTCCTTCCTTTCACTAACTTCTCCCTCTCCATTTATACCTCCTCCTTAAGCTCCTGTCCATGGCTTCCATAACAACATAATCCTCCTCCTTTCTCCCAAATTTTTTCCTTCCTCCCGCCCCTTGATTTTCGTCCCCTAAGCCCTCCACCACCTCCTCCTTGCCATGCCAAAAACTCCCTCTCCGCCTTCCCCTTTAACACTGCCACCACTCTCCCCTTCTGGGTCCTACCACGTCAACATGTCGACCCCACCACCAGCCACCTCACACGGCCCTATACCCCCTCTTTGCACCACCAAGCTCAGTCACCCTCCTATCTAAGCTCGGCCTCCCCCTCCTTTAATAAAAAAGGAAATTATTATTTAATATATATGTATTATATATATATATATTTATTGAAAATTTGGTGACATCAACTAGTCAGTCCGGAAGAGCTGTAGTCGGTCCAATAGTCCTACAATAGAGATCAATGGGGTGGAACCTCAAGGTGAGAATTCGTCATTCATATTTGTTCACAATTGATGTTATGTGAATACCTATTAATTATGTGGTTAATTAGTAATTATTGTTGTTAACCGGCCTTTTGGTCCGGTTACCAAAAGTACACAGGACACGCTCGACTCAATATATCGCGTGTGGTTAAAGATGTGAGTGTCGCCATAAAGCAAAGAAAATAGTTTGATAAGGGATCGCGCCAATAAGAACCTCGCCGCTCCACCAAAACATCGCCAATCCATCACCTCGAGCCCTGGGAGGGTAAAGCCCTTAGCCTCGACCCTCATCATGCGCTCCTCATGCTCCACGGGGTTCGAAGCTCGAGCCCCCGTGGGGTTCGAAGTTCGAAGCCCGGTGGGTTCGAAGCTCGAACCCCACGGGGTGCGAAGCTCGAAACCCAGTGGGTTCGAAGCTGGAACCCCACCGGGTGCGAATTTTGAACGCCACTGAGTTTGAATTTCGTACCCCAGGGAGAGGTTCGAGTATCTAGGATTCGGCACATCCGGGTTCGAGATCTTATTGAGGAATAGGACTTGGGATGCGACATAACTTGCACCGGCAATCTCCCGGCCATGCAAATCACCTATTTTTAGTTGATCACTCAATGGTGCAAATCCCATTCCTTTTTATCCCTTTTCCCACTCCATTTTATCCTTTTGTACTTTCTACCTACTTTCACCTAACCTTTTCCTATAAATACCCCCTATCTCATTCATTCCATGAGAGGCTTGCCTAAAGAGCTACATTAATTGCAGCCATGCCATTGGGGAAGAAGATGACCCCGGACTCCTTCCGGATACTTACCCCCTTCGTGGTACTTATGGTTTTCCTCAGACCACCTCTCGGATCCATCCGACAACCTCCCAGACCCCTTCGGCCTCGACTCCGCCTCCCGCGGACGTCGAGGCTCGACTCCGCCTCGCCCCGCCTCGTCACCCCCGGCATCGACAAACTCGGCCTCGACACCCTCGGCCTCGACTCCGCCTCACTCAGCCTCGACTCCGACTCATCCGGCCTCGATACCCTCGGCCTCGACTCTGCCTCACTCGGCCTTGCCTCGCTCGATCTCGATTCCGCCTCACTCTGCCTTGCCTCACTCGGCCTTGCCTCACTCGACCTCGACTTCGCCTTGATGTCCTTGGCCTTGACCTCGCCTCGCTCGGCCTTGCCTGACTCGACTCGGCCTCACTCAACCCCGCCGTGCTCGACCGCGACTCCGCCTCAACTCACTCGGCCTCGACTCCGTCTCACTCGGCCTCGACTCTGCTTCACTCGGCTATGCTACAACATCGATGACCCCTCAACTACTCTAACCCAGCAAGGAAGATCAATCACACAGACGAGAAGGATATTGTTAATCATTATAGCTTCTTGTAATAGCCCTGTTGTACTTTGTATAGCCTAGTTGTACTTTGTATAGCCTTGTTGTACTTTGTTGTAACGGAATAAAATTAGAACAGCCTTCAAAATGGACGTATGCCCCGATGGGCTGAACCACTATAAATAACTATGTCCTTTACTTTCTCATACATTATTAGTGCATTTCTTATAATTCTCCTCTCTGGACAAAAAGTTTCAAATTTTTGGAACATTCTGGTGCTGATGACAATTTTAGGCGTCAACATTTGGCATGCTAGGAAGGGGGAAGTAAAGCGCGCACCTACGGTCGACTTTCTGTCACTTCCTTCGACGAATCGAAACCTCACCTTTCCTTCTACTTAGTTAAAGACACTTTGGATGCTACTTAAGTTTTCTCAGACTTAAGAACCAAGCCCATCAGCATTGGTGAACCAAGGAAAGAACCACATAGTCGGACCTTCCACTATTGATGCTCATTTGGAATTTTCCCCTCAACTACCATCAAACAACGCCTTCGCCCAAACTCGATGAAGCCGATTCTTCCCACCATTTCTCAAACCATAAGTTTGTTTATGCTACTAAAATTCCATCTTGTTCACCAAACAGATTTCTCGACAGTGGCGAGAAAGGGGAAAATCCATCCTTGGTAGACCATCTAATGATAATCAAGTCGCTCCGGTCTATCGGCGGTTTCTTTTCGACATATTAGCCACTGCTGATGTGTCATTGCCTTTGGCCCCCGAGGCCTTGGTAACTCAAGTGTAGCTTCTCACGCTTACCCGAAGATTACAAGAAACTGGGCGATGGCTTGAAGCCTAATTCAAGCAAAACAAGGAATCAGTCTAGCGACATGCTCAGCGAGGCATCACCCAACTCACAATAAGGAGAAGCACATCAGGGAGAGAACCCGTATTTTTTTCTTTGTCGCACATTGTCATCTTGACCCCCGGTGAGCTTAAGGTTCCTTGCTAAACCTGCCGTCGAGTCCGCTCACAATGGCAAAGCGACCAAAGAACGCAATGGTCGGCTCTTCAGCCGCATCTGAAGCCGGTACATCCCAACAACCTCAACCGGTGGGTATCCCGCCACTAATGAAAATGTCCCTCCTATTGTGGACCCCGAAGCGCCCGCGACACAAGCTCAGATCCGCGCGCTTAATGAAAAATATGAGAACACAGTTGTCACGCTCAACCAAGCATTGGGGAATAACATCGACCTTATGCGACAACTTCAAAAAACATTAGCGCGTCTTCACTCCACCTCAGCCAACTCAAAGCGACACTCGACCGCGGCGAACTGTCTCAGAAACTTCCTCTTCCGAACCGAGGGCCGCATCAAAAAAGGAGGTTTAGTCCTATTAAAGATGTCGTCGTTCGCACCAACACTCTCGACAACGGTAACAACAACTGAACTACAAGTCACATGTAGCGAGGGGGCATAGTACTGAGATTGCTCTCGCTTAATCATCAAGGAGGGACCAATTCCTACCAACCAACCTCTTACTCGACATAACCCAACGGCCGCCAATCAAAGTAATGGGCCCGCTATTCTAGCGACCCGCGCTCTAACATAACAGGATCCACACCAGCCCTCTTCGCCTCATCGTCCACACCGAGGCCCAATCACAGATGTCGAGGTCATGGAGGAAGACGAACTGGACCTCCATCGAACTATGTCACTTGGGTAGGAATCGACGGAATAAATAAGAATCTTGTCACAGATTTGAAAGCTCGACGTGAGCGGCAGGTAGAAACTTTCGAAACCTTCCTTGCCGGAATCAAAAGCAGAATAAGAAGTACTTCAGCGCCGACTGGCCTGGCATACACTGTTGAGACGAGTACCAATGTTCATCCACCCGTGACTCGGGACTTGGGGGCAACCCCGGAAACTAACCCGCCGACTAATAACCGCTCCTTGAAACGGTGCCAATCCCGCTACACTCGGGGGTACCCCTAGTCCCGACATCGCCACCAGCCCATAACGCTTTGTTCGGTCAGGTTGCGGGCTTCGCAGTTGGAAATGCTGCTCAGGCACCAACACGCATAGCTTTGGATGTCGCTGCTCCCATGGTTCCATGACATAAAATTACTCCCGATGTAGCCCTCCAAGCTGGAATCCAATCGGATTTTCTTAATCAACCAATTCCCAGTTTGGACTTAAACACTGGGGGCACCAATGCCACTCCAGACAATTAAGATTGACTGCTTGCTTTAAGAAATGGGTCAAAGACCGCGGATGTCATCCGTTGGAACACTCAATGCATTATACATTCGCTAGGACCATACATGAAGCCGAGTGGTCCCGACGCTTCAACATGCCATATGTAGCGTCCTATGACGGCACGAATAACCTCTAATATCGGCAATGTCAGAATCACCATCAGAAATGGAACGCGTCATCCCGGCCGTTTCCGGCTTTGACGCTCGAGCCTCCGCTAGGCAGACTGAAACTACTAGGAGTCTGAACTTGTCGTATACATTTCTAGCATCCGACTGGGCCCACGTTCACCTCAACTGACCTCTGCGGAGTATAACCGAGGTTGAAGACTAACGGGATGACGAAGACCTTCCTTCTAGAAGGTTCGCTAGGCTCGAAACTCCTCAACTGGATCACGACCTGTATAATGTAGCGCGATCCCGGCCTCCACTTATTGCCGACATGGTCCGTGAGATCGTTAGAGAATCACGGGGGCATGCCTATGACGTCTGCAAAACTAGTACGAGGCATAATCCATTCACTTCGGCTATCCTTAATACTGAATGGCACAAGCACTTCGACATGTCAACACTCACTCCTTACTCAAAGAGGCAATGATCCTCGAAGCTTCATTAGCGGCCACAAATGGCACATGGGTTCATTACATGTCGCCAACGCCATAAGTTGCAAGTGCTACCCAGTCCTTGTCTAGACGGCTCTATTATGGATCTCTCGACTTCCACCTTGAACTATCACCGCTCTCGACTAACTCGTTAGGAAGTTGGCAGCGCAATCCAGGATGCACGTCGCGAGGCCCAGGGACATCCCCTCGGTCTCGAACATCTGCCAAGGCACCCGTGAGAAATCTCAAAGACTACCTTGTAATATCCAACACCGCCTTGGCCAAGGACGAGAAACCTATTCCTCGAATCACACTCATCCATCTTACAAATGGCATACCACATGCTTCCGAGCTCAGAGCACGGACTGATCAAAATAAATCAAAGATTCAGGAGATCTTGTGGATGAATGCCGACTACTTCCTATGCCAAAACCTAGTGCAGAGGAATCAAGCTCCTCCCCTCAACATCTTGCCTCATGGCGACACCCAGAGCTACAACGACTCTAATCCCATCACTCTGCGCAATCTTTCTCGCGCCGGCAAAGGTAGTCTAAATGATAAAGGGAAGCGCCTTCGGCTTCCTTCTTTCCGCAGCTATACTTCCTTCAGGGGCATCCCCGAGAAAATCCATCTCGTAGCCTTCAATTCCCCACCATGTAAAAGGCCCAGGCCTGAAAGTCCGACAAGCTCACCAAGGGACTCTACATGATATTGTCGGTTCTACAACATCCGCGGACACAACGCAAAAATGTTTCGCAACTTGCAGAGCAACATCGAGGAACTCATCCGCCTGGGAACTCCGAGCTGCTCAATGCTCATCAAAGACTCCTACTGCACAGGATCTTCGAGCCACTCGATGCTCATCGAGGGTTCCCACTTCTTGGGACCCTCGGGCCACTCGACGCTCATCGGATATCCGCACTGCATGGGATCTCCGAGCCACTCGATGCTCATCAAAGACTCCCACTAAACAAAACTTCGACTGACAATTAATCCCATAAGATGATCCTTCCAGGCTCGTCAGGGCTATAGCAACAATAAGCATCCATGCCTCACAACTCGCCTCACGTAGGTCGCCTTTTGCACCGATCTAGTTGATATCAGGCCTCACGTGTTGTATCCCTTCCGAACGGCTTCTGTCTGACCTATAGTCAGCCAATACGGCTAATTCGTATACACGAGCGTGCTACACTAGATCAACATCTCCTACCCGGAAACCGGTCCAATGGATCAAGCCTCAAATCAGCAACGAGTAGCACAATACTTCTACTCTAGAGTCCGCCATAAGGACCTCGACATCGGCAACCTCGTCTTACAAAGGGTCTTTCCTCCACCAACAGGCCTCGGCCCTCGTAAGGAAGGCCCATACTCATACAGCGGAAGCTCAGTGATGGAACTTTCAAACTTCCAACCATGGACGGAGCCGAACTCCCAAGGGCATGGAACAACGAACACCTTCACCTCTACTCTACATAACTAAGTGTACAATCAATTCAAGCCTTCCAACGATGTTTTGCTTTTCTTTAATTCGAGGCATTGCAAAGGCTACTACTACCAGAGATATCCGTAGGAGTGATGTTCAGTTTCCTATCTCCCTTCCATGTTTGCTCTGTGCATGACATGTTTGATTAAGCCTGATAACCAGCTTGCGTTCAAACTTTTGGTCGTCGCATCGGCGTCCAAGCACGGGAGCCGGCGCCGCCTTACGACCCTCGATTTGACATCGAGGCCAAACTACATTGGCTATGACTGGCACCTCGAGCACGGGAGCCGGCCACGCTACTCGAGTCACTGGCCCGCGGCGCGACCGAGTATAAATAACCTCGAACTCGAACCTCGGCCCAGTTCCGAGGTCGAGGATAAATCGTTCAACCACCCAACAACTAGAAAGGGTGATACAAACTCCCCACGAACTACAGGTGATGGTCGAATCTTGGCGTAGTACCGAGACCGACCTTAAATCATCTATTCCCAGAAGCTCTCAAGGCTAAAGGGTAGCCCATGGCCACGATCGGACTCCATGGGCTGATGATCCGGGCTTCTCTTTCCTGGCGAACGACGACGCCTACAGGCTCTCCTCAACCCAATGAACGACAGGAGAGCCTACACCGGATGGACTGCACAACGCGACATCATGCGCCTTCGCTACTCTTGGAATTAACCCTGGGTAACCCAAGAAAAAATAGCAGGTGCTCAAGCCTGGCTTCGCAAACTACGGGTTTCCTGAGCTGAGGGAAACCTACTAGAAGCCTGCGCACTGTCTCACCACTCTGGAACAACGACCCAAAGTGCGGTACTCTATCACACCCCTCTGGGGCAATGACCTAGAGAGCGGTACATTGTCACACCCCCCTGGAATAATCAACCTAGGGTGCGAAATACACAGTCGCTTTTTTGTTAAGTGTAACTATAAATATGCCTATGCAAGTATGGGACGCCTGAAAACATAGGAAGAACATCCAAACATTTAACACAAACGACGATCTTTACTAATTCATATTTTATTTCAACACACACACTCACGTTAAGGCAAACTACATGTCTAACATCTCTTCTCTCTTAAGACAGGGTGTACATGAAAACCACATCAAACCTTTAGGGACCAAAAGCGAGGATTACACTCGCACATACTATTGGTTTATGTAACCCATAGTATCTTTAATTCCTTTAATAATTACTGATGCTGCTCATCCTTTCCTTCTCTTTTTCTTTTTTCTATGCAGGTTCAACACAGGTAGGTCACCGCAAGTAATGGGCCCGTTCCTTCCAGAACTGTTTCTTCCTCCTTTACCCAACACAGGAGCAACAGATTCATGAGTATCGATGGGCGCCATCCGCCATCATCCTCTCCGCTTACAATTATCATAACCTCCCCAAGAGCAATACATGGTAACGGCTTAGGTATGGTGTGAGAAGCAAGGACCAATGCAGCTTGGGTTTATCCCCAAGCCTTCCTGGTGCCCAGCTCTTCTCTCTTCTCGATATCTTCGGTGGCTTCCTGATCAGCTAGCTCCCTGGCCTGGAGTCGCATAATTGCATCCTGTTCAAGTTGCTAAGGGTCCTCTCGCCCTCTTCTGGTGGGCATCATCGACGGCTTTCCTTTTCCCTAGCCTACTCAGAGGCCCTCTCCTTCTCTGCTTCAGCATCGGCCTACTTCTTCGCCACCATGGCAGCAGATTTCTCTTGGGCATCCTGACTAGACTTTGTCCGAGCATGTTGTATGGCAGGCTCATCCTGTCTGTCTTCCCCTCCAGCTCCTCTGACTTTGCCACCAGCTGGGCTTCCTGATCCTCCACCTCAGCTTGCATTGCTTGCGCGCTTACATCAGCTACGCCCATCGTATGAGCACTTCGGTCAACCACTAACTTCTCCTCCTCCAAAGAGCCTCATACGAATATGGGATCCCGAAGCCACGGGTTCTCCTATTACTCCAGATTGCCCCCATTGTAACTCCAACCGGAACCAGGACTCGGACGCTTAAAGAAGCACGGGGGAAAAGCCTGGCGTCGCCTCCACTCCAAGCGGGGCTTCCCAACACAAGAAGAAACTATTTGACTTCTGAGGGTTCATCACTCGCATCCTCTTCAATTAGCAAGTACTTAAGCTTGGGGGCAGTCACCCGCTTATCCTTGCACTAGCTTACTCATCGCAAGACCTGAGGAGGATCCCTACTAGCTTCCGCATTAGTATTTCCATCACCACAGCCCTCGGGGCAACCATTCTAAAGAAGAACGAACGCCTCGCCCCAAGGGTGATCCAGACCCAAAATCTCGGGTCTCGGAAACTTCTAAGCTCCCACCAATACTAGGAAGACCGGGCTTAGAAGCTCAGACCAAAGGACAGAGGGGGCAATATAACCACCGGTTCCTCGAGGAACTGGAGAACCTAGATAAATTATCAATACGCAAAGTAAAAAATCCATATTTCAATGCAAGTTCTCGGGTTTCCATAGCCGGTTCATTGGGTTCGCAAAGTCTCAGCGCCCTGCCCGCAAACTCATACTTAAATGCAACATAAAGCTAACTCACACCCCTCGATGCATACCTACAAGTGCATCGAAACGCGGCGACGACACCTAGTTTGGATAACTATGGCAGTAGTTATTGGTAAACGTCAGCACCATTTTTTAAATCGGATAATAATCCCGACATAATTGGGTTGGAGACTAACGACTCGACCGTATGCCCGCATTTTGCGTGCGTATCCTAGCGATCAGTCTGAATAAGTTCATTTCTAGAATCATTCGCTAACCAATCGTGTTACATTCAACTCAAATTACTGACCAGACATGAAACACTGAGCAACGATCTGAGCTTGCTAGCTCGTCTCTGACATCAAGCAGAATATAGCGAGTACCCGAGTCTGGGGCAACCCTCTATGGATTGTCGCACCAGCCTGGCAAACTCAAGACCCGATCAGATCCCCTTAAGTCTCTGCACTGCTACCATTTTTAGAGTACCTTCACCTCACAACAAAAGAAATCCTGAGCCAAAGTTCAGGCCATGGAGGCTTCTCGGCTTCGATCATTGCCCGGACTCCACAAAAAGCTGACACTCCAGAACATGGTGACATCCTTTAGCTTCAGCAACTAACGCCATGGCCATCACCAACAGCCAGTGCAACACCTAAGTCAAGTTGCAGCCGCATCGTGGTTAGGTTATTGATCCGATCCCAAGACTAACAGCTCGACTACGTGTCAATATCTTACATAAGCATTCAAGCTGACAATCCAAGCAGGTCCATTCTTGAGGACCACGTCGTGGTACCAAAAATCACTAGTCACTACCCACCTATATGGCGCCATGACAAGGATCAAGTTTACAAACTTAAGATTGAAGACATGGCTCAACAAAGTCACAGGAGTGCTAAGTTATGTCTCGTGCTCCCACGCGCCGGCTTAGTTGTCATCCCCTCAACCAAGATTCGAACTCCTGAAGAGCGTGAAAGATTTACTGAGCATTTGGGATACAAAAGCCTAATCCCGCATTCACACATGCTTGGCAACCTTTATTCAAATTCCTAATCCCATTTCCCAAGGTCTACCGCTCCACGTTCTTGAATACCAAATCAGGAAGCCTTCTTACTTTCCATATCTCTTTTCCCTTCTCCCGAAAACCAAACAACACCTCGAACATCCAAAGTACAAAAGAAGTATTTTGGCATTCTCCATGCCTTACGGTGATTTTCTATCCAGAGAAGAGAAGAAAGGAAGCAACTACAATTAGGGGATCGGCATACCCCAAACAAACGTTCCGGGATCGGAATTCGGGATCGTACGCCAAGCTACGATCATATATACTTAACTTCGAAGATCCATCCCAAAGACGTTTCAGCAACTACTTAGAGCAATAATGCAACTAAGCCATGGCAATGGCCATGCGTACACGCTTTGGGAATCTCAACCGAGCAGACCAACTCGATTCAAATGCGCACCCACAAGCCTTAAGGGTTCAAGATAAAAATTCAACCTAACTATCATTCCAAAGCGCATCATGTCCGGACAAGACGTCAAGACAATACGTATGTTGGGGGGCAAATGATAACCGGTCTTTTGGTCCAGTTACTAAAAGTACACAAGACACGCTCGACTCAATGTATCGCGTGTAGTTAAAGATGGGAGTGTCGCCATAAAGCAAAGAAAATAGGTCGATAAGGAATCGCACCAACAGGGACCTCGCCGCTCCCCCAAAAAATCGCCAATCCATCACCTCGAGCCTTGGGAGGGTAAAGCCCTTAGCCTCGACCCTCATCATGCACTCCTTATACCCCACAGGGTTCGAAGCTCGAGCACCCACGGGGTTTGAAGCTCGAATCCCCATGGGGTGCGAAGCTCGAACCCCAGTAGGTTCGAAGCTCGAACCCCAACGGGTGAGAAGTTCGAACCCCACTGGGTTCGAATTTCGTACCCCAGGGAGTGGTTCGAGTTTCTATGCTTCGGCACATCCGGGTTCGAGATCTTATTGAGGAATATGCCTTGGGATGCGACATAACTTGCCCCGGCAAGCTCCCGGCCATGCAAATCACCTATTTTTGGTTGATCACTCCATGGTGCAAACCCCACTCCTTTTTATCCCTTTTCCCACTCCTTTTTATCCTTTTGTACTTTCTACCTACTCTTACCTAACCTTTTCCTATAAATAACCCTTACCTCAGTCATTCCCAAAAGAGGCTTGGCTCGAAAGCTTGATAGCTCCATTAATGGCAGCCAGGCCATTGGGGAAGAAGATGACCCCGAACTCCTTCCGGGATACTTACCCCCTTCGTGGTACTTACGGTTTACTTCGTCTCCACCTCACTCGGCCTCGCCTCACTCGGACTCGACTCCTTCACCCGCGGACCTCGAGGCTCGACTCTGCCTCACCCCACCTCGACACCCTCGGTCTCGACTCCGCCTCACTCGGCCTCGCCTCGCTTGATCTCGACACCGCTTCACTCGGCCTCGCCTCATTCGGCCTACCTTAATCGGCCTCGACTCTGCCTCGATGCCCTCGGCCTCGATCTCGCCTCATTCGGCCTCGCCTCACTCGGCCCCACCGCACTCGGCCATGACTCCGCCTCGACTCACTCGGCCTCGACTCCGCCTCACTCGGTCTCGACTCTGCCTCACTCGGCTACGCTACAACATCGACGACTCCTCGACTACTCTCACCTAGCAAGGAAGATCAATCACAAGGACGAGAAGGATATTGTTAATCATTATAGCTTCTTATAATAACCCTTTTGTACTTTGTATAGCCTAGTTGTACTTTGTATAGCCTTGTTGTACTTTGTTGTAATGGAATAAAATCAGTACAGCCTTCAAAGTGGACATAGGCCTCGATGGGCCGAACCACTATAAATAACTATGTCCTTTACTTTCCCGCACATTATTACTGCATTTCTTATAATTCTCCGCTCTAGACAAAAAGTTTCAAAATTTTGGAACTCTCTGGTATTGACAACAATTTTAGGCATCAACAATTGCAGTGTAAGCGTTTATTGTCAAACATTTATACATATGTATATATGTTGTTATATATATATATATATATATATATATATATATATGCTTGTGTGATGGATGGATGGATGATTGCTTCATAGTTATTAATAATGATAGTATGTTCACTACACTTGTTACACACGAAGATGTCGATCTATATGGGTATCGGTTAAATCTCAGACCAAATCGGTATTATAAATGAATATTTTGTTCAATTAAATATAAGGTGGAAAATGAAACGTTGGAATATTGCTTGAAAATGGTTTATATAAGTATATAATGGTTTTCTAAAGTATTTTGAATTAATTCAGAATGATTTAATATTAAGTCATATTACGGTCAGAATAGGACATGCTGGAAAGCGACAGTTCGCGAGTTTCGACCGCTAACTTTAAACGGTTATAACTGGAACAATTTAAGTCAGATCTTCCTAAAATTAGAAACATGTGTTTTTTAAATAATATAAGCTTTCAAATAAAAAAAGAATTTTCAAATTTTGCTACGTAATTTTCAAGTAATGTTCAAAACTATTTTGAAAAAGGTTGTTGCAAGTGCAGTTCATTGACAATAACGGTAAATGGTTGTTATAAATTATTTAAAAATATGGAAAAAATTTATGAAATCCTAATTAATTATTCAAAAGATATTATGTTGGAAATACGAAGTTTTGGGTAATGTAAAGGTCATTTTACTCAACTAGCTACTATCAGCATTTTGAAACACTATTGGTAATGCTTTTGTAAAGCTTTTTATACATTATAGAGTTTTAAAGGGATTTAATTTTATAAATCTTTTCCAAACCATACTATACAATTTTTCATTGATAATAAAGTGTTTTAAATGGTAATTGGGGTTTTCAAACATTAAGTATGGATTGAGACTTGATTTGGTCCTGTATATCATCATGATTTTAAAATAGTGCTTATTATTCAGATAGACCGAGATCGGAATTTGGATTTGAAAACCAATCCGATTAATAGAACGGCGTTTTGTAGCAAATGAGCATATTGAAGATGGTATTGAAGACTGGGAACCTTCACATCGAAAGTATTGCTCGCTGAATGACTCAAATGGGTAGCGCCCATTTGCAAATGGATTTTATATCAGTTAAGTGGCAAGTAGTCCAGACTTATTTAGAGGAATTCCATATTTGCAAGGACCTCTAATAAGGTGTATTCAGTTTGGTTCAGACCCAGAATGAACGAAACAGGAAAAGATGCGCAGTGAGGACATGGGTTGTCATCTCCTTCTAGATAAAAGGTGTCGGTATGAAGCCCATGTATTACTAATGTGGAAACTTCTATTTTTGTGGTTGTTGATGATGTGGGATCCTTGTTTAAAGGTTCGTAATGACCAGGGGATGACTTACTTAGGCGTGATCTAATCAATCCAGAAAGGGAGAGACCAACGTCGTGTTGGCAAAGAGCCCCTTTGGTTCTTGGGGCGTCCCTCTATCGGTGTATCCATCGTGGATAAGGAAGTACCTTTGCTTGATCATTTGTTGGAAACCTAATCTTCAATACGAGATTTTGTGTTTTCAACTGTATAGCCTACTGGTTACTGGTAGGAATATGTCGGTATAATGGGATGGGGAATTATGCGGGCGATGTTTGATACATTTATTTGCGAATTTTTTTTCACACTATCCACTAATAATAATATCAAAAGGTTTTTACATATCAAGAATTTTTTACTATCATAAGGAGAAATCTCGCCCATATGTGCGTTTGCATTGTGTGTGTACCATGAGACCTTATGTTAGTTTTATTTTCCTAAAAAGCATTGCGAATTTTATTGCACAAAAAAAATATTGAGTTCTCACACCAGCCCCAGGCCCACAATTTTCCATACGGGCAACCTAATGTCAAGTTTAGTAGAAGTATTTGGACCTTGTATCCTGAAGCTTTTCTAGTGTGTCTCTTGCTTTCGTGGAGTTGTTATTGTTGTGGAGTATCTTTAGCTATTTTCTTTGGACCATCATATTTTATGGGCCTTTTTGATTTGAAGCTACTTAGGTGAACATTGAGTCTGTGTTTGGATTCGCCTTGTTTTGTACTTTTGTTATCCTATAGTCGTGGATATGTGTTCTACTATGGTATCGTATCCCTTGTAAACTATGATGTAATCTCATGCTATATAAATGGGAAGTTGTTTTATTTCATTGTGATTGTTCTAATGTGTTATATCTCTGGACAACCAGGAATCTGATACTTGGATATCCAGCATTTTGAATACAAGAAGGCATTAAGTGCCAATTTTCAAGGGTAGAAATTCTGGGTTGTCACAGTTGGTATTAGAGCTTTGGTTTATATAAAGATTTGGGGTATAGCTCATTAAGATGGGATTAGTAATACCCTTGAATGAGTAGAATCCAACAAACATAGTTTAAAATGTTTCATGACTCCTTTGGTAATTCGTCCACATGTCTAACAACATTTTCCTACTATATTCAAATAGTAGAAAATGAGCAGTAGATGCAAACATGAGGAGGATGCAGTACCATCACCAATGGTTGCGATGCTACAATAGTAAGTGAGACTGCATTTTAATCCCTGATTCAAACTAGTCTTCCTGTTCTAAACAAGAATTACATGAAACTATGGGAGAAACCGTTTATGGGATCTTACGATGTTCTTGAAGCTCAAGCCTGGGTTAACTCATGCAAGACTATTTTCAAAGGACTTAATCTGGAAGATAACCAGAAAAGGATGCTAACAACATGGCAATTACAGGAAGGAGCTACTTCAACTATGGTCCAAGGTAAATCAGAAGATGACTTTTCAAGGAAGGATTTCAAAGAAGCTTTCAAAGAACATTACATGCCTTCAGTAGGAATTTCCATAATGTACGAAGAATTTTTGGGTCTTAAGCAAGGTGATATGTCATTTTAGGAATACCTGAATAAGTTCAACGAGCTTTCTCGCTTTGGACCTAAACTGATAGGCACCCCGCTGAAGAAAAATGGAAGATTTATTAAGCGGGTGAAGTTGAAGTATCACAAGAGGATGACTGTGCACATCAAACAATCATTCATTGACATGATACATACGGGATATATGTATGCTACCATTGACAAGTAGAAGGGTACTGAAGCAAAGGAAGAAAACTGCGGAGAAATGAGAAAAAGAGAAAGTTTGACGGAAAGAAACCTGTGCAGAACAAAGCGAAGACGGGAGCTAAGGAAGATTATCTTAAGAAAGTCACCTGCTACAATTGCCAAGAAAAAGGACACTATTCCCGTGATTGTAAGAACCCAAAGGAAGTCAGTAGTTTCTTAGGATTGGATGAATATTACCAAAGGTTTGTCCAAGATTTCTCAAAAATAGCCTCTCCTTAGAGAAATTTAACCATAAAGAATGCCAAATTTGGTTGGTCCCCTAGATGTGAAGAAGCCTTCAATGAATCGAAGAATAGATTAATAACTGCCCCAGCACGGGCTATTATTAATGGCAATAAAGGAATATCCTTTTATACGGATGCCCACGACGGGCTATTATTAATCGAAGAATATCCTATTGGTCATGCCCAGGGCCCAAGTCGACTGGGAAGTCGGCTGAGCAGTCAACCCCCCAGGACCTAGGTCGACTGGGGAGTCGACTGGGCAGTCGACCCCCCAGACCAGGTCGACTGGGCAGTCGACCTGGGGGTCGAGCCCTGGTCGAACCTGGTGTGTGTGTGTGCGATTTTGAAGGCTGTGACGTGTTTTGACGGACCTGATGAGTTCTAGGGTTAATCTGAGGGCCTAAATGAGTTCCTACACCAATAAATATATCCTAAGACCTAGCCTTCTCTACACACAATTCTATTCTTCTTCTTCTCTGCCTCTATTCTAAATAAAAATAAAAATGGCGTCGCTACTCTGCTGGAATCAAAGCTAGAAGCTAACCAACATCAACCTAAGCAACTCAATTCAAATTAGAGATTAAAGCTTCTACAACGATTCTACAACCATTAAATTTCTTTCTTTAATCCTACCAAGGCAAGTACAGTTATTTTCCGATATAAACGTTAATTCTGATTTTGACATGAATTGTAAATCTGAATCTGAGGTTATATCTGTTCTGTTCTGTTTAGATCTTATTTTGTATCTCTTTCCTCTTTCTGTTTTATAGCCAGGCTACGACGAGCCTGAGCCAATCTCATAAGAGATTAACATATGCTAAAATGTTTGGGACAGTAAAATGAATGATGCATAAATTGGGCATGACCAATAGGTGACTGATTTGAGGAAAGAACATGTACTGTAGCTAGAACAAAAATCTGAGACATATGACTGGACATGTGCTATTTATAAAATAAAGGGTATTGAACATATGGTTTGAAATAAAAAGAATATGGCTTAGGTATAAAGATTTACATGAAAGTAGGGTATCTATTAATGTAAATAAACAACTAAGTAAGGGATCTTTGGAATATATGACATGCACAGTAATCGATAGCTATATTTGGTATAATTTATATGTGGATCTTCTGTACTATGCAAGTTTAATAAAAATTGAAACATATGATATAGGGCAAATTATGACCATAATCTGTGCTATGTAAATTTAATGCAAACATGGGGTATATGATCATATTGTGAATCATGACTATTATTTATGCATGTGAACTTAGGCAAGATTTATAATTAGGCAAGATATGTTTGTGAAACTTTAAGGAATGATTAAATCTGTTATATTTGCCTAATTTGCTAGTTCTGTTATATTTGTCTAATCTGCTAGTTCTGTTATATTGCCTAGTATGCTAGTTCTGTTATCTGCTAGTTCTGCTCTACTGCCTAGTCTGCTAGATTGGTTCATCTGGCAAATCTGTCATCTGCTAAGTCTGTTGAAAATGCCAAATCTGCTAAACTAAATCTGTTGAGATGCCTAATCTGTTGTCTGCTAAATCTGCTAGTTTGCTTGATCTGCTAAATCCGTTAGGTCGCCTAATCTGCAAAATCTGTTATCTGCTATATCTGTTGAGTTGATATAATTAGTCCATTATTGACATAATCTGAATTGGCTATAGTTATGAATAATTAACATGTATATTAGGCGTGGGTATAAATGGTAAATCATTAATTAATTGGCCGCAAAGATAAACATGGCTAACTCGAGGTTAGAATGAGTTTGCGGCGTAATTCTGCCTGGAACCGCCAGGCATCTTCCAGTGGCTGCAAACAATAGGTTCTAATGTGAGAAGTTGGTCATAACTAGCTTGAAACCCGAGGTTAGACTCAGTTTGCGACAGAAACCTGCCCGGAACCAACCGGCCTAACTAGTAGCCGCAAACTGTCAGTCTAATGTGAGAGGTTTGGGCATTAATATTTAATTAATGAAAATCTGAGATAAATATGATGTCTAAAACGTGTTGGGTAGGCAAGGTTAAACCAATTGGACCAATGAATCTGATAAACCCGTTTCGTGAATCTGTAGGCCCAATAACAAGTTAGACAATCTGTAACCGGTTAATCTGTAACCAGTAAATCTATAAGTCTGTTAATCTGTGAACTAGTCGATCTAAACTCTGTATGTCTGTAACTTGTAAACAAGTTAATCTGAAATCTGTTAGTCTGGGGACACAAGGTTAGGAGGGGAATTACTTGTGTCATCTGTTGTTTGGGATCCATATTAGTCAGTAACCCTTTCTGGTATCAAAACTTTGACCCAACAGTAGGTAGGGTCCGGGCACGCTTACTGAACTAATTATAAGCGATTCATTCTGATAATGGCGAGGGGTGTTGATGGTGCGTTCCAACCGGGTCATGTGCGTGCATGGATCCCGTTCTGCCTCTGAGGATGTAAGACGCCGCGACATCTGTAAATAGATCTGTGCCAATTGGTTGTCACTTTAGGGAGTGATACACCCTACTGTGGGGCCGACATAGGGTATTTATGTATTAGGGAGCCGATCGCTTGGGGTTGGGTTTTAGGGTACACTAAGTTCTGTCTATTTCTGTTGGTACTGTCTGTTTCTGTTGGGTGGCAACACCTGTCTGTTTCTGCGTGGTACCGTCTGTTCGGGTGGTAAAGGCCCAATTACTAGTGTACACCTAATGCTACATTCTGTTTCCGTAGGGATTAATCTGTTTCTGTTTCTGATCGGGTGGTAAAGGCCCATTATCTGCATTCTGCTTCTGTCTATTTATGATCGGGTAGTAAAGGCCCATTACTAGCGTGGAAATTATTCTGTACCCGTTTTTGTTTTAGTTTAGGCATTAGGGGACACCTAATTCTGTTCTACTAGTATTAGTGCAGAGAAGTGTAAAGCAATAGCTTATATCATTTTGTTCTTCTGTTATATCTGCTACACCTGTTACAGTTATCTCTCATCCAGTTTTATGTTCATGTCATGTTATTATTATCTGTTCATAACTGAAAATCACTGGACTTGCTAGACTTTTTGTCTGACCCTTGTTGTTTTGCCTCCTTTCTTCCGTTTCCCCCCCAGGTTTTGTAGAAGGGAGTAATCTAGCTTGATCCAGATTTCTTCTGCTTGAAGTGCTTAAAGTATGGCTTGTCTTCTTCTGTGGGGATTATGATTTTAAACTATGCATTCTGAAGGCTTTTGTACAAGACTGATATTTTATACTTGAATTCTGATATTGTGATTTAAAAGGATGTAACCAAGCTTCTGTTGAAATAAAGTTATAAATTTTTCAGGTACTGTTTTATCTGTCTTGTAAGTTTCTGTTCTGTTTACTAAAATGCTTCACCAAAGTTAAGGCATTCCCTTTGTGAGTGACCTTAACGGAGGTGGGGTGTTACACTTGGTATCAGAGCTAAAGGTTACCAGATTAGATAAAAGTTTTTGAAAACTATTTTCAAAAAGGTTTTGAAAGGAAGTATTTTCAAAAATAATTTTGAAAAACATGATCCCCAAGAAACATATATTTTTCCTTCAGTCCTTTTTGTATTGAACCTTTCCTTTTTCGTTTCAGTATGTCTGAAGCATCTGAGATACCAGAGGGTGTTCATGTACCCGGTTGGTTTCGACAATATCTTGAGGCTAGGACCGCCGCCGCAGGTCCAGCAAATGATCCCCCTCCTCCGCCCCCTCCTCGTGGAATTACTTTCTCAAATATCTGTAGAGATTTTAGGGCCATGGGTGGAAAGGATTTCAAGGGAACTGAATCATTCGTAGAAGCGAGGAACTGGCTCAAAGAAACCGAGGATCTATTCGTTATCCTCGAGGTGGACGATAGGCAGAAGGTACATTTGGCGGTATGGCTGCTCAAAGACGAAGCTTCCTACTGGTGGGAAGTCACTAACGCCGAGAGGCCGGTTGAGACATGGATGGATTTCAGAACAAGGTTTGAGACAAAATTCCTCTCGCAAGCTGAACGAAGTTTACAATTGGAAAAGTTCTTATCTCTTAAGCAAGGAAGTATGACGGTCAAGGAATACGTCAACCAGTTCAACCAACTGGCTAGGTTTGGATTGGATTTAGTCAACACTCAGCATAAAAAGGCTCTCCGCTTTGTTAAAGGATTGAACGAGCCACTGCACAGCCTAGCCATAACCCATGTACCCATGGGAGTGACTTACGAGAAATTGGTGGACATGGCACTACTGCACGAGGAAGACAAGGGCCTGAAAGAGACAAAGAAGGAAGAAACACAGAATAAGAAAGTAGGGCCCAAAAAGGAAACACAAAGGAAGGATGAGAAGTCCGAAGATAAGAAGGGGAAAAAGTGCTTTACTTGTGGGAGCTCGACTCATCTGAACAAGGATTGTAGAAAAAGGAAGGGCACTTGCTTCAACTGTGGAGAGATGGGACACTTCACTAGGGACTGCCCGAAGAAATGAGGGCAAGAAGGGCAGGCGAACACTCTTGAGGCTAGTGGCTAGGGTAGAAATAGGAAAATTCCTATAGTAGTTTTAATTTCTTTATCTGGTTATTGAGTTAAGACTCTTTCTGATTCTGGTATTTTGAATTTGTAATCGATACTCTGCACTTTAATACTAGTATTATTTCTGATTCCGCTGTAGACTCAGACCCACAAGGGTTATGACTCATCTGTTTGTGAGAGATTGGGGTTTGAGAGATATCTGTGTTAGGCGTCAAGTAGGACGCATACGTTCTGGGTTTTATTATGCTTAGTTCGGTAACCTTATCTGTACCAGTAATATGTAAATATCTGAATATTCCGGATAAGGTTAAGATTTCCAGTTTTGACATTATCTAAAGAGGGTAATCTTCTGGGTATCAATCAGATGTTGGTTTCGGTCTTCGGGGCCGATACTTAGGACCCATGTCTAATGGGAACCAAGTTTTTTTTTATCTGTACTCGCTTCCATCATTCGACTGAATCCCATCGATCAAATCTTCGAACTTTAGGTAGAAGCTAATGGGTGTAAACATGTGTTTGAGACATGTTATGTTTGATGGTTGCAAATGGATGCAAGTGGTTGCTTATGGATGCATATACACACACTAGGCACTAGATCGGCTCGAAAACACTCTCATACTGCATATGGAAGTGTGAGCATTTTCAATTTTTGTGGATGCAAAATGATTGACTCAGTACATGGATGTTGCATATGACTGAATGGTTGTGCACTCATATAGAAATGATATGTATCGAGTAGGAAAATTGCATACATGTTGGACTCATGGAACTAGCATAATTTGCATTAAGGAGGTCAACTGAATCAGTGGGCCGCCTGATCTTTGCATTAGATAAGAAACATATACACACACTTTTGCATATGTTCATACAATATTAGAAGATTCTAAGGAAAATGGACGCCAGTGATTGATGATTGAGTAGATGGATGTTGGATGGTAGGACACATTCTTCTTAACCTGAAGATTTCGGGGATGAAATCCTTTAAGAAGGGGAGAATGTAACATCCCGTATTTTCTGTGAATGTATAAGTAACAAATCAGAGGATAATTAATTTTTAAAATAAGAATCAAGGGAAACGGGTTGCTCCATTGAGTTCGTCTCGGAATTCTGCATGAAAACGAGTCCGAGTTTGCGAGAATCGGAGTCCGTATGAAGGAGATATGACCCTCCGAAGTTTAAGGAAATTTCAGAATTGAAAACAGCTCGAAATTCGAATTCAAAATCCGAATTCAAACCCAGAAGCGGGCTAGGCAGGAAATTTCCCGCCCAGGGCCCAAGTCGACTGGGCAGTCGACCCCCCAGGGCCCAGGTCGACTGGGGAGTCGGCTGGGCAGTCGACCCCCCAGACCAGGTCGACTGGGCAGTCGACCTGGGGGTCGAGCCCTCGTCGAACCTGGTGCGTGTGTGTGCGATTTTGAAGGCTGTGACGTGTTTTGACGGACCTGATGAGTTCTAGGGTTAATCTGAGGGCCTAACTGAGTTCCTACACCAATAAATACATCCTAAGACCTAGCCTTCTCTACACACAATTCTATTCTGCTTCTTCTCTGCCTCTGTTCTAAATAAAAATAAAAATGGCGTCGCTACTCTGCTGGAATCAAAACTAGAAGCTAACCAACATTAACCTAAGCAACTCAATTCAAATTAGAGATTAAAGAATCTGCAACAATTCTGCAACCATTAAAGTTCTTTCTTTAATCCAACCAAGGCAAGTACAGTTATTTTCCGATATAAACGTTAATTCTGATTTTGACATGAACTGTAAATCTGAATCTGAGGTTATATCTGTTCTGTTCTATTTAGATCTTATTTTGTATCTCTTTCCTCTTTCTGTTTTATAGCCAGGCTACGACGATCCTGAGCCAATCTCATAAGAGATTAACATACGCTAAAATGTTTGGGATAGTAAAATGAATGATGCATAAATTGGGCATGACCAATAGGTGACTGATTTGAGGAAAGAACATGGACTGTAGCTAGAACAAAAATCTGAGACATATGACTAGACATGTGATATTTATAACATAAAGGGTATTGAACATATGGTTTGAGATAAAAAGAATATGGCTTGGGTATAAAGATTTACATGAAAGTAGGGTATCTTTTAATGTAAATAAACACCTAAGTAAGGGATCTTTGGAATATATGACATGCATAGTAATCGGTAGCTATATTTGGTATAATTTATATGTGGATCTTCTGTACTATGCAAGTTTAATAAAAATTGAAACATATGATATAAGGTAAATTATGACCATAATCTGTGCTATGTAAATTTAATGCAAACATGGGGTATATGATCATATTGTGAATCATGACTATTATTTATGCATGTGAACTTAGGCAAGATTTATAATTAGGCAAGATATGTTTGTGAAACTTTAAGGAATGATTAAATCTGTTATATTTGCCTAATTTGCAAGTTCTGCTATATTTGTCTAATCTGCTAGTTCTGTTATATTGCCTAGTATGCTAGTTCTGTTATCTGCTAGTTATGCTCTACTGTCTAGTCTGCTAGATTGGTTCATCTGCCAAATCTATCATCTGCTAAGTCTGTTGAAAATGCCAAATCTGCTAAACTAAATCTGTTGAGATGCCTAATCTGTTGTCTGCTAAATCTGCTAGTTTGCTTGATCTGCTAAATCCGTTAGGTCGCCTAATCTGCAAAATCTGTTATCTGCTATATCTGTTGAGTTGATATAATTAGTCCGTTATTGACATAATCTGAATTGGCTATAGTTATGAATAATTAACATGTATATTAGGCGTGGGTATAAATGGTAAATCATTAATTAATTGGCCGCAAAGATAAACATGGCTAACTCGAGGTTAGAATGAGTTTGCGGTGTAATTCTTCCCGGAACCGCCCGGCATATTCCAGTGGCCGCAAACAATAGGTTCTAATGTGAGAAGTTAGTCATAACATGCTTGAAACCCGAGGTTAGCCTCAGTTTGCGATAGAAACCTGCCCGGGACCAACCGGCCTAACCAGTAGCCGCAAACTGTCAGTCTAATGTGAGAGGTCTGGGAATTAATATTTAATTAATAAAAATCTGAGATAAATATGATGTCTAAAACGTGTTGGGTAGGCAAGGTTAAAACCAATTGGACCAATGAATCTGATAAACCTGTTTTGTGAATCTGTAGACCCAATACAAAGTTAGACAATCTGTAACCGGTTAATCTGTAACCAGTAAATCTGTAAATCTGTTAATCTGTGAACTAGTTGATCTAAACTCTGTATGTCTGTAACTTGTAAACAAGTTAATCTGAAATCGGTTAGTCTGGGGACACAAGGTTAGGAGGGGAATTACTTGTGTCATCTGTTGTTTGGGACCCATATTAGTCAGTAACCCTTTCTGGTATCAAAACTTTGACCCAACAGTAGGTAGGGTCCGGGCACGCTTACTGAACTAATTATAAGCGGTTCATTCTGATAATGGCGAGGGGTGTTGATGGTGCGTTCCAACCGGGTCATGTGCGTGCATGGATCCCGGTCTGCCTCTGAGGATGTAAGACGCCGCGACATCTGTAAATAGGTCTGTGCCAATTGGTTGTCACTTTAGGGAGTGATACACCCTACTGTGGGGCCGACACAGGGTATTTATGTATTAGGGAGCCGATCGCTTGGGGTTGGGTTTTAGGGTACACTAAGTTCTGTCTATTTCTGTTAGTACCGTCTGTTTCTGTTGGGTGGCAACACCTGTCTGTTTCTGCGTGGTACCATCTATTCGGGTGGTAAAGGCCCAATTACTAGTGTACACCTAATGCTACATTCTGTTTCCGTAGGGATTAATCTGTTTCTGTTTCTGATCGGGTGGTAAAGGCCCATTATCTGCATTCTGCTTCTGTCTGTTTCTGATCGGGTGGTAAAGGCCCATTACTAGCGTGGAAATTATTCTGTATCCGTTTCTGTTTTAGTTTAGGCATTAGGGGACACCTAATTCTGTTATACTAGTATTAGTGCAGAGAAGTGTAAAGCAATAGCTTATATCATTCTGTTCTTCTGTTATATCTGCTACACCTGTTACAGTTATCTCTCATCCAGTTTTATGTTCATGTCATGTTATTATTATCTGTTCATAACTGAAAATCACTGGACTTGCCAGACTTTTTGTCTGACCCTTGTTGTTTTGCCTCCTTTCTTCCGTTCCCCCCCCCCTCCCCAGGTTTTATAGAAGGGAGTACTCTAGCTTGATCCAGATTTCTTTTGCTTGAAGTGCTTAAAGTATGGCTTGTCTTCTTCTGTGGGGATTATGATTTTAAACTATGCATTCTGAAGGCTTTTGTACAAGACTGTTATTTGTACTTGAATTCTGATATTGTGATTTAAAAGGATGTAACCAAGCTTCTGTTGAAATAAAGTTATAAATTTTCCAGGTACTGTTTTATCTGTCTTGTAAGTTTCTGTTCTGTTTACTAAAATGCTCCACCAAAGTTAAGGCATTCCCTTTGTGAGTGACCTTAACGGAGGTGGGGTGTTACAGATCGTGACTAAAGTCGTCTATCGACACTTTCAATGACTACACCATGACCTCAATAGTTGAGTTGCTTTGACTCGGCCGTACAATAGTACCACTTTTCTAGTAGTTCAACATGTCTGCTTGGGAATACAATGATGAAACCATGGTCCAAATGTACGAGCAGTACGAAAGAAATAAGGAACTAGTTGAGTTTGCTCCCGAAACGCAGTTGGATGATCAAGTGGAAGCTGGAGAAGTGGAGACCGATCTCTTCAGTGCCACGCAACCGAACGTTGTCGTCCAACGCATTGGACCTCTTCAGAAAACCCACAATGCTCGGTTAAGGGAAGTAATTGCTCGGGAGAACCCAGATAGGTCAAGCTCCAGCATGACGGGTCGTTCAGTTCTCTGCTACTGCAGAGTAAAATGTAATGTGGTTGTTTCTAAAAGTCAAAGCAACGCAGGTCGGCGCTTTTATGGTTGCAAATCGTACATTACTGCACTTAATCGACACGGAGTGGAATATTGTAATTTTTTCTCATGGATCGATCCACCACTGACGGAGAGGGGTGTCGCGTACGCTCTAGAGATGCAAGCAGAGGTGGGTCGCCTTAAAAGGGTGAATGTTGCAGCAAAAGTTGAAATGTTGTACAGGTTCCCCCATAATTCCGGAAACTAGGGTCTAGCTGTATCGTAGTTGTATGTCTTATTTCCCTGTATTTTGTGTAACGTTATGTGGCACTATATCGTATGTTGTGTCGGATTTCACAACATGAATGTACCTTTGTATTTTTCTATATTGAAAGCGGTTTGTATGCTAGTTAAAAGGTATTGTATATAGTTTTGACTGCAAAATAGGTACAGACTCGGGCCGACTCGCCAAGTTTAAGTTTTCAGTACAAATAGGAGTTAAAGATTTGGGTCGTACTCATCCACTATTATGGACCTCTTCAACACGGATTTCTGTCAGCTGTCACACAACTTAGCTCCCCTCAACACACAAAGGAGTTAATACTTATGGTCCTTATTATAACTTGTGCATTAGTAATGCCTATTGCTTTGGAAACCGCATCATGTAAAGTAAAGTAGAACCAGTGTCCGTTCACATCATGATAGTAAGAAAAAGAGATTCCCTATAGTATTAAGTCAGGCGAAACAGTGACCGGTCCCATCATGATTTTTTTTATTGATTTGTACACTCTATGGCTATATATCTCAATGCAATTTACTCGCATAAAACCTCACTCAAACAACTTCGTTCTCATTCTACTACTTACTCAAATACTCACTCGAAAATGCCTTCTTGGCCCTCAAATACTGACTCTGATGAACAGACGTATGAACAGATGAGGCTTCAAGAGCTCGAAGACGAATTCGAGTTTCTAATCCAAATTACACCCCAGGATGAACCATCACATGAACAGGGGAACGTACATCATCCACAAGAAGTTCAAATGCCACATGTTCAACTAGCGAACGCACAGACTCTCGCTCAACTACAACCAGAAGTAGAGTTCTACCGAGTACCGCCACATGAAGATGAACGTGAATCTTATCCTGTACTGTGCTACTGCGGTCATGCAGTCGAAGTTGTGGTTCGTGCAGAAGGCAACAATATTGGCCGGCACATGCAGCAATGTCGATTCTATCCTCATGGATGCAATTATACGAAATGGATTGACGAGCCGTTATGCCCAAGGGGAATAGTATATGCAAACGAACTTGAATGAGAAATTAGATGTCTCGAAAATCTTGTTCAAGAGTTGCGACTGAACGCAATGCGACTCCCTTGAAATTGAACGTGTTGTTTTCATGTTTGCTTTGATGTTGTAGTAGGCATGTACTATTATTCGGTGTTGTATCTTTAATGGCCGGTTGTATCTGTATGGTTATTGTTATACGAAAACCCACTAGTTGAATCATTTTAATCATAACCAGTTGTTAAACTAGTTTATATAAAAATTTCATGGGTAATATATTCAAAATATAATCTTCCTACTAATAACAAATTATAATTAGATTAAAATAAAAAAACAAAACTTTAAGCAATTGACCCCCCCCCCCCAACACACCAACCAAACTCCCCGCGCCGTATGTGGGCGCGGGGACTTGTGAGCCGATTTTATCAGCTCGGGAGCTTGCGAGCCGATAAAATCGGCTCGTGCTTGCTGGGAGATATCCAAGATATCTCCCAACATGTTACGGGTCGTAACGTTACGACCCGTAACGCTGTTGGAGATACTCTTAGATTGGAATTGCATATCCGGGCATACTTCTAGATACAACCATTAATGCTTACCTTATTGATAGCAAATAGTATATAGCCCAGTTGAGATTGAATGCATGCTCCAAATAAAAAGTTGGGAATCCCTTTATAAGATAAAGTGAAGCAGTAGTAACAATAAATTCATCTATTTTCACGTCTTCTAATTTTTTTTGTGAAGGTTAAAGATATCTGACATCACATACTAAAATTAGTCCGATCAAGTCTAAAAGAATATCACTTGAGGGTTGTAATTTGACCAGTAAACATATTCTTCTGTTGAAGATGCTACAAATTTTTAGAGAATTCTAAAGAATGTTGAAGATGCAACAAATTTCTAGAGAATTCCAAAGATATTAATAAGTTGCCTTATGCATTGTTATTAAAAATGTTACTTGATAAATCTAGAATGTTGTATATAGAAAACTCTATTAATAAAAAATTGTAATAAGGTGCCTATAAATATGAGAAGAGGCACATTATATCTACGTACTACAACTATGTAGTAAAACTTGTACTACAACTACATGCAATAAAATTGTTGCATTATTAAAACTTTACTTCCACTATTTCAACATTCAACTATATTCCACTACTACAACTACTAACAAGTGGTATCAGACCTTCGTTCGTTCGCATATTGGGCGGAAAAAAAAATTACAATCATTATAAGTCATGGCAATATTTTTATTTCTTTCGTCGCTTGTTCTCACAAAAGAAAACTTTGAAGAATAGAGTAACAAAAAGAAAGACGAATTGATCTCTAAATGATTATGGAAGATCGTTGAAAGTGACTACGAATGGCCGAAAAAGTATTAAAAATAACGGAGGTGGAAAAATAATCATTTACAAGTTTGAAATGGAAAGATCTTCAAGCTTGTGTTGTGTTGAGTGAGAACGTTGATGAAGTAGCATGGAATCATATTACTGGAGAATATACTGCAAAAGAGTCATGGAATCTATTGAAAGAAATATATGGAAAGAATGACATAACTATAATAGAGGAAAATAAGAAGAATAGTGAGCTAGAGACTGATATTGAAGCTGAAAAGTTGGGAGTAGAAGAGGAGAAGAAATTCGATGAAGAAGAAAGTAACTTGCAAAAGATACTGATCTTGTTGAAAAAAGAGCAGTGCAAAATAATGAAGAAGAAGAAGCACCTGCTAAAGGAAAAGTAACTACTGAAGAAATGCAAGTGACTGCAATGAAGAATATTGCAGGTTATGTTCATGAGACAACAACAGAGATCAAAAAAGATTGATTTCAAAACTGGACAGGACAGTCCTAAAACTGTAAAGGAGAAAATAAGTCACTCAATTGGCGCAAAACACAATACAACATCATGGAAAACGATGGATGCTTGGCAAAAAGAAATTAGAAAGACATAGTAAGATTTCTGATGCATAGCTCTACTTGGTTCTCATATGCACCAGGTATAGCTAGAAAATGCACAATGCATAAATATGCGCTGCATAGTAAGTTGATGTCTCCAAAAAAAAAGAAAGCAAAACAGAAAATCTGGATAATATCGCTATTTTTATCGAAACATGTAAAATATAAAGATTGGATAGCAATATGAAAGAGTACAAGTATTGCAGGACAGAAGAACAAGTTGCAGACACTTTCACAAAGGCATTGCCAAGAGCAAGATTTGAGCAACTTCGAATAATGATTGGAGTTTCTGAAATTTGCATCAAGGAGGAGTGTTGAAGATGCTACAAATTTCTAGAGAATTCAAAAAAATATTGAAGATCCAACAAATTTCTAGAGAATTCTAAAGATATTAATAAGTTGTCTTATGTATTGTTATTAAATATGTTACTTGATAAATCTAGAATGTTGTATCTAGAAAACTCTATTAATAAAAAATTGTAATAAGATGCCTATAAATATGAGAAGAGGCACATTATATCTATGTACTACAACAAGTACTATAACTATGTACTAAAACTTGTACTACAACTATAAGCAATAAAATTGTTGCATTATTAAAACTTTACTTCCACTATTTCAACTATTTTCCACTACTACAACTACTAACACCTTCACTGTATAAGAGATCAAGGTGGGGGTATTTGCCAAACATAAAATTATCACTGCCTTTGGGCGATTGATGTCAGCTTTATTAGTTGGTGCTTAACACATGGTCCCTTTGGAATTAGATTCAAAGGACATGGTCATGTTGGTTATCTACGTATCCATTTGTCACCCATTAGTAGCTTATTGCTATAGCTGTAAGATACCTTATCTGATAGATTAAGGAAGTACATAAAAATAGGTAGTAGGGTTGCAATTAACTTTGGCGATCCGTATATTTATAAATCAATATCAAGATCTCACTCCAATTTAAAAAAAATTGAAGATTTCTCATTTAATGGCCTTCATGTATTCTTCTTTAGATTTTATTAAATGCAAGTTGGCTATAAAATTTCTTAGACCACTACATATACACAGTCATAAAACCAAAGTAATGGTCGTATAGTTGGGTTGGATGCATGCTTGTTTACCATGTGCTCAATGCTTACTTTATTGGCTTCAACTGTGCTTAGGAATAATGCAAACATTTTTTTGGTGTAGTTGGAGAATAGGCTTCCTTCGTCGTACATAACATTTACACTTGTAGCACCAATGACTTTTTGGAATACCTTGTCATCGACTGTAGATGAATTATTTATAGTTGAGAAGGAAAATTTGGTGCAAAAAAAGCCTGCAACATATTGGAACGAACGATGAGAAGGAGATGGAATCGAGTAACCGAAAATATAGAAAAAAATGTTGCACATAACATGGAAATTAAGTGAAAGACATAATAAATTATGAGCTAGTAGTAAATCTCATTAATTTCGAGTCAAGCATACTTATATTGATGGTACTCTAGTATTCAAAGCGAAATAACTACTTGATCGAAGCAAAGCAACTGTCTCAGATTACGAAGCGAAGCAGAGTGCGGTGTAACATGTTTTGTAGTATAATTAGTTTCATGACAAATCAACGGAAATATTTACTGTATCCAAGAAATGATATAAAATTTCGTTGAAAATACTATAAAGTGTTTTTGTAAGTGGAATGCATGTATAAAATGATTAAAAAGGCGATTTACCTAGCTACCAAGTCCATCTTCACTTTTAAGTTTGCTGCTGTCGTTGCCAACTTTAGTTCTTCTATGTTATTGGCTTATTTGTCCTTGTTTTAATTTCGCAACTTCTGTTGCATTTTTTGGCACAATCTGAAATCTGCTTTCTAGTGAGGCCACTCACAAAAATGGTAATCTTAGTTTCAAAAAGTCAACTTTAACTTTCTGTACTCAAAATAAGGCCAAAAAAGGAACCTCCTGCAAGAATCTTAACTCAGTAGAAAACAAATTAACTATAGAAATTGTCGAGTGCATTATATCTAAAATCAACCAATACAGCAGTCTCTGTTGAGATTTGTGATACGCAAATCACAAAATTGTAGACAACAATTTTTTTATGTGGATCCATTTTTGGTGGAGATATTTGTTGTTACTTTTGTGGGATATTTGAAAATGAAGGCAAGGATTATTTGGTGCTTATCCAAATAGATGTATTTGAGATATATGAGGATATATTTGAGATATATGAGGATAATTTGGGTGACAAGTTACTCTATAAAAGGCCTACATGATATCTTCATTAGATGTGGTGGAAAAATTTATCATTGTTATTCATTATCTTTCTCCTCAAATTGTTTAGCCATTAGATATTCTCTACCTATTTCTCAATAAGGTTATTGATTCAAGTTGTGTTTGTTTAACGATAGTTGAGATCGGTTGTAAACAATATTTTGGTGAATCAATAAAGAGGGTGGTTGGGTGGAATATCGTGTGTTCATATTTCCGATATTTTTTTGTGTTGTTGTTTGTTATTTAATCAAATTCATCTTCAAGTGATTAGGTGTGAAAAAGATTTATTTTGTTTCTGGGTGTTTTGTCAAAACTTCCGCTGCGCACAAAACCCCAACAGTTGGTATCGGAGCTCAGATCACCGCATAGCTTGGAGTGTTTGTTGGATTAAAAAAAAATTTGATTTTTTGTTTGAAAAAAATTGATTTTTTGTTTGAAAAAAATTGATTTTTTTTATGTCGGAGATGATGACGTTGTCGAAGATGGCTATTTTAAATGGAAGGAATTGGGGGTATATGGAAGCCGAAGATGGAGGACGTTCTATATCTCAATGATTTGCATGATCCCATTGATGGAAATGGGGAGAAGCCCTCGAATATGGATGATGGAAAGTGGAAGAAAATAGACAAAAAGGCGATTGCGTTGGTTTGCCAATATTTGGATGATTCTGTGTTCCACCATGTGGCTAGTTGTGAATCCGCAAAGGTGTTGTGAGACAAATTAATATCGCTGTATGAGTCAAAGAGTGCTACAAGCAAGGCTTTTCTGGTTCGAAAGTTGGTGCAACTTCGATTGGATGAGGAGAAGTCTGTTGCAGAGCATTTGAACGAGTTTCAAGATGTCATCAATCAATTGGCAAACATGAAGGTCAATTTTGATGATGAGTTGCAGGCTCCTTTGTTGATGAGTTCTCTTTCGGAAAGCTGGGAGACTTTGGTTGTTTCATTGAGTAATTCCAATGCTAATGGAACTATCTCTTTGGAAACGGTTCAAAGCAGTCTTTTGAATGAGTAGCTAAGGAGAAAAGGGTCGGAGTTGAAATCGGTTCAAACTGAGGCGATGGTAGCAAGGGACTCAAGTAAAGATACAAGGAAGAAGAAAGTTGCTATCTTTTGTCATTATTGTGGTAAGAAAGGCCACAAGTGCAATGATTGCTATTCATATATACGAGATATGAAGAAGAAGAAGGCGCAAGGTGATAATAATAGTGATGAGGCACAAGCAGGCTTTGCTGAAGGTACCGAAGGCAATTCTTCATGTGATGTCCTACTTAGTGTTGTGGAGCCTTGGAAGATGGATTCAGGAGCCAGTTTTCACATATATCGAGATGTGAAAAGTTTTTCTTCGTATGAGAAGAGTGTTGGCATGATAAAGACGGCCAATGGAGTAGAGCTACTAATTTGTGGAGTTGGAGCTGTTAGGTTTCGGATGCATGATGGAGTGGAGAGAGAAGTTGTCGGTGTGAGGCACATACCCACTTGTTCGCATAACCTCATATCTATCGGTCAGTTAGATCGCCGCGGTTGCACTTATGAGACTCGATGTGGAGTTTTGAGAGTGAAGAAGGGTGGTCGTGTGATGATGCGAGGAGTTTTGGAGGAGGGAAACCTATATAGTTTGGTCGGTTCAGTGGTCAACAGTGGAAGACGGATGACGGTTGAAGAACCTAGTCCACAGCAAGGTGGAGAGGTTAATATGTCACTGCTGATGGTCCTAAGGTGGAGGATCATGGTATCGACAAGGGTCTATATGTTGATGATGCTCGAGGGATCCCGGAGATGAAGAGATCATGTCAAGCGGAAGACGGATGTCGAGTTGTGAAATCCACAAAGACAAGATGGAGGTCTTTGTGGTACTACAAACGCTTTTGAAGATCGCTATTGGCGTGGTGCACGATGAGTGAGGTGCACCATTAGTGGGCGATGGTGGATGTTTGTAATGATGTTAATTGAGAAAAGAAGGTTGAAAGTGAAAGCTAAGTTGGCTAGTGTTGAGTGGAGGAGACGTTGTGATTTGGTATCAAGGTGGAGTGTTGAGATTTGTGATACGCAAATCACAAAATTGTAGGCAACAAATTTTCTATGTGAATCCATTTTTGGTGGAGATATTTGTTGCTACTTTTGTGGAATATTTGAAAATGAAGGCAAGAATTATTTGGTGCTTATCCAAATAGACATATTTGAGATTTATGAGGATATATTTGAGATATATGAGGATAATTTGGGTGACAAGTTACTCTATAAAAGGCCTACATGATATCTTCGTTAGATGTGGTGGAAAAATTTGTCATTGTTCTTAATTATCTTTCTCCTCAAATTGTTTAGCCATTAGACATTCTCTACCTATTTCTCAATAAGGTTATTGATTCAAGTTGTGTTTGTTTAACGATAGTTGAGATCGGTTGTAAACAATATTTTGGTGAATCAATAAAGAGGGCGGTTGGATGGAATATCGTGTGTTCATATTTCCGATATTTTTTTTGTGTTGTTGTTTGTTATTCAATCACATTCATCTTCAAGTGATTGGGTGAAAAGATTCATTTTGTTTTTGGTTGTTTTGTCAAAACTTCCGTTGCGCACAAAACCTCAACAGTCTAACAGTTTTAAAATGCCGGAGAGGACTTAATATATTTTGGATTGGAATATACATTTTAAAAATAGCAAAAAGATCAAAATACATGAATTTTTTATGATTATGAGTATAGATAGGAAAAAAAATTACAAAAGTTTTATCAAGCATTCAAATAGGTGGTGCACACCTAAACCACAGTATTCTTCAGTGCAGGAGTAGATGGAGATGATTCAAGAGCGTTAAGTAGATGATTGTTATTTTATTGTTGTTTTTGATTATTAATGGATGAGTCAATAGAAACCGATCTTCAACTGTCACATTTTCAAATAAATATATAGTGATAATAATATAAATTAAAAGAAATGAAAAATGAACGTAGATTTCAAAGAAGCACCATTAATTCAGATTCAATAGTGGGCTAATACAGTGGGTACAGAAGAAGATGGAGCATATGACCTTAAGTTTTCTAGTACATAATCTAATTTTCTTAGTTATCCTCCCAGCCAACATGCACAATTCATTCTTGGATCATCATTTTCTTCATCATAATACTCATTCACAGTAATAAAATTATCTCCCCTAAATCCTTTTGTTGATGTAATCGATTCGAAAGATACCATCTTATATTCTTAGAAATACATGTGGCAGTTTGATATTTAAGAAAATAAAGCACAATAAAAAATGGTTACATTTTGAGAATTGATCTTTTATCAGAAGACCATGACTTAGAAAAATAATTTTGCTACTGAATATGAATAGAAGAGTAAATTATTAGGAAGACGCACTGCTTCTATACTTGAAGTCCTATATATTAGTGAATTTAGAAGTGTCTAAATATGTTAACTCTTGTGCATTAGTCAGTTAAATGTGTAATTCTGTAACAATTAATATTCTAAAATGATTTTTAATATTAGTGAACTTGAAAATTGCATTTAATACTTGAATAAATATAGCAAATTCTATTGGAGAAAAAAATATTCAACAATAATGGAGAAAACAAATGAACTTATCACATAGTATATGCTTTGAATGGAATAATATAAGGCAATTGACTGTGATTAAAATCTTAGAGCTATGACTTACCAAATGCCAATGAATTGACAAAGATGTATGGCATCCTGAAAATAATCATCACCAACATGGATGTTAATAGTAGCAAATGCGCTTTAAAGAAAAGTAGCAAATTTCGAAGGGAATACATATCAACAATACGTCCTTTATATATAGATCCATCATTGTAGTCTTCATCTCGTGGCTTATATTCCTAGAATCGAATATTGACCGCAGTTAAATTAATTTATATAATTAACATATATGATATATCAACATAAGCAGCAGTCACAAAATATTGCGTTTATTATATATGAATGCAGATAATAGGCATCTTGTATTTTTTGTACTAAATTTAATGTATGTAAATTTGAAACAAACAACTGAAGTTTTTTATAGTTGTTAGCACAAACATATGATGTCTGAAGGTAGCGACAAACCTCTTTTTTGTCCACTGTTAACCGACATAATATATCCACAGTTTTCCCAAAGTATAAATGTTCCTTTTTTATCATACAACCAAAATTAGAAAAGAATAAAAAATCAAAAAGGAAATGAAAAATAATTGATTTAACACGTTTTAGATTAAGTTATTGTTGCAAACCTTGTAGCGTAAGGTGGAATCATAATTGTATTACAAAATTATGTCAGCAAGTTTGTTATACATCAAGCCAACCCATGTGGTACAATCTGCAATCCCCAAATGTAAAAGTAGAGAAGAAGCATAAAATGAAAGATTTGAAACTTAATTGGTTCAATTACATCATTTGCAATTGTGATATACAAATCAAATTTTAATGTACCGCAGTATAGCATAGTAGAACATGATAAAGTAAGCAACATTCTGTTTTCTATTTTAAGTAATAGATAGACTTGGAACCTAACAACACACGAATATATAAATCCACGTACTGCATGTGTATGAATTATCAAATTGGAAAATTTTCAAAATTCTGTAACTTATGTATGTGCAGTGGCAATAAAAACGTACGTACGTTATACAAATTTTGACACAACAGTGTGCAAAATTATTGTGTTGAACTGGGGGAAAAAATTCTGCACTCTCATCCCCTTTTGTATCCTTAGTTACTTCCTTTTTTTCAATTTTCTTTTTACATAATTTGGAAAAGCTTTTTGTCAAAAAGTACACCAGAGATAAAAAAATAGGAGGCTCACCCCTTGAATTACACAAATACCCCCTGAATTCAATGCTTACCACCCCTGAATTCCGGAATTACCCTTATTTCTTAGTTTTTGACAAAAAAAGTTCGGGTATTCTAGCATATCTCTTTAATTTATATTTCATTTAACTAAATTGGTTTTTATTTTTAACTGTTATCACCTTACTGTTGGTATCGTTATGGTATACTAATACAATGGTATATTGTTGTTTTTAAAATTCTAAGGTTAGGTTTAAAATTTATTTACTATTAGATACAGTTAATAAAGTTGTGAATTTGGTGTTCTTACATAGAATGTATGAAAACTTCTATTCTTTCCATATTCTTTTTTTTTTAATTTATTCAAGAGAGAAACCGACTGGAGTCGTAAAACTCTCTCTAGTGCACTTAGTCTAGTCCGCGAGCATCACGTAAGTGACTGATCTTAGCATTAAAATTGATTACACACTAAGTAGATATACAACCAAAATATTAAATTACAACATGCGCCTCATTTATGATGGTCCTCTATAAATATTAGAATATGCTACATTGCCATTGAACTTGAGCAAGGGAAAAAAGGGGAAAAAGGAAAGGTAGTTCATGTTTAAAAGTAAAGGGTTTTAATATTGCTTTTATTGAACATTTTATACTGTATAATTTCACTGCCTGCAAAAATAGTGAAATCCTGGTATTCTAGAGGTGACAAAAACTATTTTATAACATGAACTTCGTTAAATTTTAACATCACTAAATTATAACTACTAATTGGCCTTACGTTGCATACATGCTTTGACAGGATTTCAACAATACCATCACATCAGCATAATGAAACGTGCATGCTGGAATGATATTGAACCATATTGAATTGTCTACATTATCATATATCAATTTCTCTCATTTCTGAAGGTGGAACTGGAGACATAGAGTGGACAATGCATAAGTTGGTGTTGGTATTCAAATTGTTAAATTTTATGCCCAACTTGTAAAACTCATAGTTCACGATCTTTGTCCTCGACAGTCTACACATTTCAGCATGATCTACCATTTAAATATTTCTATATAAACATCAATAAATCTATTTCAATTGTAGGCCGGTTACAAATAATTTTGTCTACTTACACACCTTATTGATCTTATATGTTCAACATCAGGCAAAAAAATTACTACGATAAGATTATTTAAATTCATCCGAGACTTGTTCCTTGCTTTCATTTCTATTTCTATGTTTCTGCTTTATACTGTAAGTACTTTTTGCTATTCGTGTTTTGTCTCTTTCGTCTTTCAGTTTGCATTTTTCTTCAATATGTATATGTGTGCTTCCCAAAATCATGTAGGAAAATATATGTACATGGTGGCGCCCTAAGAATTTTGTTGCAACTGATGGATTTTTCGAGGTTTATGTGAGGAAGCAAATGTATGCTTGTTGAGTAAGAACTACGATTTTTCCTTATTTCCGAGTTTATTAGCCAGTTGCTTTAAACTGTTGAAGATCGTCCTGTGTAAGTTACACTTTTATAAATGACAGCTATGAGGGTTCACTTTACTAGCTATTGTCTCTTATTTTTCATTTTTCTAAAAGTTGATAATGACCAATTGGAAGAAACATTTTGGTTTGCAGGTAGAATCTTCTATATTTAGATATTACAAAGCTTCTCATAATTTATTTGCAAAGTAATATTTAGCTTCTTTCTTCGAACATTTCATAAAGAAGCTATATTGAGCAATTGTTTAACTAAATATTGTATGCAAAATCTTGGTCAACCAAGCTTGAGATAAATATTTTCAACTATCAACAATATTTTGTTGTAGAAGTTTACATGGCAAATGCATGTTATATTTGAGTTAGAAATTTTGGTAGACTGTTTCTTGCATGTTTGCTTAAATTTTTAACTAATGCTGTTATCATTACAGTCCAAATGAGGTAAACGAATTTTGACTGTGCTGCTGAGTTTGAATTCTATTCACGATTACAAAGAGTATACTCCTTCATATTCAATGAAATCAGTACAAAAAATTGATTCGTTGCTTGGTCGAAGTATGTATAAGTGATAAGTTATGTAAATCTTACACACACATTCACAATTAAGTCATTCAGTGAGAAACAATATTCCAATAAGTTGTATTAGAAGGTTAACAGTCATGTATCCTGACAATCTATTAATTTTCCTCTCCATTGTCTAATACCCGTTCACTCATTCCTTTCTAGTTGGTGTCAGTTAAGCGCTGGCTTCTCCATCTTTCCATAAACTATTTCATTTTCTAGTCTGTCAAATTCATTTTGGTTGTTGCGATATGCAGTTAGATCCATAGGTTTCTTTCTGGTTGTTGTTGTACCAAATAAAATGTGTGTCATTTCCTATTTCAAATTCTTTTTCTCTTGTTAGAATTTAATCTTCTGCCCAAAGGCGTTACCGCATTCGTTTGCCATTAACATTCTTTAAAACAGTAATGAGTGGCCGTGAAATTTGTATAAATCAATATTCAAAGATTTATAACGGTAGTCTTTATAGATGTGAAAAAAATATGATTTTACCTTCATATTAGACATGTTATCATCTCTTGTTGGGAAACAATGGCTGAGTCGCGGATTATGTCGCTTTCTTGAAGACGATTCGGCGATCTGCTAGGTGGTGCAAAACCAGTTCGTACTTCCGCCGCCGCCTCTATGATAAAACAGCCTCTCTAAAATGAATAACTGATTTGCTTTGCACAACAAATCAGTACAGATTTGCACTTTCAGATTTAACTGTTTGAAAATTTCCGAAAGAATTTTTATTTTATTTTTTAATGGCGGAGAGAGAGAAAACAGATTTTTTTTTCTTTTTCTTTTTCTGAGTAATCTCGTCTACAACTGAAGATATGGTTAATCGAAAATACGGGGCAGAGGAAGAAAAATACGATATGCTGAAAATACTGGGTCAAGAGTTTACCGCTTCATAAATAAAAGTTGGCTCAAAAATATTTTCTGTATTTAAAAAATAGTTCGAAAAACGCAGTGTTTTCTGGTATTTTATTTTTTAATGGCGGAGGGAGAGAAAACATATTTTTTTTCTTTTTCTTTTTCTGTAGTAATCTCGTCTACAACTGAAAATAGGGTTAATCGAAAATACTGGGCAAAGGAAGAAAAATAGGATCTGCTGAAAATACTTGGTCAAGATTTTACCGCTTCATAAATAAAAGTCGGCTCAGAAATATTTTCTGTATTTAAAAAATAGTTTGAAAAACGCAGTGTTTTCTGGACAAAAACTATAAGTGTCTACACCACAAAGCCAAGGCCCAAGCCCGAAGCGAACCGAACCGGGTCGGGCCGGGCCGGGCCGGGTCGAATCGGTCGGACGGTCGCGCGCGCGTGTGTGGTGGTCATGATGCATGGTCTCCCTCCTCACAACAAAGCATGCATTGGGAGCCCAAGGCCCCAACAAGATTTCTTAGAAACAAATATAAATACTTGCCTCTTCCATATAATCCCATGATGTGGGACTATTCACATAAGAGAGCCGTTCATACACTTATCTCAATATTTTAATAATTCACATAAAATTTCCAACAATCCCCCACTTGAATTTTTAAAATATTATCGAGCAGTTTCTAAAAACATAAGATTGTGCATAAACAAAGGTGTCATCCGACTTGAACCTTTGCGTAGTGAATAAGATTCAGTTTTTACTAGAGTGTCACGTAGTCTTGAACTTTATTTCTGACATCAAACCACACACAATCTTTTCTATAGTGCAATCAAATAAGCCCGTGCGTTTATGGCCATGCACGTCTATCCCAGTTTAGTGAACGCTCTTAAAGTTTTGCCCAAAACTTCATAGGAAACGACCACATTTCCACATTCACAAAGGTGATTCCATCAAGAGCACTCCTGAAGGTAGGTACTCCACTCCAAATAGAGTACAGATCTCATTAAGACTTTTTATTAACTCATCCTCTATTCACTTCAGGAATACATGCTTCTTATTCTAAAATTTAGCATGTTCATCTACCATCACTACACAACTTGTTTTTACCCATTGAACCTAGTTCTTGGGATCTCCAGTCATTTAGGTCGGGTTACCATTGTGCGTGATTCCACAATCACAGGGCAATAGTCCCATTCTTTTAGAATTATTAAGGACTTTCTTTCTGGACAGTCCTTCCATCGAAGATTCTGCCAAATTATCATCACCTTATATGTGATGTTCTCTAACAATACTGTGCATACGACTGTTATTTCTTACCGTTGTAATATCGGTTCTGTTTTTCTTTCAATAGTCGTCAAATTTTTCATCACCATATATGTGGTGTTCTTTTACAGTATTGTGCTTACGACGTCGTCTTTTACCGTTGCAATAACGGTTCTATACTTTTTGCAATAGCCGCGGTACTATCGCAAACGATTGCACCACTGGTGTCGGATTTTCCCTTATGGGGATCTCAACTAGCAGATTTCTTTAGTTCACTGCTTCTTCACTAGCTGTGGCTAGTGCTATTATCTCAGTCACTATAGTATATTGAGTCAAGATATTCTGTTTCTCAGATTTTCCAAAAAACCAGTTCTTCCAGCAATGCTAAATATATAGCCACTGTTGGAAATAGAATCATCAGATAAAGTATTTCAGTCTGTATCTGAATATCCTTCAAGTATAACTGAAAACTTTTCATAATGTAATCCAAGATTCATAGTTTATTTTAGGTATCTTATGAACCTCCCAATAGCATGTTAATGCTCTATACTAGATCTACAGGTAAACTTGCACAATAATCCTATGACATAGGCAATGTCATGTCTAGTAGAATCTGCGGCATCCCGAAGATTGCCGATGATGTTCTCATAATCAGACTGTTTTACACCCTCACCAGTGTTCTTAAATAACTTTACACTAGGATCATATGGTGTCCATGCAAGTTTACAGTCAATATAATTGTATTTCTTTAGAGTCTTCTCAGTTTAATGGGATTGATCTAAAGAAAAACCCCTTTTTGACCTAGTAATCTTAATATCAGGGTTTACACTCGCTTCACCTAGATCTTTCATATTAAAATTGGCACTTAATAAGGATTTGACTGAATTTATGGTAAGAATGTTTGACCTAAAGATGAGTAGGTCATATACATAAAGGCATATAATAGTGAAAATGCCATTCTCAGATTTGTAATAAATGCATTTGTCATTAACTTCAAAACCATGTGAAGTGATTAAGTATCAATTTTTTCATGCCATTGTTTAGATACTTGTTTTAAACCATATAATGATTTATCTAATTTGCATACTTTATGTTCTTGACCATGTACTACAAATCCTTCAGACTGGTCCATATAAATTTATTCTTCTAATTCACCGTTCAAAAATGTGGTTTTTACATCCATTTGGTGTATTCGTAAATTATGAATAGAAGCAAGTGAGATTAATACCCAAATGAATGTAATTCTAGTTACTCGTGAAAAAGTGTCAAAGAAACCTATATTTTCTTTTTGCTTAAAACCTTTAGCTACTAGTCGTGTTTTATATTTATCAATAGTGCCATCAGGTTTTAATTTTTAAGAACCCATTTACAGCCTATAGATTTACAACGGGGGCAAATCTACCAAATGCCAAGTCTTATTGGATTCCAGAGAATCCATCTCATCATTTATAGCCTCTTGCTAAAAAATTGGCATCTAAAGAAGGAAAGGCCTCTTGGAGGTTTAAGGGATCCTCCTCTATAGTAAAAACACAAATATCCGGACCAAAGTCTTTTACGGTTCTTGTTCTTTTACTTCTTCTAGGTTCAACTTCAGAATTTTCATTAAATTCTGTTCTAATAGGCATACTAGAAGTGCCCCCACTATTCCTTAATTTTAAAAAAATTGTTTCATAACAACCGGCACCATTTGTTTCAATTATATTATGTGTATTAAGGTCATAAAAAAACTGTATGCTTTGTTATTAATAACATAGCCTATAAATACACATTCATATGCTCTACTAGCCAATTTTATTATCTTAGGATTTGGAGCGCAAACATATGTTAAATAAACCCAAATTCTAAAATATGACACATTTGATTTATAATTCTTTTTTTTTTAAATTTCATAAGGTGAAATTTTATTCTTAGATTAAGGGATTCTTAATATAGCATGCAGTCAGTAAAATATCCCCGCACTATTGTTTTTCTATACCGAAATTTAATAAAATGACAATTACTAATTCGGTAAAGGTCCTATTTTTTCAGCTTTACCATTCATTTTAGGTGAATAGAGTGCAGTTCACTTATGTACAATATATCACATAAAAAATCTAGAATAGAATTTGATTCGTATTCTGTTCCTCTATCACTATGTAGTCTCTTAATTTTCCTATTTGCTTGATTTCAATTTTGAATGTTTCAAACATATCAGATGCATCACATCTTTAATAATCAATGTCTTTCCAATCATATGCTTTATTTTCATTATTACCAGTCTTTACAGCTTAGGTGGTGTGAGGATCTCATAACACACTTTCTGATCGTCAGCAACCGTGTATATTTTGAATATATCACGATCATAGCAAACATGACGAGAAACACCAATGTCTACCCACCAACCCTCTGATTCACCACCAAAGTGAATATCAGTAATCATAGCCGTTAGAGGCTCCTCAGTCAGGTTTGCCTGCGGTGGAGGGTCTGCCCTGTTCCGACACTTTTGTGCCCTATGACCTGGTTTTCTAAATTTGTATTATAGAATAACTGTCCAAAATCATTCATTTGGGTTGGTTGTTGCTGTCATTTATGGTTTCCTTCGGATTCCATTCTGTTATTTACTGGCCGGTTGTGGATGCTTACTATTTTAAATGTTCATATGTTTGAGAATTTATATTTTCTCATAGGAAAATATTCATAAACTCAGAGAATAACATAATTGAATCACAGAAAAAATTAATTTCCGCATTTTTACTTATCAGTCTTAATAGATACTTAGAACCCAATCACAATCTAAGTCAGAAAATCAAAATCTGTATAAGCATTCTTTACGCTATGTATCTCATAGAGGAAATCACACAAAAGACAGTGATATCTAACATTAGTTGCCTATTGGTAATGAAAACTTTGATTTTACTTTAGTATGGAACCATGTTCGATCAAATTCTCTGATTTGGGATTGTACATGTGCTCCCAGAATGTCCTTAAACGCATTGCTGGTTTCAAATAATAAGTTCACTACCAAAGATAAAATTATCACTTGGAATGTATCTACCGATCCTAAGTGTAATTTGTGCTCAATACCTTCTTGAAGACATAAAACTTCTTTATCCTAACTGCTCATATTCCAAGCAAATTTGGAACTATCTTAGGTATGACTTGAAAATTCGTAGATCTACCATTCATGGTTCCATATTTGTTTTATTGCACATAATTAACATTGAGGATAAATCCCGTTAATAGAATGTACCTTCATGAAGTCTGATTCTCCAAGTGATTACTCCTTTTTTATTATCCAGCTCCTTCTACCACTTGCGGCAGAAATTTGTTGGAAAATAATGCAACTCTCCGGTTGCAATTTGATGAGCAGTCTCTGTAGGAAGTCCAATTTGTTCTGCTTGCCAATTCCAGCTCTTCAGTATCTAATAGTTTATCGCAATGAATCATCATTTACAACTACCGTTGGGTCCAGATCTCCAACCCGTACCGCTGGCTCGAGGATCCAGATGCTGATCAAGTTGACTAAATTTGTTCTTAAGCAGTGCGATTTGATATTAGGTCGCCGAGACTGAATGGGGCACCAGACAAAGCCATTGTTTCATTTTTCGTCTTCAAATTGTTGGGAAACAATGGTTGAGTCGCGGACTAGGCGCCTTCTTGAAGACGATTTGACGATCTAGTCGGTGGCACAAAACCAGTTCGTACTTCCGTCGCCGCCTCTAGGATAAAACATCCTGTCTAAAATGATTAACTGATTTGCTTCGCACAACAAATCCGTGCAGATTTGGACTTTCGAATTTAACTGCTTGAAAATTTCCGAAAGAATTTTTATTTTATTTTTTAATGGCAGAGGGAGAGAAAACAGATTTTTTTTTCTTTTTCTTTTTCTGTAGTAATCTCGTCTACAACTGAAGATAGGGTTAATCGAAAATACTGGGCAGAGGAAAAAAAAATAGGATCTGCTGAAAATACCGGTTCAAGAGTTTACCGCTTCATAAATAAAAGTCGGCTCAGAAATATTTTCTTTATTTAAAAAATAGTTCGAAAAACGCAGTGTTTTCTGGACCAAAAATATAAGTGTCTACACCAGAAAGCCAAGGCCCAAGCCCGAACCGAACCAAACGGAACCGGGCCGGGTCGGGTCGAGTCGAGTCAGTCGGTCGGTCGCGCGCGCATGTGTGGTGGTCATGATGCATGGTCTCCCTCCTCACAACAAAGCATGCATTGGGAGCCCAAGGCCCCAACAAGATTTCTTAGAAACAGATATAAATATTTGCCTCTTCCATATAATCCCATGATGTGGGACTATTCACATAAGGGAGTCATTCATACACTTATCTCAATATTTTAATAATTCACATGAAATTTCCAACAATCCCCCACTTGAATTTTTAAAATATTATCGATCAGTTTCTAAAAACATAAGACTGTGCATAAACAAAGGTGTCATCCGACTTGAACCTTTGCGTAGTGAATAAGATTCAGTTTTTACTAGAGTGACACGTAGTCTTGAACTCTATTCCTGACATCAAACCACACACAATCTTTTCTATAGTGCAATCAAATAAGCCCGTGCGTTTATGGCCATGCACGTCCATCCCAGTTTAGTGAACGCTCTAGAAGTTTTGCCTAAAACTTCATAGGAAACGACCACATTTCCACATTCACAAAGGTGAGTCTATCAAGGGCACTTCTGAAGGTAGGTACTCCACTCCAAATAGAGTATAGATCTCATTAAGACTTTTTATTAACTCATCCTCTATTCACTTCAGGAATACATGCTTCTTAATCTAAAATTTAGCATGTTCATCTACTATCACTACATAACTTGTTTTTACCCATTGAACCTAGTTCTTGGGATCTCCAATCATTTAGGTCGGGTTACCATTGTGCGTGATTCCACAATCACAAGGCAATAGTCCCATTCTTTTAGAATTATTAAGGACTTTCTTTCTGGACAGTCCTTTCATCAAAGATTCTACCAAATTATCATCACCTTATATGTGATGTTCTCTAACAATACTGTGCATACGACTGTTATTTCTTACCGTTGTAATATCGGTTCTGTTTTTCTTTCAATAGTCGTCAAATTTTTCATCACTATATATGTGATGTTCTTTTACAGTATTGTGCTTATGACGTCGTGTTTTACCGTTACAATAACGGTTCTATACTTTTTGCAATAGCCGCGGTACTATCGCAATCGATTACACCACTGGTGTTGGATTTTCCCTTATGGAGATCTCAACTAGCAGATTTCTTTAGTTCTCTGCTTCTTCACTAGCTGTGGCTAGTGCTATTATCTCAGTCACTATAGTATACTGAGTCAAGATATTCTGTTTCTTAGATTTCCCAAAAAAACAGTTCTTCCAGCAATGCTAAATATATAGCCACTGTTCGCAATAGAATCATCAGATAAAGTATTTCAGTCTATATCAAATATCCTTCAAGTACAACTGAAAACTTTTCATAATGTAATCCAAGATTCATAGTTTATTTTAGGTATCTTATGACCCTCTCAATAGCATGTTAATGCTCTGAACTAGATCTACTGGTAAACTTGCACAATAATCCCATGACATAGGCAATGTCAGGTCTAGTACAATCAGTGGCATCCCAAAGATTGCCAATGATGTTCTCATAATCAGTCTGTTTTACACCCTCACCAGTGTTATTAAATAACTTTACACTAGGATCATATGGTGTCCATGCAAGTTTACAGTCAATATAATTGTATTTCTTTAGAGTCTTCTCAGTTTAATGGGATTGATCCAAAGAAAATACCCTTTTCGACCTAGTAATCTTAAAATCAGGGATTACACTCGCTTCACCTAGATCTTTCATATTAAAATTGGCACTTAATAAGGATTTGACTGAATTTTTGGCATGAATGTTTGACCCAAAGATGAGTAGGTCATCTACATAACAGCATGTAATAGTGCAAATGTCATTCTCAGATTTGTAATAAATGCATTTGTCACTTTCATTAACTTCAAAACCATGTGAAGTGATTAATTATCAAATTTTTCATGCCATTGTTTAGATACTTGTTTTAAACCATATAATGATTTATCTAATTTGCATACTTTATGTTCTTGACCATGTACTACAAATCCTTCGGGCTGGTCCATATAAATTTCTTCTTCTAATTCACCGTTCAAAAATGTGGTTTGTACATCCATTTGGTGCATTCGTAAATTATGAATAGAAGCAAGTGAGATTAATACCCAAATGAATGTAATTCTAGTTACTGGTGAAAAAGTGTCAAAGAAACCTATATTTTCTTTTTGCTTAAAACCTTTAGCTACTAATCGTGTTTTATATTTATCAATAGTGCCATCAGGTTTTAATTTTTAAGAACCCATTTATAGCCTATAGATTTACAACGGGCGTAAATCTACCAAATGCCAAGTCATATTGGATTCCAGAGAATCCATCTCAACATTTATATAATCTTGCCAAAAAATTGGCATCTAAAGAAGCTAAGGCCTCTTGGAGGTTTAAGGGATCGTCCTCTATAGTAAAAACACAAAAATCCGGACAAAAGTCTATTACGGTTCTCATTCTTTTACTTCTTCTAGGATCAACTTCAGAATTTCATTAAATTCTGTTCTAATAGGCATACTAGAAGTGCCCCCACTGTTCATTAATTTTAAAAAATTTATTTCATAACAATCGACACCATTTGTTTCAATTATATTGTGTGTATTTAGGTCATAAAAAAAACTGTATGATTTGCTATTAATAGCATAGCCTATAAATACACATTCATATGCTCTACTAGCCAATTTTATTATCTTAGTGTTTGGAGCGTAAACATATGTTAAACATACCCAAATTCTAAAATATGACACATTGGATTTATAATTCTTTTTTTTTAATTTCATAAGGTGAAATTTTATTCTTAGATTAAGGGATTCTAAATATAACATAGCATGCAGCCAATAAAATATCCCCCACTATTGTTTTGCTATACCGAAATTTAATAAAATGACAATTACTAATTCGGTAAAGGTCCTATTTTTTTCAGCTTTACCGTTCATTTCAGGTGAATAGGGTGCAGTTCTCTTATGTACAATATATCACATAAAAAATCCAGAATAGAATTTGATTCCTATTCTGTTCCTCTATCACTATGTAGTCTCTTAATTTTCCAATTTGCTTGATTTCAATTTTGAATGTTTCAAACATATCAGATGCATCACATCTTTAAGAATCAATGTCTTTCCAATCATAAGCTTTATTTTCATTATTACCAGTCTCTACAGCTTAAGTGGAGGATCTCATAACACACTTTCTGATCGTCAGCAACCGTGTATATTGTGAATATATCACGATCATAACAAACATGGTGAGAAACACCAATGTCTACCCACCAACCCTCTGATTCACCAACAAGGTGAATCCTAGTAATCATAGCCGTTAGAGGCTCCTCAGTCAGATTTGCCTGTGGTGCAGGGTCTAGCCTGTTCCGACACTTTTGTGCCATATGACCTGGTTTTCTAAATTTGTATTATAGAATAGCTGTCAAGAATCATTCTTTTGGGTTGGTTGTTGCTGTCGTTTATGGTTTCCTTGCGGATTCCATTCTGTTATTTAATGGCCGGTTGTGGATGCTTACTATTTTAAATGTTCATATGTTTGAGAATTTATATTTTCTCATAGGAAAATATTCATAAACTCAGAGACTAACATAATTGAATCACAGAAAAAATTAATTTCTGCATTTTTACATGTCAGTCTTAATAGATACTTAGAACCCAATCTCGATTTAAGACAGAAAATCAAAATCTGCATAAGCATTCTTTACGCTATGTATCTCACAGAGGAAATCTCACAAAAGACAGTGATATCTTGCATTAGTTGCCTATTGGTAATGAAAACTTTGATTTTAATTCAGTATGGAACCATGTTCGGTCAATTTCTCTGATTTGGGATTGTACATGTGCTCCCAGAATGTCCTCAAACGCATTGCTGGTTTCAAATAATAAGTTCACTACCAAAGATAAAATTATCACTTGGAATGTATCTACTGATCCTAAGTGTAATTTGTGCTCAATACCTTCTTGAAGACATAAAACTTCTATATCTTAACTGCTCATATTCCAAGGAAATTTGGAACTATCTTAGGTGTAACGTGAAAATTCCTAGATCTACCATTCATGGTTCCATATTTGTTTTATTGCACATAATCAGTATTGAGGATAAATCCGATTAATAGAATGTACCTTCATGAAGCCTGATTCTCCAAGTGATTACTCCTTTTTTATTATCCAGCTCCTTCTACCACTTGCGGCAGAACTTTGTTGGAAAGTAATGCAACTCTCCGGTTGTAATTTGATGAGCAATCTCTGTAGGAAGTCCAATTTGTTCTGCTCGCCAATTCTAGCACTTCAGTATTCAATCGTTTGTCGCAATGAATCATCATCGACGACTACCATGGGGTCCAGATCTGCAACCCGTACAGCTGGCTCGAGGATCCAAATGCTGATAAAGTTGACTGAATTTGTTCTTAAGTAGTGCGATTTGAGATTAGGTCGTCGAGAATGAATGGGACAGCAGACAAAGCCATTGTTTCATTTTTCATCTTCAAATTGTTGGGAAACAATGGCTAAGTCGCGGACTAGGTCGCTTTCTTGAAGACGATTCGGCGATCTGGTCGGTGGTGCAAAACCAGTTCGCACTTCCGCCGCCGCCTCTAGGATAAAATAGCCTCTCTAAAATGAATAATTGATTTGCTTTGCACAACAAATCAGTGCAGATTTGCACTTTCGAATTTAACTGCTTGAAAATTTCCGAAAGAATTTTTATTTTATTTTTTAATGGCGGAGGGAGAGAAAACAGATTTTTTTTTTCTTTTTCTTTTTCTGTAGTAATCTCGTCTACAACTGAAGATAGGGTTAATCGAAAATACTGAGCAGAGGAGGAAAAATAGGATCTGCTGAAAATACTGGGTCAAGAGTTTACCGCTTCATAAATAAAAGTCGGCTCAGAAATATTTTTTGTGTTTAAAAAATAGTTCGAAAAACGCAGTGTTTTCTGGACCAAAAATATAAGTGTCTACACCACGAAGCCAGGGCCCAAGCGCGAACCGAACCGGGCCAGGCCCAGTCGAGTTGGTCGGTCGGTTGCGTGCGCATGTGTGGTGGTCATGATGCATTGTAACACCCCGTAATTCTGTTAATATTAATATTAACAAATTAAAGAATAACTAATCTCAGACGTGAGAATTGTGGGAAACGGGTTGCACCATTGTGTTCGTCTCGGAATTCTGGTTGAAATAGAGTCCGATTTTGCGTGAATTGGACTTCGTATGAAGAAGTTATGGCCATCGGAAGTTTCGGAAAATTCAAAACAGCTCGCATGAAATTTAAAATTCAAACAGAAAGTGCAGAAGCGGGCTGGGCGGGAAAAATTCCCGCCTAGGCAGGTCGATTGGGGAGTCGACACTAGTGTCGACCTCCCCCCCCCCTAGGTCGACTATAGTGTCGACCTGGGTGTCGACCTGGTCAGTCGGCTAGGGTTTTGACTGAGCCTAATCTTGAGCTGCTGATGTGTCTTTAGGGCTGAGTTGGCAAATTAAACGGTTCAAGTTAGTTCTGAGTTGATCTGACGGTCTAAATAAACCCTAAACTCTATAAATACCTAGGTAGTCTCTCACCCTAATTCATATGAAAAATAGAATAGCTACCGTCATACCGCCGCCATGGAACTCAGTCTAGCCGCCGCCAACTAAGAAGGAAGAAAAGCTAATCAAAACCGAATTCTACTCAACTCTAAAGCAAATCAAGACTCTCTTTTCTTCTCTAATTGTGAGTATGATGATCTTAACAAGATTATTATTATTTTAATTAGGTTAAGTCATTAATGGATTGTGAGTAGATGATGTGAATTGTCATATATGTTGTTGTAAATCTTATGCTATCATGTATGTTATAAATTCTATGCTATATGGTGATGATATCCTATATGTTGTAAATCATGCTATGATGATGTTATGTATGTTGAGAGTTTCCATGCTAAGTTGTGATGAATCATACATATTAAAAAGCCATGATGTTACTATCTATGCTAATTAGTTCATGTTAATCAAATCATGATGTTGATATTATTTGGGCTATGTTGATCTATATGACAAGTCACATATGCAAGTTTAGGTTGATTAGTAAAAGTTATGAACATATGCCATGACAACTATTAGGACATCTAGAAATATGCTATGACATATGTGAAATTCTATGCTACTTCACACCATCGTTATGTTGCCTAAAACCCCATATGCAAGATTATACATAAATTTGGGTTATGATCATATCATGTAAATTGTGACATTTAACAAGTTGACACCTTTAGATCCTTAACATGTGTAGTTTATGCAAGTTTCGCCCCTATTATGATTAGATTCATTTTAATTGTCTATATGTTGTGATAATTTATTTTTGTGCTATGAGTTAGACTATTCGAGTCTAACGTATATTCTGCGTTGAATAAGCGAACGTATAAACATGGGGTAGGGGTAATGTTAAGGATTTAATATAAAGAAGTTGGGGTGCAATTGATATGATTTTGCATGCCATGAATGGATGGCCATAATTGAGTCAATTATGGACATCATTAAAAGTGGACTTAATTAATAATTTGAAATGGGAATTATTAAAATTGGGGTAAAAGATTATAAGTGATAATCAATGCTTGGGACAAGAGGTTGGACTCGTTTGTGATGTAAACCTGCCCGGACCCGCCCGGCAAATCCAGTGGTCACAAATGTCAGCCCAATGTGAGAGGTCCTAGGCCTAAACTAAAGCATAACATTTGTAAAGACACGAGGTTAGACTCTTTTATGGTGTAAGACTGCCCGGACCCGCCCGGCAAATCCAGCTGCCATAAATGCCAGTCTAATGTGAGAGGACTTTATGAGGTTATGGCCTGAATGAATTAAGAAATACTTAACGATAAACATGTAAAGTGGGACATGGGGGTTAAGTAGGTGCCTTGGGTGGCATGAGGAATCTAGTGGGTGCCCTTAGTGGCAGGTGAAATACGATTAGTAAGACTTAACCAAACACACATGTAAATGAACATGACTAAGAGGGTTAAGTGGGATGTACTAGTGGACAAGCTTAGGTGGGTAGCTTATGGGGGCCCATTTCGAACAGTATTCCAAACGTATCTTTGTGGGCTCGACCCAAGTCGAGGACGGGACACGCATGCTGGGTTTGACTATAAGAGGCCAAAACGGGGAGCGGTGGCAACGCAAGTCCAACGGGTTTCGTATGTGTGTGTGGACCCGGGCTGGTAGGTAAGACGTTGTTGCATCGTGTAGGTATAAGCCGTGCATTCTCAAGTTGTATTGGGTTGCCACTTTAGGGGAGTGATACACCCCACTGTGGGGCCAGCACGGGTATCTACGAGTAGGGAGCCGATTGCAAGTGGGTAGTGGGGTACACCTAGTGGAGATAGGGGCAGACGACACCTATGTGGTCAGCTAGGGGACGTAAGGCTATTTATATAGTTTCTGTGTGAAGCAAGTGGGATCAACCTTTAGGGTGACTGGTGCGGTGCAGTGTAGTAATTATTCGTTAGTAATTAGGTGTGCCTTTAACGTTATCTTAAACGTTATCTTTATCTGCTCTTCCATACCTAATAGTTCATAGGCATTTACTTGTCTTCCATCTTATGCCTTAGTCTAGTTATTTTAATAATAGTATTGTTAGAATTATCATACTCGCCAGACTTTATGTCTGACCCCCTCCATTCTATCCTTTTTTCCCCTCCAAGTCCTCGGGTTAGGCCCAGCTCTAGTGGAGTTTGATTGGATTGCTTTATCTCTCTTGCAAAGCTTGGACCGTTGAAGTAAAGTCCAGCTTGTTATCTTCTTTAATGGCTATTTGTGTAATGGGATTATGTATTTTGTTTTTTTTTGAAGATGGATATTGTACTTGACTCTGATTTATGGTTTTATGATGTAATAGACATGTTTAATTTCCGCTGCAATAAAATGAAGTTTTAGATTTCCAAGTACTACTCATTATCTGTCTTGTTGTAATTTTTCCTTTCTATATTCACTTAAAACCTCCATGGAAGTTAATGCATTCCCTTTGTGAGTGACATTAATGGACGTGGGGTGTTACACGTGGTATCAGAGCTTAAGGTTACCAGAACAGATAAAGTTTTTAGAAAAACTATTTTTCTAAAGTACTTTTGGAAGAAGTGTTTTCAAAAAAACATGTCTTAATGAGTAATTTAAAGAGGAAAGTTTTTATGAAAAACATAATCCCTAATAGCCATATCTTTATCTTTCGAATTCTCCATTTTGAATCTTTCCTTTTTCGTTTCAGCATGGCTGAAGATCTTAACCTACCTGATGGTGTAACGATACCAGGATGGTATAGGAGGCTATTAGAGGCTAGGGTCGCCGCAAGTCAGGCCAGTGTTCCTCCACCACCAGTTGCACCCGTACCTCCTCCTCCTCGCGTAGATACTTTTGCAAAGACGTGCAAGGAATTTAAAGCTATGGGTGGAAAACCTTTTCAAGGGTCAGAAACGTTTGTGGAAGCTAGAGATTGGCTTAGGGAGGTGGAGGAATTGCTAGAAATCTTTGAAGTAGAGGAAGGGAGGAAGGTCAAATTAGCAGCTTGGTTAATGAAGGGAGAGGCCTCGTTTTGGTGGGAGGTCACTAATGGGGAGCGTCCTGTTGATTCTTGGGCGGATGTTAGGCGTAGGTTTGAGGCGAAGTTTCTCTCAAGGGCAGAAGAGAATCTATATATGGAAAGGTTCTTGACATTGAAGCAAGGAAGCTCATCAGTAAAAGAATATGTCAACAAATTTAATCAGTTAGCAAGGTTTGGCTTAGACTTAGTGAACACGCCGGAGAAGAAGGCACTGAGGTTCGTTAATGGATTGAATGAACCGTTGCAAGGGTTGGCTATGACCCACATCCCTATGGGGGCCACCTTTGAGAATCTTGTAGACATGGCACTCATGCACGAGGAGAAATGCGCTAAAGCTGATAAGGCACCCGAGAAGAAAGGGGATCAGAAGAAACCACAACAGCAAAATAAGAAGGGTGGTAAAGACAATAATGGCAAGGGAAAGAAGAAATGCTTTAACTGTGGGACACCAGGCCATCTCAGCAAGGATTGCCGGAAGAAAAAGAAGACTGGCTGTTTCCACTGTGGTGAGGCGGGACATCTAGTGAAGGACTGCCCAAAGAAGGGGCAGAGGGCAGGAGCTACCTCGGGAGGACAGTAGCAGGCTCTTATGGCACCAGGGCAGGCAAGGGGACAAGTTCAGGCTCTCGCGGTCCCACCGCTGCAAGAACGAGGTAGAACTATTTCTGTTGAAAGCTTAGTTTTTCTGTTTGATCATCCTGTCCTTACCTTATTCGATTCGGGCGCATCGCATTCGTTTATCTCTACATCATTAGTTGAATCACTTTACTTAAACACCAGTTTAGTAGAGGATCCCTTAGTTGTTTCGAATCCAATTGGGGGCTCAGCTTATTTGTCCACGATGTGTTTGGATTTGAAAATTTCTATACTTAGCGTTCAGTTTAGATGTGATGCTTATGTGTTGGGCTTCAAGGGCTATGGGCTAATTTTAGGAATGGATTGGTTATCCAGAAATGGGGCCGTACTTGATTGTGAAAGGAGAGTAGTTAGGCTCATGACTCGCCTTGGCAACACTCTCGAAATCTTTTGTAATCCCATAGATTCTGTTATGCTAAGTTATTTAGAATCGCTTGACGCGTCTGAGGAAAATCTACAATCTGTTAGAGTGGTCCGAGAATACTCGGATGTGTTTGAGGAGGTGAAGGGCTTGCCTCTGAAGCGGGAGATAGATTTTCGAATATATCTTGTGGATAATGCAAAACCAGTATCTTTGCCAGTGCGCCACATGGCTCCACGTGAAAGGAGGGAACTCGATAAGCAAGTGAAGGAGTTGCTTGAGAAGGGGTTCATAAGACGAAGTATATCGGAGTGGGGTGCTCCAGTAGTATTTGCCACGAAGGCGGATGGGTCCCTTAGACTTTGTGTGGACTATAGAGAACTTAATAAGCTTACTAAGAAGAACAGACACCCACTGCCGAGGATTGACGATCTCTTCGATCAGTTAGTTGGCGCCCCGGTGTTTTCGCAGTTGGACTTAGCCACTGGTTTCCATCAGTTGAGAGTGGCTGAGGATAGCATCGACAAGACTGCCTTTAGGACTCCAGACGGTTTCTATGAATGGCTAGTGATGCCCTTCGGTTTGACAAACGCCCCCGCATACTTTGTTGATTTGATGAGTAGGGTGTTTAGGGAGTACCTTAATAAATTCATGGTAGTCTTTGTAGATGACATCTTGATCTTTTCTAAGGATGAAGAAGACCATTCCCTACATCTTAGGGAAGTGTTGGAGACCCTACGAGCGCATAATCTTAAGGCTAAATTTTCTAAGTGTCACTTTTGGAGGAAAGAAGTGCGATTCTTAGGGCACGTGGTTTCCAAGGAAGGGATAGCTGTGGATCCCGCGAAGGTGGTTGCCATCCAAGATTGGAAGGTCCCTAAAAATGCTACCGAAGTGAGAAGTTTCTTGGGGTTGGCTGGCTACTATAGGAAGTTTATCAAAGACTTCGCAAAGATATCAGCTCCATTGACCCGTCTGACAAAGAAGAACCTAGTTTTCACATGGGACGTAGATTGTGATGATGCGTTCCAACGGTTGAAGTGAGCTTTGACCTCAGCCAAAGTCTTAGTGCTGCCAGACGGGAGTAAGCCATTTACCGTTTATACTGAAGCTTGTGGGACAGGACTAGGCGCAGTCTTAATGCACGAGGGAAGGGTAATAGTCTATGGTGGAAGGCAGTTGAGAGCGCTTGAGAAAAATTACCCTACACATGACTTAGAGTTGGCCGGTATTGTTTTCGCGCTTAAGTCTTGCCGTCATTATCTTCTTGGCGAGAGATTCGAACTATTCACTGACCACAAATCGCTAAAATACTTATTTTCTCAAAAGGACTTGAACTTAAGGCAGCAAAGGTGGATGGAGTTCTTAGCATCCTACGACTTCGAGATAGCATATACCCCTGGCAAGGGTAACGTGGTAGCAGATGCCTTAAGTATAAAAAGATTATCCTTAAGTCCTTTGTTTGTTGAGCGGCGAAGCTTAGAATTCATTTCGATGTTTGACTTAAGACCCTCCGTTGACTTTGTACCCGGTTTGCTAGCATCCTTGGAGATCGGACCTACGCTTTTGGGACGAATTGGCGAGGCACAGCGAGACGACCCACAGTTGGTTGAGTTAGTAGAAAAGCTCAAAGGAGGGGAGTCATCAAGCCATCTCCGTAGGTATACCCTAGATGATAAGGGTTGGTTACGTAGGGATAATAGACTTTGTGTACCTCGAGACGAAGGTTTGAGGAAGGCTATTCTTGACGAAGCACATCGTTCGAAGATGACCATTCATCCCGGCGGGGACAAGATGTACAAAGACATGAAGCGAGTTTTCTTTTGGGCCGGTATGAAGAAATATTTGGCCGAGTATGTCGCAAGATTCTTGGTGTGCCAACAAGTAAAAGCGGAGCAAAAGAAACCCGGTGGGTTGCTTCACCCATTGGAGGTTCCACTATGGAAGTGGGAGAGTGTCTCGATGGATTTTGTGGATGGATTACCGCGATCGAGGAAGGGTAATACGGGGATTTGGGTTATAGTAGATAGACTTACTAAGAGCGCCCATTTCATTCCCGTGAAGAGTAAGAGGACTGCTCCATGGTTAGCTTCTGTATACGTCCGACAAATAGTTCATTTGCACGGTGTTCCTTCTAGCATAGTGAGCGACCGCGATCCCATTTTCACTAGCGAATTTTGGAGAAGCTTGCAAGAGGCGGTAGGGACTCAGTTATGTTTGAGCACCGCATATCATCCTCAGAAGGACGGCCAAACCGAGAGGGTGAATCGCATTCTAGAGGATCTTTTGAGGCTATGTATCCTAGACTTTGGGGGTACATGGGAAGAGCATCTTCCATTGGTTGAGTTCGCATATAATAATAGCTTTCAGTCCAGCATTGGCATGGCACCTTTCGAAGCTCTTTATGGACGACCTTGTCATTCACCTACATGTTGGTGGGAATCTACGGATAAGATCTTACTTGGGCCCGATATGATTAGGGAGACTTCGGAGAAGATCGACTTGATTCGAAGGAGGATGAAAGCAGCGCAAGATAGGCAGAAATCCTATGCGGATAAGAGAAGGACAGATCTCGAGTTTGAAGTTGGGGACATGGTCTTTGTCAAAGTGTCTCCATTACGGAACGTTGTTCGCTTTGGGTCCGTTGGGAAGTTAGCACCAAGGTTCGTAGGGCCGTTTCCTATTAAGGAGAAGATTGGACGGATGGCGTATAGAGTGGAGTTGCCTGAGAGACTTAGTGGTGTACACGATGTATTCCATGTGTCACATTTGAGGAAGTGCTTGCACGAGACCGCGGAAGTGGTAGAGCCGAGCTTGCTTAGAGAGGTGGAAATAGAGCGTGATGCGACGATTCGACGAGCTCCTACGCACATTCTTGGGTCAGAGACTAAGAAGCTGAGGAATCGAGAGGTCAGACTAGTCAAAGTGCAATGGGGAGATGACGAGAGCAACGCTACTTGGGAGACAGAAGAGAAGATGCGTTCACGATACCCTTTCCTTTTTGAGGGTATGTCCATTAATTTCTCCTTTATCGCTTAGCTTGTACTTATCTTACTTTTAGAGTATCCTCTCGCTAGTATTCTTGACCTTTAGTTAGGATAATCCTATGGATGAAACATGTGTTTGAGACATGTTATGTATGATGGATGCAAAGTGGATGCAAGTGTTTGCTAGTGGTTGCTCGTGGACGCATATACACACACTATTAGGCACTAGATCGGCTCATTCACTTCATATTGCATATTGCATATAAATGGCTCTATTTAGTAAAATGGATGTATGATGATTGAATTATCATATGGATGATGCATTCGGATGATGATTGTGCACACATATAGAGATAATATGTCGCATTAAGGAACTTTTGCATACATAATGGACGCATGGTACTATCATGATTTGCATTAAGGAGGTCAACTGAATCAGTGGACCGCCTGAGTTTGCATTAGATAAAGGGACATATACACACACCGTGCATTTAAACATGAAAGCATTAGAAGTCCACAAGGACAATGAATGCCTGTGTTTGATGGTTGAGTAGATGGACGATTGGGTGTTAGGATATACATTCTTCTTGACTTGAAGATTTCGGGGTCGAAATCCTTTAAGGAGGGGAGAATGTAACACCCCGTAATTCTGTTAATATTAATATTCACAAATTAAAGAATAACTAATCTCAGACGTGAGAATTGTGGGAAACGGGTTGCGCCATTGTGTTCGTCTCGGAATTCTGGTTGAAATAGAGTCCGAGTTTGCGTGAATTGGACTTCGTATGAAGAAGTTATGGCCATCGGAAGTTTCAGAAAATTCAAAACAGCTCGCAGGAAATTTAAAATTCAAACAGAAAGTGCAGAAGCGGGATGGACGGGAAAAATTCCCGCCCAGGCAGGCCGACTGGGGAGTCGACACTAGTGTCGATCTCCCCCCCCCCCCCCCCCAAGGTCGACTATAGTGTCGACCTGGTCAGTCGGCTAGGGTTTTGACTGAGCCCAATCTTGAGCTGCTGATGTGTCTTTAGGGCTGAGTTGGCAAATTAAACGGTTCAAGTTAGTTCTGAGTTGATCTGACGGTCTAAATAAACCCTAAACTCTATAAATACCTAGGTAGTCTCTCACCCTAATTCATATGAAAAATAGAATAGCTACCGTCATACCGCCGCCATGGAACTCAGTCTAGCCGCCGCCAATTAAGAAGGAAGAAAAGCTAATCAAAACCTAATTCTACTCAACTCTAAAGCAAATCAAGACTCTCTTTTCTTCTCTAATTGTGAGTATGATGATCTTAACAAGATTATTATTATTTTAATTAGGTTAAGTCATGAATGGATTGTGAGTAGATGATGTGAATTGTCATATATGTTGTTGTAAATCTTACGCTATCATGTATGTTATAAATTCTATGCTATGTGGTGATGATATCCTATATGTTGTAAATCATGCTATGATGATGTTATGTATGTTGAGAGTTTCTATGCTAAGTTGTGATGAATCATACATGTTAAAAAGCCATGATGTTACTATCTATGCTAATTAGTTCATGTTAGTCAAATCATGATGTTGATATTATTTGGGCTATGTTGATCTATATGTCAAGTCACATATGCAAGTTTAGGTTGATTAGTAAAAGTTATGAACATATGCCATGACATCTATTAGGACATCTAGAATTATGCTATGACATATGTGAAATTCTATGCTAGTTCACACCATCATTATGTTGCCTAAAACCCCATATGCAAGATTATACATAAATTTGGGTTATGATCATATCATGTAAATTGTGACATTTAACAAGTTGACACCTTTAGACCCTTAACATGTGTAGTTTATGCAAGTTTCACCCCTATTATGATTAGATTCATTTTAATTGCCTATATGTTGTGATAACTTATTTTTGTGCTATGAGTTAGACTATTCGAGTCTAACGTATATTCTGCGTTGAATAAGCGAACGTATAAACGTGGGGTAGGGGTAATGTTAAGGATTTAAAATAAAGAAGTTGGGGTGCAATTGATATGATTTTGCATGCCATGACTGGATGGCCATAATTGAGTCAATTATGGACATCATTAAAAGTGGACTTAATTAATAATTTGAATAGGGAATTATTAAAATTGGGGTAAAAGATTATAAGTGATAATCAATGCTTAGGACACGAGGTTGGACTCGTTTGTGACGTAAACCTGCCCGGACCTGCCCGGCAAATCCAGTGGTCACAAATGTCAGCCCAATGTGAGAGGTCCTAGGCCTAAACTAAAGCATAACAGTTGTAAAGACACGAGGTTAGACTCTTTTATTGTGTAAGACTGCCCGGACCCGCCCGGCAAATCCAGCTGCCATAAATGCCAGTCTAATGTGAGAGGTCTTTATGAGGTTATGGCCTGAATGAATTAAGAAATACTTAACCAGATAAACATGTAAAGTAGGACATGGGGGTTAAGTAGGTGCCTTGGGTGGCATGAGGAATCTAGTTGGTGCCCTTAGTGGCAGGTGAAATACGATTAGTAAGACTTAACCAAACACACATGCAAATGAACATGACTAAGAGGGTTAAGTGGGATGTACTAGTGGACAAGCTTAGGTGGGTAGCTTGTGGGGGCCCATTTCAACCAGTATCCCGAACGTATCTTTGTGGACTCGACCCAAGTGGAGGACGGGACACGCGTGCTGGGTTTGACTATAAGAGGCCAAAACGGGGAGCGGTGGCAACGCAAGTCCAACGGGTTTCATATGCGTGTGTGGACCCGGGCTGGTAGGTAAGACGTTGTTGCATCGTGTAGGTATAAGCCGTGCATTCTCAAGTTGTATCGGGTTGCCACTTTAGGGGAGTGATACACCCCACTGTGGGGCCAGCACGGGTATCTACGAGTAGGGAGCCGATCGCAAGTGGGTAGTGGGGTACACCTAGTGGAGATAGGGGCAGACGGCACCTATGTGGTCAGCTAGGGGTACGTAAGGCTATTTATATAGTTTCTGTGTGAAGCAAGTGGGATCAACCTTTAGGGTGACTGGTGCGGTGCAGTGTAGTAATTATTCGTTAGTAATTAGGTGTGCCTTTAACGTTATCTTTAACGTTATCTTAAACGTTATCTTTATCTGCTCTTCCATACCTAATAGTTCATAGACATTTACTCGTCTTCCACCTTATGCCTTAGTCTAGTTATTTTGATAATAGTATTGTTAGAATTATCATACTCGTCAGACTTTATGTCTGACCCCCTCCATTCTATCCTTTTTTCCCCTCCAGGTCCTCAGGTTGGCCCCAGCTCTAGTGGAGTTTGATTGGATTGCTTTATCTCTCTTGGAAAGCTTGGACCTTTGAAGTAAAGTCCAGCTTGTTATCTTCTTTAATGGCTATTTGTGTAATGGGATTATGTATTTAGTTTTTTTTTTTTTGAAGATGGATATTGTACTTGACTCTGATTTATGGTTTTATGATGTAATAAACATGTTTAATTTCCGCTGCAATAAATTGAAGTTTTAGATTTCCAAGTACTACTCATTATCTATCTTGCTGTATTTTTTTTGTTCTATATTCACTTAAAACGTCCATGGAAGTTAATGCATTCCCTTTGTGAGTGACATTAATGGACGTGGGGTGTTACACGCATGGTCTACCTCCTCACAACAAAGCATGCATTGGGAGCCCAAGGCCCCAACAAGATTTCTTAGAAACAAATATAAATACTTGCCTCTTCCATATAATCCCATGATGTGGGACTATTCACATAAGGGAGCCTTTCATACACTTATCTCAATATTTTAATAATTCACATAAAATTTCCAATAATCCCCCACTTGAATTTTTAAAATATTATCGATCAGTTTCTAAAAACATAAGACTGTGCATAAACAAAGGTGTCATCCGACTTGAACCTTTGCGTAGTGAATAAGATTCAGTTTTTACTATAGTGACACGTAGTCTTGAACTCTATTCCTGACATAAAACCACACACAATCTTTTCTATAGTGCAATCAAATAAGCCCGTGCATTTATGGCCATGCACGTTTATCCCAGTTTAGTGAACACTCTAAAAGTTTTGCCCAAAACTTCATAGAAAACGGCCACATTTCCACATTCACAAAGGTGAGTCTATCAAGAGCACTCCTGAAGGAAGGTACTCCACTCCAAATAGAGTATAGATCTCATTAAGAGTTTTTATTAACTCATCCTCTAATCACTTCAGGAATACATGCGTCTTAATCTAAAATTTAGCATGTTCATCTACTATCACTACACAACTTTTTTTTACCCATTGAACCTAGTTCTTGGGATCTTCAGTCATTTAGGTCGGGTTATCATTGTGCATGATTCCACAATCACAAGGCAATAGTCCCATTCTTTTAGAATTATTAAGGACTTTCTTTCTGGACAGTCCTTTAGTCAAAGATTCTGCCAAATTATCATCACCTTATATGTGATGTTCTCTAACAATACTATGCATACGACTGTTATTTCTTACCGTTGTAATATCGGTTCTGTTTTTCTTTCAATAGTCGTCAAATTTTTCATCACTATATATGTGATGTTCTTTTACAGTATTCTGCTTATGACGTCCTCTTTTACCATTGCAATAACGGTTCTATACTTTTTGCAATAGCCGCGGTACTATCGCAATCGATTACACCACTGGTGTCGGATTTTCCCTTATGGGGATCTCAACTAGCAGATTTCTTTAGTTCTCTGCTTCTTCATTAGCTGTGGCTAGTGCTATTATCTCAGTCACTATAGTATACTGAGTCAAGATATTCTGTTTCTTAGATTTCCCAAAAAAACAGTTCTTCTAGCAATGCTAAATATATAGCCACTATTTGCAATAGAATCATCAGATAAAGTATTTCAGTCTGTATCAGAATATCCTTCAAGTACAACTGAAAACTTTTCATAATGTAATCCAAGATTCATAGTTTATTTTAGGTATCTTATGACCCTCTCAATAGCATGTTAATGCTCTATACTAGATCTACTGGTAAACTTGCACAATAATCCCATGACATAGGCAATGTCAGGTCTAGTACAATCAGTGGCATCCCGAAGATTGCCAATGATGTTCTCATAATCAGACTGTTTTACACCCTCACCAGTGTTCTTAAATAACTTTACACTAGGATCATATGGTGTCCATGCAAGTTTGCAGTCAATAAAATTGTATTTCTTTAGAGTCTTCTCAGTTTAATGGGATTGGTCCAAAGAAAATCCCCTTTTTGACCTAGTAATCTTAATATCAGGGATTACACTTACTTCACCTAGATCTTTCATATTAAAATTGGCACTTAATAAGGATTTGACTGAATTTATGGCATAAATGTTTGACCCAAAGATGAGTAGGTCATCTACATAAAGGCATATAATAGTGCCAATGTCATTCTCAGATTTGTAATAAATGCATTTGTCACTTTCATTAACTTCAAAACTATGTGAAGTGATTAATTATCAAATTTTTCATGCCATTATTTAGATACTTGTTTTAAACCATATAATGATTTATGTAATTTGCATACTTTATGTTCTTGACCATGTACTACAAATCCTTCAAGCTGGTCCATATAAATTTCTTCTTCTAATTCACCGTTCAAAAATGTGGTTTTTACATCCATTTGGTGTATTCGTAAATTATGAATAGAAGAAAGTGAGATTAATACCCAAATGAATGTAATTCTTGTTACTGGTGAAAAAGTGTCAAAGAAACCTATATTTTCTTTTTTGCTTATAACCTTTAGCTACTAGTCGTGTTTTATATTTATCAATAGTGCCATCAGGTTTTAATTTTTAAAAACCCATTTACAGCCTATTGATTTACAACGGGGGTAAATCTACCAAATGCCAAGTCTTATTGGATTCCAGAGAATCCATCTCATCATTTAAAGCCGCTTGCCAAAAAAGTGGCATCTAAAGAAGGTAAGGCCTCTCGGAGGTTTAAGGGATCCTCCTCTATAGTAAAAACACAAAAATCCGTACAAAAGTCTTTTACGGTTCTCGTTCTTTTACTTCTTCTAGGTTCAACTTCAGAATTTTCATTAAATTTTGTTCTAATAGGCATATAGAAGTGCCCCCACTATTCCTTAATTTTAAAAAATGTGTTTCATAACAATCGGCACCATTTGTTTCAATTGTATTATGTGTATTTAGGTCATAAAAAAACTGTATGCTTTGCTATTAATAGCATAGCCTATAAATACACATTCATATGCTCTACTAGCCAATTTTATTATCTTAGGGTTTGGAGCGCAAACATATGTTAAACAAACCCAAATTCTAAAATATGACACATTGGATTTATAATTCTTTTTTTAAATTTCATAAGGTGAAATTTTATTCTTAGATTAAGGGATTCTAAATATAACATAGCATGCAGTCAATAAAATATCCCCCACTATTGTTTTGCTGTACCGAAATTTAATAAAATGACAATCACTAATTCAGTAAAGGTCCTATTTTTTCAGCTTTACCGTTCATTCCAGGTGAATAGGGTGCAGTTCTCTTATGTACAATTTATCACATAAAAAAACTAGAATAGACTTAGATTCGTATTCTGTTCCTCTATCACTATGTAGTCTCTTAATTTTCCTATTAGCTTGATTTCAATTTTGAATGTTTCAAACATATTAGATGCATCACATCTTTAAGAATCAATGTCTATCCAATCATATGCTTTATTTTCAGTATTACCAGTCTCTACAGCTTAAGTGGTGTGAGGATCTCATAACGCACTTTCTAATCGTCAGCAACCTTGTATATTGTGAATATATCACGATCATAGCAAACATGACAAGAAACACCAATGTCTACCCACCAACCCTCTGATTCACCAACAAGGTGAATCTCAGTAATCATAGCCGTTAGAGGCTCCTCGGTCAGGTTTGCCTGCAGTGCAGGGTCTGGCCTGTTCCGACACTTTTGTGCCATATGACCTGGTTTTCTAAATTTGTATTATAGAATAAATGTCCAAAATCATTCATTTGGGTTGGTTGTTGCTGTCGTTTATGGTTTCCTTGCGGATTCCATTCTGTTATTTACTGGCCGGTTGTGGATGCTTACTATTTTAAATGTTCATATGTTTGAGAATTTATATTTTCTCATAGGAAAATATTCATAAACTCAGAGACTAACATAATTGAATCACACAAAAAATTAATTTCTGCATTTTTACTTATCAGTCTTAATAGATACTTAGAACCCAATCTCGATCTAAGTCAGAAAATCAAAATCTGCATAAGCATTCTTTACGCTATGTATCTCACAGAGGAAATCTCACAAAAGACAGTGATATCTAGCATTAGTTTCCTATTAGTAATGAAAACTTTGATTTTAATTCAGTATGGAACCATGTTCGGTCAAATTCTCTGATTTGGGATTGTACATGTGCTCCCATAATGTCCTTAAACGCATTGTTGGTTTCAAATAATAAGTTCACTACCAAAGATAAAATTATCACTTGTAATGTATCTACCGATCCTAAGTGTAATTTGTGCTCAATACCTTCTTGAAGACATAAAACTTCTTTATCCTAACTGCTCATATTCCAAGCAAATTTGGAACTATCTTAGGTGTAACTTGAAAATTCCTAGATCTACCATTCATGGTTCCATATTTTTTTTATTGCACATAATCAGCATTGAGGATAAATCCCGTTAATAGAATGTACCTTCATGAAGTCTGATTCTCCAAGTGATTACTCCTTTTCTTATTATCCAGATCCTTCTACCACTTGCGGCAGAACTTTGTTGGAAAATAATGCAACTCTCCGGTTGCAATTTGATGAGCAGTCTCTGTAGGAAGTCCAATTTGTTCTACTCACCAATTCCAGCTCTTCAGTATCCAATCGTTTGTCACAATGAATCATCATCGACAACTACCATGGGGTCCAGATCTCCAACCCGTACTGCTTGCTCGAGGATCCAGATGTTGATCAAGTTGACTGAATTTGTTCTTAAGTAGTGCGATTTGAGATTAGGTCACCGAGACTGAATGGTGCAGCAGACAAAGCCATTGTTTCATTTCTCGCCTTCAAATTGTTGGGAAACAATGGCTGAGTCGCGGACTAGGTCGCTTTCGTGAAGACGATTCGGCAATATGGTCGGTGGTGCAAAACCAGTTCGTACTTCCGCCGCCGCCACTAGTATAAAACAGCCCCTCTAAAATGAATAACTGGTTTGCTTTGCACAACAAATCAATGCAGATTTGCGCTTTCAAATTTAACTTGTTGAAAATTTCCGAAAGAATTTTTATTTTATTTTTTAATGGCGGAGGGAGAGAAAACATATTTTTTTTCTTTTTTTTGTAGTAATCTCGTCTACAACTGAAGATAGGGTTAATCGAAAATACTGGGCAGAGGAAGAAAAATAGGATCTGCTGAAAATACTGGGTCAAGAGTTTACAGCTTCATAAATAAAAGTTGGCTCAGAAATATTTTCTGTATTTAAAAAATAGTTCGAAAAACGCAGTGTTTCCTGAACCAAAAATATAAGTGCCTACACCACAAAGCCAAGGCCCAAGCCCGAACCGAACTGAACCGGGCCGGGTCAGGTCGAGTCGTGCCAGTCGGTCGGTCGCGTGTGCGTGCGTGGTGGTCATGATGCATGGTCTCCCTCTTCACAACAAAGCATGCATTGGGAGCCCAAGGCCCCAACAAGATTTCTTAGAAACAAATATAAATACTTGCCTCTTCCATATAATCCCATGATGTGGGACTATTCACATAAGGGAGTCATTCATACACTTATCTCAATATTTTAATAATTCACATAAAATTTCCAACAATCCCCCACTTGAATTTTTAAAATATTATCGAGCAGTTTCTAAAAACACAAGACTGTGCATAAACAAAGGTGTCATCCGACTTGAACCTTTGCGTAGTGAATAAGATTCAGTTTTTACTAGAGTGACACATAGTCTTGAACTCTATTCCTGACATCAATCCACACACAATCTTTTCTATAGTGCAATCAAATAAGCCCGTGCGTTTATGGCCATGCACGTCTATCCCAGTTTAGTGAACGCTCTAGAAGTTTTGCCCAAAACTTCATAGGAAACGACCACATTTCCACATTCACAAAGGTGAGTCTATCAAGAGCACTCCTGAAGGTAGGTACTCCACTCCAAATAGAGTATAGATCTCATTAAGAGTTTTTATTAACTCATCCTCTAATCACTTCAGGAATACATGCTTCTCAATCTAAAATTTAGCATGTTCATCTACTATCAATACACAGCTTGTTTTTACCCATTAAACCTAGTTCTTGGGATATCCAGTCATTTAGGTCGGGTAAACATTGTGCGTGATTCCACAATCACAGGGCAATAGTCCCATTCTTTTAGAATTATTAAGGACTTTCTTTCTGGACAGTCCTTTTGTCAAAGATTCTGCCAAATTATCATCACCTTATATGTGATGTTCTCTAACAATACTGTGCATACGACTGTTATTTCTTGCCGTTGTAATATCTGTTCTGTTTTTCTTTCAATAGTCATCAAATTTTTCATCACTATATATGTGATGTTCTTTTACAGTATTGTGCTTACGACATCGTCTTTTACCGTTGCAATAACGGTTCTATTCTTTTTGCAATAGCCACGGTACTATCGCAATCAATTACACCACTAGTGTCGGATTTTCCCTTATGGGGATCTCAACTAGCAGATTTCTTTAGTTCTCTGCTTCTTCATTAGCTGTGGCTAGTGCTATTATCTCAATCACTATAGTATACTGAGTCAAGATATTTTGTTTCTTAGATTTCCCAAAAAAACAGTTCTTCCAGCAATGCTAAATATATAGCCACTGTTCGCAATAGAATCATCAGATAAAGTATTTCAGTCTGTATCAGAATATCCTTCAAGTACAACTGAAAACTTTTCATAATGTAATCCAAGATTCATAGTTTATTTTAGGTATCTTATGACCCTCTCAATAGCATGTTAATGCTCTATACTAGATCTACTGGTAAACTTGCACAATAATCCCATGACATAGGCAATGTCAGGTCTAGTACAATCAGTGGCTTCCCGAAGATTGACAATGATGTTCTCATAATCAGACTGTTTTACACCCTCACCAGTGTTAAATAACTTTACACTAGGATCATATGGTGTTTATGCAAGTTTACAGTCAATATAATTGTATTTCTTTAGAGTCTTCTCAGTTTAATGGGATTGATCCAAAGAAAATTCCCTTTTTGACCTAGTAATCTTAATATCAGGGATTACACTCACTTCACCTAGATCTTTCATATTAAAATTGGCACTTAATAAGGATTTGACTGAATTTATGGCATGAATGTTTGACCCAAAGATGAGTAGGTCATCTACATAAAGGCATATAATAGTGCAAATGTCATTCTCAGATTTGTAATAAATGCATTTGTCACTTTCATTAACATCAAAACTATGTGAAGTGATTAATTATCAAATTTTTCATGCCATTGTTTAGATACTTGTTTTAAACCATATAATGATTTATCTAATTTGCATACTTTATGTTCTTGACCATGTACTACAAATCCTTCAGGCTGGTCCATATAAATTTCTTCTTCTAATTCACTATTCAATAATGTGGTTTTTACATCCATATGGTGTATTCGTAAATTATGAATAGAAGCAAGTGAGATTAATACCCAGATGAATGCAATTATAGTTACTGGTGAAAAAGTGTCAAAGAAACCTATATTTTCTTTTTTGCTTAAAACCTTTAGCTGCTAGTCGTGTTTTATATTTATCAATAGTGCCATCAGGTTTTAATTTTTAAGAACCCATTTACAGCCTATAGATTTACAACGGGGGTAAATCTACCAAATTCCAAGTCTTATTGGATTCCAGAGAATCAATCTCATCATTTATAGCCTCTTGCCAAAAAAATGGCATCTAAAGAAGGTAAGGCCTCTTGGAGGTTTAAGGGATCCTCCTCTATAGTAAAAACACAAAAATCCAGACCAAAGTCCTTTACAGTTCTCGTTCTTTTACTCCTTCTAGTTTCAACTTCAGAATTTTCATTAAATTCTGTTCTAATAGGCATACTAGAAGTGCCCCCACTATTTTAAAAAATTTGTTTCATAACAATTGGCACCATTTATTTCAATTATATTATGTGTATTTAGGTCATAAAAAAACTGTATGCTTTGCTATTAATAACATAGCCTATAAATACACATTCATATGCTCTACTAGCCAATTTTATTATCTTAGGGTTTGGAGCGCAAACATATGTTAAACAAACCCAAGTTCTAAAATATGACACATTGGATTTATAATTCTTTTTTTTTAAATTCCATAAGGTGAAATTTTATTCTTAGATTAAGGGATTCTAAATATAACATAGCATGCAGTCAATAAAATATCCCCCCACTATTGCTTTTTTGTACCGAAATTTAATAAAATGACAATTACTAATTCGGTAAAGGTCCTTTTTTTCCAGCTTTACCGTTCATTTCAGGTGAATAGGGTGCAGTTCTCTTATGTACAATATATCACATAAAAAATCCACAACAGAATTTGATTCGTATTCTGTTCCTCTATCACTATGTAGTCTCTTAATTTTCCTATTTGCTTGATTTCAATTTTTAATGTTTCAAACATATCAGATACATCACATCTTTAAGAATCAATGTCTTTCTAATCATATGCTTTATTTTCATTATTACCAGTCTCTACAGCTTAAGTGGTGTGAGGATCTCATAACACACTTTCTGATCATCAGCAACCGTGTATATTGTGAATATATCACGATCATAGCAAACATGGCGAGAAACACCAATGTCTACCCACCAACCCTCTGATTCACCAACAAGGTGAATCTTAGTAATCATAGTTGTTAGAGGCTTCTTAGTCAGGTTTGCCTGCGGTGCAGGGTCTGGCGTGTTCCGACACTTTTGTGCCATATGACCTGGTTTTCTAAATTTGTATTATAGAATAACTGTCCAGAATCATTCGTTTGGGTTGGTTGTCGCTGTCGTTTATGGTTTCCTTGCGGATTCCATTATGTTATTTACTGGCCGGTTGAGGATGCTTACTATTTTAAATGTTCATACGTTTGGGAATTTATATTTTCTCATAGGAAAATATTCATAAACTCAGAGACTAAAATAATTGAATCACAGAAAAAAATAATTTCTGCATTTTTACTTATCAGTCTTAATAGATACTTAGAACCCAATCTCGATCTAAGTCAGAAAATCAAAATTTGCATAAGCATTCTTTACGCTATGTATCTCACAGAGGAAATCTCACAAAAGACAGTGATATCTAGCATTAGTTGCCTATGGGTAATGAAAACTTTGATTTTAATTCAGTATGGAACCATGTTCGGTCAAATTCTCTGATTTGGGATTGTTCATGTGCTCCCAGAATATCCTTAAACGCATTGCTGGTTTCAAATAATAAGTTCAGTACCAAAGATAAAATTATCACTTGGAATGTATCTACTGATCCTAAGTGTAATTTGTGCTCAATACCTTCTTGAAGACATAAAACTTCTTTATCTTAACTGCTCATATAGCAAGCAAATTTGGAACTATCTTAGGTGTAACTTGAAAATTCCTAGATCTACCATTCATGGTTCCATATTTGTTTTATTGCACTTAATCAACATTGAGGATAAATCCCGTTAATAGAATGTACCTTCATGAAGTCTGATTCTCCAAGTGATTACTCCTTTTTTATTATCTAGCTCCTTCTACCACTTGAGGCAGAAATTTGTTGGAAAATAATGCAACTCTCCGGTTGCAATTTGATGAGCAGTCTCTGTAGGAAGTCCAATTTGTTCTGTTCGCCAGTTCCAGCTCTTCAGTTTCTAATCGTTTGTCGCAATGAATCATCATCGACAACTACCAAGGGGTCCAGATCTCAAACCCGTTCCGTTGGCTCGAGGATCCAGATGCTGATCAAGTTGACTGAATTTGTTCTTAAGCAGTGCGATTTGAGATTCGGTCGCCGAGACTGAATGGGGCAGCAGACAAAGCCATTGTTTCATTTTTCGTCTTCAAATTGTTGGGAAACAATGGCTGAGTCGCGGACTAGGTCGCTTTCTTTAAGACGATTCGGCGATCTAGTCGGCGATGCAAAACCAGTTCGTACTTCCGCCGCCGCCTCTAGGATAAAACAACCTCTCTAAAATGAATAACTGATTTGCTTTGCACAACAAATCAGTGCAGATTTGCACTTTCGAATTTAACTACTTGAAAATTTCTAAAAGAATTTTTATTTTATTTTTTAATGGCGGAGGGAGAGAAAACAGATTTTTTTTCCTTTTTTCTGTAGTAATCTCGTCTACAACTGAAGATAGGGTTAATCGAAAATACTGGGCAGAGGAAGAAAATAGGATCTGCTGAAAATACTGGGTCAAGAGTTTACCGCTTCATAAATAAAAGTCGGCTCAGAAATATTTTCTGTATTTAAAAAATAGTTCGAAAAACGCAGTGTTTTCTGGACCAAAAATATAAGTGTCTACACCACAAAGCCAAGGCCCAAGCCCGAACCGAACCGGGCCGGATCGGTCGGTCGCTCGCGCGTGTGTGGTGGTCATGATGCATGGTCTCCCTCCTCACAACAAAGCATGCATTGGGAGCCCAAGGCCCCAACAAGATTTCTTAGAAACAAATATAAATACTTGCCTCTTCCATATAATCCCATGATGTGGGACTATTCATATAAGGGAGCCATTCATACACTTATCTCAATATTTTAATAATTCACATAAATTTCCAACATCTCTCAATATAATTTTTTAAAACCAAAATTTGCAATCTGTTATTGTATTTGTCTTTTATTGCAAGCATTTGGTAAATACGATTTCTATTTATTCAGATTCTTGTTCATCTTTAATACGAATGGTATGTGATTTATAAAAAAAATGGGTACTATGAATAAGATGATTACCTCATACAAACAATGGAAGATGAGAGTTGGAAGAGGTTGCAAGCAGTACCTAAGAACTGGTAGAGAATTTTCAACAAAGTGGATTGTTACAGGGCGTCAAAAATGTGGTTCCTGGAGTGGTCGAGCAGGTCAATCCCGATTGGTAGAACATAGCGGCAGAATAAAAGCGAGTGGCACAGACGAAAATAATGTTTTAATTCATTGAAATAGAACTTAAATTGGATTTGGAGAAGAAGAGGTAAAACCGCAGGCGGTTATTATTATAACACAAGGGGAATAAATTAGTCCGTCTGCTAGCATTTCTTTTCAGGGGAAGGGTAACCGAAAAGAGGCTTGACAGACTCACACGTCGGATAAGGAAAAAAATATGCTATGCAACATCGATGTCCCCTCTGTTCTGCTTTTTATTATAGCCATAGGTAATAGATTTGCTGAAAAGTCAATGATATCAACCAGTCAGTCCGGGATAGCTGTAGTCGGTCTAGTAGTCCTACAATAGAGATTGGCGGATTGGAACCCGAAGATAAGAACTCGACACTTATATTTTTCCACAATTGATGTTATGTGAATGGTTGTTAATTATATGGTTAATTAGTAATTATTGTAGTGTAAGTAATTATTGACAACGTTTATACATACGTATATATGTGCGATGGATGGATGGTTGCTTCGTGGTTGTTAATAATGATAGTATGTTCACTACACTTGTTATACACACAAATGTGGATTTATATGGGTATCAGTTAAGTCTCGGACCAAATCGATAATATAAAAGAATATTTTATTAATTTAAATATAAGGTCAAAAATGAAAAGTTGGAATATTGCTTGAAAATAGTTTATATAAGTATATAATGGTTTTCTAAAGTATTTTAAACGGCTATAACTGGAGCAATTTAAATCGGATTTCCCTGAATTCGGAAAATTTTGTTTTTAAATAACATTAGCTTTCAAATTTAAAAAGAATTTTCAAATTTCGATATATAATTTTCAAATTATGTTCAAAACAGATTTGAAAAAGGTCGTTGTAAGTGCAGTTCGTTGACCGTAAAGATAAACGGTTGTTTTAAATCACTTAAAAATATCGAAATTTATGTAAAATCAAAATTAATTATTTAAAAGTAGTTTATATTGGAAATATGAAGTTTTACAAGGTCATTTTACATAAACTAGCTAATATCAGTATTTTGAAACATTTTTGGTAACGCTTTTGTAATGCTTTATACTCAATATTGAGTTTTAAAGGGATTTAACTTGATAAATCTTTTTCAAACCTTAGTAAATGATTGTTAATGGATAATAAATTGTTTTAAATGATAATTGAAGTTTTCAAACATTAAGTATGGGTTGTGACTTGATTTGGTCATGTATATCCACATGGTTTTAAAAATAACGTTTATTATTCGGAAATACCGGGATCCGAATTTGGACCTGAAAACATTACGAATAATAAAATGACGTTTTGGAGCAAATGAGCATATTGAATTTGATGTTGAATACCGGGAACTTTCACGTCGAAAGGACTACTCGTTGTCTCAAATGGTAGCTCCCATTTGTAGATAAATTTTATATCTGTTAAGTGGAAATCAATTCGAACGTATATAGAGGAATTCAGGATTTCCAAGGACCTCAAATAAGGTGCCTTCGGCTTCGTTTAGACCCAGAACGAACTTGTATGGATTGTGTGTCTTACATTGTAATTGACTGCATAACAATTGATCCTTATTGAATGTATAATTGTTTGGTGGCAGAGAATTTATACTCTTAGCTTAACACTCTTCTCTGAGACGTATGCGCTTAGATGTTATATATTGATAGATATCAGTTATATGTGGTGAATGGATAATGTGTCACACTTAAGTGATGAGCTATTGATGATCAAAGCTTGGTTTATTAAAGCGTAGCTTTGTGTATATATTGTGGCCTCGGCAAGCCTTACACCTGGAAAATGACCGAAACAGGAAAAGATGCAACAAGGACATGGGTTGTCATCTCCTTGTAGATAAAAGGTGTACTATGGTATAGAGCTTAGGTATTACCTATGTGGAACTTCTTCTTTTGTGGTTGTTGATGATGCGGGATCCTGGTTTAAAGGTTGGTAACAACCGGGATGACTTACTTAGGCGTGATCTAATCAATCCATCAAGTGGGAGACCAACGTCATGTTGGCAGAGAGCCCGTTTGGTTCTTGGGACGTCCCTCTAGAGCCGTACCCATCATGGATAAGGAAGTTCCTTTGTCTAGTCATTTGTTGGAAACACAATCTCCAATACAAGCCTTTCTGTTTTCAGTTGTATAGTCTACTGGTTACCGGTAGGAATACGTCAGTATAATGGATAAGGCATTATGTTGGCTATAATTGATACATTTATTTGTGAAATTGTAATAATATCAAAAGGTTTTCACGTATCAAGCCTTTTTTACTATCATAAGGAGAAATCTCGCTCATATGTGTGTTTGCATTGTGTGTGTAACATGAGACCTTATGTTAGTTTTATTTTCCTTAAAAGCATTGCGAATTTTATTGCACAAACAAATATATTGAGCCCTCACACCAGCCCCATTACTGACCCGGAGTTGTTTTGTCTTCACAAAACTTTGGGTGCCCACAATTTTCCACATGGGCACCCTAGTGTTAGGTTTAGCAGTAGTATTTGGACCCTGTATCTTGAAGCTTTTCTAGTATGTCCTTTTCTTTCATGGAGTTATTGTTGTTGTGGAGTATGTTTAGCTATTTTCTTTTTCTGGGACACCATTGATTTGAAGTTATCCAGGTGAAGATGGAGTCTTTTTTGGACTTGCCTTGTTTAGTCAATTTCCGTTGTTCTTTTGTTATCCAGTAGTCATGGATATGTGTTGTACTCTGATATTGTATCCATTGTAAACTCCGATGTAATCTCATCACTACACCAAAACAGGGGATTCCCAACGAGTATAAGCGTCACTAGTAATTTCGGGGGCACTTGTACATGTCACTGTAAGGGCATCAGGAATATTCGCAACAGTTATAAGCATTGGCAAATATCCGAGCACAAAGCTTATAAGCGTTGACAAATATTCATTCACAATGCTTATAAGCGTTGGCAACATTATCTTCACAACGCTTATAAGTGTTGGTAACATGCAATAATTATATTTACATACAAGATAGCTAAGCTCTATTTAATATGCATTCAGCTATGATATTACTTAACATAGCAACATGTAATTAAATCAATGAGAAAAAAAATCCATATTCGTGATAACAACAAAGTATGAACTAACAGTAAAAAAATTCAATACATAAAGATACTAAATTCAATACATATGCAAATTATAATCAAATAAATATCAAGAAACAACAATCAATTCTATAGTAACAACAATATTGTTAGACCAAAATTTGGTACTAACACCCAAATGCGGTGTGATATCCTCACAATCACATATCGTAAAGAATAAATGCGGGAAAAAAGTAAATCACAGAGGACACACGATGTTTTTATAGTGGTTCGGCTCAAACCAAGCCTACGTCCACTTTATAATTCCTTAAATCCTAAGAAATTAGAATTACAAATCTCGTCTTACAATCCGTAAGATCCATTCACATACAACATCCTTGTATTTTTATGAAGAAGTGGAGAAAAGAGAATGATTTTGTACATGAAATCCTCGTGTCAGACTGAGTTGAATTGGCCTTGTTAAGCTCGCAAAGTCCTTGCGTTGATAATGGTGAAATCCGTGAAGAAGAATGGCCAAAAGTTCCTCAAAATGCCTTCGAATGGTGTATTTATAGCCATTTACCATTTACAGCAGGCGGTTCGCTAGACACGTGGCGCGCATCCCAAAAATCCCGAAATTAGCTGGAAAACATGAAGAAGTCCTCTCCAAGTCATTTCAAGTCACGTGTAATGAGATCCGGGTTGATAGGAGTGAGATTAGCCATGAGAATATGTCAAAATCATGTGTGTTGCGCCGTTGGTCCCAGGTGGTTCGTGACATTGCATTGCGAGCCGGGGTGACTCGCGAGTCACGAGTGTGAGCCGGTATGACGAGTTGTGGTGAAGACGGTCAGGCTGGGTCGTGGCCTAGGGGTGCACCATGCGCGGGTTGTGGTCCAAGGGTCCACCACGAGCCGGGTGGTGGCCGACCAGCCGAGTGGGGAGGGTGAGCCCTAGGGGGCGAGCAGGTCCAAGAAGCCGACGCTTCGTCAATTCATCCAAGTGATGGTCAGTCCATACTTCTACATATGTTCATGGAAACGGGCATAACTTTCAAACCGTAAATCCAATTGAGCCAAACGAAAGCTGTACTGGAAGCTAATTCAAAGGGCTACAAGAGTTACTTAGCAAAGCCCAGTAATTGATGTTTTCGGGCCCAAAAGAGGTCGTCTGATAGGAGTTTCGGGCCATTCTTTGTTTCTGATGCAACTTCAATCAAATCGCTTTATGTCCTCTGACGATGTTCTCCATGTTTGATCGCGTTGCTAACCAGAAATTCCATATGTGATGGCTTTGACTAAAAAGCGTGTCAACATTTTGCCCCTTAGAACATATCTTGCTGGTTAAAGAAAGATGTGTCTTGGATAATCCAAGAAATTCAAGGCCACGCCGGTCCTGCCAATTGCAAGTATAATTCATACATGTAAATAATAAGAAATGAACAGATGTGTTAAATCCTGACAGCTTGGCTTAATCTTTTCGAGCATAAACCATGCTTGGGTGTGCCATCGACCATAAACCATACTCAAGGGACGCTCAAACCATCCTGCCAAGACCTGGTGAGGGACCAAACCTTCTGGGTATAAGTCATACAAGGAAGTTCAAACTGAGCATAATCCATACTCGAGTTTTATTGAGTTCCTTTGCCAAATCCTAGCAAGACCATTCACCGTTCCTGAGTATAATCCATACTTAGAAATTCAACGGAGTATAATCAATACTCATACTGAGATGGAGCTACACTTGCCACTTCTTGACAAGATAGTCCGTCCCTAGGCATAATCCATACCTAGGGATTCGAGATAAGTATAAGCTAGAATTAAATTTGTCAAACATAATCCATGCTCGGAAAGTCCTTCCTTATTTAATTCAAAATGCAAAACCAAAGCAAATCCTGATTTGTTTATCATCGAGTTCTGAGCATGCTTTGGGGATACATCCTAACCCCGTGCGTGTGTACTCCGATTTTGCTAATTGGAAAACCTAAAGAAAGCAAAAACATATCTTATATCCTAAGAAATGCTGGAAATGTAGGCCGATCTCATTCAGATCAGTTAATGATGAGCCTATGAGAGCTCGATCCAGGATATTTCCCTCTCCAGGGAGCAGGTGGTGGCAGCATGGATGCAAGCGTTGTCGGTTGTTTCACATATTCTGGTAGCTCTCCACGTCTAACCTGTTCCTCAATCAGGTCTCGCAGATGTCTGTAGTCATTTGTGTCATAACCATCCATATTATGGAATATACAATGCTTTCCTGAATCGCGTTCTCTTTGCGATGGCTCCCTTCTGGGTGGCTTTGGATAGGATATGGCATTGTTTGTGTCCATATAGATGCATGTCAGGGTTGAATTGAGTTCGGTGTACTTTTCATATCTGGGCCCACTTCGGGGTTGAGCGTTGCGGTCATTCTTGAAAATGGCTTTTCTCTTGCCTTTTCCAGAATTAGACGGTCCGCCATCTTTAAGCATGTTGATGTCGAGAATGCGTTTCTCAGAAGTTGCATCTTCTTCCCTCAGAAATTAATCTTCTTCGAGGTAGAATTCATCGAGATTTCGTGGTGGGTTTCGATACAAAGACTTTTTGAACTTCGATTTATCTAGAACACCGGATACTGCTGCCATCAGTACCATCATGGTTCGGGGCGATCAACTGACGCTGCTGCAACGTTGAATCTTTCCAGAAATGAACGCAGAGTTTCTCTGGGCCTCTGCCTAATTGTGGTAAGTGACATGACGTTCTTAGGTCGAGCGATGTGGACCCGAAACTGTTCAATGAATCAGGAGACCAACATGTTCCAACTGTTGATTGATTCCGTTTCTAGCTGACGAATCCACGTGGCTGCTATATCAGTCAGAAAGAGGGGAAAACATTTAACCATGACATTTTCCGATGTCGATTGAACTTCCATATGTCGTTTATAACGCATCATGTGCATGGTAGGATATGTTCTGCCATTGTAGGGCTCCAGTTGTGGAAGATTGAAATCCGGGGGATTGCGGGAATTCTTGATTTCCTGTGTAAATGGATTATGATTGACGTCATCCACGTCATTCTGATTAGTGCGGCCTCTCGAGAGGCATTCAATCAGATCTGCTAGCCGATTTCCTTTAAATAGTTGTTGTAGACTGCTGAAATTAGTGCTGGTGCCCCCAGTGTTAAGATGCAAAGAAGAATGGAGTTGCTGACGAGTTGCTGGAACTGGTTCATGGGGACCAGTTCGTGGACCATGGGGGTCGCGGCTCACGGCTCTGGTTCGAGGGGGCGACCCGACCCGGTCATGGGTCCCCATCACGAGCTGGTTGCTGTTGAGGAGCGGTAGCTTGCGATCCAGTGTTCGTCTAAACTAAAGATGAAGTCGGTCGAGCCTGATCATTTCCAAGAGCGGGTTGCCCTTGAGTCCATGTGATGCACGAGCTGCTTCTATGGCCTCATTTCCAATGCGTTGATCGTTGCTCGGTCTTCCATCCATCCAAGCGAAGAATTCATCGATCATCTCCTGTTGTTTCCAGAGGAGATCATCTTTCCTTGGCATCTGGGTTCTCAATTCGGCGTGAACGTCGTCCATCTCTTCTCTATTCAAGTATGCTGATGGATTTTCATGAGTGGAAACCTCCGGCTTGCCTCGTTTCTCGTGCCTTCAGCCTTAGCACCTTCAGTACGGGAGAAAGTTCCATCCTTCTTTCTTTTAACCATTGATCCAATAGCCAAGCAAATTTATTCCTTTAGAGCTAGAAATTGAAGTCGTATCTTATGCTCCCTCCTGGCACGCCAAAATGTGGTAGTAACACCCAAATGTGGTATGGAATCCTCACAATCACATATCACAAAGAATAAATGCGGAAAAACACTAAATCACAGAGGACACGAAGACTTTATAGTGGTTTGGCTCAAACCAAGCCTATGTCCACTTTATAATTCCTTAAATTCTAAGAAATTATGAATATAAATCTCGTTTTACAATTCGTAAGATCCATTTACATACAACATCCTTGTATTTTTATGAAGAAGTGGAGAAAAGAGATTTATTTTGTACACAAAATCCTCATGTTTGACTAAGTCGAATTGGCCTTATTAAGCTCACAAAGTCCTTGCATTGATAATGGTGGAAGCCCTGAAGAAGAATGGCCAAAAGTCCCTCAAAATGCCTTCGAATAGTGTAACTATAGCCATTTACAGCAGGCGGTTCGCGGGACACATGGCACGTATCCTAAAAATCACAAAATGAGGAGGAAAACGTGGAGAAATCCTCTCTAAGTCATTTCAGGCCATATGTAATGAGATCGGGGTTGATAGGAGTGAGATAAGGCATGAGAATAGGTCAAAATCGTGTGTGCAGCGCCATTGGTCCCAGGTGGTTTGTGACCTTGCCTTCCGAGTCGGCGTGACTCACGAGCCTCGAGTGTGAGCTGGTGTGACGAGTTGTGGTGAAGACGGTCAGGTCGGATCATGGCCTAATGGTGCAGCACGCGCGAGTCGTGGTCCAGGGGTCCGTCATGAGCCGGGTGGTGGCCCACGAGCCAAGTGGGGAGGGCAAGCCCAAGGGGCGACCCGGTCCAAGAAGGTGACACTTTGTTAATTCATCCAAGTGATGGCCAGTCCATACTTCTACATAAGTTCAAAAAACGGGCATAACTTTAAAACCGTAAATCAGAGCCAAACGAAAGCTGTCCTTGAAGCTAATTCAAAGGGCTACAAGAGTTACTAAGCAAAGCCTCGTAATTGATGTTTTTAGGCCCAAAAGAGGTCGTCTGATAGGAGTTTTGAGCCATTCTTTGTTTGTGATGAAACTTCAACCAAATTGCTTCATGTCTTCTGACGATATTCTCCATGCTTGATCGCACTACTAACCTGAAATTCCATATGTGACGGTTTTGACTAAAAAGCATGTCAACATTTTGCCCCTCAGAACATATCTTGCTGGTTGAAGGAAGATGTGTTCTTGATAATCCAATAAATTCAAGGCCACGCCGGGCCTGCCAGCTGCAAGTATAATCCATGCCTGCAAATAATAAGAAACGAACAGATGTGTCAAATCCTGACAGCTTTGCTTAATCTTTTCGAGCATAAACCATGCTTGGGTGTCCTTGAACCATCCTGCCAAGCCCTGGCGAGGGACCAAACCTTATGGGTATAAGCCATACCAAGATGTTCAAACTGAGCATAAGCTATACTCGAGTTTTATTGAGTTCCTTTGCCAAATCCTAGTAAGACCATTCGCCGTTCCTGAGTATAATCCATACTTGGAAATTCAATGGAGTATAATCCGTACTCACACTTGAGATGGAGCTACATTTGCCATATCCTGACAAGATAGTCCATCCCTAGGCATAATCCGTACCCAGGGATTTGAGATAAGTATAAGCCATACTTAAATTTGTCAAACATAATCCATGCTCGGAAAGTCCTTCCTTATTTTATTCCTTATGTTCGTTCAATCACTTCACTCATGTTCGTTTGGTAGTCTTTACTAATCCTGAAGCCTCAATGTGATATATGTTGCAGCATAAGATAGCCCAACGCTTATGCGGAGGCCAAGACATGTTTCAAAACATATATGCTTAAAACCAGTAAGTATAAAAATTAAACGAGTTCATCAACCTTAAACATCAAACTCTTCACAACTGGATAACATCTTTACTCGAACCATCCCTCTCTTCCACTCTGAATTTCCAACCAAAATAAGCCTCCCCGCATTGGTCCTCTCAACATGCTTAAAACCCTTATCAGCAACAACAAGCAAATATTTAGTTATAATTCTCGATTTTTAACCTACAAAGACAATATTTCAAACTTTCAAGGAAAGTGTACTCTTGATTATTTGTGCAATACCCTCAAGTCTTAATCAAAAATCTAAATTAGTAAATGTTAAGGTAGAATTTTTCACTTTACTGTTATGATCAATGGTTTGCATTAACAATGCATCAACTTTGTGCATTCATTGGCAAGTTTGAACATGGAAATATAGGTAGAATGCTACACGAAAAGGAATATGGAGGGAGTGGAAGATGCAAGAATGAAATATAGGTAGAGAGGAATAGAAGGAGCCCATATATTAATGGAGTGGAAGATGCAAGAATGAAATATAGGTAGAGAGGAATAGAAGGAGCCCATATATTAATTTTTACGAATTAACTTCTTTTGGTTTTGGGAATATAAACAAACATTGGAAGAAAGGGAAGGCTGAAGAATGAAGTAACTTATTGGAAATAAATTAAGTAACGCATGCTTTCAAAATAAGGTGCCTTTCGAAATATACGTCCCTATTCACATTATTGTCCCTTTTGAGCGTCATAGGAACGCTATAGATTGGGTTTGCAAACCCAGAATAGCTAGAAAAAATGCTGAATCCGAATAGAGACACGTCGAACTCAAACGTCTTTGTTTTCAAATGAACTACGTAAGCTTTTCGCAATGTCATCGTGAACCAAGCATCGAAAGTGAAAAATGAATGTATTGTGGTAATTAGCGCGATGAGGCGGACACAACGATATATAGTTTGTAGTGTCATGATGCTCCATCAAAACGCGTTACGGACCCCTTTAAATAAAAAAATGCGCATGAAAAACAATTAAACGAAGGTCAAAATGTTTGATTTTCACGAAACGAACTACAAATCAAGGAATAGAAGGAGTAGAACGAGGAAGGAAAACTTTTTCACATTAAGACATTTTTGTTTATGATTATATAAACAATCTAACCTCGATGACTATCCCAGTGTAGTAAGCAAGTCTACGAACACTAAAGCACCAAAAGTGATCCAATCAGAATAACCATAGTCTTCGACAAGAGAAAAGAGATTTTTTAGATCAGCAAATGCTGTGACATCAAATCCCACTATCTTTTCTAGTTTAGAAATTTACTTAATAGACACAACATCTATAATCCCCTTGGTAGCCGCTAGTGAAACACCAGTTGACGTCAACTCTGTCTCAACTTCTTCTCGAGTAATCTAGCCCAATTTGTCACTATAATACAAACTTGTGTGAAAGATGTTCAGGTATAGAATTCATCTCCAAAATAGCCTGCTAAATCTTTTGAATAGAAACCCTAATGCCTACTGCCTACATCAATGGACTTGATCCCCAATATCTCAAATAACAAGACAATAACATGGATAATGTGATACCCCACGTCTGTTAATGTCACTCACAAAGGGAATGCTTTAAGTTTCGTGAAGCGTTATAGTAAACAGAACAGAAATATTACAAGACAGACATGTAAAATAACAGCGGAATGAAAACTTTATTTATCATAAGATACCATGGTCTAAAATCATCACATGTCTGAAACACAAAAGCCCATAGCAACATAAAAGCTACCGTCTTGTACTTCAAAAATTTCAGAGTACATAAAATAAATAAAATTCCCCAAAAACAAAATATTGTCATAGCAACAAAGATAGGAGCTTGAGCCATACATCTCAGCAACTCCAGCAAAAGTAAGCAGAATCACGGTCAAGCCTAAGTGTTCCCGCCCTGAGAACCTGGTGGGAACGGAAGAAAGAAGAGGAAACAAAAAGGGTCAGACATAAAGTCTGGCGAGTCCAATTACTTTTAGCAAGTAAATAAATAAAAGTAGCATGACAGGGATATAAAGTGGATAAGAGAGTTAAAAGGAAGGTATGACAAGATAAACAGGATAGGGTGTATATGCTTCTAACGATTACTCTGCACTATTACTAGTGAATCCAGAATGAGATGATCCCTTCCACGATAAGGTGGTAGATTTAGGCATGCGTCAATGTGTACCCTAACTACTACCCTAATTGGTCGGCTCCGTAATCCACGTAGATACTCTGTGTCGGCCCCAACGTAGGATATATCATGTCCTAAAGTGGCAACCTACCGCTGATATACACAACCCCATATCTACAGGTGTCACGGTCGTCTTATCCCCCTCTGCCCTGCTCATGCACGCACATGGGCCGGTCTGTTTGCGTCGCCCACACTGAACTCCACGTTTGGATCTCTTACAATCAGTTCAGTAAGCGTGCCCCTTCTCCGACCTAGTTCAAAGTACTCTTCCTGATACCTACTCTGGGTTACTGGTTGAAACGGGTCCCACACAATATGATACAAGCCCTCCCCTTGTCTTGTATCCCCCCCCACTAGGTTTTCCACAGGTTATACTTACCCTAAAAGGTGTCGTTAATTATATAACCCCAATCTTTCCACCGGTTATTCTTACCACTAGGTGTCTTTAATTACATAATCTTATCGGGTTAAGTTCGTGGGCCTATATGTAAATATTACCCACCCCCTCAGATTTGCTTAACCCACCCACTGTCCAACCAATTTTACGTTACCCTAACTTTAGTTCATAATCATACAATCCCTATGGATTAGATTAGGTTAAGTAGTCCAATTTATTACCATGTCCATTTATTGTTTATAATGGGCTAGACCTCCCACATTAGATCTACAACTGGTGGATGCTGGATATGCCGGTCGGGTCGGGGCAGACTTCTTCCACATGTTGGGTCTAACCTCGTGCCTTAACCCAATTCGTATTTGCGCACTTAGACCTCTCACATTAGGTTCAACAATAGTGGTTGTTGGATATGCCGGTCGGGTCCGGGCAGACTTCCACCACTAATGCAACCTAACCTCGTGTCAAAAATGTAATTACCATTTCTAGTTGTAATCCTAGATATTTCATTATTATCCATTTCTCACCTAGGTCGTTATAGGTTATAGGCTCCATGCCCCTTTTTCCCCAATTTTGTACAAAGTGAATTATATGTCCATATTCATATCCATTAATCAAGTTATGCCAATTCTAATATTTCCCCCATTCCCTCACTAACGTATTTGTAACAACCTGCATTGTACGCGTCGGAGGATCGTAGAATATTTATTTCTTTCTTACATGAAGTCGTATGGTCATGTGGCTTTGGGAAACATCCATTGGGGTCATTTCCCATGTTCATGATTTTTTCTGATTTTTAAATGACCATTTTGCCCCTAGCTGATCTTGTTTCGGCCATAACTTTTGATTGGAAAGGAGTTTTGACCTAAAACCACTTCCATTGGCTTCGGATGATGGTTTAACTTTTTGTAGAGTGGTCACATGTGGAAAACGAACTTACTGTTTGGGAGAAATGACTGAAATAAGGTTTGGAAGGTGAAAAACTGCTTAACCGGGCCAAATAGGGTAATTAGTGAATGGGCCCATAACCCATTTCGGGATTAGGGTTATGGGGAGGCTGAAAAGAGTTAGAGTTTCATTCCATTTCAGTTTTCTAGCCTCCACTTACCTCTTAGAAACCCTAAAAATGGCCTCCAACCTCTAAATCACCTCCAAATCACTTTCTAATCAGGGATTAAGCTTAGCAACATCAAATCAAGGGAGATCTTTACCAAATCAAGATTAGAGCTACTGTTTAGCATTGGTATTCACGCCATATCAGAGATTTATTTCAGATATAAGGTTTATTTGTGGCTATGTGAGTGATTTGCATAGTTCCTCACTAATTATGGTTAATTAAGGGTTATTAGTGATGATCAGCGAATTTATACACTAACAAATTCTGGAAAAATATTTATAAATTCTTAAATAATGTTTTAGACCTCTGTTAGAAATTGGGTTTGATTTGGTTAAGTTTTACTAATCATGTCACTAGTTTTTCTTAAACATGCTTAAGGGAAAATATGGGATTTTGGCTATGTTTGATCCAATTTAACCTATCATATTGATGTTTTGGTGTTTGAGGTCACTTCTACTTGTTGTTATGACTTATGATATGCTTTATGATTGATTAGAATAGTTAGAATGGTCAATAATGCCATCGAATGGCGTAAAACACTCGCTGGAAAAGTTGTAGGAAGACGGTGCAGGTTTTCGGATCGGATCGGATGGGCTCGGACCGGATAATGGGATGGGCAAGGGATCACCGAACCGAACCGAGGCATGGCATAAGAGAAAGTTTGGCGAAAAAGGAAGGCCATTATGGTTAAACTAGGATCGGATCGGATCATCACATCCGAAGGGACCAACATCTAAAGGAGGAGAACTACCGAACACCAAGATGCATCTACCCGACCCTACCCGCCAGAGGGCATCCGAACCGAACCGATGTACTACGAAGGGACGTGGAGGCCACGACCCGACCCGGAGCACTTGGAAGGAGGCTGATCCAAACCGACAGAGAAGAAGGACTGAGGAACCGAACCGATCCAGTGATGACCAATAACCCGAGATGCAAAGGTAGTCCAGATGGAAGTTAGAGCTCAGGATCCAGTTGGGAACCAATGAGTTCACCTCATGGTTGGCTTTGCTGCGGGACGTGTGCTAAGGAGTTGTCGACGTTCATAACTTCGATTCACCACTGAAAAGGAATGATGGGCACGTATCAGTGCAATAGAGTCATCATGACTCGAGGGGCAAAGTGATCGTAGTAAGACTATGAGCCAGTGCAGTGGAGCCGTTGTGACTCCATGGGGCAGAGTGGACATAGTAAAGGATTAGTAAGGCTATGAGCCAGTGCAGTGGGGTGTGTACGACTCCATGGGGCAAAGTGGACATAGCGAAGAATTAGTGGCTATGGATCAGTGCAGTGAAGCCGTTGTGACTTCATGGGGCAGAGTGATCATAGCAAAGTATTGGGTGGTCGAAGTGGTGGATATCGTATTCTTTACACACTGAGTGAGAGATGTGAGGATGATTGCTATGCTTGATTGTTTGCCATCACTTTGACATGCAAAACCCTACCCCCGTATGCTTGTACACCATATGTTAGTGGCACCTTAGAGTGTTGTGCAGTATGTAGTACTAACTCTTTGGTTGCAGGTCCAGGTTCAAGTATGGTTTAGTATACCTGTTATTATTCTGTTTAGCTACTTATTGCTCATACCAGACTTTTGTATGACCCGTAGTTTTATGTCTCTTATTATTACTCTGGGTGCTCCTAAACGAGCAGACTAGAGACAGGTTAGCTAGTGATGCACGAGTAGCTGATCCAGAGGCGAGCAGGAGGCTTCCACGTATGATATATATATAGATATTCTCCCTGTGTCGTCGGTGGTCACTACTTGGGCATTAGTAGTGTACCTCCCTTATCTTGCTTTTTACCTTTAGAGACAGTTTGAAAAGTTGTAATAATGATGATGTGGAACATAAGATGTATTTGGATTTTCTGCTGCTATGATAGTTTGTTTTCAGCTTATGCACTGTCTCACCTATTTTATGTCAAGTATGTTGTTATTATATTTTGTTCTATGCGCTGTGAGACATTCTACAGGTTCTTTGTTGATTCTTTGTCTTCTTCCTTTCCTTTTGATGACCGTCCCATGCTAACTGGACATGTGTACAGCGCACTTTTGGAGTAAATGTCGGTTGGTGCAGGGCGGGCCGTCACAGAATTCGTATATATTTGGTGGCATCTAGGCTAGAAAGTAGCCTAGCCATAAACAATAAAAAGGAAAGGTGATGGGAAAAATGACAATAGTGGTCATTCTAACAAAAGTGACATAAATATATATACTGGCATAGACATGTAATTGGCATAATAATACGGTGGACATAAAAACAGATCTAGTGAAAAGGGTAATGATAAAACTAGATCTAACATACTTAGGATGAACAGATCCAAATAAGAATTTATATGTCTAATAATGAAAAATCTCAATTAATCAAAACATGATGATCTAAATCTAAAAAAAGGTTTAATTATCCAGATAACGATAATCCCGAATTAACCAAAAACTTAGAAAAAAGGGTAAGATCCACATAGGTGACCGGTTTAATTAACCACAAAAGAATTAGATCTATAAAATAGATCTAGCATGATAAGGTCTAGGCTTATAGATTCACAAATTATGATAGATCCAATATGATTCAGTCACAGGCATGTATATATCCAAATCACAGTCATATCACAAATTACTTTTAATCATTTAAATCTAAAAGTAACTAACTCGTAGTGTTTGGATTAAACGAAAAGGTAGAAAATAGCGGAGGTTGGATCTACAATTGAATCTCTAAGTTTGATTTGCAAAGTTGATTGTTGTTGAAGAAAAGGGCCAATGAAGAAAACAAGAGAAATGGCCATGTGTTTATAACTGCCAGCCCCAGAAACTGACTTAGCCACGTCATCCCTAGGGGGTCGACCCTAGTGTCGACACCCACCTTAAGGGGTCGACTCCCCTAGGCCGGAATTTTCCGGCCCACCTCGAATTTTTGAAATTTGAAAGAAATTGAACTTTCTGGACCGATTTTGAATTCTCTGGCCCTATATATATATATATATATATATATATATATATATATATATATATATATATATTGCGCATATACAAACTTCAAACCCTCGTAACTTCTTCATACGGTGTCCGTTTTACGCAAACCAAATGTCTATCTTGACCAGAATTTCGAGACGGACGCAATGGCGCAGTCCATTCCCCATAATTCCAAATATTAAATTAATTATTATTTAATTTATCCTCTTCTAGTGTTGTTAAAAATAGGGGGTGTTACATTCTACCCTACTCAAAGGATTTCGTCCTCGAAATCTCCAAGTTAAGAAGAATGCATTTCCTACCATCCATCATTCGTCTACTCATCCATCAATCACTGGCATCCATTATCCTTAAAGACTACTAATGCTTATATGAACTTATGCAATGGTGTGTGTATATGTCCCAATACGAATGTGAAGATCAGGCGGTCTACTGATTCAGTTGACCTCCTTAATGGTATGTATGTTAGTGCCATGTATCCAACATGTATGCAAATAATCCTATTATAACATGTGAGTTCTATATGTGTGCACACTCATTCGTCCAAATGAAACATCCATATGCTAATACATCCATTTCCATCCATAAAAGAAAAGAAAATGCACATACATCCATATGCAGTACGAGAGTGATTAAGCCGATCTAGTGTCTAATGTGTGTGTATATGCATCCACAGGCAACCACTAGCAAACATTTGCATCCATCAAACACAACATGTCTCAAACACATGTTTACATCCGTCGAATTCCTATATAAAGGTTGAAAATACTATGGATATGATATATTCAAATGATAGAAACAAGTAAAGATAAAATTTTGGAAAAGGAGTTAAGAACGTACCCTCGAAAAGAAAAGGGTACAAAGCCTGAATCTTGTCTTCGGTCTCCTAAGTCTCATCCTCTGGGTTATCACCCAATTGAACCTTTATCAGCTTGATCTCTTTATTGCGTAGCTTCTTAATTTCTGATCCAAGAACATGGGTAAGAACCCGGCTAACTGCTGCCTCCTACTTCCTCTAGTATACTTAGCTCAACTTCTACGGTGTCATGCAAGAATTTCCGTAGATGAGAAACGTGGAAAACATCATAAACGCTGGGTAGATTTTCTGAGAGATTTACTCTATAGGCCATTTAGCCAATCCTTTAGGTTATGGGAAATGGTCCCACAAATCTAGGTGCCAACTTCCCTACAAATCCGAAGCAATCCACATTCCTCAGAGGTGACACTTTAATAAAAACTAAGTCTCCCACTTCAAATTCGATGTCAGTCCTTCTCTTGTCTGTGTAGGATTTCTGCCTATCTTAGGCTGTCTTCATCCGCCGTCCAATAAGGTCAATCTTCTCGGACATTTCTCTAACCATATCTGGTCCAAGTAATAACCTTTCTATAGATTCCCACCAACAGGTTAGTGATCTACAGGGTCATCCGTACAATGCTTCGAAGGGTGCCATGCCGATGCTGGCTTGATAGTTGTTGTTATAGACAAACCCTACTAAAGGAAGGTGCTCTTCCCAAGTCCCTCCGAAGTCTATGATACATAGCTTTAAAAGATCCTCAAGAATTCTGTTCACCCTCTCCGTCTGCCGATCGGTCTGAGGATGATAAGCGATGCTCAAACAAAACTGTGTACCTAATGCTTCTTGCAAGCTCCTCCGAAATTCACTGTTAAAGATGGGGTCACAATCGCTTACGATGCTGGAAGGTACTCTATGAAAAAGAACTATCTCACGAACATAAATTGCTGCCAACCATGATGTCGTCCACTTACTTTTGACTAGAATGAAATGAGTGCTCTTAGTCAATCTATCCACTACCACCTAAATACTGGTGTTGCCTTTATTTGACCTCGGCAACTCATCTATGAATCCATGGAGATGCTCTCCCATTTCCACTGTGGAACCTCCAAAGGATGAAGTATACCACCGGCATTCTTTTGCTCAACTTTAACTTCCTAGCAAACTAAACATTGAGAAACAAATTCGGCCACATATTTCTTCATTTCGGCCCAAAAGAAAACCCTCTTCATGTCTTTGTACATCTTGTCACCGCCTGGATGAATAGTCATCTTAGAATGGTGGGCTTCTTCTAGGACTGTCTTTTTCAAGCTTCTAGTTTCAAGGACACAAAGCTTTCCATTTCGTCGCAACCACCCCTTTTCGTCTATGGTATATCGACTGAGGTGACTAGAAGTCTCCCCTTTTCTGAGCTTATCCATGATGGCTAAAATTTGTGGGTCACCTTGCTGCGAAGCTTCTATCTGATCCATAAGAGTTGGTCGTGTTTTTTTAGCGATGCAAACAAGTCAGGCAAAATCTTGATGGATGGTTTAGAGTCAAAGGTTGATATGAACTCCAAGCTTTTCCTCTCCATAAACAGAGGATTTAAGGCCATCCTCTGCCTACTTAGTGCCTCATCCACCACATTACCCTTGCCAGGGTTATAAGCGATTTCAAAATCATAAGAAGCTAAGAACTCCATCCACCTTTGTTGCCTTAAATTAAGAACCTTCTATGAGAACAAATACTTGAGAGATTTATGATCGGTGTATAACTCGAACTTCTCTCCAAGTAAATAATGACGCCATATCTTTAGCGCGAATACTATGGTAGTTAGTTCTAGATTATGGGTGGGGGTAGTTCTTCTCATGAATTCTCAACTATCTACCCCCATAATACACTACCTTTATTTCTTGCATCAGAACTGCACCAAGCCTTGTACCACATGCATCAGTGTAAACTGTAAACACTTTGTTCCCATCGAACAAAGTCAAGACTGGGGTTGTCGTAAGAGCCCTCTTCAAACATTGGAAAGCGACATGACAATCTATATCCCATGAAAATGAAAATTTCTTCTTCGTTAGCCTGGTGAGAGGGGCTGATATCTCTGTAAAGTCCTTAATGAACTTCCTATAATAATCTGCCAATCCAAGAAAGCTCCTTACCTCTGTTGCATATTTAGGAATCTTCCAATCTTGCACGACAATTACTTTAATAGGATCCACAGCTATCCCTTCTCCGGAGACTATATGCTCTAATAATCTCACCTCCTTTCTCCAAAAATGGCATTTGGAGAACTTTGGCTGAAGTTGATGGTCACAGAGAGTTTTCAAAACTTCTCTCAAATGCTGGGCATGCTCTTCTTCGCTCTTGGAGAAGATAAAAATATCATCAACAAAGATTACGACTAATTTATTTAGGAACTCCCGAAGCACCCTACTCATCATATCGAAAAAATAGGCAGGTGCATTCATCAGCCCAAAAGGCATAACTAACCTGTAACACCCCACCTCCGCTAGGGTCACTCACAAAGGGAATGCACTAGGTTTGGTGAAGCGTTATCGAGGTAAACATGCATAGAAATATTACAAAACAGAACATATACAAAACAGCGGAAGTAAAAAAAAATTATTACCTTATAAAATAAGGTCTAAAGCCTTTTACATCAGAATACATCAAAACCTGTCTTGCAATAGTAAAGAAGCATAAAACATTTTCCTAAGTTATTCCCCAAAATAAAGCGGCGAAGCAGCCATAGCCAAGCGAAGACCAAGCTGTACATGATGACCTTCAAGCATAAGAGGTCCGAACTAAACAACACCATTTCCTCCCTGAAAACCTTGGGGGGGGGGGAACGGAAGACAAAGAGGCGAAAGAAAACGGGGTCAGTCATAAAGACTGGTAAGTTCTATCTACTTCTAGTATAAAAACAGGTAAAGGTAACATGACATGCATAAACTGAAAGTAAACATAAGGATGACGACAAGACAGATAAGCTAAACCAAGATAACTGGATGAACTACTGTAGCAAGATAAACTCAGGTATCGTGATAAACTACGGTGTCAAGATAAATTAAGGCATCATGGCGTCAGGTTTCTATCCAGTATACAATCCCAAGGTATCTATCATGTATAACATCCCATGGTATTTATCATGTATATTTGCTCTGCACCTCTCGTACTAGTATCCCAACCCGCGTCATGTGTTAACTATGAATGTCCCTTGCCCAATGTCATGTAATGGTCCATGTCAACCTAATATATATAGCATATGTAGGTTTTCCCCAACTCGTATATTTCTTTCCAAGTGTATAAGTTCAGTCCTTTGCCGTAGGCCGTACGGGCTTTCCCATGTAAATCTATACCACCTCAACGTAGTACCATTTTATCCTTGAAGTTGTTTTGGACTACTACCCTTGATCTGGTTATGTTTTCTTACCATGAACTATCGCGTGTTCACTTAGGATTTATGCCACCTAGGACCACTAGGGATTATGCTACCTAATGAACGTTTCCGTGTCTCAGTTAGGGTTCAAGCCACCTAGGGCCACTAGGGATTATGCCACCCGTCAACCACGCCCTTTATCCTATGTATGTATCGTGAATCGTTTTCCATGTCTAGACGCACATGTACCTCATTGTGCCATCCAAGTTCCGTGCCAGGGCAAATCGAGAAATACGGAACTCGGTCGGGAGCTTTAAGTCGTCTGCTGATGTAAATATCAAGGTATGTATTTGTATCTGTAGCTATGGTCCCACGTGACCACTCCCTCAACTACTGAAAGGCAATCCAACAAAAATCATGTATGGTAACCACATCCCGGCCCCACTATAGCCCCAATTTCTTATGGGCCAACCTCACCCATGACTCGATAGCAAGAACATGGTCTGTTGGGGGTTCTCTGCCTTTCCGTTCGTACACGATTGACTAAAGATGGTAGGTAGTCGGCGACGTGCTATCCAGGGCAAAAACAAGTATCGTCGACTCCACGCTAATCCATCCCAGTCTTTAGGTCGCTCGCATAGCAACCAAGGCATACTCTTGGCTCTTCTACCGCAGACCTTAACCTCTGTGAGGCCGGGTTTCACGGACCATCTGCCACCTCACAGAGGGATACCAAGAGTACCCTCACGTCCCCCGAAGCTACCGCTTCGCCACCCAGTTCGTTGGAGCCTTTATCTAAGTCAGATAATTTGCTCCTCCTCGTGTTTTAAGCGATGACCTACCGTATCGGGTTACTCTCCTATCTGTGAACTGGTCCAAATTCCTCGGCTAAGAATTACTACTTAGTTTCCCAAACTAAGGTTTACCACTTAGTCTCCTTTCCTATTATCCTTGTTAATCCCGGTTTTCCACCTAGTCCCCTGAACTAGGGTTTTGTCTATTGGGTTAAGTATTGTCATTTAAGTTCATGACTTAACCTGCCTACGAAACATGTCAAGATTTGGCTAAGTATTCAAGTCCAAGACCTAGCCCTACAAGTTGGTTAAGTATACCAAGAAGCTCATGACTTAACCCTATTCAATCATCAAGTCAAATTGGTTAAGTATTTGTTTATCTTAACCCTATCAGATTATCGTGTTAGATTGGTTAAGCATAGATTATCTTAACCTCATCGGATTATCGAGTCGGATTGGTTAAATATAGGTTAACTTAACCCCATCCACTAATCGTATTATAATGGTTAAGTATATTTAAACGGTCTCGTGACTTAACCCTATCAAGCTCTCATTTTAGATTGGTTAAGCATGGTTGCTTAACCCCATCAAATCATCATGTATAATTGGTTAAGTATAAGTTACTTAACCTCATTGAATTACCAAGTTTAGATTGGTTAAGGGTTTAACTTAACCCCATAGAATTACCGTGTTTATATTAGTTAAGTGTAGGTTACTTAACCTCATCTAATTACCGTGTTTAGCTTAGTTAAGTGTAGGTTACTTAACCCCATCTAATTACCGTGTTTATATTAGTTAAGTCTAAGTTACTTAACCCCGTCTAATTACCGTGTTTAGATTAGTTAAGTGTAGGTTACTTAACCCCATCTAATTACCGTGTTTAGATTAGTTAAGTCTAAGTTACTTAACCCCATCTAATTACCAAGTCGGATTAGTTAAGTGTAAATTACTTAACCCCATCCCCTAATCGTCTTATATGGTTAAGCGTTATTAAGAAATCAAGTCCGGTTCCACTTAACCTACCCATTCATGTCATATCGGTTAAGTGTCATTAGTCAAAATTACTTAACCTTTTCATGTGGCATTAATTAGATTAATGCACCCCATCCTCTCACATTGGACTTTGTTGTGGTTACTAGTTAAGCCGGGCGGGTCCGGGTAGATTTACACCACAACCTTGTCTAACCTCGGGTTTTAAGTGTTATATAACCAACTACCCACATTGGGTCCTATTGTTTGTAGCCACTAGTTAAGCCGGGCGGGTCCGGGTAGATTTATGCTACAAACTCAACCCAACCTCGAGTTGGCCACTTTGATATTTGGTCTAGTGTCATATTACACTTACAACCCATACGTGTCTAGTTTCAAGTCCCATGTTTACCCCACATGTCATGTTCCCATTTAGGTGTATATGAGTGTCATATTTTCATGAAATCCCATGTCAAATTATCATGTCATAATCACGCTCGTCCATCCTACCCCAAATCGTGTTTCCAACCCAAGTAAAAGCGAGTCAACATAGTAAGGCTACTATGCTACATATTGGCCTCAAAACATGCACGATGCCAAAAAGGGGTTGGCCATAAATATGCATGGTATCATAAGTGGGTTTGGCCTCAAAATATGCATAGCGTCATAAGGGGTTTTTGGCCACAAACATGCATAGTATCATAAGGGAATTTGGCCACAAACATGTATAGTATCATAAGGGAATTTGGCCACAAACATGCATGATAACATAAGGGGTTTGGGTTCATTAACATGCATAAGCCCCAAAGTCAAATCTTTGCCAATGTTTCACTAGTCAAATGGTTCCCAAAGGTTCATGCTAGCATTCCAAAGATAAAGATTCAAACTTGCAAGATAAACTAGGTTAATCATAACATGAATAGCATGATTTAGTCACTAAGCATAGCCAAAAGTCATAGGTTCAAGCAAAAGAGGCATGACAAGGTTCATATAGGCTAGCATACTTAGTTTAATCTCGTTTTATTCCATGCCATCATTAAAACTACCGTTTAGATCTAGAAGTAGCTAGAACTTACATAGCGAGGCTTAGGGAAAGATCATGAATCGTCTTGACCAAGAAAGGTGGATCCTTTGTTGAAGAATCGTCATGAAACTTGCATAGCAACGTTGATTCACTCCCTTGATTTGATGTAGCAAGCTAGCACCTTTGATTCGGATCCGATTTGAATGCATGAGCTCTTGGAGTTGGAGATGGAGGCCATGATCAAGATAGATTTTGGCGGCACTTCGTGGCATGAGTGATTTGTGAGGGTTTAGGGTAGGCTTAGGGGTCTGTTTATACAGATTAGGAGTAGTTTAGGCCCTAGGATAAACCCTAGGATAGATCTGAGCCCTCAAAATCCGTCACAAACCTCCAAACATGTCTTGAGGAACAAGTCAGGTGCACCCAGGCCAAACTGGCCGACCACCCAAGTCGACAGGGGTGTCGACTGGGCAGTTGACACCACCTGGGGTGTGTCGACTCCCAAGTCGACTCCCTAGTCGACTTGGGGGTGGTGGAAATTTTTCCCACCTTTTCTGCTTGGCTGAATTTGAAATCTGAATTCAAATTTGAACTTGTTTTTGAACTTGAAATTTTCTGAAAACTTTGACGGGCCATAACTTGGTCATACGGACTCCGATTTTCGAAAACTCGGACTCTATTTCGCGTATTTTTCCGAGATGAACGCAATGTCATAGCTCGTTTCCCTTGATTCAGATTTTATAATTAAATTCTTCCTTGATTCTCGTCTTAGCATGTTGTTAAAATCCGGGTTGTTACATTCTCCCCAACTTAAAGGATTTCGTCCCCGAAATCTCCAAGTTAGGAAGAACGTATCCTACCATCCATCATCCATCTACTCGAAACATCATCCACAGGCAACCATGGTCCTTAAAAGACTCCTAATGCTTTATGAACACATGCAGAAAGTGTGTGTATATGTTCCCTAGCTAATGCTAATGATCAGGCCTGAATGATCTTTCTAATGCAAGATATGTTTAGTGCCATGAGTCCAACATGTATGCAAGTAGTCCTAGTCATATAAGTACTATATGTGTGCACAAACATTCATCCACATGCAACATCCGCATGAGAACACATTTAATTTCATCCATAAACAAGTAAAAATACTCGTGCATATGCAACATGAAACGTGACCGCGTCAATCTAGTATCTAATGTGTATTCGTGCATCCACGAGCAACCACTTGCAACCATTTGCAACCATCTCAATCATAACATGTTTCAAATACATGTTTACATCCATAGGGTTCTACCTAAGGTTCCCAAGATAGGATCGAGAAGATAAACAAGACAAACTCTTTACAGGGTTTGCAACAGAAACAGGACCGAGAGGATATCCACCAAGCGATAGCATGCAAGCAAGCTCTACAGGAGAACCAGGGATCAACGATATACTCTTAAAAAGAGACATGATGCGCGCGTCTAAGCTGCAATTCCTTGAGCTTAATTCCATTGTGCCTTGACCGCCTTTGACTCCATGATTTCGTAGCTCCTTGATTCCTATTTCCAAGGTATGAGTCGGAACTCATTTCACTATCGCCTCTCGGTTCACTTCCTCTTATTCTTTCCCTAGTATGCTCGGCCCAAACATACCTGCGTACTCATGCAAGCTCTCCAAAATTCACTAGTGAATTCTGGATCTCGTTTACCGATGCCAATCCATGTTACCACGTGCACTTACTAGGGTGATTCCTATAACCAATGCTTAAGCGGAATGAACCATCCGCCTTATTGGCGAACGTTACTTGATCGGATCGGAGATTTCCGACAAATACATCAAGTGATTCTAGGTAACTAACCATGACAAAGCCCAAAAGGTTACACGAGACTCCGAGGGTATTACCATAGCAAGACAAGAGTCTGACTATCCTCTTTTCAAAACCGAGAATGGTATCCCTTACTGGATAACCACTTCATCCCTAGAATCCATCCATAGCTCGACAATGGAAGCATTGCTTCTAATCTCAACACTTGGCATTTACACTCTCAATTCCAAACAAGTCATGAATAAATGGACCGACTCTCCAACCAGATTTTGGGACAAAAGTGGGATCTTCTACCATGCTAGTACTAAGGTGTAGAGACTTACCTATCGAAGTAGACTTAAATGATGCGATGATCAAAACAAAGTCTGGACGGGATGATAGAAAAGAAAGGCTAAGCCTTTAACAGGAATGGTACCATTCCCTTTAGGTACGCTAGAAAGGAGAGCATACAATTGCTCTCTCGCTGATCTTATCCTAATCTTCCTTTGTGGATCCAGCCATACCAATAAGTTGCTTATTCTTAAGCTCGTGTCCTTTATCCTTGCTCTTATTATCCCTTCTTATAACATCGGTAACAGGTCTCTCGAGAACTTCCTCCATCGCACGGGAAAGCACTTACGTAGCTAGACAAGGATTAGTCGCAGTTAAAACTACTGTGACTACAGATGGAGGAAAGAAAGGAAAAGAGGTTCAATCAAGGAAACAAAGGATAGTGCTAATGGCTTTTGGGGAATAGCATTTAAAAACTTTTCTTGAAAAATGCTTCTTTGTAAACGGTTTCGCAAATAGTTTTCAGAAGGTTTTAAAAACTTTTGCCCAGTTTGGTAACCTTCTGCTATGATACCAAATGTAACACCCCACCTCCGCTAGGGTCACTCACAAAGGGAATGCACTAGGTTTGGTGAAGCATTATCGAGGTAAACATGCACAGAAATATTACAAAACAGAACATATACAAAACAGCGGAAGTAAAACAAATTTCATTACCTTATAAAATAAGGTCTAAAGCCTTTTACATCAGAATACATCAAAACCTGCCTTGCAATAGAAAAGAAGCATAAAACATTTTCCTAAATTATTCCCCAAAATAAAGCGGCGAAGCAACCATAGCCAAGCGAAGACCAAGCTGTACATGATGACCTTCAAGCATGAGAGGTCCGAACTAAACAACACCATTTCCTCCCTGAAAACCTGGGGGGGGGGGGGGAACGGAAGACAAAGAGGCAAAAGAAAACGGGGTCAGTCATAAAGACTGGTAAGTTCTATCTACTTCCAGTATAAAAACAGGTAAAGGTAACATGACATGCATAAACTGAAAGTAAACATAAGGATGACGACAAGACAGATAAGCTAAACCAAGATAACTGGATGAACTACTGTAGCAAGATAAACTCAGATATCGTGATAAACTACGGTGTCAAGATAAATCAAGGTATCATGGCGTTAGGTTTCTATCCAGTATACAATCCCAAGGTATCTATCATGTATAACATCCCATGGTATTTATCATGTATATTTGCTCTGCACCTCTCGTACTAGTATCCCAACCCGCGTCATGTGTTAACTATGAATGTCCCTTGCCCAATGTCATGTAATGGTCCATGTCAACCTAATATATATAGCATATGTAGGTTTTCCCCAACTCGTATATTTCTTTCCAAGTGTATAAGTTCAGTCCTTTACCGTAGGCCGTACGGGCTTTCCCATGTAAATCTATACCACCTCAACGTAGTACCATTTTATCCTTGAAGTTGTTTTGGACTGCTACCCTTGATCTGGTTATGTTTTCTTACCATGAACTATCGCATGTTCACTTAGGATTTATGCCACCTAGGACCACTAGGGATTATGCTACCTAATGAACGTTTCCGTGTCTCGGTTTGGGTTCAAACCACATAGGGCCACTAGGGATTATGCCACCCATCAACCACGCCCTTTATCCCACGTATGTATCGTGAATCGTTTTCCATGTCTAGAAGCACATGTACCTCACTGTGCCATCCGAGTTCCGTGCCAGGGCAAATCGAGAAATAAGGAACTCGGTCGGGAGCTTTAAGTCGTCTGCTGATGCAGATATCAAGGTCTGTTTTTGTATCCGTGACTATGGTCCCACGTGACCCCTCCCTCAACTACTGAAAGGCAATCCAAGAAAAATCATGTATGAGAACCACATCCCGGCCCCACTATAACCCCACTTTCCTATGGGCCAACCTCACCCATGACTCGATAGCAAGAACATGGTCTGTTGGGGGTTCTCTGCCTTTCCGTTCGTACACGATTGACTAAAGATGGTAGGTAGTCGGCGACGTGCTATCCAGGGCAAAAACAAGTATCGTCGACTCCACGCAAATCCATCCCAGTCTTTAGGTCACTCGCATAGCAACCAAGGCATACTTTTGGCTATTCTACCGCAGACCTTAACCTCTGTGAGGCCGGGTTTCACGGACCATCTGCCACCTCACAGAGGGATACCAAGAGTACCCTCACGTCCCCCGAAGCTACCGCTTCGCCACCCAGTTCGTTGGAGCCTTTATCTTTGTCAGATAATTTGCTCTTCCTCATGTTTTAAGCGATGACCTACCGTATCGGGTTACTCACCAATCTGTGAACTGGTCCAAATTCCTCGGCTAAGAATTACTACTTAGTTTCCCAAACTAAGGTTTACCACTTAGTCTCCTTTCCTTTTATCCTTGTTAATCCCGGATTTCCACCTAGTCCCCTGAACTAGGGTTTTGTCTAATGGGTTAAGTATTGTCATTTAAGTTCATGACTTAACCTGCCTACGAATCATGTCAAGATTGGGCTAAGTATTCAAGTCCAAGACCTAGCCCTACAAGTTGGTTAAGTATACCAAGAAGCTCATGACTTAACCCTATTCAATCATCAAGTCAAATTGGTTAAGTATTTGTTTATCTTAACCCTATCAGATTATCGTGTTAGATTGGTTAAGCATAGATTATCTTAACCTCATCGGATTATCGAGTCGGATTGGTTAAATATAGGTTAATTTAACCCCATCCACTAATCGTATTATAATGGTTAAGTATATTTAAACGGTCTCGTGACTTAACCCTATCAAGCTCTCATATTAGATTGGTTAAGCATGGTTGCTTAACCCCATCAAATCATCATGTATAATTGGTTAAGTATAAGTTACTTAACCTCATTGAATTACCAAGTTTAGATTGGTTAAGGGTTTAACTTAACCCCATCGAATTACCGTGTTTAGATTAGTTAAGTGTAGGTTACTTAACCTCATCTGATTATTGTGTTTAGCTTAGTTAAGTGTAGGTTACTTAACCCCATCTAATTACCGTGTTTAGATTAGTTAAGTGTAGGTTACTTTACCCCATCTAATTACCGTGTTTAGATTAGTTAAGTCTAAGTTACTTAAACCCATCTAATTACCAAGTCAGATTAGTTAAGTGTAAATTACTTAACCCCATCCCCTAATCGTCTTATATGGTTAAGCGTTATTAAGAAATCAAGTCCGGTTCCACTTAACCTACCCATTCATGTCATATCGGTTAAGTGTCATTAGTCAAAATTACTTAACCTTTTCATGTGGCATTAATTAGATTAATGCACCCCAACCTCTCACATTAGACTTTGTTGTGGTTACTAGTTAAGCCGGGCGGGTCCGGGTAGATTTACACCACAACCTAGTCTAACCTCGGGTTTTAAGTGCTATATGACCAACTACCCACATTGGGTCCTATTGTTTGTAGCCACTAGTTAAGCCGGGCGGGTCCGGGTAGATTTATGCTACAAACTCAACCCAACCTCGAGTTGGCCACTTTCATGTTTGGTCTAGTGTCATATTACACTTACAACCCATACGTGTCTAGTTTCAAGTCCCATGTTTACCCCACATGTCATGTCTCCATTTAGGTGTATCATGAGTGTCATATTTTCATGAAATCCCATGTCAAATTATCATGTCATAATCACGCTCGTCCATCCTACCCCAAATCGTGTTTCCAACCCAAGTAAAAGCGAGTCAACATAGTAAGGCTACTATGCTACATATTAGCCTCAAAACATGCACGATGCCAAAAAGGGATCGGCCACAAATATGCATGGTATCATAAGTGGGTTTGGCCTCAAAATATGCATAGCATCATAAGGGGATTTTGGCCACAAACATGCATAGTATCATAAGGGAATTTGGCAACAAACATGCATAGTATCATAAGTGAATTTGGCCACAAACATGCATGATAACATAAGGGGTTTGGGTTCATTAACATGCATAAGCCCCAAAGTCAAATCTTTGCCAATGTTTCACTAGTCAAATGGTTCCCAAAGGTTCATGCTAGCATTCCAAAGATAAAGATTCAAACTTGCAAGATAAACTAGGTTAATCATAACATGAATAGCATGATTTAGTCACTAAGCATAGCCAAAAGTCATAGGTTCAAGCAAAAGAGGCATGACAAGGTTCATATAGGCTAGCATACTTAGTTTAATCTCGTTTTATTCCATGCCATCATTAAAACTACCGTTTAGATCTAGAAGTAGCAAGAACTTACATAGTGAGGCTTAGGGAAAGATCATGAATCGTCTTGACCAAGAAAGGTGGATCCTTTGTTGAAGAATCGTCATGAAACTTGCATAGCAACGTTGATTCACTCCCTTGATTTGATGTAGCAAGCTAGCACCTTTGATTCGAATCCGATTTGAATGCTTGAGCTCTTGGAGTTGGAGATGGAGGCCATGATCAAGATTGATTTTGGCGGCGCTTCGTGGTATGAGTGATTTGTGAGGGTTTAGGGTAGGCTTAGGGGTCTTTTTATAGAGATTAGGAGTAGTTTAGGCCCTAGGATAAACCCTAGGATAGATCTGAGCCCTCAAAATCCGTCACAAACCTCCAAACATGTCTTGAGGAACAAGTCAGGTGCACCCAGGCCAAACTGGCCGACCACCCAAGTCGACAGGGGTGTCGACTGGGCAGTCGACACCACCAGGGGTGTGTCGACTCCCCAGTCGACTTGGGGGTGGCGGGAATTTTTCCCGCCTCTTCTGCTTGGCTGAATTTGAAATCTGAATTCAGATTTGAAATTGTTTTTGAACTTGAAATTTTCTGAAAACTTTGACGGGCCATAACTTGGTCATACGGACTCCGATTTTCGAAAACTCGGACTCTATTTCGCGTATTTTTCCGAGACGAACGCAATGGCATAGCCCGTTTCCCTTGATTCAGAATTTATAATTAAATTCTGCCTTGATTCTCGTCTTAGCATGTTGTAAAAATCCGGGTTGTTACATAACCATTCAAAGAAAACATCTGGAGTCCTAAAAGAAGTCTTGTCTATACTGTCCTCAGCTGCCCTCAACTGATGAAGCCCCATGGCCTGAGAGAATACCGAGGACCCGACAAGTTGGTCAAACAAGTTGTCTATCCTTGGAAGTGGGTGCTTATTCTTCTTTGTGAGTTTGTTCAATTCAATATAGTTCACACATAAACGAAGCGAACCATCCTCCTTAGTTGCGAATACAACTGGAGCGCCCCATTCAGATATGCTTCGTCTGATAAATCCTTTCTCAAGTAGCTCCCCTACTTGCTTACTCAACTCCTTCCTTTCCCTCGGAGCCATATGGCATGCTGGTATTACAACTGGCTTTGCATTGTCCACTAGATATATACGAAAATCGATCTCGTGCCTTGGAGGTATTCCCCGAACTTCCTCAAAAACATTAGAATAATCTCGGACTACAAGAACAAATTGCAAATCATCTATGAATGCATCAAGAGACTCTAAGAAGCTAAGCATAACAAACCCTTGGGGGTCACAAAAAATCTCGAGGTTCCTCCAAGACAAGTCAGAAGCCTAACGACCCTCCACTCACAATCCAGAATGGCACCATATGTGGTAAGCCAATCCATTCCTAGAGTCAACTCATAGCTTATAAACCCAAGCACATACGGATTGCACTCAAACTCGACGCCCAACATAGATATTTTCAAACCCCGACAAATCATAGATAAATGAGCCGAACCACCAATGGGTTTTGAGATAACTACGGGATCCACTACCATACTAGTAATTAAGTGCAGAGATTCAACCACAGAACTAGATATAAATGAATGTGAAGCGCCAGAATCAAAAAGTGTTCTAATAGGATGTTTTGAAAGAGAAATTAAAACTTCCACGGAAAATTTTCTACCCCTATCAGGAGCACAGGTCGCAAGAGCATACACCTGCCCTCCATAAGTTCCTGCCCTTTGACCTTGTCCCTGCGATCCCTGTTTCTTTGGGCAATCCCTAGCAAAGTATCCGACTTCTCCACAATTGAAGTATGTGTTCTTCCTTCTTTTACAGTCTTTGACCAAGTGAACCTCTTTCACACAACTATGACATCTCCTCTTATCCTTGGCCTTGTCATTCATTCCACCTTTCTTCTGCTGTTGTTGCTATTGCCCCTTCTTAGGCCACACCTTCTTATTTTGTGTTGTTTTCTCAGCCTTTACTTCCTTCTTTTCTCCCTTGTCTTCCTCATACATTAAGTCCATATCGACAAGCTTTTCAAAAGTGGCTCCTGACATGGCTAACCTGTAATAATCCGGAAATCCGAGCCAATTTAAAAATTTTATTTTTGCAATTTTAATGAATTTTGATTATTTAAAATAGATTATTTTAAATAATAACGACGAGAAATTTATTTTGAATAGAATTAGAACGTATATATTTATATACGTCATCGTTAGAATATAAATATTTATTTATATATATAAAAGAAATTGAAAACGGCGTGGTAGTTCGATAATTCAATTTCATATTTCAAATGAATGTACCGGGTTCAAAATAAACCGGATATGAATGAAACCAAAAATATTTGAATCTAATTGAGAATATCATTGCAACGAATCTGAAAAATCAAAATTTCATAGCGGGGATAAAAAGTTATGTCCAGTTGAAAATTCAAAATAGTCGCTATGGAATTCTGGCCCTTGAAAATGGGAATTTTGCAAACGACCTCAGTTTTCGATGAAACCACTTTTGTTGGATCCGTGATGTCAAATTATTGCTAGGTTTCAAATTTCATAATTTTTTGATTCAATATGTGAACGTGGCAAAGGAAAACGCGTTTGACCAGTTTCAGTTGATTTTAATCGACTGGAAAATGACCATTTTTCCAAACGGTCTCAGAATTCGATGAAATTAGTTTTGTTAGGACTGTATCATCAATAAGAAGCTAGAAAATATTTTTCTGGGATTTTTCGATTTAGTATGTGGCCCCGGTAAATTGAAATGTGCATTCAAATTCAATATATAGAGTTATATTTTGATTTTGACGAAAACTGATCGAAACGACCGAATCAACTTACGATACATATCCCATTGTGTTCGGAATGGGGGTAATTAGCTATGGACGACAGTTGGTGGGTTCGATTTTGAGTTTGGATTAAAAAGTACCTTTTAAATAAAAATAAAAATAAAAATAAAATATAATCTCTCTACCCTCCCTCTCTCTTTCCACTTCAGCATCCCCCCCTCCGTTTACTTTTTCAGAAGAAAATAGAAAAAAAAGCAGCCCCCCTCCCCCCGGTCGCCCTACCCACGAATGCCCCTCCCCCCCTAATCAGAGCCGCCGCCGGAGCAAGGCCCCCCCCTCTCTCTTCCTCCTTCCCTTTCTCCTCCAGATTCGCAGCCCCCTCGACCAAACCGCAACCCCCTTCCCCTTGCCTGAGCGCGCCGCCGACATCCCCCCTTTTCCACTTTAATTCGCAGCAAGCCCCTCCAATTAAAGGTAAGTTTTTAAACCTATATTTAATTATTTTCATATATGTGTATAGATTAGCATTTCTAAAAATTTTAAAGTGGGTTCATAGTGTAAAGGAATTGATTTTTAATTAGCAAAAGGTTGTGATTTTTAATTTAAGAAAGATTTCATTTTTAATTTGAAAAAGATTCCATTTTTAATCTGAAAAAGGTTTCATTTTTAACATGAGAAGGATTTCATTTTTATAGAAAGAGAGATAGAGTTTTTATACGGAGGAAGTTTGGATTTTTATATGAAGAGATTTAAAATAAAAATATGATTTTTATTGATGTAACGAATAGAAAAGGATATGATTTTGTTTATATAAAAATAGGATTTTTGCCTAGTCAAAAATGCGATTTTTTGCTTAGTTAAAAATACAACTTGGATTTGAAAATATAAACAACTTTGTTTTAAAAATATAAAGATCAAATTTTTGAAAATAGAAAAATATGAATTTTTGAAAATAAAAAAAATAATATAATTTTTATATAATGCAGAAGTTAAAAATATAATTTTTATATAAGGTAGAAGTTAAAAATATAATTTTTATATAAGGAGGAGAATAAAAATGTGATTTTTATATATGTAGTGGCTACGGACAATGAAATTGATGAAAGGCGAGCACGAAGGAGATTTCTACATATGAAGAGTCATGGCGTTTGGTTTAGCTAGTCGGTGAGAACTCCTCACTTTTTAATTTATTTCTAGTTAAAATATATACTAGGATGCAGACGGTGTTTAGTAGCACCCGACACCCGTCGTCCACAGACCATGGACGGCATGTATGCTTGTTTGTTTGATTTTGCTGTGTAGTTGATTGTGTGATGTGATGTGAAATGAAATATTTTATAGTTAAAAATATCATTTTTAACGTGTATATAAAATAAATATTTATAAACGAATCAGATGATTTGTTTATATACACACATTTGACTGATATTGATTGGGACGATAAATTTTACACATCGCCCAATTGCACAAATAAAATCTGTGTTTGATTGTTTGAAAACCCCACATGGGTATTGGAGTGATATATGACATACACTAATCCCAATAATTAGTTGTATGTCGATCGATTGACTTCGAATGGATATTGCGGGAGATCCGACCGTCGGATTCTCCTAAAACCGGAACCATTTGGTTCGTATCGAAAAGAGCTTTCTAACGAATGTGAGAAATTAGAAATTTAACGGTTGGATTTGGAATTATGTCCAAATAAAATTTGGTAAAGGTCGTTGTAAGTGTAGTTCGATGACCATTGGTGGAAATCGACTGTACGGGCCTTGATAAAATTATTAAAAATAGCAATAATTTGTGTAAAATCATAAGAAATGATTTGGGAAGAATTGGGATGAAAAACTCCATATTTGAAAAGATAAAAATAGATATTTATCGAAATGAACTAGTTTTGAACTAGAATTATAATTCTATTTATTTTTAAATAAATGAATTGAATTTGAAAAGGGTTTAAAAGTAACCAGAATTTCCAATTATTGAATTGGAATGGATTTGAATCGAAATTGTCTTTGGAATATTTCGATGTTGGATTTCGTGATGATACAGATATGGTTATGGAAATTTGAAAGATATATATATATATATATCGTTATTTCCAACACGATATTTGTTGGTCGTAGAATTTGATATTGAATATAAGCCGATATATTTTCTATTCAGAGCCTTGTATTTAATATCAAATGTGATTTGGGTTTGTCGTGAATGGTGTCTTCATTAACACTGTTCTTAAACCCAGTTGAGAAAAAGATTAAATCTTTTTATTTAGATTTAATGAAGTGTACCAATTAAATGGTATTTAATTGGAATTGAATTTGAATTTGAATTGATTTTTGGGTTTATCATGAACGGTGTTTTAAATAACACTTGTTCTTTGACCCGATAATTAATGGAATGTGATTTTGGGTTTATAGTGAGTCGTGTTTTAAATGACATTGGTTCTTTAACCCAGTTAAAGACAGGATGTGATTGCCCAAGTTAAATAATCATTGATAGTGATCATTGGGAGGATTAAAACCAAGTGGATTTTTAATGAATCTTTAATTAGATTGAAGTGATCGAGAATGGAGTATCACCAGTTTTGCTCCAGGCGATAGTTAAATCTTTAATTAGATTTGAACTTGAAATGGTAATTGAATTTACCGATAACACTGTGGTGTTAGATATGAAGTATGACCAGTTTTACTTCATGGGATGAATAGGAGGGGATTGGGAAATAAAATAAATGATTACTCCGGTGTGGTTCGCTAATCCCGACTAGTTTGAATTGATATTCAAAGAAGATTAAAGAATAAATTTAAAGAATTTATCTTTGATAAAATTAATGGGAATCTTTCCCAAAGTATAACAATATTTGAATAAAAGAATATTCTGAATTGGAATGAGGCGTATGTTGTGTTTGTGTAACACTTGTTTATTATATACGCGAGTTATTCAGAAAGACCGGGTTTATCCCATTCTGAATAACTAATTCGACGTGGTGTCGAAGATGAAGACGGTGGTTGAAGACCGGAGGTCTTCACGTCGTTTGGATAATTACTGATGATCTTGATTGGGCCGTACACTCAAGAGGAGGGAATCAGTTAGTGATCGTCCAGACGTACTTGGAGATCGATGGATATGTGGGGTACTAGGTGCCTCCGGTTTCGTTCAGACCCAGAACGAACTTGTAAATGGACTGTGTGTCTGACATTTGATTTTAGTCTGTGTGATTGATTTCTAGTAAATATATATCTGTTTGGCGGCGGAGAATTTATTCTCTTGCTTAATGCCCTTCTTTGAGACGTACGAACTCAGGGGTTATGTATTGATGGATATCAAACGCATGGAGTGAATTGCCTGTGTGGCATGCCTAAGTGGAAAATGATCAAGGCTACCGTTGAAAAGCAAAGTCTTGTGGGTGATGATCAAAGCACGGCCAGTGTGGCATAGAATTGTGTAACGTTGATTTGCGAGCCTCACACCCCGGTTGTTAACCAGAAACGGGAGAGGACATCAGGGAGGGCATGCGTTTCCTTCTAGCTTGATGTGGCGTCAGTGGTTTTACACGCCTTGACGAGTTTGACTTATGTGGTTGTTGCTGTTGCGAGGCGCCTCAGATATATCGGTCGACCCGGGGCCGATGGAGTCATTGGACTCATTTACGCCCCAAAGGGCGGGGAAACGTAGTGTTCAGGCATAATAATCCACATCGGTGGACCGGCCCTGACAATCCAAAGGGTTGATGCATTATGATCCTGAGGCTCGGGCTAGACAGTCTCGAATCAGTAGAGGACTATCTTTTGCCTCGGTTCACAGAAGGAAATCCAACTTCCAATACGTGACGTTTCGATTTTAGTTGCAATCCTGTATATGGCGACATACTGGGATGGGGCGCTTATGCCGTCTATGATTGATACTTATGATTTGAAGTTATTTTTATACACTATGCACTTATAATATTAACAAATGATTTGTTTTAAACGTATCAAGCATTCTTGGCTATTATAAGGTAAAAACCCTATCCTCCGGCTTGCGTTGCATTGTGTGATGGGACCTGGGTCTTATAATAGCTTCATTGTTCTTTATTTAGCATTGCGCTGTTGTTTTATGCACTGGTATTCTTGGGAGGAAACCCGTTCCATGTTATACGGCGTGGTCCCTTGATTTACCTAACATTAAAAATAATGATTAATAACTAGTTTAGTTCTCACACCAGTCACATGACTAACCCGGAGTTTATTGTTTTAACCTAAACTTTGGGTGCCCTTATTTTGACATGGGCAGCTAGTAGTTTTGGTTTTGCAGATTTATATTCACAGGATCCTGGTTTACAGCTGGAACGATACTCGGAAAGCTCTGTATCCGTGTATTACTTCTAGTTGTGTATTGTATTATTTTCCACTGCAATGTATTTAAATGTAATTTAAATCTCTGATATTTCTGTGTAATATTCATTTATACTCTGTATATTCTTCTATTCTGATGTTATTGTTGTAATATACAATGAAATGTTCTTCCGTCTACGTTCTTTTGTGTGTTGTTCTCAAAGTATCCGGGATTTCCCTACCGGGGAAGTTACGAGTTCTCACATAACCCATAAAGGGGTTCATTTAGCCCTTTAGCAAACCGCAAAGCCTTCTTATGCAGAGTATCCACCAGTTCCAACCCGAAATTTGCTAGCTGGTTGAATTTGTTCACATATTCTTTAACAGTCGTATTCCCTTGTTTGAGTGCCAAGAACCTCTCCATTTGCATGCTTTTCTCGGCTTGGGAAAGAAATTTCATTTCAAATCTTTGTCTAAAAAATCATCTCAAGTTTCCATCGGATGGCCTGCTTAGGTTACCTCTCACCGAAATGAGGCTTCAGCCTTCAATAGCCAAGCAGCAAACTGAATCTTTCTTCGATCCTCTTATTCAAATATTACAAACAAGTCCTCGGTCTCCTTGAGCCAGTTCATTGCCTCCACAAACGTCTCGGTTCCGTGGAATGGCTTCCCTCCCATAGCATAGAAATCTTTGCAGACCTTTGAGAAGTTGTCTGCACGTGGAGGAGAAGGAGGAGGAACAATGAGTGCAGCTGGGGGAGGAACGTTTCCTTGGCCTTCGGCAGGCGCTATGGCCTCCAGATATCTATGGAACCATCCTCGTATCGTAACGCCCTCTGGAATATTCGATTTTGTAACGACCCAGGTTTTCACGATCCTGGTTATCAACACCAAACATGATGTCGACTAATCAAGCATCAGAAATACCGAATAGTCCATGAAAGAAATTAGAGGGTGAGAATAGATAAGATAGAAACTTAGAATAGAAGAAGAAGAAGAACATACAACATCAGAGTAAACACGAATCTCATAGCGGAACGAATAATATATAGTGAAAATTAGGCTCACATCCTTAAAACTAAACTTAATTAGGCTCACATCCTCCCCTTTTGAAACATGTAAAATTAATCCCTATTTTCAAACAGCGGCTCTTTTTTACCCGAAATGCCCTTTTCCTCTAATTAACGATGTAATTAAGTTTCGATCTAAACACGTATTAGGGTTTCATTTTTTTCATCGTTAATATTTTTCTGAGTCATGGCGGCGCCATCATCTTCACCTTTCTCCTTTCTAGAATCAATTAGTGATCCCTTCGCTCTCCTTGGAAATCAACAATGGACAATGTCCGTCCGCTCTTTTATCTTCAGGCAGCGCAACTACAAATAGGGCACAAAAAAAAACATGAAGAATGAGGTATCACGATTTTTTTTACGAGCTACAAATCTAAGAAAAAAGACATCGGATGGACTGCGAGGGATATTGTTCGAGCTCTAAGGAAATTGATTCATCAAACGTCGGATTTAAGGTATTTGTATCTAGGGGTACGATTTTCAGTTTTCTTCGATTATGATTGTTCAGTGTTTTTTCTGTTGTTGGATTTTGTAGTTACTGAAGAAGTTTGGTTGGAAAGAAGGCACTGGTCTCGGCGTTTCAGAGCAGGTTCGTATCTACTTTTTTTTGCTGAATTTGTGTTTTTCATATTTCATTTTTTTATAATATTATTTTTGATATATGATCAGTATTAAAACTATTGATGATTTGATTAGTTGGGTAATTAGTTATTTTTTAGTAATTTATTCAGATCTGTAAATTGATTCATGAACCGAAATCAAACTTTTCTATTTTTCAGTAATAAAAGATATGTAAATGTTTACTGACGAGAAACCCCCAAAAAAATAGATATGAAAAATGTTTAGTACAGGAATAAGGGTGCAAGAGTTCTTGACCGAATCCTCAAGAATAAAAAAGACCACCGTTCACCATTACAAAGTGAAGTTACTTCATAAGCTTCTTCTCTATGGCGTGTGATTTTTGGATGCTTTAAACGTTTGATTTTTGAGTTAATTAGTTATATTTTAGTAATTTATTCAGATCTGTAAATTGATTCATGAACCGTTGAACAAAATTTTTATTTGAGTAGTTGTTGGTCAGTGCGATCTAAATTTTGAGTATAATGAAAAAAACTTATTTTTGTGCCTTCAGCCTTCCAATACAATAAAAATGCATATTAATATCTAGACTTTAATTTTTAATCAAATTAGAATATCATTTTAGTATTTTTAAAAAATTGGATGTTTTCCGACAAATTCACGCATGAAATTATTGTCAGAACATTTGGGTTTGCATGTGATCAGAAAAGTTGAGTATAAGTATGCATATATTATTGATATATGCATACAAATATGCATATATTTTAAAGATCTATTTTCAACATTTCTGTTAAAAATTTGCCTACAAATATGCATATATTCTAAATATATGCATATCTGTATGCAACTTTTTACCAGACACGAAGAAAAACATATTGTTAGAACATTATTGTTATTTTGCTGAATTGTACGCATATAAATATGCAGATATTATTGTTATTTTGCTGAATTTTAAGCATATATTTATATCAATCTAATTTGATCGATCATTCATTTAAAAAATTGCTTGTTTCTCGACAAATTCAAGTATGAAACTGTTGTTAGAACATTTGGGTTTGCATGTGCTCAGAAAAGTTGAGTATAAGTATGCATATTTTATAGATATATACATACAAATATGCATATATTTTAAAAAATTGGATGTTTTCCGACAAATTCACGCATGAAATTATTGTCAGAACATTTGGGTTTGCATGTGATCAGAAAAGTTGAGTATAAGTATGCATATATTCTTGATATATGCATACAAATATGCATATATTTTAAAGATCTATTCTCAACATTTCTTTTAAAAATTTGCCTACGAATATGCATATATTCTAAATATATGCATATCTGTATGCAACTTTTTACCAGACACGAAGAAAAACATATTGTTAGAACATTATTGTTATTTTGCTGAATTGTACGCATATAAATATGCAGATATTATTGTTATTTTGCTGAATTTTACGCATATATTTATATCAATCTAATTTGATCGATCATTCATTTAAAAAATTGCATGTTCCTGCGATTATTGGTGTATTAATGTTGTTGAAGCTTGGGAATGGTAGCTGTTATATTCGTCTTTTTTTTATAGTTCTGTTGCTATCGCTATTATAGCTCCTCCGAAAGGTACATGAATGCCTGGTCATCCATTTTCATCAAAAAATTAAAATCTGCAGTTGATTTTACAAGGAGTACTAGAAGTGGTTTGTGGAGTAAGCTGGGCCATAACAAAAGAACTTGTTCTTCAAAAGACCATTAGTTCTGCTACATTAGTTCTGTTACATTTGTTGTAAACTTTTACCATTTTTTGTAAACATTTACGTGATGTAATACAATCAATTCAGTATTTTGTTGTAAATTTGTTTTTACTTACTAGTCATTTATTCAAGCTGAAATGTATGCAAATATTTGTTATGTCTGAATAAATGTATGCAGTTTTTTTGAACGTTCATTTGCCTCATTTGTACAAAAATTTTTGCATGTCTATACTGTAAGAAACAAGTAGTACCTGCAAAATATTAAACTGTAAATATGCTTATTAGGAAACTACTACTGATCATTTTTGCATATAAGTGTGCAATTTTTTTGAATATTTGCATGATCTTCATTAAAATTATGACCAACGGCTTTTGAGTGTTCAACGCGTTTTTAAAAAAAAATTTGAAAAGTTCAACAGCGATTTTTTTATTGATGGTTTTGCAGAATCATGGAAATAGTGTTTTGAGCGAGATTAAAGGTATGTTTTGAATGATTAAATGATGACAAATCAAAGTTGGAAAGTTTTTTAATTGCGCAAGGGTAGAGTTGGAATGTTTTTAGTGGAATTTCAAAAATAGGGATGTATTTTATATTGTTTTTATCACCGGGTTTTTTTTTCTATTTTGAAACTTAATAGGGACCTGTAAAAAACGCACCCTAATATATAATAGACACATAACTTTGAAATAAAATCGTTATCTGTATATAGTAACATTATCAGAGTATAACACTTACAACACAGCGGAATAAACAACAGCTATATAGTCCTGAAGCCTCCTGCTCCAAGCTCTCCAAGTATATCTGTAAAATCCTGACTACTTGACTGCCAATACAAATTTGGGCACCCAAAAGTTTAGGGAAAACAAAACAAAATAAACTCTGGGTCAGTCATGCGACTGTTGTGAGTAAAACAGTTTAAAACAGTTTGAGCCATTAAACGATATCTCATAAGACTATGCCGTATAACAAAACGAGTTTTTCCCTTGTGAGAATCCAAAACATTTGATTTAAATTTCAAAATCCTTTTGAAAGAAATGATAAACTTTATATCAAAACTGTTTTGATATTATAATAATGTCTATCAACCACAACTAAATAATCATCTAGCAGAAACGCTTTCATCTCACGTTCTACATATATAGTATACAATCAAAACCGCGAGCACTTATTGGATAATGGATTACCAACTAATACAAGGTATGGAACCACCTTCCGATAATGTACCTCTAGAGAGGAATACACTGGCTTCAACAAGAACATCTTGCAACCCGGCCACACATGACCAACCACTCATTTTTCTTGAGTGTATCGAATGTATATCACCAACGGTTGGGATCAGCAACCGTTTCCCCGAATGGGACAACATCGAATAGATCAAAGAATGAAATGAACATCTCTAGATAGGTGATAATATACCCTAATTAGCAGCCAACCACTTAGCCATGTTGCCTGCCGGATTTTTGTCATTTCCCGATTGTAAGGCTAGAGGCCACGCTTATCTCTGACAGATCACACATTTATTCACTTTGAACGTCACATCGTCATACCCGCCAAATCACAAATTGATTTCCCCAAAAATACAACGGGTATACAACTAAGAGAAACAAATTCCTCCGCCGCCAAACGTACATACGTTTGAGGAGATCAACTTATGCGATCTATTAAATATACTCTGTCAGACAATCATCCATATGGGTCGTCCTGGGAGTGGACAAACCGAAGGCACTATTCTGTAAATCCATCTTAGGCAACTGCTACCTAGGATCGTTAGAACAGCCCTTGCATAACTCCATTTTCTTTCTTCTTCATCACATTTGATTCGCAATGTTAACGCCCATATAGAGTGGTTTTCAGGTCATGAATCTGATCCCGGTCTCTCCGTATTGACGACGGAAAAATGGTCAAAAACATCGATAGTCAGTGAGTTAACTATCAAAGAAAAATATGTGTACAAACAACGGTTGTATTTCCAAACGGAAATCTTACCGAGCAAATCATCAATCAACACTGATCCACTTTAATTTAATTTGTCATTCAATTATCCATTTCCCTATTCTTGTTTCCATATATTCAACATTTCTTATTTTCTAAATTTAGAAAATATACATTATTAACAATGGAAAACATTTCCATTTCTTATTTTCTATATTAGAAAACATTTCTGATTCTTATTTGGAAAACATTTGCAAAACTCCTACATTTGGATTTAACCAGATGTTTAAATTAAACATCGTATGCTAACTCAAAATCTCACACTCATTAATTAAATTCACTTAACCAATCTTCATTGTCGAACCTTAACCATTCCTTAGTTAAAAACAAAGTCAATCAAGTTGGGGTATAATTACCTCTCAGACCTTAACTGAACAACATTTCTAACTTCGAAATAGACAAAGTTCGCCATCTAAATCTTTAACAATTTCCTTACATAACTCTCGGATTTTATTTACGAATCCACTTCTTTATTGAAAAACATTGATTATAACTATAGCGCTAAAAATCCCTACTCCTGAAATATCTAACTCCAAAATATTACTCGATTAACTCAAATCGATTAACCCTAACTCCATTAACTTCAACTCGATTAACTTTAATTCATTAACTCTATTCAATAATTCCTTTCAAATAAACTATATTCGATTAACTCCTTTCGAATAAACTATATTCGATAACTCCTTTAACTCTATTTGAATAAACTATATTCGATAACTCCTTTAACTCTATTCGAATAAACTATATTCGATATCTCCTTTAACTCTATTTGAATAAACTATATTCGATATCTCCTTTAACTCTATTCGAATAAACTATATTCGATTAACTCCTTTAATTCTATTCGAATAAACTATATTCGATTAACTCCTTTAACTCTATACGAATAAACTATATTCGTTTAACTCTTATTCGGTTAACTAATATTCGACTAACTCTTATTCGAATAACAAATATTCGATTAACTCTCTTCGAATAACTAATATTCGATTAATTCTCTTTCGAATAACCAATATTCGATAAATCTTTTCAAATAACCAATATTCGATAAATCTTTTCGAATAAACTATATTCGATTAATTCCTTTCGAATAAACTATATTCGATAACTCCTTTCGAATAAACTATATTCGATTAATTCCTTTCGAATAAACTATATTCGACAACTTCCTTTCGAATAAACTATATTCGATAACTCCTTTCGAATAAACTATATTCGATTAATTCCTTTCGAATAAACTATATTCGATAACTTCCTTTTAAATTAACTCTATTTGATTTACTCTGATCGATTAACTCTATCAATTAACTCAATTTGATTAATTCTAATTCGATCAACTCTATTCAATTAACTCTAACTGATTTACTCTATTTGATTAACTCTAATCGATAACTCTTTTATATCTCGTTAATTTCCTTTTATAATCCTATTTATTTTCCAAATAAATATTCCTTTTATAATTTTATTTATTTAAAAAATAAATATTTCCTTTTCAATTCCTTTTCTATTCTGTTTGTAAATGTTTTACAAATATTTCCTTTTTTAATTCTATTTGTAAATGTTTTACGAATATTTCTTTTTCAATTCTATTTGTAAATGTTTTACAAATATTTCCTTTTCAATTCTACTTGAAAATGTTTTACAAATATTTCCTTTTCAATCCTATTTATTTAACAAATAAATATTTCCTTTTCAATTCTATTTATTAAACAAATAAATATTTCCTTTTTCTTATAATCTCCTTTGATTTTATAATTATTTCTTTTATAAAATCCTTTTCCTTTTATATATAAAATCCATTGATTTTATATAAATAATTTATTTTCAAAATACACTTTGAAAATCCCCTTTTCTGCATCCTAGTATTTCCTACGTATTTAAAAAACCAGATAACAATGATCGATATCATTCAAATTTCAAAAACACATAATCAACAACATATTATATATCACATCATATATTACAATATATGAAAAGAACGGTATTATAAATATTGAGGAATCCAGTTGGATCCCTCCAACTTGTTTTCCTGCATCCACAGATGTTACACAATATAATTCACATCAATATCACTTCAGTATGAAATATTCTGATAAACAGAATCAATATTTAGTTAATGATTTATATATATATCGTTATCTAAAATTTTAACCAATAATTCAGCAACTCAGTCAAACAGTCAGCACACAGCAATCATCATCATTTATCAATTATAATTACAGGTTATAAAAATATGAACTGATAGAGTTGGTGAGTTTTACTCACATTGGACGGTTATCGTTAAATAACGAATAACTATCTTTGATTAGATTTTGACAATTTATTTTGTTGTAAATTGTCACGAGCTCCAATTCACTCCCACTTAATTCTATTGTGTAGCCACCGTCCCTACGATCCTATCAGATCTTGTTTCGCTGAATTCTGATAATGTATGGGATAGTTATACGATTTACAAGTTTGAATACATTCGTTCATTTAAATAAAAGTTAAATTATATCGGGCCTTAACCTTGATTTTCCCCGGCCCATCACCGCACACAAGCCCACCCGTGTGCTACAGTATCTTCCCTCCTAAAACCAAATCCGTGACTTCCTGTTACCACTCCATTGCCGATATCTCAACCCCCAACGATCCTCTATTTATTCCACGGATTCAACAACTAAACACACTAAAACCCTCAGCGTGATCTTCTCTTTCCAATTACCCCCTTCGTGATCAACTCGATCACCCACTCCCCGATGCAACAACAAACAAAACTGATGCTGCCTGGACGGATCACCAAACTCAAATGGTATCGAATGCCCCCAAAATTTTACAACAAATTCTACTCTCCACAACGAAATCAACTATGATACCCATTTCAAGAATCATGACTTCAATAACCAAAGATTTGTAACCCTATTCTCGCGGTGAACTTTCGAGGACTGGAAAAACCACATCGAGCTCCACAAAAACCCCAGTGCGATGAAGATCTTCTCACGATGAACCCAAATATATATAACTTGATTTTAGGATTTTTATTTGGATTGATTTCATTTTCTTCATCGCCACGAAATTTGTTTTCTGGAATAAGAAGTGGCGGCTACTTGTTTTGACTAATGAAGGATTCCTGTTTAGGGTAACGGAGGTATTTACAAAATAGTTTTATATTTTTTTATTGGATTATTTTACTTCTTTTTAAGCAAACGCTATCTATATTTATTGTTAAAAATTCCTATAATCACACATGATATCCAAAAATCACGAAAATGGACATACACCTTCAGTTCGACATTACGGACCCAACGAAACTGGTTTCGTCGAATTCCGACTTCGTTTGATCACATAACGTATTTTTAACTGTTAAAATACAGACTGTTTTTCACATTAAAAATCCATACGGCCACACACAGACTTCAAAATCACGGAAATCGAAATCTAACAATAATTTAATATTGCGGATCCAACAAAATTAGTTTCTTCGAAAACGGAGGTCGTTTGCAAAATAGGCTATTTTTAAAGCTCTAAATAACCCATTTAAATAAATAAATATATTTAAAATAATTAAATTAAATATAAATAAATCAATATTATCGTATATATTCACATAGAATATCATATAGCTCCATATTGGGATTTATAACTCGATATTCCAAATCCAGATTTACATCGATATTCGATTTATATTTAAAATCCATTTAAAATATAAATAAATTGATATAAATTATAAAGGAATTCCATAGCGACTTTTCTATAATTTGATTTGGACATAAATCAAAATCTACTCGACGAAATCCCGATTTTTCTCTTCCATTAGAAAAATATACTTCACCAGCTCCGAATGTTTTTTGTTTCACGGAAATCCGGCTTAAAACGGATTCTGTATATTCGTTTAAAGCTCGAATCACCAAATTGCGAACTGTCGCGCCATTTCGAGCTCAATTATATTTACAATATAATTTATACATTCAAACTTCGTTTAAATAATATATTCGTTATTATAATTCCATTCTAAACTGAATTATATATTTTGAATTGTCCAGTTCACATAATATTGTCAATTCACTCTTTCCGACTATTCTGGAATTTAAATATATTATTTAATTATTATATTAATTAAATATTCCTTACTATTCAATTAAACAACCATTTAATTCTCTAAACCATTATTTAAATAATTAAATAAATTAATTATTTGATCGTACAAATACGGGACATTACAGGTTCCCAAGACATGCTGAAAAAGGAAAGAGATTAAGACAAGGGATCGAAAGATATTATTTATGGCTCTTTGGGGAATGTTTTTCAAAACAGACTTTTCTTTTTGAAAATGCATTCTTCTAAAACATTTTTGAAAATAGCTTTCAATTTTGTTATCTCTAATCTAGCAACCTTTAGCTCTGATACTAAGTGTGACACCCCACATCCGTTAATGTCACTCACAAAGCAAATGCAATAAGTTTCGTGAAGCGTTATATTAAACAGAACAGAAATATTACAAGACAAACATATAAAATAACAGCGGAATAAAAACTTTATTTATCATAAAATACCATAGTCCAAAAACATCACATGTCTGAAACACAAAAGCCCATTACAACATAAAAGTACTGTCTTGTACTTCAAAAATATCAGAGTACATAAAAGAAATAAAATTCCCCAAAAACAAAATATAGCCATATAAACACGGATAGGAGCTTGAGCCATACATCTCAGCAAGCAAAATAAGCAGAATCACGGTCAAGCCTTAGTGTTCCCGCATTGAGAACCTTGGGGGGGAGGGGAGAAAGAAGAGGAAACAAAAAGGGTCAGACATAAAGTCTGGCGAGTCTAGTTACTTTTAGCAAGTAAATAAACAAAAGTTGCATGACATGCATATAAAGTGGATATGAGAGAGATAACTACTTAAAAGGCAGGTATGACGAGGTAAATAGGATATGGTGTATACGCTTCTAATGATTACTCTGCACTATTACTAGCATATCCAGAATGAGATGAACCTTCCACTATAAGGTGGTAGACTTAGGCATATGTCCAAGTGTGCCCTAACTACTACCCTAATAGATTGGCTCCCTAATCTGCATAGATACTCCGTGTCGGCCCCACCGCAGGATGTATCACGTCCTAAATTGGCAACCCTCTGCTGATAATCCCAGCCCCATATCTACAGGTGTCACGGTTATCTTATCCCCTTCTGCCCGGCTCATGCACGCACATGGGCCGGTCGGTTTGCGCCACCCACACCGAACTCCACATTTGGATCTCTTACAATCAGTTCAGTAAGTGTGCCCCTTCTCCGAACAAGTTCGGAGTACTCTGCCTGATACCTACTCCGGGTTACTAATTGAAACGGGTCCCACACAATATGATATAAGCTCTCCCCCTTCTCTTGTATCCCCCACTAGGTTTTCCACAGGTTATACTTACCATAAAAGGCGGCTTTAATTATATAACCCCAATCTTTCTACCGGTTATGCTTATCACTAGGGGTCTTTAATTACATAACCTTATCGGGTTAAGTTTGTGGGCCTATATGTAAATATTACCTACCCCCTCAGATTTTCTTAACCCACCCACTGTCCAACCAATTTTACTTAACCATAACTTTAATTCATAATCATACAATCCTTGTGGATTAGATTAGGTTAAGTGGTCCAATTTATTACCATGTCTGTTTATGGTTTATAATGGGCTAGACCTTCCACATTAGGTATAACTTGTGGGTGTTGGATATGCCGGTCGGGTCCGGGCAGACTTCTTCCACAAGTTGGGCCTAACCTCGTGTCTTAGCCCGATTCATATTTGTGCACTTAGACCTCTCACATTAGGTTCAACAGTAGTAGTTGCTGGATATGTGAGTCGGGTCTGGGTTGACTTCGACCACTAATGCAACCTAACCTCGTGTCATAAATGCAATTACAATTTCTAATTGTAATCCTAGATATTTCATTATAATCATCTATGTCGTTATAGATTATAGGTTCCATGCCCTTTTTCCCCAATTTTGTACAAAGTGAATTATATGTCCATATTCATATCCATTAACCAAGTTATGCCAATTGTAATATTTTTCCCCCGTTCCCTCACTAACGCATTCGTATATATTTGGCGGCATCTAGGCTAGAAAATAGCCTAGCTACAAAAAATAAAAGGGAAAGGTGATGAGAAAAATGACAATAGTGATCATTCTAACAAAAGTGACATAAACATATATATACTGGTATAGACATGTTATTGGCATAATAATAAGGTAGACATAAAAACAGATCTAGTGAAAAGGGGGATGATAAAACTAGATCTAACATACTTAGGATGAATAGACCCATATAAGAATTCATATATCCAATAATGACATATCTCAATTAATCACAACATGATGATCTAGATCTAAACAAAGGTTTAATTGTCCAGATAATGATAATCCCAAATTAACCACAAACTTAGAAAAACGGTAAGATCCACATAGGTAACATAATTAATTAAGCATAAAAGAATTAGATTTATAAAATAGTTCTAGCATTATAAGATCTAGGCTTATAGATTCAGAAATTATGATAGATCCAATATGATTCAGTCACAGGCATGTGTATATCCAAATCACAGTCATATCACAAATTACTTTTAATCATTTAAATCTAAAAGTAATTAACTCACAGTGTTTGGATTAAAAGAGAAGGTTGAAAATAGTAGAGGTTGGATCTATACTTTGATCTCTAAGTATGATCTGCAAAGTTGATGGTTGTTGAAGAAAAGGGTTATGTTCAGTTCAGGCACCAGCAGCATTTGGCCTCCATTGATCTCCAATGAAGAAAACAAGAGAAATGACCATGTATTTATAGCTGCCAGCCCTAGAAACCGACTTAGCCATGTCAGCCCTAGGGGGCGACCCTGGTGTCGACACCCCTATTGGGGGGGTCGACCTAGGGGTCGACTCCCTTAGGCGGGAATTTTCCCGCTCACCCCGAATTTTTGAAATTTGAACAAATTTGAATTTTCTGGACCTAATTTTGAATTCTTGGACCTTATACTTATATATATATATATATGTGTGTGTGTGTGTGTGTGTATATGAGACAGGTTCAGTGGCACCTCAAACAGTGGAGCGCCCCAATAGCCTATCACTTTTCCACCACACATTTCCCCTCTCTCACCTTCCACTCATTCTCCCACTTCCCACTCACATTCTTTAATATAAACAAAAGGTGGAAATCAGGGGCATTTGGGGTGCTCCATTTTTGGGGTGTAACCAAACGCTTACCTATATATATATATATATATATATATATATATATATATCTTGTGCGCATGCAAACTTCAAACCCTCATAACTTCTTCATATGGTGTCCGTTTTGTGCCAACCAAATGTCTATCTTGACCAAAATTTCGAGACGGACACAATGGCATAGTCTGTTTCCCCTAATTACAAATATTAAATTAATTATTATTTAATTTATCCTCTTTTAGTGTTGTTAAAAATATAGGGTGTTACAGATAAGTTCAGCCTTAGCCTGAACCCTAGAAACTACAAAAATATCCATGTTCCATTGATAATGCTCTCTTCGTCTTCCTTTAGTCATTCGTTCATATCGCCAGCCAGCGTTGTCCTATGATAAACTACTTCAAAGGAAGGGACATAGATTACCCTTGCTTTATCATAAGTTGTGCTAAAGAAGTGGTAATTTCAGGCATCAAAACAACATGGCGTCCACCTTTATCCTCGAAATTATATAACTGTTGAGTAATCTCCTCTTAAGTAAATGTTTGTGATGGTATAATTTGTTTGCGTTCCATGACCAATCAGCAAATGCACTGAAAGCATTTTAGATTTCCTCTGCTACTCCTTCTGGTAACATATTTGCAATGAAACCCATAGGTGCAACATCAAACTATCTGTTTTAACTTCTTTGTCCAACAATTTCCATTACTCACCATAAATTCAATCCAACATTATTAATGTACTCAACCATTTTTGTAGTATTTCTGAAAGTATTGATGAGATTAATTTATAACCACTCAAATATAAATATATTATTAGAAAAGAAGGGTTTTACATTGTTTTAACATCAAATGATAGGTTAGCAAAACCGAGCCTACAAGGATTCAATAAAAAAGAATACCGGCAAGCATAAGGAATTCAATCCAGACAAATTCTATCGTAATGGCTTTGTAATTAAGATACTTGCAAGCATAAAGAATAAAATTTATACCTGAAATAAATGTTGCAAACAATAGTTAGTTACACGAACAAAGATCCAATTCTCTGAAGTAATCGATTCTTTGAAGCCAAAATCCGATTCTCTGAAGTAGAAATCACCAAAGCGATTCTTTGAAGTAGAAATTGAATGTGACTTCCCCAAATCCTACTCTCTTAAGTTTGATTAGAATTCCTTTTCTTTTTCTAATCTACGATACGCTTTATTTATTTGAATTTTGGATTTGTATTTCTTATTTAATCGTCCTAGCTTGAGGTAGAAGCATTAGCGAGGAACTGAGAAATGGGATATAGGGTCACTGGCATTATTTACGTTTTTTCTCTTGGGAACCAGCCTTAGCAACACAAATAAGCATTGGCATAAAAAATTATAATTATGTATTTTTGATAATACCTTTTTAACATAGAAATGCTTATTATTGTGACTAACCTGTAACACAAAAAGATGTTGGCAATTGAAAAAAATAAGTGTTACCAAATTACCGTTATGGTGTAGTGCATGCTATATAAATGAGAAGTTGTTTTATGTCATTGTGATTGTTATAATGTGTTATATCCCTAGACAACTAGGAATCCGACACTTGGCTCTCCGGCATTTTGAATACAAGAAGGAATTAAGTGTTGATTTTTTAGGGTCGAAATTCCAGGTCATCACACAAAGCTTCAGCCAAAAATCTCTTAGACTAACTGGATTTCAGTCTCAAGCATCGTGCTTTCTCTAGTAGAGTACAATTGATCCTCTCCGCGACCACATTTGATTGTGGTTCTCGCGTTGTAGTAAAATGCGTCCAAGTACCACAATGATAGCAATAATCCATGAACTCTTCGAAAACATATTCCCCTCCATTGTTTCGGACCTAAGAACCTTCATAGACTTATCAATCTCATTCTCCACAAGAGCCTTCCATGCTTTGAATGTTGCAAATGCCTCCGAGTTGGCCTTCATTACAGACACCCAAGCTTTCCGATAAAATTCATCAATGAAGGAAATATAATATATCTCCCTTCGCAAAGAAGCTACTGGTGTCGTCTATCAAAAAGAAGTGTGCGCAAACTCAAGAAAACCTCTTGAATCATATTTCCCTTCACCGATTGTTACTCTAGTTTGCTTTCCCATGACGCATTCCTCGTAAAACATCAATTTCATGAAACTCACTTTATGAATCATCTTCCTTTTTCGAAGAATGTCCAAACTCTTCTATATGACAATTTTCAAACTCAAATGCCACAACCTTGTCACATCCAAGCCACGAGAATTATTAACACTAATGCAAGTTTCATATTCAACTGTCACATCTTAAAGAAAATAAACACCATTAGCTCTAGCACCTGTCACTACCATAAGTCCACCCTATTGTCTCTCTCAATGGTGATTTACATCCTAAAGAATCCAATTGCCCCAAAGAGATAAGGGACTTCCTAAGTCCTGGAACATTGCGCATATTAGTATGAGTATGAACCACTCCGTTAAACATCCTAATTTGCAAAGAACCAATGGCTTTAGACTTACAGATAGCACCACTTTCCATGACAATTGCATTTTATTCCATATCGACATAAGAAGAAAAATAATTCCTATTTGCCTTCTCCTTGTCCAGACACTCATTATTCCAATGATCGGTCTTCTTACAAATATAGCACGTGGCATTCCTCTACTTTAACTTTCCTCTCCAACCGAGATTTCTATATATGGAATGCCATCGGTTCTCCTTCTTTACATATCTTTCCTTCTCCACAAATTACCATTGACCATTATCGACACAACTACTTTCCACATTCAACTCCTTCATTTGATCTCGCGGTTCCTCACTAAGAAGATCCATCTTATATCATCGAATGTCAATGTATCATGGCTATAGTTCAAACTATTTGAGAAATCCATATAACACTCCGACAACGAACATACCAATTTCATCACCTTTTGCTCTTCCTCAAATTTAAAATCTACTACCTTCATCTTCATTAAAAAAATCATCAAACACATTCAACTACACATTTTGCGAAGTTCCCTCTTTCCTATTATAGGTGAAAAACGTTCGCAATAAGATCAAATGATTAGCATGTAACTTTTTCATATGTAATTCCACCAACTTGTCCCAAATACCCTTAACAATCATCTCACCACTAGTTTTAGAGATAACATTATCTTCCCTAGCAAGTTGAAGTGTAGTAAATTCCCACTCTTTCATATCCTTTGATAATACAGCCGATTAATGAGACACTTGTCTTGATATCCATCTGATAATACATCCCATTGTTACTTCGCCATCTTCTTCTGAGAAAATTCTCTAAGAACTTCATTTGAAACACTCAACTGAATTGTTGTGAGAGCTTCATCTTCCATCTCTTCCAAATCAGCTGCATCCATATCTTTCAATTCTCAAATGTGGAAACAACTTTATAATTCTTCTCCTTCTTTAGTATTACCTCCATCTTCATCTTCTAAGTACCAAAATCTCCCTTTTCTTCAAAACACGTCACTTTATAGTTGGCACCAAATCTACCAATAGACTTACTAAAAGTAGTCATTAATATTCAAATAAGAACATTAACACTAGCTTTGATATTAAACTACAATGTATTTTTTGTGAATTTGAGTGGAAGCATTATTAGTTAGGTTCTATTATTGCCGATTTAGATACCAATGAAACTCAGCACAAAAGAACAAAAATCAATTATGTAGTCTCATGGAAACATTAGGATAAATAAGAAATATAAAAGATTTAACGTGTTTCAGATATGAATATCCTACGTCCACGGAGATCCAACAACTCTTTTATTTCAATTAAAAAAGATTACAAAAGAGAGAGAAGAATAATGGTGGATTGTACACACTTGCATACAAATGAGAATAAAATCCCTTCATTCAAATGGACTTGACAATGAAGGATTGCTTGGAGATAAAGAAAAATTAATTTCTATGTTGCTTGGAGATAAGAAAAATTAACTTTTAGATTATCCAAATATATTTCTCCAAATGCATGATTTGATTTGATACTCCATTTATTTCTTCATATGGCCAAATTAATAAATATATAAATATGCTTCTTTCCTTCTTTACAATTTCATCAATTAATTAATTGATTGTGTAATCAATTGTTTCCTTTCAAGAAATCCTTAAAATCTTTCCATATATGGCTTAATTGAATGATGGAGTCAATCAATTAATTAATTTCTCTCTTTACCAAATATTTGAATCAGATAAAATCAACAATAAACAGGTTAGAACATGCAACACCGGAATCAAACCAATGACAAGTGAGTTGAACCCCACAAAATAGGATTCGAACTCATAACAACGTGCTTGTCAATTCACACTATTATAGAAATCACTTAATCCCACAGATAGTGCTATTCATTTCATGTCCAAAACAACATGATTTGCGTTATTTCTTCATATAGGCCATCAAGATTTTCCGTTTTTTTGCTTCATGAGAAGATGTTGATAAATACCAATCACCACTAGTATGATTCTTTCTCAAACAAATGATGCATTACTTATGTGGAGTGTATTTCCATTCGTAGTCATATAACATATGCTACACGTCATAAATTATATGTAGCATTCGATCAAGTGTAACGCCAGTTTAGACCATATACGTGCACATAGTCATGTCATCTACAATCGACATTTCGTTATTTCACAAATAAAGATGATTTTCAAGAAATTTAATACTCAGTCTGCTATATTATAATTATGATGGATAAGAATATTAGAGTAGATATTTCTATAACAAAATTTGGTTTATTGTCTATACAATTTATGATATGTACAAATCAAAAAAGAATGCTTATATGCCACAAACCACTTGTTTATTCGATCGTGTAAGTTGCATGCAGACTGGGTATGGATGATCTTTCAACACAGTTTGTAGCAGTAACTCCTCAATGGATTTAAAAGCCCCTTTTTGGAGCAAACGTAGAATATATTCCAGAAAGTGGGCATTACCCGGAAGGGTGATAGGACCGTCTCTTGGTAGCCTAAACTCTTTTTCGGATATATTGAGCAATTGCTCAAATATAGATGTGTCAAGATATGACACAGGAAGCATGAATCTCTTCCCATCCAACGAGTATACGATGAAACATCCCTTATCTGCGACACATGATGTGCTTGGTTCTTTTGATGATGATTTTGATTCAAACTCTTTTCTGCCAAACGAAGCAACTCTTCGCAAAATGTTAAGAATCTTCTTTGTGTTTACCATTGTTCTACTAATGTAGTTTTAATTTCTTGAATAATATATTTAATGAATTCTTTGAATTTCAATGTTAAGAAGCAATGGCGAACGGAAGAAGAGAATTGTTGAATTTTTCTGCTAGTTTATAGGGGTAGTTAGCCAACTAGAAGATGCAAAAGTTTTCTGGGTGGGGAGATAAAGGCACATGCTTAGTGTAATGAAGGACCATTACATTGCATTAGAGTTGCTCTAAGTTTGTTGTCAGGTTTCTATCCGATTAAGTTGAATCTCTACCCAATAATTTTTCTTTTTGGTTTAAAATCTAAACACAAATCCTTTTTTTGCTTGAAATCTGTGACATATCCATCACAATATGCGTGGATGTATGATTTTTTCTTGTAACCATCGTAACACCTAGGGGGACGGTAGATATGCTAGTGTCGTGGCCATATTGAAGAAAATTATGTTAAATGGTGTTCCTAAATCAATGGAAGAAAACTGGGCATGAAGTAATAGATAACTTGGGTGCCAAATTTACTTGGAGGTCAAAAAAATTTGGCATGAAGTAATAGATGACTTGGGTGCCAAGTTTACTTGGAGGTCAAACAACTTGGGCATGAAGTAATAGGTCTTATAAAGCCGCCCAAAGGGGAGAAGGAAAGGCAACTGAATTCAATTCAATTCATTCATTCTATCTCTCAAATTTAAATTTAGGGATCTCTAACCTAAATCTAATTTCTTCAACTCTTTATCTCCACAAATAAAATTCTTGAGTGAATTGAGTGACCATTGTAATCAATATCTTGTACTTTTCATTGGTGTTAATAAATGGCTCTCTCTCTCAAGTGGATGTACACTAACAAATTGTTAGTGGAACCACTATAAATCCCTATGTGATTTTCTTTTCGTTATTTCCCCCTTTATTTCTCTTGTGTTGTGCTTGTGATTAGATTGAGTTGGGATCATCTTTGATATTGATTGGTTGTTTTTGCAAGTTTACCAAGATCTCGTCTTCCGTTGATTTGGGGGTCTTTCATTTAAGCGTCTTGAATCAAAAAATTTCCCCAACATTTGGTATCAGAGCATTGGTATTGGTAGATAGCTGTAAAAATGTCAGAATCAGATTCAAATAATGCCTCAACAGTTGGTCCAAGTGGTGTAGCTCCTTATGTATGTGAGTCATATGCAGTTGCTAGTTCACAATAGGTTATCGAAAGGTGAAATGGAAATAATGGTTTTGAAAAGTGGTAATGGAAGATGAAAGTGGTTCTTAGGCGGAATCAGGTACATCGGGTAGTGTTTGATACACATTTATTGCTAGCGGACATCTCAGATGTGGAGAGAGAAGGAATGGAAGAGTGGGCATCCACAATACTTCAACTTGCCATGTGAGAGAATGTTATTTTGGAAATTAGTGGTGAGACGACTTCTAAAAGTATTTGGAACAAGTTGGAGGAGTTGTATATGCAAAAATCAGTCATAAATTGACTGATCTTGTTGCGGACTTTCTTTACCTACAAGATGAAGGAAGGAACTTCATTAAAGACGCATTTGAATGTGTTTGATGATTTGCTGATGAAGATGAAGGCGGTAGGTTTGAAGATTGAGGAGTAGAAGAAGGCGATGATATTGTTATGTTCATTGCCTGAACGCTATACTGGGTTCTCAAATAGTTTGATCTATGGTTGGGATACATTGACTTTAAATGATGTTAAGTGAGTCTTCATAGTGAGGAACTGCGAGATCAGATGAAGGAGTTGAGTGATGGTAGTAGTGGTGTTGGTAATGGTCAATGTTTATTTACGAGAAAGAAAAGTCAGAGAAGAAGGGAAACCGGGGGTGTTCTAAGTCTAGGAAGCCCGGTGGAAGAGGAAAATCAAAGAAAAGAAATGGAAAGTGCTTTATATGTAAGAAACCTGGTCATTGGAAGAATGATTGTCTAGACAAGGGGAAGAAGGAAGTAGCATCTTCATCAGTTGCGGTGGAGAGAGATGTTGGTGAGGAAGACATAGATGTTTTGTTGGTTGTAGCATCAGATCTTTCGGACAGCGAATGGGGCTTGATTTGGAGGTTTTATATCACATGACGCCTAATAGGAATTGTTTTTCTTCTTATGTTGATAGGTAAGGAAATTCAATTTTTATTGGAAATGGTGCAGTTTCCAAGTCGAAATGCATTGGACTTATGCAAATTCGAATGTTTGACGGAGTGGTTCGTACTCTCACTAATGTACGCTATGTTTCGGGACTACGGAAGTCACTTATCTCTTTGGGACAGTTGGATTCTTTAGGTTGCAAGTTCACCACTGAGAGTGATAGCTTGAGGGTGTCGAAGGGTGCACTTGTGATTATGAAGGGTGCTAGAACTCATGGTATTTATTTGCTTCAAGGAGTGACCGTGGAAGGCGAAACTTGTGTCAGTATTGATAGTTCTTGTGGCTTAGGTACGACACGACCGTGACATTTGAGATTGGGTCATGTCTCGGAGAAGAGTTTGGATGTTCTTCGTCGAAGGGAGATGGTTGGTGGTGAGAGTTTCAACAAGTTGGAGTTTTGCGAGGAATGTGTCATGGGGAAGAAAACAAGAGTGTCATTCGGTGAAGGAAAACATGATTCAAGAGGGATTCTTGAGTATGTGCACACGGATGTTTGAGGACCAGCGCCTGTAGCTTCTTTGGGAGGAGCAAGATACTATATTTCTTTCATTGATGATTTTTCTGGGAAGGTTTGGGTGTATGTAATAAAGGCCAAGTCGGAGGCATTTGCCAGATTCAAAGAATGGAAGGCTCTTGTTGGGAATGAGAGTGGAAAGACTTTGAAGGTGCTTAGGTCCGATAATGGCGATGAGTATGTTTTCGGAGAATTTCATAATTTTTGCAAGTAACATCGTATTCGAAGGCATTTTACTGCACCGGGAGATCCGTAGTCTAATGGAGTGGCGGAGAGAATGAACCGAGCTCTACTAGAGAAAGCTCGATGCTTGAGATTGACATCGGGTTTGTCTAAGGATTTTAGGCCGAAGGTTTGTCAACCGCAGTGCATATTATTAATCGAATTCCATGCTCGGCCATTGATAACAAAATTCCGGAAAAAGTGTGGAAGGGAAAGACCGTTGACTTGAATTATCTTTGAGTATTTGGCAGTCCAATTTATGTGCATGATCCGAGGAATGATAAGCTCTCACTTAGAGCTTTCAAAGGAATTTTTCTCGGTTATATGGATGGCGTCAAAGGCTATCGGATTTGGAATCCGAAAACGAAGAAGGCTATGGTTTCTCGTCATGTTACTTTTGATGAGTCAGCTATGTTCAAGGAGAATGAGGGCTCATCGGATGTTCTGGATTTGGTTCATGGTGAATCAAAGGAGAAGTTATTCCCACTTTCAGGTCTAGAGAAAGTAGAGTTGTTGGAGGTGCTTGCGAGGTGGATGCGGTTGATGTTACATCACATAGTCCACATGATTCTTCTAGTAGTATTGGAGATGTGGACGAGCCTAGAGAATGTTCAGTTCAAAGTGGAGCTAAAGGATGACCGGGTAATGGTATTGCTACTCGGGTTGGTCGTCGCTCTATAAGGACACCCGAAAGATAAGGTGATTGGAACTATCTTAGCTTTTGTGAGAATTTGGACCATGCTCTTCATGTAGTCCAAAATAAGCCGATGGACCTTGATGAAGTCATGGATTCGAGTGATAGCTCGAACTGGATTTGCACAATGGAGGAAGAGATGCAATGTTGATGAAGAACCAGACTTGGGAGTTGGTTCCACTTCCTCAAGGAAACAATGATATTGGGTGCAATGGATATATAAGGTAAAGGATGGAAGATACAAATCTAGGCTAGTGGCTATGGGGTTTGCACAGAGGAAAGGAAAGGAGTATGATGAAATCTTCGCACCGGTTGTGAGGCATACTTCTATCCATATGTTACTTGCGATAGTTGCTATTCATGACTTGGAGTTGGAGCAACTAGATGTGAAAACCGCCTTCTTGCATGAAGACTTGGATGAAGACAACTACAAGGAGAAACCGGAAGGGTTTGTTGTAGAAGGTAAGTCAAAACTAGTTTGCAAGTTGAAGAAATCACTATATGGTTTGAAACAATCACCTAGGCAATGGTACCAGAGATTTGTTCATTTCATGCTTGAAAGTGGTTTCCATTGAAGTATCAAGGATGCCTGCGTTTATTTCAAGAAGTTGGGAAATGGTTGTTGGGTGTATTTACTCTTGTATGTGGATGATATGCTCATTGCTTCTAAGGATAAGGAAGAAATCAACAAGCTGAAATTGAAATTAAAAGCGGAATTCGAGATGAAAGACTTTGGAGAAGCAAAGTAGATTTGGGCATGGATATCAAAAGGGATCGAAAGCATTTTGAATTGAAATTGACTTAAAAGGAATACATTAGAAAAGTGCTTTGCCGGTTTAGCATGGAAGATGCAAAGGCGTCAAATACACCTTTACCTTTGCCTGTAAAACTTTCGAGTAAGGGATCACCTATCGTAAAGAAAGACAAGGTTTGTATGGAAAAAGTGCCATATGCTAGTGCGGTTGGAAGTTTGATGTATGTCATGGTGTGTACAAGTCTTGATATTGCAAATGTCGTCGGGATGGTTATTCGGCTCATGGCTAATCCGAGGAAATCGCATTGGGAAGCAGTACAGCTTATCTTGAGATACTTGAAAGATACAATATCTCATGGTCTTGTTTTTTGGTGTAGTAAGGAGAAGAATTACATGTTGGTTGGTTATTGTGATTCGGACTACGCTGGTGATATGGATCGAAGAAAATCGACTTTTGGATATGTATTCACTCTTGGTGGTACAGCTAGAAGTTGGAGATCGAGATTGCAGACCGTAGTTTCTTTATCCACTACGGAGGCGGAGTTGATAGCTGCAGTTAAGGAAACAATCTATTTGAAGTGACTGTTGTGTGACTTGGGCTTTGAACATGGTAGTGTTGATGTTTGGTGTGATAGCCAAAGTGCTATTCATTTGGCAGAGAATTTGGCATTTAGCTCACAGACCAATAATACTGAAATGATGGAGTCATTTCTAGTAGCCATGGACAAAGACAAGCAAGTATGCCTTTGGAAAGTGCACACAAAGGATAATGTGGCGGATATGTTCACTAAGGCATTGCCGATTAGGAAGTTCGAGCATTGCTCGAACTTAATTCGCTTGGAGAGGTGCTAGGTGCCACGGGGTGGCACAGCTGAGAGAGAAGCTTGACCACGGATGAAGAAGAGTATCGTTGAGAGGTTGAATTTCTATCTTCTTGGTATTTTTGTCTTTTGGTGAGACTAGTTTTGGAGTGCGTGATCTTTAACACTTTATTAGCGGGTGGGGGCTTTGCCTGAACTCGTTGATGGAGTGCAATGGGGGGGGTGACTTTGCCAGAACTCATTGGGAAAACATTCAAACTTGGTGAAGTTAGATATGATGATAGTTGGAGCTATTGGTTACAAGTAAAGTATGGATACCATTAGGTCATGGAGTTGGAAATAGGTGATTTTACATCAAGTTGGAATGTTAAATTTGGTGATGCTAAATCAATAGAAGAAAATTGGGCATGAAATAATAGATAACTTGGGTGCCAAGATTACTTGGAGGACAAGAAACTTGAGCATGAAGTAATAGATAACTTGGGTACCAAGTTTACTTGGTGGTCAAGCAACTTGGATATGAAGTAATTGGTCTTATAAACGGGGCCTAAAGGGGAGAAGGAAAGGCAATTGAATTGAATACAATTCATTCATTCTCTCTCTCAAATTAAAATTTAGGAATCTCTAAACTAAATCTAATTTCTTCAACTCTTTATCTCCACAAATAAAATTCTTGAGTGAATTGAGTGACCATTGTAATCAATCTCTTATACCCTTCATTGGTGTTAATAAAAGGCCTCCTCTCTCAAGTGGACATACACTAACAAATTGTAAGTGGAACTACTACAAATTCCTGTGTGATTTACTTTTCGTTATTGCTCCTTTATTTCGCTTGTGCCATGCTTGTGAGTGGATTGAGTTGAGATTGTCTTTGATATTGATTGATTGTTTTTGCACGTTTAACACGATCTCTTGTTCCGCTGATTTGGGGGTCTTTGATTTAAGCGGTCTTAATCAAAATTTCTCCTCAACAAATTATTATGTCTGATTTATTTGACGACAGAGGATACAAGGATTCCAGGTCTTGAAGTTGTTAAAAATGTTAAATGATATTAAGTTATCAGAAATGTAGAATACATAATTTCTGAACTTGTTTTTACAATTTAAGTCTACAGGTACGTAATAGCACAACACCACACAGTCAGGTAGAATCAACAATTTGTAATCACTCAAAACTAAATCAAGCTTAACTAGAGTCTATATGTATCATTCCTATTTTCTCTTCCAATCTACTCTTTTTGTACACATATCATCTTACTCGACCGACAATTGAAATTACCAGGTTCACTGTGCTTAGCACGGCCACTAACTAATAGAAATCATTTAGCCCATGCTCCTGGTCCACTCTGTTGAAATTAATGATTCAAATATTAGTGGAGAAGGAAAGAAATTGATTGATTGTCAATCAATTAATTGGCTTGTTTATGGAAAGGGATAAGAGGAAGATTTTTTTTTTTGGAAGAAAAATAATTAATAGGCCAATCAATCAATTGATAAAGAAAGGGAAAGAGATTGAGACCATAATTATGCCATCCATTTATGCTCCAATCAAATCAAGAAAGATATTTATTTTTCTTCATGTCCTAGAAACTTCTATTCTTTATCTCCAAGAAATCCCTATATAATTAGGGGTCATGTTATTGTATGAAAAAAAAAGAGTAATCCACCATTAGTCTTCTCTCTATTGTAATCTGTTGTACTCATTTTTTCACTGAGAAATAAAGGTTGTTGGGTCTCCGTGGACGTAGGCAAAGCCGAACCATGTTAAAAATTGGTGTGCTCTTTCCTCTATTTTTGTCCTCTCTATAAATTTGTGCCACTTGTTTTTATTTTTGGCGTTGTTGAAATTGTTGACAGACTAGATCATTGGGTTAATTCGTATTCCGCTGCCCAAATCTCTGATTTTGCACTACAGATTGGTATCAGAGCCAGTCGTCCTGTTCAAAGACTTTTTCAACCATGTCAAATTCCGCAAAGAATAACGGTGGTAGAAGCGCTACAAATTATGGAGTTGCTAGATTTGATGGAAAGGGGGATTTTGGCACATGGAAGATGAAGATGGAAGCGGTGTTGAAGAAAGAGAGGACATTTAAAGTTGTCTCAGATCCAGAGAAATTGAAGAAATTACCACCTGAAGAGTTAGAAGAATTGGAAGAGGATGCTCTTACTACCATCCAACTTAGCCTTTCCGACGAAGTACTTAGAGAGTTTTCTCATGTGAAAACTGCTAAGGAATTGTGGGATGCTCTTCAGAGAAAGTTCTACGACAAGTCTCTCACCAACCGCATCATCTTACAGCAACAACTTTATTCTTTCAAAATGAGGCCTGGAACAGATGTATTTGCTCATATAGATGCCCTCAACACACTTGTCATGAATCTTCGAGCAGCTGATGTAAAGATTGAGGATGAGGCGCAAGCTGTTATTCTTTTATGTTCTTTGCCTGCAGAGTATAACACTTTTGTTAACTCTATGATCTATGGGCGTTCGTCTATTTGCTTGGAGGATGTGAAGACAAATTTGCATAATGAGATGTTGAGAGGAAAGTTGGCAAGCATGAGCATGGAGAATGATTCTGAAAGCCTTGTTGCACAGAGAGGAAGAAGTCAAAGTAGACCCAAATATGGTGGAGACAGAGCTAAGTCCAGATCTCAGTCAAGAGGAGCTCGGAAGGGAGTTTGTCATTATTGCAGAAAACCTGGACATTATATTGCAAATTGCCCCAAGTTGGAGAATAAAAACAAAGCTGTTCCCCAGAAGGCTTCAGCATCTACGGCGGAGACATCAGATTCAGATAATGATCCTGGCATTTTTACAGCCTCTGCCTCTCCTATGAAGAGCACTATGTGGATTATTGACTCGGGTGCATCCTATCACATGACACCGGATAGGCACGTTTTTTCCACTTATCGTCAGTTTGATGGAGGAGAGGTTCTCATGGGAAATAATGCTGCTTGTCGCATGATTGGTATTGGAACAGTAAAAATCAGGATGTTTGATGGTGTTGTTCGCACTTTATGTGATGTCAGGCATGTGCCTGATTTAAGGCGTAGTTTGATCTCCATTGGAGCATTGTGCAATTTTGGCTTAAAGTGTGTAATAGAAAAAGATTCATTAAAAATTACAAATGGCTCATTGATAGTGATGAAAGGGGTAAAAGCTGGAAATCTGTATTTGCTGAAGGGTACAACTGCTGTTGTGGAGTCTGCTTCAGTTATTGATTCAGTTGATTCCGATTCTACCAGATTGTGGCATTTTCGTATGGGCCACATTGGAGAGCGCATTTTAGAAGTATTGAGAAAGCGAGGCTTGATTGACGGTGTTCATCATTCAAAACTTGACTTTTGTGAAGGATGTGTACTTGGAAAGCAGACGAAGGTTTCTTTTGGCATTGCAGAGCATAAGTCTAAAGATGTTTTAGAGTATGTTCATACTGATGTTTGGGGCCCCGCACCATGCCTATCTTATGGAGGAGCCAGGTATTTCGTTTCATTTGTTGATGATTTTTCTAGAAAAGTATGGGTTTACTTTATGAAGTCCAAAGATGAAACTTTTGATAGGTTTCAAAGTTGGAAATCTCTTGTTGAGAAGCAGTCTGGAAAGAAAGTGAAGGTTCTTCGTTCAGATAATGGTGGTGAATTCACTTCTCAAAAATTCATCAAATTTTGTGAGTCCGAGGGAATCAAAAGACACTACACCACACCAGGAGACCCTCAGTCAAATGGGGTTGCAGAGAGAATGAATCGGACTTTGTTGGAAAGAACTCGTTGCTTACGGCTGACTGCAGGATTAAATAAGAGATTTTGGGCAGAAGCATTATCTACGGCGGTTTTCCTTATCAACCGCACACCTTCTACCGCCATAGATATGAAGATTCCTGAAGAAGTATGGAAGGGAGGGCCTGTATCATATTCCTTTCTCAGAGTGTTTGGTTGTCCAGCTTATGTGCTTGAGAGCAAAGGGAAGTTGGATCCAAGATCGCGCAAGTGTATTTTTCTTGGTTATAAGAAAGGAATTAAGGGTTATAGGATGTGGTGTCCTACTACCCATAAGATTGTTACTAGCAGGCATGTTACATTTGATGAGAAGGCTATGTTGAAGGTGGAGCCTTCTTCTTCAGTTAATGATGATGTTGAGAGGACAAATTCAGAATACCAAACACAAGGCAGATCATCAGACTTCCATACAAGTAAAAATGGTGATTCAGATGACACCGTGGTTGATAGGGAAGAGATAGAAGATCAATCTCAAGGTGGAGCTCAAATTCAAACTCGACCAACGAGAGAGAAGAAAAGACCTACATGGCTTGATGATTTTGTGGGATTAAGCATTGAAGATATTGACTTTGATGACATGGCAGCTCATGCATTAAGCATATTTCATGATGAACCAAGAGACTACAAAGATGCCATTAGTTCAGTTGATAGCTCCAGTTGGCTAGTAGCAATGGAGGAGGAGATTGAGTCTTTGCACAAAAATCACACTTGGGATTTAGTGCCACTTCCTTCCGGCAAGAGAGCAATTGGATGTAAATGGATCTATAAGGTGAAAGATGGCGGCAATGGTGACTTGAGGTACAAAGCAAGATTAGTGGCGAAGGGTTATGTTCAGAAGAAAGATGTGGAGTTTCATGATATTTTTTCTCCAGTCGTTAGACATACTTCCATTCGCATTCTTTTGGCTTTGGTTGCTCACTTTGACATGGAGTTGGAACAACTAGATGTCAAGACAGCATTCTTGCATGGTGATCTTGAGGAGGACATTTACCTACAACAGCCAGAAGGGTTCATTGATAGCAGCAGGCCAGGTCATGTTTGTAAACTTAACAAATCTCTTTATGGCTTAAAACAGTCTCCTAGACAGTGGTATAAGAAATTTGATAAGTTTATGATCTCACATGGTTACTCTAGAAGCTTTAAGGACCAATGTGTCTATTTTAAAAATTGTAATGATGATATCATCTATTTGTTACTTTATGTTGATGATATGTTGATAGCTTCTAAGAGTATGTCAAAAATTTCGGAGTTGAAAATGGAGCTCAGTAAGGAATTTGAGATGAAAGATTTGGGAAATGCACAAAGAATTTTGGGGATGAATATTCAGAGGGATAGAAAGCAAAGAGTTTTGAGGCTCACTCAAACTCAATACATCGAGAAAGTCCTATCTCGATTCGGTATGGAGAATGCTAAACCGGTGGCTACTCCATTAGGCTCTCAATTCAAGCTATCCAAAGATATGTGTCCCACATCGGATGAAGACAAAAGGGATATGTGTAATATTCCTTATTCTAGTGCGGTTGGAAGCCTTATGTATGCTATGGTATGCACAAGGCCTGATTTAGCTCATGCAGTTGGTGTTGTCAGTCGATATATGTCTAACCCAGGTAAAGAGCATTGGCAAGCAGTGAAGTGGATACTCAGATATCTTCGTGGCACTTCTTCAGTTAGCTTGTTATATGGTGGAGTAGATGGAGACATCTCTCTTAGAGGATACTGTGATTCAGATTATGCTGGGGATAGAGATGGACGGAAGTCGGTGTCGGGCTATGTTTTTACATTTGGCATAAGCCCGATTTCGTGGAGATCAAAGTTGCAGTCAATCGTAGCTTTGTCGACTACCGAAGCAGAGTTAATGTCGATTGTGGAAGCAACAAAGGAAGGATTGTACTTACTTCAGTTGTTGGATGATCTTTCAATGGAGCAGCGGACAGTGGAGCTATTTTCAGATAGTCAAAGTGCGATTCATCTTGTTGAGAATCTGGCTTATAGTTCACGGACGAAGCACATTGATGTTAGAGGCTTCTTTCTTATGCTTGAGGAAGAACGAAGCAAGATCAAATTATTGAAGGTGGGTACTTCAGATAATCCTTCAGATATGATGACCAAGTCACTTCCAAAGGACAAGTTTGAGCATTGCTCAAACTTGATCAGTTTGCTTCCTGTTACTTGAGCGCCATGGGGCGCTGGGCCCAACAACTTCTATGTTGATTGTTGAAGATGAGTTAATGAAGAAAGATTGCCATATTTGAATCAAGGTGGAGTGTTGAAATTAATGATTCAAATATTAGTGGAGAAGGAAAGAAATTGATTGATTGTCAATCAATTAATTGGCTTGTTTATGGAAAGGGATAAGAGGAAGATTTTTTTTTTTTGGAAGAAAAATAATTAATAGGCCAATCAATCAATTGATAAAGAAAGGGAAAGAAATTGAGACCATAATTATGTCATCCATTTATGCTCCAATCAAATCAAGAAAGATATTTATTTTTCTTCATGTCCTAGAAACTTCTATTCTTTATCTCCAAGAAATCCCTATATAATTAGGGGTCATGTTATTGTATGAAAAAAAAAAGAGTAATCCACCATTAGTCTTCTCTCTATTGTAATCTGTTGTACTCATTTCTTCACTGAGAAATAAAGGTTGTTGGGTCTCCGTGGACGTAGGCAAAGCCGAACCACGTTAAAAATTGGTGTGCTCTTTCCTTTATTTTTGTTCTCTCTATAAATTTGTGCCACTTGTTTTTATTTTTGGCGTTTTTGAAATTGTTGACAGACTAGATCATTGGGTTATTTGGCGTTGTTGAAATTGTTGAAATTTTTGGCGTTGTTTTTATTTTTGTTCTCTCTATAAATTTGTGCCACTTGTTTTTATTTTTGTTCTCTCTATTGTAATCTGTTTTTATTTTTGTTCTCCCTAATTTCATTTCCTAGCAAAAAAAAAGCAGCTGCAACATGCAAGCAACGACAATTCCATTTTCAGGCTTTGAGAGTTCGGGTTCCACGCGAGATATCCAGGCTTCGAGCTCGTCCGTGCCACGTCTTGCCGCAAGCAGCCGCCAGTCCACTTCTTGCCGCCGCCGCCTTGTTGAAGCCATCGCCCACCGTCATAGCACTCGTGCTTTCTTGACACAAGTCATAGTTCCTTAAAGCTATCATTATTTTCACAGAACTTCTACATTTTTCCTTATGATATCGTAAATTGATTTTTTAAATTAATTTATCTGTTGTATTTCAGATACTTCTCAGAGTATTTGCTCACGATCATTGCCAAGCTAAAATGGATTAAAGAAAATTAGAATGAATATTTTCCTTTTATGTTAAAATGTTATACTTCATAGTGCAATAGACATCATTGTGATTAATGAATGAATTAAAGTGCATTCTGAAAGTGGTTTGTTTGAAGAAAATGTGTTCTTTGACATTGTGGGAACGTTATATATTTGCACATCATACAAAACTCCAAATCTTGACATTGTGGGAACTGGTTGTATTGTATGTACTTTAATTTGTATGTGTGTTTAAATCATGAGTATGGATTATATGGTACTGTTTTATATGCATGTGCTTTAATTTGTATGTGTGTTTAGATCATCGTATGGATTACATGATGAAATATTATTGTTTGAATTTTATGTGATTGAGTGAGCTATTGTTAAGTTGGTATGTTTTATCATTTATGTGTTATTTCAATTTTTTCAGCTATTATTTAGTACCAAATGAAATATGCATCGTATTGTATTAAATTATATTTTTAAGTTCGGATTCGGATATTATCGGATATCCGGAAATATCCGTATTTGCTAAGCCGGATACGGATATTTTCGGATATCCGAAAATATTCGCGGATACGGATACAGATATTATTTAGTAGGTATCCGCGGATACGGATTCGGATACGGATTTTTATTTTCGGATACGAATACAGATACAGCACTTTCCGCATCCGTTTGCATCCGTTTAGAGGCCTACTTATTAGGTTAATAATATAAGATGTTATTAGCCATATAAACTTGTGATACAAATAAATGGTGTATACAGTATTCCCGTATAAGGAAATTAAATGGGAATGACTTAATAACATAGCCTACTTTATCCCAAAAAGGAAAGGTTTTAAAGGCAAATGCGGGACGAACTAATAACCTTTGCGTATAGTCCGCTTCCTTGGGTCTTAAGTGGCTTGTGTTGAAGAGTCCACCTGGGAATAGGCTTTTCAGTATAAGGGTCTTAAATAGGAGGTGTGTGTGGGTTTACCTAAACCTGGAAATTAAAAGGGTCAGATATGGTCGTCTATCCTATAGGAAGTAGTAAATGACTAAGGAGGTTATCGAATGAGGTCAACTAGAAGGTATAATGGACGATAAAATACCTACTATCACTTTATGCGGGGAAAATGTATATGCGTGAATGATAGAAGCCTTAACTAATAGGGTCCGCAGCTGGTGCCCGCTAGTTTATGTTAACGTTGAATATATTGTCGAGGGCTAATAAGTGACCAATAGGTTCGCCTAGGGTCTTAAGTGATCAGGGAGAATCCACAACACTATCTATCATTTGATAGTGAGGCGTTAAATAATAAAGAATAGAGAATGAGGATATAGATAGAAACCCCAAAATTAGGGGCCCACTCACAATGTAATTAACCAGTTAAACTCTGGTATAAAGGCTTCACAAAAATGCGTGTGAATATCTTATCTCGGTAATATAATTTGGGAATACTGCTTTGGGTTGAATAGTAAAGTCGTGCGTAAACATTTACTAGGTTAGCTATAATCACTAACTTGGTTAGGCATACAATTTGGTTTGAACTAAACGGAATATATCTGTGTTATAGACCGTGTTGTACTTTTCTTAGTCATTAGAACTTCTTGTTCTAGTCCCCCTCATTACAACCTCCAGGTTCCATAGAGAAGTTCAGATTCTTAGAGATGTTTAAGTTAGGCTTTTGGTTCTCGTTCTCTCTCATGCCGGTATTGGAAAAGTGACTTACTTTGAAAAAGGTAGTTACTTGAGTTAATACTAGTTTATCCTATTTTGTTTCCACTGTGAGTTATTTTATCGTACTCTGATTATGCTCGTGCTCATTTAATGCAGGTGCCAAATATACGCTCTATGCTTGGACGTATTTAAGTTTTGATTTTTGTCAAAATTAGGGTGCATAAAAGAGTGGAGTGTTACAACTCACCAATAGAAATCAAGCTACTCTTAAATCAGGTACGTGCATAACATCAGTCTTGGTTCGAATAATACCGTAAACATCCTGATCTTTACGCTACCAACACTAAGCATGGGGCAAGAAGCATCATTGTCCATCAGAAATTCTCCTCCATCGGGTATCATATGATAGGATGCGGTAGAATCAATCTACCATAAGGTGCTCTTCCCATAAGAGTCAGAAGTTATAAACACATCAGTGTCACTCTCTATATCTAATTTCTCTGTTGTAGAGGCTAAAGCTTGCTCTGGGTTTTTTCTTCTTCCTTCAAGCTTGAGACATTGTGCAATAAAGTGCTCATGCTTCTTACAATAATGATAAGTCAAATTTTTAGTCCCCTTAGGCTGAGACCTCGAAGAATTATGTCATCCACCTTTCTTCACTTGCTTTGGCTTCTACCTCTTCGAACAAATAAGCCTTCGGTATCGCTATCCAGGCTAGTGCTCACTAGTATACCTCTTAACACTTCATTACGAAGACTAGCCTTTACATAAGAAAAGGCTAATTTTACTACGGTCATAAATCATAGAAGTAACAAAAGAAGTATACTCCTTAGACAATGAACATAAGAGGATCACAGCTTGAGCCTCATCGGTAATATCAACATCTGTTGCCTTCAAGTTCATAACCAAAGTGGTCAAAGTATCTACATGCTTCATGAGATCGGCTCCATGCTTCATCCTGAATGAATAAAGTTGTTGTTAAAGAATAATCCAATTAGCGAGACACTCGTCTTGATATCCATTTGATAATACATCCAATTGTTACTTTGCCGTCTTCTTCTGAGAAAATTCTCTAAGAACTTCATCTGAAAGACTCAACTGAATTGTTGTGCGAGCTCCATCTTCCATCTCTTCCAAATCAGCTGCATCCATATCTTTAAATTCTCAGCAGAGAAACAACTTTATAAGTCTTCTCCTTCTTCAGTACAACCTCCATCTTCATTTTTCAAGTATCAAAATCTCCTTTTCCTTCAAAATGCGTCACTCTATAATTGACACCAGATCTACCAATAGACTTACTAGAAGTAGTAATTCATATCCAAATAAGAATAATAACACTAGCTCTGATACCAAACTATAATGTATTTTTTTGTGAATTTGAGCGGAAGTGTTATTAATTAGGTTCTAGTATTGTCTATTCAGATACCAATAAAACTCAACACAAAAGAACAAAAATCAATTATGTAGTCTCACGGAAACAATAGCAGAAATAAGAAACATATAAGATTTAACATTTTTTGGATATGTATATGCTATGTCCATGGAGACCCAACAACTCTTTTATTTCAATATAAAAAAATTACTAAAGAGAGAGAAGAATAATAGTGGATTGTACACATTTGCATATAAATGAGGATAAAATTCCTTCAATTAAATAGAATTGACAATGAAGGATTGCGTGGAGATGAAGAGCAATTAATTTCTATGTTGCTTGGAGATGAAAAAAAAATTAACTTTAAGATTATCCAAATATATTTCTCCAATTGCAAGATTTGATTTGATCTTTCATTTATTTATTCGTATGGCCAAATCATTGAATATATATATATATATATATATATATATATATATATATATATATATATATATATATATATATATATATATATATATATATATATATATATATACACACACACACACACACACACATATGCTTCCTTCCTCTTTTACAATTTCATCGATTAACTAATTGATTGTGTAATCAATTGTTTCCTTTCAAGAAATTCTTCAAATCTTTCCATATATGGCTTAATTGATTGATTGAGTCAATCAATTAATATCTTTCTCTCTTTACCAAATATTTGAATCACATAAAATCAACAATAAACAGGTTAGAACATGCATCACAGGAATCAAACCAATGACAAGTAAGTTGAACCCCTCAAAATAGAATTCGAACTCATAACAAGGTGCTTGTCAATTCACAGTATTATAGAAATCACTTAACCCCACAGATAATGCTATTCATTTCATGTCCATAACAACATGGTTTGCTTTATTGCTCCATATAGGTCATCAAGATTTTCCGTTTTGTTGCTTCATGAGAAGATTTGATAAACAACAATCACCACTAGTATGATTCTTTCTCAAACAAATGATGCATTTACTTATGTGGAGTGTATTTCCATTTGTAGTCATATAACATATGCTACACATCATAAATTATATGTAGCATTCGATCAAGTGTAGCGCCAGTTTAGACGTATACGCGCACATAGTCATGTCATCTGCATTCGACATTTTGTTATTTCACTAATAAAGATGATTTTCAAGAAATTCAATACTCAAGCTGCAAATATTATAATTATGATGGATAAGAATATTAGAGCCGATATTTATATAACAAAATTTGATTTACTGTATATACAATTTATGATATGTACAAATTGAAAAAGAATGTTTATATGCCACAAACAGCTTGTTGATTCGATCCTGTAAGTTGCATGCAGGCTGGGTATGGATGATCAGTTGGTAGCAGTAACTCCTCAAAGGATTTAAAAGCCCCTTTTTGGAGCAAACATAAAATATATTCCAGAAAATGGGCATTACAAGGAAGGGTGATAGGACCGTCTCTAGGTAGCCCAAACTCTTCTTCGGATATATTAAGCAGTTACTCAAATATAGATGTGTCAAGATATGACAAAGGAAGCATGAATCTCTTCCCATCCAACGAGTATACGATGAAACATCCCTTATCCGCGACACATGATGTGCTTGGTTCTTTTGATGATGATTGAGATTCAGACTCTTTTCTACCGAATGAAGCAACTCTTTGCAAATTCTTAAGAATCTTCTTTGTGTTTACCATTGTTCTACAAACGTAGTTTTTATTTCTTGAATAACGAATATTTAATGAATGCTTTGAATTTCAATGTTAAGAAGCAACTGTGAACGGATGAAGAGAATTGTTGAAGTTTTCTGGTACTTTATAGGAGTAGTTAGCCAACTAGAAGATGCAAAAGTTATCTGGGTGAGGAGACAAAGGCACATGCTTAGCGTTATGCAGGACCATTGCATTACATTAGAGCTGTTCTAAGTTTGTTGTCAAGTTTCTATCCGATTGAGTTGAATCTCTAATACCAAATAATTTTTCTTTTTGGTTCAAAATCTAAACACAGATCCTCTTGTCGCTTGAAATCTGGGACATTCCCATAGCAATATGCGTGGACGTATGATTTTTGCTTGTAATCATCGAAACACCCAGGGGGATAGTAGATGTGCTAGTGTCGTGGCCATATTGAAGAAAATTATTCTGTCGGGTTTATCTGATGACAAAGAATACAAGGATTCCAGGTTCTTGAAGTTGTTAGAAATGTTAAATGATATTAAGTTATCAGAAATGCAGAATTATATAATTTCTGAACTTGTTTTTTCTATTTATTTCTACATGTACGTAATAGCGCGACACCACACAGTCAGGTAGAATCAACATTTGTAATCACTCAAAACTAAATCAAGCTTAACAAGCGTCTATAATATATATATATATATATATATATATATATATATATATATATATATATATATATATATATATATATATATATATATATATATAATTTCTATTTCCTCTTCCAATCTACTCTTTTTGCACACATATCATCTTACTCATCCAACAATTGAAACTACCAGGATCGATGTGCTTAGCACGGCCAAGTTATCAGCTAGGAAGCCATGCTCCTGGACCGCTCCCTTAGTCACTTTATGCATACAGAGCTGACAAAACTTCCTAGTGATAGCATGGTTAAAAGCAAACACGTGCTCATTATCTTCATCCCCTTTGGTCCATTCTCTTAAGAAGAAATCCAGTTGCCTCATTTAATGTAATTATTAATTCAACTGTTCCAGGTTTACAAATTACAACTGCAACTAAACTATTACTTTTGTTACAACTGTTTTAAAGACATGTCCCACGTTTACTTTATCTCAATGAGTTTAGTGAATGGTATTATTATCGTTCTCAAACTAGATATAACATTGGAACATCAAGAGTGGATACAGAACACTTACTATTACTATGCAGATATAACCATATATTTCCGGTCTACTCAAACATTAGAATTTTCATGGAAAATTTTCAGGTTCATGACAGTATAATTAATAGTAATCACACAAGATCGTTTCTTCCTGATTGCATTGGCAGTATTTTTACATGGACTCATTGTGATTGGATAGTCGCCATATAAATTTTTTGACCTTTTGGATTTAATAGATTGTATTTGTGACCTTGCAGTGATCCCGTAAAACTACTTGTTTATAAAATTAGCAAGAGTTTGGTGACAATCCTCAAAACCGTCGATCTATCTGATAAGTTAGGGCTTGGCCCTATAAAACTATTGGTGATATAGGTTGACAATTAATTGGATAAAAACTACAAGTTTGTTGTATTATGAAATACATGGTATGTATTGGAAATAACTGTATTACGAGATTGCCTTTTGTTTGTTGTGCGCAGACATCTATAGGTTAATTGGTGATATGTTGTTATGTATCTGATAGCTCGTGTTACTCAAAATATTTATATATTATATTGTATATTATATTTGAGCATTTTGTATTTAGAAGAAAGCATGTCAATTAGTTACAGAAAAACCAGTTGTTATATGCTATTATTGAATAATGCATTTTTTATTATAATTTGAAAAAACAAAAATCTCATATCAAACAGAGTTTGATCAGCGTGTTATTTGTTATTATCTTGTTAAGTCTCGGGTACTCTTCGGATTCTATGATATGGGAGTCATGTTTGAATTTGTTTATATATTTTAAGTTTAGCGATATCCTGACAAAGTATGATGATTTATATATAAATTTTGATTTTATGTGTATTTTTGGATTGCGGCTATTAGATGTGCTGCGTGCATGAATTGTATGCCATAACAGACACCCCCCTTTTCCCTTTTGTCCATTTATTTTTCTTAATTGTTTGTGGTGTTGGGCATGATTTAATTTAAATGTTTTATTACTTGGATGTGTTTAATTGCACAACACAGTTGTATTTCTCTCCACGTGTGTGTAAAAAGTAAAAACAGTTATATGTTGTTGATCAAATAAACTTGAGTACTTTTTTATGAAATGAACTAAGACGGCTAAATCCAAAACTTTATGATCAACAGTTAAATTTGAGAACAATTCTCATATATACATTCAATTAAATATAGCATACAACTTGCTTCAAAGCATACATCTCAGTAGCTGCAAACAGATTGTTGTTGACCAGATCCATCAAGGTTTGATGAAGACGGAAATAGTCGATGTCGAAATACAGTTTCTAACAACATCTTCTCTGCAGCTTTGGACCCCTTTTTTCGAAATAAAGAAATAATGTACTCCATGAAGGCTGAGTCGCAAGGCAGTGTGATGGGTCCATCGCTTGTAATTCCAAATTCATCTCCAGACATCTTCAGAAGTTGAATAAAGACAGCCCTCGTTAAATATGCCAATGGAATCATGAAGCGATTGCCATCAATTGTGTATATAACGAAGTTCCCTCTATCAGCAACAGATGATGTGCTGCACTCTTCTCAAGAATCAGTCTCTTTTCGGCCAAAAGAAGCCACCCTTTGCAATTTCATTGTCATTTTTACAAGCTTAGCCATTGCTGCGAAAGTTATGATTTGAATATTCTCTAGGAAATAAATTAAATGGTTCGAATGGGAATGAATTGATGGGATGAATAGCTACTAGTGCCATACTCTTATAGGGATAGGAGGAGGTCCCAATACAGACGTTGAAATTGGGTGTGTTCCTGCCACTGGAAGCAAACCCATGTGGTCAGTAAATGAGACAAGTATGACATTGTCTCAATTATGTTCTCTTTTGATTATACATTTAGGTGCAATTATCATATAGTGGACAAGTTGCATTGTCTGTATGGTAATGTAAATAAACATGCATCAATATTACAGGAACTATATCATTGTTAACTATTCGTTCCATTCTATTTGATTCGATGTTTTATTATTGCCGGGAACAAAACATGTGAGTGTCAGATTGATCGATATCATGACAATGGACCTCTTCTTTTCGTTTTGTTCTTTTAAATGGTAATGGTTTGTTCTCCTTCTGCATTCCAAAATTCACCTTAGTCGTTTGCAATGTCGTGTAGTAGCCCTTACATTCACCCATAACACGGACATTAGGGCACAATGTTCTGTTTGCTCTAACCGTAGTTCGACCATACCGAGTTTGCTATGATAAAAGGCCTGCGTTTGTATTTGTTCAACCATAGTAAGATATAATTAGTTGCTAGCTTGCTCATAGTTTCTAAACAAGATTCACAGTTAACAAGGTTGTAGGTCTATTCGGGTCGGGTTTGATCGGGTCTTGTCAGGATTCCGAAATGAAATTTAAGGTTGATATACTTCTCTGGTTCTGATGATTACAGCAAGGTTATTAATGGAGGCATTTACTTTATGATTGGTAAACTGATTATACTAAATAAATGGAATAAAAAATGAATCCTAAGAGACATTTGTTGACACAAAATAAAGTATATGGAGAAGTCGGCTGATAGGGTTATACTATCTCAAAGCATCAGGTGCACTACTTTATCACATAACTGATACCCACCAAAGCCTGTACATTGTTTCATTTATCGATTCTGGAATAAACTTTCACTTCTGAAAATACTTTCTCCAATTTCTGATTCCTAATTACAAGAAAGAAAAAACTACACTTTGCTAAATTCTCTTTTATGGTATCAGAGCAAAAGCTTTACAACAACCCTTTATATTTGATCCGACTATTGTGATAATGGTTTAAACCCATCAGAGTATCTTCATCATTGGGGTTTAATCCTCTCATCTAAATTGAAAACTCGTCATTTGAGAGTAGGCTAATCATCAAATTAGTGCCTCGCCAAATCTATTAATTAACTACGACAGATCTGAATCTTATAAGCCAGAATAGTGAAAATAAAAGAAAACCAATTTTAACCACCAAGAAAACCAAGAGATAAGTTCTAGAAATTTTCATACCAGAGTCAGTCATTAGGAGCATATCACCATTTGATAGAAAACTGGTTGCAGATTACCTGAAGATAAATCTGAAATTTTCGGCATCAAGAAGGTGATCAATCTTCAATTCATCACTGTCTTTTAATTCTGAATAATTTGTTCTAGTTTATGCATCATGGGTGATTCAACTCCAGCAATTGGATCCACTACATCACATAACCAGTCGGCCTCTTTGAATAGACCAACACCTCAAACCTCTGCAGTTGATCAAGTTAAAACAGTTATAAGTCCGCAAAGCCAACTTATTACCGTTAAACTAGAGGAAAACAACTACTTATTGTGAAAATTTCAAATCAAAACTGCAATTGAAGGATACGCCCTTGAGGGACATATGTATGGTACCCTGGAAATACCACCAGATTTTGTTAATGATTAAGAAAATAGATTAGTTGTCAATGAAGAATACACCAAACATCACAGACAAGATAAACTCATCAGTGCTTGGTTACTATCATCAATTATTAACAATTTATTACCTCAGGTGGTTGGATGCAATTCTACTAATGAAATTTGGGTTAATGTCGAAGAAAACTTCAATTCCCAGTCATTTGCCAAGATCATGCACTATAGAAGACATTTACACAACTCAAGAAAAGACAACAGTAGCATTACAGAATATTTGGCCTAGGTCAAAACACTTTGTGATCAACTTGAAATTGCAGGTCAAAAAGTTCTAGAAAATGAACAAGTATTAACTATTCTCAATGGGCTCAGTAGTGAGTATAAAGCTGTAACACCCCAAAATTTAATACACTATAACTATACTTTAAAGATAATAAAATGAGAACTACTTAATTAAATATTCAAAATTAAGTGAAACCAGCTTTACCTTTGCGTTCTTCTCGGAATTATGGTTCAGATAGTCCCTAAGTTTGCGTAAAACAGATAACGTATGAAGAAGTTATGGGCATTAAAACTTTGTATACATATAAGGGGCTTATATATAAATATACAATTCAAAAATGTTCAGAATTTTCAAAATAAGATAAGCGGGAAAACGAGCGGGAAACTAGACTGTTGTGGGACGATCCACATTCGGCCTTGGTCGACCTATGGGTCGACCCAAGGTCGGTTGGCAACCTTGGGTCGACCCATAGGTCGAACCAATGGGTCGGTGGGTCGTACCAATGGGTTGGTGGGTCGAACCAGCGACGATCTGGGCAAATGCATTTATGTGAATCTGGATTGTAATGAATCTATAAATAGGTAGCTTCTCTCATTCCAGTTCACACAATTTCTTCATAACTTCTGCCCCTATGAATCTATTCTGAAATAAAAATATAATATAATGGGGGAATGTTGTTGAAGCCTAGATCTACAGAGATAACATTCAAGATTTACATAAAACAACAAAAGGGATTGGATTGGACTTTTCTACGGCATGTAGTTATATATATAAGAGATTTAATCTCTTCTTCACTAAGACCCACTATGAGTTCCCTGTCATTTTCAGACCTAATTTCTTAGACTATAACATGACACTTAAATAAAAATAGGTTAGAATACACAGTGTTTATAGGGTAATTGCTATACATGTTTTTCACTTTTAATCACTTATGCCAGTGTTATAAATAAACATATACCTATATCGTTGGACAATTAATAAGTTATATGTATCTATCATCATTTTCCTTATTTCTACTAGTTTAGTTTGTTTCCAATCTTGCTTATATGATTTTATTCTATTCTCCTTCCTCTATTTTCCTTTTTTATTTACGCTAAGCTTAGGCATTTGGAATCCTAGGCTATATCCGATTAGAGTGTGAGTATAATAATTGGGGTAATAATGAATGACATAAAAAGAGGAATTTAGGCATGTTGTTAAATTGGGAACTATTTAATTATAATTTGGGAAAGGGATAATATGCAAATGTTTAGACTTGCTATAAATTGATAAAAAGGGGTAATGTGCATATACTTGCTATAAATTGATAAAAATGGATAATATGCATAAACATATTGTAATTTGGGGACATAACTGGATGAATAACATGCATATGTATAAACTTGTTAGGTTTGACTTAATACAGACATTAAGTAAATGACATGGTAGAATATTGTAAGTACCAAATGTAGGTTAATAAACTGAACCGCTGTAGAAATTGTATACATTTAGGCAGGCATTTTGGGAAGGATTGTAGACAATAATGACATGTAATATTACAACCACACTTAACCTGCTAGGTTAAAACATGATTATTAATAAGCTAAGAGGTCCCTCATTCTACTGTTGTATCGACTTTTGGGGACTCTTAAATCCTAGTTACTTTGGAGCACAAGCTTAGGGGGTTTGGCTTGTGTCAATCTGCTGTTTAGAACCAATATCATTCAGTATCCTTATCGGTATTTTGTTAGGGGCCTCACATAGGTGTGGGTCAGGGCACGCTTTACTAAACTGGATATTGAGGTTCACATAAAGAAGGTGGGTACGGGCGCGTTTCGGCAGAGTCATGAGCGTGCATGAGTCCAATTTGGGAAACTAAGCCGCTGTAACACCAGTAAATAGGTATATGTTTAAGGAGTGATACACCCTACTGTCGGGGCTGACATGGAGTATTTATGTATTAGGAAGGCGATCGCATGGGTAGTAATTAGGGTACATCTAATCTTGCTGTTATGTAATTAGGGTAACACCTAATCCTGTTATGTAATTAGAGTAGCTTAATCCTACTGTTAATTCTACTGTTAATTCTGCTGTTAATCTTGTCGTTAAGTAATTAGGTTAAACACCTAATCCTGTTATACTAGTATTGGTGCAGACATATCCTATTTTAGGATATAAATGTGAAGCAATACTCAATCATAATTTATTCCTATCATTCATGTCTATCCTGCTGTTCTGTTTAGTTTATTACCTTATATGACATTGTACCTTTTCATCCAATCTTGTTTACCTATCTTGGTATGCCTATTTTATGCATATTTTAAAATCACTAGAACTCGCTAGACTTTATGTCTGACCCTTTTTCTTTCGCTTTTTTCTTCCTTTTCTCCCCCTTGGTCCTCAGAGTGGTAGCACCCCTCAGTGATTAGGACTTTCTCTATCAGCTTGGACTTGGACTTCTGAGATGTACCATTTCGATTTGCTCTCCATTCTGTTATGTCTTGCGGTGAGGGATATGATTTTATATTACTACACTTTGATATTTTTTTGATAAGATGTTTTGTGAGACAGATTTGAGACACTTGCTTTGATGTAACTGGTTTTGTTGTAACCTATTGAAACTAGGTTTTATGTTAATAATGAAGTTAAAATTTTCTGCTGCTTATTTTATATCTTTCTTGTGAATTTCTGTACTGTTTACCTATTGTGCTTTAGGAAACATAATGCATTCTCTTATGAGTGTCACTAACGGATGTGGGGTGTCACATTTGGTATCAAAACTGAAGGTTACAAGATCAGAGAAAAAGTTTTTAAATTTGTTCTCAAAAGCAAAGTATTTTCAAATAAAAAACTGTTTTCGGAAAAACATATCCCCTCAAGCCATATTTGATATTCTCTCGATCTCTTGTTGAATCTTTGTTTCTTCTCTTTTCAGCATGTCCGGGGTACCTAATCTTCCTGAGGGCATTCCAATACCGATATGGTTCCATAGGTATCTTGAGGCTACGACACTAGTTAGAGATCAAGGAGATGCCCCACCCCCAGCTGCAGCCGTTATTGCTCCATCTCCATGAGTAGATAACTTTTCTAGGTCATGTAAAGACTTCTGTGATATGGAGGAAAACCAGTCTGTGGTACCAAGAGCTTTTTTGAAGCAAGAAATTGGCTATGAGAGACGGAGAACATGTTTGGTCTTTTCGAGATCGATGACAGAAGGAAGATACAATTGACCGCATGTCAGCTGAAGGATGAAGCTTCTTACTGGTGGGAAGTAACATAGGAAGGAAAACCAGTAGCTATTTGGGATGATTTCCAACATAGATTCAAGATGAAGTTTCTATTTTAGGAAGAAGAGGGATTACAGATGGAGAGATTCTTGGCTTTGAAACAAGGGGACATGTCTATTAAGGATTATGTGAGTAAGTTCAATTACTTGGAAGGATTCAGATTGGACTTGGTGAATACACCCCCACAAGAAGGCGTTTAGATTTGCGAGAGGGTTGAATCAACCTCTCCAATGACTTGCTTTATCCCATATACCGATTGGGGCGACGTTTGAAAGGCGGGTTGACATGGCTCTTATGCACGAAGATGGCAAGGAAGAGAAGAAAGACAATAAGACTAAAGAGACATAAGCTAAGGGCGAGAAAAAAATGGTAACCAAGGAAAGGAAAACAAAAGAAAGGAGGAAAGACGAACAAGGCTCAGATCAAGAAAGATATCAAGTGTCATGGTTGCGGAGCTATGGGTCATTTTGTGAAGGACTGTAAAAGGCAAAGAAATAATGCTTTAATTGTAGGAAATTGGGACACTTCACTAATTAATACCCGAGCAAGCAAGGACAAAGGGCATGAACTTTTGGACAAATACATGCTTTAGAGGCTAGTGGACCTGATCGAGGTAGGAAAGTCACTGTTGAAAATTTGATTTCCCTTTTTGACTGTCCTGTTAGTACCCTGTTTGATTTTGGTGCTTCACATTTGTTTACATCTAGTTCTGTAGTATATAGTCTGCACCTTAATACTAGTATAATTTGTGATCCTGTAGTAGTCTCAAACCTCATAGTAGGATCCACTCATTTATCCATGACGTGTAGGGGATTGAGAATTTCTTTCTTGGGCGTCAAATTTGAATGCAACGCAGACGTGCCTGGCTTTATAGGCTATGGTTTGATTCTACGAATGGATTGGCTAGTCATTTATGGTGCCATTTTTGATTCTAAAAAGAGAGTAGTTAGACTTCTTACTTATAATGGAAGGACTCTCAAAATTTCCTGTGACCCACGAGGGTCAGTAATGCTCGGTTTTCTAGAATCATTTGATACTTCTGTTGACAACTTGCGATCTGTACCCATGGTCAGAGATTATCTGGATGTGTTTGATGAAATTAAGGGACTACCTCCCAGGCGTGAGATAGACTTCCGGATTTACTTAGTAGAGAACACGAAGCAAGTTGCTCTACTAGTCCGCCACATGGCTTTTAGAGAATAGAGGGAGCTTAGCAAACAAGTAGGGGAGCTCCAACCATCTTTGTAACTAAGGTAGACAGCTCACTTCGTCTACGTGTGGATTATGGCAAGTTGAATAAGCTCACCAAGAAGAATAGACATCCGTTATCGAGAATTGACGACCTGTTGATCAGCTAGTAGGCACATCAGTTTTCTCGTAAATGGATTTGGTTATGGGATTTCATCGGCTGGGGGTGGCAGAGGACACCATTGATAAGACTGCATTCAAAACTCCAGACGGTTTCTTTGAATGGTTGGTTATGTCTTTTGGGCTAACCAATGCACCCTCCTATTTTATGGATTTAGTGAGTTGGGTGTTTAGGGAGTTTCTAAACAAGTTTGTGATGGTCTTTGCGGATGACATTCTGATCTTCTCAAAGAATGAGGAGGATTATGCCCAACACTTAGGATAGGTTCTACGCACTCTCAAATCACATCAGCTTAAGTCAAAAATTTCTAAGTGTCACTTCTGGAGAAAGGAAGTAATGTTCCTAAGGAATGTGGTCTACAAGTACAGAATATCAATGGACCCTGCTAAAGTCGTCGCAGTTCAAGATCAGAGGGCTCCAAAGAATGCGAAGAAGGTGAGAAAATTTCTACGGTTGGCGGGCTATTATTGAAAGTTTATCAAGGACTTTGCAAGGCTACTAGCCTCGCTTACCCGATTGATGAAGAAGAACTTAGCTTTTTCATGGAGCATTGAGTGCGAGGATGCCTTTTAGAGATTGAAAAGGGCTCTGATAGCAGCCTCGGTTCTGACTCTTCCAGACGGAAGCAAGATGTTCATGGTCTACACAGATGCTTGTGTCACAGGGCTTGGTGTCATTTTGATGTAAGAGGGAAGGGTAGTATGCTATGGTAGCAAACAGTTGAGAGTTCATGAGAAGAACTACCCTACCCATGATCTAGAGTTTGCTGCAATAGTGTTCGCACTAAAGTCCATGCAATGCTATCTACTTAGAGAAAGATTTGAGCTATACACGAACCATAAGTCGCTCAAATACTTGTTCTCACGGAAGGATCTCAACCTATGGCAGCAACAGTGGATAGAGTTCCTAGCGTCCCATAACTTTGAGATAGCTTATACCTCGAGCAAGGGTAATGTAGTGGCGGATGCATTGAGTAGACGGAGGATGACTTTGAGTCCTCTATTCGTTGAATGGCAGAGCTTGGAGTATATCTCGACCTTCGATTTTAAGCCATCTATATATTTCACATTGGGATTGTTAGCATCGTGGGAGGTGCGACCTACTCTATTAGAGTGTGTTGGATCCATGTAGCGGGAGGACCCGCAGATATCATACACCTTGGACAAGCTTGATAGAGGAGAGACTTCCGGTCACCCAGTTAGACATACTATAGACGAGAAAGGGTAGCTAAGGCTATGTGTCCCTAGGATTGGTGAATTGCTAAAGGCAGTGCTTTAAGAATCTCATCATTCTCGGATGACTATCCATCCGGGCGGCGACAAGATGTATCAGACATGAAGATATTTTTCTTTTGGACTGACTAAAGAAGGATGTAGCGGAATTTGTAGCTCAATGCTTAACTTGCTAATGAGTAAAGACTGAATAAAGGAAACCTGGAGGATTGTTTCAACCCTTAGATGTCCCACAACGGTAAAGGGAAAGCGTCTTTATGGATTTCATCGACAGGTTGCCCCGATAGAGGAAGGGCAATACGAGCATTTAGGTGATAGTAGATAGACTTACGAAGGGCGCTCACTTTATGCCTGTCAAAAGTAAGAGAACGACAGCTTGGCTAGCATCAATATATCTTCGAGAGATAGTTCGATTGCATGGGGTACCTTCCAGTATAGTAAGCGACTACGACCCCATATTTATTAGTGAGTTTGGGAAGAACTTATAAGAGTCGTTAGGTACACAGCTACGTTGGAGCACAACATACCTTCCTCAGACAGGTGGACAGACTGAAAGGGCGAGTAGAGCTCTTAAGGATCTTCTAAGACTATCACTACAAGAAAAATACCCTATTGCAACTAGCTATTTGCAACAGGCCTCAAATGTCAGTTGCAGTAAATGATATTTAGCAACAGACCTTTCGTAGCTATTGCAATAGATAAGATTTAACAACAGGTTTTTCCTTTCTATTGCAAAAAACATATTTTTCGCAATAGCGCTTTCATGCCTGTTGCAAAAACATACTTTTAGCAACTGCTCTTTCATTCCTGTTGCATTAGACGTATTATTTGCAACTACACTTTAAAACTGGTTGCAAATATTATATATTTTGCAACTCTTTTCACCAGTTGCGATAACTATAATTTTTTTGCAATAGGTAAAGCCACTTGCAAAAAATGTACTTTTAAAAATTATTTTTACCCAAGTAATATTCGGTTATAATATAAGAAGTATAAGCATAATAGTTAATATATGAATATATACATATATACACATATATACATACACACACACACACACTATATATACAATTAAAAATTGGCAAATATAGTTAATATTATATCATTAAAAATTATATTATTTAGTAATTACTATTAGTATTTAATGTTAAACAACTACTACACACACACATATATATAGTACTCAATTTAATAGTTAATAATTATGAAATTATTATTAATAAGAGTTCTACATTAACTTAGTTCAAAAATTATTAACAGTTTTAGTTAACTGAAGTTAAATTAGTAATTAATATTCATAAAATCTGAAAAATAAAAAGACACACATCTTAAAATAATCTTAAATTTTATATAATAAATAAACTCCATAAAATCTAAAAATATCTAAAATAAAAAAGCTTGTATAGACAAAAATTATTGCAACTTTATGTATTACACTAATAGCTCTTTTCTTGTGCATCTAAAATTTTATTGGATGATGCTTTTCGCAGGTCTTGGTTTCCAAAAAAATAGCTCCAAACCTTAATTTTTTTGGCTCCATCATGAAATTTTTGAATGTAAATAGAAAGAGACGATATTTCCAGAACATTAATAATATTCTCACTCTCATCATCCTACCGTAAACCAATTTCCCAAATGACCGAGTACCCTAAATCGGATGAAACTAAATCTAAGATGTCAAACCTTAAGTCCACTATGATTTCCCCAGGTAGATCTCCAATTCGGTCTTACCTTCCTCATCTCGCCCTTTGGGCTTCAACACTCGTTGTCAGTTTAGATCTAATCGCAGATTTGAGGAATATTTGGCTTTGAATTAATTGCATAATGGAAGGAGGAGCTTGTTGAATTGAGGAGCTTCGATGAGCAGCTTTCTGAATCTGTTCACCCAACTTTCAACGCTCGTTATAAAGCCCTAACAAGCCAAATTGGGGAAATTCGATAAAAACATCGTCTCGCATCAAATAGAACGGATTCGACTCTAGAGGGGAAGCGACATCAGATCTGGGGAGATCGAAGCTCTGATCAAGGAATATAAAGCAATTCTCTCGCAATAAAGATAGGGGTGAAATCGAAATGGAGATGGGCAGCAGCTCCTTGGAAATTTGGAGTTGAATCGACAGATTAGGTGAGTAAAACCTCACTCAAAATGTGGTAATAAGACCTAAATTAGCCATCCCGCGTTCTTTTACAGCTACTACATGTTTACTTGTTTCTTTTCTATGAATGTTTGGTTGTGATATGTTGATTGAATACGTGGTTGATTATCAGTTGAGATTAGATGCAGATCTATAAGTCTGACTAGTATGTTTGATTGTAATGGATGAATTTGGCACCCTATAAATTTGTAAGCAATGCCTAGCTGTTAATGCTATTGTCTGATTGAAGGGTAGTCAGCAGTAATAGTTAATACTCAATTTTGCTATGAGAAAACCCTGTTATAAGCCCATTACGTCATGCATCTTTGACTCTGATTATATGGTGACATTCCCAAGCACTTGGTGTATGTTTGCTGTAGAGGCTATATAATGAATAATGACTTTGTGATAAATGACTGCTAGTAAGCCTGTGATTGCCAAGCATGTGTTTTGATTGCTACTCATGCTTGTTTATATACCTAGATGATTACCTGACGTCCTATATATACACACATATACATACATGCTAGTTATTACTGAATCAGGAAAGGAGAACTGATATACACATACACTTTATATCATAAGTGTCCCATGAGAATCAGGTTCGTAGAAGCTTCCTATACCTTAGTATATATATAAGTAACGTACTTGTCTAATTTAACAAGTTCAATGTCATGTATTAAGTGAATTTACTAACACCAGGCAATAGTCTGACCCTATTTAGTTTTATGTATTTAGGTTGTCTCATTTTGTAATGAGGCAGCTTTAAGTGTTTTTGCAGGCAGTAAGAAAAGAAAATGAAAGTGATTAAGAGATTTCTTGAAAGGAAACCACTAGTTCTAGATATTTTAGTAGCTTTGTTGCTGAATGGATCCACTGAATCACATATTTCTTGATGTATTGCTTTGTTAGTGTAATGTATACAAAGCCTTGTTAATTTGCTGCTTAAACTAAAATATAGTGTCTGTGATAATATGATTTCAACACTGTAATGGTCTGAAAATTAAAAGTATTTGGAGGATATGAAGATGCATCTTCAGACTTATAATTATTTGTAATGCTCTGCTTTAAGTGCATAAATGTATGATAAACGATCTTGAATATCTTAGAGAAGCTGCCTTGGTAATCTGTAGTAACTTAAGAATCACGTGGATCTGAATTGTAGCGAAAGCTATCTTAAGTTGAATGCTCATTGCTGATATATATGTATATATATGTATGGCCAAATTCAAGTGTTTTATCCCTAGTGCAAACTAGGAAATATGACAGACCTATTCATTTTTATAAAACTGATGCAAAAGGTAAAGAGTGCACACCATATTTTAATTCTAAAAGCCGTATGATAATGTCTAAGACTTAGTTTGGATTTCATAGAAAATGGATGAATAAGAAGAGCTCTGTTTCGTATAAAAATATGTGTCGTATCTAAATGAGTGGCATGGTACTTCTTTTTTAGAAGTAAAATTATGTTTTCTAATGCACTGGTATCATAAAATGAGGCATACAGTTTGTTTGAATTCCTTTAATGATATCGCCTTGCTTTGGTATATGCTGTGTCATGATGAAATCAACTTTATTTCTTTCTTTTAAAAAAGGCAATATTGTTTTTAAGAAGTATACAAATACATACCTAAAGAAATTCACTTTCATATATGCGTTGCATTTATTATTTCCTGATGAGTACAAGGTCTATAATTGGTTCTTTCCATATTTTTCTAGTTTGATCAGGTGATATTCTTATTACATTTCCTTCTTAATGGAGCAAAGTTATTGGATTTAAAGAAGCTGATGAAGCTAAAGCGGTTACTTAATCTTTAATTTCCACACGTGCTGCTATTGGTCCTTGTGGTGCTCATTTTTTGGTAAGCAATGAAAATTTCTTCTTAACTGTAATTCTGATGTAATGCATTTATTTAATTTCCACATATGTAGCGCAATTCAATACTGTAAAAGTCTATATTCATCCGAATGCAGCTTATAGTAGCATACCCATTACACAAACAACTGAAAAACATCTCTGTCTGTATCTTACATTGTGATAGAGATATAATTATAAGTTATTTTACGTAACTTGATGTATCTTACTACATCTTAAAAATTTTACTTAAAAAATAGATGTTAACAAGGCATCATAACTAAAAATTACTTCCTTATTTCTTGTTTCAACATCGACAACTAAATTTGATCAATTATTAACTTAAAGTGATCAGATTTAACTTCAAATGCGCAAACCCTCCAATTATTTTTATTGTTCATATGTCAAATAATGTTGCTTAAGTGTTACAGTTGAAAACTGTAGTGAAGCAGCGATAAAAATCATTGTTCCCTCTTCACCGCTCCAGTGGTATTTTCAAGTCATTGAGGATGTCACTTAGTGAATTGTATTTGTTTACAAAGGAATTTTTGTGATGATAAGAACGTTTGCATTGAATGTAAAATGCACCGAGATTCTTAACAATATATAAAACTATGATTTATTAACTATATACAGAACTATCAACTATAACACTATATAGAACTATGATTTATTTACAATATACAGAACTATCAAATTAATGATAAGAATGTTTGCATGAAATGCACCGATATTTTTGAACATGGATGCCCTAACAACAGATTCATAAAGTTTTTAGTGACTGCTCCTAACCAATTCCATTTTTAAAGATTTTAGTGACAGCGGAGGTTATCCTTTGCTTAGATCATTAGTCTTAGACAATTATGAGGTTGGCTCTTTTCATAATATTGAAGTAATATCACATGCAACATTCATCCTTGTCATGCTTCATGTTTCCCAAATTCCAGCAATTTACTTGTATGCTGAACTACTTGTTACACTTGCATTTTATCTTGGGTTTAATATCTTATTTACCACCTGAAGTTGGCTTAATTTTCGAAAGCTTCCCCCATTAAACACTAGAATCGGACTTGTTAGTGAAAAAAATGTAATATCTCTTCCTTACCTCATAGAGTTTAACTATGGTGACTATACGCAATAGCTCCATTGCCTGTCTTTCTCTTGTTGGTGGTCGTAATATGACTGCACTCAATTTGTCTTTGTCACAATTTTCAGAAGGTTAATCTTGATGGCTGTGATCATCTTGCATAAGCTTCATTTTGTCCTGTAAGCTATGCTATTCTAACTCATTTTGAATGTTCTTTTCTAATATGCATATTTCATTCATTTACTTGAAGTTTTATTCAATGGTCCTTATTTTGTCCTATGATACCTATTTTTTAATCCCATTTTTTGTTATTTCATAATTTTATTTTCTTATATTTTGACTATGCCATGCTTGTCTAGGTTGCGCTTAGGTCCCTTAATCTAGGAATATGCCCCAAAAAAAGTGTTTTGGAAATTGAAGCTTTAGATATGTTAGTATTGGAACTTAAAGGACCTGTTGTGCTTGCTCGAGCCTTCATATGATGTCCTATGCTGGTGGTATTTATCTTCATGTTTTATTTGCACTTACTTGTTTATTGTAATATGCAGCGCTAAAATATGGATATTTTGGAAAGATTAGCACATCCAAACTCAAACGATACTGTGACAAAATATTGACTTTTGCAAACAGATCGTGTATGTTTTTGAATTTACTACGAATTAAATTTCTAGACAACACTCCCAGAAAAGTGTTTATTATGTTGATGATATACTCATATTTCTCAATGAATGACACTAAATTTCAAGTATTTTTTTTGCATAGCACCATTTACTAATCAGTCTTCATGTTTTTCATTCAAGATTTTGAACCTCTAATACTCTTGCATATATGGACATTAATTTTTATTTGTAAGTTAAAGCCAAAGACAAAAAGTGTGAATGAGTTTCATGACACTAAATTTTCAATAAATGTTATTTTTAAAGATTATTGTTTTAAAAAAAGTACATGATAACGATCGGTTTTCCCCACCGTTGTGCGGTAATACTAGTAGTACTTTTATTTGATCAATATTAATTACAGTGTTATACTAACACAAACAACACTCTCCTCTCCTACGTACATGCGTGGCTCATAGTCTACATTACTAATTATATATTAAATTACAAGCAACAATACACTATGCTACTTGCTCTCTTCTTCCTTCAGTTACTTGTTCGATTCGAGTCCTCCTTTTTTCTCGTTCTGCAGTTTTAGTTTTCAAGTGTTTAATCATTATATATGTTTTTGTTTAACTACATATTTAATGAAGGTGCGCTCATATTCTGAAGCATCACTTGGAGATTTGCTGGTGCTTCTGCGAAGTGTTCATTCTTTATGAAAACGATGTCCGTTTTGGTCAGCAGCAACATTCTTATGTAGAAAAGTGATGACCGTTATACATGAATGGTGTATAAAAATTATAGAAATTTTTGTTGCAATTGTTTGTACTATTAAAACTTTATTGAAATAAAAATTTTATTTGTTTATTTCATTCTGTGACATACACTATTACTAAAATGAATACATTTAAAATGTAGTACTATAAGCTGTAATTTTTTTACAGATTTATAGATCTATTGCAACGGGCATATACTGTTGCAAAAGGATCAGTTGCAAGAGCAAAAGTCTCCTGCAAAAAAGTCTATTGCAACATAAATAACCGTTGCAAAAAGTATCTGTTGCAACAGCAAAAGCCTGTTGCAAAGAGTATACCGCAACGTCTTATCGCAACAGGCGGAAAATGTTGCGAACTTTTTGCAACTTCGGCTATATCAACAGGCGCGGACCTGTTGCAATTGGTCCACTGCAACATATATTGCCTGTTGCGAAAAGTGTTTTTTGTTGTAGTGTATGTATCATAGACTTTGGATGGACTTGGGAGGCGCATCTCCCATTGGTTAAGTTCGCCTACAACAACAGTTACCAATTGAGCATAGACATGGCACACTTCAAAGCGCTACATAGACAACCTTGTAGATCGTCGACTTGTTGGTGGAAGTCTAGGGACAGACAGACTTCTACTTGGACCCGAGATGATTCAAGACTCTTCCGAGAAAATTGATCTTTTCTGCCGAAGAATGAAAGCAACTCAAGACAGATAGAAATCTTGTGTCGATAATAGGAGGACCGATTTTGAATTTGAAGTGGGATATATAGTCTTCATTAAAATACCACCACTAAGGAATGTGGTTTGCTTTGACTCAATAGGGTGGTTGGCACCAATAATCGTAAGGTCATTCCCTATAGTGGAGATGATAGGTCAGATGGATTACATTATTAAGTTACCGGATAGAATGGCGGGCGTACACGATGTGTTTTACGTTCCTCATTTGATGAAATGTTTACATGATACAACAGAGATAGTTTGATAGGTGAATCATATCAGGATGGGAAACCTATTGAAGACAGTCCTTGAGGAAGCCCGTCATTCCAAGATGACTATACATCCAAGTGGCGATAAAATGTATAGAGTTCGAGGTAGTGGGGCCAAACTTGCGAAAGGAAGTGAAATTAAAGAAGGAAGCAATGATTGGATGAGTTCCGACTCACATACTTGGATCGGAGGTTAAGAAGCTACACAAGCGAGAAGTCAAGTTGATGAAGGTCTTGGGGGGAGACAACCAAGAAGATGCAACTTGGGAGACCCAAGACGAGATTTTTATGCTTCGTACCCTTCCATTTTCAAGGGAATAATCTTAACTTCTCTTCCAAAAGCTTTTATTCGCATTTGCTTTTATCATCTGAGTATATCCTATCGATCAAGACTTCGACCTTTAGGTAGGAAATCCCATGATTGTAAACATGTGTTTGAGACATGTTTTGTTTGATGGATGCAAGTGTTTGCTAGTGGTTTCTTATGGACGCATATACACACACATTAGGCACTAAGATTGTCTTAATCACTCTCGTACTACATATGGATGTGTGTGCATATTCTTTTCTTTTATGGATGGAAATGGATGAACTAGCATATGGATGTTGCATTTGGATGAATGAGTGTGCACACATGTAGAGCTAATATGTTATAATTGGCATATTTGCATACATATTGGATTTGTGGCACTAATCATACATCGCATTAAGGAGGTCAACTGAATCAGTAGACCGTCCGATCTTCACATTAGTATTGGGACATATACACACACTTTTGCATATATTCATATAATTATTAGAAGTTTTAAGGACTATGGATGCCTATGATTGATGGATGAGTAGATGGATGATGGATGGTAGGATATGCATTCTTCCCAACTTGGAGATTTCGGGGACGAAATCCTTTGAGTAGGGGAGGATGTAACACCCCGAATTTTTAACGACATTAAAGAGGATAAATTAAAGAATAATTAATTTAATATTCTGAATTAAGTGAAATGGGTTACGCCATTGCGTTCATCTCGAAATTCAGCTTGAGATAGAGTCCGAGTTTGCGTAAAACGGATAATGTATGAAGAAGTTATGGACAGTTAAAGTTTTACAATGAAAACAAAATGCACTGGCGCACTTGATAAGTGCGCCAATGTATTTTTGCACTAGTGCACCTGCCAAGTGCGCCCAGAATAGCTTTTGGGTGTTCGGGCCTTTTTCGAGTGAGTGGCGACCCATGACCTGACCCAATTTCATTAGGGCTGAGGTGGCATCCGAATTCTGTAACCCAGCAGCTATAAATATATCTCATATCCTTTGTTTTCTTCAAAGAAAAACAATGGTGGCCGGACTCTGCTGGATTCTGGACTGAATTAGGATCTCTCATCTTCTTCTAAAGCTTATCAAATTCTGAGATTCAAACATAGACTCAGCACCTTTTCTATCATTTTAACATTCCAATCACAGTGAGTTCTAGTTGCTTTTAGGTTTAGATAAATAATAGTGAAACTATGAAAGACTGTGATGTGGATACGATTGTAGACTGTAAATCTATGTTATTGGTAGATCTCATGCTATATTATGATAGATCTATTTCTTTGGATCCAATTCAATTATTCTACTATGTTATCATTATGGATCTTGGGTTGTAACTTTTATGATATGCTATGATGCAGATGTATGTAGATCTATTCTACGTGATCTAAAATTATTATGTTAGATCTATCCTATGTGATCTAAAATCGCCACCTTATGATTCATGTTAGATCTATCTTATGTGATCTAAAATTGTCACCTTATAATTCTTGTTATTTCTATCTTACGTGATCTAAAATTGTCTCCTTATGATTCATGTTAAATCTATCCTATGTGATCTAAAATTGTCACCTTATGATTTATGTTAGATCTATCCTATGTGATTTAAAATTGTCACCATATGATTCATGTTAGATCTATCTTATGTGATCTAAAATTGTCACCTTATGATTCAATTTTGATCTATCCTATGTGATCTAAATTTGTCACTTAATGATTCATGTTAGATCTATCCTATGTGATCTAAAATTGTCACCATATGATTTATGTCATATCTATCCTTTGTGACCTATAATTGTCACCTTGTGATTTATGTCAGATTTATCCTATGTGATCTCAAATTGTCACCTTATGCTACATGTTAGATCTATCCTATGTGATCTAAAATTGTCACCTTATGATTCATGTCAGATCTGTCCTATGTGATCTAAAATTGTCACCTTATGATTTATGTTAGATCTATCCTATGTGATCTAAATTGTCACCCTATGTTATCATGTTAGATTTAAATCGAATGGACATCTAAAATGGCTAATTTAGATATTGTGACATCCTAGTTCATCAGTTTTATGTCCATCTTGTTATGATGAAAATTTCATGTCCATGCTAGTATGTATATCCACCTTTTATCATACAAGTTTATGTTTATGCCAAGATGGTCATTTTAGTATATTCTCGTTATTTTCCCTATTATCGTTTATGACTAGGCTATTGTCTAGCCTAGGCTTGTTGTCAATTTTGTGAGGGCGCTAGTTAAAGAACGGGGGAAAGGGATAAAAATGGCATAATTTGAATATGAACATTTATGGACATGTAATTCAAATTATTAGGCAAAATAGGTATTGACACCTATAAAAGGAAAGGATTAATTAATTGGTAAATTAATTAAAAATTGCATAATTTGAATATGAACATTTATGGACATGTAATTCAAATTATTGGGCAGAAGAGGTATTGGCACCTATAAAAGGAAAGGGTTAATTATTTGATTAGGAACTACAATTAAGAATTGTAACTGTACTTATGACTTGAGGTTAGGTTGCATTAGTGGTGGAAGTCTGCCCGGACCCGACCGGCATATTTAGCGGCCACTAATGGTAAACCTAATGTGGGAGGTCTAAGTACGTAAATATGAATCGAGCTGTGACACGAGGTTCGGCCCAACTGTCGAATAAGTCTGCCCGGACCCGACCGGCATATTTAGCACCCACATGTTGTAGGTCTAATATGGGAGGTCTAGCCCATTATAAACCATAAATGGACATGGTGATGAATCAGACTACTTAACCTAATCTAATCCATAAGGGATTGTATGAATATGAACTAAATATAGGGTTAAGTAAAACATACTTGGATTAGTGGGGGAGGGGGTTAAGTACATCTTGGGTAGGTGGATAATATTAATAAATATTGGCCTACAAACTTAACCGTTAAATAAACATGCTTGAATCAGTAGGAGGATTAAGTACATCTTGGGTTGGTGGGTAATATTTATATATATATATAGGCCCACAAACTTAACCTGTCGGAGTTATGTAATTAAAGACATCGTTAGGTAAACATAACCAGTAGAAAACCTACCAGTGGGGACGCAAGACAAAGGGGAGAGCTTGCATCATCTTATGTGGGACCCATTTTAGATAGTAACCCTTAAATAGATATCAAACGGGTACTCCGAACTAGGTCGGAGTGGGGCACGCTTACTGAGCTGATTGTAAGAGATCCAAACGTGGAGGCGGTGTTGACAACTCGTTCCAACGGAGTCATATGCATGCATGACTCCGCCTGTTGGGGAAGATAAGACGTTGTAACATCAGTCGACATAGTTGTGCACATACGAAAAATGAAGGGTTGCCCCTTTTAGGGAGTGATACACCCTACTGTGGGGTCAACACAGGGTATCTACGGAATAGGGATCCAATTGAATGGGGGTAATAAATAGGGTACATCTAGTCCTGGCTGCTTCTGTGGGGTACCTATGTTTCTGTCTGGGCTAACATCCGTTATTTCTGTTTAGGTACCAGTTCTGTTTGGGTTAAAAACCCGTTACTAGAGTACACCTAAAACTACCACTATGTTTTTGTTGGGATCATCCTATTTTTGTTAAGCAATTGGGGAATGTGTAATCCTATTACATATCTGTTATACTAGTATTGGTGCAGAGCATGGAAAGTATTAAGAAGCACTATATATTCTATCCTGTTGTACTTTTTACCTTGTTATGCCTGCCATTTATGTATTGACTTCTCTTATCCACTTTATATACATATCATGTTACTTTTATTTATCTACTGGCCAAAAGTAACTAGACTCGCCAGACTTATTATCTGACCCTTTTTGTTTCTCCTTCTTTCTTCCGTTCCCCCTCCCCAGGTTCTCAAGGGGGAAGTAATTCTCATGCTTAGTCAGGATTCTGCTATCATCTTGCTTGGAGCTTCTAGATGTATTGCTCAAGGTTATATCTTTGCTACTATGGCTTATGATTTGGGGATTATGCTTTCTTTATTATTGTACTCTGATATTTAAAGTACAAGACAGAAGTTTTAATGATGAACAGAGTTTATGTATTTTCAGACATATGGTGTAACCATGCTTTATGATTAATAAAAGTAGTTTTTATTCCATTGCAAAAAATTTATATCTTTCTTGTAATATTTTTGTTCTGTTTACTAAAACGCTTCACAAAACTTAATGCATTCCCTTTGTGAGTGAAATTAATGGACGTAGGGTGTCACACCTGGTATCAGAGCTGAAGGTTACCAGATTAGATAAAAGTTTTTGAAAATTATTTTCAAAAATTTTTTGAAAGAAAGAATTTTCAAAAGAAAAGCCGTTTTGAAAAACATATTCCCCAAAGCCATATGTAATTTCTCTCGATTCTCCGCTTGATTCCTTTTTCCTTTTTTTTCCTTTTTGTCTGGGGAACCGATTCTTCTCGAAAGGCGTCCCCATTCCAGCATGATATCGTAGGCATGTTTAGCACATATCGAAAGGCAATGAATTGCCTAACCTCCATCCATAGCCGCAGTGGTTTCTCCTGTGGTTAATTTTCTCGAGCTTTATAAGGATTTCTGTGCGATGGTGGCAACTTTCGAAAGACTTGTTAGCTTGTTACACAAACGTGGGTAAAAAGGAGTATAAGGAAGTTAGGGCTAAGGAGCACGTCCCAAGGATGAGAAAAAGGTATAGCCTAAGAAAGGATAACAACAACAACAGAAGAAGGAAGGAAAAAAACAAGGCTAAGTATAAGAGGAAGTGCCATAGTTGTAGGCGAGAGGGTCACTTGGATAAGGACTGCAGGAAAAGGAAGAATGCTTGCTTCGTTTATGGAGAGGTTGGATACTATTCTGGGGGAGTGCCCAAGGAAGCAAGGGCAATGTCAAAGGATGGGAAACTCTGGAGGGAAAGTGAATGCTCTCGTGTCTAGTGCACCAGATAGAGGTAGGAATGTCTCCATGGAACGTTTTGATTTCTCTTTCCAATCAACCGGTTAGAACTCTTATCCATTCTGGCGCTTTCGCATTCGTTCATATCTAGTTCTGTAGTTGAAAATCTGCATTTAATTACTAGTATGGTAGTGGATCCCGTTGCTGTCTCTTGTTGTCTCAAACCCCATTGGTAGTTCGGCTCATTTATCCGTGATTTGTTGGGTTTTGAGAATATCTGTGTTAAGCATCGATTTTGAGTGCGACGCACATCTTGTTTCATGGGCTAGGGGTTGATTCTAGGGATGGGTGGGCTTACCACATATGGTGCCATTCTAGGTAGTGAGAGGAGTGTCGTTAAGCTTCTAACTTGTCATGGGGGGACCCTCGAAATTTCTTGTGACCCACAAGGGTCTGTCATGCTTAGTTTCCTAGAGTCTCTTGAGGCGTCTATCGATGATCTGCGGTCGGCACCAGTAGTTTGTGAGTATCCTGATGTCTTAGACGAGGTTCGTGGATTACCCCCGAGGCGCGAGATTGATTTCCGTATATACCTGCTGGACAATGCAAAGCCAGCTGCATTACATGTGCGCTATATGGCTCCTAAAATAAAAGAGGGAACTTGATAAGCAAGTGGAGGGGCTACTTGGGAAGAAGTTTGATAGGTGAATCATATCAGGATGGGAAACATATAGAAGACAGTCCTTGAGGAAGCCCACCATTCCAAGATGACTAATCATCCAAATGGAGATAAAATGTATAGAGTTCAAGATAGTGGGGCCAAACATGCGAAAGGAAGTGAAATTAAAGAAGGGAGCAATGATTGGATGAGTTCTGACTTGCAAACCTGGATTGGAGGTTAAGAAGCTACGCAAACGAGAAGTCGAGTTGGTGAAGGTCCAGTGGGGAGACAACCAAGAAGATGCAACTTGGGAGACCAAAGACAAGATTTTTATGCTTCGTACTCTTTCATTTTCAAGGGAATGATCTTAACTTCTCTTCCAAAAGCTTTTATTCGCATTTGCTTCTATCATCTGAGTATATCCTATCAATCGAATCTTCGACCTTTAGGTAGGAAATCCCATGATTGTAAACATGTTTTTGAGACATGTTATGTTTGATTGATGGAAGTGGATGCAAGTGTTTGCTAGTGGTTGCCTATGGACGCATATATACACACATTAGGCACTAAGATCAGCTCAATCACTCTCATACTGCATATGGATGTGTGTGCATTTTCTTTTCTTTTATGGATGGAAATGGATTAACTAGCATATGGATGTTGCATTTGGATGAATGAGTGTGCACACATGTAGCGCTTATATGTTATAATCGGCTTATTTGCATACATATTGGATTCATGGCACTAATCATACATTGCATTAAGGAGGTTAACTGAATCAGTATACCGCCTGATCTTTGCATTAGCATTGGGACATATACACACACCTTTGCATATATTCATATAATTATTAGAAGTTTTAAGGACTATGGTGCCTGTGATTGATGGATGAGTAGATGGATGATGGATGGTAGGATACGCATTCTTCTCAACTTGGAGATTTCAGGGACGAAATCCTTTGACTAGTGGAGAATGTAACACCCTGAATTTTTAACAACATTAAAGAGGATAAATTAATGAATAATTAATTTAATATTTAGAATTAAGTGAAACGGGTTACGCCATTGCGTTCGTCCCGGAATTCTGCTTGAGATAGAGTTCGAGATTGCGTAAAACAGATAAATTATGAAGAAGTTATGGACGGTTAAAGTTTTACGATGAAAGCAGAATGCACTGGCGCACTTGACAAGTGCATCAATGTATTTTTGAACTGGCGCACCTGCCAAGTGCGCCCAAAAGAGTTTCTCGGTGTTCGGGCCTTTTTCGAATGAGTGATGACCCGTGACCTGACCCAATTTCATTAGGGCTGAGGTGGCATCCGAATTCCGTAACCAGCAGCTACAATTATATCTCATATCCTTTGTTTTCTTCAAAGAAAAGCAATGGTAGCCAGACTCTGCTAGATTCTGGACTGAATTAGGATCTCTTATCTTCTTCTAAAGCTTATCAAATTCTGAGATTCAAACATAGATTCAGCACCTCTTCTATCATTTTAACAATCCAATCACAGTGAGTTCTAGTTGCTTTTAGTTTAGATAAATAATAGTGAAATTATTAAAGACTGTGATTTGGATACAATTGTAGACTTTTAATTTATGTTATTGGTAGTTCTCATGCTATATTATTGTAAATCTATTTCTTTGGATCCAATTCAATTGTTCAACTATGTTATCATTATGGATCTTGGGTTGTAACTTCTATGATATGTTATGATGCAGATGTATGTAGATCTATTCTATGTGATCTAAAATTATTATGTTAGATCTATCCTATGTGATCTAAAGTTGCCACCTTATGATTTATGTTAGATCTATCCTATGTGATCTAAAATTGTCACCTTATGATTCATTTAGCTCTATCCTATGTGATCTAAAATTGTCACCTTATGATTCATGTTAGATCTATCCTATGTGATCTAAAATTGTCACCTTATGATTGATGTTAGATTTATCCTATGTGATCTAAAATTGTCACCTTATGATTCATGTTAGATCTATCCTATGTGATCTAAAATTGTCACCTTATGATTTATGATAGATCTATCCTATGTGATCTAAAATTGTCACCTCATGATTCGTGTTAGATCTATCCTATGTGATCTAAAATTGTCACCTTATGATTCATGTTAGATCTATCCTATGTGATCTAAAATTGTCACCTTATGATTCATGTTAGATCTATCTTATGTGATCTAAAATTATCACCTTATGATTTATGTTAGATCTATCCTATGTGATCTAAATTGTCACCCTATTTTATCTTGTTAGATTTAAATCGATTGGACATCTAAAATGACTAATTTAGATATTGTGGTATCATAGTTCATCAGTTTTATGTCGACCGTGTTGTGATAAAAATTTCATGTCCATGCTAGTATGTATGTTTACCTTTTATCATACAGTTTTATGTTTATGCCAAGATGGTCATTTTAGTATATTCCCATTATTTTTTCGATTATCGTTTATGACTAGGCTATTGTCTAGCCTAGGCACGTTGCCAATTTTGTGAGGGTGCTATTTAAAGAACAGGGGAAAGGGATAAAAATGGCATAATTTGAATATGACAAATTATGGACATATAATTCAAATTATTCGGCAAAATAGGCATTGACACCTATAAAAGGAAAGGATTAATTAATTGGTAAATTAATTAAAAATGGGATAATTAGAATATGAACATTGATGGACATGTAATTCAAATTATTGGGCAAAAGAGTTATTGGCACCTATAAAAGGAAAGGGTTAATTAATTCAAAATGGAATGTCTAGTAATTACAATTAGGAATTGTATTTGTACCTATGACACGAGGTTAGGTTGCATTAGTGGTGGAAGTCTGCCCGGACCCGACATGCATATCCAACAGCCACTAATGGTAAACCTAATGTGGGGGGTCTAAGTATGTAAATACGAATCGGGCTCTGACACGAGGTTAGGTCCAACTGTGGATTAAGTTTGCCCGGACTCTACCGGCATATCCAACATCCACATGTTGTAGGCCTATTGTGGGAGGTCTAGCCCATTATAAACCATAAATGGACATGGTAATGAATCAGACTACTTAGCGTAATCTAATACATAAGGGATTGTATGAATATGAACTAAATATAGGGTTAAGTAAAACATGCTTGGATCAGTGGAGGGGGGGGGGGTTAAGTACATCTTCGGTAGGTGGGTTATATTAATATATTTAGGCCCACAAACTTAACCGTTAAATAAACATGCTTGAATCAATAGGAGGGTTAAGTACATCTTGGGTTGTTGGGTAATATTTGTATATATAGGCCTACAAACTTAACCTGTCGGGGTTATGTAATTAAAGACATCGTTAGGTAAACATAACCAACGGAAAACCTGGTAATGGGGATGAAAGACAAAGGGGAGATCTTGCATCATCTTGTGTGTGACCCATTTCAGTCAGCAACCCTTAAATAGGTATCAAACGGGTACTCCGAACTAGGTCGGAGTGGGGCACGCTTACTGAGCTGATTGTAAGAGATCCAAACGTGGAGGCGGTGTTGATGGAGCATTCCAACGGGGTCATGTGCATGCATGAATCCGCCTGCTGGGGAAGATAAGATGTTGTGACATTAGTAGATATGGTTGTGCACATCCGGAAAATGAAGGGTTGCCACTTTAGGGAGTGATACACCCTACTGTAGGGTAGAACAGGGTATCTACGGTATAGGGAGCCGATCGATTGGTGGTTGTAAATAGGGTAAATCTAGTCCTGGCTGTTACTTTGCATTTGCTTCTATCATTCAAGTATGTTTATCCTATCATTCGAACCTTCGATCCTTAGGTAGCATCCAATAGTTAGAAATATGTGTTTGAAACATGTCGACGGTTGCAAGTGGATGCAAGGGTTTGGTAGTGGTTGCTCGTGGATGCATATACACACATATGGCACTAGATTGGCTCAATCACTTGCATATTGCTTATGGACGTGTGTGTATTTCAATTCTCTATGGATGGAAATAGGTGAATCATCATATGGATATTGTATTTTAATGAATGATTGTGCACACATATAGAGTTTATATGTTATACTAGGATTATTTGCATACATTTTGGATTCATGGCACAAACATATATTGCATAAAGGAGGTCAGCTGAATCAGTCGACCTCCTGATTTTTGCATTAGTATATGGACATATACACACAACACTTTTGCATATATTTATACAACATTATAAATTCTTAAGGAAAATGGATGAATAGATGGTTGAAGATAGTTGTTATGATAGTAACATTTTTCTTAACTTGGAGATTTCAGGGACGAAATCCTTCAAGTAGGGGATAATGTAACACCCCAAAATTTAATACACTATAACCATACTTTAAAAATAATAAAATGAGAATTATTTAATGTAATATTCAAAATTAAGTGAAATCGTCTTTATCATTGCGTTCGTCTCGGAATTCTGTTTTAGATAGAACCCAAGTTTGCGTAAAACTAATAATGTATGAAGAAGTTATGGGCTTTAGAAGTTTTATACATATATGGTGCATATATATAAATATACCATTCAAAAATGTTAAGAATTTTCAAAACATGATAAGAGAGAAAACATACAGGAAACCAGACCGTTGTGGGACGACCCACATTCAGCCTGGTCGACCTATGGGTCGACCCAAGGTCGGTTGGGCCGACCAATGGGTCGGTGGGCCGACCCAGCGATGATCTAGGCAGATGCGTTTATGTGAATCTGGACTGTTTTTCTGACCAGGTTCGTTGCTGACTCAACACTACATATACGGGTTAGGTTAAAACTCTAGAATCTAAAGGCTGAGGTTGACTCTACGAATATATAAATAGGTTGCTTCCCCCATTCCAATACACATAATTTATTCATATCTTCTGCCTCTATGAATATATTCTGAAAAAATAAAATTATATAATGACAGAATGCTGCTGAAGCCTAGATCTGCAGAGATAACGTTCAAGATGTACGTACAATATCAAAAGAGATTGGATTGGACTTTATGGCACATATATATAAGATTTAATCTCTTCTTCACCAAGGCCTACTGTGAGTTCCCTGTCATTTTCAGATTTTATTTCTTAGACTATAACATGCTAGTTAAATAAAATTAGGTTAGAATATACAGTGTTTATAGGGTAATTGCTATATATATTTTTCAATGTTAATCACTTATGCCGTTGTTATATGTAAACATGTACTTGTACTACTGGATAATTAATAAGTTATATGCATCTATCTTCCTTTTCCCTATTCTACTACTTTAGTTTATTTCTTGTCTTGCCTAATGTTGATTGGCAAAATTGTTGCACGCCAACACCCAATGTGTATGTATGAACAATTATCCAAATAAGCAGTAAATACTGTAAATGCGAGGAGACACAACTTTTATAGTGGTTCGACACTAACGCCTATGTCCACTTTATAATCATCATTCATCGTATCTTTTGTCGATTACAAAGTTGTACAAGTTCGGACAATAGCTAAGTACAAAGTGTTACAATAGAATAACAAAATACATGTTAGATCCGCACTTTGACTAAATTGCCCTTCTTCTTCTTCATTAAGAAGGGTTGACTTGGTCAACAATATCCAAGATTAATGTTCATGTCCATGAAGTTCCAAAGTAGCATAACAATCCTTGTTAATGTCCAAGTGTCGATGGAAAACATGCATGCCATGTTTTAATTATCATGCCATCTCCAATGGCCAAGGTGAAGGTGTTGGAAGCCATTAGTGAGCATTTGGAGATCTCAAGGTCCAAAACTTCTAAGGGAGAAGGATCCAAATGAGGGCCAAGGATTGGGGTATTTATAGGAGGAAGGTTAGGTGGGAGTTGGTGAGCAGTGGGGACCACAGAAGCTATTTTTCACACCCTATAAAATAGCCCATATCAGGAAATTCGCACCCCCTGCCAGGGGTCGAAATTCGCACCCCACCGAGGGGTGCAGAATTTCGTACCTCCCGGAGGTGTGCGAAATTCGAACCCCACCAGGGGATACAAATTTGATGATGGAGGGGATCAGAATCGCGCTGTCGGGGGAGTCGAAGTTCCTGAATACGAAGTGACGGAATCTGCTATTTTGCTGGTCTGAAGTGAAGGAATCCGAGCTTTCGACATGGAGAAAATCGGATGAATCGGGCGGTGCCCACTAGTTTGACCTAACCGGTTAGGTCAATCGCCGCCTGGACTGTGGGGCCCCGGACCGGGCCTCAGACCCCCACCGGCGCTGTGCCCGGCTCGCCTTCGGCTCGGATGATGGTTTGACTAAGAGTTATACTTCAAAGCCTTGAAGTAGATGTTCTCAGGCCCAAAAGAGGTCGTATGATAGGTGTCTTGGGTCTTCTTTTATTTGTGACTCGACTTCGACCGCGTCGCTTTGTGTTTCCTGACAATTTTCTTCATGCTTGAGCGCATCGCTAACCCAATACTTGACGTGTGACCACTTCACCCAAAAAGCGTGTCAACACCTATATATGCCTATGTGATTTGGTTCTATTCTCCTTTTTCCGTTTTCCCTTTTTATTAACGCTAAGCATAGGCCTTTGGAAACCTAGGCTATATCCGATTAGAGTGTGCGTATAATTGGGGTAATAATGAATGACACAAAAAGAGGAATTTAGGCATGTTGTTAAATTAGGGACTGTTTAACTATAATTTGAAAAAGGGATATTTGCACATGTTTAGACTTGCTGTAAATTGATAAAAAGGGGTAATGTGCATGTACTTGCTATAAATTGATAAAAATAGATAATATGCATAAACCTGTGCATGCTGTAATTTGGGGACATAATTGGATGAATAACATGCATATGTATAAACATGTTAGGTTTGACTTAATACAGACATTTAGTAAATGACATGTTAGAATATTGTAAGTACAAGATGTAGGTTACTAAACTGAACAGCTGTTGAAATTTTATACATCTGGGCCGGTGTTTTGGGGAAGGGTTGTACACACATAATGACATGTAATATTACAACCACGCTTATTAGTAAACATAAACCTGCTAGGTTAAAACATGATTATTAATAAGCTAAGAGGTCCCTTGTTCTGTTGTTGTATCAGGTTTTGGGGACTCTAAAATCCTAGTTACATGGGGGCACAACCTTAGCGGGTTTGGCTTATGTCAATCTGCTGTTTGTGTTAGAGAATGCATTTTTGATGACAACAACCTTATTTCAATATTAATTTATTATAAAATATATACTAACACCTTCATCTAAAATATATATCATATGCATGATTTGTATACAGGAATTAATAATGAAGACTGTACAGTTCATGTGCTTTTAGAGATTCAAAATTCAAAGATGATTCAAGGCTCATGAGTAATCAATATTTCAAGATCAAATGGAGTAATAGAGTCTAGTCCATGTAAGACTCTGAATAGCACTCCAGGTTCAAATTTAAATTCTCTTTTTCAATTTCTGATTTTCAAATTTCAAATTCTATTTTCAAATTATATCTTCAGTTTTTATTACATTTCTCTATTTTAATTCTGATTTTAAACTCAAGTTTTATGGTTTATAAGTATATATATATTTATATAGTTATATACTTATATTTATATAGGTTTGAACTTTATAATTTTATAAATATTTTCATATATTTTATATTTATGTTTTCATATGATTTTTCACATTATAATATTTATTTATAACACTATGTTTTAATTCAAGAATTTCCAGAATTATATATATCAAAACACTTGAAAAATACTCAAATTTCAATTTTATACTATGATATGTCGACATACATTATTGGGCATGTTGACATATAATTGTCATATTTTTTATTTTGAAAGGAAGTGACTTTTCACTATTTGTAACAATCCAAAAGCGTTGCAACCTTTCAAAACTTATAAATAGGGGTTGATTTCAAAATTTTTTTCATCATTCTTCTTCTCCATCTTCATCCCCTTTCTTTACTCCATTAACATTTCATATTTTATGATTTCTACACTTATACTCTGCCGAATTCAGTCCTATTTATATAAAACTTCTTCTCTTCTCACTCTTTACTCATTACATTTTGAATGAAGAGCTACTGAAGAGGTATAGGGTTGTTGTAATTGTTTGGGAAAATATGTGATCCATGTAGCATTGAAATCAAGGAAACAGAGCGGTGTCAATGTTGTAGCTGGGGAAATCAAAGGGAATATACTTGATCAAGGGTGTTTGGAACCGGTGGTAACCTTGTGGTATTGAAATCAAGGGTGTTGTACTTGGATATTGATATAGGAATAAAACTCTGCGCAATCAAGCATTGCGTGGGACCGGATGTAGGAGCAATCTGAACCAGTATAAAATCCAATGTATTCTTTCCTTTTCTTTATTAACGATATTTCTCGTCAACACCGGAGATGAGTCAACTGGGGAAGATCTAAAGGAAAAATAGGCGGTTCGGTTATTTTTGGGTTAAATCAAATCACCACCCTAGATATCGAAGTATGAAGGAGTGGGATCGCTAAGGGCTACCAAAATGGATCTAAACTAAGAGAAGGAGATATATCCTCGTATTCGAGGACATATTGAGACGGGAATCCATGCTTATCTGAAAAATGAACAATAAACCGCAACAGTGATGATTGGAAATAATAATATAAACTTATAGAGTAATTTTCTATAACAGGACCCATTTTTATTGAACTTTCATTTGGAGTACATGAATGTAATAGGAGAAATTATCCGGTTAATCTAAGCGTTAAGCTTCTTTGAAGAGTACTAGTATGAAGAAAGTCGATCCCTCCAAGTGTGACCCATGGAGTCTTATTTATATTGGTTCTGGGCTCCTTCCACTATTGGGCTATTGAGCCTGTGGGGGCCTGCCCTCATGATGTATGTTGATTGCTATCGGTTTGAAGCCGTTGTGGGTTTCGATACTAGGTAAATCAGTACGGGTAGCCTTTATCTCTACTTGGGTCCCGGTTAGGCTTTTAGCATAGCTTTTGCAGTATCCTGGATTCCCGAAGGGAGGCTTCTGGTGATGCTTCTGTTATTTGTGAATGCGGCCATTTGGTATTCGTACGACAAATGCTCCGGAAGCTGGTTCTAGATAATCCTTGCGCTCTCTTGGTTTAGTACCTTTGATGCCTTCGCCTTCAGGTGTATCGGTATTTAGGCAGGTCATTACCAATAACCCTTCCGGGTTTAAAGGAGGGGGCTCGTGTCTTCTTCTTTCTTAGTTTCCATTTTAGGGAGCCTTCCGCTATGAAATCTCCTATCGAATAGGTCCTGTCGAAAGGATTTTGTCGAATGCGCTTTGTGGGCATTTTGTAGGTTTTGAGTTTCTTCCCTTCAGGAAGGTGTCGGTTTGTGTTGCTTTCCAACTATTCTCTTCAACTTTTGGTTCGACCTGTTTCTCAGTTTTCTGCTTTCAGAGGACTTTCTTATGCATGTATTCTTCCGACACCCCTTCATTGCCAGCTAGCCTTGAAGTCAATTTTGGTGATAACATTTGCCTCCCCCTAGTGTAGGGGTGTTTTTGACTTTTCAAGTCAATTTTTTTTTCTTTCTCTTTTCCGAAGTGTCACTTCATGGTCTTTTGATCTCCCTCGATCAGAATCCTTGATTGGTCTTTACCTGTACGACCCAGATTGACCTTGAAATTCGAAAGTAAACTCTTCTTCCCCCTTGTTCCCGTCTTTTACCTGCAAATTAAATCCTTGAACAATATTACTGCTCTCCTAAAAAACCACTTAAATTCTCCACCATTTGAAGCTCTAAGCTCGATTATAGGTGGGTATTTTTACTTCTTATGTGAGTTACAATCCTAATTACGCGTCTAAATTAACACGAAAGTTGGTTAGGACTATGCTGTTCATAAAATATGTTCAGTGTCAATTTTACTACGATTGCTAAAATGATTCTAATGTCATTTGGGTTGATTTTCCTTCATTAATTGTGTTGATTCTTTATGTTTCTAGGGCGATTATGTTTGGCTTAGTCGTATGTTAGCTAAGGTATAAAAAATATAATCTTCCTTATCCCCCTATTTGGATCTTATTTAGGTTTTCGCCTAACCGACCTTTGTGTTAAACGAGACATAATGGTATTCACTAATGTTTGGTAGTGATAAGTGTATTTATGTAAGAGTTATGCATACTAACATCATTGTTATGGAATGATGTTACCTGGTAGAATCATGTCTCATAAAAGCCTTACTAAGGAGAAGAACAAAGATTCCAAGGTCTCCCATCCCAAGAAGGAATTCACGCCCAAGCCTTCCTTAATTGTATCTCAGCATTCTGTGGACTCCATAATAGATAACTTAGGCATAGTGGATACAGATGATATGATAGGTGCTTCTCCAAATTTTCTCAAGAATCCCCCAAAAGGGTTCTTTGTGTATTCGTCCATTCATATTTGGCATGGAGGTTTTCTTTCTGTACCTCCCTTTCTACACAAACTTTTGGTTGACTTGAAAGTTGCTCGTATTCAACTTTTGCCTAATACATACACAACACTTTTATGCATGGAGACTCTGGAGCTTGCTTCGGGTCAGGGTTCTTTAAGCCCCAGACTCATCTGTCACATGATCTGGTTCTCCAAGACCTCAGAAACGTCTGTCTGGAGGGCTAATCCCGTAAAAAGGCTGATTACCGATGGCATTAACAAAACTAGGCCGTGGGAGGACCAATACTTCCTTGTTCAATGCCCACCCGACATATCAGGACAATTTATTGACGACGGTAGGTCTCTTTCTTTTAGAAAGTAAATGTCTTATAATTGTGGATTTGTATTTACTTGAACCTTCCCCTTATCGCAGAACTCCCCCTTCAAAGATGTGATTTTAACTCCGAAGGAGGCTCTAGTAGTTGACGCTATCTTCAATGTACCGGTGGAGCATATGTGCAGGTCATTTATCTTGACCATCGATAAACTTCGCGAGTATGATTTTCGTCCTCCTGGACAAAAGATACTGGAACAACCTCCCATCCAATTCTCTGATCCTAAGGGATTATTGTTGGGTTCCGACTCTTTTAATGCAGGCATTCCTGTCCGTCCAGCTGTTTTATATAGGATTCATTCGTTTGTCTCGGCAACATCTGTCATTCTTTCTCTTGTTTCCTGGTTGTTGCATTTTCTAATTCATATTTCTCTTTGTTTAGGATCTTCAGTCCCTCAAGACGCAACTGTCCTTGCCACTTATAGCTGGTCCAGTGTCCAGGCCATGAAGAGGCTTGCTCAACCCATCGTTGACCATCCATCGAAGAAGCCCAAGTGTGATGAGTCGGTTGGCATCTCAGGAGATACTGCTGCTACTCCATAAACAAGGTGGACTTTTGATCCTTCTACTATCGTTGATGAACAGGTGGTTGATAATGATGATTCCCCAGAAGTCTCCCCGAAAGGCAAATCCACGAGCGGCCCTATCCCTTTCGATGCCTTTGGTGAAATAGATGGGGGAAGGCTTGGTCTTTCAGCACCATCTTCCTCCCAACCTGTTTCTTATTCCGTACCTCCTCCGTAGGCCTTAGATTTTGATAAACTTGTGGAACTGGCTCTTTTTTCCCCCGAAGTTACGAATATTGCCTCAACTTCTACCACTTTGGACTCGGTAGATTTCCACAGACAACAAATCAGGTATTTCCTTTTGGTATTATACATACATATACCCCTCTCTCCTATTTTTGAGAGATTTAGCCTACTTTTCTTCATTATATAATGAAAACTTGATATGTATCCCAGGGATTAGCTTCGATCTTAGTGGCTGAGGTCAATACTTTAAGGGACGAGAATAGGGTGTTATCAGATAAAGTGAATGCTTTGCTGCGGGCAAAGACGGAGGAAGATAATGAATGCAAGATGTTGGCGGCCTCATTAGAGGAGGAGAGGAAGGTTAAAGAAGAGTTTACGAAGAAGGATGAGGACCTTAGGGTAGAGAAATTGGAACTGGAGATTGACTATGTTGTCGAGATGGACAAGATGAACACTTAGCTTTCCACCGCAAAGAGAATCATTTACTAGGCCAGTGATAGAATTCCAAATTTTTTGAACGTCCACCTAAACAACATATCCACGGAGTATTATGAAGATACCCTCATCCTTGCTTTCTTAGACAACTATGAAAGGCTTTCAGAATTTAACTTTTCTTCAATTGATCCTTGCATTTGACACAGAGTTCTAGAGGAGATCGAGCAAGTGAGACGGGAACATAAGGTTTCCCCAACAAACAAGAAGATCCTGTGTCGCTGTTGTCTATTGATGATTTTTCTGAAGATTATGAGGGGGAAGGGGAGTAGGAAAACACAACATACGGAGAGATGGAAGGTCATGTAGGTCAGCCAGATGGGTCCGCAAAGGGTGCTGGAAAATCTACTCTTGCATCACAGGAGTTGCCCTCTAAGGATGGCGGTTCTTTAGACTTTAGGAAGAAGAGGACTCTCGATCGGTTCGATGTTGATGTCACATAGGTATGGCTTTCGCTTTCGAAGTGCTTTACTTTCCCTTGAATTTCATTAATAATCAGGTTTACCATATTACAACAATTCTCTGCTTTTTCGAAGACGTGAGTTGCAGTTATGTTTTTTAGATTCTTCGTTAAGAAATTTAAGGGGAAAAACTCAAGGAGATTGGTTCAGCGCAAACAATTTTAACAATGGATTTTGAATGTTATTGTATTAAGAAAACATTTTCTTTTGATTTGTAAGCGAATTGTGTTGATTTTGCGATACTTGATGGTTTTTGGTGTTGTGGTAATTTGCTAGTGTGGACGTGGTATCTATGGTGTATATGAATTGATAAAGGTTATGTGATTGTTTTTATTTCCTTGGGATGTATGATGTAATTAGCATATACTTGATGTTTGCAATTTACGTATTACAATATTTCATCTTGTCTGTGGCTAGAAGGATGCATTCCAGACTCCCTCTTCACAATTTAGGGAGGAAAGTCCAAATGTTGTTGGTTGTAAAGATATTTTTGGTAATGCTCCTCTGTCAGGCTACAAAAAGATGTATTATCTTTAAAAGGTGACAGTCACAAAACTCAAGGAACAAGTATCCTATTTGAAAAAGTAACTGAAAGAATAAGATGAAATTATTTGCAAGGTAAATTAGCAACATAATCCTCCGAGAGCTCAGATGCAGTGGTAGGTAGACTATACCAACAAATCGATAAATCGGAGGATGAGCTGAGGAAAGCTAAAGAGGATTACGCTTCTTTGGAATTTTCTTTTCAAAACCATGATTCATAATGAGAGATTTTTATTGTATGTTTAGGATGTGAAAATTTCCTTTTTTTCAAATGATGGTTGTGTCTATGTAATGGTTTATGTCATGACTTCCGATGAGGCTGTTAGTGTATTGTGTGATTTATATGATGTATTGCTTTTGTCAGAAACAATATAACTATAACCTAGGATGTTGTAATGAGTGGAAACCTACTTGTGCTAAGTGTCAGTAAAAAGTTTCTTTATGTAACAATTATCCTTAGGAAAATTCCTAACGAAAAATCGCGTAGAACAAAGGGATAGTCAGTTATAGGATAGTATTATAAATGTTTGGAATATTTTTCCCAGCTCTTTCTTGATCCGCTGTTATGATATGATGTCATTTTCAGAGTTATGTAAAGGACTGATATGCTAATAAGAAAAACAAACTAATGAACATATATGTTAAAGACACTTCCAGGATCATAAGCTCATCCATGGTAGTGAATTTTGAGCCTTACTTGAATTTTCGAGAGGGTCAAGCAATTCCTTCTTGTTTGGATCAGGAGTTGGACTCTACTTAAGTTTGGGGTAATCGAGATGACATTGGAACCCCACATCCGGCTGTGATTTACTTCAGGATCATCCCGGGTTTAGGTATAAGACCACGGGCTTGCTTTAGGACTTTGTTGAGAAACCAATTCAACGCAGATTTAGGTATTAATATATGGAATACCGGAACCCCTTCCGACATTTGTGAAAAGCTGAATCGACCCAGATTCGGGTATTGATATGTAGAGGACCGAAACACCTTTCGGTATTTGTAAAGAGTCGAATCGACCCAGATTCGGGTATTGATATGTCAAGGACCGGAACCCCTTCCGGTATTTGTGAAGAGCTAAATCGACCTAGGTTCGGGTACTGATATGTAGAGGACTGGAACCCCTTCCGGTATTTGTGAAGAGCTGAATCGACCCAGATTCAGGTATTAATATGTGGGAGGCCGGAACTCCTTCCAGTATTTATTGCTTTGGCATCCCTTTTGGATTCGATTGGTGAAGCAGAGGCTGCATGTGCTTCTTGAGCTAATCCTTGGGCTTTTGATGTCAAAGCAGAGGATGTATGTGCTTTGTTGGCCACTCTCTAGGCCTATGCATCTGATGCGCTTGGCTAACTTATCCACAAGCAAGGCCCAAGTACTTACCCGACCTCCCTCCAGGAGGCGCCTTATCCTGACCATCCTAGGCGATGATAAGGTCTTAGAAACTTATATGGGGCCATCATAGGCACATAACTAAGGTGTACACTTTTTATGCTCTACACTGACCATCGTAGGTTCTGATAGGGGCTTATACGCTACCCCCTCCGAGGGGTGCCCTATCCTGACCATCGTAGTTGATTATAGGGATCTGTGCTCCTTTCTGCGGGTAACTGGAACATAAGCATAAGTAGGATGTGCTCTTTTTCTAGCAGAGATAGGACGTGCTTAGTTCTAGCAGAGGCAAGGCGTACTCTTCTACGAGCAGAGGCAAGGCATGCTAAAGTTAGATGACCCATCACAACAATTTCTGGTGTGAAACGGAGACTTACGCTTTTGATGCTTTAACCCTGCCCCCTCTTATTTGGGCATGGAGAAAGACTAACACATCACCCCCTCTGGGGGATGCCTCGTCCTGACCAATTTGACAATTACGAGGGATTTAATCCGTTTGTTGTTTGGCACCTTTTGGGTTTCCTTGTAAATTCCGGGAAGAGGGTTTTCCGTACCATTGAACATGTTTGGTAATCTTTTTCCTAAGGATTCTTACTGAATTCACTCGATCTCTTGATGAATTCTCGTAATTGGCCTTGGCTGACGAATCTAACAATGGTTTCCCTGAGGGTTCTGCAGTGCTTATTCTCGTGTCCATTCATCAGGTGGTAATGGCAGTAAGGCCGTCTTGTTTTCCTTTTGTATTTGGGCTTATTCTTCGTGAATGGCCAATATTTGAGTTCGTGTCTGGTTAGGAAGTAAACATTCTCCATCGAAGTAGTGAGGTAGTATTCCTTGGGTACCCTCGGCGTACGTTCTTCTCTTTGTTACTGGAGTCTCTAATCCTCCTTTGACTTAGCCTAGCTGCGGTGCCTATACTTTCATTCTTTCCTCCCGGAACATACTGAAATTGAGGTGACATCTCTTTAGACCATTTGTTGGCGAAGTGGTTGAAATCGTCCATTATTTCTCCTTCGAGTGTCATTCCCTTAACTTTCCCTTAGAGAGCATTCTTTAGGTGAGAGAAAACACTAGTATCCTCTGATTTAGATCCACTGGGTGGGAGCGCTAAGGTTTGTCCTATGTGGGAAAAGCTTTCATCACCATTATCCTAAGTAGTGATTCCATTTTTCTTTTCTGCTTTATTACCCGCAAGGCTTTTGCTCTTAACCTTTGCTGCTCCATCACCCTAGGGCTGGTGTTTTTTGACTTATTCACTCGAGATCCTGAAGACTTTTGTTGGGGGTCTCTTACTCATAACTTTTCTTCTTCAAAGCTAGTCCAATCTGGGACAGAACAGCTCAGGTAGGTATGTGATGGGGTTAACCAAAGGATCGGAGGTTCATGTCCTACATCTAGCGCCAAAATATTAACGATATTTCTCGTCAACACCGGAGATGGGTCAACTAGGGCAGATCTAAAGGAAAAATAGGTGGTTCGGCTATTTTTGGGTTAAATCGAATCACCACCCTAGATATCGATGTCTGAAGGAGTGGGATCACTAAGGGCTACCAGAATGGATCTAAACTCAGAGAAGGAGATATATCCTCCTATTCGAGGACATATTGAAATGGAAGTCCATGCTTATCTGGAAAATGAACAGTAAACTGCAACAGTGATGATTGGAAATAACAAAATAAACTTACAGAGTAATTTTCTATAAGAACATCCCTTTTTATTGAACTTTCATTTGGAGCACATGAATGTAATAGGAGAAATTATCCGGATAACCTAATCATTAAGATTCTTTGAAGACTACTAGTATAAAGAAAATCGTTCCCTCTAAATGTTACCCCTGGGGTCTTATTTATAGTGGTTCTGGGCTCTTTCCACTGTTGGGCTATTGGGCCTGTGAGGGCCTTTGTCTGTCGCTTTTCCTTGGTTTTGGGCACTTGGCTTCCGGCCGTCTTTGGAGTATCAGTTATGGTCTTCGGATGGCATTTGAACCCTTGGTAATAATTCCTGAATGTAGGCTCTCGGACGTAAGCTTTCAGATGTAGGCGTTCGGCTTTATCATGAATGCTTAGAGGGGTCTGCCCTCATGATGTATGTCGAGAGCTGCCAGTTCGAAGCCGCTGTGGGTTTCAATACTAGGTAAATAATTACTGGTAACCTGTATCTCTGCTTGAGTCCCGGTTAGCCTTTTGGCGGATCTTTTGCGGTAGCCTGAATTTCTGAAGGGTGGCTTCTGGCGACGCTTCTGTTATTTGTGAATGCTGCCTTTTGTTTTTCGTACGACAGATGCTTTGGAAGCCAGTACTGGATGATCCTTACGATCTCTTGGTTTAGTATCTTTGATGCCCTCGTCTTCAGGTGTATCGGTATTTAGGCAGATCATTACCGATAACCCTTCCGGTTTTAAGGAGGGGGGCTTGTGCCTTCTTCTTTCTTAGTTTCTGTTTTAGGGGGCCTTCCACTATGAAATCTCCAGTCGAATAGGTCCTGTCGGAAGGATTTTGTCGGACGTGCTTTGTGGGCATTTTGTAGGCTTTGAGTTTCTTCCCTTCAAGAGGGTGTTAGTTTGTGTTGCTTTCCAACTATTCTCTCTAACTTTCGGTTCGACCTATTGCTTGGCTTTCTGCTTTCGGGGGACTTTCCTACACATGTATTCTTTTGACACCCTTTCATTGCCAGCTAGTCTTGAAGTCAATTTTGGTGATAATATTCTTCGTTTTATTTTTGTTCATCTCTATGTTTGTGTTTGATTCTGTGACTATGATTATCTCTGTGGTTTGTGATTCATATAGTAGATCATATAAGTTTTAGATTTTGTTAAAATTTTCAAAAACACTATTCACCCCTTCTAGTGTTAGTTTATCCCTAACGATACATTCAGCAATCCCTAACAATTAGCATCAGAGACAGGCCTTTCAAAAAGTTCATAATTAGATTTTTGAAAATTTTTTAAATGGCAAATTTCACTAGTGTCATTTCATGCATTGTATCAATGTTAAAAGAGTCTGCATTCAATTATGTTGAAAATTCAAGTAATCTACTGATATGTTGTCCAATACAGGAAAATATATGATATATGGCTTTTGAAAATTCAAAAGTTGAAAAGATGGGTGAAGTGGCTGTTGAAAATTCAAATTCCAAAATGGTGGCTGTTGGAAATTCAAATTCCGAAATGGTGTGTTACATGGCTGTTGAGAATTCAAATTCTAGCAAACAAATGGTGGAAATCAAAACGTGCAAATGGATACTGGATAGTGGCTGTTCGAAACATATGATGGGAAATCCCGAAATACTAAATAATTTAGTATATGAAGATGGTGGAGTGGTGAACTTCGGAGATAACTCTAAAGGATACAATATTGGAATCGGCAATATCAGTATTTCTGAAACTCCTACTATTTCTGATGTTTTATTAGTTAGGAATCTTAAACACAACTTACAAAGTATAAGTCAACTTTCCGATAAGGGTTATAAAATAAACTTTGAAAAAGATAAATGTTTTATATAAGATAAGAATTCAAAAGTAATATTCGAAGGAGATAGAAAGAAAAATACCTATATATTGATTATGAAAATCTCCAATGATAATCTATCTTATGGCCAATACAAGTGACCCCCTAAATCTAGTATAAGAGATTTGGTCATATAAATTTCAAATACATCTCTAGAATTTCTAAATTAGATTCAATTAGAGGATTACCCAAATTGAAATTTAAAGTTAATAATTTACGTGATGCTTGTCAATTTGAAAAATAAAAAAGAAGTTCATTTAAATCAAAAGAGGTAATTACAAGCTCGAAACCATTAGAGTTAATTCACATGGATTTATTTGGTCCATCTCAAACCCAATCGATAAATCATAATATATATGTTTTTGTAATAGTCGATGATTTTTCTAAATTTACTTGGACTTTGTTCCTTAAACATAAAAGTGATGCTTTTGATCAATTTAATTTTTTTTCTAAAAGAATTCAAAACTTATTATCCTGAAAAATAAAAACAATACGTAGTGACCATGGCGGAGAATTTGAAAAAGAAAATTTTGAAATTTTTGTAATAAAAAGGGAATAACCCATAATTTTTCTATTCCTAGAACACCTCAACAAAATGGAGTAGTTGAACGTATATATAGGATGATACAAGATTGTGCGCGAACTATGTTATTTGATAGTAATATACTAAGAATTTTTTTAGTTGAGGCAGTTGCAACAGCTTATTATAATTTAAATAAAATTTCAATTAGGCCGTTAACTCATAAAACTCCATATGAACTTTTTATAATAAGAAACCAAAAGTATCATTTTTAAAATATTTGGAATTTAATGTTTTATACTAAATACTAAAGAAAATTTAGACAAATTTGACACAAAATATGATAAAGGAATATTTATTGGATATTCAGAAAGAAGTAAGGCATATAGAGTTTTCAATACTAGAACCAATACTATAGAAGAAACCTTAAACGTATCGTTTGACGAAAATTATAAAAGTATAACACAAAACAATGAAGATGAATGTGAAAATGAAATTAATGAAACAAATCATGACGATAGTCAACCAAATAAACGAATTAGATTAATTAGAGAAGATCCTATAGAAAATATCTTAAGAGATATTGAATCCGTCAATAGAACCCGTAATCAATTTAATAATATGAGTGACACTGCATTTATTTCAACTTCTGAACCTAAGAATCCAAAGGAATCATCTTCCAATGATTCATGGATACTTTCCATGCAAGAGGAATTGAATCAGTTTACTAGGAATGATGTATGGGAACTTGTTCCTAGACCAGAGGATAAGACTATAATAAGAACTAAATGGGTTTATATAAAAAATGAATGAACACGGTGAGGTCATAAGAAATAAGGCGCGACTAGTAGCATAAGGTTACACTCAAGAAGTAGGAATAGATTACGAGGAAACTTTTGGCCCCGTAGTAAGATTAGAAGCAATTAGGATTTTACTAGTCTTAGCAAACCATAATAATTTCAAATTATATCAAATGGATGTTAAGAGTGTTTTTCTAAATGGATTTTTTAAATAAAACGTATATGTAGAGAAAGCACCTCTATTAAAAGACGAAAAATTAGCAAATCCCGTATATAAGTTAAAGAACGCGTTATATGGATTAAAACAGACTCTTATGGCTTCGTATGATAAATTAAGTAATTATTTATTGTAATCCAATTTTGAAATAGGAAAATTAGATAATACTTTGTTTATTGAAAAGAATACAAGGATATACAATTAGTACAAATATATGTCAATGGTATAATTTTCGGATCAACAAACGATAAGATAAATAAAGAATTTTCAGATTTTATGACCCAAGAATTCGAGATGAGTCATATGGGAGAACTAACGTTCTTCTTAGGCTTACAAATTTGCCAATTAAAGAATGTAATATTTATTAATCAAGAAAAATACGCAAGAGATCTAATTAATAAATATAATCTAATAAAAACTAATGAGAGACCAACACCGATGACAACTAATATAGCATTAATTAAAGACGATATGTCTAAAGACGTTGATCAAAAATTAGGATCACTATTATATATAACCACTGGTAGACCAGATATAATGCATAGTGTATGTCTCTATGCAATATATCAATCGCAACCCAAGGAAACACATTTAAAAGCTATAAAACGTAATGTAAGGTATGTAAAGCATACATTAGACTTTGGATTATTTTGTCCTAAGGATGATTCATTCAACTTAGTTTCTTTTGTGATATGCTAGATGTAAATCCGATCGTAAAACTACTATTGGAACATGTCATTTTTTAGGACATTCACTAGTCTTGTGGTTTAGTAAAAAGCAAAATACCGTATCTTTATCAACAATTGAAGCAGAATATATCTCTGCTACTTTTGCTTGTTCACAAGTAATATATATGCAACAAACTCTTAATGATTTTGGATTAAATATAAACAAATCACCAATATACTACGATAATACGAGTGCTATAAATATATCTAAAAATCCAACTCATCATTCAAGAAATAAATATATCGATATACGACATCATTTTCTAAGAGATAACGTAAGAAAAGAGAAAATTTCACTCGAATTTATAGGAAAGGATAAACAAATAGCAGATATGTTAACAAAATCATTAAACGAAGCAAGATTTACTGAATTTACAAGAGAATTAGGTATTTGTTCATCAAGTGAATTAGAACAATTAAATATATTAATATATATAAGAAAAACATTAAAAATTGGAAAAATAAAATAAAAAATGTAAGTATGTCGACATACATACTTGCATATGTCGACATACATACTTGCATATGTCGACATATAACTGCCAGATTTTAAAAATTAATTCCCACTAAAAGCTAGTTATAATAACCATTTAAACTCTCCACTTCGAATTTTCTTCTTCATTCTCTTATTTCACTTCTGTAAAAATTCTAAACTAAAATAAACAATGGCCTCCATCAATTTTAACACCTAAATTAATCCCGAATCATCTACTAGAACATCTAAAGGTCATTTTTAACGTTCTACCATATCACGTGTCATCAAACTTGAAGAGAAAATGGAATATACTCTTCAAATGCTTGCTGAAATACAAGTGCTCCAAATTCGGATGAGCTAAGAGCAAAATAGACAAGTAAAAATGATAAGGATTCTTCTTAAGTTCGTAATGGATAATCAAGGAAATCCAATTATCATCGAAGATGATAATCAAGGCATGGAAGAAGAGGAGGAACCTGAGGAGGAACCAGAAGAGGAAGAGGAAGAAATAATGGAGAAAGAGGAACCTTAGGAGATTCAAAAAGAAGTTACGCAAGAAGAAGATCAAGTTGTATGTGTAGGAGAAGTATTGTTCGACTAAAATGGAAATGTGATTGTACGAATTGGGGATTTTTGCCTCCATTACCCTAATTGTCCAATCTGTAAGTCTCCCATCATCAAAAATAACTAGAATTTTGGTTATTCTTTATTTTCTTTTCTTTCCGTTCATTTGATGTATTGCGTTTATACTATTTCATGTAACATCGCTTGTAAAAACTAAATTTAATATAATGCTTGTTTTGTTTATCATAAGTATTCTATTTCTTAATTATATAAGCAAGAATTTAGGGGGAGTTATATACATTAAGTCTTATAATAGGTTATACACTTATGGATCTTAGTATAGAATAATATTGTTTAGATACTTATAGAATTTAGGAGGAGTATTTTTATAATTCCTTTTTGATAATGCCAAAGAGGGAGAAATTATAAAATATAGACTTAGTTTATAGGATACATATAGATAGGGGGAGTATTAGAAGGATCATCATCAATAGGTATGTACATGTATGATATTTTATAAAATAAGGTTGTCATCATCAAAAAGGGGGAGATTGTTGGAGAATGGATTTTTGATGAAAACAACCTTATTTCTATATTAATTGATTATAAAATATATACTAACACTTTTATCTAGAATATATATACATATGCAAGATTTTTATATTGGAATTAATACTAAAGACTGTATCGTTTAAGAGCTTTTAGAGATTCAGAATTCAAAGAAGATTCAAGACTCATGAGTAATCAAGATTTCAAGAGTTCAAGATAAATATAGTAATATAGTCTAGTTTATGTAAGACTCTGAAAAACACTCCAAGTTCAAATTCAAATTCAAATTCTCTTTTTCAATTTTTGATTTTCAAATTTCAAACTCTATCTTCAATTTTTATTAAGTTTCTCTATTTACTTTTGATTTTAAACTCAAGTTTTATAGTCTATAAGTATATATATTTATATACTTATATACTTTTATATATTTATATTTATATAGTTTTAAAGTTTATAATTTTATAAATATGTTCATATATTTTATATTTATGTGTTCATATGATTTTATACTTTATAATACTTCTTTCTAACACTATGTTTTAATTCAAAAATTTCCAGAATTATATATATCAAAACACTTGAAAAATACTCAAATTTCAATTTTATACTATGATATGTTGACATACATTATTGGGCATGTTGACATATAATTGTCATATTTTTTATTTTGAAAGGAAGTGTCTTTTTACTATTTGTAACGTTCCAGAAGTGTTGCAATCTTTCAAATCATATAAATGGGGACTGATTTCAGATTTTTTCATCATCCTTCTTCTCCATCTTTATCCCCTTTCTTTACACCATTAATATTTCATACTTTTATGATTTCTACACTTATACTCTACCGAATTCATTCTTTTTGTATAAAACTTCTTCTCTTCTCACTCTCTACCCATTACTCTCTGAATCAAAGTACTATTGAAGAGGTATCGGGCTGTTGTAATTGTTTGGGAAGTGTTTGGGAAAAGGTATGTTCTTTGTAGCTTTGAAATCAAGGAAACAGAGCGGTGTTAACCTTGTAGCCGGGGAAGTCAAGAGGAATATACTTGATTAAGGGTGTTTGGAATCGGTGGTAACCTTGTTCCATGAAATCAAGGGTGTTGTACTTGGACATTGATGTAGAAATAAAACTCTGCGCAATCCAGCGTTGCTTGGGATTGGACGTAGGAGTAATTTGAACCAGTATAAAATCGGGTGTATTTTTTCCATTTCTGCATTTTATTATTGTTTATCTTTGTGTTTGTGTTTGATTCTGTGTCTATAATTATTTATGTGGTGTGTGATCCATATAGCAGATCATATAAGTTTTAGATTTTTTTAAATTTCTCAAAAACACTATTCACCCCCCCTCAATTGTTAGTTTTGCCTTAATGATTCATTCTGCAATCCCTAACAGTTTGGAGCCCATATCAGTCAGTATCCCTGTCAGTACGGCCTCACACTAGGTAGGGGCTAAGGCATGCTTTACTGAACTGGGTAGTAAGAGGTTCACATGGGGAAGGTGGGTACGGGCGCGTTCCGAAGGAGTCATGAGTGTGCATGAGTCCGGTTAGGGAAACTAAGCCATTGTAACAGCAGTAAATAGGTCTTTGTTATATAAGTTGTTGGGTTAGGGAGTGATACACCCTACTACCGGGGCAGACACAAGGTATTTACGTATTAGGAAGCCGATCGCATGGGTAGTAATTATGGTACACCTAATTCTACTGTTATGTAATCAGGGTAACACCTAATCCTATTATGTAATTAGGGTACACCTAATCCTACTGTTAGTTTTGTTGTTAATCCTATCGTTAAGTAATTAGGTTAAACACCTAATCCTGTTAATCCTGTTATACTAATATCGGTGCAGACATAACCTGTTTTAGAATATAAATGTGAAGCATTACTCGATCATAGATTATTCATGCCATTCCTGTCTATCCTACTATTATGTTTAGTTTATTCCCTTATATGTCACTATACCTTTACATCCAATCTTGTTTACATGTCCTGGTATGGCTATTTGGAAATCGCTGGAACTTGTCGGACTTTATTTCTGACCCTTTTTCTTTTGCTTATTTCTTCGTTTTCTCCCCCAAGGTCTTCAGAGTGGTAGCACCCCTCAGTGATTTGGACTTTCTCTGTCAGCTTGGACTTGGACTTCTGGGATGTACAATTTCGATTTTCTCTCCATTCTATCACTTCGCCATAGATGACTTGCTGCAACGAAAACCCAAGGTGTTGTTATCTACTTTGTAACGTTATGTATGCTAATTTTTATCTATTACAACACACACTTCAAGGTGTTAACATTGAAATCCAAGGTGTTGCAGTAGCCATGCGAATAAAATTATCTATTTGGGTGATTATGATCCGACGGTCCACGTTACCGATCCGCGTCAAATAATCTTTTACGTGGGACACAAAAACAAAAAATAAAGTGCCAAAACACTTAGCAAAATATTCAAGGGTTTCAGTCTAAAAGTTAACAAAATACTCCGCCACTCAAACTCTCAAACACTCTCACTGGCAGGTTCAATTAGGGATAAAAGTTCATGTTTACAAGCTTAATTGGGGTTCGATTAAAAAAACTTCAAGTTCAAGTTCAATTAGGGCTGCAGTGTTTCAACTAAGTCTTCAATTGGGGTTCGTTTGGTTTCAAATTTCAGTTAGGGCTTCGATTTAGTCTACTGCTTAAGGTATCACTCAATGCATATTTCAATTATTTCCTGATTTGATTATTGTGTTGACTAATTTACTGATTTACCTGTGCATTCAGGTGTAATCGTATTCCTGATTTTATTATTATGTTTGTCTTTGTAACAAAATTATGTTAAACGGTGCTTATATGATATTACTGTGTTTTCTTGCCTTATAGTCATGGCTAAATAATACTTTTTTATATTTTTTTGTGTGTAAATTAGTGATGAACGAGGAAAAAATATGGGTAGAACTTCCTAAGTTCAGATCACTATATGTTATTTGTGTGTAAATTTATGCCTCGATTACCAAAGAATACATGCATGTCTAAATGACTACATGCTATATTGCGAAGAAATTGAAAAGGAAAATAATTGTAAAATTTCTGGTGTTTCATGGTGGGTTATACCGGAAAAAACGTACCAAATTTAAGTAAGAAAATGTTGTTTCTGCCTTGATTAAATGTTAAAAATGTATCATATTTGTGGCTTCTTTTTATATCGTTTTTTACTGTTTCTGCCTATATTACATTTTATGAAGTGGCTATTTTATTTTATAATGAACTTTATTTATTTATTTTGTAATTATGTCATTCTAATGTTTTTCTCCATTTTGTGTAGGACGAAGGAGACAAATCTTAGATTCCACCACAAGGGAAAATTTGGTAAGAATTGCTATGTTAGTGGACAAGAGGTTATTGTCAAGGGAGTTGATCGGGATAGGTTTTCGTACATAGTACTGATGGAGTTTGTCAAGGATGAGCTATAGTACACCGAAATTAGAGGAGTGTATGCCTGGAACGGTCCAACGAGTGGGTTGAAATTGGTGACCGATGATGTAGAGTTGTTGTTTATGATGCAAATAAAAAACAATGGTGATTACGCTGATTTCCATATTGACAATAAGGTCGATGATAAAGCTAAGCCAGTGAAACAAATGCACTGTAACACCCTGTAATTTTATAACATTAAAATTCACAAATTAAAGTATACTTAATTTTTAGAAGAAGAATTAAGTGAAATGGGTTGCGCTATTATGTTTGTTTCAAAATTTTGGGTCAAGATAGACATTTGGTTTGCGCAAAACGGATACCTTATGAAGATGTTATTAAGCCTTGAAGTTTGTATGCATATGACAGAAATATATATATATAATTAAATAAATAAATATTCGAAAAAGTGTAAAACAACGAATCGGGAGGGGGAATAGCCGAACGACACCATTTTTGGAGCCGACCCGAGCCTCGCTGGGTCGACTGGGGGTCGATCCAGGGTGTTTGACTATCAACCCATGGCCCGATTCTCCCTAAGGGATGATGTGGCATCTGAGTGGTCCTGATGGTTTCTGGGTTATTCTAAGAAATCTAATCGATCCTAGACATCTATATATACATAGTTAAACCTAAACCCTAATTCATTAACAAAGAGGAATGTGCCTCCACGCTCATAAAACCTAAAGTGACCTAGCCTCCACCCTAATCAATCAATTCAAAAGAGAAGATAAAGATAACAAATCAACACCTACATCAACGGAAAGCTAATTTAACTACAGAAAATCAGATCCCAGAATTGTTCTTCTCTTTCTTAAACCACGATTTGTGAGTACAGTTATTTTCATATATGAAATTTAATTATGATCTTGACATGGGTATAAATATGAATTGGAGGTCTATCTAGTTCTTGTTTATCAGATCTGTTTTTCTGTGTACATCCATCTTATTCTTGTTTATCAGATCTGTTTTTCTGTGTAGATCAATATTATTGTAATTATTCTGTATCTCTTCCTTCCTTCTGTTCCATAACCAGGCTACTACGAGCCTGAGCCAAATCTCATAAGAGATTGACACGCGAACGCTAATTTTGGGGAAAATATTGAATGATGCATAATTGGACATAACTGATTTATGACTAAATTGAGAACACAACATAAGTTGTAATTTAAGATCTAGATCTAGGCATACTATATATGACGGTTTATGATTTGGAAGAAGGAGAATTAATGTATGACAACATATGACTTGTAATTTGGGGACATAATGCATGTTATAATTCTAGATCTAATTTTGAGGACATAATACATGTTGTAATTTAAGAGCTAGATATAGGGCATGTTGGCTAGCTTTTTGACCAAGCCACCAAGGTCCACATACGAAGAAAATACGAAGCTCAACGCCCCTAGTCCGTGAAAACTTGATCGTGGCCACTCATTCTCCTTCGATTCGTGATGCTCTCCCTGGATCGCTGCGCCCCCATGCGATCCGATCAACTTAATCCAGCTCGACCCGATCCGACACCAGAAGACAGAGAATGAAGGCCATGACTGAGTCCACCACGATCCAAGAATGTTGGATCTCGTGACACCTGTCCACAACTGTCATATTGACCAATTCTCCATCAAGCTACGAACCAGTCCGAGATTCTCGGGAATTGTGCCACGTATGATCGCGATCCGCTGCAAATATCAACTATAAATAGCCCAGAACTTGGCATTTTTTAGGATCTTTTGGCAATTGAGAGCTCTGATTCCACCATTATCATATCTCCATTGTTGCTACTCAGAGTTGCCTCAAATTTATTGAGTGAATAGACATTGTAAGAGTGAGATTGAGGGATAAGTCTCGATTGTACTCTGATTCCAAGTATAATCAAAGATATAAAGTGGACGTAGGCTCATTAACGTCGAACCACTATAAATCTTGTGTCTTTTCTGGTTTTCTAGTATTTTTTTCTGATATTGATTTCTGCATAATTGGACAACTTGGGTGTTAGAGCCAATTTTGGATCTAACATTTTGGTGCTTTCACTGAGAACGAATCCTCGGTATATTGGATTGTTGTTCCGTTGTTTGGATACTCAAGTCTGAAGAAAACGGTCCAAAACTCCACTGTTTCAGTTTTTGAAGATTTCAGCGAAGTTCAGATATCATGGCAGGAAAGAAGTCTAAGGAAGTACGAGCTTCGCAGGCGAACGAAGCTGAAAACGAAGCAATCGAATAAAGTATGCACGAGCAGGATGAGGAGGAGGTCTTGAATCGCCGAGAGGAGGGGGTGAACCGATCCGTTGAGGGGATCACGATCCAACCAGCTGAAGGAGTTACCCCTCGCTCCCACGACCTCGTCACGAACCATCCCCCCAACACTTCCACGATCCGGTCCTTGGGGGCGCTCCGAGCCACCGAGGTAAGGATTTTGCGATCCAAAGAGACAAACAGACTACGAACCGACCAGGAAAGGAGGTTATGGCTCGTTCCTGTCGTGCTAATACATCTGCTCGACCTGGCTCAAGCGCTTTGCGTATAAGAGAGAATGTTGGTGACCAATTTTATCCTTCTGCCCCAGTTACAGAGGGACATTTAACTTGAATACTTGAAGCATTGGATAGGCAAACCGATGAACTGGCTGCTCAAAGGCAGGAGAGCTCGTTACTGCATCAAAATATTACTGCCTTAGGCAAGAGAATTGATGATATTCAAAGGCAGGTTTCGCCACCTCTAGCTCACCCTTTCTCTCCGGAACATACATCGTCATCTGAAGTGCACCGAAGGAACCAACGATGGTCCCCATTACAAAGGCCCGAAAACATAGAACGATTTCGATTTGGGTCGCTTCCATCTCGTGAAGAGGAGGCATTTAATCAGGGAACTAGTAACCGCAACTTAAATGAACCTATTCTACCACCAAGGAATTGCATGCCTCCCGCTCATCGCGTGATCAACCGCAGCAACAGGGTGCAAGGGAGTTCTGCTCAGGGCCCATATTTTATGGTAGCACGTCAAAGAAACGACGGAGGAGGACGTTGGGCAAGGAGTGATGATCCCAAATCTATCCTGACCCATGCAGAGGTTGAAGCAATGATTAGACAAGTCATGGTAGATAGCCGTGGACAGAGGAATGAAGATTGGGGCATAGACCGCAGTCACACACGTTTTACTGACGACATACTAGATGTTACATTCCCGAGGCACTTTAATATGCCAACCATGAATCGCTATACGGGCAGAACTGACCCTATCCAGCATTTAATGCGGTACTCCTGGTCAATGAAGGCCGCTGCAGCTACAGACGCAGTAAAATGTAAAGCGCTTCCTATATTCTTGGAAGATGTGGCGTTATTGTGGTTTACCCGCCTTCCAGCACGGTCAATATCTAGCTTCAGGGAATTGAGTGAGAAATTCGTAAACCAATTCTGTCTTCATGCCCAGAGGTCTAAGAATGTGATCGAGCTATCCCTCATTAAACAACGACCGGACGAAAGCCTAAGGTCATATTTGGATCGTTTTAACTTGGCTGTCACAGAAGTCAAAGATCCGCATGAGAAAACTGTGTTGATGGCCTCGATCAATGGCGTCGATAAAGATACCGAATTTGGAAGATATCTGGCTAGTAAACCTCCCCTGACCAGAGAAATATTTTATGAAAAAGCCAATATTCGACTGCGTCAGGAGGAGATATACGCTAATCGAAAAAGAAAAGCTACTGATAAGGAAGATATCCAAAGCAACGTGGCCATCAAGCAAATGGGAGATAGCTCAGGAAAGGTTGAAGTTAACATTGGGAACAATATTCAAGACAACGGTCGCCAATCAGGGAATAATAATAACAACAATCGGAAGAAAAATCGAGGAAACAACTCTCGGAGGAGATCCCGGTCCAGACCATTTGAGAGCTTCACGCCGTTAAATGATACATTGGAGAACATCTTCCTGGATACATATAGTGCCCTCCAGTATAAAAGACCTCCTCCGAGAGATTCTACCGAGAAAGAGTGCGAAACTGGGAAATTTTGTCTTTTTCATTAGATCCACGGTCATTCCACAAACGAATGTCGTCACTTGAGAGACGTGGTTGAAAGCCTTCTCCGAGAAGGGAAGCTTGACGAGTATAAGGTGACTCCCAAGGACAGGGGGCAAGCCGTACAAGCTCCAAACCAAAGCCAACCTACTGCTAAACTGATGACTCAGCAAAAAGGAAAAAATATCGTTATCAATACCATAATTGGTGTGATCCACCTAGCAGGGCACAGTTTCAGAGCTATGGATCAATAAATAAATGCAGCTAAATAGCATTTCGAAGTGGGAGAGTGCAGTAACCTGAGGACAACGCTCCGATTAAGCAACAGAAGTCAATGTCCGATGACATCATATTTCGCGAGTGAGAGAGTATTGGAGTACACTCCCCAACTGAAGATCCATTGGTGATCACCATCACCATTGGCCCAACGATAGTTCATAAGGTCTTGGTAGATAACGGGAGTTCCGTCAACATTTTGTTTAAGAAAACATTTGATCAAATGAAACTCGAGCCGAAGGATTTAAAGCCATGTGAAGGGTGGATACGCGGATTTAATGGGGCCTCGACCGCTCCAATAGGATACATGGAATTATCGGTAACCCTTGGGGAAGGGGAACGCCAGAGAGTGAGGATCCTCCCCTTTGTGGTCTTGGATATTGAATCGCCGTACAATGATTTCTTGGGCCGACCAGCCCTAGCCAAATTCAGGGCATGTATTGCACCCTGGTGCTTATTGTTGAAATTTCCTATGGATTCCGGTGTGGGTATTGCTAGAGGAGATCAAGTTGTGGCACGAGCATGCCACATTGCAGAGTTAAAACTGCTCCGCAAAGGAAGAGATATAGAAGCGAAAGGTGGCTCCTCCCCTCCAAGGGAGGAATCGTCATAGCAACTAAAGGAAGTACCTTTGGGAGGGTCGCCCAGAGAGTTGCCCGAGGACATAGATCTCAGAGAGGATGAAGAGCCTGGGGGCAGAATGGCGACTCCCAATGAAGCAACTGTGGATGCACCAACTGATGATAGTGACCCAGAAAAGGTCCTGAAGATTGGATCCCAGTTGGACCCTGTCCAAGCCAAGGAATTAACAAAGTTTCTAAAAACTAACTTGGATGTATTTGCCTGGACCCATGCAGACATGTGTGGGATATCTCGCTCGGTTATGAGTCATTCGCTAAGCATTAACCCGAAACATCCTCCTATCAAGCAGAAAAGGCGAATGTTGGGTCCAGAAAGGTCTGCCGCATTGAAAGAAGAAGTCGAGAAACTGAAGAATAATGGATTTATTAAAGATTCGACGTACCCTGACTGGATTTCGTATCCGGTTTTGGTAAAAAAGGCCAATTGAAAGTGGCAAATGTGTATCGATTTCTCTGATTTAAACAAAGCTTGTCCGAAGGATAGTTTCCCGTTGCCCAGAATCGATCAATTAGTAAATTCAACTGCAGGTCATGAACTCCTTTCCTTTATGGATGCCTATTCATGATATAATCAGATCCCTATGCATGTCCCAGACCAAGAGCATACCAACTTCATTACAGATTTGGGATTATATTGCTATGTGGTAATGCCTTTCGGTCTGAAAAATGCCCGTGCAACATATCAGCGTTGGTGAATAGGATGTTCTATAAACAGATTGGGAAAACGATGGAGCTATACGTCGACGATATGTTGGTAAAGTCCAGACAGTCGTCCGATCATACCAACGATTTGGCAGAGATGTTTCAAATTCTCCGAAAAATATGGGATGAAATTGAATACTTTGAATGGCTCATTTGGGGTAGCATCTGGAAAATTCCTAGGGTTCATTGTAAGCTCGCGTGGAATCGAGATTAATCCAGATCAAATTACAGCAATCCAAAATATCCAAGATCCAAAGCAGATTAAAGATGTGCAAAGCCTTGCTGGAAAAGTGGCAGCGCTAAGCAGATTTATTTCGAAAGCTACAGATAAATGCATCCCGTTATTCGAATTAATAAAGCTAGGAAAGCGCAACTTTAAATGGACTCCTGATTGTGTAAAAGCTTTCCAAAATCTGTTGAATCATCTAGAGAACCCCCGATACTGTCTAAGCCTGTGGATCACGAGGATTTATTCGTGTATCTGGCAGTGTCATCCACGCGATCAATTCTGCTTTGGTAAGAGAAGAGGATAAGGTGCAAAGACTAGTATACTATGTTAGCAAGAAATTGGCAGCCGCAGAACGAAATTACCCAAAGATAGAAAAGCTCGCATAGAGTCTGCTGATCACAAATAGTACGCTTCGTCACTACTTCCAAGCTCATCCCATTACTGTTTATACTGATCACCTGCTTAAGCAAGTCCTGCAAAGGCCAGAAGCATCGGGAAGATTGCTCAAATGGAGCATTGAACTAAGTCAATTCGACCTAAACTTCCAACCTCGGAGGTCGATAAGAGGGCAGGCACTTGCAGACTTTATAGCAGAATTTACCATCCCAGAAGATGATGCGGAAACTGAAGAAGATGATCCACCAAAGCTACTCCTTGACCCTAATGCCGGGAAACTATATACTGATGGAGCTAAAAATGACAGATGATCCGGTGCCGGAGTGGTCCTTGAAACTCCAGAGAAACGGATAATATACTACGCTCTTAGATTGGAGTTCCACGCGACCAATAATGATTTCGAGTATGAAGCTCTGATTGCCGGACTGAAGCTTGCAAAGGAACCAGGGGTAACAAAGCTAGACATCTTTTGTGACTCCAATTTGGTCATGAACCAAGTTAATGAAAAATTTCAGGCTAAGATTCCAAGGTTGATATCATATCTGGAAAAAGTAAGAACATTATTGGGTGGTTTTGAGCACCATAGTATATTTCACATTCCTCGAGCAGAGAATCAAAGAGCGAACAAGTTAGCAAAGATGGCTAGTTCCGATAATCTAGAACATACGGAGCTAGTCCCGATTGAAGTATTACGGTTCCCCAGTGTGGATCAGATGGAAGTTGATCCAGTACTGGAAATTGAACCTGAAAAGGAGTCATGGATGACCCCCCTTGAAGAATTTCTTGATGAATGGAACGCTCCCAAATAAGAAAAGCGAGAGGCGCACGGTCATACAGAAGGCTTCCCGATATGTGTTGCAAGGCGGAGTCCTGTACAGACAAGGTTTCTCGATGCCTCTCCTCCGGTGCTTTGCCCATGACGACATCATGCATGTGCTGAAGGACGTCCATGGAGGTGAGTGTGGCGACCACAAAGGAGGGCAAACATTGGCAAAGAAGATATTGCGATACGGATATTTCTGGCCCACTATAAACAAGGATGCAGCCAAGCATGCACGATGTTGTGATGCTTGCTAGAAGTTCTCCAAAATCCCTAGGGAACGACCTAACCAGTTGAAGACAATGATAAGCCCGTGGCCTTTTGCTATGTGGGGAATTAATATTACTGGAAGCCTCCCCATAGCAAAGGGTGGAGCAAAGTTCACTATTATGGCTGTGGATTATTTTACAAAATGGGTAGAAGCAGAGCCTTTGACCACGACCACGACCAAACGAGTGATCACCTTTGTCGTTAAGAACATCATCTGTCGGTTTGGGATTCCAAAAGTCATCATAACCGATAATGGGAACCAATTCGACAGGACGGAGTTTTGAGATTTCTGTCGGAAGTATCATATCGAGAAAAGATACACCTCTGTGGCGCATCCACAATCTAACGGACAGGTTGAAGCGGCAAATAAGGTGATCAAATCCATTCTGAAGAAAAGGTTGAAGAGGGCCAAAGCTATGTGGGTCGATGAATTGCCCCTGGAACTATAGGTCTACAAAACGACGTACAAGTCGGCAACGGGTCACACCCTGTTTTCCCATGCTTTCGGAGCTAAAGCAGTTATTCCGGTCGAGGTAGAAGTACCATCCCATCGTACCATTTATTACAACCCGATGACCAACAATGAGTTTCTCCTTGAATCCCTGGACATGATTGAGGAAAAAAGGGACGAAGCCGACTTACATGCCTTGAGGCACAAACAACAAGTTGCTCGGTACTACAACAGAAGAGTCCGAGCTCGCACATTCGAACTCGAAGACTTGGTTCTGAAATGTGTCTTTCCGCCCCCGGTGCATATGGGCCCGAAATGGGAAGGACCATACTCCATTTTACGAAGGCTTAATAATGGAACCTTCAAGCTAGCGACCGTAGCTGGAGAAGAAATCCCCAGAGTGTGGAATGCCCAGCGTTTGTGGCTTTACCTGACATAAAATTGTCAGTTCTATTCTTTTGTTTTTAGAACCATGTAAAAAAGCTCGACTTGCCTAAGAAAAGTCTGATTATTTGAACAAAAGATTATAAAGTGGACGTAGGTCATGATTCGACCAAACCACTGTAAAAATGCTATGTGTTATTTACCCTTACCGCACCATTTCTTATCTACTCTTTTATTTTGATCAATATATATACTGTTACCATTTCAGGAAATTGTTTTAAATTTATGTAGTAATCTCAAAGCAATTAATTCAAAATACCATTCAGCAAATCGGAAAGTCGCGACGATCAAAGCTTCAAAAGGTACAGCAGGGTAAATTGCATTACTACTTAACTCCCGAGATCAGGAAGAGAATATAAATGACGCGAAGATGATGTCCTCGAGGTGTGGAGGTGCACCATGATAAAACCGCCTTGGCAACACTCTAACCCGCTGAAGGATCGGGAGAGTATAAAGGCACTAGAGACTTAGCGCCCCTAGAACTTCTGCCCCGCTGAAGGATCGGTGAGCAGACCAAAAATCGAGCTCGAACTCTAACCCGCTGAAGGATCGGGAGGGTATAAAGGCGCTAGAGACTTAGTGCCACGCAAACTCTAACCTGCTGAAGGATCGAGAGAGTATAAAAGCGCTAGGGACTTAGTGCTGCAAGAACCATTACCCCACAGAAAAATCGGGGTAGTACGAATACAATTCTAATCGATCGCCAACATGCCCTGGCCAGGCATTATAATGACGATCAATTAGGAATGTATACGTGCCTTACTACACGATTACCTAGCACATGTATTTCCCGATGATTGTTTTCGTTATGATTAATGATCGTTACTTTCAACTTTAGCCTTTAACTATGAAAGCTTCAACTATGATTACTTAAACTCTGCTAACACAATGAATTTGCAGGAACACTATGATGCAAATGAGATAGGTCCTTATTTACTGGAAACGGATAAACAAAAAAACAAGAAACTAAGCAGAAAGTCAGGGCCAATCTCATGACTACATCTTTTGGCCAAAAGAAATCCTAAAACTAAAACATGGGCCAATAGCTGCATTCTATTTACGCTTGGGAGATGGCTTTGATTTCTTATCCTTCTTTTGTTTTTCTAACTCCTCTTTATCAGTACTAGAGCGGTCGCTTTTCTTCCTCTTCCTCTTATCGACAAGGGGCTCCGAAGAAGGACTAGAAGGTTCGGAGGCAAGCTGTGAAGTTATCGACCTAGAAGAGAATCTTATAACCAACTGGTCTTGGGGTCGATTTCAGAAATAGGGGTCACGAACACAGGATTCTGTTCCTCCCTCTTAAGAGCCAGCTGCTTCTCCTTCCTAGCCTGTATGTCAGCCAAGGTTTCGCTATCATCACCCTTGGCCTCGTCAATGATTTCTACCTCCTCTTCCTCATCTCCATGACCGCCATCTGTGTCACGCAAAGCAGCAATGGTCTCGGCGTCTATAGGAGCGCCAGCGCCAGGCCCCATGGGTGCCATTGTAAGTCTATTACTGGTTGATCCCCCAGTTTGCTTTGAGACCTCGGAAGCATCGATACCAGAACTCGGGGGAATCCCAAACCTCTCAGCCTCTGCCTTCTCCTCTGCACCCTTTTCGACCACTTTGGTACCTACACCATTAGAAATAAGGGTTAGCAAATTGGGAGGAGATGTGGCCATGTCAGTTGACTATCCCATGAGACGACGACAAGTTATGATTGCTTTAATGAATTGTGGAGAAAATGTGGAGATACCTTCGGCTGACTCATCTCCCAGACTTGAACTGGTGGTCCCGACAATCGGAGGAGTAGGTGCCAAGGGGATGAATGGATCATCGCGATTATATCCCTACACTTCAGAGGTTCTGGGCTCTACTATCGAACTCGAGCTCTCGCCAACTTTATCCGTACACTTGAGCCTGCTCTTCTCCCTCTCCATTTCCTCATGGATAAGGCGTCTACCGTCCTCCAAAGCCATGGGCTCTTCACCTCTGAGAAAGGTTTGCATCAGCTGGCGCTCGTCAATTTTGCCGACCCCGAGTCACCGCTTCTCAACCTCGACAATTGCATCCCATATATTGGCCAAGGTAACATGGTAGTCGGGAATCCAAAAGATATCTCGATGCTTGATAACTTGACCAAAGAAATCGAACAACAATTCTTTAAAACTATCTATATCCTTCTCTTTTTCGGCAAGCTTATCAGCCACATCAGCTACTGACTCAAGAGCACTATTGGCATTGCTTTCGACGACAGCTACCCGCTCCTCAACCTGAGCAAGTTGATTATTTAGAACCTCCTTCTCCTTCTTGACAAGGGCAAGGTCATTTTTTAAGCTCGCCTTCTCTTTCTCCCAAGCCTCTTGCTCAACAAAAAAGAGATCCTGAACTGTCTTCAGTTCAGTGTTAACCTCCCCGAGGTCCTCCACTTCTTCCCTTAGGGCCACCAGTTCCTGGCTATTTAAGTCAAGCTCGTTGCGAAAACGCTTCCTGGCACTTTCCAACTCGGACTTGTAATTCACTGCGTCTCGCCGAACTAAAGCCAGTCGGGCCTGTGCATCCTCCAGTTCTTTTTCCATTTTGCACCTAGCCCTAGCATCATTGTCAATCTTTACTCTGGCCCTGGCTGCGTTCGTCTCCATCCAGCGGATGATAGAAGAGAGTGTAGCCACATGCTTCTTCATTACCTCGTATTGTTTAGCTACATGGTACACATACCCTATCACCTCTATGTCTCAATCTTCGGGGAATGGTTCAAGATCTGGGACGAACACCATCCTCTCAAAGTAAATGTCGGGAAACTGTTTTCGTAAACGCTCTAACCTGGCCGTGATCTCAGAACTGGGGGCAACATCCCTTGCAGCAGTAGTGTACAAGTCACGCTCACCATAGGAAGTACGAACTGTCTTCCCCTTCTCTGTAATCCTACCCTCATCTTTTTCCTTGTCCTTTGGCTCGGCGTGTTTCTTAGAAGATTGGGCGTGAGAAGGAGTGCTTTTTGGAGGGGTTAAATCTCTAGAAGTTGCTTCCCCCCAGCTGGTGGCATTGGAAGACTAAGTGGCTTTCCATAACTTTGCTTCGGCGGAGATCGAGGTCATGCAGGATAAGATTGATGAGAATCTCGGGGTCGACGACTGTCCCTTCCCCGACTATCGCTACGAGTGTGCTCAGGATCTGGAAGGAGGCTTGGTGTGCCCTCGCGAAGGGAATGGTAGGAATAAGACCGTTTGCGAGACATTTTTTCTACAAAGAAAACAAGTGTGTGTTAGAACTGTGAACCACAGTAGCAAAAGAGTGTCATGATAAATGGTGCATTGTTTTGTGCATCCCGTGGAATCCCCTTTTTTTGAAACAGACCAGGGCCCGAAGTTAGGCTCGTCTGGGTAACTTCTTTTTCTCCAACTGGGGCACCCGTCTCTTCGGAAAAGGGAAAGATTGGTTCCCCTTAAAAATCTTCTTGGGTATAAATATCATCTGGCAAAGGAATTTTATTCAATTCCCCAAAAATCTGTTCCTCCGTTAATTCATCATGAGCGACAGACTCAATTGGCTATGAAGTCCTCAGTGGAGACTGCCCCTCAGAGGTTGAAACCTCCTTTGATTTATCAGCTCGTCCCTCATCCCCTTTATACACGTTAAAATCTTCGTTGTCCTGATTAATCATTGGCGAAGGGCTATTGCGAAGAGTAGTCGTCTCTGCAACTTGAGAAGTTCCTTCTCCTTCAGCTGGGGGCACATACTTGTAAGGTTTGCCGCCCGCACCAAGTCCGAATCTTATGTCCAGAAGATGATGTTTGTGAAGGTTTTCGTCGGTAATACATTTCTTGACTGTCAGACTTGCTTTTTAGAAGACGAGATAATCGATCGTTATACACTGAGCCTTCTGTCTTGGGGAATGTGTGATCTGCGCAAAGGAAAAGGAAACATGTTAATACTTCGATTATGTAATTCAGTCATGCATCTGGAGGCTCGAAACTTACTAGATTTGAGCCACCTCCTCGCACACCCAGCCTGGTGTTTTATGTAAAACCAATCTCCCCTATATTGTTGTAACCATCGGACAGAACCTTCCTGTTGGATACTGATTCAAAGAAAGAGAAATTTGGAGTCGCTGTGGAATGGTGCTTGAAAAGATAGTAGAATTTCAAGAGTTTAAAAGTAAGCTCAGTTTGCAGAATCTCTGCATACGCGACATATAGAGTTTACAATGTGGCGTAAGCATTGGGATGAAGTTGCATAGGGGCAATACACAAGTGTCTTAAGGTTTCAATGACAATTGGAGGAAACGGAGGAATAGCGCCTACCTAGCATATGAGTCGGTTGATTGCCATGTACCCTTCTGAAGCAAGATGAGGTCTATCTCTGCTTTCGAGTGTTTGCGCATCGTCCCACGGGATCCCATGTTTCAAACAAATTTTCTCAAGTTTTATATCGTCTAGTTTGGAAGCTAAAGAGTAAGTGAATTTCTCAATTCCTAGAACGTCGGGAATCTCATCGGGAGCTCGGTCATCCACTTCAGACTCCTCCTCTAGCGAGGTACTCTCAGATGAATTTGGCTCTGTCTCAACCTCATATTCGGATTCAGAATCCTCATCCTCTGGGTTAATTGAAGGAACCTCGGGATTATGGTGTTCCGACACCTCCGGGTCCACCCCTGTTTCAGATCTTTAAGGAGAACGATTATCCAACATTGCTGTTTTGGTGAGCAAATATGAGAGATTAGAATACAATTACCCGTTCCCCGTGTGTGCAAGTGTAAGTATGTGCCTGTGCATACGTTAAAGAAAAGCATAAAAGTTAACAAGATCATCGAAGGATAATTCGTCAACAGCAGTCAAATTATGTTGTCATTCAGTCCAGAAGGATCTCTTAAGGGCTCTAGCCTAAGTGTCCATCGATATATCAGAGTTAGGTCACATTGCTTATTTAACAAGTTCATCAAGCGGGATCGTGCAGCAGGGATCGGATCGTGGTATATCTACGGATCGTGAATGACTGGGTCATAACCCTCAGCTTGGCTTCTTGGAACGGATCGGGTCGTGATGGCAGGAGCGGATCGCTAATGAGCTGAATCAGCAATGAAATATGACTCGGGGGTTGGGCACAGTGATCCATCGGCTCGTGATAAGAGCCCCCCAATCCACTCCTACTCACGTCCTCATGAGCCAACACTCTTCGACCCGATCCGAAGCCTCGCCCATGAACCGACCTGACACCCTCCTTCTTCCTCCTCTTTCCTCCTCTCCATATCTGAACTCGGACAGCAAAACCCATGGCACCTCATCAGTCTCCAAAGCCTCGAACACCACAGAACTCTGTCGTTCTCTCCTCTCAAGCCAGTGGGAACCCAAGATAAACGTGGATAGAATCGCATGAAAACATTTCAAATATGATTACCTTTCTAAAAATTAGGAAACAATTGGGTTTTCGGAGAATTAAAAGCTAGGTTTTTTTCTCAAAAGAGCTGGTGGCGCAACAACGAACGAAGAAGAAAGGCAAAAGACAGAAGAGATCAGTTTATACAGGTGAGTTTTTGACTGCTCGTATTCCGCTATTTGTCCCACTCGATTCGCTGGGCCTAATGGACCACGAAGCGCCTAGGAGTCCTGTTGCGGTCCGAGAAAAGATCCTCCCAGATAACAGTCCTTGGCATGTGAGGCGCTCCTCTCCAGATGTACTGCACAGTTTACTGCGATCTGCAATGCAAAGTGATGATCCGAGCCCCAACGTGATTTATGAATCCGGAAGATGGAGTTTCAAGTTTACAGAGATACAAAATAAAATAAATACTTTTTTTAATAAAAATATTTGAGACTTACTTGGCGATTTAATAATGATATCTCCGGGAGCCTAAAAGATGGAAATTGCCCGATAAGCGAAGAAATGATTGGCGGTCTAATTAGATATTTATACTCGTCAAGAGACATAACCATCCAAAGCAGGGCGACGTTATAAGTGAACATGACAATTGGTTTGCATCATTCCAAGAAAATGTTCATTCAACAGTTTCGAAGCATGTTCCATCCTCGATAAAACATACTTCGAGGGGGCAAAATGTTGGCTAGCTTTTCGACCAAGCCACCAAGGTCCACACACGAAGAAAATACGAAGCTCAATGCTCCTAGTCCATGAAAATTTTATCGTGGCCACTCATTCTCCTTCGATTCGTGATGCTCTCCCCGGATCACCGTGCCCCCATGCGATCCGATCCACTTAATCCAGCTCGACCCGATCCGACACCAGAAGACAGAGAATGAAGGCCATGACTGAGTTCACCATGATCCAAGAATGTTGGATCTCATGACACCTGTCCACAACTGTCATATTGACCAATTCCCCATCAAGCTACGAACCAGTCCGAGATTCTCAGGAATTGTGCCACATAACCGCGATCCGCCTGCAAATATCGACTATAAATAGCCCAGAACTTGGCATTTTTCAGGATCTTTTGGCAATTGAGAGCTCTGATTCCACCATTATCATATCTCCATTGTTGCTACTTAGAGTTGTCTCGAAATTAATGAGTGAATAAACATTGTAAGAGTGAGATTGAGCGAAAAGTCATCGATTGTACTCTGTTTCCAAGTATAATCAAAGATATAAAGTGGACGTAGGCTCATTAACCCCGAACCACTATAAATCTCGTGTCTTTTCTGGTTTTCTAGTATTTTTTCTGATATTGATTTCTGCATAATTGAATAACTTGGGTGTTAGAGCCAATTTTGGATCTAATAGGGCATATTTTACATGACGATCTATGACTTGGAAGAAAAAGGATATGTGACTTAGGCCTCAAAAACCTATCTTAAAATAGGGATAACTATATATGTGAATACGCCTAATTCGGATTTTTGGATATTTGACATACGCGGTAATCAACGGCTATAAATTGGCATAATTCATATTGTATATCATGATTTGGGGCTTTTAGAGAATATTCTATATTGTGGAAAATCTAACTAAATTTGGGCATATGTTATGTTGAGAATTATGACCATAATTTGGGCATGTAAAATGAGGCTTAATTTATGATTAGGCAAGATATGTTAATAGAACTTTAGGATATGTTTAAATCTATTAAATTGCCCAATCCTTTAGATCTGTTGGAATTGAATACTGTGATTTGGCTATGTAATCTGTAGGCTCAATCTAAAATTGAGCAAAACTTGTTAATGGAACTTTGAATAATCTGTTGTAACTTGTAAAGAAGTTAATTTGTTGAATTGGCATAATTAATCTGATATTGGCATAATCTGTGAATGAAAACTTTAGCTATAAATAAGAATGCTGAGCACGAGGTTAGTCTCAGTTTGCGGTGGAAGCTTGCCTGGACGCAACCGGCTTAACCAGCAACCGCAAACTGTTAGTCTAATGTGAGAGGTCGTAGGAACAAGGATGCTTAGACACGAGGTTAGGTCTGGCTTGTGGCAGAAATCTGCCTAGAACCGCCCGGCACGTCCAGCGGCCACAAGCTACCGACCTAATGTGAGAGGTCTATGCATTAATATTTAATTAATGCAAGTCTAAGATAAATATGATGCCTAAAACGTGTTGGGTGGATGGGGTTAAAACAACTGGACTGATGAATCTAATAAACCCGTTTCGTGAATCTGTAGGCCCAATAAAAAGTTAGGCAAAACAATTTGTATGTCTGTTAATCTGTATATCTGATCCGTTAGTCTGAGAACTTGTTAATCTGTACATCTGATCTGTTAGTCTGAAAACCTGTTAACTTGTATGTCTGATCTGAAAACTAGTTAATCTGAACTTTGTACATCTGAATATGTAAACAAGTTAATCTGAAATCTGTTAGTCTGGGGACACAAGGTTAGGATGGATAATTACTTGTGCCATCTGTTGTTTGCGACCCATATTAGTCAGTAACCCTTTCTGGTATCAAAACTATGATCCAACACTAAGAGTAATCCGGGCACGCTTACTGAACTAATTGTAGGAGGTTCACTTTGATAATGGCGAGGGGTGTTGATGGCTCATTCCAACCGGGTCATGTGCGTGCATGGATCCGGTCTGCCCTGAGGATGTAAGACACCGCGACATCTATAAATAGGTCTGCGTCTATAAGTTGCCACTTTAGGGAGTGATACACCCTTCTGTGGGGCCGGCACAGGGTATTTATGTATTAGGGAGCCGATTGCTTGGGGTATAATTTAGGGTACACTTAGTTATGTCTGTTTATGTTAGGGTACCGTCTGTTTCTGTTTGGGTGTTACACTTGGTATCAGAGCTGAAGGTTACCAGATTAGATAAAAGTTTTTGAAAACTATTTTCAAAAAGGTTTTAAAAAGGAAGTATTTTCAAAAGTAGAGTTTATTTTGAAAAACATAATCCCCAAAAGCCATATATCTTTCTTTCGATCCTCCGTTTTGAATCCCTTTTCTTTTCAGCATGTATGGGGTACCCGAGATACCAGAGGGCATACCAATACCAACTTGGTTCCGAAGGTATCTGGAGGCTAGGGCCACCGCCGCAGGCCCAGCAAACGTTCCTCCTTCTCCTCCTCCCCCTCCATGCGTTGATACTTTTTCCAAGATATGCAAGGACTTTTGGGCGATGGGCGGGAAACCTTTTCATGGGCCAGAGACATTTGTTGAAGCTTGAAATTGGATTAAGGAGGTAGAAGATTTATTTGGTATCTTCGAGATAAAATACGGAAGGAAGGTCCAACTAGCTGCTTGGTTAATGAAGGACGAAGCCTCGTTTTGGTGGGAGGTCACGAATGGAGAGCGTCCAATGGAGACATGGATGGATTTTAGGCATAGGTTCGAGATGAAATTTCTCTCACGAGCAGAAGAGAATTTGTACATGGAGAGGTTCTTGGCATTGAAGTAAGGGAATTTATCAGTAAAGGAGTACTCAACAAGTTCAACCAATTGGCGAGATTTGGCTTAAACTTGGTGAACACACCTGATAAGAAAGCCCTGAGATTCGTTAAAGGTTTGAATGAATTGCTACACAGGTTGGCTATGAACCACATTCCTATGGGGGCTACCTTCGAGAAATTGGTTGACATAGCATTAATGCATGAAGAGGAAGCCAAAAGTGAGAAGAAAGAGGAAAAGCTCGAAGGACCACAAAACAAGAAAGCATGGCTCAAAAAGGAAACAAAAAAGAAGGATGAAAAGTCTAAAGATAAGAAAGAGAAAAAGTGCTTTACTTGTGGAAGCTTGACTCATCTGAATAAGGATTGCAGAAGAGGAATGGCGCTTGCTTCAACTATGGAGAAATGGGACACTTCACTAGGGACTGCTGAAGAAATGAGGGCAAGGGCAGTAGGCACAACCTACTTCTGGAAGGCAGGCGAATGCTCTCATGGCTGGTGGATAGGATAGAGATAGGAAAATTTCTATAGAAGGTTTAATTTCCTTATCTGATTATTGAGTTGAAACTCTTTTTTATTCTGCCATTTTGATTCTGTAATTGGGACTCTGCACTTTAATACTAGTCTTGTTTCTGATCCCGCTATAGTCTCAAACCCCATAAGGGTTATGACTCATCTGTTCGTGATAAGTTAGGGTTTGAAGGTATCTGTGATAAGCGTTAAGTTGACTGTGATGCATACATTCTGGTTTTTGTGGGATATGGTGGGGTTTTATCATGCTTAGTTTCCTAAGAATCATTTGATAATCTGATCTGTAACAGTAGTCTGTAAGTATCTGAATATTTCTGAAAAGGATAGGGGTTTTTACTTAAAGCGTGAAGTATATTTCCAGTTTTGACATTGTTTAATGGGAGTAATTATCTGAGTTTCAATCTGATGTTGATTTCGGTCTTCGGGGTTGATACTTAGGGATTTATTCTCTTAATCGATGTCTAATGGGAACAGAACTTTTGTTTTAATTATACTTGCTTCTATCACTCGGTTGAACCCTATCGATCTAGTCTTCGACCTTTTGGTAGAAACTAATGGGTGTAAACATGTGTTTGAGACATGTTATGTTTCATGGTTGCAAGTGATTGCTAGTGGCACTACACCAAAAATGCCAATTTGGCAATGCTAATGGCCGTATCAAAATCGATTTGATACGGTTTTAGGCCGTACCAAAAAATGGCGTCTCTGTTCAATTGATACTATTTAAAACCGTATCAAATTTCTCATTTGATACGGTTTTAAGCCGTTTCAATTGAGAATTTTGATACGATTTTAAGCCATATCAATTGATTAATTTAATACGGTTTTAAGCCGTATCAAATTAATGAATTGATACGGCTCAAAGCCGTATCAAATTTGAAAAATAAAAAATAAAAAAATACAATTAGCTGCTTCATTACAGCAAATTCATTACAGCAAGTAGGGAGTATGGTAGACTGCAAATTCATACAATATATATTGCACTTGGTTCTTGACCAATACATAGACAATCTAAACAAAATTATTTTGCTCGTATAAAATACAATTCGCTCATATATAATACAATTTACAATTTAAATGATATGAAATGACTGAAACGTACAGCCGGCAACCATGATTTCCTGAATCATGTTTGGCAGTAATCTTTGAAATCATTCCTGGTGATAAGAAGTATAATTAACATAAGTATATAGCACATGCTACTTCATCCACTGTGCTGAAACACAGTAATATGTAGTTACAGTTGAGGGGTACAAGTTTACGAGGTGCAAATAAGTGTTATGACTTATGACATGAAAATTTAAATAGGTTTTTATATTTTCCGTTTTGTTGAATTTATGTTCTATAAAACAGATTATCTTTCATTTATCATATTACTCTGGAGACCTGTATAACAGTTGTAAATAAAGAAAATGGTGCTCGATGTGAATTAAAATTTTACACAATATTTTTGTCAAGGAAACCACCATATTTATCTTCCAAAGCTTGCGGGACATACAAATGGAAGAGTGTAATAAATGGCGTGATACCTACAATGTAAATCACATGTAAATTTGATGTAAAATTAAACATGTATGATACGCAATATGCAAACTTTCTACTTCTCACCATTTTTTAATAGCTCGTTGATGATATTGTTGTAGTACATGACTCCTTCCCGATTTATTCCTCCTTTCAAGGTACCATCTGCTTTCACAATGCATATCAAGAAAATTCAAGTTTGAACGATTTATGTTGTTATTGATATCATATGAACTTCAACGTTGTTTTTTTCAACATACATACATACATACATACATACATATATATATATATAGGGAAGTCAAAGATTGAATTTTGTATTTCAAAGAACAGATTTGATGTTTGCATAAATATAAGATTGAATTTTGTATTTCAACGAACAGTTCGGTACTGAGTTCAACTTAGTTTGAAACTGAGTTATTAACACAGTCCGATACTAAGTTTATAAAATCAGTTCGGTACCGAGTTTAACTCAGTTCAAAACTAAGTTTATAAACTCGGTTTTGAATTGTAAACTCAGTTCCAATTGAGTTAAACTCAGTTTCCAACCAAGTTTATAAACTCAACTTCGAACTGGACTCAGTTCAAAAACTGAATTTATAAACTCGGTTCGAAACTCAGTGTAACTCAGTTAGAACTGAGTTTACAGTTCGTAACCGAGTTTATAAACTAAGTATTGAACTGATTTAAACTCAATTTAACTGAGTTAAACTCAGTTTAACTGAGTTTGGAAGCTCAATTTAACTGAGTTTGGAAACTCAGTTTCGACCCCTCGTGAAATCATGCAAAAGTGATTAGTTTGTTGTAGCGTATGTTTCAATATTTAATATTTCAAGTCTCCCACTCTTCTAAAGCCATAAAATATCACCAAATGAAATGTTTCTTAAGTCATAACTTACAGTATAGGAAGCTTCAAGTCTCATTTTTCCGCATTGGTACTTGATTTCAACATCTTATCTATACAAAATAAAAAATCAATGAGATTTGCAGTAAAAAATCAATGAGATTGCTATTTCATTGTCAGTAAATATTTTCTGAGAACGGGGAAGGTCCTCCAATCAAGAAGAGCACTATTTTTATCAGCAATCAATCATTACTAGTATATTTAGTATACTCACTGTTATAAATAAAAAAAAGTGAAAGGAAAAAAGAAAAAGAAAAGGAGACTTCAGGAAATTAGAATATGCAGTGCACATAAAGAAGAAACCGAACCCCTAAACTAATTGTGATGCAAAAAATCTGAAATATACCCAATTAGGTAGATGCACCAGCTGCATTCCCAGTTAGTAGCATATCAACTTTCAACAACTACCCCTGCATTTCACCAATAAGATAGCTTAGTTACTAAAAGATAACAAATTACACTTCCTTCCTTCCTGACAGTTGTCTGTATTGTTTAAAATATAGAAATAAATGTATAGTGAAATATTATAATGTATAGCGTAAATCCTATTTAGCTAAGTTACTGGAGTGCAGGGCATTTATACTAGCAATGCAACCAATAACCAGTGTACATCTTAATTGGGATACTAGAAAAACCCATATTTGATTGCAACTTTTATTAAACAAATAGAGAAGTACTTAAAAAGAACAATATGATATTTCTGTAACATTTACCAACTATCGAGGCTTGCATTGGCGACCTAATAAACAAATGCAATTCAGTCCTTGACCATTCTGGCATCATCAACATGGTTGAATGTTCACAAATTATATAATAAGGTGAACTTGTATAAATTCACTTCACAAACTTGCATATAAATATGGATCTAGTTTAGGATCTAACATGTAACTTGCATATGACATATATATATATATATATATATATATATATATATATATATATAATTAGATCGTAACTTGGATCTATCATAAATTATATAACTTGCATTAATCATGTGAACCTAAATGGGTCTTGACATGGATCCAATCATAAAGTTTACAACTTGCATATGGACATATGATCCTAGGCACGTGGATCTAACATAAAACTTGCAATGAACATGTGGATCTAACATAAAACTTGCAATTTACATATGAATATATGGATCTAACATAAAACTTGCAACTTGCATATGAACATATGGATCTAATCATGTAGCATAAGGATCTAACATAAAACATAGGAATATGTACATGTAGATCTTTACTTGGATCTAATTATATATGCAAATTAATCTTAATTTAATCATGCCGTAATTATTCTTTTAATTATGCTCACAATAAATGGTATACCAAATATACCATTTCATGAACCAATTTATGCCATGAAATTTTTATGTTTTCCCTTGATTCTTGCATTTATAATCAAGTATTCTTTAATTTGTTATTACAACGTTAATAGGAAATACGGGGTGTTACATCAATTGTTATCATCATCTTTTCAGCATGTTTCTATTTTGGATGATAATTGGAGGTTCGGCTCTGTCTTTTATAGTTGTGTATGGAATTTTTTTTTGACAGCCAATTATTTTGGAAAACAATTGTTACTGAGGCAAAGATTGGTACGAATGCATGGGTATTAATGGGTGACTTTAGTAGTGCGTCCTCTGTGCTTCACAAAAAGGTGGCCTACCTATTTTCTTTTCAACAATTAAGTGCATGTCAATACTGTTTGTTAGATTCTGGTTTGACTGAAGTAAAACCATTGGGTTTTCAATACCCATTCTTAGCTACAAGCATTAATAAGATTTTAGCAAACACTTGCTATTGCCGATTTTTTTTATAAAAAAAATGAAGGCTCTATCTTTGACATAGCTTTCAAGTTACCATAATCTATTACTATTACACCTTATTCCTACTAGTCTAGTTAAAGGATTCCCCTCTGCATTAAAAAAGGATTGGCATTTACTTGATGGATATTCGGACCACATCAAAAGGGGATTACTAGCTGACACTTGGGGTTTTTTCCAGTTATCAATTCCAACATAAACTGACTAATTGTAAAAAGGCGTTGATGCACTGGAATAAGCATAGAGAAAAAAAGATAAGTGCCTGTGTGAAGATGAATTACATTCCCTTGAAATAGCAGTCGATCAGGACCACGAAAATTGATTGTTATTGTATTTTACAAGTTGCTGTAGATGGTGCATCATGGAATCAACTTTTGAAAAATAATTTACCATGTTGAAATAACGAACGTATGTATTTCCCATGTTAGAATTCAATCATAAAAAGTCCCATGCACTGCTTATGATAACATGGAATCAACTTTTGATGCAACCAATTCAATTATAAAATAAGATACCTCTTCGCATGTAGAAGAAGCAGAGTAAAATTGATGTAGACATATCTCTCTCTCATTGCCTGTAAAATAAAAGTTTTTGCTGTAAGATGGATTTACTGATGAAAACAATGCAGTTCAAAGTTATACGCTTAAAATAAATCAATAGCGTGATAATTAATTAGAACAATTGCACTCTTTTGTCAATGTTAGTTGCCAATTCCCTTCTAATTGTTCCAAGTTCATTTGCAATAGCTCATTTGTTCCAGTTAATAATATATTCCACAAACTCAGCCAACGAGACAGACTCGGTATGTTATTTCAGCATAAATATCAATATATGTCATATATAGGTCAACTACAAAACATGAGTGCGGCAAGGTGAATTCAGCACTCCTGCCCCATGATATTTGTAAGATAAAGAACGCAAACTTGAGATTTCAAAATTAGTTAACACAAAATTGACAAAATATGGTACCATTTGAGATTTTAAAAAAATACATATAACTATCCTAGCGTATCATTTATGAAATAAAAACATATTTTAAACAATGCATACTGCTAAGAGATATACTTATACTATTAAATACAAACCAAATAAATAGCAAGAAATTTTCTTGTATATCATAAAAATAACGTTTAAAACTAATATAACAATCAATACATGAATTTAATGGTGCAAGGACTAATATACTATTATTATAATAATTGTAATGACAGACATACGCTTCGTGGATCATTTATGAAATGAAAATAAGGATTTGAAATAATGTATACTACCAAGAGATGCATCAATACTATGTATGCAAACCAAATAATTATATATAAAAGGAATTTATCTTCTCATAAACAGAATATTTGAAACTAATATAGCAATCAATATAAGAATTAAATGGTGTCCAATTTCCTTTTGCATTGTCAAATAAATCAAACATGGGACATTAATTAACTTTTGGGAAAATATGATATGCTGTTTATATTTGTTTCAGCATCAGGTTTTACAAAAAGTAACCATTCATATATGAGGGAAAAGGGAATAAATATCATAGTTTTGACTGTTTGTTAACTAAATTTCTTTCGTCTTATTCAAAATTTATATAAATGATAGATTAATACGCGTTACCACTTACTGTAAAAAATTAAAAACTAGTAAATGTTACTATTTATGAATTTCTTTTAAAAATATATTGTATTTATATCTTACCTTATTTGATATATAGCATATTGTGAAAGGTGATACCATTTTAGGGATATTAGGTGTATCATGTAATGAAAGATCAGTGGAAACAATCCACTACAATAGCAGACAACTTTTTTTATTGTATGATAGGAAATCAATAGTAAGAATAAGCAAATATATGAATTAGTTACCATTTGGCACATGGGGCTGGCTATAAGGAAATAAAAAGGGAAAACTTTGATCATATTAATAGATAATATGTTAATGAAATATATAGGTTTATCCAATAGCTTAATGTTGCAGGAAAAAAGAGATCAATTTTTTTGGGAAGGTTGTGTATTCATATGTAAAAAGAAGATCACAGGAACAGGTAAAAAATATCAGTCAACACTAATTTAATAAGACTTTGATTTAACGAAATAAGCACATCATATAGTATTTTAGTAAATGTGCTAGTAAAATTAGTGTTATAATGCAATTCCGGCCAAAATTATGCTATTTATAGCTGTCAAAACTGTAATTAATAATTTGTAAAGATAATAAAGTTTCCTTCTATACTATTAGTATACATACAATTCCACAAAATAAGTAGTGGCATACATAAGACTGAACAATTGTTGTTCCATTTACACACACAGTTTATAGGCAAAACACAAGTAAACTAACAAAGTTAAGTTGCAGTTGGGAACACTGGCATGTACTTGTAAAAATAAGCATGGAAAATTTGTGAAAATAAGAAAGAACAGAGGCGAAGTTGGAACTGAAAATGAACATAGTAGTTTTAATTTTTGTATGTTAGCCATGGTAGATGAAGAGAAACATTGGTATGGAGGAAAGAAATTCCTATAGTTCAAATGAAGAAAACAATGCCTGAATGAACTAAGGATAACTAAGTGAGAACAACACAGTTTTAGTTTGGTTTCTATCTACTCAGACAACAATTGGTACAGAAATATGATAATTTTTTTCTACAGATACTAGAAGCAACCTCTAAACATAATCGCAAACTACTTGCTTCCTAGGCAACCATTCCGATCGAGTTTATGTACCCAATTTTCCAAATCAAGCTAAAGCCAATTAAAACACTAAAAAACAGCTGATAAAAACTGACATGCAAAATCAGCCTATCGTTCAATTCACAAAACACCATAATATTCTTGTCACGTAACCTTAGGCATATGTTTATCAAAATAAAACTAAACACTGACTCTTTAAGCAAAGGCATTCCAATTTATTCTTTACATTAAAAGAATGGAATACTGACCATCTCCAGTGTTTTACTTTAACTTTGAATTAAACCTGCCAGAAAGCAAATAAAATAAAATTCCCATATTGTGACAGTCTAAACAAGTTTTGGGGAAAATCTTAACCGGATACAGATATGAAATACAACATAAATTCTATATAAAAAATGACCATATAAAGGGTTACTCAGGTACTTATAAAGGGATTCCCCAATGTAATGAGATCTCAACCAACGAGAAAACCATCACAACAATAATCAAAATACATCAAACAATATAAAATTATAAATAAAACAGCTGAGGGAACCGACTAATGATTTGGAATCTCGATTTTAAACTTTATAGACAAAGACAAACCTCCAGAATCGAACCATGGTAACTACAATTGACTAAAGATTAGGGGAGCGGCGGCCGATCTGAAGTAGGCGGTGAATGCAGCTTCGCTTTATTTTTCTCTCAATAATACGGGTGAAGATTATGTTATGGAAGCGATGTGAACACGATATTGTTATGGCTGAAGATTTTGAAGTTTCTAGGATGAGCGGACTGAATTTTGATTTAGGGATTGAGAAATGAAAAACAGTGGGGAACTGGAGGAGTGAAATTTGATACGGCTCTAGCAAATGAACCGATCCAGAGTTGTCACGATGAAGTTTTAGATTAGAAGCATTGGAGGTGGTGCGGATGGCTAATAAATTTGATACGGCTCTAGCAAATTTGATATGGCTATGAGCCTTATCAAATTTGATACGGCTTAAAGCCGCATCAAACCTCTACATGCTAGTGTGCCAAATTGGCTGTTTTTTTGTAGTGTGGTTGCTCGCGGATGCATATACACACACTAGCACTAGATCGGTTCAAAAATACTCTCATACTGCATATGGATGTGTGTGCATTTTTCAATTTTTGTGAATGCAAAATGATTGGCTCATCACATGGATGTTGCATTTGGATGAATGGTTATGCACTCATATAGAAATGATGTGTATCAAATAGGATTTCTTGGATACATAATTGGACTCATGGCACTAACATAATTCGCATTAAGGAGGTTAACTGGATCAGAAGACCGCCTGATTTTGCATTAGATAAGAAACACATACACACACTCTGCATACGTTCATATGGCATTAGAAACCTTTTAAGGAAAATGGATGCTTGTGGATGATGGTTAAGTAGATGGATGATTGGATAGTATGATACATTCTTCTTAACTTGGAGATTTCGGGGACGAAATCCTTTAAGGACGGGAGAATGTAGCACCCTATAATTTTATAACATTATAATTCAAAAATTAAAGTATACTTAATTTTTAGAAGAAGAATTAAGTGAAATGGGTTGCGCTATTTTGTTCGTTTCAAAATTTTGGTTCAAGATAGACATTTGGTTTGCACAAAACGGATACCTTATGAAGATGTTATTAAGCCTTGAAGTTTGTAGGCATATGAGAGAAATATAAATATAGATATATATAAAAAATTAAATAAATAAATATTCAAAAAAGAGCAAAACAACGAATCGGGAGGGGGAATAGCCGAACCGCACCATTTTTCGAGTCGACCCAAGCCCCCCGGGTCGACTGGGGGTCGATCCAAGGTGTTTGACTGTTAACCAGTGGCCCAATTCGCCCTAAGGGCTGATGTGGCATCTGAGTGGTCCTGATGGTTTCTGGATTAATCTAAGAGCTCTAATCGATCCTAGACATCTATATATACATAGTTAAACTTAAGCCCTGATTTATTAACAAAGAGGAATAGTGCCTCCATGCTCCTAAAACCTAAAGTGACCTAGCCTCCACCCTAATCAATCAATTCAAAAGAGAAGATAAAGATAACAAATCAATGCCTACATCAACGGAAAGCTAAATCAACTCCAGAAAATCAGATCCTAGAATCGTTCTTCTCTTTCTTAAACCACGATTTGTGAGTACAGTTATTTTCAGATATGAAATTTAATTATGATCTTGACATGGGTATAAATCTGAATTGGAGATCTATCTTATTCTTGTTTATCATATCTGTTTTTTTGTGTAGATCCATCTTATTCTTGTTTATCAGATCTGTTTTTCTGTGTTGATCTATCTTATTGTAACTATTCTGTATCTCTTCCTTCCTTCCGTTCTATAGCCAGGCTACTACGAGCCTGAGTCAAATCTCATAAGAGATTGAAACGCAAACGCTAAATTTGGGGAAAATATTGAATGATGCATAATTGGACATAACTGATTTATGACTAAATTGAGAACCAACATAAGCTGTAATTTAAGTTCTAGATCTAGGCATACTATATATGACTGTTTATGATTTGGAAGAAGGAGAATTAATGTATGACAACATATGATTTGTAATTTGGGGACGTAATGCGTGTTATAATTCAAGATCTGATTTTGAGGACATAATACATGTTGTAATTTAAGAGCTAGATTTGGGGCATATTTTATATGACGATCTATGACTTGGAAGAAAAAGGATATGTGACTTAGGCCTGAAAAACCTATATTAAAATAGGGATAACTATTAATGTGAATACGCCTAATTCGGGTTTCTGGATATTTGACATATGCGGTAATCAACGGCTATAAATTGGCATAATTCATATTGTATATCATGTTTTGGGGCTTTTAGAGAATATTTTGTATTGTGGAAAATCTAACTAAATTTGGGCATATGCTATGTTGAGAATTATGACCATAATTTGGGCATGTAAAATGAGGCTTAATTTATGATTAGGCAAGATATGTTAATAGAACTTTAGGATATGTTTAAATCTATTAAATTGCCTAATCCACTAGATCTGTTGGAATTGAATACTGTGATTTGGGTATGTAATCTATAGGCTCGATCTAAAATTGAGCAAAACATGTTAATGGAACTTTGAATAATCTGCTGTAACTTGTAAAGAAGTTATTTTGTTGAATTGGCATAATTAATTTGATATTGGCATAATCCGTGAATGAAAACTTTAGCTACAAATAAGAATGTTGGGACACGAGGTTAGACTCAGTTTGCAGTGGAAGCCTGCCCGGACCCAACCGGCTTAACCAGGAATCGAAAACTACCAGTCTAATGTGAGAGGTCACAGGCATAAGGATGCTTAGACACGAGGTTAGGTCTGGCTTGTGGCAGATGTCTACCCGGAACCGCTCGGCACATCCAGCGGCCACAAGCTGCCGACCTAATGTGAGAGGTCTGTGCATTAGTATTTAATTAATGCAAATCTAAGATAAATATGATGCCTAAAACGTGTTGGGTGGATAGGGTTAAAACAACTGGACTGATGAATCTAATAAACCCGTTTCGTGAATCTGTAGGCCCAATACAAAGTTAGGTAAAACAATCTATAAGTCTGTTAATCTGTATATCTGATCCGTTAGTCTGAGAACTTGTTAATCTGTACATCTGATCCGTTAGTCTGAAAACCTTTTAACTTGTATGTCTGATCTGAAAACTAGTTAATCTGAACTTTGTACATCTGAAATCTGTAAACAAGTTAATCTGAAACCTACTAGTCTGGGGACACAAGGTTAGGAGGGATAATTACTTGTGTCATCTATTGTTTGGGACCCATATTAGTCAGTAACCCTTTCTGGTATCCAAACTATGACCCAACACTAAGGGGGGTCCGGGCACGCTTAATGAACTAATTGTAAGAGGTTCACCCTGATAATGGCCTGGGGTGTTGATGGCGCATTCCAACCGGGTCATGTACGCGCATGGATCCGGTCTGCTCTGAGGATGTAAGACACCTTGACATATGTAAATAGGTCGGTGTCTATAGGTTGCCACTTTAGGGAGTGATACACCCTTCTGTGGGTCCGGCATAGGGTATTTATGTATTAGGGAGCCGATCGCTTGGGGTAGAATTTAGGGTACACATAGTTATGTCTATTTCTGTTGGGCTACCGTCTATTTCTGTTTGGGTGGTAACACCTGTCTGTTTCTGTGTGGTACCGTCTGTTGGGGTGGTAAAGGCCCATTACTAGTGTACACCTAACTCTAATATTCTATTTCCATAGGGATTATTCTTTTTCTGTCTCTGATTTCGTTCCTGATTCTGTTTCTGTACCGTCTTTCTTTGTTCGAGTGGTAAAGGCCCATTTCTAGCATCATGTTTTTGAATAGATTATTATATTTTATGTTTAGAGAATACCTAATTCTGTTATACTAGTATTAGTGCAGGGAAGTGAAAACTAAGTAAGGAGCTTAGCTTAGCCTATATCATTCTGTTTCTTCTGTTAACCTGCTACTCCTTTTACGGCTATCTCTCATCCAGTTTTATTTACATGTCATGAATCTGTAATCTATTTATATGCTGAAAGTTACTGGACTCACCAGACGTATGTATGACCTAGTTTGTTTCGCCTCTTTTCTTCTGTTTCCTCCCCAGGTACTCAGGTTGGGAACATAAGAGCTTGACTTAGATTTCTCTCTGCTTGAAGTGCTAGAGTGCTTGAAGTATTGCTTGGCTTTGATTCTACCTATTTATGGCATTTTCTGTTGGGGATTATGGCTTTAAAATTACGTACTCTAAAGGCTTTTGTACAAGACTGATATTTATATGCTTGAATTCTGATATTGTGGTTTTGAAAGACGTAACCAAACTTACTTAAGTTTCTGCTATAATAAAATTATAAAATTTTCAAGTACTACTTTATGTATCTGTCTTGTAATATTCTGTTCTGTTTACTTATAATGCTTCATGGAAGTTAATGCATTCCCTTTGTGAGTGACATTAACGGACATGGGGTGTTACATGCCCCCACATGTCATCGTACGCCCAAGGAAGAATCTGTTTCCAGGTATAAACATATCTTCTCATTTGTACTATTTTGATGAATTTGGTCATTTTGCTGAATCTCTTAGTCATTTTCTTGCTTTCAGTGTACATAAATTTTTTGTGCATTTATGTTTGAATATTAGAGCTTGTTTGATTTTTAATGCACTGAGTAGAATAATAAAGAACTTGTATGTTGCAGTTGTGAAATCATAGAAATGGTAGTTGGTCACTGCTCACCATCTGCAACAGGTAGCAAAAAAGAAGAAGAGAAATGATCAAGTCTTTACTCCTATAAAGTCGGTATGGCTAAACTATCCTAAACTGATCAGCGAAGCTGCTGAGAGTTCACCTATCAACAACAAGCAAACTGAAGTCTTTACTCCTAGAAAGTCAGCACAACAAAATAATCCAGTTACCAACAATCCGAAAGTGATCAGCGAAGCTGCTGCGAGTCCACGTCGCAACAAGAAAAAGAATGTAAGTAAGAAGTCAATTGGAGTCAGTAGTTAGACGAAGTTACTACAGAAGGAAAATCCAATTGAAGTCAGCGATGCAACTTTGAATATCAACTCAGCAGGTGTCAGGAGTAAATTTGATTTCGATAATTCTCCACATGAAGAAGAAAATATGGATGAAAATGAGATTCTAGTAAGAAGACTACAATCTGATCTTCTAATATTATCTACATATTTTGCTAATATTTACAATAATGTCTTGTTAAATTACTTTCAGAACAATGATCTATCACCTCCACCACCTCCGTCGCTTACAGAATGCGAAAGGGAGAGAGACAAAAATGTCTCACAGAGGAATACTATTTTTGAAAAACTTGGGATGCCTAAATTAGTTACTGTACTGAGAAATGAATTTGAAAAAATAAAGCAAAATCAAAGATGCCTAATGAGGATAGCGAAGATTATGTTCCAGAATTTGATGAATTTAGTGAAGATGATTCTTCAAAAAATCAGGCAAAGGTGCGTTATAGCTGAAGATTTAATTTTAAGTTGGTAATTATAGACTAGATTCAGTATTTTTTTACTTTATTGTTTTTGTTTGAGTATTTTAGAGAACAAAAGAGGTTACGGTTACAAAGCCTCGGTCTGGACCAACAACTCGTTACGAGCCAATGTTGAATCTACAACTGATAAGAATGCAACTCTGAAGGCAAAGGAAATGTGATGACCGCTCGTAGCCCCTGCACTATATAAGAGGAATAATGCGCTGAAAGGTGTGCATGGCAGCTACGGACGATCATCAAGGTAGATAAATATCATTGGAACCTATCGAAACTCAAAGCGCAAGGATAAAATATGACAGAATATATATAACAGGTATTAATAGTGAAGCAGGAAAACAACAAACTTTCAGAATAGCTAGAAAGTAATATACATACTCTTGGATTACAACAGTAGTGTTTATACAAATCTGCCTCACTACAACACACAGAGAAGAATAGAAAACAACAGAAATCCAAATTCTATATAGTAAGAAAGATAGTACGCCAGCCTCTTGTTTGCCTCCGAACAGCAACACCGTCCTCACTAAGCTATCACCTGTCACCCGCTACTCAGTCTGCTCATCCAACAATCGGATGAACAGCCCAAGGTAATAAGAGGAAAACATAAAACCTTGAGTCAGACAACAATCATAGTGAGTGATAAAACAGCTAACAAACATCATCAATAAAGTATATGAAAATAGGTAAATAAACGAACTAATCTACCTAGCTCTAGAGAAGATCTCATACCTGCCTTCCTCATACCTGACAGTGATAGCCTTTACAATCCATACGTCCTAAGGAAATAACAATTTATGCATGGCAATCATAACAACCATTCATACATGGCAAAAGCAACTCATACAACATCTAGTTATATCTCACAAAACCACCCTAATTGAACTTGGCATCCCTCAAGCACAATCCCCATAGGCCGAAACCTATATCAGACAAGCACCCAAAGAACACCTCATTCAAAATCGGATGATCTCCATGAGATGGTACAACCAAAGCAACCAAGCATTCAAACGTCCATGACTGACTCTGGCTATCACTGCCAAACTTGCTTTGAAACCATCGTTAATCATTTGACTGGCTAATAATTTTTCATCTACTGTCTAGGACCATACTCGACGCTCCGGCTCTAGCAAAACCCCACATGTTATACACAATACGTATCTAGGCCATACACGATGCCCAAGGTACTCGGCTTACAACCGGTCTCTCGATCGTACCCTTGCTTTAAGTCCGCTAGAATCTACAAAAACAATAATTCATCGACCTTCTCATCTCTAGTTGTTATCAACTACGATTTTTCATAGGCTCAGAAAACTTTGGAGCAACCACTTCACACGAACTCAATACATCCTTAAGCCGTCTCCACATTCGTTACATTACGACTAGCGGCGAACACTTCACATCACTTCGACATTACCCATTGAATTCACATTGAAGTCATCATCACCCATGAACCAAGTATAACATCATACAATAGTCCATTCAAGTTGAACACGCTATGACTCCTCATGTCGAATCACGACACGACTCTCCATGTCGAACACGACATGATTCATCTCCTTGAACATGGCATAACTGATCTTCTTGAACATGTCATGACTCACCACCTTGAACATGGCATGACTCACTATGTTGGATCCGACATGCCTCACCATCACACCATGTCACACACTATGTTGGATCTGACATGCCTTACCATCACACCATGTCGCTCGCTATATTGGATCTGACATACCTCATCATGTCGGTTTACATCATGTCGCTCACAACATGACTCACTATGTTGGATCCGACATACTTCACCAGGATGGTTGCGACTTAACTCACTATGTCGGGTGCGACATAACCCACTATGTTGGATCCGACATACTTCACCATGTCGGTTGTGACCTGACTCACTATGTTGGATCCAGTATGCTTTATTGCACCTTGATTACCTGTGTCTTGAAGAAGAAGAAACAACTTGACTTACGTAAAATGACATGACTCCAGATCTTACCAAAATAACTCCAAATTTTCCAAATCTTTGACAAACATCTACAACGATGAAATCCACTCATCCCAAGCATCCATATCAATCATAAACACTTCAACAAATCATTAGTAACATCAAAATAACCATTATCATCATTAAATCATAAAAAATGCTCTAAAGCATGATAATCTCGTAATTAAACCAAAATGATGGATCTAACTTGCATAAACATATGTAATAACATGAAAATTACCAGTATAAAGTTGCTAAACTTGATCCTATGGCGATTCATATGAAAATGGACTTATCAATGTCTGGATCTATGAGTAAACACTTGAATTTGATGAAAAACATGATCAAACACCTATATATTTGATTGAATTCGTGTGAGAGATTTATATCACTCACCCATTCTCCAAAACAAAGCAAAATTAGTGAAATATGAATTTGGACAATAGAGTTCTTGCTTAAACCCACTTGATTTGATGAATTAGCCCTTGAAAGGATGTAGATCTAGCGTCCAATAGTGTAGATCTTCGATTTCCTAAGCTTAGATCTCGATTTTGATGGTGGAAAGGTGTTAGAGGAAGGAGAAACATAGACCACCTAATGAGAGAATGGAGGAACTAAACCATTTCCCATATCTCCTACCCCCTGTTTATAGTTTCCACCAGCCCACTAATGGGCCTCCTCAGATCAGCCCATTAAAGCTTCGAAATCCTGAATAACCAACTGAAAATCCTAAAAACAGTGATTCATCCCAAACCGCTGAGCCTAATCTTTAATGTAACCACTCTACGGAAAGGCAATCATAATTTCCTTTCTAATGGCACAGGTCTCACCCTCTGATTCGACCTGAGTCAAAAGTTATTCTCTGTACAAGACTGTTAAGGGAAAAATGGTCACAAACAAATTTGGTAAAAATTATGGACATGTCTCACATCCCCATAAGCAACATATTAAAATATGGGAATGATCCAACCCTCAGAAAATAAAATAAAAATATTTTACAATCCTCCGATACGTAAAATGCAGGCTGTTACACTCTCACCCCTTAAGAATTTCACCCTCGAAATTCCAAGCAAACAGAAGCAACCACAATAATTCCGTATGCCTATCATCCATGAGAAGCCAATTTCTATCATTCAAACTAGCAACCATCAAGCCATGCTTCCATAGCCTTATCCTAGCACGCTGAATTCTATCAAACAACAACAAGATACGACGATATAATGATGATACGATATCAAAAGGGTTCTATCGACGAAGAGTTCTGGATGAGTCACCCTCATGCACTCATATGTATCTCATGTACAATCGTCGCCATCTTCACTCTATTGTACCTTGATTAGCTTAATTGTCTTCCTCTAAGCTGTTTCGTGTCATTTCCCACAACACGAAGTGGCTTACGAGGTTTTGCAACTATGGTTCTACTTCTAGATCTTTGTACTTCTCTAGAGATATCACCACATTCGAATCGTGCACGAATTTCCGTAGAAACGACACATGGAACACATTATGCACACTTGACATCTTCTCAGATAACTCCAATCTATGTGCGAGCTTTCCAATTCGCTCGTCTATCGAAAACGGTCCAACAAACCTAGCAACCAACTTTCCTTTACTTTCGCATCGGAACACATGCTCCTGTGAAGAAATTTTCATGAAAACCATGTCACCAACATCAAATTCCAAATCCTTTCAACGATTATCAGCATAACTCTTTTAACGATCTTGGGCTGCCTTCATTCGTTCCGAATGATCTCGATACAATCTGAGGTTTCTCTAATCATCACAGGTCCAAGTATCAACTTATCTCCAATCTCTAATCAACAAGCTGGAGAATTACAGGGTCTACCATACAACACCTCGTATGGTGCCATCCAAATGCTAGACTGATAGTTATTGTTATATGCAAACCCAACTAGACGTGGATGGTCTTCCCATGATCCCCTAAAATCCAACACACAAGCTCTTAGGAGATCTTCCAAAACTCGATTGACTCTCTTAGTCTGACCATCAGTTTGGGGATGATAAGCCGTACTCAAGCACAACTCAGTTCCCAAAGCTTCTTGCAAACTTTTCCAAAATCCACTCGTGAATAATGGATCTCGGTCACTCACTATACTCTTTAGGACACCATGGAATTGACCTATCCATTTCACATAGAGTTCAGCCAAATTTGATGTCGTCCTAGTCAACTTGATAGGAATGAATCACGCACTTTTGGTCAAGCGATCCACGATGGCCCCAATCCCTTCGTTTCCTGCCCTGGTTCTAGGTAGTCCATCGATACTTGCTCCCACTTCTACGTAGGAACTTCCAATGAATGAAGCAAACCACTCAGCTTCTTCTGTTCAGCTTTCACCAACTAACAGTTCATGCATTTGGAAATGAACTTTCCAATATCTCGCTTCATCCCCTCCCAGTAGCAAATTCTCTTCATGTCATGATACATCTTATTACCACTGAGATGAATCGTCAATTTTGAGTGATGACATTCCTTCAGAACCTGATCTCTCAATCCGTCGATATCAGGAACAACTAGTCGTCCTTGCTTTCGAAGCCAACCTTCTCGATCGACCTCAAACTCTTTATCTCCTGGTTCCAGTTTCTGGATAAACTCGACAAGCTTTGCATCTTTCTTTTGGCTCTCGCTAATCCTTTCGATGAGAGTAGGTCTTATCGATAAGCTTGCCAAAATTTCAGGTTCCAACTGGCACCTTGGCCTAAAATCAAACCTTTCCAAATACTCGAGGCTCTTCCATTTTGAAAACATCACTCCCAAACTGGCATGTCATCGACTCAACGCATCTGCAACTGCGTTACCTTTACCATGAGTATAGGCTATACCAAAATCATATGATGCTAGAAACTCTAACCACCGTTGTTGTTGAGGATTCAAATCCTTTTGGGAGAAAAGATATTTCGATGACTTATGATCCGTAAATAACTCGAATCGAACTCCCAACAGGTAATGTCTTCACATCTTCAAAGAAAAAACAATCGCCTCTAACTCCAAATCATGAGTTGGGTAATTCTTCTCATGCGGCTTCAGCTATCGACTCGCATAGGCCACAACCTTATCCTTCTGCATCGGTATTGCTCCAAGTCCAGTACCATATGTATCGGTGTGTACCACCATCTCTTCATTCCCACTTGGAATGGTCAACAGAGGAGCACTCTTCAGCCTCTCTAGGATTCCGAACGCTTGTTCACACTTCCCATCCCGTGTGAACACTTGGTTCTTCTTCGTCAATCCTGTCAACAGTACAGCTATCTTGGAGAAATCCTTGATAAACCGTCGGTAATATACTGCCAATCCAAGGAAACTCCTAACATCCGTCGCATTCTTATGCCAATTCCAGTCCTGGATTGCTGCCACCTTAGAAGAGTCAACCGCTATCCCATTTCTAGAAACAACATGGCCTAAGAACCTCACTTCATTCTTCCAGAAGTGACACATTGAAAACTTAGCCTTCAGCTGATGCTTTCGCAAGATTTCCAACATAAATCTCAAGCGTGTCTTGTGCTCTTCCTTATTCTGCAAATAAAACAGAATATAATCCACGAACACAAGCACGAACTTGTTCAACTGATCTTTGAAGTCTCTATTCATAAGATCAACAAAGTACCCTGGCGCGTTAGTCAACCCAAATGCCATCACCAACCATTCGAAGAACCCGGATGGTGTCCTAAAAGCAGTCTTCGACACACTATCCTTTGTGTAAAGACCCGCAAATCCCCGCCCTTTGAATCGACCATAAACCACACAGGTCTGATCCAAAAAGTGGAAACCTACGAATACTTTAACTTTGGGCATACAACACATTACAACAGATAACAGAAGACTTTTGTAACACTATAATAAATGTTACATCAGAGTACAGAATATACATATCAGAGTACATTGGAATATAATTACAGCGGAAGATAAATACAAAAAATGTAATATACTGCAACGGAAGAACACAGCGGAAGACTCTCTATCTCTGGACACAGCTTTAAGCTTCAACCCAGAATCCTGCTTAATATATCTGCAAAAATAGCTACTCGACTGCCTGTGTGGAAAATATGGGCACCCGAGTTTGCCAGTGGACAAACTACAGGTCAGTCATGGGACTGGTGTGAGAATTCTACTTAACCTATATAATATAATAAGGCTAATCACAGGACAACGCCGCTAACGCGGAACGGGTTTTCTCCTATGGATTGACAGTGCATGACTAAGGTAAAAAGTCAAAATAACGCAATGCTTTTTCTGAAAAATGAAACTATTATAAGACCCAAGTCCCATCACACAATGCAACGCAAACCGGAGGATAGGGTTTTACCTTATTATGATCAAAAGATGCTTGATACGATAAACACGGTATTATATAATAATAGTGTGCAACCAATTTGAAATACATAAAAGTAAATGTATCAATCCTAGACGGCATGAGTGCCCCATCCCACTATGTCGCCATATATAGGTATACAATCAAAACCACGTGATGTCGTATTGGAAATTTGGGTTTCCATCTGAGTCAAGGCTAGGGAGGAGATCCTTACCAATTCGAGACACTCTAGCAAATGCCCCAGGATTGGTACTCTGTCCAACCCTTGGATCGTGCAGGGTCGGTCCACACTTACTTTTGTGGATTAGAAATGCCTGAACACACGTTCCCCGGTCCTTTTGGACCTATAATACGGCCAGTGGCGACCGCATAAACCGAGGCCTCGAAAAATCCAACAACCACAATGAATAAATGCCAGCGCTGGTAGGTCCCTGGCACTACTCTAGCTAGAAAGAAACGTGTGCATTCCCTGCGTTCCCTTCACCCGTTTTAGACTCTAATGGGCTGTGAGGCTCGCGAAGTCACGATATACACAAAGCTATGCCTAAATAGACCGTGCTTTGATCATCAACCACAAGGCCTGCTTTTCAACAAAGCCTTGATCAATTGCATCTTAGCATGCCACATTGTCAGACTCTACCATATCATTGATCATCTACCAATATATATATAACCTCTAAGCTCATACGTCTTAGAGAAGGGGGTTAAATGAATAATAAATTCTCCACCACCAAACAGAAATATATATTCAGTAGCGTTCAACAAATACAGTAGAAAAGAATACAATGTCAGACACACAATCCATTTACAAGTCCGCTCTGGGTCTGAGCGAAACAACGTGTCCGTCGATCTCCAAATACATTTGGACGATCATTACCAAATACCTTGCCTTGGGGTGTCCAGTCCCAATTCAAGATACCAGTCATCATCATCCCAACAATGTGAAAACTTCGGTCTTCAATTGCCATCTTCATCTTCGACTCTTGATCGTCGTGATGATTATTCAGAATGGGTTAAACCCGGTCTTTCTGAATAACTCGCGTATTTTGTGATTAAAAATCAAATATTGGAAAATCACACATTACGCCACATTTCCCACACAGAATATTCTTTTAATAAGATATTCATATTAAAAGATTCTCATTAATTTTATCAAAGATAAATTAATAAATTTAACCATAAATCTTCCTTAAAAGATTTATTAAAAATTCTAAATTTGATTTAATATCAAAAATCATTTTCACAAGATTATTTATTTTAAAGAATAAATCTTCTTTTAAACGGGTTAAAGAACTCGTGTCATTTAAAACACAGTTCACGATAAACCCATAAATCAATTTCCAAAATATGGAATTCCACAGAAATCAATCAATACATAATCGATATAAATTTCTGTATCGGACTAATAATATAAATGGAATAACGGCAAAGCCTCTTAAATTCCATATATAATATCGGTCTTCCTTTACAGAAGCCCATCTCGATTATTACCAATTGAATTTCCACTTAATTCCAATCTAATATATTAAATTGGAAAATTAGATTTTTAGAAAATGCCTTTTTAAATCTATAAAATAGATTTATAAATTCAAAATAATAATTTCGATGTAAATTGGATTAAAGGAGAAATGTCATTTAAAAACACCGTCCATGATAAATCCACTTCACATCTCAATTTATTTCATATCATAAAATAAGATTTGCAAATTATAATAATCTTAAATAAAAGATTTCTCTTTAAATATTTATTATTATAAGAAAAACGTATTTTAGAGATAATCATTAAAAATATTCTTTATATAAAAGATTTTTACCTTTTACAAATATTCTTTGTTTAACATATACTTAATTAAAATATATATATATATATATTTAAATAAAAAAAAATTCTAATGTAAAAATATTCTTATTTAAAAGAACATCTGAATCGAAATGCGACTCAACCATTTACCATATAATTTGGATTATATGGATTTAACACACATCATATATAACAATAAAAATGTAATTATCAAGTCATCCATTTACATCCAAAGTGTAAATTCCAACTGTGTAAGCGTTAAAATTAAATAATAACGCTCATCACAGCCTGTCGATCTAACGATCAACATACAACTAAATATTGGGATTAGTGTATGTTAATTTTCATCCCAACACCCGTGTGGGGTTTCATTCAACAAACAAATAATTAATTCATTTGTGCACTTGGGCGATATGTGAAAATTATCGACCCAATCACATAAACAAGTCAGGTAACTTGTCTATGGCAGTGTAATACACAATATATAACACGACGATAAAACTGTCTCTTTTTATTGCATGTAAAATGTCAATAAAGATGAATTCTTTATTTCTATTCTTTTATCGCATCTAAAATGACGATAAAAATAAAATCTTTATTTCAATTCCTTTCATTATAAATAAATGAAAAGAAAGATGTAATCTTTTAATTCCATTGTAATAGGGAATACAATTAATAACAAAAATATAACTTTTCATTTCATGTTTTATTCGCACTAGAGAATGCAAATAAAGATTCAGCTTTTTGATTTGAGGTTTATTTACAACGAGGAATGTAAATAAAAATTTTAACTTTTCATTTCATAAATTATTTGCATTAAGGATTTCAAATGAAAATGTATCCTTTATTCTCATGTTTTTATTTGCGTTGAGTAATGCAAATAAAAATGTAATATTTATTTTCTAGTTTTATCTACATCAAGAAATGTAAATAAAATAACTACTTCTTATTTTATGTTTATTTACATCAAGTGAAGTAAATAAATAAAAATTATAACCTTTATTTTAATGTTTTGTTCGCATTTAAAAACATGCAACAAAAATGAAACATTTGTTTTTAATAAATTTGTTTGCAACTAAATTTGCAAACAAAATATAAATGTAATTTTTTTTGTCTTGTTTGTTTGCAACTAAGGTTGCAAACAACAAATGAAATTTTATCTCTTTGTTTATTTGCATGATGGAATGCAAATAATATAAAAAATATAAATTAGTTTGCATCTAAATTTGCAAACCAAAAATGCAAATTTTATTTTCTTGTTTGTTTGCAACAAAAGTTGCAAACAAAAAAAATGTAAATTGTTTTTTTTTCTTTCTTCTTGTTTTATTTGCATGGTAGGATGCAAATAAAATGTATTTTCTATATTCTACGTTTCGTTTTCATCAAAAATTGCAACCAAAAGATATATTTTTCCTCTACTTTTGTTTGCATCTAAAATTGCAAACAAAAAGATATTATTTTCTTTTTTCTATTTTTGTTTGCCTCTAAACTTGCAAACAAAAAGATATTATTTTCTTTTTTCTATTTTTGTTTGCCTCTAAAATTGCAAACAAAAAGGTATATTTTTTTCTCTACTTTTGTTTGCATCTAAAATTGCAAACAAAAGATATTTTTTTTCTTTTTTCTACTTTTGTTTTATAAATTGTAATCATAAAATAAAACTGTCTCTTCCCTCTTACATGTAGTGTATGCATTTAATTGCAACACGAAAATGTAAATTTTAAATTTTAAGAAACGTTTTCATATGCATGCCAACACAAAAATGTATGTTTTAATTTTATGAAGCGTTTGCATATGTATGTAAGCACAAAAATGTAAATTTTTTTTTTTTTTTTTTGTGAAGCGTTTGCATATGTATGCAAACACAAAAATGTAATTTTTTTTATGAAGCGTTTGCATATGCATGCAAACACAAAAATGTCTATTTTTTTAATGAAGCGTTTGCATATGCATGCAATCACAAAAATGTATTTTTTTTTTTTATGAAGCGTTTGCACAAGTATGCAAACACAAAAATAATGAAAATCATATATATTATTTCTTTCTACATTGAATTTTTATTACGAATTGTAATGAGATGAGTTCCTATACTTTGTTGACATTAAGGAATGCAACAATACACTTTCCTTTTCCATCATATAAAATTTTTGTTTGAAAACACAAATCCAAATGTTAATCAATTAACGATGTAAATATTTGTGGTAGGGACACAAGTGAAATACTTTCGATGTACGGTACATGTATTTGTGTTGGAAACACAAGTAAAAATAAATAAAATAAAATTTCAATGGCGGTGTATTCATTTGTGTTTAAGACAAAAATAAAAATAAAATTTTGATGATGAAGTATTTATTTGTGTTTAAGACACAAATAAAAATAAAACTTTGATGACGAAGTATTTATTTGTGTTTAAGACACAAATAAAAATAATTCATATTCCTGTGTAAATGTATGTGCCAATATATAAATAAAAAGACATTTTTTTTATAAACTTTTATGTTTAGACATTTCTTTTGAATATTGTTATTTGTGTTGAAACACAAATATAAAATGAACATCTTTCATACATGTAGATTTTTGTGTTGAAACACAAAAATAAAGTAAACTTTTTTTTTTCATGTAGATTTTTGTGTTGGAACATAAAAATAAAATAAACATTTTTTCTTGTAGATTTTTGTGTTGGAACACAAAAATAAAATAAACACATTTTTTCCTCATGTATACTTTTGTGTTGGAACACAAAAAATAAAATAAACAATCTTTTTTTTTCTATGTATAATTTTTGTGTTGGAACACAAAAATAAAATAAATAAATTTTTTTTTTCTCATGTGTATTTTTGTGTTGGAACACAAAAATAAAATAATTTTTTTTTTCATGTGTATTTTTGTGTTGGAACACAAAAATAAAATAATTTTTTTTTCTCATGTGTATTTTTCCATCGCAATATGAATATTGAATTGATTATCAAACTCAATTCAATAAAAATCAAATCTGAAATAAACGTATCCAAGTTCGCACAACAACCAATACAACAATACATTCATCAAACAGAAAATCAACATAACATACTATACAATTCAGATCTGAACGAATATTATATAATAAATAAATTAATCAACTAATTAATTTAAATTAAAGAAATCTCACCTCCCGTTAATTCAGATCTAAAGATTCAAACAGTCCAGAAAATGTTCCAATCAGTCTCTAACCGTTCTATTTGCTGTTACGATTCCAATGTTTTTGAAATCGTCAAATTCTAAGTTGAAATGAACGAGTCATGGTCAAAACAAGTTTTTAAATAATTTAAATTAATTAATTAGTTAATTAATTAAGATAATTACCCTTCTTCCTCCTCAAATAGGATCGGCCGTACTTATGAGAATGGAGAGGAGAAGATGGTGGCTTCAGAGAAGATCTAACCTTATGAGAATGGAGAGGAGAAGATGCTCTTTGATTTGGTATAGGAGTTAGGATTTAATTTGAAGAGAAGAGGGAGATAGTGGCACAAGAATTTTCGGCCATGAAGAGAATAGGGGGCGGCGGCTACTAATTGAAGAAGATGAATAATGATTTAGTTAGGGTTCTCCTCTTTTTTATATTATGTAATTGTTGATTTTTCAAAAAAACTCATTCCTCTCCAATTATTTAGAATCCAGTCCAACAAAAGCTACCCTACCCAATAACCCCTAATCCGGATCCATCTAGCCATATCCCGTCCGCCCAAAAGGTTGTCTAAGCCCTTATTTTTCGAATTTAAAATTAATTCTTTTTATTATTTAATTCGGACACAATCAAAAAATCCGCCGAGGCCACATACGGACTCTGAAAATTCTAAAAAATATATTTTTAGCTTTCTTATGACGATACGGTTCCAATGAGACTAATTTCATCGAATTCTGAGACTGTTTGAAAAATAGCTATTTTTAAGTCGATTAAAATTTGACCGTAAATTGACAAAATAGAAATCCTTTTGCCACGGCCACAAATTAATTCCAAAAATTATGAAAAATTAAACTTAACAATATTTTGACATTTTGGATCCAACAAAAGTGGTTTCGTCGAAAACGGAGGTCGTTTGTAAAATATCTATTTTCAAGGGCTATATATTTAATATTAAAAATACATTTTTAAACAAATAATTTCTGAAATTCAAAATATATAAGTGTTTATACTTATTAAATGCAGAAACATCATTCCGGACTCAATGGAAGTGGTTTCGAGTCCAAATTCCTTCGTATGTGAAAAGTAGCATTTTGACCTTTATAAATTTCATAGCAACCTTTCTAAATATTGAATTGGCCATAACTTTTGATTTCCGCTTTGAAATTTCAATTTTTTGGATTCGTTGGAAAGATATTCTTAAATAGATTCTAATATTTTTGGTTTCACTAAAATCCGTTAAATTTTGCATCCTGTACGGTCAGTCAAAGCTCAAGTTTGACTTTTCAAACTACCACGCTATTTCTAACTCTTTTGTTAATTAAAATTAAATCATTCATTCTAACTTCGATTTAAATCAAATTTGTGATCATTATTATTTAAATAAATTATTTTATATTGTCAAAATTCATTAAAATTTTCTAAAATAAAATTTTTAAATTGGTCCTGATTTTTGCGGGTTGTTACACTTTGCCACCTTCAACTTGTGAAATCCCATTGCCAAATCCATCTGAGAAAACACTTTAGCTTCGTGAAGCTGATCAAACAATTCATCAATCCTTGGCAATGGATATTTGTTCTTTTTAGTCACCTTATTCAGCTCACTATAGTATACACACAACCTTAATGAGTCATCTGCCTTGGTTGCAACTACGACAGGTGCACCCCATTCTGATACACTCCTCTGAATGAATCCTTTTCCTAAAAGGTCACAAACATGTACCTCTTACTCTCGCTGTTCCTTAGGCGTCATCCACCTAAGACGCATAACGATTGGTCTAGAACCCTCGACCAAATCGATCATAAACTCGATCTCACAATGGGACGACAAATCTTGGACCTCGTCAAAGACGTCCTCATACTCATTAGCGATTAGCATAGATGACAAGTCTTCTTGTGGAATCACAAGCGAATATAGATAGCTAATGAAGACACCCTCTTCGTCCTTACACTGTATCAACACCTTTCGCCCATCCACATCCCTGACTCTCACCTCTAGCTTCTCGTAATTCGCCCTTGTCACATACCACTTGAGTCAATTCATACCCAAAATGATCCCAAACTTAGTGAACTTAAGAACAAAGCAATCACACACAGAGAAACCATGACTTGACAAAACTAGACCACGACACAACGTGCACAAATTGGATGAACCCCCAGCTGGATTAGTCACGATCAATGGCCTATCACAAATTTCGGGTTCCAAATCCAGATGACACACAAGCTCATTGCAAATGAATGAATGCGATGCTCCAGTATCAAACAAAATTCGAACTGAAACACCATGAACAGAAAGAGTACCTTGAATGACGACACCCTTTCCCTTCTCCTCTACAGTAGGAGATCTTGAAGAAGACAACACTGCCCCCAAAGCATAAGCCTTAACCACTTGCTTCCCTTTTGCTGATTTTGGACAATCCTTCTTCTCATGTCTCAGCTTTCCACGCTTGAAGCACTTCTTCTTAGCTTTAGGATTCTTGCATTCACTAGCAAAATGTCCTTTCTGCCAACAATTGAAGCAAGTCACTTCATTCTTCTTCTTCTTTTGCCCATCCTTTCCCTTCTGTTGTTGTTGCTTACTCTTCTTATTATTACCACCCTGTTGTGGTTTCTGAACTTCCTTAGTTGTAGCGACAACATTGGCCTCTGTAGGAAACAAGCTCTTATGACGAACAACCATTTCCACATGCTTCTCAAATGGATCGTCAAGATGATCCACCGGCAGCCTTCCAATATAGGTATCCAGACCCATAACGAACTTTTCCTTCTTCTGATAAGGGGTACCAATGTATGAACGAGCGTATTTGGACAAGGCCTTGAAATCCGAAATGTAATCTAGAACTGGTCTGCCACTCTGCTTCAGCTCTATAAACTTCTTGCAGAGAATAGATTTCTGGGCTGTGGAAATGAATTTTGCTTCAAACTTAGTTTGGAATTGTTCCCATGAAATCTCTTCCTCTGGAGTTTCAAGTGAAACTGAATTCCACTATTCCACGGCTCTGCCCTACAGCTGTCTTGATGCAAGCTTTCTCCTTGTTGCACCACCCAATCCCAAGTTTCCAAAAATTCGGACATTGGTATCCATCCACCTCTGAACCTCTTCAGCTGGCTCAGTCCCTTTGAATGGTTTTCCCCCTATAGATGTGAAGTCCTTGCATAGCTTTGCAAAATCCACAACTCTAGGCAACTGAACTCCACCATCAACCGTAGCTGCCACTGGAGCGGTGGCCCTTCGCAGGAATGCATATATCATAGCTTCAAACATGGTCGGGTAGTTAGGTGCCCTGCCATTACCCCCTCCAGGCACAGCCTCTCCCATAGAAGTATGTCTTGTATAACGTCGACTCATTCTAAATCCGCAAATTAAATGATTAGCCATTTGCAAGAAAATTGTTAAAGAAGTACAAATGCAACTATACTATATAGTATCAATAGTATGCATCCAACTGAAATCAGCTAATACGTCTCTCATACGTAATTATGTATTCAAACTTTGGCTAAAATCGATAACTAGAGCTCTGATACCAAATGTGATGATCGCCCATAGCCCCTGCACTATATAAGAGGAATAATGCGCTGAAAGGTGTGCACGGTAACTATGGACGAACACAAAGGTAGATAAATATCATTGGAACCTATCATAAACTCACAGCACAAGGATAAAAATATAATAGAACATATACAAAAGGTGTTAATAGTGAATCAGGAAAACACCAAACTTTCAGAACAGCTAGAAAGTAATACCCATACTCTTGGATTACAACAGTAGTGTTTATACAAATCTGCCTCACTACAACACTTAGAGAAGAATAGAAAACAATGGAAATCCAAATGCTATATAGTAAGAAAGATAATACGCCAGCCTCATGCTCGCCTCCGAACAACAACACCGTCCTCACTATGCTATCACATATCACCTGCTACTCAGTCTGCCCATCCAACAATCGGATGAACAACCCAAGGTAATAAGAGGAAAACATAAAACCTTCAGTCAAACAACAGTCTTAGTGAGCGATAAAAAACTACCAAACATCATCAATAAAGTATATGAGAATGGGTAAATAATTGAACTAATCTACCCAGCTCCAGAGAAGAACTCACACTGCCTTCCCCACAATTGATAGTGATAGTCTTTACAATCCATACATCCTAAGGAAATAACAATTTAGCCATGGAAATCATAACAACCATTCATACATGGCAAAAGAAACTCATACAACATCTAATTATATCTCACGAAAACCACCTTAATAGAACTTGGCATCCCTCAAGCACAAGCCCCAGAGGCCGAAACCAATATTAGACAAGCACCCAAAGAACAACTCATTCGAAGTCGGATGATCTCCATGCGATGGTACGAACAAAGCAACCAAGCATTCAAATGTTCATGACTTACTCTAGTTAACACTGCCAAACTTGCTTTGAAACCATTGTTAATCATATGACTGACTCTAGTTTAAATCATGTCGCTCATGACTTGACTCACTATGTTGGATCTGACATACTTCACCAGGGTGGTTGTGACTTAACTCACCTTGTCGATTGCGATATAACTCACCATTTCGGGAGCGAATTAAATCAATATGTTGGATTCGACATACTTCACCATGTCGGTTGTGACTTGACTCACTATGTTGGATCCGACATGTTTTACTGCGCCTTGATTTCATGTGTCTTGAAGAGGAAGAAACGACTTGACTTATGGAAAACGACATATATCCAGATCTGACCAAAATAGCTCAAAATTTGACCATATCTTCGCCTACAACAATGAAATCCACTCATCCCAAGCATCCAAATCAATCATAAACACTTCAACAAATCATCAATACCATTAAAATAACCATTATCATTATTAAATCATAGAAAATGCTCTAAATCATGACAATCTCATAATTAAACCAAAATGATGGATCTACCTTGCATAAACTTATGTAATAACATGGGAATTGCCAGTTTAAAGTTGCTAAACTTTATCCTATGGCGATTCATATGAAAATGGACTTATAATGTATGGATCTACGAGAAAACACTTGAATTGATTAAATCCACGTGAGAGATGTATATCACTCACCAATTCTCCAAAACAAAGCAAAAATGGTGAAATATGAATCCGGACAACGGAGATATTTCTTAAACCCGCTTGATTTGATGAATTCGCCCTTGAAACGATGTAGACCTAGCCTCCAATGATGTAGATCTTCGATTTCCTAAGCTTAGATCTCGATTTTAATGTTTGAAAGGTGTTAGAGGAAGGAGGAACATAGGCCACCTAATGAGAGAATGAAGGAACTAAACCATTTCTCATATCTCCCACCCCCTATTTATAGTTTCAACCAACCCACTAATGGGCCTCCTCAAATCAGCACATTAAGGCTTCAAAATCCTGAACAGCCAACTGAAAATCCTTAAAACAACGATTCCCCCAAATTGCTGAGCCAAATCTTTAATGTAACCACTCTACGGAAAGGAAATCATCATTTCCTTTCTAATGGCATAGGTCTCACCCTTTGATTTGACCTGAGTCAAAAGTTATGGCCTATACAAGACTATTAGGGGCAGATGGTCACAAACAAAATTGGTAAAAATTATGGACATGTCTCACATCCCTATAAGCAACGTATTAAAATATGAGAATGATCCAACCCTCAGGGAATAAAATAAAAATATTTTATGATCCTCTAATGCGTAAAATTTGGGCTGTTACATGAAAACCCAGTTCATACACAAACTGATGACCTACCACGTAACTTTGAGTTACCAAAAAATGAAGGAATAGGAACATTGGCTGCTTATTTGGCTATGCGAGAACGCCAAAAGAATAACAGTAGTGGAAGTGGAAGTGCACAGAATAAGGCAATGAATAATTTTGTTGTCGGAAATCTCTCGACAAATATTGAGAATGAAGAAGATGAAGTAGAAGAAGCTGAAGGTATTATCTAATTGAGTTCTGATTTTAATAGTTTAAGTTCTCATTTATGTTATGTCTAGCCTTCTCATTACTATTATATGCATTTTGTAACGGTTGTTGGAGCTCCCAGAAGGTTCAGGGGAAAAATAAAGATGGATAAAGTTCATTCAAGACCATATGACAAAAGAGTTAAATCACAATGAATAATCGGGGCCAAGCTATTTCAAACGATGACCAAGTAATGTATGAACTGAGTTATCTTTTGGGAACACTGAAGAGGAGTGTTCCACTTACTTACAAGTCTTGGTTTGATGTTCCTTCAAGTTTGAAAGGCACGCAGTGGAACTATGAGAAGGTAATTTGCAAACTTAGCTGAATTTTACTTAAATATATGAAACCTGTCACAAAAGTAGCACGACTGTTCTTTTTAATGTTTGATTTGTATTTAAGCAACGATATATTATTTCAGATGAATGTGAATATTGGGCTTTGAAGAAAATTTATGACACTTGGAGGGAGCACAAGAGTCGTATTAAAAAGGCGCATTATACGGCTTGTGAAACAGATGAAGAGAGGCTTGAAAATAAGCCGGACGAAATTCCACTTAAGGATTTCAGTGTATTCTTGATGTTTTGGGGAGATGAAAAAATATCAGGTATAATTTTATGTTTTATCACAGAATATTTTCCCGATTAATTCATTCAAATCAGGCAGATAAGCATCTTTATTACATGTTTTTGTAGTCCAAGGCCCTTTCAAATTCTGCAAATCGGAAATCATATAATGGCACACACATTGCTGGTCCAATTTTTTTTCCCAAATTCCGCAAAAGATGGCATATATTTTTCTTATTTTTATGCTTGGATTGTTTAACAATATAAGTCATATGGAGGTATGCTTGTTTAACTCAAATGCAGTATCCTTGTTTAACTTGTGAATAAACTACATATTTCAATGAAGATTCAAATGGAGATGTTTTTTATTGTCTAACTTTTTTAATATTAGTGATATATGTTTTGGTAGATCCTTTTAGGAGTTAGTAGGCCACCAATGACCATAGATCGAACCTATCCAATTTTTACAATGTGGTGGTTAGCTATTCACGGACTAGCTGTACCTACCTTTTTTTAGGATCAATAGGATTCCTTACGAGCGTTGTTTCCATTTACTGTTATCTAAAAATAATCAAGTTATTAATGACTGGATGAAACCAAGAAATTACCCCTCACGTGCAAATTATAGAAGATCTCCCTTAAGATCAAACAATTCCAATTGGTTTAACATCCTTTTACAGTTTAATGTTTTTTGTATTGGTGCAATGAATCAAATAGTGAACTTTTTGCTAAAACCCGCAAGCGGAAAGAAGGAAAGGTGTACAAGATTAATGCTCCAGTAAAGAACTACAAAATTGTAAGAATTTTATTTTCTCTTCATTCAGATGTCAAAAAAGCATCGTTTTGCACAAGATCAACATTATTGTAGAATTAGATCCTGTTTTGTTGAACGAGTCGTGGCATAGTTATGCTATGGCATAGATTTGCAACTGAGGCATGCATGCCTCTCATTTTGTGTTGAAACGTAAACGAGTCATTGCCTCATTTTGTATACAAGGCATGCATGACTTTGATTGTGCTGAAATAGTGTATTCGCTACGAAAACATTAGTTGTACTAAAGAGTTACTCAAATATATTCATTAAGGATGTCACATTTTGAAACTGCTTTGTTTTGAAGGAGAAGATTGAAATAGCAATAGGTGAAGGAGGCAGTGATGGAGTTGTTCAAGAACTTGTTTCTGATGGAAAGTCGCACAGTCCATCATGGCTTATAGGACGACACATAAAGTCCCCAAAAGTTTCAAAAGCTGCTCCAACAACAAGCACATACATAGAGGAGTTGGCAAAAAAGATAAGGGAAGTGTTAACCCGGTTATAAAACGCGATTCGAAAAACAATGGTTCAGACACATCCCAAAGCATACGAGCATTAGCCTAGTTGAACGTAAGATGGTCGAGCAACATAAGGGTTCGATCATGCACCGTCTTCTCATTCACAAGTGATCGCACACTACAGGGGTCGGTTGAGCTCTATACGGTCGGTCGCATCTTTGTTGAAGGGTCAGTCGTGCAAGCTCACAAACCCAGTCGTGCAAACTCACAAATCTAGTCGTGCACATCCTCCTGGTCGCGCATGAACCCTGCTCGCACGTTATCTGATTGTGCCAATCCTCCAGGTCGTGAATAATAATATGTGATCGGTCATGTATCTCAAGGGGGAGACTTGCATGTGCATGTGTGACGCCTTATAGTGTTGAGAGTAAAGTATGGACATAATAAAGTCTAAAACACATCTGGACTAGGGTGCACATTGTATCCTGCTCGAGCATTAAGTCTACTCGTACATACTTTATGGGTCGTTCACCTCATTTAGACTAAGGTACGAGCACTTCATGTTCAGAGAATAAAGACCTGAGGTGGTAGAACTTAAAGTTGGATTGACACAACATAAAAGGGACAGCTAGATAATTCATGAATATAGAATGGTTCGTTTGTATTTAGGACCTGCAAGTGCCATATGCAAACTCTGTAATAAACATACGACAACCAACATCAAAATGATGAAATGTATTGGCCACTTGGTTTCGAGGCATGATACATAGATGAGAAGATATGTGGGTTCAGAATGCATATGGATTATTCACGTGCAAAACTACGGATCAGTCTCCATGTTGCCACGTGGGCCAACATGATTCTCGTTCCTTACATGGGTTTCATGAAGTAATTGCATGGGTCGGTCATAGAAATAAGGCGGTGGCACACATATAATTAGCAGGAGCCGATCACTGCGTACATGGATCATGGGGTAGGTCACCGTACACTTAAAGAGGGACGCACATCAATTTTTGTAGGGATTGTTCAGCACTTACATACTAAAGGGTCGTTCACGCAATAACTGAAGGGTCGGGCATTGAAAAATGTTCAGCGAAAAAGTTATAATTTATGGGTCGGCTTCAAACATGACAACTGTGTACAAACTGTAACCTAGTGGCATTTCCGTAAATACACCTATGAACGACCCATACCCTGCACACCATAATTACAACATTGCCACTACCCCAAAACTACAACTATAAATAGCTCACTTCTCCACCATTCAAGGGACCGATTTGTCCACCACGAAGCGTTGTCCAAATCATTTCTCCAATACTCTCAAACACTCCAAGTTCCATTAATGGATTCTCCAACTCAATCTATCGTCACTCAACAACAAAGTGACCAAATATTCTCCATACTCAGTTAGAATTCTATCAAACTCAACTCAAGTGATCCCGAATTTCCACTAATTCTCTCTAAAACTTGGATCCAACACAAATTCACCATGAAGCTAACAAAGATTGCCTAATTGATCAAGTGATTGAGAATCTACACAACTAGCATCACAAATCAAGAGATCTCATTGTTTTCTCCGTGAATTCAAGTGAAATCAAAAGCTAAAAAGAAAAAAAATAGAAGATCATTTTGAGAGAGAAAAATGAGTGATATGAGAAAATTCTTGTATTTTGTAACTCCAAAAGAGATAATGAAAAGTGCTTCCATAGTGGATGTAGGTCTCAATTGACCGAACCACTCTAAAATTCCTTGTTCTTTACTTTTTTGCTATTTATTTTATGTTTATGGCTCCTTAATCTCAAATCCTATCTTTTGATGAAGTGTTCTCAAAACATCTTTAGTGTTGAGGTCAAATTTTGAATTCTATATTTGGCGCCCACAGTAGTGCCACATTCACACTTCTCTCAAATTTAAGCGCTTTGCATTGAAGTTCCAAGCCTGCTTCTACTACAAATTCTCTAAATCTAAGAGCTAGGCCAATCGATGAATTCTCTTCCAAGTTCAAATCCTTATCTGAGATAATGGCTAAGTCTAAGAATACTGCAAGTAAAACCATCGGAGAAACAGATAACTTTGCAAATGACGAAGCTACACCACTTACCAACTGCTTTGAGATTGGCCAAAACTCATCAAGCATAGCCAGAGTAACTAGAGCTGAACTAGATGATGTCATCACCAATTTAAATCAATGCATAGAGACTTCAAATAAATTTTTGATGGATGCTAATGAGGCTCTGATGGAAAAATTAATGCTCTTCTATACACTCAAGCAAGTCCCACTCCTCCTCAAAGAGTTCATGTCAACCTTAAAGAGAACACGAATTCGACAGGTTCCGGTCATAATCTTTGCGATAATACGGAAGGCCTCGATGGATGCAAAAGCGATAAGAACGAAGCTGAAGTTCAGGATTCAAATACGAAAGTTAAAAGCCATTCCGACCAAATACCTGAAGAGGTGCAAGTCCCGCCAAGGAGGAACCTCCCCACCGTAGAGGTAAAAGACCTAGATCCTCTAATTGCGATCGCTCACCAAGACGGTCATCCAGTGAAGAGATAGAAGTCATCCCTATGGAACGCCACAACTCGAAGGAGTATACCGAGGATATGATAAAGCAAATCATGAAAGATAGCATGGCTCGCAATGAAACTGAAAGAGAATGGGACTTCTCCCCCAGCAAAAATCCGTTTACCAAAAGAATCCGCAAAGCTGAGTTCCCCAAAAAGTTCACCCATTTTACTCTGCTTCCATACAATGGGTTAATTGCTTCCTGTACAAATATGAATGGCACATGGATGCAGCGAAACTGAGGATGAGATCAAATGCCTATGCTTCCCTCTCTATCTAGAAGGAGTGGCATCGTTATGGTTCACAAGGCTGCCGCCCGAATCCATTGACCGATTTGACTCTGAAATTCAAGGAGTAGTTTAGGCTGCGTGCTACAAAGGCTAAGGAAGTTATTTCTTTGACATCAATGAACTAAAATCTAGGAGAGTCTTTTAAAGCTTTCCAAAAGAGGCTAAATACTGCTTTGTCTGAAGTGGGGAATCCGGAGCCCCGCATGATCTTAATGTCTCTAATCGGCGCCATAAATGAGAAGAGCGAATTCGGTACATGAACTAAAATGAAAGAACCAAGCACGCTTGAGAAATTCTATAAAAAAGCAGAGGAGTATATGAGAGTGGACAATAATTCTGTGCCTCTTTAGATTATTGATGGTAACCAACTTCTTGAAGCTCCCAAAAATGGCTGCTCAATACAATCAAAAGGATTCCGGAGGTCAAAAGAGAGGAAACGATGGGAAAGATAATCGAGATGGCAAGAAAACTCGCTTCTTTACACCTGCTGAATTCACCCCTCTAAATAATACTCCGAGGAACATTTACTATGCCACAAAGATGTAGAACACTATCCTGAACCACTATCGCCGAATATCTCCAAGAGAGCTGTGAATACTGGAAAATTATGTCGTTTTCACAATCTACCTGGGCATGATACTAATGAATGCCGACACATGAAGAACTTGATCGAGGAGTTGATTAGGAAGAACAAACTGCAGCAATATGTGAAAAATCCACAAGCTAAAAATCCTTCTGCAACTCCCCAGGAGGAATAGACATCAAATGGTCAATCCGCACCAGGCAACAAAACTCCAGCACGGGTTAATACAAGACTATTCATAACCAATGGTGGTGCTCCAATGGTTCGAAATAAGCGATCATTATCGCCACAACTCTACTTCATGCTTTACTTCATGTTTTACTTCATTTTGTCTTCAAACTTCATATAGTAGTCTGTAATATTTTACAAACGCTTTATTGAACAATTAGCTCTGTGATTAAGAGCATATCTATCTGAATAAATTTCTTACTCGCAAAAATCTTTGTCAAATCAAAATTTGCTTTAAGATGATTTTATATTGCAGGCCATCTGTCGACCGCTTGCTCCTTTAAAATCCGACAAAGCATGGCGAGCCTAACAACACTGGTTCAGGCGTCAAATATTGCAAATATCAACATATACAAATGCAAAAATAGAAAAGCACCACCTTGAAAAGTGAATGGGAATGGTCATGAAGATTCAAATAGGGAGCAAAAGCCACGAAAAACAAATAAGAGGGTTGTAACTTTTGTCTAAAGGACACTCTCCCGAACTAGAGGACCAAGGCCCCCAGTTCCTAAATTGAGATAGCCTGAGCAAGCGTCCGACAAAGGAACTAGTGCCAACCCCGCAAAACGATGCAATAAAAAACCCTCCTAAATAAAGCAAACAATTTCGAGTGAAGCACAAAGACTTCCCCGAGTGGGGGCACTAAATCAAAGACCTCCTCGATCGAGGGCACAAAATTCAAAGACCTCCCCAAGCGGGGGCACCAAATCCAAAGACCTCCCCGAGTGGGGGCACTAAATCCAAAGACCTCCCCTAGCGGGGGCACTAAATCCAAAGACATCCCCGAGTAGGGGCATAAAATTCAAAGACCTCCCCGAGCGGTGATACCAAACCCAAAGATCACCCTTAGCAGTGGCGCCAAAATTCAAAGACCTACCCGAGCGGAGGAGGTAAACCCAAATACCTTCCCTAGTGGGGCACTAAATTCAAAGACCTTCCTAAGTAGGGGCATAAAGATATAAAAACTTCTCCAAATAGAAGCACTAAACCAATCAGTAAAGTTGAATTCCTATTGAGTTGACATGTTCAGAGGCTCTACGCATGGTTGATAAGTTTAAATAACTTTAGCCAGCAAAGTAAAACCTTCTAGCACATTAACCACAATCAAGTAAACTCAACAAGCTGATCACATCAAGCTCTTACAACTTGTGAAAACCCACGATACTGAGGCAACACAACCACATAAGATTTGAATAATGCCCGGAAAAAAAACCACGAGTCCATCACGACATTGCAACAAGCCAAAAATGAATATACTTTCATCAAGTAAGCTGATACACTTGGTTTGAAATTTCACTAAAAAATAGGGCAATTGAGAAACTCGGTAAAATCGATATGCTCGATACGTTGATAAAACTCACACCACCAATAAAGATCAACCTGGAAAACCCTATTAGAATCTCTTAACACAAAGGCTTCCTCAGTTGCAAAGCTCCAACCATAAATAAGCAGTGCTTAAAAGGTAATTGTTTGAATATAGCATAGTTCGAATCTAATAGAGCAGTAACACTTCTCGAGGAATTGAAGCCAATACCCATCAATAGTTTCGATATATGATATAAGGAGGAGATTGAGAAATAATTGTGCACTGGGGCAAAGCCGTCGTGAAATAGAGATTCAAAATTTTATATATTCGAGGATAATCTATGGTGCCAAAGAAAATTCAAATTTAAAACTCTGAGTTCGATTAAGCTGCTACAGCAGGTCTAAAGATGAATCGTCAGCAAATTCCTCTTCCCATGGCAAATTTGCGACAAGCTCAGAAGGGCCAAAATAAGTGTGCACTTGATTAAAGGCATAGTCAGTTAGCATAAAATGGCATCTTCCTGCCAAGTTGTCAAGAAGACAAAGAAAAACCAAAGACTGATTCATTTACAAGGATGCAGTTGCTCTAGCCTCAGAAACTCAAATTGAAGGGCCAATTTGAAAAGTTACACGTATTATAAAACGTAAACCGTCGTACAAGATTATATAATATCAAGGCTTGAAATTTGCGTTCAGTGTACATATCGATGTTAATCGGCCTTTTGGTCCGGTTCCCAAAAGTACAAAAGACACACTCGATTTCATACACCGCGTTGAACTAAAGCCGAAAGGGACGTTTAGAGGCGAAGAAAACAGGATGAAGAGGGATCGCACCAGTAGAGACCCCGCGACACCACAAACTCGCATTGTGCAGCCTTTGAGGCATGGAGCCTCGTACCCTCGAGGTGCGAAATATCGCACCCTCGAGGTGCAAAATCTCACGCCCCGGGCCCAGGTACGAATTTCTGCATGTGGTTCTCTATTTCTACCTACTCCTACCTAACCCCTACCTACTCCCTTCCTATAAATACCCCATGAATTCACACTTGAAAGTGGTTGGAATTTAGGACCTCTAGAGAGCTCCATTAATGGCATCTCCCATTTGAGGAAGAAGAAGGGAAAAAGTGTCCATTTCTTAAGATATTTAATACATGATAATTATGACATCATATATGAGGATGATGGCATCATGCCTTAGAGGTGACATCATATAGCCCTAGGAGACATCGTATAGCTTAATTATGACATCATCTAGCATAAAGATGAATGTAATGAGATGTCATTAGAGGGTCTCAACCATGTAACTTTTTGTGATTAATAATATTCCAACAACGCTTCAAAGTGGACATAGGCCCCTCACGAGGCCGAACCACTGTAAATCTCTTGTGTTATTTATAGCTTTTCTACCCTTGTCCGTGCGACCAAATTAACTATTCCTTGTAATTGGAATATTTGGTGTTTACGACATTTTTTGCCGTCAACATTAGGTGCTTTCACTGAGAAAACTCGAATTTTGCGCTTTTGTCGCATGTTGTCGTCTCAACCCCCGACGAGCTTGAGGTTCCTTGCTAAACCTGCTGTCGAGTCTGCTTACGATGGAAAAGCGACCAAAGAACGCAATGGTCAGCTCTTCAACCGCAGCCGATGTCGGTAAGTCCCAACAACCTCAACCAACGGACATCCTGACCACTAATGAAACCGTCCCTCCTACCGTGGATCTCGAAGTGCCCGCGACACAAATTCAAATCCGCGTGCTCAATGAAAAATATAAGAGCACGGCAGTCGAGCTTAATCAAGCATTAAGGAATAATATTGACCTTATGCGACAACTTCAAGAAAGTAAGCGCATCGTCGCTCAACTCCAACTAACTCGGAACAATGCTCGATCCCGACCAACCATATCGAAAACTTTCTCTTTCGAGTCGAGGGGTCCGCATTAAAGGAGGTTTAGCCTCATCAACAACGTCACCGCCTACACCAATGCCCTTGACAATGATAATGGCAATGGATACGCCAACGACAATAGGAACGACGACCGAACTACTGTCACATATAGCGAGGGGGTGCAATACCGAGACCGCTCTCGCTTTATGATCTATGACGGACCAGGTCCTGCAAACCAACCTCTTCCTCGACACAACCCGACAGTCGCTAATCAGAATGATGGGCCTGCTATTCCAACGGCCCGTGTTCCTCCAGAACGGGAACTGCATCACCCTGTTCTCCCCTTACCGTCCACACCAAGACCCAATCATAGATGTCGAGGACATGGAGGAAGACGATGCAGATGTCCATCATAGGAGACGCCCTCGCAACAGAACTCCAGAACCTCGCCAAAACCCATGGGTCCCAATGGCGGATCCCCATCCAACTTACCTACCCGACATGGTTCGAAGAATCATGAGGGAAATGCAAGGAAATGTGCATGATTCATGGGAGGCGCAAATTAGGCGTAATCCCTTCACAAGAAGGGTAAACAAAGCTGAATGGCCGCGATGCTTCAGCATGCCGCAAATGTCGCTCTGTCACGGCACCACTGACCCATGTGTCTTCCTAAACTGATATGAATGGAAAATGGACTCGAGTCGGGGCAACGATCTGGCCAAATGCAAATGTTTCCCAGTCTTCTTATCAGGGACCATTCTGTTATGGTTCTCTCACCTCCTGCTCGGTTCCATTAACAACTTAGGTGAGTTAGCGACACAGTAGGTCAAGCAATTCAAGATGCACATACCAACTCCAAAGAATGCTCTCACTCTTTCTAACTTATACCAAGGGCCCACTGAGTCGGTCAAAAGCTACCTCTCTAGGTTCAATATTTCCCTCGTCGAGGTCGAGGATTTGGACCCTCGCACCATACTCTTTTAGTTAGCCAAAGGTGTCCTCCCTACTTCCGAATTCGGGGCGTGGATCGATCGGAAGCAACCAAAAAGCCTCAACACCTTCTATGAGAAGGCGGCTCAATACTTATGCTAAGAGGAGGCAAGGCGCAACCAACTCTCATCCACCAGTCGCCCCAGTGACCATCAAGCAGGCGCTGCAAATAACAACCTCAGAAGAAAACAAGTAGGAGAGGTCTTTGATCAGAACAAGGGGGCAGGTCCTAACAGGCAAAGACCGATCAATGGTAAGCAAGACAGCTGGAAAAACGATCAGACCCCAACAAAGCCAAGAAAGTCCGACCCTTACCGAGCCTTCAAGACATACACCCCGCTAAACGAGGATCTAGAAACAATCTACTTGCAGACATGCAACACTTTGCCATATAAGAAGCCACGCGCAAGGGAATCAACTGATCTTGAGAAAAATACTGGGAGGTACTGCCGATACCATGGCATATACGGCCACAATACCAATGAATGTCGCTAGCTCAGGGATGCAATTGAGAATCTTATCCGCGAAAAGTGACTTGAGCAATACGTCAAAAAGCCTTTTCCTCCCGAAGCAAATCCAAAGCCTCAGGCACCAGTGCCTCAGGCATCCGCCAATGTAGCTCCAGGTCCATCTAACCCAAGGCGTGGGATCGTAAGCAACACCATATGTGGCGGACCTTATCCAACACATGATAGCTTCCGAAAAATGGAAGAGTATGTTAGTTCGATAAAGCATGCTACTTATGAAACTTGCTCCGCACTCAACGAATCCATCCCAGCCAAGCTCCAAAAGACCATGCGGGACGACATTGTCTTCTGCGAAAGAGATTCTACTGAGTTGGAAATCCCAACCACCGATCCACTGGTTATCACTGGTCAGATCGGTGCCACTTCGATCTAAAAGGTACCGATCGATTCCGGAAGCTCAGTCAACATCATTTTCAATGGTACTTACGACCAGATGAAGTTAGAAACAAAGGACATAGAGCCATGTCGCGCCACGATCCACGGCTTCAATGGGGCTTCTAGTTCACCAGTAGGAGTGATCGATTTACCTATGGAGCTAGGCAAGGGGGATCGGAGCCGGGTCTGAATCCTCACTTTCATGGTTACAGACATTGATTCTCCCTACAACGCTTTCCTTGGGTGCCCTTTTCTCATAGAGTTTCGGGTTTGCATATCGCCATAGTCTCTCCTAATGAAATTTCCAACAGAAAAAGGGATTGGACCAGTCATAGGTGATTAAGTAAGCGCCAAATAATGTTATGCAATAGAATGGAAGAAGGCGCAATAAGGACAAGGGAAAAGCAGTGCCCACACCTTCTTGCTCCAAAACTATTTCAGCATAGCGATCAGCGGTGTTTGGGGCTTGGCTTAGGCGCCACTGCCGTCTATCAAAAGACCTCGACCCGTAGGAGGACGAAGAGCCTGAGTACGAAAGGGCTACTCCGGTGATCCATCCATAGTTCTAAGGATAGGATCGCAACTCCATCCCGCAATAAAAGAAGATCTTGTATATTTCTTGAAGGCTAACCTGGACGTGTTTGCATGGACTCATTCCGATATGAAAGGCATAACCCTGCGATTGCTTGTCATTGTCTAAGTAACAATCCTACAACAATTCCAGTCAAGCAGAAGCGCCGCTTCATAGGCCCTGAGAGGTATAAAGCACTAGAGAAAGAGGTAGACCGTCGACTCAACAACAATTTCATTCACGAAGCCGACCACCCTGAGTGGGTCTCCAACCCCGTTTTGGTCAAGAAGGCCAACGGTAAATGGAGAACGTGTGTTGACTTCTCTGACTTAAACAAAGCATGTCCTAAGGACAGCTTCTCATTTCCAAAGATCGACCGACTTGTTGACTTAACCGCCGGATACCTGCTGCTATCTTTCATGGACGCCTATTCAGGCTACAATCCGATCCCAACGAACCTTCGTGACCAGGATCACACCTCTTTCATAATAGACCTCGGACTTTACCGCTAACGCGACATGCCCTTGGGCCTTAAGAATGTCGGAGCTACTTATCAGTGAATGGTTAATCGACTCTTTAAAAACCAAATTGGGAAGTCCATGGAGGTATACGTGGAAGACATGTTGGTAAAATCTAAAGCATCAAGCGGTCACGTCCACGACCTCTCTGAAATGTTCGATATCCTCCTCTAGTATGACCTGAAACTCAACCCCTTGAAATGCTCCTTTGGAGTAGCTTTGGGGAAATTCTTGGGTTTCATCGTCAACTCCTGGGGAATCGAAGCAAATCCAGAAAAAAATCCAAGCTATTTGGGACATCCAAGTCCCAAGAACATCAAGGATGTTCAAAGTTTAAATGGAAAGGTCGCTGCTTTAAGTCGGTTCATATCCAAGGCCACCGGCAAGTGCATTCCTTTCTTCGATTTACTTCGAAAGGGGAAATGCAATTTTGAGTGGACCTCAAAATGCATTTCCGCATTCAAAGAACTTGTGGATCACTTAGAGAGACCATCCATCCTATCTAAGCCCGTAGACCATGAGGTCTTATACATTTATTTGGCTGTTTCTATGCAGCCAATCAGCTTGGCATTAATCCGTCTTGAGGACCGCGTCCAGCGGCCCGTATACTACATAAGCAAACGATTAGCAAGGGCAGAGAAGAATTATCCGAAGCTGGAAAAGCTGGCATTCTGCTTGCTCATTTCCTCTCAGAAACTTTGACCATACTTCCAGTTTCATCCTATAAAGGTTTTCACCGATCAGCCACTACAACCGGTCTTGCAGAGACCTGAAGCGTCTGGATGGCTATTAAAATGGAGTATGGAGCTGAGCCAATTTGAGATAACATTCATTCCCCGCCGAGCCATCCTCGAACAAGCTCTCGCTGAATTCATAGTAGAGTTCACCGTCCCTGAGGAGACTCCAACAGAGAACACGGAAGCTCCCGAGGTTTAATGGAAATTGTTCGTGGACGGTTCCTCCAACAACAGATGCTCCGGGGCCGGAGTCATGTTAATCACCCCCGAGGAATGCTCAATATGCTACATGATAAAACTAAATATCTCTGCTACCAACAACGATGCGGAATATGAGGGCTTGACGGCCGGACTCAAAATCGCGATCGAGCTCAAAATAAAGACAATCCAAATCTTCTCCGACTCGCAGCTCATCGTGTGCCAAGTAAAAGGGGAATATCAAGCTAAGGGGGAACGACTCGCCCTCTACTTAACCAAGGCTCAGGAACTACTCACTCACCTCGACCACTTCGTCATCACTCACATACCCCGAGAACAAAATGAAAAAGAAGATTCCCTATCCAAACTAGCAAGCTCCTTGGATCCGCAACTTTTGGGGTTTGCCCGCATCGAAGTGCTCAACTCCCCTTAGTATCAAGCAAATTCAGACTGAGGCAGTCATGAGCACCGAACCCGAACCTGAATCCTAGATGACACCAATTAGGAATTACCTACAGCACGGGACCCTTCCGGGGAGGTACTAGGAAAGGCGAGCACTCACTCACTGGTTGGCTCGCTCTCTTCTTATGGATGGGATTCTCTACCGCAGAGGTTTCGTCGTCCCATTTCCCAGATGTGTAGCCCATCATGACGCCATCAAAGTCCTAAACGATGTGCATGAAGAGGAGTGCAGAGACCATACTGGAGGCAAAACCCTAGACAAAAAAAATACTTAGACATGGTTAATACTGGCCAACACTCGATCAAGACGCTGCAGACTATGCTCGCAAGTGCGATAAGTGCCAGCGTTTCTCAAATATTCTGAGATCTCGGCCTACTGAGTTAACACAAATGATCAGCCCATGGCCATTCACCATGTGGGGAATCGACAACATTGGAACTCTTCTAATGTCTATAGGAGGGGCACGATACGTCGTCATCACAGTTGATTATTTTACCAAATGGGCAGAGGCCGAAGCCCTCGCCACAATCACCACCAACAAGATGATTAACTTCGTTGTATGCAACATCATTACTCGATATGGGGTCCCTCAAGCTATCATTCCTGATATAGGCACTCAATTTGAGATCGCCAAATTGAAAGCTTTATGCCAACTGCACAACATCAAAAAGAGATTCTCGATAGCGGCTCATCTCAAGCTAATTGGCAGGTCGAAACAGTCAACAAATTTATTAAGTCCGTCATCAAGAAGCGCCTGGAAAAGGCTAGGGGCATGTGGTCAGACGAACTTCCTCTAGCCCTATGGGCATACCGAACCACCGACAAGACAACAACCAGACATACTCCCTTCGCCCTCGCCTATAGATCAGAAGTCGTCATTCCTATTGAACTCAAGCTTCCATCCCATTGAGCCACCTATTTCGATTCAAGGACAAACCAAGATTTACTTTTAGTATCACTTGACTTGTTGGAAGAAAAAAGGAACGAAGCTGATCTCCGAGCTGCCGCCCAACGGCAATGAGTCACCTGATACTTCAATTCTAGGGTCCGCCATAAAGACCTCAACGTCAGCGACCTCATCCTAAAACGGGTCTTCCCTCCACCGACAGGCCTCACACCTCATTCGGATGGTCCGTACTCCATATAACGGAAGCTCAACAATGAATCTTTTAAACTCGCAACCGTGGACAGAGCCGAACTCCCAAGGGCATGGAACAATGAACATCTTCGCCGCTACGTTAATAACTTAGTACACAGTTATTTACGCTTTTCAACAATGTCTTGTTTTCTAATAATTCAATGCATTGCAAAGGCTATTACTACCAAAGTTATTAGTGGAAATGATGTTTAACTTCCCATCTCTCCCTATTTATGTTTACTCCATACACGACGCATTTGATTAATCCTGACAACTAGCTTACATTCATGCAATCGGTTGTCGTGACGACCTCCGACTACGGAGTCGGCACCGCCGCCCTAGCCTCAAGCCAACCTCGATGCCAAAACACATTGGCTATGACCAGCACCCTGAGCATAGGAGGCGGCAACACTACTCGAGTCGTCGACCCGTGGCGCGACCGAGTATAAATAACCACGAACTAGAAACTCGGCTCTGTCCCGAGACCAAGGATAAATTGTTCTGTGCCCAAGTCCCAAACGATTTGGGGCGACTCAATAGCCAGACAGAAGTGATGTACATCCCTCCCTCGGTTATGGGCACCGGTCGAATCTTGGCGCAGCACCGAGACCGACCCTTAAATTGTTTCTTCTACGAAGCTCTTAAGGTTGAGGGGTAGCCCGTAACCACGATCGGACCCTACGGGCTGATGATCCGGGCTTCTCCTCTTAGGTGAATAAATGATACCTGCGGCTCGCCCCAACCCGATGAACGACGGGAAAGCCATACATCGGACGGACCGTACAACGTGACGTCAAACGCCTTCGCTACACTTGGGATTAACCCCGGGCAACCCAAACACAACAGGCACTCAGCCTGGCTTCGCAAACTATGGGTTTCCTGAACTAAGGGAAACTTACCAGAAGCCTACGCTCTATCACACCCCCTTGGAATAATTGTCCTAGGGCGTGGTACACAATCACACCCCTCTGGAATAATTAACCCAGAGTGCGATACACAATCATTTTTTTATTGAGTGTAACGATAAGTATGCTTATGCAAGTACGGGACGCCCAAAAACATAAGAAGAACATCCAAACACTTAATACAAATTGCGATCTTTACTAATTCATATTTTCATTTCAACACACACACATTAAGACAAACTACATGTCTAACATATTTCTTTCCGATGACAAAGCATACATGAAAACCACAACCAAAAGCTAAGGCCGTACTCGCATAAACTATCGGCCTACAGTACCAAAATAAAACGGTAACTTCTACTTAAGTTACTAACACTAATCATGCTTCTTTTGTTTGTGCTTCTGCTTTTTTTTGGCAGATTCCGCACTTGACGGTTCATCCTTTGCACCGGGCCTCTTCTTACTAGACCCGCTCTTCCCATCTCAGCCCCTCCGAGAGGTTGTTGATTAATGAGAAGCCGAAAGACGCTTCACGTCCGCACCCTCTCCGCTAAAGATCTCAGTAATATCAACAACGGCAGTATGCAACGTAGGCACTGGGGCACCCCTAGCAGCGAGGCTGACCACAGTGTCACTCATCTCCGCGACCGCCTTGTCTTCTTGCTCATCCCGTTCCTTGGCCTCTCTAGTAGCCCGACGCTCAGCAAGCTTCTGGGATCTGTGCGGTGTGTCACCACCAGCCTTGGTTTTCTCAAGCGACTCAGTAGTCCTTGGTTTTGCTTCATCATCTGCCTTCTTCTTCTCGGCCTCCTCATTAACCTTCCTCTTCGCGACCATATCAGTGGCTTTCACCTCAGCATCATGCCTGGTCTTCACTATGACCTCCTTCCTGGCAGCCTCATCATGCCACTACTGCTCCTCCACCTCCTCATGCTTGGCTACCATTTTTCTTTTCGGGTCTCCAACATAGCAGGAACATCAGCCCCCACTGGGCCCCGAGGAGCCGCACTTTGCCCGTCATCCACTTCTTCTTCCTCCATAAGGGTATCGACCATGCTGGGGGTTAACCTTATATCTGAATAGGTATCCAGCTAACTGTCGCCCTCTCCAAATTGCACTGCCACAAGTCCGGGCCCAGTTCCGGTTTTTTATGGGACCATGGTGGCAAGGCCCGATGTCATGGTCAATCAATGAAGGGCTGTACATTGAAAACACAAACTTTTAGTTTGCAAATTTGGTAATTACATCATCCTCGAGGATGCATGGCAAAAGAAATTTACCTACGAGCAGGGATGGTATAGAAATGTCAAGCAGGGTACTAGTAGTGGTAGGTAAAGTGAATCTGGTCCCTCCTAGCTCTGGGTGTTTAGGATCATACTCAATCGAAACCCAAGCGGAAGTTGCGGGATCACTCACCATACCCAATTCAAGGACTGGCGGTAGGTAGGAGCTTGCTTCGGAAAATGTCTCCGCTACCACAACACTCTCAGCCAAGTTAGACTTCCCTTTCTCAACGGTGAGCCTTTCCAGCCTCTCCCTCTTGTCATCCTCAAGCAGCAGCCTCCTACCCTCTTCCAGCTTCTCGCGCTCCTCGACATTTAGGAGGTCGATCGCGAGTTGACGTTCATCTAAAGTTCCCACATCCACTTCGCGCAAGAAGGCCTCATACGGCACCAGCCTCTCCCAAGTTCGGGCTAATTCCCGGGGATAATCGTCAACCCACGAGAGTCCATGGAATCTCAAGACCTTAACGTACATGTTTTAGATGTCTTCCATCACAGACGATTGCATTCAGAACTCTGTATCCTCCAGCTCCTCTCTCAATTGTTCCACCCATCTCAGGCATGCCTCTCTCAGTCCATTCATTGGGCCTAGCACATCCCGGTTACTGGCCTCCGCATTCTCCTTGGCCTTTCTCATTTCCTCAAGCTTCCTCTTCAAGCTGTCATTCTCCGTTCTTAAGGCATTGTTATCATTTTGGATTTCAAAGACTCTGGCATTCTCCCTTTCCAACTCAATGCATTTTTTATCCACGTCGGCCTTGTCCCTCTTAAGGGTCGTGTTTTCGGTGGTCAAATCTGCTACAGTTTACGTGAAAGAAGAGTGTAAGCGATCGGTCTCTCGTTTGAGTTTCTTGTACGCCCTCTTCATCTCCGCTGCAATAATATTGCCCATAAGTCATTATATAAAGACACACGAATGAGAAACAATGTGCGCAAAATGCAAATAGCAAACTCACCAATGTCCGTATTCAAACTGCCAGCGGTAACCCGTTCGGCCTCTATGGCCAAACCCTGATTGGTGAGCTCCAGGTTTTTCTTCCTGATTAGCTTCGAGAGTTGGAGGGAGTAACTGAGAAGTTGGTCGACCTGATGGCATTCTACCTTCACGCGCATCTTAACATCTCCAGACTCCTTAACAGAGGATGTTTGAATATCAAGAAGGAACTTTATTTCATCAAAATCGTGGTGAGGAAAGTCTCGCTTCAACGGCTCTTTCCTCTCACCAATGTGATGCTCCGACCTCCCGGGCTCTGAGGGACTTTGCCTCCCCACTATCATTGTTCCCGCCGGTCTCGAACGGCTGGATGACGGCTCCCTACCCTTAGCAGGCAGAATAAGAGCCAAGGGTGCGTCGTGTGAAGGATTTGTCGAAGACAGACGCGAGAACCCCCTAGGTTAAGTCAAGAGTCTCCCTCAGGCACCCGAATCGGAGGAAGAGGAGGAAGAGTTGGAGATCATCGAGATCGATCCCCATCTCGGTGCCCACTGCCGCGACCAGTCGGGGATGGGGCACCATACAAGTTGGTCCCCCTTCTAAATCCCTCAAAGAAAGGATTCCTAGGGCGTTAATGGCCTCCATGTCCATAACCTCGTCCTCTGCACCCTCTGCCATATCGCCAGTTAATGAAATGAAATGAAATCGGTTAAGTTGCATGCTTAGATAAGCCGCTGTTATATGCAGTGCTAATGAGTGTATGCCTTAAGTGTTCTCTAAACAGACCAAATTGTGATCCGCTCGAAGGAGTTAACCCCTCCACAGCAAGAGCCAGTTCGTCTATGATAGCTGGAGTTGGCCGTAGGGATACATCAAGGTTAAGTTTATTCAAGTCATCAAATTGGTGCTCGTCCTCGAGCGGGATGGCAGCTCCAGGGGGAACCACTAGAGACAACGGCTTAATCGACTCCCCCTCCCCTGTCCCTCCAGGAAAGGGCGGAACTGGAGCATTCAATGGGCCCTCATCTCCGGCTGCAGCCCCTCACCACGAGCCTATCTCCACCAACGTCTCCTTGGAACTTAATAACCATCTTCGGCCTGGGCCTAGTAGAGGGCATTTTTCTCTTCTGACCAAGGGTCACATGGCCTTTTGCCACCACCAATGTTGGTACACCGCTCGCCACTGCGGGCCTAATGATAGCCCGATCATCGAGAAACAACCCCGCACGACGAAGGCGTTCTTAGCTCGTTACAATTTCTGTTTTCCCAAACTCCTCGGGAATCGCCCGCAAGGCAACAAGACGCTACCTATACTCTTCGCCGGTGGGTGCCTCTGGATTCCCAACCAGAATCAAAATAGGATAGTAATAATATATGGGCCCCAAGAGCTTTATAATTGGAAGCAAAGTTCAAAAGCACTTACTTCCTTTAATCCACCTCCTTGCAAATCCAGGAGGGCAGCGCACAAAGAACCTGTCTTGTTTGAACACCGATGGCCTGGGCCACGTCCCGCTAAAGAATTTGGTGGCGGATGTCGCTTCAAGGAACCACTAGGAAGGCGACCGGCTAGACGTTCTCCTTAGGATGAAGAAATACCGAATGTCCTCTCCAGTGGGTTCCATGTTTAAATACTCTAGGTATAGAACGTAAGTGCCTGGGAGCGACAAGTAAGCATTTGGATGCAGTTGTGAATGTGCTAGGCAGAAATAGGACAGAATATCCCGAATAAAATCATTAGTTAGGGGCACGCACCCAGTGAAACAAGCTTGCTTATTCCAGGTAGTTAAACCCTCGGGCGGTGCGTGAGCCCTTCCATCCCCCGGCGCATGAGCATCACTTACTAGTTTGTTGAACCGCTGCACCATCTTCATGACTATTGTAGCATCCAGACACGACGGTACCAAGTTCGTCGGATTTTCCAAGACAACAGTATCGTGTATCATATCCGGGGCTACTGGTCTCGCTGGTGCATCATCATTCATAATATCCACATTCTCGACTTCTTCGCGTATGACCGGAGAATGTAGCCTCTCAAGTTGTTCCCCATGATCAGACACTTCGGGTGAACTGGCTAATTGAGATGGAACGGATCTTTCAATAGTCTCAAGCTCGCTGCCACTCGAGCTACCGCCATTAGTAGAATCAGATGAATGTGACGATAAAGGGGAAGCCTCGGCTTCCAGGATTTTTCCCGTCTTTGATATTGTTTTCATGGTTAACTATACTTTAAGACACCAGTATCAGACATTGCACTGGAATAATCTATACCAATCGTGTTGGTGAAAACTAACATGTGTGTCCAGTGTCGTGCAAGACTAAGGTATACATAGGAAAGTCAAAAATTCCAACAGTTCATTCATAGTTCGGATATATGTGCTATCCTATGTGAAAGATTCATGTCCTTGTTCGTGCAAATACCACCATTTGCATTCATACAATCACGCAAAGCAAGTATGTAATGTGTAAACTTAAGGGCGGGTAGTCAGGAGATCGAAGTATTTAACCCAAAAAACGACACTCCACCGAGGCGTGGCACAAAGTAGTAGGGCTAGCAGACAACCAAAGGACTGCGATAGGCAAGAGTGGCTCAAACAAGCTTCGAAGTTCAAAAAATTCGAACCCCATTAGGGTCGAAAATTCAAACCCCAGAGGATCGAAACTTCGAACCCCAGGCTCGAAGATCCGAACCCACCAAGGTTCAAAATTTCAAATGCAGAAGGTACGAAACTCCAAACTATAGAGGTTCGGAAATTTGAAACCCTCGGGTTCGAAATTTCGACCCCTGGAGTTACGGGGATTCCAGTCCACGAAGGCTCGAAATTTCGAACCCCAAGGGTTTGAAGTTTCGAATCTCGAGAGGATCGAAATTTCCGACCCAATTCGGGCCATCGCCTCTCCCTCCTTCGCGCTGAAACACTCCGTCCAAACCTCACGCCCCAACCTCCTTCCTTCTAGCGCCTCGATTGTGTACTTTACCTGAAAATCTAAGTCCGAAAATTAGGGGTTCTCGAAGCTCGAAATTAATGGTGGTTGAGATAAAAAATAGTGGAAGGAGGAAATGAGAATGGGGGCTATTTATAATAAATGGAAATAGTCCCTTCATATACCCGAGAAATTCGAACCCATGGATTCGAAATTTCGAACCTCTCGGGTTTGAAATTCCGAACCCTTGAGTTCCAAATTCCAAACCCCTAGGGTTGAAATCTCGAACCTTAGTGTTTCAAAATTTTGCACCCCACAAAAATAACCAAACCCCCAGGTTTGAAACTACGCGCCACGCGCTCATGAACACGTATTCGTTGCGTATACTGGCCTTGCGGACATACGGGGCAACACCTTGTGAATACTTAGCAACGTGAGCACGGTGCCATACCCACGACAGCTCACTTGCAAAGCTACAATGAACGATCTCGTCGGCTAACGCGTGTTTTTGTTAAAACTTACAGGACGAACCATCAACTCAATTACTATTTCAACAATCCAAAGCACATCATACCAACACAAGACGTACTTTGGGGGGGCAAATATTAACTAGCCTTTTGGTTCGTTTCCAAAAGAACACAAGACACGCTCGACTTAACACATCACGTGAAACTAAAGCCGAAACGGACGCTTAGAGGCGAAGGAAACAAGATAAAGAGGGATCGCGCTAGCAGAGACATCGCGACGTCCAAAAATCCCATTCGTGCAGCCTTCGAAGTGTGGAGCCTTGCACCCTCGAGGTGCGAAATCTTGCACTTGCAAGGTGCGAAATTTCGCGCCCCGGGCCCAGGTGCGAATTTCCCATAGGCACAAGCTCCAGTGCGAATTTCTGCATGTGTTCCCTTATTTCTACCTACTCCTACCTAAACCCTACCTACTCCCTTCCTATCAATACACCATGACTTCACACTTGAAAGTAGTTGGAATTTGAGACATTGGGACCTTTAGAGAGCTTCACTAATGGAATCTCCCATTTGAGGAAGAAGAAGGGCAAAAGTGCCCCTTTCCATTTGAGGAAGAAGAAGGGAAAAATTTCCCCTTTCTTGAGATATTTAATATATGATAATTATGACATCATATATGAGGATGATGACATCATGCCTTAGAGGTGACATCATATAGCCCTAAGGATGACATCATATAGCTTAATTATGACATCATCTAGCATAAAAATAAATGTAATGAACGTAATGAGATGCCATGAGAGGGTCTCAACCTTGCAACTTTTTGTGATTAATAATATTCCAACAACGCTTCAAAGTGGACGTAGGCCCCTCACGAGGCCAAACCACTATAAATCTCTTGTGTTATGTATAGCTTTTCTACTCTTTTCTGTGCGACCAAATTAACTATTCCTAGTAATTGGAATCTTTGGTGTTTACGATATTTTTTGTCATCAACAATCGAGTAGCAAAACTCAAGTGACATTATGAATTCAGATTAGAGCATCATATTTATGTAGACAATGTTTGACGAATTATAAACAATCAAACAAAACAGTTCTTTATAAGCACGTTATTCAATCTCAGTCACAAATCTCGCTATAATTCATGTTAAATGATTAACTAATCTATTATTGATGTGGATGATCAATAACAAAGTATAAGTCCAAAATCATGCAAGTGCTTGTTTCAATTACAGAACAGGTAGCATAAAGCATAAAATTCAACTGACAAATTATATGTTTGGATCATTTGGAATCAACAAGTCAAAGGATCAAAGCACAATTCGCTATAGCGAACAAAAAGCTACGATTGAATGTCAATGCACAATAAATTCGAAATTTAAAGCACTCAAGTGTCTGGCTACATTAAGCCATGAACACTCCAGACTCGAGCTATTGCCAATTCCAATGAAAATATACAAGTCAATACAAGGATCCATCGAATTTCGAAGCCCGTATTTTATATAAAAACACAAGCTTCGAGGGGCAAATGTTAACCTCATTATGAAACGCGATTCGGAAAACAATGGTTTAGACACATCTCAAAGCGTACGAGCACTAGCCTGCTCGAGCGTAAGATGGTCGAGCAACATAAGGGTTCGGTCATGCATCATTTGCTCGGTCATAAGTGATCGCACACTACAGGGGTCGGTTGAGCTCTATATGGTTGGTCGCATCTTTTTTGAAGGGTTGGTCATGCAAGCTCACAAATCCAGTCGTGCAAGCTCACAAATATGGTCGTGCACATCCTCCTGGTCGCGCATGAACTCTGCTCGCATGTTATCTGGTTGTGCACATCCTCCATGTAATGCATTATAATATGTGATCGGTATTGTATCATAAGGGGAGACTTGCATGTGCATGCATGACACCACGTGGTGTTGAGAGTAAAGTATGGACATAATAAAGTCTAAAACACAACTGGACTGGGTTGAAAATGGTATCCTTTCGAGCATTACGTCCGCTCGTACATACTTTATGGGTCGCTCACCTCATTTAGACAAAGGGACGAGCACTTCATGTTCAAAGATTAAAGACTTGACGTAGTAGAACTTAAAGTTGGATCGACACAACATAAAAGGGACAGCTGGATCATTCATGAATATAGAATGGTTCGTTTGTATTTACGACTTGCAAGTGCCACGTGCAAACTCTGTAATAAACATACGACAACCCACATCAAAACGATGAAATGTATTGGCCACTTGATTTCGAGGCATGATACATACGTGAGCAGATATATGGGTTCAGAATGCATATGGTGTAAAACTATGGATCAGTCTCTGTGGTGCCATGTAGGCTAACGTGATTCTCATTCCTTGCATGGGTTTCATGAAGTAATCGCATGGGTCTGTCACAGAAATGAGGCGGTGACACACATGTAATTAGCAAGAGCTGGCCACTGCATACGTAGAACACGGGGTCGGTCACTGTAAACTTAAAGTGGGACACACATCAAGTTTTATAGGGATAATTCAGCACTTATATACTGAAGGACCGGTCACGCAGTTACTGAAGGGTAGGGTAGTGAAAAAGTCGTAATTTATGGTTCGGCTTCAAACATGACAGCTGCGTACAACTGTAACCCAATGGCATTTCAGTAAATACACCTATAAATGACCTATACCCAGCACACCATAATTATAACACTGCCACTATCCCCAAACTACACTTATAAATAGATCACTTCTCCACCATTCAAGGGGCCGATTTGTCCACCACGAAGCGTTGCCCAAATTATTTCTTCACTACTCTCAAACATTCCAAGTTCCATTAATGGATTCTCCAACTCAATCTATCGTCACTCAACAACAAAGTGACCAAATATTCTCCATACTCAGTTAGAAGTCTATCAAACTCAACTCAAGTGATCCCGAATTTCCACTAGTTCTCTCTAAAACTTGGATCCAACACAAATTCACCATGAAGCTAACAAAGATTTCCTAGTTGATTAAGTGATTGAGAATCTACACAACTAGCATCACAAATCAAGAGATCTCACGGTTTTCTCTGTGAATTTCAAGTGAAATCAAAAGCTAAAAAGAGAGAAAAAAATAGAAGATCATTTTGAGAAAGAAAAATGAGCGATATGAGCGATTTCATGTACTTTGTAAATCCAAAAGAGATAATAAAAAGTGCATCCATAGTGGATGTCGGTCTCAATTGACCGAACCACTCTAAAAATTCCTTGTTCTTTACTTTTTTGCTCTTTATTTTGTGTTTGTGGCTCCTTAATCTTGAATCCTACCTTTTGGAGAAGTGTTCTCGAAACCCCATTGGTGTTGAGGTCAAATTTTGATTTCAACAAGAAGATGTAGCTGACGAAGTCGAAGCGAAAGTGAACAAGACGGTCCAAGATGAATTTGACGCAAAGGTAAACCAAAAAGTTCAAGAGAACTTGACAAGGATGCTTAAGTAATTTGGTGAAGCAAACCCTGACATGCACACTGATATTGGGGATCTTTGTGTGATAATTCACAGTGAAGGCACTGAAACTGAAAACACTGAACGCACTCTTAGTCATTGCTATTGGGGATCTTTATGCAACAATTTGTAGTGAACATGAATTGATGTGTTTGTAAGTACGGTCTTTAAATATGAATTTACTGGCTAAGTTTGTAAGTATTATTTGTGTTGCTTGTTAATCTGAGATGAGAAGTTCTTTGTTTAATTCAGTGTGATGTTAAATTCTATAATGTTGCAGTATGTGATGTAATGTTGCCATATCTATGATATATTGTTGCAGTTTGTGATGTTAATTGTTTCCATAGCTATGATATAGTGTTGCCATTGGATGGTAAAAGTGTTTCCATTGATTAATGCATGTGGGCCCCACAATAGGATTCTGTGATCCATGTTACAACCACAACAGGATTTCGTGAACCCGAGCTATAGATTTTAGCAGGCCCCACATTTTTGTAAATTTAGTATCTGTGGCAACACCTGTACCGATGTTGCCTTAGGGTCGCAAAGATGTTGCCTTTGAGTCCAAGGCAACGCGTCAAAATGCAACACCGAGAAAGTGTTGCCACATATCATTTTTGGCCTATAGCAACATTTTTTGGCATTTTCTGCATCACTTCTATGGTGTTGCTGTATCCAATCTATGGCGTAGTGTATTATGGCTTGTGGCGAGGGAATGATTTTATGTTACTGCACTCTGATATTTTCTTTTATACGATGTTTTGTGAGACAAATTTGAGATACTTGCTTTGACGTAACTGATTTTGTTGTAACCTGTTGGGATTATGTTTTATTTTAATAATGAAGTTATAATTTTCCGCTACTTATTTTATATCTGTCTTGTGAATTTTTGTGTTGTTTACCTATTGCGCTTCACAAAACTTAATGCTTTCTCTTATGAGTGACATTAACGGATCTAGGGTGTCACAGAAGCAGTTGAAGCCATAATATCATCACAAAAAATAACACCACCAATGGATGAAGTTCATTATATTCTATTGGCACATGAAGCAAGATTGGAGAGCAAAAGGTCACAAGAAACTGATATAAACATCAACTTTGCTAGTAGTTACAAAAATAAAGATCCAAGAATCAACACTCAATATCAAAGAGGTGGTTTTATTGGTAGATCTAGGGGAAGAGGTTGAAACAACAACAATGGTAATCGAAATAAGTGTCAAATACGTGAAAGAGCTGGGCATACAACATTCAAATGTTTTTTCAGATTTAACTAAAATTTTACACCAACTCAATCAGCAAACAATCAAAGAAATGGGAACCCAAATGTAAATGTGGCTCAAATGCAACAAGACCAAAACACTCAAAGTGATAACAAATCTGCAGGCCAAAAGAAAATTCCTAGAACGGAGCACATCAATAATGATGCTAGTATCCAGATTCAGGGAAAACAAATCATCTAACTAACAATTTAGTCAATTTAAACTTGGGATGCAAGGAGTATCGAGGTAACAAGTCTGTGTCCATGAGAAATGGTAAGCCCATTAACATTACTCATACTAGCAGTGGTTATACTTCAGGCAATAAACATCTTATTTTAAATAAATTACTAAGAGCCCCTGACATCAAGAAAAATCTCCTAAGTGTGTCTCAATTTGCATGTGATAATCAAGTTTATTTTGAATTCTATCCAAAGCATTGCTTGGTTAGAGACATACTCACTAAGAATATTTTATTGCAGGGCAATTAGGTGAAGGGACTATACAAGTTCAGCCAAGACAGTAACAGTAATATGAACAAAAATTTACTATGTAATCACAGTGAAATTAGTTGTGAAAGGTAGAATAATATCTTTAATTTGTGGCATAGTTGAAACGACCCGAAAATCGCCCTTGCGGGAAATCGCCGGATACGCTTACTTTGGGCTACAACACATCAGAACAATAACAGCAGACTTTTATAAACATTACAATAATGTTACATCAGAGTACAGAATATTAGAGTACATCGAATAAAATTACAACGGAAGATAAATTATAATATTTTAATACATTGCAGCGGAAATAAAATAACTAAGGCAGCGGAAGACAACTATGCTCTGGACACAGCTTTAGGCTTCAATCCAGAATCCTGCTCGAGATAAGAACCTGTGGACAAACTACTCGACTGCCCGTGTGGAAAGACGGCACCCGAGTTTGTAAAGGTGGAAACAAACAACGGGTCAGTCATGGAACTGTTGTGAGAATTCTGAACTAATTTAACTAATAGCAATAAGGCAAATCCAAGGACCACGCCGCTAATGCGGAATGGGTTTATTCCAATGGATTATCGTGCATAACTTAAAGTAAATCGTAAAACAATGCAATGCTTTTTGGAAAAATGAAACCATCATAAGACTCAAGTCCCATCCCATAATGCAACGCAAACCGGAGGATAGAGTTTTAACTTATAATGGTCAAAAATGCTTGATACATTTAAAACGAATTTGATATTATTATTAGTGTATGCATGTTTCAAAAACATTTTAAAGTAAAGGTATCAATCCTAGGAAGCATAACTACCATATACTATCCCTCCATACTAGTAATATAATCAAGTCCGTAGGGTCGTATTGGGAATTGGGTTTCCATCGTGAGTCAAGGCTAGGGAGGAGCTCCTTACCGATTCGAGACACTCTAGCTAGTATCTCAGGATTCCCCGCAGTTAACCCTTGGATCCTGCAGGGCCGGTCCACACATACAGCGTCGTGGATTGGCAATTCCTAAACACACGTTTCCCGATCATATATGACCAATCATCCGAGGCCCCTTATTCCATCATCCACATAAGTAAATATCAACCAGTTTAAGCACCAACACCATTTCTAGCTAGAAAGAAACGTGCTACTCTCCCTGCGTTCCCTTCTCCCGTTTTAGACTCAACCGGGTTATGAGGCTCGCGAAGTAACGTTATAACCACAATGTCTGCTTTTCAACAAAGCCTTGATCATCTTCATCTTGGTGAGCCACGTTGAAAATTCACGCCATGCGATTGATAACTATTAATACCCAACCTCTAAGGGTGTTAAGCAATAGAATAAATTCTCCGCCACCAACGGTCGTATATTAATAGAAATCAATTTACATAGAACAAAATTCAACGTCAGATATACATTCATTTATAAGCTTATGCTCTGGGACTGAGCGAAAGCCAAATCCGTACAAATCAACACTACGTCTGGATAACTAACATCTTAGCCCTGTGTTGGGAGCAAATCAATCAGGGGCCTCAACACTAGTTACCCATTCAATGTGAAGATCGTCGGTCTTCAATCGCTGTCTTCAATTCTTCGAATGTCGTATCATTATTTGGAATGAGAGTAAACTCGTACTTTCCAAATAATCTTCGCATATATAAATTTGAAAACAATTTCATATCGTTAGTTTTTTTTGTAATGTGTAATGAAATGTATTTTATTACACTATATATTGCTAACCATAAATATTCTTATTCATCCAATATTGATACATATCATCACGCACAACAATGTTTTCATTTTCAATTACCATACATATCCTATACACAAAATGTATATTTTGCTTTCAATTTCCGATTTTACACAAAATTTGTATATTTCGTGTATCATTCCAATCACAACAATGGTGTTTCATTTCAATTACAACAAAAATGAATATTTTTGTATGTCATTTATAATTTAACAAAAAAATAAGTATTGTTGTGTCATTTCAATTTCTAACAAAATGTAATATATCTTGGTGTCAACTTCAATTCTACAAAAATAATAACTTTGTTAATCTTTTAATGAAACCTACTTCATTTAAAACTAAATTTCTACCGTTATAATTTTCATTATTTACATAAAAATGTAAGTTTCACTTACATTAAAACTAATTTCATGACAAGGAAATTTTCTTCTCTAATTCTTTCTACATGGAAATGTGATTTTATCCTTAAATCTTAATTACATGAAAATTTAATTTTTTTATTTAAATCTTAATTCTTATTCATATTAAAAATGTAAACTTTTCTTTTTAATCTAATTTACATTAAAAATGTAAGTTATTTCTATAATCTAATTACATTAAGAATGTAAACTTCTTTCTACTTTAACTTGATTACATAAGATGTAATTTCTCCTTTATCTTAATTTACATGATAAGTGTAAATTCTCCACTTTCAATCTAATTCACATGCAGACTGACTTAATTACACAAAAATGAAATTTTATGGTCTCCTACTTAATTACATAAAAAAAATATTTTTTCTTCTAATCCTCGTTTACATTAAGAAAATGTAAAACTTTTCTAATCCTTATCTTATTACATTAAAAATGTAACTTTCTTTTATAACAAACTTGGAGATGAAAATATTCATTTCATTATTGTGTTAATGGTGTGAAAATAACGTCAATTTGTAATTTAACTCATGACGGTGTAAATAATGTCCATTTTCTATTTAACCATTTATATTTTAATATGGGCCAAACCTCTCACATTAGGCCTGTAACTTGTGGATGCTGGATAGGCCGATCGGTTCCGGGCAGACTTCTCCCCACAAGTTGGGTTTAACCTCGTGTCTTGGCCTAATTGTATTTGCGCACTTGGACCTCTCACATTAGGCCCAACATTTGTGGCTGCAGGATATGCCGGTCGGGTCCGGGTAGACTTCCACCACAAATGTGACATAACCTCGTGTCCAAGTACAATTTCAGTTAATCATTATAATTGTTCTACTAAAAATATTAGTTTACATGACTCTTCTTAACAAATTTGATGTTTATAATTCACGTGCCATTCTTTAATAAAAGGGATGAATTCTAATGTCATATACAGAGGATATTTTATATATAAATATATTTTCTATGAATTCTAATGACCTTTTTAATCTAATGATCTTCTAGTTTTAATGACATTATAATTTAACGACATTTTAATCTTGTAATATTCTAGTTTTAATGACATTCTAATTTATTGACATTTTCAATAAATGACATTATAATATTTTAACATGAAGGGCAAGTTTATCCTAACATAAATGTCAATTTCAAATTTTCATAAATTTGACAAACTAAATTCCACATAAATGACAAATTAATTTTTACATAAATGAAAAATTCAATTTAAACATAGATGACAAATTTATCTTACATAACATATTTCTAATAAAAGTGGCATGTCTATCCTAATTAAACCTCTTTGACTAAAATGATATTTCCTACCTAAAATGATATGTTTAACACAACAAAATATATCCTTACAAAAATGCTGCTTAATAAGCACAGATATTTTTCATATACAACAAGAATAATTTTCTTCAAATGACACTTTATTTTAATGGCACTTCTAAATAAATGAGATTTTTAGCTTACATATACCTTAACCAAAAATGTTATTTTTAATTCTAATGCGGATTTCATAACAAGAAAGTTATTTTGATTCCAATGCGACATTTCATAACAATGATAGTTCTAACATCGCTAACATTCTATAAAAATGATTACTTAGTTTTATTGAAAAAAAAAAACTATTCAACAAAATGAATGTTTTCTATGTTTTGACAATCTTAATATTTCATGTTAACATAAAAAAAAGTTAGAAACTTTTCCAACCATACCTGTTGACATAAAAGAGTGATCTTTTGTATTAAAAACTTCTTTTAATAATACATGTTTATTTGGAATTGACCATTCTATTTAAATTCAGCAAAATGATCAAAGTAATGTTTTTATGTTGAATTGCCAATCTAATGCAATTCATAAAAAATAATCAAAATAATTTATTGAAATGGAATTTTTATTTTAATTCTTGTGTCACATAAAATAATATTTTACATGTAAACCTTTCTTAATAAATGGCATTTCTATATAACATTACATTTCTTAATAAAAGTCATTTTTTTATATAACATACATTTCTTAGTAAATAGCATCTTCTATTAGTGGTGATATTAACATGTCCATATCCACAAGGTGATATTTTTGATTAACGTGACAATTTCCTATTTATCAAAATAAGTAATTTTGTTTTCATATTTTCCTATTCAACCAAATAAGTAATTTTTGATTTCCTATTCAACACAATAATATTGTATATTGGATTGACGGAATAATGCTTAACATTGAATTTGACAATTCAATTCAATTCAACAAAAAGTGACAAACTTTAATTTTACATTGAGTTGATAAACTAAATCAATTCAATAAAAGTGACAGGTTATATTTAATGTTGAATTGATTTAACTACATCAATTCAAAAAAATAAATAAATAATGAATCGTAATATTTGACAAATACATATGGATCTATAGTTATCCATCACAAACAGTAGATCAAACATCACACAAATTTCTGCACAAACAGATATAAATTATATACTTACAATCATCATATAACAAATAAAACAATTGAATTTATTAATTGTTTTTAAACAAAAGAAATCTCACCTTGGATAACAAACCAATTCAGATCTAAACCAAAAGAAGGTCAGGAATTGTGCACAACAGACCTAGAATGTTGTGTTGCGCGTCGTTGTCCCCATATCACAAAAGTTGTCGAGTTCTGAATCGGATTAAACCAAAAACATGTTTTTAATAATTAAAATTAGCAATGAAATCAATCTTTGTAAACAAATAAAATTAAATTTTATATAACCTCAGATTTTGCTCAAATCTTTGAATCGCGATAACTTGAGATTGGATCAACGGTTTTGGGCGCCGTTTGTTGGAGGTTGAAGCTTTAGGAGAGGCGCATACATGCCTGGAGGGGTGGAGTGCGGCGCAGCAATCAAGGTGGGGCGGAGGTTCAAAGGCAGCGGTTTCGGATAGGTGATTCGGGAGCTACAGTGCACGGTTTGATGTGAAACTTGTCTAGAATCGAAGAGAATGGGAAGATCTTTAAAAAGTTTAACTATGGCCTTTTCTAATTCTTCCTAAATTAAGAGAAAAGGAATAGAGAATGGGAGGGAGAAAGGTGCGGCTGATGGGTTTCACGGGTTCCAGCGTGCGTGAGAAATTTGGGAAGAAGGATACAATGTTTGTCTGGAGAAGCGTGTACTTTTATAATAAAATATTCACTAAAAGGCCCGTTTTGCAACTTTCTCCTATTTCAGCCCAACGACTATCGTTCCTACCCATTAACCCCTATTTCGGACTCATCTAGCTATGTACCGTAGGCCCAAACGACTGTCTTGACTCAGTTTTCTTTAATTTAAAATATTTTCTTTTATTTTTAATTCAATCGTACGGAAAAATTCACCGAGGTCTCAAATTAACTTCAAAAATTCCCAAAAAATATATTTAGCTTTGTTTTGATGCTGCGGACCTAGGAAAATTAATTTCGTCCAATTCTGAGCCTGTTTGAAAAATGACCTTTTTTAAGGCATATATATTAAATATTAAAAATACATTTTTAAACAAATAATTTCCGAAACTCAAAATATATAAGTGTTTATTCTTTTTAAATGCAGAAACATCATTCTGAACTCAATGGAAGTGGTTTCGAGTCCAAATTCCTTCGTATGCAAAAAGTAGCTTTTTTGACCTTTATAAATTTCATAGCGACCTTTCTAAATTTTAATTTGGGCATAACTTTTGATTCCTGCTATGAAATTTCAATTTTTCGAATTTGTTAGAAAGATATTTTTAAATAGATTCCAATAATTTTGGTTTCACTAAAATCTGTTAAACTTTGCTTCCTTTACGGTCAGTCAAAGTTCAAGTTTGACTTTTCAAACTACTCCGGTATTTCTAATTCCTTTTATAATTAAAATTAAATTATTCATTCTAACTTCAACTTAAATCAATTTTTGATCAATATTATTTTAAATAAATTATTTTAAATATCAAAAACTCATTAAAATTAATTAAAATAAAATTTTAAATTTACCCAAAAATTCAGGGTTATTACAGTCTCCCCCACAAAAAAACTTTTCGCCCTCGAAAAGGAATGAAGCTAAAGTTGTTTAATTAATTAACTCATCTTTCTCTCTTTTATTGATTTCAATAATTTTATTAGTTGATTAACTTTCAAATATATAACTTTTATATATTCAAAAATCATATTTTCTAAAATAGATTATGATTACAAATACGCTAATTATAAACTGGGCACTCTCAACTCATTCTAGGGCATTACTAACCCCATCTCTAATGAGTTTTCTCATTCTAGGATACTTCTGATCCTATCTCTAATGAGTATTCTTATTGGATATTACTAATCCAATCTCTGATGAGCCTTTGTTCAGTTCTAATGAGTTGTATCCCAAAGATTTAAGCTAACCAAAGCTCTGATACCAACTTGAAACGACCCGAAAATCGCCCTTGCGGGAAATCGCCGGATACGCTTACTTTAGGCTACAACACTTTAGAACAATAACAGCAGACTTTTATAAACATTACAATAATGTTACATCAGAGTACAGAATATCAGAGTACATTGAATAAAATTACAGCAGAAGATAAATTACAATATTTTAATACATTGCAGCGGAAATAAAATAACTAAGGCAGCGGAAGACAACTATGCTCTAGACACAGCTTTAGGCTTCAATCCAGAATCCTGCTGGAGATAAGAACTGTAGACAAACTACTCGACTGCCCATGTGGAAAGAGGGCACCCGAGTTTGTAAAGGTGGAAACAAACAACGGGTTAGTCATGGGAATGGTGTGAGAATTCTTAACTAATTTAACTAATAGCAATAAGGCAAATCCAAGGACCACGCCGCTAACACGGAACGGGTTTATTCCAACGGATTGCCATGTATAACTTAAAGTAAATCGTAAAACAACACAATGCTTTTTGGAAAAATAAAACCATCATAAGACTCAAGTCCCATCACACAATGCAACGCAAACCGGAGGATATAGTTTTACCTTATAATGGTCAAAAATGCTTGATACGTTGAAAATAAATTTGATATTATTATTAGTGTATACATGTTTCAAAAACATTTCAAAGTAAATGCATCAATCCTAGGAAGCATAGCTACCATATACTATGCCTCCATACTAGTAATACAATCAAGACCGTAGGGTCGTATTGGGAATTGGGTTTCCATCGTGAGTCAAGGCTAGGGAGGAGCTCCTTACCGATTCGAGATACTCTAGCTAATGTCTCAGGATTCCCCGTGGTTAACCCTTGGATCCTGCAGGGCCAGTCCACACATATAGCTTCGTGGATTGGCATTTCCTGAACACACGTTTCCCGATCCTATATGACCTATCATCCGAGGCGCCTCATTCCATCATCCACATAAGTAAATATCAGCCAGTTTAAGCACCGACGCCACTTCTAGCTAGAAAGAAACGTGCTGCTCCCCTTGCGTTCCCTTCTCCCATTTTAGACTCAACCGGGTTATGAGGCTCGCGAAGTAACGTTATAACCACAAGGTCTGCTTTTCAACAAAGCCTTGATCATCATCATCTTGGCGTGCTACGTTGACAATTCACGCCATGTGATTGATAACTATTAATACCCAACCTCTAAGGGTGTCAAGCAAGAGAATAAATTTTCCGCCACCAACGGTCGTATATTAATAGAAATCAATTTACATAGAACAAAATTCAACGTCAGACATACATCCATTTGTAAGATTATGCTCTGGGTCTGAGCGAAAGCCAAATCCGTACAAATCAACACTACGTCCATATAACTACCATCTTAGCCCCGTCTTGGGAGCAAATCAATCAGGGGCCTCAACACTAGTAACCCATTCGATGTGAAGAACGTTGGTCTTCAATCGCGGTCCTCAATCCTTCGAACGTCGTATCATTATTTGGAATGAGAGTAAACTCGGACTTTCCAAATAATCTTCGCATATATAAATTTGAAAACAATTTCATATCGTTAATTTTTTTGTAATGTGTAATGAAATGTATTTTTTTGCACTATATCTTGCTAACCATAAATATTCTTATTTATCCAATATTGATACATATCATCACGCACAACAATGTTTTCATTTTCAATTATCATACATATCCTATACACAAAATGTATATTTTGCTTTCAATTTTCGATTTTACACAAAAATTGTATATTTCGTGTATCATTCCAATCACAACAAAAATAGGTATTTTTGGTGTTTCATTTCCATTACAACAAAAATGAATATTTTTGTACGTCATTTATAATTTAACAAAAAAATAAGTATTGTTGTGTCATTTCAATTTCTAACAAAATGCAATATATCTTGATGTCAACTTCAATTCTACAAAAATAATAACTTTGTTAATCTTTTAATGAAACTTAATTCATTTAAAACTAAATTTCCACCGTTATAATTTTCACTGAAAATCCGTTTACATAAAAATGTAAGTTTCACTTAAATTAAAACTAATTTCACGACAAGGAAATTTTCTTCTCTAATTCTTTTTGCATGGAAATGTGATTTTATCCTTAAATCTTAATTGCATGAAAATGTAATTTTTTTATTTAAATTTTAATTCTTATTCATATTAAAAATGTAAACTTTTATTTTTAATCTAATTTACATTAAAAATGTAAGTTATTTATATAATCTAATTACATTAAGAATGTAAATTTCTTTCTACTTTAACTTGATTACATAAGATGTAATTTCTCCTTTATCTTAATTTACATGATAAGTGTAAATTCTCCGCTTTCAATCTAATTCACATGTAGATTGACTTAATTACACAAAAATGAAATTTTATGTTCTCTTACTTAATTACATAAAAAAATGAATTTTTCTTCTAATCCTCATTTACATTAAGAAAATGTAAAACTTTTCTAATCTTTATCTTATTACATTAAAAATGTAACTTTCTTTTATAACAAACTTGGAGGTGAAAATATTCATTTCATTATTAACGCATAACGGTGTGAAAATAACGTAAATTTCTAATTTAACTCATGATGGTGTAAATAATGTCCATTTTCTATTTAACCATTTATATTTTAATGTGGGCCAGACCTCTCACATTAGGCCTGTAACTTGTGGATGCTGGATAGGCCGGTCGGTTCCAGACAGACTTCTCCCACAAGTTGGGCTTAACCTCGTGTCTTGGCCCAATTGTATTTGCGCACTTGGACCTCTCACATTAGGCCCAACATTTGTGGCTGCTGGATATGCCGGTCGGGTCCGGGCAGACTTTCACCACAAATGTGACCTAACCTCTTGTCCATGTATAATTTTAGATAATCATTATAATTGTTCTACTAAAAATATTATTTTACATGACTCTTCTTAACAAAATTGATGTTTATAATTCACGTGCCATTCTTTAATAAAAAGGATGAATTCTAATGTCATATAAAGAGGATATTTTATATATAAATATATTTTCTATGAATTTTAATGACCTTTTTAATCTAATGATCTTCTAGTTTTAATGACCCTATAATTTAACGACATTTTAATCTAGTAATATTCTAGTTTTAATGATATTCTAATTTAATGACATTTTCAATAAATGACATTATAATGTTTTAAAATGAAGGGCAAGTTTATCCTAACATAAATGCCAATTTCAATTTTTCATAAAATTGACAAACTAAATTCCTCATAAATGACAAATTAATTTTTACATAAATGACAAATTCAATTTAAACATAGACGACAAATTTATCTTACATAACATATTTCTAATAAAATTGGCATGTCTATCCTAATTAAATCTCTTTGACTAAAATGATATTTCCTAACTAAAATGATATGTTTAACACAACATAATATATCCTTACAAAAATGCTATTTAATTAGCACAGATATTTTTCATATACAACAAGATTTATTTTTTCAAATGACACTTTATTCTAATGGCACTTCTAAATAAATGAGATTTTTAGCCTACATATACCTTAACCAAAAATGTTATTTTTAATTCTAATGCGGATTTCATAACAAGAAAGTTATTTTGATTCCAATGCGACATTTCATGACAATGATAGTTCTAACATCGCTAACATTCTATAAAAATGATTACTTAGTTTTATTGAAAAAAATATCTATTCAACGAAATGAATGTTTTCTATGTTTTGACAATCTTAATATTTCATGTTAACATAAAAAAAAAGTTAAAAACTTTTCCAACCATGCCTGTTGACATAAAAGAGTGATCTTTTGTGTTAAAAACTTCATCTAACAATACATGTTTATTTGGAATTGACCATTCTATTTAAATTCAACAAAATGATCAAAGTAATGTCTTTATGTTGAATTGCCAATCTAATGCAATTCATCAAAAATAATCAAAATAATTTATTGAAATGGAATTTTTATTTAAATTCTAGTGTCACGTAAAGTAATATTTTATATGTAAACCATTTTTAATAAATGGCATTTCTATATAACATTACATTTCTTAATAAATGTCATTTTTTTATATAACATATATTTCTTAGTAAATAGCATCTTCTATTAATAGTGGTATTAACATGCCCATATCCACAAGGTGATATTTTTGATTAACGTGACAATTTCCTATTTATCAAAATAAGTAATTTTGTTTTCATATTTTCCTATTCAACCAAATAAGTAATTTTTAATTTCATATTCAACAAAATAATATTGTATATTGCATTGGCGGAATAATGCTTAACATTGAATTTGACAATTCAATTCAGTTCAACAAAAAGTGACAAACTTTAATTTTACATTGAATTGATAAACTAAATCAATTCAATAAAAGTGACAGGTTATATTTTATGTTGAATTGACTTAACCACATCAATTCAAAAAAAAAAAAAAAATTTGAATCATAATATTTGACTAACACATATGGATCTATAGTTATCCATCACAAACAGTAGATCAAACATCATACAAATTTCAGCACAAACAGATATAAATTATATACATACAATCATCATATAACAAATAAAATAATTGAATTTATTAATTGTTTTTAAACAAAATAAAGCTCACCTTAGATAACAAACAGTTCAGATCTAAACCAAAAGAAGGTCAGCAATTGTGCACAACAGACCTAGAATGTTGTGTTGCGCGTCGTTGTCCCCATATCACAAAAGTTATCGAGTTTTGAATTGGATTGAACCAAAAACATGTTTTTAATAATTAAAAATTAAATTTAACAATGAAATCAATCGTTGTAAACAAATTAAATTAAATTTTATATAACCTCAGATTTTGTTCAAATCTTTGAATCGCGATAACTTGAGATTGGATCAACGGTTTTGGGCGCCGTTTGTTGGAGGTTGAAGCTCTAGGAGAGGCGCAAACATGCCTGGAAGGTGGTGGAGTGCAGCGCAGCAATCGAGGCGGGGCGGAGGTTCAAAGGCAACAGTTTGGATAGGTGATTCGGGAGCTACATTGCACGGTTTGATGTGAAACTTGTCTAGAATCGAAGAGAATGGGAAGATCTTTAAAAAGTTTAACTATGGCCTTGTCTAATTCTTCCTAGATTAAGAGAAAAAGAAGAGAGAAGGGGAGGGAGAAAGGTGCGATTGATGGGTTTCACGGGTTTCAGCGTGCGTGAGAAATTTTGAAGAAGGATACAATGTTTGTCTCGAGAAGCGTGTACTTTTATAATAAAATATTCACTAAAAGGCCCGTTTTGCAACTTTCTCCTATTTCAGCCCAGCGGCTGTCGTTCCAACCCATTAACCCCTATTCCGGACTCATCTAGCTATGTATCGCAGACCCAAACGACTGTCTTGACCCAGTTTTCTTTAAAAAAAAATTTAATTCAATCGTACGGAAAAATTCACCGGGGTCACAAATTAACTTCAAAAATTCCCAAAAAATATATTTAGCTATGTTTTGACGCTGCGGACCTAGGAAAATTTATTTTGTTCAATTTTGAGCCTATTTGAAAAATGACCTTTTTCAAGGTGTATATATTAAATTTTAAAAATACATTTTTAAACAAATAATTTCCGAAACTCGAAATATATAAGTGTTTATACTTTTTAAATGGATAAACATCATTCGGAACTCAATGGAAGTGGTTTCGAGTTCAAATTCCTTCGTATGCAAAAAGTTGCATTTTTGACCTTTATAAATTTCATAGCGACCTTTCTAAATTTTAATTTGGGCATAACTTTTGATTCCTGGTATGAAATTTCAATTTTTCGGATTCGTTAGAAAGATATTTTTAAATAGATTTCAATATTTTTGGTTTCACTATAATCCGTTAAACTTTGCATCTTGTACGATCAGTCAAAGTTCAAGTTTGACTTTTCAAACTACCGCGATATTTCTAATTCCTTTTATAATTAAAATTAAATTATTCATTCTAACTTCAATTTAAATCAATTTTTAATCATTATTATTTTAAATAAATTATTCTAAATATTAAAAACTCATTAAAATTACTTAAAATAAATTTTTAAATTTACCCTAAAATTCAGGGTTGTTACAATAGTAAATTGGGTCGTCATAGTACTTGTACTGTTAAACAAATTCTTGTTAAAAAATATTAAATTTGAAGACAAATCTTTACCTCATATATATACTTACCGTCGGATAGGTAAAAGAAATAAATTACCTTTTAGTAACTCTGATATTGAGTACATAGAGCCCCTAATGTTAATTGCCACTGATTTATGGGGTCCGGCACCAATTAGTTCAGATTATGGATGCAAATACTATATGTAATTCGGAGATGCATTTAGTAGATTTACATGGATATACTTTGTGAAATCCAAGTCTGAAACTCATGATACTGTTTTTATAACTCAGGGTGAAAAACAGACAAATTCACAAGTTAAAATCATTTAGTCTGATGGTGGTACAAAATATAAGTAATTAAAATATTATTATCTGAAAAGAGGAGTAATTCATACAACGACATATCCTTACACTTTTGAACAAAATGGTCTAGTTGAAAGAAAACATAGACATGTAGTAGAGACTGGTTTAACATTATTAGCTCAGGCTAAAATGCCACTAAAGTTTTGGCTTGAATCCTTCAGTATTGCTGTTTATTTAATAAACAGGTTGCTAACAAGGGTACTGAAGGGAATTAGTCCACTTGAAAGGCTAATGAATGTTAAATCAGACTATAATTACGTAAGAACTTTTGGATGTCTTTGATACCCATATCTAAGACCAGACAGTAAACACAAAACTAAATTCAAATCTAAACCATGTACCTTCGTAAGGTATGCTCAAAATAAAAAAGGTTATAAATGTTTAGATCAAAATGGAAGAATATTCATAAGTATACATGTTGTGTTCAATGAAGAAATCTTCCCGTATCAATATGAGAAAATTAAAACCACAGGTAAAGTATATGATACTGAAATTTCTATTCCTCCATTATCTGTATATTCAGATTTATTAAGTGCAGATGAAGCTGCGAGAGTGAGTGAAAGGACAACACCACATAGTGATACTGTTCAGTCATCAGTTCTACACAATCTTTCACCTGAAATAGAAAATCAAGACCAATGTGTTAGTGATCAGCAAAACAGATAATCTGAAGATGAAAATCAAAGTTCTAGTTGAAGCGATCAATCTTGCACTCAACCTCAAGTTCCATCCACACATCCAATGATTACAAGAGCCAAAGTGAGATTTTTAATTCCAAACTATACACTACTGTCACACTAATTGATGAACCAGTTAGCTATGATCAAACTAAAACTGATAACAATTGGAGGACAATAATAAATGTTGAATATCAAGCCTCATGCAAAATCAAACATGAAAACTGGTCAAACCACCACATAATAAAAACATCATTAGATGCAAGTGGACATACAAAATTAAAAGAAAGCCCGATGGTTCCATAGACAAATATAAAGCAAGATTAGTAGCCAAAGGATTCACAAAGCAACAAGATTGGTGGCCAAAGGATTCACATAGCAACAAGATTTTGAGTATAAAGAAACTTTCTCACCAGTAGTTAAGCCATCAACTATCAGAGTTGTTCTAACTATTATTGTAAGAAAAGGATGGAAACTCATATAGTTAGATGTTAATAATGCGTTTTTAAATGGCATACTGGAAGAGGGAATATATATGGAACAACCTCAAGGATACAATCAGAAATCAGATTATGTGTATAGGCTTAAATCCCATTTCATTAATGGTAGTTATATCACCTTCCCTCTCTTCTTTCGATGCCTCTTTCCCTTTGCTTCCTCCCTCTTCTCCTCCAAAAACCCCTGATTCTTCCCATTCTGGCACAAATCCCTCCATTGCAGAACCTCCTGAGGAATTGAATAGAGATCAAGATTCAAGAAAGTTCACTGCATCGTAAGCCTCTTATCCAGCTTTCACAAAGATTGATTATGCTTCCCTTTTCACTTCTCTTCCAAGGAACACTAGAGCTTTCAAGCCTTTTCATTTTGACATTCCTCGAGATGGGACTTCGCAAGCGATTCCTGACTTGGTCAAGAAATAAGGTTTGAAGTTTTGAAGCAATCAACTAGTCGGATTTTTCTTGGATGGTGTTCTACCTTATCTTATTATAGTTAATTCTTTGTTATGGTCTTGGAAGCTTGAAGGTACGGTTGATATTAATTTTGATGGAATTCACTTTTATTTTAAGTTCTCTATAGAAATTGATATATCAAAAATACTCAAATCAGATCCAATCTTCATAAGGAACGTATGTTCATCATCACCACTTGGGATCCGTCTATTGGTCATGCGCAATCACGAATTAAAAAGGTTCCTATATGGGTGCATTTTCATAGAATTCCAATCATTTTGTGGACACTCCTAGGAATTAATTGGTTATCATGCCATATAAGGAGATTAATCTATTTTGATACAAGCACTGAGAAGCTACATCGTTTTCGTTATGCCAAGGCCCTGATAGAAATTTCACCGGACTTTGAATTCCCAGAGCAAATTGTAGTAAAAGAATTAGGTAGAAACTGTCCTCCTATTCAAATTTCCTATGATTGGAGACCAAGTATTTGTTCCATTTGTAAAGTATTAGGTCATAATACTTGTGCATGTGAATTTAATTCAAGCTATGAGAAAGGAAATAATGATAATATGGATCCTATATTTCAGCATGGAAGAGAATTTGGGTTTGGTAGTAATGTCAATAAAAAGGTAAATAATTTTGTCCAATATAACAATCAGAATATCTCTTAGGTTAATACAAATAGTTGGAATGCTTTTGGGTCAAGAAAATTTTGGAGGAGGAAAAGAGAGAATCTTGGTAAATCAAATGATCATTCAAATGTGGATAATGTCAATGCAAATCCTTTTGATGTTTTTTGATAAAGTGGGAGACAATACTGGGAACAATGTACAGGTTAATGGAGACGGTGATAGGAATCAGGAATTTGATGTTAATACGAATGAAGAAGTTTTTAATGAAGATACTACAAGAGTTGGACAGGACATTAATTGTAATCTCGGGGCTGAAAATGTTGATCAATCAGGGGGAAATGAACAGGGTTCTGATTGTAATCGGGTAGAGATTGTGGATTATGAACTTGGATTGTTATTTGATGGTGAAAATGTTTTGGTGCAATCAGTTGACAAAGGGAAACAGGTTATCAATGATATTAATGACGGGAAAACAACTGATAAAGGGGAACAAGTAATCAATGATATCAATGATGGTAAATTTGTTGGAAAAGGTAAACGGAGTCACTTGGCAAGTTCATATAATGATTTTTCAAATGCAAATGCACCTATCTCTTCTTCTGAAGAATAGGTTAACATGTATTCTAATCCCACTTCGACAGCCATTGCAACTAATCCTTCTACTTCATCTTTATTAAAGCCTGAGAGATCGAGAGGGAAATTTTGGGCTGACGGGGATGATGATTGTACAAGAGATAATGGTGTTAATGGTGTTAACACATGTAATGCAAACACATCAGCTACTACAAGTAATTCACCTTATTCACATCTAACCCATCCTTCTCACATCATACTACCTCCTCCATCTATTTCTACACCATTGAGTTCTGGTCCTTCTAAATCTACTTTGAAAAATGCTAAGAGGAGGGCTAGAAAGAAAAAAGCTTATGATAATAAAGATGATTTAGATGATGGAGTTGACTATGGGCTTGAGGATTTTTTGCCATCCAATTATCTTAAGAAATCTTCGACTAGGCATGCAGCCGCATACAAGAAGTAATCCAGTTTAGTTATATTGTGGTTTTTTATTATGTTGTAGGTTTGCTTTGGGTTTCTTATTATTTGTTATGGTCATTGCCTTTGCTTAGTCCTGCAGTGAAGTGTTGAAGTTATTTTATGCTGTGAAGTATTGAACAATGCATATTGGAAACTTTTATTTTGTTTTGTTGCGTCTAGTTATCTAGTTAAAGTGGTTCTATTTGAAGATCAAGTGTTGTCGGGAAAGATTGCGATGTTAGTTGATGAAGTGATACAAGCCAGAAGTGTTGTGGGGTTATGGTTGTGTCTTCTAGAATGGAATTTAAACCACTGAAGCTATGCATGTGCTTTCATGTAGTAACGTTTTAGTTCAGGTTAATGACTCTCTTTGAGTTTTGTGGAGGAATCAACTGCGTATCATTGTTCATATGTTATTGTTTTTTCTCTATATTGTAAAGTTGTATGTCATGTGAAGTTGTATAGTTATAATTTTGTATACTTTGTAATTGTTTTACTGTGTGAATAAAGATTAATTGCCTTTCAAATAATTTCGTATCTGCCAAATCAGATAATTCTCTATTTATCAAAAATAGCAGTAACTCTACTATATACATTCTAATATACGTTGATGATCTTGTTATTATAGGTAATGACACTAAAGAGATTAACACAGTTTTGCTGAAATAAACAAGCAATTTTCAGTGATAGATCTAGGTCAACTAAATTACTTCTTAGGCATAGAAGTAAATACAAAATCATCAATAAAGATTGTTCTATCTCAAATAAAATACATAGCAGAGTTACTTGCAAAGACACAAATGATAGATGCAAAAGGGAAACTAACACCAATGATTAACAGTTAACATTACTCTAAACACAAGGGAGAACCCATATATAATACAAAACAATATAGAAGTGTAGTTGATGCTTTACAGTATGAAACTATCACTAGACCTGATATTGTGTTCAGTGCTAACAAAGTCTGTTAATTAATGCAGAATCCCCTGGATACTAACTAGAAAGCAGTGAAGATGATACTAAGATACTTGATGACAACCATAAACTATGGACTTACAATTAAAGCAAGCAACAATTTCAACATTATGGGGTTCACACATGCTGTTAGATCAAAATTTGGACCTAACACCCAAATTGTTCTGATTCTTAAAGAATTTTAACTGGAGAATGAAGAAAAAGCAGAAAACACACAGAATTTATAGTGGTTCGGCGTTAACGAGCCTACGTCCACTTTATATGTTATCGATTATACTTTGAATGCTAGTACAATCAATGATTTCTCTCAAGCTCACCTTTACAATTGTGATTTCTCTCAGTAATCTCGTAATAAAACTGATAAGAAATGGTGGTATGACAATAATGGCGGAATTAGTACTTAATATTGCCAAAAGATCCTGAAAAATGCCAAGCTCTGGGCTATTTATAGCTGATTTTGTCAGGCGGATCGCGGTCACACGTGGCACAAATTCCGAGAATATCGGATCGTATCGCAGCCTGATGAAGAATTAGTCAAATTAGCCGTTGTGGACAGGTGTCGCGATCCCCTTAAATATCGGATTGAGAAAAGGGGGAGAATCAGTCAAAGTGACAGTTGGGGACACGTGTCGCTGGATCCGTGCATCTCGGATCGCCGAAGACTAGCTCATGCTTGAACGGGTCAGAGGCTTCGCTGTGCATTAGGGGATCGGATCGGTCTGTGCTGGGTAGTAGTGTATGTACGGATCGAGTCGCGTAGAAGTGGTCGTATCGCTGATGCAATGGGGGCGATTCCCTGGTGCGATCCGATGAGGGGCGATCCGATGAGGGGCGATCCTCTGGGGGGCGATCCGATGAGGGGCGATCCGATGAGGGGCGATCCTCTGGTGCGATCCGTTCCTTCATGTACTTAAGGAACTTAGTTTCATACTTTCTTCTTGTGAGTGAACCTGGGTGGCTTGGTCAAAAAGCTAGCCAACATTTTGCCCCCTCGAAGAATGTTTTATCGATGATGGAACATGCTTCAAAACTATAAAAACGTCTTTTCATAAAGAGATGCAAATCAGTGGTAGCGTCTATCCGAAAGGCCATATCATTTACGGAAAGTTGTTTCTTTGCTTGCTATAAATATCGGATAAATCTTTAATAGTTTCCCTGTTTATTGGACAGTTCTTTTCTGGGATCTTTCAGAGTCTTCGTCATCGAATCTATCAGGTGCATTTTTGAATTTTCATTCCTGTCGGTCATTTATCGGTTCGGATCGCATGCGCGAGTCGCGGTCCGTTAGCGAGTCATTCGCCTCGTCCTTTGGTGAGCACTTGGGCCTCTTCATGGAACGGAACGGGCTTTTCTTCGAGACGTGTTGGGCTTTCATTGGCGGCCCGTTCGTATCGAGTAAAACAAAAACGGGAAGGCGAATGGCCGCCGATTTCCCTATATAAACCAGACCTCCCTCCTCCTTTCCCTTTCTTCTTCTCTTTGTTGCCGCCGCCTCCAACTCTCTCTTCTATCCAAACACTAACTAGCAACCTCTTCTTCCGATTTAATTAGAAACAATAGGTAATTTATGCTTTTAAAGTTGTAACGCACCTTCCTTTTCGTTTCTTTTTCCATCTGGTTGTTAAGAGGAGAAAAAGGCGAGGTTTTGCGATGTCCCAGGCCCTAAGAGGCGACTGGTTGATAGGTTCGAAGGTTTAAGTTCGGAGATGGAGAAAAGGAGGGAGGAGGAAGAAGAAGGAGCTGGTCAGTTCGACACGTGGTGGAGGTCTAATCGGCGGATCGGATCGAGGCATCAGGTCGTGGTGATGGCAGGTGGAAGGAGTGGGGTTTGGAGAACGGATCGGGTCGCGGTATTGAATGGGTTTCTTATTCACGTGAGGACAGGGAGATGTGGATCGCAATATACATGCCACTATCCGATCCCCGCTCCATGATTCATTCTCCGCGATCCGGACCCTGATCCACGAATCATTCTTTGCGATCCGAGTCCTAATCCACGAATCGTTCCCTGCGATCCGAGCCCTGATGCACGATCCAGATTGATGAATGATCCAATGAAATTGTAAAACACACGATGCAACTTAACTCTAATATACCAATGGACAGTTAGGTTAGAGCCTTTGGGACAAACATTCCGAATTGAACAAATGCATAATCTATCAATCGAACAACGACCAATGTCTAGATGATTTTGTTGACCTTTGTACTTTTCTTTAATGCACGCACAAGCACACACACCGGCACTTGCACACACACAAAGGGGGACTGGTAGTTTTAATCTTATCTCTCATGTTTCTTCGCCTAAACAGTATTGTCGGATAATCACTCCTCTTCGAGATCTAACATCGAGACGGATCCCGAGGTGCCTGAGCACCATAACCCTGAGGTCCATCCAACTTACCCAAGGGGTGAGGATTCTGGTTCCGAATACGGAGCGACGGAATCGGATCCAACTGAAAGTACTTCACTTGACGAGGAGTCTGAAGTAGACGGTCGATCTCCTGACGAGATTCCTGGTGTACTTGGGATAGAGAAATTTACTGATTCTTTAGCATCTAAACTCGATGACATAAAGCTTAAAAAATTTGCCTGAGACATGGGATCCCTTGGGATGATGTGGGGACACCCGTTAGCGTAGATAGACCCCACTTAGCTCCGGAAGGGTATATGGCAGTCAGCCGAATCATGTGCTTGGTAGAAGCTATTCCTCCGTTACCTCCAATCGTCATTGAGACTTAAAACGACTGGGTATCGCTCCGATGCAGCTTCATCCTAACGCGTACGCGGCTCTATATACTCTATATATCGCATACGCGGAGATCTTGCATACCGAACTCACATTTGAAGATTTAACATTCTTTTATCTTTTCAAGCATCGCTCCTCGGCAACCCCAAATTTCTCTTTCTTCGAATCGGTGGCGAATAGGAAGGTTCTGTATGACGGATACAACAATATAGGGGGATCCCAAGTCTGATTGGTTCTATATAAAGAAACAGGCCGGGTGCTCAAGAAGATGGCTTAAATCAAGTAAACTTCAATCTTTTGACTGAATATCTTGCTTAAGAAACCGAAGCATTAACATCCCTTTTTTTTTAAGCTGATCACGTCTTTCCCAAGACGGAAGGCTTATTATACAATAATCGATTGTCTATTATTCTACAAAGCACATCCGATTTTCTAAGGATCAAGAAGTGCATCACTGACGAGAATCTTCATAAGCATCGCCTTCTGGATATAAGATTTGGTCTTGGTGCTGGCGGAAACCCTACAAATTCATGCTCCCAACGGAGGGAGAGGGAACATCACGGGCAGCAGAAACAACTAAATTCCGTAAGAGTCCTTCCCCGATAATCATCCAGGACGACGAGGACCTGAACATATATAGAGGAGATGAGGCCCGTGGTGACAAGTCCAAGGAAATCCTAGTTTCTCCGGGGGGTTTCCCCTCAAGGGCTTCTCTTCCGATCGAACCTGCTGCTCCAGATGATTTGACAGAAGAACATCTATTTAAAGAGCTGAGCAAAATTCCTTTGCCTGATGATGTATACACAGAGGGGGACTTTGAAGGAGAGCCATTTTTCCCTGCTTCTGAGGAGACCATCGTTCCAATTAGAGGACAAGAAACTACTCAGATGAGCCTGACTACAGGCCCGGGTCTGTTAGGGGGAATTAAATGGGATGCACAAATCACACGCACTGCCTGACCCCACACTTTTATATCAACAGTATCCAAGGTTTTAATATGCTCTTTTCTCCTTTGCAGGAAAGATGTCTCGTAGGCGTCTTATTCTTATTGCTCTCTTCGTGAAGGCACACCCAGTCTTCATCCGAGTACCGAGCGCTCTCGCGGCCTTTCTCACAAGCCTACTTCTTCGCAACCCCGGTCTCCATCAAAATCGACTTCTGGCAAGCTTCCCAGTTATCCGGGAGCTCCTGCAGGGGGAAAACAACTTCCTAAAGAGTTAACTCCTCCGAAGAGTGCACCCTCTCACAGCAAGTCGTCAAAAAGACACTACGAGCCCAAGGATAAAAGCAAGGATCCAATCAAAGATTCTGAAAAGGAGAGAAGTGACATTGTCCCTTCCAGCCAGCCAGAGTTGGTTGCCCCTGGGTCGCGAGATTACATCCACGGTCCCGAGATTCAAGGTAGGCTGGAAAAGTTGCGGGAACAATTCCCCAACATCTTCTTCGAAAGGATGACGTTTGTTCCAGCCTTGCAACCAGTCCCTAGGAACTGGGATAATGAAGTCGTCGGCCACATTCGCCATGTAGCCAGGCAGTATGAAATGATGAAGAAACATGTTGTTAATCTTTCAGAAGTCATCCGAACGCTTGAAATGGAAGCACATAGATCCAAGGTGAAGATTGATAACAACGAAAGGGCCAGGACAAAGACGGAGAAGGACCTAGAAGATGCTCAATCCCAACTCGCCTTAGCGCGGAGAGATGCTGAAAATTATAAGACCGAATTGGAAAATGCTAAGAAACGCTTTCATTTGGAACTTGACTCAAATAGTCAAGAGAAAATGGCCTTAAAGAAGGAGGTAGAAGATCCTAAAATGGCCAACATTGAGTTGAAGACAGCACAAGTCCATTTTGAAGCTGAGAGAGCTGCCTGGGAGGCAAAAAAAGCAAGTTTGAAAGAAAGTCTAGCTTTGGCTGAAGTGGAAAAGGTGATTTTAAATGATCAAGTCGCGGATGCGGAGAGACGCGCGGCTCTCGCCGAAAAGAATGTTGAAAGTGCCATTGAAATGGCTACTACTTCTAACAACAAGCTCCTCGAGAGAGAAAAGGATATCGAAGGGTTCGAAGAGATGATCTTTGACTTCCTCGGCCATGTCCTCAAAACCCGTAACATCTTGTGGATCCCGGATTACCACGTTACTTTGGCCAATTTATGGGATGCCATCATTGAGGGTGAGAAACAGAGATTGGGAGTTGAAGAGATTGACGAAGATGAGCTGATGAAGACCATCCTGAGGGATAACGAGCCCGAGGATCTGGCAGAAAGTCGTCGTTTAATTCAAGAAGAAATGGAGAAGGAGAGAGCCCTGGCTAAGGGCAAAATTAAGATTGACGAAGGTTCGAGCTCAGCTGTAGAGCCCAAATCCTCCGGAGTTGAGGAGTACCATCCTGATGATCCATTAATTCCTTTGGGCCTAACTCCTGTGGTCGTCGGAGCTTCTGCAGCTAGCTTAGATGGAGGATCAGCGGAAGGTATCTCCCTTTTTTCCCCACAATTTTTCAATACAATCGTGAGTTGTCGTCGTCTGGTAGAGCAACCAATTGAATTAATAACATGTGTTCCCCATAATACAGGTGGCGAGCCCGTCGACAAGGATGTCGAGAAGAGGAAAGAGGCAGAGAAGGTTGTCGTCTCGCCTAGTGTCGGTGTTGAGATACCGAAGCAGGCCGAGGGTACAACAGCAGAGAAGGGCGTCCTGGCACCCGGTGCTGATGCTCCCAAGGATGATGAAACCATCGAGGCCTTGAAAGATATGGATGGGCGCCCTGTAGAGGATGAGGAGGATATCATTAGCACCAAAGAAGCCGAAGACGATGACGATGAAACTTTGGCTAACAGAAAAGCTAGGCAGGAAAAGGAGATGGCTTTAAAGAAGGTGGGTCAAGAGCCTTTGAACATAGTCCCTATCTCGGAGTTTAATCCCAAAACTGGGATGGTTTTGAAACTCCAGCCCAAATCCATCAGCAAACAGCTTCATTTTGCGAACCCTGATGATTTCCCAGCTTCCCTTACTGATAAAAGAAAGAGAAAGGAGATGGAAGAGGAATCTTCTGAAGAGTCGGACGTTCCTCTCATAGACAAAAGGAAGAGAAAGAAAGGTGATCAATCCGATGCTGACAAGGCGAAGCTGGAGAAACAGAAGCAGGAGAAGAGGTCAAAGCGCAAATAGGATATTGCCGCTCGTTTATATTTTGTCTTTAGGTTTCCCACTGGCCATGAAATGTAATTGTGAGACTGGCCCTCACTTTTGTTTTAGGTTGTTTTTCACTTCGTAGGCTTGTAGTTTATAAATGAAAGTTTATCTCTCTTGCATCACCGTGTACCTGCATTTAATAAACTTTTCATGCTTAGTCATAGATCACCTGATTATAACTACCAATCAGTCAAGCAACAGAAAGAAAAATTTAAAAATTTCCGTGCTGCATTAAGGTTCATGTGTATATGCATATGGCTTCCAATCAATCGTTAACGTAGCGCTTAACTAGGGCTTATTAAGGACTGATTAGCGTTGTTTGCATGATGCCCCCTATTTCTGAATATGGGGGGCTTAGAAAATCTAGCAAGATAATTGTCCTTATGGTGCTGAGTTTCCGGCACCTTTCTCAGTGCTTAACCATAGACTCTCTTATATTCTCCTGACGGTCGCCGAGGTCAGAATTTGAATTTAACAGTTCAGTCGCTCCCCGATCCTTCAGCGGGGCAAGAGTTCTTTCTCAGCGCTCAGTCGGAGACGCTTCTATACTCTCTCTCTCTGGAGAGTTAGAGTTCGAGCTCAGCAGTTCAATCGCTTCCCGATCCTTCAGCGGGGCAAGAGCTCTTTCTCAGCGCTCTGTCGGAGACGTTTCTATACTCTCTCTCTCTCTCTGGAGAGTTAGAGTTCGAGCTCAGCAGTTCAATCGCTCCCCGATCCTTCAGCGGGGCAAGAACTCTTTCTCAGCGCTCTGTCGGAGATGCTTTTATACTCTCCTGGCGGTCACCGAGGTTAGAGTTCCGTCAAGGCGGTTCCGATCATGGTACACTGCCATGACTTACGGACATCGCCTTCATGTCCGTTATGCTCTCTCTCGGCTCTGGAGATTTAGAGCGCTATCAATGATATGATTTACTTTATCGCACCCTCAGAGTTTTGACTGGTGATTACATTCCATTCTGATGGAAGGCACCTACAATTATATGCTTATGGGATCGTTGCATGATTCACAGCAATTTCCATAAAAATAGAAAGGCAGATAAATAATAGTGCAATAAAGGTAAACAACACACAATATTTTTATAGTGGTTCGGTAGAATCATGACCTACGTCCACTTTATAATTTTTTGCTTTAAGAAATCGGACTATTCTAGGCAAGTCGTGCCTTGTACATGGTTCTTAACAAAGCAAAAGAATAGATCTGACATCTTTACGTTAGGTACGGCCGTAAATGTTGGGCATTCCACACTCTGGGGATTTCCTTTCCATCTACGGTTGCTAGCTTGAAGGTTCCATTATCAAGCTTGCACAGTATGGAGTACGGTCCTTCCCTCTTCGCACCCATATGAGTTGGGGCTGGAAAGACACGCTTCAGAACCAAGTCTCCGGGTTCCAAGGTTCGAGCTTGAACCTTTTTGTTGTAGTATCGTGCGACCTGTTGTTTGCATCTCAAGGCACGCAGGTCTGCTTCGTCCCTCTTTTCTTCGATCATATCCAGGGATTCAAGGAGCAATTCGTTATTAGTCATCGGATCGTAATAAGTCACTCGGTGAGAAGGTACTTTTATCTCAACCGGGATGATTGCTTCTGCTCCAAAAGCAAGGGAGAAGGGGGTATGTCCTATTGCCGATTTATACGTTGTCCTGTAGGCCCATAGTGCTAAGGGTAATTCATCAGCCCACATGGCTCTGGCCCGTTTCAGTCTTCTTTTCAGAATGGACTTAATCACTTTATTCGCCGCTTCGACTTGTCCGTTCGATTGCGGGTGCGCCACAGAGGTGTACCGTTTCTCAATGTGGTATTTCTGGCAGAAGTTTCTGAATTCAGTGCTATCGAACTGAGTTCCGTTATCAGTTATAACAATCTTTGGAATCCCAAATCGACAGATGATGTTTCTAACAACAAAATTGATCACTCGTTTGGTTGTGATTGTAGTCAGTGGTTCAGCCTTGACCCACTTAGTGAAATAATCTATGGCTACAATAGCGAACTTCGCTCCGCCCCTAGCTATGGAGAGACTTCCGATGATATCAATTCCCCACATAGCGAAAGGCCATGGGCTCGTCATAGTTTTTAACTGATTAGGAGGTGCTCTAGGTATCTTTGAAAATCTCTGGCACGCATCACACCGTCGTGCATATTTCACCGCATCCTTGTTTATGGTAGGACAGAAATAACCATGCCACAACACCTTTTTCGCCAATGTTTGCCCTCCAGTGTGATCGCCACATTCACCTTCGTGTACCTCCTTCAGTGCACGCTTGATGTCGTCATGAGCTATACACCGAAGAAGGGGCATCGAAAATCCTTTTCTGTAAAGAACTCCGCCTTGCAGAACGTATCGGGCAGCTTTACGAATTACTTTACGCCTCTCGCTTTTCTTGGTCGGAAGCGCTCCATTCATCAAGAAATTCTTTAGAGGGGTCATCCATGACTCCCTTTCTGGTTCCATCTCTAGTACTGGATCAATTTCCATCTGATCTATACTAGGAGACCGAAGTACTTCAACTGGGGCTAGCCCGGTCTCTTCAGGATCGTCAGAGCTAGCCATCTTCGCCAACTTATCTGCCTGTTGATTCTCCGACCGCGGAATATGAGATATGCTGTAGTGATCGAAGCCGTTCAGCAACTCCTTTACCTTCTCCAAGTATAAGATCAATCTTGCACTTTTGGCCTGGAATTTTCCAGTAACCTGGCTCACAACTAACTTGGAGTCGCAAAAGATGTCCAACTTTGTGACTTCCAACTCCTTTGTGATCCTTAGTCCGTCTATCAGGGCTTCATATTCGGAGTCGTTGTTAGTGGCATGAAACTCCATCCGGATAGCATAGGATATCAGCCGTTTCTCGGGAGTTTCAAGCACTACTCCAGCGCCGGCTTTCTTGTCATTCCTAGCGCCATCAGTATACAATCTTCAGGCACTGGGGTCAAGGAGTAATTTTGAAGGGTCAACTTCTTCATTTGCTATATCTTCCTCCGGGACGTTAAACTCTGCTATGAAGTCGGCTATCACTTGTCCCCGAATTGACCGCCGGGGCTGAAAGTTCAGATCAAATTGGCTTAACTCAATGTTCCATTTGAGTAATCTTCCAGACGCTTCTAGTCACTGTAGAACTTGCTTGAGTGGATGATCAGTGTATACGGTAATGGGATGCGCCTGAAAATAATGTCGGAGCTTTCTAGAGGCGATCAGCAAACTACACGCCAACTTTTCTATCCTTGGATAATTACGCTATACTGCCGTCAATTTTTTGCTCCCGTAATACATAAGTCTTTGGACCTTATCCTCTTCTCTTACCAATGCTGAGCTGATCGCGTGGGACGACACTGCCAAGTACATGAATAAGTCCTCGTGATCCATCGGCTTAGATAGTATCGGAGGTTTCTCCAGGTGTCTCAGCAAGTTCTGAAACGCTTCTACGCAGTCGGGCGTCCATTTGAAGTGGCGTTTTCCTCGCTTTATCAATTCGAAGAATGGGATGCATTTGTCCGTAGGCCTGGAGATAAATCTGCTTAGTGCGGCTACTTTCCCTGCAAGGCTTTGCACATTTTTAATTTGCCTAGGTTTCTGAATGTCTCTGATTGCTGTGATCTGGTCGGGATTAATCTCAATCCCACGAGAACTGACGATGAATCCCAAGAATTTTCCGGAGGCGACCCCGAATGAACATTTTGTTGGGTTGAGTTTCATCCTGTACTTTCGAAGAATGCCAAACATCTCTGCCAATTCCGTAGTGTGATTAGAGGATTGCTTGGACTTAACCAACATGTCGTCAACGTTTACTTCCATTGTTTTCCCAATCTGGTTATAGAACATTCTGTTCACTAACCGTTGATATGTAGCGCATGCGTTCTTCAAGCCAAAGGGCATTACTACATAGCAATATAATCCCAGATCCGTAATAAAGCTAGTGTGTTCTTGATATGGAACGTGCATTGGAATCTGGTTATATCCTGAATAAGCATCCATAAAGGAGAGGATTTCATGACCCGCCGTTGAGTCCACCAGTTGATCGATCCTGGGTAACGGAAAGCTGTCTTTCGGGCAGGCTTTATTCAAATCCGAGAAATCGATACATGTTTGCCACTTCCCGTTAGCCTTCTTCACTAGAACTGTATTTGAAATCCAATCTAGGTAGATTGAGTCTCTGATAAATCCATTACTTTTTAGCTTTCCAACTTCTTCTTTCAAGGCAGCGGACCTCTCTGGGCCCAGCATTCGCCTTTTTTGTTTTACCGGAGGATGTTTAGGGTTGATGCTTAATGAATGGCTCATGATTGATGGAGATATCCCGCACATGTCTGCGTGGGTTCAAGCAAATACATCCAAATTATTTTTTAAGAAATTCATCAGTTCTTTAGCTAGATTCAGATTTAACTGGGATCCAATCTTAAGGACCTTCTCTGGGTCACTGTCATCGATCGGTACATCCACAGTTGTCTCGTTGGGAGTCGCCATTCTGCCCCCAAGTTCTTTGTCCTCTCTGGGATCTATATCCTCGGGCAACTCTCTGGGCGACTCTCCTACGGTTATCCTCTTTAATTGTTATAAGTTCTCCGCCTTTGTGGGGGGAGAAGCGCCCTTGGTTTCTATGTCCCCTCCACTACGGAGTAGCTTTAGCTCTGCAACATAACATGCTCGTGCGGCAATCTGGTCTCCTCTGACAATACCAACACCAGCTTCCGTAGGAAATTTCAATAATAAGCACCAGGGGGCTATACAGGCTCTAAACTTTGCGAGGGCCGATCGGCCCAAGAAGGCATTATAGGGTGATTCAATATCCAAAACCACGAAGGGAAGGATTCTCACTCTCTGGCGTTCTCCTTCCCCAAGCGTAACTGGTAGCTCTACATACCCATTGGAGTGGTGGATGCTCCGTTAAATCCACAGATCCAACCCTGACAGGGCTTCAAGTCTTTTATCTTGAGGTTCATCTAGTCGAATGTCCTTTTGAAAAGAATATTGACGGAACTCCCGTTATCCACCAAAACTTTATGAACAGTGGCCGGGCCAATAGGTACTGTGATTACAAATGGATCTTCAGTCGGAGCATGGACTCCAATGCTTTCTCGTTCGCGGAAAACAACATCGTCGGACATCATCTTTTGTTGCTTTACCGGGACGTTGTCCTCAGGGTTGCTACACTCCCCTACCTCGAGGTGTTGCTTGGCTGCATTGACATACTGGTCCAATGCCTTGGAACCGTGTCCGGCGAGATAAAGCCCTCTGATTATGGTATTGATAACAAGGTCCTTTCCCTTTTGCTGGGCAGTTGGCCTGACAGCAGGTTGATTCTGGTTCTGATTTGGGGCCTGTGCGGCTTGCCCCATGTCTCTGGGCGTTACTCTGTATTCGTCCAATTTTCCTTCTCGGAGAAGCCTCTCGACTACATCTCTTAGGTGACGGCATTCATTTGTCGAATGGCCATGAATCTGATGAAAGAGACAAAACTTCCCCGTTTCACGTTCTTTCTCCGTCGACTCTCTGGGAGGAGGCCTTTTATTTTGGAGGACGTTGTATGAATCCATGAAGATATTTTCCATAGTATCGTTTATTGGCGTATAACTCTCAAAAGACCTGGGATGAGTCCTTCTCTGGGAGTCGTTCCCTCGATTCCTCTTCCGGTTGTTGCCATTACTGTTATTATCATTGTTTCCTGAATGACGACCACCCTAATTCCGATTTCCGACATTAACCTCAACCTTCCCCGAGCTGTCTCCTGTCTGCTTGATGGCGACATTGCTCTGGATTTCCTCTTTATCGGTCGTTTTTGCCTTTCGGTTAGCATATACTTCCTCCCGGCATAAGTGTACGTTAGCTTTTTCGTAGAATAATTCTCTAGTATGGGGTGGCTTGCCGGCCAGGTATCTCCCAAATTCAGTGTCTTTATCTACCCCATTAATCAAGGCTGCCACAACAGTTGGCTCATGAGGATCTTTAACTTTAGTAGCGGCCAGGTTGAAACGGTCTAGATACACCCTCAAACTCTCGCCTGGTCGTTGCTTGACAAGGAACAAGTCAATCACACTCTTCGTCTTTTGTGCATAGATGCGGAACTGTTCCACGAACCTTTCACTCAACTCCCTAAAGCCGGAAATTGATCTTGCTGGTAAGCAAGTAAACCATAATAATGCTACATCCTCCAAGAATATGGGAAATGCTTTGCACTTGACAACGTCAGAGGCTGCGGCAGCGGTTATTGACCAAGAATATCTCATCAGTTGCTGGACGGGATCAGATCTACCCGCGTAACGGTTCATCTGTGGCATGTTGAAGCGCCTCGGGAAAGTCGCATCTAAAATATCATCAGTGAAAGGGGTATGACTGCGGTCAATTCCCCAATCTTCATTCCGTTGTCCACGGCTATCTGCTAGAATTTGATGGATCATAGCTGCAACATTTGCACTGGTCAGCGGAGGTTCGGGGTCAGCGCTTCTTGCTCGGTGGAGTTCTCTAATCTCTCTTTCGGGAGCAGTCACGAAATCCGGGGCTCGGATTGGGCTTCGTTGCCCCCTGTTACCATGAGCATTTGCACGGCGACGGGGCTGAGGTGGTCTGTTCTTTGCAGGGTTGTCCACACCTCGAGCTCTGGGAGTTGCGGCGTGATCGTTCACATTACGGTTTAAGGGACCTGCACCCAGTGCCTCTTCTTCCCGTGATGGCAGGGTTCCAAATCGAAGCTGCTCTATGTTTTCGGGCCTCTCGTACGGTCGCCGCGGAGGCCTCGGCGATTCCTCTGACGAAGAAGAGTATTCTGGGGTGAGCGGACGAACTGGTGGCGTCCTTTGCCTTGCGAGATCATTAAGCCTTCTATCCATAGCGGTCAAATTTTGTCGTAGAACGGAGCTTTCCTTCCTTTGAGCAGCCAATTCATCAAACAGTCTTTCCCACATTTCGGAAAAGCGAGAGAGATCCCCCTCAGTAACGGGGGCAGAAGGGTCATATTGATCATCATCACTTTCTCTAATGCGCAAAGAGCTTGAGCCAGGTCGAGCAGAGGGGCCAGGACGGTAGGAGCGAGCCATAGGCTCCTTTCCAGGTCGAGTTGTAGTCTGATCATCAATTCAGATTGTTGTGGACTGAGGATGGTGGCTCGCAGCGCCCCCCTGGGATCGGTTCATGGTCATGGCATGAGGAGGATTCGAGGCGTTATCACGGGATCGAGTAACAACCCCTTCAACTGTCCGGATCGCCTCGTCCTCGTCGACTCGTAGCGTAGCACCTTCATCGGATCGGTTCGCCCCCTGCGCTCTACGATCCAAAGATCCCTCATTGCCCAGCTCGTGCATACTTTCTTCAACTGCTTCATTCGCGATTTCATTTGTTCGTGAAGCTCGTACTTCCTTAGATTTCTTTCCAGCCATGATATCAGATGTTGCTGGAATCTTCGGAAAGCTAAACAGTGAAGTTTTGGGACTGTTTTCTCAGTGAAAGCACCAAAATGTTAGATCAAAATTTGGACCTAACACCCAAATTGTTCTGATTCTTAAAGAATTTTTACTGGGAATGAAGAAAAAGCAGAAAACACACAGAATTTATAGTGGTTCGGCGTTAACGAGCCTACGTCCACTTTATATGTTATCGATTATACTTTGAATGCTAGTACAATCAATGATTTCTCTCAAGCTCACTTTACAATTGTGATTTCTCTCAGTAATCTCGTAATAAAACTGATAAGAAATGGTGGTATGACAATAATGGCGGAGTCAATACTTAATATTGCCAAAAGATCCTGAAAATTGCCAAGCTCTGGGCTATTTATAGCTGATTTTGTCAGGCGGATCGCGGTCACACGTGGCACAAATCCCGAGAATATCGGAACGTATCGCAGCCTGATGAAGAATTAGTCAAATTAGCCGTTGTGGACAGGTGTCGCGATCCCCTTAAATATCGGATCGAGCAAAGGGGGAGAATCAGTCAAAGTGACAGTTGGGGACATGTGTCGCTGGATCTGTGCATCTCGGATCGCCGAAGACTAGCTCATGCTTGAACGGGTCAGAGGCTTCGCTGTGCATCAGGGGATCGGATCGGTCTGTGCTGGGTAGTAGTGTATGTACGGATCGAGTCGCGTAGAAGTGGTCGTATCGCTTATGCAATGGAGGCGATTCTCTGGTGCGATCCGATGAGGGGCGATCCTCCGGGGGGCGATCCGATGAGGGGCGATCCTCTAGGGGGCGATCCGTTGAGGGGCGATCCGATGAGGGGCGATCCTCTGGTGCGATCCGTTCCTTCATGTACTCAAGGAACGTAGTTTCATACTTTCTTCTTGTGAGTGAACCTGGGTGGCTTGGTCAAAAAGCTAGCCAACACATGCTGACGGGGCTTCAGATCCAAATGATAGGAAATCAACTACTAGATATTGCATTTACATTGGTGACAATATAGTATCATGGTACTCTAAGAAACAATCAACGATATCTAGATCAAGTTTAGAGGCAAAGTACAGAAACATTGCTAACGCAACAACAAAGATGATGCGGTCAAAATCATTACTATTTGAACTAAACATCTCAACATGAAAATCAATATTATGATGTAATAATCAGAGTGATGTCTATATGTAATCTAACCCAGTTCTTCACTCTAGATCTAAGCACATCAAAATAGACCAGCATTTCGTAAGGGAACAAGTTTAGAAAGGAAGTACTGAAGTAAGACACGTACCAGATACTTATACCAACGTGCTGACATCCTAACAAAGGCACTGTCATACCTGAATTTCACCATGTATCGAGCAGACCTGAATGTCGTAAACTTGAGTGATGAAAATACTCAAGCAAGGGCCAAAGGCAATAGCCAAAACACTAAAGATCTCAGATATCAACAGAAAGGAGAAAGCTTGAAGTCAAAATCCTGCAAATTACAACAAATCATTGATAAACACAAGAGAGATTCAGTTTAGAAGTATAGATCAAAGCAAAAACAAAGAAATGAAGATGTTATTATTGCTAATTTATGCATCGAAGTGGAGAAAATCAGAGATCTGACACAACAATCGCCATGGAAGACAAATCCTAATATTGATTTGAGAGGGTGAAATAAAGTATATGGAGAAGTCGACTGATAGGGTTATATTATCTCAAAGCATCGGGTGAACCACTTTATCACATAACTGATACCCACAGAAGCCCAACAATTTTATTCGATTGTATATTCTGTACATATGGTCCTAATACCAAAAGCCCATCTTATATTGCTTTGTACTTATAAATACACGCCTGTACGTTGTTTCATTTATCAATTCTGAAATAAACTTTCACTTCTGAAAATACTTTCTCCAATTTTTGATTCATAATTACAAGAAAGAAAAATACACTTTGATAAATTCTCTTTTAACATAATTCCAATTTGGATCATATTGCTGAAATTGAATCTAAAACTCTGGAATAAGGAATCCTTTAATGCAATTGCAAACTCAGTGGGTATACCACTTAAGTTGGATGAACCAACTGGCACTTGGAATCAAAATAAAATTACGCAAGAACATTTGTTGAGGCAAACACAGATCTACCAGAAAATGTTTTCATAACAATGCATTATGGTGAAAAACAAGTACAAAATATAATGTATGAATGGATACATCCAACGTGGTTGCTTTGGACACAATATAGAAAATTGTTCAACTAAGCAAGTTTGGAAAGGAAAAGTTAATAACAATTAAAATCCTCGGTTCAAGATACTGGTATTTTTTAAAAGTCCAAAAATCAAGAAAATTTCAGTTTAACCCAGGGAGGAAAAAGAAGTAAACGGAATATATGGTTACATACCACATGACAAGTGGATTGGACAATGCAACGTACAAATCATACCCATGATAATTGAGTTGTGCCCTGTAATACGGGAATCAAATTCTTGAGAAGGTATTTGTCACATCACGTTATTATAGATGTCACTTAATTTCACAGATAATACTATCCATTTCATGTCCAAAACCACATGAATTGCTTTAATGCTCCATTGCTTCACCAACCGCTATTAGTATGATTCATTCTCAGACTAGCGATGCATTACTTAAGTGGAGTTTACTTCCATTTGTAGTCATAGAACATATTGTTGATGGGCATTTTGGCGAGCCAACCAAGGCTCATCGGTATTACGAATCTATGACAAGGAAACCTAAACTGGATAGCTGTTATCTAAAGAGAGACCGGGTAATAAGCAATCTGGCCCGAGCCCATCGTATCAGATACAAAGACTTAGTATGCAGCCCATTAGGGACCTTCCATGGCCTAACCAACCAAATCAAGCTATGCCTGATCCTAAACTAAATATATATATGAAGAATAGCTCGCACCTAGCTTCGCCTATTCCACGCTATTCAAATAGATCAGATCGGTTGTCGCTTGTCATTATAGATTCAAATCATGTTGATTCCATAGGGGGAGAATGCCTCCTTATGCTCTCCTATCATCTTGGATCAGATTACACGTATTCCAGCCAACTCAAGTATTATATCACCTATAAATACCCTTTCTGGGCTCAGAAGAAAGGACTTTTTGGAATTAAGTATTTTTTATGTTCTTGAATATTTGTCAATCTCTTGTCATTATAGTTATTCTGATTATTATAGTTGGTAAAGTATATAAGAGATTATAAAGTAGACGTAGGCATATTAATGCCAACCCACTATAAACTTACGTGTGATTTCCTCTATTTTCAGTTTTTGTTATCACTCATCTTCCTTTAGTCTCCATAAAAACCTTTCTTTGGGTGTTGTACAAATTTTTGGTGTCAACCCTTTAGTGCTTTCATTGAGAACGTACGTCTCGGCATTTAAAAGATTTTGCTCTACTTTCGGATTGCCAAGTCCGAGACAAGGTCTCATGAATCTTTAGATATCATTAAGTCATGGTTGCTAAGTCTTCAACCCGCAATACCGGGAAGCAACCTCAAACTGGGAGTTCTTATGTGCAGCCGGCAGGTCAAATGCTCCTTGTCCCACTTCGAGTCAGCTTGCATTACCTCCTCCAGTGCAACCCTCTTTGACCGATCCTGCTTCTTCCATAGCTTATGCCACCCGTGATGAGTTCCTGGTTGTGATAAATCAACTCCGGGAAACAACGAATGCCTTAAAGATCCATGCTCAGGAAAATGCCACCATGCAACAGGATATGAACCGCATATCGAGGCAATTTGAAGAGTTTAGGAATCATCAAACTCAAGAGCTTAGGGATCACCAAATCTTCCCTCATCGGTTAGACAAAAACTCGGAGAGCCTATCATCATCCGGGGGAAGCAGAGACTGGCGTCAACCTCGACGACCGCTAGAAAGAGCCGAAAATATCCATCAGTTGCATCTGGAAAAATGATCAGACCAACCAGGGATGGAACGACAGACCTAGGACGATCTAGCCAAGATAGAAGTCGTCGACCTCGCAGCTCAACCGAATCGAGGTGCCTCTCTGCCTTCTCATCTAAATATTTTTTAAGAGGATCGAGCACCTATTTATCCCTCTGGAATCTAGTGATTGATCGAGATGCTCGGGAAGGAGGAAGGACTGCCCGGACGACAAGCCTGACAATGTTGCTGGTGGAAAAGGCTAGGAAAGCTCGGTCAATTGAGGGAGCTGATCGAGATACAATCATTCCTCCAAACCTGACTACCATGGTGCGGCAGATCATGAATGATAGCAGTGGGCACAAGAACGAAAACTGGAGAGTTGATCGAAGCCATACGCTAATCACCGATGACGTCTTGCAGGCCGAATTCCCATGAAGGTTCAATAATCCCAAATGAACTATTATGATGAGACCACTAACCCATAACATCATTTGATGAGATACTCATGGCATATGGAGGTAGCAGTAGCTCCAAACACCATTAAATGTATAGCCTTTCTGATTTTCTTGAGCGGGGTGGCACTCATCTGGTTCTTCCGTTTACCCGCAAGGTCAGTTCCATGCTTTAAAGACTTGAGTGAGAAATTCTTGAATCAATTCAGTCTCCATACCTCCAAATCAAAGCATGTCATGGCTCTCTCAGTAGTTGTTGGCTCGCTTTTTGACCAAGCCATCCAGGATCATTCATAAAAGGAAATCAGGAAACCAAGTCCCCCAAGAAAGTGGAAGAATGGATCGCACGTCATCGTCTCGCCCAGGAACGGATCGCACGCCATCGTCTCGCCCAGGAATGGATCGCGCTCTATCGACTCGCCCAGGAACGGATCGCTCCCATCTCGTCGACGAACGGCACCTCCAGGCGATCCGATCCCTTGTAACGAACCGAACCCTCTGACCCGTTCAACCACGAGCTGGTCTTCAGCGATCCGAATCGCACGGATCTGACGACACCTGTTCACAACGGCTTGTTTGACTCTTTCTTCAATGGTGGCGAGGCGATCCGAAAATCTCGGGATTCGTGCCACGTGTCCGCGATCCGCCTGACAAAATCAGCTATAAATAGCCCAGAGCTTGGCATTTTTCGGGATCTTTTTGGCGATAGTGCATATTGAATCCGCCATTGTTGTCAAACCACTGAAATATTGAGAGAAATTACTTTTGTACTAGCTTTTAGAGCATAATCAATAAGATATAAAGTGGACGTAGGCTCGTTAACGCCGAACCACTATAAATTCTGAGTGTTATTTTCTTTTCCCTTATTCCTCATTTAGAATTCTCTTCAGTTTATAACAATTTGGGTGTTAGGTCCAAATTTCGATCTAACATTTTTGGTGCTTTCACTGAGAAACTCAGTCTTAAAGTTTCGTCATTCGTTTTCTTGAAGATTCCAGCGATTCGGATATCATGGCTGGAAAAAGATCTAAAGTTTCGCAGACCAACGAAACGATCGAGGAGAGTGTACACGAACTGGGCAACGAAGAGACTCTGGATCGCGGAGCGCAGGGGGCGATCCGATCCGATAAAAACACCTCATTCCGAGTCGATGAGAACGAGACGATCCGCGCTACTGAAGGGGTTGTTACTCGATCCCGGGGCAACACCTCGCAGGCTCCGCGCACCATGACCACGAGTCGATCTCAGGGGGGCGCAGCGAACCGCCCTCCACGAACCGCAGCTACCCGAACTGATGGTCAGAACACAACTCGACCTGGAAAAGAACCTATGACCCACTCCTATCGTCCTGGAACCTCTGCTCGACCCGGTCCGAGCACTTTGCCCATAAGAGAGGGTGATGATGACCACTATGATCCTGCTGCTCCTGTCACTGAGGGGGATCTTTCCCGCTTTGTCGAAATGTGGGATAGGTTATTTGATGAGTTAGCCGCCCAAAGGCAGGAAAGTTCTATCCTACGGCAAAACCTGACGGCTATGGATAGAAGACTTGATAAGCTAACAAGGCAAAGAACATCGCCAGTTCGTCCACTCACCCCAGCATATTCCTCTTCATCTGAAGAATCGCCGAGACCTCCGCGGCGACCGTATGAAAGAGCCGAAAACATAGAACAGCTTCGGTTCGGGACCCTGCCCTCACAAGAAGAAGAAGAACTAGGGGAAAGACCCACAAACCGTAATATGGATGGTCAAGCAACGACCCTCAGGACTCGAGGCGCGAACAGTCCTGTGCATGACATGCCACCTCAGCCCCGTCGCCGTACGCATACTCATGACAACAGGGGGCAGCGAGGCCCCGTCCAAGCCCCGGATTTTGTGGCTACTCCCCGAAGAGAGATCAGAGAGCCTCGTCGGGCCAGAGGCACTGATCCTGAACCTCCTTTGACTAGTGCAAACGTTGCAGCCATGGTTCACCAGATTTTGGCCGACAGCCGTGGACAGCGGAACGAAGATTGGGGGATTGACCGCAGTCATACTCCTTTTACTGACGATATTTTGGATGCAACTTTTCCAAGGCGTTTCAACATGCCACAAATGAACCGATATGCAGGAAGATCTGATCCTGTTCAACACCTGATGAGATACTCTTGGTCGATGACTGCTGCCGCCGCTTCTGACGCAGTTAAGTGTAAAGCGTTTCCCATATTCCTGGAAGACGTGGCTTTGCTATGGTTTACTCGCCTGCCGGCAAGATCGATCTCCAGCTTCAGGGAACTAAGCGAGAAGTTCATAGAGCAATTCCGTATCTACGCACAGAAGACGAAAAGCGTGATCGATCTATTTCTTGTCAAACAGCGACCGGGCGAAAGTCTAAAGATGTACCTGGATCGTTTCAATTTGGCCGCCACTGAGGTCAAAGATCCTCATGAGCCGACCATTGTCGCAGCACTAATTGATGGAGTGGATAAGGACACTGAATTCGGGAGGTACTTGGCAGGCAAACCACCCCACACCAGAGAATTATTCTATGAGAAAGCCAATGTACATCTACGCCGGGAAGAGGTATACGCGAACCGAAAGCTTAAAACAACTGATAAGGAAGAAGTTCAGAGCAATGTCGCCATCAAACAGACTGGAGACAGCTCGGGGAAAGTTGAGGTTAACGTCGGAAATCAGAACCAGGGTGGTCGCCGACCGGGTAACAACAATAACAATGCTAACGGCAACAGCCGGAAGAGGGGCCGAGGGAACGACTCCCAGAGAAGGACTCGTCCCAGGGCCTTTGAAAGTTATACACCCATAAATGATACTCTGGAGAATATCTTCATGGATGCGTATGAAGTCCTCCAGGATAAGAGGCCACCTCCTAGAGAGTCGACAGAAAAAGAGCGTGAGACAGGGAAGTTTTGCCTCTTTCATCAAATCCACGGCCATTCGACGAATGAATGCCGTCACCTGAGGGACGTAGTCGAAAGGTTGCTTCGAGAAGGAAAGCTAGACGAATATAGAGTAACGCCTAGGGACAGGGGGCAAGCAGTGCAGGCCCCGAATCAGAATCAAAATCAACTTGCTGCTAGGCCAACTGCTCAGCAAAAGGGAAAGAATATTGTAATCAACACCGTGATCGGTGGACTTTACCTTGCTAGGCATAGTTCCAAAGCTTTAGATCAATATGTCAACGCAGCCAAACAACACCTCGAAGTGGGGGAATATAGCAACCCCGAGGACAGTGTCCCGGTGAAGCAGCAAAAGATGATGACTGATGACGTTGTTTTCCGAGAACGAGAAAGCATCGGGATCCATGCTCCAACTGAAGATCCACTTGTAATTACGATACCCATTGGGCCAGCCACTGTTCATAAGGTACTATTGGACAACGGGAGTTCCGTTAATATCCTTTTCAAAAAAGCCTTTGACCAGATGAATCTTGAGATAAAAGACTTGAAGCCCTGCCAAGGATGGATTCGTGGATTCAACGGAGCATCCACCGCACCTATGGGTTATGTAGAATTGCCAGTTACACTTGGGGAAGGAGAACGCCAGAGAGTGAGAATCCTTCCCTTTGTGGTTTTGGATGTCGAATCGCCATACAATGCCTTCTTGGGCCGACCGGCCCTCGCGAAATTCAGAGCCTGTATAGCCCCCTGGTGCTTGCTATTGAAGTTCCCCACAGAAGCTGGCATTGGTATCGTCAGAGGGGATCAAGTTGCTGCGCGAGCATGTTATGTTGCCGAATTAAAGTTGCTTCGCAACGGCGGGGATATCGAAACTAAAGGCACTCCTTCCCCTTTGGGGGCGGAAACCTTATAGCAACCAAAGAGGATAATTGTTGGAGAGTTGCCTAGAGTGATGCCCGAGGATATAGATCCCAGAGAGGATCAAGAACCCGGGGGCAGAACGGCAACTCCCAACGAAGCAACTGTGGATGTGCCAATCGATGACACTGACCCGGAGAAGGTCCTTAAGATTGGATCCCAGTTAAGCCCGACTCTTGCCGAAGAATTGACGATTTTCTTAAAGAACAACTTGGATGTATTCGCTTGGACCCATGCGGACATGTGTGGGATATCCCCATCAATCATGAGCCATTCTTTGAGCATTAACCCCAAACATCCTCCAGTAAAGCAAAAAAGGCGAATGCTGGGCCCAGAGAGGTCCGCTGCCTTGAAAGAAGAGGTTGGGAAGCTAAAGGGTAATGGATTTATCAGAGATTCAACTTACCCAGATTGGATTTCGAACCCAGTCCTGGTAAAGAAGGCCAACAGGAAGTGGCGAACGTGTATCGACTTCTCGGATTTAAACAAAGCTTGTCCCAAAGATAGTTTCCCATTACCTCGAATTGACCAGTTGGTAGATTCGACGGCAGGTCACGAGCTTCTCTCATTCATGGATGCTTATTCAGGATACAACCAGATTCCGATGCATGTTCCGGACCAAGAGCATACTAGCTTTATCACTGATCTGGGATTATATTGTTACGTAGTAATGCCCTTTGGTTTGAAGAATGCAGGCGCTACGTACCAACGTTTGGTCAACAGAATGTTTTATAACCAAATCGGGAAAACAATGGAAGTATACGTCGACGATATGTTGGTTAAATCCAAGCAATCCTTTCAACACACTACTGACTTGGCAGAGATGTTCGGCATTCTTCGAAAGTATGGGATGAAGCCCAATCCCACCAAATGTTCATTCGGTGTTGCTTCTGGAAAATTCTTAGGATTCATTGTCAGTTCGCGCGGTATCGAGATTAATCCGGACCAGATCACGGCAATCAGGAACATTCAGGAACCTAGGCAAATTAAGGATGTGCAAAGCCTTGCCGGAAAAGTGGCCGCACTAAGCAGATTTATCTCCAGGGCTACGGAAAAGTGCATCCCATTCTTCGAATTAATAAAGCGAGGAAAACGCCACTTTAAATGGACACCTGACTGCGTGGAAGCGTTTCAGAATTTGCTCAGACACTTGGAGAAACCTCCAATTCTATCTAAACCAATAGACCACGAGGATTTATTCGTGTATTTGGCAGTATCATCTCATGCCATCAGCTCAGCGTTGGTAAGGGAAGAGGAAAAGGTCCAAAGACCTGTGTATTACGTGAGCAAAAAATTAATAGCAGCAGAACGTAATTATCCGCGGATAGAGAAACTGGCGTATAGTTTACTGATTGCCTCCAGAAAACTTCGGCACTACTTTCAGGCACATCCTATTACCATATATACTGATCATCCACTCAAGCAAGTTCTACAGAGACCAGAGGCATCTGGAAGGTTACTCAGATGGAATATTGAGTTAAGTCAATTTGACTTGAACTTTCAGCCCAAACGATCAATTCGAGGGCAAGTAATAGCTGACTTCATAGCAGAGTTCACTGTTCCTGAAGAAGACATAGCAAACGAAGAAGTGGAACCCTCAAAGTTACTTTTCGACCCTAATGTCTGGAGATTATATACTGATGGTGCTAGAAACAACGAAAGATCTGGCGCTGGAATAGTGCTTGAAACCCCCGAGAAACGATTGATAACTTATGCCATCCGAATGGAGTTTCAGGCCACTAACAACGATTCTGAATATGAAGCTCTGATAGCCGGATTAAAGATTGCAAAGATGCTAGAAGTCACAAAACTGAACATCTTCTGCGATTCCAAGTTAGTTGTGAACCAAGTTACTGGGAGATTCCAAGCTAAAAGTGCAAGATTGATTCTATACTTAAAGAAAGTGAAAGAACTGCTGAATGAGTTTGATCACTACAGCATATCTCATATTCCGCGGTCGGAAAATTAGCAGGCAGACAAGTTGGCAAAAATGGCTAGTTCTAACGATCCTGAAGTGATAGGGCTAGCCCCCGTTGAAGTACTTCGGTCTCCCAGCATTGATCAGATGGAAATCGACCTAGTAATAGAGACGGAACCAGAAAAGGAGTCGTGGATGACCCCTATAAAGAATTTCCTAATGGATGGAGCGCTTCCGACCAGGAAAAGCGAGAGGCGTAAAGTGATTCGTAAAGCCGCCCGATACGTACTGCAAGGCGGAATCCTTTATAGACAAGGGTATTCAATGCCCCTCCTTCGGTGTATAGCCCATGATGACATCAAACGAGTGCTGCAAGAAGTCCACGAAGGCGAATGTGGCGACCACACTGGGGGGCAAACTTTGGCGAAAAAGATATTGCGGCATGGTTACTTCTGGCCTACCATGAACAAGGACGCAGTAAAATATGCACGACGAGGTGATGCGTGCCAGAGATTTTCAAAGATACCTAGGGCGCCTCCGAGCCAGTTAAAGACGATAATGAGTCCATGGCCTTTTGCTATGTGGGGAATTGATATCATAGGAAGTCTCCCCATAGCGAGGGGCGGGGCAAAGTTCGCCATTGTGGCTGTAGATTATTTCACTAAGTGGGTCGAGGCAGAACCACTAACTACGATCACAACTAAACGGGTGATCAACTTCATCGTGAGAAACATCATCTGTCGATTCGGGATTCCAAAAATTGTGATAACAGACAACGGAACTCAATTTGATAGTGCTGAATTCAGAAACTTCTGCCAAAAATACCACATCGAGAATCGATACACCTCCGTGGCACACCCACAATCGAACGGGCAAGTCGAAGCTGTAAATAAAGTAATTAAGTCCATTCTGAAAAGAAAAATGAAGCGGGCTAGAGCCATGTGGGCTGACGAATTGCCCTTGGAACTATGGGCCTACAGGACGACATATAAATCAGCGACAGGACATACCCCGTTCTCCCTTGCTTTTGGAACGGAAGCAGTCATCCCGATTGAGATAAAGGTACCTTCTCATCGGGTGACCTATTATGATCCATTGTCCAATAATGAATTGCTCCTTGAGTCCCTGGATATGATCGAAGAAAAGAGGGATGAAGCCGACCTGCGTGCTCTGAGATGCAAACAACAGGTCGCCCGATATTACAACAAAAAGGTCCGAGCCCGAACCTTGGAACCCGGAGACTTGGTTCTGAAACGTGTCTTTCCACCCCCAACTCATATGGGAGCGAAGTGGGAAGGACCGTACTCTATTCTCAACAAGCTTGATAATGGAACCTTCAAGTTGGCAACCGTAGATGGAAAGGAAATCCCCAGAGTGTGGAATGCCCAACATCTACGGCCATATTTAACATGAGAGGCTTCAAACTTATTCTTTTGCTTTGTTAAAAAAAAAAAAAAAAAAAAAAAAAAAAACCTATGTACAGGGCATGACTCGGCTAGAGCAGCCTAATTCCTTAAAGCAAGAGATTATAAAGTGGACGTAGGTCATGATTCGACCGAACCACTATAAAAATACTGTGTGTCATTTACCTTTATTGCATCTTTATTTATTTGCCTATGCAAATCAGTGTGAATAATGCAGGTACCCGAAGTCCGGTGCCGATAGTTCCTCTCGTAAACTAATCAGAGGAACCCAAAGCCTTGGTAAATGCTCTAGCTGCTTGTCCGACTGGTTTTAATCCTCGGAGCTTGGATTAAAATGTAAACCTGAGACGAGTTTGAGGAGCATGCATGATTGCAGACGACTGAGTCCCAACTCTAACTCTCTAGTGAGAGAGAGAGTATAAAAGCGTCACCGATTGAGCGCTGAGAAAGAGCTCCTTTCCCGCTGAAGGATCGGGAAGCGAATGAATCGCTGAGCTCCAACTCTAACTCTCCAGAGAGAGAGAGAGTACAAAAGCGTCTCCGATTGAGCGCTGGGAAAGAGCTCCTTTCCCGCTGAAGGATCGGGAAGCGAATGAATCGCTGAGCTCCAACTCTAACTCTCCAGAGAGAGAGAGAGTATAAAAGCGTCTCCGATTGAGCGCTGAGAAAGAGCTCCTTTCCCGCTGAAGGATCGGGAAGCGAATGAATCGCTGAGCTCCAACTCTAACTCTCCAGAGAGAGAGAGAGAGAGAGTATAAAAGCGTCTCCGATTGAGCGCTGAGAAAGAGCTCCTTTCCCGCTAAAGGATCGGGAAGCGAATGAATCGCTGAGCTCCAACTCTAACTCTCCAGAGAGAGAGAGAGTATAAAGGCGTCTCCGATCGAGCGCTGAGAAATAGCTCCTTCCCCGCTGAAGGGTCGGGGAACGAACGAATCGCCTAGCGTAAAACTCTAACAATTGATTAGGGGGCATCACGCGCTCCTATGCATACACTAAACTTTGATATAACAGTGTAACATAGCATGAACATTCTTCTTCCTGATTGACTAACTTATAATTATTAATAACTGGCTAACGACTAAACGTGGAAAGTTTCTATGAATACAGGTACACAATGATGTAAGAAGAAACAAATCCTTGTTTATGTACCACAAGTCAGCAAAATGGAAAACAAGCTAGAAACAAAAGTGAGGGCCATTCTCACAGTTACACTTTCTGGCTAGTGGGAAACTAAAAGACAAAATATCAACAAACATTCTATTTATGCTTCGATCTCTTCTCTCGCTTCTGCCTTTCCAGCCTCTCCTTGTCGGCTTCAGATGGAGCCTCCTTCTTCCTTTTCCGCTTGTCCACAAGGGAGCATCTGATTCCTCTGAGGTCTCCTCTTCCCCTTCTTTTCCCTTGCTTCTGCTGGAGAGGGAAGCCGGGAAGTCATCGGGGTTTGCAAAGTGAAGTTGCCGGCTGATGGACTTGGACTGGATTTTCATAATCATCCCAGTTTTGGGGTCGAACTCTGCAAGAGGGACCACGTCCAAAGCCTCATCTCCCCCCTTCTTAGAAGCTAACCCTTTCTCTTGTTTGGCTTTCCGGCTAGCCAGGGGCTCTTCATCATCATCATCATCATCATCGTCGGCCTTCTTGGTGCCGGTGGTATCCTCTTCGTCATCCACATGCCGACCATCCAAGTCTTTTAAAGCCTCGATAGTCTCAGCATCTTTGGGTACGTCGGCGCTAGGCACCGAGATGCTTCCTTCAGCTGTTGCGGCCTCGACTCGCTCTGAAACATCGATTTCAACACCCGGCAGGACGATCCCCTCCTCCACTTCTCTCTCTTTTCCAACACCTTTGTCGGCGGGCTCGCCACCTGCATTACGAGAGACACACATTACTAATTCAATGGGTTGTCCTGTTAGACGACGACAATTCGCAATCGCTTTAGCAAATTGCGGGGAAAAGAGAGAGGTACCTTCAGCAGATACTCCCTCTCGAGTAGATCCGGATGCTCCAACAACCACGGGAGTTAAGCCTAAGGGGATTAGCGGATCGTCAGGATGATACTCCTCAACTTCGGAGGTTATAGACTTCGCGGCGGAGCTGGAACCTTCGTCAATTTTGCTTTTACCTTTAGCCATGGCTCTCTCCTTCTCCATTTCCGCTAGAATTAAGCGACGACCCTCTGCCAGATCCTCAGGCTCATTGTCCCTTAGGATGCTTTTCATCAATTCGTCTTCATCGATCTCTTCGACCCCTAGTCTATGTTTTTCGCCTTCCACGATGGCATCCCATAAGTTGGCCAAAGTAACATGATAATCCGGGATCCATGAGATATTGCGAGTTTTGAGAACCTGACCGAGGAAATCAAAGATCATCTCCTCAAACCCCTCGATTTCTTTCTCTCTTTCAAGGAGTTTGTTGTTGGAGGCAGTGGCCATTTCAATGGCGCTATCAACGTTCTTTTCGGCAAGAGCTGCCCGTCTCTCCGCGTCTGCCACCTGATCATTCAAAATCACTTTTTCCGCCTCTGCCAGAGCCAACCTTTCTTTTAGACTCGCTTTTTCCGCCTCCCAAGCAGCCTTCTCCGTCAAAAAATGACCTTGTGCCGTTACCAATTCGATGTTGGCCATTCTGAGGTCTTCAACTTCCTTTTTTAAGGCCATTTTTTCCTGGCTATTGGAATCCAGTTCTGAATGAAAGCGCTGCTTGGCATTTTCTAATTCAGTTTTATAGTTTGCGGCGTCTCTCTGTGCCAAAGCGAGCTGGGCTTGAGCGTCTTCCAGGTCCTTCTCTAATTTTGTCCTAGCCCTTTCATTATTTTCGAGTTTTGCTTTAGACCTGTGAGCTTCTATTTCGAGTGTTCGGATGACCTCCGAAAGATTAAGTGCGTGCTTTTTCATCGTCTCGTACTGCTTGGCCACGTGACGGATATGCCCGATAACTTCTTTATCCCAGTTTTTAGGAACTGGTTCCAAGGCAGGAAAAAAGACCATCCTATCGAAGAACATTCCTGGAAATTGTTCCCGTAGCTTTTCCAGCCTGCCTTGGATTTCAGGACCGTGAACGTAGTCCCGTGAACCGGAGGCAGCTAATTCTGGTTGGCTGGTGGGGACAATGTTACTTCTCTCTTGCTCAGTTTCTTTGGATGAATCTCTGTCCCCATCCTTGGATTCGTGACGCCTTTTGGACGACCGACTGTGGGAAGGCGCACTCTTTGGAGGAGTCAACTCTTTTGGAAGTGTCTTCCCCCCGGTCGGAATTGTCGGATGACTCGAAGGCCTGGTAGAAGTTGATTTGGGTGGAGATCGAGGTTGCGAAGAGCTCGGCCTATGAGGAGGACCGCGAGGGCGCTCAGTACCCGGACGAAGGCTGGTGGTGCCTTCGCGAAGAGAACGGTACGAATAAGATTTCCTGCGAGACATCGCTCCTGTAAAAAGAATAGAAGAGCATATTATCACATTGAATATCCACAACATAATAGTGCACGGTCAGGCAGTGTGTGTGAGGTGTGCATCCCATATAATTCCCCCTAACAGACCCGGGCCTGGAGACAGGCTCATCTGGCCCGTTTCACGTCCCCTTGTTGAATCAGTCGCCTCCTCGGGAGCAGAAAAGAAAGGCTCCTCGCCGAAGTCTTTTTCCGTGTATTCAATGTCGGGCAGAGGGATTTTATTCAGCTCGTCGAATAATTGTTCTTCTGTCAAGTCGTCATCACCAACAGTTTCCATTGGAGCAGAGGTAGGGATTCCCTTGGACGCATCACCGCGAGACTCATCCCCTCTGTATACATTCAAGTCTTCGTCGTCTTGGATGACTATCGGAGAAGGAATTTTGTGAAATTTGGTTGTTTCCAACGCTTGTGAAGTTCCCTCTCCTTCCGTTGGGGGCACATATTTATAAGGTTTGCCGCCGGTTCCAAGTCCAAATTTCCTATCCAAGAGGCGATGCTTGTGAAGGTTTTCATCCGTAATGCATTTTTTAATCCTTAAAAAGTCGGATCTGCTTTGCAAAAGAATGGATAACCGGTTGTTGTATAATGCACCCTCTGTTTTCGGGAAGACATGATCTGTTTAAGACAAAGGAAAAAGCGGAAGAATGTTATTACTTAGACTCACCAAGCAAGATATTCAGCTAGGCGATCAAAATTTACTTGATTTGAGCCATCTCCGTGAGCATCCAGCCTGTCTTCTTATGTAAAACCAGTCAGACTTAGGATCCCCGATGTTGCTGTATCCGTCGTACAGAACTTTCCTGTTCGCCACTGATTCAAAAAAGGAAAAGTTTGGAGTCGCAGAAGAACGGTGCTTGAAGAGAAAGAAGAACACCAGATCTCTGAATTTAAGTTCGGCATGCAAGATCTCTGCATAAGCAACATATAAAGAGTATAGAGAGGCGTAGGCGTTTGGATGAAGCTGCATCGGAGCAATGCCTAATCGTCTCAGAGTTTCAATGACAATTGGAGGGAACGGAGGAATAGCTCCTACTAGACACATTGTTCGGCTGATCGACATGTACCCTTCCGGTGCTAGATGGGGTCTGTCTTCGCTTCCAGGTGTCAAGACATCGTCCCAAGGAATGCCATGTCTTAAGCAGATTCTCTTGAGTTTTATCTCGTCAAGCTTGGACGCTAAAGAATCAGAGAATTTATCTATCCCGATTGCGCCTGGGACTTCATCCGGAGCTCGCTCGTCAGACTCGGAGTTGTTGCTGGATGACGTACTTTCTGTCGGATCTGATTCTGTGGCTTCATATTCAGACCCAGAATCTTCACCTTCTGGATTGATTGGAGGAATTTGAGGATTATGCTGTTCAGGAGTCTCGGATTCCGTTTCGGCTACAGATCTTGAGGAAGAGTGGTCGTTCGACATTGCTGCTAGGACGAGAAAATATGAACGATAAGATCAACGCTACCCGTCCCCCGTGTGTGCAAGTGCTGCTGTGTGTGCTTGTGTGTGCGCATTATTAAAAACAATAATAAAACATCAAAGCAGTCAAGGTTATTAAAGGTCGTTAGTCGTCATATGCAGTCAAATCATGAGGTCATTTAGTCCAGAAAGATCAACATCAAGGCTCTATCCTAACTGTCCAGAGTTTTGTAGCGACAAGGCGCTGATTAAAGACTGAAATTTCTTCGTATCACCAGCCGTGAGACGGATCGCATAACAGAGGGATCGCCCCCTTCAACACGCATAACAGAGGGATCGCCCCCTTCGACTCGCATGGCAGAGGGATCGCCCCTTTCCGGATTGCAGAGCAAAGAGATCGCCTCTCATCGAATCGCCGGACGAAGGGAAGGCTCCCTCACGAACCGTTGCGACTGCCACGATACGACCTTTTGTGGCCACCGCCATCTTTCGTCTCGCCACTTGCTTTCGTCTTCAATTCCTGACCACGATCCGAGTCGGCCTTCCTTCCCCCTCTGCATCCTTCTTCTTCCTCGTCTCCTCCCCATCCTAAAATTCTGAGCTCCACGCTCGATGGCCATGGCGGCTTGGTAATTTGTTCAGAAAGTCGCGGATTTATATTGTTTCTCCCTCGAATCAGCTGTAGGAATTCAGGAAAGTAATATGAGAGTGCTTTCTATATAGTTACCTTTCTAAAAACGGAGAGAATACTTGGATTTTCGAAAACTTAAAAGGTTGGGTTCGTTTTTCAATGGCTCACGCGAAACGATTCGGTAGAGAGAAAGAAGAAGGAGAATGAAGAGGGGAGCGTCGGCTTATATAGGCAAAGAAGGTGACTGTAACACCCCACCTCCGCCAGGGTGGCTCTTTCAAGCGACTCTGACTTTGGTGGGGCGTTTTTAAAACAAGGTAAACATGCATAATGATATAGCAAGGCAGGACATGACATATATATATATATATATATATATATATATATATATATATATATATATATATATATATATAAACAGAGTAAGTAGATAAAACAGCGGAAGATTCTTAAACCATTTCAAAACACAAGTCTGGTACATCAAAATGTCGATTTCCCAAATAAACAAGTCTAGTACATGAAATAACATCATCTGAAACTGAAAAAGAAAACATAAAAGTAGCTATCCCCAAAGTGGAAGAAACCATAGCGATCTCAAGTCCAAAGCATACATGAGCTATCCAAGAAAGCAGCTAAGGTCCAAGCTAGGCTCCTGTATTCCCTCCCTGAGAACCTGGGGGGGGGAACGGAAGAAAAGAGGCGAAAGAAAACAGGTCAGTCAAAAAGACTGAGTAAGCCCTGCTACGATCAGTCTATAAACTAATAAAGTTAGCATCATGATGGAAACTGAGATGATCATAGATAACAACATACTGGCATGATAAATTAACTACAAGATAGATAGAGGTGTCATCGCATAAACATGGTTAAGTTTTGCACCACGGTGTACTAGCAACCCAACATAACAGGTATTGATCCCTTGGCCCAAGCTTTGGCCCAATAACATGAGGTGACCTTAATACAAGATCCAGCCCAACGGTCTAATCGATCGGCTCCTATAAACCTAACACGTCAAGTGTTGGTGTCGATATGGCCCACATATGGTTGTAGTTAGACTGTGCTGGGTCCACCTTTGGGTGTATCAAGCCCTCGGGTGTCAACCCCAGACACTTAAGCAATAATGCACAGCCCTAACCTACTGGTACCCGTGCCTCGAGTTTGTCCAACACCGGATTACGTGCACGTCCGTAGCCCGCCTGGACCCGCACCGCTGTACCACTCGGCCATCGCCCTTTGGTCGCTTACATCCGTCCAGTAATCGTGCCCCGCCCTAGCCTAGCTTCTAGGGTTGTGAATGATACCAAACTGGGATTACTGTTAGAACAGACCACGTTGCTAGGGTTTCCCAAGAGGGTTAAGTGTGATTTAACCCTTCACTAATCATGGATTAAACTAGTTAAGTGCAACCAACGGTTCACCACTTAACCCCATTTCAATCCCTCGAATCCCCAAATTGGTTAAGTATTAGTGGACCCTGACTTAACCCTAATCATGAGGCATTAATTAATTTAATGCACCTTAACCTCTCACATTAGACCTTGTTGTGGTTACTAGTTGGGCCGGGCGGGTCCGGGTAGCTTTACACCACAACTTGGTCTAACCTCGGGTCTTGGCACCCCATGACCAACTTCTCACATTGGGTCCTATTGTTTGTAGCCACTAGTTAAGCCGGTCGGTTCCGGGTAGAATTACGCTACAAACTCAACCCAACCTCGAGTTGGCCACACTTATGTTTTCTAAGTGTCATGTCCACTTTATTTCAAAACATAATTACAAGTCAACAATTACTTGGGTAGACCTAACTTAATAGGTAAATTCCCAAGGGGTAGACCTAACTTAATAGGTAAATTCCCAATCTTATATTTTCATGTATTTTAAGTTTACCCAAGCCCCCCCCCCCCCAACGTCATTCTATCGCTTACATATTCGTAATAACGCATAAAGGATAGGAAGAGGGAACTTGGCATAACATACATGATGAACTTGCATATCGCAACAAACATACATAACATGTTAGACTTGCACAACTTAGCATAGTGAACTTGCACATTACCATAAACGTGCATAACATATTAAACTTGCCTAACATGGTATAGGGAACTTGCATAAACATGCATAACTTGTCAAATATGCACAACATGTCATTTTGAACTTGCATAAGCATGCATAACTTGTCAAACATGCATAACATTGCATAGTGATCTTGCATAAACATGCATAACTAAATAAACTTGCAAATCATGGCTTGGTGATCTTGCATAAACATGCATAACTTGTTAAACTTGCAAATCATGACTTGGTGAACTTGCATAAACATGCATAACTTGTTAAACTTGCAAACCATGACTTAGTAAACTTGCATAAACATGCATAACTTGTTAGACTTGCAAACCATGACTTAGTAAACTTGCATAAGCATGCATAACTTGTTAAACTTGCAAATCATGACTTGGTGAACTTGCATAAACATGCATAACTTGTTAAACTTGCAAACCATGACTTAGTAAACTTGCATAAACATGCATAACTTGTTAGACTTGCAAACCATGACTTAGTAAACTTTCATAAACGTGCATAAGTTGTTAAACTTGCAAATCATGACTTGGTGAACATGCATAACTTGTTAAACTTGCAAATCATGACTTGGTGAACATGCATAACTTGTTAAACTTGCAAATCAAAACATGCATACTTCATCAAACATGTGTAACATAGCATAGTGAACTCACATAAGCATGCATAACCCATTAAACATGCATAACATAGCATAGTGAACTCGCATAAGCATGCACAACTCATTACATACAAAAATCCCCACTTTCATCACATATTAACTTTAGAGTTTCTAAAATGAAGGTAAGAGGGCTTACAATGCTTAGGCGGACTCAAATGAGTATAGCAAATGTAAGAAACCCCTTATGCAACTAATTTAAAACCCCCAAATGCAAGCAAACTTGATCAAGACTCCTCCTTTATGATGCCAATAGAGAAACAAGCCTTTAATGCAAACTAAGGAGGATCATACAAGCCTAAATACCCTTGTATGCATGGAAATCTCTTAGGGATTTGTTTAGGAATTGTATGAAGAGGGTGGAGGCCATGAGAGGATGGATTTTGGCATAGTTTAGTTGCTAGATTGAATAATGAGTGATTTAGGGTAGGTTAGGGTCTTATTTATAGAAGATTAGGGTGTTTTTAGCCCTAGGATTAACCCTAGGTTAGTTTTGGCCCGTCAGATCTCGGAATTCTCTAGAACCAAGCATCAAGACCAAGCCCAAACCAAAATGGTGCGCCAGGCAACATTGCCTGGCTATCCCCTGTCGACAGGGCTGTCGACAGGGCTGCCGACACCATAGGGACCCTGTCGACAGGCCTGTCGACATGCGGGTCCTGGCGGGAATTTTCCCGCCTGCGCCAGTTTGCCCTAACCCTTGTTGCAGTGACCGTTTGTCTCCCCTCCTTTGTCTTATTCGGTCCACGAAGCGCCCCACAGGCCACGATCCAAAGATGGAATCACAAAGAAGCCCACAGACCGCTTTGAAATGATGGCCCACAAAACTCAAAGCCCGACACGACTCGAAGGAAGATGCGCCCCGCATCGCACAAGACCCTAGGAACTCAGCACGTGACGAGCAGATGACCAAATCGGACCGTGTCGTCCTATGGCGATCCGACTCATGCATGTGTCAATTTGAACCAATGCGACTGTTAACTTACATCCCTTCAGGAGAGAGTCAATAAGCATCTTCGAAGCATGTTTCATCATCAATAAAACATACTTCGAGGGGGCAAAATGTTGGCTCGCTTTTTGACCAAGCCATCCAGGATCATTCATAAAAGGAAATCAGGAAACCAAGTCCCCCAAGAAAGTGGAAGAATGGATCGCACGTCATCGTCTCGCCCAGGAACGGATCGCACGCCATCGTCTCGCCCAGGAATGGATCGCGCTCTATCGACTCGCCCAAGAACGGATCGCTCCCATCTCGTCGACGAACGGCACCTCCAGGCGATCCGATCCCTTGTAACGAACCGAACCCTCTGACCCGTTCAACCACGAGCTGGTCTTCAGCGATCCGAATCGCACGGATCTGACGACACCTGTTCACAACGGCTAGTTTGACTGTTTCTTCAATGGTGGCGAGGCGATCCGAAAATCTCGGGATTCGTGCCACGTGTCCGCGATCCGCCTGACAAAATCAGCTATAAATAGCCCAGAGCTTGGCATTTTTCGGGATCTTTTTGGCGATAGTGCATACTGAATCCGCCATTGTTGTCAAACCACTGAAATATTGAGAGAAATTACTGTTGTACTAGCTTTTAGAGCATAATCAATAAGATATAAAGTGGACGTAGGCTCGTTAACGCCGAACCACTATAAATTCTGAGTGTTATTTTCTTTTCCCTTATTCCTCATTTAGAATTCTCTTCAGTTTATAACAATTTGGGTGTTAGGTCCAAATTTCGATCTAACAGTAGTCAAGCATGGAAGAGGCGAATCCCTAAGGAACTATCTCAACCGATTCAACCGGGCGACCACTGAAGTAAGTAACCCTAATCATGAGGCCGTCCTGATGGCCATGGTTGATTGCATTGATAAGTAGACAGAGTTTGGAAAATATTTAATTGGTAAGATGCCCACATCGACCGAATCATTCTATGAAAAGGCCAAAATTCGGCTAAGGCAGGAGGATGGGCAGCTAGATGAGGAGGATAGGCTAAAAAATGCATCTACCAAACCAATATAGAGCAACGTCGCGGTCAAGAAGTCTGGGGATAGTTAGGTAAAGGTGAACATCGGAAACCATGGAAAGCTGAACGGTGATGGACCAAGGGAAGCCAATGGGAACCCTTAACAAAGAGGGAATTCCAGAAAGCGACCCCGGTTCCAAGCCTTTAAAAGTTATACTACATTGAACGACACACTTGAGAACATTTATCTTGACACATGTCGTACTGTCCAGTACAAGAAGTCGCCCTTGCGTGAGGAAATGGAAAAGGAGAGGGCGATAGGAAAATTTTGTCTATTTCATGAACTTTATGGACATTCAACAAACGAGTGTCGACACTTGCGAGACATAGTGGAAAAGTTAATCAGGAAGGAAAGCTCGATGAATACAAGATGGCCCTGAGAGACATAGGGCAAGGAAGCTCGGCGCCTACGAAAAGCAAAGCAGAGACCAGAGCCACCGCACAAGAAAAAGGGAAAGGGATAGTCATCAATGCCATTGTTGGAGGACCACACCCTACTGGGCACAACATCCGGATTATAGATCAATATGTAAACTCCGCGAAGCACCTATATGTTGCGGAAACCAGTATCCCTAAAGCTATAAACCCCATGAAGCAAAGAAAAATAAATGTATAAGAGTTATCCTCTGAAAACGGGAAGTGATTGGCATAGAAGCTCCAACGGTCGACCTATTAGTAACAGCAACCATAGGACTGACAACAGTACGAAAGGTTCTAATCGACAATGAGAGTTCGGTCGACATATTGTTTAAGCAGGCTTATGATCAGATGAATTTGGAGCTGAAAGACTTGGAGCTATGCGCTGACCAGAAACGCGGCTTCAATGGATCCTCCACCGAGCCTATCGAATTCATCAAGCTATCCGTAGAATTGGGAGACGGAGACCGTAGAGGGTACGATTTCTGCCATTTGTTGTGATGAACATAAACTACTAGTACAACTCATTTCTAGGGCGGCTGGTTTTAATGGGGTTTAGAGCTTATATCGCTCCCTGGTTCCTACTATTGAAGTTCTTGACAGATGGAGGGATCAGAATAGTACGTGAGGATCAAGTGACAGGGCGAGCATGCTATCAGGCAGAATGGAAAGAACAGCAGAACAAGAATAGAAAACAACCAAAGAACACCCCTCCCTCTACGTAGGAGAAGGAAGCATAGAAATTACAGAAGGCATCCTGGTCGGGACCGCCTCCTTGTCGGTTCAAGGTCATCAACCCAAGGGAGGATAAAGGGACGGGATATAGGAAGGCAGCATCAAACGAAACCATGGTCAAGATAACAATTGATAACGAAGATCCCACAAGGATCTTGAATATTGGCTCCCATCTTGACCCCCTCCAGATGAGGGAGTTGACCGAGTTTCTCCAAGCTAATCTAGATGTATTCGCATAGACCCACGTTGACATGTGTGGGATCTCGCCATCCATCATGACTCATGCACTTAGCGTCAACCTAGAATATACTCCCATAAAATAAAATAGGAGGATGTTAGGCCCAGAGAGGCCCGCCGCTTTAAAAGAAGAGATTGAAAAACTCTAATCCAATGACTTCATCCAAGACGCAACTTATCCCAAGTGGAAAGAAAATCCTGTTCTGGTAAAAAAATCCAATGGGAAATGGAGAATGTGTATTGATTTTTCTAACTTGAATAAAGCTTCGCTTAAAGACAACTTCCCATTGCCTAGGATCGATCAAATGGTCAATTCGAAAGTTGGGCATGAACTCCTATCGTTCATGGATGCATACTCGGGGTATAACCAGATTGCCATGCATGCCCCCGACCAGGAACATACCAGCATCATCACCAACCTTGGATTCTATTGCTACGTAGTTATGCCCTTCGGGTTGAAAAATGGGGGGGGGGTAACATATCAGTGCTTGGTCAATCGTATGTTTCACGATCAAATTGGAAAAGCAATGGAGGTTTATGTTGATGACATGTTCGTGAAGTCAAGATAATCATCCGACCATGTCAGAGACTTAGCAGAAATGTTCAACATCTTAAAGAAGTGTGGTATGAAGCTCAACCACTTAAAATGTTCATTCGGGGAAGCAGCGGGAAAATTCCTAGGTTTCAAGTTAGCTCTCAAGGTATTGAGATTAATCTTGATCAAATCTTGGATATCAAAAATATCCAAGAACCAAGAAGAATTAAGGATGTACAAAGTTTGGCAGGAAAGGTTGCGGCCATGGGTTGGTTCATATACAAAGCTACCGACCGGTGTCTAACTTTCTTTGAATTGATCAAAAAAGGGAAGAGGAACTTTGGTTGGATGCCCGACTATGTTGAAGCCTTCCAAAATATACTTGATCATTTAGAAAAAAAACCATCCTGTCCAAACCCATTGACCATAAAGTTCTGTTTGTGTACCTGGTTGTCTTTGCATATGCAATCAACTCGGTTCTAATTGGGGAAGAGGATCGAATACAATGCTCAGTTTACTATGTGAGCAAGAAACTAACTAGAGCTGAACATAATTATCCAAAAATTGAGAAACTCGCATACAGTTTGCTGATTACATCTCAAAAGCTTCATCATTACTTCCAAGCTCACCTTGTTAAAGTCTTTATGGGTCAACCCCTATGATGGATCCTACAACGGCCCAAAGCTAGTGGAAGACAACTTAAATGGAACATCAAACTGAGCCAGTTCGAACTGACCTTTGTTCTACGGAAGTCCATCTGAGGGCAAGCAATTGCTGATTTTATAGTCGAATTTACTATCCCGGAGGGTAACAATTTGGAAGAAGGTACCGATCCCCTTGAAGTAGAGTTGAGATCCGACGTCCGGAAGTTGTACACAAATGGAGCCTGCAACGATCGACGTTCTGGCGCTGGGATAGTGTTGTTATCCCCCGAGGAGCGGTCGATCTATTACGCCTTGAGATTATACTTCATAGCTACCAATAATGATTTCGAATATGAGGCCCTAACTGCCGGGCTCAAACTTGCAAAGGATTTAAAAATAACTTCACTTAACATTTTTTGCGATTCACAGTTGATGTGTTTCAGGTTAAGAAGGAATATCAGACTAGGAGTCTCGACTTGCCCTGTATCTTAAAAAGGTTGAAGAGTTATTGAAGGCATTGATTAGTATAGCATTTCCCATATCCCCAAGGAAGAGAATCAGAAAATTGATCATCTGGCTAAATTAGCTAGCTCGGATGACCCAAGTGAAACTGAATTAGTTACCATTGAAACTTTGAACATCCCGAGTGTAGACCAAATTAAGGTCGATTAGTTGGAGACAGAGCCTGAAAGAGAATCTTGGATGAACCCCATCAAAAGCTACCTGCTGCACGACACTCTTCCTAAGAAAAAGAATGTGAAGCGAGCCCTTATGCGTCAAGCCTTCAGAAATGTTATCCAACAAGTTCAGCTTTATCGAAGAGGCTTCTCAGTCCTAATGTTTCTATGCGTGGATATTGATGATATTAAGAGGGTACTTAGAGAAGTTCACAAAGGGAACGTGGCGCTCACACAGGAGGACAAACATTGGCAAAAAAAGATACTAAGGTACGTGTATTTCTAGCTGACAATCAGTAAAGACACTACGAACTATTCTAAGCGATGCGATAGATGCCAGTGGTTCGCTCAAGTACGCCGAGCTCCATCCGCGTAGCTTACTCAAATGACTATCCCTTGGTCATTCGTCATGTGGGGGATAGATATAATCGGGACCTTACCGATTTCAAAAGGAGGAGCCAGATATGCAATCATGGTCGTGGACTACTTCACAAAGTGGGAAGAGGCCGAGCAGTTAGCCACCATCACTAAAAATGTGTCATCAATTTCATTGTGAGTTATATGTCGCTATGGAGTGCCTCGTACGATCATTACCGACAACGGACCCAATTCGATAACACGGAGTTTAGAAACTTTTGTGAAAGATATCGCATCGAAAAGAAATATACAACGGTCGTGCACCCCCAATCTAATGGACAATTTGAAGTTGTCAACTAAATTATAAAGACTATCTTGAAGAAGCGATTAGAGTGAACTAAGGGAAAATGGGTCCACGAGTTATCCATAGCCCTTTGGGAATACCGTACCACCCACAAGACTGCTATAGGGCATACTCCTTTCGCATTATCCTATGGTTTGAAAGTTGTCCTTCCGATAGAACTCGAGGTCCCTTCCCATCGAACGAACTATTGTGATCCATTATCTAATAAATCCCTCCTCTTGACATCGTTATATGATTGATGAGAAAAGAGAAGAAGCAAACCTACGCGCTGCGGCTCATAGACGAAGGGTTGCCCGATACTATAACAAGAAGGTCCGACCAATGGCCCTCGATTTTGGCGACCTTGTTTTTAAACGAGTCTTCCTGGCTCCTGTCCATATGGGTCCCAAATGGGAAGGGCCCTACGGTATCCGACAGCAACTTGATAATGGAGCCTTTAGGCTGTCGACTATTGACGATGAGCCAATCCAAAGAGCAGGGAATGCTGAGCATTTAAGACGATATTTTTCTTAATTTTTTTTTAATTTTTGGTATTTGATTTGTTTAAATGTTTGTAATAAGGTGTGTCTTATCGCCCACTATTGTTTATGAATAAATACTCCTTTCCTGCTCTGCTTTGCTGTTATAATAATTACAAGTTTATGTCGTGAATTGGCCGACATATTTTAGTAAAAAATGCTTATTCTATAAACCTGACACCCGACCGTGTTTCTGTGAGTTGGCCTTGCTCGAAACTAAGGAACCTAACAGGTCGACTACTCTTATGTCTAATATAGACACTTTAAACTTTCGGGTTTCACTTTGTATACTCAAAGTGAGACGACTCCAACTTGAACAACATGATTGCATGTTCAAGATCACTCTAATCCTCATGACTTGAGAAGGAACATAAAATCATGGGCGAGTGTGAAAGGTGCACCCCACAAAAGACCACTCGATACCTAAAAGTCTAACCCTCAATGATTCGAGGAAGAGTATAAAAGGAAAGAATCCTACTTAGGGGTTTCTGACTCCTGGTTAGGGTTGAGCCCATCCTAAGTACGACCAGGAAATTTGATAGCAAAGTAAGTTCCCCCAACACTGGGGGAAAGTGGGTCGATGAATAACCTGGACGAGGGTTATGTCAGTATGTTGTTAACACAAGTATTTAAAGGCAAGTAGATTTTTATTTACATCGGCGTAGCATGATTACAAAATGTTGCTACATAACAAGTACAATTAAAATATCGTCCATAAAAGTACAGAACCTGATGGTGACACAAGCGCGAGGGCCGCACTCGCATGGAATCTCCAAAGGGCTTAAAATTAAATTAACAACGAAAATTCTCTAAGATGGAGGTGGCATTTCCCCATGCTCGATCATTTCTTCCAGCTCTTTCTGCTTAACCATTTTCAGCATTTCCTCAGTGGTCGGATTGCGCCTCGATCCCTCGAGCGTGCTTCCAAAAGAACTAGGGATTATTGTTGCACCTTACTCTCTTGAATCAGTCAAATCTATGAAAGGTGGAACATTGACCGAAGAAAGGATGGTAAGAGGAAGGGCTCAAAGGGGTGGAATATTCAGAGGTTCTTCATGTGGCTCGAGCTTCATGGATGAAATGTCTTTCTCGCATTGGTCTTTAATCTCAACCATGGATGCATGATCGCTTTTCTTGGACTCCCTTATCAACTCGATGTCGTCATTCTCTAATGGACCTTTATCGTCATCTTTCCTTCCCAGGGCTTTAGTTGTCCACCTGGTTTTATCCTTTTCAACCACCACTATTCCCGCCTCGACACCCTTCTTCACCAATGAAGTGCCTGTAACAAAAAAAGTTATGATCAAATAAGGGAACATGGAAATAAGGAAAAACAATCAAGTTTACGTCCAACTTCGGGATTGGTTGGTAGCTCCTCTACAGCCCTCGATGGGTCGGGGGGAGGGACAGAAGTCGAACCAATCTCCACGTTTATAGAAGGAAAAGGAAAGGGCGTCTTAGACCGACTACTACCAACACCACTTTTGGGGACCGACTTCCCTTTGCCTTACAACGTTCAGCTCCCATTGCCTCCTTCTCCTTTCTCTTCCCTTCGGCTAACACTGCTCGTTCATTATCACACAGAAACTAGGCCATTAAAGCTTCCTCATCCACCTGCTGACCTTTAGCTGCGTCTCTCTCCTCTTCATAAAAACCTTCCAACTATCCATCAACACCTTTTCATAGCCAGTTATCCAAGCTAGGTTCCGGTGATGAAGGACCATCACAAAGAATGTAAGGGCTTGGCCCTCATGTCTCTTATTTGTGTTGGATAACTCTTGAGCATGCTCGGCCTTAATTGTGCAGATGCTTATTTCATGTTGATGCCGAAAGTTATTGGCAGATTCTATTGCTGCGGAAGCATTAGCCTCAGCCTGTTTTCTATCTAACTCAGATGAACTAAGAAGGGCTTTAAGATTTTGCACTTGTAGGTCCAGTCAACCTCCCTTTCCCTTTAGTTTTTCAACTTCTGCTCTCAAGGAATCACGCTCTTGGTTCTTCGACTGAAGATGGGCGTTTAGGTCCTTGTAAGCTTTTTTGTACTCCTAATGGTCACCACCTACGTCTCAAACTCCCCTATTTTTCTCTCAAGTCGAGTAAAGGTCCTCTTACCACATTTAATTTCCCTTTTCAAACCAGTGTTCTCTACAAGCTTGTTCTTTAGCACCCCACACAATTGCTTGGCATAGTCATACATTGCATCATATTGGTATAAAGCATGGTCAAGGTTAGTTCGGAGTCGATGGTGAAAACTTAGTGGGACTGGCTATAGCTCGGGGGTAAGCCTGATTTCGTTAAAGACAAGGTCAGGAAAGGCATCCTCCAGTTCTTTAACTCGGTCGATGGAAAATGATTCAGAAAAAGGATCGATTGGGGACTTAGAACGATTTAGAACGACCCGAGAGTGTCCAGCTTTGTCACTTTCCTTGGGGGTCTTCCCTTAGACATGGGAAGGATTCCGACCCTCGGTGGACTTTTGCTCTTGTCTCTTCTTGGATTTGCTCCCATCTCCTTCTCCCCCCTCGTGGTTCCGCTTGGGTGTTTTCAAATCTCTCTCTTGTCTTTTCTCTTCTCTCCCTTTCTCTTTCTCTTCTTTCTCCCTCTTGTTGTTATCTTCATCATCGTCACCTTGCTCGACTTGTTGCAAGGTCGATCCAGCTGGTCCGCCATCTGTCGAATGGGAAGCAAAGTGGTCATCATAATATTCGGTGTTTATTTCCCTGTGAAAGGAAATAACAACAAGATAATGAATATGACTAATATTCAATTCACGTAAGAGAAAGTGGTACTGTGACATGCAGCACCAATGAGGTATGACTAAAGCACTTATGTTCCATACCTTCAGTACATTCAGGCTCGACATGAGCGGAAACTTCCCCAGATTGGGTGGCAAAGAAGTTTTAGGGATCCAGATTTTGTGAAGAGATAAAAGTGTTAGACAACTTCAAATTCTTTAGACCATGGATGGGGGAAGTCATATCCTCCTACGAACCATGAACGAGAGAAGGATTCTTAGTATAATGCTCGATATAATCTTCGACTAACTCCTCCCGGACCTCTCCCGAGGCTTCCTTTATAGGATCTTTCTACTTCTTTGAAAGGTCGACCTCTCGAGACAATCTTCCTAGGAGAGCAGATCTTTTTCCTAGCTTACGGGACTTCTTTTTTCTTTCGGGTCGGGAGTGGAAGGAAGATTTCTCGACTTGGAACGCCACCCATGCATCATTCGATGTTTCCTTCTGGCTAGGGGTGGTCAAATAAGATACCTTTTTCTGAGTCCCCAATGTCTTGTTTTTGTTAAGAAAACCACATGGGTATAAATGAGCGTCTGTCAGACAATTCCAAAATTTTCGTTGCTTGGGAGTTAACTTGGACAGTTTACAGAAGTGTTCTTCAAACGATCCTTCAACATGTCTTCTCGGCTTTTCTCCTACAAAAGAAGCAACTGATATTTTTTTTTTACCACGAACAAGACAACTAAAAGGGAACACTTACTGCATTGAAGCCAACGAAGAACGGATCCTGGCTGTTGTTTTTTGTAGAACCAATCATGTTTTTTATCCCACACCTTGCATTCTTCGATAACTTTGTGGGAAACCTAAAAATAAAGATGGGAGGTGGGCGTTTTTCTTTACATTTAAAAACAAAAAAGAATGCTATGTCATCAAAGGTCAGAGGATAGCCCATATGCCTCATGAACAGATAATATAGTGATAGCAAGTTGCCATAAGCGATTGGGTGAAACTGTATCAGAGCTAAGTTCATTTGGCGTAGAAAATCAATAAAAAATGAAGGGAAGGGGAGAATATCCCCAACAATACACATGGGACAAGACTATGCCATATATCCTTTTGGGGATTGTGAAGCCGATCACTTTCTGGAGAGAGGAGAGGAAGACTCTACCCTAGGGGTTTCTGCGCTTAGCAAAAATATTTTGTAAACGTTTGAGGGCCATCTTGCTCTGATGAACGTCCAGGAGATTTTCCAAGATTAACGCAATTGGAAGTGTGTCGGGCGCTGCTAATATGGTTACTGATTCATTCAACTCGACTATTAACTCAGGGAGAGTGGATGATTATGTCGACACATCTCGGTTGTCGGTGTCCAAATTAGATCCAGGACTGGTCAAAGGATTGGGGGAAAAATCTATTGTAACTGGAAGAGACAATTCTTTACCCTTGCTGGTCCTTGTTTACGAAGATCCGGTTTCCTAGCCATGGTGATCGAACTAAAAAAAATTATCATTAAATCATTTCTTGTCCTTATGTGTCAGACTATGCAAAAGCTTGTCACTATTGTAAACACCCTTTCAAACATCGCTGCGTGTCCATATGTCTAACAACTCCCTGAAACATATGATGTTTTGAAAGGGCGGGAAACCATTCCACCATCACATTATTTTGGAACATCAGTCTTGTTACCATCGGATTTTGCCACAATGGTGTCGGAAACACAACAGACAGTCGCATCGCCTCTGACTTCGGCGATCCGACGCCGGTGATTCCGATCATAGACCACATAAAGCCTGAATCATAATAAGAAGATGGAAAAATGAGAAATGGTGTGTGGAAATCACATCAAGATGCAATGCGAAAATGAGAAGGAAGAATTAGTTCATACCTGAAGAACCAATGGAGATGACGATCTTGGTTGGGGAAGAAGATATTTTTCTTTTTCTTTTGAAATAGCAAAACAATTTAGGGTAAAAAGTGATAAGAACAGAAGTTAAAAAAAATGAAGTGAGCCGTCCTTTTGTAATAACAACAGAGTGACTCTTCGTGTTCAGATGATATGACCGATGGCTCATATTCATCTTACGTGTTAAACCGTGAACAAACTAATTTTCATTGAAAAGGTATATGATAGTCGAGCTTCATAATTATCTGAGCCATCATGTATTTCCAAGGCATTTGACATACCGGCTTTGATTCACGAGGAGATGGTTCAGACCGACCTTTGTTTTATGATCTATATAGAGGAAACAATCCAAAATGACTAGTTACAAAGCATGCCCTGTTTCTAGCGCAGCATACTTTAGGGGGAAAAGTGTTGATGGGCCTTTTGGCGAGCCCACTAAGGCTCATCGGTATTACGAATATATGACAAGGAAACCTAAAATGGGTAGCTGTTATCTAGAAAAGGACCGACTAGTAAGCAATCTGGCCCGAAAATCAGTGCAAAAAACTAAGCCAAGTTGAAAAAAACGCATTCTATGCCATTAAAAATTCTCATCCTGAAAATATTTGCTTGGCATGGGTCGGGAAAGCCAAAAGCACTGACCCGCATGCATTTCCGTCTTTACCATAATATTTGGCATTTGCCAAATTCCGAAAACTCGCATCCCATTTCCTCGTATCCGACCCGAGGAAAACTCGCACCGCTCGATGCGATCACTAGAAAATCGCATCACTTTGCCTGGCCGAAATCCAAAAATCCGCATCTAAAAAAACTGTGATACAAAGGCATGAAATTTCGGAATCCCACTGAGCCGATGACCTTTTCTCGCATCAGTAAATACTCGCATCCCCCTTGCCAAAAACACGCATAATTCGATACTTGATCTTCTATTCCATCGCATCCCAAAGTCACAAGGCAGATACGGAGGATTGAGTGCCGGGGATGATGCGAAGTCAGAAATTTCGCATCCCAGCTGGGATGTGATTTTGCGAAGCCAAGCTCTAAACCACATGTGATATGGTCATGTTGCGCTCGTGATTTCCCACTTTTTATTCGTGTTGACCATGCAAATTCGAAGTGCCAAACATGCGGATTTGCCAAAATGATCGGCCTGAGTTTTACATAAGGTTTTTGGTTGATCCATCGTGTTGATTAGACTATTTTGACATGCCAAAACAGGTTTTTGCCAATTCACCAGATTTCAATGTCGTGAGTCGCGCAAGCAATTTTTCGTGATTATGTCATGCAGATTAGCTATTTTTTAGTGTGCGAAACTATTTTTTTAACAAAATCCATATATTTTTCTACGATGAGTTTTGCTGCGTGATCGGACTAACACAGTCAAGTGTTTTGAGCTGATCGGACTGAGTTAATCACGTATTTTTATCGCGCCATTTTTTCCAAGTCCATCGATGACGATTTTACGAATTGATGTCATTTCCAATCCTTTTCCAAACATATCACAACTTTGACCAAATCGCTTTGTGTTTTCTGACGGCGTTCTCGATGCTTGAACCCGTCGCTAACAAAAATCTTGACGTGTGACAACTTTGATCAAAAAGCGTGTCAAAAGCTATACTCAGCAGCATGAGTTAACCTTCTCACCAGTCATAAAACTCACTACTATTAGAGTTATTTTAACCACTGCCGTACACTACAACTAGGTAATAAGGCAACTTGATTGTAATGACCCAGATTTCCGTAACATCAGAGTTGACTATATACATCATACGTCCAACCCAAATATCACGAAAATACGAAACCTTTTTTTTAGAAGAAAGAGATAGAAGAAGAACAGAAATAACAACACAGAATCTCACATCGCAGCGGAACAAAATATAATATATATCATATCTTTGAAATACAAAATCTTAGCTGTATAACATACACTTATCAGAGTACAACACTTACAACACAACAGAACAAAATTCTATATAACTCACGCTGAAGCCTCCTGCTCCAAGCTCCTTTAGATAGATCTGAAAAATCCTGAACTACTTGACTGCTCGTACAAATTTAGGCACCCAAGAGTTTAGGTAGAACAAAGCAAATAAACTCCAGGTCAGTCATGGGACTGGTATGAGTAAACAGTTTAAAACAGTTTCAGAAACTAAATGATATGTCATAAGACCACGCCGTATAACACGGAACGGGTTTTTCCCTTATGAGAATCCAAACACTTGATTTAACTTTCAAAAATCTCTTTTGAAAGGAACGATAGATTTATATCAAAACTCCTTTGATATTATAATAATGTCTAAATCAAGTAAATACAATCTAGTGGAACGTTTGCATCTCAAGTTCCACATATATAATATACAATCATAAACCGCAAGCACATATTGGGTATTTGATTTCCAACTATGAAAAGTTATGGAACCACCTTCCGTGGGTATATTTCTAGTGGAGAATACACCGAGCTCAACAAGAACATCTTGCAACTCAGCCACACATGACCGACCACTCATTTGGCTTGAGTATATCGAATGTATATCACCAACGGTTGGGATCAGCAACCGTTTCCCGAATGGGACAGCATCGACAATAGATTTTTAGAAGTAAATGAAACTCTTGATCATGTGATTTTACACCCCAATAGGTGCGACCTACATAGCCATGTTGCCTGCCCGATTTCTGTCATTTACCGGATGATGAGGCTAGAAGCTACGCTTTATCATCACAACAGATTCACTTCGAATGCCACATCGTCAAATCCATCAAATCACCTATTGACGTCCTCAACAGTACATTACGTGTTAGCTAAAAGAAGTTTCCTTCTCCGCTTCCACTCTTGGTACGGTTGAAGAAATCAATGTACGTGACCTTTCTGGAAATACTCTGTCAGACATTCATCCATACAAGTCACCCAGGAACAGGATGAACTGAAGGCACTATTTCTATTAATAGAAAAAGTCCTTGCACTCTACTCCGTCTTCGATTATCTTTATATAATCTGATTCGCACGCTACTGCCGATATGGAGTGGTTCTTCGGATAATAATCCAACCGGTCCCTTCATATTGACAACGATGGTCAAAACTTCGACAGTTTGTGATTTATCTATCGAATAAAAACCAAGTGTTTCGATAGTCGATGATTTAACTATCGAAGGAAAACAAGTGTTCATCCAATTATCAAACAATCACTGAGCCCTTAATTAATATTCCATTAATTAAATCACTTCTCTATTTCTTTATCAATATTTGTTAACCAAATATTTTCAATAACCATATTGGCCTTTTACGTTATTTGGAAAACATTTCCGAATATCGCCTTCCTTTATTTTCTATACTAGGAAATATTCATTTTTCTATTTCCAAGCTTACATTTATTTGGGTTAAAACGGATGTTGTTAAAACATCGTTACGACAACCCAAATATTATATTCAACTAACTCTTATCCAACATTGATCTTCGAGCCTGGAATCTTACTATTTATTTGTTAATAATGAAATCAATCAAGTTGGGGTATAACTACCTCTCAAACCTTGACTGAATAACATTTATAACGTCAAAACAGATAAGACTACTTACTCGGACAATCAATACCATACAACTACTGATTTACCTTTAAACACGTATACACTTCCCCTTTCTATTCTTACTAGATTTTATTCTTATACTTCCTTTTTGATTATACTATTCTATTTCTAAATTCGTTTTCTTATCGACTTCTATATATTTTGATATGTTGATTTCTAACTATCAAATTATCTTAAAAATATTCTATCTCCTTAAATTCCCGGAAAAATTCGCCATAACCTCCTTTGTACCGGGGGCATCGGGAAAATCCCCAAACTGCCACACAGGCCTTTTCCAATCAAAAAGAAAAAGAAAAGCCTAGCGGCTAGCCGATACGGCACATAAAATCTCATATATGAATTAACTACGTACCTTTTTGTCGAGCATTCTATTTATATACCTTTTAACACTTTATTCCAAACCTGTCTCCTGTATATTTATACCTGTCCAATCTATTTTAACTATACCAATCTTTTAACTAAATTTGTTAATTTAATTTGTTACTTAACTCTTCAGTCTATTTCACCTTCATTATTTTAACTTGCATATTAACAAATTCTAATTATACTCATACTCTCGTTTCCTTATCGACTTCTTATTCAAATTCCAATTCAATTCTATTTGAATTGTCCTTTCAAATACTATATTCAAATCTATTTGCATTCTATTATCAAATACTATATTCAAATCTATTTCCATTCTCTTATCAAATACTATATTCAAATCTATTTGCATTCTCTTTTCAAATACTATATTCAAATCTATTTGCATTCTCTTATCAAATACTATATTCAAATCTATTTGCATTCTCTTATCAAATACTATATTCAAATCTATTTGCATTCTCTTTTCAAATACTATATTCAAATCCATTTGCATTCTCTGCATTATTTATAAACAACGTTTATAACTTCACTTAAAATCCCACACAATATATTTATAACAAAGTTTATAAATTCCATTCAAATCCCACCTTTTCATTTATAAATAAAGTTTATAAATTCAATTCAAATTCCACCTTTTCATTTATAAACAAAGTTTATAAATTCAATTCAAATCCCACCTTTCATTTATAAACAAAAATTATAAATTCAATTACTTGTTTTATATATTCAAACAAGTTAATATTTTCCCTAGTTCATTAAAATTTCAAATTCTATTTATAAAAATAGAATTTCCTTTTTAAATCTCAAATACCCTTTCAGGATATTTTTATAAATATATTCCAGCCCAGGGATATTTTAAACAATCAGATCAACCATTTTAAATCGTTTGATTTTATTTAACACATCATATAGGAATATACATATGAAACCAAACAAACAACAACAGATAATATATTTTTGAGGAATCCAGTTGGATTCCTCCAACCTGTTTTTCCTGCATCCACAGACGTTAGTCAACATAGTAATACCCATCCTGCTTCGAGGCAGGATATCGCGGTATAGAAGGTCATCCACTAATCATAGCGTGGGGCGTATAGGGTAATCATCCGCTATGGTACCGCGGGCATCCGCTAATGAGACTGCGGGAATCCAACCAATCATCAACCCAATATATATGTATATATCCTAAATAACTAATATATATTTTAAAACAATCAAACAGCATTCAAACAAGCACAGATAATTATTTTTAACTATATAAAAATAATTTCTAAATAAAAGGTGAGATTTACTCACCAGAGTTTCCTTATGTCGAGTATCCAATTAAAATTCCAAACTTCACGACACTCCATTCGACTTGCCTCAAAGGAATTTATCTAACACCTAAAATCATTTAATTTTATTTTCAATTAACCAAATTTACTTATTTAAATTAGCTATCTATTTATTTATACTAACCAAGAACAATAAATAAAATAATTCTATGAATTTTAAATTACGTAAATATATACCTTGTTAAACTCGACCTACTAACGGAGCAAAACTTCTAACCGCCTAAACTGAAATCAACCTCCAGACACTCCCATCGTCCATTACAGCAATTCATCGAACACCTTCCGTTCATCAACAATAATCAGTACAACCATCAGCTCTCACTGCTCCTGCAACTTAATCCCATACAATGCCACTACCACACTACAGTATTGTCCTTCATTTTCGCCACTGTCCATACAGTAAACCATAATAACTGTAATTATCGAATACCCCAAAACCTGAAACCTAACTCGAAAACTTGCCTCACCTAGTCGACCTCGCAGCGGTCAGTACAACAGTGACCATCGCGTCCTTCTCTATCTAAATAAACCATCGCGTCCTCCTCCACCATTTCAACTGTTGATCCTCCAACACCAGTTCATCGCACCATTATGAATACCACTACTCCAGATCCCCTTTCTGAAATCATGGCCTATACTAATGTTGACTTCCTGCTCCATACACACGCGATACAAATTTGAAGTCGGACTTCACTTCAGTCGCCAACCCTGAATCACCCCATCAGTGCATCGACATCGCTAAGCTCCAATCCATCTTCGATTTTCCTAAATTCCTATAACATCGAACCCTACTGTTGTTGTCCTTGATTCGCCATCGCTCCAGCGAGCTTTGAAGAAATCACTACCACAGATCGAGAACGTGAATTGAAACGCGATTCCACTCCTTTTTTTCTAATACGAGAGTTGGATTCGATTTTTTTTCTTTAGAGGAAATCGAAATGAAGGGAAAGACAGAGGGGATGTTGCGTTATATAATAGGAGAAAGGGGAACATGGTTGGATTTGAACGGAAGGAAAGGAGTGGATGGCATAGCTAGGGTAGGTGGTGTATCCAGGGCCACAGAAATTTTATATTTTATTTAATTCTAAATTAAAACCGGTATTCTTTAATTTAAATTACCACATTGATTTCAACTCCTATTTGAACCCAACAACAGTCCTTCCTAGGGTTAAACCACCATTCTGAATCCACTGGGACAGGTCACGAAGTCCAATTTGATCATCTGTAGAAGATATTAATTTAAATTGATATAATTTAAATTTAAAACTATTTATTCTACTCGATAATAAATAAATATTATTACCGTTAAAATTTCATATTAATTATTTGAACTGTTTTCAATTCAAATTAACATTTGAATTCTACTAAATCCATTTTCGTATTTTGATAATTTAATATTTTCAAATATTAAATTGGAATTGATTTTTAAATTGATAACTTAATATAAAATTCCATTTATATTATCCACCCAATATTTAAATCCGTATTAAATATTTTAAAATTAACCCATAAGGATCCGGGTCATTACAATCTTCCCCACTTAAAATAATTTCGTCCTCGAAATTGCTAAGGTAGAAAAAGTGCTACAAACCCATTTATCTTTTCAAAACGCACTTATGTTGATACTCAACATTTCAAACTTCCTTACGTAACTCTCTTTCGAATAAATCCCCATTTCGATAACTCCTCCCTTTGAATAACTATATTCGATAATCTCTCTATCGAATAACTAGATTCGAAAACCTTTCTTCGAATAAACTGTATTCGATTAACTCCTTTAATTCTATTCGAATAACTAATATTCGATTTAACTCCATTCGCTTGACTCTAGATCGCAGCGATCACAATGGTTACGCCTGATTCCCCCCAGGAAACATCCGACCGCCCTAGGCTATCTGCAGCCCTGCGAATTACGCTAGCAGTCGTACGAAATGGTAACTTATCCTGAGTAACTATGTTTGACTAACTCTATCTCAATACCTATATTCGATCAACTTTAATTGAATAACTAATATTCAATTAACTCTACGGATTAACCTTAACTGATTAACTCTAACTGGTTAATTCTTACTCTAATTGATTTATTCTAACTCCAATCGATTATTTCTAACTCTAATCGACTTCTCCTATTCGAATAACTCCTATTCGATTACATTTATTTATTTATAAAGATTTACTTTTTAGTAACGGTTCTTCACTTTATAAATGTTCTCTTTAATAATGTTACCTCACTTATACAAGCGTTGTGTACCCCTTCTATTTAAAACTATCGGTGTTAAAAACCAATATCTCTTCTCTATATAAGCTCAGACTTATATGTTCCATTTATCGAATGATAAATATTTAATTTAATTTATAAACTGTTATTTATAAATTAATCTTTTCTATTTATTTGTTAAAAACAAATTTCCATTTTCTATTCATCTTCTAAATATTCCTTTGATTAAATTCTATTTATTTAACGAATAAATATCACATTGATAACATTCTATTTATTTTCTATAAATAAATGTTTCCATTGAATCTATTTGTAATTGTTTTTACAAATATTTCCCCTTTAAATTCTATTTATAAATGTTTTTTTACAAATATTTCTCCTTCTATTTGTTTGCACATAACTTCCTTTGTATTTGTTTTACAAATATATTTCCTTTATATTTGTTTTACAAATATATTTTCTTTATAACTCTTTGGGTTTTTTTTTCCTTTATTCACCCCCAATTCATATTTCATTCACATTGATTTTACTCAGTTTATTCATTTCGATCCATTTAACTTACTTAAGTTAAATTTAATTTCAATCATTCAAATTCCCATTAACTAGTTGCTAATTAACTGTTTTTCCTATTCCACCCTTTATATTTGAATATAACTTGTTCAAATATAAGTCAACTTAATTATAAATTAATCTAATTATATTTTCAACTTGAGTTATATATTCAATTTCGAATATAAATTCTCAATCTCTTTCACTTTTCCAAAAACCCAATTTCGATTTAAATTTCCTTTAACTAATTATTTTCCAATTTAGTTAATTCTATTTAACCATTTAAAATATGATTTTTGTCTTAAAAATCATTTCACTTACTTCACTGGAGTTCATATTTATCTTATATCTCCAGTCTGGATTTTTTTTCTAATGCCAATTCGGATTTTATTTCCTAAAAATCCTTTTATTTATTTAATTAAACCGTTATGGTTTTATAATGGTTCTGGCGCTGCTTTTCTAAAAGTTTGATTTTGACATAACTCAAAATCTATACGACGAAATCCAGATTTTTCTCTTTCATTAGAAAACTATTGTTCAACCGGTCCCGACGATTCTTATTTCAAAGAATTCCGACTTCAATTGAGTTATGTATACTAAATTGAAGTTCGAATCGCCAATTTACGAACTGCCGTGCTACGGCGAGCTCGTTTTAATTATATTTATAAATATAAACGTTTTAACATTGTTTACAATAAATTCAACTCCATTCAGATATATTTTTAATATATATCCATCCATTTCATAATATTCCCGATCTATTTCACTTCTAATATTCAAATCGTATATCTTAATTTAAAATATTCAAATTCCATTTGAAATCCTTTATTCAATTCTATATTATTTCCTTCTATTCCATTTCTATTTGAATTTTCTTCTATTCAAACTCATTTGAATTCCTTTAAATTCAAATTCTATTTCACTTCTATTTGAATAACATATATATTCAAATTCCTTTATTTTACTTCTATTTTCAATTCTATAGCTAACTCCATTTGAATTTATATATTCAATTTCTGTTTGAATTTTCTTTGTTCAAATTCTATATTCAATTCTATTGAATTTCATACATTCAAACTTCATTTGAATTTCTATATTCAAATTCTATTTAAATCCTCTTATTCAAATTCTATTTCAAATTCCTTTATTCAAATTCCATTTGAAATCCTTTATTCAATTTCTATTTAAATTCCTTTGTTCAATTTCTATTTGAAATCCTTTGAATTTAAATTCTATTTTAACTCCTTTGAATTCAAATTCTATTTCAAACTTTATATTTTCTTTGAATTCTTATATTCAACCTCCACTTTATATTCTCTTTGAAATCCTATTTAACCAAATTCCATTTGAATTCTAATATTCAAATCTCTATTTGACTTTTCTTTATTCAAATCCATTTGAATTCCTTTGAATTCAAATTCCATTTCAATTTTTCTTATACAATTTCTATTTGAATTTTCTTTATTCAAATCCTATTTAAATTTCTATGTTCAAATTCTATATTTGAATTCCCTTATATTTTACTTCTATTTGAAATCTATATTCCAATTCCCATTTCAAAATTCCTTTGAAGTAATATAAATTTATACATATATTTATATCTATCCCAAATTCAAAACATTTAAATTTTCAAACAACTTGTTTTCCTTTCAAACAAATTTCCATCAAAACTTTTCTAAGGCAGCAATTCATCACTTAGGAACTCGAAAATGAACACTGATGATGTTGCGACCATCATCAGAATTATTTCCCAGCTACTGAATGAGTTCAGTGCTTTATTTCTTTCAAAACCCATTTAGAAAAATATTTTCCAAACTCCCAGGATTTTAAATTCTGAATTCTGGTTGGAATTCAATTTCAATTTATCACATTTGTATATTTGATTTCGTATACAAATTCCATTGGTTATATATATAACTATTTCTGTTTTAAAATCTAATTTGATTATAATCCTAACAATCAACTTAACTATTTAAAAGCAATATCGTGTCCAAACTTCTGTTCAAGTGTTTATAAACTCGTATCGACATCGTGGCGTCCCACAATTCGACCAAAATTTATAATCCTCTCAACAGACTAGTCAACACAATATAAAACAGTTTTTATATCAAATAACAAATACACTCTCTCGTATATATATACACTCAACTCATTCTAGGATACTACTGATCCTATCTCTTATGAGCACATTCCAACAAGCCTAGGTATTCGCTCAACCTAAGCTCTGATACCAACTGTAATGACCCAGATTTTTGTAACATCAGAGTTGACTATATACATCATACATCCAACCCAAATATCACGAAAATACGAAACATTTTTTTTTAGAAGAAAGAGATAGAAGAAGAACAGAAATAACAACACGGAATCTCACATCGCAGCGGAACAAAATATAATATATATCATATCTTTGAAATACAAAATCTTAGCTGTATAACATACACTTATCAGAGTACAACACTTACAACACAACAGAACAAAACTCTATATAACTAACGCTGAAGCCTCCTGCTCCGAGCTCCTTTAGATAGATCTGAAAAATCCTGAACTACTTGACTGCCCGTACAAATTTTAGGCACCCAAGAGTTTAGGTAGAACAAAACAAATAAACTCCGGGTCAGTCATGGGACTGGTATGAGTAAACAGTTTAAAACAGTTTCAGAAACTAAATGATATCTCATAAACCACGCCGTATAACACGGAACGGGTTTTTCCCTTATGAGAATCCAAACACTTGATTTAACTTTCGAAAATACCTTTTGAAAGGAACGATAGCTTTATATCAAAACTCCTTTGATATTATAATAATGTCTAAATCAAGTAAATACAATCTAGTGGAACGTTTGCATCTCACGTTCCACATATATAATATACAATCATAAACCGCAAGCACATATTGGGTATTTGATTTCCAACTATGACAAGGTATGGAACCACCTTCCGCGGGTATATCTCTAGAGGAGAATACACCGAGTTCAACAAGAACATCTTGCAACTCAGCCACACATGACCGACCACTCATTTGGCTTGAGTATATCGAATGTATATCACCAACGGTTGGGATCAGCAACCGTTTCCCGAATGGGACAGCATCAACAATAGATTTTTAGAAGTAAATGAAACTCTAGATCATGTGATTTTACACCCTAATAGGTGCGACCTACATAGCCATGTTGCCTGCTCGATTTCTGTCATTTACCGGATGATGAGGCTAGAAGCTACGCTTTATCATCACACCAGATTCACTTCGAATGCCACATTGTCAAATCCATCAAATCACCTATTGACGTCCTCAATAGTACATTACGTGTTAGCTAAAAGAAGTTTCCTTCTCCGCTTCCACTCTTGGTACGGTTGAAGAAATAAATGTACGTGACCTTTCTGGAAATATTCTGTCAGACATTCATCCATACAAGTCACCCAGGAACAGGATGAACTGATAGCACTATTTCTATTAATAGAAAAAGTCCTTGCAATCTACTCCATCTTCGATTTTCTTTATATAATCTGATTCGCACGCTACTGCCAATATGGAGTGGTTATTTGGATAATAATCCAACCGGTCTCTCCATATTGACAACGATGGTCAAAATTTCGACAGTCTGTGATTTAACTATCGAATAAAAACAAGTGTTTCGATAGTCGATGATTTAACTTTCGAAGGAAAACAAGTGTTCATCCAATTATCAAACAATCACTGAGCCCTTAATTAATATTCCATTAATTAAATCACTTCTCTATTTCTTTATCAATATTTGTTAACCAAATATTTTCAATAACCATATTGGCCTTTTACGTTATTTGGAAAACATTTCCGAATATTGCCTTCCTTTATTTTCTATACTAGGAAATATTCATTTTTCTATTTCCAAGCTTACATTTATTTGGGTTAAAACGGATGTTGTGTAAAACATCGTTACGACAACCCAAATACTATATTCAACTAACTCTTATCCAACATTGATCTTCGAGCCTGGAATCTTACTATTTATTTGTTAATAATGAAATCAATCAAGTTGGGGTATAACTACCTCTCAAACCTTGACTGAATAACATTTATAATGTCAAAACAGATAAGACTACTTACTCGGACAATCAATACCATACAACTACTGATTTACCTTTAAACACGTATACACTTCCCCTTTCTATTCTTACTAGATTTTATTCTTATACTTCCTTTTTGATTATACTATTCTATTTCTAAGTTCGTTTTCTTATCGACTTCTATATATTTTGATATGTTGATTTCTAACTATCAAATTATCTTAAAAATATTCTGTCTCCTTAAATTCCCGGAAAAATTCGCCATAACCTCCTTTGTACCGGGAGCATCGGGAAAATCCCCAAACTGCCACACAGGCCTTTTCCAATCAAAAAGAAAAAGAAAAGCCAAGCGGATAGCCGATACGGCACATAAAATCTAATATATGAATTAACTACGTACCTTTTTGTCGAGCATTCTATTTATATACCTTTTAACACTTTATTCCAAACCTGTCTCCTGTATATTTATACCTGTCCAATCTATTTTAACTATACCAATCTTTTAACTAAATTTGTTAATTTAATTTGTTACTTAACTCTTCAGTCTATTTCACCTTCATATTTGAACATGACATGTTCAAATATATCTTAACTTGCAAATTAAAAATTCTAATTATACTCATACTTTCGTTTCCTTATCAACTTCTTATTCAAATTCCAATTCAATTCTATTTGAATTTTCCTTTCAAATACTATATTCAAATCTATTTGCATTCTCTTATCAAATACTATATTCAAATCTATTTGCATTCTCTTATCAAATACTATATTCAAATCTATTTGCATTCTCTTATCAAATACTATATTCAAATCTATTTGCATTCTCTTATCAAATACTATATTCAAATCTATTTGCATTCTCTTTTCAAATACTATATTCAAATCTATTTGCATTCTCTTTTCAAATACTATATTCAAATCTATTTGCATTCTCTACATTATTTATAAACAACGTTTATAACTTCACTTAAAATCCCACACTATATATTTATAACAAAGTTTATAAATTCCATTCAAATCCCACCTTTTCATTTATAAACAAAGTTTATAAATTCAATTCAAATCCAACCTTTTCATTTATAAACAAAGTTTATAAATTCAATTCAAATCCCACCTTTCATTTATAAACAAAGTTTACAAATTCAATTACTTGTTTTATATATTCAAACAAGTTAATATTTTCGCTAGTTCATTAAAATTTCAAATTCTATTTATAAAAATAGAATTTCCTTTTTAAATCTCAAATACCCTTTCAAGATATTTTTATAAATATATTCCAGCCCAGGGATATTTTAAACAATCAGATCAACCATTTTAAATCGTTTGATTTTATTTAACACATCATATAGGAATATACATATGAAACCAAACAAACAACAACAGATAATATATTTTTGAGGAATCCAGTTGGATTTCTCCAACATGTTTTTCCTGCGTCCACAGACGTTAGTCAACATAGTAATACCCATCCTGCTTCGAGGCAGGATATCGCGGTATAGAAGGTCATCCACTAATCATAGCGTGGGGCGTATAGGGTAATCATCCGCTATGGTACCGCGGGCATCCGCTAATGAGACTGCGGGAATCCAACCAATCATCAACCCAATATATATATATATATATATATATATATATATATATATCCTAAATAACTAATATATATTTTAAAACAATCGGACAGCATTCAAACAAGCACAGACAATTATTTTTAACTATATAAAAATAATTTCTAAATAAAAGGTGAGATTTACTCACCAGAGTTTCCTTATGTCGAGTATCCAATTAAAATTCCAAACTTCACGACACTCCATTCGACTTGTCTCAAAGGAATTTATCTAACACCTAAAATCATTTAATTTTATTTTCAATTAACCAAATTTACTTATTTAAATTAGCTATCTATTTATTTATACTAACCAAGAACAATAAATAAAATGATTCTATGAATTTTAAATTACATAAATATATACCTTGTTAAACTCGACCTACTAACGGAGCAAAACTTCTAACCGCCTAAACTGAAATCAACCTCCAGACACTCCCATCGTCCATTACAGCAATTCATCGAACACCTTCCGTTCATCAACAATAATCAGTACAACCATCAGCTCTCACTGCTCCTGCAACTTAATCCCATACAATGCCACTACCACACTACAGTATTGTCCTTCATTTTCGCCACTGTCCATACAGTAAACCATAATAACTGTAATTATCGAATACCCCAAAATCTGAAACCTAACTCGAAAACTTGCCTCACCTATTCGACCTCGCAGCGGTCAGTACAACAGTGACCATCGCGTCCTTCTCTATCTAAATATACCATCGCGTCCTCCTCCACCATTTCAACTGTTGATCCTCCAACACCAGTTCATCGCACCATTATGAATACCACTACTCCAGATCCCCTTTCTAAAATCATGGCCAATACTAATGTTGACTTCCTGCTCCATACACACGCGATACAAATTTGAAGTCGGACTTCACTTCAGTCGCCAACCCTGAATCACCCCATCAGTGCATCGACATCACTAAGCTCCAATCCATCGTCGATTTCCCTAAATTCCTACAACATCGAACCCTACTGCTGCTGTCCTTGATTCGCCATCGCTCCAGCGAGCTTTGAAGAACTCACTACCACAGATCGAGAACGTGAATTGAAACACGATTCCACTCCTTCTTTTTTTCTAATACGAGAGTTGGATTCGATTTTTTTTTCTTTAGAGGAAATCGAAATGAAGGGAAAGACAGAGGGGATGTTGCGTTATATAATAGGAGAAAGGGGAACATGGTTGGATTTGAACGGAAGGAAAGGAGTGGATGGCATAGCTAGGGTAGGTGGTGTATCCAGGGCCACAGAAATTTTATATTTTATTTAATTCTAAATTAAAACCGGTATTCTTTAATTTAAATTACCACATTGATTTCAACTCCTATTTGAACCCAACAACAGTCCTTCCTAGGGTTAAACTACCATTCTAAATCCACTGGGACAGGTCACGAAGTCCAATTTGATCATCTGTAGAAGATATTAATTTAAATTGATATAATTTAAATTTCAAACTATCTATTCTACTCGATAATAAATAAATATTATTACCGTTAAAATTTCATATTAATTATTTGAACTGTTTTCAATTCAAATTAAAATTTGAATTATACAAAATCCAGTTTCGTATTCTGATAATTTAATATTTTCAAATATTAAATTGAAATTGATTTTTAAATCGATAACTTAATATAAAATTCCATTTATATTATCCACCCAATATTTAAATCCGTATTAAATATTTTAAAATTAACCCATAAGGATCCGGGTCATTACATTGATGTTAATAATGCTTTCCTAAATGGAGAACTTAAAGAGGATGTATGTATGTATGTATCAACTAGAAGGGTACACACAAGCCAATAAAAGCAAAGATGTCTATAAACCACACAAATTCCTATATGGATTAAAACAAGCACCCAGGGTATGACATGAAAAGTTAAAACAGACTCTTACTACCTCTGGATACATCATCACAAAGTCAGACAATTCACTCTATATCAAGAAACAAGGGAACTATTCAACTTACATACTTGTGTACATGGATGACTTAATTCTAACTGGAAATGACAACAGTGAAATCAGCAGAATGACAAAATATCTCAACAATACCTTTTCACTAAAGGATCTAGGGAAACTGAATTATTTCCTTGGAATTGAAGTTATTAGAAAATCAAATTGTGAGCTAAATCTATGCCAAAGAAGCAATATTTTAGAGATTCTAACAAGAGCAAAAATGGAAAAAGCAAAATCAATCTCTACATCAATGATTAGAAACTCAACTTTATCTGAAAATCAAGGCGAAAGTTTCTCAAATCCTACTTTATAAAGAAGTATAGTAGGTACACTGCAATATGCCACAGCCACAAGGCCTGACATTGCATATAATGTAAACAGAGTTTCCTAATTCATGCATATGCCTACTGAAGATCACCAGAAAGCAGTAAAGCATATTCTACGTTACTTAAAAGGAACAACAAATTATGGATTAAAGATAACATCATGCAAGAACTTACAAATCAAAGCATTCTCTGACGTTGATTAGGCCTCCAATCAAGACGACCGAAGACCCACCAACGGATATATCATTTACCTAGGAGAAAACCTGATTTCGTGACCTTCAAAGAAGCAAACCATCATCTCACGCTCTAGCACCGAGGTTGAATATCGCAGCTTAGCAAGCGCTACAGGTGAAGTAACATGGCTAGAATATCTCCAGAAAGAGACGAAATTACTCATAAAAAATCTTCAATCATCTGGTGTGATAATCTCAGTACAGTTTCTCTCTCAGCAAATCATGTTCTTCATTCACGTACGAAACATACTGAAATTGATCTATACTTCGTACATGTGTTATTCAAGGAAAGCTTGTTGTAAATCATGTACCAACAGCATTACAAAGAGCTGATACTGCAGATTTGAAGATTGAAGAAGCGGAGGAAAATTTGGGAAAGGAATGAAAACCCTAGGCATCTTTTTTTTGGGGGTAATAACAAAAAGTATCTGATTTAGGCTTTTAGCGGCATTTCGGTTATCTTATGCATTTGCCAGCTGTTTGTTACCGTTACAACACTGCTATATAATGCAGCACTTTCATCGTTTGTATTCTTAATATAACAATAATTCTAAGATAATAATACCACAACTTCTCTCAATTATTTTACAAACTTCACAACTGAAGCAATGAATTCCAAGACCAGATGCATAGCTGTTCAATATGCTTTATGCCTGTGGCTGTCACAATTTTTTATTTTGTTGCCTTGGTGCGAAACTTGCATAAACTATAAACACCATTCACTGATAGTAGTTTTTTTCTCAAACTGATGATACATAGTCCAACCCAGCACATGTTTAGAAAATTTTCTATATTAATAAATGAAATGTACATACAATCGATATTCAAATTCTAGTTATTCCACAAGCAACAAAGACTTTCAAAAAACTTAAATACTCAGGGTAGTAAATAAAAAAATGTGACGATTAATTGATAGTTGAAATGATATTCTTAGAACAAAGGTTGATTTACGATGTTCAACATATAAATGATATGTACAATTTGAATAGAAATATTCAAAACTCACGAAAAGTTAATTGTTGATTTGATGTTAATGAATGTATACAAAATGGAGAAGGATGATTTTCCAATAAAAATAATAAATGTTGAATTGCTTTAGGACAATCTGATTTTCACTATAAGTGTATAACACTACTTTAACCTAGGGTGGAAGAAGAAGAAAAGGAATATATGGTTATAAATCATTCGCCGGGGTGTTGGTAGTATATACAACATGACAAGTGGATTAGACAATGCAACGCATAAATCATATCCATGACAAGTGAGTTGCGCCCCGCAAGACGCGAATCGAACTCATGACAGGATGTTTGTCACACCACGTTATCATAGAAATCACTTAATTTAACGGATAATACTATCCATTTTGTGTCCAAAACAACATGAATTGCTTTATAGTTCCATATATGCAATCAAGATTTCTCGTTTTGTTGCTTCATGGTAAGATTTGTTGGAAATGTTTTATAAACATTAAGTGAACTATTAAAAATGTTGAATAAGTGTATGAATGGCTCCTATGTGTGAATAGTCCCACATCATGGGATTATATGGAAGAGGCAAGGATTTATACTTGTTTCTAAGAAATCATGTTGGGGCCTTGGGCTCCCAACACATGCTTTGTTGTGAGGAGGGAGACCATGCATCATGAACACCACACACGCGCGCGACCGACCGACCCGGCCCGGTCCGGTTCGGGCTCGGGCTTGGGCTTGGGCTTTGTGGTGTAGACACTTATATTTTTGGACCATAAAACTTTGCAGTTTTCGAACTGTTTTTTTTATGGAAAATTATTTTCTGCACCGTTAATTTTTTTCTGCAACGGTAAAAAGTTTGCAATGGTAAAAACTTTGTCCCCCGAAATTTTAGCAGATCTGGTTTTTTCTTCCAAACCCTAATTCTCGTTCTATATATACTTTTTATCTGCTGACAAGAAAATATACCAAATTCTATTATCTTCTAGCCTCCACCACTAAAAACTTTCTTTCGGAAATTTCGAGCCATATTATTTTCGAAAGTGCAAATCTGCACTGATTTGTTGTGCAAGCAGATCGGTTATCTTTTTAGAGGTTGTTTTATCCTAGAGGTGGCGGCGAAGAAACGAACTGGTTTGCACCTCTGACCAGATCGCCGAATCATCTTCAAGAAAGCGACATAGTCCGCGACTCAACCATTGTTTTCCAGCAGTTTGAAGACAAACTGAAATAATGGCTTCGAACTCAACCATAGACGATGCTGCTCCACCCTCTGCTTTCCAGAACACTCTCGTGACTGCTGCTCCATTCATATTCGAAGTCTTGCATTTTAAGCGATGGCGTCAGAAGATGGAGTTCTTCCTCATGATCAGAAAGGTTGTGGCTGCGCTGACTGCTGACAATCCGCAGCTACCAGATAAACCTGACGAGGCTGATGCGGCAAAGATGGCATCATGGACTGAATAGTCAAAGCAACTGCAGACCTGGACTGAACATGATTATCTATGCAAGAATTTTATTCTGAATGGACAGAGCGATGATCTGTATGATTACTATAACTCAGATGAGAAGACAGCAAAGGAGATCTGGGAAGCACTGAAAAAGAAGTATGATACAGAGGAGGCAGGGACAAAGAAATATGCTGTAAGCCGCTACCTAAAGTACCAGATGACTGACGACTGATCAGTTGAGATGCAGTCTCATGAGCTGTAGAAAATAGCTCATGAGATCATCTCCGAAGGTATGGCATTGGACGAACAATTTCAAATTGCTGTTATCATTGACAAATTACCCCCTGGCTGGAAAGATTTTAAAAATGTTTTACGTCATAAGACTAAGGAATTTTCCGTAGAAAGCTAGATCATGCGCCTCCTTATTGAGGAGGATGCACACAAACAAGACCAGAAAGAAGAGGTGTTGATTGTCAATAACAACACTAAAAAGACCACACCCGCTGTTCTGAAACCAAATCAGAAATCTTTTAAGAATCAGAACAGGCGCAACAAACAGAACGGGAATCTGCAAGGAAACCAAAAGGACAGCAGAAACCAGCCCAAAAGAATGATTCTGAACAGTTGTTTATTTGCTACAACTGTTGAAAACGAGGCCATATGGCACGAAAATGTTGGAACAGGCCAAGCTCTGCACCGCAGGCTAACCTGACTGAAGAGCCTCTTGCGACTATGATTACTGAGATTCACCTTGTTGGTGGATCAAAGGGTTGGTGGGTAGACACTGGTGTTTCTCGCCATGTCTGCTATGATCGTAGCTTGTTCTCTACATACACAGTTGCTGAAAATCAGAAAGTGTTGTTGGGAGATTCTCACACCACTAAAGTTGCAGGGATTGGCAATGTGGAAATTAAGTTTACCTCTGGAAAGACTGTAATTCTGAAAGATGTTATGAATACTCCAGAGATTAGGAAGAATCTGGTGTCTGGCTTTCTCCTTAATAAGGCTGAGTTTACTCAAGTTATTGGGGCTGATTTGTATATTCTAACTTATAAGGGAACCTTTGTGGGAAAGGGTTATGCTTGTGAGGGTATGTTTAAACTGAATGTTTAAACTAATAAAGTGACTACTTCTGCTTATATGTTGTGTGATTTTAATATTTAGCACTCTAGATTATGTCATGTTAATAAACAAGTATTTCACAACATGAGCACCCTAGATATGATTCCTAAATTGACAGAATCTAAACTTGATAAATGTGAATTGTAACACCCCGCCTCCGCTAGGGTCACTCGCAAAGGAATGCACTAGCTTTAGAGGGGCATTATTGGTAAACATGCACAGAAATATCACAAGACAGAACATATAAAATAGCGGAAGTAAAATCGAACTTTCATAAACATCAATAATTAAGGTCTAAAGCCTTTTACATCAGAGTACATCAAAACCTGTCTTGCAATAGTAAAGAAGCATAAATACTTTTTCATAAATTATTCCCCAAGTAAAAACAGTAAAGTAGCCATAGCCAAGAAAAGTCCAAGCCATCCATGATGACCTTCAAGCAGAAGAAGTCCGAACTAAACAACAGTATTTCCTCCCTGTAACCTGGGGGGGAAAAGGAAGAAAAGAGGCGAAACAAAACGGGTCAGTCAAAAAGACTGAGTAAGCCCTATCTACTATCAGCATAAAAACTAGTAAAGTTAACTGACATGAGAAACTGAGATGAACATAAGCATGATGACAAGATAGATAAGCTAAATCAAAATAACATGATGAACTACTGAACTCAGATAAACTAAGGTGTCATGATAAATTACGATGTCAAGATAAAACAAGGCATCCCATCGTCAGGTTCCTATCAAGTATAATATCCCCAAGATATCTATTACGTTTAACGTCCCATGGTATCTATCCTGTATTTTAGCTCTGCACCTACCGTACTAGTATCCCCACCATATCATGTGTTAACCATGAATGACCCTTACTCAAAAGTCGTGTAATGGTCCATGTCAACCTAATATATCGCATATATAGGTTACTCAACTCGTATGTTTTATTCCATGTAAATGTTCAGTCCCTTGCCGTAGACCATACGGGCTTTCCCATGAGATTCTATACTACTTTAACATAGTTCCATGATCCCTAAGATCGTTTTGGATTGTCACCCTATATCTAACTAGGGTCTTTCAACATGAATCATTGTTTGTACAACTAGGACTTATGCTACCTAGGACTACTAGGGATTATGCTTACCTATTGCACGTTTTCGTATCTCGATTTTGGTTCAACCACCCAGGGCCACTAGGATTTACGCTAACCGTCAACCGCGCCCTTTTTCCCACGCATTCATCGTGAATCGTTTTTCCATGACTGTATGCACATGTATCACATCGTGCCATCCGAGTCCTGTCACAGGGCAGACCAGGAAATACAGGACTCGGTCGGGAGCTTTCGATTTATCTGCCGATGCAGATGCTAAGGTCTGTTTTTTTCTATACGTGGCTATGGTCCCACGAGACCACTCCCTCAACTAGTGAAAGACAAGACAGGATAAATCCTGTATGAGAACACACTACTGGCCAACCCACAATCCTAGCCTTACCGCAACCATAATTAGATAGCAATTATGGTCTTTTGGGTGTTCTCTGCCTTTCCGTACGTACACGCTTGACCAAAGATGGTAGGTAGCCTGACGAAATGCTATCTAGGGTACGACCGTGTATCGTCGACTATCCCCTATCCATCCCCGTCTTTAGGTCGCTCGTATAGCAACCAAGGCATACTCTTGGTTCTTCTAACGCAGACCTTAACCTCTCATGAGCCTAGTATGATCACCTGGCAGCTCACAGAGGGATACCAAGAATATCCTCACGTTCCCCGAAGTCGTTGCTTCGTTACCCGGTTCGCTGGAGCCTTTATCTAAATCAGATACTTGCTCCTACTCGTATACTTAAACGATGACCTACCGTATCAGGTTACTCATCTATCTATGAACTGGTCTAAATTTCCTTGACTAAGAATCATTACTTAGTTATTCTTCAACTAAGGCTTACCACTTAGCCTTATTCCCGTTATCCTTGTTAACTACGGTTATCCACCTAATCCTCAGAACTAGGGTTTACATAATGGATTAAGTGTCACTTAAGTTCATGACTTAACCCGTCTACAAATCATGTCAAAATTGGCTAAGTATCCAAGTTCAAGACTTAACCCTACAAACCATGCTCAAGTTGGTTAAGTATATATTAACTTGACCCTATCAAATTACTGAGTCAAATCGGTCAAGCGTATTTAAGCGATTCGTGACTTAGCCTTATCATGTTTTCACGTTAGATTGGTTAAGTATAGGTTAACTTAACCTTAATAAATTAACGAGTTAGATTGGTTAAGTGTAGGTCACTTAACCACATCAATTCATCATGTTAGATTAGTTAAGTGTTTAACTTAACCCCATTAAACTGCCAAGTGGGATTAATTAAGTCTAGGCTAACTTAACCCCATCCGATTTCCATGTTTAGACTAGTTGAGTCTAGTCTTAACCCCATCCATTAACTGTATTTTTCGGTTAAGTGTCATTAAGAAAACTTACTTAACCTTACCAAATTATCGTGTTGGATTGATTAAGTGTTGGTTAACTTAACCCCGTCCACTAGTCGTATAAAAATGGTTAAGTGTCATTAGGAAAATCAAGTTACTTAACCTACCCAACCTTGTCATGTTTTGTTAAGTATCATTAGCCTAATCAAATTACTTAACCCATTTGTCCATGTCATATTTGGTTAAGAGTCATTAATCAAATTAACTTAACCCTATCATGTGGCATTAATTACTTAATGCACCATAACCTCTCACATTAGACTTTGTTGTGGTTACTAGTTAAGCCGGTCGGTTCCGGGTAGCTTTACACCACAACTTGGTCTAACCTCGGGTTCAAGCACAACATGACCAACTTCTCACATTGGGTCCTATTGTTTGCAACTACTAGTTAGGCCGGTCGGTTCCGGGTAGTTTTACGTTGCAAACTCAACCCAACCTCGAGTTGGCCACACTTATATTATCTAAGTGTCATGTCCATTATGTTTCCAACACATATTACAAGTTTTCAAGGATTTGGGTAGACCTAACTTAATAGGTAAATTCCCAATTCCATAGTATGGGTAGACCTAACTTAATAGGTAAATTCCCAATTTCATATTTTCAAACATACTCACATGTCGACTTCCATGTTATATTTCAAGTCATGTTTTCAAGTTGTATTTCATGTCATTAGAAATTACCCATAACATAACCCAACGCTTTTAAACTCGCATATACGTTCGCAACAACGTAATGGATTAAAAGAAGAGACTTGGCAAAGGCATGACAAAAATGGATATTAAGCCACAAGTTAATCATGGTGGCAAATGAGGCACAAATGTGTTCATTAACTTGCATGTTACATTCTTAAGCCTCAAAAACATGCATAAACCCAAACTTGGCACATAAGCGAATCATGGTGACAAAAGACATGGAATGATGACTAGTAACTCGCATATATCATCATATAAGGGTTATGACTTCATATGCAAGTTGACATAAAGGTTATGAGGGTTCTCATGTTGCATAATGCAACATTTCAACATAAAGGTTGTAGCTTTTAGCCCACAAGATCAAGATAATGACTTCATAAACTTGCATGACATGATAGCATGTATCATACTCAATGATCAAACCCAAACTTGCAACATGAACATTTAACTTCATAGTTAATATCTAAGAGTAGGGAAAGGGCTTACATTGCTATGAAGGCACAAATCGATTAAGTTAAAGATTGAGACAACGCCTATGCATGCCATCATCCAAAAACCCAAAGATGAAAGCTCCAAATCAATAAAAACCCCATCTTGATGAACAAAGGTCAAAGCTTTAGCCTTGAAATCAACTTGAGAAGCTCTCATACTAACATAGAGACTCTCTAACACTCACATGATCATGAAACCTCTCATAGAAATGAAGATAGAATTTATGACAAGAGGATGGAGGCTAGGGTTTTGAGTGGAGGCCATTGTCAAGAATCATTTTGGCATAGTTTAGTTGTAGGAATGAATAATGAGGGTTTTAGGAGAGGGTTAGGGGTCTTTTTATACAAGACTAGGATAGTTTTAGCCATAGGATAAACCCTAGAACCAATCCTAGCCTTTAAAGCATGTCTTGGGGAAGAAGTCACATGTAGGAACCATTTAGGGCCTTAAAATCAACCCTAGAGTCAAACCGGGCCATCAAAACCCATCCCAGGCCTCAAAAATGGGTTCTGGGCCGCCCCAGGACGAAAAAGTTGACCTGTACAGGGGGGGAGTCGACAGGCAAGTCGACACCGGGGGGTGCAAGTCGACATCCAAGTCGACAGGGCTGTCGATACCAGGCCATTCTGCCCGAAAACTGCTGAAAACTTGTTCTGGCCATATCTTGGTCATACGGACTCCGATTTTCGAAAACTCGGACTCTATTTCGCGTATTTTTCCGGGACAAACACATTGGTGAAGTCCATTTTACCTGATTCCAATTTTAAAATTTAATTCTGCCTTGATTTCTTGTTTTAACGTGTTATCGAAATACGGGTTGTTACATTCTCCCCTCCTTTAAGGATTTCGTCCCCGAAATCTCCAAGTTAGGAAGAACATATCCTACCATCCATCATTCATCTACTCAAAACATCATCCACAAGCAACCATTGTCCTTAGATGATTTCTAATGCTGTATGAATATATGCAAAACATGTGTGTACATGTTCCTTAGCTAATGCTAATGATCAGGCCTGAATAATCTTTCTAATGCAAAATATGTATAGTGCCGTGAATCCAACATGTATGCAAATAATCCTAGTCATAAAGATACTATATGCGTGCACAATCATTCATTCATATGCAACAACCGCATGATAATACATTCGATTTCATCCATAAACAAGTATAAATACTCGTGCATATGCAATATGAAATGTGACCGAGTCGAGCTAGTATCTAATGTGTATTTGCGCATCCACGAGCAACCACTTGCAACCATATCAATCATAACATGTTTCAAATACATGTTTACATCCATAGGGTTCTACATAGGATTCCTTGAAACAGGGTCGAGAAGATAAACAAGACAAACTCCTTACGGGGTTTGTAACAGAAAATAGGACCAAGAAGATGTCCACAAAAGATAGCCTACAAGTAAGCTCTACAGAAAACAGGGATCAATGATATACTCCCAAAAAGAGATATCATGCACGTATCTAGTCTTTGACCATCAAAGTCGTATTTCCTCGAGCTTAATTCCATTGTGCCTTGACCTTCTTTTAACTTCGCGATTTCGTAGCTTCTTATTTCCTGTTTCCAAAACATGAGCTGGAACTCATTTCTTCGTCGCCTCTCGTTCCACTTGCACACTTGGCGCAAACATGACTGCGTACTCATGATCTCATGCAAGCTTTCCAAAATTCACTAGTGAATCTTGGATCTCGTTTATATACTATAAGGTATTCCATGTAGAAGAACTTTCTCTTGAAAGTAAACAGATGTCAACCAGGTTATCATGCGCACTTACTAGGGTGATCTCTATAACCCATGCATAAATGAAGTAAACCATCTGTCTTATTGGCGAACACCACTCGATCGGGCTTCAAATTTCCAATAAAGGCATCAAGGGATTCTAAGTAACTAGTCATGACAGAACCTCAAAAAGGTTACACGGTACTTCGAGGGCATTACCAAGGCTAGTCAAAAGGTCTAACTACCCTCCTATCAAAACCGAGAGTGGCACCCCCTACTGGATAACCACTTCATCCCTAGAATCCATCCATAGCTTATAAACATAAGCATTATTTCCAAACTCAACACTTGGCATAGACATTCTCAAATCCAAACAAGCCATGTATAAATGGACTGATTCTTCAATAGGACTTTGAGACAAAAAATGGGATTCTCTATTACGCTAGTACTTAAGGTGCAGAGACTCAACTATCGAAGCATACTTAAATGATACGAAAAACGAAGTCCTAACGGGATGATAGAGAAGAAAAGCTAAACCTTTAACAAGATCGTTACCCTCCTTCCGAGGTACCCAAGAAATGAGAGCATACTATTGCCCTCCCGATGATCTTGTCCTTGTCCCATAATACTTAACTATCCGCCCCGTTTTACCATGCCAAAGGTACTCTCTCGTCATGGGTTTCATTGTTCATCTTTCTCCCTCCTTTGAGGACTAAGTCATACCAACAAGTTGCTCATCCTTAAGCTCGTATCCTTTATCCTCTTTCTCACTATCCTTTCTTATAACGCGGCCACTGGTATCTCGAGAACCACCTCCACCGTATGGAAAGCACTTTCGTAGATAGAAAAGACTAGTCGCAGTTAAAACCACTGTGACTACAGATGGAGGAAAGAAAGGAAAAGAGATTCAATTAAGGAAACAAGGATAGTGCTAATGGCATTTGGGGAATAGCCTTTTTAAAAGAAAATTTTCTTGAAAAATGCTTCTTTGTAAACGATTTTCAAATAGTTTTCAGAAGGTCTTTAAAAACTTTTGCCCAGTCTGGTAACCTTCTGCTCTGATACCATGTGTAACACCCCGCCTCCGCTAGGGTCACTCGCAAAGGAATGCACTAGCTTTAGAGGGGCATTATTGGTAAACATGCACAGAAATATCACAACACAACATATAAAATAGCGGAAGTAAAATCGAACTTTCATAAACATCAATAATTAAGGTCTAAAGCCTTTTACATCAGAGTACATCAAAACCTGTCTTGCAATAGTAAAGAAGCATAAAGACTTTTTCATAAATTATTCCCCAAGTAAAAACAGTAAAGTAGCCATAGCCAAGAAAAGTCCAAGCCATCCATGATGACCTTCAAGCAGAAGAAGTCCGAACTAAACAACAGTATTTCCTCCCTGTAACCTGAGGGGGAAACGGATGAAAAGAGGCGAAACAAAACGGGTCAGTCAAAAAGACTGAGTAAGCCCTATCTACTATCAGCATAAAAACTAGTAAAGTTAACTGACATGAGAAACTGAGATGAACATAAGCATGATGACAAGATAGATAAGCTAAATCAAAATAACATGATGAACTACTGAACTCAGATAAACTAAGGTGTCATGATAAATTACGATGTCAAGATAAAACAAGGTATCCCATCGTCAGGTTCCTATCAAGTATAATATCCCCAAGATATCTATTACGTTTAACGTCCCATGGTATCTATCCTGTATTTTAGCTCTGCACCTACCGTACTAGTATCCCTACCGTATCATGTGTTAACCATGAATGACCCTTACTCAAAAGTCGTGTAATGGTCCATGTCAACCTAATATATCGCATATATAGGTTACTCAACTCGTATGTTTTATTCCATGTAAATGTTCAGTCCCTTGCCGTAGACCATACGGGCTTTCCCATGAGATTCTATACTACTTTAACATAGTTCCATGATCCCTAAGATCGTTTTGGATTGTCACCCTATATCTAACTAGGGTCTTTCAACATGAATCATTGTTTGTACAACTAGGACTTATGCTACCTAGGACTACTAGGGATTATGCTTACCTATTGCACGTTTTCGTATCTCGATTTTGGTTCAACCACCCAGGGCCACTAGGATTTACGCTAACCGTCAACCGCGCCCTTTTTCCCACGCATTCATCGTGAATCGTTTTTCCATGACTGTATGCACATGTATCACATCGTGCCATCCGAGTCCTGTCACAGGGCAGACCAGGAAATACAGGACTCGGTCGGGAGCTTTCGATTTATCTGCCGATGCAGATGCTAAGGTCTGTTTTTTTCTATACGTGGCTATGGTCCCACGAGACCACTCCCTCAACTAGTGAAAGACAAGACAGGATAAATCCTGTATGAGAACACACTACTGGCCAACCCACAATCCTAGCCTTACCGCAACCATAATTAGATAGCAATTATGGTCTTTTGGGTGTTCTCTGCCTTTCCGTACGTACACGCTTGACCAAAGATGGTAGGTAGCCTGACGAAATGCTATCTAGGGTACGACCGTGTATCGTCGACTATCCCCTATCCATCCCCGTCTTTAGGTCGCTCGTATAGCAACCAAGGCATACTCTTGGTTCTTCTAACGCAGACCTTAACCTCTCATGAGCCTAGTATGATCACCTGGAAGCTCACAGAGGGATACCAAGAATATCCTCACGTTCCCCGAAGCCACTGCTTCGTTACCCAGTTCGCTGGAGCCTTTATCTAAATCAGATACTTGCTCCTACTCGTATACTTAAACGATGACCTACCGTATCAGGTTACTCATCTATCTATGAACTAGTCTAAATTTCCTTGACTAAGAATCATTACTTAGTTATTCTTCAACTAAGGTTTACCACTTAGCCTTATTCCCGTTATCCTTGTTAACTACGGTTATCCACCTAATCCTCAGAACTAGGGTTTACATAATGGATTAAGTGTCACTTAAGTTCATGACTTAACCCGTCTACAAATCATGTCAAAATTGGCTAAGTATCCAAGTTCAAGACTTAACCCTACAAACCATGCTCAAGTTGGTTAAGTATATATTAACTTGACCCTATCATATTACTGAGTCAAATCGGTCAAGCGTATTTAAGTGATTCGTGACTTAGCCTTATCATGTTTTCACGTTAGATTGGTTAAGTATAGGTTAACTTAACCTTAATAAATTAACGAGTTAGATTGGTTAAGTGTAGGTCACTTAACCACATCAATTCATCATGTTAGATTAGTTAAGTGTTTAACTTAACCCCATTAAACTGCCAAGTGGGATTAATTAAGTCTAGGCTAACTTAACCCCATCCGATTTCCATGTTTAGACTAGTTGAGTCTAATCTTAACCCCATTCATTAACTGTATTTTTCGGTTAAGTGTCATTAAGAAAACTTACTTAACCTTACCAAATTATCGTGTTGGATTGATTAAGTGTTGGTTAAATTAACCCCGTCCACTAGTCGTATAAAAATGGTTAAGTGTCATTAGGAAAATCAAGTTACTTAACCTACCCAACCTTGTCATGTTTTGTTAAGTATCATTAGCCTAATCAAATTACTTAACCCATTTGTCCATGTCATATTTGGTTAAGAGTCATTAATCAAATTAACTTAACCCTATCATGTGGCATTAATTACTTAATGCACCATAACCTCTCACATTAGACTTTGTTGTGGTTACTAGTTAAGCCGGTCGGTTCCGGGTAGCTTTACACCACAACTTGGTCTAACCTCGGGTTCAAGCACAACATGACCAACTTCTCACATTGGGTCCTATTGTTTGCAACTACTAGTTAGGCCGGTCGGTTCCGGGTAGTTTTACGTTGCAAACTCAACCCAACCTCGAGTTGGCCACACTTATATTATCTAAGTGTCATGTCCATTATGTTTCCAACACATATTACAAGTTTTCAAGGATTTGGGTAGACCTAACTTAATAGGTAAATTCCCAATTCCATAGTATGGGTAGACCTAACTTAATAGGTAAATTCCCAATTTCATATTTTCAAACATACTCACATGTCGACTTCCATGTTATATTTCAAGTCATGTTTTCAAGTTGTATTTCATGTCATTAGAAATTACCCATAACATAACCCAACGCTTTTAAACTCGCATATACGTTCGCAACAACGTAATGGATTAAAAGAAGAGACTTGGCAAAGGCATGACAAAAATGGATATTAAGCCACAAGTTAATCATGGTGGCAAATGAGGCACAAATGTGTTCATTAACTTGCATGTTACATTCTTAAGCCTCAAAAACATGCATAAACCCAAACTTGGCACATAAGCGAATCATGGTGACAAAAGACATGGAATGATGACTAGTAACTCGCATATATCATCATATAAGGGTTATGACTTCATATGCAAGTTGACATAAAGGTTATGAGGGTTCTCATGTTGCATAATGCAACATTTCAACATAAAGGTTGTAGCTTTTAGCCCACAAGATCAAGATAATGACTTCATAAACTTGCATGACATGATAGCATGTATCATACTCAATGATCAAACCCAAACTTGCAACATGAACATTTAACTTCATAGTTAATATCTAAGAGTAGGGAAAGGGCTTACATTGCTATGAAGGCACAAATCGATTAAGTTAAAGATTGAGACAACGCCTATGCATGCCATCATCCAAAAACCCAAAGATGAAAGCTCCAAATCAATAAAAACCCCATCTTGATGAACAAAGGTCAAAGCTTTAGCCTTGAAATCAACTTGAGAAGCTCTCATACTAACATAGAGACTCTCTAACACTCACATGATCATGAAACCTCTCATAGAAATGAAGATAGAATTTATGACAAGAGGATGGAGGCTAGGGTTTTGAGTGGAGGCCATGATCAAGAATCATTTTGGCATAGTTTAGTTGTAGGAATGAATAATGAGGGTTTTAGGAGAGGGTTAGGGGTCTTTTTATAGAAGACTAGGATAGTTTTAGCCATAGGATAAACCCTAGAACCAATCCTAGCCTTTAAAGCATGTCTTGGGGAAGAAGTCACATGTAGGAACCATTTAGGGCCTTAAAATCAACCCTAGAGTCAACCCGGGCCATCAAAACCCATCCCGGGCCTCAAAAATGGGTTCTGGGCCGCCCCAGGACGAAAAAGTTGACCTGTACAGGGGGGGAGTCGACAGGCAAGTCGACACCGGGGGGTGCAAGTCGACAGGGCTGTCGACACCAGGCCAGTCTGCCCGAAAACTGCTGAAAACTTGTTCTGGCCATATCTTGGTCATACGGACTCCGATTTTCGAAAACTCGGACTCTATTTCGCGTATTTTTCCGAGACGAACACAATGGTGAAGTTCATTTTACCTGATTCCAATTTTAAAATTTAATTCTGCCTTGATTTCTTGTTTTAACGTGTTATCGAAATACGGGTTGTTACATGAATTCTGTACACAAGCAAAAATCACAAAGAAACCTCATATATTTGTTGATAGAATTTCTGAATCCTTAGACTTGATTCATTCTGACATATGTGAACTTGATGGTACTTTGACTAGACAAGGACATCATTATTTTATCAATTTTATTGATGACTGTTCTGATTTCACTTATGTATACTTTATGAAAAATAAAAGTGATGCTTTTGACATGTTTAAAACATTCAAAACTGAGATTGAGAATCAAGCAAATAGGAAAATTAAGAGACTTCATTGTGAAAGAGGAACAGAATATGAATCCACTTCAATTTTGGAATTCTATAAACAACATGGTATAGTACATGAAAGAACTGCACCCTACTCTCCTGAGATGAATGGTAAAGCTGAAAGGAAAAATAGGACCTTTACCGAATCTGTAGTTTCCATATTACTAAATTCTGGTGCAGCAAAACATTGGTGGGGGCGAATTCTATTAACTGTATGCTATGTTCTGAATAGGATCCCCAAATCTAAGGATAAAACTTCACCTTATGAAATTTTAAAGAATCATAAACCCAATGTCTCATACTTTAGAACTTGGGGTTGTTTAGCATATGTTCGCATTCTAGACCCTAAGAGAATAAAATTGGCAAGTAGAGCATATGAATGTGTATTTATAGGCTATGTTATTAATAACGAAGCATACAGATGTTATGACCTTAATGCACATAATATAATTGAATCAAATGATGCCGACTTTTATGAAACAAAATTTCCTTTTAAACTAAGGAATAGTGGGGGCACTTTAAGTATGCCTATTAGAACAGAACTTAACGAAAATTCTGAAGCTGAACCTAGAAGAAATAAAAGAGGAAGAATTATAAAAAAAATTTGGTTCAGATTTCTGTGCTTTTAATACTGAGGAGGATCCCATGAACCTCTAAGAGGCCTTATCTTCTTTAGTTGTCGATTTTTGGCAAGAGGCTATAAATGATGAGATGAATTCTTTGGAATCCAATAAGACTTGGCATTTGGCAGATTTATCCCTGGTTGTAAATCTATAGGCTGTAAATGGGTACTTAAAAAAAAATTAAAACTTGATGGTACTATTGATAAATGTAAAGCACGACTAGTAGCAAAAAGTTTTAAACAAAAAGAAAACATAGATTTCTTTGACACTTTTTCACTTGTTACTAGAATCACATCCATTCGGGTATTAGTCTCACTTGCCTCTATTCATAATTTGTTCATACACCAAATGGATGTGAAAACCGCATTTTTGAACAGTGAATTAGACGAAGAAATATATATGGACCAGCCTGAAGAATTTGTGGTACATGTTCAAGAACATAAAGTATGCAAATTAGATAAATCATTATATGGTTTAAAACAAGCACCTAAACAATGGCATGAAAAATTTGATAATTTAATCATTTCACATGGTTTTAAAGTTAATTAAAGTGACAAATGCATTTATTACAAATCTGAGAATGACATTTGCACTATTATATGCCTTTATGTAGATGACATACTCATTTTTGGGTCAAACATACATGCCATAAACTCAGTCAAGTCCTTATTAAGTGCCAATTTTGATATGAAAGATCTAGGTGAGGCGAGTGTAATCCTTGATATTAAAATTACTAGGTTAGAAAAGGGAATTTCTTTGGACCAATCTCATAACATTGAGAAGGTCCTAAAGAAATATAATTTCTTTGACAGTAAACCTGCAAGTACACCATATGATCACAGTGTAAAGTTATTTAAGAACACTGGTGAAGGTGTAAGACAGTCTGATTATGCGAGCATCATTGGCAGCCTTCGGTATGCCAATGATTGTACTAGACCCGACATTGCCTTTGTCGTGGGATTATTGTGCAGGTTTACCAGTAGACCTAGGTTAGAGCACTAGCATGCTATTGAAAGGGTGATGAGATACCTTAAACGAACCATGAACCTCGGATTACATTATGAAAGGTTTCCAGTTGTACTTGAAGGATATTCTGATGCAGACTGGAATACCTTATCTGATGATTCTAAAGCGACCAGTGGCTATATATTTAGCATCGCTGGAGGAGCTGTTTCTTGGAAATCCAAGAAACGGACTATTTTGGCTCAGTCTACCATGGAGTCTGAGATGATAGCACTAGCTACAGCTGGTGAAGAGGCAGAGTATTTGAGAAACCTGCTAGTTGAGATTCCCTTATGGGAAAAACCGATACCGGCTGTGTTGATACATTGCAATAGTACCGCGGCTATTACAAAAGTTCAGAACCATTATTATAACGGTAAGAGATGATAAATACATCGTAAGCACAACACGGTTAGAGAACTGCTTTCCACAGGTACCGTTAGAGTGGATTACGTACGTAGTGAAGAAAATTTGACAGATCCTTTGACGAAAGGACTGTCAAGAGAGAAAGTCCACAATTCTTCTAAAAGATTGGGACTATATCCCTTAGTATGTTGAGTCACGCACAATGGCAACCCGATCTAAATGACTGGAGATTCAAAGAACTAGGTTCAATGGCTAAAAACAAGTTGTGCAGTGATAGGAGTTGAGCATGCTATTTAATAAACCAAGAAGTATGTATTCCTAAAGTGATTAGAGGATGAGTTAACAAAAACTCTTAATGAGATCTATACTTTATTTGGAGTAGTGTACCAACCTTCAGGAGTGCTCTTGATAGACTCACCTTTGTGAATGTGGAAATGTGGTCGTTTCCTATGGAGATTTGGGCAAAACTTCTAGAGCATTCACTAAACTAGGATAGATGTGCATGGCCATAAATGCACGGGCTTATTTGATTGCACTATAGAAAAGCTTGTGTGTGGTTTGATGTAAGGAATAGAGTTCAAGACTACGTGTCACTCTAGTAAAAACTGAATCTTACTCACTATGCAAAGGTTCAAGTCGGACGACACCTTTGTTTATGCACAATCTTATGGTTTTAGAAATTGCTCGAAAATATTTTTAAAAATTCAAGTGGGGGATTGTTGGAAATATTTTACAAACATTAAGTGAATTATTAAAAATGTTGAATAACTATATGAATGGCTCATATGTGTGAATAGTCCCACATCATGGGATTATATGGAAGAGACAAGGATTTATACTTGTTTCTAAGAAATCATGTTGGGGCCTTGGGCTCCCAATACATGTTTATTGTGAGGAGCATGAACACCACACACGCGCGCGACAGACCGACTGACTCAACCCGGTCCGGCTCGGGCTCGGGCTTGAGCTTGGGCTTTGTAGTGTAGACACTTATATTTTTGGACCATAAAACTTTGCAGTTTTCGAACCTTTTTTTATGAAAAATTATTTTCTACACTGATAATTTTTTTTGCAACGGTAAAAACTTTGTCCCCCGAAATTTTAGCAGATCCGTTTTTGTTCTATATATACTTTTTACCTGCAGACAAGAAAATATACCGAATTCTATTTTCTTCTAGCCTTCGCCACTAAAAACTTTCTTTCGGAAATTTCGGGCAATATTATTTTCAAAAGTGCAAATCTGCACTGATTTGTTGTGCAAGCATGTAATAACCCGGAAAATGTGAACCAGTTTAAAATTTTTAATTAGGTTATTACCAGGAAATTTGAATGATTGAAATAGCATATTTCAATAAAATATAGAATTGTGTATAATATGGCAGTTTGAAATTTTGAATACAAACTTTGTCTCACTGTACCGGGTGGAAAGTATAACGGATTTTAACGAAACTAAAAATATTTAAATCTGTTTAGCAATACCTTTCTAACGAATCTGAAGAATCGAAATTTCATAATGGAAATCAAAAGTTATGGTCAAACGAATTTTCAGAAAGGTCGCTATATAGTATATATAGCCCTTGAAAATTGAGATTTTGCATACGACCTCGGAATTTGACGAAACCACTTTTGTTGGGTCCGGGATGTCAAATTATTGCTAAGTTTCAAATTTCATAATTTTTGAAGCTAGTATGTGAGCGGGGCAAAAGATAACGTGTTTGGTCAGATTATGTTAAAAAGGGTCGACCTAAAAATGGCCGTTTTGCAAACGAGCTCAGAATTCAACGAAACTGGTTTTATTAGGACCGTATCGTCAAAACAAAGCTAGATTTATTTTTCTGGAATTTTTCGATTCAGTTTGTGGCCCTGGCAAATTGAAATGTACATTTAAATTAAATATCGAATGTTTCATATTTTAAATTGAAAAATAACTGACTGTAACAGTCGAAATGGCCAACGAAACATATCCCATTGTGTCCGGAATGGGGGTATTTAGCTAAGGGCGACAGTCGTTGGGTTTAAAAAGGAATCCGTTTGCAAAAACACTATTTAACAATTTTCTATAAATATCGACCAATAGGAAATTTTCTTTAAAAAAAATAAAAAAAAAATAAAAACCTAAAACCCTAAGCCGCCAGACGTGACGAACGACACCCGTAGCTCCTCGCTTCCCCTCCTTTTTCCGATCGCCACAGGCCGTTTCGCCGCCGACCACTGTTGAGGCTTTTGCTCGCCGTACTCCCCTCTCCACATCCGACCTAGCCTCGCCACCAACAGAGCCGCCGTCGACGAGTTCGAGCGCTTCAAAGTCGCCGCCTTCCTGGAGCCGCCGCCGCCTGGATTCGCCATCGCACCACCTCAGACAACCACCGCCGGAAAGCTCTTCCCTCCCTCGACGACGTCCAACAGCCCGATCATCCCATAGAGCTACGAATCAAAAGAAAAATCCAAACCTAGAATTGAACAGGTTTGTAAACTAACGGCTTATTTAATTTTAAACTGTTTTAACACTTTAAAGCGTTGCAAAACTTTGAAAAATAATATCTTTTTCGTTCTTCAACGAAATTCGATGAAACAGGAGACACCGTGACCGCAAGGAGGCTCTCTACATTCTAGAAGAAGCCGCGGATTTTTCTGACCTTCCTACGATTTTTAGCACCGCAAGAACCAATGTGAGGAATCTAAACTATTTGTGTGAATGTAATCACGTTGTATAAATTATATAAGCGAAGTGTAAATTATATACGCATTGTATACCTCATGTACATGTGTTGTATAAGTTATATTAGCAATGTATAAATTATACAAGCGTTGTTTGAAACATATATGCTTTAAATTGTGATGAAATGCAAGTGAACTATTATATTATATATATATATATATACTCCCCTCGTCCACAGACCATGGACGATATTTATTGCTGGTGATTGACGTGATATCATATGGTTTGAGGAATGGTTGGAAATAATTGTTTGTGGTTGATATTATGGTTGAAAAATACCTTTATGGTTGAAAAATACCTTTGTGGTTGAAAAATACCCTCTTGTGGTTGAAACAAAATAGAATAGGATTGTGGAATTGAAAATAAAACATGCCGCCTGCGTGCGAACTAGATGCATGATCCCCATTGTCAAAAACCGCGAGGTTTTAAGGTAGAGCGAGGAGCCGTACTAGGGACGGTCCCGGTTTTAACTACCCTGCCGTTATGCTGCCGAAATTTTCTGAAATATTTATGTGTTAGAATAATTTCCATTCATGGAAACTATTTACATATACTATATCGAATATTCATGTGTTGAGTTGCAATTCATTCGTTGAGTTGAAATTCATGTGTTGAATATTATTTGAATTTAAACAAATGGCTTTAGCGATAAAAATCACATTTTTATATATATACAAACGATATCGAATATTCATGTGTTGAGTTGCAATTCATTCGTTGAGTTGAAATTCATGTGTTGAATATTATTTGAATTTAAACAAATGGCTTTAGCAATAAAAATCACATTTTTATATATATACAAACGATATCGAATATTCATGTGTTGAGTTGCAATTCATTCGTTGAGTTGAAATTCATGTGTTGAATATTATTTGAATTTAAACAAATGGCTTTAGCGATAAAAATCACATTTTTATATATATACAAACGATATAGAATATTCATGTGTTGAATTGCAATTTGTTCGTCGAGTTGAAATTCATGTGTTGAATGTTATCGTCGTCAAAAAATAAAATGAATCGACAATGAAAACTATATTTTTATAGTGAATAAGAAGTGTTAAAAATACACATGTGTCGAATAAATATTTTTGATGATAAAAATATTCCTTTTATCATGTATACGCTTAGTTAAAAATACACATGTGTCGAATAAATATTTTTGATGATAAAAATATTCCTTTTATCATGTATACGCTTAGTTAAAAATACACATGTGTCGAATAAATATTTTTGATGATAAAAATATTCCTTTTATCATGTATACGCTTAGTTAAAAATACACACGTGTTGAAATAAATAATAGTTTGCTAGAAATATTATTATTAGCTTGTTCTGCATATATATACATGTGTTGAACAAGAAAAATGGATTAGCTGTTGAGTAAAGAAATTATTTGCGTGCCCGACAAATAGGTAAACCTTGATGAGTTGGCTGCGCAATTTTATTTATATATCAACTCCTGTGAATGCCATTGGATGCGGAGTGCTGGTTTTTCTGTGTGAAATAATAAACAACGCCATAGGATAGTAACAATTAATTTTGAACTACACTACATGGCATACTTCTGGATGATAGGCATACTTCATCATATTCCACATAAGCAATTGGAGCTTGTGTGACGAGGTGGAAGATTTACCATACAAGCAAGAGGCTTGTATGGCGATGACTATATATTACAGGTTGAACTGATGACTGATATGGACTATATAAATTATAACGATAAATTGCCAGATTAATAAAAACCCCACACGGGTCTAGAGTTGACAATAATCACGTCGCTCTAGTTATTAGATACGGCACATGGACTATTTATTTCCACACGGAAACGGGGTGACGGGAATTTATTCTCTGGAGTGATTATCAGTACATGCTCCCCCGTAAACACCAAAATATATCACTAAAAATATGCGAATGCTTTTTAGGATTTATTGGGTACCTAATACGGCCCGATAAATTTCCAAACCCCTCCCCGTACAAAGGAGGTTATGGCGAAATTTTTCGAAATATTAAGGCGTTAGTGAAATATTTGAAGTGAAAACGAAGTTGAAAATATAAAATGAACTATAGTTGAAACTATGGAATGAACTATATTTATATATATAAATATAAATATAATTAAAAGGAATAGAGGCCGTGCAGTTCGCGTTTCAGAATCGTAATTTGAAACGATTAGTACGAGAAATCCGACCATCGGATTTTCCCGAAACCGCAACCGCTGGGTTCGCCTTGGAAATATGTTTCCAACGACACCAACCTTGAAAAATCCAACGGTTGGATTGTCCGGAATGTTTAATTCAAATCTGAAGAAAAACAGCGCCAGAATCGTTTATATTTATATATAAATATAAATATAATTAAATTTAATCGAATAACGACGCTGCAGTTCGAATTTTGAAACCGTAACTTCAAACGACTAGTGTGGAAGATCCGACCGTCGGATTCTCACGAAACTGGAACCGTTAGGTTCGTTTTGGGAATATCTTCCCACTGATATAGACTTTGCAGAAATCCAACGGTTAGATTTTCCGATATATGTAAAACAAATTAGGAGAAAAACAGCGCCAGTGCCACGGCACGACCTGAAACGTCGTTTAATTAAATATGGCCATTTTTAAATAAATAAAAATGGCGAAAAATCGCTATAAAATATCTTAAGCAACATAGGTTGCAAATAAACGAATTGTGCTTGAATTGTTTGATATTTGATGGTTGTATGTGTATGACATGAAAATAACACTGAATAACTTAAAGATGGATGTCGAATGATATAACCACATAAAGAATTGATTTAAATTCTAATGACGTGAATTATTTGAAAAGGCCGAGCTAACCCTCATTTCAAATAATTCAGCGAGCGATTCGAATTGGAAAATGCAAAGACGATTCAAGACCGACGATCTTCGTATCGATTGGATGGGCGCTACTGAGGTTCCTAACCGGAGTAGCTGCCGGAAGGGGACGGAAGTAGTAGCCGTCTGAACGTATGTGTTGATTGTGCGGATTTGCGGGGAATTTGACGCCTCCGGTTTCGTTCAGACCCAGGACGAACTTGTAAACGGACTGTGTGTCTGACATTGGATTTTGTTCTATACTGATTGATCTCTGTTAAATATATATCTGTTTGGCGGCGGAGAATTTATTCTTTTGCTAAACGCCCTTCTCTGAGACGTACGAGCTTAGAGGTTATATATCGATGGAAATCAATCGTATGGAGTGGACTGCCTATGTGGCATGCCAAGATGCTGTAATCAAGGCTTCTGTTGCAAAGCAAAGTCTTGGTGATGATGATCAAAGCAAGGCCTACGTAGCCTAGCTTTGTGTATTTCGTAAACTCGCGAACCTCACACCCCGGTATGAGTTAAAAACGGGATACGGACTGCAGGGAGAGCACGACGTTTCTTTCTAGCTATGGTGGTGTTAGTGACTTACCAGCCCTGGCATATTTATCTACTTTCCACCCTTGTGGTTGTTGGAATGCGAGGCGCCTCGATTATAGGTCTGTAAGGACCGGGAAACGTGTGTTCAGGAATTGCCAATCCTCTAACGTAAGTGAGGACCGGCCCTGAAGCATCCAGGGGTTACCCAGAGTGTGTAGTCCCGAGGCATTTGCTAGAGTGTCTCGAAGCGGAGAGGAGCTTGCCCCTTGCCTCGACTCATGATAGAAATCCAATTTCCAATACGAGATAACGGATTTGATTGTAGAACTAGTATGGAGACATAGTAGATGGTAGCTATGCCGCCTATGATTGATATTTATGATGCTATTCGTTTTTGAAACATATATGCACTAGTAATAATATCAAATGACTTTGCTTTATACGTATCAAGCATATTTGGACCTTATAAGGTAAAACTCTATCCTCCGGCTTGCGTTGCATTGTGTGATGGGACCTGAGTCTTATAATGGCTTCATTCTTTCTAAAAGCATTGCGTTGTTTTAAAAGAATTTATTTTTCTTTAAATGCACTAGCAATCACTGGAGTAAACCCGTTCCGCGAAAGTGGCGTGGTCCTATGATTAGCTATTCACTGTTGTTTAACTGTTAAGTAGATTCCTCATACCAGTCCCCATGACTGACTCGTTGTTTGTTTCACTTTGCAAACGCGGGTGCCCTTATTTTCACACGGGCAGCCTAGTACACAGGTGACAGGTGGTTTTTGGTTCTGCACAGCTGCATAGCGTGCACTTTTGGCTCATGGCGAGGCTGACTCCATAGAGATGACTTAGATATTTTCCGCCATTACTGTATTTATATTATGATTCCGCCACTGGCGATGGAGACTGATTTACTTTCCGTATTTCTCACTATATGTATATGTATTCCGCCTTCGGCGATGTAGACTGATACTCTTGTTATGTCACTGCATGTATGTATTCCGCCTCTGGCGATGATGACTGGTCACTTCCCTTTCTTTTTACTAAGTATATCCCACGTTATGCTATTATGATATTCCTACATGTTGTGATTCCGCTGTCATATCCATGTAAAAGTATTTTATTTATTGTTTCTGCTATTATCTGTACCCTGCTATGATGATTAATGTGTTATTTCCTAATGATTATCCTTAATACCGCCCCTCGGATTTTGGGATCGTCACAGTTGGTATCAGAGCTTTGGTTAACCTTAGTTTCGGGATCTAACACATTAAACACCTCGTCAGAATAGAATCAGTAGTGTTCTAATACGAGTAGCTCATTAGAGATAGGATTAGCAATATCCTAGAATGAGCTAAGCAGATTGGCAAACAATTTGATCAGTACATCATCATTATCTTTCCTTGTATTCCCTTGCTTTATCATTTATGAAAATTATCAAATATGTGAGCTTGACTCTTTTTCTTGCTTATACAGTACTCTTAGATGGCTACACGTGGAGCAGCAGCTAGAGGAGGCCGTGGAGGCCGAGGAGATGCAGCAGGAGGACGGGGGAATATCCCCGTAGTTGTGGAAATCCCTATTATTCCGCCACCAGCACCAGAAGACTTTGAGCTCGACAAAGTAGCTAAGAGGTACAGAAATCTTGGAGGGAAACCTTTTACTGGCACTGGCACAGTGACCGAAGCTATCGCTTGGCTGAAAACCTGTGAGAAAATCTTCGAGGGTATGGGTATGGGAACTAACAACAAAGCCCGACTTGGCATTTGGCTCCTTCAGGAAGAGGCAGAGCTGTGGTGGGATGCCATTACCTCTGGGGATGCAGCTGGTACTATCCGGACTTGGGAGCAGTTCAGGACTTTATTCAATGAGAAGTTTGTACCGGAACAAGCTCTAGAGAGGATGCGGGAGCAATTTGCTAATCTCCAGCAGGGAGACCTCTCTATTCAAGACTATCTGAATAAGTTCACTCAGCTATCGCGCTATGCTCCAGAGCTGGTTTTGACCGACAAAGCGAAGAATAAGAGATTCATATTTGGGCTGAAGCGCAAATACCATGATAGAGCTATGAGCAACATCAAACTCTCTTTTACAGAACTCGTAGAGATGGCTTGCAACTACGAAGACATGGATGAGAGACATGCTAGCCAAGACCGCGCTAAAAGCCAAGCAGGGAATAAGCGCAAGGCTTCGACAGACCAACCCGAATCTAGCATTACCGCGGCCGCTACTCAAAAACCCGCAAAGATCCCGAGAGGAAGCTGCTACAATTGCGGGAAGCCCGGTCATTTCTCTAATGTATGCAAGGCCCCAAAGAAGCCAAAGGCCAATGACTCTGCCGAATGCTACAACTGCCACAAGAAGGGGCACTACAGCAGGAATTGTCCTTTGAAGAAGAGCGCACAAGTGGCCCATGTCTATGACGGGAATACCCCGCCAGCTACCACCGATGGATCAGGTAAACCCGATGTCTTGGGAGGTACCCTTACTATTAAAAATATTCCTGTTTCTGTACTTTTTGATACTGGTGCATCACGTAGCTTCATATCTGGTATCCTTTTTAACAAACTAAAATAGAACCGAAGAAAACATAAGGAACCAATCAAAGTCCGAAACCCGATAGGAGGTTCAGTTTGTCTCAGTTCATACAGTAGGGTGCCTATCGCTTATTCTTGCTATAAGTTCTCCTTTGATTCGATTATTATGGACCTTTCCGAATTTGATGTTATACTGGGACTCGATTGGTTGACAAAATATAAGGCCGAAGTTAGATGTGCCGAAAGGATCGTTAAAGTCCAAACGAAGCTTGGACCTATATATATACCATGTCATGGCTCAGAAATTAATAGAACAGAATTTTGGTCTTCTTTAGAAGTTATTCCCCCCTTCGATAGAAAAGATACCGGTCGTTAAAAACTATGCGGATGTGTTTGAGGAAGTAGAAAACTTACCGCCGCAAAGAGAAATCGAATTTAGGATAGATCTAATTCCTAACGCCCGACTAGTAGTACATCCAATAAGAAGAATGGCCCCAAAAGAAAAAGAAGAGCTAAGTAGCCAAACCCGGGAATTACTTTGGAAAGGTCTGATCAGACCAAGCTTTTCAGCGTGGGGAGCCGCAGCAGTATTTGTCCCGAAATCAGACGGTACTCTAAGACTTTGCGCTGATTACCGAGATCTCAATAAACAAACACTGAAGAACAAATATCCTTTGCCCCGAATAGACGATCTGTTAGATCAATTAAATGGAGCAACAGTATTCTCCAGAATGGACCTAGCTACAGGTTTCCACCAATTGCGTATAGCTGAAGACTGTGTTCCTTTGACAGCCTTCAGGGGTCCCGATTTATTCTACGAATGGTTAGTAATGCCGTTCGGCTTGTGCAACGCTCCGGCATACTTCGTTGATCTTATGAACAGGGTGTTCCGTGGTGTATTGAATAAATTAGTTCTAGTCTTCATCGATGAAATTCTAATCTACTCTAAGTCGGAAGATGAGCATGCAAAACATTTAGAACAAGTGTTGAAAATTCTGAGGAGAAACGTCTTAAAAGCTAAATTTTATAAGTGTGTCTTCTGGCAGAATGAAGTCAAATTCCTAGGCCATGTCGTGTCAAAAGAAGGAATTGCTGTAGATCCAAGCAAAATTACAGCGATTCAAAACTGGAAACAACCCACTACTCCCACAGAAGTTCGAAGTTTCCTTGGATTAGCTAGTTACTATCGGAAATTCGTTCAGGATTTTTCAAAGATATCAGGAGTATTGACAAAGCTTACAAAGAAGCATGAGAAATTCAAATGGACTCCCGAATGTGAAGAAGCTTTCCAAGAGCTGAAACTGAAGTTGACAACTGCTCCGGTATTGACAATAATAGAAGGTAACCAAGACTTGACTGTATGGACAGATGCTTCTATTAGAGGGCTAGGCGCAGTGTTAATGCAAAGGGGCCAAGTGATCGCTTATGCCAGCCGTCAACTAAAGCCGCATGAAAGAAACTATGCTACTCATGATCTTGAGTTATTAGCTATCGTGTTCGCTTTAACAATATGGAGGCATTATTTACTGGGCGAGAAATTCGAACTATACACCGATCATCAATCCTTGAAATATCTTTTCACTCAGAAAGATTTAAACCTGAGCCAACAGCGTTGGTTAGAATTCCTTGCAGCATACGACTTTGAAATTATATACACTCCAGGGAAAGCCAATGTTGTGGCAGATGCGCTCAGCAGGAAGAATGAAATCATCGCCAGTTTTGTCATCACGTCTTCATTAATAGACAGGATCTCGACTCTTCAGAAAGACGATGAATTTATTCAAAGAATCAGTCAAAGAATCAAAGGAGGTGAATCCACAAGTTTTAGACTCGATGACAAAGGGGTTCTAAGATTAAAGGGTAGAATCTACATCCCAAACCTTCCCGAGCTCAGGAGAGAAATACTTGATGAGTGCCACAAATCTAAATTAAGTATCCATCCTGGTGTGAGCAAAATGTATAACGATATCAAACGCACATTCTGGTGGAGAGCTATGAAAAGAGACATCTCATTATATGTTAGCAGATGCCCCACTTGTCAGCTAGTTAAGAGTGATCAGCAGAAATTGGCTGGATTATTACAACCATTAGAAATTCCAGGATGGAAGTGGGAACAAATTTTGATGGATTTCATCGATGGCCTGCCTCGAACTGGAAAAGGAAACGACAGTATATGGGTAATCGTAGATCGCTTCACGAAGACTGCCCATTTCATACCTGTCCGATCCAACAGAACGGCTCAAAGTCTGGCACAGATTTACTTCAGAGAAATAGTTAAACTACATGGAGTGCCACTCAATATAGTCAGCGATAGAGATCCCCTATTTACTAGCAAATTCTGGGAAGCCTTCCAGGCAGAATTGGGAACCAAATTAAACCTAAGCACCGCTTATCACCCTCAGACAGACGGTCAAACTGAGCGGGTGAATAGAATTTTAGAAGATCTATTACGGGCTTGCGTTATCGATTTTGGAGGCTCATGGGAAGATCATTTACATTTAGCAGAATTCTCTTACAATAATAGCTATCAAGCAAGTTTGGGAATGTCTCCATTCGAAGCATTATACGGTAGACCGTGCAGATCTCCCGCATGTTGGGTAGAACCTGGCAACAGACTTGTATTAGGGCCCGATATGATTCAAGAAGCATCGGATAAAGTCGATTTCATAAAGAAGCGATTGAAAACCGCACAGAGCCGATAGAAAAGTTATGCAGATGCGAGAAGAAGGGATATATCGTTTGCCGTTGGCGATTATGTTTATTTAAGAGTTTCTCCAATGCGAGGAGTAATCAGATTTGGCAAGACTGGGAAGTTGGCACCGAGATTTATTGGTCCCTTTCCTATACTTGAACGGATTGGAACTCTTGCATATAGGGTTTCATTACCTGATTGGTTGCCTGGTGTACATGATGTGTTCCACGTATCTCAGCTCAGAAAACATGTTCATGATCTAGATCTTGTTGTAGAAGAAGCAGCGCAACAGGATATTGACATAACTCCAGAATTAGCACTCAAGAGAGATCCATTAAAGATAGTTGGCAAAGAAACTAGAGAGCTAAGGAGGAAAAAGATTCATTTAGTCAAAGTGCAGTGGAGTGGTGATCCTAGAGACTGTACTTGGGAGACTGAGGAAAGCATTAAACAAGCCTATCCCAAATGCAGAGTGGACATCTCTGACTAACTCCGGTGCAAGGTACCTTTACAATACTTTGCATTTACATTTTATTTCCTGCTTAACTGTTATTTCCTTTTCGAGGACGAAAAGTTTTAAGTAGGGGAGATTGTAATAACCCGGAAAATGTGAACCAGTTTAAAATTTTTAATTAGGTTATTACCAGGAAATTTGAATGATTGAAATAGCATATTTCAATAAAATATAGAATTGTGTATAATATGGCAGTTTGAAATTTTGAATACAAACTTTGTCTGACTGTACCAGGTGGAAAGTATAACGGATTTTAAAGAAACTAAAAATATTTAAATCTGTTTAGCAATACCTTTCTAACGAATCTGAAGAATCGAAATTTCATAACGGAAATCAAAAGTTATGGTCAAACGAATTTTCAGAAAGGTCGCTATATAGTATATATAGCCCTAGAAAATTGAGATTTTGCATACGACCTCGGAATTTGACGAAACCACTTTTGTTGGGTCCGGGATGTCAAATTATTGCTAAGTTTCAAATTTCATAATTTTTGAAGCTAGTATGTGAGCGGGGAAAAAGATAACGTGTTTGGTCAAATTCTGTTAAAAAGGGTCGACCTAAAAATGGCCGTTTTGCAAACGAGCTCAGAATTCGACGAAACTGGTTTTATTAGGACCGTATCGTCAAAACAAAGCTAGATTTATTTTTCTGGAATTTTTGGATTCAGTTTGTGGCCCTGGCAAATTGAAATGTACGTTTAAATTAAATATCGAATGTTTCATATTTTAAATTGAAAAATAACTGACTGTAATAGTCGAAATGGCCAACGAAACATATCCCATTGTGTCCGGAATGGGGGTATTTAGCTAGGGGCGACAGTCGTTGGGTTTAAAAAGGAATCCGTTTGCAAAAACACTATTTAAAAATTTTCTATAAATATCGACCAATAGGAAATTTTCTTTTTAAAAAAAAAAAAAAAAAAAAAAAAACCTAAAACCCTAAGCCGCCAGACGTGACGAACGACTCCCGTAGCTCCTCGCTTCCCCTCCTTTTTCCGATCGCCACAGGCCGTTTCGCCGCCGACCACTATTGAGGCTTTTGCTCGCCGTACTCCCCTCTCCACATCCGACCTAGCCTCGCCACCAACAGAGCCGCCGTCGACGAGTTCGAGCGCTTCAAAGTCGCCGCCTTCCTGGAGCCGCCGCCGCCTGGATTCGCCATCGCACCACCTCAGACAACCACCACCGGAAAGCTCTTCCCTCCCTCGACGACGTCCAACAGCCCGATCATCCCATAGAGCTACGAATCAAAAGAAAAATCCAAACCTAGAATTGAACAGGTTTGTAAACTAACGGCTTATTTAATTTTAAACTGTTTTAACACTTTAAAGCTTTAAAGCATTGCAAAACTTTGAAAAATAATATCTTTTTCGTTCTTCAACGAAATTCGATGAAACAGGAGACACCGTGACCGCAAGGAGGCTCTCTACATTCTAGAAGAAGCCGCGGATTTTTCTGACCTTCCTACGATTTTTAGCACCGCAAGAACCAATGTGAGGAATCTAAACTATTTGTGTGAATGTAATCGCGTTGTATAAATTATATAAGCGAAGTGTAAATTATATACGCATTGTATACCTCATGTACATGTGTTGTATAAGTTATATTAGCAATGTATAAATTATACAAGCGTTGTTTGAAACATATATGCTTTAAATTGTGATGAAATGCAAGTGAATTATTATATTATATATATATATATACTCCCCTCGTCCACAGACCATGGACGATATTTATTGCTGGTGATTGACGTGATATCATATGGTTTGAGGAATGGTTGGAAATAATTGTTTGTGGTTGATATTATGGTTGAAAAATACCTTTATGGTTGAAAAATACCTTTGTGGTTGAAAAATACCCTCTTGTGGTTGAAACAAAATAGAATAGGATTGTGGAATTGAAAATAAAACATGCCGCCTGCGTGCGAACTAGATGCATGATCCCCATTGTCAAAAACCGCGAGGTTTTAAGGTAGAGCGAGGAGCCGTACTAGGGACGGTCCCGGTTTTAACTACCCTGCCGTTATGCTGCCGAAATTTTCTGAAATATTTATGTGTTAGAATAATTTCCATTCATGGAAACTATTTACATATACTATATCGAATATTCATGTGTTGAGTTGCAATTCATTCGTTGAGTTGAAATTCATGTGTTGAATATTATTTGAATTTAAACAAATGGCTTTAGCGGTAAAAATCACATTTTTATATATATACAAACGATATCGAATATTCATGTGTTGAGTTGCAATTCATTCGTTGAGTTGAAATTCATGTGTTGAATATTATTTGAATTTAAACAAATGGCTTTAGCGATAAAAATCACATTTTTATATATATACAAACGATATCGAATATTCATGTGTTGAGTTGCAATTCATTCGTTGAGTTGAAATTCATGTGTTGAATATTATTTGAATTTAAACAAATTGCTTTAGCGATAAAAATCACATTTTTATATATATACAAACGATATAGAATATTCATGTGTTGAATTGCAGTTTGTTCGTCGAGTTGAAATTCATGTGTTGAATGTTATCGTCGTCTAAAAATAAAATGAATCGACAATGAAAACTATATTTTTATAGTGAATAAGAAGTGTTAAAAATACACATGTGTCGAATAAATATTTTTGATGATAAAAATATTCCTTTTATCATGTATACGCTTAGTTAAAAATACACATGTGTCGAATAAATATTTTTGATGATAAAAATATTCCTTTTATCATGTATACGCTTAGTTAAAAATACACATGTGTCAAATAAATATTTTTGATGATAAAAATATTCCTTTTATCATGTATACGCTTAGTTAAAAATACACACGTGTTGAAATAAATAATAGTTTGCTAGAAATATTATTATTAGCTTGTTCTGCATATATATACATGTGTTGAACAGGAAAAATGGATTAGCTGTTGAGTAAAGAAATTATTTGCGTGCCCGACAAATAGGTAAACCTTGATGAGTTGGCTGCGCAATTTTATTTATATATCAACTCTTGTGAATGCCATTGGATGAGGAGTGCTGGTTTTTCTGTGTGAAATAATAAACAACGCCATAGGATAGTAACAATTAATTTTGAACTACACTACATGGCATACTTCTGGATGATAGGCATACTTCATCATATTCCACATAAGCAATTGGAGCTTGTGTGACGAGGTGGAAGATTTACCATACAAGCAAGAGGCTTGTATGGCGATGACTATATAATACAGGATGAACTGATGACTGATATGGACTATATAAATTATAACGATAAATTGCCAAATTAATAAAAAACCCCACACGGGTCTAGAGTTGACAATAATCACGTCGCTCTAGTTATTAGATACGGCACATGGACTATTTATTTCAACACGGAAACGGGGTGACGGGAATTTATTCTCTGGAGTGATTATCAGTACATGCTCCCCCGTAAACACCAAAATATATCACTAAAAATATGCGAATGCTTTTTAGGATTTATTGGGTACCTAATACGGCCCAATAAATTTCCAAACCCCTCCCCGTACAAAGGAGGTTATGGCGAAATTTTTCGAAATATTAAGGCGTTAGTGAAATATTTGAAGTGAAAACGAAGTTGAAAATATAAAATGAACTATAGTTGAAACTATGGAATGAACTATATTTATATATATAAATATAATTAAAAGGAATAGAGGCCGTGCAGTTCGCGTTTCGGAATCGTAATTTGAAACGATTAGTACGAGAAATCCGACCATCGGATTTTCCCGAAACCGCAACCGCTGGGTTCGCCTTGGAAATATCTTTCCAACGGCACCAACCTTGAAAAATCCAACGGTTGGATTGTCCGGAATGTTTAATTCAAATCTGAAGAAAAACAGCGCCAGAATCGTTTATATTTATATATAAATATAAACATAATTAAATTTAATCGAATAACGACGATGCAGTTCGAATTTTGAAACCGTAACTTCAAACGACTAGTGTGGAAGATCCGACCGTCGGATTCTCACGAAACTGGAACGGTTAGGTTCGTTTTGGGAATATCTTCCCACTGATATAGACTTTGCAGAAATCCAACGGTTAGATTTTCCGATATGTGTAAAACAAATTAGGAGAAAAACAGCGCCAGTGCCACGGCACGACCTGAAACGTCGTTTAATTAAATATGGCCATTTTTAAATAAATAAAAATGGCGAAAAATCGCTATAAAATATCTTAAGCAACATAGGTTGCAAATAAACGAATTGTGCTTGAATTGTTTGATATTTGATGGTTGTATGTGTATGACATGAAAATAACACTGAATAACTTAAAGATGGATGTCGAATGATATAACCACATAAAGAATCGATTTAAATTCTAATGACGTGAATTATTTGAAAAGGCCGAGCTAACCCTCATTTCAAATAATTCAGCGAGCGATTCGAATTGGAAAATGCAAAGACGATTCAAGACCGACGATCTTCGTATCGATTGGATGGGCGCTACTGAGGTTCCTAACCGGAGTAGCTACCGGAAGGGGACGGAAGTAGTAGCCGTCTGAACGTATGTGTTGATTGTGCGGATTTGCGGGGAATTTGACGCCTCCGGTTTCGTTCAGACCCAGGACGAACTTGTAAATGGACTGTGTGTCTGACATTGGATTTTGTTCTATACTGATTGATCTCTGTTAAATATATATCTGTTTGGCGGCGGAGAATTTATTCTTTTGCTTAACGCCCTTCTCTGAGACGTACGAGCTTAGAGGTTATATATCGATGGAAATCAATCGTATGGAGTGGACTGCCTATGTGGCATGCCAAGATGCTGTAATCAAGGCTTCTGTTGCAAAGCAAAGTCTTGGTGATGATGATCAAAGCAAGGCCTACGTAGCCTAGCTTTGTGTATTTCGTAAACTCGCGAACCTCACACCCCAGTATGAGTTAAAAAGGGATACGGACTGCAGGGAGAGCACGACGTTTCTTTCTAGCTATGGTGGTGTTAGTGACTTACCAGCCCTGACATATTTATCTACTTTTCACCCTTGTGGTTGTTGGAATGTGAGGCGCCTCGATTATAGGTCTGTAAGGACCGGGAAACGTGTGTTCAGGAATTGCCAATCCTCTAACGTAAGTGAGGACCGACCCTGAAGCATCCAGGGGTTACCCAGAGTGTGTAGTCCCGAGGCATTTGCTAGAGTGTCTCGAAGCGGAGAGGAGCTTGCCCCTTGCCTCGACTCATGATAGAAATCCAATTTCCAATACGAGATAACGGATTTGATTGTAGAACTAGTATGGAGACATAGTAGATGGTAGTTATGCCGCCTATGATTGATATTTATGATGCTATTCGTTTTTGAAACATATATGCACTAGTAATAATATCAAATGACTTTGCTTTATACGTATCAAGCATATTTGGCCCTTATAAGGTAAAACTCTATCCTCCGGCTTGCGTTGCATTGTGTGATGGGACCTGAGTCTTATAATGGCTTCATTCTTTCTAAAAGCATTGCGTTGTTTTAAAAGAATTTATTTTGCTTTAAATGCACTAGCAATCACTGGAGTAAACCCGTTCCGCGAAAGTGGCGTGGTCCTATGATTAGCTATTCACTGTTGTTTAACTGTTAAGTAGATTCCTCATACCAGTCCCCATGACTGACTCGTTGTTTGTTTCACTTTGCAAACGCGGGTGCCCTTATTTTCACACGGGCAGCCTAGTACACAGGTGACAGGTGGTTTTTGGTTCTGCACAGCTGCATAGCGTGCACTTTTGGCTCATGGCGAGGCTGACTCCATAGAGATGACTTAGATATTTTCCGCCATTACTGTATTTATATTATGATTCCGCCACTGGCGATGGAGACTGATTTACTTTCCGTATTTCTCACTATATGTATATGTATTCCGCCTTCGGCGATGTAGACTGATACTCTTGTTATGTCACTGCATGTATGTATTCCGCCTCTGGCGATGATGACTGATCACTTCCCTTTCTTTTTACTAAGTATATCCCACGTTATGCTATTCTGATATTCCTACATGTTGTGATTCCGCTGTCATATCCATGTAAAAGTATTTTATTTATTGTTTCTGCTATTATCTGTACCCTGCTATGATGATTAATGTGTTATTTCCTAATGATTATCCTTAATACCGCCCCTCGGATATTGGGATCGTCACAAAGCATATCGGTTATCGTTTTTAGAGGTTGTTTTATCCTAAAGGCGGCGGTGAAGGAACGAACTGGTTTGCACCTCTGACCAGATCACCGAATCGTCTTCAAGAAAGTGACCTAATCCGCGACTCAGCCATTGTTTTCCAACAAGATTTGATAAACACCAATTGCTATTAGTGTGATTCTTTCTCAAACTGACGATGCATTACTTAAGTGAAGTGTACTTCCATATGCTACACATCATAAATTATATGAAGCATTAAATCAAATGTAGCGCTAGTTCATAGCGTATACACGCATATAGTCATGTCATATGTATTCAACATTTTGTTATTTCACCAACAAAGATGATTTTCAAGAAATATAATACTCATGCAGCTAATATTATAATTACGATGGATAAGAATATTAGAGCTGAGATTTCTATTACAAAAAATTGATTTACTATATATACAATTGTGATATGTACAAATTGAAAAAAATAGTAGGCGCCACAAACAGCTTGTTGATTCGATCGTGTAATTTGCATGCATACTGGGGATGGATGATCTTTCAACCCCGTTTATAGCAGTAACTTCTCAACTGATTTAAAAGCCCCTTTTTGGAGCAAACATAAAATATATTCCAGAAAATAGGCATCATAAGGAAGGGTGATAGGACCATCTCTTGGAAGCCCAAACTCTTCTTCGGATATATTAAGCAATTGCTCAAATATAGGTGTGTCAAGGTATGACAAAGGAAGCATGAATCTCTTTCCATCCAACAAGTATACGATGAAACACCCTTATCTGCGACACATGATGTGCTTAGTTCTTTTGATGATGATTCAGATTCAGACTCTTTTCTACCGAATGAAGCAACTCTTTGCAAATTCTTAAGGATCTTCTTTGTGTTTACCATTGTTCTATTGATGTAGTTTTTTTGTTTCTTGATAACAATATTTGATGAATGCTTTGAATTTCAATGTTAAGAAGCAAGTGTGATTGAATGAAGATAATTTTTAAGTTTTTTGGTACTTTATAGGAGTAGTTAGCCGCTAGAATATGCATATGTTCTCTGGGTAAGGAGACAAGGGCACGTGTTTAGGGTGATGCAGGACCATGACATTATATTAGAGCTGTTCTGGGTTTGTTGTCAAGTTTCTGTCCGATTAAGTTGAATCTCTACCCAATAATTTTTCTTTTTGGTAGAAAATCTAAACACAAATCCTCTTGTCGCTTGAAATATGTGATACATCCTTCGCAATATGTGTGAGGGTATGAGTTTTGCTTGTAATCATCGAAACACAAGGGGGAACAACAAAAGTGCTAGTGTTGTGGCCATATTGAAGAAAATTATTCTGTTTGGTTTATTTGATGACAAATAATACAAGGATTCTAGGTCTTGAAGTTGTTAAAAATGCTGAATGATATTAAGTTATCAGAAATGTAGAAATATATAAATTCTGGATTTGTTTTTCCTATTTATTTCTAGAGGTACGCAATAGCACAAAACCACACTGTCAGGTAGAATCAAGATTTGTAATCACTTAAAACTAAATCATGCTTAACAGGCGTCTTTCATTTCTATTTCCTCTTTCCAACCTACTTTTTTTGCGTATCACCAATCACCATCGACATATAAAACACAACCAAGATCACTGTGCTTAGCACGACCATTTGCCCCATGTAACATACTAAACAACTATTCCAGGTTTACAAATTACAGCTGCAAACATAACTATTATTATTGTTGTTACAACTGTTTTGAAGATGCGTTACAGGTTTATAAATTACAACTGTTTCGAAGTCATGCTTGTTACAGTCTACTTTATCTGAACATGTATAGTGAATGACAATGTCATTGTTCCCTAACTAAATATAACTTTGGATATCTTTTTTTCATAAAAAAGAAGAAGAAAGAAAAAAGAGCCCGCTAGAATATTGAGAACTGCATCATTTTCTAGATTACGCTGAAGATGGGTTCTGTTTATTAGAACTGTCGCCAGTTAAAAGAGTTGATACAAAACAATTATTATTACTATCCAGATATAACTGTATATTTCCAATTTACTCCAACATTAGAATTTTCATCGAAAATTTTCATGTTCATGCCAGTATAAATAAAATAGTAAGTGTAGATATGTAGAAAAAAGTAATCACACATGATCGTTTCTTCCTGATTGCATTGCCAGTATTTTTATGTGGACTAACTGTGGTTGGATAGTCGCAATAAAAAAAATCTGACCTCTTGGATTCAATAGGTTGTATTTGAAATAATCTTGGCTTTTCAGAAATTAATTAATTGTATTGTTAAATTTGCAATTGTATTAATGAATTGAATAAAAGGGAAAATCTAGAATTCCTATTTTAGATATTCTAGATAATGCATTCCTAGAATACTATAGAGAATGCACTACATTATAAAAGCAAGGCAATCAAACTGATGTATGTATGCAATAAAAATTTGTAATCAAAAGGAAAGCAATGAAAATTTCCTCCTCATTAAAGTAATTCTCTCAAAAATTCCTCCTTCTTCTCTTAAAAATATTCCTAACAGTGGTATCAGAGCTCTAAATCCTTGCAATTAAAAAAAACAAAGTGCAAAGTAATGGCTTCTCCAAGCAATACTTCAGCAAGCATCAACTCCACCTATAGCAATGTCCAAGTTCCTTTATTTGAAGGAGAAAATTATGATTTTTGGGCAGTAAAAATGGAGACTTTGTTCACCTCCTTGGATGTCTTGGAGTTCATCAAATAAGGATATGAAGACTCAACAGCTGCGACAGAAAGTACAACAGCCCAAACTGAAGTATAAAAAAAGTAAAGAATCACAGATGCTGGAGTTCTTGGAATGATTCAAAGAGGAGTGTAAAACACCGTATTCGCAAGAATTATGAGAGCAAAGACAGCCAAGGAAGCATGAGAAATCTTGCAACAAGAGTTTGAAGGGGATTCAAAAGTGAGAATTGTCAAACATCAATCTCAAAAGAGAGATTTTGAAAATGAAAAAATGAAAGAAAATGAAAGTTTGAATGAGTATTTTAATAGGCTCTCCAAATTAGTGAATCAAATGAAGTCTCATGGAGATATAATTGACAATCGTAGAATCGTTGATAAAATTTTGATAAGTTTAACAGAAAAATATGATCCTATGGTGGCTGTTATAGAAGAAACCAAAGATTTGTCAAACATGACCGTTCAAGGCTTGATGGGTTCACTTAGATTCTACGAGCAAAGGTTGTTACGCCGTATGGAAAAGACGGTTGAAAACGCGTTTCAGTCCAAACTCACCACTCAATTAAACGATGACAAAACAATAAAGCAAAATAATGGTGAGTCTTCTAGAGGTGGAAGATTTGGAAAAGGAAAGAGGAAAAAATTCACGCGGAAGAGGTCGAGACACCTATGGCGGAAGAGGAAGCGATGAAGGAACAAATAAATGGTGTGGAATTTGCAAAAAAAGCTCTCATGAAGAAAAGGATTGCTGGAACAAAGGAAAGCCACAATGTCATAATTGTAAAAGGTTCGGGCACATTCAAAAGGACTGTCGCCTTGGTAAGTCACATAACACAGCATTTGCCGGAGCGGAAGATATGGAAGGGAGCTTGTTCTTTGCTTGTCAAAAGGCAACTGAAAAATATAAGAATATATGGTACGTGGACAGCGGATGTAGCAATCATATGACAGGAGAGAAAAATGCATTCATTGACATAGATCCTTCATTTGGTTCAAAAGTTAAACTTGGTAATGGAGAGTATGTTGAAGTTGAAGGAAAAGGCAGCATTGTAGTTGTAAAAAGCAGGGAAGTAAAGTTATTCATGATACCTTTTATGCTCCTAAATTAGATGAAAATTTGTTGAGCATTGGACAACTTATAGAGCATGATTATTCTCTTAAATTTGAAAATCGAAAATGTAAAATCTTTGATTCAAAAGGAAAAGCAACTGTTGTAATAAAAATGACAAACAACAGAAGCTTTCTCCTCCATCTCAATTATGAGAAAAATCATATCTTCATGGCAAAAATGGAAGACGACACTAGTTTATGACATAAGAGACTTGGGCACTTAAACTACAATATCTCACATTGCTTTCACAAAATAAGATGGTGTGCGGGTTGCCAACAATAAAAATAAGAACATGGAGTATGTGAAGGCTGTATACTTGGCAAATATCATCAGTAACCGTTTCCAAAGGAAGGATCAAGGAGAGCCAAAGAAGTGTTGGAATTAGTACACACGGATATACGTGGTCCTATGAGCACATTATCTCATGCTCAAAACATGTACTTTATTTTATTCATTGATGATTTGACCCACATGACATGGGTTTATTTTATGAGACAAAAATCTAAAGTGTTTGTTATATTTAAGAAGTTTAAAGCTTTTGTTGAGAAACAAAGTGGCAGGTCCATAAAAGTTTTGAGAAGTGACAGGGGAAAGGAGTATAACTCCAATGATTTTGATAAATTTTGTGAAGAAGAAGGTGTGGAGAGGCAACTAACCGTTAGGTATACACCTCAGCAAAACGGTGTATCCAAAAGGAAGAATCAAACAGTGATGGAGATGACTAAATCAATGTTGTTTGAGAAAGGCATGCCTAAAGAATTTTGGACCAACGCTGTAAATACAGCTGTGCATTTGCTGAATAGATATCCAACAAAAGCTGTATGGAATATGACGTCGTTTGAAGCGTGGAGTGAAAGAAAGCCTTCAGTGAATCATCTTAGAGTCTCTGGGAGTATTTGCTATGCTCAAATTCCTAAAGAAAAAAGGACAAAGCTTCAAGAAGCAAGTGAAAGATGCATTTTTATTGGCTACAGTTCTGTGTCAAAGGGCTATAGACTTCACAACTTGAAGACAAAGAAAGTAATTATCAGTAGAGATGTTGTATTTGATGAGAAGACAACTTGGAATTGGCAAAAGGAGAAAGTGGAGGATAAAACCGTTCCAGCAGTAGTTTTAGAACAAAATCCAACAACACTGGCAGATAACCAATGTGATTCATCTACACCAAGTTCTCCAACTAGCACTTCATCCTTAGCAAGCCATAAGTCATCATCTCCATGCTCAACCCTAATAAAAATGAGGAGTTTGGATGATATTTTTGCTAGGTGCAACTATTGCGCAATGGAACCAGAAAATTTTGAAGAAGCGGTTAAGGAAGATGCTTGGAGGAAGGCAATGCAAGAAGAGATGGATGCACTTGAAAGGAACAAAACACGGATGTTGGTTGATAAGCCAAAAGACAAAGAAACCATTGGAGTAAAATGGATCTACAAAGTGAAGCATAATCCAGATGGTTCAGTTCAAAAGAACAAAACGAGACTTGTTGCAAAGGGCTATTCTCAACAGCCCGGTATTGACTACGAAGAGACATTAGCTCCAGTGGCACGTCTTGACACCATTAGAGCTTTAATATCACTTGCTGCCCAAAAAGGATGGAAATTATATCAGCTAGATGTAAAATCGGCATTCTTGAATGGAGAATTGAAAGAAGAGATTTACGTGGAGCAGCCTCAAGGATTTGAGACTGAAGGATAAGAAGGAAAAGTTTACAAACTAAAGAAAGCGCTTTATGGGCTAAAACAAGCACCGCGAGCATGGTATAGCAATATTGACAATTACTTCATGGAGAAAGGCTTTGAGAAGATCAAGAATGAGCCTACTTTGTATGTCAAACGGCAAGGTATGGATGATATTCTAATTATTGCACTTTATGTAGATGATTTAATTTATACCGGAAACAATTTAAAGTTGATTGAAGATTTTAGAAAAGAAATGATGAAGAAATATGAAATGAACAATTTGGGTTTGCTGCATTTTTTCCTTGGAATAGAAATCTCTCAAGGTGATGATGGAGTTTTTATTTGTCAAAAAAAATATGCTGAGAAAATATTAAGAAAGTTTGGGATGCTTGGGTGTAATCCGGTTGATACACCGCTAGTTGTGAATGAAAAGCTAAAAAAAGAAGATGGGGGAAGGAAGTTTGATGCTTGTTACTACAGAAGTCTAGTTGGTAATTTATTTTACCTTACTAATACAAGACCTGACATCATGTTTGCAGCCAGCCTACTTTCCTGTTTCATGAATGATCCTAGTCATATCCATCTAGGTGCAACAAAAAGGGTGCTGAGATATATTCAAGGCAATTTGGATTATGGGATCAAATATGAAAATAATGTTGAAACTAATTTAATTGGCTTTTGCGATAGTGATTGGGAAGGAAGTATAGATGACATGAAAAGCACATCTGGATATGTGTTTTCTCTTGGATCAGGAGCACTTTCTTGGTGTTCGAAGAAGCAACAAACAATTGCTCAATCTTCTGCAGAAAATGAATATATTTAACCTGGCCTAGCAACCCAACAAGCAATATGGTTGAAGAAAATACTAAATGATTTTGGTGAGAAACAAGAAGCTGTGACTATCCATTGTGACAACAAATCAGCCATTGCTATAGCTAAGAATCCAGTCCATCATGGAAGAACAAAGCATATAGCCATCAAGCATCATTTCATTCGAGAAGCAATTGAAAATGAAGAGGTGCAGCTGAATTTTTGCAAAACAAATAATCAAGTTTCTGATATTTTCACAAAAGCATTGAAGCCTGATAATTTTAAAAGATTGTGAGTTCTTCTTGGAGTTCAAAAACCAAGCTTAGGGGGGAATATTGGAAATAATCTTGGCTTTTCAGGAAACAATTAATTGTATTGTTAAATTAGCAATTGTATTAATGAATTGAATAAAAGGGAAAATCTAGAATTCCTATTTTAGATATTCTAGATAATGTATTCCTAGAATACTCTAGAGAATGCACTACATTATAAAAGCAAGGCAATCAAGCTGATGTATGTATGCAATCAAAATTTGTAATCAAAAGGAAAGCAATGAAAATTTCCTCCTCATTAAAATGTTGGGATAAATTAAAATTGCATTAAGTATTGCATGAGTCATTAAGTATTGCATTAAATATTGCATGGGTCATAAAGTATTGCATGGGTCATTAAGTATTGCATGTGTTAATTACATTTCCGGTTTTGCTTATTTGGTTATGTTTGGAAATGTATTAATGCAATCTTATCTAGAATTTTCTTAAGCATGTATAAATAATGCATGCATCTTTTGTAATTAGTGAATCAAGAAATTAAGAGAAATATATGAACTAAAAAAAATTGTCTTCCTCAACAAAAATCTTCTTCATCTCTTCCTCTCAAATTTATTCTCTACAAATTGGTATCAGAGCCTGGTTGAAACTATGGCTTTTCTATTTGTTCTCACAAAAGAAAATTTCGAAGAGTGGAGTAATAAAAAGAAAGAAGAGTTGATCTCCAAAGGATTATGCGAGATTGTTGAGTATGGCTACGAATGGCCAAAAGATAAGGAGGAAGAAAGTAAAGCATTTCTAAGCTTGAGACGAAAAGATCTTCAAGCTCGTAATTTGATGAGTGAGAACGTTGATGGAGAAGCATGGAGACATATTTATGGAGAAAAATTTGCAAAAGATTCGTGGAATTTATTGAAAGAGGTATATGCAATGGATAACACAAAAGCAAAAGAAGAAGATGAAGAGGAGGTCGAAGAAGAGGAAGAAGAGGATGAAAGCAAAGAAACTGAAAAGAAAGTAACCGAAGCTAAAAAGGCAAATACAGATGCTAATATGGCTGACGTAGAACCTGCAAAGGCCGATGAAGATGCCAACATGGCTGATGTAGAAGCTGACAAAGCGGATGAAGAAGTAAAAGAAAAGGAGAAGGCGAAGAGAGAAAACATGTTAGAAAAGGAGGAAGAGGAGAAGGCGAGAAAAGAAGAGGAGCTGATGGGAGATAAAGCTGCTAAAGAGGAAGAACCAGAGGAAAAGTCATAGCTTGAGAACAACGAGCCTGAGGATGAGGACGAGAAAAATAGAGAGGAGGAGAGTGATGTTGAAGCTAAAATGATGGGAGTAGAAGGTGAAGTAAAGGATGACATGAAGATGGAAGATGTAGAAGAAAGCTGTCTTAAAATAAAAGAGGACAATGCAAAAGACGTAGATGCAAAGGAGAAGAAAGACAAGAAAAAAGGAGAAGAAAAGAAGGGTAAAAGAAAAGGAGATGAAAATGAAGAAGGCGATGTTAAGAAGAAGAAAGAGAAGAATAGAGCGAAAGACAAGAAAGCGGAGGCTGAGGTGGCAAAGAGAAGAAAGAAGGAGAAGATAAAAGGAACGGAGAGGAAAGGAAAACAAAAAGAAGATGATAATGAAGATGGAGATGCAAAAACTTGGGACGATGTTGATGTTAAGTTTCTTGCAGTCGTTTTGCTAGAAGAAGGCAATGCTGAAAGTGAAGACAAAGTAAATAAGAGTGCAGATGAAGATGAAGGCAATGATGCCGACTTTGAGCTTGAATTAGAAGAGGCATTAATGGACAGTGACATGGATGAAAATTTAGGGTGTAATAATGAAGAAGATGCTAAACGTGTGACTAGGCAAAAGAATACAAAGAATTTCAACAATAATAAAGATAAACCACTTCTAAATCAAGCTATAGTACCATGGCGCCCGATTCTACCATATGGATATACTCCTCCCCAAGATTCTTATAATCAGTTGCCACATCCTCAAGTCTACCAAAACCTCATGCAACCAGTTAATAGTTTTGCTCCAAAACAAATAAGGCAATTGCACTGCTTAGTACATGATCATGTTCAATTATTTATTCAGATATATTCCGCTTGTGTTCTTGATGTTACTAAGAAAGATATTGCATGCAAGTGTCGGAGGATGATACTAGAAATCATGTCTAGAAGAGAAGAATCATTAGTTGTACAGAAAGTTCCATATCCAGAGAATATTTTTAAGCATTCAAATGTTTACCCTTCTTATCAGAATAGCAATAGCCTTAATTGGACACCTCATATAAAAGGCCCAGTGTTATCAGTTCTTGATGTTGCTCCACTTCGTATTGCTAAAGAGTTCATGGATGATGTTAGCAATGGTGTAGCTAGAAAATGTACAGTGCGTATGCGTGCGCTGTATGATAAGTTGATGTCCCCACAGAAGAGCACAATTAAGAAAGTCTGTATAATATCATTCTTTTTCTTGCCAAAGCACGTGAGATATAAATCAACCGTCTAGATGTTCTCAGAAGTTTTGAAGTTTGAAGAAAGGAGAACAGATGGCGGATATCTTCACGAAGCCACTTAGTGGACAAAGTTTTAGGAGAAACGCAGAAAGATTGGGAGTGAGGAGCAAGTTTTAATTTAGGGGAGACATTGTTGGAATAAATTAAAATTGCACTAAGTATTGCATGAATCATTAAGTATTGCATTAAATATTGCATGGGTCATTAAGTATTGCATGTGTTAATTACATTTCCGGTTTTGCTTATTTGGTTATGTTTGGGTATGTATTAATGCAATCTTATCTAGAATTTTCTTAAGCATGTATAAATAATGCATGCATCTTTTGTAATTAGTGAATCAAGAAATTAAGAGAAATATATGAAATAAAAAAATTTGTCTTCCTCAACATAAATCTTCTTCATCTCTTCCTTTCAAATTTATTCTCTACAGATTGGTATCAGAGCCTGGTTGAAACTATGGCTTTTCTATATAATACGAAGAATTTCAACAATAATAAAGATAAACCACTTCTAAATCAAGCTATAGTACCATGTCGCCCGATTCTACCATATGGATATACTCCTCCCCAAGATTCTTATAATCAGTTGCCACATCCTCAAGTCTACCAAAACCTCATGCAACCAGTTAATAATTTTGCTCCAAAACAAATAAGGCAATTGCGCTGCTTAATACATGATCATGTTCAATTACTTATTCAGATATATTCGGCTTGTGTTCCTGATGTTACTAGGAAAGATATTGCATGCGAGTGTCGGAGGATGATACTAGAAATCATGTCTAGAAGAGAAGAATCATTAGTTGTACAGAAAGTTCCATATCCAGAGAATATTTTTAAGCATTCAAACGTTTACCCTTCTTATCAGGATAGAAATAGCCTTAATTGGACACCTCAGATAAAAGGCCTAGTGTTATCAGTTCTTGATGTTGCTCCACTTCGTATTGCTAAAGAGTTCATGGATGATGTTAGTAATGGTGTAGCTAGAAAATGTACAGTGCGTATGCATGCGCTGTTTGATAAGTTGATGTCCCCACATAAGAACACAATTAAGAAAGTCTGTATAATATCATTCTTTTTCTTGCCAAAGCACGTGAGATATAAATCAATCAACGTCTAGATGTTCTCGGAAGTTTTGAAGTTTGAAGAAAGGAGAACAGATGGCGGATATCTTCACGAAGCCACTTAGTGGACAAAGTTTCAGGAGAAACGCGGAAAGATTGGGAGTGAGGAGCAAGTTTTAATTTAGGGGAGACATTGTTGGAATAAATTAAAATTGCATTAAGTATTGCATGAGTCATTAAGTATTGCATTAAATATTGTTATGATTTTTGTGCGTAGCGGAAGCTTGACAAAATGCCAAGAAAAATAGGATCTTTATCACCCAATCACTTGAAGATGAATTTGATTGAAAAACAAAAAAATATAAAAAATATCGAAAATATGAGCACACGATATTCCACCCAACCACCCTCTTTATTGATTCACTAAAAAAATTGTTTACAAACGATCTCAACAATCATTACAAACAATTACAACTTGAACCAATTACCTTATTGAGAAATAGGTAGAGAATATCTAATGGCTAAAAAATTTGAGGAGAAAGACAATGAAGAATAATGGCAAATTTTCCACACCTAATGAAGATATTAGCTAGCCCTTTTTATAGTGAGAATTGCTTCATACCCAAGAAAAAACTTGGCTTCATGCCCAAGAAAACTTGGCTCCCAAATATCTTCATATATGTTATAAAACTATTTGGTTAAGCACCAAATATCCTTACAATAAATGTCCACAAATATAGAAACCAATATCTCTCCATAAAATCTAGCACCAAATCTCTTCATCAAATCTAACAACAAATCTCTCCACAAAATATGTAAGATTATTTGTTGCCCAAAATTGTGATTTGCGTATCACCAATTTCAACACTCCACTTTGATACCAAATCACATCTCCTCCACTCAAACAATAGCCCCTTAGCTCTCACTTTCAACCTTTCTTTCTCAACTAAAACCATTATAAACCTCCACCATCGCACACTAATGATGCACCTCCCTTATCCGTGCACCATGCCACTAGCGATCTTCAAAAGCATTTGTAATACCACAAAGACCTCCATCTCATCTTTGTGGATTTCACAACTCGACATCCATCTTCCGCTTGACATGATCTCTTCATCTCCGGGATACCTCGAGCATCATCAACATCTAGACCCTTGTCAATACCATGATCCTCTACCTTAGGACCATCAGCAGTGACCATATTAACCTCTCCACCTTGCTGTGGACTAGGTTCTTCAACTGTCACCCGCCTTTCATTATTGACCACCAAACCGATCAACCTATATAGGTTTCCCTCCTCCAAAACTCCTCGCATCATCACACGACCACCCTTCTTCACTCTCAAAACTCCACTTCGAGTCTCATAAGTGCAACCGCGGCGATCTAACTGACCGAGAGATATGAAGTTATGCGAACAAGTGGGTATGTCCCTCACACCGGCCACTTCTCTCACCACTCCATCATGCATCCGAAACCTAACAGCTCCAACTCCACAAATTGGTAGCTCTACTCCATTGGCTGTCTTTATCATGCCAACACTCTTTTCATATGAAGAAAAACTTTTCACATCACGACATATGTGAAAACTGACTCCTGAATCCATCTTCCAAGGCTCCACAACACTAAATAGGACATCACATGAAGAATCGCTTTCGGTACCTTCAGCAAAACCTGCTTGTACCAAATCATTATTATTATCACCTTGCGTCTTCTTCTTATCCCTCTGATAAGCATAACAATCATTGCGCTTGTGGCCTTTCTTACCACAATAATAACAAGCACCTTTACCACTAGCCTCTTTCTTCTTCCTTCTTGTATCTTTGCCCGAGTCCCTTGCTACCATCGCCACAGTTTGAATCGATTTCAACTCCGACCCTTTTCTCCTTAGTTCCTCATTCAAAAGGCTGCTTCGTACCGTTTCCAAAGAGATGGCTCCACCAGCATTGGAGTTACTCAATGAAACAACCAAAGTCTCCCAACTTTCCGAAAGAGAACTCATCAACAAAAGAACCTGCAACTCATCATCAAAATTGGTCTTCATATTTGCCAATTGATTGATGACATCCTGAAACTATTCAAATGCTCTGCAACAGACTTCTCCTCATCCAATCGAAGTTGCACCAACTTTCGAACCAGAAAAGTCTTACTTGTAGCACTTCTCGACTCATAAAAAGATACTAATTTATCCCATAACGCCTTCGCGGATTCACAACTAGCCACATGGTGGAATACAGAATCATCCAAATATTGACGAATCAACGCAATCGCCTTTTTGTCCATTTTCTTCCACTTTCCCTCATCCATATTCGAGGGCTTCACCCCATCTCCATCAATGGGATCATGCAAATCATTGAGATATAGAATGTCCTCCATCTCCGGCTTCCATATACCCCAATTCTTCTCATTTAAAATAGCCATCTTTGAAAACGTCATCATCTCCGACATCTCCAATTTTCAATCCAACAAACACTCCAACCTATGCGATGATCTGGCTCCGATACCAAACTGTTATGATTTTTGTGCGTAGCGGAAGCTTGACAAAATGCCAAGAAAAATAGGATCTTTATCACCCAATCACTTGAAGATGAATTTGATTGAAAAACAAAAAAAATAATATAAAAAATATTTGAAATATGAGCACATGATATTCCACCCAACCACCCTCTTTATTGATTCACTAATAAAAATTGTTTACAAACGATCTCAACAATCGTTACAAACAATTACAACTTGAACCAATTACCTTATTGAGAAATAGGTAGAGAATATCTAATGGCTAAAAAATTTGAGGAGAAAGACAATGAAGAATAATGGCAAATTTTCCGCACCTAATGAAGAGATTAGCTAGCCCTTTTATAGTGAGAATTGCTTCATGCCCAAGAAAAACTTGGCTTCATGCCCAAGAAAACTTGGCTCCCAAATATCTTCATATATGCTATAAAACTATTTGGTTAAGCACCAAATATCCTTACAATAAATGTCCACAAATATAGCAACCAATATCTCTTCATAAAATCTAGCACCAAATCTCTTCATCAAATCTAACAACAAATCTCTCCACAAAATATGTAAGATTATTTGTTGTCCAAAATTGTGATTTGTGTATCACCAATTTCAACAAATATTGCATGGGTTACATTTCCGGTTTTGCTTATTTGGTTACGTTTGGAAATGTATTAATGCAATCTTATCTAGAATTTTTTTAAGCATGTATAAATAATGCATGCATCTTTTGTAATTAGTGAATCAAGAAATTAAGAGAAATATATGGAAAAAATAATTGTCTTCCTCAACAAAAATCTTCTTCATCTCTTCCTCTCAAATTTATTCTGTATATAAAATAATTCTCTCAAAAATTCCTCCTTCATCTCTTAAAAATATTCCTAATAATTTTTATATGGACTCATTGTGGTTGGATAGTCGCAATAAAAAAATTATGACCTCTTGGATTCAATAGATTGTATGTGTGACCAAGCAGTGATCCGATAAAACTACTAATTTATAAATTTAGCAAGAGTTTGGTGACAGTCCCGAACCTATAAAACAATTGGTGATATATGTTGATAATTAGTTGGATAAAAACAACAAGTTTGTTGTGTTATGAAATACATGGTAAGTATTGGCAGCAATAACCGCATTAAGAGGGATCGCCTTTGTTGTGCACGCACATATGTATAAGTTAACTGGTGGTGTGTTGTGAAGTATTTGATATCTTATGTTATTCAAATTATTGATATATCTATATATTATATTGTATATTATGCTTAAGCATTTTGGATTTAATAGAAATCATGTTAGTCAGGGAAAAGCCAGTTATTATTTACTATTATGGTCTATTTCTTATTACAATTTGGATAAGCAAAAATCTCATACCAAACATGCTGACAAACTATGATGTTTTATATATAAATTTTGATTTTTTGAGTATTTTTGGCTAGTGATTTATTAGATGTGCATGGTAATTATATACCATAACAGACTTTTTAATTGTTAAATTTGATGATACAAAAATCACAATTTGATTGGAACAAATTTGCAAAGAATGGAAAGTAAATATTTTATAATGGAAATGCATTGATTGCATTTGATGAGGTGGTAGAGAAATAAATGAAGGGATTAATTTCTTCCATCTATGCTAAAGAAACGGATTGATTTACTTCCTATGTTTGCACATTTGTTGTTATGGTAATTTGCCTCCATTATATTATTACCATATGTTGGTAATTTAATTAATGACTCACATAGATTTGCACTAGCTATATATTGAGGGGTAGACTTTAGTGTAAACCCATCCTGGCCTGGAGCCAGTGATCCCCAATCGTATCTCTTTTTGTTAAACCTGATTGAGGTTTAGATATGTAAACTCTTATTTTGTAATCTCTTGTAATTCTCTCATGTGGAATAAAATCTCTCTCTACTGGACTGGACGTACACTATCTCGAGGATAGTGGAACCAGTATAAATATTGTGTCTCTTTGTTTCTCTGTTATAGTTATTTACTATTTTGTTGATGTAATAGAATAATTGCTAACATATTAGATTGGTGTTCAATTGGCAAATCTAGATCCTATTTATTGTGCTTCCGCAAAGGCGCAATTTTTGCATAACAGATTGGTATCAGAGCGAGGCGATTTGTTTTAAATTGTGCATCAATTATTTCTACAAAGGTTGGTAGATTCAGTGGTGATTATGCTATTACTATTTTGGAGAAAAGGAGACTTCGGTGGAGGAGATTATGCTGAGAGAAAAGAGCGTTCCAATCTGGGAACTTTGACGTGATATGGAGTTTACTGTGTTGAAGGGACTATTGGATTTGGGAAGTTTTGATCATGTTTCTGACAGGGGTCTTCATGTTGATGATGCTCGAAGGATCCAAGATGATCAGGAAAGGAGCTCAGGTCAAGTGATAGACGGGTGTCGAGACAGAGATCATTGTGGTTTAGACAGGAGTCTTCACGTTGATGATGCTCGAGGGATCCGGGATGATCGAGGAAGGAGCTCAGGTCAAGTGTTAGACGGGTATCGATGTGTATTGCAAGCACTTTTAGACCGTTGGTTTATGCGTGGTGCAGCTCATGGTGGTAGATGCATCTTTTGCAGGCGGTGAGTGAAGCTTGTAATGGTTTTGATTAAGTGGCAGGAGAGAGATTTTTTGTGAGTACAGAGATTTGTATTTTGGCTCTGTATTTGAATTGGCGATGTTGAGATTACTTTGGTGTCTGCCTTCTTTGTTATTTTGGATATTTGCAACAATTTGTTGGTGGGCGGGGACGTAGTCTGAGCTCGTTAACAATGGTGTGATGGGGGGTAGCTTTGCTGGAACCCATTAGGCAAATATTCATTTTTGGTTTCTATCTCATTGTGAGATTTTGATTGAAGGTGGAGTTCTGTTGAAGAGTTTTATGATGTGAAGAGAATTTGATTGGAGATGGGGTGTTGCAGATATGTGATTTTGCATCAAGGTGGAGTGTTAAATTTGATGATACAAAAATCACAATTTGATTGGAACAAATTTGCAAAGAATGGAAAGTAAATATTTTATAATGGAAATGCATTGATTGCATTTGATGAGGTGGTAGAGAAATAAATGAAGGGATTAATTTCTTCCATCTATGCTAAAGAAACGGATTGATTTACTTCCTATGTTTGCACATTTGTTGTTATGGTAATTTGCCTCCATTATATTATTACCATATGTTGGTAATTTAATTAATGACTCACATAGATTTGCACTAGCTATATATTGAGGGGTAGACTTTAGTGTAAACCCATCCTGGCCTGGAGCCAGTGATCCCCAATCGTATCTCTTCTTGTTAAACCTGATTGAGGTTTAGATATGTAAACTCTTATTTTGTAATCTCTTGTAATTCTCTCATGTGGAATAAAATCTCTCTCTACTGGACTGGACGTACACTATCTCGAGGATAGTGGAACCAGTATAAATATTGTGTCTCTTTGTTTCTTTGTTATAGTTATTTACTATTTTGTTGATGTAATAGAATAATTGCTAACATATTAGATTGGTGTTCAATTGGCAAATCTAGATCGTATTTATTGTGCTTCCGCAAAGGCGCAATTTTTGCATAACATTAATTTATACTGCATTTTTCTATTATGAATGTAGGTACGGATTGTAAGATGTCGCAGCTATTGGTTTCTTTTTATATATATATATATATATATATATATATATATATATATATATATATATATATATATATAACTGTTCATGTGAGGATCTTTTACTTTATGCTGAGATGGATGATTGATTTAGGGAGCAGGTAAGGTGACTGGTTAAATTGAATCAAACGTCCTTCAGCCGTTGTTCATGCTTTTTCCCTGCTCTTTTTCCTTTAAATTTTTTTAATCGTTTGTGTGTGAGTTGGGTAGGAGGGGATGGATAGTGTTGGGCATGCTTCACAACGCAGTTGTATTCCTCTCCCTGTGTGTGTGAAAGGTAAAAACACGAGCGCGAGAGATCGTACGTGCATCAAATAAACTTGAGTAGCTCTTTATGTAATGAATGAAGATGATTAAATCCAAAACTTTATGATCAACAATTAGATTTGAGAACAATTCTCATATATACATCCAACTAAATAGTATACAGTTCAGAAGCTTGCTACAGTTCAGAAGCTGCAAATAGCCTGTTGCTGACTAGATCCATCAAGTTTTGATGAAGACTGAAAGAGTTGATGCTGAAACACAGTTTCTAACATCTTCTCTGCAGCTTTGGACCCTTTTATTCGAAACAAAGAAATAATGTACTCCATCATGACTGAATCACAAGGCAGTGTGATGGGTCCATCACTTGTAATTCCAAACTCATCTTCAGACATTTTCAGAAATTGTATAAACACAGTGCTTGCTAAATATGACAGTGGGATCATGAACCGTTTGCCATCAAGAGTATATATAACAAAGTTTCCTTTATCCGCAATAGATGAAGAGCTACACTCTTCTGATGAATCAGAGTCTTTTCGACCAAAAGAAGCCACTCTTTGTAGTTTCATTGCAATTTTTACAAGCTTAGCCATTGTTGTGAAAGTTGTGGTTTGAATATTCTTGACGAAATAGATTAAATAGTTGAAATGAGGACGAATTGTTGAGAAGAGTAGCTGCTATTGCCATATTTTTATAGAGATAGGAGGAGCCCAAATACAGACTGTCGAACTTGGGAGTATTCCTACCATTGGAAGCAAAACCACGTGATCAGTAAGGGAGATGAGAATGACATTGTCTCAATTATGTGGTGAGACGTAATTATCATTTGGTGATTGAGTTGCGGTGTCCGTATGGCTGTACAGACAGGCATGTACAAAAATTTCAAGAACAATTATCATTGTTTGCAGTCCATTCATTCTATTTGATGTATTATTTTATTAGTGTCGGGAACAAAGCCATGAGAGTAATATTTATTTACTTACTATTACTAATATTATTGCAGTTGCTAATATTGTTATTATTGTTGTTGTCTTTATTATTGTTAATATTACTACTTGTTTTGGCTGTCAAGTTGTTTTCAAAATGGTAAAATTATCAGATTGTCAACGCGGAATATAGTTACAATTGGCTAGTTGTTTAAACTGTTAAGTCTAATCGCCTAAATGTGCATGCATATCAAGAAAACAGAGTTACAGGAGGTTTTCATGCTATAACTTTTGTTCAACTACGCTTAGTTTTCAATAAAATAACTGGTGATCATATGCTAGAACAAAAGTGACCAGTAGCTTGTTCTTGTTAAGGATTTGAAATACATGGTAAGTATGTATAGGTATAGTATAATATATCAATATTTTGAATAACATGAGCTATCAAGTACATCACAACATACCACCAATTAACTTATACATATGTGTGTGCACAACAAAGCGGTCTCTCTTAATGCAGTTATTGCCAATACAGGAAACTTGTGTGAAGTACAGAAAAAACAAAAAGTTTGCCCAAAAGGGCAAGAGCCAAATAATTTGCTCAAAAGACCAACTTTTAGTGTAAAATGGTAAAATAATGGGCATTCAGAATTCCACCCATTTCCACTAGAAAATGTCATTTTGGACAAATTTTTTGGGTCTTGTCCTTTTGAGCAAACTTTTTGTTTTTTTTTTGCTTGTGACAAAAATCCCCTATATTATATTGTATATTATATTTAAGCATTTTGGATTTAATAGAAAGCATGTTAGTTACGGGAAAGCCAGTCATTATATACTATTATTGAATAAGCATTTCTTATTACAATTTGGATAAGCAAAAATCTCATACCAAACATGCTGACAAACTATGATGTTTTATGCATTAATTTTGATTTTATGTGTATTTTTGGCTAGTGGTTTATCAGATGTGCATGGTAATTGTATACCATAACAGACTTTGTAATTTATACTGATTTTTTAATTTATCAGATGTGCATGGTAATTGTATTGTTGTCTAGTGGTTTATCAGATTTTATGTGACTATAGATCTGAGAAGGTTGAAAGAGAGGAGCAGCAAGAAGAATACAGTTTAAGAGGAAGAAGAAAGCTGGAAAAAGAAAGCATTTGAGAGAGAGAGTTCACAAAATGATTCTTCTATATATTTCTTTCATTCACAGGGACATATATAGCTGCAATTTCATAACAAATTCTAATATGTGAAAGTAGGTGCTACCCATTACAACTTTTAGGCGGTAAAAACAATTGCAAAAAGTAAAAGCTAACTTTATGGCGCCATTGGCATGATCAGTCCAGATACGGCTGTGGTAACTTTACCATTCTTCTTGGACGCGAAGCAGTCTGTTGTGCACCAGTGTTGCATATATCATTGCCTGTATCTTTACTAGTATTGTGTGCATCAATAAAACTGTTCTCCTCTAACCGTATCATGTAGCTTCGGATCGTACGATATCACAGCTACTGATTTTTTATTTCTAATGTTCATGTGAGGATCTTTTACTTTATCGTAGCAGGTAAGGTGACTGCAAAATGAATCATAAGTAAAATCCTTCAGCCTTTGTTCATGCTTTTCCCCCGCTGGTTTTCCTTTTAATTTTGTTAATCGTTTGTGTGTGAGTTGGGTAGGAGGGGGTTGATGGGGTTGGGCATGCTTTAATTTTAATGTTTTATCAGTTGGATTTTACAGCACAACACAGTTGTATTCCTCTCTCTCTCCGTTTGTGTGAAAGGTAAAACTCTTTATGAAATGAACAAAGACGGTTAAATCCAAAACTTTATGATGAACAATTAGATTTGAGAACAATTCTCATATGTACATCCAACTAAATAATATACAGCTTGCTTCAGTTCAGAAGCTGCAAACAACCCGTTGCTGACTAGATCCATCAAGTTTTGATGAAGACTGAAAGAGTTGATGCTGAAACACAGTTTCAAACAACATCTTCTCTGCAGCTTTGGGCCCTTTTATTAGAAACAAAGAAATAATGTACTCCATCACGACTGAATCACAAGGCAGTGTGATGGGTCCATCACTTGTAATTCCAAACTCATCTTCAGACATTTTCAAAAGCTGTACGAAGACAGTGCTTGCTAAATATGACAGCGGGATCATAAACCGTTTGCCATCAAGAGTATATATAACAAAGTTTCCTTTATCTGCAATAGACGAAGAGCTGCACTCTTCTGATGAATAAGAGTCTTTTCGACCAAAAGAAGCCACTCTTTGTAATTTCATTGCAATTTTTACGAGCTTAGCCATTGCCGCGAAAGTTGCGGTTTGAATATTCTTGACGAAATAGATTAAATAGTTGAAATGAGGATGAATTGATGAGAAGAGTGGCTGCTATTGCCATATGTTTATAGAGATAAGAGGAGGCCCAAATACAGACTGTTGAAATTGGGAGTATTCCTAACATTGGAAGCAAGACCATGTGATCAGTAAGGGAGATGAGAATGACATTGTCTCAGTTATGTTTTCATTTGTGTGCACACAGTACAGTTTAATCTGCATATGTAGCATTAAATGATCAATAAGTTGCATCAAACATTAGAGGACGTCTATCACCAATGTCTACAGTCCATTCTATTTGATATGGTGTTTCATTTGTGTCGGAAACAAAGTCATGTGAGCTGTGTATTATTTAACACTGGTGGAGGTTTTAATCATCTTTTATTTCATTTCTTTAATCTCTTTTCTTTGATTGGGTTATCAAGTGGGTTTCTAAATTTTTAGGCATTCATCCTCAAGTATTATCATATTAGCGGCAATGTTTGCAGAATTGAGCAGTAGCCCATACATGTATGCATCCATAGCAAGAATGTTACGTCAGTAGCTGCTATATTTTGCTGTAAATGTTGTTGAACAATTGATTAGTAATTTAGTATATAGTTGCTTTGGATAATTACTGTAATAAAAGAACAGATGCTTGCGTTATAGTTGCATTCTAAATGCCTAGCTGAGACATAAGTAGCTAGTAACTAATCGTATGTTCCACATCATTGAAAACCTAAATTGCATGACTGAAACCACACACATAATTGCTCTACCCTTGTGTTAAAATTAATTTGACGCATAACTTATGTGCAGTATATTTCCAACTGCAATTTTATTTATATGAAGCCTTTGAGATAATCAATCAAGCAAATTAAATGGTTTGTGTATTTTACAGATTTTATGTAGAAACAGGAAATAGATTAAGTGATGCGTAAATTCAGAGTAGTTCGGACTTCGATCGTATGGCCTATATTAAAAATTCTGCTATTTAACAAATGATGAAGATTTCCAAAAAATTAAATACTCAAGCTGCTAATTTATCATCATAATGGATAAGGATATCAGAATAAACATTTCTATACAAAAATGTGATGCAATTACAGTATGTTTACCATTGGAAGCAAAGCCATGTGGTCAGCAAATGAGTTGAGCATGACACACGCCTTGATTTACCTTTACGCAGTGGGACGTAATTATCATTTGGTGAACGAGTTGTGGTGTCCGTATGGCTGTAGCCGCTGTACAGACCGGCATGTACCAAAATTTCAAGAAGAATTATCATTGTTTACAGTCCATTCATTCTATTTGATGTACTATCATACTAGAGTCAGGAACAAAGCCATGTGCCGATGTGCGTAGTATTACGTACATGAGTTGTTTGATAATGAACTTTATTTATTATTATGGCAGTTGCTAATGTTTTTATTATTGTTGATGCCTTTATTATCGTTAGTATTACTACTTGTTTTGGCTGTCAATTGTTTTCAAAATGGTAAAGGTTAAGCGTTTAGTATTATCAGATTGTCAACACAAAATATAGTTACAATTGGCTAGTTGTTTAAACAATTAAGTCTAATCGCTTAAGTGTCCATGCAAATCAAGAAAACAGAGTTACAGGAGGTTTTTATGCTATAATTTTTGTTCAACTACGCTTAGTTTTCAGTAAAATAACTGGTGTTCATATTCGATAGTGAAGTTGGTTTTTAGATGCTAAGACATAAGTAACTAGCAGCTTGTTCTTGTTAAGGATTCGGAACACAGGTCCATATTGGAAATCAGATTGTAAATTGAAGTTGTATTGATCAAAAAACAGAATAGAATGATAATCTGTACAACGTTGGTCGTATATATAACATTTGCCAACATTTAGCAATACAAATGGATAATGGGTTATAAGCCCAGCCCAATACACAATGCATAATATATGGCTGATCTGATAACGAGCGGTTTTATTACCCACCCTCAATTTTATCTAGGGTTTTATCCTTCCTTTTTGCGCCGTCGTCTTCTTCAATCTTCATCTCCTCTCTAAACTTTGCGAAGCTCCTCAGTGACAAGGGCTTCGTAAGAGCATCTACTCTCTGGAATTGAGCAGGAACATGGCTTACATCCAATCTTCCAGAGGCGGTTTGTTCTCGTACAAAGTACAAATCGATTTCAATATGCTTCGTACGAGCGTGTTGAATTGGGTTGGCAGAAAGTGATACTGTGCTCAAATTGTCACACCACACCACCGGTCTTTTACTGGGAAGAAACCCTAGTTCCTTGAGCAGTGAATTTATCCACATCACTTCAGCTGTAGTGCTTGTTAGCGATCGATATTCCGCCTCGGTGCTTGATCGTGAAATCATCGGCTGCTTCTTCGAGCACCAAAAGATCGGGTTGCATCCCATGAACACACAATATCCTGACGTCGATCTGCGGTCATCTGGGTCTGATGCCCAATCCGAATCGCTGTAAGCCTGTACATGTAAATCTCTGCTAGTTTTTAGTTTGATTCCATAATTAATAGTCCCACTTAGATAGCGTAGAATCCTTTTCACTGCTGTCCAATGTTTGTCAAGTGGTGATTGCATGAATTGACACACTTTATTCACACTGTAGCTGATGTCAGGTCTGGTAACTGTTAAGTATTGTAAAGCACCCACTATGCTCCTGTATTCTTTGACATTTTGGATAGTCTCTCCTTCATGTTTAGATAGCTTTAGGTTACTAGTCATGGGAGTTGGCATAGGTTTTGCTTTATCCATTTTAGCTCGAACAAGTAGTTCAGTAATATATTTGCTTTGAGACAATATAATTTCATCCTTGGAATTCTGAGTGACCTGTATTCCTAAGAAATAGTTTAGATTTCCCAAGTCTTCGATAGAGAAAGTTTGATTCAAATATTGAACTATCTTGTCAACTTCTGCCCGATTGCTACCAGTGATTAGGATATCATCAACATACACAAGTATAAATGTGACATCATTCCCATTTCTCTTAATATGCAGAGAGTTATCTGACTTAGCTGTACTGAATCTCAGTCTCATGAATGTGTCTTTAAGTTTATCATACCATACTCTGGATGCTTGTCTTAATCCATAAATGACTTTGTTTAATTTGCATACATAATTCATGTTGTGGTCAGTCTTATATCCCTCTGGTTCCTCCATATACACATCCTCCTTTAGTTCTCCATTCAGAAATGCATTACAAACATCCACTTGTCTAATGCACCATTGTTTATGTAAGGCAATACAGATGATTATTCTTATAGTGGAGTGTTTGACCACTGGGGAAAATGTCTCCTTAAAGTCGAATCCATATTCCTGTGTGTATCCCTTAGCCACTAATCTGGCTTTGTATTTTGGTATACTACCATCTGCTGCCCTCTTTAATCTGTAGGTCCATTTACATCCTATGATATTTTTGTGTTTTGGAGCGGTCACTAAATTCCATGTCTTGTTTTTGATTAGAGCAGCATATTCTTCATCCATAGCATCTTTCCATTTTTGACATTTCACTGCTTCATAATAATTGATAGGCTATCTATCTTCTATGGCTGTAGTATATACTTTTGGCTTGAATATACCATGCTTAGCTCTTGTCATCATGTGATGTCTTTTCTGATCATATGGTTCATCATCACTGCTTGTGTTTATTGTGGTATTGTTGTTCCCATCTCCTGAATCTGTGTCAGTACTTTCATTTTCACCAATGTTGTGGTTATTGTCACCTTCACCAGTGATAGAATTAGCTTGACTGTAACTAGCCCTTGTACTGGGCACACTCTCCTCATCCTTTTCTTTATTATGCACTTGTTGTTCACTGCTAATTTGCTGTTTATTGTTGCTCACCATGTCTTGTATTAACTCTGGTGGTGCTAGAGTACATCTTTCAGTATTAATTATTCTCTTGGTGGTTTTAATGTCCTTTTCTGCAAATGGAAACACATGTTCATCAAACATAACATGCCTTGAAATGTATAACCTCCCACTATTATCTAAGCACTTGTACCCTTTCTGGTTTTCAGTGTAACCAAGAAAGGTGCAAGGGATTGATCTTAAGCTCATTTAATGCTTGTTATAGGGTCTAAGGCAGGGAAAACATAGGCAACCAAAAGTCTTTAATTCAGAGTAATTTGATTTTGCATTGTACATCATTTCATATGGGCTTTCATATTTTTAGACTTTAGTAGGCATCCTGTTTATCAAATACACTGATGTCACAAAAGCCTCCGGCCAAAACTTTAAGGGTATCGAGGATTGTGATATCAATGTAAGCCCAGTCTCTACTATATGCCTATGTTTTCTCTCAAATAGCCCATTCTGTTCTGAAGTATGTGCGCAGGTTATTCTGTGCAGTATGCCTTTATTATCAAAGAACTTCTTTAAAGACTTGAATTCACCACCTCCATCAGTTTGCATGATTTTGACATTACAGTTTATCTGATTTTCAAGTAGAGTCACAAACTGTTTTGTCACATTACATGCATCTGATTTGTTTTTAAGTAGATAAATCCAAGTATATCTAGTAAATGCATCAACAAATGAAAGATAATACCTGTATCCATGATCTGTTTTTACTGGAGAGTGACCCCATAGGTCTGCAGCAATGAGTTCTAGTGGTCTGCTGTACTCTGTATCAGACTCAGTGAAGGGGAGTTTATGGCTTTTTCCAATTTGGCAATGTTTACACATATAATGATCAGGTATAATATTGCATTTAATTCTATTTTCGTCAAGAATATGTTTAACAATTTTGATATTAGGAAGCCCCAATTTTCTATGCCATTCATCAAAAGTTTTGTACATGTTATCATCATTAGCAATAGTTTGAACATAACTGTCAATAGGTTTAACATGATTATCAGTAATAGACTCAACATTATAGCAATGATTTCCATTGTCACTGGCATGTCTGCACTTCAAATTCTTGAACTTGTACAGCCCTCTATCCAAACTACCTTGTAGTAATATATTTTTACTTAGTAAATCCCTAACAAGGCAATAGTGTGGATGAAACTCAAAGTATACATGGTTGTCATTAGCAAATTGGGACACACTAATCAAGTTTTTCTTAATCTTGGGGACTCTAAGTAAGTTATTTAATTAGAGTTCCCTTTTTCCTTTTATGGAACCACAACCAACATGTGATATACTAATGGTTTCACCATTTCCCAAAGAGACAGAACACATACCTGAATAGCTTTTATTACCCAAATTTAGATTCTGGAGGTTATTTGTAACATGGTTTGTTGCTCCTGAGTCTGGGTACCATTCATCAAGATTTATTTCATCAGATTTGTTAGAATCATCATTATTTGGTCCTTGTGTCTGCATTCCTGACCCTTCTGCATTTGTTCTTGGCTATCCCATTTGAGTTACGTTGACATTTGATCCCCTTTGATTCCGTTGGTTCACATTGTATTCAGTGTTAAATCTGAAATAACACCTGCTTGCTACATGGCCAAATTTCTCACAAATTTGGCATTTTGGCCTGTTGTTATTATTGAATATGCCTCCTCTGCCTCTTCCTCTTTGGCTAGTGCTTCCTCTGTAAAACTGATTTTCTTGCTTGTTGCTTTGACCAATATTTCCTTTTTGTTGTCCTTTGTTTCTGGCTGTGGAGGCATAGTTGACAGAGAATTCCGATTGAGATAATTTCTTCTGTTCAGCTCTTCCTTCATGTGCAAGAAGTGATGAGTACACGTACTGCAAATCAGGTACAGTCTTTTGAGAAGCAATGAATGTAACTATTGACTCATAATCTTCATCTAATCCTCCTGTAATGTAGAGTACTTGTTCACTCTCACTAATCATGTGTCCAGTAGAATTCAGTTTGTCACATAGGGTCTTCACCTTAGTTAGATATTCATTCATGGGCATCTCATCTTTCTTTATGCATTGTAACTGCCTTCTATATAACATGGATCTTGCTGCAGATTGAGCACTGAATGTTTGCTCAATTGTACTCCAAACAGCATATGCAGTATTGCATCCAATCACATGTGGTAGTATGCTTGCACTTATAAATGATATTAACCATGACACAAGTAAATTGTCTTGCTTCTGAAAGTTTAAGTAATCTTCATACTGACAAGATTACCATCTTTATCATGTATCATAGCGGGTGGGATCAGCACCGTTCCTTTGATAAAATCAAGAAGATCATATCCTTTCAATTTTGCTTCTACTTGAAACTTCCAAAGCATGTAATTATCCTCATCTAAAGGGATGGTAATTATGTGGGTTTTGGGCTTAATCAATTGGAAGCTTGGTGATGGACGAATGGTTGGTGGATTGGTGCCTGAATTGGCTGAGCTGAGTGATTGATTTGTTCCAGCCATGTGATGAATCAAGAAAATCTTTCTTGGATAATGGGTGATGATACTTGGATGGTGCAATCACTGTTAAGTGATTTTGTAACCAGTATGAAGGTAAACGAGGGTGAGTTTCAGCGAAAGCGAGGTACTAGGATGGCAAGATCACCAGAGGTGGTGATTTCTGCAACCAGATCCCATGCCAAAGGAAGACTTTAATGTCTGATGGCTAAAACTGCAGCCAAGAATGTAGAAAATGATGAAAACACTCTGATTCTACCTCTTGGCGAGGCAGTTCTGATCTTCAGTGATGGACTTTGTCTAAGGAGATTCAACGTGAATGCATTTTCTTTCAATTTTGAGAAATTCAGTTCGTAATTTTGTAAATTTGATCTTTTTATGCCGCTAGGCTTTGCTGCTCCGATACCATATTGGAAATCAGATTGTAAATTAAATTTGTATTGATCAAAAAACAGAATAGAATGATAATCTGTACAACGTTGGCCGTATATATAACATTTGCCAACATTTAGCAATACAAATGGATAATGGGATATAAGCCCAGCCCAATACACGATGCATAATATACGGCTGACCTGATAACGAGCGGTTTTATTAGTCCACAGTTAACAAGGTTGGTTATTCCCACTAGACTTAATAAAACTCAAACCCAGGGAAGAAAAATAGAAGAGGGAAAAAGAAATGACGGTAAATCATCTAAACTGTATGTTTAAGGTTTTGGATCCATATACAATTCACATTATTGTTGAAATATCACTAAATTTCGATGGCAAAGCAATCAATCTCACGTCTAAAACAACATGCTTTGCATAACTGATACATGTGCAACCTATATTCAAATGTCAGTTATTTCAGACTGTGAAGATTTCAACAAATTAAATTCACTCAAGTTAGTAAATGAAAAATTATGATGAATAATGATATCTGAACCGACATTTTTAACAGAATATGATTTACAATGTACAATAAATGATATGTACAAGTTGAATATAAAAATTCAGAAGCCTCAAACATCTTGTCGATTTGAGCTCAACGAATGCATGTAGACCAGAGAAGGATGATTTTTTTCAATGTAGTTTCTCTCATAACTTTTAAATCCATTTCTTTAGAGCAAGCATAAGATATATTTCATAAACTCGGCATCACAAGGAAGGGTGATAGGACCATCTCCTGGTAGTCCAAACAAGGCCCGCTCTTCAATTAGGCAAATTAAGCAAATGTTTAGGGCTCGGCCTCCTCAAATTCAGCGCATTAATTTCTATGCGTAGGAACTACAAATTTTAACCTGCTTTATAGCGCATAATAGTTCCAACAAATCATTTATTTATTTCTTAATTTGTAGCCTCCTCAAATGCTACCCCCATGTTTATTACCAAAAATCATTTATTTTTTCCCTAATTTATTTCCTGTCTACTGTACACAGATCCACGCATTCTTCTTTTGATCTGTAATTTTTAGACAGTCTACGCACTCTACTTTTTTGCTTTTTTCTATCTTTTTTTGCTCTGCTGAACTATTGGCGATTGCTGCAATTCTCTTGGAATTATTGATCTTATTTAATTGCTGACCTAGTCCTTAAGCCTATATCCGAATAAAAGATCTAATTCTCCTCTCCGCGTTCTCAAAATCTCTGCAATATTGTTAAGGAGTTGAGGTATATTTTGGTTTTTTATTTGTTCTGTTTAGTCATTTACTGAATTGTTGACAATTGCTGAACCATTAGCAATATTATAGAATTATCAAAAGTCTACTGATTTTTTTTAATTTTTTTTTTAGAGCTTAATTTCGTGGTTGGTTGGCTTTTTTGTTGACAATCAATTTTCAGAATTGTTGATTCCAGTCGGGTGTAGTTTGGAAACAATACAATATAATTTTTAACTTCTAATTGAGTAGTGACTATGTCAGCAAGAAATTATCTTTCAGAATATAAAAAACGTAAAAAGAAAATGAAAATAAAAAATTTAATTACTTCAAAAAGAGAAGATATTAATGAATACTTCACAAAAACCAGTGACAATGAGCCAATAAGATCAGATAATAATAATTCACTTAACAAATTGAAGATATGGTTGAAACAGAAAAAAAATTGTTAGATTTAGAACTTGATACAAATAATCAAATTTGTGCAACAAATGACATTAACGAAAATTCTAAAAGTAATGATGTTATCTTCCCCCCTTTTTTTGGCAAAAGGTTTTCCATGCAATAAATGGAATGATGTTATCAATGAACAGAAAATAAGTGATCATAGGGATAATTCAATAGGTGAATTAAATATTGGAATTTTAAATGATGAAAATACAGTTGAAACATCTCCTTTGTCTTCTGAAATTTATGGTCCTGTAACATGGAAAGAAATTGACATCAAATTAAGGAATTTATTGGTAGAAAAAGGTCCTATTAGAAAAAATTTAACTGAATATCCTTTAGATGAAAATAAAAGATGATTCTCTAAATCTAAAGAAGATTCTCTAATAAACTTTATACTCAAATTCTTTCAAACGGAGAAAAACTTGATCGAAGTTGGTTAATATATTCTTAATCATTAAATAAAGTTTTGTTTTTTTTTGTAAATTATTTAATTCAAATTCAAATTCTAATACTACTCAATTAAACAATGAAGGAAGCAATGATTGGCGAAATATTAATTCAAAATTAAAAACTCATGAAATGTCAAATGAACATATTTTAAATATGAACCTTTTGTTTGAGTTAGAAACAAAACTATCAAAAAAGAGAACAATTGACAATAAGATTCAAGAACACATTAGCAAAGAAAGAGAGCATTGGAGATGTGTATTACTCAGAGATTTGAGCAACTTCAATTATACAAAGAAATATTTGGTTTTTTGTATGATTTGGAAAAATTAAAGTCAATACATGATGATAGTTTAAAAAAATCTTGCCTCAGCCTTGCTCAGTTTCTAAAGCATAAAGAATCTTCAGATATTGATGGTATTGATTTATTTTTAGAATTAAAAGTACTAAGACAATTCTTAAAGCCTGGTATAAAAATGATAATTGAGATACTAAACTACATTAAAAATGTTAATTCATTTCCAAATGCATATATGGCTTATAGAATTTTGTTAACAATACATGTAACTGTTGCTTCCGCTGAACGAAGTTTTTCAAAATTAAAATTAATAAAGTCTTACTTAAGATCAATCATGTCACAAGAAAGATTAAGTAGTTTAGCAATATTGTCTATAAAAGAGAAATTTTAGAAAATCTTGACTATAATTATTTAATCAATGATTTTGCATCCAAAAAAGCGAGAAAAAATAAATTTAATTAGCTTTTTTACATAATAGAATCTTCTTAGTGTTAATATATAAAAAACATTTTTAAATTCGCCTATGTATCGTTCTACTACGTGTTTGTAACATGAAGCAACGATACATTGCCGGTCCCAAGCCCGGAGGAAGGATGAGGGGTTTTAATATAAAATTTAGTTAAATTATATCTTAGGTTAAATAAATATAAAGGTCCCATCATTTTTTTATTTATTTTTTTGCTTAAGGCCACGAATTGTCTAGAGACGGCCCAGAGTCCAAACTCCTCTTTCGATATATTAAGCAACTGCTCAAATATAGGAGTGTTAAGATATGACAAAGGAAGCATGAATCTCTTCCCATCGAACGATTATACGATGAAAAAACCCTTATCTGCCACACATGATGTGCTCGGTTCTTTTGATGATGATTGAGATTCAAATTCTTTTCCACAAATGAAGCAACTCTTTGCAAATCCTTTAGAATATTCTTAGTGTTAACCATTTTGCTACCAACGTAGTTTTTGTTTCTTGAATAACAATATGTAAGGAATGCTTTGAATTTCAATTATCAAGAAGTAATTGTGCACTGATGAAGTGAATTGTAGGTGTTGCTTGGCACTTTATAGGAGTTGCTTGCCAACTAGAAGATGCATAGACAAGCAGCTTGTCCAAACTGGTTGAGACACCCGAACATGATGCGAAATGTCACAAGTTTGATTCTCGTCCTGTGGTATCTAATCTACTTATCATGTAGTAAGTTATGTGATATATAACACATTCCAAGTTTACAAATTACAACTATTTTAAAGAAATGCTTGGTACAACCTATATTATCTTGACAAGTTTAGCGAATGATATTATCTAGGGGCGAGTATTATTCGGTTAAAGCAAATAAACCAACCAAACCAATCCATTTTGGTTGGTTTGGTTCGGTTTTGAAATTAAATCAGTTTGTAATTGGTTCGGAAAATTAGTAAATTCGGTTATTGATTTAACCAATTTAACCAAACTTTTACTATATTTTTAAAATTATCGATATCATAATTAATATATTTAGGTTAGTTTGGTTATTTAAGTTAATTTTAATCACTACCTATGTGTCAATATTTTAGAAAACATAAAAATCATAAATAAAAATACTCTAATAAAATATTTATAACTTATTTCAAATTATAATGAATATTCCAAACACAAAGTATAAAACATTTTTAGTCCGGTTTAATCGGATAACCAACCGAACCAACCAAACTTAATTTGGTTGGTTTGGTTTTCATTTTTATTGGTTTTAGTTTGGTTTGACAAATTTCATCATAGGATAAACCGAACCAACCAAACGCCCACCCCTAATATCATCATTGGTCCTTAATTGGACATAACATTGGAATATTCAGAACTGCTTCGTTTTTTTTCTTACGATGTTGATCCCGCCGCACGAGGGGATGGGGGGATTCATGATCTTATTATTGTTGGAAACTAGATATCTACAACATAGTGTTGGATGGATCTTAATGCTATTAAGACACTAGAAGTGGTGAAATGTGTGTTAACTATTTACTTATGAGTATAAAATAATATTTACTCAAATTGCAACAAGAAGAAAAGGATTGCAATCAGTTTGATAATAATCGAGTGACATTACTTCTTCAGTCCGAACCATTCTTCTTATGGCTAGATCCAATCTCCTGGTCCCTGCGGAAAGGAAAAGGATTTTCACATTCTTCCTTTCGGGAGTTTTATCAACAATTTGCTTGTGTCGGTGGGGATCCGGGTCAGTGGAATCTTTATTCCCAAAACCAGTGGGCCTTCTATCTCCATGCGGCATTACTCCGTCAGGCTTTCGCCCATTGCGGAAAATTCGGTTAGAATGGTAGTTCACGCTCCTTGGGAGTTACCAAATAAATTACTACTGGAATCAGGGTTTTGGGCATAAAGATTCCACTGACCCGTTAGAAGTCAAGTAAATAGAGAATCAGTAAGTAATAAAGTAAAATGTAGAAAAGTAAATAACACTAGTATATTTATACTGGTTTAGATTAACCAATCATACGTTCAGAATTGCACTCTATCGTGTAGAGTTTCACTATAATCGCTTGCTTTCCACAGTTAGCAAGAACACATTTACAATCTTGATTTCATGGGCTACAAGATATACCCTCTTGATGTTATAAGAACACCAACTTATTACCAGTAACAAATTATAGCAAGTCCTTGTTTCTTCAATACAGATTCTTGCAGATTCGATTCAAAATCCTATTGATATCCAATGACAATATATTTTTGAATTCTTTGAGGAAATAGGATGAAATCAAAGAGAAAATGATGTGAATTCAAGTAACACTTTAATATTGTGTGGTTTGCAAATTTTTGAAGAATTGAAATGAAAAGAGTGGATTTGCAAAGGTAATTGCAATGTATTCAATGCATTTCTGTTGCAAATGTTTAGAGAAGGAGTGGGAGAAAATGAGAATTCTTGATGTCAAAATTCATTTTCAGAGGCTTTATATAGTGGTTGAGGAGACATATCTTTTAGTAAAGAGATGGAGGGAAATGACTATTTATTTAGAAATAAAAAAACTGCTAGTATATCGACATGGGGGATACCCAGGTCGACATGAATGTTGCAAATTTTCAGCTATTTAAATTTCCTTATATTTCTAGATTGTGGTGATTCGGTTGAAATCAATGGTTGGTGAGGTTCAAGTATAATTGTCATGGGATCTTTAACAAGATATTCTAAGGTTCTACCAACTCTTCATCACTTCAAACACCTATGTCTTTCAGCATTCTTCTCTAATGGGTTTTGGTCGATCTTCAATTGTTCTGGCTATCCTTCCTCTATAATTCTTCCATTGATCTAGTAAATTTCTTCTATAATTCTTATTTTGTGCTCTATTTATCTCTATAAATGTCTCTATAATATATATTATGTAACTGCACGGCTCGAATATGCGCTAGTAGTAATGTTTATATGTTGTTATCATCAAAATCAATACCTTGAGTATTAACAATTATATTTAACAACCAAAACCCATGCAAATGTCTGATAAGCGATTCAAATGCAGGATCGTTGTTTTGACAATCAACAAAAGTTTAATGGAAAAACTAGAAAAAATAGTTATATTTACATAATGCATCTGTAGATATGCTCTTCATTTAAAGGTTTTGTTTCCTTTGTTGTTATTATTTGTTATTGGAAGCACTGATAATGGGTTAGCGCAAGCAACGAGAAACAAATGCGTACAATTGTAACGATTGTGTACAATTATTTGCATTTAGACATGTTTTCATACTAGTAGCGCTGGCAATGAGAAACAAATGTATACAATTGAAAAGAATATGGGCAGATAACGAGAAACGAATGATCGTAGGTAACAAGAGCGAATGATATAATCGAAACGAACTAGAGCATGCAATGAAAAACGAATGCGTACAATTCAAACAGGAAATGAGAAATGAATACGAACAACTGAAATGAATTTGCGCACGCAACCAAAAAACGAATGTGTGCAATCATAACGCAACGAGAAAGAATTTATACAACTGAAACAGGTAACGGGATTTGCAGATATTTTGTTCGTTTTCTCTTCTACTGTACGTGCCAATATTTCTACAGTGAACCCTCCACCGGCCACCGATGACAGTTCGTTGCGGGGAACTGCTATTTTCTTGTAGTGATAGTCTTTCAAGTTCAAATCAAACCAATTTAGTTTTTGTCCACTGGCAGCTTGTTAATGGTTTTATTTATGTGTGTGTATATATTTAGTTAATTAACTAGTCAGTTGGTTAGTTGACGATTCCAATATATTGATGTATTATCACAATTTCGGCTACATGTATATGTATGTTTAGTTAACATATGTACAACATTCAAAATTAAAAAAAAAATCATTTATTATTATGTATAAATAATGTATTATATAATGGACACACATATTTATGAAACAGTTTGGCAAAAGTCTTTATTGAGTTTCCAAGTAGTTAAAACATCCTGCCCAAAAGATGCATGTAAATTAGGTCCTTGGAAGTTATCTAATAATTGTATAAATTAATGCAATATTTCAGTAAATAGGTGCAGATATTTGTGCAATTATCTATAAAAATTGCAGAAATTTTCGCAATTACTCGATGAAAAATTGCAGAAATTTCTGTAATTTTTCACCAAAAAAGTTACACAATTTTGTACAATTTTTTGAAAAAAAAATACAAAAATTTCCACAAATATTCGCCCAAAAAATAGTGAAAATATCTGCACAAATTTTCACAAATTTTTTTCAGATATTTATGCAAATTTTTGATATTATTGCATAGATGTTTGTAGTTATTCATTGAACAATTGCATAGCCTTATCAAATTATTAGTAATTAAATTCTAAGGACTTAATCTACAATCTTTTTTTCTTTTTCTTTTTTGAAAAGGAGTTTTTGTGCATTGAGTTTGATTTTAAGAATGTAAGCCTAATATTCTGTATATTTATATAGTTAGTAATTTAAATAGGGACAGTTTGGCTCAGGTACCGTTTAAGTTTAATATACAAGAAAACTTCATTCCTTGAAACTTTATAAATTAGGTCATTGTTTTTCGAAAATCATCAAAAAACAACAAAACTTAACATAAAAATTTACCAAACTTTAAATTTAATTCAACACATATCATCTACATATTCATGTAAGAAAAGAATAAAAAAAGATTCAAAAATAAAAAAGCAGAAATTATTCACTATCTTACAAAACCTACATTTTTTCGAAAAATTGCAGATATCGCAGCAAAATTTTCAAAATATTGCATATTTTTGTGCAGAGTTGATTTCCTTCAACCACTCAAATTCAATGCTGCATTTATTTAAACAATACATTATTGCAGCAAAATCATCAAAAAAATGATGAAAGTTGCATACAAATGAAAAATAATTCAATTTCAATAGAAATTGCAGGAAAAGAAGTCATTGTTTGCAAAAATTACGTATATTGCTGCAATTTTTCACATAATAACACATATTTGCAATGAATCGTGAAAAATTGAAGATATGTCTGCAATTAATTAGAATAATTGCAGACACTAATGTAACTTTTTCTCCTTTTTAACGCCTGTAGTATACTATGTGAAATAATTGCAGACATGTCTGCAATTATTTAGAATAATTGCGGATATGTCTGCAATTATTTAAAATAATTGCAGACCTTTCAGCAAAAAAAAATTTCGAATCCTTCCATTAATATTTATAATTTTTTCAAATTTTTTTTATGCACCAGCGCAAAAAAACATGAAATTTGGTTGCAATAGTAAAACAAGGATGTATTTTAAACAAAAAGTTAGGGAGGAATCCGCTTTATATTAAGTTTTCTTTTAAGGATGCCTCGCTAATTTCCACTTTTAAATACTCTATTACAATAATGTAAAATAAGAAAATAAAATTTTCTATATGATGTTCAATTAGTACATTGTTTTCGGTATAAAAATTATATATTATTAATTATATTAAAGTCAAATTATCATATAAATAATTATATGAATATATATAACCATTATAAAACATATTTTCTATTTTATGAGAATCATATTAATACATAATAAACTAGTTGGAAGTAACAAAAGTCTTTTTATTTTATTTTTTGATATTTAAATTAAAGCTAAATTTTTTTTACTGGATTTCTATTTTTTATATCATAAAGTTTTTCAATAAAATTTTAGAGGTTTAAAATCCTCATCTATAATTTGCTAGAAATTGAAAACTTAAATTTGGATTCGATTAAAATATTATTCATAATTTTTAATATTTATATTTTTGGTTTATTAATATATATATATATATATATATATATATATATATATATCTGTGTGTGTGTGTATGTATGTCTGTATGAATGAATGTATGTATGTATGTTTGTATGTATAAGTATATAATTTAAAAATAAAATCCTAAATCTATGGATAATACTTGATCGTTATTGAAATTAAAAAATTATTTAATAATTTGTTTGCATCGGTATATAATTTTATTACACATATACAAAAGTATTTATTTGTCATATACATATTTTGTCATAGGACCACGTCGTATGACACGAAACAGGTTTACTCCATATGAATGCCATTGCATAAAACCACGAATGCTTTTTTAAAATTGAAGCCATTATAAGACTCAAGTCTCATCACATAATGCAACGCAAATCGGAAGATACTGTTTTACCTTATAATGGCCAAACATGCTTGATACGAGAAAATCATTTTATATTATTATTAGTGTCCAAGTTTGGAAAACAATTTTGTAAATAAATGTATCAATCTTAGATGCATAATATCCCATCCTACTATGTCTCCATATAGGTTTACAACTAAAATCGCAAAGCTCGTATTGGAAATTGGATTCCATCGTGAACCAAGGCAAAAGATCTTCCTTATCCATTCAGGACATCCTAGCCAATGTCCCAGAACACAACGCATGGTCCTTTAGAGCGGCAGAACTAGCCCACCAATACCCGGTGGATTAGGATTACTCCCGAACATAACGTTTCCCGGTCTTATCATACCTTCAACTGGTTGTTGACTAACCATCATTCGAGGCGGCTGGATTCCAACATCCACATAGTAAATTGCCTAGGCTTCATACCATGGCATCACTTTTAGTTAGAAGGAAATATATGTCCTTTCTTTAGGGCTGCACACAACCCATATCCAATCCAACCCAACCCACCAACCCGACCCAACCCACATAAACCCAACCCTACCCATCCTAATTCAGGTCGGATATGGGTTACAATTTTTAACTCGTACTATATATGGGTCGGGTTTGATTTTTTGTTCAACCCTACCTTATTTTCACCCAACCCAACCCTATATTATAAAATTAATTTAATATCAGCCCACCTAAAATTAGAATAGTATAATCCTAGAATAATATTTTTGTATTCTATAGTAAATATACAAAAAAAATCATATTTCATATCAATCCAAACTTGATAGAATTTGGCAAATATATTTCAAAGAAGATTTTAATGTATTTTAAAATGAAATACTTGTTCTATTATGTAGTAAACTAATTTTATATGATGTGTTTTATAATGAAGTTTTAGTAAAATATGTCTTATAGTGAATCGGTTACTTTAAATGCATTATGCTAGCTAAAATCTGATATATTATGCTGAAAATTTTCACTATTTTTAAAAAATTCCCTCATATTCTCATTTTTTATTATATTCAAGCAACCCAACCCAACCCTACTAAACCCGACCCAACCCATACTTTAACCAACCTCATATAGGGTCGTATACGGGTTGAAATACCTTAAACCCATACCTATGCGGTCGGATGAAGTATTTGGTCTAATCTGACCCAACCCATACTTTGTGCATCTCTACCTTTCTTTACGGTCCTTCATTCTGTTTTTGGAGGGGTGTGAGGCTATAGAATCAACGTCTCACAAAGCTCTGATTTTCAACAAAAGCTTTAATCTATCTACAAGCAGCATTCAACATGCCACATTGTTAATCCACACATATGATCAGTTTCTATTAATAATATAACCTTTGAGCTCATACGTCTCAAAGAAGGGTGTTAAGCAAAGATAATAAATTCTCCGCCACCACAGATATATCATCAATAACAACTAATCAATTATGTTATGAAATGCAGTATCAGACATACCATCCATTTACTAGTCCGTTCTAGGTCTGACTGAAACCGAAGACACTTTATTCCTCATCCGATTAAGGATAGAGTCCCTTGCACATCTGGACAACAACCAATACGTCCTGACCACTGCTACTATAACCCCTTCAAGGAAGCTACCAATACCTAGAGCATCAACAAGCTATCAACTCGAGGTGAAGATTCTCGGTCTTCCACCGTCTTCAATATCATCGACTTTTAATCATCGTATAATTATTCGAAATGGGTTGAACCTGGTCTTTTCGAATAATTAGCGCCAAAAACCAAAAATCCTTATCGGATTATTAATCCACCAATTAAGTCTCCTTTAATTAGTATTCATTTAATAAAATTTAAATCATATTCTTAACATGGTTAAGTTACCTGGCTTTCCCAAAATCATCTTTAACCTTGTAAAAAGATTTACTTGAGGATTAGATTGGATTTATGAATTAAAAATCCTTATTTCACCACATTTCCCAAAAACTTGTTATATAAGCCTTTACATAAAATAGCCAAAACACACTTAACTAGTTTTATCTTGCAAAACCATAAAAATTGGTTTAAAACCTTTTCAAATCATTTATAATGATTTTTCTTTATTTTTTATTCATATAAAAAACAGTCCATATTAATAATTTTCAATTACAGACCATTATTGGTTACGGCGCTGTTTTTATTCAAATTTGATTTGAAAACTTTTCAAAATCTAACTATTGGATCTCGAAACTCTAATTATCATTTGAAAGCTCTTTTCATTATGAACCCAACGGTTCTAGTTTCAGGAAAATCCGACGGTTAGATCTCCCGGAACATCTGTGTAAATTTACAGGTCGAAGTTCGCGAACTACCGTTGCGCGAAGAGGTCTATTCTCACTGTAATTCGATGTATATAATAAATTACGTCGAATGTTTTCAAAAATATTTTATTTATTATATAAAATATATATAGTAATTTCCATAAGCCATATTTTAAGTTTCCAACTACAAAATCAATTATTTCAATTTTTAAGTATTTTAATAATATTTAAATCATTAAAATAATATTGCTTTTCCCACATCATAATTTTTTGAATCCAAATTTTCCTGACACTCATCATAAAAATAAATAAGAAAGTTCTGTAAAAGAAGTTCTTTTTAAACTCACCCTATATATCACAACCGAACTTCACTTTTATCGGTTACTATTCATATTGAAATTAAATCTTAAGCAAGCCAAAATTACATGAAAATTAATTCAAATCAATTTGTTCCAGTTACGAATATTCATCATAATTTTATAAAATTGCTGTGCATCCAATATCAGATGTCAAATTCGAACTTTAAATTTAGTCTATTATTATATTAATAAAATATTAATTAAAATCATTTCTATTTAATGGAGACTCAACCAATGGACCAATAATCACATCTGTTGGTCATTTCCAATCAGTGTATCATATAACACTACATTAACCATCAAACAACATCTAATACACATACAAAGTGGAATTCATCGTATAAGTGTTAAATCAATAATGCTTACACAGTTTGTCAATCAACTGATTAACCGCAAAATCAATCAAACAGGATAAATTACAATAAATTAGAGCATCTCCAACCCTTGGTGAATGTGGTGTCTTGTAAATCCTATGTGGCATGCTATGTTTCACCTTTTTATTCTGGTTGAAAATGTGAACCAAAAAGTAGCTCCAATCCTACAAAATGGTCACTAACAATTTAGTTGCAGCTAAAACTGGCGCCATAATTTCCCACTAAAAGCCATGGGTGAATCACGCAATTACAAGAAAAAATATCTCACACGCGGTCAGCAATGGAGGAAGACAATATCAACTAGAAAAGGTAACTTATTTTTTTTCCTTTTGCTTTTATGATCAAAGCGAAGACTTATTTCTGCAATAAATTATGAAGTAGTAAATAATAATACAAGGGAAAACTGGCTTTTCCATTTTACGTAAACATTATTCAACCACAGAGAGATGTATTATGCACTTTATCCTAGGCTACCTACTTGCAATCTTTACTGCACACTAAGATGGTTGTTGTATATTTGTGATAATTTTATAACATAAGATATAACAAACAGAACCTCAATATTTACTCACTTTGTCCTTTTTGCCTATGCATATATCTTTTTAATATCCAAGGGAAAACAATAAAGGTCTATTATGAAAGCTACTGCCATGTACAGTTGGTTTCAATGAATTGTGTCAGTTAGAACAATATACTTTTATGGATCTGAATAGAAATATTCGTTGGGATGAGAGGAGAAGAATTATTCAACGATAGAGAAAAGAGAGATTGAGAAGCGGTAACAGAAATGATGAGGTGGCACGTTCCAAAATGTGATGTTGAATGTCCAGGAGTAAACATATTATTTCACATTTTCTTCTTTCACGTTGTGTACAAAGTCCCAATGGAGAGAGAATATTTACTAATTTTGTCTAACTGCTTACTTGGTATCCACATTCCAAAAGAATTTTAGGTGGGTTGGAGATATTCTTATCATCCCAATACCCAAGTAAGGCTCACATCAACATTTATTAACCTGTAATTTGTGAATTACTTTCTCAGGACAATTTAAGGTTCAAACTGTTTTCAAATCAACATTGTTTGTGTTTATGTGTCACATACCCAAACAATTTCATTCATATCAATCAAGAAAAGATATTTTTATCATACCAATCATCATAAAGCATCATTATAAACTTTCGTAATCAACAAATACTCATTTCATAACTCAAATAAATTAACTAACAATAGCTAATTAAAGACTAGCCCTTTACGAGTTTCAGTTTCTTACCGTGGGTTCCACTCCGTCACGTTTTCAAGCGAATACTACCGTACGACTCCAACACCTTTTTAGCATCAATAAATATGTCTAAAAGCTAATTGGACCGAGTTCTGAGGCTATGGGGTTTCCTAAACTCGACACACACACAAAAGGTCGTGGATCTAGGTATACTGGACAAACAGGATGGGGAATGGGGTCCATGGTGGTTTAGCCAAGGGGTGGGGTCCACGGTTGAGGTAGAGGGGGTTAAGCGTAGGTGGTGGGGACCATACGTAGGGTATAGGGGTTGGGGGATGGTGTAATTGGGTTTAATTTAAGGTGTATTCGCAAAATTAGTGTTTTAAGCGGATTTATTGGAGTTTGAGTAGAGGAGCAGGACACGACAAGGGGGAAGAGGGAGAGGGCTGGTGAAGGTTAGGATGGGGCTGGAGAAGGGGCGGAACAACCTAGGAGAGGGAGAAGGAGGGTGCGATCATGGCAAGAGCTTGAAAGAGGAGGAAAAAACTTAAGAAAAAGTGAGAAGAAAGAAGGAAAAGGAAGAAAAAGTTAGAATCTTTATAAAAGAAAGGAAGACATGGATTGATGAGTTGTCGAGGGGAGATTAAGGAGGAGAAAACACACCAAAGGTGCTTGGATGGTTGACATGTCACTTGGTGCTTTTTTCCTTGAAGGCTTAAGGAAAGTTATGAACGTGTTTTAGTTCAACCTCGCGATTATCACTCATGCGATCAAATGGTAATTTCGTTTGACATGAAATTTTGAATCCTAACATAATTTGTAACCATATCCAACAGATTATTCTCGTTGAATTTGGAGTTCGTTTGACCATTATTTTATTTTATTTTATTGCGTTTTCTCTTAATTTTGACCAATTAATCCGGTACGCATTTATTTTTCGCATGCTCACTTACCAATTTCAAAAATTATGAAATTTAAAACTTTGCCGTTTTTTGATGTTCTGGATCTAAAAAAATTGGTTTCAAGAATTCTGAGATCGTTTGATTTTTTCTTTTTTAAGCTATTGAAAAAGTGTCAAATCGTCGAATTTTTAAAATCAACCATAAATCATTATAAAATTAATTAAAAATCAAATTTAATTTGGTTTCAAAATTTCAGGTCGTTATAGTCACGCCCACTTAAAGCGGTTTCGTCCACGAAATTAGATGAAAGTAAAGATGAAATAGAAATGATAATAAATAAGTAAGCTTACATCATAGAACAATTATTCACAGATATCCACTCTGCACTTGAGATAAGCCTTTCTAATGCTATCCTCTATTTCTAATGTACATTCTCTTGGATCTCCACTCTACCGCACTTAGACTAACTTCACCCTTTTGTTTCTCGGGTCTTTTATTTATTTGCCAATTATCTTTATTGGCTCTCTCGAATTGCTAAACGTAGAGTGATTTCCAAGTCTTCTTGTGTGGCTTCCTCAAAATTAAACTAGGATCATGCATATACTTCCAAAGATGAGAGATGTGAAAAACATTATGCACTCCGGATAACCATTCTGGTAGCTGGATCATGTAAGTCAGAGTTCTGATCTTCTCTAATATTGGGAATAGACTAATATACTTGGGTGATAGCTTTCCCATTTTCCCGAATCGGATAACACCTTTCAATGGAGGAACTTTCAAAAAAACTTGGTCACCAACTACAAATTCCAGTTATCTCCTTCTAAAATCTGCATAACTTTTCTAATGGCTTTGAGCTTCCTTCAACCTCTTCTTAATGAAGTCTATTTTATTAGCTGCTTAATTGATCATATCTGGACCTAAAACAAGTCGATAACTCGACTCTATTCAACATGTCGGAGATCTGCAAGGTCGACCATACAATGCTTCAAATGGTGACATCTTCAGACTTGCTTCGAAGCTGTTGTTACACGAGAACTCTACAAGATGCATGTAATCTTCTCATGATCCTCTGAAATCAAGGATACATGCTCACAACAAGTCTTCCAAAACTCGATTCACTCTTTCAGTCTGTCCATATGTATGGGGGTAGTAAGCAGTGCAAAGGTTCAACTTTGTCCCCAATTCCGACTTAAATGCTTCCCAGAACTTACTGGTGAAGATCGGATCTCAATCACTAATAATGCTGCTAGGTACTCCATGCAGTCAAACAACTTCCTTTACATATAACTAAGTAAGACTCTTAGATGTTATATATGCTCTCATTGGATGAAAATGGGCGCTCTTTGTCAGACAATCAATATTACCCAAATACTTTCATTACCTTTCTTGGTCCGAGGTAAACCGTCAATGAAATCGATCAATATCTGGTCCCACTTCCATTTTGGAATCTCTAGTGGTTGTAGTAACCCATCGACCTTCTGCTGATCACTCTTGACTTGTTGGAAAATTAAACACCTGCTAATATATATCGAGATATCTCTCTTCACAGACTTCCACCAAAACATGCGCTTTAGATCTCGATACATCTTTTGTACCCGTGGATGGATACTAAGTTTGGATTATGACACTCATCCAGTACTTCTCTCTTAAGCTTCGAAATATCTGGAACATAAATTCGACCTTTCAATATCAGAACCCCTTTATTATCAATCTTGAAGTTCAAGATTTCACCCTTCTGAATCCCCTTGCAAATCTTTAGAATAAAATCATCTTTCTATTGGGTAGAAATCTTCTCAACCAATGAGGGTGTAACAATCATATTAGCAATAATAGTGTTCTTTCTACTGAGTGTGTCTACCATAACATTGGCTTTTCTTAGAGTGTAGATAATATCTAGATCATATGTCGCCAGAAACTCCAACGAACACTGCTGCCTTATGTTTAAATCTTTCTGAGTAAAGAGATATTTAATGATTTATGATCAATATAGAATTCAAACTTCTCACCCGACAAGTTGTTCAGCCAAATCTTCAAGCCCAATACTATAGCAAGCAACTCCAAGTCATGATGGTGTATCTTTTCTTATGCGGTTTCAGCTGTCGACTTGCATAGGCAATTAATTTACCTCTTTGCATTAACAATGTGCCAATTCCTTCACAGAAGCATCTGTATAACGGCTAAATCTTGATTACCATCTATAATTGTCAACACTAGGGCAGTGGTTAGTCTTTTTTCAGTTTCTAAAATGTCTCCTCACACTCAGGAGTCCAAATAAACTTGGTATGCTTCTTTGTCAGCTTCGTCAAAGGATAAGACAACTTTGAAAAATCCTTCATAACTTCAGATAATAGCTTGCCAGCCCAAAAAACTTCAGACTTCAGTTGGGGGTCCTTGGTTGCTTCCAATCATGGATGGCCACAATCTTGCTCGGATCTATCAAGATTCCTTCCTTCAATAGCACATGTCCAACATATTTCACTTCTTCTTTCGAGAATTGGCATTTTGAAAACATGGTCTTCAATATACTTCTTCTTAGCATCTCCAATACTTGTTCCGAATGCTTTGCATGCTCTTCCTTCGTCTTAGAGAAGATAAGAATACAATCAATAAAGACTAACACTAATTTGTTCAATACCTCTCGAAATACCCGGTTCATTAAGTCTACAAAATAAGCAGGGGAGTTGCACTGTCCGAACGGCATTACTAACCATTTGTAAAATAAGTCCAGTCCCCTAAAATCTGTCAAAGGAACATACTCTTTTGCAATTCTTAGCTGATGAAAACCTATAACTAGGTCCATCTTGGAGAACACTCAAGTTCCATTCAAATGATCCAGCAAATCATTAATGCGGTGAAGAGGGTATTTATTCTTAAGAGTTTGCTTATTAAGGTCTTGGTAATCCACACATAGTCTGAGGGTACTATCGGACTTTGGAACAAACACCACTACTGCTCCTTAGCTTGAGAAACTAGGCTTGATCAGACCTTTCCACATAAGTTTTTGAGTAGATTGCTCAACTCTTTCTTCCCTTTTTGTCGACATCCTCTGAATTGCATGCATCACATGCCTCGCATTCGAAACCAAATCAATTGTGAAGTCAATCTATCTTGTGGAGGAAGACTCTCTACTTCTTCGAACACCTCCAGATATCTTTTAACAACCGGGTTGGTTTCTAGGGAAGTGAAGGAAACATCGAGAGCAGACCAAAATTCATCCTTATCTGAATTCAGCCCTTCACATGGTATTTTTATAAAATTTCCAAATTTGGTTTTTGCTCTACCGATTCTTTCAGCGCATTTAACTTCGGCTTCATATTTGGTCAACCAATCCAATCCAAGTAAAATATCGAACTTGCTGAAATCCATGACAATCAATTTGAAAGGAAATATACAGCGATAATAAGAGATAGGCTCTCTACTATACAGATAAAGATCAATGGAGCCTCCTATCAGATTTCTAACGCAAATGGGTTCTTCAAGATAATTGAGGTCTAGACTTAGTATCCTAGTCATCTTACTTGATACAAAACTATGTGATGCACTAGTATCAAATAACATTTTAACTAGAATATTTTTAACAGTAAGCGTACCTTCCAAAACATTTGGTCCTCCCCTACTAGCTGAGGGTGTTGGAGCTTCTGCCACATTGCAGACATGAGCCACGACAGACTTCTTCTTCAGTGGGCAGTCCTTTGAAAGAAGTCCTGTCTTATGGCACTTGTAACATTTCCTGGTCTCTTGAAACTTTTGGTTGGATTCAAATTCATTATTCTTTTGCTTCTTTGGAGATTTATTATTTGTAGACAAGTGTCCCGTTTTGTTGCAGTTGAAGCATGTGACATCCTTTAACCATTCTTCCCTAAGCTTTTCTCCTCCTTTACTTGTGTCTTGCTTCTTATTTTCGAAATTCCACTTTTTTCCAAAATTTCTTTTGTCTATGTCTTCCAAAGCAATTTTCTTGCCTATATTCTCATAGCGGCAAGCCATTTCCACCATTTTCGCAAATGGAAGTTTCACAAAGGAGGTCACCGTGTTCTTAATTTACTTTGAAGTCCATATATGAATTTCATGTTCTTCTTGAACAGAACTTGAATCACCTCCGGACCAAATTGGGAAAGCTTATTGAATTAGTTCCGGTACTCTAATGGTCATGACTCCTTGCTTCAGATTGGAGAACTCATAGTACAGACGCTCTACTGCTTCTGGGGGAACGAATCTTTCTTCAAAAATTTCTTTAAATCGATCCCAAGTGATATTTCCTCCAGGATTCCCCAATGTAATTGTTTCCCACCATATCAAAGCTTCATCCTTGAGTAACCAGGAAGCCAAGAATATTTTATAATCTCCATTCAATCTTAAGCCTTTGAAAATTATTTCACAAGAACACATCCATGCTTGCGTTTCAATAATGGATTCTTTTCCCAAGAATGGTAACCATCCTAGATTTTTATACTTCTTAGCTAGAACTTCTATATCTAGGTCTGGCTATGGGGGAACAACTGGCTCATTCAGTGCTCCTAATGGGTTGGGTTGCTGAACTACAGCTGTAGGGTTACCCTTTCCTCTTCCTCTTCTACCTCTGCTACTCATTTTCTACTATATTTGCAAATAACAAGAAAATAATTAGGCATACAGAAAAGATATCTTAAGGAAATTGTAAGAGCATAGAGACATATAAATAAAAATGTGTTTACTATGGTGTGTGTTATTCTATTGCACCCATTCTAGGATTATACTAATCTTATCTCTAATGAGTCGCTCATCCTAGAATACTACTGATTCCATCTCTGATGAGTCGTTTAATATGTTATACTCTAGAACTAAGGTTAATCTTAGCTTTGATACCAAAATGTGACGACTCATTCTCCCGATCCTCGGAAGAAAGGATAGTCATTGGAATATAACACATTAACATAATAGCATAAGATAAAACATTACATTACAATACATAATGTACATCAATTTACATCAAAGGTTAGTCTTATAGTTTACAACATCACAGGATCATAATTAAATAGAGCAGTTTCGACAAGGTAATAGGTAAACAGCATAATAAAAGATAATCAACATAATAGAGTCTTGGAGAGTCCAAAAGAAACATCTGAATCTTGCTCCAGCTCCAAGTCCAAAACCAGCTACCAAAGCTTCCATACACACTCCCAAAAGTAACTAATCTAATAACCTAGTTACTAGGCTGCTGTGCACCTGTGTTTGCAAGGTAAAGAACTATGAGTCAGTCGTGAGACTGGTATGAGAAACCCTACAGTTATTTTTAATTTATTTTAAAATAAGGCATATCACAAGACCATGCCGTATGACGCAGAACGGGTTTACTCCATACGAACGCCAGTGCATAAAACCACGTAATGCTTTTTGAAAAATGAAGTCATTATAAGACTCAAATCCCATCATACAATGCAACGCAAACCGAAGGATAGAATTTGACCTTATAATGGCCGAATATGCTTGATGGAAAATCATTTGATATTATTATTTATGTCAAAGTGTGGAAAACAATTTCATAAATAAATTTATCAATTTTAGATGGCATAATACCACATCCTATTATGTTGCCATATATGTTTACAACTAAAATCGATAACTCGTATTGGAATTGGATTCCATCAAGAACCAAGGCAAAGGATCTTCCTTATCGTTCAAGAAATCCTAGCTGATGTTCCAGGACACAACACATGGTCCTTTAGAGCGGCAGAGCCGGCCCACCAATACCCGATGGATTAGGGTTACTCCTGAACATAACGCTCCTCGGTCTTACCAGACCTTTATATTGGTCGTTGATTGACCATCACCAGAGGCGCCTCGATTCCAACATCCACATATTAAATTGTTTGGGCTCCATACCATGACATCACTTTTAGCTAGGACGGAATGTATGTCCTTTCTCTGCGGTCCTTCATCCTGTTTTTGGTTCATCCTAAGGTGTAAGGCCCTAGAGTCAATGTAAAACAAAGCTCTAATTTTTAACAAAGGCTTTGATCTATCTACCAGCAACACTCAACATGTCACATTGTCAATCCACACATATGATCAGTTTCTAATAATAATATAACCATTGAGATCGTACGTCTTAAAGAAGGGAGTTAAGATAAGAGAATAAATTTTCCTCCACCATATATACATATATATATATCATCAGTAGCAACTAATAGGTTATGTTATGAAATACAATGTTGGACATACCATCCATTTATAAGTCCGTTATGGGTTTGCAAGAAACCAAAGGCACCTTATTCCTCGTCCAATTAAGGAAAGAGACCCATGCATATCCTGATAATGAACAAGTACATCCAGAACACAACCACTATAACCCTTTCAAGGAAGCTACCCATATCCAAGGCATCAACAAGCAGTCCATTCGATGTGAAGATTCTCGATCTTCTACCGTCTTCAATGTTTTCGACTTTTAGTCATCGTATAATTATTCGAAATGGGTGGAACCCGGTCTTTTCGAATAATTAACGTTAAAACAAAAATCCTTATTGGATTATTAATCCACCAATTAAGTCTCCTTTAATTGGTATTCATTTCATAAGATTTGAATCATATTCTCAACTTGATTTAGTTACATGGCTTTCAAAAATAATCTTTAACCTTGTAAAAAGATTTACTTAAGGATTGGATTCGATTTACGAATTAAAACTCCTTATTTCACAACATTTCCTAAAAACTTGTTATATAAGCCTTCACAGAAATAGCCAAAATCTACTTAAACGGTTTATCCTTCAAAACCATAAAAATTGGTTTAAACCCTTTTCAAATCATTTATAACGATTTTTCTCTATTTTTTATTCATATAAAAATATTCCATATTAATATTTTTCAATTACAGGCCATTACTGGTTACAGCGCTATTTTTATTCAAATTTGATTTGAACATTTCTCAAAATCGAACTGTTGGATCTCAAAAATCTTGTTACCATTTGAAAGCTCTTTTCATCATGAACCCAATGTTTTCGTTTCGGGAAAATCTGATGGTCAGATCTCTCAGAACATCTATTTAAAATTATAGGTCAAAGTTTGCGAACTACCGCTGCTCGACGAGTTCTATTCTGACCGTAATTCGGCATATGTAATAAATTATGTTGCATAACTTCAAAAATAGTTTATTTATTATATAAAATATATATAGTAATTTCCAGAAGCCATATTTTAATTTTCCAACTTCAAAATCAATTATTTCAATATTTAAGTATTATAATATTTAACTCATCAAAAAATATTAATTTCCCACTTCATTATTTTTAGTCAAATTTTCTTGACACTTCTTATAAAAATAAATAAGAAAGTTTTGCAAGGGAAGTTCTTTTAAAACTCACTCTAGATATCCTAACTGAACTTCACTTTTATCGGCTACTATTCATTTTGAAAATAAAGTTTGAACAAGCCATAATTACATGAAAATTAATTCAAATCAATTTGTTCCAATTAGGAATATTCATCGTAATTTTATAAACTTGGTGTCCATCCAAAATCAGATGTCAAATTAATTTTAGCATATTATTATATTAGTAAAATATTCAATAAAATCATTTCTATTTAATGGAGACTCAACCAATGGACAATTAATCAGATCTATTGGTCATTTCCAATCAATGTATCATATAACACTACATCATCTAATCCACATACAAAGTGGCATTCAATGTATAAGCCTTAAATCAATAATGCTTACACGGGTTTGTCAATCAACCGATTAACCGGAAAATCAATCAAACAGGACATATAACAATCACTTATCATCCCAATACGTAAATAAGGTTCACATCAACATTCATTAACCTGTAATTTGTGAATCAATTTCTCAAGACCATTTAAGGTTCAAACTGTTTTCAAATCAACATTGTTCGTGTTTAAGTGTCACATGCCCAAACAATTGCATGCATATCAATTAAAAGTAATATTTTTATCATAGCAATCATCATAAAACGTCATTATAAACTTTCATCATCAATCAATACTCATTTCATAACTCAAATAAATTAACTAACAACAATTAATTAAAAACTAGCCCTTTACGAGTTTCGGTTTCTCACCGTGGGTTCCACTCCGTCATGCTTTCAAGAGAATGGAAGGCTGATACTCCCATTGACTCTGACACCATTTTAGCATCAACAAAGGTTTCTATAAGCTAATGAGACTGTGTTTTGAGGCTATGGGGTTTTCTAAACTCGACAGAGACACAAACGGTCATAGATCAGGGTATAAATGACAAACGAGAAGGGGAATGGGGTCCAGGGTAGTTCAGCCTAGGGTGGGGTCTACATGGGTGCTGAAGAGGGTCAAGCGCAGGTGGTGGGGACCATGCACCGGGTATAGGGGTAGAGGGAGGGTTTACTTGGATTTAATTTAGGGTGCATTTGCAAAATTAAGGGTTTAAGTGGATTTTTCGGAGTTCGAGGAGAGGAGAAGGCCACGACAAGGAGGAGGAGGAGGAGGGAGAGGGTTAGCATAGGTAGAGATGGGGATGGAGAGGGGGCGGAACAGCCTAGGAGAGGGAGAAGGATGGTGCGGCCTTGACATGAGCTTGGAAGAGGAGGAAGAAAACTTAATAAAAAGTGAGAAGAAAGAAAGAAAAGGAAGAAGAAGAAGAAAGAAGTTTTATAAAAGAAAGGGAGGCATGGACTTATTCCTTGTTGAGGGGAGATGGAGGGGAAGAAAACACACCAAAGGTGATTGGATGGTTGACACATCACTTGGTGCTTTTTGCTTTGAAGTCATAAGGAAAGTTATGGAAGTGTTTTAGTTCAACCTCGCGTCTATTGCTCGTGCGATCAAACATTAATTCCGTCTAATACGAAATTTTGAATCCTAACAAAATTATTAATTCTGAATCCAATGGAATATTTTTTGTTGAATTTGGAGTTTATTTGAACATCCTTTTTATTTATTTTTTGCGTTTTTGCTTAATTTTGACTGATTAATCCGATGTGCGTTTATTTTTTGCACGTTCACATGCTAATTTAAAAAATTACGATATTTGGAACCTTACCATTTTCCGATGTTCCAGATCCAATTAAATTGGTTTCGTCGAATTCTGAGATCATTTGAAAAATATTTCTTTTTAAGCTATTGAAACAGTGTTAAATCATCGAATTTTTAAAATTGACCATAAATCCTTATAAAATTAATTAAAAATCAAATTTTAATTGGTTTCAAAATTTCAGGTCGTTACTTTTTGTGTTTGGGCTTTTGATTTGGATGGTGATGCATTAGATTATTGTCTTTTGTTTAGGTTTTTGGGTGGTGCTTTGTTGGGATTTGTTTCCCAAGGCTTTACTTTTTCAGTTACGTAGCGGGTTATTTTCCTCTGGTTGTGGGTGGTCTTAGTTAGTCTTGTCCAGCATTGAGAAATTTGTATCCTTTTTCCTATGTATATACTATGAAACCGTTGTTCCTATTACCAACTAGTTTTAGGAACACTCATTTGGGTCTCTAGTATTCTATAGTCTTCTAGCATGGAAGTGTTAAGGAAGTTTACTGCCTTCTTATTTTGGTCAATTACTAGCTTTTCTATTGAAGTTGGGTTTTCGAATATCTTTGCTTTTGAAACTTGTTTTCATTCAGGTGTATTATCATAGGCTATTTTATAATCTCATATGTTGATTCACCATTCATGGTTAATCAATATCGGTTTGGTTTCGATCTCTATGGTGAGTTTATTGAAGTGTGGAATCTGAAGATGTGGAATTCGAAACCAACAGAATGTAAAAATGATTGAATTAGAGTTTAAGTTTTGAAACCAATTTAATGTGCAAAAATGGAATGCGCATGAGCAATTTCCTTGCCTTAAATTTTGGCGAGTTGCTATCAGCCATCTCATTTCCCTTCTCAATTCAACAAAACCAACTTATACATATTTTAGAAATTCAAATATGCAATCACATGGAACAAACAATTAACTTATGATATTCAAAACATTCTCTAACACATTTTAAATATTCTTACAATACAAACATCAAAAGGACCGTAAGCGTAAGTTAGCATCAAGCTCATTACATTAATAGAATCAAACTACCAGTTCATTACACAAGCGTGAGCTATTAAAAAGCATTACGAACTCCCTACCTGTTTTTAAGTCTTCGAAATTCTAGAGGTGTGTCCCTCTTCCTCCGCATTCTCCTTTCATACCTTTTCGCTACTGGTGGTGGTTGAGATGGTGTAGGAATTTCTTAAGATACGAGTGGTGGTTGAGATTTCTTAAGATACGAGTGGTGGTTGAGATGACATGGCCATTTCTTGAGATTCCGGTGGTGGTTGCGATGGATCTTGAAAAAAATCTTTCTGTATTACACTCGACTAGCCTCTGCCATATCCAAATGTTTGCAAAATTTCTTCCCAATGCGGCTATTCTCAATATTTTTCATAGTTCTTGTAACACCTCGTGTATTCTATAACTGTGGAATTAACAAATTAAAGTATAATTAATTTGAAATCAAAGAACTAAGGGAAACGGGATACGCCATTGCGTTCGTCTCGGAAAAATACGCGAAATAGAGTCCGAGTTTTCGAAAAACGGAGTCTGTATGAAGAAGATATGGCCTTCGGAAGTTTCTGAATTAAGTTTAAAATTCAAAATAGGGCCCAATGGGCCAGGGCGGAAAAACACCCGCCTAATGCGCCCAAGTCGACTGGGCTGTCGACCTGGTCTAGCCAGGTCGACAGGGCTGTCGACAGGGCTATCGACCTGGTCCAGAGCCAGGTCGAACCCAGCCCAACCTGGCTGGCCTATTTTATGTTGGTCGATTTTCTGTAGTCTGCTTTGTCATTAGGGCTAGGTGGAAGGCTCTAATTGGTCTCTCCTTAGGATGAATGGCTACGATCAATCCAAGCAACATCAATGGTCCTAATCAGTTCATAAACTCTATAAAAATGACCCTAGACTCTACCTAGGTTTCTTACACAATTCTCTAGCCTCCATTGCTCTCTTCTTCTAATAAAAAAATAAAAATGGCGTCGCTGCTCTGCTGGAATTAAAACTAGAAGATAATCAACATCAGCCTAAGCAACTCAATTCAAACTAGAGATTAAAGTTTCTGCAAAGATTCTACAACAAGTTAAAGTTCTTTCTTTAATCCAATCAAGGCAAGTACAGTTATTTTCCGCTATAAACGTTAATTATAATTTTGATATGTTTTTAATTCTGAATCTGAGATTGTATATATATTCTCTTTTGTCAGATTTGTTTTCTGTGACTGTTCTGTATCCCTTTTCTTCTTTTCTGTTTTTATAGCCAGGCTACCACGAGCCTGTGCCTAATCTCATAAGAGATGAACGTATGAACGCAAATTTTGGGATAAATAATGAATGATGCGAAATTTGACAAGACTAAATTGAATGTATGACTTTAGGTCGGAGGCATAAAATATATTGGACATATGCATAAATTTGACTATGAACATATAATTTATGCATGTTGTATGCATAGTTATGTTGTAATTTAGAACTGTAATTAATGAGCATATGTTGTAAACTAGATTTGGATCTATGCATATTCTATGATAGAAGAAAAGAGGAACCATTGTAAGATTACATATGATTTGAGACTTTGGACAAAATGCATATAAAAGTCAAGATCTGATTTTTAGAAGATATGATTTAAAGATTTATATTGTTGGGTATAGTTTGCATAATGATTCATGACTCAAAAAGAAGAAGATATGGAAAATTAGGTGTAAAGATTTACACTAATTAGGATATCTATTATTGTGATTACACCTAAATAGGGATTTTTGGATATATGGCATGCATTGGAATTAATGGTTATATTTGGTATAATTTATATGTGAATCTGCTGTAAGATGCTAGTTTAACAAAAATTGGAACATATGTTATATGGCAAATTATGTCCATATTCTGCGCTTATGCAAACACGGAGTATATGTTGTGAATCATGACAATTATGTAGGCATATGAATTTAGGCCAATTTATGATTGGGCAAGGCATGTAAATAGAACTTTTAGAAATATTAAATTTGCTAAATCTGCTAATTTGTCAAGTTGCCTAAACTACTAGTTTTGTTATATTGCCTAGACTGCTAATTAGATTGAAATGCCTAATCTGTTAAATTTGTCGGTTGAAATGCCTAACCTGTTATATGCCAAAATCTGCTAAGTTGCTAAATCTGTTAAATCCGTTAAGTCGTATAAAATCTGTTATCTGCTATGTTGATATAATCATCCTGTTATTGATATAATCTGAATTGGCATATATATTGGGCGTGCGCATAAACGGTAAATTATTAATTAATTGGCCGCAAAGATAAACATGGCTAACTCGAGGTTAGAATGAGTTTGCGGCGTAAATCTGCCCGGAACCGCCCGGCACATCCAGTGGCCGCAAACAATAGGTTCTAATGTGAGAAGTTAGTCATAACATGCGTAAGACACGAGGTTAGGTCTGGCTTGTGGCAGAAGTCTGCCCGGAACCGCCCGGCATATCCAGTGGCCACAAGCTACCGACCTAATGTGAGAGGTCTGTGCATTAATAATTAATTAATGCAAAATCTAAGATAAGAATGATGTCTAAAACGTATTGGGGAAAATAGGGTTAAACCAAAGGGATTAATAGATGTAGTAAAACCCGTCCATGAATCTGTAGGCCCAATACAAAGTTAGACAAATCTGAAAAATCTGTACATCTGACCTGTTAGTCTGAAAACTTGTTAACTTAATTTGTGAATTAGTAAATCTGAATTCTGTATGTCTGAACTTGTAAATCTGAAATCTGTTAGTCTGGGGACACAAGGTTAGGAGGGGAATTACTTGTGTCATCTGTTGTTTGGGACCCATATTAGTCAGTAACCCTTTCTGGTATCAAAACTTTGACCCAACAGTAGGTAGGGTCCAGGCACGCTTACTGAACTAATTATAAGTGGTTCATTCTGATAATGGCGAGGGGTGTTGATGGTGCGTTCCAACCGGGTCATGTGCGTGCATGGATCCCGGTCTGCCTCTGAGGATGTAAGACGCCGTGACATCTGTAAATAGGTCTGTGCCAATTGGTTGTCACTTTAGGGAGTGATACACCCTACTGTGGGGCTGACACAGGATATTTATGTATTAGGGAGCCGATCGCTTGGGGTAGGGTTTTAGGGTACGCTTAGTTCTGTCTGTTTCTGTTGGTACCGTCTGTTTCTGTTGGGTGGTAACACCTGTCTGTTTCTGTGTGGTACCGTCTGTTCGGGTGGTAAAGACCCATTACTAGTGTACACCTAATTCCACATTCTGTCTCCATAGGGATAAATCTGTTTCTTCTTCTGTCTGTTTCTGATCGGGTAGTAAAGGCCCATTATTAGCATTCTGTTTCTGTTAAAGTATTCTGTACCCGTTCCTGCTTCAATTTAGACATTAGGGTGACACCTAATTCTGCTATACTAGTATTAGTGCAGAGAAGTGTAAAACAATAGTTTATATCATTCTGTTTTTCTGTTATATCTGCTACACCTGTTATAGTTATCTCACATCCAGTTTTATGTTCATATCATATTATTATTATCTGTTCATATGCTGAAAGTCACTGGACTTGCCAGACTTTTTGTCTGACCCTTGTTCTTTCGCCTCCTTTCTTCCGTTCCCCCCAGGTTATCCAAGGAGGGAAATACTTTAGCTTGATCCGGATTTCTCTTTGCTTGAAGTGCTTAAAGTATGGCTTGGCTCTGTATAGCTTCCGTTCCATAGGGATTATGATTTTAAACTATGCATTTTGAAGGCTTTTGTACAAGACTGATATTTTGTACTTGAATTCTGAAATTGAAAGGATGTAACCATATTAATTTCTGTTTCCGCTGTAATAAAGTTAAAATCTTTCAAGTACTGTTTTATCTGTCTTGTAAGTTTCTGTTCTGTTTACTAAAATGCTCCACCAAAGTTAAGGCATTCCCTTTGTGAGTGACCTTAACGGAGGTGGGGTGTTACACTTGGTATCAGAGCTGAAGGTTACCAGATTGGGTAAAGTTTTTGAAAACTGTTTTCAAAAAGGTTTTGAAAGGAAGTATTTTCAAAAATAAAGCTTATTTTGAAAAACATGATCCCCAAGAGCCATATATCTATCTTTCAGTCCTTTTTGTATTGAACCTTTCCTTTTTCGTTCCAGCATGTCTGAAGCATCTGAGATACAGAGGGTGTTCATGTACCCGGTTGGTTTCGTCAATATCTTGAGGCTAGGACCGCCGCTGCAGGTCCAGCAAATGATCCCCCTCCTCCACCCCCTCCTCGTGCAATTGCTTTCTCAAAGATCTGTAGAGATTTTAGGGCCATGGGTGGGAAGGATTTCAAAGGAACTGAATCATTCGTAGAAGCAAGGAATTGGCTCAAAGAAACTGAGGATCTATTCGTTATCTTCGAGGTGGACGATAGGCAGAAGGTACAGTTGGCAGTATGGCTGCTCAAAGACGAAGCTTCCTACTGGTGGGAAGTCACTAACGCCGAGAGGCCGGTTGAGACATGGATGGATTTCAGAACAAGGTTTGAGACAAAATTCCTCTCGCAAGCTGAACGAAGTTTACAATTGGAAAAGTTCTTGTCTCTTAAGCAAGGAATTATGACGGTCAAGGAATACGTCAACCAGTTCAACCAACTAGCAAGATTCGGATTGGATTTAGTCAACACTCAGCATAAAAAGGCTCTCCGCTTTGTTAAAGGATTGAATGAGCCACTGCACAGCCTAGCCATGACCCATGTACCCATGGGAGCAACTTACGAGAAATTGGTGGATATGGCATTACTACACGAGGAAGACAAGGGCCCGAAAGAGACAAAGAAGGAAGAACCACAGAATAAGAAAGCGGGGCCCAAAAAGGAAACACAAAAGAAGGATGAGAAGCCTGAAGATAAGAAGGGGAAAAAGTGCTTTACTTGTGGGAGCTCAACTCATCTGAACAAGGATTGCAGAAAAAGGAAGGGCACTTGCTTCAACTGTGGGGAGATGGGACACTTCACTAGGGACTGCCCGAAGAGACGAGGACAAGGAGGGCAGGCGAACACTCTTGAGGCTAGTGGCTAGGATAGAAATAGGAAAATTTCTATAGTAGGTTTAATTTCTTTATCTGATTGTGACTTTTTCTGATTTTGGTATTTTGATTTTGTAATCGATACTCTGCACTTTAATGCTAGTATTATTTCTGAATTCCGCTATAGACTCAGACCCATAAGGGTTATGGATCATCTGTTTGAGACTGGGGTTTGAGGGATATCTGTGTTAGGCGTCAAGTATGACGCATACATTCTGAGTTTTCGTGGGGTGTCAATTTGATATTGGTTTCGGTCTTTGGGGCCGATACTTAGGACCCATGTCTAATGGGAACCAAATTTTCGTTCTATCTGTACTCGCTTCCATCATTCGACTGTATCCTATCGATCGAATATTTGAACTTTAGGTAGAAACTAATGGGTGTAAACATGTGTTTGAGACATGTTATGTTTGATGGTTGCAAGTGGATGCAAGTGGTTGCTAGTGGTTGCCTGTGGATGCATATACACACATTAAGCACTAGATCGGCTCGAAAACACTCTCATACTGCATATGGATGGGTGAGCAATTTTCAATTCTTGTGGATGCAAATTGGTTGATTCAGCACATGGATGTTGCATTTGAGTGAATGGTTGTGCACTCATATAGAAATAATATATATCATCAGAATTCTATTGCATACATGTTGGACTCATGGCACTGACATAATTCGCATTAAGGAGGTCAACTGAATCAGTAGACCGCCTGATCTTTGCATTAGATAAGGAACATATACACACACTTTTGCATATGTTCATACAACATTAGAAGTTTTCTAAGGACAATGGATGCTTGTGGATGATGGTTGAGTAGATGGGTGATTGGATGGTAGGACACATTCTTCTTAACTTGAAGATTTCGGGGACGAAATCTTTTTAAGTGGGGGAGAATGTAACACCCTGTGTATTCTATAACTGTGGAATTAACAAATTAAAGTATAATTAATTTGAAATCAAAGAACTAAGGGAAACGGGATACGCCATTGCGTTCGTCTCGGAAAAATACGCGAAATAGAGTCCGAGTTTTCGAAAAACGGAGTCCGTATGAAGAAGATATGGCCTTCGGAAGTTTCTGAATTAAGTTTAAAATTCAAAATGGGGCCCAATGGGCCAGGGCGGAAAAACACCCGCCTAATGCGCCCAAGTCGACTGGGCTGTCGACCTGGTCTAGCCAGGTCGACAGGGCTGTCGACAGGGCTGTCGACCTGGTCCAGAGCCAGGTCGAACCCAGCCCAACCTGGCTGGCCTATTTTATGTTGGTCGATTTTCTGTAGTCTGCTTTGTCATTAGGGCTAGGTGGCAGGCTCTAATTGGTCTCTCCTTAGGATGAATGGCTACGATCAATCCAAGCAACATCAATGGTCCTAATCAGTTCATAAACTCTATAAAAATGACCCTAGACTCTACCTAGGTTTCTTACACAATTCCCTAGCCTCCATTGCTCTCTTCTTCTAATAAAAAAATAAAAATGGCGCCGCTGCTCTGCTGGAATTAAAACTAGAAGATAATCAACATCATCCTAAGCAACTCAATTCAAACTAGAGATTAAAGTTTCTGCAAAGATTCTACAACAAGTTAAAGTTCTTTCTTTAATCCAATCAAGGCAAGTACAGTTATTTTCCGCTATAAACGTTAATTATAATTTTGATATGTTTTTAATTCTGAATCTGAGATTGTATATATATTCTCTTCTGTCAGATTTGTTTTTCTGTGACTATTCTGTATCCCTTTTCTTCTTTTCTGTTTTTATAGCCAGGCTACCACGAGCCTGTGCCTAATCTCATAAGAGATGAACGTATGAACGCAAATTTTGGGATAAATAATGAATGATGCGAAATTTGACAAGACTAAATTGAATGTATGACTTTAGGTCGGAGGCATAAAATATATTGGACATATGCATAAATTTGACTATGAACATATAATTTATGCATGTTGTATGCATAGTTATGTTGTAATTTAGAACTGTAATTAATGAGCATATGTTGTAAACTAGATTTGGATCTATGCAGATTCTATGATAGAAGAAAAGAGGAACCATTGTAAGATTACATATGATTTGAGACTTTGGACAAAATGCATATAAAAGTCAAGATCTGATTTTTAGAAGATATGATTTAAAGATTTATATTGTTGGGTATAGTTTGCATAATGATTCATGACTCAAAAAGAAGAAGATATGGAAACTTAGGTGTAAAGATTTACATTAATTAGGATATCTATTATTGTGATTACACCTAAATAGGGATTTTTGGATATATGGCATGCATTGGAATTAATGGTTATATTTGGTATAATTTATATGTGAATCTGCTGTAAGATGCTAGTTTAACAAAAATTGGAACATATGTTATATGGCAAATTATGTCCATATTCTGCGCTTATGCAAACATGGAGTATATGTTGTGAATCATGACAATTATGTAGGCATATGAATTTAGGCCAATTTATGATTGGGCAAGGCATGTAAATAGAACTTTTAGAAATATTAAATTTGCTAAATCTGCTAATTTGTCAAGTTGCCTAAACTACTAGTTTTGTTATATTGCCTAGACTGCTAATTAGATTGAAATGCCTAATCTGTTAAATTTGTCGGTTGAAATGCCTAACCTGTTATATGCCAAAATCTGCTAAGTTGCTAAATCTGTTAAATCCGTTAAGTCGTATAAAATCTGTTATCTGCTATGTTGATATAATCATCCTATTATTGATATAATCTGAATTGGCATATATATTGGGCGTGCGCATAAACGGTAAATTATTAATTAATTGGCCGCAAAGATAAACATGGCTAACTCGAGGTTAGAATGAGTTTGCGGCGTAAATCTGCCCGGAACCGCCCGGCACATCCAGTGGCCGCAAACAATAGGTTCTAATGTGAGAAGTTAGTCATAACATGCGTAAGACACGAGGTTAGGTCTGGCTTGTGGCAGAAGTCTGCCCGGAACCGCCCGGCATATCCAGCGGCCACAAGCTACCGACCTAATGTGAGAGGTCTGTGCATTAATAATTAATTAATGCAAAATCTAAGATAAAAATGACGTCTAAAACGTATTGGGGAAAATAGGGTTAAACCAAAGGGATTAATAGATGTAGTAAAACCCGTCCATGAATCTGTAGGCCCAATACAAAGTTAGACAAATCTGAAAAATCTGTACATCTGACCTGTTAGTCTGAAAACTTGTTAACTTAATTTGTGAATTAGTAAATCTGAATTCTGTATGTCTGAACTTGTTAATCTGAAATCTGTTAGTCTGGGGACACAAGGTTAGGAGGGGAATTACTTGTGTCATCTGTTGTTTGGGACCCATATTAGTCAGTAACCCTTTCTGGTATCAAAACTTTGACCCAACAGTAGGTAGGGTCCGGGCACGCTTACTGAACTAATTATAAGTGGTTCATTCTGATAATGGCGAGGGGTGTTGATGGTGCGTTCCAATCGGGTCATGTGCGTGCATGGATCCCGGTCTGCCTCTGAGGATGTAAGACGCCGTGACATCTATAAATAGGTCTGTGCCAATTGGTTGTCACTTTAGGGAGTGATACACCCTACTGTGGGGCCGACGCAGGATATTTATGTATTAGGGAGCCGATCGCTTGGGGTAGGGTTTTAGGGTACGCTTAGTACCGTCTGTTTCTGTTGGGTGGTAACACCTGTCTGTTTCTGTGTGGTACCGTCTGTTCGGGTGGTAAAGACCCATTACTAGTGTACACCTAATTCCACATTCTGTCTCCATAGGGATAAATCTGTTTCTTCTTCTGTCTGTTTCTGATCGGGTAGTAAAGGCCCATTATTAGCATTCTGTTTCTGTTAAAGTATTCTGTACCCGTTCCTGCTTCAATTTAGACATTAGGGTGACACCTAATTCTGCTATACTAGTATTAGTGCAGAGAAGTGTAAAACAATAGTTTATATCATTCTGTTTTTCTGTTATATCTGCTACACCTGTTATAGTTATCTCACATCCAGTTTTATGTTCATATCATATTATTATTATCTGTTCATATGCTGAAAGTCACTGGACTTGCCAGACTTTTTGTCTGACCCTTGTTCTTTCGCCTCCTTTCTTCCGTTCCCCCCCAGGTTATCCAAGGAGGGAAATACTTTAGCTTGATCCGGATTTCTCTTTGCTTGAAGTGCTTAAAGTATGGCTTGGCTCTGTATAGCTTCCGTTCCATGGGGATTATGATTTTAAACTATGCATTTTGAAGGCTTTTGTACAAGACTGATATTTTGTACTTGAATTTTGAAATTGGAAGGATGTAACCATATTAATTTCTGTTTCCGCTGTAATAAAGTTAAAATCTTTCAAGTACTGTTTTATCTGTCTTGTAAGTTTCTGTTCTGTTTACTAAAATGCTCCACCAAAGTTAAGGCATTCCCTTTGTGAGTGACCTTAACGGAGGTGGGGTGTTACAGTTCTCGAACATTGCGTTTCTCAATATTTCCTTCTTCAACTTGTTGTTCAACATCGGGTTCCCATCCTGAAATAGGAGGAGGTATAGACGGATGTGCAGGAGGGGCGGGGGAGGAGTCGGATAAGGTAGGCGAGGTCGATTCAACTTGATTCGACCTAAAATTTCATCTAATAGATTTTTCATTCAAATACATTTTATTTTCACTTGCTCTGGCTCAAACAGGCTTTGCTTAATTTCCTCCGTTATATCTATAGTATTGTAAATTACACTAACAACATCACGTTCCAATAGCGATCGAGGAATGTAAGAAGCAATCCGTCTAGAAGATTGTTTCAGCATGAAACAACGAGTTATTGTCCAATATCGATACTCATACTCGACCAACGTTATAGGACGCGTTCACTTAACAATCACATTCTCGAGTCTAGTGTTTCATAAATATACGGTTTTGTTGATGAACTCATCCCAAGCTTCAGGTTTTTCAGGAATTAGAACAATCGGATTGAGTATACGTTGAAAAATATAATCAAATTGTCCCATTACCCGATGCGGACAATAATTCTCAAAACACAAAAAACAAATAAGTTGAGTCTTACTCAACAAAAATCTAAATTGATCCATAAAATAGCCCGCTTCTATCCCAAGAACTAAACCATATGGATCCCAAGTAACACTCTCAAATGGAATCAAATCCAATTCATTATGATAAAATAGGACATTTTTAAGAGTGTCTGCCCAATGTTTTGCAACGTTCCATCTTTAAGAAAATTAAGAATGCTAAATATAACTAATTTTTAGAAGTTGGATACACTGATAATTATATAAATTTACCTACAAGAATAAGGAAGATTAGGATCAAAATTATCTAGGTCTTGTACATTAGGGTGACCAACTGCTAAATAGATCCACGAACATAACTGAAATTAAATATAATTGGATAGAGAATTGCAAGCGGTGGTAATACGATATTGTAATTAAAAAAATAAAGACAATGATATACCTGCAATAAGTGCATGCAACCAGCTACAGAATTAGATTTCTGCAATGTAACAGCCAATAATTCACTGTACAAGTTAGTAAGCACCACACTACCTTAAGCATGATAACGAAAATGTTGAAAGTCTCTGAAGAATGGAAAATACTTTAAATTACATCGTCCTTTTGAATGGATCACTAAAAGTCAAGAATTTACAAGGTATAAAATTAAAGCGCGAGCTTATTACTCTATCTCGGCTTCTGTTACCATGAAGAGGACCTCCAAATACGTCTCTAAACCATTTGATTTTATTTTTAGTCCTTGCTATCAATTGATTTTTAGGAATATCTACACCTAAAAGCTCATTGCATAACTCAATGTGACTAGTTTGAGAATCATGATAAACAATAGGGTGACCACTAGTGCTAAGATCAAGTAACTTCTCAACATCAATCAAAGTGATAGTCATTTCTCCAACTCTAAAATGGAATGTATTAGTTTTAGCACTCCACCTATCACACAATATGGTGATAAGTCCGTGATCCAACCTAATATAATCTGTTTTCAACAACTCCCAAATTCCAGATGTTCTAATATGTTTTTCAATTCGAGGTTCTTTACATTGTATGAGTTTTAACTTACTCGAATGATCAAGAGGTGTAGCTTTCAAAGATCCCTATTCATTAAAATGTCAATATATGATACTTAGTTACAATAAAACGCAAACATTATTAATGAAGTAACGATCTAACAAAAGTGTAAAATATACCTCCTAAGCACTTGATTATTTGTACGATTTTCATGTTGTCGATACAGAACGCTTGGATCGACCAGTCCATGCTCTAACTCAATTCCTACAAAAATTTCATACAACATTATAACACATAACCATTGCAAACCTTACTTAATACTTTAACATTTATGTTTTAATCAAACTTATATTATCTACAAGTGAAATGATTATAAAACAAATGGGTATGAAAAAAAAACCATAAAACCTATAAAACTATTGATTACAAAATCTAGTTTAGATCTATGATTTTGACCTCTTCTTTGAGAAGATGTTGAAGCTTCTTCCATTTGCTAAGATTTTGAAGATGAAAGTAATATATTTTGATGTTTGAAATTGGATTTATGAGTGAGATTGGGTTTTGGAGTTAGGTTTTTCTGAGAATGATTGGAATGAAGAGGTGAATGCCGAAGAGAAGGGGCTGCCCACATATTGCCCGTAATCATTCATGCACATTCCAAAAATGCACATGAACAAAATTGTTCATGTGCGTTTTTGGAACGTGCATGAACAAAAAAATAAAAATAAAAATTTTCAGGTCCTAAAAACGCGCATGGGCCCTTTTTTTCATACGCGATTTTGGAATGCACAAGGCTTATAAACCCAGCACAAAACAAGCCAAGTTTCAGAATAAGTTATGAAACATGCCTATTTTACAATAAGTTATTTTCAGGAGCTTACTTGAAAATTTTGCCCTTTTAGAAAATAGATTTTAAAATAATATTTGATCTTGTATCCTTATATTTTAACTTTTTAGAGAATACAAATTATTAGGATACTTGTATTTATTGTTATTTATGATCTGTTTTCGAAATCAGTTTAAGTATTGTATTTTTCTATTATTACAATTATTTCAAAAAAAAAATTAAAAAAATTAAGTAAGATATTTGCTCTTATTGAATTCATTTTTTTGGCAAGGCCAACCGATTATTATAGTGATGCGTTACACTTATTGAACTGGTTTTAAACATTAAAGAAAATCGATTTTATTACAATATTTGTTGTTATTATTGTGAACGCCTGCAAATCTGTACCCTTTGAGTTGACTAAATACATCACACATCCAACCCAAATTGCATAGAAATATGAACCATTATGGATAAAGAAGAAAAAGATAGAAGAAGAACATAAATAACAACACTGTTAGATCCAAAAATGGTTCTAACACCCAAACTAACGATAATTTGAAGAAAATTATAAATAAAAACCACAAGAACACACGATTTATAGTGGTTCGACGTTAAAGAGCCCATGTCCACTTTATACTTTGTTTCTTAATGATTCGAATATAAATACAATACTAAATTGCAATCAATCTCACTTATACAATGGATAAGTTCACTCAATCTTTGATGAAATGTGCTCCAAAGGTTGATGGTGATCTGAATGAAGCAATGAAATTCGGTGGTTGTGACGGTTGGAGTCAAATTTTGCCAGAAGATCCTTCCAAATGATGTGTTGTGGGGTATTTATAGGCATGAACTCGATCTGGATCGGAGCCACGTAGCGATCATCCTATTGGAGTTGTGTTCGGTTTTCATTATGATGGGGACGACGCATTAAGGTCGTGGGATGGTGGAGTGTAACTGCTCTGGATCTTCAGGCGGACGTGGATCATGGGTGCTGAACTACTGGTCTTCGGCTCGGATCGGTAGAGCAGAGAGAAGGTTCAGATTGGGTAGTGCCGAACCGATCTGGTTCCGTCACCTTCTTCTCATATCTTCGCTTGTTCACTTCACAATAAAAGGGGTTCGGTTTGGGGATCTTTGAACCGATCCAAGCTTCTACTGCGAGTCCTTCCAATCAATACTCTCTGTAGATTTATCTTTTAGCTTTGTGTTGCCTAATTCACAAAGTATGCTGACATTTTTCCCCTTCGAAGTACACATTTATTGGATAAAGGGTGCTACGAAATGATCCGCCTATCTACTTCCGAATTGGAATCATTGAATAGTTGCTCCCATTCGTCGGTAGAGTTGTGACATTTTATAAAGTCGCACCTTTTGATATTTTAGGAGTCTATAAATACACCATGGAATGCATGAATTACTTCCGTTGTTTCTAATAACTTCAAAACTGTGCTTCACGCTCGAGAAGTTCTTCTAAGTAATTTCGGATACTTATATTGAGATTTCGACATCTTTCTTTTCCGCGTGCTAAGTGGCATTCTTTTGAATTTTCTTTTAACGTTTGGGTTCAGATCGGTTTAGTCCGACCTGCATTGCACCTGCTCCTTGGCCACATTATTAGGCTAAAGAGGGACCTTGGATTCATCTATCTTCATTTTCCACTCGGGTCGGTTTTGGAAGTGAGGCCCACTAGAATGCGAATGGCCCTCTAACTTTCATATAAATCCATGGAGCCCTCTCTCTCCTCTCTCGCTTTCCCTTCTCTATTCCCAGAATTCGATGCAAAATCCTAATTCCACAATTTTCACGAATTCTTCCAAACTCCAAAACAAATTCAAGGGTAGGTCTAAATCCCGTTGTTCTTGATTTTATTGTTGAGCTTGCCTAAATCGTAGCCGAAATTAACGTTAATTCATGTCATTACTTCCCCATCAACTTCGAGTTGCTTTCAGGATTTTCGACTCGCTGCCACCATGCTCATGACTTTGTTGTCACTTCGAGGTGGAGGTGATGATGTTTGGAGCATGAGTGCTGAAAAAAAGGTGTTGCATAAGAATAGGCAAGTTGAGACAATGGGTTTACTGCGTCTGGAGGAGAGGGAAGGAGAAAGAAAGAGAATAGACGAATGGGATCCGTTTGAGGCGGAGTGGGTGATTTTGGAGTACCTGGAATAAGGCATGCGATCTCGGTTCGGGTCGGAGGGGACGATATTGGTTAGAATTTTGGATTTAGTTGAATGCGTAGGTTTTGGTTTTCAAGGATTTTGCGTGGTTTGGTTCGGTGTTAACCGATCTGAATGATGCCACTTTTCCATAGGTCTACCTGACCCAATTCCTTCTACCTATTGCTTTCAAACCGATCCGCTTCTAAAGTAGATGTCCGAACGATCCATCAATGACATAGTTACTCGAACCGATCTGTTTATGTCATAATAACTGAACCGATCTACTTGTAACAAGGACACTCGAACTGACCCGCTATGATTCAATATGAAATGCAAGCTTGCTTCAACCAACTTAATCAAAACTCAATATGGATTATGACTTCATGGATAGTTAGGATAGAGCCTTTTGAATTGAATTGTCTAGATTTAACGAACAAATAACGGCTAATTCTTCACTTCTACTGTACTTTACTCTGCTCGTTTTTACATTTTATGACTTCAACACCATCACTGTTGCACAAGTTAGCATACATACACACGTGGGGTATGGATTACTCTAATCTTTTTTATCTCTTCGATAGCACATCAGACATGACTGAGAGACGCTCACTTAGGTTAACAGAGAAAAGAGAGGCTGCAGGAATTCCTGAAAATCCTGTCATTGATGATATGCCCTTTACTTCGGATCCGGAATGGGATAGTGAGGGTTCGGACTACGAAATGGAGACTCATGAAAATGAAGCATCCTCCGGAGATAATGTCTCTTTAGAAGAAGAAGAGGAAGGAGGAATAGGAGATAGTCGTGCTCCAGATGAGTTAGAGAATGTTATTGTCTTGGGGAAACCAAGCGACTCTGTTGCATCAACGATAGATAACGATAAATTTGCACGAATATGTTTAAAGCATGGGATCCTCCGAAAAGACACTGAGTTGCCCTCTACAATAGATCGACCTCATAATCCACCCGAAGGGTATACGGCCATCACTAGATTGATGTGTCTTGTTGGGGCAATCCCTTTGTTATCGCCATTCGTCGTAGACTTTTTGAGACAAATGCAGATTGATCCTATGCAGCTCCAACCCAATTCCTCAAGCATACCTTGTATATATCTTATAGGGAAATTTTGGGTACAGAGCTTACCTTCGAGGATGTCCATTTCTTCTATAACTTCAAGCATCGAACCCAGGACACCCCATCCTTCGTATACTTTAAGTCGGTACCAAAAAGGAAAATCATGTCATTTAGTATTAAAGTTGGTGATCCAAGACTTGAATGGTTCTATATTAAACAACAACCAGGATGTGCCTGGAGATGGATTAGATCAAGCAAGGACATCAAACTTCAATTTCTAATCTTCATCACTCTTGTAAATGTATTGACTGTCGTTTAGTTTCACTTGCAGTCCATAGGAAAAGCATCAGGTGTACTTTGATCGTCTGAACCGGTTGCTTAACGGTGATCAAAAGTTCTTGACTATCAAAGATGTTCTTGTGGATGAGTATGTTCACCACCATTGTTTATTAGCTATTACTCGTAGCATAGGTCATGGAGAGGGTCCTTATGTGTATATACCCCCAATCGAGGGGCCAACAGATACTTTGGGAGGGAGGAGAGCTCAAAAGCTCCGACAATGCCTGAAAAGAGTCCTTCTCCCACTTCATCTCAAGATGATATATTAGCAAACTAAAAAGTACAGAGATAAATACATCAACCTTATGGATATGGCTACTCCCGAAAAAACAATTTCTCCAGCAGTGCTGCCATTAGCTAAATCTCAAGGCGATGGCTGTCGTATAGACAATTCTATATATTAGGGTTTGGGAAGACTTCCCTTGCCCAATGCCATTTATACATCAAAGATTTTAGAATAGATCCTCTTACTTTCACTTCCAAAGAAGAAGTTACCCCTGTGAAGGCTGGGAAAACTGCACGCACCGGTTTAACTCTAGGCTCTGGTCTGTTAGGTGGGATATCACTTAGGACATACACAACACTTTAGTACTGCACGTCACAACACTTGTGCTTTATACTAATGTTGATTTTAACACTTTCTTGTTTCGTTTTATAGGACAAACGGACTTTCCCCATTACTACACAAGAGATGTTCGTTCGAGCATGTCCCCAATGGATTCTGGAGCACGGCATGATCAATATGAAAGTCAGGGCAGAGATGACAGGTGGAATCGACCTTCCCAATCTCATTGGCCCCCCCGTTCTGATCCCCGCATCACAAAGATTCTGACAAACATAAGAGTCAACCAATGCATAACAAAGAAGATAAGCATGTCCCTAAGCTTCCTTCTTCGTCTAAAGATAAAACTCATTAGGACAAACCTTCGAAGAAAGGGCCCGATCCAAAAGGGAAACAGTAAGAGCCAAGGAAAGAAGTAGAGAAGAGCACGTCTATTATGCCATCAAGGCGTTGCAATATTGACATTACTACTACAAGGTTGGTTATGCTCGATGATGGAAAAACAAGGCCAAACTAGAGCTTTTAAAGAAATAGTTTCCTAATCATCACTTTGGAAACATGCACTTCCTTCCATCTCTGATGCCATTGGATTCCGATTGGTCTGTCGTAGCCAAGGCCAAAATTGACGAAGCAGATATTCAGTACAGGGAGATGAAGAGGTATGCGCGGACCCTGTCCAGGATCATTAAGGACTTTTTGGTCGATGTAAAGACCATGAACAATGCTTCTGAATATGATGCAAAATCTATTGAGAATTCTAAGAAAGATCTCGAGGACGCTCAAGCCCAACTTGCTTTTGTACAACATGATGTGAACACATAAAAGCAGCAATTTGAAGAATTACAAAAGCATCATCACGCCGAGCTTGATTCTCATGGCCAGGAGCGCATAGACTTAAAGAAGCAGGCCAAGGATGCTAAGTCTGAGAGCGCCACAACCAAGTTGGCTTGCAATTGTCTTGAGCAAGAGAAAGCGGGGTTAGTGACAAAGAATGCAGAGTTAGAAGCCAAATTGATGGAGGCTGAGACATGGGCAACTCTTGCTGAGGGGAATGCAAATATAGCTTTACAACAGGTCGAGAAGATCAGTGATCAACTTGCGGAAGCTCAAAAGGAGTTGAATGAGAGTGCTGAAACCATGATTGGATTCTTTGCCCAAGTGATCCATCATCGAAACATTGCATGGCTCAAGGATTATCCTACCACTCTGGTATATGTATGGGATCAGGTTGTCGAATGGAAAAAACAAGAGCTCAATGTGGATTCCATCGATGAGGACAAGCTAATAGAGAAGTACGTGAGGGGTGAGGAAACAACAAACTTGGCCGAAGGGCACAAGCTTATTGCTGCTGCTATGGAGAATAAGAGGCGTCGGGCCAGGGGGAAAGAAACCATCGAAACCGGTTCCTCATCTTCTGCCCCCAGGGCTGCCGAAACGGAAGGATATGATCCAGAGAATCCGGGAATTCCCAAGGCGTCTTTCTTGTCTCTTATTATTGAAGCAACCTCAGAGGCTCCTGGTACACTTGTCGAGAAATCATCCAAATGTATTTCCACCTTTTCTCCTCAGTTTTTCAAGACTATCTCAACTTTTCATTATATCGTTGGACAAACAATTGAAGTGTATGAGTTTTTTTCTAAGTTAATAACTTTTGCTTCTCGTCCTATAGATGCAAAACCAGTTGAAAAGGTCGATGAGCAACAAGAAGAAATCATCAATGCAAGTCTGCTGAAGAGACCCAGGAGAAACACGATGAAGCCACTGGCATGAAACCTGCAGAAAGGATCGAGGATAAGAAGGAGGTTGTTGAGAAAGCTCCCGTGCCGTCTAGCACTGAGATTCCCAAAGACGGTGATGTGATAAACGCCTTGAAAGATGATGGCGGCAATGATGAGTATGAGGAAGATGATGATGATGTTGTTGTGACTAGAGATTCGGAGAATGCCGACGATATGATTTTAGCTGATATGAAAGACAAACAGGGTATGCTTATAAAAGCCAAAGTTCAGAAGGAAGATTCCAAGACTCCCGAACCTCTTGCGACAATCCCTCATGGGTCAAGGTTAGTTGTCATACTTTCAACCTGGTCAATTACTGAAGAGCTTGCTAAAAAAAATTCTACAGATCCTAGCGCTCCAGTCCCAGGGAAGAAGAAGCCAAAGCGTATCATGACCGATGCCGAAAAAGATGAGAAGGAAAAGCTTAAGGCTGCCAAGAAAGTGAAGTCTACTCCAAAGCCCAAATGAAAGGTAGCTTTATCCTTTGTTTTGATTTTCCCTTGGCCCACTGTCGTTACAGCCAGTGCGGCCCTCGCATCTCTTTGTTTAGTCTTTTTTGTATGAACTTGTAGTCATGTAAATAAAGTAGTTTGTTTCCCACTATGTAAAATACTTGCAAATTTGTTATTTGTCTTTATTGATTCAACAATGTTAAACAACAATATACATCACGATTGATTTGTAATAGAGGGTGTGATCTGTATTCCCTCAATCAATCTTGAATAAAGTGCCTGGCCAGGGCTCATTCGAAATTGATTAGGTTCGAAATTAAACTGTCCCCAGCCCTTTAGTGGGATTAAGATTCTTTTTCATTAGTACTTATTCCTAGTACATTTATATTCTCCTTTCGTATGGTCAGGTTAGAGTGGATTCGAGGCGGTCTTTTGTCGTGGTGCACCTTCACGTCTTAGGGGACATCGTCTTCCCGTCCTTTATACTCTCTCTCTCTCTCGAATCGTGGGAGTTAGAGTTTGGGACGTCGTCTTCCCGTCCTTTTTATATCGTTACGCAAACGGTTACTTCGTTTGCTCTGGTATTGATTCAAATTTCTATTGTTTCACACTTAGTTTATAACAATCACATAATATATATGAAACAAAATTCGTGCAGGAAAAGTAAATCACACACAATATTTTTATAGTGGTTCAGCCAAGTCGTGACCTAAGTCCACTTTATAATCTTTTTTTTATATTAACCAGACTTTTCTAGGCAAGTCATGCCCTTTTTACATGGCTTATGAAACAAAAGAAAACAGTACAATTTTAAGTCAAGTATTGCCACAAATATCAGGCATTCCAAGCTGTAGAAATTTATTTACCATCTACGGCTGTTAACTTGAAAGCTCCTATATTAGGTTTTCGTTGGATGGTATACGGTCCTTCCCACTTTGGACCTAGATGAACTGGAGGTGGGAAGACTCGGTTCAGTGCTAAGTCTCCAGGTTCAAAGATCTGAGGGCGAACCTCTCTGTCATAATAGCGTGCCACTTGTTGCCTATGCCTTGAGGCACGCAAGTTCGCTTCGTCTCTCTTCTCTTCAATCATGTCCAGGGACTCAACGAGGAGCGCTTTGTTTGTCATCGGGTCATAAAACATCACCTTATGAGAGGGAACTTTAAGCTCCACCGAAATTATCGCTTCTGATCCAAAGGAGAGTGAAAAAGGGGTGTGACTCGTTGCTGTCTTAAAGGTCATTTGATAGGCCCATAAAGCTAATGGTAATTCGTCAAACCACATGGCTTTTGCTCATTCCAATCGCTTATAAAAATTGACTTAATGACTTTATTTATTGCTTCAACTTATCCATTTGATTATGGGTGAGCCGCTACCGTATATCTCTTATCAATCTTGTACTTTTTGCAGAAATTTTTGAATTCTGTGCTGTCGAATTGGATTCCATTGTCATTTATAATGGTTTTTGGTACCCCAAATCGACAGATGATATTCCTGACCATAAATTTTATCACCCGCATTGCCATGATCATAGTTAGGGGTTCGGCTTCCATCCATTTTGTGAAATAATCTATGGCCATGATTGCATATTAAGCTCCTCCTTTGGAGAATGGCAAGGTCCCAATGATGTTTATCCCCCATGTAGCGAATGGCCATGGGCTCACCATTGATTTAAGCTGACTCGGGGGGTGGGGGGGGGGAGAGGCTAGGAACTTCAGCAAATTTCTGACACATATCGCAGCGTTGTGAATAGTCAGCTGCGTCTTTATTTACGGTAGGCCAAAAATAGCCATATTGTAATACTTTCTTTGCCAAAGTTTGCCCTCCGGTGTGGTCTTCATATTCACCCTCATGTACTTCTTTGAGTACACGCTTGATTTCGTCACGTGATATACACCGGAGTAGAGGCATACAAAATTCCTGGTGATAAAGAACCTCGCCTTGTAAGATGTATCTTGCAGCTTTACATATCATAGCTCGTCTCTCGTTATTTTTTGATCGGAGCATTCCGTTTCTAAGGAAGTTCTTAATCGGTGTCATCCATGACTCCCTTTCTGGTTCAGCTTCCAGGGCTAGGTCGACTTCCATTTGGTCGAAGCTTGGCGAGTTCAGTATCTCTATTGGAACCATCTCGGTCTCTTCTGGGTTACTAGAACTTGCTAACTTAGCTAGTCGGTCTGCCTTCTGGTTTTCTATTCTCCGGATATGAGTTATGCTATATTGCTCCAGGTTACCAAGTAACTCCTCCGCTTTTTCAAGGTATGTAACAAGTCGAGGTCCTCTGGTTTCGAATTCCTTTTGAACTTGGTAGACAACTATCTTGGATTCGCAGAATATTTCTAGTGCCGTCACCCCTAGTTCCTTAGCGATTTTTATCCCGACAATCTGGGCCTCGTATTCGGAATTATTGTTGGTGGCAGAGAATTCCAACTGCAAGTCATAGTAAATGGATCGTCCTTCAGGAGTAGTTAAAACAACTCGGCGCCAGACCTTCGATAATTCTTACCTCCGTCTGTATATAATTTCCAGGGACTAAGTTCTAACTTGTGCTCCGAAGGGTCAGCCTTGTCATCCAATGCTTCTTCCTCGGAAATTGTGAATTCTGCTATAAAGTCAGCTAGGTCTTGTCCTCTTATCGATCTCCTCGGTTGCAAATTCAATAGAATTGGCTCAGCTCGATATTCCACTCAAGTAATCATCCCGATGCTTCGGGTCGTTGTAATACTTGTCTAAATGGCTGCTCAATGTATATGGATAGGATGAGCTTGGAAATAGTGACGTAGCTTTCGGGATGCAATCAAGAGATTATAAGCAAGTTTTTATATTTTCGGATAATTGCATTATGCTACTGCTAACTTCTTGCTTACGTAGTGCACTGGCCTTTGGATCTTGTCTTCCTCATGCACCAAAGCTGAGCTAACAACATGAGATGACACTACCAAATATACGAACATATCTTCGTGATCTACCGGTTTTGACAATATCAGAGGTTTCTCTAGTAAACTCAACAGATTTTGGAAGGCCTCTATGCAGTCGGGAGTCCACTCAAAGTTTTGCTTCTTCGTTTTAATTAAGTCAAAGAAAGGGACGCATGTATCCGTGGCTTTGGAAATGAATTTGCTCAATGCCGCAACTTTCCCAGCCAAGCTTTGAACATCTCTAATCATCCACGGCTCTTTTATGTTCCTAATTGCTACTATTTGGTCAGGACTAATTTCAATCCCTCGAGATCTTACAATGAAACCGAGAAATTTTCCTAATGCAACCCAAATGAGCATTTTAAGGGGTTCACCTTCTCCCATACCTCCGTAGAATATCAAATGTTTCTGCCAAATCTTTCGTATGATAGGAAGACGACCTGGACTTCACAAGCATGCCGTCTACATAGAATTCCATTGTCTTTCCGATTTGATTATAGAACCTTCGGTTTACTAAATGTTGATACGTGGCTTCGGCGTTCTTTAGTCTGAATGGCATCACCACATAACAGTATAATCCCAATTTTGTAATAAAACTTGTGTGCTCTTGATCCGGTGCATGCATGGGGATTTGGTTGTAACCCGAATATGCATCCGTGAAGGAGAGAAGTTCGTGTCTTGCTATTGAGTCCACCAGCTGATCAATCCTAGGGAGTGGGAAGCTATCCTTTGGACAAGCCTTGTTCAAATCAGAAATGTCAATGCACGTTCGTCATTTCCCATTTAACTTCTTGACTAAGAAGGGATCCGATATCCGTTTAGGATATATCAAATCTATAATGAGCTTTTTATTCTTTAACTTCTCTACTTCTTCCTTTAAGGCTGCTGACCTCTCTGGGCCCAACATGCGTCTCTTCTGCTTGACCGGAGGATGTTTCGGGTTCAAGCTTAGCGAATGACTCATAACTGCAGGAGAAATTCCACACATGTTTGCATGAGTCCAAGCAAAAACATCATGGTTTGCTTTCAGAAAATCAGTTAATTCTTTCATCTGGAAAGAATCCAAATGAGACCCAATCTTCAAGACCTTTGTCGGGTCGTCGCTATCGATTGGGATATCAACAGTTGCCTCATTAGGTGTCGCTTTTATAGTTACCGGTTCTTCGTCCTCCTTAGGATCGATATCTTCAGGAATTTCGTAGGGAAATTCCTTAGGCGATATCGTGTTTAGCTGTGATGTTGAGCTCTCCTTAGTAGGAGAGGAAGTGTCCTTAGATTCTAAATTCTTTTCGTTGTACAACATTTTTAACTCTGCCATGTAGCATGGCCTTCCAGTAACTTGATTGTCTCGAACCATCCCCACTCCAACATCCGTTAGGAATTTTATCAGTAGGCACCATGGGGCAATGCATGCCTTGAACTCTGAGAGGGTTATTTGTCCTAGGAAAGCATTGTAAGGTGAGTCGATATACAAGATAACAAACTGGAGAATTCTCACTCTTCTGCGCCCTCCGTCACCTAACTCTACAGGCAAGTCTATCGCTCAAATTAAGGCGGTTGAGGTTCCATTAAAGCCATGAATCCAGCCTTCGCATGGATTCAAGTCCTCCATTTCCAAATTCATCTGATCGAAAGCCTTTTTAAAAAGGATGTTAACAGAACTTCCATTATCTACAAGAACTTTCTTGACTATTGAAGGTCCAATAACTATTGTTATTACTAATGGGTTATTACTCAACGCTTCAGCCTTAATACTTTCTCTGTCTCAGAAGATGATATCATCAGCAACAGTCTTTTGTTGTTTTATTGGTGTGGCCTCATCAAGGTTGCTAATTCGCCTGTTTCGAGATGTTTAGCAGCCTTAACGTACTGCTCCATTGCCCTGTTACTGGACCTAGTTTGATGTGGTCCTCCAACTATGGTGTTTATAACAATGCCTTATCCCTTCTGTTGAGCTGTGGGTTTAGAAGCAGGTTGGTTTTAATTCGGGGCTTTCCCCCCTGTCCCTATCTCTTGGAGCGACCTTATACTCGTCTTACTTTCCTTCTCGAAGTATTTTTTCAACAACATCTCTTAAATGACGACACTCGTTAGTAGAGTGTCCGTGAGTCCCATGAAATAAACAAAATTTTCCAGTTGCAAGCTCCTTCTCAGTAGAGTCTCTGGGCAAGGGCTTTTTGTACTGTAAGACATTATAAGTATCTAGATAGATGTTCTTTGGAGTATCATTCAATGGCATGTAGATTTCAAAGGTGTGATATAGAGGCCTTTTTTCAGAGTTTTTTCCCCGGTTCTTGTTCCTTTTTCCACCATTTCTACCCCGACCGTTATTTCCCTCATTTTTGTTGCCGACATTTACCTCGACCTTCCCTGAATTATCACTGGGCTATTTCACTGCGACATTGCTTCTTCTCTGGACGCTCCATCGGATTTTCTCTTTCGACTGACGTAAATTTCCTCCCATCGCAAGTGGATATTAGCCTCTTCATAGAATGCGTCCCTCGTTAATAGCGGTTTTCCAGCTAAATACCCCCCGAATTCTATGTCTGGATCGACCCTATCTATTAATGCCATTAAAATGGTTAGCTAATGAGGGTCGCTTATTTCAGTAACCTATAAGTTGAAACGATCTAGGTATGACTTCAGGGGTTCGCCAGGGGCCTGCTTGATTCTGGACAACTCAATGATGATTTTAGCTTTCTGGGCATGGAGTCGGAACTGGTTCATAAAACATTCACTTAGTTCTCTAAAGCTTGACGCTGACTGAGGAGGAAGTCGTGTGAACCACATCAATGCAACATCCTCTAGATAAATCGGGAAGGCTTTGCGTTTCACTGCGTCAGGGGCTGCCGTAGCATTCATATACCAGGCATTTCTCATCAAATGTTGTCCTGGATTTGTTCTTCCGGCATATCGGTCCATTTGTAGTAGATTGAATCGTCGAGGAAATTGGAAATCCAAGTTGTTGTCGATGAATGGGGTTTGACTTCGCTTAATACCCTAGTCCTCATAAGTGTAGCGTCGACTATCGGCCATGATCTACCGCACCATCGCTTCCACTTCTGCATTGTTCAAAGCTGGTTCAGGATCTACGCTTCTATCTCTTCTACGTCCAGTGCCTACGTCAGGCGACACTCTTTGGTTTCGAGTTGTAGCTGAACTTCCTCGCCCTCTATGAACCTATTCATTCACGGGACGAATGGGCTAGAGAAGCTGCCCCTGAGTGGGATTAGTGATGTTTGGATCTCTGGGAAGGACGTGCGGTCCTCACATTGGGAATAGCATTGGTTCTCTCAAACTCGGATCATCAGGTCCTAGAACGCGGGCCACATGTTCGTGGGATCCCAACGATCTGAATGTCAACTGGTCTAGATTCTCGGGCCTTTCATACGGCCTCTTCTGAGAGGGTTCTCTTCGTTCGAAGATGACAAATGATCCATAGTAGGACGATGAGCTGGAGAGGACACCCTTTGTCTACGAAGCTCACTTATTTCCTAGCTCAAAACTTTAATGTTCTCCCTCATAAGAATACTGTCACGTTTATGAACCTCTAGAGCATCCCTGGTGCTTTCTAGCATATCAAGTAAGCGCGAGAAATCTATGTGCGTAACAGGTGCATTGGGAGTGGGCTGATCATTGGTCGTCACGGCCGGCATCGGAGCGCTGTAGGGGCTCGAGTAGAATTTCTAGCCTCAACTGCATTCAGTTTGGATTGGGCAATGGCTACCTCTGCGGGTCAGATCGAGGGGGGCCACCATCAGTGTTTAGGAATCCGGATCAGTTTGGATCGGCATCACCGGTTCGGTTCGGAGCTTCGTGGTCGGATCGGTTCGTAGATGTTCTGTCAGACCGGATAGCACCTGAACTTTTCCCCCACGATTTGGTTGCAACCATAGCTTGCTAATCTTCATTCGCCTCATTTTCCCAAGCACTTTGCACTTCTTTTCCTTTTCCTTTGGTCGTGATGTCTAATTCTTAGGAGATTATGTAGGATCGATAATAACCCTAGAGGGGGGGGGTGAATAGGGTTTTAACACAAAATTTAAAACTAAACACAGTAATAAAGAAATGCAGTAAAAATAAAATCACACGCAGATATACCCAGCTTCGGCAAACTGTGCCTACTGCTGCCTTTCTAAGATTTTTATTAGGAGATACAAACAGATCCCGCTTACAATCCTATGCAAACTCGCAACTCCTGCTCCTGTTTATCCCTAAGCTCAAAAATCCTAGACTAGTCTGTATATCCTAGACCAGATTTTCCCAGATTATAAATCACCAATCTGTAATCCTAGTTTTACAACAAAAACTAGAAAAAAAAACTTTGATATTGAAGAAAAAACAAAAAAAAAAAAAATCAATACAAAAAAAAACAAAAAAAAAAGAAAACCCCCTTTTAACAAAGACTTGGCTTAGCCAAGTAAATATTGGCCGGCCCACTTTCTTTTATTTGTCCGATTCTTCTTTTATTTGATAATGGCGGCGGCCTCTGAAAATTTTGCTAGGGTTTCTCTGGAGGCTTCCCAAATCGATTTAGCACTTGATGATTTTGAATAATCTCAGTATCTCCGATCGATCGCTGGTGGCTCCTTGTTTCTCTGATTTGAGATTTCGACAAGAAAAACGTGAGTAACCTCTGATTTGAATTTCTTTCTGGTCTTTGAGGCTTTTGTGAGTTTTTTCCTACATTTTTGTCGATGATGTATGGTGTGCTTATATAGGGTTTTAGAAAACCCTTAGCCTCTGATTTCGTGAGTGTGGCTTGAGCTGATTTTGCGTTGGCTTCCCCTTTTTGAATTCTCGGCTTTGATTGATTTTTAAAAAAAAACAACTTTCCCCTTTTGCTTGCGAGATTAGCTCGATGAAAAAATGTGAATTTGGACATGTTATTGACCTTCAAGGATTTGCTGAATTAATTTTGTGTAAATTTGTTTTTCCCTGAAATCTTGAATTGTTTGCTCGGCTTTAATTTGATAAGTTAATTCTGGAATATCTTGATTGTAGCCATCTTGAATATTTATGCGTAATTGAGCATTTCTGGAAATAATTAAAAACTGTGAATCCCCTTGTGTTCATTGCATGATTTCTCCATTGATTTCTTGCCTTGAATAACATGCCAAATATGATATCATCAAAGAGCAAACCGATTTAAAACTTCCCAAAAAAAAAAATCATGATTTCTGGAAAAGTTATGAATAAGAAAAATTGTCAAATATGAACTCCTTAATTTCATGCTTGCCATTCCATTTAAAAGATGCTGTTCACTGTAGAAAGTTTCCACAACAATGCTTGCCTAATTTCTTGCTTGATTTTCTGAGATGATAAATTTCCGAGATAATTGAATATTTTCTGAGAATAAATCAAAGAACTTTCTTGCCAAAATGATTCGATTGTTATTGTTTTCCAAGTTTGAAAAAACAAATTAACTTGCTGAGTCTTGTTTAAGCTTGAACATGATACTTTGCATTCGGCATGCTTGTGATGTTTTCTGGTACACAAAGAAAACTGATATGAACTGATACTGTCTTGATCACTTGGTTGCTTACATGTAGTTGCACCATCCATTTATACTCCTTTCTTTCCAAAACAGCTTGTGACACTTTTGCACTGAAAGTTCTTTTATCTATGTCATTGCTTGCCCTTGCTTTCTTGACTATGTCGAGCTGCATTCATGACATGCACATCCATATGATGACAGTATGATTTCCTGAAAGTGTGTTGAGTTGTCTCGAGTATTTTTGAACCTTTGCTGCTTTGTTTACTTGTTGGCACTGTTACACTTGAACTTGTTGATCATTATCATACAGAACTGAACTGTTTTAATATGTATTTACATACATCATGTTGCAAAGCTGATCTGCATCAATGTGTACACCATTTACACACTTGAACTATTATGGCTTAACCACTTTGAGCTTTGCTGAGTTGTATACTACTTTGTATAACTAGTTACACTCGCACAAAAAAACAATATGTGCACATGCACTCATTTCCATTATTGCTGCATGTACTTAAATGATCCCACTGGCTCGAGCAGTTGACCATATAAGATGTTGAGCTGTACTGTTGTCTCTTTGTGTTGGCTTGAGCTTGAGTCATTCACTTGTGTACACACACATGCACTGTGTTGCACCACTTTGCTGAATCATGACCCAAGTTTCATTGTTCTGCTTTGAGCATTGCTGCTTTGTGTATATGCTCCATTGTGTCATCATGTGCACCTACTTGTATATATGTTGCTTAAATAAACATGCTGTGTTGAGCTGACTTGGTGCTCGGCCCTTTGTGTACTTGCACCTGATTTTGTAACATTTGCTTGTTTACTTGCATTTTGATTTGAATCATTTGCACATGCTTTCTGTCCATTCTTTTTTTTTTTTTTTTTTTTTGTACTGGTCATTTTGATTTGATGATTTTTGACTCCATGTTGACTTTGAAAGTTATTTGCTGGTTGACCTCTTTTGAACATGTCTTGAATTTGATAATTCACCTTGTTTGATTCTGAAAATAAAATAAAAAATAGCTGTCAAACTGTACTGAGTTGAGGCTGGTCGGAATCAGTTGGTTCTGATCAGCAAACCAGTATGGTTTTGATGTGGCTGTTCAGGTCTGAAATATGATGAGAAAAGCACACAGAAAACTGAGACAAAAAAAATGAATCAATCACAAAGAATCATCTTTGTCAAAAGTATTTGTTTTAGTTCCAGTGTATTGTGTATTTTTCTTTCTTTTGTGACAGGTTACAGGATGATGCTTTGGACAGTTAAGGTGTTCTCAACAAGAATAATCCAGCTAGAAATGAGAAGAAAAAAAAAATGAAGTGCTTGTAAAAAAAATTGTATGTACTGAAATTACTTGTAAAGTGATTTGTAAAGTCTTGTGTGTAAATGAATTGTAAAATAAATAATATTATTGGAAATAAAATTTATTTGATTTTTCTATATTCTGTGTAAATTCTGTGTTTTTTTTATTTTCCAATAATACTAGATATTCCACAATCAAACACTCCAGTAACAAAAATCTATTTGTTATCATCAAACAAAATATTAGTATCAACAAACTCCCCCTTTTGATGATGACAAACAGACTTAAGATTTTTGTGAATAACGAGATGTGTTTGAACAAGGGCTCCCCCTACATTTGAGCTCCCCCTATCAGTTGTAAACAGACATGAGTAAAGAATTTGAAAATGACAAAAAAAAATTAAACACTTAGCATTAATGGCAAAATAGAATCTATAGACGTCTATAAACAACACAAAATCTTAATCTTAACTTCTTCTCCCCCTTTGTAATCATCAAAAGAATAACAATTCTGGACATTTTAAAGAGTATGGACTGTAAATAGTAATCAAGTCATTTGACATTATCAGATTCAAACACTCCGAGTAATCAAACAAAAAGGTTAGAATAATCTGTAAAAGAAGAACACATTTCACAAGACAGAAAATGGAACGATGAAATATTTAATATATATCAGGGATATTTCAATAGCAAACTAACCACGCATGACCATAGCTTGGATTTTTAAATGGAATTAGCTGCAACATGAAAAAAAAATCAATACTATACTGACCACGCATAACCAGATCTTGGATTTTTAAATGGAATCAGTAATAGCATGAAAAATAAGTATTCTCATAACCATGCATGACCAGAGCTTGGATTTTTAAATGAGATTAGAGAAATACTTATATATATATATATATATATATATATATTTTGTACTTAAATCCCTTTGATATATATAAAATAATAATGATTGATAGAAGGGTGATAGAGACAAAAGATGAAAGTGAACAAAAAGTTCTTCAATTACTCATATTATAAAGCATATTTGATCGTATCAGAGCTACAAATTTTCAAACATCTCATATTCTGAAAACTTACACAGTCACAAATTTATCATAAATGTCCAAAAAACAAACTGGTCTTTTCTTGATGATTTGAAGCATGGATTATTTGTCAGAAAGATAATTGCCAACAGAACATCTTAAGAGAAAATTTATCCAAAAATGCTAAAAGATTAATTTATTTCTATAATTCCCAAATCCAAACGTAATCTGCAAAATCTGTCTTCAGGAAGGGGTTTTGTAAAAATATCAGCAAGTTGAGATTCGGTTGGAATAAATTCTATACAAATATCTTCACAAGCAATATGATCTCTAAGAAAGTGGTGTCTTACATCAATGTGTTTTGTGCGTGAGTGATGTACTGGATTATTTGATAAGTCAATTGCACTCTTACTGTCACATTTTAAAGGAACTCGTTTATAACAAAGTCCAAAATCAGATAAAGTCTGCATCATCCATAAAATCTGTGCACAACAACTTCCTAAAGCAATATATTCAGCCTCAGTGGTGGATAAAGCAACACAGTTTTGTTTTCTACTTGACCACGACACAAGTGAATGACCTAGCATGAAACACGTTCCACTAGTACTTTTTCTATCAGTGAGTGAACCATCATAATCAGCATCAGTAAACCCAACTAAATTAAAGTTATCACAAGAAGGATACCATAAGCCCAAATTTGGTGTGTGTAACAAATATCTTAGAATCCGTTTTGTGGCTTTAAATGAGATTCTTTGGGATTTGATTGAAAACGAGCACACAAACAAACAGAAAACATAATATCGGGTCTAGAAGCAGAAAGATAAAGAAGTGAACCGATAATACCGCGATATTTCTTTTGATCCACAGCAACACCTTTTTCATCTTTGTCAAGTTTGGTTGTTGGACTCATCGGTGTTTTCATTGGCTTTGCATCTTGAACTCCAAATCTCTTTAACAACTCCATCACGTACTTCGTTTGGGAAATAAAGATCCCTTTGCTACTTTGTTTGATTTGGAAACCAAGGAAGAATTTCAGCTCTCCAACCAAACTCATCTCAAATTTGCCCTGCATAACTTTTTCAAATTTTTCACACAAGACATCATTAGTGGCACCGTATATGATATCATCAACATAAATTTGGACGATTAGAAAATCATCACCATCATGAGATAAAAACAAGGTTGTGTCAGCACTTCCCTTTTTAAAGCCATTTTCCAAGAGATATGTACACAGACAGTCATACCAAGCTCGCGGAGCTTGCTTAAGGCCATATAATGCTTTTTCCAGTTTGTATACATGATTTGGATAATCGTGACTCTCAAAACCAGGGGGTTGTTCAACATACACTTCTTCTTTTAGTTCTCCATTCAGAAAAGCACTCTTCACATTCATTTGTTTTAATTTGAACCCCTTAAAGCACGCAAAACTTAACAAAATTCTGATTGCTTCAAGCCTAGCAACTGGGGCAAAAGTTTCATCAAAGTCAACACCTTCGATTTGATTGTATCCCTTAGCGACCAACCTAGCTTTGTTTCTTGTTACGTTTCCAGATTCGTCAAGCTTATTTTTGAATACCCATTTTGTTCCTACAACTGGGTAGTCTTTTGGTCTGGGTACCAAGTTCCAGACTCTGTTTCTCTCAAACTGGTTAAGTTCCTCCTGCATAGCTAACAACCAAAATTCATCATTAAGAGCAACATCATAAGAACTTGGTTCTATTTTAGATACAAAGGCATTATGAATACAAAGGGTACAAACTTCCCTATTGAGAGAGGATCGTGTACGAACACCAGCAGTTGGACTTCCAATTACCAAATCTGGAGGATGACTTGGCTTGAATTTTAGTCTTTCGATATCTGTTGCTGCTTCAGTGGCTTTTTCATTGTTTGTCTCAACATCATTGTTTTCTTGTTCAATTTCTTGTGCACCAGCATCATCTTTATCATCTTCAGGTATCGTATCCATATCTGATTCATTGAACTTGACGTTGACGGTTTCCACGATTGTTCTTGACTGTTTATTGAAGATTCTGTAAGCCTTACTTCTTGATGAATAACCCATGAAGATTCCATCAACCGTTTTTGACTCAAATTTCCCAAGCTGTTCACCTGTGTTCAAAATATAACAAGGACATCCAAACACTCTAAAATATGAGATGTTAGGCTTTTTGTTAGACCACAGTTCATATGACGTTTTATTAAGTATTGGTCTAATCATAACTCTGTTCATTACATAGCACGAAGTATTAACTGCCTCAGCCCAGAAAGTTTGAGGCAATTGATATTCACATAACATAGATCTAGCCATTTCTTGTAATGTACGATTTTTCCTTTCAACCACCCCATTCTGTTGAGGTGTTCGAGGAGCGGAAAATTCATGTTTGAAACCATTTTCTTCACAAAGATTTTCAAAGTCTAAGTTTTCAAATTCACCTCCATGATCACTTCTTAAAGTTTTAATTGAAACCCCTTTATCATTTTGGACATGAAAACTTTAAAAAATAATCAAAAGCTTCAGACTTTTTGGCTAGAAAGTAAACCCATGTAAACCTAGAGTAATCATCAACCAATACATAACAATAACGTTTACCATTTAAACTAGCAGTATCAGTAGGTCCAAACAAGTCCATATGAATCAATTCAAGCACTCGTGAAGTGCTAACAACATTTTTTGGACGGAAAGATGAACGACTAAGTTTTCCCATGGTACAAGCTTTACATACTTTGTTATTTTTGAAATTCTGATGTGGTAAACCCCTGACAAGTTCATTTGCTTTTAGTCTTTCAAGAAGACCCATACTTGCATGTGCCAATCTTCTGTGCCATAAGATTGCCTCCTCTTCTGTTGCTACCAAACACCTAGATACTGTTACATCATCGAATGAGAGAGTATAGACATTTCCTTTTCTTTTCCCTGTAAACACAACCTTTCCAGAGGAGATCTCAATGATTTTGCAACTATTACTATCAAACACAACATTCATTCCTTTATCACAAAGCTGACTGATGGAAATAAGATTGTGAAAGAGATTATCAACATATAAAACATCAGTTAAGGCAAAGATACTGTTACCTACTTTTCCTTTACCAATAATTTTACATTTGCTGTTGTCACCTAACGTCACATTCCCACCTTTATGTTTTCCAGGCTAAGGAACAGTCTTTTATCACCTGTCATATGTCTGGAGCAACCTGAATCCAAGTACCATTTTTGTTGCTCCTTAGCCCGCCAACATACCTATACAAACAGAGAAGGAGATGACCTAGAGAAACTTCTAGGCCTAATCTTATCAGTAGTAGAAGAATGATAGTAATAAGATTCTTTTGGAATCCAACTTTGATTTTTCTTCTTATTTGTGTTCCAATCTTTGTGATAATTGTGTGCCAAGTGTTTAGGAACCCATACCTTTTTGAACTTCTGAATTTTACTGCTAATCTTGCAATTTTCATGACTGTGACCAATCACCCCACATTTTACACATTTGGGAAAAATACTTTTACCTTTAGCATTGTCACTTCCAGTTATTTCTTATATCTTCCCAAAACCAAGTCCTTTTCTATTATTTCCAACCAATTGGTTTCCAAGTAACATTTTAAAAGATGTTTGACCGATTGAGAATTTGTTCAATGTGACCTCTAGATCTTGGACTCTTGTTTTTAAGATTGTGTTCTCATTCACAAGTGAAGTGCATCGTTTAATGTAGTTCTTTCTTTTAGTGTCATCTTCAACTTTTAGAGTCAAGTTTTCTTTTTTAAGATTCTCAATGGTGCTCTTGAGTGTTAAAATTTCTAGATTCACATCTTTACACATTTCACAATCTAGATTATTGGTTTTTGAAGCATTTTTAATCTCAGATTCCAACTTCTTATTATTATGAACAAGGTTGAAGTTTTCCGCTTTCAGTTTCTCTGCGTCTGATTCTAACGTGTCAATAATTTCAGAAAGATGTTTACACATTAAAACTAGATCGTCATAACTGTATACCTCAGTGGTTTCCTCGTCAGTATCTTCTAGATCTGATTTTGCCATGAAGCACAAATTGCTTTCCTCCTCACTGCTGTCTGAATCTTCTTCTCCTTCCTCGTCATCCCAAGTTACAGCAAAAGCTTTCTTTTTCTTCTTGTTTCTTTGGAGAAGTGGACAATTTGGTTTTATGTGTCCAGGCTTTTGACAGTTGTAGCAGAGTGGTTCATCTTCTGAATTGTTGGTCTTTGGTTTATTTCTTCGAGGTTTGAATTTTCTCCACTTCGTGAGTTGTCTGACTGCCATGGCAAGCTGTTCAATAGGATCTTCACTATCGCTGGTGACGGTGTTGGACAAAGCTATTGACTTCTTTTTCAGATCTGAGTTGTTGCGATCTTCTCTTGCTTTCAGCTCCATTTCGTATGTCATCAGATTCCCGATAAGCTCTTCCATGCTCAGCTTGCTCAGATCTTTGGATTCTTGAATTGCTGTGACTTTTGCTTCAAAGTTCATGGGCAGAACACGCAGAATCTTCCTCACAAGCTCCACTTCTGTATAGACCTTCCCAAGGGCTCTGGCATTGTAGACTAGTACGGAGAAGCGTCCATACATGTCCTTGATGCTCTCATCCTTCTGCATGTTGAAGTTTTCATATTCATTACTGAACATGGCAAGACGGGATTCTTTAACCTGAGAAGTTCCTTCGTGTGTAACTTCCAGAGTATGCCAAATTTCCTGGGCTGTATTACAATGAGAAATTCTGTTATATTCTGTTTTATCAAGAGCACAAATCAGAGCATTCATAGCTTTAGAATCTATAGAGTATAATTTCTTATCATTTGCATCCCACCTACATTTTGGTTTAGGTGTTACAATACCATTAACAGTTTCAGTCGGAGGTGTATATCCAGTTTCAATGATATCCCAGACATCATAATCAACAGACACTAGATATATTTTCATCCTAGCTTTCCAATACGCGTAATCACTACCACTGAACATGGGTGGTCTAGCAATAGATTGACCTTCAGAAAAAGCATTGTTTATTGAAGTCATGATTCTAGGGTTCAAACACCTGCTCTGATACCAATTGTAGGATCGATAATAACCCTAGAGGGGGGGGGGGGGGTGAATAGGGTTTTAACACAAAATTTAAAACTAAACACAGTAATAAAGAAATGCAGTAAAAATAAAATCACACGCAGATATACCCAGCTTCGGCAAACTGTGCCTACTGCTGCCTTTCTAAGATTTTTATTAGGAGATACAAACAGATCCCGCTTACAATCCTATGCAAACTCGCAACTCCTGCTCCTGTTTATCCCTAAGCTCAAAAATCCTAGACTAGTCTGTATATCCTAGACCAGATTTTCCCAGATTATAAATCACCAATCTGTAATCCTAGTTTTACAACAAAAACTAGAAAAAAAAACATTGATATTGAAGAAAAAAAAAAAAAAAATCAATACAAAAAAAAAAACCCTTTTAACAAAGACTTGGCTTAGCCAAGTAAATATTGGCCGGCCCACTTTCTTTTATTTGTCCGATTCTTCTTTTATTTGATAATGGCGGCGGCCTCTGAAAATTTTGCTAGGGTTTCTCTGGAGGCTTCCCAAATCGATTTAGCACTTGATGATTTTGAATAATCTCAGTATCTCCGATCGATCGCTGGTGGCTCCTTGTTTCTCTGATTTGAGATTTCGACAAGAAAAACGTGAGTAACCTCTGATTTGAATTTCTTTCTGGTCTTTGAGACTTTTGTGAGTTTTTTCTATATTTTTGTCGATGATGTATGGTGTGCTTATATAGGGTTTTAGAAAACCCTTAGCCTCTGATTTCGTGAGTGTGGCTTGAGCTGATTTTGCGTTGGCTTCCCCTTTTTGAATTCTCGGCTTTGATTGATTTTCAAAAAAAAACAACTTTCCCCTTTTGCTTGCGAGATTAGCTCGATGAAAAAATGTGAATTTGGACATGTTATTGACCTTCAAGGATTTGCTGAATTAATTTTGTGTAAATTTGTTTTTCCCTGAAATCTTGAATTGTTTGCTCGGCTTTAATTTGATAAGTTAATTCTGGAATATCTTGATTGTAGCCATCTTGAATATTTATGCGTAATTGAGCATTTCTGGAAATAATTAAAAACTGTGAATCCCCTTGTGTTCATTGCATGATTTCTCCATTGATTTCTTGCCTTGAATAACATGCCAAATATGATATCATCAAAGAGCAAACCGATTTAAAACTTCCCAAAAAAAAAATCATGATTTCTGGAAAAGTTATGAATAAGAAAAATTGTCAAATATGAACTCCTTAATTTCATGCTTGCCATTCCATTTAAAAGATGCTGTTCACTGTAGAAAGTTTCCACAACAATGCTTGCCTTATTTCTTGCTTGATTTTCTGAGATGATAAATTTCCGAGATAATTGAATATTTTCTGAGAATAAATCAAAGAACTTTCTTGCCAAAATGATTCGATTGTTATTGTTTTCCAAGTTTGAAAAAACAAATTAACTTGCTGAGTCTTGTTTAAGCTTGAACATGATACTTTGCATTCGGCATGCTTGTGATGTTTTCTGGTACACAAAGAAAACTGATATGAACTGATACTGTCTTGATCACTTGGTTGCTTGCATGTAGTTGCACCATCCATTTATACTCCTTTCTTTCCAAAACAGCTTGTGACACTTTTGCACTGAAAGTTCTTTTATCTATGTCATTGCTTGCCCTTGCTTTCTTGACTATGTCGAGCTGCATTCATGACATGCACATCCATATGCTGACAGTATGATTTCCTGAAAGTGTGTTGAGTTGTCTCGAGTATTTTTGAACCTTTGCTGCTTTGTTTACTTGTTGGCACTGTTACACTTGAACTTGTTGATCATTATCATACAGAACTGAACTGTTTTAATATGTATTTACATACATCATGTTGCAAAGCTGATCTGCATCAATGTGTACACCATTTACACACTTGAACTATTATGGCTTAACCACTTTGAGCTTTGCTGAGTTGTATACTACTTTGTATAACTAGTTACACTCGCACAAAAAAACAATATGTGCACATGCACTCATTTCCATTATTGCTGCATGTACTTAAATGATCCCACTGGCTCGAGCAGTTGACCATATAAGATGTTGAGCTATACTGTTGTCTCTTTGTGTTGGCTTGAGCTTGAGTCATTCACTTGTGTACACACACATGCACTGTGTTGCACCACTTTGCTGAATCATGACCCAAGTTTCATTGTTCTGCTTTGAGCATTGCTGCTTTGTGTATATGCTCCACTGTGTCATCATGTGCACCTACTTGTATATATGTTGCTTAAATAAACATGTTGTGTTGAGCTGACTTGGTGCTCGGCCCTTTGTGTACTTGCACCTGATTTTGTAACATTTGCTTGTTTACTTGCATTTTGATTTGAATCATTTGCACATGCTTTCTGTCCATTTTTTTTTTTTTTTTTTTTGTACTGGTCATTTTGATTTGATGATTTTTGACTCCATGTTGACTTTGAAAGTTATTTGCTGGTTGACCTCTTTTGGACATGTCTTGAATTTGACAATTCACCTTGTTTGATTCTGAAAAAAAATAAAAAATAGCAGTCAAACTGTACTGAGTTGAGGCTGGTCAGAATCAGTTGGTTCTGATCAGCAAACCAGTATGGTTTTGATGTGGCTGTTCAGGTCTGAAATATGATGAGAAAAGCACACAGAAAACTGAGACAAAAAAAATGAATCAATCACAAAGAATCATCTTTGTCAAAAGTATTTGTTTTAGTTCCAGTGTACTGTGTATTTTTCTTTCTTTTGTGACAGGTTACAGGATGATGCTTTGGACAGTTAAGGTGTTCTCAACAAGAATAATCCAGCTAGAAATGAGAAGAAGAAAAAAATGAAGTGCTTGTAAAAAAAATTGTATGTACTGAAATTACTTGTAAAGTGATTTGTAAAGTCTTGTGTGTAAATGAATTGTAAAATAAATAATATTATTGGAAATAAAATTTATTTGATTTTTCTATATTCTGTGTAAATTCTGTGTTTTTTTTTATTTTCCAATAATACTAGATATTCCACAATCAAACACTCCAGTAACAAAAATCTATTTGTTATCATCAAACAAAATATTAGTATCAACAGATTAGTCAGAAAATTTTCAAAAATGCCAAAGGTAGTGGATTAACTTCTTTGAACTTAAGGGTCCAAATAATATAAAGATAATCCAAAACGATGAGAATTCAAAGATTCTCAGGGAAAGCACCAAAATGTTAGATCCAAAAATGGTCTTAACGCCCAAACGAATGATAATTTGAAGAAAATTATATATAAAAATCATGGGAACATACGTTTTATAGTGGTTAGGCGTTAAACAGCCTATGTCCACTTTATACTTTGGTGCTTGATGATTCGAATACAAATATAATACTAAATTGCACTCAATCTCATTTACACAATGGATAAGTTCGCTCAATCTTTGATGAAATATGCTCCCAAGGTTGATGGCGATCTGAATGAAGCAGTGAAATTTGGTGGTTGTGAGAGTTGGAGTTAAGATTTTGCCAAAAGATCCTTCTAAATGATGTGTTATGGGGTATTTATAGGCAGGAACTTGATCCGGATCAGAGCCACATGGCGATCATCCCGTTGGAGCCGGGTTCAGTTTTCATTATGATGGTGACAACACATTAAGGTCGTGGGATGGTGGAGCGTAACTTCTCCGGATCTTCAGGCGGACATGGATCATGGGTGCTAATCTGCTGGTCCTCGGCTCAGATCGGAAGAGCAGAGAGAGGGTTCAGATCGGGTAGTACCGAACTGATTCGGTTCTGTCGCCTTCTTCTCATATCTTAGTCGTTTCGCTTCACAATAAAAGGGGTTTAGTTCGTGGGTCTTCAAACTGATCCGAGCTTCTGCTGCGAGTCCTTCCAATCAATACTCTCCGTAGATTCATCTTTTAGCTTTGTGTAGCCTAATTCACAAAGTAGGCTAACAAATACAGAATATCACATCGCAACAGAACAAAATATGTTATACATAATAACCTTTAGAATACAAAATTGTATCTGTACTTATATACATCATCAGAGTACATAAAAATACAACACATAGGAAAAAACAATCTATATTTAACATTGAGGTCTCTTGCTCCAAGCTCCTCCAAGTGTATCTGTAAACACCTGAACTACTTGAATGCCCATATAAATATGGGCACCCAAGAGTTTCGGGTAAAGAAAAATTAAAAAAAAGGTCAGTCATGGGACTGGTGTGAGTAAATTCTAATTACTTGATTTACTTTGAAAAATCTTTTCTAAAGAAAGGATAATCGTAAGATCGATCCACACATAAACATAGATGGTTTTTACATTATGGTAATCCAAAATATTCTTTGTATCAATACTATTACGATATTATAATAGTTTCTAATTAAATCAATAACAATCAAGGTTTTAAATCGCGGATACTGGTTCGCATTTCGTCTTGGGGATTTTACAGACTTGATCTCGTATCGGGAGAGATCTCGGACGAGATGAGTCTAACTCGGGAGTTCGTCCCGGTCTACAATCTCGGATTTGGAAGTTCACATCGGAACAATCTCGAGGTACGTGATAAAAAATGATATTTTTACAAAATAATTTTTATGAATGTTATTAAAAACATAATAACTTAAACTTGAACGGCAAAAAAACTTTATTTTTCTTTATTTTGAGAAAGATAATTCACATTCTAAATCGTAATATGTTTAAAACAGAAATACTGTTAGACACAAAACATTAAAAGGATCCAAAAAATTAAAAAATTCAACGAAAATAGACCATAAAATACATAATTGCGTACTAACATGTGAGTAGAAAAGAAAATATGAAAATCATAAGCATTGTATAACATATATGAACATACAATAATAACATATATGAACATACAATATCGTCATTTAACATGTAAAATGTAAAATAACAAAAGATTGTCATGGCTATATTTTAGTTTTTCAATTATTGTTCCACTTCAGGCACAAATTTATATTTTAACCAAAAAAAACTAAGATCTTGGACGATATAGAGTATTTCGTCTCCATCGATATATCGTTCGATATTGCAATATCTCAAGAGATATATTCAAAAGGAGTTTTAGAGTGATATATGTTGTTTCATGTCGGAAGGTGCCCAAAACGAGATCTTAGGTGATATTTGCGAGATTTGAAGCAGCAATAACAAATTAGCGGAACACTTGCATCTCATGCTCCACATACATATTATATGGTAAATAACCGCGGGTGTTTATTGGAGAATGAATTTCCAACTATGACAAGGTATAGAACCACCTTCCGATAGTGGATCTCTAGAGAGGAATACACTGGGCTCAATAAGAACATCTTGCAACCCGGTCACACATGACCGACCACTCGTTTTGCCCGAGTGTGCCGAATGTATTATCACCAAAGACTGTGATCAACAACCGTTTATGAAAGCATACAAAAATGATAGAATAAGTAAAAATCGAATTTTTCTCTAAATCGGGTCATAATACAGCCTAATGGGTGTAACTCGCATAACCATGTTGCCTGCCCGGTTTTTGTTATCTTCCGGTTAATGGGGCTTGTGGCTACGATTACATTTTTAGTTATTTCATTCACTTTGAATGCTACGTTATCAAATTCGTAATTCAGTAATTGATTTAAACAAATATACTCTGGGTGTTAAGCTAAAGAAGTTACGTTCTCTGCTACCATACTTGATATATTTGTAAAACCCAACATACGTAATCAATGGAAATACTCTGTCAGACATTCATCTATACAATTCGTTCCGGGACTGAACGAAACCGAAGGCACTATCTCCATTAATAAATCTTAGGCAATTTCTACCTAGGATTAACAGAAAAAGCCCATGCACTTTACTCTGTCATCAGTTATCTTCAGTGTAATCTAATTCGCAACGCTTATGCCAATATGGAGTGGTTTCAGATAATAAATCCAACCGGTCTCTCCATATTGACAACAATAACATTAAATTAGCCATAATTTTGATATTTGATTAATTAATTATCAAAGAAACGTTCATTCATCCAAATCGCTTATTTTCAAAAGTAAATACTGTTGATTTGCACCAAGCAATCACTAAACCCCTTTTTATTAATGTTTCATTAATTAATCATTTCCCAATTCATATCAATATCCTTATCGATATACTTTTCAAAACTTCCTTGGCCTCTCACGATACTTAGAAAACATTTCCGAATTCCCATCAAATTCTTATTTTCTATAGTTCAAAAATATTCCTTATTTTATTTGGAAAACGTTTCCAAATCATATTTTCTTACGTTAAAATGAATGTTGCATAAAACATAGTTACAACAACCCAAAATATTGCATTTAAATAACTATATTTAAATCTTGTATTAAATCTTGATCGTTTCCTTTTCAAAATTATTTATTATAACAATAGTGTTATAGTCCGTGTTTTTCTATTTTTAATGAAAAACGTCTATTAACACTCTATTAACTAATTTGATTTCAAATTCTATATATAATTTATAAATCGATGTAAGTCATCAAGTTTTCTTAGAATTTTTTAAAGTCCTTAAATTTCTGGAAAATTCCACCAACGTCTCCTTTGTACGGCTCAATCGGTACAACTACGAATCGCCTCTCTAGGCCTTTTCTATTCAAAAATTAAATCAAAAAGCCAAGCGGCTTTCCCAATAGGCTTATAAAAATCCCATATTGAATTAAATATGTACCTCTTTTGTTGGGTATTAAATTTTATTTCTTCCATTGCTTCATTCCATACATGTTAATACATATTCATCCAATTCCAACTTATTTCAAATCAATCCAATCATCTTTAACTCAATTCGTTGATTTCTTATCTAATTTACTCTTTTGCCTAATCCACCATTTAGTTTGAACATGTCATGTTCAAATTTATTTTAATTAGCTTATACACAAGTCAAATTCCATTTCTAACTCAAGTTTTGTATTCAACTTCAATTTTAATTTACAAATCCAATTCACATAATCTAGGTTAACTTCGATCCAAAAATCCATCAACTAATTAATTTCTAATTAGTTAAACTTATTTAATAATTAAAAATCTAATTTTTGTTCCAAATCAACTAATTTACTCTAGTTGAGTTCAAGCTTATTTTATAACTCAAGTCTGGATTTTTCTAATCGAAATTTAAGTTTTATTTGCTTAAAATCCTTTTATTTTCTAAGATAAATCTTTATGGTATATAAATGATAATACCGCCATTTTTTTGGAAATTTTATTTTGACATAACTCAAAATCTATAAGATGATATCCAAATTTTTATCTTTCATTAGAAAACTATTATTCAATAGGTTCAGATGATTCTTGTTTCAAAGAATTCCAACTTATATTGAGTTCTATAAACTCAGTTGACGTTTGAAACACACAACTACGAACTACCGTGCTGTGACGAGCTCATTTTAATTAAATTTAAATATAAATGTTAAAACTTTGTTTATTAAATAAATTTCAACTCCGTTCTTCCATGTTTCAATATAGTTTAAGCTAGGGTTTCAAATCTAACTAAAAAATTCATATTATCCAAAAGCGTCGATTATTTAATTTAACATTCATAACTCAATTAAAAATTTATTCACAACTCAATTTTCTATATTAAATTCCAATTTCCTTGAAATAAATTATTTTATAAAATTCAACATAATCGAATTTCAATTATAAATCCCTTGGATTTATCCCAATTCAGATTTTATTCTGAATTCCGGATTAAAATCAATCATTCCCTTTTCGAAACGACTTCTAAATCCCTTTTTAAATTCATATTTGAATTCAAACTTCCAAGTTATCTAATGATAATTATCCAAGTTTATTTATAAACGTCGTTCATAAATTTACGTCCTTGTTTTATACATTAAAACAAGTTTCCATTTCAAAATCCATTTAAATTTATATTCCTATTTTGAAGAAATAAATTTCCCGTTTAGAATTTTTCTTTTTATTTTACATTCAAAAATATTTTATTAATCTAAATTTATATCTATAAATATAGATCTATTTCCATATTTTTTAATACAGGAAATAACAACTTCTTAAAATATTTAATTTTAAAGTGTCTACTAAATAAAATTCAAATGTCTTTTCTAAGAATAATTTATTTCTATAAATTCAACATAGTCAAATTCCAATTATAAATCCGCATGGATTTATTTCAACTCGTTATACGTTCCGATCATCAGACTAAACTTCATCGTTTTCTTCTTCAAAACGATTCCCAGTTCCTTTTTTTAAATTTCATACTTATATTTGAACCTTCAAATTATCTAATGATAATTTATTTCGCATACATTTATAAATGTCGTTACAAATTCGCTATTTATTTTTATTATTAAAAACAAGTTAATATTTCGTAGCCCATTCGAAATTCAAATTCAATTTTAGAAAAATAGATTTTCCTTTTCAAACTCGGTTTCTTTTCCTTTAATTCGAATATATTTTTATGGTATGTAAATAACAATTAGTTTAGGGCCAGTCCTATTCAAACATTCAAAACACCCCATAATCAATTAGATATTATTTATCACATCATATAAGACTATATATGAAAACAACAATTTAATTGTTGAGGAACCCAGTTGGATCCCTCCAACCTATTTTCTTGCATCCACAAATGTTAGAAAACATAAATAATAATACTAATCCAGCTTCAAGGTGGGATTTCACGGTATAAAAGTCATCCGATATTATGCACAGCACGTAGGGTCCCATCCGCTAAAACATGGAGGAATATCCAACTACCAAACCTAAATATAACTAATCCATATAATAGCCACAATTGATCAATAATTCATCAATGCATCCAAATAGCCAACAAACAGCATACAAAAATTATATACAAACTAAATTCATTTATAATAAATTATAAACAAACCAGAGAGTGAGTTTACTCATGTTGATTTTTAATATGCCGAATAGCAATTTAATTTCGATTAAATTAAACATATGTTTAATTTAATCGAAAATTTGCATTGGCTCCAAATCAATTCAAATCAACTCCAATGTGAAGTATTTGCTGATACGAGTTCAACGCACCTGATGACGTTCGAATTTGATTTTACATAAATTAGATATTGCTTTTATAAATATCCAACTGAATTAAACATGATTAAATAACTTAATTATTTAATTAAATCCTAATTACCCATTAAATCCTAATTACCCTTTTTCTTTGAATTATCATTCCTAGGCAACATCGCGATTCACTTTTCTACTTCGAACACCTTCAATGATCGCTGCTAACACTAGCAGGCCACCACCGGCCATCGCACTGCCATGCCAACCTCGCCTACACCTAGTATCACCAGAAGACAAGACCTCTAATAGTTCCATCCATATGTTGCCCCACTAAAAACGCAACCACATTTACACCTCGTTTATCACCTTGAAATTCAACCCTACCTCTAGGTCTTCACTGTCCATCGGAGCACGCTTCCCCACCACAAATTGATTCGCTGACTTCCCAATACCGTTGCCAGAAGCTACGACTCCACCATCTCCCTCTAAATACCATCGCGACTCAACCTTAGGTTACTGAAAGAATGTCGATCGCCCAAAACCTAATGCGCAACCCACCTAACTCATGGAAATGAAAGTACTTGTCCACCCAAACTCCAACTTTCAATTTATTTAGTTTGAACAACCATTTTTTAAAGCTTTCGAAGCTTTTGGTTTATTTCTGAAGAATGACACGTAAAAGAAAGGGGGGGGGTTAGTCAAGTATAAATAGAGCAAGAGAGGGGAATATGGTAGGTCGACTTTGGTTCAATTTTAAGGTGGTTGAAGTACACATTATTTAATTCGATCCGATACTTAAAAAGATTTGATTTTGATTTTTAATTAATGCGATTTGATTTCGAAGATATTTTTATTTAAATTAAAAAGATATCGATTTGATTTTGACACAATTTATTATTACAACATCTTCACGAAACTTACACCTAAAGTTTAATGTTTAAATGACCATATATGAGCTCCAATCGCGATGAAACTTGACACATTGCTATAATTTGATGTTCCAGATCTAATAAAATTGGTATCATCAAAAACCAAAGTCATTTGAAAACTTATTGTTATCATGTATCAAACTAGATTGAGAAAAAAATAATTTAAGTTCAAAATAATCAACTCCTCGATAATAAATTATTATTATATTATCGTTTATATTCAAATAAAATGTATATTGATCATCTGAGTCATTTCGATTCATATTTAACTTAGAATCCAATTATTTTCATTTTCGTATTACGATAATTCGATATAAATTAAATTGATTACTTCCATATAAAAATTGATTTATATTATCAACTCAACATTTAAAACAGTATTAAATGTTCAAAAATTAATGGACTAAAAGGTCATTACAATTATGTTTATTTCTGTTCTATATACGAAATCGATTTTAGTACATTTTTTTATTGCTATATACGAAATCGAAAGAAAAAAGAATTTAGTATAATGCTTCTCTTATTAAATTCATTTCCAAACCTTAAAAATTATGGATTTTAATATAGTATCAATCGTTGCTAAATTCATTTCTAACTTTCTAACATAATCAATATTTGTCTTAACTTTTCTTTAACTAAACTATAAACTTTAGAACATAATTTAACTTTGATACACCTATTAATTTTTTCTCATAAAATGTAACAAACATTATTTTCATACCTAACTTTCACATAAACTTATCAATACACATATTAATCATTAGTTATACATTATTTTTCGAACTTTAAATTTAACTTTAATTTTTAAATACAAAAAAGTTCACTAATTATATCATCAAATCAATTAGTACACTATATTATTGTCAACCAATACACAATATTCATTGATTTCTAATCGAAAATCACCTAACTTTCTAACATAAGTGTTTATCTATATTCCTAAATATACTAGTATGCTACTATTATCACCAAACAATGGTTAATCAACATATGCAAACACGTAATCATAAAGATTTATCAATTTAGGAATAAAAATCATACCTCAAACCAAATTATAAATCTATTACCGGGATCCTGGCTGTGCTAGTAATGTACAAACAGTTGTCTGGTCTATTGATTAATAGCACCAAATCTAAAATTAAATTTTCCGGTATCATTAATGATTTAAAGACTACACTGTATGCCCTCTCTGGCCTATCCCCAATGGAAGATAATGATCATTATCTGGGTGCACCTATGTGCTCGCTTGGAATCTTCTCAGTGTTTGGCATTCTTTGTAAACATCATAGCAATATTATCTAACTGGCCGATATCTAAATTCTCAATGGCAGGTCGTTTGATTATTGTTAAGTCATTAGCTTTTGCAATGTGCACTTATTATGCCAGATTTTTTATTCTTCCTTGCAAAGTGATTGATATGGTTAACTCGGCTCTTAATCATTTTCTATGGCATGGCAACCCTTATTCAAAAAAATTAATCCCAATTTCATTTAAGAGAGTGTGTAATCCATATGCTAATGGAGGACTAGGAGTGCTGAATATTAAAGAATGGAAAAGGGCTGCTCTCTCCTCAAGAATTGATAAACTTCACTGCATAAACATGAATCTTTGGGCAGTTTGGAGCAGACTGAATTTGATTAAGGGAGATCACTTTTGGACAATGTCTACCCCCGCAGATTGTAGTTGGTCATGATGTAACATGTTAAATCAAAGAATGAAGTTTTTACCTATGTTTCAATGTGACATACGGTACATGGATAGTGTCTCATTTTGGTTTTATCCGTGGTATGCAAAGGGGATGATTTTAGCGGAAAATGTAGAGTATAATATTAGAACACTTTCAGGTATCAGTGAGAATGCTCGTGTGGCAAATATTATGGTGAATGGTGGTCTAAGCCTTCCTCAGTATAGTTCTACAGATATTAGAATGGTTTGGGAAAATTTATTGAATACTACTCTTCCAACTTCTGACATGCATGCTTTATGGAAGGATAAAGCTCACTCTATTAGCAGGGTTTTCAATGATTTGATTCATTCCAGTGTGGTTTTTCCTTGGCACTCAAGAGTTTGGATGGCGAACAGTATTCCTATGGAGAATTTAATGATGTGGAGAATCCTTCAAAATGGTTTACACACAAGATCAAAATTATTTCTGATAGGTATTATCCCTTCTGATGCTTGTGTTTTCTGCGATACGCACTCAAAAACCTTAAAGCATTTGTATTTCGAATGTAACTATTCTACCTATATTTGGAAGCAAGTGCTAGTTCATTTTGGATTGCATTTTCCTTCATCGGTTTTGGCTGAAGAATGGTTTCTTATCTTCAAATTCACTAGATGGAAGAACATTAGTGGTTGCCTTCTTTTTAAATTATTGAAGAAGACTCTATACCTTTTATGAATGGAGCGGAACACTAGGGTGTTTGGGGACGTAGCTGTCTTTAAACAAGTATTGGTACGCTCTATCTTATCCTCTATTTGAAGTTTTTTTTGAGTTTTTGTTCAGCATCTTGTACCTTGTAAAAGTGTTGATTTATTAAAATGGTAGGGTCCACTTAACCCCACTTGCTATGCAAAAAAAAAAAAATCATACCTCAAACAATAAAATGAAGGATAAACTAGAGAGAGAGAACAAGCAACGGCGGACGGTGAGCACGGGAGGTCGTTAACAATGGCGGCAGCTAGGTTGGACGCGGTGGGTGACAGGTTTGGGGGGTTAGGGTTTTTTCTTTACGTTTCGCGGTTTACTTTGGTGTAAATGGTACGAAAGTGATTGTCTCTAGCTTGCACGTTATACAGAGTTGAATTTCGATTGAAGACAGGCAGCGACGAACGCTTATTTTGACTACCGCTAGCCATCGCAATGGTTGACTGCTATATCAAGTCTTTCTAGTAGTGTGAACCAGACGCAATTATCATTTGCTGAACAATTTTTGGTGTTTGTATAGTAGTGCATACAGGCATTTATGAAGATGACAAGAACGATTATCAATGTCTGTGATCCATTCCATTCTTCTCGATATGTTGTTTTACTATGGTTGGGAACAAAGCAATGTGAGAATTATTACATGAATTTGATAGTGAACTTTATTTATTTATGTGCTAATGTTACCGCTATCGCTATTGTTTTTATCGTTGCGGTGGTTATTATTGTTACCGCTACTACATGTTTTGGGCGTCAAGCTTGTTTTAAAAAGGTGGCATTTCAGTGTTTCGTATTATTAATTTTTTAACACAAAGTGTAGTAACTGTTGCAATTTGTGATATAAAATCACAAGTAGGTTGAAGACAATAATGTTTTGAAGTGCTTTGTGATAAAGGAGGAAGAGCAGCAGTTGAAGGAGGCAGAATTTGATCGGAGCTTCAGTTCAGACATCTAAAGCCCATGACAGACGTCAGAGATGATGGGATGTGACACCCCCATCCTAATATCTACTATAATAAAGAGCATTAACGAGTAATGTCGTCTATTAGAGCATAGAATAGGGCTACTTATGGGCGACTATCCGTGATTTCGTAGCCAAGTACTGAATATGTCGATTGGGTGAATAAAATTTTCCTTTCTTAACTCAAGTGGATCGACATACCCAACACTCCTAATAAAAACAATGGTTGCTAAGAATCATTTCAGAGCAATATACATTAAAACACAGATCATGGATCATAGAAAAATACATATGAATAAATCAAAGAATACATATGCACGTGCTACATCTTGGATGATTATACAACATAAATATAATAAGGTCAAGTGGAATGACTCTACAACAGCTCGAGAATACAAATAAACAACTGAACCAAGTCTTCAAAGATAGTCCAAGTTATACCCAGCCAACACGAATCAACAGCCACTAAACCTGAAACAACTCGGTCTGACCCGAGCATTAACACACACGGGTTAGCCTAGTTTACAAGTTACTATAAGTCAACATAGGATATGATATCATATAAATAGAATTCCTTTCATCACCAAAAGGAATTAGATAACTCAAGCTAACAATGACTCGTGAGATACTGAAGGCTAAGCAGCCTATGAATCTAAGAAATGATATGGTTAATTACAAGAAATAATTATTCCCAACAACAAGGTGCTAGGCTATAAGCCAAGCACCAAGATACAACTACAACTAGGAAAACTTCAAAGACTACACTGTTGATGTCAAAAGTTGGTCACTTGTGACCATCAACCCCCAATCATGTGAAGAGCACATGAATAACTATTATAAAATGCGGTAAAGCAAATAAAATAGGGGTTACACACAACTTTTTATAGTGGTTCGGCCAAGACTGTGCCTACATCCACTTTATATTTATTGATTTCTTCTTCTGATTACAAGTACAATGCTTTTTATCTTTTGAAGAAAAGTGGGAGATGAGAAGTTTTTAGAGGAATGAGAGTTGGCTATTTGAGGAACAAGCTGAGAGAATTCATCTTCCAGAGCTTGAAATACCCAGAATTCACCATGCAAAATTCCCTGTCATTCTTCTTTAGGGAAGAAAGTATTTACAGGTTGAGAAATCAGCAAGGGTTGCTGTGACGTGTCCCGGCCTTTTCGGGAAAGCTCGGACGCGTGGAGTTCATCCCTTGGATGGAGGTGCGGCTGAAAGACTAGCTCTACTATTCATAAATAGTATCTTTAGAAACCGTGGATTACATGGCATCCAAGGTGAGGTGTATTAAAATGAGAGCTTTGTCCGGATGTGGTTAACCGCATTTGTTGCCTTGAGAAATGGTCTGAGCAATAAATGATCCGGCTAGATACTTCCAAGTGAGCCCGAGATACTCACTCGATCCGCTTTTGATGGAGGCCTATGACCCGGTTGACTGAGAGCGATTTTCCCGGGCTAGGTGAGTTGAATCATGAAGATAATAAGGCAGAGGTTGAATTGAATCGGGCAGCATAGAAGGAAGAAGGTTTGGGCCGATCCTTGTCTGGGCCTTTTAGAGTGCGAGCGGCTATATCGGCCGACGGGCCGATGTTCAAGACATCTTCTGGAGGTTGATCCTCGATCAGTTCGACTTCGATAGCTTTTGCTAAAAAGTTGGTCAACACTTTGCCCCTCATAATACATCTTTCTTGGTAAAGGAGGTGTGTTCTAATTCCTTGCATCGAAGGTCAATATGCAGATAGTGATGGCTACACCGAACCATACTTAGGCCAGAAGTTCGGCGACCCTGGTGGTTGTTTAAAGGTCAGAAGACGGACGACCGAAGAAGGTCATCTTAAGGCCAGAAAACCGACAACCATAGAAGACTGTATTAAGGCCGAGAGAATAATCATAAATCCTGGTTGTAAGGGTTAGTACCTGCAAAGACAACAGAGACCATTCTCGGTTTAGAGAAGGCTCGTAATTTCATCTAATTGAGCATTAGTCATGTTCTACTCAAAGGCAAGTCGAGATATTCGAGCAGTAGTTATACCTGGCCTAGAGGGGTGACGAGTATTAACCATACTCGGCTTACGGAGGTGGCGAGTATTAACCATACTCGGCTTGCGGAGGTGGCGAGTATTAACCACGCTCGTCTTACGGAGGTGGCGAGTATTAACCATGCTCGGCTTACGGAGGTGGCGAGTATTAACCATACTCGACTTGTGGCAAGTGTTATCCATGCTCAACCTATGCAAGTTTATTTGAAAAGTTTTAAGAAGGGGGCGAGTATAGTCCATACTCGGCTTAAGGAGACTAGACCGTACTCGGCTCAAGGAATAGGATTTTAGAGAGTGTGGTAGGCTTTTGCGCTGACCACATTCGGAGGGGGGAACATCAGTTATGCTCAGCCTAAAGCACTTAAACATAATCCATGTTTGTAGAAAGAGAGTTCACAGTCGTTAAAGAACTAAAGACAATAAATTTTAAAGGGATAACAATTGATTCCAGAGCATGCCTTGGAGCTAAATTTTAACCCCATACATGTGTACATCAAAGTGCTCATTTTATTGAAGGAAATACATCAAAAAGAAAAAATTAAACTTAATTAATGATAATGCCTCGAGTGCCGGTCTTAGGATCCTTTCCATTTCTAGGAGCTCGAGGACCGACTTGAGGAGCTTGGACAGAGGATTGCGGCGGCATGGCCTATGGGTTCTTCTTGACATATTCGAGAAGCTCCTCTTGCATGACCATGTTCTCGACGAGCGCGCAAGTGCCTGCATTCATTGGTTCTGTGACCTGTGATGTTGTGAAACATGCAATGCTTTCCAGATTCAAGTTCTTTCTCGGTCGGCTCTCTTCGAGGAGGTCTTAGAAAAGGGAGGGGCCCTCTTTCATCAAGGTAGATGTCGAGCAAGGAAGAATTGAGCTAGGCATATTGATCATACTTATTTTCCCTTCGAGGTCGCATGTTGCGCTCGTTCTTTTCCAGGGCCTTTCCTCTTCCTTTATTCTGGCCGTTGGTGTTGGATGGACCTCCATGTTTGGTGGCTAAGGCCTCGAGGTTCTCCATCTCAATGCTTGTGTCATCTTGTCAGAGGAATCGCTCGGCCTCAGCATAGAAATCTTCTATATCCTTGGGGGATCTTTGGTTAAAGAGATTGAGAATTCTGATCGGCTCTGAACTCCTGCAATGGCAACCGTAAGCACCATGGATGGCTCAGGATGATCGACAGATGCTACAGCCGTGTTGAATCTTTCAAGGAAGGACCAAAGTGTTTCTCTCAGGCGCTGCTTGATGGTAGACATGAACATGACACTCTTCGGTCGGGAGATATGTACTCTAAATTGTTCAATGAAACGGGTAACCAACGTGTTCCAGTTGCCGATTGACTCCGTTGTTAGTTGCAAAAACCACATACGGGCTATATCTGTGAGGAAGAGTGAAAATTACTTGGCCATGACGTTGGTCGATGCACCGAGCACTTCTATGTGTCTCATATATCGCATGAGATGGATGGTTAGGTCAATCCGACTGGTGTATGGTTCAATAGCTAGAAACTTGAAGTCTGGAGGATTACGGGAGTTCCTGATCTCCCTAGAGAAGGAACTGCGGTGGATGTTATCTATATCCTGTTGAGAAGAATTTCCCCGGGTGAAGCATCGAACTATGCTTGCGAGATGACTTCCATCCCTGAGGAGTCGCTGCCATGAATCCAGCTCTGAATTCGGGAGAGTTCTAGTACTGGGATCCGACAAAAGTATGCTCGGAAGGGTTGCTGTCGGCTGGGCCCCACCTCCGAGAGTTGAATGAAGGTGAGGGCGAAGTGTAAAGACCCGCACTTCCACCTACTTCAGACCGACCAAAAAAACCCTAGTCCACATTGATTCAAGGTAAGCAAAAGTACGTTTCGTTATGATTTATCAGAGAAAACACACCGGAATATAAAGCTCACGGCGGAACAGATACAATATAATAAGAATATATTATTGTAGCAGAAACATTTTTGAATACAAAATCTGATTTTACATAACATTACTCCATGTAGACTTAACATAATATACCAATAGTAGAGAATGTCCGGCCTTTATACGAAACTCCAACTCTCTCTAGAACTCCAGATATTCAAGCTTGAACCCTATCTCGTAAGCTAAAAAACAAACTAAAAGATTGGCCGTCTGGAAATTGTGGGCATCCGCAGTTTACAAGGGAAAAACAAACTACGAGTCAGTCATGAGATTGGTGTGAGAAAACTTTATTAACTAATCTTATACTTAAACTTATTTTGAATAAGGTATCTCGGGACCACGCCGCATATCGCGGAACAGGCTTCCTTCCAAGGATATGTGCACAACCATAGCAACCAGAACCAAACATTTTTAAAGCATGATTTTAGAAAAATGAACGATTATAAGCCCCACATCCCGTCACACAATGCAAGCGCACACTATAGGATAGGGGTTTTCCTTATAATCGCAAAACATGATTGATATAGTTTTAGAACCAAACCATTTGGTATTATAATAATGTCTAGGGTGTGGAAAAATCTTTCGAAATATAAATTTATGAATCTTACCTCGCATATTGCCACATCCCACTATGTTGGCTACATAGGTATACAACTTAAAAATCGTAAAGGGTTACGTATTGGAAGTAGGATTTCCATCAATGAGTCTGGGCTAAGGATCTTCCCATTCCGATTTGGACCCTCAGCTAGGTTCCAGGATCTAGTCTGCCTCCTTTAGAGCGGCAGGGTCGGTCCACCCTACTTCGTGGATTAAAGTAACAGCCTAAACATAACATCCCTCGGTCTGTGCGTAGATTGTCATCTATGTATATTAACCTAGTCCGAGGCGCCTCATCCAACAAACCACATAAGTAAATGCCTGGGCTCCATACCATGGCATTACCTTTTGCTAGATGGAACGTTAAGTCCCTACCCGTCAAGTCTATAATCTTGTCTCGACTCAATACGGGTTGTGAGGTCCGTGAGGTCATGTCGTACAAAAAGCTATGCATTTAAGTCATGCTTTGATCTTCAACCATAAGGCCCTACTTTTCAACAAAATCCTTGATCATTTCCACTTATCATGCCACACTATCATTCTTTAAAACACAAACTGCTATTCACCAACATACAACCTTTGAGCTCGTACGTCTAAAAGAAGGGTGTTAAGCAAGAGAATAAACTCTTCGCCACCAAACAAAAGTATGTTTAGTAAATGTCAGTCTGTATTTTATAAAATACAGTGTTAGACACGAAATCCATCAACAAGTCCATTCTGGGAATAGGAATGAAACCGAAGGCACTTGATTCCACGTCCCCGTTTGGGAGTACAACTCCTTGCAATCCATAATGCCATCACTTTAACCTCTTGAGGAGCGACTCCGAGGCATCGACAAGCTGTCCGTCCAACGTGAAGAATACCAGTTTTCAACCATAACCCGGCCTTTCCAAATAATTAGCGCAATTTTAGAAACACTATTACGAAAGACACAAGCTTTCATCCAATCTCCTTCCGTCTTGGATTTGTTAATTAAACTACGTTAAACCTATTCTCAAATTAACTTTAACAAAATCCATATTTTAACTTTTCTCCTTTAAAACACATCCTTTATCAAAGATACTTTAGTCTTAAAACCATAATAAACTTCCTGTTTGATAACTTGTTATCCAAATCCAGATTATTTTGAAAACCCTTAATCCATGTTTTGACCATAGTTCCAAATCAAAACGTTCCTCCAGCATTCAATTCTTTAATCTTAATTAAAGATTATACTTCCTTCCCAATTCCTTACCTTCAATTTCTTCAAATCAAAGATTTGATTAAATCCCAAATTACGATATGAACTTCCACAACTCAATCTCACCATGTTTCAGGAATGACATTATTGAAGATAACATTCACGAAAAAAACCCAAATCTTTTTATACTGAACATAAGTTACACAGAAATTGTATCTACTTATATTTGATATCAATTCTCATAATCAACGAATACCATAAGAGGAATAACGATATAATAATATCTTCCAAATTCCTCAAATATTATATGTTTACATCACAAAATTTCATATCAAATATCCGAAGATTATTTCCATCCAACTTATCTCAATCAAATTAGGAAGTATCTTAATTAAAATATTTACCCAACTCTTTGACATTAGATCTGGATAGAAATACCATCAACCTATCCTCAATATTAATATGCATATCCAACTCATACTATAAGCAGAATAAAGGTGAACTACCTTAATAGTAAGAATCATCATCTATTGAATTAATATCAAATGTTCGAAGATTTATCTCCAACCATATCCCATGATTTAAAATCGAAAAACTTATTTTAATATCAAATAAATCAAATTTCATTTCCATATAAAACATTTCCAGTACTTATAAATCTTCGAAAACATTCCACCAATCATTTACTTATAGTTCGGAAAACAGTTCACGAGTTAAAAACTTCAAAATAGATTGCTTTCAAAGAAAGTGTTACAATAGTGTTTCAAAGGTGTTACAAAAGCGTTACAAATCCGTTATCTTAACTACTTTGATCAAAATATCGTTTATCTAAGCAAAAACTTAAACTTTACAATTCAAAACACTTTTACATAATTTACACTAATTTTACAAATCTTTTCCATATTTTTAAAACATTTAAAATAGTTGTTTATAGTTATGGCCTACTACTGCTTTTACAACGACCTTTTCAAAACGATTTTAAATATAACTTGAAAATTATAACCCAAAATTAAAATCTGCGTTCACTAGTTTGAAAGTTCTCTTAAATAGGAATCAAACGTACTTTGTTTCGTGGAAATCCGATTTAAACTGCAAAAGCGTTTAAAGTTTTATAACTAAAAACATGTGAATTGCCATTATGCGACAAAAGCTATTTTGATCGCCATAAAAATTATTCTATGATACTTCAAAATACCTTAAAAACCATTATGTACTTGTATAAACCATTCATAATCATTTTTAATTTATTTTCCCAAAATATTTGGAGTTTAAAATTCAACTTTTATTTTTACTTAATAAATTAAATTCCAATTTATCTTTAAATCCAAATAATTAAATCTTGCATTGACCATCCCATTCGTCAGATCGGTTAGGGCTAGCCAAGGAGAGCCGGAAACCATATTTTTCAAACCCAAGCCTACTCACTATCCTCTCTGTCATCCTTGAATGTTCCATATTTATTTGTTCATTTAAAGAGACTTTATCATAAATTATTATCCTTCAACTTAAAAAATATTGCTTCTAATTATGAAGGAGATTTGCCGATGTAACGAACTGGATTTTTGACCATTCAAATCGACAATAAACCACATGTCGACCCAAACAAATCATAAATACAGGCAGTTATTGGGAAAAGAAGAAAAGAAGAAAGAAGAGAAACAAATACCAGAGTTCTCACAGCGGATGGATAAGATATAATAATTAACTAATTGTTAAAATATTTGAAACATATACATTTGAATATAACATACAATGATTATCAAAGTTACTCATATACACAGATTTACATAACATGGCAACGGAAACAAAATGCAGCAGAAAATACATATGTATAATAGATATATATACCAAATCTTCGTCTTCGATCTCCAAGGCAAAGAAATATTCGCTAACTACAACTTCTGCTGACCCGAGCGTATTGCATAAAAAAACATTAGGGTCTCCAAACGCAACCAAACCAGTATCAGATTGTCCGCAATTCCGCCACGATCCCAATGCACCCAACCGCGTCCAAATCCGAGTTAAAATGAGAAAGTTATTAATATTTTACTATTTGAATTTTGAATATATAAAAATTAATAATTATCTCGTTATTAATATTTTACTATTTGAATTTTGAATATATAAAAATTAATAATTATTTTCTCACCCAACCAGAAGCTGACACATCAGCGCCTACATCTCCTTCTCCCGCTCCTCTTCTATTTGCTACAGGACACCCTAATGTGAAGAACCCATTTTACACCGACTTTGACCATTCTCAACGTCGGATTCCGCCCTCCATTCACCTCAAGACCACCGCCATTCTCACCCGCTCCTCGAGGCGCATCTCCCTGACCAGGGCCTCGACTCCGGTGCACCAAACCAGCCTCGTCGTCCAACCCTAATTCCGCCTTTTCAGGCCTTTAACCACCAAATTCTCACACTCACGACACTTCCAGGTGTTGCGAATACCACCATTGAAGTCCCTGAGACGAGCTCTACCAAACCCATATCTCCATTTCTCCAATAAAGCCCAAAATCGAAAAACCCCAAATTCATGCCTAAGTTTCTGAAAATCAGCATGTTTGACTGCGATTTCCGGCCAAATGAAGCGCTGCATATCGAAACGAATTAAACCAAAAGCTCCGTATCGTTGAGAGCTTTGAATTGACATATATTTTGTTAGGGTTTAAGGAGATTTGATTTTGAAATTGTATTCTGATTGATCTAGGGTTTTGAAAATTTATTTTCTGCCACTAGAAAGAGATGTGAAGGAACTGTACGTACCGAATGAGAAAATCAGTCGGTGAGGTAGAAAAACTTAAGTTAATACATATATAAGAGGCCCAATAGTAGAACAAACACTTATCCAATTACATTGTCTTATTTCACGTTTTTATCCCGTACGATCAAATGATAAGTCGGATTGTAACGCAAATTGAAATCCTATCATAATTCATTGTTCCGGATCCAATGGCGCCAGTTTCGTCAAATTCCGAGACAGTTACCAAAACAGTTAAGTTTTACAGTTAATTAAACAAATAAAATATTCAATTATTCGATTAACTGTTAATTCAATTTAAATATTGATTAAAATTCCATGTAAGTCCAATTAAGACTTAACAAAAATTTATAAATTGATTACACACATTTAAGATCCCAAATTCATTTATTTACAAATAAAATTTGAGTTTCAATTATAAATTAAACAACTCAGAATTTCTCGATTCACTAAATTAAATTTGAATTCAAATTCTTTGACTCAGCCAACTAAAACTTAAAAAAAATTGTTATAAAATATTAAATTTCACATTATAACAATTTTTTTATTTTTTATTTTATATAACTCAATAAAAGCATCTGTTTTTATTGAATTCAAACAATCATCATCGAATTCAAACAATCATCATCACAAAAATCAACAAATTTTGATTTTCCCCCAATATTATTCCATTTATTTATTTTAAATCTAAATTTAAATATGCTGAAAATTTATGGGTTGTTACATTCTCACCCACTTAAAAATTTTTCGTCCTCGAAAAGAGAATGAAATAAGGTATTAAATAAATCGTGCTTTCAAATCCATAAATCTAAAATAGCGTTTATAAAATAAGTTGTATGATTGTAAAATCTAATAAATTTTCTAACTCCCGAAATCACGAAAAATTTCGGCAGCATCTCCCTTGAACGGAGAGGTCCGGAAAATCGCAATACATATATAAGTCCAAATATTCATCTCATCACACGATGAGGCATCCCAAAAGTGGCGAAAACAAAATATATATAACCCCAAAACCATATAACACCAATACGTACATCCTTTAGCATTTACTTGCGAATTTATTTACCTTAGCACTTTAGTATTTAACGCAAGCGAACTCCAACGCATAGCGCGACTTCTTTACACCTGCTACATACTCACATACGCATAAAAATTAAACAAATATATAGTACATAGCAAATATATAACTTACACAACATATCATCGACATTTCAACTACAAAACTATAATATTCATGACAGGCTAGCAAACAAATCATCGATTATCCCCCTATAAATGATGGAATTGGACTAAAACACACTAGGCAAAAATTGTTACATTTCTTTCAGGCTTTCCAAATTGTCCGGATTCATCGAATTCGGATAATTCTTTCAACAGTTATGACTATTTAAGTGAAGGCGAACACCTCAGCCTGTACACTGAAAAATGCAGATCTGAATTGTTCATCCCAGATTTTTACCCCTTTAAATCTCAAAAATTTCAAATCGTATTAAGGGAAAGTTTTGTTCAAATCCTAGGCTTTCCGAATTGCACTAGCACATCGAATTCCGACGCTCCGTTAGGAAGTTATGGTCAAAACAAATACCGGTGTACGCTCCAGTTTTAATTTTTCTACGCATACAACTACGACTAATTCTCAGATTTCAATCTAATAAACATGAAAATTAGACAAGGCCTTATCAGCGAAAGTTTTAGTTCAGGTTCGATGGTTTCCAAGTTGTCCGGAATCGTCGAATTCCGATCAGCTCATCAAAAGTTATGGCCATTTTTCTTCAGCTCATCTAATATTTCAGGTTTCACATAAACATAGATTTATTTTATTAGGAGTTTCAACTTCCGTATTCGAAAGATTTAAACAAAGCTTAACCATCTAAAATGGGTTATTGATCTATTATACACATAATACAATTCATTCTTTTAGTTCTTAAATATACCCACGTTCATTTCACCTATATCAAATGAATTTCATTGCATTTATTTATGTTCCTTTATCGTCCATCTTACTTAAGTTCATTTTCAACTTACTCATTTCATTCTAAGCATTAAATTCCAAATAAAACTTGAATTCATTTAAAAATCTCCAACGAACTTAATTTCATTAGATCTTGCATTCATTAACATGGATCAAATTTCCTAGTTCCATTCTTATCTATTTACTTCATCCAATTTACATTGAATGTCTTTCAATTTGGATTAAATTCGACCTTATTTATTCTAATTATTTAAGTTCATCCTCACTCATTTCATTGTTTATACTCAGATTTACATTCGATATATTGTACTTATGAGATTTACCGCATTAAATTTTTCTTCGACCACTCACATTTACTATCTAACCTAAATTTCATTTCAACTTCTTCTCGAACTAATTTAATCCACTTATTAATTATTCCAAACCAAACTGTTGCCAATTTATTGTTGGTATAAAACTCATTCCGTTTCCCCTTTTCAAGTTGCCTTCTACCTTTCATTTCCCAAGGTTTTCCAATACACATATTTCACTTGGACCAATCTTCATTCCCTTATTTCAAACTTAAAGTTTCGAGTGATATAGGTTTTTTCAAATTCATTTATTTTAAACTAAATCTTATTCCTTCAACTAAATTTATTTGCTTGACTCGCCAATCAGGAATTTGATTAAGGATTATTTATAATTCAAGTTTTACACCTAGTTCTCAAACCACTTTTATTCAATTTCCTAATTTAAAATTTATTTAAATCGACTAACTTAATATCCTTATTAATTTGCCAAGTCATATGCTACGCCAAATTTATTTGCCCAACAAAACTTTCCAATTTATTATACTTTAGTTGGCATTCATCTCTTGGTTAATTTCAACTTTATCGAACATTTATAACGACTAAACTTGGAATTTACTTAAACTATATTATTGCTCGTGCTTAAGCATTTTAATGACCATTTCTCTTCTCTTAATACTTAATCTATTTTCTTGGTTTCATAACCAAAAATTCTAGTAAATCGAGTTAACTTAGTACCTAAATCCATATTATTGGTTAAGATGAACTTAAATACCTTGATTCCGGGTTTTAAAACCAAGTTTTATAAAACCAAGTTTTAAAATACTATATACACTTATATTATTTTTATAGAAAACTATACCATATAATATTTACATCTAAATCCTTAATTAACAAAGAACATAAAAAAACATATTTCCCAATCTTGTTTAATATAAACTCAACCTAAACAACATATACTAATACCTCTATAGAAAATTATCCATTTGAAATCAAATCCAAAATACTCTTCAAATAAATTATGAAAGTACGGAGTGGTCTCCCCTCACTCAGACACTTCAAAGTAAACATGAATAATGCGTGCACTCATTACTGAAGTTATTTTCGATGTCCGAGAAGGGATTACACTTATTTCATTTAAAATCTTTGAAAACTATTTCCAGAACTATTTCTTATAATACATCATCATTTAGAACTTTAGCAAAACATTTGAAAACGCCCCAGAATCGAGTTCTTAAGTTCACTTCTACTTAATTTGTAATATATATATATATATATATATATATATTCCCAATTGTATTTAATAGATTTCATTTTTTCAAATTTCAAAACTCTTTTGAATTTTCCCTTAGGTTTGTCGTTGAATCAATTATAATAGATAATAACCTAATATTATTGCCTACTAAAACGAATGCATATATACTTAAACCAATAATATATATTTGATATATTTTAAAATATAATTAAAAAACATATTATGTCGACCATTCTATTCGATTATTTATAAATTCCTATCGATTCTATGGCATCCCATATATCGATCGGAATCCATAAATATTCAACAGAACAGGTCAACACAATACAAAACAAATTTATATCAAAAATACAAGTACGCTTTCTCATATATCACTCAAACTCATTCTAGGGCGTTACTAACCCTATATCTAATGAGTTAATTCCCAAACAGAGCCAAGGTTATCGCTAACCTGGCTCTGATGCCAAATGTAACGACCTGGATTTTTGACCATTCAAATAAACAATAAACTACACATGTTGACCCAAACAAATCATAAATACCGGCAGTTATTGGGAAAAGAAGAAAAGAAGAAATAAGAGAAACAAATACCAGAGTTCTCATAGCGGAAGGATAGCATATAATAAGTAACTAATTGTTAAAACATTTGAAATATATACATTTGGCTATAACATACAATGATTATCAGAGTTACTCATATACATAGATTTACATAACATGGCAGCAGAAACAAAATGTAGCGGAAAATACATATGTATAATAGACATATATACCAAATCTACGTCTTTGATCTCCAAGGCAAAGAAATCTTCGCTAACTGCAACTTCTGCTGACCTGAGCGTATTGCATAAAAAAAACACAACAAACAATCCGATCAGCACTAAATCATTCTCATATTAGTCAAATTAAAATATGGAATAACATCAGTGTCATCGTGCAGTAACTCAAGAGAAGTTGTGGAATTTTTCCATCTCTCGAGGATCCGTTAAACTAATACATACATAGTATAATACGCTATTCTGATAGTGTTTATCTAGTAAAGTAAACATAATGAAAATGTCGTAAGCGGGATTACATTTTTACCCTTACACCGTTAATAATACTGTAGTACCATAAACCCAACCTAACACGGATGGCATCAGAGGGCACTCCATAGGTACGATAAAAATCAAAATCGTAGGGGATTGATAAGGATAAATATGACAAGGCACTCGAGGCAATGCCCAGGGTAGGATTCTACCAATTGCACTCCCGGACTGGTGGTAACGCATTGCAGTCACTACCGCCCACCTCGGATCACACACCCAAAATAAAAAATGGGCCCAAATCATCATCATCATAGTCATAGAAATAGTATCGAAGAAGTGTGTCTGATCAAAGGTGCTACCTCAATTAGTCATGGTGTAGCTCCTATTTTAGTCATTTTAATTCTGACCCAAAGTTCAGGGCTATTTTGTCATCGTTCATCTTCTTCAAACCAATAATAGCCTCCAAGTCATCATATTCCATTCTGGATAAGTCACAACGTATACAGTTGTTAAAGTGGTATCGAAACTGACAGAGAGTGTGCCACTTGTCGACTCCGGCCTCTTTAACAACCAACATTTACATTTTTCACATCAGTTGGTTCTTTTACCTTTCACAAAGGTTCGCTTTTATATCAAAATATCATAATTTGTTCGAACCCAATTTATATTCAAATAGAATATAATTTCATATCAAAACAGCTCAATCATTTCAAAAGCGATTATATTCTAAATTAGAATATATTTCCATATCATTATATTATAATCATATAATATTTCCAACAATCGATTTATATATTCAATTAAAATATATTTCATATCAAATATTTCAGTAATTCCAAATCGATTTAGGTTCGGAATCTATTTATATTCAAATGGAATGTATCTTCATACAACTCATTTCAATCCCTTAGGAGATATATTTATATTCGAGTAGAATATAATTCACATTTCCATATTAAAAGTGGTTTATAAATCGATTCATATTCAAAGAGGAAATACTTTATCTCAACTCCATTTCGACCATTGTTTAAATCCAGTACTTTCCATTCAGAAGAAATTTACGATCATTTACTATAATATGAAAATAGATACTTATAATTAAAACTCTTTATATAACATATATGTATAAAAATGATGGTTAAGACAAAATAAGATAAATTTAGCTCACTATGTATATATATAAAATAAAAGTTTTGCAAATTAGTTTAAATAATAAAACATAAGAAAAATTTAGCTATAACAAATAGTCTATAGGTAAGAGTTAAATAATAAATTTATGGAAAGAATAACTTCTTTGAAATTTAACACTGTAAATATATACATAATAAAATTCTTTAATCAAAATTTGTCTCTTTCTTCCGAACTTCGAATACTTGAACCCATACTCCAGTCTCGATGGAGTTACATAGTTCAATATCTTGTTTCAAATGCCATTCAAACAAATCTTTAAATTTAGGGAAATTCAAACCATATTCATTTTAGTTTGGAACAACCCCAAGTATTCTCGATCCTCTTTACCCAAATTACATTCAGTCAAATTTATTATATTCAAATCCAAACCCTTAATTTGAAAATTCCCAAATTATATTCAAATCCTGCTTTAAGAATTCCCACTTCCTTTGGGAAAAAATTCTTAACCATTTCAAATAACATTCGCGATCCAGATCTTTCACAGAAACAATTTTATCTAGTATCGGCTCATTTCCTTTAAATGAAATTTCTATCTAATAAAATCTCCAATTATTTGAAAATCATTTAACCAATCGATGTCTGTATAAAATTTTCTATCCTATGGCCAAGTGATATTAAATTTAATTTCTCGATATTTCAGGGATGGATCTATCATTTCAATCCAAATCAGGGTCACAGAGATTTATCATTTCACTCTGTGTTCTTAATTTATTTCTATCGATTAATCCCGGGTTTATTCGATGCACGTAACATCTAAGGTGAAAAAGGGATTAATCGTTAAACATGAGCACACAATATTCATATAATGAATAGAGAGACATTTCAAGCAGTATTCATTCAGTACTTCAAATCAATCAAGGCATCCATCTCACAACATTTTATTCTGTGGTCAATGGTAAATCATTCCACTGATTTCAAGTGTCGAGATTTTCTAACTAGAAATTTAAATTAAATTTAAATAACTAATTGTCGATTTTCATTGCATGTTACACATTTGCATGTCAAATTTATGCAACCATTCACCAATCAAACACAACCATGCAACCAAACTTATTTCACAATTTAATTTGATAAATATGGGAAAAATTTAGTTATTCGTGAGCGAAGAATCACTCACCTTTCGGTCTCTAGTGGATTGGATGTCCAAAACAAGCCCAAAATTTGACAGTCTCCAAACGCAACCAAACCAGTCCCAGATTGTCGGCAATTCCGCCACGATCCAACACACCCAGCCACGTCCAAATCCGAGTTAAAACGAGAAAGTTATAAATAATTTACTATTTGAATTTTGAATATATAAAAATTAATAATTATTTTCTCACCCAACCAGAAGCTGACACATCAGCACCTACATCTCCAGCTCCTCTTCTATTCGCTACAGGACACCCCAACGTGAAGAACCCATTTTACACCGACTTTGACCATTCCCAACACCAGATTCCGACCATCATTCACCTCAAGACCACCGCCATTCTCACCCACTCCTCGAGGCGCATCTTCCTTGACTATGCCTCTACTCCAGTGCACCAAATCAGCCTCGTCGTCCAACCCTAATTCCACCTTTTCAGGCCTTTAACCACCAAATTCTCACACTCACGACACCTCCGGGTGCTGCGGCTACCACCTTTGAACTCCTTGAGATGAGCTCTACCAAACCCATATCTCCATTTCTCTAATAAATCCCAAAATCGAAAAACCCCAAATTCAAGCCTAAGATTCCGAAAATCTGCATGTTTGACCATGATTTCCGGCCAGATGAAGCGCTGCATGTCGAAACGAATTACACCAAAAGCTTCGTATCGTTGAAAGCTTCGAATTGACATATAATTTGTTAGGGTTTAAGGAGATTTGATTTTGAAGTTGTATTTTGATTGATCTAGGGTTTCGAAAATTTATTTTCTGCCATTAGAAAGAGAGTTGGAGGAATTGTACGTACTGAATGAGAAAATGACTCGGGGAGGTAGAAAAACTAAAGTTAATACATATATAAGAGGTCCAATAATAGAACAAACACTTATCCAATTACATCATCTTATTTCACGTTTTTATCCTGTGCAATCAAACGATAAGTCAGATTGTAACGCAAATTGAAATCCTATAATAATTCATCGTTCAGGATCCAATGGCACCAGTTTCGTCGAATTCCGATACAGTCGCCGAAACATTTAAATTTCACAGTTAATTAAATAAATAAAATATTCGATTATTCGATTAACTATTTTAATTCAATTTAAATATTGATTAAAATTCCAACTAAGTCTAATTAAGACTTAACAAAAATTTATAAATTGATTTCACACGTTTAAGATCCCAAATTCATTTATTTAAAAATAAAATTTGAATTTCAATTATAAATTAAACAACTCAGTATTTCACGATTCACCAAATTAAATTTGAATTCAAAATCTTTGACTCAGCTAACTAAAACTTAAAAAAATTGTTATAAAATATTAAATTTCACATCATAACAATTTTTTTATTTTTTTATTTTATATAACTCAATAAAAGAGTCTGTTTATATTGAATTCAAACAATCGTCATCACAAAAATCAACAAATTTTGATTTTTCCCCAATATTATTCCATTTATTTATTTTAAATCTAAATTTAAATATACTGAAAATTTATGGGTTGTTACAGCCGATCACCAAAATGATACCATAATTAATGTGTCATGGTGTGTGCAGAACAACAACCATTATAAACATTCATAGAAACCATCATTAACATAATTAAATAATAACTGTGCACAAGTGTTATAACACTAACGCTAAATTGTTTGTGTGTTCTAAACTACACAACCATTATCCATCATAACAAACATCTTACATGCAATCATTAAATCAATCAACAAAATCCTTTAAAAGTTCAGTTTTTCTTACCCCGTGAAGTCCAAGCTTTAGCCTAAGGGTCCCTGGCTCCTAATCTTGCCCTCCATTCTATGTTTCTTCCTTTTCCTTTGCTTTATTTTTTTTAATTTTTTTATTAATGATTTTCGTCCATGGCCATGAGCTTAAGGGAGAGGGAGGAAGAAGAAGATTTTCAAGAGAAGAAAGGGAATGAGATGGTAAAGAAGGTAAGGGTGGTGGGTATTTATAAGGGTGAAAAGGGCGTGGATTGCTTATGTGTCTTAAATCCAAGGGTAGAAAATATGTGGCTAGGATTAAACCTTGAGTTTCATGCTTATCCACTTATGAATAGTGAAGTGTGCTTTCTCAAGCACCTTCCGGCCTCGAATCAGAGTATCAAACGACAACGATTTTCATAAATTCTCCAACCATGTTGTCCGGTTTCTAACGTTCTTCAATACTATGTGTTCAAATCCAAAATCGGAGTTCATTTGAATTTTCAAATAATTTATTTTAATTTTGTTTTCTTAATAACTTTCTATATCCGATAAGGATTTTCCCAGACATCATAAATAGCTAGTATTCTATGTTCTAAATTTTTCTGGATAGGTCTCAGGTTCCAGTTTCGCCGTTAAGACTATCAAATTCCAATTACCATCAAAACTTATATCAAATTTTGACCGTTTATTTTTTTTCTTTTCCATATACGGATGCTTCTTTATGTGAAACTTCCCTGAGTACTAAAATTCACTATTTTGGATCCAACGGAGGTGGTCTCATGATCTAGCGATATTCCGTTCTCATGAAATCCTCAAAATCATCCGTTTTTAGTTCAAATTTTGAATCTTTTAAGAATTTAACATATTAACGGATGCCATTTTTGACGTAATTTGGTTGGTTACCAAATTTCATCATTCTAGATTTAATAAAATTGATTCCATCGAAATCTGAGTTCGTTAGCTGCTACTTCCTTTGTAAATGTACTATTTTTAATCCAAAATTAATTTATTTTGGACTATTTCAATTTTATTCCTGCCCAAATCCAAATTAATTCTGATCCTTACGAAATTTGGAAATTTTGAATTGGTTCCGAATTTCTGGGCCTTTACACGAAGGTTCATCGCAGTTGTTAGTTCTGGGCAGATTGGCCCCTCTTGAACATGTTGAGGAGCGGTTTGAACCATGCCCGTGGTAGAAGGTCCCGGCTGATTCAGTATTGCTTGTGATGTTCGGGGACCTTCAACTCCCCCGCCCGAGGCGATATTAGGATGGTTTATAGTAGTGTTTTCCTCCACCAATCTGGGAATCGGTATGGTAGAGCGGTCTCCCTGGTTCGAAGGGTAGGCCCCACCAGCTCTTCGTTGAAGGAAAGACGACGTCAGACGAGTCTATGGTAAGATACCGAGTTGTAATGAGAATGACATTGATTCTGGCAGACCTAGTGGTTTCTCAATCGGTCTAGAGGGTCGAGTTATTCCCTAGAGTAGAGGCAAAGTGGCCGAACAACCTAGATCTTGATCGCGGGCCTCCTATGAATCTATAGCTGCGGCTGCGCTAGTCACTAGAAGCGATACTCCTGGATGATATTGGTCGGGAGGCAAGGCCGAACCAGGAGGAAGCAAAGGTGTGATCTGATCAGTGGCCTGATTTCATGCAGATCGAAGATCAGTTGTTGCCCAGTCCCGATCTGTGAAGGAATTGATGTTGAAACATTTAGCCCCATCTCCACTCGACCGAGAAGGTGATCCATCAACTGTTGCTATTGTCCGAGGAGTTTACCCTGAGATGTCATATGATCTCTAAACCCGACCATGATTTTTTTCATGTCATCCCGAGTAAGATATCGGGATACATCTTCATGGGAGGAAGCTTCCTGGCTTGCTTCTGCAGCGTCTGTATCGGCTGCATCGGCATTCGTGGGATGAGAGGACGTTGTATCGTTCTTTCGTTTGTTCGCCATGGGCTGAGATAACTAGAGGGTCGTTAGGGAATGTCGGTGCGTGCCCCCCCTACCCGGCGTGCCAAAGTGTTGACGTCAAAAGTTGATCACTTGTGACTATCAACCCCCAATCGTGTGAAGAGCACACAAATAACTGTTATAAAATGTGGTAGAGCAAATAAAACAGGGAATACACACAACTTTTTATAGTGGTTCGGCCATGACTGTGCCTACATCCACTTTATATTTATTAATTTCTTTTTTTGATTACAAGTACAATTCTTTTTATGTTTTGAAGAAAAGTGGAGATGAGAAGTTTTTATAGGTATGAGAGTTGGCTATTTGAGGAATAAGCCGAGAGTATTCTTCTATCAGAGCTTGAAGTACCCAAATTTCACCATGCAAAATTCCCTCTCATTATTCTTTGGGGAAGAAAGTATTTATAGGTGGGGAAATCGTCTAGGTCTGGTGTGACGTGGCCCGGCCTTTTCGAGAAGGCTCAGACGCGTGGAGTTCATTCCTTGGATGGAGGTGCAGCTGAAAGATTAGCTCTACTATTCATAAATAGTATCTTCAGAAATCATGGCTAACGTGGCATCTAACATCAGGTGTATTAAACGGGTAGCTTTGTCCAGATGTGGTTGACCGCTTTTGTGGCCTTGAGAAATGATCTGAGTAATAAATGATCTAGCTAGATACTTCTGGGTGAGCCCGAGATACTCGCTCGATCTGCTTTTGACGGAGGCCTATGACCCGGTCGATTGAGTGCGATTTTCCTGGGCTAGGTGAGTTGAATCCTGGAGATAATTAGGCAGAGTTGGAATCGAATCGGGCCAGCCTCGAAGGAAGCTGGTTTGGGCCGATCCTTGTCTGGGCCTTTCAGAGCGCGAGCGGCTATATTGGCCGACGGGCCGAAGCCAAAGAGAGATTCTGGAGGTTGATCTTCGATCCGTTGGACTGTGATATCTTTTGCTAAAAAGTTGGTAAACATACACTTAAACTCGTGTAAGAGTTTAAGTTACACAAAAGAAATTCCCATTTAAAATAACACCAACATAGCACTAATGCTATGAGAATCAAAACGCTATCATAAAGTAAGATCCAAAACCCCATCGATCATGAATTCAACAAAACAATATAAATTGAATCCAAATCCCCAAAAATCGTCAAAACATCATAAAACTCGAATGAGTTAAATACCATCAAAATGAGCACCCCGCTCTAATATGGAAAATCACATAATGTATTAATGGATACCCAATCCAAATAATCATCTCAATATATGATCACGAAGATCAAATCACAAACCATAAACAACATTAAATTATGGATCCACCATAAATAAATGTGCACGTGCCAATATAATATAATATAACCCACTTTGAGCTACAATATTGCCCACTTTGAGCTTTAATATAGCCTACTTCAGGTCTTAATATTGCCCACTTCGAGCCTAGCAAAGTACTTCTATGTATACAAATTAGGTGCCATCACTGCGAGCTCTGGCAGAGTGTATCTTGACTCCCCGTGTCAATCCAATATGTATACGTGACTCCCCGAGTCCTAGCTTCCCTGAAGCAAGAACTGGCATCCCACGACATAAAATGCGTCACTGACTCCTAGTTAGTAACCTAACCAGTGGTAACTGTGCATCACATATCGCACGTTCTCACTATTTGGTTTAGTAGCCACTCGTCAACTTCGCACTGGAAAACAAAGAAATCACCAAATCACATAAATCATCGAATCACAATCAATAAATCAACATCTTTAATCAGACAGAATTAGAGATTAACCAATTTTTTATACCACCGTGCCCCATACTACAGGGTTTGTAGTATAATTTAATATTCGTAACGTCATCTCGATGGGTGCATAAAAGCGTGGATTTCATATAAGAAAATACTTGATTTTCGAAAGCGGGTTTATAAAACAAAATTTCATAAACCAATTGATTTCTTTCTTAAAACCATATAATTTATAAGTAAATATTAAATTTTTGTTTTGAGGCCATTTTTATACTAAAATCATATATTCATCTTAGCCTGAAAACTATATAAAACGATGTTTATTTATACATAGAAAATTAGTTCGGAAGAACGTGCATAAGCGTTCAGGATCGACAAGCTCCTTATAAAATTTATACTCAAATCACCAAACTCTACATAGATCCGGGATTCGTATTAAACACCATATGAGCTTGATTTTCCAAGCTTTGGAAACATCAGAACTAAGTTGAATAACATCAAAAAAATTCAATCATAATATGTTTCAATTCTGCAATAACAACTTAGACCTACATCGCAACACGCGGAAACCTCTTGCGCAAGCCATAGCACATGGCAATCCACGTGACACTACAACATGTACAAGCAATATAGAAAACATGCATTAGCGAATGACCTGAATACAAACATCCAGGTCAAGGCTACAACAAGACAACACAAATAGGGCATAGAACTGCACCATTAAAGTAATGGTAACATGCCAGTAAACAAGGTGATAAGAGAGTTAAATAACAAGTAATGAAACACCCCACCTCCATTAAGGTCACTCACAAAGGGAATGCCTTAACTTTGGTGGAGGTTTATAAGTAAAAGCCACAGATAAACATAAGACAGATGTAAATACACATATTTTAAACAGCGGAAACCAAACAGACTTTTATTTCATCAATACGTTTTCAAACAAAACATTTCCATAACTGTCTCAAAATACTTCCAACATTACAAACTCATTACTGTCTTGATTATTAAAGAAGCATAAAACACAAATAAAAGTGACAAAAATCCCCATAGTGATATCCGAAGCCATAATCCGAGCAAAAGAGATCCAAACCATACATCTACGGTCTTGAAGCTTGCAAAAGAGTACCAAGCTGGGTTGTTTCCTCCCTGTGGACCTGGGGGGGAGGGGACGAAAGAAAAGAAGACGAATAGAAAATAGAGTCAGACATAAAGCCTGAGTAAATCTAGTAACTCTTCAGTATGTGAATAAGAAAAGGGCATGATAGATATAAACTGAAAACAGGCAAGTGTCACAAGCTAAGGAAGTGCCGTTAAGAATCGAATGTACTATCGCACCCACACTATATCTCTGCACCTACTTGAGCTTATTCTAACTGGCACCCCATGCTGAGGGTGAAGTGATCCCCATTTTATAAAGATCGTCTCCTACTCGCGTAAACATGTGTCATACGACCCCCAAGAATTGTAGATACCTATGCTGGTCCCGCCATGGGGTGTATCAAGACCCACGGTGGCGGCCTGGACACAATTCTAGAAGGCATAGGTTATACTACTGGTGCCCCCAGTGCCTAGTTTGTCTGCTCCGGAGTGTGTGCACGCCCGCACCCCGTTAGAACCTACACTGTTGCACCCACCGTTGTCGCTTTGACCACTTACAATCAGCCCAGTAATCGTGCCCCACCCTGCCGAGTTTCAGGGTACCATGATACCAAACTTGGGTTATTGCTGAAACGGGTCCCTCATTACTAGGGTTTTCTAGTCAAACATGTTAAGTGGTTAAGTGTCTGTATTTACCTAACCTCACCCATCAATTCTTGTTAACATGTTGAATTTGGTTAAGTGTTTATAGTTGACTTAACCCTACCATTTGTCCTTAGCCTCTTAAAGCACCTGACCACTCACATTAGACAGATATTGCTACGGTTACTGGATGTTCCGATCGGTTCCGGGCAGGTTTACACCGTAGCTCAATCTAACCTCGGGTCCTTATTAGGCTCAATGCTTAAACACCCACATTGGATATGTATTGTTGTGACTACTGGACAGCTGGGCGGGTTCGGGCAGGTTTACGTCACAACTCAATCCAACCTTGGGTTAAGCATATCATGTTTTCTAAAATTACATATTTTATCACTTCTCAATTATATGTAAATGTCATGTCCTTTATTCTTGGGTATAACAATTCATACCGCTAGAATGTCATTGTCGTTGGCATGTACCAACCATGCCAACATATATTTTTAATGTTTTACACCCAACGTTATTACCCCCGTTTGTACGTTCGTAACATTATAACAAGTGTTGGCCTCGACACAATTCAGCCCAACTTTATAAACGTGAGAAAAAGGGGAAATCGAGAACTTGTAATATTTTACAACATATAAGGGTGTGCGGCGCATGAACTTGCAATTTAGCGATACTAACATAAATTATGGGTCATGCGAACTTGAATTCAAATCAAAGTATAACTAAGTAGGTTACATATGAAATGGCATAGTTTAGGTTTATACAAACTTGGGTTTAAACATGTTTAACTTGGCATAATGTCAACCACAAAACTAGCATGTTGTATATTCACCAAAATGTCCAATTTTAACATCAAATCATATAGCCTATTTCAACATGAACTTGCATAGTTTATGTACCCCAAACGATACTTAGCATATATCCAATTATACTTGCAAATAAACATAAGAATGTGTTTATAGGTTTTGGATCATGTAGGCATAAAAGGTCTCAAATCTAGAACATGTTTAAATAAGCCTTAACTTAGACTTAGAGAATGTATATAGTCCATGCCATAGACATAAACATAAAGGCAAATTCTAGTTTTTGCCACATACTTGCAAGTGCCATTGTTTTTATATACAATTGTTCAATAGGCTTGCATCAATCAATTTAGGCCACAAATATCAATACACTAGTCATGATAGAATCATTACAATACACAGAATTTATATCATTATCATACAATAACACAATTCTATTTTCATTTACATCGAATCACGTCACAATTTTTATTCATATTCTGAAAGGTCACTATACTTACAACGAATGTAGAATCTTGAATTCTGGATTCTAAATTCTGAAATTGAGATGTGTTCCTTTGGGTAGATTATCGTTGCATTGATTAATTTGATTAAGCTTTAGTCTTCTTTTTAATTTGATTCGTCTCTAAGCTCCTCTCTCTTGACGGCTATGCTCAATTCCTTCCTAGCAGCATGACGACTCCACTCTTATTTTTTTTTGTGAATTTTTAGTTGAGACTTAGGGTGTATTTATAGATTTTTAAATTGTTTTGAGCCGTCAGATGAAGACAGGAGGAATCTAGACCATATAAAATTCAAAGAGCCAATCAAGAGGTGACATGTCAGCCCTAATGACACACCAAGCCACAGAAATTCGAGCCAGAGCCAGACCCAGCCAGCCAGGTTGAACAGGTAGGTCGACCGGCCGGTCGACACCCTAGTCGACACTATGGTCGACCTAGGGTGACTAGGTCGACACCATGGTCGACCCTATGGTCGACCTGGTCCCTAGGTGTGAATTTTCACACCCAACCCAGTTTGAACCTGTATTTCGAATTTTGAATTTGAAACCGAGCTGTTTGAATTTTAAATTTTATTCTGAAACTTCAGAAGGTCAAAACTCCTTCATACAGAGTATGATTCACGCAAACTCGGACTCTATCTCAAGAAGAATTCCGAGACGAACGCAACGGCGTAACCCATTTCCCTTGATTCTTTCATCTAGAATTAATTACACTTTAATTTGTGAAGCTTAATGTTATAGAATTCACGGGGTGTTACATTCTCCTCCCTTAAAAGGATTTCGTCCCCGAAATCTTCAAGTTAGGAAGAATGTATATCCTACCATCCAACCGTCCATCTACTCAACCAACAAACACAGGCATCCACTGTCCTTAAAAGACTTCTAATGCTTCATGATCATATGCATAGTGTGTGTAGATGTTCTTATCTAATGCAGAAATCAGGCGGTCTACTGATTCAGTTGACCTCCTTAATGTGAATCATGTAAGTGTCATGAATCCATTATGTATGCAAGTTTTTTTTCCTACTCATAATTCTACATGAATGCACAACTTATTCATACAAATGCGACAACCATATGACAGCATATCAAGTTTCAACCATATACAAATGAGAATACATATATGCATATGCAATATGAAGTGACTGAGCCAATCTAAAACCTAGGGTGTATGTGTATATGCATCCACTAGCAATCACTAGCAACCATTTGCAGCCATCATCCATAACATGTTTTCAAATACATGTTTGCATCCATTTGTTTTCTACCTAAGGAGTTAGGAAAAGGACCGAGGAGATATACCTAAAATGATAGATAAAGCATAACTTAAGGAAAAAGAGAGATCAAAGATGTACCCTCAAAAAGAAGAGGGTAGGCAGCGCGTATTCTGTCCTCGGTTTCCCAAGTCGCGTCTTCCTCGGCGTCGCTCCACTGAACTTTAACGAGTTTGACTTCGCGGTTGCGTAGCTTTTTCACTTCAGTTCCTAAGATGCGGGTTGGAACTCTCCTCATAGTTTCTTCACGTTCCACTTCGGCTTCTTCTAGAATGCTAGGTTCTACCACTTCCGCGGACTCGTGCAAACACTTCCGGAGGTGAGAAACATGAAAGACGTTGTGAACTCCGGCCAGTCTCTCGGGTAGCTCTAATCTATAGGCCATCTTCCCAACCTTCTAGATGGTAGGAAACGGTCCTACAAATCTTGGTGCTAGCTTTCCTGTGGATCCAAAGCGAACGACGTTCCTTAAAGGAGATACCTTAAGGAAACCCTATCCCCAACCTAAAACTCAAGGTCGGTCCTTCTTTTGTCGGCGTAGGATTTCTGTCTATCTTGGGCAGTCTTCATTCTCCTTCATATCAGGTCCACTTTCTCCGAAGTCTCTCGAATCATATCCGGCCCAAGTATAAGTTTATCTGTAGACTCCCACCAACAAGTTGGTGATTTGCACGGTCTTCCATACAAGGCTTCGAAGGGCGCCATACCGATGGTAGCTTGGTAGCTGTTGTTGTAGGCAAATTCCACTAAAGAAAGGTGATCCTCCCATGTCCCTCCAAAGTCAAGAACGCAAAGTCTTAAAAGATCCTTTAAAACTCTATTTACCCTTTCCGTCTGGCCATCGGTTTGGGGGTGATAGGTCGTCTTCAAACATAACTGTGTGCCTATAGCTTCTTGCAGACTCCGCCAAAACTCACTTGTGAAGATAGGGTCTCGGTCACTAACAATGCTGGAGGGTATCCCATGGAGTCTAACTATTTCCTTGAGATAAAGAGATACTAGAGATGAAGCAATCCTTCTACTCTTGATAGGTATGAAGTGGGCGCTCTTAGTAAGCCTATCCACTATTACCCAAATGTTAGTATTGCTTCTTCTCGACCTAGGTAGTCCATCAATGAAGTCCATTGAAATGCTATCCCAGTTCCACTGTGGGACCTCTATAGGATGAAGTAGTCCTCCAGGTTTCTTCTGTTCCGCCTTGACCTGTTGGCAGGTCATGCACTTAGAAATGAAATCTGCCACGTCCTTCTTCACGCCGCTCCAAAAGAAAGTCCTTTTTATATCCTTGTACATCTTATCACCGCCAGGGTGTATAGTCATCTTGGAATGATGCGCTTCCTTGAGAACCTTCTTTGTCAACTCCCTTGCTTGTGGGATGCATAATCTTCCATCTCGCCTCAGCCAACCCTTATCATCAATGGCGTATCTACTGAGGTGACTAGAAGTCTCACCCCTAATAAGTTTCTCAATCACATCAACAAGCTGAGGTTCTTCACGTTGTGCAGCCCTTATTGAGTCCAAGAGAGTAGGGCGTACTTCGAGAGATGCTAACAAACCCGGTACAAAATCCGAGGAGGGCCTAAAGTTAAAACTGGCTATATACCCCAAGCTTTACCTTTCCATAAAGAGAGGGCTTAAGATCAGTTTCTTTCGTCTCAACGTGTCTGCTACTACGTTTCCTTTGCCGGGAGTATAGGAAATTTCAAAGTCGTATGAGGCAAGAAACTCAATCCATCTTTGCTGTCTCAAGTTAAGATCCTTCTGCGAGAAGAGATATTTCAACGATTTATGGTCAGTGTATAATTCAAACTTCTCACCTAGGAGATAATGGCACCAAGGCTTAAGAGCAAAGACGATGGCGGCTAACTCAAGATCGTGGGTTGGGTAGTTCATTTCATGAACTTTCAATTGTCTTCCACCATAAGCTACTACCCTCCCTTCTTGCATCAAAACAGCGCCTAGCCCCGTACCATAAGCATCCGTGTATACTGTGAACATTTTGCTTCCATCTGGCAAAATCAGAACTGGGGCAGTTGTGAGAGCCCTTTTTAATCGTTGGAAAGCAAACTCGCAGTCCAAATCCCAAGTGAACGCCAGATTCTTCTTTGTTAGCCTTGTGAGAGGAGCTGCGAAATCCCTAATAAACTTTTGGTAAAAATCGGCTAGCCCAAGAAAGCTTCGGGCTTCGGTTGCATTTCTTGGTGTCTTCCAATCTTGCACTGCCACCACTTTCGCAGGTTCCACAGCCAACCCCTCTTTGGACACTATATGCCCCAGAAATCTTACCTCCTTTCTCCAAAAGTGGCACTTGGAGAATTTGGCATTTAGCTGATGAACTCGAAGAGTTTCCATGATTTCTTTCAGATGCTGAGCATGCTCTTCCTCATTCTTTGAGAAGATCAAAATATCGTCTACGAAGACAACCACAAATTTTTTGAGGAATTCTCTGAACACTCGGCTCATTAAGTTTATGAAATAAGCGGGTGCGTTTGTCAAGCCGAAAGGCATAACAAGCCACTCGAAGAAACCGTCTGGGGTTCTGAACGCCGTTTTATCAATGCTGTCTTCAGCTACTCTTAGCTGATGGAACACAGTTAACAGACCAAGTTGGGAGAAGACCGACGCTCGTACAAGCTGATCAAACAAATCGTCGATTCGGGGAAGAGGGTGCCTATTTTTCTTGGTCAATTTATTTAACTCCCTATAGTCGACGCAAAGGCGAAGCGAACCGTCCGCTTTGGTTGCGAACACCACTGGAGCACCCCATTCCGAAATGCTCCATCTAATGAACCCTTTTTCGAGAAGTTCTTTAACCTGCTTACTTAGCTTCTTTCTCTCCTTTGGAGCCATGTGTGTGACATGTAAAGCTACAGGCTTCGCATTATCCACAAGATATATGCGGAAGTCTATTTCCCGCCTCGGAGGTAAGCCTTTCACCTCCTCAAAGACATCCGGATATTCCCGGACTACTATAACAGACTGCAAATTCTCATTAGAAGCATCAAGCGACTCTAGATAACTAAGCATAACAACATTCAAGGGATTACAAGAAATTTCTAGAGTGTTACCAAGCCGAGTCAAGAGTCTAACTACTCTCTTCTCATAATTAAGAATGGCACCATTACTGGATAACCAGTCCATGTCTAAGATCAAACCATATCCCGAGAAGCCCAAAACAAAGGCATTACAACTAAACTCAACGCTGAGAATAGAGATTTTCAAACCCAAACAAACCATTGACAAGTAAGCGGAGCCCCCAATTGGATTTGAAACTACTAAGGGATCCTCTACCATACTAGTGTCTAGATGCAGAGATTCTACTAAGGTAGATAAAATAAAGGAGTGTGATGCGCCAGGATCAAAAAGTGTGCGAACTGGATGATCATAAAGATAGACTACACTTTCTACAGAAATATTACTACCTCGTTCCTGCGGAGGTGCCACTAGCGCATGAACCTGATCCCCTGAAGTGGATCCGGCTTTCTGTCCCTGCCCTTTCTTCTTTGGGCCGTCCTTAGCTTGGTGCCCAGTCTCTCCACAATGGCAGTAACCACCCATCTTCGCCTTCCTCTTTCAGCAGTCTTTTGATATATGTCCCGCAATGCCACAGAAGTTGCACCTTCTCCTCTCACGGGGATTATTGTTCTTCCCTCCTTTCTTGAATTATGTTTTCTTAGCTTGTAAACCCTCTTTCTTTTTTTCTACCTTAGTCTCTTTCTTGTCGTTGTCTTCCTCGTGTAGCAACGCCATGTCCACCAAGCTTTCAAAAGTCGCTTCCGTGGATACATGGGTCATAGCAAGGCTGTGTAGAGGCTCATTCAAACCTTTGACGAAGCGAAGCGCCTTCTTGTGTTGGGTGTTTACTAAGTCTAGTCCAAATCTGGCCAGCTGATTAAACTGATTAACATACTCCCTGATTGTCATACTTCCCTTTTTCAGAGTTAGAAACTTCTCCATTTGCAGGCTTCTTTCAGCTTGGGAGAGGAATTTCATCTCAAACCTTGTCCTGAAATCTTCCCATGTTTCCACTGCCCTCTGAGCATTGGTAATCTCTCACCAATAGGAAGCTTCATCTCTAAGCAACCACACTGCTAGCTGTATCTTTTTCCTGTCATCAACTCCGAAGATGACAAACAGATCCTCAGTCTCCTTTAGCCAGTTTCTTGCTCCTACAAAGGATTCTGTCCCATAAAATTCTTTTCCACCCATAGCCTTGAAGTCTCTACATGTTTTTGTGAAGGCATTTCCATGAGGAGGTGGAGGAGGAAGAGGAGGAACCGCGGCCATTGGAGGAGGAATGTCTGCTGGGCCCGCGCCATTGGCCCTTGCTTCTAAGTACCTCCTAAACCAGCCGGGTGTCGGCACTCCTTCTGGAAGGTTAAGGTCTCCAGACATGTTGAAACAGAAAGGAAAGATTCAAAACGAAGGATAGAGAGAGATAGTGCATATGGCTTTGGGGGATTATGCCTTTTAAAATATACCACTTTTTCTTGAAAAAAAAATGCTTCTTTAAACTTTCTTTTGAAAACAATTTCAAAAAATTTCACCCCACCTCCATTAAGGTCACTCATAAAGGGAATGCCTTAACTTTGGTGGAGGTTTATAAGTAAAATCCACAGATAAATACAAGACAGATATAAATACACATATTTTAAACAGCGAAAACCAAATAGACTTTTATTTCATCAATACGTGTTCAAACAAAACATTTCCATAACTGTATCAAAATACTTCCAACATTACAAACTCATTACTGTCTTGATTATTAAAGAAGCATAAAACACAAATAAAAGTGACAAAAATCCTCATAGTGATATCCAAAGCCATAATCCGAGCAAAAGAGATCCAAACCATAAGTCTATCGTCTTGAAGCTTGCAAAAGATTACTAAGCTGGGTTGTTTCCTCCCTGTGGACCTAGGGGGAACGAAAGAAAAGAAGACGAAAAGAAAATAGAGTCAGACATAAAGCCTGAGTAAATCTAGTAACTCTTCAGTATGTGAATAAGAAAAGGGCATGATAGATATAAACTGAAAACAGGCAAGTGTCACAAGCTAAGGAAGTGTCGTTTAGAATCGAATGTACTGTCGCACCCACACTATATCTCTATACCTACTTGAGCTTATTCTAACTGGCACCCCATGCTGAGGGTGAAGTGATCCCCATTTTCTAAAGATCAGCTCCTACTCGCGTAAACATGTGTCATACGGACCCCAAGAATTGTAGATACCTATGTTGGTCCCACCATGGGGTGTATCAAGACACATGGTGGCGGCCCCGACACAATTCTAGAAGGCATAGGTTATACTACTGGTGCCCTAGTGCCCTGTTTGTCTGCTCCGGAGTGTGTGCACGCCCGCACTCCGTTAGAACCTACACTGTTGCACCCACCACCGTTGCTTTGACCGCTTACAATCAGCCTAGTAATCCTGCCCCACCCTGCCTAGTTTCAGGGTACCATGATACCTAACTTGGGTTACTGCTGAAACGGTTCCCTCGTTACTAGGGTTTTCTAGTCAAACATGTTAAGTGGTTAAGTGTCTATATTTACCTAACCTCACCCATCAATTCTTGTTAACATGTTGAATTTGGTTTAGTGTTTATAGTTGACTTAACCCTACCATATGTCCTTAGCCTCTTAAAGCACCTGACCACTCACATTAGACAGATATTGCTACGGTTACTATATGTGCCGGTCGGTTCCGGGCAGGTTTACACCGTAGCTCAATCTAACGTTGGGTCCTTATTAGGCTCAATGCATAACCACCCACATTGGATATGTATTGTTGTGACTACTGGACAGCCGGGCGGGTCCGGGCAGGTTTACGTCACAACTCAATCCAACCTCGGGTTAAGCATACCGTGTTTTCTAAAATTACGTATTTTATCACTACTCAATTATATGTAAATGTCATGTCCTTTATTCTTGGGTATAACAATTCATACCACTAGAATGTCATTGTCGTTGGCATGTACCAATCATGCCAACATTTATTTTTAATGTTTTACACCAAACGTTATTACCCCCGTTTGTACGTTCGCAAAATTATAACAAGTGTTGGGCTCGACATAATTCAGCCCAACTTTATGAACGTGAGAAAAAGGGGAAATCAAGAACATGTAATATTTTACAACATATAAGGGTATATGGCGCATGAACTTGCAATTTAGTGATACTAACATAAATTATGGGTTATGCGAACTTGCATTCAAATCAAAGTATAACTAAGTAGGTGACATATGAAATGGCATAGTTTAGGTTTATTCAAATTTGGGTTTAAACATGTTTAACTTGGCATAATGTCAACCACAAAACTAGCATTTTGTATATTCACCAAAATGTCCAATTTTAACATCAAATCATATAGCCTATTTCAACATGAACTTGCATAGTTTATGTAACCCAAACAATACTTAACATAGATCCAATTATACTTGCAAATAAACATAAGAATGTGTTTATAGGTTTTGGATCATGTAGGCATAAAAGGTCTCAAATCTAGAACATGTTTACATAAGCCTTAACTTAGACTTAGAGAATGTATATAGTCCATGCCATAGACATAAACATAAAGGGATCAAATTCTAGTTTTTGCCACAAACTTGCAAGTGCCATTGTTTTTATATGCAATTGTTCAATAGGCTTGCATCAATCAATTTAGGCCACAAATATCAATACACAAGTCATGACAGAATCATTACAATACACATAATTTATATCATTATCATACAATAACACAATTCTATTTTCATTTACATCGCTTCACGTCACAGTTTTTATTCATATTCTGAAAGGTCACTATAATTACAACGAATGCAGTATCTTGAATTCTGGATTCTGAATTCTGAAATTGAGATGCGTTCCTTTGGGTAGATTATCATTGCGTTGATTAATTTGATTAAGCTTTAGTCTTCTTTTTAATTTGATTCGTCTCTAAGCTCCTCTCTCTTAACGGCTATGCTCAATTCCTTCCTGGCAGCATGACGACTCTAGTCTTATTTTTTTTGCATGAATTTTTAGTTTTGACTTAGGGTGTATTTATAGATTTTTAAATTGTTTTGAGCCGTCAGATGAAGACAGGAGGAATCTAGACCATACAAAATTCAAAGAGCCAATCAAGAGGTGACATGTCAGCCCTAATGACACACCGAGCCACAGAAATTCGAGCCAGACCCAGCCAACCAGGTCGACCAGGTCGACACTATGGTCGACCTGGGGTGACCAGGTCGACACCATGGTCGACCCTATGGTCGACCTGGTCCCTGGTTGGGAATTTTCCTACCCAGCCCAGTTTGTACCTGTTTTTCGAATTTCAAATTTGAAACTGAGCTGTTTGAATTTTAAATTTTATTCTAAAACTTCCGAAGGTCATAACTCCTTCATACGTAGTCCGATTCACGCAAACTCGGACTCTATCTCAAGAAGAATTCGGAGACGAACGCAATGGCATAACCCATTTCCCTTAATTATTTCATTTAGAATTAATTACACTTTAATATGTGAAGCTTAATGTTATAGAATTCATGGGGTGTTACAAGTAATAACTTGCAAATCTCAAAACACAGCAATTCACAGGAAGGAGACAAGGCAACAAGTGCCAAATAAGCATAGCAATAGGCAATGGAATTGTGTATCAATGCAAGTGATCACAAATTATGGTAAGGGACAAAGGACATGGCAAAGTACCAAATGGCCACCCATTACGTCGATATCAAGTGAACAAGGAAAAAGGTAATTTTAAAAGGTTCGGTATTAAATGCTATAGGAAAAAGTTGATTTGGACAAGAGTGGCAACAATGATCAGGTGTTACATTCAACACCGACATGCGAACAAATGAACAACCCAGGTGATCAAAATCAGACCACACACAAAGAAGATGTCAATATAGACAACCAACATGGTGCAGTAAATGTAGTGCACAAGTACAATATAGTCACGGTGGAAAAATATACAACATGATTGCATGCAATTCAAAATGGTGCAGTGACCAGATAGTGAAGGCCAAGCACATAGCAGTGTAAAGAAATCATGAAATACATCAAACCATTAACGACGGTGAAAATGCAAGTGTAAATGGCAAGTAATCAATGGCCAACAACAAACAGACCAACCAGGAAAATCAAGGATTTGGGCTAACAATCCAGCACATGCTCACGTACAAGAGCACCAACAACCAAGTCAGTGACCAGCAATGAAGCATGGCAATACCATCTACAGATTTTTAGAAGAAAGGTCAAGGATGCACTAATATAGCATTGATAAAGTGAACTGCACCAGCACAATCGATATATACATGATTATGTAAATGATGAGGCTGTAGAATGAACTTGAAATGATAATAGGCTTTAGCGCTTAGAGCGCAAGACGCGCAGGAAAAGACCTGGAAAATGAATGATGCATGTGTCGACCATTGGGTTGATCCATGCCTGGAGATGTTGACCCAATGGTCGACCCAGTATGCGCGAGTACTAGGAAGAGCAAGCTTGATTTGCACCCCTACTTCAAGCGATTGATTCAACCTCCAGATTGAATAAGGTCATTATGAAATACTGCTAGATCGAAGACCAATATCCATGCTATGTGAATTCATCAAAAGTTAGAGAAGAAATGCAGCATAAAGCGAAGCTACAAACTAATTTGCACATCCGAAAACACATCACATATAGTAGCAGCGAACCTTAACGATTCATTTACAGAAGATCACAAAATACTTGTATGCCAAAAATATGTGAGCGCACACTCATATGGGCTTGGATTAGAGAAATATTTCCAGCATGCAAGAAGGGTGATTGAGTCTCTGGAACTTGATAAATCAAGAATATTAACATGCAATGGCTAAGATTTGGCTGCCGTCTTCATTCTTGTATTTCAAAGATTAGTTGATAAGATTGTTGATAGAATTTGATTTTGTTGTTGAATTAGGGAGTCGTATCCATTCCCTTTTGCAATTACAATTAAAATCTTTTGATTTTGAGGATAGGAATGAGGCAGCCATGAATTACTGTGTTTCTCAAGAAAAGAGAAAAAGAATGAATGGGAGGAAGGAGAGGTTACTGGAAGAAAATATTGTACTATGAAAACCCCTATAGATTTCTCTTTTATTAATGACCAATCAAAGGCCCAAATTAAGTAATTAAGCCTAAGGTGATATTATTAGGCTAGATAAACATGAGATTAGGTCATTTACATATAATTAAACCCAGTTTTGCATTTTTAAGCTATGTTTACCTTACAACAAATCTTCCTCTTAGCGCAAAACAAGAACATTTTATAAAACTTATGATATAACCTATGAATTAATAATCTCAATTACTCTATTTTATAGCATATCATACCGAACACATAAATTTCTATTTCTATTTTAATTAACCATCAATAATCAATTATATTTTAACAAAAAAAATTACATCCTTGTCGATTTAATAAATTAAATAAATTAACTCCAATAAATACTTTACAACTACAAATATTGATTTACCATCAATATTTATATTTTTATAATGTAAACAAACCAGCAAATCATCGATTGGTGTTGTTAATATTAAAATGAAAGCTACATATTCATTTATGAATAATAATCAACAAATCCAATTTAATGTTACTACTATTATTTTAAATCTTCCAACATAATCTAAAAATACAATTCTCTATTTTATTGTGATAAGAAATATTTCTTACATTTGAAACCCAAACCGACAGTTTGTCATCAATATTGAAATTATATTAAGCACTTAGATATTGATTCCCAACCAATAGTATATATTTTAAATATTCATATAAATCAATAAGTTATGATTTATAAACACATATTGGAATACATTACTTATTAAATTATGAACACAAAAAATTCATTCCAAACACACTACTTTGAAAAACCTCAGATTCCTTATTTCTCATTTTAAATAATATACGTGTTGGGCTTCCAAACTCATATTTTATTCTCTATAGATTTAAAATCTAGGAAGCACGCTACAATCTGTTTAGCCATGTACCAAAATATCCGGGTCATTACATGGGAATTTGGAGATAGGGAGTTTGGTAAGACGTCCGAAGTCTTATGTAAAACATCCAACCTGAAGGGAAATAATTACCAGCGTGCTTGGTCAGACGTCTAACCAACCAAGTCAAATGTCTAAGTCGACGTATTCCTGTTTTGACCAAGTTTTCCTGATATATTATTCTGATATTTCTTATTACAATTTGGATATTTACCTAGACCTTTTATTATCCTATATAAGCATCTTCTAGAGAGAATCAAGAGTATGGGATTGTAGTCAAAATTAATTAATTCAAGGGTTTTTCGTCGTTCTTCATTGCTCTTCTTCTCCAATGATATTTTAGTCACCAGATATTCTTTCTCTTTCTCAATTAGGTTATTGACTCAATTGTAATTTTTTTTATTTTGCGCATATTCCATAGGTGTAAACACAATTCATTTTTGGTGAATCAATAAAGAGGGTAATTGGGTGGGATTTTATTGCATATTCGTTTTGTTTTCTATCAAAATTATCTTTAAGTAATTGGGTGAATAAGATTTTGGTGGGTAATCCACTTCCATATAAGATGACTACTCCACAACAGTTGGTATCAGAGCTAGATCTTCGCAAAGCCTAGAGTGGTTTCGATTTTGAAAAAATCGTTTTTATGTCGGATACGATGTCATTTACGAAGATAGCCATTTTTATGGAAGAAATAAGGGGTATTGGAAGCCTAAGATGGACGATGTTCTATAACTTAGTGATCTTCATGAACAGATTGATGGAGATGAGAATAAGCCCTCTGGTAGGAAAAGTGGAAGAAGATGGATAAGAAGGCGATGACACTGATTCGGGAGTACTTTGATGATTCAGTATTCCATCATGTAACTAGTTATGAATCCATCAAGGATTTGGAGGACATGTTATTATCTTTATATGAGTCAAGGAGTGCTACATGTAAGGCTTTTAGGTTTAAAATCTAGTACAATTGAGATTGGATAAAGAAAAATTTATTGTAGAGAATTTGAATGAATTTCAAATTGTGATCAATTATTTGGAAATTTGAAGGTCAATTTTGATGATGTGTTACAGGCTCTTTTGTTGATGAGTTCACTTTCAGAAAGTTGGGTAACTTTGTTGTTTCATTGAGTAATTCCAATGCAATGGAGCTTTCACTTTGAAAACTATATGAAGAAGCCATTTGAATGAGGAGCTAAGGAGAAAATGGTTAGGTTTAAAATTAGTTCAAAGTGAGGCTATGGTAGCAAGGGACTCCAGGAAAGATACAATGTTGAAGAAGAAGAAGCTATCTGATGGTGTTATTGTCTATTATTATTGTGGTAAGGAACGTCACATATGTAGAAAGTGTCATGCCTATAAAAGGGATCATAAGAAGGTTGCACATGGTGATTGTATTGATAATGCACAAGCAGGTTCTATAGAAGGTTGCTTTTGGTGATATCCTATTTAGTGACGCTAAGCCTTGGAAGATGGATTCAGAAGCTAGTTTCCGCATGTGTAGTCATGTGAAGTGTTTTTCCCCTTATCAGAAGAATGTTGAAATGATTTGGACGATCAATGGAGTAAAGCTACCAGTTTGTGGTATTGGATCTATCCAGTTCAGCATGCATGATGGTATGGTTAGGAAAGTCTCAGGAATTAGAAATGTCCCCACTTGTTCGCATAACCTTATTTCTCTCGGTCAGTTGGATCGATGTGGTTGCACTTATGATAATCGAGGTGGAGTTTTGAGAGCGAAATAGGGTGGCGGTCGTTTTATGATGAGAGGAGTTTTGGATGGTGGAAACCTTAGTAGATCGATCGGTTCTATGGTCAATTATGAAAGTAGAGTGACCTAGTCCACAGTAAGGTAGAGAGGTTAACATAGTCGCTCCGGATGATCCTAGAATTGAGGATCATATTTTAGACAGGAGTATTCATGTTGATTATTCTAGATGGATCGATAGTGATCGGGGAATGAGCTCAGGTCAAGTCGCAGACGGGTGTCGACTTGAAAAATCAACAAAGATAAGACGAAGATCTTTGTGGTATAACAAACGTTTTTTAGATCATTATTTTTTCATGATGCATCTCATGTGGAAGATACATCTTTTGAAAGCTGTGGGTGAAATTTGTAATGTGGTTTTTGTAACAACCCGGAATTTTTGGGGATATAAATTAATTATTAGAATTTCAAAAATAGAAATTTCTGCAAACGATGGAATTCGTCTATGAAACTTTAACTGTTGCGTTCGACTCGGAAGTCTAATCAACTTTCATATTTGGAGTTTTGCGAACGAAGTCCGTATAAAAAAGTTACGGACGAAATTCGAAAACAGACGAAAAATAAATAAACCAGAAAATTTAATTAATATATTACCTAACTTAACTAGCTGACCTGGGCAATCCCGTTCCCAAGCGGTCGATTGACGGTCGACCTTCTAGGTCGACCTACTGGGCGTCAGATCGCCCAGTGGCGGCTTGGTTTTTGAAGGATTAGGTTAATTTGTTTATATAACAGATGAACAGATATAATTTAAAACTAATCACTACGCCATAGATGGCCTACGCCAACCCCAGAGAAATGACGCAGTAGGTGCCAAATAGTGTTGCTGCAGGCAAAAAATGATCTGTGGCAACACTTTTTTGGGGTTGCCTTTTGCCGCATTGCCTTAGAGTCAAAGACAACACATTTTCGATCCTAAGGCAACATCAGCACAGTTGTTGCCGCATGTACTAAATTTACAAAAATGTGGGACCCACTATAATCTTTGACCCGTGTTTACGGAATCGTCACGAAAATATGTAGCCCGGGTCCACGGAATCCAGTTGTGGGGCCCACATGCATAAATTTATAGCAACAATTTTGCCACCCAATGGCAACACTATATCATAGCTATGGCAACATTTAACATCACATACTGCAACATTATATCATATATATGGCAACATAACATCAAACTGAAATTTACAAAGAACTTTTTATTTCAAATTAACCAGGGAACACTAGTACGTAGTCAACTACAAAATAACAAAACGTAGCCACTAAGTTCAATTTTACAAACATTTCAAAAACAAACACACAGCAAGTCCTAAATTCATGTTTACATAAAACTAAAACAGTTTCAAAATATAGCACAAGCCTTCAATGCGTTCAATGCCTCTACTGCATCGTACCTCTAGTGCCTTCATTAACAAAAGTTCTTGAAAATCCTCATCACTGCCTCCTTCACCTGCATACATAAGTTGCATTTCAGCACAAAATAAGAGGTATGCATGCCTGAATTGCATTTCAGCACAAAGTATGGTCATAATATAACTGAGTTTCCTTTCAGCACAAACTGAGTTTCACAACTGAATACCATTTGCATCAGTATAACATAGTATACTGATCTAAACAATGTGTATAAAATGTACTGATCCAAACAATGTGTGAGTTACATAACTGATCTAAACAATGTGGATACAAGTGTACTGATCTAAAACATAACTGAGTGACATAACTGATCAATGTGTATACAAGTGTATACTGATCTAAACAATGTGTATACAAGTGCATACTAATCTGCAATGTGGCAAAAATTATCACTAATCTACAATGTGGCAAAACTTAAAATTATACCTGAAAACTGCCCATGCATGCTATTTCATGTTACTTCACTGCTCTACATTGCCATAACAACACACAAAAGAACTCCAAACATGATCCAAGATATAGCTAAAGCTTTTGCAAAGAATTTTGCTCCTGTCTCGTGTTTTCCACAGTCAATGCGCATTAGGGCCAACTCTTCCTTCAAATCTGCCACCAATTCATCGGCTTTTACCCTCTTTTGCTTTTGCTTATGCAGCTTTTCTTCAATTGTCTTCTTTTCCATCAGCAATTGCAATATAGTCTTTTCTTTTTCCATCAATTTAACACTAGTATCATCCAATTCAGAATTGTTGTTGATTTCGTACACTTCGTCATGCCACATAAAATACCCGCAATCGCCAATCTGCACATACATTAAATTCTCGAGTAAAATCTGCAACCAAAAAAAAAACCTAATTTATACTTACCGGCCACATGGAGCAACCAAAAAACTTCTTCTCCGCATTCGACCCCACCTTTACAGTCCTCAACTTTGCTGGGATATTGTGGTGGCAGTTCTTTCTCGCAGCCGCTGTTGACGAATTTGAAGTTGAAATTGATGTCCGCATCATGCAATATTCAGTGATATCCGCAGTCCTGAAACATCAATTACATTCCTGAAACATCAACATAAAACAAATTTGTGACTGACGTGTACTCTTATAAGTACCAACAAAGATTGCATAAATGTGGATATGATAAATGCACTGTGTACTATATGACATCTAACAAGGCTAAATAAACAAACACTTACGATTAAGGGTCTTGGGAGCGAAAGTGCCTCTCTGAATTTGGCATTGTCCCATAGTGCCCAGTGGAACATTATCCGGCGAACTTTTGTGCTCAAAAGCATTGTCACATTCTACCTCCATTCCCCGGACAATGTTCCACCAGGCAGTATGGTGGACAACAAAATCTAACACCCAAAGAATTACGATTTCTACTTGTGCTCACAAGGTGGAATGATAGGCACAGCCTAAAGAAGTACTTTTGTGAAACAACATATTTAACGATGTAGGTTTGAGGAAAAAAAGATTTAAATGGCTAGGAAATCCCTTCATGTTAAGCCTAAAACAGATTAGCCTAAAAAATGAATGTACATACTGACGAAGTACAACACTATGGATCATCGAGAAAAGGTAAGTTAAGATCAAAAAATTCGTTTACAGTACCTTAGGGTAATGAAAGTAGATCAACAGCGAAGCAATTTCATGCAAAATCGGATCTTTATTTGGTAGCGAACAACGTAATTAGTGGTTGCCTCGTCGAATTTTGCTGCAGTGATAACTAAAATGATAGGAGAAGGAAGAAGAGGTTTTTTTTGAGAGGAAGGCGAATTTAGGGAAGAAGAAGGGCAACAAGAATTGGGATTCCCTGCGATATGAATTGGGATTTTAGTTTAGGGTTCGAACGATTTAGGGTTGAAAGTGGAAAAGTAAAAACAACGATAATTATTTTATTATTTTTTAGCGGTAAAATGAAAATTTAGGGAAAGATAGTTCGGTCAATTTTCTCAAGTGAAGACAACGCGAATTATTTTACAACGGGAAAATGAAAATTTGGGTAAAAGATCGCTGCTGTGGTGAAGGAAATTAGATTGATGTGGATCACTAATCTAGACCGTTGGATATTGTTGACGCGGATTACTAATTTTATTCACGTGGCTACTGCAACACATGTTGATATCTATGGTAACACATTGAAACGTGCGTTGCAATAGACAAAAAACATCATAGCAATGGCAACATTGTAGCTAGCAACACCATGGGTTTTCGTTGTGATAGGTCATCTATGGCGTAGTGAATCCGACAGTTCTAAGCCTTTTGCACCCCTATAAATAAAGGGGTAGAGCTTCATTCTTTTCCATTCAAATCTACAGAGACAGAGGAGCTCTGCCATTTTTCTTCCTCTTCTACCTAAATTCTAAAACAAAAATATGTTCATACATATCAAATCAAATTCATATGCAATTGGGAAGATAATTAGATTCAATGGAATAGGATACTCAACAATAGATTCACCGCTCTCTTCCCTTTTTCTTACATTTCTACAGATCTAGAATTTTCCACCTTCAAGATAAATTGTAGATTTATAAGAATTTGGGGATTGTGCGCCTAAAGGGTTCAAAACTTATAATTTGGAGGCTACAAGGTGAGTTGGAAATTTACTAATACAATTATAATGACTTATCTATTTCGTTTGAATCCAATCTATGTTTTATGCCTATTAGATCTGATTATTTGAATATGTAGAATTTATTGGCCACCATCAGATCTGATTATAAATATTGTTAAAATTGGTAAATGATAAGTTATGGTTATGTATAACCTGAATTGTAGGATTCTTAAATATTTTTCCCACATATTCCTATAGTTATATCATGAAATATGTTGTACATGTTACGTAGCTCTTTAGATCTGGAAATCAGTCCCATTAAACATAAATTAGTTGTAGTTATGTTCCAGATTTAGTTTAGTGCTGAAATATGAAATATGTGAATTCGGGGGAAAAGATGAAATTTGTGCATTATGTGATTGTAAGAATAAAAGAAATATTCCTATTTATATTCAATATTGTAGAATTTTGGATTAAGCACTGCAAAATATGTCTTTTTCCTCCTTTTGAATAAAGAAGCATTATTTTGGAATCACAAGAAGTATGATAAAAAGAATTAAAAAAGGAAAAATGGTGCAAAGGTACATATAAATACAAATACATACATTTGTATGTAATTTGCATCGACTATTCCAATATATATATATATATATATATATATATATATATATATATATATATATATATATATATATATATATATTACATATATTTCTTGTGATTTGGAAATATGCCAATTCCATAAAAATAGGCATTATTTACAATGATTACGGCTAACGGTCCTTTGTGGGACTTGAAACCTTTTTGCAAGTTTGAATATAAAAAGGAAATGTTTGGTTAATTGATTAGACCAAATCATTAATTTAATAAGAAGAATAAAAATAAAAATAATCACGTTGACTGCATGAAAATACAAAAATAAATATACATATTATCCGTCCAAATCAGCATAAAACGGTAAAATATACATTGTATGGAATGTTTGAATGTTTGGATAAGATTCTATTATGGAACTATTTATAAATATAATCCATTTTGAGTTATTATATTGGTGGTGACCATTTGTAACAATCAATATAATTAATTGCCATAAATTAGATCGCAAAACAATAAATGACCATTGTAACCAATATTGATTTGGGAAAAATAAATGTGATGGGAAAAATGGTTACAATTCCTAAAATCAATTAGGACAAATGTTCTGAATCCCAATTAGGAAATTTGAATTATAACTGCATTTAGACACGAGGTTAAACTCAACTTGTGGTGTAATCCTGCCCAGAACCGACCGACAAATCCAGCGACCATAAGTAGTCAGTTTAATGTGCGTGGTCTAATGCATAAATATAATTGTATTAAGGTATGATGTTAAGTTCACTTTTGGTAGAAGTCTACCCGGAACCAACCGGCAAATCAAGCATCCACAGATAGTCAACTTATTGTGAGAGGCCTGGTATGTATGTATATATATATATATGTATGTATATAACACTCAAACAATAATTAAATGAATAAGAACAGAAATTGTCCGTTGGTGTACAATAAATAGATAACTTGGGACTGATAAATAGTTTCCTTAGGAAAATATGACTGGTAAGGTCATAAAGGGCAATAAAAAGGAAATAAAAAGAAATGGGTGTCATAAGGGAATTTATGATTGTCATTTAAACACTATGTCCAACTTAGGAAAGGTATTAAATAATTATCCTAGGAAAAAAGGAAATATAACCTTCCTTATTTATAGTAAGGGAAATAGAAAATATGGTTGGACTTAGTAATTTTATAATGTAAGATATTGTTAACCATATAAACCTATAGTGCAACTAAATGGTATAAGTATAGTATTTTCGTGTAAGGGAACTAAACGGGAATGACTTAATAATGTAGCGTACTGTATCCCAAAAAGGGAAAGGTGCTAAAGGCAAATGGGGTACGAACTAATAACCTTCGCATATAGTTTGCTTCTTTGGTCCTAAAAGGCTAAGTGATTAGGGTAGAAGAGTCTACCTGGGAATAGGTTTTCAGTATGGGGTTCTTAAATTGCAGGTGTGTGGGGGCCTACCCAAACCTGGAAATTAAAAAGGTCAGATATGTCCACCTATCCTATGGGAAGTAATAAGAGACTAAGGAGGTTATCTAATAAGGTCAGCTAGAAGGTACAATGAAGAATGGAATACCATCTCTCACCTTATGTGGGGTAAGGGTATATGCGTGAATGATGGAAGCCTTAACTAGCAGGGCCCGTAGCTAGTGCCCTCTAGTTTATGTTAACGTTGAATATATTATCGTGGGTTAATAACTGACCAATAGGTGCGCCTAGGGTCTTAAGTGATCAGGGAGAATCCACCCTATCTATCATTGATAGTGAGGCGTTAGATAATAAAGAATAGTGAATGAGGATATAGATAGAAGCCTCAAATTAGAGACCCACTCTCGATATAGTTAACCAGTTAAGCTCTAGTATAAAGGCTTCACAAAAATGTTTGTAAATGTCCTATCTTGGTATTGTAATTTAGGGATACTACTTTGAGAAGAGTAGTAGAGTCGCGTGTAAACATTAACAAGGTTGGTTTAGAATCACTGACCATGTTAGGCATACAACTTGGGTTGAACCAAATGGAATATATCTGTGTTATAGTCTGTGTTGTACATTTCTTAATCATCAGAACTTGTTGTTCTGACCCCCCTCCTCATTGCAACCTCTCAGGTTTCCTAGAGAAGGTCGGGTCCTTACAGATGATTAAGTTTGGCTTTCGGTTCTCGTTCTTTCTCATGCTCGGTATTGGCAAAGTGACTTACTTTGAAAAAGGTAGTTATTTGAGTTAATAATTGTTTATCATATTTTATTTCTACTATGAGTTATATTTATCGTACTATAATTATGTTCATGCTCATTTATTGCAGGTACCGTATATACACCCTCCATGATTGGATGTGTTCAAGTTTTGATTTTTGTCAAAATTTGGATACAGAAAAGTGTGGGGGTGCAACATTTGGTATTAGAGCTTAGGTTAAATGGTCAGAGGAATTAGTTAAATTATGATGTAGCTCCAGGATCCAAACTCCTCACGACTTGATGAACTCGTAAATCTAAAATCAGAAAGTAAGATAAATGCTCAACTCCATTGATCTCTCGATGTCGGAATCTCGCTGTCTTCAACATGTTGATCTCGTAAGATACCGTGTTGCCGGTCTATGATTCTTCGAACGTTGATCACTCGCAAGCGATACCGTGAATCGGCTTCAAGTTCGTTGATTCGAGCGCACTTGAATATCCAAAGTTAGAAAATGATAAAGGAGATCACACTCAAATTCAACAATGGTGGCACAAGGCTCACACAAGGAATTTATTCAATTGTCAACAACCCTTACAACTCATACCACACCCCTATTTATAGGGTTACAAACACGACCCCAAATACATGACCCAACAAGCTTGGCGACCCAACACAGAACAACACGATCTAACATACTAGCGATACATCAAACACGACCTAAGTGAAGCGGCATGACCCAACTTCATAGCTTGTACTTCCTTCTAGTAATGGCGATCCAAGAGACAACGATCCTTCCTCTACACAACAACACTTCATCAAGCCCGCTGTTATTCTTTAGGTCGGAGAACGTCCCTTCCTGGTCCTTGAGCTCGTAGAACAACACAACCAGGTCGTGGGACGACCTACACTCCACTTCTTCGAACTTTAGCTCGTAGAACAATTCCATTAGATCGTTGGAAGACCGGCTCCTCTTTTATTCAAGCTCTAGGTCGCAGAAAGGTTTCTTTAGGCCGCTACACTTCTCTCCTTTAGACTTTAGGTCACTGGATGGGTTCCTTAGGTCGTTGTACGACCTGCAACTCGCATACATGCATCTTCCCTGATGTGTTGCATCATCCTCCCCAGGTTGACAAGAATTCGTTCCCGAATTCATACATTCCCCTTCTTCGATATGCTCATCCTCATAATATGGAATTAAATGCTTGACACTGAAAACATCAGAAGTATGGACATCATCCGACAATCTCAATGGATAAGAATTTTCATTGATTCTCTTCACAACCTCTACAGGACCAATCTTCCTAGATTTCATCTTATTGTACGTCCCAATGGGAAAATGATCCTTTGTCAACACTACGTAAACAAAATCGCCTTCTTTGAATTCAACACTTTGTTGCTTCAAATCTGCAAACTGTTTATATTTCTCATTTATCTTAAATAATCATTCCTACACAACTTTGTGGCATTCCTGCAACTCATTAACAAAATCATTGGCTTGCTTAACAACACCTTTCTGCTATGGAACTGTCGATAAATCTAAGGGTCCTCTCGACACGATTGAATAGACAATCTGGAGTAGACTAAAACCTGTACTTCGATTAATGGCATGATTGTGTGCAAACTCAGCTTGACACAACTTCACATCCCAACTCTTCAAATTATCGTTCACGAGACATCTCAACAAATTTCCCAAAGATCTGTTCACTACTTCCGTCTGTCCATCGGTTTGCGAGTGATACACTTTTACTACCTAACTTGTCTTGTCATAAAATAGCAGGTGAAGGGATGTTAAGTAAATAGAAGAAGGGAAAAAGGAATTTGAAAGAAATTCAGACAGATACTCCCTCTGGAGAAAGAGGGACCCGAAACCTACCAGGTATCGACAAAAGTTCATCCGATGGAGTCTATCCTCCAAGAATCAACCAATGGACACCAACACATTAGAAGATGAAAAGCATTGGGATCCTGCATCAAGATGATTTGGAATCAATCCTCGAAGAAACGGCTTCATAGATATAGAAAGGGGATATTTCCGCAAGTGACACAAGTACCACCGAAGGTTACCCTCCCGAGAGCTAAACCGGGAGGTAAAACCAATACATAAGCAAGGATACGGGACACTCGTACTAGTCCACTTAGTACCTGAACCAACAACGGTTCTAAATCGGAAGACATGTACATATGACACGGGGGCGAACCCCTACGAGTACCCAAAATAAAGCCGAAAGCCTACATCCAAAAGCCCGCAGCAAAAGACCAACACTGAGAGCATTCACAAAGATATCTGAAATGCCTCCGCGGTATGCTACGGCAATAAGCCCCTTTCGCCTAGAAGTAAGCCGAATTCACCTAGGATCATCCCATCGAAAGCTATAAATGACACTGTGAGGAGGATCAGCAGGCCGATACTCGAAACCAAGGAAAAAGGCGGCTGACAGGGAGCGACCAAGCCCAACAACCTATCAACGGAAGGACACTGGATTCTCTATAAATAGGACTCCAGACACTCCATAAAGGAGGACGAACCTTTCATTTCTCAATTTAGCTTCTCCTTTCTCAGGGAGAGCAATTCATCAATTCTTGTATTTTATCTACAATTTATAAATGGAGAATTCGGAGTCCCATACATCATATGATTTGATAATCTTGTAGTCTCATAATGATGAAACAGGGAGTTAACACTAATCTTTCTGATGAGGGGATTAATCAAGTTGCTCCAGTTGTGGAGGAAGCGGACATTGTAGAAATATGAAACCCCCTTTCTCCTCACCTCGCAGAATCGCCATGATTGATCCATGTCCTCATACTGAGCCTACCGTTTCCCCAAGCATCGTTGTGACAAAATCGCATATAAGCTCCTAGTTCAATCTCCTTTGTAATTCGGATTCCTCCCTCAGGTAGGTCTAATACAAAGGAGTCATCAAAGTTAGTGAATATTATGAGGCTCTCATCGATGAACTCACGGAAGGCATTAGCCTATTTGCTTCCCATTGAAATATACATAGTAGTTGACATGGTTCAGGATCCTATCCATCTTGGATCAAAGATCATTGCCTGAGGATTCTAAGTCATGGCTGCTGCAAACTTCGTGGATACACATATTACACTCCCTAATTTGGGTGTTGACGAAAAATATCGTTAACATTTTTCGCGCTATTAGGAGGGCTCGAACCTCCGATCTTGTGGTTAATTTGTTTAAACTAACTAGTTAACCCCGATGACCGTTTGATGGCTTTCGACAACTAGATGGATATTTACAACGCCTCCGGAGCTGTCAGATGTCGCCTCTTCCCTGTGACCTTCCAAGGGCGAAATGGTATTGCCAATGCAGGGAGAACACCATCTACTTGTGGAAACAATTCTCCTATGAATTCTCCACCCAGTTCTGCATGTGCAAAGATCCAACCGTATATTATACGGTTATCGCTAACATCTAACAGAAACAAGGGAGTCTCACGAGGACTACCTCAAAAGTTTCAACGTCGAGGCCTTAAAAGCCAAGGATATGAATGACCGTGACAAGCTGATCGCCGTGCATTTAGGGTTAATAGAAAACACCCCCCTTTGGAAGAAGTTATATATCCATGGCTGCAAGGATCTACAAGATTTCCATTTTCAAGCCGATAAGTTTATCTGCATGGATGAACCATACTTCATAAAGAGGAAGTTCGGGCCTCGAAGAGAAGGAGGAAGACCAAACATTGGACAAATGCTCCTAGAAGGAAATCATAGGAGATCGAGATGGGAAGACTCTAACACGAACTCGGCTGCCCTGAACAAGCCCATCTCGTATGTGTATGTTGTCGTGAAAGAAAGGGTCAATAATTTCCTTATCTCGTTCAAAGCTAAGAATTGCTCTGAACCTCATGCCGATGGTAAATACTGCGAGTTCCAAAAAAACAATGGCTACAAGACAGACGAATGCCATGTCTTATACGGGATTATCCAGAAACTAATCCAAGAGGGGCACCTGAAGGAGTTTGTTTCAAATAGAACAGCACCAGCTCAACATGCAGGAGGGTAGCAGAAGGTTTTGATAAACACGACGAGAGTTATTGAAGAGGAGAATAACCTGGATTTGGGACCTCCCATGAACCGAATCAATGTGATTCATGGGGTACCACATCCTGTCGGAAACTGTCCGAAAGGCAGTGATAAATACGTGAAAGAAGTTTTGGGGGGAATCTTCTCCATCCATGAGGAACCATCATTGAAGAATGTGTGTTACGCCCACAAAATGCATAACCTCGTGGTTTCCCCAGAATAAATGAAGAAAGGGGTCCGTCACCCACATAACGACCCCCCCATGATAACGGCGCAGATAGGACTTTCGATTATTACCAAAATATTGGTGGACATCGGAAGCGCTGTCAACGTTATCTTCAAGCACGCCTTCGATCAGATGGGAATTTCCAAGAAGAAGTTGGAGCCTAGTAACGAGCCGATTTTCAGATTCAACAATAAAGGGTCAACTCTAGTGGGTCAAATCAACCTACTGGAAGTATGGTTGTTCCTCTTTACAGGACTTTTGAAACTCTCTTTGTCATAATTGACCAGCCGTCCTATTACAATCCTTCTTCGGGCGACTAGCTTTAGAGGAGATGGATGCTTTTGTTTCTTCCAAATACTTATGTTAATATTTCTAACCAAACAGGGATGGGGTACCATCCGGGAGAACAATTTAGCTATCGAGAGTTGTACTTTGCCACGATCGAAAAATACAAAAGGGAGTATTCTTCGTATTTCGATTCTTCTGCCGTTTTTATGCCTTCAGATATGGGATTCTTACATCCCTCACCTGAAGCCAAGATAGAAATAAATAAGACTGACAAACGCACTAATGGTAGGAATGCTTCTTGAAGAAGGAAGAGGAAAAGTTCAAATGAAGTAAACTCAACCGAAGAAGGAGAAATCATCACAGATCTAGACTCTCGAGGAGACATCGAAAGGATCAAGCTAATAGAAGATGTAGAAGAAGTAACTGTTGACCCAAAGGACCAATCGAAGGTCATCAATGTAGGAAAGAGGCTAACAGAACCTCTCCGAAGCGACTTAATCCACTCCCTGCAGCTCAACAAAGATGTTTTCGCCCGGACCCATTCGTACATGGTTGGTATCGATCCTTCGATCAAGAGCCACGCATTAAACATTGACCCTTCGGTAATCCCGATCCGGCAGAAGAAGAGGCAATATAATAGGGACCAGATTGAGGCCTTGAAGGAGGAAGTCAACAGGTTGGAAACTAACGGGTTTATCCGAGAGGTCCGTTACTCAAAATGGTTAGCCAAACCCGTGTTAGTAAAGAAGTCCCATGGGAAGTGGAGGACGTGTGTCGATTACACGGATTTAAACAAAGCTTGTCCGAAGGACTGCTACCCTCTTCCGCGGATCGATCAGCTGGTTGATGCCACGAGTATACATAAGATACTATCCCTTATGGACGCTTATTCGGGGTACAACCAAATCCTAATGCACAAACCCAACGAGGAACATACAAGATTTATTACCAATTGGGGAACATTTTGTTAGAAGGTAATGCCTTTTGGCTTGAGGAATGCAGGGGCAATGTATCAAAGGCTGGTAAATAGTATGTACCAGGAGCATATAGGGCGTAATATGGAAGTATATGTTGACGACATGCTAGTGAAGTCCACTGAAACAGAGAATCATCTAAAGAGCCTGGAGGAAATGTTTGAAATCCTGAGAAGCTACCAGATGAAGCTGAACCCTCAAAAGTGTTCCTTTGGGGTTCAATCTGGGAAGTTTCAAGGATATGTGGTAAGCGAGCAAGGAATCGAAGCTTGTCCCGACCAGATATAGGCCATTAAGGACACGGAAGAACACAAAACCGGTAAGGAAGTCATAAGCCTAAACAGGAACGTAGCTGCACTCAACAAGTTTATTTCTAACGCCACCGATAAATGCGTCCATTTCTTCAATGTCAAAAATAAAAAGAAGAATTTTAAATGGAAAGAAGAGTGTAGAAATACATTCCAAGAATTCAAGGTTTACATGGGAACACCTCCGGTCTTGTCTAGTCCCGAGAAGGGAAAAACTTTGTACCTATACATGGTAGTCTCCGAACATGCAGTGAGTTCAGCACTGAAAAGGGAAAATAAGGGGATTCGACACCTCATCTATTATGTTAGCCGAAGGCTAAAAATTGCAGAAACTCGATACCCTGTCATAGAGAAATTAACGTATTGCTTAATCCTTACTGCACGAAAGCTTAGAGGTTATCTCTAGCCACATCCTATCAAAGTTTTAACTAGTTTTCTGCTCAAGCAGGTGTTTAGCAAACCGGAAACCTTAGGGAGGCAAATTAAATGGTGTATTGAGCTCAGCCAATATGAAATTGAGTTCCATCCTCAAGCAACAATTAAGGGCAGGCTCTTGCAGATTTCGTGAACGAATGTACAAACTTCATTTCAGAAAAGTCGGCCAAGGAAAATGACTCGAAGGCCAAACGGCAACTCTTTGTAGATGGAGCTTCCAATGAATTGGTGGCGGGGGCAAGTTATGATATAATCACCCCTGACAGACACCGCTTGCACTACGCCATTAAATTAGGGTTCCCGGCAACCAACAATGTGGCTGAATATGAATCCCTGATAGCTGGTCTGAATATGGCATTATAGTTGAAGATACCAAGGATAGAAATCTTCAGCGACTCGCAATTAATGGTAAACCAAATAAAACAGATGTATCAAACCAAAGATAAGCGGCTCATCATATACAGGAAGAAGCCAATAAAGATGCTTTCCCTATTTGAGGATTTCTCAGTTCATCAAATACCCTGCATAGAGACTACCCAACCGGATTCGCTAGCCAAATTAGCCAGCTTACAAGGAGCTCATGAAACCCGGATAGTGCCGGTGGGATATCAAGAGACGCCCAGCATCGAATTGGAAGAATCGAAAGCAGGAAAAGAGTCGTTAGTCTTGACCCAATCACAATCCTTGACAAGAGGAGAAGGAGAAGGCCAAGAAGGATACCCTGAGAGGGAATTTCCCATGGCAGAAACATGCCCTCGACAGGAAAATACGTGGATGGCTCTCATAGAGGACTAACTCTTAAAAGGGACGTTACCCTTGTATAAGCAAGATGCAAGGGACTCAACCTTTTACATTCGTGATCATAAACGATGTACTCTACAAAAATGGACATTCACTTCCTTTTCTAAGGTACATAAGTTTCGAAGATGGACTCAATCTTTTAAAAGAAGCTCATGAAGGATAGTGTTAGGACCATTCCAATGGGATTAAACCAGCCAAAAGGGTCATGCGACATGGTTATTACTGACCACAGATGGTTAGTCAAGTAGTCGAATACGTCAAGAGATTTGAAAAGTGTCAGAAGTACTTTAAGGTACCACGACTTCCTCACAGTAACCTAACCAGCATATCAAGCCCTTGACCTTTCGACGTATGGGAGATAGATTTGATCGAATCCATACCACTTGCCCGGGGAGGAGCTAAATATGTCGTAGTAGTTATCGACTACTTCACCAAGTGGACGGAGGCGGAACCCCTTTTGGTTATCACATCTGAGAAAGTGTTAAGATTTGTAATAAAGAATATCGTTACCCACTACAAGATTCACCATAAGATAAAATCGGATAACGAAACACAACTCGAGAGTGAAGAATTCACCCGATTCTGTGAGAAAAATGGAATCATCAAAAGTTTCTCCTTAGTGGCCCATCCGAAAGCTAACGCATCTGTGGATGCCGCAAATAAGACCATTAAGAAAATCCTTAAGAAGTGCCTAAATCAAGCTAAAGGGAATTGAGCAGAGGAATTTACTCTGGTGCTATTGGCATACAGAACTTCCACTAAAACAGCCACGGGACATACCCCCTTTTCCCTGACATACAATTGCGAGGCCATGCTTCCGATTGAGGTTGAAGTTCCATCACATTGAAGGATAACATACACTTTTGACCCCAATCAGGAATAAAGAAAGGAGTCATTAGATTTAATATAGGAACTGAGAGATGAGGCTACAGTCAGAATCGCCGAATACCAAAGAAGAATCACAAAATATTACAATTCGAAGGTCAAAGTTAGAACCTTTGCTAAGGGAGAATTAGTACTACAAAGAGTAATGGCTAACACCAAAGATCCAGCCGATGGTCCTCTTGGCCCGAATTGGGAAGGACCACTAATTGTCCACCAAGAAGTCATACCTGGAACATATCGGTTGTGCAGTCCTAACGGCGACCTTGTTCCAAGGACATGGAACTCAGAACATTTGAGGCCATATTTTCCAACCATAAACAAATAAAGGATAATATCTTTTTCCCAAGAAATCGTCGTACAACTAGAGGTACAGAAACCCTCGCAATAGCTCATGAGAAACCCAAAAGGGGGCCGAGCTGGAAAAAGGATTGAATCCCTCGCCATCACCAATTTGGCCGAGGTGAGGCATCCCCCCGATGGGGGGATGATTGTGTTAGTCTTTCTCCTTACCCAAACCATAGGCGGCAGGAATAAATCATCGAAAGCGTAATCCACCGTTTCACACCAGAAATGGTCGTGGCGGTGCATCTAAAAACTAGCACGCCTTGCCTCTGCTCGTAGAAGAGTACGCCCTGCCTTTGATCGAACTAAGCACGTCATGCCTCTGCTCATAGAAGATCACGTCCTACCTCTGCTTATGTTCCATGTTACCCGCAGAAGGGAACACAAACCTCTATCATCACCTACGATGGTCAGGATAGGGCACCCTTTGGAGGAGGTGGCGTATAAGCCTTCACCAGTGCCTACGATGGCCCGTGTAGAGCGTCAAAAGAGTAAACCTTAGTTCTATGCCTACGATGGCCCTGTCTAAGTTTCTAAGCCCTTATCATTTCCTACAATGCTCAGGATAAGGCGCCTCCTGGAGGGAGGTCAAGTAAGTCCTTGGAACCTGCTTGTGGATAAGCTAGCCAAGCACACCGAATGCACAGGCCCAGAGAGTGTCCAACAAAGCACGTACATCCTCTGCTTTGACTACAAGAGCCCAAGGGGAGGCTCAAGAACACGTATAACCTCTGCTTCCAAAATCAAATCCGAAGGGATACTCATTATCTTAATACCGAAAGAGGTTTCAGTTCTCTATGCTAATACCTGAATCTGGGTCGATTTCGCATTCTCTTAATGCCGAAAGAGGTTTCCGTTCTCTATGCAAATACCCGAATCTGGGTTGATTCGGCGTTCTCTTAATACCGAAAGAGGTTTTGGTTTTCTATGCAAATACCCGAATCTGGGTCGATTTGGCATTCTCTTAATACCGAAAGAGGTTTCGGTTCCCTATGCAAATACCCGAATCTGGGTCGATTCGGCGTTTTCTTAATACCGAAAGAGGTTTCGGTTCTCTTTGCAAATACCCAAATCTAGGTCGATTCAGCGCTCTTTTAATACCGAAAGACATTTCGGTTCTCAATGCAAATACCTGAATCTCGGTCGATTCGGCGATCTCTTAGTACAGAAAGAGGTTTCGGTTCTCTATGTAAATACCAGAATCTGGGTCGATTCGGCGTTCTCTTAATACCAAAAGAAGTTTCGGTTCTCTATGCAAATACTCGAATCTGGTCTGATTCGGCGTTCTCTTAATACCGAAAGAGGTTTCGATTCTCTATGCAAATACCCGAATCTAGGTCGATTCGGCGTTCTCTTAATATCGAAAGAGGTTTTGGTTCTCTATGCAAATACCCGAATCTTGGTCAATTCGGCGCTCTTTTAATGTCGAAATGGGTTTCGGTTCTCTATACAAATACCCGAATCTAGGTCGATTTGGAGTTCTCTTAATACCGAAAGATGTTTTGGTTCTCTATGCAAATAACTGAATCTGGGTTGATTCGGCATTCTATTAATACCGAAAGAGGTTTTGGTTCTCTATGCAAATACCCTAATCTGGGTCGATTCGGCGCTCTTTTAATATCGAAAGAGGTTACGATTCTCGATTCAAATATCAGAATCTGGGTCGATTCGGCATTCTCTTAATACCGAAAGAGGTTTCGGTTCTCTATGCAAATACCCGAATCTGGGTTGATTCAGCGCTCTTTTAATACCGAAAGAGATTTCAGTTCTCTTTGCTAATCCCCAAATCTAGGTCGATTTGGTGCCTTATTAATACCGGAAGAGGTCCCGGTTCCCTACGGTAATATCCGAATATGGGCCGATTCGACGTCGTTAACGCCGAAGGAGCTTCTGGTCCTCAATCTAAAAACACCCGAATCTAGGTGGATTCGGCCATCCATTAATACCAAGAAGGTTCCTGGCCTTCAGCCCTTAGGTTCCTAAATCTGGGAAAATTCAGCTCTTCCATTTTAGTTCGTCTGAACTTGGATAGTGTTCAACTCAACATCAGCATCAGAAAAGGTTTTCAATCCTCCATCAAAATTTTAATCTAAGACATTTCATTCCTCCACATAACATCGAAAACAGATCTCTCTGGCGAGATCCATGGGATGGATCAGCATTAAAAGACAATTGGCAAGCAAACAGGCGAGGACCAGGCGAAAGAAGCTTGACTTGAAAATTTGAAGACACCCCTTCACAAAAGGGGAGGGGGGCAGATGTTACTACCTAAATTGTCTTGGCACAAAATAGCAGGTGAAGGGATGTTAAGTAAATAGAAGAAGGGAATAAAGAATTTGGAAGCAATTCAGGCCGATACCCCCTCTAGAGAAAGAGGGACCCGAAACCTACTAGGTATCGGCAAAGGTCCATCCGACGGAGTCTACCCGACAAGAATCAACCAATGGACACCAACACATTAGAAGAGGAAAAGCATTGGGATGCTGCTTCAAGATGATTTGGAACCAATCCTCGAAGAAACGACTTCATAGATATAGAAAGGGGTTATTTCTGTAAGTGACACAAGTACCACCGAAGGCTACCCTCCCGAGAGCCAAACCGGGAGGTAAAACCAAGACTCGAGCAAGGATATGGGACACTCGTACTAATACACTTAGTACCGGAACCATCAACAGTTCTAAATTGGCAGAAATGTATGTATGACATGGGGGCGAGCCCCTCCCAATACCCACAATAAAGCCGAAAGCCTACATCCGAAAGCCCATAGCAAAAGACCGACACTGAAAGCATTCGCAAAGACATCCGAAATGCCCCCGCAGTCTGCTACAGCCAAAGGCCCCTTTCTCGTAGAAGGAAGCCTAGTTCACCTGGGACCATCCTATTGAAAGCTATAAATGATAATACGAGGAGGATCAGTAGGCCGATAACTGAAACCAAGGAAAAGGCGGCCGACGAGGAGCGCCTGGGCCCAACAACCTATCGACGGAAAGACACCGGATTCTCTATAAATAGGACTCCAGACACTCCATAAAGGAGGATGAACCTTTCATTTCTCAATTTAGCTTCTCCTTTCTCAAGGAGAGCAAATCATTATTTCTTGTAATTTATCTGCAATTTATAAATGGAGAATTTGGAGTCCCATACATCCTATAATTTGATAATGTTGTAGTCTCATAATGATGAAACAAGGAGCTAACACTAATCTTTCTGATGAGGGGATCAATCAAGGTGCTCCAGTGGTGGAGGAAGGGGACTATGTAGAAATATGAAACCCCCTTTCTCCTCACCTCACAGAATCACCATGATTGATCCATGTCCTCATACTAAGCCTAACGTTTCCCCAAGCATCGGTGTGACAAAATCGCATATAAGCTCCTATTTCGATATCCGTTGTAATTCAGATTCCTCCCTCAGGAAGATCTAATATAAAGGAGTCATCGAAGTTAGTGAATATTACGAGGCTCTCATCCATGAACTCACGGGAGGCGTTAGCCTATTTTCTTCCCATTGAAATATACAGGGTAGTTGCCATGGTTCAGGATCCTATCCATCCCGGATCCAAGATCATTGCGTGAGGATTCTAAGTCATGGCTGTTGAAAACTTCATGGATACGCATATTACACTCCGTAATTTGGGTGTTGATGAAAAATATCGTTAACATACACGCTGCTAAATTTCAGCTTTGTCCCAATCATCTTCCACAAACTGATCCAGAAATGACTTAGGAATCAAGTATCCCTGTCGGGAACAATAGATTCAGGTAACCCATGAAGACGATAGACTTCTTTGAAGAATAACTGAGCAACATTCACAGCATCTGCCATCTTCTTGCAAGCAATAAAATGAACCATCTTCGAAAAACGATCTACTACTACATATATGGAATCATTGCGCGCTATGTCCTTGGCAATCCCCACACAAAATCCATGCTAACATCCACCCATGGCTTAGTAGGTACAGACAAAGGCATGTACAATCCAACATTAGTGGCAGTTCCCTTCGACACTTGGCAAACATGACATCTTTGTACAAACTTCTCGACCTCTTTCCTCGTAGATGGCCAAAAAGAGGATTCAGAAATCAGCTTCAAAGTACGATCACGACCCACGTGTCATTCCTCATGCAATTATTTGACAATTTTCATCCTTAAACTACAATCAGGAATACACAATTGATTTCCTTTGAACAGAAAACCATTGATCAACACATATCCATCCATATTCCCTCCATTGACACTGTCTAGGACCTGCAAGAAATATGAATCTGTCATTAACAATTCCGAAAGTACATCAAAACCAATTACTTCAACTCGCATAGTCATAAGCAAATGATTCCTTCGACTCAAAGCATCAGTTGCGCGATTAGTCACTCCAGATTTGTGCTTCACAATAAAGGTGAATTATTGCACATAAGCAATCCATGACGCATGCCTTACCACAATCTTATGTTGACATTGCAAGTGCTTTAGTGTTTCATTGTCAGTGTATATAATAGACTCCTTCTGAAACAAATGATGTCTCCAATGTTTTACAGCCTGTACAGTAGCATACAACTCCATGTCATATGTATTGTATCTCATCTTTGCTCCCGATTGCTTCTCACTAAAATAGGCAATATAATGACTTTTCTGACTCAGCACTCCTCCAATTCCAACCTTCGATGCGTCTTTATGTAATTCAAATAACAACTGAAAATTGGGCAACACTAGGACTGGTGTTGTCGTCAAAAGATCTTTGATCTTTTCGAAAGAAAATTGAGATTTATCCGTCCACATGAACTGCTTTCCTTTCATGCAATCAGTAACCGGAGTCATTACACTACTAAAGTGTGGAATAAACTTTCGACAGAATGAGGTCAATCCATGGAAGCTTCTTACTTCTGTTATGGTCTTAGGCTAAGGCCAATCTTTGATTGCAGCGACTTTATTCTGATCTACTTGTATTCCTTCCTTGGACACAATGTACCCCAAGAAAAGGACATTTTGCATCATGAACAAGCACTTCTTTGTTGCAGCATAATATTGTTATCGACAGAGAATCATCAACACTGCTTTCAAGTATTGTATGTTCGCCTCCATGCTAGCACTATAGATAACGATATCATCGAAATAAACCACAAGAAACTTCCCAATGTATGGTCTAAAAAGTCGATTCATCACTTTCATAAAAGTACTTAGAGCATTTGATAAACCAAACGGAATTACCAACCATTCATACAACTCCTCACGAGTCTTAAATGTGGTCTTCCATTCATCCCCTGGTCTAATTCGAATCTGGTGATAACCACTTTTCAAATCAATCTTCGAAAAGATAACAGATCCACTAATTTGATCTAATAGATCATCTAATCTTGGCATAGGAAATCAGTATATGACAGTGATGATGTTGAGAGCTCTACCATCCATACACATCCTCCATGATTCGTCCTTCTTTGGCACTAACAAGGCAGGTATGGCACAAGGACTAAGGCTCTCTCATATTCGCCCTTGTTCAAGCAGCTCTTCAACTTGTTTCCTCATCTCTTCATGCTCCTTTGGACTCATTCTGTAATGTGGCCTATGCGATAACACAGCACCCGACACCAAATCAATTTGATGTTGTATGTCCCTGAGCGGAGGTAATTCCTTAGGCAATTCCTCTGGAAATACATCTGCAAACTCTTTCAGCATAGGTTTAGCTTCAGCAGGTATATCGGGCTCTCCCCCTAGTTCAAAGCCAATCAACATAAACACTTTAGGACTCTCTTCTACTTCTTCAAAAAATTCCTACAAAGATAGAAGACTAGTCGACTCTGCTTTTCCTTCACTTTGCTTATGCTTCTTAGGAACCAATGTAATTTTTGTGCCTTCAAATATGAAACTGTAACTATTAGTTTGACGATCGTGTTGAACATCTCTATCATACTGCCATGGTCTTACCAAAAGTAGATGGCATACATCCATGTTAACCACGTCACACCAAATATCATCCTTGTACTTCATCCCAATAGAAAAGGTAACAAACGGTCTTTTTTCCACTATGAATTCACCCCCTTTCTTTAACCAAGCAAGCTTGTATTGTTTAGGATGTTTCTCAGTCTTCAACACCAACTTCTTAATATCTTCTTCATATTGTCGCAACCCCAGCATCAATGACGAATCAAATTTTTTTCCCCCAAAATGGTGCACGTAGATTGGAAAATATGGCTTCGCAACCAACAAGAATCATCCATATGCTTTGGAGCTAAACATATTTATCATGTCTTGAATCTGAGTCCTCAGCTCTCCAACATATCTAGCAGTCAATTGTTCCTCGTTTCCATGAGGTCATTTTGAGCAATCAATTGATAGAATTTATCCATATAATCACTCACAGTTCTCATCCCTTGTCTCAAGTTTTGCAAATGTTGATACAAGAGAGATTGATAATTATGAGGTAAGAATGTAGCTCTCATCATCTTTCTTATCTTCTCCTATGTGACAACCTTCGGGTTTCCTATCCTCTCACGAGTTAGCTTAGTTTGTTGCCACCAAGAAATAGCTCTTCCTTTTAAACTAGTAGCAACTAACTAAACTCTTCTATTCTCAAGCACATTCTTGAACTCCAGAATTTCCGCTACATTCAACAACCAATCTAGAAATTCTTCTGCGGACATTTCCCCTTTGAATTCTAGAATTTCTGTCTTCATTCCAGACTCCCAATTGTGATTGTTCTCGGGTGGGCGACATGGTTCTCGATCTCGACCTTGATAATGAGAATGACTCATGCATCCTTCTTCTTCAAAATTTGATGTACTGCGATATCAATCATGATCATCTACACGTCTATGACCATTCATATCTCTTCCATCATATCTTTCATCCCTATGGTATAGCCCATGTTCAGAGTTATCATGAATTCTCCTCTCTCGATCCAAAGGTAGTGACATTCTTCTCCTTTCCAAATTCGATGGTAAAGTTTGACGTCAACTACGATTTGAATCGGGTGATGCTATTCTTGTAGCTTGGTTCATATCTAACATAAGCCATTCTAATCTTCCAATTCCTTCATCAAATTTGTCATTAATCCTCCTCCATTTGTTCGGCTTCTTCTTTCCGGTACAACTCTTCCAAATTTTGATGGCGATTAGCATGTCTTGGCAGCATGTTTGAGTATAACGCTTCACATACGACCAAGCTTCAAATCAACTCTCACCGCCCAAAATCACTAGGAAGAACGATCCAAAGATGCAAGCTATCTAAATTGCGCCAAATCTATGATCAGAACGGTCTGATGAAGATGATCTGACTTGGTGATCTGGTGAACATGGTTTATAATGGATGGCAATGGCAGTCTAAACCGATCTGGATTGGTAATGGCCACAATTTGATGGTGAGGTGGGGACATGTTACGGTGGGGCTCAGATGAGAACTATCCAGTGATGGCGGTCTGGATATGGTGGCGATATAATCCAAGATGGTGATATGGCTTTGATACCAAAAATTGTCGCACCTTCAAGATCCAAACTCCTCACAACTTGATGAACTCGTGAATCTAGAATCAGAAAGTAAGATATATGCTCAACTCCGTTGATCTCTCAATGCTAGAATCTCGCTTCTTTAACACGTTGATCTCGCAAGATACCGTGTTGTCTATCTACGATTCTTCGAACGTTGATCACTCGCAAGCGATACCGTGAATTGGTTTCAAGTTCATTGATTCGAGCGCACTCGAATATCCGAAGTTGGAAATGATGAAGGAGATCACACTCAACTTCAACAATGGTGGCACAAGGCTCACACAAGGAAATTATTCAATTGCCAACAACCCTTACAACTCACACCACGCCCCTATTTATAGGGTTTCAAACACGGCCCCAAATACATGACCCAACAAGCTTGGCGAACCACCACAGAACAACACGACCTAACATACAAGCGATACATCAAACACGACCTAAGTGAAGCGGCACGATCCAACTTCATAGCTTGTACTTCCTTCTAGTAATGGCGACCCAATAGACAATGATCCTTCCTCTACATGACCTAACAACACTTCCTCAATCCCGCTGTTATTCTTTAGGCCGGAGAACGTCCCTTCTTGGTCCTTTAGCTCATGCAACAACACAACCAGGTTGTAGGACGACCTACACTCCACTTCTTCAAGCTTTAGCTCGCAAAACAGTTCTGTTAGGTCGTTGGACGACCTGCTCCTCTTTCCTTCAAGCTCTAGATCACATAAAGGCTTCTTTAGGCCGCTACACTTCTCTCCCTTAGACTTTAGGTCAATTGATGGATTCCTTAGGTCACTATACAACATGTAACTCACATACAAAGCATCTTCCCCGATGTGTTGCATCAAATTGGGAGTCGTGAGAGAATGTAATTTGATTTTTTTTTTCTGTTTTTTTCAACTTTCTTACTCGACTTTAATCTATTTCGACTATAAAAATTAGTTTTGGGCCTAATTATATAAAATGGGCTTTGAGTGACTAAAAGTTGACATATGTTGAGTTTGTGTTTCTAGCTGATTTTGTCTTACTCCACAGTATGTTGGTGATCTTATCATGAAGAGCATGAGGACGGCATATGATGGAGTCCAATGCCTTGGTTGGAGACTGGACAAAAATCTAGCAACAACCGAGATAGTCACAATTTCTAGTTTTTGGTTTTGTTTGGTAGTTCTAGTTAAGACCATTACTCGATCCAAAATAGGGAAAGAGCCCACATTAATATGTCGTATCCATTTCGAAAATATAATTACGAGGTGTACCCATTTGTTACTTTATTGGATTTCCGAATCTACCTTTGTTGAAATATTCAACTGAGTTCTTAGCCTTGTATTCGAGGAAGTTTTATTTTTAAAACTATTTAGAAGAATAAAATGGGTTTCAATGATTTTGAATGACGGTTTCGAAAAATGGTTTTATTAAAGCCTAGTTTTGTAAAGATGTAGTTTTTAAATTCTTAATCTATTCATGTTTCAAACTTATAAGGCTATTGTGTAATTTTAATAGATATGGTCTGATTGGTAGGAATAATGGAATTGGAAATGACAAGGAATATGTCACTAAACATGATAACAATAAATATCTATTCCTTGTGATTTTTAGCGTTCCACTTCCTATATATTGGATAATTTATTGAAATTATCACAATTAATCCTTAGGATTCTAATGTCTTTGAACACGAAAAGGTTTTTCCAGTTTGAAATATAAAACTGGAACATAAATAATAGTAATAATAAACTTGGTTTATAAATACGAGACCGTTATTTTATAATATATACCATTGTTGGAAAAGTTTTAAATTTTTCTTCGTAAAGGCTTAGGAAAATCCTTCGTCTGAATTTTTTTGAGTATTTCGTGAATCGTCTGTTTGTTGTCAGCTAGGTAAGGGGAAATCTGTTTTAATTTATATTACGAATTTCTAGCTAAATAATTTTTGGAATTCGTTCGTTCGTGGTGTAGTTGCAGCATCTAGGTTGAGACTATATATCCTCAGAGTTGGTTCGGAGTTTAACTACGGTCTTTAAATACTGCGATGATGAGGATAATTATTTTTTGGATCGTGTTGAATCTTGAAAGAGGGCACGGGATGATTAATATTTTAATCCGACCTAACAAGATCAAGATTTAGCCTCTGTCCAAAACCCATTTGGTAGTTGTCTGTTTAGTGTTATACAAGGACAGTCGATTAGTTGATGAGTTTTGAAGACGTAGGACTCAACTGTAAAAGTTACGTCCAAATTACTCCATTAACTTCCTCCTTTCTTCCTTCCTTTCTCATCTAGTCGAACGATATTCCTATACTTCTTGTCGTCGCCTCGTCTCCTCATTTTTCGTGTTTTTTGGTGCATGAAATATTGCCTCACTAGTACGCCAAGATCTATTTTCTTCTCTCCGACCATTTCTAGTCCATAATACCTAAGTTGCAATATTCGATTCTACTCCCACCACTAAAATCTCCTCGTTAGGTAGAGGTCAGTTGGTTGCATCGAAATGAGAAAAAAGGTCTCACCGCTTTAGCGCTAAGAAAAATTTGTTGTGGCAGTTGGACTTGCGCCGGTCCATTGCTCAAGATCTTAGAATAAGGTTGTATTTGTGCTGCATTCGCCTTTGTTATACCTTGTTAAAATATGTTCTTTCAAAGGCGATCGCCATTTCAGAGAAAAAGATTAAACAAATTTTGGATGGTTTTTCTAAGGAGGATCTCGATGAGATTACAAGGGTATCCATGTTTTACATGGATTTGTATGGTCTCTTGTTTGACAAGCTTTGGAGATTTTGCAGCAAATTTTTTTTTTTGTTTCGGTTTTTATGTTCAGGAATCTATGTTCGAACAACCCATATAGATGTATGACCCATTTAGCACATCGTTCTACAAGTGGGAAGTTATGACTATATTTATATCATGATGCAAAAATCAATCCTTTGCTTGATCGGTGGCGTAACCATCACCTAGTGCCGCATCATATTCGGTTCAACTTATTGTTCTTGTGTGTTATCCCATGAAGTTATGTAAATTCTCCTGTTCACTGTTGTCTGCAGGCAATATTAGGTGGGTTTCCATGAGAAGCAGTTTTGTGGTAAGTTTCTTTTCTCATCACAAATTCTCCCTTAGAAGAGATGGTGTTGTAGAAATCTTCAACAACACCAGCAATGTTTGTAAAACGAGTTTGAGCATTTCTGCTACCATGGTATGATTAATCAAAGATCATAAAAATGGTTTGAGCTTCAGCCGCGGAGTAAGATTTCTCGTTTTTTATAGCCATTGTTTTGGGAGTCTTGGTGTTGTTTTGTTGTTATCTCTTTCCAACATAGGGTTCTTGGCCTTGCGGTGATTCGTGTTTGTAACAGTTAGTATTGTTTAAATCGATGACTTAGGTTAATGAGATTTCTATGCTTGGAAATGTTTATGTCGTTCATGCATGCCTGTTTGAATGAAATCTCATTTTCGTATCTAAACTAACAGTTTTCCTACAGTTGGAAAGAATAGATTTTTGTGTTGGATAAATTTTAGTAAAGGACCGGTTTTGCATTGTTTTCGTCACGAGTATATAAATAAATAAATCACCATTCCTTGTTAAAGCTAAAATTTATTTTGGTCTATTTGTATGTGATTTCAGTTGGGGTGACTGACTTCCTTTTTCGCCAACATGTGACTTGAACCGTTTAAATTTTCGCAAAATACATTTTCGAAGTTTTTGTAAAATGTTGCCTAAAAAACATTTTTATCATTTTCTTATTTTATAGGAAAATGAAACGGTTTTGAAATGAAAATTTCAAAATAAACATGACAAGTTTTTAAGAAGAAATTTATTTTTGTGGAAAAAATTTGATTTTTGGCCACATGAACAGTGTAAGGAAGATTTTTTTAATAATTTGTGTGCACGTCATAGCAGTGCAATAGGATCGATGATATGATAAAATCGTTAACGATAACAAGGAAAAAGTTGTTTTAGCTTTGGAAACAATATTTCCATACCTTGTCAACGATGCACGCGAGCTATTAATTAACTCGTTTTACGTTATAGAGTTTGTTTTAAGCCTCCTTTACAGTCTACAGTGGGAAATTTTTGGGGTATTTTGGGTAACTGAGTTGAAAATTCCACTGTAGAGCGGGAAATGGAATATTTGAAAGCAAAGGGAATGTTAAATTTCTTTGCCTTAATTTTCTTTTTCAGGTTTAGGAGAAGTTAAATAGTAAACGATTAGATTGCGTACGTTTTAGATGGTAGGGTTTGAATGCAAAATTTGTTGCTTCACACTTCTAGTCATAATAGCTGTGAAGGTTATGGATGAAAAGAATTTTCAAAATTTGCATTCATATAGAACTACCACTATATTTAGGATGTTTTGCATCATGTTTTCAAAAATATTTCAAAATTTTATTTCAAACATGTAGGATCCGATTTGAATCATCTTACATGCATATTTCATGGTTGAAATTGCATTATGTACACCATGCACATATACACATGGTTGTAAAGTGTATGTAGACAATTTGGTTGTGTAGCATAGGACTATAGGCATCAGAATTTCGGGACCTCATAATTCCAGCCGTTTCGGTCCAGTTCCAGTGGTGGCCAGACCAGAATCTATCCATATTTCTGTTCCGGTGGAAACTTGATAACCTCAACTCTTAAACACTGTTCTTCTTACTTGCGTTGGTGATGATGAACGTGAGATAAGGAGCAGCGGAGACTTTCTCTAATTTACTATGCGAATTGATAGTAGATCGCGAGACTTGAAATTTCACAATGGCTTATCTTCAACTGAAAGTTAATAATGTGTTGAATATGGTGCTAGTTTGCAATGTGGTAGGTGGGCGTTATTTTATTTGGAGTGGGAGGAGTTGAGGAAATGGATGATGGATATGTATTCCATCTATTGGCACCCCATAATTTGTTTTTCCTACCTCGGTAATTTTAAAACCAATCTTCACCCTAGTTTTTTCTTTTATCACCGCATTTATTTCTAAACTGCCCATGTTCTTTCATCATTTGTGTTCCTTTTCTTTCTTTTTACTTCCTTTTACTATTTTTCGTTTTTCCATCAATACCATAGCAACTTTACAATGTGCTATCTGCAGTGAATAAAATGCAAATATCAGGGAAGCAAATATGCGAAAAGAAGATCAAAACAATGGCATCATAATGGTTTTTAATTTGTTTTCTCATTTTGGTCAATGTTAGGAAACGATTTTACCGAGTTGCATTCGAGGACTAGGTTGATTAAATCAACTCGCCCTCTAAATGTTGGTTGATTTTGATCAATGTCATAGTAAACAACAATTAAAATTATTAATTACATTTAACGAAATACATAATTAATTGTTTAAGGGAAAAATCAGAATTATTAATTTAATATTTTGAATGGGGGGTGAAGAGCAATTAGCGGGGTGCTAATAGACACAGCCGCCGAATAATTGTTCATATAGGCAGGTTAGTAGGGCTTTTTAGCTACGGGAGAAACATTAAAATAAAATATAAAGTATTGTTTTCTGTTTAGGCCCGTTAGTGTCTAGGTTTTATTAGTTAGGCTTAGTTATATTAAGATTTGTTGTATTACAACTACAATTATAAGAATTTTAAATGGTGATTAAAATGCCAATGTGTTAAAAAGCCTTCAAAAGATAAAGAAATCCGGAAACGGAATTACCGTAACGAAACTGAAACATCCTACATTTTCGATTTTCGGAACCAAACCGGAAACCGGAATTTTAAACCATATTCAGCAATCAATTAAGTTGCTTTTTAGATGCTAAGGCACATGTAACTAACAGCTTGTTCATGATTTATTAATTTCCCCTTAAGGATTCAGTATCGAAATCCACAGTTAACAAGGTTAATAATCCTAACAAGACTTGCTAAAAGCCCAAAACTCAAACACAGGGAAGACAAAAAGAAGAGGTAAAAAGGAACGGTTGTAGATCATCTAAAAGTGCAATCAAGGTTTTAGATCCATATACAATTCACGTTATCATGGAAATATCACTTAACTTCACAACTGAAGCAATGAATTTCAAGACCAGATGCGTAGCCGGTCAATGTGCTCCGTGCCTTTGGCTGTCAAATTTTTTTATTTTGTTGCCTTGGCGTGAAGTTTGTATAAAGTATAAACTATAAACACCAGTCACTGCTAGTAGGAATTATTTCTCAAACTGATGATAAATAATTTAACAAAGCACATACCAATCACTATTAGTATGTTTCTTTCTCAAACTGACGACGCATTACTTGAATGCAGTGCATTCCATTTGTAGTAATATAACATATGCTACACATCATAAATTATATGTAGCATTAAATCAAGTGTAGTTCTAGTTCAGAGTGTATACGAACACATGGTCATGTCATCTGTATTCAACATTTGTTATTTCATCAACAAAGATGATTTTCAAAAAATTTAATACTCAAGCTGCTAATATTATAATTATGATCGATGGATAAGAATATTAGAGCTGACATTTCTATAACAAAATTAGATTTATTGTATATACAGTTTGTAATATGTACAAATTGAAAAAGAATGTTTAGGCACCACAAACAGCTTGTTGATTCGATCCTGTAAGTTGCATGCAGACTGGGGATGGATGATCTTTCAACACAGTTTGTGGCAATAACTTCTCAACTGATTTAAAAGCCCCTTTTTGGAGCAAACATAAAATATATTCCAGAAAGTGGGCATCACAAGGAAGCGTGATAGGACCATCTCTAGGTAGCCCAAACTCGTCTTCGGATATATTAAGCACTTGCTCAAATATAGGCGTGTCAAGATATGACAAAGGAAGCATGAATCTCTTTCCATCCAACGAGTATACGATGAAACATCCCTTATCCGCGACACATGATGTGCTTAGTTCTTTTGATGATGATTGAGATTCAGACTCTTTTCTACCGAATGAAGCAACTCTTTGCAAATTCTTAAGGATCTTCTTTGTGTTTACCATTGTTCTACTGATGTAGTTTTTTTTGTTTCTTGATAACAATATTTGATGAATGCTTTGAATTTCAATGTTAAGAAGCAAGTGTGATTGAATGAAGATAACTGTTGAGGTTTTTTGGTACTTTATAGGAGTAGTTAGCCAACTAGAAGATGCATATATTCTCTGGGTGAGGAGACAAGGGCACATGCATAGGATGATGCAGGACCATGAAATTATAATAGAGCTGTTCTAGGTTGGCTGTCAAGTTTCTATCTGATTAAGATTCAACTCTACCCAATAATTTTTCTTTTTGGTTCAAAATCTAAACACAGATCCACTTGTCGCTTGAAATATGTGATATATCCTTTGCAATATGTGTGTGTGTATGAATTTTGCTTGTAATCATCTAAACACCCGGGGGACAGTAGATGTGCTAGTGTCGTGGCCACATTGAAGAAAATTATTCTGTCTGATTTACCTATTAACAAAGAATAGGAGGTTTCCAGATCTTGAAGTTGTTAAAAATGTTGATATTAAGTTATCAGAAATGTAGAATTATATAAATTCTTGTTGAAATTTGAGATAGAGAAGAGGAGGAGGATAAAACGTAGAATAAATTGAATGACTACATTTTTTTTATTGTTTCATTTTTTCTTCGTACAACTTGATTACAAATGAGAGAGTACAACCCTTTTATAACATAGCCAATTATCTAGAGTATTCTTATTCTAGAGTTTTCTTTTATTCTCTAATTTATACTTTTCTCAACAAATCAATTCTAAAATTCTACATTTGATAAATCTAAAATTTCTTATCATATATTTTAACATTCCCTTAATACAATAATTAATTTTATTCCATAGTGTTTCCTATTAAAACCAAATTTATTTGTTTTCTTAAAACCAAGTTTATTTCCAACAACTTTGAACTTTTTTTTTTTCTCTACACATACGCAAAAGCACAAAACCACACTTTTAGGTAGAATCAACATTCGTAATCACTCAAAACTAAATCAAGCTTAACAGGCGTCTTTCATTTCTATTTCCTTTTCCAACCTACTCTTTTTGTACCCATATCAGCATACTCAGCGGACATATAAAACACTACCAAGATCACTGTGCTTGGCACGACCACCAACTAATACAAATCAGTTATCAGGAAGCCGTGTTCCTGGCCTGCTCCCCCCCAGTCGCTTTATGCACAATCGTTACAGTTGCAGAGCTGACCAAATATCCAAGTAACATAATTACCAACAACTGTTCCAGATTTACAAATTACAGCTGCAACCTAACTATTATTGCTGTTACGAGACGTGTTCCAGGCAATGTCATCGTTCTCTAACTAGATATAACTTTGGAATATCTTTTGTTTCAAAAAAAAAAAAAAAAAAAAAAAAAAAAAAAAAAAAACCGCTGGAATATTAAGAACTGCTTCATTTTCTAGATTACGCTGAATATGGGTTCTGTTAATTAGAACTGTCATCAGTTAAAAGAGTGGATACAAAAAAATTATTATTATTATTACTATCCAGATATAACTGTATATTTCCAATCTACTCCAACATTAGAATTTTCACGGAAAAATTTCAGGTTCATGCCAGTATAAATTGTAAGTGTAGATATGTAGCAAAAAGTAATCACACATGATCGTTTCTTCCTGACTGCATTGCCAGTATTTTAATATGGACTCATTGTGGTTGGATAGCCGCAATAATAAAAATTCTGACCTCTTGGATTCAATAGATTGTATTTGTGACCAAGCGGTGATTCCATAAAACTACTTGTTTATAAATTTAGCAAGAGTTTGGTGACAGTCCTGAACCTATGAAACAATTGGTGATATAGTTTGATAATTATTAGTTGGTGGATAAAAACCACAAGTTTGTTGTGTTATGAAATACATTGTAAGCAAGGTATTAAATTCCGGCCGGCACGCCGGATTTCCGGCCATCTCGGCCCGGTTCCGACGTGGACCGAACCGGAATTGTACCAGAAAACCGTTTTCGCTTTTCTTCACATTAAAAAAAAAGCCACACAAAGCCGCGGAAAGTGAAAAAGCTTGGAAGCGTCGATCTGCTCTTGTCGAGCTTCTTCTTCGAGATTGGGAGCATCGACCAACGAACGAACGAGGTTTTTTTTTTTTTTTTTTCGTTTTCCCTTTCCGCCATTTAAGTTAGAAACGAATTAGGGTTGGGATCTGAACGAATTAGGGTTTGGAGCAGTGTAATGAAGCGGTTTGGAAAATAGGCAACCCTGTTGGGAAAAAAGGGAAAAGAAACATGATATGCTCTGAACAGCTGGGAGGTGAAATGTGCTTTTCAGGATACTTTTTCATTTTGGACTATTCTCGTTTACATTTACTTAGTAGGATTAATACGAACAAATAAAATAAACATAGGAACTATGAATTTAGACTGAGATTATACATTAGAATCCACATCAATTTAATACCAGTGGAATATCACAGTTTTTGTATATATTGAAATGCTTCAACAACCCAAAATACTCAGGACAACAAGTGTTCGTTTCAGTTTCAAAAACAATGCTAGCTACAAAAACAACGATACGACGAGCAAAATTTACATATGTTCAGATAAACGGATTTTAGTATTTATTTTTTATTTTGTATTCTTTGTATCTTTTATGTAATTTGAATAATTTAGCACAACTAATTATTAGTATTGCATATTTGTTGCGTCTTTGTAAAAAATGTACCGGAACTAGCAAACCGGAATTAAACCGGAACATCCGGAATTTCCGGAATGGGACCGGAATTCTAAATTTTCTATATGACCGGAACGGAACCGGAAACCGGAATTTCGAACCTTGATTGTAAGTATTGGCAATAACCGCCTTAAGAGAGACCGCCTTTGTTGTGCACACACATATGTATAAGTTAATTGGTGGTATGTTCATGTGATGTATTTGATAGCTCATGTTATTGAAATTATTGATATATTATATTGTATATTATATTTAAGAATTTTGGATTTAATAGAAAGCATGTTAGTCACGAAAAAGCCATTCATTATTTTTTTTTTTTGGCATAGCCGACCGGTTTTTATAGTGTTCCGTAACACTCTTTTATTATGACTAATAATAAAATTACAATATAGCACAGGTGACTGTAGTTAACAGTCAGCTAATTCGGTTTTTAAGGTGGACCGTTCACCGTCGACGGCATTTATAGTGGACCGTCCACTGTATCTAATCTAGATTACAGTTCAGGAGCTAGTTTAAATTACTAGACTATTATATTGCTCCACGCAGGGAGTCACATGTTGTTAAATAGCATTCTACAGAGTAGATAACATTTCATTTACATACTAACAATTAATAACTAAATACTAAAACCAAGTACATAGGGTACACAGCATAGTACCAAGCAGCATGAAAAGTGTAGCAGTAATATCAAGAAGTGGGCTACAACAACTGTACCCAAAACAGCGAACTGACATAAAGCAAGGCGGAGACCATACTCCAGCATGTGTTGTCTATAGCTCCACACCCAAAAGCATGCAGCTACGGACATACCATTTTAGCATTACCATGAATAGTAGTGAGGCGAAGCGCCTGACCGTCACTTTAGATGGCCAGAAGACTAGAAGAGGGAGTATCATGAGAGCGGGAGGGAAAAAGATTTCACCGAAGAGAGAACAGCAACGTTGAGAGCATAACACTTCACCTGTGTTTCTAACTTTCCGATGAAACAAAGATGAACCAGCAGGCCCAGTAACTCACAACAATACCCAGTTCAAAACCAAATAATTTCATGAAGAAATTGCCAAGTCACCGTGATAAATGTGACAAAAAGAACTGAAAGACTTCACCATCTACCGAAAATATAATACCAGCAAAAACGAAATCCAAGCAGCTGAACTAAGTGCTCCGACTAACAATCGAACCATAGACATGATAAACCAAAGCAACTAACCAACAAAGAAAGTTCACCTGCATCTCGTAAGATCTAATCAAATCCGTTCACTCATAGAGCAGGATTGGATCCGCATTTGGCAAACCATTCTAGGAGGCAAGAAACCACAGCAATCAAAGGATGGGTGTTGGATTGAAAGAGGAGGAGGATACTTAAATTTTCTTGCAAATACTTCTTACAATATTTCTTGCATTACTTGCATTTCTTATTTCTTACAACAAAATATGACAACCCTTATATAGTAGACTAGACACACCCTTACACATACCAATAGACTCCGATTGATTAATAGACACAACATTAAACGAAGTGACATACCACTTAAACAAGGGACATAACTCTTGACTCAAAAGACACAACAAATAACGAGAGAACCATAAATTGGGTTTAATTTCCAATATCCCTCCTTAAACCCAATTCTTCAATCATTTTGACTTTTTTTTTCTTACTTACTTACTTCAAAGAACTTCCGGGGACATCTCGGTTTCGATTTTATATCTCACATGTTTCGGCAGAAAGATAGAAAATTTCCAAGCTTTCTTTCTCATCCATTGCTCGTCTTTTGCTTCTTCACTAGTAGGGACTTTAGGTTTTGCTACTTTAATCTTACCTTTGCATGCTTTGTTTCCAGTGTGACCTCCAGTCAGCTCCTGCAGTTCTGGAACATATGCTGAAGTTCTACCACCCACAGTGATGAAATCTATCTTTTTACCATCCATAAATGCTTTTCCAAGTTTCATATCACGTGAATGAAATATCCAACTACTAGGATACTTACTACTACCCTCTTCTGCTTTCATTGCTTTTCCAATAACCTCTTTAATGCTAGCGTGCAGACGCTCACAGCTCTCTTTAGAGAGACTTGAAGCAATTTTCAAGGAATGGATTTGACCAGGAACATCGACTACAGTAGTGCCGGACCTTACATACTTAAACATTGACTGCTGCTGCCCAAAATTCCCAATGCTGCTCCTCGCTGCTTCATTTGCTTTGGATCCATCCAGTTCAACTGCGTTCTCCAAACTATCTTCATTCCTCTCCAAATCCCCATCACTGATGGCTTGACTGCCATCTTGATTAGACTCGTTATTACCATAGGCCATCAAGTTGTCTTCATTCCACACTTCATGGGTTTCTGCTCCAACAACTGGATCGTCATTCAAGACAATTTTCAGATCATCCTGTTTTAATCAAAATATGATCAAACGCCAAATACGATGCTCTAAAGAGTGCGTCGCCCGTTCAGTGGCAAGGTGCTAAGAAAGCACGTTTCCAAATTAGGGGAGAGACACTATAAAAAGCATGTATGAAGAAATGTGAGACCGCAATTCGCAAAAACAAAGCAATAAGAGAGAGGAACACACAATTTTTAGAGTGGTTCGGTCAAACGTGACCTACGTCCACTATGCAAATATTTTCCATTATCACTTTCATGATTCCAAGTACAATGCCATACAAATCTCCCTCAATTTACAATGAATCTTTCATTTCTCCCTCTTTGATGTGAATCGCACTTGAATTAGCTAGTGGATCGGTTAGATCTCCCCAAATATTGATTGAAATGGATGAAAAGCCTTCAATGCTTCACTTTAGAGGTAGATCTCTTCGTGGAACATTTTGATAGTATATCCAAGCTTCTAGAGAGAATTCAATGGAGACTTGTGTTGCTTAAGTGGAGCTTGAATGGATTTCCATGGATGAAGCTTGAGATTGCCTTGGAGAAATGATTTTAGCAGCCCTTCGGGGTGTTGGAATCCTTCCACTAAAGTGTGGAGAAAGGAGGTATTTATAGTTGTAGTTGAGGGTTAATGGCAGTCTTGTAATTATGGAGTGCATAGTTTGGGTCGGTATTTTAAGTATTTACAGAATTGCCACTAGACAGTTGGTGACAACTGTCATGTTCAAAGAACTCAGTGCATGACCGATCCGATCTTTCAGTGCATGACCGACCAGATTGTTCTCTACATGACCGACCCTTTAATTACTCCAATGAACGACCACATGTAACGCACCAGTGAACGATCCCAATTTTGACCGCTAATCCAAGTACTTGCCTTCACATGTTGTACCACATCCCAACTGCCACGCACGTACTTATTTCACTACTAATTTATACAGATTCACTTTATAATTCATGGAATGGGAACAAGAATTACGGCCTATGCCATCGCTTCATTTATATAGTTTTCTGCTCGATCCAAAGGAGTTGTTCGATCCAACACTTAAAGTGGCGTCGCTTGACCCAAGGTTTCCAGAAGTTGCTCGAACTATGGCGATGGAGGCTTCTCGACCCATCTGCAGCTTGCTCGAATCGACCGATACTTCCTGAAGAGGTGCTCGACCAGATCATTATGTGTGACCAGATTGGCTTCAGCTTGGACCGACCGGGGAGTGCTCCTCCCAAGACCGACCTGAAAATGAGAGCGACCAGAGCGGTAGCTGTTACTCGACCGACCAGGCGGTGGCGCTTTTCTCGACCAGATCTTGCTCGACCAGAGGTGCTGATGTACTATTTGACAAAATGCTCAAGTGAGTTTTTTGGCAGTTAACATTTGCCCCTCGAAGCTTGCATTTTTTGCTTGCGAGAAATGCGGGCTTCGAAAAGAACGTTGCTATCATGGTCTGTGTTGGAATTCAGTCGTAGCTTATTTGTTTGCTATAGCAAATCTTGCTTTGACTCGCTGATTCCAGACGATCCAAGTTTGAACTTTTTGACCGGACTTTGTGCTTCGTAACACCTGTTCTGTAATGAAAACAAGCACTTGCACGATTTTGGACTTATACATTGTTATTGATCGTCCACATCAATAACAGATTAGTTAATCATTAATGAATGATGTATAATAAATTGAATGTCATATCTATGCAGAACTGCTTTACTTAACAGTTATGATTTGTTTAACATTGTTTGCATAGACATGGTATTCGAGTTTGAATTCATAATGGCTCTTGAGTTCTGAACTGCAGATTTCAAGTTACGCCTTTGCAATGATTTGTGTGATCTCATATGACGGTTTACGTTTTATGAAACGTGTACCTGATCGGATCAATACCTTGCTTTGGGCTTCTGACACCAAGACGATTGCGGCCGTTGGATGGATCAGAATTTTGAATTTAACTGATTAATTTGGACTTCTACGTGGAGAAGTCATTGTATCTTTCTGCCTTTGCCTGAAAATGTCTTATGTAAGGTGCCCCCGCCAGGGGAGGACTTTGGGTTTGATGCCCCTTGCTAGGGGAGGACTTTATGTTGGATGCCCCCGCTAGGGGAGGACTTTGGGTTTGATGCCCCCGCTAGGGGAGGACTTTGGGTTTGATGCCCCCTGCTAGGGGAGGACTTTATGTTGGATGCCCCGCTAGGGGAGGACTTGGGATTTGATGCCTCCGCTAGGGGAGGACGTTATGTTGGATGCCCCCGCTAGAGGAGGACTTGGGATTTAATGCCCCCGCATGGGGAGGACTTTCGTCGTTGCTTTCACGAAGAGGGGCTAGACTTTTTTATGCCCCCGCATGGGGAGGTCTTTCGCCGTTGCTCTCACGAAGAGAGGCTAGACTTTTTTATGCCCCCGCATGGGGAGGTCTTTCGTCGTTGCTCTCACGAAGAGAGGCTAGACTTTTTTATGCCCCCGCATGGGGAGGTCTTTCACCGTTGCTCTCACGAAGAGAGGGTAGACTTTAACAGTCGCGTTGGATGTGCTTAGTTGTGATAAACAATTGCAACCGAATTGAGAAGTCGTGTTCTTTTGGGATTTGCGGGGTTTGCGTCATTCCGAGGAGCGAACATTGGCCTTGTACTGGAAGCACTTGATCATGGCAAGTGTTCATGATTGAGCGCAAGTTGCCCCTTGGAACTTACAACCTGCGGCGTTGATTTTAGATATGCTTGTTGACCTCTCCACCGTCTCATCTTTGGCCATCCCTTCTAACCACCCTTCAAGATGGTGTTTTTATGATCGCACTTAGATGTGTTGACACTTTGTGCATCCCATGCTTGAATAAGTGTTGTGGAGTTCGCCATAGTGCATCGGGTTTCGAGGAAGCAAGCATTTGTCCTATAACCAGTAATAGAGAATCGTCTTTTAGCAAGTCTTGAATTAACGAAGATCTTGTAAGTAAGAGATTCACACAAGTATGCAGGACTTTATCCATAGAGATATTGTTCAGTACAATCCTTATGCAATATTACAAGTTTTTTACAAGAAGTTCTGAATGTAACAGAAAGCAAGATGTAAAGTAAAGCAAGTAACAAAGCAGTAAGTAAGGAAAGGCGATGATGATCGCTTATTTCGAGTTGTTGAAATGAGATTCCCATCAGCCCTCAGTTGATGATTGGCCTGTTATTGGGTTGAACCGAGAGAGAGCCTTGCCCCTGAGGAGTCTGAGCGGCGTTTGAGGATTGCAGATTCTTGATGTACTGTTGTAGTTTGCCATTCTGAATCATTTCCTCAATTATGCTTTGGAGAATTCTGCATTCATTTGTATCATGACCCGGCAGCTTGTGGAGTCGACAGTACTTTCCAGAGTCTAGAGTTTTCTGTGTAACCTTGAACTTTGGTGGCTCCGGATAGTGCTCGGTATCCTTGGTGGCAAGGAAAATGTTTTCTATGGTATCATTCAGAGGAGTGAGTTCTGATGGGTTGTAGAAGCGAAACTTCTTGTGTGCCTTGCTGTTTTTCCCATCATTGGCTCGTTTCTGCCCCTGGATATCGTGCTGATTAGGCTGGATGTCAGCGTTTTTGGGAGGATCAACAGTCTGATAAAGCACATGATGATCTCCCACTCTCATATACTCCTCGGCTTTCTTCTGGAACTTTTCCAGCATGTTCGGCTCCTTCATTTTGATCCATCGACCGAATTTGCTATTCTTGTCTATAGCGCCGATTAGAGATGCTAAGATCATGCGGGGGTCAGGATTCCCTACTTCAGTTAAAGCGGTATTGAACCTCTTGAGGAAAGCTTTAACTGACTCTCCAGGATTCTGCTTCATTGATGTGAGGGAGATGACATCCTTAGCTTTTGTGGCCTGCAACCTGAAATGCTCTTTGAACTTATGAGTCAAATCATCAAAGCGATCGATGGATTTGGGCGGGAGCCTTGTAAACCATAGCGATGCGACGCTTTCTAGATAGAGCAGGAAGCACAAGCACTTAATCTCATCCGTCGCTTTAGCCACATTCATGTGCCACTCATATCTGTATAGGAAGTGATTTGGATCAGCAGTCCCATCGTATGGAGGCAAGGTGGGATGTGCGAACTTCTTCGGAAGCTCAGCTTTGCGAATTCTCCTGGTGAATGGGTTTCTGCTCGGAGAAAAATCCCATTCCCTTTCGCTATCTTTGCGGGTTAGGCCGTCTTTCATCATCCGCTTCACCACGTCCTCGATGTCCCCTTTTGAGTAGTGTCGCTTGGGAGAGCGGACCTCGATTTCCTTTCCGGATGCTCGATCGCGATTAAAGTGTATGGGTCCTTTTCCTTCAGCAAGGGAAGGTGCTCCCCTTTCAGGACTTGCGACTCGTCGGGCATCTCGATTGGAAACGCTTTTGGCTTTCAGCTTGGAAGCATGAATGTCGGCTCCGTTGAACCCTTCAATGTTATCATTGCAATAATGATCGGAAGTTGATGAACTTGTGTTTCCCTCAAGGTTGACATAAGCCTTTTGAGGAGGAGCGGGATTGGCTTGAGCGTTTAGGAGAGCGCTCACTTTATCCATCAAAGTTTGATTAGCATCCACAAGAGTTTTGTTAGCATCCAACAAGGCTTTACTGGAAGCTTCCATCCGTTGGTGTAGATTAGCGACAACGACATCTAGCTCGGCCCTTGTTACTCCAGCTCCGGTTATGGGATTTTGACCAACCTCGAAGCGGTTAGTAAGAGGTGTAGCTTCGTTGTTAGCAACATTGTTGACGTCGTCGTTGTTGTCGTTTTCCCCAATGGTTTTACTTGCGGTTTTCTTGGACTTAGCCATTATCTCGGACATGGATTTGACTTTGGAAAATAGCTCGTCGATTGGCCCAGATCTGAGATTTGCGAGATCTATGGTTGAAGCAAGCCAAGATCTTACGTGCAAAGTTCTTAACCTTGTCGAGTTTGGGAGAAGTGCGAATGCGGCCCCGCGGTGGGTGCCTAATGTTTTAATCAAAATATGATCAAACACCAAATACGATGCTCTAAAGAGTGCGTCGCCCGTTCAGTGGCAAGGTGCTAAGAAAGCACGTTTCCAAATTAGGGGAGAGACACTATAAAAAGCATGTATGAAGAAATGTGAGAACGCAATTCGCAAAAAAAAAGCAATAAGAGAGAGGAACACACAATTTTTAGAGTGGTTCGGTCAAACGTGACCTACGTCCACTATGCAAACATTTTCCATTATCACTTTCATGATTCCAAGTACAATGCCATACAAATCTCCCTCAATTTACAATGAATCTCTCATTTCTCCCTCTTTGATGTGAATCGCACTTGAATTAGCTAGTGGATCGGTTAGATCTCCCCAAATATTGATTGAAATGGATGAAAAGCCTTCAATGCTTCACTTTAGAGGTAGATCTCTTCGATTCCATAACATTTTGATAGTAGATCCAAGCTTCTAGAGAGAATTCAATGGAGACTTGTGTTGCTTAAGTGGAGCTTGAATGGATTTCCATGGATGAAGCTTGAGAATGCCTTGGAAAATGATTTTAGCAGCCCTTCGGGGTGTTGGAATCCTTCCACTAAAGTGTGGAGAAAGGGGGTATTTATAGTTGTAGTTGAGGGGTAATGGTAGTCTTGTAATTATGGAGTGCATAGTTTGGGTCGGTATTTTAAGTATTTACAGAATTGCCACTAGACAGTTGGTGACAACTGTCATGTTCAAAGAACTCAGTGCATGACCGATCCGATCTTTCAGTGCATGACCGACCAGATTGTTCTCTACATGACCGACCCTTTAATTACTCCAATGAACGACCACATGTAACGCACCAGTGAACGATCCCAATTTTGACCGCTAATCCAAGTACTTGCCTTCACATGTTGTAACACATCCCAACTGCCACGCATGTACTTATTTCACTACTAATTTATACAGATTCACTTTATAATTCATGGAATGGGAACAAGAATTACGGCCTATGCCATCGCTTCATTTATATAGTTTTCTGCTCGATCCAAAGGAGTTGTTCGATCCAACACTTAAAGTGGCGTCGCTCGACCCAAGGTTTCCAGAAGTTGCTCGAACAATGGCGATGGAGGCTTCTCGACCCATCTGCAGCGTGCTCGAATCGACTGATACTTCCTGAAGAGGTGCTCGACCAGATCATTACGTGTGACCAGATTGGCTTCAGCTTGGACCGACCGGGGAGTGCTCCTCCCAAGACCGACCTGAAAATGAGAGCGACCAGAGCGGTAGCTGTTACTCGACCGACCAGGCGGTGGCGCTTTTCTCGACCAGATCTTGCTCGACCAGAGGTGCTGATGTACTGTTTGACAAAATGCTCAAGTGAGTTTTTTGGCAGTTAACACATCCTCTGCATCAGGAAGGCCAATGTCTATGGCCTCGTCTTCTAATTTTTTGGCTTCAACATCTCTCTCCTCCTCACTATTTTTCTTCTGATCTTCCTTACCATAAATCTCCTTCAATAAAATCCATGATTCTTTTGCGGATTTTTCTCCAATAATATGGTTGAAAGCTTCTTCATCAATGTTCTCACTCATTGCAGCTTGTGCACAACGATCTTTCCATCTCAACTTTGTGAATGCCTCACTCTCTTTCTCTGTCATATTTTTGACGTCTTTTGGTCATTCGTAGCCATTCTCAACGATCTCCCAAAGCCCTTTGGAGATCAATTCTTTTTTCTTTTTATCACTCCATTCTTCGAAATTTGCTTTTGTGAGAACAAACGACGAGACATGTGAGATCCTGTTGCTTAATAGACACAACATTAAATGAATAGACACCGACTGAGAAGCTGCAAACAGCCTTACACATACCAATAGACACCGATTGATTAATAGACACAACATTAAACGAAGTGACATGCCACTTAAACTAAGGACATAACCCTTGACTCAAAAGACACAACAAATAACGAGAGAACCATAAATTGGGTTTAATTTCCAATAAAGGGCTCAGGAGCTTCACCTAGCGTAACATGAACTAAGAAACCGCAAAGCTGAAAGAAGAAAGAAGGGTAGACAACAGAGTCTCCCCAAAACCTCCACCTCAAAGTAGAAGACCAAATTTGAAGGGCGCACCAGGATGTTCATGCTCGCATCGGCAGATCTGCCTCAACACAACAAACCCTAGGAAGGGTTGCGGGCTCAAGAGCGTCGAGAAAAAAGCCATTCATTATTTACTATTATTGAATGATGTATTTTTTATTGCAATTTGGATAAGCAAAAATCTCATACCAAACATGCTGGAAAACTATGATGATTTATATATAAATTTTGATTTTATGTGTATTTTTGGCTAGTGGTTATTAGATGTGCATGGCAATTTTGTATACCATAACAGACTTTTTAATTTATACTGCATTTTCTATTATGAATGTAGATTTATGTAGGTTCAGTTCGGATTGTATGATATCACAGCTATTGTTATTTTATTTCTAACGTTCATGTAAGTGACTGCAAAATGAATCAAACGTTCTTTAGCCGTTGTTCATGCTTTTCCCCGCTCTTTTTCCTTTTAATTTTCTCAACTTGTGTGTGAGTTGGATAGGTGGGGGTGGATGGCGTTGGGCATGCTTTAATTTTAATGTTTTATTAGTTGGATTTTACTGCACAACACACTTGTATTCCCCTCTCCATGTGTGTGAAAGGTAAAAACACGAGCGTCAGAGATCGTACCTCCCTCAAATAAACTTGAGGAGCTTTTTATGAAATGAACAAAGGCGATTAAATCCAAACTTTAAGATCAAACAATTAGATTTGAGAACAATTCTCGTATATACATCCAACTAAATAGTATACAGTTTGCTACAGTTCAGAAGCTGCAAACAGCCTGTTGCTGGCATCTTCTCTGATTGGGTTGATGTTGAAACAATGTTTCTAACAACATCTTCTCTGCAGCTTTGGCCCATTTTATTCGAAACAAAGAAATAATGTACTCCATCAAGACTGAATCACAAGGTAGTGTGATAGGTCCATCATTTGTAATTCCAAACTCATCTTCAGACATTTTCAGAAGTTGTATAAAGACAGTGCTTGCTAAATATGACAGTGGGATCATGAACCGTTTGCCATCAAGAGTATATATAACAAAGTTTCCTTTGTCCGCAATAAATGAAGAGCTACACTCTTCTGATGAATCAGAGGCTTTTCGACCAAAAGAAGCCACTCTTTGTAATTTCATTGCAACTTTTACAAGCTTAGCCATTGCTGCCAAAGGTGTGGTTTGAATATTCTTGACAAAATAGATTAAATAGTTGAAATGAGGATGAATTGATGACAAGAGTAGCTGCTATTGCCGTATTTTTATAGAGATAGGAAGAGGCCCAAATATAGGCTGTTGAACTTGGGAGTATTCCTACAATTGGAAGCAAAACCATGTGATCAGTAAGGAAGATGAGAATGACATTGTCTCAATAATGTTTTTCATTTGTGTGCACACTAACAGTTTTATCTGCATGTATAGCTGAGACGTAATTAGCATTCAATGATCAATAAGTTGCATCAAATATTAGAGGCCTATCATCATGTCTACAGTCCATTCTATTTGATATGGTGTTTCATTTCTGTCGGGAACAAAGTCATGTGAGCTGTGTGTTGTTTACGCTGATAGAGGTTTCAATGTCTTTTATTTCATTTCTTTAATCTCTTTTCTTTGGTTGGGTTATCTAGTGGATTTCATAATTGTAAGAGCACAACCAACAATGGCTTGTTCAGTTACTAAACAAGCCACGGAGCAACCAGGTGTGGCTTGTTCACTCACCCGTGGCTGGTTTGTGGCTAGTTTTGAGCTCCTCCGTGGCTGGTTCACCCAACAGAGACTGGTTCTTATAACGGCAAACTGTTTGCCGTTATAAGATTATAACGGCAAATACTTTGCCGTTATAAGATTATAACGGCAAAGTGTTTGCCGTTATAAGATTATAACGGCAAACAGTTTGTCGTTATAATCACTAGCCGTTGCAACACCAACGGCTAGTTCACTTCCTCCCTATAAACCACCCTATCTCCTTCTTCTTCCTCCTCCACACAACCACTCTACCTTCCCAACTTCTTCATCAACAAAATGTCTTCGTCTGCACCTAAGCGAAGCGGAAAAAAAACCATAAACAAGAAACTCATGTCCCAACCGCACTCGTCATCGTATGCGATGCAACGGTCAATCCAACAACAGCAACCGTTGCAGCCATCTCACGAATATGGCTACTCGCCGTATTCAAATTATCCATACCGTCCACCGTACCAACCGCTCGGTCCTCCTAATTTTCCTCCCATCCAATCGTCCGTCCCGCCACTATTTTACCAATGACCGCCCGGGGTAGGCGTGTACGACGATCATTCGTCGTATATGTCAATGATGATGCAGACCGAGCAAAGTCAACAACCTCACCTAACTCCGCAACAAACCGAGGTTCGTGACTGCGAAGCGATGCAAAATCTGCAAAGACAGTTTTCGTATGGGTAGGTCTCTCCTACTACCGAAGAAAATGTTGGGACTTCTACGGAGGAGGAGGAGGAAGATGCAAATGAGGAAGTAAATGTTACAAATTCTGAAGAATTGAATGAAGAATACGTTGCACCTATCAGTCCCGAATATAACCAAAAGAAGAAGAAGAAGGTGAAGTCTTTAAGGAGCATTTTCAATAAACGACACCAAACCGAAGTTGAATCGGAGCCAAATCACGGAATAGAAGATATTGAGGATGATAATGCTGAAGGGGAAGATATACCAGCGGATGGAAGAAGAAAACAACGTAAGTTTACTTCCGAGCAGTACGTTTCACTTGCTAAATCGTAGATACGCATTTCACAAGACAGCATTGTTGGAAATAATATGAAAGGTGAGAAATTTTGGGAAAGAGTAGCAGAGTTCTACAATTCGTTGGAAGCGAGGAATAGAACATGGGCATCACTTAGAGGCGGTTATAGAGTTATGAATGCCGCATGTCAGAACTATCTTGCAATACTGACAACCTTGGAGAACAGACAGCAAAGCGGTGCTGCACCTTATGACGTTGTAAGTACCGTAGATTACTTTGAAAAATAACTTACTATACTATGATCGATTAGTAAGAAATGACATACGCTCATACAATATCCACTTTGTGTTACAGATTGAAGAGTCACGAAAGGCCTACCTGCAAAAGTATGGTCATCCATTTAAATTTCTAGACTGTTATGAGCTTCTATCTAGGTTGCCGAAGTGGAAGAACCCCATCAACTTCATGTTTGAGCAGCAGAACAAAGCTAGAAGGATGAACTACTCTGATTCTAGTCCAGGAAGTGGCCCGAGTTCGCAAGAAAGAAACCCTTTATTTGGAAGTAGTGATGGACGACCTGTCAGCGGATCCAAGGCAATTCAGCTGGAACAACGAGGTGCAGAGTTTGCTAGATTTATGGAAACAATGGAGAGTTCATCTAAGGCAACAAAAGAGCATAGAGCTCGATTTTCGGTGGAAAGAAACCGTAGCGACGAAGATTTCCAAAAGGCAGTTAGGGATGATCGAGAGCTCCGCAGACAAGAACATGCGGAGAAACAAGCCATGGAAGAAAAGAAGCTGGAGGAGCAGAAAGCTTTGGCGCGAGAGAATAATTATGTTAAAATGATTACATGTGATTTTAGTAAGCTTACCCCTCTACAGCAAGAACTAGTAGCCGAGCAGATTGGAGAGTACAGAAAAAACAAAGGAAGCAGAAGCGGAAGCGTTAGTGGCTCGTATATGGACTAGCTATGTATGTTGGGTTAAGTTGTAATATGATTGTGAACTGTTTGTAGTATTTATGTGCTGGTGGGTGTTTATGTACTAGCTATATATGTTGGGGTGAGTTGTAATATGATTGTGACCTGTTTCTAGTATTAATGCAGTAGTTGTTGTTTATGTACGAGCTGTATATGTTGGGTTGAGTTGAAATAATGATACAATCTACAATATGATTGGAAACCACATTTATTGACTCAAGTACGCACTGATAGGTAGTTCAAATGATACATAGTACACGACTACACACTGATACATAGATCTAGTACCAACTACTGATTCCGACTATTCCTTCCTTTATGCGCCCACAAATGTTTCACCAACTGGTCACGCAATTGGAAGTGTGCAGCTTGATCTTCAATGTGTTGAACCATATCAACATATTCTTCCATTGAGTTTACATCTTTATGGGGTTTTGCATTTGAGCCCGTAAACATGTCAGGATAATTAGACTTTTGATTCTTATATCCGCCTCTTTCAGACTCCACAATCATGTTATGTATTATTATACAAGCATACATGATTTCTGAAAGCACTCTTGCATCATGAAAACGAGCAGGATTTCGTAAAATATGAAATCGGGCTTGTAAAACACCAAACATACGTTCGATGCCCTTTCTGTAGCTAGCTACTTTTTCAGTGAAATACCTTTCTTTATCATTTGATGGAACTTTGTACCCTTGCATCAAAGTTCTCCACTTTGGGTATATTCCATCGACTAGGTAGTACCCAGTTTTGTGTTCGATATTACCAAGTTTATATGAAACATCTGTTGACAATCCGTTAGCAAGTTCTGTGAAAAGATATGATTGTTTTAAAACATTTATATCATTCAATGAACCTGGGACTCCAAAAAAAGCATGCCAAACCCATAAATTGTCTGTTGCTACTGCTTCAAGGATCATTGATGGCAATTTCTTATGTCCGGTGAACATTCCTTTCCATCCCATTGGGCAGTTTTTCCAAGCCCAATGCATGCAATCTAAACTTCCAATCATACCTGGAAATCCTCTGTCTTCTACCCTGCGTAGTATCCTGGTTATATCGTTAGGTTCAGGCGTCCATAGAAACTCCTTCCCAAACTCTGCAACAACTGTTTTACAGAATTCTTTCAGACACTCTATTGTTGTTGATGCTGCGATTCTGAAATATTCATCCATTTGATCGCCAGATGTTCCATAGCTTAACATCCTCAACGCCGAGGTGATTTTTCGTAACCATTTCGTGAATTGAAATGGTTAAAGCAGATGACCCTTTTTTTGGTGCTGGTAGTCTCTTCCGAATTAAATGACAACAGTATACGAAATTAATAGTAATGGCACCATTTTTCGTTCTGCAATGATGTGACTGGACAATGTAGAGAATCTAACATAATATCACGAGGTTAATAGTACATGCCAACATTTCTTGTGATGGCACCATTTATCGTGCTGCAATGATGTGACCGGACACTGTAGGGAATCTAACGTAATATCATGAGATTAATAGTAAATGCCAACATTTCATGTGATGGCACCATTTTTGGTGCTGCAATGATGTGACCGGACATTGTACAGAATCAACCATAATAACATGAGAACCCTGTAAACCGTATTCAAGTATGTTGAATTGTAACTGTTGGTCGTACATTGCCCTTATAAGTACTCCATATCTGATAATTCACCTCATACCTTCTACAGCTTCAAGCAGCACCGTTGTAGAGTAAAGGGAGAAAATTTATTTTCTTGTTTTCTTAAAGGTAACGTTTATTATCAACAAAATTCGTACTTCTAGTTACTCTACTAATTCTACTGATGCACAGGTTACATGGACAATTCAAAAATAAGTGATGAAGAAATGGGAAGGATTTTTGATGAGTACGAACGAAACTTAGTGAACGATAACGAAAAGGGTTTAGTTCATGATACACAAGTTGAAGAGGTGCCCGTCGCGATTCAGCATCGAGCGGTTACAGCTCCGCGTCCTTCTCCAGTAAATCAACGACCTAGTAATAGTGCTTGTAATAATTCTGCTACTCCAGATTTTTCGTCTAAGGATTTGCTGGCCCTCGTAAAATCCTATATTGAGGTTGAAAATATAGATGAGTTGCTAATGCAAAGTGGAGGGGGTTTAACATATGAAAAAAGATGGGCAATGATCACGAGGCTATACAACAACCATCGTTCCCGGCCCACTACACGAACATCGGTTGAAATCCAAATGGCTAATCGTCATTTTGCAGACGCTTGTGATCGGTACACAAAGATTATCGAAACTATTGAAGACGAGAACATATTTAAAACAAATCAAGCAACATATGATTCTCGTTACCTTTTTGAGTATGGTGAGGAGTTCGTTGGTTACGAAGCGTATAAACTACGCTACAGTTGGTTGACCCGCTATGGAACTGAGTAGGCTTATGGTATTGTGATTTTATTGTTGTTTTACTGTCTATTTACTTTGTTGTTTGTGCGTAGAATATGGAGTTATCTGTAAACATTGTTATGTTGGCGTGCTGTTTAAGAATTTTGCATTTCTACACGAGAAGAGAGAAACCTTGTTCAACATCAAATTCAAACGTTATTACATTCCAAATAACACTTACAGGAACTAGAACAACAGAAGATACCGGCTCTACACAAAAACATTCTCTACACATAAATACAGTCTCTACACATAACCAAATGTAGTCTCTACACAGAAACATAATCAAAACGTACACAAAATACATCGAAAGCACATAATAGCGGTAGTCAACAAATACAGAATGCATACTCAAACAATAGGAACATACAACTGACAACTGCGAAAACGTAAAACATCGAAAGTACATAATCATGGTAGTGAACAAATACAGAATTTCTACTCAAACAACAAGAACAGACAACTATCAACTAGGAATACGTAGAACAACAAAAGTACATAACAGTGGTAATACAACAAAAGTACATAACACTGGTACTAAAAAAATGCAGAATGTCTACTCCAACAGTAGGACCATACACCTAACAACTGCGAAAGTACATAAAAGTGATAGTAACTCACTCGTCCGAGTCATCTGAATGTGTACGTGGACGTGTGCGGCGCCGATGACGTCTCTCATGATCACCAACATCTGGAGGCTGACTGGACCCAGCATTAGACCTATGGTGGTAATACATCTGCAAGTCCTGAAATCTCTTGCGCTCTGCCTGAAGCTGGGCCTCTAAATGCGTCTGCTGCTGTCGTGCCTCCTCTGCAACACGACGTAGCTCACCATCATAGTAATCTAGGCTACGCCTATGCTCTATATAGCCGGTATGCCTAATCCCCATCTGCATATCATACAGATCATGATATGATATCTATGTAGGATCCGGGTAATCGTGATGGGCCGGAGGATGAAACACGTCAACGTAACGATCCGGTCCAATGGTGGGCACTGCCATGGTCCATCCAAAATGACTTGTGGCCGCCACATGATCAGCTGCACGAAAACACTGACTGGGCTGGGTAACATCCTCGACAACAGGTGGACGTATGTCGTGTCGTATAGCAGATGGCCCTACTAAATCAATCGATGCTGCATGCGTAATCGTATCTGAGGACCCGGTGAAAAATCTACGCCAGAAGGTAAGGTAACACTCCCCGATAATAACAAAGCTCTCAGCCGTCCACCAGCCTGCTGTCCTGGCTATATCTAGCTGCTCCGTCGGGTAAATCATACACCGATAAGTATGTGGGTGTGGATCATCCGGAATAGCATCCAAGTCATACAACTGTTTCCAGCACCTCTCACCAAGATACCAATAAACACCTAGCGCCACGGGAGAAGATATAAGTGGAAATCTCCGTCCGGCAAGCATCCTAGCAATCTGTATCTCAAGATCGATGGATGTACTCTGCTCAAATGGATGCCATAGAATCTGATCCCTATACATCCTCAGCTCAATCTGGTTATGGGCAACGGGAAACACATGGCGTTACTCATTATCTCTGGGGCCCCGGTTGTCCGCAGTCCAAAAGCATATACGGGGGAAAAAGGTCGATGGGTCTGCAATACGGGTGATAAAATGAAAGTTCCTAGAGTACTCAAAGTACCAACACTGTAACAACTCCCAGAATCCAAATAAAGAAACCTGAGAATCAGTGATGGTGCACTGCATGTCGAGACATCTGTATAGGTATGCAAGGATAGGTGTGCCCCAATCATATAAAATCGCCCCATCGGCATTTATCTCAGCCGCGACCGCAAAAAACCCCACAGGAACGCTACTGCTCGAAGAACTAAAGAAAAGGTTACCCATAAGGTATAACACAAATAATCGAGCAAGCTCCAAGTCGTCATCAACAGAGTAGTGCTCGAGTATCCTGTCCATAGCCGCACGGATCGCGCTCACTCTAATAGCGCCTTCTGCCTGATACGACATAGCAGAAACATCCAAATGAGGCAGTAGATCATGAACAAGTGCATGATCACGCCATCGACCATCGTCATAAGGCGGTTGGGGATAAGCACTTACTCCAATGCCAATACCAGTAAGCATGGAGAAATCAAGCGGTGTAAGTCCTAACTCACCACAAGGAAAGTGAAATGTGTGGGTGGTTTTGTACCACCGTAGAGCAATGGCGGCACACAATTGGACATCGGCATTTATAACATGGTTTATTCCTAAAATAGCAAATCGCACAATAAGATAAAATATGACTACTAAATTATCCACTTATTTCATTAAAAGGTCTATAATATTACCTAGAAAAAATTGAAATCCAAGAGCATGTAACAGTCCTGCGACCCCCTCCTTACCCGCCAAGTGTGCATGAAAATATCTAAGTGTGGTCGCTAACGAACCACGTGGACGTATATTCCGCGACTGTTAACGGTTCAACAAAATGTTATACCATCTACCCAATATATAACACTCAAAGAATACTATGTAAATAATACTAAAAATGCTTACAGCCAAACTCGACTGCGTGCTAACGTGTACTTCGTCATCTGGAAGAATGCGAAAGTTGGATAGTGCAGGAAGCTTCGCGGCGCTGAGGTTCATATCCACATAGCCATCGAGTTGGCCCTCTCTAGCGGCAACTGATCCAACACCCCTACATGCCCTGCCTGCTCGTCTGCCTCTACGTCCACCACGTCCCCGATGACCGCCTACCTGTTGCACCTCTGCTTCTTCGTTCTCCATGTTTTCGGCGGCTACAAGTAAGTCTTCTATTCCGAGCACTGGCTGTTGGCCACTACCACCTTCACCACTCCCGCCGGCGCCACGATCGTCGCCGTGCATGAATTTTTTGGCGAATTTTTTTAGTAATCTAGCCATATTTTCGAACTAATATCTCACACAAGCTAGTTAATTTGGTTAAAAACTGACGGATTGGTGAATTGGTGGAGAAAATTGGGTGAAAAATGGGGGAGGAAAATGGGTTTTCGGGTTTGAAGAAGGAGAAAGGGAAATGGAGCAGAGGAGGGGTGGCGGCGAGGGTTTTTGGGGGGGAACATTATAACGGCAAACACTTTGCCGTTATAATGTTATAACGGCAAAGTGTTTGCCGTTATAATATTACAACGGCAAAGACTTTGCCGTTGTAATATTTATAACGGCAATATCTTTGCCGTTGTATCCCCACTCCCCAACCAGTCCGTGGCTGGTTCTCCCCTTCTGGGTGCTCGGCTCGTTGGACCAGTTTCAGAACATGAGAGAGAATAACTGAACAGAACGGATGGTTGGTTATGGTCTAAGCGTTCATCTTCAAGTATTATAATATTAGGGGAAATGTTTCCACTCTTCCAAGATTTCAAATACTTGTAAGTTGTTTGCTGAGTTGAGCCGTAGCTGCTATATTTTGCTGTAAATGTTGTTGAACAATAGATCAGTATATAATTACTTAGAATAATTACTCTAATAAAAGAACAAGTGCTTGAGTTATAGTTGCCTTCTAGCTAGATGCCTAGCTGAGACATAAGTAGCTAGTAATTTATGGTATGTTACACATTATCATTGAAACATGACATAAATCCATAGATGAAGTAATCAATTGCATGACTTAAACCACTTACATAATTGCTCTATGCATAAGGTCAGAGTAGTTCGGTGTGATAATAAATCAAAAGTAGGGATGTCAAAGGGGCGGGTTGGGGGGATTTCTTGTGCCCCAGACCCGAACCGGACTTTTTAAACCCCGCCCCAGAACCGCCCCGTAGACCCGGTGCAGGTCTGGAATTTCTCCCCGTACCCAAAACCCGTACGGATCAGATTAGACCCGCTCCGCCCCACGATCCTGTGATATTGTGTTCTAATGTACACAAATTTATATACTTATATATTTTATCGCTAAATGATAAATTATATACATATTATAATGTGTTCACGATCATAAGGGAATATAAAAAAATGAGTTGTAATATAATAGTTCAAAATGTATGTACTTGTTAACGTATGATTATCGTTGATGCAACCTAATACTATGAAAAAATTATAGTTTTTATCGAAAAAAATATATAATATTTAAGTTATAACCATGTATACCTAAGAAGATTAACAAGTAATTATTCTAATATAAAGTGTTTTAATGATATTTCAATCGTGCGGGTCGGGTTGGAGCGGGTTAGTCGTGCCCTAAGGGCGGGTCTAAATGGTTCAAAATATGGGCGGGTTAAGCGGGTTTGGACCCTAGACCCGTTTCATTGTCATCCCTAATAAAAAGATACACATATGGCCTAAATATAAATTTTGATTTTATGTGTATTTTTGGGTAGCGGTCATTGGTTGTGCTGCGTGCATGGTAATTGTATGCCATAACAAACTTCAATATGGCCACGAGCACTAGCACATCTACTATCCCCCCCCCCCCCCAAACCCACCTAAATAAATAAAATAAAATAAATCCTCTTTCCTTTTCCTTCTATTTTTTGTGTGTGAAATGGGTAGGAAGGAAGGAAAGTTGGATTCATTTATTTGCACAAATTAATTAAATTTGAGAACAAACAAATCCTAAACTTGAGTAGTTTTTTATGAAATGAACAATCAAATAAACTTGAGTGCATTTTTATGAAATGAGCTAGGACAACTAAATCCTAAACTTTATGATCAACAATTAAATTTGTGAACACTTCTCATATATACATACGGCTTAATAGCATACAACTTGCTTGAAAGCATACAGCTCAGTATCTGCAAACAGATTTTTGCTGACTAGGTCCATCAGGTTTTGATGAAGACTGAAAGAGTTGATGCTGAAATACGATTTCTAACAACATCCTCTCTACGACTTTGTACCCTTTTTTCCAAACAAAGAAATAATGTACCCCATGAAGATAGAATCACGAGGCAGTGTGATGGGTCCATCACTTGTAATTCCAAATTCATCTTCAGACATCTTCAGAAGATGAATAAAGACAGTGCTTGTTAAATATGCCAATGGGATCATGAAGCTATTGTCATCAATTGAATATATAACAAAATTCCCACTTCAGAAGTTAAATTTAGCAACTTAAAACTGGTAATTCTTATGTTAATTCATTTGTTTATGCAAGTTAGATCCATTGTTTTGTTTATTCATTCATTTATCATGATTTTGGTGAATTTAATATGATTATAGATGAATAATTGTCATTTTGATGTTATTAATGATTTCATAAAGTGTTTATGATTGAATCGAATGATTTGGATGAGTTGGTCTCATCGATGTTGTCGTTTGGTGATGATTTGGTCAAGATTGGAGCTATAATTGTTAGATCTGGAGTTGGGTCGTTTGGTTCAGGTTGTTTGACTTGCTTTGCATGGGTCATTTGGTTCTGGTCATTTGCACGGGCTTTACACCGATCGTTTGGCTTAGGTCGTTTGCACGGGCTTTACGCGGGTCGTTAGCTCTAAGGTCGTTTGCACAGGTCATTAGATCTCAGGTCGTTTGCACGTGTCGTTAGCTCTTAGGTCATTTGCTCGGGTCGTTTGGTTCAGGTCGTTTGCATGGGCTTTGCATGGGTCGTTTGGCTCTGGTCGTTTGCACGGGGTTTGCACGGGTCGTTTACATCGGTAGTTTGGCTCAGGTCGTTTGCACGGGTCATTTGGCTCAGGTCGTTCTGCAAGGGCTTTACACGGGTTGAGTGCCGATGGACGGCAGTGTTCTAGAAACGCTATGAAAAGAGGCTGGAACGATGTGGATGGTTATTTGCAGCAAAAGATGAAATGTTGTGAATCGAATATCGACCAAACGAAGTATGTTTTCGGCTCGATGGTGGTTGTGGCTTCCAAGTCAAGTAGGAATGTTCGAAGTGTTGTGAAGTGTTCGTTGATCGTCGTAATGCAACGAATTAGACAACACAAGGTTGTTAGTTCATGGATAATGGTGTTTGATAAGTTTCTTGAGTTTATGAACAGTCATCAGGTTGGATGGCTAGAGATATCGGAGGCCGAGGAATTATCGTTATCGTAAGTTCTAGCAGACTCAAAGAAGGTGTATAATAGGGATGCCTAAAAGACTCGAAGTGATTGATCGAGTACCCTAGGCAGCTCGACGGGCCTAGATATGTTTCGTCGTATGGCGTATGGAGTTTTGCTAGAGCTGAGTTTACCATTAGCCTTTGACAGTTGATGGCAAGGTGATTAGTCGGTCAAACGATTAACGATAGTTTCAAAGTAGGACTGGCAGTGATAGCCAGAGTCATGAGTGATGTCCGTTTTGCTTGTATCGTCTTGCGTAGATTATTCGATGTCGAAGGAGATATCTCTTGTGTGCTTGCCTAATGTTGGTTTAGGCTTTTGGGTCTTGTGCTTGGGGGATGTCGAGATCAATTAGGATGGTCTACGCTTGATAACTGTTTGCCATGAATGTACTATTGTTTCTTAATGCTTATTTGTAAAGGCTATCACTGTCGAATGTGGGAAGACAGGTTTAGGTTCTTCTCTGGTGTTTTGGTAGATTGGTTTGTTGATCTGCCTATTCTTATATACTTTGTTTATGATGTTAAATAGCTATTTTATCGCTCATTAAAATTGTAAACACGGTTAAAACACAGTTCAAAGTGCCGGGTTGGTCCATTCAGAGCGGATCAGGTCGGTCGCAAACATCGGGCCGGTCCATTTCATCTATAGCGGATCGAATCGGTCAGTATTAACAGACCGGGTCAGTCCTGTAAGTGGCACACCGGGTCAGTCTATTCATAAATATGTATCGGCACATTTACATTTGCATGGACTGCGCATTTCATCATTTGGATCGGCTGGTATTATAACAACAAGCACAAATGTTGAAATTGGTTCATGAATAAATATAGTGTACTGTACATGAATGGGGAAGGCAATGCATACACAAACTCTCAAAGACTTGAATTGTGCATGTAGAAGCAATGTGGCGGCACTTTATATTTAATACATATAATAAAGGGACGCTACTTTATATTCCAATGAATGAGTAGTGTTAGTTCATCACTTTAAATATGTACAAAATCTTGAATGGATGGAGCTACTCATCCATTTGAAATGTACGTGCCATGATTTGCACATGCATGCACAGGAAAAGGCTTGAAGCTTCCCATTTGGATCTGTAGGGTTGGTTCATGAAAGCTATCACATGGAACAGTAGCAAACTATGCTCGAGCCAAACTAACACCCGATCCAAGTTACTACCCGATCCAAACTTTGCACCCCTTAATTACGAAACTGCCACTACCTTCGAACCTCTTCTATAAATAGCCCCTTGCTCCACAATTCAAGGGTTTCTTGACCCCGAAGGGCTGCCAAAACCACTCCTACACTTCTCTAAAAGCTTCAAAAACATCATTAATGTCCGCCAAACTTCTCTCCTCCTTTCTCCAACATGAAATGGATCTTATCTTCTCCAAGCACCATTAATTCACACTCCGATCTACTCCAAGTGATCTCCAATCGCCATAGCTCCTCCTTAATGCACGGATCTAAAATCATTTTCATGATGAAATCAAGGAAAAGTGTATAATTACACGATCCTATCCGTTCCTCTTTGAATCCAAGTGTGATCTAAAGCGGAAAGAGAGCGATAAGTGGAGAATTATCACAAAAGTGGTCAAGTGTAATTGATGCAATGTATGAGATGATAAAATTTGTAATTCTCTCCATAATGATAAAGAATGATTGAAAAGTGGACGTAGATTCGCATTGAATCGAACCACTATAAAAATCTCGTCTTCTTATTGCTTTTACTTTTATTTTGTGTTTGTGGCTTCACAATTTCATACCATTTACTTGGTGACGTGCTTTTCTAGCATCATTTGGTGTTTGACCACTTTTGGTTAAAACAAAAACTGTTGTCTGACTCATGATTTTATGTTTCCTCTTATTACCTTGGGTTGTTCATCCGGTTTTGGATGAGCATACTAAGTATCAGGTTACATGTGATACCTTGATGAGGACCATGCTGCTGAGCGAAGACGAGCATGAGGCTTGTGTACTGTTGCTACTATACATATCTTGATGTTTTTCAGCTGTGATTTCTCTGAGTGTTTGTAGTGAGGCACTATGTAAAGTCCCTTATGTTGTAATCCTTGGATGTATGGATATTATTTCATAATGATATAAAAGAGTTTAAGATTCTGATAAATTCTGCTTCACTATTATTGTATGTTGTATATGTTATATTATATTTTATCCTTGCGTTGTTAGTTATACGACAGGCTCCGCTTGTGTTATCCTACCTTGATGATCGTCCATAGTTGCCTGACACGTCTTTCAGCGTAATATTCCCCTTGTTTAGTTTAGAAGGGTGGTTATCACAGATTTTATCTATCTTTTGTTCTTTCTAGTTCTCCTAATATTGGTTTAGGAATATTTTGTTCTTTTCCCTTTTGAAACATTGGCTTCGTAGGGCCTCAGCCACAGTAAGTTGAATCTTGTAGAGCATCTATATTGTAGGCTTAATGGAGCGGTCCTTTACAGATAGGGTAAATCTCTGAGGGTGTGATGATAACATTAGTGACTGTTTTGCACTTAGTCCCGGTTGTAGTTTCTGAACCCTATAGGGATCGACTTGATTATCAGTTTATCTGGGGTGAGTCGGGTTTGAAACTAAAATCTTGATGTTTGAGGCATTTCCGGGTATGGATTAGGTTTCCATGATTAGGCCTCATATGACATACTGATTTACAAAGAGAGGGTAAAATATGAGCCTAAAATGTGGCATAGGCTATAGTATGACATATGGACTTATAGTGAAGAGTTACGGGCCTAATATTTGTGAAGTATTTATGGGGCTGTTTTGACTGTAAGAAGAAAATAGTCAGACTAGGACCAATTTTTGAGACTTCTTGTGAACTGAAGGGTTAATCATGTTAATATTTCTAGTGCATCTCTAGGAAGTATCAGTTCAGTTCTCTTTTTTCTTTGCATATTCCGAATAGCAAGTGATTGAAATATTGTCTCTAGGAAAGAAAGAGAGATTTGTTTCCAGATCTGTAATTGTGGCAATGCTAAACTTGTAAGCATTTTTTATATAAGGTACATGGTGCAAGAGATAATAGAGTTTCATGGTTTTGAGTAGAATCTTTCCTAACTATAGGATTATACCATCAATGGATAGGGTTGGAAGGAGTGTGGCTTTTCTTAGAGGTACTCAAACTCGAAGATTGACTTGTGAAGGATTAGTTTAATAGGAATATTTTACTCCTTAAACCCTTTCTTTAAAAAAAATATAGTATGATCTTTATGTTGGAATCTTCTGCATGTGTTTTAAGGAAGTAGTTGGACTTCAGTTATATTGGAAAGGTTTTCGAAAAAAGCCAAGTAAAGAAATTTTTGAAATAATTGTGTTCCTAGACAAGAGTATAACCAGGTGTTTTAGGGGAACTTGTGGGACCATTTTGAGTCCAAACCCCATATGTGTTAAGTTTTAAAGAACAAGCATTTTGAAAGTATAATATGTTTTGATATGAAATTTTTATTTTTGGAAATTTCATAAAAGAAACTATATATGTTTCAAAAAGAAAATTTTGCAACTAAAACTTGGCCTCATTAAGTATTTTTTTTCTTCTGAAAAAATATCATGTATAAAAAGTGAGGCGGTATGTAAGTCTTTATGGGGTCATTGAACGAGCTAAGGAACACAATATGGGTAAAATAAAGACTAAAAATGTACAAAGGAGGAAAAGTGCAACTTCACTTGTAAAGATTAGGGTAACTTTTGAATTAGTTCACTTGAGAGTTTTCCCCTGAAATAAGTAAGATAAGAAAGATGAAAGAGCTTCATGAAGGGATTCAAGTTTCTTACACACATTCTTTTGACAAGTATTTTTCCTCTTTGATATTCTATCTATCGTTTCTTCCTTTGATTAGGGGCTTCCCTCTAGTATATCCTTGAAAAGTGTAGATCTTAGGAATCAAGCTTATAGATGATAGAATATGGTTGAAACATGTGTTTGAGACATGTTATGATTGATGGTTTCAAGTGAATGCAAGTGTTTTCTAGTGGTTGCCAGTGGATGCGTATACACACACATTAAGCACTAGATCAACTCAAGCACGTACATATTGCATATGGATGCGTGCGCATTTTAAATTTTCAATGGATAAATTGGTGAACCATCACATGGATATTGATTTTTGGTGAATGGTTGTGCACATATGTAGAATTTATACGTATCATTAGGATTCTTTTGCATACATATTGGATACATGACACAAACATATATTGCATTAAGTAGGTCAACAGAATCAGTAGACCGCCTGATTTTTCGCATTAGCCTACGGACATATACACAACTCCTTTGCATATATTCATACAAGCATTAGAAATTCTTAAATAAAATGGATGACAATGGATGATGATTTAGTAGATGGGTGTTAGCATTCATAACATTCTTCTAGCCTTGGAGATTTCAGGGACGAAATCATTTAAGAAGGGGAGAATGTAACAACCCAAATTTTTAACAAGTAATTAATTAATTAAGGAAGAAAACTATAAAATGAATATTATTTAATTACATATTCAGAAATAAGTAAAACCCACTTTACCATTGCATTCATCTCGAAATTATGGTTCGGATAGACCCAAGTTAGCGTAAAAAAGATAACGTATGAAGAAGTTATGAACCTTAAAAGTTTGTATATATATTACAGCGAGTATATATAATTATATTCGAATTAATTCAACCTGAAATCAACGCGTAGAAGATGAACATTGTGGGACGACCCAACTTGGGCCTGGGTCGACCTATGGGTCGACCCATGCATTGATGGGGTCGACCCAATGGGTCAGTGGGTTGACCCAGCAACATGCTGGGCGGATTAGTTTTGTTGTATCTAGACTGTTTTGTTATTTAGGTTCATTTGGTGACTTGTATGGCTAGACATGAAAACCTAAAATTTAAAGGCTAAGGATTATCCAATGTATAACGACCCGATATCCCCCGATCTCCAAAGAGACGGAAAACACCGGATTGCTTTGAGAACACGGCGCATCACAACAAAAACAATAGAAAATTTCATTGCTATTACAACAATTTACATCAGAGTACAAGAATATTCCAAAGTATGAATAAATATTACACACTGCAGATACAATACCAGAGATTAAAATTACATAGCAGCTGAAAATAATACATAATAAGTACAATGCATAGCGGAAAATAATAACTGACACAACTTAAAGTAATACACAGATACAAAGCTTTCCGAATATAGCTCCAGCTATAATCCAGGATCCTGTGGAAAGAAATATCTGCGAAAACCAAAACTACTGACTGCCCGTGTGGAAAATATGGGCACCTTGAGTTTAGGTAGAAACAATAAACTCTAGGTCAATCATGTGACTGGTGTGAGAACTAAAACAGTTATTAATCCTTTACTTTGAAAGTTGGGAAATCACGGGACCACGCCGTATAACACAGAATGAGTTTACTCCACATGAATCTCAGTTTAAAATAAAACAATGCAATGCTTTTTGGAAAAATGAAGCTATTATAAGACTCTGGTCCCATCACACAATGCAACGCAAACCAGAGGTAGAGTGTTACCTTGTAATAGCCAAACATGCTTTGTACTTTTGAAACAAAACAATTTGATATTACTATAAGTGCATTGTGTCAAAATCAAATTCAGATATAAATGTATCAATCCTAGATGACATAGGTACCATATATTATGTAGTCATACTAGTTTTACAACTAAAACCAAGAAGTGTCGGATTGGAAATTGGATTTCCATCATGAACCAAGCCAAGGGATCTCTCCTTCCGATTCGAGACAATCTAGCTTACCGTGTCTCATGATTCAGCCGCAACTGCACCTCGGAGCGGCAGGGCCGGTCCACACTTACTTTAGTGGATTGGAAATTCGTGAACAATATGTTTCCCTGCCCTACGAGTCTTAATGGTCAGTATGTCGAACATTTCAAGAGCCACTAGGGACTCAAATCCGAGGTACCTCGCTTTCCAACATCCACATAAGTAAAATGTCTGGGATCCATACCATGACATCACTCCTAGCTAGAAAGAAACGCATGCCCTCACTGTTGTCCCTCATCCCGTTTCTGGTTCGTACCGAGGTGTTAAGCTCGCAGATTAACGCTATACACAAAGCTATGCTAATTAAAACTGCGCTTTGATCATCATCCACAAGACTGCTTTTCAATAAAAGCCTTGTTCATTTGCTTCTCAGCATGCCACACTGACAATCCACGCCATGCAACTGATGCCTATCAATATATAACCTCTAAGCTCGTACGTCTCAGAGAAGGGTGTTAAGCAAGAAAATAAATTCTCCGCCACCAAATAGATATATATTTAATACAAATCAATTAACACAGAACGAAATCCAACGTCAGACATATATCCATTTACAAGTCCGTTCTAGGTCTGAACGAAACCGGAGGCACCTTATTCCTCGTCCCATATGTCTAATACAGGAGAGAGGCCCTCGCAAATCCGGTCGATCTCAAAATACAATTGGACGATTTCAACTTATTACCTTGTCTCGGGGGATCAGTCCAATCAAGACATCAGTAATCATCCATACGATGTGAAGATCTCCGGTCTTCAACCACCGTCTTCGTTTCTTTGACTTTTAGTCGTCGTAATAATTATTCAGAATATGTTAAACACGGTCTTTCCAAATAACTCGCATATTTTATAATCAATAATCGAGTGCTATAAAAACACATCATACGCCTCATTCCAATTTAGAATATTATTTTATTCGAATATTCATATCTTTAGGGAAAAGTTCCCATTAATTTTATCAAAGACAAATTTTTTTTAAACTTATAGTTTAATCTTCCTTTAGATATGATTTTCAAAAGATTTTATTATATCTTTTCAACATCTAAACCAAAACAAGGTTTATTAACTAGTCGGGATTATCAAGCCTTACAGGAGTAATCGTTTATTTATTTTCAAATCCCAACCTATTCACCCCATGGAGCAAAACTGGTAATACTCCATATCTAACGCCCACGGTGTTATCGGAAAATTTAATTACCATTTCAGGTTTCAAATCTAATTAAATATTTAACTATCGCCTGGAGTAAAACTGGTGGTACTCCATTCTCGATCATTTCTCTTATTTGATAAATTTATTTATCTCGTTCTCCTTCCAATCTAATTAAAGATTCCTTAAAACTTCATCTTGGATTTAATTTCTAAAATCATTACTTTATGATCATTCAACTTTACGTAAATTAATCCTGTCTTTAACTGGGTTACATAACCAATGTTATTTAAAACACAGTTCACGATAAACCCAAATCACCTTCCATTTACTAGGGAATCTTCATGGAAAACAGATCAATATATAACCGATATAAATTTCCGTATCATACTAATAATATAAATGGAATAACCACATAGCCTTTTAAATTCCAGATATAGTATCGGTCTTCCTTCACAGAAGCTCATCTCGATTATTACCAAATTGAATTCCATTCAATTCCAATTTAATATGTTAAATTGGAAAACTTTACTTTGGAAAATTTCCACTAAATCTTAATAAAAAGATTTATAAATTCCAAATCATATCTTTGCTGTTAATTTTGTTAAAGAACAAGTGTTATTTAAAACACCGTTCACGATAAACCCAAAAATCCAATCTTAATTCAATTCCAATTAAATATTAATTAATATGGAAAACTTCTTTAAATCTTAAGTAAAAGATTTATTCTTTTCTCAATGGGGCTTAAGGACAGTGTTAATAAAGGCACCATTCACAACAAAACCAAAATACCGTTTGATATTAAATACAAGGCTCTAAATAGAAATTATATCGGATTATATTCAACATCAAATTCTGAAACTAATAAATATCGTATTAGGAATAATGATATATATATCTTCCAAATTCCTCAACAATATATGTATAATCATTGAATCCAATATCAAAATATTCTGAAGATTATTTCTGTAATAACCCGGAAAATCTGGGCCAGTTTAAAATTTTTATTTTTGCAATTTTAGCGAATTTTGAACATTTAAAATAGATTATTTTAAATAAAATCGACGAGAAATTTATTTTGAATATAATTCGAACGTATATATTATATACGCCGTCGTTAGAATATAAATATTTATATATAATTATAAATAGAATTGAAAATGGCGCGGTAGTTCGATAATTTGATTTCAGACTTCAATTGAATGTAGCGGGTGCAAAACAATGCGGATTTTAGTGAAACCAAAAATATTAGGATCTAATGGAGGATATCTTTCCAACGAATCCGAAAAATCGAAATTTCATAGCGGGAGTCAAAAGATATGTCCAGTTGAAAATTCTGAATAGTCGCTATGGAATTCAGGCCCTTAAAAATAGACATTTTGCAAACGACCTCGGATTTCGACGAAACCACTTTTGTTGGGTCCGTGATGTAAAATTATTGCTAGATTCCAAATTTCATAATTTTCCGAATCAATATGTGAGCGTGGCCAAGGAAAACGTGTTTGACCAGTTTCAGTTGATTTTAATCGACTGGAAAATGGCCATTTTTCCAACGGTCTCAGAATTCGACGAAACTAGTTTTGTTAGGACCGTATCGTCAATACGAAGCTAGAAAATATTTTTCTGTAATTTTTAGAGTTCGTATGTAACCCCGGTAAATTGAAATGCACGTTTAAATTCAATATATAGAGTTATATGTTGATTTTGACGAAAACTGATCGAGACGATCGAATCAGCCTACGATACATATCCCATTGTGTTCGGAATAGGGGTGAAACGCTATAGACGACAGGCAGTGGGCCTCGTTTCGAGGTCGAAATAAAAAGTCAACTTAAAGGAGAATTAAAAATAATTAAATAATTAAATATAATAACACCTCACCCCTCTTTCTCTCTCTCTCCTCTATTCATACCGAACAGAAAAAAAAGAAAAAGAAAAAAAGGGCAAACGACGGGGGGCCAAGACCGCCGCCGCCGCTGCCACCAGGGCTGCCGCGCCCTGGCGCCGACCCCCTCAGGGGTCCTCCGCCCCTCTTCCCCCTTCTCCTCCACCTCGAGACCTCCTCCCCTCGTTCTCCTCTCCCTCCTCTTCTGAAACCCAAGCCTCCGACCGCCTACACCGACGCCGTGACCCCCCTGGCCCCACCTTCGCCTGCTGCGCCCCCTTGACGCCGGCCACCACCTCCTCCAACCACGTGGACCCCCTTTCTTGGCCAAAGACACAATTTTTATCGAGTTTCAAGCTTGCTATTTAGTCCCCGTGCCTCTCCGACGCTTTAGCGAGCCCCTTTCGACCAATGTGAGTTTTTTTTCAGTTTTTAATTTATTTTATAGAAGTAAAAATATGATTTTTATATTTTTAAAGAATTAAAAATATGATTTTTATATTTTTAAAGTATTAAAAATATAATCTTTACTATATAGAAGATGTAAAAATATGATTTTGTTTATGTAGAGAATAAAAAAATATAACTTTTGCATGATAGGAATATTAGAAATATCATCTTTATATATGTAGCAAAATAAAAACGTGATTTTTATAGCGATGAAACTTTTATTTGAAAAGACGAGATTTTTATAAATGAAAAGATTAGATTTTTAAATTTGAAAAGGCGAAATCTTTATATAGAGAATAGCGTTGTAAAAATAGAATTTTTATCCATATAGTAGCGGTATAGAAATGCGATTTTTATCCATATGGATTTGAAGTAAAAATTCGATTTTTATATATTGAATAGCAAAGTAAAAATTTGATTTTTATATATTGAATAGCGAAGTAAAAATGTGATTTTTATATATGTAATGAATACGGGCAACGAAAGCGACAAAAGGCGAGAATGGCGATGATTTCCCTAAATGAAGTGTCGTGGAAGTTGGATAGCTATCGGTGAGAATTTCTCACTCGAAATTTCTTTTTCTAGTTATATATATATATATATATATACTAGGATGTATACGGTGTTTAGTAGCACCCGACACCCGTCATCCACAGACCATGGATGACTTGTTTGTTAAATTGTTTGGTTTTGTAGTTGGTTAGATTTTTTGGTTTGAATTGAATTATTTGGTGAATTGAATGGATTTGATTGATGTGTGAATGGCGTGGGCCTTCACTAGACCGGGGATAAGGCTAGGCCTCGTCCCGTTTCTAGTATCGTGCCGTTATGCCGCCGAAATTTTCTAAAATAAATTAGAAAAATAAAAATATCATTTTATTTGATAAATGAAATGAATAGAAAGTCATGTGTTAAAATAAAATATATTATCGTTAAAAATATAATTTTTAACGTGAAAGTGGATAAATAAATATTTATAAACAAATCGGCTGATTTGTCTATATACACTGATTTGACTGATATTGATTGGGTCGATAAATTTTACACATCGCCCAACTGCACAACTAAAATCTGTGTTTGATTGTTTGAAACCCCACACGGGTGTTGGGACGAAATTTGAAGTTCACTCATCCTGATTGATTAAATATGTCGATCGATTGATTGACAGGCTGTCATAAGTGTTAGATATCTATATTTGATGCTTATACAGTGTAGTGCACTTTGGTTGATGGTTGATTATGTTTCAATGCTATTATATACATGTGTTGTATGGAATCCATATAATTAACATTATATGGTGATTGATTGGGCCTCATTCCAATCGGGAAAATAATAAATATTTTAAAAGAAAATTCATGTGTTGAATATAAAAATAGTCATGTGTTGACGATGTTCATGTGTTGAAAATATTCGTGTGTTGAGTAAAATATTTTAAATAATAAAAATTACATCCATATCATATTTACAATTAGAATCTACTTCTTGGTGGAGTCTAATTAAAATCAAACGATAGATACCATAGTTTTATAAAATATTTTACATAACAAAAATAGTGATGTGTTGACAGTACTCATGTGTTGAGATTAGTCGTGTGTTGAAAGAAATATAGATTCATGTGTTGAATAGAATAAATATTCATTTGTTGAATAGAATAACGGATTTATTGAAATATATAAAGCCGTGTTGATTAGAGTTGCGCTATTTTGACGTGAACGATATTTATATCGACTTTATTCGTTTTATAATTTATATTGAAAAGAGATTTCAAAATTTAATATTTTGAAATGAAATTCAAATTGAATTAGATTAAAATTCAAATTGAAATTTTATTAAATCAATTTGAAATGAATTCGAATCGAATAGAAAATGAATTCGATTTGAATTGAATAGAAAATGAATTCAAATTGAATTAAATTGAAATTGAATTAAAACGAATTGAAATCGTTTTGGATAAAATTTTAAACGAACTGAAATTGAATTGAAATCAATTTGAAAGGAATTCGAATTGAATTAAATAGAATGTAAATTCAAATTGAAGTGAATGGAAACGAATTAGAATTTGGATTGAACTGAAACGAATTTGAATTCGAATTAAATAAAATTGAAATGAATTCGAATTGAATTGAAATCAAATCGATTTGAAATTGAATATAGAGTTGAAATGGTTTTGAAAACGAATTTAAAACAATTTATAAAATACGTTTTAAAAGGAAATCGATGAAATATAATATATATATATATATATATATATATAATGGCCTGAATAGAACACACCGCGCTGCGGCAGTTCGTGAATTTCGACCATTGATTTTGAATTGACATTACGGGAGATCCGACCATTGGATTCTCCTAAAACTGGAACTGTTGGGTTCGTATCGAAAAGAGCTTTCCAATGAATATTAGAAATTTGAAATCTAACGGTTGGATTTGGAATTATGTCCAAATCAAATTTAGAAAATGTCGTTGTAAGTGCAGTTCGATGGCCGTTGTTGGAAATCGACTGTACGGGCCTTGATAAAATTATTAAAAATATTGATAATTTGTGTAAAATCATAAGAAATGATTTGGGAAAAATTGGGCTGAAGAATTCCACGTTTGAAAGGATAAAAATAGATTTTTATCGAAATAAACTAGTTTTGAACTAGAATCAAAATCAATTTATTTTTGAAATAAATAAATTGAATTTGAATGTGATTTTAAAAATAATCAGTATTCCCAATACGTGAATTGGACTGGGGTTGAATCGAAATTATCTTCGGGATATTTCGATGTTGGATTTCGTGACTATACAAATATTGTTATTGGAAATTTGAAAGATATATTTAATATCGTTATTTCCAATACAATATTTGTTGGTTTCAGAATTGATATTGAATATAAGCCGGTATATTTTCTATTCAGAGCCTTGTATTTAATATCAAATGTGATTTGGGTTTGTCGTGAATCGTGTTTTAGAAGACATTGGTTCTTTAACCTAGTTAAAGACAGAATATTGATTTTTGAGAAGATTAAAACTAAGTGGAGTTTTAATGAATCTTTAATTAGATTAAAATGTGAATTGATAATTTAAATTATCAAATCTGAAAAGTGATCGAGAGTGGAGTATCACCAGTTTTGCTTCAAAGCGATAGTTAAATCTTTAATTAGATTTGAACGTGAAATGGTAATTAATTTTACCGATAACACCGTGGTGTTAGGTATGGAGTATCACCAGTTTTTCTCCATGGGATAAATAGGTTGGGATTGGGAAATAAAATAAATAATTACTTCGGTGTGGTTCGCTAATCCCGACTAGTTAGAAATGATATCCAAAGGAAGATCAAAGAATAAAATTAGAAGAATTTATCTTGGATAAAATTAATGGGAACCTTTCCCTAAGAATGTGATTTTGTGAATAAAAGAATATTCTGAATTGGAATGAGGCGTTTGTTGTGTTTGTGTAACATTCGTTTATTATATACGTGGGTTATTCAGAAAGGCCGGGTTATACCCATTCTGAATAACCGATTCGACGAGATGTCGAAGATGAAGACGGTGGTTGAAGACCGGAAGTCTTCACATCATTTGGGTGATTACTGATGATCTTGATTGGGCTGTACACCCATGATGAGGGAATCAGTTGGTGATCGTCCAGACGTACCTGGAGATGGATGGATATGCGAGGAAAGTGCCTCCGGTTTCGTTCAGACCCAGAACGAACTTGTAAATGGATTGTGTGTCTAACATTGGATTTTATTCTGTGTTGATTGATCTCTATTAAATATACATCTGTTTGGCGGCAGAGAATTTATTCTCTTGCTTAACGCCCTTCTCTGAGACGTACGAGCTCAGAGGTTGTATATCGATGGACATCAGTCGCATGAAGTGAATTGCCAATGTGGCACGTGTAAGTGTCAATTGATCAAGGCTTCTGTTGAAAAGATAAATCTTGTGGTTGATGATCAAAGCACGGCCTGTGTGGCATAGCTTTGTGTATAACGTGAATTCGCGAGCCTCACACCTCGGTATGAGTCAAAAACGGGAGACGGACCGCTGGGAGAGCACGACGTTTCATTCTAGCTAGGGTGGTGTCAGTGACCTACCCGCCCTGACATCACCTGTGTGGTTGTTGGAATGAGAGGCGCCTCGGATATAGGTCTGTAAGGACTGGGAAACGTGTGTTCAGGAATTGCCAATCCTTAAAAGTAAGAGAGGACCGGCCCAACCGATTCCAAGGATCAAAGTGGGGTCCTGGGACATTTGCTAGAGTGTCTCGAACGCGGAGAGGAGCTTTCCCCTTGCCTCAACTCATGATGGAATCCAATTTCCAATACGTGATATTGCGGTTTTAATTGTAGAACTAGTATGGCGACATGATAGATGGTACCCATGCCGCCTATGATTGATATTTATGATTTGAATTGTTTTGACACTATACACTTATAATAGTATCAAATAATGGGTTTTAAACGTATCAAGCATGCTTTGGCTGTTATAAGGGAAAACCCTATCCTCCGGCTTGCGTTGCATTGTGTGATGGGACCTGGGTCTTATAACAGCTTCATTTTTCTTTATTTAGCATTGCGCTGTTTATTCTATGCATTGGTATTCTGGGGAGGAAACCCGTTCCGTATTATACGGCGTGGTCCTTTGAGTTACCAAACTTTAAAACCAATATTAATAACTGTTTTAGTTCTCACACCAGTCACATGACTGACCTGGAGTTTATTGTTTTAACCTAAACTCTGGGTGCCCTTATTTTCCACACGGGCAGCTAGTAGTTTTGGTTTTGCAGATTTATATTCACAGGGTCCTGATTTACAGCTGGAACGATGTTCGGAAAGCTCTGTATCCGTGTATTACTTCTAGTTGTGTTTATGTACTATTTTCCGCTGCGATGTATTTAAATGTAATTTAAATCTCTGATATTTGCTGAATGTAATTTATTCATTTATACTCTGTATATTCTTGTATCTGATGGAATTGTTGTAATAACAATGAAATGTTCTTCCGTCTGAGTTCTATTTTGTCTTGTCCCCAATTCTATCCGTGCTTTCCTTCACGGGGAAGTTCGGGTCGTCTCAATTTCCATTCAAATCCATTCCAATTTATTCATTGGAAAACTATGGTTATTTTAAAACCCATTTTCCAATCCAATTTATTATTTCTAAAAATCATTAGATTATTATTCTAGTTATTAACTAGTTCATTTCGATAAAAATATATTTTTATCTTTTCAAACCTGGAATTTTTCATCCAAAATCTTTCCAAATCATTAGTTATGATTTTACACAATTTTTCCGTACTTTTAATAATTTTATTAAGGCTCTTACACTCGGTTTCCAATAACCGCCACCGAACTGCATCCATAGCGACCTTTTCTGAAATTGATTTGGACATATCTCAAAATCTAACCGTTAGATTTCAAATCTCTTATATTCATTGGAAAGCTCTTTTCCATATGAACCCAATGGTTCCAGTTTTAGGAGAATTCGACGGTCGGATCTCCCGTTGCATCAATTTGAAGTCAATGGTTGAAATTCGCAAACGGTCGCTGCGTAGCGCGTTCTATTCAGGCCATATATATAATATATTTTGTCGATTTCAATTCAAAAAGTATTTTATAAATCATTTATAGATTCATTTCAAAATGATTTCAAATTCATTTTCAATTTTAAATCAAAATTGAGTATTCCATATCATTATAATTTTAAAATGACAATATTTTCAAAATACCATATTTTGAAATCCATTTCTTTTTCATATTCATTATAAATTGAATAAAATCGATCAATAAACCCGTTCGTGTTAAAATGGCGTTTCTATGCTTAACTTGCTTCCATATTTCAATATTTTCGTATCCATCCCAAATCGGACATCAAAACTCATATTTTGGTTTTTTTCTGAATATTATTTTAAAATATTATTTATTTTAAAATATTCTTTATTGCTGAATTGGAATCATACTCGATCAATTACCATACATTTTTTATTTATATGGATTCCATACATCGCATGTATTCAAAAATAGTGATAAACAACTATTAAATAGTCAATTCACATCTAGATTGCAATTTTACTACTGTATAAGCATTAAATAATTAAATAATGCTTATCATAGTCTGTCAATCAATCGATTGACATATAATCAAATTCAGGGGAGATGTGAATAAATTATCATCCCCCGACCCATGTGGGGTTTCCAAACAACAACAGTCGATTCAAAATAATCTCTGGTTAATAAATTTAACCAATTCTAATTCGATTGAATTAACTTTCTAGTTAGCCAATTTTCACTGTTTGAATTATAAATAGATATTTATAATTTAATTTCAACTACCACAAAATAATATTAAATTATTTTTAATATTTCAGCATCACAATCAACATGCGATACAGTCAATTAAATCGTCCATGGTCTGTGGACGAGGGAGATGAGCTAACATGCACCGTATACAATTTATAATGATTAAAACTGATAAAAATCTACACTGGCAATTCTATATATTTTTATACATGAATACAATAACATGATAAAATATAATTTAGTGAAAAGGAGCTCTCACATTGGGTACCACTCCGCCATTCTTTATTTCTGAATTTCTGAATTATTTTTAATGAAATCAAATTGGACGTCTAATTTTTATTAAAAACTGTAACTTGCTCCATTTCCATCCTGGTCAGTTCTAAAATGTAGAGTTCGTTAACACGAGTCCAACACGACTGAAATCCTTTGATTTGGACCTCGTATGTAAAAGATACGATAGTAAATACATTAATTACATTATTTTATGATTAAATCATTATTAATTTCCCTAATCATTAATTAATTACCCTTCCTCCTTTAGCCGTCATTTAAACCATTTGGACAAAACCCATCCCTCATCGATTTGAATTTCCATCCACTACGCCGCCGACGCTTCGTCGGACCTCGATCAAGTGCTACCACGTCGTCCGCCTACATAAGAGACACCACTGCCCCCTCCCCTGATTAACTCGCCGCCGCCTGGTGGTTGGAAAACTCTAATGAACGGAAATCTTTTAGGCCATGAAATAATCCAATCCACACAATCTTATCCAATCTTGAACGTTTAAGTTGGAGAGCTCAGAGAGCTCTTCGATTTTCACTTTAGAACTTATGATTAATTCTGAGTAGATTAGGATAGATTAAGGAAAAGAAAGGGGAGAAAATCGCCCGTTCATACGCTCTGAACGGCGGAAGGAAGGGATTAACCATTTGACTAGGGTTGGAGAAAAGAAATGGGTTATTTATACCTTTATTTATTAAAATTTAATTCTCTAATCGATTAACTTTCGTTCGGACTCCAAATCAAACCCAACTTCTGTCGTCTTTAGCTAAATACCCCCATTCTGTACACAGTGGAATATGTTTCGTATGCCAATTCGACTGTTTCGATTAGTTTTTCTTTAAATTAAAATATAAATCAATATTTTGAATTTTAAACGTACATTTTAATTTACCGAGACCACATGCTAACTTCAAAAATTACAGAAAAATAATCTAGCTATGTTTTGACGATACGGTCTTATCAAAACTAATTTCGTAGAATTTGGAGATCATCTAAAAAATGCCCATTTTTCAGTCGATTAAACTTACAATTAAAACTGAACATGCATTCACCACGCGCACAAATTAATTCCAGAAATTATGAAATTTGAAACCTAACAATAATTTTAAATTCCAAATCCAAAAAGTGGTTTCATCGAAAATGGAGGTCATTTCCAAAATGGCTATTTTTAAGGGTTATATATATTTAAAATATATATAAATTCCATAGCGACTATTTAAAATTTTAAACTGGACATAACTTTCAATTTATTTTATGAAATCTGAATTTTTCACATTCCTTAGAAAGATATAATTAAATAGATTCAGGTGTTTCTGGTTTTACTGAAATCCGATTTATTTTGAATCTTATACATTCAATTGAAATTTAAAATCAAATTTTCTAACTACTGTGCCATTTCAAGCTCGTTTTATAACTAAAATAAATTTATATGTTCTAGCTTCGATTTAAAAAAAAAATTTAGTCGTTACTATTTAAAATAACTCATTTTAAATATTCAAAATCCGTTATAATAGCTAAATTAAAAAAAATTAATTGGTTCAGAAATTTTGGGTTGTTACACTTGGTAATCTATATAAAGGCTGATAGCCTCATTGTTTTCTACACAAATCTATTATTCTTCCTTCAAATCTTTCTAATTAAAATAATGAAAATGCTGAGGTGCTTCCCAAACTTAGATTAGAGAGGACAATTCTTATTTTCTAACAACAAATCTAAAAGTGGACTTTCTTCCAGAATAACTATTTTAGAAGGTTTTCTAGATTTACAACTATGGTGAGTTTACTATGATTATTCAGATTTCTTCTAAGTTAAAGTTAAATAGATATAATGGTTGTTGTAGTAATTTAATTGATAGTAAATATATTTCTGAAGAGTAACAATGCTTATAAGATTATATTTTATATTGATTACTGTCAATTGCCTATTCATTTTTCAGTTATTTGCTTGTATGTGCATCTCTTCCTTTTCCCCTTCCTGTTGTTTGTTTTATTTATAGTGTTATATGCGTTTTTGAATTACGTAAAATTGAAAAGAATGAAATAACGTTAAAAAGGGAAAATTGGGCATACTAGAAATGGGTACTGTAAATTTGGATTTTTAAAAGGGTACGTTAGGCACACATCCGCATTAAATTTTAAAATGTATAAGAAGTCCGACCGAAAAATTTATACAGATTATGTCCCTATATTTGAAACGCGACTAATAAAATTATGATTTTAGCCTTAAAACCATTATTCCACAAATCGAAAGAATATTTGCGTGAAATGGCGAGAATGAAGGTATAATTTTGATTTTTATATTTTTACCCAATACAATTGTTAATATATGCATATTATATATTAAAATTAAGAGTAATTCGGTTAAAATGTAGCTAATGTTACACAATATTATAGAAAAAATATGGTTAGTCGCCCAAAACTTCATTATTATGTTTTTATTTAGAGTTGTCTGTGTTGAAAGGATTTCTTAAGAATTTTTTGTCATTATTATGAATTTTTTAACAGTAGTAAAATGATCTTATGCTTTGATTCAGATTTGTTTCGTGATTTTATGCTTTTATTCAGAATTATTGCATGATTCTACGATTGGAATCATTAATATTGCATGATTATATGCATTTATATTTGGATTTTTATATTCAAGTGTTCGTAATACTGTTTAATTTATCATCTGAGTAAATTCAATTATCACCTGAATAAATGAATTTAATAAGAAATGTTGCATGCAAGTATGCATGTATTCAAAGTAATATGATAAATGTATGCATATATTCAGTATGTTTGCACACATGCATGAATGTATTCAAAACATTTGCATACGTGGACACATATTTACAACACAGTTTGCATATATAAAAGAATTTATACAGAATAGTTGTATACATTACTGAATTTAATAAGAATTTTTGCAATCTTTTTGTCATTTTTCCAAAAGTGTTGCATAGTAATAAGCATTTGTTACCATATTGTTGCATGATTCTATGAATTTAATAAGAACTATTGAATGGTAGTGTGCAACTATCAATAGATTGTTGCATGATCATATGAATGTAATAAGAAATGTTGCATATACTAATGTGCAACTATCAACAGATTGTTGCATGGTTCAATGAATGTAATAAGAAATGTTGCATGCTAGTGTGCAACTATCAACAGATTGTTGCATGATTCTTTGAATTTAATAAGAAATATTGCATAATAGTGTGCAAATATTAATAGATTGTTGCATGATTATATGAATTTAGTAAGGAATGTTGCATACTAGTGTGCAAATATTAACAGATTGTTGCATGATTATATGAATTTAGTATAAAATGTTGCATGCTAATTTGCAACTATCAAAAGATTGTTGCATGATCATATGAATGTAATAAGAAATGTTGCATGCTAGTGTGCAACTATCAACAGGTTGTTTCATGATTCTATGAATTCAATATGAAATGTTGCATAATAATGTGCAAATATTAACAGATTGTTGCATGATTTTATGAATTTGATAAGAAATGTTGCATGCTAGTGTGCAATTATCAATAGATTGTTGCATTAATCTATGTACTTGATCAGAAATGTTTCATTCAAGTGTGCAACTATTAGCAGATTGTTGTATTATTATATGTAGTTAATCAAAAATGTTGCTTGTTAGCGTGCAAATACTACAGAATGTTGCATTGATCTATGCATTTAATCAAAAATGTTTCATTCAATTATGCAACCATCAAAAGATTGTTGCATTATTATATGTAGTTAATCAGAATTGTTGCATCGAAGTATGCAAGTATCAACTATTTATTGCATAATTGTATGTAGTTAATCAGAACTGTTGTATGCAAGTGTGCTTTTATCACCTGTTTGTTACATGTTTAATGCATTCAGTAAGAACTGTTGCATGAAAGTGTTCATTTATCAATTGTTTTGTTCATAATTTTATGCATTTAATCAACGTTATTTAAAAATCTTCTACCTCTTATTACAGAGACCAAACGTTGAAGAAGATGAGGATGTAGTAAGTGGATAAGAAAAAGCTTTGGTTACTACAGATCAACCAACAACTTCTGTACAAATGTCTAAAAATTGGAAAATTGAAGAGATACCAAAGATTTCAAAAAAGAAGAAGTTTATCGAAATAACCTGAAATCTTTTTTTGATCTTGTAGAGAAGCTGAAGGCTGATGACCTTTTTACTGATCAACATACCTTATTACTTGAAAAAAATACCTCTAGGGGGATTTATTGATATGATATTTGATGTTATAATTTCCGCATCAGAGACCACCAAAAATTCCACCACTTTAGATATCATAATCAAAAGCTATAAGATAAATTTGAAATACTTTTTATTTGGAGACTTGATAATAACATTCATAGTAGATGATATTGCAAAGTTATTGGCAGCTCCGTTGGAAGGTGAGATGGTAAAAACTAGTGGCCAATTGAAGAAGGATGATAAGAATGACAAAGAATTTAAATCATTCATAGAGAGACACTTTAAGGAAGAAGCTATAGTAAACAAAAAGAATATAGAGAGGTAGATTTTCTCTACAATAAAAGAAGAGTCTATGGAAGCTTGTTTTGATACAGTAAAGCTTGTAATGTTATAGTTAGCCGCTACATTCCTTATATCCATTCCAAACTACACCTTACCTTGGACGCTGGTAACTTATTATGTGTGTAACCAGAAATTGATGACAATAGCTTGACCTAAAACCATACATCACCATCTATTAAGCCAAGTGGACAAATACCATGGGACACTATGAAAGATTAATGCTTGCGTGACAATATCTTTGGTAATATTTTTAAACTTTTTATCAAATTTCTTATTATATAATTGTTCAATTTATTCATAATTTTTTATTTCTGATTTTTGCAGTTGTGGGTATGTGAAAAAACCTTTGTTTTAAAAACATCAAAGCCTGAATACAATGAAATATACCCATTGGCTGGAAAATGGGACACAACAATGTTGAAGCCATCAATGCTATTGAATGTCACATTTAACATTGTAAGAGTCATATAATTGTTTATCTGTTTTAATTGTCATATTTAATTTCTAGAATAGCTGCATGAATTTATGCAAATATGAATAATATTTGCTTTTATAACTGCTGATATTGGGAACAGTTGCATGCTTTATACATATATTTAATATTGTTGATTACTTCTGTGCAAATACTCAGAATTCTTGATTACTTATGTGTATATAATATATACTGTTCCACATTTGAATTTGGATAAAAAATATGAATAATCGCATACTTCTAGGTAAGTATTTCTAATAGTTGCAGTAAAATATGCAATTGTTATGAAATCTTGCACATTTTTTATATTTTAAATATACTTTCGTGCTTTTGTGAAATTTTTTCAGATAACTGCGCACATAATGTAATTATTTGTAGTATTAATTAAACAGACGCTGTTGCTTTTTTTTAAAGATGTGCAAGGAAAGGAAACGAAATTACTCAAACAGGTTGTCGAGAAGGACGAAGGATATGAAGCCGTTTATAAGAAAAGGTAAAAAAATTCAAGGAGTTGATAGCACAATTAAAATTAGAGAATAGGCAATTAAAAGAGGAAAATTTAAGTTTGAAAAAAAGAGTTGATGAACTTGAGGCTGACACATTATCAGCAGATAGTGTAGAAAAACAGTTGAGATTAAAAGATGATGCAGCTGAGATGGATGTAGACAGTGAAGATAATGACGAAAGTGCAGAGGATGAAAAGCAAGATCATGGTGAAATGAATGTTAACGAAGATAGTGAAGAAACTTAAAGTGAGGAGGAAGAAGATGAGGAGGAGAAGGATGAACAAAAAGAGAAGCAGAAGGAAAAGGTGAATGAGAAGCATGTAGGGAAGAAATACGAGCAAGATAAGGAGAAGAAAAGCAGAAGGAGCAGGAGAAATACGTTTTAACATTGTTGTTATATCTTGCGGAGAAAAAATGAGGGTGAAAATTTTAATGAAGATCGTATAGGTGAACATGGAAAGGAGGAGCTGGACAAAGAACAACAGAAGGACAAGGAGATTGCCGAGGAAGAGAAGAAGCAGGAGGAGTAGGAGCAGGAACTTCATAATAACAAGGAGCAGGAGTTGGAACAAATAGACAAGGAAAAGGTGCCGGAACATCAAAATATAGAGAAGAAAAAAAGGTAAAAATAATAACAGTTTCTGATGGTAATAGTGTACACAATATCTAATTTATGTAATATAGTATAACAAAATCGTTGCACATTTACATGTATTTATTCAGAATTATTGCATGGTTGTATGAAAGTATTTAGAAATGTTCCAAGCTTGTTTGAATCTGTCAAGTATTACAGCTTGACTGTCTGCATATAGTAGTAATTATTTGTAACTACCCGCATTCTACGCATCATAGGATCGTAGATATTTATTTCATCGTCATAGAGAGTCGTATGGTCATGTAATTTTGGAGGACGACTATTGGGGTCATTTCCCATGTTCATAATTTTTCCCGATTTTTAAACGACCGTTTGCCCCTAGCTGATCTTGTTTTGACCATAACTGTTGACTGGAAAGGAATTTTGACCTGATACCACTTCCATTGGATTCGAATGTTGGTTTACAATTCTGTAGAGTGGTCACATTAGCCAAACGTACTCACTGTTTGGGAGATATGGATGAAACAAGTTTAAGATGGTGATAAACAACTTAATTGGGCTTAACCGGGTGATTAATAGCTAGGCCCAAAAGGGGGATTTCGGGATTTGGAGTATTTAAGGGCTGTTAGGGTTAGGGATTTCGGTTTATAGACACTTTTCCAGCCTCCATAGACATTTGTTCAACCCTAACAATGGCCTCCAACATCTAAAACATCCCGAAGCCACTTTCGAATTGAAGATCAGGCTTAGTAACATCAAATTAAGGAGAGATAGCACCAAAGCAAGGTTAGAGCTGCTGTTAGACATCAGTATTCGCGCCAAACAGAGATTCATTTTTGATTTGATTTTTATTTGTGGCAAATGTGAGTGATTTGCATAGTTCCTCATTAATTATGTTCAATTAAGGGTAATTAGTGATAATTAGCAAATTTATATATGTTAAAAATCTGGAAAAATATTTATAAAATTCGAAATGATGTTTTAAGCCTCTTTTATAAAGTTTGGACAATTTGGTGAAGTTTTGCTAATCATATCATTAGTTATGCCTAAACATGATTAAGGGAAAATATGAGATTTTGGCTATGTTTGATTCGTTTTAACTTATCAAATTGATGTTTTGGTGTTTATGGTCGTTCTACATGTTGCTATGACTGTATGGTATGCTTTGTGATTGATTAGAATAATTAGATTGGTCGAAAACGCCGTCGAATGGTGTAAAAAGGTTGTTGGAAGTCGTAGGAAAACTGTGCAGGAAACCGGATCGGATCGCACCCCCGAACCGATGCCATCGTGACAACCACCCATGAACCGCTCCTCTGAGCTGCTGCGCCATAAGCTGGGGCATCGATCCCGAACTGCTTGGGGATCCCGATCCGACTAGGAGTCCCGACCCGATCAACACACAACGACTCGAGCTGGTGAGGAAGGCCCGACCCGATCCGGAGCTCTCTACGATCCGAACCGCCTGGAGATGAGGACCCCGACCAGAACTGCTGGAAGAAGGACACCACGACCCGATCTGATGCAGGTGGCTCAAACCGATCCAAAGGAGAGTGATGACCACGAACCGAACTCAGAAGTTTCGAATGCGAGGCATGGGTTGCGAACCAAATGAAGACCGATCCGGAGAAGACCAAAACCCGAGATGCAAAGGCAGTCCAAATGAGAATTAGAACTTAGGATCCAGGTGGGAACCAACGAGTTAACTTCATGAGTTGGGCTTTGCTGCGGGACGTGTGCTAAGGGGTTGTCGATGTCTGTAACTTTGAAACACTATGTGTAGGGGATACGTGAACGGATTCAGGGCCACAGTGGCCTAGGTACTACTAAAAAGCTATAGACCAATAAAGTGGGGTCATTTGTAAAGATTTGGTCATGACTCCATGGGGTAAGCTTGGTAGTAGCAGTAGTTGTACAGGTCGAACTCCGTCACTACTTCGATGGGTCTAGTGATTGACAGTGGTGAACATCATATGCTTTACGCACTGAGTGAGAGATGTGAGGATGGTTGTTATGCTTGATTTGGTTGCCATCACTATGACACGCACACCCCCCGTATTCTTTACACCATCTGTTTAGTGGCACCTTAGAGTATTGTACGGTATGTAGTGCTAACTCTTTGGTTGTAGGTCCAGGTTCAGGTATGGTTCAGTATACCTGTTATTGTTCTGTTTTGATGCTTATTGCTCACACCAGACTTTTGTCCGACCCAGAGTTTTATGTCTCTTCTTATTACTCTGGGTGCTCTCACGAGCAGACTAGAGACCGGTTAGCTGGTGATGCACGAGTAGCTGTACCGGAGATGAGCAGGAGGCTTCCACGTATGATATATATAGATATTCTCCCTGTGTCGCTGCTGGTCACTACTTTGGGCATTAGTAGTGTACCCTTCCTTCCTTTTACGTTAGAGACAGTTTTAAAGTTGTAATAATGATGATGTAGAACATAAGCTGTATTTGGATTTTCTGCTGCTATGTTGTGTAGTTTTCAGCTTATGCACTGTCTCGCATGTTTTATGTCAAGTATGTTGTTATTATATTTTATCTCATTCGCTGTGAGACATTCTACCGGTTTTCGATTAGTTCACTGTCTTCTTTCCTTTCTTTGGCGACCGTTCCGTGCTAGTCGGGCATGTGTACAGCGCACTTTCGGAGGAAATGCCGGCTAATGTTGGGCGGGCTGTCACACTTGGTATCAAAGCTCTAGGTTGCGTAGTTAACCTAGGGAAGTTATCAGGGAGAGATAGTACACGTATATGAGAGCGCGTATTTATGATTATTTTGGTTTTTAAAAAGCTATATATGTATATATATATATATTATTCGTATAGTTGAAGATGAAGTCGCACTGCATTGGCACCACTATAGAGATGGTTAATCGTTTTCTCTGTGCAGATTAAACGATGAGCCGATACGCAAGGGGTGCCGGTAGAGGAGCCAATAAAGGGAATGCTGCTAAGATGAGGACAATGGTTACTGACCTCATGAGGGAGATGCTTAGGGATGTGCAGAGGGCAGCTCCCAATGCTAGTAATGGAGGTGGTCTAATTGTGCAGGCGCCTAGGGCCGTTTTCGCCAAGCTGAACAAGGATTATACTAGTCTTGGTGGGAAGCCGTTCCATGGAACAGAATCGGCTATGGATGTTCAGGATTGGTTGGATAGCTGCGAGCATATCTTCGAAGACTTGGGTATCGAGGATGCGATGAAGAGAAGGCTAGCATCCCGTCAGCTGCAAGGATGGGCAATGAATTGGTGGAATGCTATAAAGGCAGCTACTCCCGAAGATCAGATTACTTGGGATTAGTTTAAGGTTCGCTTTAGCGATAAGTTCATTCCAGCTTCTCAGAAGTCAGTGTTGTTTAAGAAATTTTTGGAGCTCCAGCAGAATGGCAGATCTGTCTCGGAGTATATTGCTGAATTCGACACTTTGTCGAAATATGGGTTATCCCTAATAGATACTACCGAGAAGAAAAACGAGAAGTTCATAATTAGCTTGGATGGATACTTGGGGGAAAGGCTTATTAACTACATCGATGAGACGTTTGAATCGATTGTGGGGAAAGCTTTAAAATCGGAAAGTCTTTACCCTAAGTCGAAGACTGAGGTCGCATCTGCAGAGGAGCCAAAACCGCAAGCAAGCGGTGGGGGCAAGAGTGGTTCTCATAACAAGAGGAAGCAGAACCAGAATAAGGATAGCCAGAAGAAGAAGAAAGAAGTTGAGTGCTTTAGCTGTGGCAAGAAGGGCCACTATGCTAGTAATTGTCGAGCAAAGCCAATAGATTTGAAGTGCTTCAACTGTGGCCAAGTGGGACATCACAAGGACAAGTGTCCGCAACCCCCTAAAGAAAAACAGATGGTGAAAGCATATGCCCTTAATGCTATTCCTTCTTCGTCGAATGCCCCAACTGCGGAGGAGAAGGGAAAGAATGTCGTTATTCAAGGTATGCTTTCTGTTTATGATGTTCCTGTTCGAGTATTGTTTGATACCGGAGCTTCCAGTTCCTTCATATCTAGTGACCTGGTAGATAGGTTGGTATTGGAGCCCGAGATTGTCGATAGACCTTTAGTAGTGATGAACCCGATTGGTGGTTCGACTAACCTTAGCATGATTTATCGTAATGTGGTCTTATCGAGTCATGGATGCATGTTTGTTTGTGATTGCTTTGTTTTGGGCTTTACAGGGTTTGGCATTATTTTGGGAGTCGATTGGCTCCAAAGATACGGGGTGGTGGTGGACTGTGAGGGATTTTTGGTGACAGCTAGAGCGGACGATGGACAGAGGGTAGTGTTTGGTGGTCTATCTAGTGATGGGGTAATGGCTAGTTTTCTAAATTCTCTCGACATCCTGCATGGTGAGTTGTCAGGTTTGCCCATGGTTGGCCAGTATCCGGACGTCTTCAAGGAAGTGACCGGGCTTCCACCACATCGAGAGATTGAGTTCCGTATTGATTTGGTGAAAGATGCTAGACTTATAGTGATGCCACTTCGTCGTATGGCGCCAAGAGAGAAGCGAGAGCTCGGGGTGCAAGTAAGCGATCTTTTGAAGAAGGGATTTATCAGAAGAAGTGTTTCTGAGTGGGGAGCACCAGTTGTGTTTGCTACCAAGGCCGATGGTTCCCTTCGATTGTGTGTAGACTACCGCGAGTTGAATAAAGTGACGAGGAAGAATAAGTATCCTCTACCGCGGATGGATGATTTGTTTGATCGGTTGAGTGGCGCGAAAGTATTCTCTAAGTTGGATCTCGCGACAGGTTTTCATCAGCTTAGAGCAGAAGCTGAGAGTATAGCTAAAACGACATTTCGGACACCGTCTGGATTTTATGAGTGGTTGGTCATGCCATTCGGGCTGACCAATGCACCAACATATTTTGTGGATCTTATGAATAGGGTATTAAGAGATCAGTTGAATAAGTTTGTTCTTGTGTTCATGGACGATATACTTGTTTATTCAAAGACAGAGGAAGAACACAAGGAACATTTGAGGATACTGATGGAGGTGTTGAGAAAACACCAATTGAAAGCAAAGTTTTCTAAGTGTCACTTCTGGAGGAGGGAAGTGAGATTCTTGGGCCATGTTGTTTCAGAGAATGGTATTGCTGTGAATCCTGCGAAGGTGGCTACGGTACAAGATTGGTCTACACCCAAGAATGTAACGGACATAAGAAGTTTCTTGGGATTAGCCAGATATTATCGTAAGTTTATCCAAGACTTCTCCAAGATAGCAGCACTGTTGACTCAGTTGACTAAGAAGAATCAAGCTTTCGTCTGGGATGAAAAGTGCGAGAAAGCATTCAAGAGTCTAAAGGAAAAGTTGACATGTGCACTAGTGTTAATCATTCCTAAGAGGATTGAAGAGATGACGGTATATACGGATGCATGTGGTACCGGACTAGGTGCTGTGATGATGCAAGGAGGTAGGGTTGTAGCTTATGCAAGTCGGCAACTGAAACCGCACGAGATAAGATACCCTACCCATGACTTGGAATTAGCAGCGATCGTATTCGCATTGAAGATGTGGAGACATTATCTATTAGGAGAAAGATTTGAGCTATTTACCAATCATAAATCATTAAAGTATCTCTTTTCTCAAAAAGATTTAAATCTCCGTCAGCAGAGATGGTTAGAATTCTTGGCTTCCTATGATTTCAATATCGCATATACACCTGGAAAGGGCAATGTGGTAGCTAATGCCTTGAGTAGGAGACATGCCAGTTTAGGGGCTATGTTTCTAGAATGGAAGCAACTGGAGTATATCACTGGGTATAATTTCAGACCAAAGTGCGAATGGATCCAGAAATGTTAGCAAGTTTGACGATCAGACCCACTTTGATTGAGCGAATTGGTTCTACTTAGAGGGACGATCCCAACCTATTAGAAATCATCTCAAAGTTAGAGATGGAAATCGACGAAGGGATGAATAAGTATGGGCTTGATCGAGATGGATGGCTTAGAAAATATGGAAGACTACTTGTACCTAATGTCAATGGATTGAGAGATGAAGTGCTTAGAGAATGTCATCACTCAAAACCGACTATACATCCCGGTGGTAACAAGATGTACCGAGATATGAAGCAGACCTACTACTGGGAAGGGATGAAAAAAGACATTGGGAAGTTTACATCCAAATGCATGAATTGCCAGCTAGTTAAAGCTGAGCAAAAGAAGCCTAGTGGGTTGTTACAACCATTAGAGATTCCAGAATGGAAATGGGAACAAGTCTCAATGGATTTCGTTGATGGGTTACCAAGGACTAGATCGGGCCATGATAGCAATTGGATGATTTTGGACCGATTGACTAGGAGTGCAAGATTTATACCCGTTAAGTCAAATAGGACAGCAGCTAAGTTAGCTGAACTATATGTAAAGTGGGTAGTGAGATTTCATGGAATAACCAAAGGCATTGTAAGTGGCCGAGATCCGTTGTTCACTAGTGGATTTTAGAAAAGCTTATAAGAGGCGTTAGGATCAGAATTACATCTCAGTACCGCGTATCATCCTCAAACTGACGAACAGACAGAAAGAGTGAATCGAGTGTTAGAGGATCTCTTGAGAGCTTGCATATTAGACTTTGGTGGATCATGGGATGACCATCTACACCTAGTAGAGTTCGCATATAATAATAGTTATCAATCCAGTATCGGTATGGCTCCATTTGAAGCTTTGTACAAAAGACTGTGCAATTCACCGTCATGTTGGTTAGAAACTGGTGAGAAGTTTGTGCTTGGACCAGATGTGATAAGAGAAACTTCAGCTAAGATTAAGGTTGTCCAACAGAGAATGAAGGTTGCCCAAGATAGGCAGAAGAGTTATGCTGATAAGAGGAGAAGAGAATTAAAGTTCTCCATTGGCGACTTGGTGTTTGTCAAGATTTCTCCGTTGAAGAGCATGATACGATTTGGTAGGAGAGACAAGTTAGCACCAAGATTTGTTGGTCCATTCCCAGTTCTTGAGCAAATTGGGAATTTGTCATATAAAGTTGAATTACCAGAGAAGATGGTAGGAATTCACAATGTATTTCATGTTTCCCAGTTAAGGAAGTTTGCACACGACCCAGATGTGACTATTTCACCTGATCAGTTGGATGATATTGAAGTTGAACCCGAGGCGGTTGGGAACTACAAGCCTATGCGTACTGTTGGGAACGATACGAAGTAACTTCGAAGGAAAGCGGTGAATCTAGTCAAAGTTCAGTAGGGCGGGAATGGGAATGACTATACTTAGGAGACAGAGGAGAGCATTAGGAAGACGTATCCAGAACTCTTCGCCTGGTAAGATTTCAGTCTCAATTTAGTCTTTCCGCATGCTAGGATAGGTTTGTTTTGTCTGTTTTGCATGATTGATTGTTGTATATGGTTGGTAGGCATGCGGGATCCTTTGTATGTTTTGGGTTAAGGAATTTCGGGGACGAAATTTCTTAAGGGGGAGAGTGTAACGACCTGCATTCTATGCATTATAGGATCATAGAATATTTATTTCATCGTCATAGAGAGTCATATGGTCATGTAACCTTGGAGGACGACTATTGGGGTCATTTCCCAAATTTATAATTTTTCCCAATTTTTAAATGACCGTTTTGCCCGTAGCTGATCTTGTTTTGACCATAACTTTTGACTAGAAAGAAATTTTGATTTGAAACCACTTCCATTAGATCCAGATGATGGTTTACAATTCCGTAGAGTGGTCACACTAGCCAAACGGACTCACCGTTTGGGAGATATGGCTGAAACAAATTTCAGATGGTGAAAAACAGCTTAATTGGGCTTAACCAGGTGATTAGCAGCTAGGCCCAAAAGGGGGATTTCGGGATTTGGATTATTTAAAGGCTGTTAGGGTTAGGGATTTCGGTTTTTAGACACTTTTCCAGCCGCCATAAACATTTGTTCAACCCTAACAATGGCCTCCAACATCTAAAACATCCCCAAACCACTTTCGAATTGAAGATTAGGCTTAGCAACATCAAATTAAGGAAAGATAGCACAAAAGCTAGGTTAGAGCTGCTGCAAGACATCAGTATTCGTGCCAAATAGATATTCATTTCAGATCTGAATTTTATTTGTGGTAAAGGTGAGTGATTTGCATAGTTCCTCACTAATTATGGTTAATTAAGGGTAATTAGTGATAATTAGCATATTTATACATGTTAAAAATCTGGAAAAATATTTATAAAATTCGAAATGATGTTTTAAGCCTCTGTTAGAAAGTTTGGATAATTTGGTGAAGTTTTGCTAATCATATCATTAGTTATGCCTAAACATGATTAAGGGAAAATATGGGATTTTGGCTATGTTTGATTCGTTTTAACTTATCAAATTGATGTTTAGGTGTTTATGGTCGTTCTACATGTTGCTATGACTGTATGGTACGTTTTGTGATTGATTAGAATAGATAGATTGGTCAAAAACGCCGTCAAATGGCGTAAAATAGGTTGCTGGAAGTCGCAGGAAAACTGTGCAGGAAACCGGATCGGATCGCACCCCCGAATCGACCCGATCATGACAACCACCCACGAACCGCTCCTCTGAACTGCTGCGCCATGAGCTGGTGCATTGATCCCAAACTTCTTGGTGATCCCGATACGAACAGGAGTCCGGACCCGATCAGCACACAATGACTCGAGCTGGTGAGGAAGGCCCGACCCGATCCGGAGCTCTCTACGATCCGAACCGCCTGGAGATGAAGACCCCGAACCGAACTACTGGAAGAAGGACACCACGACCCGATCAGATGCAGGTGGCTCGAACCGATCCGAAAAAGGGTGATGACCATGAACCAAACTCAGAAGTTTCGCACGCGAGGCATGGGTTGCGAACCAAATGAAGACCGATCCGGAGAAGACCAAAACCCGAGATGCAAAGGCAGTCCAAATGAGAAGTAGAACTCAGGATCCATATGGGAACCAACGAGTTAACTTCATGAGTTGGGCTTTGTTGCGGGACGTGTGCTTAGGGGTTGTCGATGTCTGTAACTTTGGATCACTATGTGTAGGGGGTACGTGAATGGATTCAAGGTCACAGTGGCCTAGGTACGACTAAAGAGCTATAGACAATTGAAGTGGGGTCATTTGTAAAGATTTGGTCATGAATCCATGGGGTAAGCTTGGTAGTAGCATTAGTTGTATAGGTCGAACTCCATCACTACTTAAATGGGTCTAGTGATTGACAGTGGTGGGCATCGTATGCTTTACGCACTGAGTGAGAGATGTGAGGGTGGTTGCTATGCTTGATTTGGTTTCCATCACTATGACACGCACACCCCTACCCCTCGTATTCTTTACACCATCTGTTTAGTGGCACATTAGAGTATTGTACGGTATGTAGTGATATCTCTTTGGTTGCAGGTCCAGGTTCAGGTATGGTTTAGTATACCTGTTATTGTTCTGTTTTGATGCTTATCGCTCACACCAGACTTTTGTCTAACCCAGAGTTTTATGTCTATTCTTATTACTCTGGGTGCTCTCATGAGCAGACTAGAGACAGGTTAGCTGGTGATGCACGAGTAGCTGTACCGGAGACGAGCAGGAGGCTTCCACGTATGATACATATACATATATGTATACATACATACATATATATATATATATATTCTCCCTGTGTCGCTGCTGGTCACTACTTTGGGCATTAGTAGTGTACCCTTCCTTTCTTTTACTTTAGAGACAGTTTTAAAGTTGTAATAATGATGATGTAGAACATAAGCTGTATTTGGATTTTCTGCTGTTATGATGTTTAGTTTTCAGCTTATGCACTGTCTCGCATTTTTTATGTCAAGTATGTTGTTATTATATTTTATCCCATGTGCTGTGAGACATTCTACAGGTTTTCGATTAGTTCACTGTCTTCCTTCCTTTCTTTGGAGACCGTTCCGTGCTAGTCGGGCATGTGTACAGCGCACTTTTGGAGGTAGTGCCGGCTGATGCGGGGCGGGCCGTCACATTATTGCATGGTTGTGTGCATATAATAAGAATTCTTGATGAAAGTAAAACTATTTAAATAGATAATGAGGAGAAGATTGACGTTTAAATAACTGATGAGGTTATTGAAGACAATATAAAGCAAGTTAAAGACCAACAGATAGAGAATGAGCAAGACAAGGAAAACATTCATGAGAAGGACCAGAAGAATGATACTGAGGATGAAGTTAACAAAGACAATACATGAGTTGTTGAAAAAGAAGATGAAGTTGAAAAAGAAGATGAAGTTGAAAAGGAAGATGAGGACAAGGAAATTGACAAGGAGACGGAGAAGCCCCTGCAAAAGACACATGATTAGGAAATGGAGAGTGATGAGGAGCAGGAACACAAAAGTGTAGATAAGAAAAAAGGTAAAAAAAAGAAAAAAGGTAAAAAAACATTATTTTGTGATGGTATTAAAAGTTTATGCAATTTATCACAATTTGAAGTTATATATCTTATATTAGTCTATATTGCAGACAGGAAAAAAATGAAAAAACCAGAAATAGTGGATCTAGATTAGTACGACAATGAACCCAGATCCAAAGAAACTTGTATAGGAACAAAATTGAAAATTAGAAAGTATAGAAATGTGAGGAACCTGGAGGAGGATCAGATTAATCAAATGGAAGGGTTTGTTATAAAAACTAACTTAATGTAAAATTACTGATTTTTTCATAAAATTTTGTTAAATTTTATATTGAATTCAAATATTGCTTGATATAAACCAATAATTTGAAAAAATCTGCATAAATGTATGCACTTAATAAGAACAAAAGCATGTTGTTTTGCAAGTATTCAGAAACTCTGTATAAATGTATGCAAATATTAATAGTAGTTGCATACTTGTATGCAGGTATTTGTTAACGTAGCTTTAATGAATACAAATATTCAGAATATTTGCATAAAGTTACGCAAACATTTATAATAGTTGTGTACTTGTATACAAATATTTTGTTGAGTTAGTCTATTATGCAATTAATATTTCCAGTTGCATACATATGGACAAATATTCTTAAAAATTGCATGCATATGTTCAATTATTCATGTTAGTTGCATAGATTACTAGCACTGCAATTCTTTATATTATTTAAGTAAATTTCATTCATCTATAGCAAAAGTGTGTACTTAAATGGGGATGATGGCATATGTGTGCTTGGAACTGCATTGGATGATTTACAAGTAGGAAGATTCATAGATTTACAGGTATCAACAACACTAAATAGTAATATATTTACAATAATTCCATATAAAATTTAAATATCTGCATAGATTCAGCAATTTGTAACAAATACAATTTACTATTTTTAATAGATAATTAACCGGTGTAACGACCCACAGATTTTCGGCCCTAAAAATCGACATAAATACAATTCTATATCTCATGTCGACCTTCCAAACACCGAAAACATCGGAATGTTATTAAAAAGAAATTAGAAGGTGAGATAAGAAAGAAAGAAATATTAGAATAGATGAAGAAGAAGAACCAACACAACACAGAATCAGAGTCTCACATCACAGCGGAACAAAATATAATACAGAAATAAATCTTTATTGAAAACGTTCAAAAATACTTACAATATCAGAGTACATCAACACCTCTAGACAGTTATAATAACCTTCCCTTATATCCAACACATAGCAGAATAAATACTAGATACAATACGCCTGATCACCTCCGGCATGTCTTCTAAAATTCGTAATATCCAATAACCTGGACCTGTATAACCCGGTCTAACCCGAGCATTTACAAAACACCGGGTCAGTCTGGTGAACCAGAGTGAGAAAAATTCACTAGGTTTTAAGGGGAAATCATCCAACTTGATTTTAAAGTTCAAAAATATTTTCGAAAGAAAATGATAATCGTAAGACCAAATCCACATATAAATACGGATGGTTTTTACCTTATGATAACCCAATTTTTTTTCGAAATCAATATCTTTTCTGATATTATAATAGTGTCTAAATACAAGTAGATATCAATCTAGCGGAACGCTTGCATCTCACACTCTACATATTTAGTATACAATCAAAACCACGGGCTCTTATTGGAGATTGGATTCCAACTATGACAAGGTGTGGGACCACCTGCCGATAGTGTATCTCTAGAGGGGAATACACTGGGTTCAACAAGAACGTCTTGCGACCCGGCCCACACATGACCGACCACTCATTTTGCTTGAGTGTATCGAATGTATATCACCAACGGTTGGGCTCAAACTACCTTTTCCCTAAAGGGACAACATTGAAATAGATTGAAGAAGCAAAAGGAATTTCTCTAGATAGGTGATTATACACCCTAATGGGAGCAACCCACATAGCCATGCGGCCTGCCCGATTTTTGTCATGTGACGACCCCAAACCCCGTACGACGGTGGCAAGGGTAATCTTTGGAATATAACACATAAACAGATAACAACAGAATAGAAATAAATAGATACACTAGATAATGTATAATAGAATGCACTGGATAAACATAATCATCAGAGTTACACAGTATATAGGATCATACTTAGTACAAAATACAGTTCAGCTGTACATAAATGTCTACACCGGAAACAAAACATAATATGTACAATAGGAGGTGAACAGCATAAAAAGAGATAAATGATAGAATCCATCTTCAGCTCTAGCTATCCAGAAAGAGACTGCTAAAACCTGAATACAAGGCTGCCCGTGTAGAAATAGGGGCACCCGAGTTTGCAAGTGAAACAAACTACGAGTCAGTCATGGGACTGGTATGAGAAATCAACTTAACACATTTTATAATATGGCCAATCACAGGACCTCGCCACTTTCACAGAACGGGTTTACTTCATTGGATTGCCAGTGCTTTACAACAAGTAAATCTTTTAAATATCGAAATGCCTTTTATAAAAACGAAGCCATTATAAGACTCATTTCCCATCACACAATGAAACACAAACTGGAGGATAGAGTTTTACCTTATAATGGCCAAAATATGCTTGATACGAATAAAACAAAAGCATTTTATATTATTACTAGTGTTTATATGTTTCAAAAACAATTTCAATCATAACTATCAATCATAGACGGCATGGGTACCATATATCATGTCGTCATATATATATATATATATATATATATATATATATATATATATATATATATATATATATATAAACACATACAATCAAAACCGCACGGTGTCGTATTTGGAAATTGGATTTCCATCATGAACCAAGGCAAAAGATAGTCCTTACCGAATTCGAGACTCTCTAGCCCGAGCCTCAGGCAAGCGCGCAGGAAAGCCTTGGATCGTCAGGGCCGGTCCACCGATGTGGATTATTATGCCTGAACACTATGTCTCCCCGCCCTTTGGGGCGTAAATGAGTCCTATGACTCCATCGACTCCACATAGTCACTGATATATCCGAGGCGCCTCGCAACAACAACAACCACACATATGAAAATAATATAAATGTCAGGGCTGGTAGGTCACTCACACCACCCTAGCTAGAAAAAGACGCATGCCCTCCCTGGTGTCCTCTCCCGTTTCTGGTTCATACCGGGGTGTGAGGCTCGCGAATCAACGTTATACACAAAGCTATGCCACACAGGCCGCGCTTTAATCATCAACCACGAGACTTTGTTTTTCAACAGAAGCCTTGATCATCTGCCACTTAGGCATGCCACATAGGCAATTCACTCCATGCGACTGATTTCTATCGATATATAACCTCTGAGCTCGTACGTCTCAGAGAAGGGCGTTAAGCAAGAGAATAAATTCTCCGCCGCCAAACAGATATATATTTAATAAAGATCAATCAACATAGAACAAAATCCAATGTCAAACACACAGTCCATTTACAAGTTCGTTCTGGGTCTGAACGAAACCGGAGGCACTCAATACCTCGCATATCCGTACAATCAACAAGTACGCCCGGACGACTACTACTTCAGCCCCTTCAAGGTAGCTACTCCCATCATGAGCATTAGAAGCACCCCTCCATTCGACGTGAAGATCATCGGTCTTGCACCGTCTTCATATCTTCGACTTCTAACCGTCGATCAATTATTTGAAATGAGAATTAACTCGGCCTTTTCAAATAATTCACGTATATTTAGATTTTCAAATCATTCATTTCAATGGTTAAATTATTCGACATCAATAATTCTGTTCTTTAATGTAATTTTCACGCCAATCACATTCAACCATCAAAAATCAAATAAACCGAGCAAATTCAGTTTTATTTCCATTCCATATCGTTTATAATATTTTATCACGATTTATCACTATTTTTATTTATTTAAAAATAGCCAATTCACTCAAACGACGCTTCAGGCCATAACGCGGTCGTGGCGCTGTTTTTCTTCAGATTTGATTTACACATATCTGAAAATCTAACCGTTGGATCTTCACAAATTTTATATCATTAGAAAGATCTTTTCTAAACGAATCCAACGGTTTCAGTTTTGGAAAAATCCGACGGTCGGATCTCCCGGTACAATTGTTTGAAGTTACGATTTCGAAGTACGAACTGCAGCGTCGTTATTCAATTTAATTTAAGTATATATATATATATATATATAATCGATTCTGGCGCTGTTTTTCTTCAGATTTGAATTAAACATTACAGACAATCCAACTGTTGGATTTTCACAAAGTGGGTGTTGTTGGAAAGATATTTCCAAAGCGAACCCAACGGTTTCGGGAAAATCCGATGGTCGGATCTCCCGCACTAATCATTTGAAATCACGGTTTCAAAAACACGAACTGCAGCTTCGTTATTCGATTTATTTTAATTATATATATATATATAAATATAATCGATTCGTCAATTTCAAAACTATATTTATTTCTTATATTTGATAAAAATGATATTTTTATCATCTAAAATATTTATTCAACACATGAATATTTTTAGCACTTCATATTCACAATAAAAATGTAGATTTTATTGTTCACTCTATATATTCAACACATGAATGTTTTCGACTTCACACATACGATAAAAATATGATTTTTATCGTTCTAGTCCTTTATTCAACACATGAATATTTTCTATAGTTGATATATATAATAAAAATGTTATTTTTATCTTTCAAAGACTTTATTCAACACATGAGCTTCAATCAACACATGAATTTCTATTCAACACATGAATTTCTATTCGACACATGAATTTCTATTCAACACATGAATATAGTTCGATAGTTTATATACATATAACAAAAATGTGATTTTTGTTGTAAAACAATTTATTTCAAAACACGATTATTTTATATAGTTCATATATGAGGTAAAAATGTTATTTTTATCTTTCAAAGAGTTTATTTAACACATGAACTTCATTCAACACATGAATTTCTATTCAACACACGAATATAGTTTCAACACATGAAAATAATTCTAACACATGAATATTATTGAAAATTTCGGCTGCATAACGGCAGGGTAGTTAAAACTGGCACCGTCCCTAGTACGGGTCCTCGCTCTACCTTAAATCCTCGTGGTTTTTGACAATGGGGATTTCATACATCTAGTTCGTATGCAGAAGAGCATGTTTATTTTTCTTTTCCACAAACTAATCCTATGTGGTTTCATCCAAACCACAAACAAGTATTTTTCAACCACAATCAATCATTCATGATTTCACCAAATTTCACATCAACCCATAATCCAAACAATATAACAACCAATAAATATCGTCCATGGTCTGTGGATGAGGGGAGTGTATATATATATATATATATATATATATATATATATATATATATTCGTATATAAATATATTTCAATTTCATTTCAATCATTTCAACGCACGTGTAATTTTTACAACGCATATATAACTTATACAACGTTTATACATGAGGTGTACAACACTTATATAACTCATACATCGACTATATAATTTATACATCGTTGTTTTCCATATCGTTTATAAATTAGAAATCTCACTTTGGGTTCCACTCCACCAAAAATAGCAGAAGGCTCGGAAAAATATGCGGTCTCTTCCAGAATGTAGAAGACGTCCACATGAGTTCACACTCTCTTGTTTCACTGAATTTCGACAAGAAATAAAAAAAATGATTTTTATTGTAAAATCATTAACCGTAGCGCTTTAAAGTGCTATAATCAGTTGAAATTATATTTATTTTCAAACATCGATTCAAACATACTTTTCGTCGTTATTATTTAAAATAATTTATTTTAAATATTAAAAATCCACTAAAATAGCCAAATTAAAAAATTTAAACTGGCTCAGATTTTCTGGGTTGTTACATGTCATTTCCCCGTTGATGAAGCTTGAGGTTTGAATTTCTCTTTTGAACATCTGGTCACCATTTACTTTGAATGTCACATCGTCAGATCCGCCAGATATCACTAATTGACGTCCATAAAAATTCTCTAGTTATTTGGCTAGAGAAAACCATTTCTCCTCCATCAACTATGGTACGTTTGAAGAAATCAACGTATGTGACCCCTTTGGAAATACTCTGTCAGACATCTGTCCATACAAGTCATCCAGGAACATGATGAACTGAAGGTACTCTCCTACTGCAACCAATATATGAATCACCCCATGGATCAGTAGCGAGAAGTCCTTGCAACCCGTAGATTCCAACCACAATAGAATCATAGTTTATCTTTTCTTGCAAGGCAGAGAATATTAGTGGTTCTTCCATTTATGAAGATCCACGGTCTTCAACGCTCCATCTCGATCATCTTCATATATTTGTTGGTCGGAATGATTTTCGAACATAAATTCGATCCCGGTCTTTACGTACCAACAATCATATTGGATATATTTGATAGTCGGTGATTTAACTATCAAAATAAACGGTTATTCAATCATGAAAAATTCACTGGTTCAATATTCAACATCACTTGGCCTTTTAATTAAAACAAATGTTGATTTAAAACTCTTAAATATTTCGATATTATAAATATAGTTCTTCGCTAAGATTTTCTTTAACCAATTTCACTTTTATATATCCAGTTTCCTATTTTCACTTTCAAAACATTAGCCACATTATTATCTAATATTGGGGAAATCAATTCAACTTATTTATTCATAAAACAACTTTACAAAATATCTTTTATTCATTACTTAAAACAAAATCCGTGCTTATTCTTATATAATAAAACTCAACTTTATATTTCCTTTTTAACTCGAATATATCATTATATTTCCGGGAACCCCTTTTTATTTCCATTTTACTTTGTAACTCTCGTTATATATATTTTCCAAATCTTCATTACACGTCGCATTATTATTTCTGTAATGGAAATAATAAATTATTACTAACTCCTTTTACCATTACCAATTAATATCGTCCTCAGATAATCCTGAAGTCATTCAAGTTGGGGTATTTTAATTACCTCTCAGACCTTGATCAACAACGTTCTTATCTTAAGATAGATACCAGTTGTAATCCAAAACTGATACTTCATTTGAATACCAATACAAATTCCCATTTTACTATTTTATTCCAAATACGGTTCCATATAACCTTCTTATCTATTTGAAATCTCCTTCTCGAATATAACATTTTTCCTTAATTTAATAATTAAGTAATTCATTATAAAACACCACTTTTTAACCTTTACCTTTTTAAACAATTTCATTTCATAAATTCGGGTTTGTTTATCAAATCCTATGATCCACTTCTTTACCCAAAATCACTTTTGCCCATCCCTTTCCAAATCCATTCAACCATTCCTGCTTTGAAAATCTTATTTTAATTCCCCTTCTTACTTAGTTCTATTACTAAGTAATGTTAATTAACACTTTAACATCTTGAACCTCGTTTATATAACATTGGTCTATTATAAAACCTTTTTCATCCTTTTCTCCTTTTACTAACTTAGACTATTAGGTAAACATTTGATTCAAGCTATCTTATCCGCCTGAAATTCCTTTTATATTTTCGTTATAAAAATTTGGGTTTTAAATATAAATCCCGTACATACTCTCCTTTCACCATTTAACTAGATTTTATTCAACCGATTACCTTTAAATGAGCTCGAAATGGCCGAATTATATAAAATTACTCCAAAATATATGGGTCGTTACAACTAGTTTGCATATGAGCTGCAAAAAGAGCATCTTGAAATTATGTACATCAAAACTTGTGCTTCTGTAAGTTTTTATTTAATTTTCACATGAATTTACGTATAACGTTATAAATTTTGGTCACTAAAATGTACAATTACAGATACTTCTGGTGAATAAAATAATAAATCAAGTTAAACAGTTGGTGGATAACAGAGCGGAGGAAGGATATGATTTTTGCACCAAAATATTCATTCCTATCCATAATGTAAGCATTTTTCTTTATTAGAGTTTACAAAAGAGGAACAAAGATGGATTCATTACGACTCTAATATACCACGCCGCCAAGGAAATCACCAAAAAGCAACTAGAAAAATGTTATTCGTATCATAAATGTTAGTAGCGATTTTATATTTATAAATATGCATATATGTGTGTCTTTTTTTTATCAGAAATCACACATCCACGCTTGGTGAAAAGGTTGAAAAAGAAAAATCATCAGCAACTCAATCCAATTGAATTTTCCAATTGTTATCCACCTGAATCGATCAATAGGTTATCAACAAATTTGTGCGGGTCGGTTCTGGACACTTGAAGAAGGGATCAGTTCTTAGACAAAGAAGGAAGGGTCGGTCGTCATGGGTAAAACCTCTAGTCGTTTCTTTCCTTAAACACCACTGGTCATTCCAGATATGGAAGACTAATGGTCGTTCTGCTTTGAGCACAAGCCCTTGGATCGCACCAAATACGGGAAGATATCTGGTCGCTCGAGAGATGTAAAATAGCTGGTCGCTCCAAATACGGAAGGCATCTGGTCGCTCTCGTCTCCATGCTGACTTGGTCGCTCGCTAGCTTCTGATCGCTCCAACCAACTTCAAGGGGTTAGGGTCGATCCGCTTCAAAGCTTCAGATCCCTGGCCGGTCAAGAATACAGCGCCATCTGGCTCCCTCATCACCTGGTCGGTCCGCCTCATAACTTGAGCTCCCTGGTCGTGTGTGAGCCCCTGGTCGTTTTTCTTCTAGCAAAGACCCCTGGTCAGTTAAAACACATAAAGAAGCACGACAGCTGGTGACAACTGGCAGTGGCACTCTTGTAAATACCCAAAATACCGACCAGAATCCTGAATTGAAGATTTCAGCCACTCCATCACCTATAAATAGCACCCTACCTCCACCATTTCGAGGGGATTTTCCCAGGAACCACGAGGAGGTGCTGTCAAATTGCTCTTTAGGCCTCTTCAAGCATTTTCAACATCTCTTCTTCACAATTCATCGAAGATCTACCAAGCTCATGATCATGGCTTCTATGGAGGAGATATCATAAATTATTCAAGCTTCCTAACATTCTCAAAGGAGTGAAAAGGATTTGTGCTTGTCAAAAGAGACTTTATGAATGTATAAGTGAAAGAATTTTGAAAAACTCTTGGTGATTAATGAGATTCTATCTTCTAAGTGGATGTAGACTCACATAAGAGTCGAAACACTATAAACTCTTGTGTTCTTTTTGTATTTTGATGTTCTTAGATTTTGGATATGGCCTCACACAATTGTAAAAACCTACTTACATCTTGCCTCTGAAAAGGCGACGTGCTTTCTAAGCATCTCGCCTTCGATTAGGTGATGTGTTAAGCAATATTTCGGTTGTTTTGCCAAATTTTGGTGTAAACAATAAGGCACCCACCGTGGGGCCGATATACTTTCTAACATCAAGTATATTGTGAAGATCTTGGAGCTTTTAAGCCTAGTGGATCTTTTAAGCCTAGTCTCAAAATAGGCCACTCGAATCTATGAGTTGGGCCTTCTGACGAACTATCCTCAAAGTTCAAGCTGCTTTATGAAATAATGCCGCCAAAAGCAAATAAGGAAGTAAGGGCTAGAGCATCTAACGAGGGAAATCGAGAGGAAACCCCTGCCGTTAACCGGTTTGAAGTATGCGAAACATCGAATGGAGGCGTGAATGTCACAAGAGGCGAGCTTGATCAAGCCGTCGCGGGTCTGACACAACAACAGGAAATAGCTAACAAAGCCATAATGGCAAGGCTAGATTCACTCTTTGCTCTTCAAACCGCTACTTCAAAGGTAGCCATAAGGACTGCTCATGCAGAGGGTACCGGATCTTCTTCCTCTAGTCCGAACCGAGAAAATCTATCCAACATATCTCTGACCCTAATAAAGGAAAGCATGAGAATTCAAAGCATGTTGATCGGAACCATAAGGCGGGGATTACTTATCGTCAAGCGGCCAATTCTGCCAAAGGGGCACTTTCTAATGATGAAAGACCAGGACCCCGGAGTTACAACCGTGATGGCTTGCTTAGGCAAGCAGCCGGTCAAGAAAAAAGCGTCCGCCCTGCAGATAGCCTCCACGAGAGGGAACGCCTCCTGAAAATGGTCCAACAGCTTATGAAAGAAAGAAAATCTCGAAATGATAATGAGGCTGAATGGGAGTTCGCGCCATCAAAAACCCCTCTCACTGAGAGAATCAAAAAGGCAACATTCCCACGGAAATTCAAGCCACCTACAATCCAAGCCTACAACGGGACAGGCGACGCCAATGTGTTTTTGTTTCGATACGACCAACACATGGATGGGGCCCAAGCAACCGATGAGCTTAAGTGTTTGTTCTTTCCAGTGTACTTGGAAGGAGTAGCATCATTATGGTTCATTAAATTGCCTCCCAGATCTATTGATAATTTTTTCACACTAGCAAGATGTTTTCAAGACCAATTCCGCCTCCAGACAACGAAGGTTAGAGATATTATGTCCCTCAACGAGTTGGAACAAGCCCCGGGTGAAACGATTAGATCTTTTCTAAGTCGTTTTAATGCTGTCGCTGCTGAAGTAGGGACCCATGAGCCAAGGCTAATTTTAATGGCCCTGAAGGGGGCATAGATAAACATTCTGAATTTGGAAGGTGGTTAAAGAGAAAGAAGCCCAACACATTAGAGAAATTCTATGACAAAGCCGAGGAATACATGAGTCTTGAAGATGATCCCATTTACTATGCTGGCAAGACCAAAACTAATGTGGTTCTGGAGAAAAAAGAAGCTTCTACAAAAACCAATTAAATAAATTCAGGTGGGGGGCAAAAAAGAGTTAACGGTAATGATGCCAAGAACGATAAGGATTTTAAAAAGCGACGCTTCTTCAAGCCTACGGACCTTACTCCGTTGAATGATACGCTTGAGCACATATACATGGCAACTAAAGCTACGGAGGATTATCCGAGCCCGAAACCAATAAAGGTGTCCGAAGAAGCTACAAATTCAGGGAGGTTTTGCCGATTTCATAATCGACCAGGTCATGACACAAATGAGTGTCGGCACTTGAGGAATCTAATTGAAGAGTTGATAAGAAAGAACCATCTTCAGGAGTACGTGAAACGTTCGTCAGATACTGAGCCTACTCAATGGCAGCAGATTCATCAAAGTCAAGACGGAAGAACACCAGCAAATGGTTCTCGACCTGTTATCAACACAATCAGTGGTGGACCTCATCCTGCAGGAGATACCTGGGAGGATATTGTCAGGTATACAAATGAACTAGGGAGTGCTTCAAAAGAAAATGGATTTGAAGTTTGTAGTAACTCACTTCGTTGGAAAATACCAAAAACATCATGGGAATATGTGGTATTCCGAGATCAGGATTCCAGTGGAATATTGACTCCAACCATTGACCCAATGGTGATCACTATTGGCTTGGGTCCAGCAATAGTGAAGAAGGTACTGATTGATAATGGGGCATCAGTAAATGTCCTGTTTTACAATACTTTCTCTAAAATGGGGTTGTCCATGGATAATGTGCGAGCAAGTAAAAATAAAATACAAGGTTTCACTGATGTACCAACTCAGCCTATTTGTGTAATCGATCTCCTCGTACAGCTTGGTGAGGGGAAGAAGCAAGTTTCCATGATGTAGTCTTTTGTGATAATAGACTCGCTGTCAGGGTATAGTGCATTTTTGGGAAGACCAGCACTAGCTGCTTTCAAGATAGCTCTTGCTCCATGGTGTTTGACGATGAAGTTCCCAATTGCAAACGGAGTGGGAGTTATCAAAGGAGATCCTCAAGAGTCGAGAGACTGCTATATGGCAGAGTTGATTGAAGCTCGCAAGTATGACATCAAGAAGGATGTAGATACTCCTCTCTGCATCCATAAAGGCCCCTTATAGCAATTAATGACCTCCCCCTGTGCTGGAGAATAAAACGACATGCAAGAAGATATGGATCCGTGAAAAACCAGTGCAGGGGAGGAAAGGGCAGCACCGGCTGAAGCTACCATTTCTATACAGGTCCATGATAACGATCCAGATAAGGTGGTAAGGATAGGCTCCCAGTTGGATCCTTTGCTGCGAAAAGAATTGATTGTTTTTCTAAAGACAAATTTGGATGTCTTTGCTTGGAACCATTCAGATATGTGTGGAATATCTCCGGAAGTGATTGTGCATAAGCTGAACATTGATCCTAGCATACATCCTGTGAAACAGAAAAAACGGATGCAAGGCCCTGAGAGGTCTAAGGCTTTGGAGGGTGAAGTGGATAGGCTATTAAAGAACAGCTTCATTCGCGAGTCCACCTATCCTAAATGGGTGTCCAACCCAGTTCTTGTAAAAAAGTCAAATGGAAAATGGCGGGTGTGTGTTGATTATTCTGATCTAAACAAAGCGTGCCCAAAAGACAGTTTCCCCCTACCTCGAATTGATCAGCTTGTCGATGCAACAGCGGGGCATGAACTGTTTTCTTTCATGGACGCATATTCAGGCTACAATCAGATCATGATGCATGAGCCAGACCAGGATAGTACTAGTTTCATAACTGATCGCAGTTTGTATTGTTATAAGGTAATGTCGTTTGGTTTGAAAAATGCAGGTGCCACGTATCAACGTCTGGTGAATTCAATGTTCAAAGGGCAAATTGGAAAAACCATGGAGGTCTATGTTGATGACATGTTGGTAAAATCCAAGGAAGCAAAAAGTCATATGGAAGACCTTGACGAAATGTTTCAAATCCTAAGGCGATACCGCATGAAGCTAAATCCACTCAAATGTTCATTTGGTGTAGCTTCAAGAAAGTTTCTTGGCTTCATAGTCAACGCCCGGGGCATTGAAGCAAACCCAGCACAAGTGGTTGCCTTGCGAGAAATGCGAGCTTCACGGACTAAAAAGGAACTCCAAAGTTTGAATGGCAAGGTGGGAGCTTTAAGCCGCTTCATTTCAAAGGCGACGGACAGTTGCATTCCCCTCTTTGATGCATTGAAAAAGGAAAGGAAGAATTTCCAGTGGACTCCTGAATGCCAGCAAGCATTTGAGGATCTTATAAAGCACATGGAATCACCTCCGATGCTGTCAAAACCAAAAGATGGAGAAAGCCTGTTCCTATATCTTGCAGTATCATCCCATGCTCTAAGCGCAGCCCTCGTCAGGAAAGAAAACAAAATTCAGTGGCCGGTATACTACGTCAGCAAAAGGTTTACCGGGGCAGAGATGAATTATCCGAAGATCGAAAAGCTTGCATATGCTTTGCTTATTGCATCACAGAAGCTCAGGCCTTATTTCCAATCTCACTCTATCAAGGTCCTTACATATTAACCTTTGAAACAAGTGTTGTTCCATCCAGAAACCTCAGGGAGATTACTAAAATGGAATATTGAGCTCAGTCAGTACGATGTCACTTATCACCCCAGGAAAGCAATAAATAGCCAAGCCCTAGCTGATTTTATTGCCGAGTTCACTGATAGAGGAGAGGAAATGGAAGAAACCAATGAGTTGGTCGCCAGATGGAAGCTTTTCGTTGATGGTGCTAGGAATAAATACTGTGCTGAGGCAGGAATCGTGTTTGAAACTCCAGAAGGACGACAGATATGCCGTGCTCTACGATTCGAATTCCCAGTCACAAACAACGAGGCCGAGTATGAAGCTTTGCTCAGAGGATTGAGAGTTGCGAAAGAGTTAAGCCTGAGGAGTTTGTTGATCTTCAGCGATTCACAGTTGATGGTTTCTCAAATCAAAGGTGAATTTGAGACCAGGACAGGAAATCTTCCAACGTATCTACGCAAAGTCAAAGAGTTTCTTGACAATCTAGAGTACTATTCTATCTCTCATATCCCTAGAGGAGAAAATTGGAAAGCCGATTCTTTATCAAAGCTGGCTAGTACCGAAGATCCTCAAATCTTCGGCCTAGTTCCAGTTGAAGTTTAATCTAGTTCCAGTGTTGAAGAATCTGATATAGATTGGGTTATGCAGACAGCTGACGAGCCATACTCGTGGATGACCCCCATCAAGAATTATATACTCCATGGGACACTTCCTGAAAACCCGAAGGATCGCAAGAAGTTGCTCTGAAATTCCCATTTGTATCTCGTTCAGGATGGTCACTTATACAGGAGAGGATATTCAACACCTTTGCTACGATGTGTAACAAAGGAGGAATCCAAAGTAATCCTGGCAGAATTACATGGAGGAGATTGTGGCGGACATGCAGGTGGACAAACTCTAGTCAAAAAGGTTCTTCGATATGGCTACTTCTGGCCAGAGGTAAATCTCGACTCTATGATCTTTGCAAAAAAATGTGACCAATGCCAGAAATTTGCAAAGATTCCGAGATCTCCATCGACTGAGTTGACACAAATGTTGAGTCCTTGGCCATTCGCTGTCTAGGGCATAGATTTGATTGGAGTATTACCTACTGCAAAATCTGGTTTCAAGTACGCCATAGTTGCTGTGGACTATTTCACTAAATGGGCGGAAGCTGAGCCACTGGCAACCATCACATCAAGAAAAGTGATCAATTTTGTTTTGAAAAACATCATATGCAGATTTGGAATTCCGCAGAAGATCATCACCGACAATGGCACGCAATTTGAAAGCGATGAGTTCAAAGACTTTTGCGACAAATATCACATTCAGAAAAGCTTCGCAGCAGTTGCCCACCCGCAGGCCAACGGGCAAGTTGAAGCAATCAACAAAATCCTGAAATCCGCCATTAAGAAGCGTCTCGAGAAAGCTAAGGGTAACTAGATTGAAGAACTGCCGCTTGCACTATAGGCTTAGCGTACGACTCATAAAACTACGACGGGGCATACTCCATTCTCTCTGGCATTTGGATCGGAAGCAATGATACCTGTGGAGTTAGAGGTTCCTACTCACCGCAGAATTCACTTTAACCAGAAAGAGAACGAAAAGTTGCAGCTTGAAGCCCTCGATTTACTCGAAGAAAAAAGGACTGAATCAGAGCTTAGGATAGTCGCCCATCAAAGGAGAATTGCCCGACACTTCAATCAAAAGGTCAGGCATAGAACATTCGAAGTAGGAGACTTAGTGTTAAAGAAGATCATGACCGCAACAGGAGTTTTTGGCCCCAACTAGGAAGGTCCATTTGTCATCGATCAAAAGCTCCTCGACGGCACCTTTAAGCTCAGGACTATAGACGGAATAAAGTTCAAAGGGCCTGGAACAGTGATCACCTCCGGCGTTATTTCAAATAACTCTTTTGGCTCATATTCCTTTGTGTTTTTCTATGAATATAACGGATACTTTGTACGAAATTACATGAATATGAGTAAAACAACTCTTTTGACTCCTGTCTAAATTATACATCACATACCTTTGATTATATACTCAAAGATGTTCAGTTATGATTTCTGATTACAGGACATAATTAAAAGAAAAAATTCGCTGGTTCATTCCCCGATGAAAGCCTGGTGTTAGTTCATAGCATAGTCCAAAAGGACAAATTAAGCACATGGATCCATAAAGCACTCCCGTCGAAATATGGTAAGTGGGGAATGTCGCCATAAGATAAAAAAGAAGAACAAAACACCAAGGCCAATCAGCGGGAGAAACCAATGGAGTAAAATCAAAGAAGACTCGCTAAAATTCCACCAAAGGAGTATCATTCGAGAGGATCGACCTAGGGATATGGATTTATAACCGAGGCATCTCGATCAACTCAAAGGTCCAACAAAATCAATACCCACTCCGTGGAACTAGGCAGACACAGTCTTGAACCCAAAACCTCTCCGGGGGTGCTCAGTCAAATAACTTAAAGTCAGTACAAATCTGACCACGTTATTACCAAACTGAGTCTTTAACCCAAAACCTCTCCGGGGGTGCTCTATCAAATAACTTAAAGTCAGTACAAATCTGACCACGTTATTACCAAAATGAGTCTTTAACCCAAAACCTCTCCGGGGGCGCTCAGTCAAATAACTTAAAGTCAGTACAAATCTGACCATGTTATTGCCAAACTGAGTCTTTAACCCAAAACCTCTCCAAGGGTGCTTAGTCAAATAACTTAAAGTCAGTACAAATCTGACCACGTTATTAACAAACTGAGTCTTTAACCCAAAGCCTCTCCGGGGGGGGCTCAGTCAAATAACTTAAAGTCAGTACAAATCTGACCACATTATTGCCAAAACTGAGTCTTTAACCCAAGACCTCTCTGGGGGCACCCGGTCGATTGCAAAAGTCAGCGAATGTCTGACCAAATGCAAAAAAATAAATAAAAAATAAAAAATAAATAAAAAAGGGGAATTCCAAATAATACATGTAAAGTTCGTATGAAGAATAATAAGCTCCGAATGTCACAATTCGATGATAGACGCTTTTTAAATTCTGACTACAACGTAAGGAACAAAATCTCTACATTATATCAGGGTTGAAACGATCCATTGGTACGGGGGCATATCACATCGGAAAGCCGAAGGTAACTGTTTGATTCTTCACATGCCAAAGGATCATTACAACCATATATAATTGAAAAATCCATGGACAATCATAATGTGTAAAGAAAGATGTGCAAATGTGGTGTACAGACCAGAACATACAGAAGAAACATGATAACAAAGTTAAAAGTACAAAAACACAGAACATTGTCACATCACGTTCAAGCTAGGATCAAGTCACAGCATTGTCAAGTACAAATTATTCTGAATTCAAAACATTGCAAAGCAGTAAGCGAGGGCCGGCACTCGCATATACATCCGATCTAGATAAATTCTAGTAAATGCAAAACAGGCAAGTCTAAGACACTACTTCTTCAAATCGACAGATCTCAATGCAGGTTTGGAAGCAGAACTCTCAGGGGTTGACAAGCTGGTGGTCTTCTTTTTGATAGAACGCTTTCGGTTTTTCCGACCAGTGGAAGAACTCACCTTTTCCCCTTGATTGTCGATCACATCAACGATTGTTTCTTCAGAATCATGATCGTCTTCTTGGAGGTTGTGGAGGTCTCGATCAAGGTTGGCAATCACGTCAATCCTTTCTTCCTGAGAGCCTGGTTGAGAAAGCATTATGTCCGTGGAAGCATCAACAAGTGGGCCTGTATTAAATAAAGGCAAGTCAGTTTCAATGGCGTTCATCACCATGGCTGTGTATCCACCGACAGGGGGCAATGATGAAAGTGAATTCATTGCATAATTATAATGATCCACGAGCTTAAAATGTCCCAAAGGGGGAAAGAGACAATCTAAGTCAAGCATAACTTAGCACATGTCATCTTTACCTAAGGCGGGAGGGTTCGCACTGATTTCATAATCATCAATGTTTATTTCTCCATCTGAATCCTACTGTCTGTCTTCAGCAGAATTGCCAGCAGCAGGCGAAGGAATCGCGATATCTACACAAGTCGAAAAGCTTGAGATGTTAACATCATCAGTCAACTCGGTAAAAGTATTATCAACAATAGTACCTGAAGTCTTAGCTCCGGATGATTCACCAAGTTGGCTCTTGAGGAAGTTTCTACCTTCAGCTAAGGCCTCTCGATCCTCTTCATCCAGTAGATCAAGCTGGAGCTGGCTGTCCTCGGCCCCGTCAGATCGTTTTAATACCTCTTCCCAAACATGAGCAAGAATGTTCCCATAACCCTCTCCTAAGAAACGAAGGCTCCCCCCATACATAACGCTGCAAACATAGAATTCCATGAAGGTTGCCTCGTCCTTTTCCTTAATCTTTCGGGCATTGTCCAAAGCTTCTTGCCTTTCTTTCTCCAAAGTAGAAGTTTTGATAGTTTCAACGGCAAGTTTGTCACGAAGAGATATGATTTCCGACTCACAAGTAGATGAAGTCCTTCTTTCCAGGGCTAGCTGAGCTTCAGCATCTTCTTGTGCTTTTAAGGCGTCTTCAGATTGTTTCTTCAATACGGCTTCTTTATGTTTAGCAGCTTCGAGTTCCTTATGAAGCCTTTCATTCTCGGATTCCAAATCGTTCACTTTAGAACCCCCTTCTAATGAAGAGATCTGGGTTTCCTGGGCATTGATGACTTGAATAAGCTGGGCCTTTTCATCCTCCAAGTTTTTGATGCTTTCAATTCGGTGGGTGTTGAGATTCTAAAACTCATAGCCAAGTCGATGCCACGCTGAAAAACGCTTGTCAATGGTTTTGCCGATACCATCTAGAAGATCCCTTGCTTTTGCCACATCCTCAATCATGTCCCGTTTTTCTTTGGTGCAGAGATCTACATCAAATTTTATCCCTCTCATATCCCAATCTCCAAATCTGTGAGAAAAAGGAGAACTGGAACCTCCAATTTCCTTCTCTACATCAAGTACTTCGCGCGGCCTTGAAATAATGGCTTGAAGCTCGGCCGGGGTTGGAAAGGGAGGGACATATCCTCGTACACGCTTCTGAGGGATCTCCATGCTCAGATCATCTCCACTTTTTCTCTTTCCCAAAGAGCTCTCTTTTTCTCGCCTTGCCTCATCATCCGTTGTCCTGAGATGATCGTAAAACCATGTTCTTTGCTCTGCAGTTCGCTCATAAGAAGCATGAGAAGGAAATGGGTAATGATCATGCAATCTCTATGGTTGAGATGTCTTGGTTGAAGGAGGGGTTGGCTTAAAGCGTTTCTTCAAGGGATGGGGAAGGTTGGAGGAAGACTGTCTGTTCTTCCGAAAATTGTCGATAAGTGAGGGCGGCCTCATTCCTGTAAAAGTAACAGACTCCTTCAGCATTTGAAAAGTATGTGAGTAAAACAACTTGCGAAGTAAGTAGATGAGATTACGACTACGAAAACGAGCTTAATCCTAAAAAACATGCCTAGCAAGCATGTGTCGGGATTTGATCCTAAGTCTACCCTTGCATCCGGCACTGGCTCGGAAATTTCTTGAGGATTGGAATCGGGCTGAACGTTGGGGGCTGTGGAACCTGAGGTAGGAGTTTGTCCTTATTAAGATATTGCACGGTATCTAAGTCACGAATTTCACCAAAGGTACCCATGGAATCTCCATCTTGGGCATTGGGAATAGATGAATCCATAAGAACATCTTCAATGATCTGTTCGTTATCTAAAGCCGTTTCCTCTACCTCAAGCTGTTTACCCTCCCGGTGTATAATTTCCTCTCTGGTGTTTAAAGGAGGCAGGGTTTCTGCAATGTTCTCCGGGATTGCCAAAGTGTCAACCTGTTTTTCAGAGGTGTGTTCATGTTTTGCAGGGGTGCTCACAGGTTTTTTGCTTCCACTACCAGATTGTGTACACTTCTTCATGTATTTCTTGGGTGTCTTCTTCACTGTCAAAGTACGGGATGGGGGAGGCAGGTTGTATTGTCGAAGGAATTTTTCGGAAAGCAAAAACTGTCTACTCCTTTTAGTTTCACTAACAGATAATAATAATTCCAGAAGAGATTGGTTAATATTTGTTTCTTGGTCAGAAGGAGCTTCTGTAAAATGAAGAAAAGTCAGTAAATGATCGTAAAAGGTAAAACGAAATCTTTGTGGATATTTACCTCCTTCGGTCCATCGGCCAAAAAAGTTGTCAGGACATCGCACATAGAAAAATTGATCGGGAAATCCTTTGATACTCTCGAACAAGCCAGTTATGACCCTAGATTGCCTGCTTTCCATGAAGAAAAAGGAAGGATGATCCTTCTTCCGTTTCTTAAAAGAGTATAAGGAGCATACATCTTTGAAAGTTGGTTCGTGTTTTATGATTCTCATGAACAACACGTATAAACTCATAAGGTTAAAATAGACATTATGGTGTAACTGATAAGGAGAAATGGCCAAATTTTTTAGGATCATTTCTATGAAAGGGTTGAAAGGAGGAATCGCTCCACTCTGGAGCATCCCCCGATTAACTGCAACATATCCAGGGGGAGGGTGGTCAGGCAAACCATCTTTTCCAGGGAACTTGACTTCGTCGTCAGATAGGCCATATTGCTTGCACAACTTAAGATAGGAGTCAACTTCATGCGTCGTCAAGTAGCTATCAACTGGTGCATGAGTAAGAAATCGAGGGCTCAGAAAGTTTTGAGTAACATTCATCTTAGTGGTAGCAGTCGAAGATGTTTCAATATTTCGATCGGAGGTCCTAGCTCTCTAGTTGGTGAGGTTCCCTCAACAATTTTGTGAGTCCTTCGTTTGGTTGTCATTTCTACACAAACAAGCATGTTGGAAAAACAAATCACAAGAATATTAATTAAGCTCAAGCAGGTTTGGCCTTGGCCAGTTAAAAACCCGGACGCTCAAAACTGGTAAAGCACACGGTCGCTCTAAACCAGTCATGCCTTGGTCGCTCAAAACTGGTAAAGCACCCGGTCGCTCTAAACCAGTCAAGACATGGTCGCTCTAAACAAGTCAGGATCTAGTGGTCGCGCAAAACTAACCCCTATTTGGTCGGTATAAACATCCTTGGGCTGGTCGTTCTACGATTAATCTGGAAGCAATCACAACCTAGTCGGTCAAAATTCAAATCCGCCTGGGTCGGTCCTATCGGGTAAAGTTGTTCAAACTCGAACGGGCTTGTTCCTGGATACATTTCTGGTCGGTCAATCAGACGAAAATAAAGCTGGTCGGTTCACACGCTGTTCTATCCCTTTAAAATGGTTGGTTAAACAAAAAATTGGCTAATAGAACCATGGAAAATCACCCAAGACTGACACAACGCAAGACCGACCAGGCTGGTCGTACATAAGAAATTGGATATGATACGAATGCATAACAGACACATTATGGGATGATGAACAAAGCAGAAAATCATACACGCATCAGTCATTCAAGTTTTCTCACAAACACATTGTAATCATTATCGCAGTAAAGAAAAACCACAAGAATTCTCATTTCAAAAATCATCATCCACAAGCTCAAGCCGAATAACACATTACTGTCAAGCATGTCAATACATAAGGGGATTCGGATTTAAGAATTCTACCACAAATTGCAATTATACATCAAAGTCAATCCGATTACATCCTTACCCCAAAGAATTCAGTCAGATTCCAAAACCAACACTAATCATTCTCGAATTATCAGTAAAATAAAGACATATACCTGCAATAAGATCAACTAGATGAAGAAGTTTGGATCGGACTTCTAGGCTTCGGTGAAAAATTGGGCTCGAGCGACTGAGATTCGGAAAGCTTGACAAAGAATCAAGGTGGGTGATCGAGGATGGATTGAATTCCCAAATTAAATCAGTAGAACGAAAATGAAGATTGAAGATTTTTTCTCAGAGAAATGCCGCCATTAAAATGAAAAAAATCGGGGTTAGAAAAGTGAGGAATACTAAGGGTCAAGAAGAAGTTATACAGCCAGGACGACCAACCGCCTCGTCATTATCTGGACCGGATCAGAGGAAGTCTAAAACCGACCCATACAAATGAAGTCTAAAACCGACCCCTAGTTAAACCTGATCGATCCACTAATATATCGCGTAATATTTTGAAGTCCATAGTTTTTTGTAAAAACTATGAAACTCCGAGGGGCAAAATGTTATCCACCTGAATCGATCAATAGGTTATCAACAAATTTGTGCGGGTTGGTTCTGGACACTTGAAGAAGGGATCGGTTCTTAGACAAAGAAGGAAGGGTCGGTCGTCATGGGTGAAACCTCTGGTCATTTCTTTCCTTAAACACCACTGGTCGTTCCAGATATGGAAGATGAATGGTCGTTCTGCTTTGAGTACAAGCCCTTGGATCACACCAAATACGGGAAGATATCTGGTCGCTCGAGAGATGTAAAATAGCTGGTCGCTCCAAATACCGAAGGCATCTGGTCGCTCTCGTCTCCATGCTGACTTGGTCGCTCGCTAGCTTCTGATCTCTCCAACCAGCTTCAAGGGGTTAGGGTCGGTCCGCTTCAAAGCTTCAGATCCTTGGTTGGCCCGCCTGTCAAGAATACAGCGCCATCTGGCTCCCTCATCACCTGGTCGGTCCGCCTCATAACTTGAGCTCCCTGGTCGTGTGTGAGCCCCTGGTCCTTTTTCTTCTAGCAAAGATCCCTGGTCGGTTAAAACACATAAAGAAGCACGACAGCTGGTGACAACTGCCAGTGGCACTCTTGTAAATACCCAAAATACCGACCAGAATCCTGAATTGAAGATTTCAGCCACTCCATCACCAATAAATAGCACTCTACCTCCACCATTTCGAGGGGACTTTCCCTGGAACCACGAGGAGGTGCTGTCAAATTGCTCTTTGGGCCTCTTCAAGCATTTTCAACATCTCTTCTTCACAATTCATCGAAGATCTACCAAGCTCATGATCATGGCTTCTATGGAGGAGATAGCATAAATTCTTCAAGCTTCCTACCATTCTCAAAGGAGTGAAAAGGATTAGTGCTTGTCAAAAGAGACTTTATGAATGTATAAGTGAAAGAATTTTGTAAAACTCTTGGTGATTAATGAGATTCTATCTTTTAAGTGGACGTAGACTCGCATATGAGTCGAACCACTATAAACTCTTGTGTTCTTTTTGTATTTTGATGTTCTTAGATTTTGGATATGGCCTCACACAATTGTAAAAACCTACTTACATCTTGCCTCTGAAAAGGCGATGTGCTTTCTAAGCATCTCGCTTTCGATTAGGTGATGTGTTAAGCAATATTTTGGTTGTTTTGCCAAATTTTGGTGTAAACACCGATTTCCCTAAACAGAGGCATACGTAAGTAAATAAATTCAAAATATTTGGATACTACTACGCATTTCTTAAAAATTGTTGCATGCTTTTATGCAGATAGTATAAAATGTTTCATAACAAAACCAATTATGCAACCCACAATTGTTGATGTTTTATAAAAAAAATTCAACGTGGACTGTGCAATGTTTATCATGAACATAATGAAACAAATAAGCAAAGAGATCGAAAAAAATGATGAAATTTATACTACAACCGTTGTTGATCAACAAAGAGCTATGCTTGCATACGAAATTCTCAACTGCAAACTACATAGTTGGACTCCAAGTCAATACCTAACACAGAACTACCTACTATTTAAAGCTAGCATTAGTGATTAAATTTGGAAAATTTGTTGTTTAATTTTTTTTTAAATATGTGTACTAGTATTCTGTTTTCTAACTATGGGCGCATGATTATTAGTTTTGAAACTGAATTATGGTGGAAAATTATGTATTGAATCAAGTTCTTTTGATTTTACATGATATTGTCAAATGTTGCTTACTGGTGTACATTTTTTCAAAATACTAGAATACTTATATGCAAATATTATAAAATTTTGCAAATTTGAATTGCCAAACTATTTAAAGTACTATTATACTTATATGAAATTATTGTGTGGATATAATTTGAATATTTGCATACATTTTGCATTTATTCGGAATAATTGCCTACATAGCTACATATATTTGCAGAATTAATCAAGAAGAAGATGCTATTGTTTTTTTTAAATACTCACTGCATGATCAAAACTGCAAAAGATTTAAGTAGTAGATTACAAAATTAAAACTGATAAATAATCAGATTAAATAAAAGAATTCAATATTTAAAACGGAAAAATTTATTCAAGGTTAAAAGAGAGTATGTGTATAGGCAGAACATTTGAATATTTGCATGCAAATAATATGAATAGTTGCACACTTCTATGCAACAATAAACAATAGTTGTATGCTAATATGCAGATCTACAGATTACTTGCGTACCTATATGTAGGTACTATGAATTATTTCGTAGTTGTATACACCTATGCAAGACAATTGTACACGTGAGGTGTACAAATGTTCAGAATAACTTCATACAGTTATGCAACTATTCTAAATATTTTCATACATATAAGCTGGAAAAAAATAACTGTAAACCTCACAAAAATTTACGATAAAATACTGAAACGATTTTATAACATCATAGAAACGTTCACAATAAATACTAACAGTAAACACTAAAGCCAAGTGTCTTAAGAATAAAATAAAATAACAAAGCATATCTAGTAGTCTTTTGAAGAACATGTCCTTTTGGTATCGCTCAGCTTCTTGCATAAATCACATTAGTAATCTTTGTAAATTCACCTGCAGATTTCAACCTTTTAGAAGACGACGGAGTGCCAGACATTTTTCAACCTTTTTGGAGGAGCTATAATTGCATCTTTAACAGAAACGTCTCTACCCATAAATTTATGATATGATTGATTAGATGAAAATAAACTAATCGAAAATAAGCAACTCTGAAATAATCTTCAATGTAGTCATACACATTCAACTTTTCATAACTTAAAATACATCGGACGGCAAGAGTGCAAGGAAAACCATTAATTAGCCACACATTACAAGAACAAACTCGAGTATATAATTCAACAAATTGATGGATGGGAGAATGAACTTCAAAAACATATTCACTTGATTTAATAACAAACCACGAAGCTCCTTCCAAATGAAGGTTCCTTAACCGAGTTTCATTCATAGGACATAAAAAGCTATTCCACATAGAAGCAACTTCACGACGATCAAACATAAATTTCATTAACTTCAATCTAATTTTACCCAAATAAGCAGTAATTAGTAAATGTATTTCCTCCAAAATCTAATTGTTAAAACTTTCCGAACAATTAGATGACATTTAACCATAACGACAACCAGGGAAAAAGACGTTAGTAAACTTCTCAAAAAGAAATCCACTCAAAAAGTTTTCCGCAGTCGATCCACCAACATCTCTAATATTCTTCAATGCAGCATTAAAATCAAGCAAATTGTATGCATAAGCAACTCTTGCAAACGTATCCAACAACAACCTTTTACTTGACTTGGAAAAATGAGATTTTAAAGCAACCTTTAAGTTGTTGGTCAAATGATGAAGACAAGATCCATGAACAGAATTTGGAAATACCTTTGGAGTAGCAACAAGAATACCATGATGACGATCAGAAATGAAAACAAAGCTTCTACTATCATCTTTAAGAAACTCTTTAACTTGTCCACAATACCATACCCAATTGTCTTCATCTTCTCCAGACACAACAACAATTGCTATAGGGAAAAACCTATGAAAAAATAACAAAAGATTAGAATGAACAACAACAATTAGAAAAAATAGCAATATAACATGCACAAATACTAACTAATTAAATAATAGTTATACACTACAACGCAGATTTACAGAAAAACTACATTTATACAGAAAATATGAGTTATTTTTCAATATTTAAGCAAAGTTGCACACATGCATGCAGATTATAAAAATATCTATATACTTGAATGCACATAGCCAGAATTTTTGCATACTCTGTAAAGTCAAAATAATTGCATTCAAATATGCATATATCCATAATATATGTATATCTCTATGCTAATATTTCGAATATTTGCATACCTGTATGCAGACATTATGAATACTTGTATGCATTTTTTTTATGATTTTTGCATTCTTGCACGCAAGTATTAACCACAAAAAGCATAATTGAATGCGTTTATTCAAAAGAGTATTATACATGTATGCATTGGTTCAGAATAATTGCATGAACACATGCAAAAATTCAAAAAAAATTGCATACAGGTAAGCATAGAAACATAAAAAATCTTGTTATCAATGCAAAATAAACTGTAAAACAACATACCTTCATTTCCATATTTACCAATAGCAGCCATTAAATACCCTTGAGGTCTTCCCTTCATAAAAGTCGCATCAACAAAAATTAAAGGCCGACAATATTGAAATCCATATGCACAAGCTTCAAATCTAATAAAAACTCTCTCAAATTGACGTGTATCATCATTACACTCCAAAACAACTTTACTCCCAGGATTAGTAGTAACAGCAGAATCACAAAACGACTGCAAATGATGATAGAACATTACGTCGCTTCCATGCAAATTTTCTACTGCCAACCTCTTCTCACTGTAAGCATAATAATAATTCAAAACAACATTATATTCAGTTTGAAACAAGTTAATAATGTCCTTCGTCTACAATAAAGGATTTGCTTGAATATGATCAGAAACCAACAACTTAATCAATTTATTAGATACAACAGAGTTGTTTATGTCATGAATTCAGGCACCACAATTATGTTCAGGTTGAAATCTCTTTACAACAAAATATCCAGGAAGATTAAACTTGAGAGAAACATGAATCCTGAAACTATAATTTTGTTTAGAACAAACAGTCGTAACTCTTTCCTTATCATTCATAACCAAATTAAGCTTGTATTCAGTCTTCATACTATACATCATCACATAAAGTCTAAATTCAGTAACACCTCCTGGAAATTGTTGACCAACATAAAAAAAAGGTTGATTCAAATCACTTCTCAACAATTTACTAAATTGATTGTTCGAACCACCGGTACTAGAAAAAGAAGAATCAATACTAAAAGAAGAATTGCTACCAAAAGTAACTGAAGAACCACTACGATTAATGTCAACGAAAATAACCAAATAATCCTCATGGTTATGTGCAGCCAACAAAAGAATAGATTGAAGATCAGAATTACTTGCAATACTCCGTCCCAAACTATCTCTGAAGTGGTATAATTCAAGTGACAATGGACTTAATTCAGTCCATTTACCACAAACAACATCTCTCACGATGGCAACAGAACTATCAAAATAAAGACGAATAGAACAGCTATCATTCCCAAACTTCAACAACACCAATATGCCAACATCTGCAGGAACACTGTAATGCAAACAAGAGAATCAACATTAATAAGCAAAATCTGCAGTAATCAAATAAAATTACATAAACAACTTTAAATAATTATAAATAGATGCATATATGTACGCATATATCAGTAATAGTTGCATATTTATATGCAAATTTTCAGAATAGTTGCACATACTTTTATTCAGAATTGATGAAAAACACTTTTAATATGCATATATTAAGAATATATGCATATTTATATGCAACTAATCATCATGCACGCACACAAACATATATTCAAAAAAGTTTTATAAAAGTATGCGTATATACATAATATATGCATACTTATACGCAACTTTCCTGAATATATGCAAACCAGTATGCATGTTTTCTAACAGTAGTTGCATATTTGTATGCTCATATTAACAATATATGCATATTTTAATACACGTATTCAAAATAGAAGAACAAATATATTGAAAAATGAGTACATACGGCTGTACAATCAATAATAACCATAAACTTTATATAATAATTACATTATCCATCGACAAAACTAGACAATTAAAGATTAACATCAGAATAATCAATCAAGAAAAATTGAAAAATAATAATATCTGTATACAAAAAAATTATTATAAAGTACAAATTACCTTGAAGAAGAAACATCCATTGTATAAATTAAGGATCGATCTAATCAAATTTCTGAAAAAATTCCGAGTAAAGTGAAATTTAGATTGACAGAATCCAAAGTGCAAAAATTAAAATCGATGACGGTGCCGCCATGGACACAGAAATATATGGTCGAGAGAAAAATTAAACCCCTATTACGTATTTCCAACCACGTTAATTACACCGTTAATTTGAAAAGGGCAGTTCTTGAAAAATAACAACCGCTATTTAAAAATAGGGATGAGATTTATATGTTTAAAAACGGGAGGATGTGAGCTTAATAAAGTTTAATTTTAAGGATGTGAGCCTAATTTTTACTTTTTAAAATGGAAGAGTATGTAAACATGAATAGGTTAAACCTTAATTTTATATTAAGTAGGAATGTCATTTGTAAACATGTAATTGACATATTAATATGGCATTGAACAAGAAAAATGTTGTAACAACCCACTATTTTGAACCATTCAAATCGACAATAAACCACACATGTCAGACTTGAATTGCTCAAACAGTGAATTGTTATTTTAACTTTTGAGGTAAATGCAAATCAGAACACATAATTACAGTAATGTAAGCAGAGTAACTCGCAGTGTAAACATAATAGTACATAAGTTCTTACATGATACATGATACATAAAAGTACATAATGAGTCATAAGCTCATACATTAGATAGAGTACATGTAAATACTGATAATAAGCATGGATAATAGATAACTAGATAGTTGATAACTAAAGGATCCAAATGAGATGCCAACCTCCGAAGTGCATCACAAACGGCTATGATGCTCAAACTGACCCAAGCATACAGTCAAAGAAACAATATACTTGAGTCAGGACTAAGAGTCTCATATAAGTGAATTAACCCAAATGAAGTGTTCACTGAAATGTATAATAACTTAAAGGATGTTTGGGATTTCCATCCTCTAAGGATCCACGAAACTAATACATATAATAGTACGCTATTATAATGGTGTCTATTCAGTAAAGTAAATATAATGAAAATAGCGTAAGCGGGATTACCATATTAACCTTATGCCGTTTATAGGCATCACCGTCTATACAGTACCGTAAATTCACCGTACTGATGTTATCAGAGGGCACTCTATATAAAGCAATACTAAATCAAAATCGTATGGGGATCGTTTAGGATAATATGACAAGGCACTCGAGGAAATACCAGGGTAGGATTCTACCAGTTGCACTCCTGGACCGATGATAACGCATAATAGCAACTACCGCCCACCTCGGTACACACTCCCATAATCAAAGGGCCCCCCAAATCAATCACATAGTAATAGAGATGGTATCAAAGAAGCGTGCCCAATAAGAGGTGCGACCTCAATTAGTCACGGTATAGCTCATGTTTTAGTAATTTTAATTATGACCTGAAGGTCAAGGCCATTCCATCAGCGTTCTCTTTCTTCAATCTAGTAGTCGCCTCCAAGCCATTCTGCTTCATTCTGGAATCACCACCACGTACACGGTTGTTAAAGTGGTATCGGTACTGATAGAGAGTATGCTACTTACCAACTTCGGTCTCTTTAACAACCAAAAGCTTACATTTTTCACACCGTGGCCATTAGATTTGAAATCATATTTCAAGTATCGCAAATCAATTTTTCTCAAGTTGCGCCCAAACCCGATTTCTCAAACAAATTCCCCATTGGTTCAGTTAGGCTTACAGATTCAATATTCACCATCATCCCTCGTCAACCATTTGGTTTTAAAGTTCAACTTTCATAAAATATCGTTAATGCTTGAAATTCTTTAATCTCACCCTTCGGATTCACTAGACTAGAATGGACATAGATTCAATTTGAATTGTAAAATATTTTTAGAATAGTTAAGTTTGAAAATAGCATATATATATATATATATATATATATATATATATATATATATATATATATATATATATATTCAATTGAAAATAATGTTTATATATAGTTGAAAACTATCATAAAATTCATATAGTTAAAGTGATAAAATTATTTATAAAGAAAGTTCGCAAATTAAGTAATGCGGAATTTTTTTTTCTTCGAAATCATAGTTTTTATTCGAATAATATTAGTCCAAAACAATCTCAATCCATGTCTCACAATTTTCCTTCCCATCTAGATTTGACATTTAAATCAAATTACTTGATTTGGTTCAATTTCAATACTCTCATGGTTAAACGATTTCCAGACCATTGTTTACTTTGGATTCCACATATCTATTCCATATAATAAATTCTCAAACCACTTTCAATGTTAGTTGTTAACCAAAATGATGATTTTTTTAATTTCAACTTGTCGATAAAACTCGTATTCATTTTGACTTAGGTAAGCATGTACTTTTCAACCCGTAATGGTTTTCTAATCTATAGGGAACTTGCGTGATGATAATAATAAACACAACGTATCGCACATCACATACATATCATGTCATATAAGGGAACGGTATGTGTCACATGTGCACAATCACAAAACAAATAAATCAAGAGCACCCTAAGATTTCATTCAACATCTCTAGTTTTTAGTTCACTTAATAATCATTTAGTCATGTGTGAGAAAAATCAACTTCCATGGAAAGATGAGAAGACATGATATGAGTAGAACGACGCTAATGGCTACAAGAAGAAATTTGTTACCTAGAACAAGGCACAATTTTTTTTTTTTTTTTTAAGAAATGCGATCTAAATTAAAGTGGTAAGTTATGCAAAAGATTTTAGTCAAAAATAATTGACCAAAACCATGTTGCTTATAGCAAGCTTTGAATTAGTGACATCTCAATTACAAGTTAGGCGTCATACCACTCAACTAAATACCATTTTTGTTCAACATAGAAAGGAGCGATCTTGCATGTACTAACAAATGGCCGAGATGAAACATAACACCACTCGTCACGGTCCACATGTGTACCTCGCGGCTACAGCGATGCACAAAGCTCCATCTTGACAAGTCTGGTGTATATAAAATCGGCAACTTGCTCTTTACACGTTCAACACCGCCATAGCTTTATAGACAACTAAGATGGTTAAATCATGGTGTTTATAACCGACTGTAAGTTGCATGGTGAGGTGGTACACTGGTAGCATGATGACTTTACCCAAGAGGTAGTTTAACAGTTTAATATATACATATTTATAATTAAATATACACATGCATGTTCTTTCATGCAAGGCAAAAGATATGAGAAGGGATGAGGTAACAGCACTACGGTAATTCCACAAAAGAAATTGTATACATGCATGTATTGTCACGAGTAGAACACAGAAAACAGAAGAGAAAAATATACGGTAAGCATGGAGTATGCCATCGGAGAGGGAAGCTGAGCTTAGACGAGACGCTGGAGACTTAAGCAGCGTAGATGGACTGGGTCATCTCGGTTGGGGAGCACTGATGGGTCATGTAACTGTGTAAAGGCTTGTGTAGTGGAACGCTACTCAGTTCGTTTGTTTTCTTCTTGCGCGGCTCCGGTTTTAGCGAGGTAATGGAGGGGCTTCGGGTACTGGAGTTGAGTAAGGTAACGTCGATGCTGTCGGTTCTATCGGCGGCTTCAAGTGATGGGGTGAGGCAGCACAGCTCACGGTTTGGGGCACCATACAGTTTAGAGAAGGAAAGCTTTTTTTTCTTTCTTTTCCTTGTTGTTTCAGCTGAGAAGAGAGAGAGAGAGGGGAGGAGCGGATCTTCGGTGCCGGAGTTGACGATTGGGCGACGACCAATGAAGGCGGATCTGACGTACGGCGTTAGGTGTTTGAAGTACAGTGTTGGCTTGCGCAGAATGGGTACTAAGAAGAACATGATAGAAGAAAAGTGGGGTAAGTGAAGAAGACGTAAGGCTATTTACTTCTAGGCATTTCGAATTTGTTTTGATTGCATTTTTTTTCAAAGAACTACAAGTGGAGAATGGGATACAGAAAATGGGTTGGAGGAGGAGTTGTTCACGCGAGGAAGAAATGGAAGGCTTTTATTTCTGCGGGTCCAATTTTTTATTTTAGAAAGGCATTGGGTTCTTTGCGCACGTAGATTTCTAAATCTTGGTGCACAATTTCAAAATCTTTGTTACTAGCAGAGGAAGATTTCGAAATCCTTATAAACTATTTAAAATCTTTGTATTACTGATAATGCAAGATTTCTGAGTTGTTGCCATATTTTTAAGGAGACTAAAATTTTCAGATCTAAGGAGCAATATGAAAAAATATTCCAAAGTTAGAAGAGCACTTGTTAATAGAGATAAGTGTCAAAGTTGACAGAAAATTATCTACCGTTATTGCATGTTTCAAATTTGTGTTCACACCGTTTATTTTCTTCATTTGTTTTGTTAATGTATTTGGTAAATTATTTTATTTGTAAGGACATTAACGGACAACGCAGCGAATGCGCTAACAAATGTTAAACTGTTTTACGCACATTTTCATATATTTTTGTGAACGCGCACAACGTCTAAACAACACTGAATTTTATTAACAAGAAATGTTAAATTTTTCAAATGCTAATTTTTTTTGGAGATTTAATTATAATAAAGTTTTTGTTTTCAAATATTAAAATTTTTAATTCATTTTTTATCTTCTTTTAGAGTTTAAAATAATAATTCATTCTTTAATTCTTTTAAAAAGATTCGAGATCGTTACAAACATGGTATTTGACGTTGAGTGTGTGAACATAACCTGTAAACGTATTAATATGGCATTGAATAAGAAGAACATGTTATTTGACGTTGATGGGTGTGAACATAACATGTAAACATATTAATATGGCACTAATTTGGTGAACATTAATTTGGCACAAATTTGTATATATGTCAATAGGTGTTGATATGAAAACATGTAATCAACATTAATTGGTATATGTTAAATTGAGGAACATGTAAGCATTAAAAGGGAATATGCTAATTTAAGGAATATGTCATATTAATTAGCATTAAAGAGGATATGTTAATTAAAGTAATATGGTAGTTTGTCACATTAAATTAGGGAGGATATGTTAATTAGGGAAAACACATCAATGTGACAATTATCAGCATTCATGGTCAATTTTGGAAAAACATGTTAATTAGATATTTTATACATTTTAGGTTAATTTAGACATTTATGCCCATTTGATATTTATGTTCATTCATCTTCCTTGTCCCTAATCTATTGTTTAATTTATTTACAATCTTGTCTATATGTCTATTTCTGTAAAGTGATTTGATTTTGTTCTTCTCCTTCGCTTTTCCCTTTTTATTTACGCTGAGCCTAGACCACCGAGAGCCTAGATCATTCTTGTTAAAGATTGTGTATAATTAAATATGGGATAACATGAAATGACGGTGAAAAATGAGAATTTAGGGGATATTATAAATTGATGACTTTTGAATATAATTTGGGATATAATAAAAAGGAAGTGTAACACCCCACGTCCGTTAGTGTCACTCACAAAGGGAATGCACTAAGTTCTGTGGAGCATTTTTGGGTAAAAGATGCAGATAAATTACAAGACAGACAGAAATTGAACAGCGGAAAATAAAACTTTGCTTTATTGATAAAATAATTTGTACAATGGTTTCTTTATAATATCAGAGTATCATCTGTCTTACAAAATAAAGAAGCAGAAAACAACATTTATATTCCCCAATTTTAGCAAGAGCCAGCCATAGCATCTGGAAAGAGAATCCAAGCAAAACTTCGACAAATCTTCAAGCTGGGAAAGAGTGACGGTCCAACCTAGCCTGAGCTATATTATACCCTCCTTTACTACCTGGGGGGGGGGAACGGAAGAAAAGAAGACGAAAGGAAAACAGAGTCAGACATAAAGCCTGAGTAAGTTCAGTAACTTCTAGCATGTGAACATGAAAAAAAAAACGACATGAATTAATTGAATACAAGATAACACCATGATGATAGGGTCAGCAAGATTAGACAAGATAATCACAAGATATGCTAAGCTAAGATAAACTGGATATGATCTAATACGTCGCTTCGCTATTTCCTTGTTATATTGGTTTCTATATCTCTGCACTGCCTAACTAGTGTCCCAACAAGTAACGATAACGTGATCCCAATCCCTGTATCTTTCACTGCCTTCGGGCATCCATTTATTATTTATTACCTTGATCTTAATCTAGGGTTTTCTATCACATGCTTTCTAAATTAGAGTTTACGCTATCTGCTGAATGCTTCTCGGATTCAGGGTTTATGCCACCTAGTCCAACTAGGGATTACGCTACCTGTCGAACGATGCCTCCAAGTCTAGGACACACTACCTAGAGTGGTACATGTTCCTATACTTCCCCACGCATGTATCGCGAATCGTTATTGCTTGTCTAAATGCACATGTCCTGTAATGTGCGGTCCGAGTCCTGTGACAGGGCAAATCAAGGAATACAGAACTCGGTCGGGAGCTTTCAGATATCTGCCAATGCAGATGCTAAGGTCTGTTTTTATCCCAGTGGCTATGGTCCCAATTGACCCCTCCCTCAACTAATGAAAGGCACACCTTGTAAAATGAGAACTATACGCCGGCCCCCGGTGCCCCACTATCCTTTGGCCATCCTCACCCATAACTAGATAGCAAGTATATGGTCTTTTGGAGTTCTCCGCCTTTCCGCTTCACGTATCTCGATTGACTCAAGATGGATGGTAGACGACGAGTTGCTATCACAGGGCTACCGTTTGCTCGCCGAATCACGCCGGTCCATCCTACTCTTTAGGTTACCATATATTGCAACCAAGGCGTACCCCTGGTTCTTCTACACAGACCTTAACCTCTGTGAGCCCAGGAGGATCATCTGCAGCCTCACAGAGGGATACCAAGAGTACCCTCATGTCCCCTCGAAGCCTCGGGCTTCGTAACCCAATCCGTTGGAGCCTTCTTGTTAATCAGACGGACGTTCGCTCCTCCTCGTGTTATACTAAGAATTACTACTTAGTTTTGTCAACTAAGGTTTACCACTTAGTTTTCAGAATCGTTGTTTTCTTAACTAAGGTTTTCTACTCAGTTCTCTTTCCCGTCAATTTGGATTGGTTAAGTGTCATTAGTCAATTCAAGCTAACTTAACCCTCTTCATTTGTCCTGTTAAACTGGTTAAGTGTTGTCAGTAATCCATGTTGACTTAACCCCATCACAAACCAAGTTATATTGGTTAAGTATTTCTTATTACTTAACCCTACCCATTTACCCTGTATTGGTTAAGTGTTCCTTTTAACTTAACCTTGCCCGTCTGTTTTAACTAACATGTTATTAACGGTTAAGTATTATCCCTTCATGTTTCAGACTTAACCTTATTCCTTTATCACAATCTGATGGTTAAGTGTTTAAGTTAACTTAACATTACGCTCTAGCCCAACTAACATACCAAATTGGCTAAGTGTATTAAATTTTACTCAACCCCAACCTCTAGACTAGTTAACATGTTAATTTGGCTAAATGTATTAACTTTATTTAACCCCACCTTCTAGTCTTGTTAACATGTTAATTTGACTAAGTGTTTTCTTAGTTACTTAACCTCTACAAATCTTGTCTTCTTACCATGAGTTTGGTTAAGTGTCCCCATGGACTTAGCCCTCCGTTCTAGCTTAACTGTGCTAAGTTGGTTAAGTGTTCCTATGGACTTAACCCTCCCATTCTAGCTTAATTGTGTTAAGCACCTAACCCCACCCAACGGTCTGGTTATCATGTTGAATTGGTTAAGTGTCTTAGTTAACTTAACCCTACCATTCTTGTTCTAGCTTTAACTAAATAAATTAAAGCCACTACCACTCACATTAGACAGATATTGTTGCGAATACTGGATATGCCGGTTGGTTCCGGGAAGGTTTACATCGCAACTCAGTCTAACCTCGGGTTAGGCATATTCATGTTTTCTAAGTTCAAAGGGTTTTGATTATTTTTCAAATCAGGTTTTGAAAGTAACCATCCCATCCGTCGGATCAGTTAGGGAGAGCAGGAAACTTGTATTTTCCAAACCCAAGCCTAGACACTATCCTCTCTGTCACCCTAGAACTTTCTGGTGTGTCATTAAAAGAGACGTCGTTAATAAACCTTTAATTTGTCTAAATTTACATTTCCTCATTCAGGCCAAATTCTATAAGAAAATTATTCCTAATTTACTTATTTCCAAATTACTCTTTTAATGTGAATTGTCAACATTTCTTCTTATGGCCCATTCTCCCCTCTATATCATATTTATGCCCTTTTTGGTATGTAGACCATACCAAATGAAGTGTCACTAACCATGATTTTGCTAAACCTGACAATTACTCCCAATTATGGTCAATTTCAAGTATATGCCAATACACTTATCGAGCCAAATTAGCTAATCCAATTCTGATTTAACATTCTAATTCATGTCAAACTAGACTTATTACTCTAGTTCACAATTCATGTAAATGCTAGATTTACATGCCAATACTAGATTCAAATTACACATCCTATAACTCATGTCAAATTTATCCAATTTGCATGCCGTAATGCATGTTCCCAATTTATACCAATTTCCAAGTTAAAAACTGCGCTTTAGTAAATTTCATACTTTGCCCAAATCGTATTCCCACCGTTCGTATAATCGTGATTCAATCTAGATTATAGATAAATCTAGATTCGCAGAAAATAGGGAATGAACCAAAGATGCTATGCAAAAGATTTTGAATAACGACGTCGGTTCAAGAACATGGGTAGACCTAACTTAATAGGTAAATTCCCAAGGTCTAAAACCAAAGAAAACCAATAATAGACAGAATAGAGACGTAGGTTCAAGAACATGGGTAGACCTAACTTAATAGATAAATTCCCAAGGTCTAAAACCAAAGATAACCAAGAATAGACAGAATAGATGATCGGGTTTAGACCCAATTTCATAGTCATAGAACTTAACCAACACTTTCCTAGTCATGAATCACAGGTGTTTAATCACAGATGTCCTTGTTATGTCATAGGCAATAGTTTATATTTCCTAATCAAAGGCATAGACTTAGTCAAGGAAATAATCCTCATAGTCACAGTCACAGTCATAGGCAATGTTCATAGTCATAGGCAATGTCCATAGTCATAGGCTATGTTCATAGTCATAGGCAAATGTTCATAGTCATAGGCGATGTTCATAGTCATAGGTAATGTTCATAGTCATAGGCGATGCCTAATTGGTCATCGAATCATAACAGTTCTTAATTAGGTCCAAAGATATAGGCATAGATTCAAATAGAAAGATTTGGCATATTCCTTTATTCCTTTAATTCATGTCACGAATAGAGAAAACGTTCAAATCTAAAAATAACTGACTTACAGAAATTAGATTAGAATAGAAAGATGGCGTTGCTATGATTCGTGCGACGTTGCTCGATACCGTTTGAATTAGCCTTTGATTCTTATCTTGAAGCTTTAATCTTGATTCGAACCTCTTCTTGACAAACTTGAGCAGCACTTCGTCTTCTTGATTTATTTTATATATTATTCTATTTATTATTTAATTAATAGGAGGAGAAGAAGCCATGTTCGCCAAGAATCTTTGCAGCATAAGGGTAGAGAAGAATTGTGAATAGAGAAGGAGACTAGGGCTGTTTATATAGTGTTAGGTGGACGAATCCAGGCAGAAAATGTGACCAAATACATCAGAACGAACCAGGTGCAGAAAGCTAGAAAAAGCAGGGGGGTCGACCCCCAGGTCGACTACCGAGTCGACCTGGGTGCCTCCAGGTCAACTACCCAGTCGACCTGGGTGCCTTGGGCGGGAAAATTCCCGCCCAGCCTATTCTGGGTCCGATTTGAATATTGAACCTAAACTGTTTTGAAATTTGAACTTCGCTGAATCTTCCGGAGGCCATATCTTCCTCATACGAACTCCGATTTACGCAAACTCGGACTCGTTTTCATGTAGAATTCCATGACGAACGCAATGGCGCATCCCGTTTCCCTTGATTTGATTTTAACTTTTAATTCTGCCTTGATTTGTGAATCTTAGCGTTACAGAATTACGGGGTGTTACAGGAAGAATATGGAAATATGTATACTTGTTAGACTAGACTTAATACAGATATTAAGTATCAACATGTTATGAAAATGTAAGTTAAGTAAACTAAATTACTGTATATACATCTGGGTAGGTGCGTGTTTGGGGAAGGGGTTGCACACCAATTACAATTAGATAAATGTCATTTTACAACCAGGCTTATTAATGGACTTAAACCTACTAAGTTAAACTGGTAAATTAATAAGCTAAGAGGTCCCAAGTCTAGTAGTTTGTATTAGGTTTTCAGGACTCTTAAACCCTAGGCACACGGGGACACCAGCCTAGGGGTGGCTTGTGTCAAGTTGTGTGGAACTCATATAAGTCAGTATCCCTGTTGTTATCTCGGTGGGGGCATGCACTAGGTAGATGCTAGGGCATGCTTAACTGAACTAGATTGTAAGATGTCCAAGGTTAGGGGGTGGGTACGGGCGCGTTCCAGCGGAGTCATGAGCGTGCATGGGTCCAACTACGTGAAACTAAGATGTTATAACACCTACGGATATGGATGTGTTCTATAAATTGTTGGGTTAAGGAATGCTACACCCTACTTGCGGGGCTAACGTAGAATATTCGGGTAATAGGAAGTCGATCGCATAAGTAATAATTAGGGTAACACCTAATCATGTTACTATTATGTAATTAGGGTAACACCTAATCATGTTCCTGTTATGTAATTAGGGTAACACCTAATCTTGTTCCTGTTATGTAATTAGGGTAACACCTAATCATGTTCCTGTTATGTAATTATGGTTACACTTAATTATATTCCTGTTCCTGTTATGTAATTAGGGTAATACCTAATCATGATGTTCTAGTAGAAGTGCAAAACAGTCAATCTGCCTGATCTGATTTCTAATATTATTGTTATCATCATTGTCTATTTATTATAATAGCCAATCCTTATTATCTGTTCATATCGGCTATTGTTCATCTTTAAACATGTATAGACACCTACCTTTGTATGATGCTAAAACCATTGTTTATTTGTTTTACTTAACTTAGCAAGTCGGGTTGTTAATCCCAACAACTCACCAGGCTTTATGTCTGACCCATTTCCTTTCTTCCATTCTATTTCTTCCCCCAGGCTTATCGGGAGAAAGTATATAGCTCTGATTTCTTTGTTAGCTTTTGTTGTGATGGATCACTGCAACTTGGATTACTTCCAATTCTCTTTCCAAGATTAGGTCGTATATTTTTTATTATATTTTGGGATAATACTATTTTACTCTGATGTTGTTATTGACTGAGGTTTTGAGACATGGCATTTTGTAACTGTTTGATTAAATGGAATAAAGATGGTTTTGTATTCTATGAAAATAAGTCTTCTTTCACTATAAATTTATTATTATGTCTTGTAAAATCTTAGTCTCTTTGATGTTTTATGTCTTTATACTTACAATGCTCCATGCTTTCTTAATGAAATCCTCATACGGGTGACATTAAGGAATATGGGGGTGGTACACCGTTTAAGGACGTCCATGTAACCAAGAAAATTCCCCTTGAAAGATCTAGCCTCAAGCTTATCATTTTCCGAATCCTGCACATAAACAAGACAACTAAGTAAACAAAGGTATATGAAGTCAACACTCTTTCCCTTCAACACTTCATACGGAATTTTATTATCAATGACCAAGCATGGAATTCAATTCGCAATTTGCAACGTAGTTGACCGAGCTTCAACCAAAAATCCCTTAGAAAAACTCGATGCTAATCTCAAGCAACAAGATTTCTCAAGCAAAGTTCGGTTCATTCTTTCTGCTACTCCATCATATTGTGGATCTCTTAATGTTGTAAAATACTCTTAATACTGTGATGCTTGCCATACTAATTAATTCTCTGAAAACATACTTAGCTCCCCTCCATTGTTTATCCTTAGAACTTTCAAAGACTTGCCTCTCTCATTTTCAACAAGAGCTCTCCACACTTTGAGATTCACAAATGCGTAGGACTTGGACTTCGTTACATGTACCCAGATTTTTCAAGAAAAGTTATCAATGAAAGATATATGATAATGAAGTCGACCTGAAGAAGCAACCAGTGCTAATCCCCAAATATATGAATGAGCATACTCAAGAACACCTTTCGAATCATGTTTTCCTTCACCGAATGAAACCTTTGTTTGCTTCCTTATAAAATATTCATTGCAAAACTCTAGCTTGTTGAAACTCTCACCCTTGATCATCTCTCTCGCCTGAAGAATATACAAACTCTTCTCTGAGACATGACTCAATATCAAATGCCATAATCTTGTTGCATCCAAGCCACTAGAACTATCAACTCCCACACAAGTTTCACATTCTACGGTCACTCCTTGAATCAAATAAACACCACAGTTTGAGCACCTTTCATAAACACAAAGGTCCCCCTTAGAAACCCCTAAGGAATCCTTCTCAGTAGTGATATTGCATCCTAGATAATCCTATCTTTTCAAAAATATAAGCAACTTCGTAAGTTATGAAAAATAGCACACATTAGTAATCGTACGAACCACTCCATCAAACACACTTATTTGCATGAAGTCAATGCCTATTGACTTACATATAGCACAATTTCCCATAACAATTATATTTCCCTCCTTTTCTTTATAGGAGGAAAACCAATTCCTATTTAGTTTCAACAATAAAACGTGTGAGACCCCATGTCCGTTAATGTCACTCATAAGAGAAAGCATTAAGTTTCATGAAGCACAATAGGTAAACAATAACAGAAATTCACAAGACAGATATAAGTAAGCAGCGGAAAATATAAAAAATTTATTTAAAAGTAAAACATTGTTTCAAACCAGTTACATCAGCAAATACCAAATACTTCAAATGAAACCATCTGACTTATAAATCGAAACATCAGAGTTTAATAAAACAAAAATATATCCCATCTGACAAGCCATAACAATGTAGAAAGATAACCAAAGTGGTATATCAAATCGAAAGAAATCTGAACCAAGCCGAAAGAAAATCCTGATCATTGAGGAATGCTACCACTATGAGAACCTGGGGGGAGGAAGAAGCAAAACAAAGCCGGCCGGACATAAAGCCTGGTGAGTTCCAGTGATTTTCAGCATATGCATAAAACAGAGGTATCAAGACAGATAAACAAGACTAGATGAGAAAATACATTAGCATATAAGATAACAGGTAAATAAGATAAACAGGGCAGTAATATAAAACAGTGAATGAGTAAAGCTCCTAATTTATGTCTGTGACGACCGCCTATAGCCTCCGCACTAAACAAGAAGAAGAATGCATTGAAAGGCATGCCAGGAAACTATGGACGGTCATCATGGTATGATAACACAATCGGAACCTGTCGTAAATATCACAGCGCAAGAATAAAATATAATAGAATATATACAACAGGTATTAATAGCGAAGTAGAAAACACTAGACTTTCATATGACTAGAAAGTAATATCCATAGATTTGAATTACAACCATAGTATTTGTACAAATTGCCTCACTACAGCACTCGGAGAATAACAAACAGCGGAAATCCAAATACTATATAGTAGAAAGATAGTATATGAGCCTCCTACTCGCCTCCGAACAGCTACATTGTCCTCACTAAGCAATCACCTATCACCTGCCACATAGTCCGCTCATCCACAACCGGTTGAACAACCCAAGGTAATAAGAGGGAAACACAAAAACTTGAGTCAGACAACAGTCTTAGTGAGTGATAAAACGACTAACAAACATCATCAATAAAGTATATGAAAATAGGTAGATTAACAAACCAATCTACCAAACACCCGAGAAGAACTCAACTCCCGTCTTCCCCACATCGGACAGTGATAGCCTTTATAGCAAACAATTCAACCATCCATCCATGAAAACCAGAACACCCATTCAATCATGGTAAAGCACTCATGACATCCAAATTATGTATCTCATGTGAACCATTCTAATCGAATTCAACATTCCTCAGGCACAAGTCCCAGAGGCCTAATCCAGTATCAAACAAGCACCCAAGGTACATCTACATGAGACGGTACAAACAGAGCATCCAATCATCCATGATTGACTCTGGCTATAACTTCCAATCCTGCTTTGAAACCTTCGTTAATCGTATGACGACCCATCATGACTACCGTATGTCAAGGCCTATTGGTAACCCCGGTTCTAGCAAAAACTCCATACGCCATCATGACTCGTATGTGTGTCTTCTCAAATCTCAACAACTACGCCCTTCACGACTGCCCAAGGTACGAGGCCCTTCATGACTGCCCAAAGCACCCCTGCTTTGAGTTTGCTAGAACTTACGATAACGATAATCTCTCGGCCTTCGCATCTCTAGTCGTCATCACCGACGACTAATCACAAACTCAAGTCCTACTCGAGTAACCATTATCCACAACCCAATGCCTTTGAGTTGTCTGCTTATTCGTTGCTTTACGCTAATCAACGAACTCTCCATATTACTTCAAACATTCCCGCTTGGATATTCGTCGGAGTCATAACATCGTTGAACCGAACAACAACCAATATAAGGTTCAACATCAACTATCAAGTCATCACTAACCGACCCAAATCATCACGACCGACCAGGCCGTTCACCATAAGACCGACCGACCCATTCTTCACCGGACCGACCGACCCAGTCAACTCCAACCCTTGTATAGACCGACCACCTTTACATGGGTACACGACCGACCCAAAAACCATGACCGACCCCACCATGGACCGATCACCTTTACATGGGTACACGGCCGACCCAAAAACAATGACCGACCCACCATAGACCGACCATCTTTTCTCAAACTGGGGTTGGACCGACCGACCAAGAGAGGACAGAACGACCATCTTTTCTCAAACTGGGGTTGGACCGACCGACCAGGAGAGGAAAGACCGACCCGCCTCCCTTTCAGACTGACCCGCCTGCTCCCAGACCCAGAACAAGTACTTCGAACCGGTTGACCCAGATTTGCACACAACTGATCGACCGACCTTTCATGCTCGACCATTCCATCATCAGCACGGAGACCAATCGACCTTTCATGCTCGACCGTTCCACCATCAACACAGAGACCGACCGGCCCCTACGAGATGCACGACCGACCAGGGCACTACGTGCGGCCGACCTTATGTATTTTTTCTCGAACCGACCACAAGTTGTACTATGTTGTACTACACTTGTACTGCACTCGACCATGGCCTGTACTACCTCAATCCAAGTCCAATTTCGATCAAAACTTTTCCAATCGACACAATCGACGAAACCAACTCATCTAATTCATTCTACATAACCAAAGCATGTTATGAAATCATTAACAACTTGACTATTACGATTTTCATCAAAATCATACAATTTCACCAATCATAGTAAATGAACATATGATCTAAATTGCGGATCTAACTTGCATAAAAATATGAAATAGCATTGGAATTATCGGTTTAAACTTGCTAAATTAGATCATAGGGTGACTCATATGAAAATGAACTTACCAAGGTGTAGATCTATGAGAAAATGCTTGAATTTTATGAAAAATATGACCAAAAATTCATATACTTGATTGAATCCGTATGAGAGATGCATATCACTCACCAATTATCCAAATCAAAGCAAAAACAATGAATTGAGATTCTGGACAGTAAGGAATTGTATCCAAACTCCTTGATTCAGTGAGCTCTCACTTTCAACGGTGTAGATCCAGCCCCAAATGGTGTAGATCTTCGATTTCCTAAGCTTTAATGGTCGAAAGATGGAGAAATGGAGGATCCCTTGACTCTTTCAAATGAGAGAATAGGGAAAGTAAACTATTTCTCATACCTCCCACGCCCTATTTATAGTCTTCCACCAGCCCACTAATGGGCTTCTTCAAATCATCGCATTATGGCTTAAAAACATGAACAACCAACTGTTAAACCTTAAAACATCGATTCCTCCCAAAACGTTAAGCCAAATCATTAATGTAACCACTTTACGGAAAGACAATCATCATTTCCTTTCCAATGGCACAGGTCTCACCACCCGATTCGACCTGAGTCAAAAGTTATGCAATGTACAAGACTAATAGGGGCAAAATGGTCACAAACAAAATTGGTAAAAATTATGGACATGTCTCACATCCCCATAAACAACATATTAAAATACGAGAATGATCCAACCCTCTCGGAATAAAATAAAAATATGTTACGATCCTCCAATACGTAAAATACGGGCTGTTACATTCCCCTCCCTCCCCCCCCCCCCCCCCAAGGAATTTCACCCCTGAAATTCCAACAAACACAAGCAACCATAACAATTCCACATGCCTATCATCCATGAGAAGCCAATTCTATCATCCAAAGTAGCAACCATCAAGCCATGCATCTATAGCCTTATTGTAGCACGCAGAATTCTATCAAATGACAACAACATATAACGATATAATGGTGATATAATATCAAAGGGTCCTACCGAAAAAGAGTTCTAGATGAGTTTCCCACATGCTTTCTTCCGTCTCCCATGTACAATCATCACCATCTTCACTCCGTTGTACCTTGATAACTTAACTATCTTCCTCCTAAGTTGTTTCGTATCATTTTCCACAACACGAAGTGGCTTACGAGGTCTCGCAACTATGATCTCTACTTTTAGGTCGTCGTACCGCTCTGGAGATACCACCACAGTCGAATCATGTATGAACTTCTATAGAAATGATACATGAACTTATTACGCACACTTGACATCTTCTCGGGTAACTCCAATCTATATGCGAGCTTTCCAATTCGCTCTAGAATCGGAAATGGTCTAATGAACCTAGGAGCTAACTTTCCTTTGTTTCTGAATCGAACCACAATCTTCAACAGTGAAATATTCACAATAACCATGTCGCTAACGTCGAATTCCAAATCCTTTCAGTGCTCGTCCGCATAACTCTTTTGATGATCTTGGACCGCTTTCATTCGTTGCCGAACGATCTAGATACAATCCGAGGTCTCTCTAATCATTCACAACACCAGAAAAGGCCATTTGTCACGATTGTAACCGTTAGCAAACAATATACTCACGGTTATAACTGTTGAGCCAACTAGAGTTGGTGATTTTCATCACACATATTATCACAATTATAACCGTGACAAATACCAACGAACAATCTAACGGTTATAAGTGTGATGATATTTTCTATCCTCACAGTTATAAGTGTGATAATATTTATCTTACTAATGGTAATAAGCATTACTATATTTTCGGTCCTCACGCTTATAAGTGTGATAATATTTATCTTGTTAACGGTAATAAGCGTTGTAATATTTATGTTTCTAACGGTTTTAAATGTGGTAAATGCTAGAATTATAACGATTATAAGTTTGGCGTTAAGATTTTTTTCCAATGGCTATACGCTATTTTGTCTAAGATACCAATGGCTATTGTCACATTTACAACACTAATAACCATGAGAAACTACACATAGTACACTGCAAATATAAAACACTTATATTTCGTATCAAATATACATAAATATATATTCAGTACTAGTGTTGGCAGTAATTGCATTAGAATAGCAACTAACATGTAGAACATACTAAATTCGGTACCAGTTTAAAATACTGAGAGTTATACACTGTCATTAATACACATAATAAGTTTTAAAACAAGATTCGACATATGTCTTCTAACTTCAGTCTTAACATACATATCATCTACCAAATTAACTTCAGTCCTACCATTAGTCCAGAAAGTTTCAACCTGCTGCAGAGGTTTAATTATACCTGTAGAAAACCACAATTCAAAATTAGAAATCAACAATAATTCATATGTTACTGAATGTGACTACATTAGAAACCAGATAACGATGCATGTGACTACAATCTCTATTCAACTTCAACCTGCACTAATTCAGACACGTTACTACAACCTCCCAACTACTCAAATTCATCAAAGATCTGCTTTACATTCAGCTTCTACAAGTGCCAACAAAAGATGCATTCAGTGTCAACCGATATAGCTGTTGTACTAGGACTGAATACATAGCCAAATTCATTCCCCAACTAGAAAGTTTGATAAAACAAAAGGAGAATAAATGCAGTTACATACTATGTAATAATGCATTATACTCACATGGCTACACTATTATGCTAGTGTTAGCGCAAACACTGGTATTCAACAAAAGGAAGACTTTTTACCACACATAACAAGCATAACACGTCAGTTTGATGACTTTGTACCACATATAACAGGCATATATTGAAGGGAATCATTACAAAGGAAACACCTTACTGAATGAAACAACATGTGGCATCAAAGCGGACTTCGTCTAAACCAATAAAAACGCCGCGCAAACGTTTTTTTCATTTCCACATTCACCTCAGTAGTTACCGATTTCATATTCATTCGCTAACCAAAAGGCAAAAGGGAGAGCATGCAGAGTGCAAAAGAGAAGGCCAGCAATGCAGCAGCCATTGCAAAGGCCAACGTTGAGAAAACAAAGGCCACCCTTCAAGAAAGGGTAATATGCATACAGTCACATACATAATGATTTAATTGATGATATATATAGTACCAAATCATGATGATATTTATAGTACATAATCATGATGATATAAGAAATGAAGTGCACGTGGAGAAATTTAAGGCACATGATGTAGCAGAAAAGGCCGCAGCGGAGCGGCGCAAGGAATAAAAGGCCGCAGCACAGCAGAAAAGACACCTGAGATAATGAGAAAACAGAACGGCAAGACGCGCCAATGAAAAGGCGAGCTCAGTCGGGTCAGGTGCAAAAACAAAGGAAAACTTCCTATATATCTGCTACGATACTAGAAAACTCACTACATTGCATAAACTTCCTACGTCGCATGTTACAAGCGGGGTAAAGATCTAGTCTTACGTTGAAGTATATTCCCCAAATGGATCAGCTAATAGTGATAGGAATACTTTAAAATGCAGGAGGTCTGCAGATATAGTGAATAGTGAAAGGAATACTATGAAATGAATGAGGTTTTGCAAATGGATCGGGCCGATCGGTTGTGTATGGTTTACACTCATTTCATCAACAACCAAAGCATTTATAAGCATTAAAAAAATTCATTTTAAAATAAAATGTATATAAGCACTGAAAACTTTTCAAAAAGAATTAGAGGAAAAACAAAATATATGAACTACTCCCCAGTTTAAGTAAAGTAATTAATGAGGTTCAAGCAAAAAAAATCTCCTTTATTTCAGACCATATTGGAAAGAGGTTGTACCTTGATTAGAGAAGCAGAATGAACTGGAAATTACTTTAAAGTAAAAATTCCCTAGTCCAGTAATCCCTAAATTCATGAGGAGGAATTTGCAGGCCTGAATTTAGAGGGGAAAACATCAATAAAACATCACGTGAGTAGCAAAATACACATGGTTATAACGAACACAAGCGGTTTTAACTATTCAACTTATTTGTAGTTTATATAAGTAAAAGGAATGAATGATAATATTAAAGAAATAAGTGGAAATCGAAAATCAGTGACAAAGCCTAGGCTGGTAAGTATAACGAAAAAATAGGATTAAGAAAAATAAATCTTAATCTATAAAAATTAGGCCATATACAAAGAAGATCAGAGCATTGGAGTCAGTATGAAAGAATTGAATACCTAATAAATTGCTGCTCGCCTAAAATACATAGCTTAATTTGATAACAAAATTTGGTTATCCCTTTAACATGTGATAGCTATCTGTTTTTAAAATATAACTACTTCGCTTTATTAACTTAATGCACACAAAATCTCTCAAATATAAGAATCAGAATTCAAAGTTTGATGGTAAGGGATATAATGAACAGAAGAAGTGTAAAAGAATCAATTTCAATCTCTTATTGCCTATACAGAATGATGTTCTTTGTATATAGACATATACAAAAGTTAGGCCTCTACGGAGAGTATTACACGTATCTGGTACACATATTATATTGTTCTTGCTAAACACAACACTAAGAATTTTTAGGAATTCGTTTAAATGCTTAATCCAGTACTTAGTTAAACAACAAACACTTCATATACAATTTTGCAATATCATAACAACATAAATTCCATGGGTACCTAACTATATATAAAAATGTTACCAATCATTCACTACTTAAAAATGCAGCGGCAAGTTGATAGGAACTATTGTTAGTTCTAAATATAAAGTGGTAATATTTCTGAATATAACTTATGTCTAATTTTGTTCCATATGGAAACAATTCTGATGTATGTACAATTTAGAATTTTTGCACTTAATTCCAAATATCTAAACTTTGAGGCTGCTACATCATTTGAAAGTCATAACATGGTCCCAGACATGTACTATATATAGTAAAATCAGTGACTAGTTTTGCTAAATTTATCCTGGTTCAAAATTTAAATAAGTTGAGAACATTTTACTGAACTGTTATGCTAAAACTATGGAGTACAAATCTTATTGCAGCACAGCTACTAAAGTTCTCCGTTATTTTATGTATTATTAGAAGATAAATTACATTTCATCAAAGAAATATCTAACAAGAGTGCATAGCCGCAAAGGCCAAAGAGTTTAAAATTCAGGAGTAGGTCAGTTTTATATGTTTACTATATATAACTATTTTTCAAATTGGTAGTTTTAGGGTGTTGATAGTTCTGATATTTTATTTTATTTTTCTTCTTTTTGTTTTTGCAATGGTTTGAATTGGTTCCACATTACATAGACTCCAAATATTAATTATTAGCTAAACCTAAAGACAATGAATTATATAGATAATAAAATAATGTGTGTATATCCCGACAATCACATTTAATCAAATCCAAAGTAGTAATTCACACTCATTCTCCCGTCTTAGAAGTAACCTGTTCTCTGACTTTGGTGAGTTACAAAATATGATAGATATTGTATCAGATCTTATTAACTATTTAAACACAATCATGGATCCTTTGGATCCGTACTTTGTGTCTTTATGACACAAGAACTGTAGTTTTTAGTTAATTTTTTTGACTATACATATTATTGTTTAACTCAGCAATCAGAACTAATAGATCATCCTTGATGTTGCAGATGTTAAAAGGACCCTAGATAAATAATTGACTAGTAAACATACAAGAGCATCCAAATCAAGTGGGGAAGCTGAATCGAGAATTTGAGATTATGTTTGTTGGAAGAAAATGTTTAGACACAGAAATGAACTTGTGATTTTGATATTATTGAAAGAAGAATGAATAATGTCTTTACAAATCATTACAGATCACAATATATAGACTATTTTACAATTGGGCTAAGTGGGTCAAGCCCATATTATTACATTGTATTTGTGCAGTGGAAGCCCATACTTATTACTTATGTTTTCTCTTATTCTTTACCCCCCCCCCCCGTCAAACCCAACTAGGGTTAGGGTCTGCTGAGAATCATGGCGCCGCGAGAGGCGATCTTGAGAAAAACTTAAGTCAATCAACGAATCTGAGCTTTAGGGTTCTTTAGCTCCAATAATCTGAGCTCCAAAGATCTTCAGCTGAAGTGAGCCGTCGCATCGTCATCTATGCGTTGTCAATCTGGTATGTAGATGATTCTGGTAGATCGTTCTTTTGGATCTGCAGCATCAACATTCAATTCCTCTTTTAATCTGGTAAAGTTCAATCTTGACTGTGGTTTGGTAAGTATATCTGCCTTTTGATGTTGCGTAGGTATGTACCCGACTCTTAATTTCTTCTGCATAACCTGTTCTCGAATAAAATAGAGATCTAATTCTAAATGTTTCGTCTTTGAGTCAAGAACTGGATTAGATGTGAGGGATATAGCACTGATATTGTCACACCAAATTACAGCCCTCTTTTCTGAATTAATTTTAAGTTCACTTAGGAGAGATTGAATCCAAATTACTTCTGCTGCAGCACTTGCGACACACCTAAATTCAGCTTCAGTGCTGGATCTTGACACAGTACTCTGTTTCCTTGCACTCCATGACATTGGATTTTTTCCTAAGTAAATACAGTATCCAGATGTAGACTTTCTATCATCTATATCAGTTGCCTAATCTGCATCTGCATATGCATTTATATTTAGAGTGTTGCTAGCTTTTAATATAAGACCATGATCTATAGTACCCTTTAGATATCTTAAAATTCTCTTGATAGCCTTCCAGTGAGTACCTAATGGGTTCTGCATAAATTGACTTGCTTTATTGACACTGTATGATATGTCTGGCCTGGTAATAGTTGCATACTATAATGCACCAACAATACTTCTATACAACCTTGCATCCTGCATAGCTTCACCTTTAAGCTTAGATAACTGACTGTTTATAACCATAGGAGTTGGCAGAGAATTGGCTTTATCCATTTTAGCTCTCAATAGAATCTCTGATATGTATTTTCTTTGATTGAGATGGATATCTGATTCAGATGTTCTTTTAACTTCAATACCCAGAAAGTAGCTTAAATCACCCAAATCTTTGATAGAGAATTCAGCATTCAGAATTTCAGTAATATGCTTTATCTCTGTCTTGTTACTACCTGTAATAATAAAATCATCCACATAAATCAGAATATATGTAGAATCTGAATTAGTAAACTTTGTAAAGATAGAATTATCAGATTTTGTAGAATTGTATCCATGTTTGACAAGTGTTGATTTCAGCTGGTCAAACCAGACTCTGGGTGCCTGTTTTAAACCATATATTGCCTTGTTCAGCTTGCACACCAATTCTTTATTACTGTTTTGAATGAACCCTTCAGGTTGCTCCATATATATTTCTTCCTGTAAATCACCATTGAGAAAAGCATTATTAACATCAAGCTGTCTAATTGTCCAATTTCTATTCAAGGCAATAGTTAAAATTATTCTAATAGATGGTGATTTCACAACAGGTGAAAATGTTTCTGAAAAATCAAATCCATACTGTTGTGAATATCCTTTAGCCACTAATCTTGCCTTGAATTTTGAAATTGAACCATCAGAATTTTTCTTTAGTTTATAAATCCATCTACAACCAATAATATTTTTATTTTCTGGTTTTTCAACCAGTGACCATGTTCCTTTCTTTATTAAAGCACTATACTCATCATGCATGGCCCTTTTCCAGTTTTCAGATTGAATTGCTTCATTGAAAGAAACTGGTTCATCCTGCAAAACAGTAGAATTAATATTCTTTGGTTTGAATATTCCACATTTGGCACGAGTTAGCATAGGATGTTTGTTGAGATTATCATTTGCAGCAGTATTCTGATTGATATTATTGTCTGGCACTTCTCTAACAGGTGTTTGATCACTGCTGCTACTCTCCATTCCTTGACTTGCTTGACTTTGATTATCAATACTTTGACTGTCAGCACTAGTATCATCAATATGCTCTTGACCTGGCTCTCTTAGGGGCACTGTGTGTTGAGAGCTGGTAATGGTGCCACTCTTCACATGTTGAGTTGGCATTGCTACTTGAACTTCATCAGGAATATCAGGTATGACAATTCGAGGATTCATTACTCTTTCAGTTGTTTTCATATTCAAACAACTGAATGGATACACCTGCTCATTAAACTTAACATGTCTTGAAATATGTATTCTGCCTGAACTATCCAGACATTTATACCCTTTCTGACTATTACAATACCCTAGAAAAGTACATGAAGTTGATCTAAAGTCCAATTTATGTTTGTTATATGGCCTTAAGCAAGGAAAACATTGACATCCGAAAATTCTTAAGTGATTATAATCTGGTGTAACTTTGAATAACATTTCCTGTGGACTTTTTAAATTTAAAACCTTAGTTGGTAATAAATTTATTAAGTGAACAGTTGTGTTAAAAGCTTTTGTCCAGAATTTTAATGGCATAGAAGCTTGAGCAAGCAAAGTTAATCCAGTTTCTACAATGTGTCGATGCTTTCTTTCGATTAAACCATTTTGCTCAGAGGTATATGGGCAAGTTGTTCTATGATTTATACCTTTTTTCTCAAAAAATGATTGTAGGGGTAAAAATTCTCTTCCCCCATCAGTTTGAATGGTATTAACATTGTACCCAGTCATATTTTCAACCTTTTTTTACATATTGCATGACACCATTGCAAGTTTCAGATTTAGACTTCAACATATAAATCCATGTAAATCTAGAGTATGCATCTATAAAAGATATATAATACTTATACCCATAGTCAGAACTGACAGAAGCAGGACCCCATAAATCAATAGCAATTAACTCTAGTGGTTTAGTGTAGATTGTGTTAGAATTAGGAAATGCAAGTTTGTGAGATTTTCCCAATTGATAAGATGAGCAAACATAAGATTTTGAATTTTCATTAATATCCATATTGTTATTTCTCATAACTTGCTTAACAATCTTAAAACTAGGATGACCTAACTTGCAATGCCACAATTCAATTTTTTTACAGAATTCAGAATCATTCATGACAGTCATCACACAATTTTCCTCATTACATTTAGGGTTTTCATGATTTGACATGTCAAATCTGTACAATCCATTGTATTCACTACCCTGCAAAATAATTTTCTGTGTTAGAATATCTCTGACTATACATTAATTAGGATAAAATTCAAAATAAACATCATTATCCTTGGCAAATTGGGAAACACTCAACAAGTTTTTTTTAATTGAAGGAACCCTTAAAAGATTTTTTAGAATAAGTTCTTTGGGTCCATTTAAACTTGCATTTCCTTTGTGTGTAATATGTGCAACCTTACCATTACCTACAAAAAGATTTTGAGTACCTTTTATATTCTTTGTTCCCCAAGTTAAGATTGCTTAGATTGTTGGTAACATGATTTGTAGCCCCTGAATCTGGGTACCAGCAATCATCATTGGTCTCTTCAATGGAACTTGTTTCAGAATTTAACACTTCTGCTTGATTTTTACTACCTTCTTTCTGCACATGGATCATATTCACATTATTGCTGCTGTTTTGCTGTGAAGGAGTATAGTTAGAATTATATCTGAAATAGCATTTGCTAGCACTGTGCCCATATTTTCCACAAATCTGGCATTGAATTCTATTATTGTTGTTACTCCTACCACCTCTTCTACCACCTCTATTTGATGATCCTCCTCTCTGATTGTTGTACTGATTTCTTGACCCCTGTCCTTGACCCTTTTCTTGCTGTTTATTCTTGTTGTAAGTATAATTAACAGATAGGTCAGAATTGATAGCTTTGGTGTGCTCTATTCTTCCCTCATGTGAAAGTAGTGTAGAGTACACATACTGAATAGTAGGAGTAGGTTCCATAGTTGAAATTATGGCAACAACAACCTCATAATCCTGATCTAAACCACTAATTATGTAAAGAATATGTTCAGACTCTGAAATCTTGTGTCCTGCACAGGCTAGTTGGTCACATAGATTCTTGATCTTAAGTAGATACTCGTTCATTGACATGTCATTCTTCCTCATATTTTGTAATTGCCTTCTATAATGCATAATTCTGGCTGATGATTGAGATGAAAAATTTCTCTCAACTGCTGTCCATACCTCATGAGCAGTCTTACACCCAATTAACTGAGGTAGGATAGATGTACTTATGGATGACATCATCCATGCACACACAAGACTATCTTGCCTTTGATAGGCAATGTATTCAGGATTCTGCACAAGTTTATCTTCACTGTCTCTTGTATATTTTGGTGGAATTATTCTAGTACCAAATATGTAGTCATCTAACCCATATCCTCTGATTGTTGTTTCAATTTGTAGTTTCCAAAGAAGAAAGTTGGATTCATCCAGTTGGACTGAAATTATCTGACTCTGTGGTTTCACAATGGCTTTCATCAGATCATTGACTGGATCATTTGGAGGATTGTTGCAAGGAGGTTGACTCTGTCCACCCCCTGTGCTTGATACTTGAGGGGTAATTCCTCCCTCATTCGACATTGTATCAAGAAAAATAAGTGACGTACACAGGTAAAGAAAGCTTAGCAGAAAGAACTTTGAATTGTGAAGGTTTTAGAAATACACAACTGAAATTTTGCTGCAGATTAAGACTTTTTTATGATGATTTTTTTATTCTTGATTGAAAATTGACTTCTGGAGATTTTCTTGATTCTGAAACAAGTCTTTCAGGAGGCACTTGATTTCAATTGTGTAATTTTCTTGATCTTCTTGATCAGTTATTTCTGAACCAATTGAGTTTTCTTTACCACATAACTGCCTTTGATAACAGATGCAGCCAGTGTGATGATCTTGGCAAGGCACTGCTTATTACTGGCAGCAACACCCTTCAAATGAGAAGATTCTTGAATCTTTGATGAAGGGGTCCAGATGATGAAATTTTTCTGATGGACAACAAGCTGATTACCTTGAAACAGATTGATCAGAATGCTCTGAGCAAAACCTGCTCTGATACCAAATCGAGAATTTGAGATTATGTTTGCAGGAAGAAAATGTTTAGACACAGAAATGAACTTGTGATTTTGATATTATTGAAAGAAGAATGAATAATGTCTTTACAAATCATTACAGATCACAATATATAGACTATTTTACAATTGGGCTAAGTGGGTCAAGCCCATACTTATTACATTGTATTTGTGCAGCGGAAGCCCATACTTATTACTTATGTTTTCTCTTATTCTTTACTAGCTGGTATAAAAATAACAGCCACAATGTTGATGCCTATGCAGCATATATCACTATGTATTTGCTATTTTTCATTTGATATCTATTGTATAAAATATATGTATTTGCCATCAATTGGGGTAATTAATTTGCACACTATCTTTAAGCAGCGGTTATATTTTCTAAACAAAGTATTGAACATATCATAGAAAATATGTAAACAGTGTAAAAATATATACCAAAGCGACGAAGATCCAAATACCACTCGCATAGCTCTAGAGGCAACCTTGATCTTTTAATCCTTCACACAGGTTAAATGAAACTGAAAAATGAATTATTCTTAAAATCTTCATTAATCTTAAATTAAATGAAACTAAAAAATGAAATTTTGTATCATGTGTGCTTCTATAGAAACAATAGCTTCAAAAATGATGTTAATTGCCACTTTTTAAGAAATAAAATGCTGACAATCCTTGATGGTGTCAAATATGAAATAATAAATAGTAATAAAGCATTAAAAGGTGGAGTTAGCTAATGGAGTTTACATGATAACATTTCAATTTGAAGAAGACTGCAATAAAGCATTAGAAGGTCGACCATACTTCTTTGATGGTAGAATTATGATCATGAAAAATGACCATCCATCTCTCAAGAAGGTTGTGATATATCTTCTATACCTATATGGGTAAAGAATATACAGAAATCAATTTATGTACACAAAATGCTGAAGGACTTAGAGCTATTTCTGGCGTTCCAGACAATCATATTGGATCAGACTTTGTCTGTAGCTACAATAAAAACAGTTCAGCCAGATGTTTTAATTGAAACCAAAGCAAACTCTACATTTGGTAAAGAAATTCCAGTTGCTCTATATGATGAAGTAGCTCTTTATCAACTTGTTTTATATATGAGTGGATGCCACCTAGGTGTGACATGTGTGCTTGTTTCGGCCGTTACATAAATTAATGCCTATTCTAGAAAGCGTGGAAGGAGAAAGTTTTAGAACCTAAGACTGTGAAGGATATCAACTATGAAGAAGAGTCATAACATATTGTTGTAGACAACATTGCCAATAAAATTCCAGGAAATCATATGAATAATTCAACTAAAGAAAGACTAATGATACAAATGCCACAGAGAGAGGAAAATCTGTCGACACATCAATAAATAACTTTAACAATGTCATAACTAATACCGATCAGACTGCAAATAACATAGAAACGAATAATTAACCCAGGAATACCACATAAGTTGGTAACATGAGTCTGAAAACAGTAGAAATAGAACATAACTTGTTCAGCATAATACAAATGAAAAACACAAAAGAAAAACATAAATGAAAAACATAGATAAATCGTTTGTAAGTTACTACAATGATCTATTTGTTCATCAGTGTTTTAATTGCTTTAAACCGAACATTCCTAAGTTTTATTTATTTATTGTTATTTATCAAGTTTTTTGAATATTCAAATCAGTTTTTCCGAGAATCTAGGAAATGCAAATCAATTTCTGTTGAAGAAAATGATAAATTGCTTTGAAATTATTCCAATATATTTTCTTGTGTTCGAATTATGTTGCTGTTTTAACTTCAAACATGTCTGCTGTAACTTAAATATGTGTTCAGTTCACTGCTGCAGCTTATATTTGTTCTCATCTAGTAAAAATATCCATACATACTGGTCAGTTATTTACTGAATATGTTCATTTCAAAATGTAAATGGATCAGCTACTGTTGAAATTGCAGAATCCCTGGAAAATGACACTTTTACTCAGAGAAAAGAATATGCTCAAGGCTAAGGAAGATGAAGAGGATGATCTAACATAAGAAATATTACCCTGGGCCAATTTGTTGGTGCTTTTTTTATTGGATTTATTACAATCGTGATGACATTTTCTATTTTACGCTGTAGAATCAAAGACAGGATGTATCTACGTAGCTGTGTTGGTTGAAGAGTTGTTATATCTATTTATCATTTTCAATAATGGAGTTTTATGCTGTAATTTCAACTGTTTTGTTGTCAAGTGAACAAAGTATTACGACTAATGTAATGTGTCAATGCAGATCATTTTATGCAAACGATTTACAGTGTCGTGGTATGACACACAGGCTATAAATTATGGTGGTAAAGTTGAATGTATAACCATAACTTGTAAATTCTGAAAATACGTGCATATCTTGAATCCTTTGCAAGGACGAGTAATTGAATCAATACAGGTAGCAGAGGAGTTTACGATACCATGTATCTGTGCATGTGACTTGTTTTTACAGATGTGTTTCGGTAAATATGAACATGATTCTTTCAAGCAAATGGCATGAGTTTGTTACAGCTGCATATAAACAAAATGGAAGATTGACGAATGGTAACACCCCCGAAAACAATAGTACCTTTCTGCAGGCCAAACTAATCACAATACTTTCCATCGGTATTCTTACACGATCATAGCATGAAACAACAATGTATATTCCTATATGTTTTATGATCCAATTCCAAAATAAATTAGTAAGAATTTTGATTTTATTCAGCATTCATTTTACATGTTAATGCAAACGTATATTAAACTTGTAAAAGTAACTGATTTACTTGCAGCAGGAATAAAAAACCAAGCTTTATGAAGGTGTGATATTTTATAATCCCAAGGGTACTTCTAATAACTTGTTAAGCATAACACAAATGAACAATTAACCCAGGAATTTTAAATCTCATGTTTAGCAATTCATGTTGTAAATGCAAAACATAAATGAAATCAAAATGGGCCTTATGTTTTCCGTTTATATCACATTACTCACACCCAACTTCATACAAAATAAATTGTTGGCAAATTCTATTTCAACCCTTGTTTTTAGTTAGTAGCCCCCCCTTAAAAAATTAAAATTTTAATGACTAAATTTCCCTTAAGATTTATCTTCTCATGTAAACTCAGAACATCGTAACTTTACTGTCAATAAAAACACCTAAGCTCCAAAAAACCCTAGATTTCAAATCACTCAAGAAAAATTTGATTTGCAAACAAGAATACAATGGATTTTGAAGGAGAAGATGATTCCTCATCCCAATCGCAGCAGGTAATTGAAGAAAAATTTAGAATTTGAGTTTTTTTTTTCACTTTTCAAGTACAGCCGATGCAGTGCGATATGAGTGAATTAGTAATAAACCGCGTAGGGAACCTACTAGGAAAGTATATAAACCACGTAGTCATACAACGTGGAAAGAAATAATACCACGTTTGACCAATACGAGGTTTTCAGATATTCCTCGTATTCATTATACGTGGTTTTATTATATACCACACAAAATTGGGTAAGTTATATTTTTCTGGTTTGAGCTTAAAGTTTGTTGTATATGTTTTGTGCAGATTGTAGCATTCTCTAGTGATGAAGAAAAGGATGATGAGATAGTATTGGATTATTCAAATGAGTTCACGACTTATGATGTACGTTTTCTTTGATTAATGCTGAAATAAATCGTGAATTCTTACATTTTATATAACATTTTAAATGCAGATGTATCCTTCATGGAAAAAATTAGTTGATTGGGTTCGTGATACTGGAAAGCGTCTTGGTTTTGTTATTATAATCTTGAAATCGGATACCGGTGCTTCAGTCAAGAAACCAAGAATCATGTTTGCTTGTGAACGAAGTGGCGTTTACAAGAAGCGAAAAGATTTTCAATCGAAAAATCTCCGACTTACGGGTGCCAAAAAATGCAATTGCCCATTTAGACTGAAAGGCGAGAAATATGGAACTTTAGATGATTGGAGATTGCATGTTGTCAATGGTGTTCACAATCATTCCGAATTGAAAAATACAGAAGGTCACTCGTATATTGGTCGACTAACCAAAGCTGAGATCAGGTTAGTTATAGAGATGCATAAAAATTTGGTAAAGCCAAAAGAAATTTTAGCCACCCTTAAACGAAATGATACTTCAAATTCTACCACAATCAAAGCAATCTACAATGTGATAAAAGCACAGAATGCTATTGAACGGGCAGGGCGATCACAAGTTCAATACTTGCTTAGTAAGTTGAAAGAGTTTGATTACTTTGAATGACATCGTAAGACATTAGATGGTACTGATATTATTAAAGATATCTTTTGGGCACATCCTGTTAGTTTGGATTTTTTACGTACATTTCCTAGGGTTATCATATTAGATTGTATGTATAAAACCAATAGATACAAAATGCCGTTACTTGAGATTGTTGGAGTTACTAGCACGGATCTTACATTTTGTATAACCATTGCTTATTTAGTTGCCGAAAAAGAGGAAAATTATATGTGGGCATTAGAGATGTTGAAATCAGTGTTGGTTGATTCTGAAGTGGAAATGCCATCAGTCTATATTTCTGATAGAGAAACGGCACTAATTAATGCTATTGGATTTGTGTTTCCTGAGTCTGCTCATATGTTATGCACGTGGCATATTAAAAATAATGTTCTCACTTATATGCAAAACAAAGTAAAAGGTATGGAGCTTGAAGAGAAGAAATCTTTCTTATTTGATTGGAATGAATTAGTGTGATCAAAAAATATCGTTGCCTATAATGAGAATTTACAAATGTTGCTCAAAAAGTATGCAAGCCACACTTCACTTCTGAAGTATATTCACGAGACATGGTTGGATACTTACAAAGATAGATTTGTGCAAGCATGGACTGACGACTACAAGCATTTTGGAAATTACACGTCTAATCGGTAATTTTGTTTACTAATTGTTGTAACAATTACTGAAAGAGTAATTGTTGTGATTAGTTCTAACTTATGTACATGTGTCAATGCAGGGCTGAGTCCGCTCAATCAAAATTGAAGAAACATTTAGCTAGTAGTTTATGCAATTTTGAATAAGCCTGGACGAAGATGCATTCATTATTGGAACTCTCGTTCACCGAACTTAAAGCATCATTTGAGCAAAGTGTAATCAAAGTAAAGCACATATTTCATATACGAGAGTTCAGAAATTTACGAGGCTTTATTTCTATTAAGGCACTTGATTTGTTGCATTCCGAACTTCAGAGAGTAAAAGATGTTGGTGACGAAGAAAGGTTATGTGGATGTGTTCTTCGTAGAACACATGGATTGCCATGTGTGCATGAGTTAGCTCAACTTGGACCTGCTACGGCAATATCGCTTGATATGATTGATGTTCATTGGACGAGATTTCACCTTGTTGAAATCAGTGGAAAGAAAGATGCGGGGATAGCGGAGAAAATGGAAAAATTAATAAACGATGTGAAAAAAATGGATGCTCCGTATCAAATGCAAATTTATAAAAAAATGTTGGAGATTGTAGAACCGCGAACGACGTCTCTTGCATCTCCGAAAAGCAAAATAAAGACACGGGAAGAGAAAGCAAAAAAAGTTCTAATACTTCAACTAAACGGATGGCTTCGTCATTTGAGCTTGTTGAAAGTGTTTACTCCCAAAGTTCTTATACTTCAGAAAAAGCTCGAACGGATAAGCTTTCTATTCGTAAACCAAAAAAGGTAATAATCATTTTATTTGAATACACATGAGTTGTATAATAACCTACTTTATTAAATTTGCAGCTGGACGAACAAACTGAAGGCATGAGAATGTATCTGCATCAAATTCCATTAGAGATGAGGGCTTTTGTCACAGATATTGTGGACGTTCGATAGGACGGTAATTGTGGATACCGATGCGTGGCTGCTTTGCTTGGATTGGGAGAATCTAGATGGAGCGAAATTAGAACACAATTGCACGATGAACTATATGAGCACCAGAGTATGTACGATAAAGTTTTTGTAGAACATGGTAGAAGTTCAGTTATTCTCAAAAGCCTTTTACACGAAGATGAAGATTTTGCACCACTGGAAAAATGGATGTCAATGCCTGATGTTGGATATATTATTGCAACTAGATACAATGTTGTGCTATTCAGCATTAGTGAAAGGCTTACGATGACAATACCACCATTGAGAGGAAAGATACCTCCACCATTACTACGCAAAGAAATTGCGATAGCTTTTGTCAACCAAGATCATTTTGTTCAGTTATGTAACGTTTATATTCATAGATTGTAAAATATGACGAATATTTTCAAGCCTCACGGTTCATGGCTTGCAGGCTAAGCTTCAGGACAAACATCCCGTGCCACCTATTTACAGAAAATGGTTCAAGGCTCGAGACCGGGATGCTAGCGACTGGGAGCATGTTTACAACGATAGGAGACAAGCTTGGGAGGAAAGAAATTCGTATGCAGAGTGGAAATAGTTTGGTTGGCATACATTTGATTGGTTGTACTTTTGTTCGTCTAATTAAATGAGAATGTATTAGGAAATTGGTTGTTCTTTGGATATTGTATTAAACCACTATTTGGCAATTGGAAAGTGTGTTGTTAATTATTATTTTTCGTTCTGTGTATATAATAAGTGTTATTTGTTGATACAGTTTGGTTGACATATTTTTTTTGAAATTTTGGGCACACACGGACTGACAAAACGAGGTATGCAAGCCATCCACGTTGAGGACCTACGTGGTTAGAAGAATAACCATGTTAGAAACATACGGGGTAAAATAATGAACCACGTGTAGGCAATACGTGGTTAGTTCTGAAACCACGTTTTTACAGAGCGAGAGGACTTCCAGAAACTCTTTAAAAAAATTGTGTCCACCCTTTCTATGCGGTTGGTTAGAAAACCGCGAATTAGTCCTACGTGGTATTCCAACCAACCACGTAGTGGTAGAACGTGGATTACCTTCTGACCACGTATTGTCTCTACGGGGTTTTCTTCCCGACCACGTTTCTACAGAGCATGGCTGTAACAGAAATCAAAAAAAATAAAAACTGTCAAACATGAAAAATTACATAACAGTGTACTGAACAACTGGAAAACATTAATATGAAAATCGACCACAATTAAACCACTAGATCAAATTAAACAATCCAAAAGCCATTACATTAGCATTCTATTTTCAAAATACATCACATGATCAAACATGTCCATCCAAATTTAAACAACACTTAAATAAAAGTTACATTACATATCACGTCCAAAATAAAAGTTCATCAAACATTAACTAAACAACACTTAAACATGAGGCCTATAGTAGCGTCCAACGGCAATCCGAGCATTATCAATTTGAGGGTTTGGTTCATTCAACATCCCATGCACGTCTTGAATGGTCTGTAGAAAATAAATCAAACTGAAATTAAAACATAGTGTGGAGCTAGAAAATAAAAATTAAACAAGGATATTATCCTGGAAAAAAAAATCTAAAGTAAATAAATAATTGAAACATACCGAGTATAACTGATTGTAGGCTGAAAATGTGGAGCTCCAAGCACAACATCATCCGGTAGGTGTAGCGGATTGTGAACACGCAAGACACCGTGTTCTCTATACCACTCCATATAATCATCTGTGTAACTCAAGGAGGATTGATATAGTGGTATTGATCTACGCCCTTCTGCTATCACATGATTGTACCAATTCTCCCATATACTTTCCAAGAATTGATATCGTACTCGGGTGTATGTCGTAGACGTAGTACCACGGCATGCATTTGTTGCTACAGGAGGAATAGGTGCCGCGGGAATGTTCTGAACTCTGCCAAACTTCCTGAGTACTCTGTCGGGATGATATGGTTCTACAACATTCATACAGAGAATGCAACCACTATACCAAGATATAGGATGGAACGGATGATAGTGTCGTGCATAAATATAAGGATCATAGATAACCTATTCAAAGATATAGAAAATTAGTACTACTACATGTAATAAATAAGTATTAGTTATTTGTGAAATGAAGTACTTTACCTGATCTTCTTGAATGTTATCAAGGAATATGCGAAGTTCAACTAGTGAAGCGCCACAATCTATAGACGGATTCCACCGAGCAGCACGTGGTAAATTCTCATAGTAAAGATTTGTTGACAGATGAAAGCAAGGAAAATGCTCAAAAATCCACGACTCAAGTAAACAAAGAAATCCGGCAATTTGTTTCACGCCCATACGAGTTGCTAATCCAAGCTGCCTGTACAAAAAAGCAAGTGCTGCCGAACCCCAAGAGTATGTGCTAATAGAATCCAAATGTTTAAGTGGTTCTAGAAGGCAGACGTGCACATGAGTCTTGCTTTTATCCGCAAACAACGTGTTGCCAAGCAAAAACAACAAATACGCCCAAGCGGCACGTCTAATAGCTCGATCGGTCCACTCATCGCTTACATCTTCAAATACACCATGCAACGCAGACAAACTTAGCTTATAACCAACCCGGTCATTCACTTCCATCCTAGCAACTTGTTTTGAAATTCCAAGATACTTGTGAACAAGGCTAACCACCTGTTCCTTGTCATATGTCATGCTCTATATCGGTTTGCCTTCAATTGGAATGTGTAATAGAGACGCGACATCATCAAAAGTAATTGTCATCTCACCGAATGGCAAATGGAAAGTGTTAGTCTCTGGATACCATCGCTCTACGAAAGCCGATATCAAGTTCTTGTTGACGCTCTTGTAGCAAGTGCTCACAATAGGATATAAACCTGACATCTCAACGACGGCTTTAAATCTAGTAGCATCATCCGGTATCTTCCACTCCGATACCTTTTGAGCATGATTTACACATGTTAGTGGTCCTCGGTCCTACACAAATTTATTGGAAAGTTATAAAACTGAAATAATTATAATTCACTTTAATATAAATAATAGCCACGTACCTGATCGAGCCATATCTTAGAAGCTACATGAGTATCAAACTCTCTAATCACATCATTATTTCTTGGCCCTCCTTTCTCATTTAAAGCTTCTTCATCACCTTCTTCTTCATCACCCTCTTCTTCATCTTGTTGTTCTTCATCCTCTTCTTCATCGTGTTGTTCTTCTGCTTCTGGCCATTGGACGCCACTTCCCCTAACTACAATTCTGAACTGATCCTCAGCTTCACTGTGTCGCTCTTCATCCGTCCCCACATTCATGTCTCCACTTGTGCCTTCGGCTGCCTTGCCCGCTCTTCTTCTTCTTTCTGAAGCAGTCATTGGTTTACGAGGAGGCATCTATAAATTTACAAATAGATTGGGTTAGTTAAAGTCATCGTCTAAATTTTTTTCAAAATTACAGGTCCCCACGCCATATTCTACGTGGTACGTACACAAACCATGTTCAGCCACTACGTGGTTTGAAATCATTCCTCGATTTTTCTTCCCGTGGAAAAAGTGTAATCCTCGTGCGTGTTATACGTGGTTTACCCTCTTTCCACGTTTTTACAGTGCGTGGTTGCCTGGAACAATTAAAAAAAAATCCCAATTCTGTAGATTCAAAAGCACCACAAATATCAACAAAATCATCAATTTCCATTCACAAATACCACAAAAAACAACAAAAACGAGTCAATCTTCAATCCAATCACTTACTCCACAACTATAAGCTCAAAACCCCAACTACAAAACCCTAAATTATTAAACTTTACATGTACTGTACCTTCTACTTGCTGAATTCGAGCTGCTTCCGACCGGAAAAAGGAAAGAAAATTCGATGGAAAAGGAGTCGCGGTGAGGTTTGAAGCCAGTTATCGCGGTGGTTTTTATTTTTGGGGGAGATGCGAAAATGAGAGAGAAGAGAAGTGAAGGGAGGGGCAACTTTGGAAAATAGGGGGGCTACTTACTAATTTTAGGGGTATACAGTTTTTGTTTTGTTTTGGGGGGCTACTACCTAAAAACGTGGGTTCCAATAGAATTTGCCTAAATTGTTAAGCATCAATTAATAATCAGACATGAAGGAAACCTGGAAGAAGGAAAACCCCTCTTTTTGTAATCCCAAACTGAATTAGACAATAGATCTATAAAATAAGATCGCATACTTACAATCACTGAACTATATCATACAAAAAGCAAGTAAACACCATACCTTGACCATAGAAGAACCAATTCTGACAACAGACAAGATGAGATCCAAATACATTGACCAACGAAGAAACGATTCTGATAACAGACGAGACGAGATCCAAATCTTATTCTTATTCCGTAAGCCGCACTCGAGACGAGAACCGATTCCGACCATAGACGAGACGAGATGACAACTGATTCTGAAAGAGAATCATATTCCTAAAGTCTTAGTCAATTTTGGGAGAGAAAACCTAATCGTGATTAACACTAGAATAGGACTTGGAAGCGTGATAAATGCTGGAATAGGCAAATGACTATTTTGACCCTGATAGTTGAATTGGCCCATGAAATTAACTGTTAGGAGATGGAATAATGGTAATAACCGTTGGCCTTTTGTCACAATAATAACCATGCACTAGTACAAAACACGGTATTTGTGTCTCCTCATTTGCATATGATGTACAAGCAACAGATGCAAATAGTATAATTAGCATCTGCTTCTAAGCAACATTAGACGCAAATTAGCCAAAGCAAAATTTAGCCCCCCAACTTTTGCATCTGTTGATGTTTGTGAACAGATGCGGTAGGTAGGAATGAGCTATTTGCGTCTGTTTTTTATATAGGTGGACGCAAATACAAATTAAATAATTGCATCTTTTCCTTTGTAGTTAGATGCAAATATATTGAGGGGAACATGGCTTTACCGCGGGTCCACAAATTATATGGGAATTGCGTCTGGGTCAGGGCTTAAACAGACGCAGATATGATATGGAGGGAAACAATGAAAAAAAGGCCGCCATCGTGGAGAGAACACTAAAAAAATTGCATGAGTTTCAATGAAATTGGTAAACAAAAAAAATTAAAAATTCTTAAGGTTCGATTTGGGTATTTCAATTTATCTCTCAAGCATCAGCCGTTGATCTCTCCAGCAGCAGCCGTTGATCTCTCCAGCAGCAGCCGATCTACTTCTGCCTACGTTCATTCCAATCCAATTTCCGATTCTAGTCACTGCAAAGTTGAAGATGTATAACGTTGTCAATTTTTAAGGTTCGATTTGGGTATTTCAATTTATATGTACAATTTTATTTGGTTCGATTTTGATTGATTTGGTACGATTTGGATTGATTTGGTTCGATTTGGATTGAGATGTGTAATTTTATTTAATTACAGTATCATAAGAGTGCAAACCTAAGTCAATACCATGTCCTTAATGCCGAGTTGAGATTATAGGCAGTAGCGAACACAATCCACAAAATTACTATCGAAGGATGTATTTACTATCGAACTATGTATTATAAGAATCATTATTAGTTCTTTCATCATTAAAAGAACAACATTGAAGTCTCTAGTTAGGATCCATGATAGATTAATCTATGAGGATTGATTCTTAATGTAGTTCCAAAGATATTTTCTTTGTTCTCGAACACTACGTGTGCACACAATTGTACAAAAGAATTCAAGACAGTCGTTCTACTTTAAGTTGCAAATGATGAATTGCTCATTCTCATGGATGACATAATTTTGCCATTGAAGCAAGTCCCACATGATTATAAACCTTTCTTTTTTTGATGATCATTGTCACATTCAAAAGCCCATCCAGGTTAAATTCGATTAGCCATTTCATGAATTGTAAGAAATAGCATTTTATTCCCCTAACATTCCAAAATAACAATAACATGAAATCAGTTAAGAGAGTTGCTTCCTGAATCTAGAGCAGGAGCAGTATCATTGGTTATCTTTGTCCTTTTATGTTTACGCAACTTTACCTTTACTTGTTGCACCAAATTATTCCATTTGAGATTGTATATTTATGTTCTCTATGGGAGAAGCCATAAATTCAAAGTGAATATCCATTTGTCTGCTTCTCCTTACAATTTTATCTTCCCTTATTAGTATTGTCTAACGAAGAAAATATGATTTTATTGACCTAGTGTTATCGTCATGCTCTAAATTGAATCTGATTACTTATCAAATAAGGTAATACTGAACTCCTCTTTATGGTACTCTTTATGATATAATAGCATTTGTGCATAACTATAAAAGCCATGCTTTGAACGATACTGGATAATCAGATACGTTCAAGTTTCAACAACTTTATGATTCCCGTGACAGACCGAGACTTTTCGGGTTAAAGGACATACAGATCTTTGGATGGTGTGATAGGCAGAAGTAAATTATTTGTCATTTTAACTAAATTCATATAGGACAATGTGTATATTTAAGGGATTCATATTTCAACGTAGTGTCATATATTCGATGTACCTTGTGTGGGTTCAGTATTTTGTAAACTCATATGCTGCACTTTGTATTCGCATTCTTGTGTCATACTGGTAACTTTTATCACGTGCTTCATTTATTCACTTCTTTTCCTATCTGATTTGTATATTCTATCCATGGTTTGAATTTCAAATGATGCTTTATTTTTCAATGTTCAAATCCATGCATATTTTGAGTATCATTTTATGATAATACACCGATGTTTTTGTAACAACGGTTGTATTTTGGTTAGATGAGAGCTGCATATATAATTTGATGCTTTATTTTTCAATGTTCAAATCCATGCATATTTTCAGTATCGTTTTATGATAATACACCGATGTTTTTGTAACAACGGTTATATTTTGGTTAGATGAGAGTTGCATATATAATTTGAATGTTTAAACCCAGCCTATTGTACAAAGATTCAATAATTCCAACCATTCTACTATCTTTTATTCATGTTACTGCTTTGCACAATGGAACTGTTAAATTAGGATAACGATTCACCGTTATTTATTGGGTAGTGTACTGGCATCTAAATGCACAGCGCTTGACGGGTGTAGGTCTGTCAGTGAATACTTCGGAATGCAGATAGTGTCAACCTATATCAAAATCTAAAATAATTTTCGGATGGTAGATATGCGTATCCATAAATAGAGACATATATCGAATAATTATCTTATCCGCTAACGTCTAATCAATCATGAAACGTAAATGATTTTTTTTTTACTTCAGCATACTTTTTTCAGACGGATTGATTATTAAAGTATTAAAATAAATAAATAAAATGATAATAAATAGTTTTCAGTAGTTGATATGCCTTTCTTGTGCTTAATATAAACTTCGAACTCGTATTTAATTGTATTAAAATAGACATAACTTATGATGTAATCTATAAAAAATTGGATTGATAATTTTAGGATGCGGATGTCTTCGTATCACATCTGCATTTCCAGCTTTTTGGATGTGGATACAGATGAGTTTTCTGATTTTCCGGATTGAACCTCAGCGTCCCATCTGAATTCTTGGACCTTTTAGCAGATATAGCCATTTTCTTCATACAATAGGAAACACATGGTTGTATTGTATGTTGTACCTGTGGATGTATGCAGTGAACAACGCATCATCATATTCGTTTTGCACCAATCATCAAAGCTAGATTAAAATTTAGTTTAGCTTGTTCTAGAATTGTTATCATCTTCTTTTGCATGCTATATATCATGTCGTTGGGTTGTGATATTTCGGTAAATATCAGAAGATCTGTTCTTGCTGGGCTGTAATAATATTGAAACAGTAGGCTTATATCCGAACTATTATCAATTCTACTGAAACACACCATGCATGCATGTTGAAGAAAAAAAGAATGAAAGATAAAAGTAGATGATGTATACGTGCCTGGTAATGAAAGATTGAAAGATATAATTTGTGTGGATCAACTAATAGATTTTAAATAACTAGAGAGATCATTAAAATAGGTATTACTCCTAAAATCTTGGGTGGATTAACTAATAGATTTAGCGGATGTAAATAAAATTTCCCTTAATCATTTCGGAGAGTGGGTATTTACATGTACGAACATGATCAAAGAAATATTAGTAATGTTCTCTAAAAGCATTTTAGATATCCGTCATACAGTATGCAACCTGTTTTTTTATTTTTTTATTTATGGTAGACTAAATTGTAATGAATATATCAGGGTTGTTTGTCTGCTTAGGGCTTATACATTGGTCCATGATTATTTATTTTAACTAAATTAGTTTTTACCCTAGTTAAATTTTTGGATAATCTAATATAACAAGTAGACCGCACAATCATAAGTGTAAGCAATTATATCTTATATACTCCTCAAATTAGTTGAAAAAATGTTACTATATTGAATCATGATTTGTTTAACATAATATTTGAAAAATCATCAAATGCAAAGTTTTATCAATTAATCGCTCTGTTTGAAATATGAATTTGATATTTATGGATTAGACAAACATATGTTTATATATTTAAACAAGGATTTTACATATGTTAAACAAATCCACTTTCATTTAAAACATTACAGTTATTTGCGATTTTCGCACTTGATTTATTTGTATTGATGCCAAATTTTGTGAATTTCAAATTCAGATACACCATTTGCAATTATAATTAATTAATTGTAATGATATGCTCACTTAAATTATCTCGTAAATGATATGCTCACTGATATGAGAAGCGTTCTAAGGCACCTCGTTAGCACTCTACGTTACTTATTGCTATAAGTACAATCTAATGTTCCTTTATCTTACTAGTTTTCCGCTAGTCGAAAGTCAGAACACATTATACAAAAGCTACTAAGCCGGCGTAATTTATAACGGCTCTCGTTACATTAAGGCCACTTTCAATATAACTCCAAAGTGTTTTTAAAGTGCAAGGCTATCCTTTCCTTTATGAATCAAAACCAATATATGCAAAGTACGTGTCGAAACGAGGCCTAAACAAGCTATAACCAAATATATAACAACCCCAAACAAGCTTTGACTGGTAAAGCAAAACCAAGCATTGCCTCAAAATCAACACAAAATGTTGAAGCGTTAGCCTGAACATCGCAACATAAAAATGAATCAGGTAAAAAGATTTCTACTCAAATAATTCTCTTGAATCCACGAAGTGCCCATTATCCAAATTATGAAACTGCTTGCATTCCATCTCACAATGCAGGTTTACATCCCATGAATATCTCGTAAATGATATGCTCACTGAAATTACTCCTAAAATCACAAGTTGATTAGTCTGGTGAACAGATTGATTGGTTGGAATCAGATATGCAATTCATTGCTTTAGTTTGTTATGCTGTTATTTGTTATATTCAGGTAATTATCCCTTATCACTCCAAGGCCATCGCATGTTAAGTTAATTAATTATGTGTTGTTCGTTATTTTTTTATTCCCTTATATTATTTACCTGGGATAACTGTTAAGTGTTGAACTTTGTGAAATGGTTTCTGATCATGTACTACGCTTGATAGCTTACATTTAATTATTAGTAGGCCTTTTAAAATTTTTGAAATGTATCTTCGTCCTTTTAACGGAATAAGAAAATTGCACAGTTGGTTTATTGTATCTATGTTAACATACATATGGTGGTTAAATTACTTCTACAACCTGTTTTGATGTTTGTTTTCAACGATCATACACTTTTATCTATCAAGGAGACTATCATATGTACAGGGACAAAACTGGATCTGCACTCAGAAGTAGTAAGTTAAAGATGTATGTTTCAGACTATGCTTTGAAAGAGATAAATCATTTATTATTTATGTTATTTTACTTCAAAAAAAAGTTTACTTATCCGTTTTATAAGAAACAAAAACCAATATCTCTTTAGTTTCATACAACAGTATAGAGCATGCATTATCATGTTATTTTATGTTTTCTTCAAAAATATAAGAAGAAAAGGACAGTTCATAAGCTATAATGATTTTATTTCCCTTTTTTCTGATGATTACATTTATATGCTCTGAGGATGCATTTTTTTTAATAACAAGTTCTGTTTTTCAATGCTAATTAGTTTTTAAGTGTTTCATAGCAATGAAAATAATAATATGATTAATCAGTAAATATTTGGAGATTCAAAAAGCATAAGAACATCATGCATTTTCTAAGTGAAAAATCAGTGCAAATCATGTTACTTTTTCCTTTTTTTTCTTAAATAATAAAGAAGGAGAAATGGACAGTTCATTAGCTATTATGTTTCCTATAAAAAGATTGTTTTTTTTATATGCAGACCTAGATGTATATTTCAAAAGATGTTTGGTCTCCTAGAAAATTCCAGTCCAAAGCATTAAAATGAGAAATTAAATATGCAAAAATTAATAATAAGAAATTGATAGAGTTTTTTTTTCAATTAAATGAAATACATGTTGTAATAAATACGTATTTCCTTATTATTTTATACACTAAGCCTTGATAATGATAATTATTAAAGAACTCAAAGTTTAATTAAGTACATACTACACTAGAAGTTGATATATTAGTATAGTTAATTCACTTGTCAAAATTCATTCTTGATCTAAATACATTGTTTATGCCACAAATTGTAATAAATATGTATTTCCTTATTATTTTATACACTAAGCCTTAATAATGATAATTATTAAAGAACTCAAAGTTTAACCAAGTACATACTACGCTAGAAGTTGATATATTAGTATAGTCAATTCACAAAATTAGATTATATAATTCACGGTTCAGATTTCATCCGTTATCACGAAGGAAACTTCTAATTGTAATGCCTATTTTTCTAGTAAGTTAAAGCAAAATAAGTAAATTCTACCTAGTTTACGATAACTCAATTCAAATATTGAGTCAGCATTAGGTTAAATATAGTAGTATAATGGATGGAAGTTATTGCATGGTATAATTGGAGTTATATGGGGAAGTATATAACTTAAGAGTTCATCAGTTATGATTCAATTTTCTTTATTATGTTTTGTGTGCAGTCTCTCTAGCATTTGCACATGGATCGTACTTGGATGTACAACTTGAAACGCAACGAAAATGAGTTTTTACACAAAATGGAAGAGTTCATCAGTTGTGCATTGAATGATCAATTAAGAACAAGGGAAGATACTATTTGTTGTCCGTGTAGACGTTGCAACAATAGGAGGAGATTGTGTAACATAGAGCATGTTAAGGATCACATAATTCGTAATGGGTTTAAAGATAATTATACACGGTGGATATGGCATGGTGAAAGCTTACTTAGCAGAACTCATTCTAGCGATCACACGATTGATGAGAGCGATCAAGGAGATAACGTGAATAATGAGGTGAACGATGAAAATGATTGTGTTCATGAGATGTTTCGGGATGCTGAAGAACATATGATGAAAGATCCAGAAATTTTTGAAAGAATATTAATCGATGCTGAAAAGCCATTATTTTCTGGTTGTGTGAAGTTCACAGTATTATCTGCTGTGCTCAAGCTTTTCAATTTAAAAGCAAAACACGGGTGGAGTGATAAGAGTTTTACATCACTGTTGGAACTTTTGAAAGACATGCTTCCGGAAGATAACGAGCTTCCTAGTTCTAACTACGAAGCAAATAAAATTTTATGTCCAATTGGTATAGGGTACAAAAAGATACACGCATGTCCAAATGACTGTATATTGTATCGAAATGAATATGAGAGCATGCATGAGTGTCCCAAATGTGGCTTATCCCGTTACAAGCCGCGAGGGAATGTTCATAACAACTCAAATAAAAAAGGGCCTCTGGCAAAGGTATTATGGTACCTGCCAATTATACCAAGGTTTAAACGTTTATTTTCCAACAAAGAAAACACAAAAAACTTGAGATGGCATGCAGATGTGAAGAAAGATGACGGGTTATTAAGGCTTCCGGCTGATTCTCCACAATGGAGAAACATTGATGCAATGTGCCCTAGATTTGGTGAAGAAATTAGGAATCTCAGACTTGGTCTTTGCACAGATGGCATAAACCCATTTGAAAATCTTAGTAGTCAACATAGTACTTGGCCGGTTCTTTTGGTGATTTACAATCTTCCACCGCACTTAACTATGAAGCGCAAATACATCATGTCATCTCTTCTAATCTCTGGACCACGACAACCAGGAAATGACATTGATGTTTACCTAGCTCCTCTTGTCGATGATCTAAAACTTTTATGGGATAAAGGCGTACGTGTGTTTGATGCATATACCAGAACTGATTTCACATTACGTGCCATGATTTTTTGTACCATAAGTGATTTTCCTGCGTGTGGTAACTTGTTTGGCTATAGTACAAAATGTGCCAAAGCATGCCCAATTTGTCAAGACGATATGGTTGTTGAGCGTTTGCATTTTTGTAAGAAAAATGTGTATATGCATCACCGTAGATTTCTCCCTATCAATCATCATTATCATAAGAAGAAGAAGCCTTTCAATGGGGAGATAGAGAGTGGAGTTGCTCGTTTGCCATTAACAGGAAATGCAGTTTATGAACGGGTTAAGGATATTGAAAATACATTTGGTAAAACTTTTCCTCTTATAGAAGGCTCGTGGAAGAAGAAATCTTTATTTTGGGAACTTCCATATTGGAGACACTTACAGATTAGACATTATCTAGATGTAATGCATATAGAAAAAAATGTTTGTGACGGTATCATTGGAACACTCTTGAATATACCTGGTAAGACAAAGGACAATGAGAAAGCTATGCAAGATATGCTAAGAATGGGTATTCGGAAAGATTTAGCACCGGTGGAGAAGGGTAAGCGTACATATTTGCCTCCTGCGTGTTACACATTGTCTAAAAATGAAAAAATTAGTTTATGTGAGTGCCTACGTGGTGTCAAGGTTCCGACAGGTTATTCTTCAAACATTAGCAGTCGTGTATCAATGAAGGATTTGAAATTGTATGGCATGAAGTCTCATGATTGTCATGTGTTGATGCAACATTTGTTACATGTTGCAATTCGAGGTATATTGCCTAAACACGTTAGACATGTTATTACAAAGCTTTGCATCTTTTTTAATGTACTTTGTAGCAAGATGATTGATCCTGATACGTTAGATGATCAGCAAGCTGAAATTATTATTACCTTATGCCAATTGGAGATGTATTTCCCCCCTTCTTTTTTTGTTATTATGGTGCATTTGGTTGTTCATCTGGTAAGAGAAATTAAGATTTGTGGACCTGTGTTTATGAGATACATGTACCCGTTTGAAATGCATATGGGAACATTAAAAAGGAAAACGAAGAATAAATATAGACCCGAAGCTATTATCATAGAAGGTACTGTAGCAGAGGAGGTTATTGAATTTGTTACTCAATATTTACTGGGTATTGAACCTATTGGACTTTGCAAGTCTCGGCATGAAGGACGACTTGATGGTCAAGGCACAATTGGGTTAAAATCGACTTCAATTGGTGATGAAATGATGCACAAAGCAGAGCTACTTGTTTTGCAACATCTTAGTGAGGTCAATCCGTACTTGGAGGAACACATGACAATTATAAAGTCTAAGAACCCTTCAAAGAATGAAAGGTGGTTGACAATTGAACATAACCGTTCCTTCGTCAATTGGTTTAAAACCAAGGTATTGAAACAGCGGCCTCAAACAAATCATAATATATCCGATACAATAAAATGGTTGGCGTATGGGCCTCGAGTTCAAGTCAAATCTTATGAAGGATATGATATTAATGGATTTGTCTTTTATACTAAGCGCCAAGATGAGAAAAGTAAAATGCAAAATAGCGGAGTTAGTGTAGTAGCATCTTCAAGAGAGTTTGCTACTGCTAAAGATAATAGGCTTGTAAATGCGACATTGACATATTATGGGATAATTGAGGAGATTTGGGAACTTGAGTATAGAGAATTCGCTATCCCTCTATTTCTATGTAAATGGGCGGACAACCATCGTGCTGTACAAGTGGATGAACATGGATTCACACTCGTTAACTTTGGTGCAGTGAGTCATGATAATGATCCACTCATCTTGGTGAATCAAGCAAAACAAGTTTTTTATGTGACCGACCCAGCTGATCATAAGTGGTCTATTGTTCTTTCCGGTAAAAAACGCATTGTTGGTATTGGTGATGTGGTAGATGAAGAAGAGTATAATCAATTTGATGAGAATCCACCTTTCTCCAACGACGTAAGACTACAAGAAGAAGAATCCGAAATAAATGCAAATTATGCACGTTCTGATCATAATGAAGGGGTTTGGATAGTGGAGTAATTAGCAGACTATGTTATTTTATTTTACGTTATATCTTGTTTCTCTTCAAAGACCATTCCGCTAATTTAGTCGAAATTAAGTTGAATGTAAGACTAAAATATTATGTTATGACCACTACATTGTATTTTATTTTCTTTCAATTTTTTTGTTGTTCCTGCATTAAATAAAATCCACTACCTCATTTACCTTAGTTTTACATCTCATACACCTACATACATTGAGGCAGTATTTCAAAATAGAGATCAAAGTGGTTAAGCATATGTTGAAAACCTTTACCAAATATGAAATTAATCCTATCTATCTGCATGCTTATAGCTGCTTTTATGTTTTAACATATAAATGATCTGTACAAATTGGTTTTCTCTTGCATTGGTGTTGCAACTTCAAGAAGGTCAGGTATGGCTATTGCTTTGCACAAGTTTAAGCTAATTTTAATAGGACTGAACCTTGTATATTGGTGTGATCAAAGGAATTGAACCGCTGAATTCATTAATATACCAAATGTATATTTTAATGGAACTGAGCCTTGTATATTGGTGTGATCAAAGAATGAGATTTTTGTCATATAACCTCTAATGCTAATTTTTTGATGGCATGGTTTTTTGATTACTGCGTCTTTGTGCATTTCTCAAAATTATATAGTGTATCATGGGACATATCATTTTTTTTAATTTTGTAATTATAGAGTACATTTTTCTTCATTATTTTACCATTGTTTGTCACGTTGTTGAAAGTTAATTTCGACTTTTCATATATGCTTACTAGTCAAGATTACAGGTGTTAAAGATTATAAATGAAAACAAATGCAGTATATTCATGTAAGCTGACTAGTTAAGATTATAGATGACAAAATGCAAATATTTTTCCTGAATGACAGAATGCAATATTCATGTGTTCTGGTTTTTTTTTTGGGTTACAAATTATGACTACACACACTGGGGGTTGAATTCACATGTATTTGATTCATGAAGATAATGACAGTAGGATAAGATTACTTAAACTTACATTTTTATATGCAAATTAAGTGATATTCATTTACTAATTGATACAGGAATAATGGAATTAGAGCATGAACATAACGAGGAGCAGGGCTCTTCTTCCCAGCCATCTAAGAAGAAGCGAAGAGGTCCAACTACTGGAAAGAAATATAAAACACGCGAGCCAAAATTCTTTGAGTGGTCTGATAATGGCAAGCCCATCGGAAAGTGGGCTAATTGTTTTAAGACATATATAGGCGATATTGTTAGAACCAAAATTGATATCACTATTAATAACTGGGATGGCGTTAGCGATGGGCTTAAGGACATTATTTGGGAAGATGTGCAGGTATTAATTATTGGCAGATTGTTTTTTTTTCCATTGTAATTTCATATTTTAACCGTTTGACGTTTATTTTTTATTTTTTATTATCTCAGAAGGAGTTTCAGCTCGATAACAAAGTGAAAGGCATTGTGTTAAGAACTGTTAGAGAAAGATGGAAGGATTTTAAAACAAGATTAGTTAGTGGTTGGATTACGAAGAAGAGAAAGCTTCCAGCCGACCGTGGAGAGCCCTACGAATATTATGATGCTATCACACAAGCACACTGGGAAACATTCAAAAAGACTCATGAAACCGAGGATTTTAAAGTATATTTCTTTTCTATTGTCTATTTGCATAAATATTGAACAATGAACTAAAATATTTATTTATTCAAAATCTGAAATAGGAAATAAGCGAGAAGGCTAGGAAGTGTCAAGCATGCAATGTGCATCCTCATTATTTAGGGCAAGCTGGGTATGCTGGGAAGAAGGCTAATTGGATAGTCGAAGGCCACCATTCCTCAGCCATGTTACCAAGTGGACTTGTTTTGGATCGAAGCGTTGATTGGATTATGGAAAGATCGAAGAAAAGAATTGATGGAAATTATGAAATCCCTAATGAGAAAACCAAGTTAGTTGCAGAAAAAGCGGTATGACTTGTTTTCAATTAAATGTATCACTTTATTAGTTATGAGTACTTATGTTTTTGAGCATCTTGTGAACATCTACTCTTGCTACTGTCGACTAGTTTTCAATTAAATAACTTTTGAAATTTATTTAGTGCCTCAACAGGTTTTGATATGTCTAATACTGGTTTATGTTTTTTACCGATTTGATACAATGCAAAATCTGTTTATGTCTTTTGTTAGAGATATGTTTAATTTTAGTTTTTATGCCCAACATAAGGCGAAGCAAACTACTTTATATTATTGACAGTCACTAGGGTCATTAAATTTTAATTGAGCTTCATTTTCTTGTTGGTTTTCCATTTTATTCTGGTTTTCCAATGCTTTAGTTAATTTAATTTTATATATAGTCTTTTTTTCTTTGGGTTATTTTCGAAAAGCAGGTTACAAATATGGTTTATGAATTAAAGGTTTATATTTTCTGTGCTTCGCATATAGTCTTTTATATATAGTCATTGCGGCCATTTCTGTGCTTCGCATATAGTCTTTTATATATTGTCTTTTATAAATAGTCATTGCGGTCTTTTATATATAGTTAATTTAATTTTATATTTTCTGAATATGGTTTCTGAATTAAAGGTTTATATTTTCTGAATTAAAGGTTTATTAAAGGTTACAAATATAGTCTTTTATATATAGTCATTTCTGTGCTTTGCATATAGTTTATATTTTCAGTATTTTCAAAATTTCTATAGTCTAAGCACAAAAGGGCGTAGATTCTTTACACTTAAAATACAAGAAGCTTATGAACTAGTACATTGCGGCCAGAAAAGAAGATAAAAACAGCTGTATTTTGTAATAAAATAAAGTTAAACATGGTGAAAAGATACGGAAATGAAGAATAATTCTTCCTGTTTGCTTACACCTTGTACTGCATATGCATATTTATTTACACTTCTGCCTGTAACCGTTTGCACTTATGTCCACGTCAAAACTGGAAAAAAAATCATATATCATCAGAATTAAAGGTTTTGGCATATATATATATATATATATATATATATATATATATATATTGAAAAAGGTACTTTTATTTAAAAAAATGCATACAAAATGTTTACAGTGTGAAAGTCATGTAGTTCTGTTGAGCATCTCTTAAATAGCGTATTCGGTGATCTGTGCTTATTGGAATTATCTACATAAATGCACTAAAACTGTCATTTTCACGTCTATGTGAGTATGCTACTAATGTAATTCGACAAAGCTTTGTTATTTTTATAGTATATTTGATGCTCTATATTCCCGTGCTTAGAGAAAATAAAAATATTTTGATTTCATTACATTTTTTGACGTATCTGTTAAGTTTTGTGAACTCTATTTTTCGCGACTTTTTTAAATCTTCGATCCATCCGGAAAGGAAAGCTCAAAGCCTCAAAGTAGACTTTGAGCTATTAATTTGTAATTTGATGGCATAATATGTATTATGGTTTTTCGTTGGATTCATTGTTTTAACTATTTGAATATTTCTAGATTTTACCTCCTTGTCAAAGTATAGCTGCCTCTAAGCTCACTAAAGTTTTTAACAGTTTGTATTAATTGGTGGAAATATATTCTGATTTAATTTAACAGGAAATGTTGTTCTCCGCTCCCCTTCTCACCATCTAGCTAAGTAAAAGTTAGATATTATTTCAAAAGCGTGTGAAAAAAAAAAGAACGGCTGGTGATACTTTAAGTTTGCTTTTTGTTTTTGTTAATCATGGAGTCACGTGATCCCTATGTCACTTAATTTCCTACCCTTGGTGGGGGTTTTATATTCCATGAATTTGCTGTTAAGTTTCTCCGCACTATACATTAAGGTTTGATAAGAAAGACATTCTCATCGACACTTCAAAAACGATTAAATGACGACATGAGTGAAACTTGATAATTTGTGCCGTATTTATTCACGGAATTCGATGGAGTATGGTTGAGTTTCACCCTTGAACTCGACAAAAAACCGTCGAAAATGAAAAAAAAAACATTTCGTATATGCCGAATTTTGTTTTCAAATGTGTCTCGTTTGATTATTTTTGGAGTAACAATGATAACATCCGATAAATATCTTTGCAATGACGTAATGTAATGTTGACTTAATGCTGTTACTTTTCAGCTGTAGGTTGTTTCTGCTTTTACCTTTTTTTTATCAAACCATTCTCACAATAAACCAAAAAACTTAGATCTGATAAAACTGAATTATAGATAAGAGCTCTTCTCAATGGATATCAAATATTACTTCATTTCAAGTAAGATCAATCTTTAGTTTCATAAATGTTCACCAAACCGACGTGCAAAATTCTAACTTTAGTGATAATGAATAAACTGCTTTGATTTATCGGGATATATGACTGGGAGCAATCATGCATTTTATGTCCGAAGTTAGGTTCATTTAGTCTTAATAAATTGTTATTTCTTTTTTTCAACTTTGATGCATTAGTTGATAGTTATTACTGCTCACTTTGTAGTCCAAAAAGGCTAATATCAGGTGAACAAACCTAAAGTCCCTTTCTTGAACTAATTTCTCTTCTTAATTTGTTTTCTCCCCCTATCATATAAACTTACATATTCTGAAATCTCCTCTTATAATACGTAGCAGCACGGTTATTCACAAAAACCCAATTAATAAGATATAGCTGATCAGCCTAAGAATTCTTTCTCGTTTACTTTATGTAGCAATACATTGTGTAATCAAGGACTTCTGGATTTCTAATAGCCATACAATGCAATCATTTATAGCTAATTTGTATATAAAAAAATTGTAATTTGTTATAACCAAACTCTGCTATATTTGTCAGTGTAACACTTTTATAGCGTAATGTGCATGTTTAAGTGCTGCATTTCTATAACTGCATTGTGCCTTGATACTTTCTGATTTGCTTTATAATGATCTGAAACAAGAGTTGCCTGCACTGTGCTTAAGGTTATATTAATGCCTAGCCTGAATCGCATTGTCTCCTACTCCTTTAAAAACAACCTTGTAGGTCGAATTTCAGAATCAGGTGGCTTATCCGGCACTAGAATTGGTGCTTCCGAATATGATTTACTTTTTGGTAATTTGAATATTAATACATTTGCTGTTTGTTTACAGAATGAATTGAGACAAAAAGCAATCGAAGGGGAATGGACTCCGAATAGACATGATGATGTCTTAAGTCGTGCACTTGGAAAAAAGGAACATCCGGGCCGAGTTAGGGGAGTTGGTGGGACAGTCGGTATCAAAGACGTATTTGGAGAGGGAGAGAAAAAAGGTCCAAGGGGTGTAATATCTGCAGATCAGCTATATCTTATTACTCAAGATTTAGAGGCTAAAATGAGACAAGAAATGGAGGTTAAAGTGAACAAAATGGAGGGTATGATGCATTCAATGGTTGAGCAGCAGGTTGCACACATTTGGGCAAGGTTAGTATCGAGATGCCTATTGCAATGGGGGTCAACAACATAACATCGAATGATCATCGCAGTAGCCATCAATCAATACACCCGACGAAAGTACTAGTTTCAAACGAATTTCAAGCGACGGAACCCTTTGCAGAGTTGCTGGTAAACAATTCAAAAAGTTGATTTGAATTTACGTATATGATTTTATGCATTTTACAAGTGTAAGTGAAAAATGATGGTTTTGTGCTTTTATTTTAGAAACCAACAAAATGTCGTTTAGCTGTGAATTTGGACTCCAATATTATCCTTGTGGGCAGTGGCATTGTACATCCTGCTTCAAAGACTGGAGACGAATGTCACAATCAGCAAATTTTAGCTGATCATGTAAAAGTTGGGATTGATGCAGTGGAGTCTACTCACGAAGGAACCCCACTACCAGTTCCAATTAAATATTTCAGCACAATAGGTGAAGCAGTTGGTAGTTTTGTTCAATGGCCTAAACGTCTCGTGCTTCTAAGAGATAATACGGTAAATATGAAAATTTTGTTTAGTGAAGTATAGTGAAATGACGTTTTATGTTACTGTTTTATTACTTGAATTAATTTGAGTTTCACATCGGAGTCTTCCAATTTATTACATCAATATTGTAGACTTCAAATAATTGAGATACTGATATTTTGTTAACATCAAGCACCTTAAACACTTTTGAACTAGGGATCTATATCTCAACCAAACAAGAGCATGATCGGAAGTAATAATGACAATGTCATTAATGCAAGAACAAATGGGTCTACAAAGCGCAATATACTAGTGGATGAAGGAATCCTCAAAACTTTAACGAAAGAGTGCCGGTATTTTCATGACCTGGTAGTTCAAGGGCCATCAGATGATAATATCATTAATACAATTCAAGTGAATAAAGATTTATTTAAGTGCGACGAGGACTATGAAATCAAGATCAGAAACAATGATATTGTCCCATTTCTTAGTATGGCGTGGCTGAATGCATCATGGTTACAAATTTACATCATGTAAGCATTTCACTCCTATCATATGTATACTTGAACATATAGTATATCATATAGTATTATAGCTAATTTTGTTCTGTTATTTATTTATTTTGTTTAAAAAATAATCTTTACGTACCCTTATAAATTTACGGGCTTGGTATGAGATGACAATGTAGGTGGTTAAATCATACATTCAATGACCTCGAAGTGGAGACCATCGGGTTTATGTGTCCTCACAAGCTTTCCCAAGTACGGAAATCTCCAGACTTGACTAATTCATATATGCTCAAAACCTGGCGCGAGTCGCAATAAAAAAGAATGCTCTTAGCCCCGCACTTCGAGGAGTATACACTATAAAGTTTTGTTAATTACTTTATTAAATTTGCTACTAATTTTAACCTTATACAAATTTTATACTATAGAAAACATTGTCTACTGCTTGTTTTCCATCTACAAAAGAGCGAGGTTTATGTTTTTGATTCTCGGGCCGGAAGCAAGCGTAATCCGAAAATTAAGGCGCAAGTGAACGTGTAAGTTGTAGAATATCAATCTTAGTTTTATAAAATAACTCGTTCTAATAAGACAATTTATGATTTTGTGGTTATACAAATTGTTTTAACATTTTCTTGCATGTGCAGGGCGTTTAAACTTTACAGAGTATGTGGCTGCAAGTCTCTAGGACCCACGTTGAATTGGAAAGTTGTTACGGTGATTGATTTTCTACTATAAACAATTGTATTTCATTGGATATATAAATTCATTTTGAACTAACAATTAAATTTTCTTTTAATATTGTTAGTGTCCTAAACAATCTACATCATCAGATTGTGTATATTATGTGATGAGGTATATGTATGAGATAATAAAAAATCACCATCACAGCATTGACTTACAAAAGGTGCCACTTTAGTTTTTTATCTTTTTTCTTTCTCCTTCAATATTAATGTTAGTTACTTATATGATTCAATTTTCAAAACAATCTCTTAATTGCAGGACTTTGTACAAGATCTTCTTATAGCTAAGAAGAGATGGATGAAATTCGGGATCAGTTATCTACTTATATCGTGCAAAACTGGATTTAGTTGTCCTTTTATTTGGTGGTGGCATTGGACAAGGTAATTTATGTAAAACCTACTCGAACTACACGTTGCTTCACAGTATTCATATCAGTCATTTTATAAGTTATTTCTTTCCCCACCCTCGATTTGTCGCTGCTGTTGCATGGGGTACGGCTGTGATATGATTATAACTATGCCAAATATTGTGAGGCAGATAGACCAAGGTTCCTAATTTCTGTTTTTAAGTAATAGTGATAGATAAATTATATTCTTACATGGAACTGTATCATTATTTTCTAGCCTTTAATGCAAGCAAAACCCACATTTTAGCAGGTCATGTAATCACTCATACTAACTGTAGTTATGGATTTCTAGCTTGTTATATCCGCCCCAATTTAATTTGCTACGGTAGAAGAATCACATCTCCTTTTGCTTTAGTCAAACTCTCCCCTTTGGATGAATATGAATGATCACTAAATTGGTGTCTGGCCAGTGGTCTTTTTGCATGGCAGAGTATCCACACCCTCCTTGTGGGTTGAGCCACTTCACCTAATTGGGTTACCTAAATAACTACATCTTACAGAGTCTAAGATGAATACTATAATGATTTTATATTTGAACGAGTCTGATATAATGTCAGCCTTTTGAATTTGAAAGAAAAAGGAAAAAAAATACATGGTTTCCAAACATATGTATTAGGTATTAAATGTACACATATTAGATCTTGAAAGATTTTAAAAACACATGGTTTCCAAACATATGTTAATCTTTGGTGCACTGTTTCTGAATCCAAGTGGATTCTGGAAATGTGAAATTTTGTAAATTAAATGGTCTAATATCATTGACTATGTACCAGATTCAAATATATTTGTTTATAGTCATTTGTGTTGGTTTGTTTCCAAACAAAAGTATCAATTTCAAATGCGCTGATATATATAAATCTCAAACGAACATAATTTTTATATAAGGATGTCAGTGTCCGGTTAATGTGAAACTTTAGCTATGTAAGGATATGATATCTCATATCTCATATCATTGCCTAATATAGGTATTAGATGTCCTTCAAAATCCTCAAATTTTGTTGCTATAATTTTTGTAATTAAATCAACATTGGTGTTTTTCACCATTGTTTCAAATAAAAATTGTCCTCAAGCGCGGCTTCAAAGTTCAGCAATATATAGCTTCTTGTGTTTGTCCAAAACAAATAAGCCAACTTCTTTCTAAAGAGATTAACATTAAAAAAAAATCCGATGACTAGTCTGTCGTAAAAGTTTCGAGTTATCAAATTGTCAAATCAAAATTTGAACAGGCTAATTCATGAACAAAAGATTTTTGGATGAATTAGGCAATTTTGGCTGGATAATAAAGAGATGATAATTGAAATTAAATCGGAGTCGAGCACATAAGGATCAACTCATGATCTTGTGTTTTAATCTAATGAGAACAATCCCTTTACTCCCGTTCGTCGAGAATCACAACAATCCTTTTCAGTTTTGAATTTGTCCATTTGAAATCAAAAAAGGAGAATTTTGCACCTCTCTCCTCAATGTGATAGTGAATTATCAGGTTGAAAGAGTCTGGAATGGAGATGAACCAAAAATCACATAAATAGAAATGAAAATAGTAGTAGTGAGAAATAAAGGTGAAAATAGTGAGTAAAAGAAATGCGCATAGATGCAAATAGAAGTGCACAAAACAATTTTGAGTTACAAAAAAAAAAAAAAAAACAAATGAAGGACAGAAATGAAATAAACTACAGACTCAATTGAAATTATAGCTAAAATCCTAGAATGAGATAATAAGACACCCTTAGTAACAAGACTGTCAATCCGAGCAATACCGTTTTAAAGAAACTGTATTCGTTGGAATCGGACAATCAAATCGGTAAACTTTTCTTTTGTTTTTTGTAAACTGGACAACGCTTCTCGTACGATGTGCCTGTGACCTTTTATCATTGATTTAGGTGCATGGGTTGATGGAGAATAGCCTAATGAACAATCCTAATGAACTGATCCGAGCATCGTAACCCGAATCATAGCGAGGCTTCTGATGTGTTTGCAGGCTTTTATTTACATGCGTTTTTTGACAAATCGTTTTGTATATTTTAAAATTTAATAAAAACCTAACCAAACCATCCTTAGTTTAAACAGTTGAAAAACAAACAATTAATATAACTATTACCGCTACTTTCGGTGTTTCTCCGCTGTTAAATTTACCATAAATAAGTTTTGTTTATCGAGCTGAAAGCATTGGTGTACGGATTTAGCTCGATATTGGCTAATAATTGCTTACTATTGGTGTCACCGTAGATTACCCTTGTTTAAATATTTTGGATAAAGAATGATCTAGCATTTGCATCGTTCATTCCAAATAAATACCAGATAGGACTTCTGAATAACCAATAAAATTTAACATGTAAAAAACTGGGAGATTATGCAATTTCAGATTTGATCAAATTTTGATATTATTAGAAGTTGAAAACTATAATTTGTGATTGCAATTTGTTGCAAGTGTCTTTTAATCACAGTGGTGGTTGGCTTGCTGTCCGTTTCATTTCAACCACATCAACCGCTTTTCATACACCAGTGGTTTTGCTGTAACCTTTCCATTTCAACGGTGGACCATGACATAATTAAAAACCTCAGCAAAATAGGAGTTTTTTCAACCGTAACGACGGTCAGTTGAAATCTTGTTCTAACACACAAAACATCAAATTTAAGTATTGGTTTTACAGTAAACAATTTTTAAGTATTAGTTTTACAATGTGTATGATATTAGAATCTAACTATCAGTTTTTAAATATTAGTATGGTATTAGTTCTACAGTGTGTATTGTTCTTAAAAATAAATTTTTAATGGGTTGTCCTTAGACTTGAAAATTTTACGACGTTTGTCCTTCGCAGTGAAATCTTCTTAAAAACCACTAGCATAAAAATATTTTTACTCAATTAACATAGTTGTAGAAGAAGGGTGCAAGTCTGTGACGCGTTGGTATTTTTTATGTTAGATAAATCCCTAATCAATTGAGAATACGCAGAATGTGGGCATGTGTAGCCAGTTTGGGACACATTTTAACATGATCATCCATGTGTTCTGTGTATCTTAAGTTCAACACAGTTATTTCATGTTGCATTGCGTCGATCTGGCTGTTAAGCTTATTGATCCAATTTTGATATCAGTATGATTTAGATAACCATTTATCTACAAGAAAAAACCAAAACCAAACATGGATATGTGTGCAAATCAACCATCTTTTATTTTACAATGGCAATCACTATACCATAGCAACAGTGTAATCTCAAGTGAGAATTTATTTTAGAGCTTGGCATGATTACTTACTTCGCTAAGAATTTTCAAATTAAGTATGAAACATACCATGAATTCATTTTTATAGTTGGAGGCAAAATCGATAATTTGTAAGTTGAAATTTGAATGTTAACCGAGCAACTCAACGGCTTAAATAATTGTTATCCCTGCTACACCTTAAATTCCTTGATTTCACACAGGTTTCAATTTAATTGGTACACTTCCTCTAACTTTCAACAATAAGTTCAAAATTAAATAATAAAGTGAAGTGGTAAAAAACCAATTTTGACTCATACAAACATTTGTTTAGTTTTTTTTTTTTTTTTCGGACAGTTTAAAAACAGTTTTTGAGCTGTGTTGTTGTAAAGTTTGTTTGGCATGATACTTCTCTATAATGCTGAACCAGTTCCACTGGAAGCATAATCCCAAAAAGCGCATGAAACTAGCACCAAGCACTTCAGCGAATATACACAGTAGTGTAGTCTTTATTAGTTAGAAAATGGATTGCTGATGTATCATTGCCATTTAAAATACTGGACGACGCTCTGTTTAATGTTTCTACTAGTTTTGGGTTTAACACATATTAAAAGCTGGATGACGCATTGTATTATGAAAAATGATCGTTTAAAAAAAAAAGTTAACACACAAAATAGAAAACAACTTTTATTTATTTTTCGTGTTTTTGGAAGTAATGAAAGAATGAAGACAACTTATCTTTTAGTCGTTCCTCCATTTCCTCTATCGTTCTTCCATTACCTTCCTCCCATATCTATTCTTGTTTGTTGTAGTTATATGCTTCGATATAAGTTTAATTTTTCTATAAAATAACATTTATGGTAGTATTCAAGAAAAGCTAATCATAAAAATTAAAATCCATAAACATGTATTTTCACCTTCGTACATCTTAAAATTCAAAATTATGCGATGTCAAAACTACCATGAAATCAGTGTGCGTGAGAACGGTGCACACTTTTATTTATTAAAGACACAACATGTATCATCACTCTTTCTTTACAAAATAATGACGGAGATATACAGTATGCCTCTGAACTACGTTATCGTATTCATGTATCTACACATGATTTTCACAAATCACTCCATAGCAGGCACAATCCTATGGCTCCTTATGCAGCCAACTGAAAGTTCGTAGTCACACTTTTGTCCTGAAGGTCTCAAGTGCAACCATCAATATTGCCACTATATATTACTTAGCTTCCTGATAACGTGTATGATACTGTTTCCACTATCAAATGATAAACGTATGCAAGTTAAGTACTCGGTAGTCAGTGATATCTAGCTGATATAGTTCCTCAACAGCGATTACAATTTACGTCTTGCTCCCAGTCTTGCCACTGTGAAAATGAAACACACATCTTGAACTACAGTCGAGCTATTTGGTAAGAGTCGAGCGCTAATGCACCGATCCATATTGTGATGAAAAATGGAACCAGTGATCTCTACGCCAATCTACAAAACTAAAAGTCCATACATAGATTAAATTGAACCTATTAGCAAAGTATTACCCTTGTATCAATTCATGCAACCATCATCCAGTACTGTGTGCTGATGATCATCTGGATATAATAGATGAACAATTGGAGCTTAAACACGATGGCTGCGGCGAGAGACCAGCAGTTTCTATAGCCAGCATTGTTCCTTCAAAATTGCATGGCACCATGAATTTTCCAGATTTTATGCCATCTAATGCTATTTTTGCAACATCATCTGCCTTCATCCCACCCGACGATTCCGATATCAAGCTAGTGATCTCTGGTCTCCGTTTTTGCTCTGCATGCATATTCCGTTATTATAAATTTAGTTTGAAATTTTGAATCAAGGACATATCTTCTTCAGAATGTCCATTTCAACGTTCTAGGATCGAATAATGACAATTAACCTAGTTCTCGCACGCACGCGTGCGTGACACACACGCACACACACACACACACCAGAACAAATCTTAAAGCTCTAATCTTACTGATTCAAATTTGAAGCTGAATAATGGGATAATGTAACAATTGAGAAGCATTTTGGCACCAACTGTAACTTTGCGTTCTAATATGCTTTCACTAAATCTGGAACAACAGATGAATTATTCTATTTTTTTAGTCCAAAAATCCAAAATTTGATTCTCCTGAGAATGCAGATACTTGGAGTAAATTTGGACGAGTTGTGTAAGCAAGGTAGACACTTGAATTATTCTGATATTATGAATTAACTATCATATGGATCCGAAAATACTTTTTGTGACAATAACTTTACATTTGTAGAAAACAGGAAAGTACCCTCATGTATGTGAAAGTCCTCTAAAGTTTACAGGTTTTGGCAATAATTTTGGAAAATAAAAATCTTAAGAAATATACATTTGTTATATTATGAGCTGTTGTTGTATGTTATGAACAGTTTTCAGTTTTTGTGTTTATAAAAATCTGTACTTTTTAATTATTGAGGCAGTTTACAGCTTTTGCTTTTGATCGCCATTGGAATAGACCATTAAATGATCTCATTTTGCTTGTTGCAGGAGCCGATGCCATAATTGCTGCATCTCAGTCCGCATGCAGTTACTTCCAGTTAGCAGATGGTGCAAATTATGTATGATTATATTTTAAGATAATCAATGAACTGTACACGATGTGTCTTTGTTTTGCTAATTAATTATTTTGCATTTAAAATCACTTATAATAGCGGTGATCGCGTTGTTGGTCCGGTCTATTTTGTATTGTTGCCAATATGCAGCTGCTTTCCTTGTCTGCATTTTATTAAATATAGAGATATTGTGTGTCATTTATAGCAAGCTGGTTATTAAAAAAAAACGTATTTGCGTCCAATGTAGTTCTAGACCAGACGCAGATACATTGAAGAGTAGAACCCACTTGCGTCCAATGCATTGGTAAGATAGACGCTAAAGCCTTCGTATTTGCGTCTAATATATAAAATAATGGACGTAAATAATACCAGTTCACGTGCAAATACATTGGTATTTGCATCCAGTACATGTTATAACAGACGCAGATAGGTAGAATTTGCATCTGGTCAATAACAGAAGCAAAAAAAATTAGCATTTGCGTCCATCTCATTTGTGTCTACAGTGGATTAGATGCAAATAATGCAAAATATTGGACGCAAATACCCTGTTTTGTACTAGTGATGATAATTAACAAAGAAATAAGTGTGACAAAAAAGCCTATTTGGGGCAGTGATTTCTAGCCCAAGTGTCAACTTATCTCTAGTTTCTAGCCAACAAGTTGGAGAATTACACGGCATACCATACAATGCCTCGTATGGTGCCATCCCAATACTTGACTGGTGGCTATTATTATATGCAAACTTAACTAGATGTAGATGGTCTTCCCACGATCCTCCGAAGTCTAACACACAAGCCCTTAGGATATCTTCCAAAACTTGGTTAACCCTCTCGGTTTGTCCATCAATTTGGGGATGATATGCCGTACTCAATCGCAACTCGGTTCCTAAAGAATACTGCGAAATTTTCCAAAATCCACTTATAAACAATGGATCTTGTCACTCACTATGCTCTTCGGGATACCTCGAAATCGAACTATCCATTTCACATAAAGCTCAGCCAACTTCGATGTCATCCAAGTCGACTTGACTGGATTGAACCTTGCACTTTTTGTCAAACGATCCACAATGACCCAAATCCCTTCATTTCCTGCCCTTGTCCTAGGTAATCCATTGATAAAATCCATCGATATTTGCTCCCACTTCCACATAGGAACTTCTAATGGCTGAAGCAAACCACTCGGCTTCTTCCATTCAACTTTCACTAACTGACAGTTCATGCACATGGAAATGAACTTTCCAATATCTCTTTTCATCCCTTCCCAGTAGTAGACTCGCTTCATGTCCTGATTCATTTTGTTGCTATCGGGATAAATTTCAACTTCGGGTGATGACATTCCCTCAGAACCTCATCTCCTAATCTGTTGATATTAGGAACAACTAATCGACCTTGCTTTCGAAGCCAACATTCTTGATCGACCTCAAACTCTTTATTCTCTAGTTCCAATTTCTGGATAAACTCGACATTCTTCACATCTCGCTTTTGGCTCTAGCCAATCCTTTCGATAAGAGTAGATCTTATCGACAAGCTTGCCAATATTTCAAGATCCAATTCACACCTTGGCCTGAAATCAAACCTTGCTAAATAATCGAGGCTCTTCCATTCGGAAAACTGTAACACCCCGCATTTTATGACAATTAAATATTTAATAGTGCATATGTGTATATATATGCATAGACATAAATATATAAGAAAAGAATAAAATAAAGATAATATATGATTACATGAAATAAATACATGCATTGAAAAAGAAGAAAAGATCAATGCAAATAAAAATGCAACACATATTATGCATGCAATGATTTACAAATATTATGCATTAATAATAAAAGAAAAATGAAAGAAAAATATGCATGCAATAGTTTAAATGAAAAAGAGGAATAAGAAAAGAACAATAACTATCATTGTTTAAGCCTTGTTAACAAAAGCTTAAGTAGTCCAGTTGGTTAGAGCATGTGGTTACCACACAAGAGGTGCAGAGTTCGATCCCCGCCACCATCATTTTTTTGTTTTAAGGGAACGACTAAAATAACACAAGTTCACAAGAGAAAATATGTATAAACGCACATACAAGAAAAAATATACGTATAAGGAAGTGTAGATATATATATATATATATATATATATATGATATATACATGCAGAAATATATATATATATATACACAAGAGAAAAGTTCAAAATAATGCTGCAATCAAAGAAATAAGGTAAGAATCAAATAACTGTACAACACCATTTAAATTTTGAAATCGAATGAAAGTTGTGCGTATATAAATATATGCATATATATTTATATTTATATGTATATATATATATGCGTAAAATGGTCATAAGAAGATTTGTATACATATAAGAAGATTACATGTAAATATAATGTTTAAATGAATTCCAGAAATTCAAACATTCAAAAACCAAACTTCTGCGCCAAAACAACTCGCGGGATCCATAAGGGGGTCGACCAAGGGTCCACCCACCCATAGGGGGGTCGACACAGCAGTTGACCCACCGACACGAGGGTCGACCCAGGGGTCAACCCACCACAGATCCGGGAAGATTCATCGATAAATATGGACTATTTTCTTAACCAAGTTTGATGATGACTCAGCGCTACGTGTACGATAAGATCCTGAACACCTATAAATAGTCTAGCGGAGCCTGACCAAAAGCTCACATTTTCTGAGAAGCTGCCTAAGCTCTTCAATTCATCTTCCTCCTCAAATCTCTTTAGAAAAATAAGATAATTAGTTCAGGAAAATTCTGATTCAAGATATGGAGGAAAAGGATGTAAATTAATAAAGAAGGTGTTTAGAGTCATATTCGAAGTAAGGTAAATTCTTGGATCTGGTCTATTCAATTTTCTCCTCTTTCTTACCTTTTTCTTTTAGTAAGAATTGTGGATCCATGGTTGTTAGCTTCTAAATCCAGTTAGGTAAACCATGGAATGCCAGATCTGGTCCAGATTCAAGATTTGGAAAGCAAATTACATAAGTGGATTTAAGTTATATCATTTTTGATAATGGTATATTATCGTTTGGCATTCCCCGTTAATATACAATGTAAATTTGCCAAAAGGTTACATAATAGGTAGACTTGTCCTAGGGACAAGTGGAAATTATAACTTAGGTTATAATAAATGATAAAGAAAATGGAATAACTTATATAATAAGATAAGTTGTACTTAATTGTAAATTAAGTTACCTGTAAGAACGAGAATCTGAAATCTACTGATAATGACAACATAATTTATATTAATGGAAAGGAAACTTATTAGTAAACCATAGTTAATAGAACTAATTTAATGAGTAAACAACAACAAGTTGTAGTGACAGCATAAGATGAAATTATGATTAAAGAAGAAAGAATGAGGCAAACTTACGAAATGAAATAAGTTATATTTAATCATAAAAAATAAGTGGCATGTTAAATAGAAAACACTTGGATCGAGATACACTTAACTATATTTTAAGTAGAATGTATTAACATAACCATGGAATCAAATAATGAATGAAAAGAGATTGTTGATTACAGACCTTGGATTACAATCTAGAGAATAACATGTTATGCGATTATTAATAAACTTTATTGGATTAAGTTACAACTGAAATTAATAAGCAAGAGGAACTTGGTAACCTGAATAAGAAGTCAATATGACTGGGGGATAACCCAATCGAATGGAAATCAGAAAGGGAAGAGCAAGCGCGTAATTAATGATTAAACAGAGGGTCTAATAACATGTTAACCTGAACCGCTTGGACCAATCTGTATGTCTAAAAGTGAATAACCCAATGGTGTAAATCATCGTGGTGTCATGGGACATGAGGGGACCACACGTCCGCTCTGATATTCTGCTAGCTCCGAAGGACTATAAGGGGAAGCATGCGACTTCCTGACACGTGGAGGGTACTCCTGGTATCTCTCTTTGCGGTGACAAGGATCCTCCTGTGCTCACATAGGGTAGGTCTGCGTGTTTGTACCGGTGAGTATGCCTTGATTTCCACAATAGTGGGCAATCAAAAGACTGTAGGGTGGCATAGGTGATTCAACTATCCGCGGAGCCTTGTGACTAGGCTAGGTTACGACCACTTTTGATTAACCGACAGGTCTAACCTAGGTGATAGCAACTCGTCGGGTACCTTCCATCGACAGTCAGCATGATGCGAGATACAGAAAGGAGGAGAACTAAACCAAGATACCATAGACCTTTTTCTATCAAGGTTATGGGTAAGGAATAAGCCAATTTGGATTTAATGTTTGTTGGTAGCTTGTGGGCCAGATCGTTAGTTCTTATTTTTTTAGTCTTTCACTAGTTGAGGGAGGTGTCAGGTGGGACTATAGCCACTGAAAATGCAGACCTTAGCATCTGTTTATACAGATATCTAAAAAGCTCCAGACCAGTTTTATGTTTCTTGTACAGCCCTACCACGGGACTCGGTGCACATTAGATGTTACGTGCAGTTAAGGCATCGAGTACGATTGACGATACATACGTGTGAAAGTCTAGATACATGCATGTCTGCTCTGGGTGGTGTATCGTAGACTCGAGGGCATTACTCTGTGATGGAATCTGATTTGATCGATAGTGGCAGTCCGTATACTTACGTAGCATAGTAATGGTAGATATATGGAGAACGTAACATTGTTATATAAAGATCTGTACGTCAATCCGGCGTAGGATGAGGGACTGCGTATATTTCTATGGAATTACGGTGGAGACCGCGCAAGTAGGGTACCATGGGGTGTACCTCAATATTGGGATTGGGGTATCTACATATATACTGTATTAGGTTAATCTTCTGAAAAGTAGATGATTACAACATGTGTGTAAGCCTTGAGTGTTGTTAACCCTAGTAACCTAATAAATAAGAAAACTTAATAGAACGGTATATGTAGGATTATCCAAAATGTGTAGCTTAAATCCGGTCACCAGAACATGTGTTCTGACCCCCTCCTCGTAACATACTCGAAGGCTAGATTTGTGGCAGAGATATGATAGCTTTGGATACTGGTTAGGGAGTATTATTACTACGATAAGGCTATATTTTGATTACATAATATTTTATCAATTCTGCTGTGAGATGTTTTTTCTAAGCTTTGATATATTTTATATCTCTGTCTTTTCTATAGGGTACCAGAGCAAGCCAACACGATTTCGATAGATTGGAATTTTAAAAAAAAGTCTGTCTGTCGGAATTCGGGTTGTTACCTCTGGTATCAGAGCATAGGTTTAAGATTGCTGTATAAATAGTGAGTGAACGTATTTGTATTTTTAAAAGTACAAATAATATATATATATATATATACCTGGATCCACAGAGGAACGAATTAAATAGAAAGGGTATAATATGGTAAGAATTGGGATGTGTCTTTTGTACACTAAAGGAATGAATATGGAAATTTGAGACCCTTAGGTAATTTGGGAGGGAAGTGTACAATATGTTGGAAGTGGAGAAAGGTGCATCTCATATGTTAATATTACATATTAGTGGGTTTGGTAGTAAAACCTTATAAATCGGAAAAGGTTAAAAAGAGAAGAATGGATTAGGAATATATATAGTTAAGAGAACTGACTTTGTGGGAGTATCTAGTAAAGCCTAGGAAAATTGGAAACCCGCTTTGAGTCTAAACCTATTGTTAACTTTCAAGAACTTTAAATTATAAAAGCTTTTGGAAGATGGTTTAAGGTGCTTTCAAGTTTTAATCTTAAAAGTTATAGTTTTAATGTATGTAAAGTACACATATTGAGTTTTAAAGTAAAATGGGGTATATTTTGGAAACAATGATTTCTTGTGAATTTTTTTTCTAAAGTAAAATTCTCTCTGTAAAAGGCGCATATTATCGAGCATGTATAACTCTCTATTTTTCTTGTTATATTGCATGAAGGGATTGAAAATCAAAACTTAGAAAATATTACATTTTGTTAAAATTCTCAATAAAGAAAGTTTTGAAATCTCTATTCTTTTAACAATCATTTTGATAAATTGTTTCAAAGGAGAAAATTTTGGTGGGTGGACAAAATAAGTTGTAGAAATTAAGAATAGAGTAGATATTTGGACCTTGTAGTAAGAAACCGAACCGACCTTATAGGTAACAACAAGTTATAAACCCAACTGAGAAATAGTTGTCCTTATCTGCTCCATTGTTTGTGATTTGAAAAAAAAATGATTTACATTTTTTTTATGTAAAATGTCATGTTTTATGCTTTGGCAAAAGTAAGTTTTAGTGAGCAAAATAAAGTTTTGATACTTTTCACTTTTGAAAGAAAAGAGATATGAAAAGGCCAAACCGTGTTTAAAAGTATGGAGTCGGTGCGGATTAGTGCCTAGGGAAGATAGGAGAAGTTTTGGGGCTATGAAGTAGATAGCGAGAATTATCTTGTCTTGGAATAATGGTAAGTTCACGTAGAATGCATAAGCATTGAAAAGCTTAGGGTGTTGCTTAAAATTTCTATTAGTACACAGCAAGGACTAGTGATAACTACTAGACAATAGAGGGCAAATAAGTATTTACATCCCGTTGTTTGAATTTTTCAAAAGGGGACATAGTCCCGAGATTCTTGGCCCTTAGTAGTAGCTGTGTAGAGTGTCTGTTTTCTTGTTTTAGTTGAAGGCTTTTTTGATACTATACTTAGATCAGAGGATTAAGTTAAATAAGCTAGGAAAAGAGTAATGGCATAACTAAAATGGAAACAACAAATTCAGTAAAGCAATAAACATGATAGTTAAAGGAATGGAAAATTCTGAGAAAAGATGAATAAGAATAAAATTTTCCAAGATAAGATGAAAAAGAAAATCAGTAACAAAGAAAATTTTATTATGTGAGTTGTGCATGGATAGGAAAATAGGGAACTTTTATAAATAGTTTCATAAAATCCAAGTACGGATAGAGAAAGATGACTAAAAGAAAAATGGAAGATGTGAAATTTCCCGTTTTTCACCTTTTGTAACATAAGAAATCGAATTTAGAAAATTAAATTTTTTCTGAATTCGAAATATAAAGTTGGTCGGTAGGATTTTGGACACAAAAAATTGGATGAACTATGCTCTCGCTCAGTAAGATCAGTGTGGGAAAATTTGGTTGAAAATATATTTTGATTTTCAAAATATTGCATTCATGTAGAACTGCCAGTATATTTAGGATGTGCGCTTCATGTTTTTAAAGGACTTTTGAAAAATTTGCATATATATATAGGAGGCACCACTTAGGCATACTTGTATTATTATGTTGTATTACACTTTACACAGGTGCACAATGTTTGCAAAAATTGGATACATACAAGATGGATGGATATTATGCGAAGGGTTATCTATTTTTACCCTTATCAAATTTCAGGAACAAAATTTCTTAAGGGTTGGAGAATGTAACACCGAACATTTTATGATAATTAAATATTAATAGTGCATATGTGTATATATATGCATAGATATAAATATATAAGAAAAGAATAAAATAAAGATAATATATGATTGCATGAAATATATACATGCATTGAAAAAGAAGAAAAGATTAATGCAAATAAAAATGCAACACATACGTTAAAAGAAAGAAAGATTCGGTTGCATGTAGTGAAAATATGTTGTATGCAACGATTTACAAATATTATGCATTAATAACAAAAAAAAAATGAAAGAAAAATATGCATGCAATAGTTCAACTGAAAAAGATGAATAAGAAAAGAACAATGACTACCATTTTTATATGCCTTGTTAACAAAAGCCTAAGTAGTCTAGTTGGTTAGAGCATGTGGTTCTCATACAAGAGGTGCTGAGTTTGATCCCAGCTGCCGTCATATTTTTGTTTTAAGGGAACGACTAAAATAACACATGTTCATAAGAGAAAATATGTATAAATGCACATATAAGGAAAAATATACATATAAGGAAGTGTAAAAAGTATATGTATATGTGTTAGAATATATGTGTATGTATGTGAAGAAATATATATATACACACACACACATACAAGAGAAAAGTTCAAAATAAGGCTGCAATCAAAGAAATATGGTAAGAATCAAATAACGGTAGAACACTGTTTGAATTTTGAAATCGGAATGAAAGTTATGCGTATATATATACATATATACATGTGTAAAATGGTCATTAGAAGATTTGTATACATATAAGGAGATTATATGTAAATATAATATTTAAATAAATTCCAGAAATTCAAACATTCAAAAATAAAACCACTGCGCCAAAACATCTTGCGGGACCCACAAGGGGGTCGACCTAGGGGTCGACCCACCCTTAGAGAGGTCGACTCACCTACAAAGGGGTCGACCCACCTTCAAAGGGGTCGGCCCACCCCAGATCCGGGTAGATTCATCAACGAATCTAGACTGTCTTCTTAACCAAGTTCGATGATGACTCAGCGCTGCGAGTACGATAAGATCCTGGACACCAATAAATAGTCTACCAGAGCCTAGCCTAAATCTCACTTTTTCTGAGAAGCCGCCTAAGCTCTTCCATTCTTCTTCCTCCTCAAATCTCTTCAGAAAAATAAGATAATTAGTTTAGGAAAATTCTGATTCAAGATCTTGAGGAAAAGGATGTAAATTAATAAAGAAGGTGTTTAGAATCATATTCGAAGTAAGTTAAATTCTGGGATCTGGTCTGTTCAATTTTATCCTCTTTCTTCCCTTTTTATTTTAGTAAGAATTGCGGATGCATGGTTGTTAGGTTCTAAATCCAGTTAGCGGAATCATGGAATGCTAGATCTGGACCAGATTCAGGATTTGGAAAGCAAATTAGGCGAGTGGATTTATGTTATATCATTTTTGATAATGGTATATTATTATCGTTTGACATTCCCCGTTAATATACAATGTAAATTTTCCATAATGTTATATAATAGGTAGACTTGTCCTAGAGACAAGTGGAAATTATAACTTAGGTTATAATAAATAATAAAGAAAATGGAAAAACTTATGTAATGAGATATCTTGTACTTAATTGTAAATTAAGTTATCTGTAAAAATGAGAATCTGAAATCTACCGACAAGGACAACATATGCTATATTAATGGAAAGTAAACCTATTAGTAAACCTTGGTTAAGAGAACTAAGTTAATAAGTAAACAACAATAAGTTGTAGTGACAATATAAGATGAAATTATGATTAAAAAAGAGAGATTGAGGAAAACTTATGAAATGAAATAAGTTATATTTAATCATAAATAATAAGTGACATATCAAAAAGAAAACACGTGAATCGAGATATACTGAATTACATATTAGGTAGAACGTGTTATTGTAACTATGGTATCAGACAGTGAATAATAAGAGATTGTATATTATAGAACTTATTTACAATCGAGAGAATAACATGTTATGGGCTTATTAATAAATTTAGTTGGATTAAGTTACAAATGAAATTAATAAGCAAGAAGAACCTGGTAACTTGAATAAGAAGTCAATATGACTGGGGAATAACCCAGTCGAACGAAAATCTTAAAGGGAAGAGCAAGTGCGTAATTAACGATTAGACATAGGGTGTAATAACACGTTAACATGAACCGCTTGGACCAGTCCGTACGTCTAAAAGTGAATAACCCAACGGGGTAAATCATCGTGGTGTCATGGGACATGAGGGGAGCATACATCCTTTCTAATATTCTGCTGGCTCCGAAGTACTGGAAGGGGAAGTACGCGGCTTCCTGGGACATGGAGGGTACTCCTGGTATCCCTCTGTGTGGTGACAAGGATCCTCCTGTGCTTAAATAGGTTAGGTCTACGCGTTTGTACCGGTGAGTATGCCTTAATTGCCATGATAGTGGGCAATCAAAAGACTGTAGGGTGGCATAGGTGATTCGACAATCCATGGAGCCTTGTGACTAGGCTAGGTTACGACCACTCTTGATTAACCAACGGGTCTAACCTAGGTGATAGCAAGTCATCGGGTACCTACCATCGACAGTCAACATGATGCGTAATGCAGAGAGGCGGAGAACTAAACTAAGAGATCATAGAACTTTTGCTATCGAGGCTATGGGTAAGGAACAGGCCAATTTGGATTTGTTGTTGGTAGGTTGCTTGTAGGCCAGATCGTTTGTTCTCAATTTTGTTCATCTTTCACTAGTTGAGGGAGGGGACAGGTGGGACCATAGCCACTGAAAATGCAGACATTAGCATCTGTTTATACAGATATCTGAAAAGCTCTCGACCGAGTTCCATGTTTCTTGTACAGCCCTACCACGGGAATCGGTGCACAGTAGATGTTATGTGCGGTTAAGGCATCGAGTATGATTGAGGATACATACATTGGAAAGTGTAGATACATGCATGTCTGCTCTGGGTGGTGTATCGTAGACTTGATGGCATTACTCTGTGATGGAATCTGATTCGATCGAAGGTGGCAGTCCGTACGCTTACGTAGCATAGTAATGGAAGATATATGCGGAACGTAATAATGTTATATAGAGATCTGTATGTCACTTCGGCGTAGGATTTGGGACTGCGTACATTTCTGTGGCATTACGGTAGAGACCGTGCGAGTAGGGTACCATGGGGTGTACCTCAATATTGGAGGTAGCTGCAGGTATAATGTGTTAGGTTAATCCACTGGAAAGTATATGGGTATGACGTGTGTGTAAGCCTCGTATGTTGTTAACCCTAGTAACCTAATAAATAAGAAAAATTAACTGAACGGTATATGTAGGATTATCCAAAATGTGTAGTTTAAATCCAGCCACCAGAACATTTGTTCCAACCCCCTCCTCATAACATACTCGCAATTTAGATTTTTGGCAGAGATATGATAGCTTTGGATACTGTTAGGCAGTATTCTTACTACGGTAAGGTTAAATTTTGATTAAGTTATATTTTATCCATTCCGCTGTGGGATGTTTTTTAAGCTCTGATATATTTTATATCTCTGTCTTTTCTATAGGATACCAGAGCAAACCAACACGAGTTTCAATAGATTAGAATTTTAAAAAAAATCGGTCTGTCGGAATTCTAGTTGTAACAACACTGCTCCCAAACTTGTGTGTCTTCGGCTCAACGCATCTGCGACTGCATTACTCTTGCCAGTAGTATAGGCTATATCAAAATCATACGATGTTAAAAACTCTAACCATCATTGCTGCCGAATATTTAAATCCTTTTTGGGAGAAAAGATACTTCAACAACTTATGATCCGTGAACAACACGAATCGAACTAACAACAGGTAATGTCTCCACATCTTCATAGCAAACACAATCGCCACCAACTCCAAATCATGAGTTGGATAATTCTTCTCATGCGGCTACAGCTGTCGACACGCGTAGGTTACAACCTTATACTTCTGCATCAGCACTGCACAAAGTCCAGTGCCACGTGCATCGGTATATACCACCATCTCTTCATTCCCATTTGGAATGGACAATACAGGAGCACTTATCGGTCTCTCCTTCAGGATCCTGAACTCTTGTTCACACAAGTGAATACTTGGTTCTTCTTTGTCGGTCTTGTCAATGGTGCTGCTATCTTTGAGAAATCATTGATAGACCATCGTTAATAACCAGCCAACCCAAGGAAACTTCTCACATCCATCGCATTCTTAGGTCTATCCCAGTCTGGGATGGCTGCTACTTTAGCGGGATCAACCACTATTCCATTCCCAAAAACAACATGGCCTAAGAATCTCCCTTTGTTCTTCTAGAAGTGGCACTTCAAAAAATTAGCTTTCAGCTAATGCTTTCGCAAAATTTCCAACACAACTCCTAAGTGTGTATTATGTTCTTCCTTGTTCTGGGAGTAAACCAGAATATCATCCACGAACACAAGCACGAACTTGTTCACCTGATCTCTGAAAACCCTATTCATAAATCTACGAAATACGCTAGTGCATTAGTTAACCCGAATGGCATCAATAACCATTCGAAGTAACCAGATTGTGTCCCAAAAGCAGTTTTTGGCGCACTATCCTTCGCCACCCTCAACTGGTGAAATCTTGTTGCCCAATTCATATGAGAAAACACTTTGGCTTCGAGAAGTTGATCGAATAATTCATTAATCCTCGACAATGGATACTTGTTCTTCTTGGTCACCTTGTTTAGCTCACGATAGTCCACATACATTCTTAACAAGCCATTCACCTTGGTTGCAAACACGACCGGTGCACCCTACTTGGAAACACTCCTCCGAATGAATCATTTTCACCAAAGTTAAGAACAAAGAAATCACACACAAAAGAGCAACCATGACTCGACAACACTAGACCATGACACAACATGTAAAGATTGGATGAACTCCCAACTGGATTAGTCATTACGAAAGGTCTATCACAAATCTCGGGTTCCAAACCCAAGTGGCACACAAGCTCTTGAAAATGACAGAGTGTGATGCTCCAGTATCGAACAAAACTTGAATTGAAACATCTCGGACAGAAAGAGTACCTTGGACGATGAAACTCTTTCCCTTCTCCTCTATAGTAGAAGCTCTTGAAGAAAATGGCATGTCTTCCAAAGCATATGCCTTTACAATCTGCTTCCCTTTAGCTGGTTCCTGACAATCCTTCTTAAGATGCTCAGTCTTGCCACAATTGTGACACTTCCTCTCGATCTTCAGATTCTTGCACTCGTTAGCAAAATGACCTTTCTGTAGCAGTTGAAGCAGACTGACTCACTCTTAAGCTTCTTTTGGCCATTTTTCCTTTATGTTGTTACTGGTTCCTCTACGTATTATTATTATCCTGCTGTGGTTTCTACTCCTTTGGTTGCAGTGACAACATTTGCTTCCTTAGGAAACAAACTCTCATGGCAAACAGCTTTTTCCACGAGCTTCTCAAATGAGTCATAAAGGTGATCCACCAATGGTCTTCCAATGTAGGCATCCAGACCCATGACGAACTTCTCGTTCTTTTAATATGGTGTATCAATGTATGAACGAGCATATCTAGACAAGGCTTCAAAGTCAGAAATTTAGTCAAGCACAAAACGACCATCCAGCTTTAATTCCACAAATTTCTTGAATAGAGCAGATTTTTGAGCCGTGGAAATAAACTTTGCTTCGAACTTAGCTTGGAATTGCTCCCATGAAATCTCTTCCTCTGAAGTTTCAAGTGTAACTAAATTCCACTATTCCATGGCCCTGCCCTGCAGCTGCCTTGATGCAAGCTTCCTCTTGGTTGCATCATCCAACCCCAAGTCTCCAAAAATATGGACATAAGAATCCACTTACCTTTGAACCTCTTCAGCTGGCTCAGTTCCTTTGAATGGTTTTCCTCCTACAGATGTATAATCTTTGCATAGCTTTGCTAAATCCACAACCATAGGCAATTGAATACCTACATCTGCCATAGCTGCCACTGGAGCGGGCACCCTTCGTATGAATGCCTCCATCATGGCTTCAGACATGGTAGGGTAGTCTGGTTCACCGCCATTTCCCCCTCTAGTATTAGCTTCCCAAGAAGCGTGTCTTGATGCTCGTCTACTCATTCTAAATCTGCAATTTAGAATAATTAGCCACTTTCAAGAAAAGTGCAGACGAAATACAACTGCTACTACTATATACGCTAATATATATAGTAAGCATCCAATTGAAATCTATAAGTACTTCTCTCATACGTAATTACGTCCTCGAACTTTGGCTAAAATCGTTAACTAGAACTCTGATACCAAACGTGACGACCGCCCACAACCCCTGCACTAAACAAGAAGAATAATGCGTTGAAAGGCGCGCCAGGCAACTATGGACGATCATCATGGTATGATAACACAATCATAACCTGTCGTAAATCTCACAGTGCAAGGATAAAATATAATAGAAAATATACAGCAGGTATTAATAGTTAAGCAGAAAACACTAGACTTTCATAATGACTAGAAAGTAATATCCATGGAATTAAATTACAATTATAGTGTTTGTACAAATTGCCTCACTACAGCACTCAGAGAATAATAAACGGCGGAAATCCAAATACTATATAGTAGAAAGATAGTACGCCAGCCTCATGCCCACCTCGGAACTGCTACATCGTCCTCATTAAGCAATCACCTGTCACTTAGTCTTCCTATCGACAAACGGATGAATAGCCCAAGGTAATAAGAGGGAAACATAAAACCTTCAGTCAGACAATATTCTTATTGAGTGCTAAAATAGCTAACAAGAATCATCCATAAAGTATATGAAAATAGGTAGATTAACAAACCAATCTACCAAACTTAGAGAAGAACTCAGCTCCCGTTTTCCCAACACCAGAGAGTGATAGCCTTTACTGCAAACAATTCAACCATTCATCCATGGAAACCAGAACACCGATTCAATCATGGTAAAGCACTCATGACATCCAAATTATGCATCTCATGTGAACCATCCTAATCGAATTCAACATCCCTCAAGCACAAGTCCCAGAGGCCTAAATTAATATCAGACAAGCACCCAAGGGACATCTCCTTCGACGTTGAACAATCTACATGAGACGGTACAAATAGAGCATCCAATCATCCACGACTGACTCTGGCTATCACCGCCAATCCTTCTTTGAAACCATTGTAAATCGTATAACAACCCATCATGACTGCCATATGTCAAGGGCTAATGGTAACCCCAGTTCTAGCAAAAACTCCATACGCCATCATGACTCGTATGTTTATCTTCTCAAATCTCGACAACTAGGGCCTTCACGACTGCCCAAGGTATGAGGCCCTTCATGATTGCCTAATGTACCCCTACTTTGAGTATGTTAGAATTTATGATAATGATAATCTCTCAGTCTTTGGATCTCTAATCGTCATCACCGACGACTAATCACAAACTCAAATCCCACTCGAATAACCATTATAAACAACCCAAAGCCTTTGAGTTGTCTTCTTATTCGTTGCTTTACGCCAATCAACGAACTCTCCATATCACTTCGAACATTCCCGCCTGGATATTCGTTGGAGTCATAACATCGTTGAACCGAACAACGATCAATATAAGGTTCAACATTGACAATCAATTCATCACTAACCGACCAAAATCACCATGATCGACCAGGCCATTCACCATAAGACCGACCGACCCATTCTTCACTGGGTCGACCGACCCAGTCAGCTCCAACCCTAGTACTTCCGACCACCTTTACAAGGGTACACGACTGACCCAAAAACCATGACTGACCCCACCTTGGACCGACCACCTTTTCTCAAACTCAGGTTGGACCGACCGACCAGGACAGGACCGGCCGACCCACTTCCCTTTCTGACTGACCTACCTCCTTCTTGACCCATAGCAAGTATTTCAGATCGGCCGACCCAGATTTGCATACAACTGACCGACTGACCTTTCATGCTCGACCATTCCACCATCAGCAAGGAGACCGACCGACCCCTACTAGATGCACGATCGACCAGGGCACTGCGAGCAACCGACCTTGTGTATTTCTGCTCGAACCAACCACAAGTTGTACTACACTTGTACTGCGCTCGACCCGTGGCCTGTATAGTACCAATCCGAGTCTAATTTCGACCAAAACTTCGTCAATCGACACAATCGACGAAACCAACTCACCTAATTCATTCAACACAACCACAAGTATGTTATGAAATCATTAACAACACAAATATGACGATTTTCATCCAAATTATACAATTTCACCAAAATCATAATAAATGAACATATGATCTAAATTGCGGATCTAACTTGCGTAAACATATGAAATAGCATAGGAGTTACCAGTTTAAACTTGCTAAATTAGATCATAGGGTGACTCATATGAAAATGAACTTATCAAGGTGTAGATCTATAAGAAAATACTTGAATTTGATGGAAAAACATGACCAAACATTCATATACTTGATTGAATCCATGTGAGAGATGCATATCACTCACCAATTCTCCAAATCAAAGCAAAAACAACGAATTAAGATTCCGGACATCAAGGAATTGGACCCAAACTCCTTGATTCGATGAACTCTCCCTTGCAACGGTGTAGTTCTAGCCTCAATTAGTGTAGATCTTCGATTTCCTAAGTTTTAATGGTGGAAAGATGGAGAATGGGAAGAATGTGGGATCCCTTGGCTCTTCCAAATGAGATAATAGGGAAAGTAAACTATTTCTCATACCTCCCACCCCCTATATATAGTCTTCCACCAGCTCGCTAATGGGCTTCTTCAAATCAGCCCATTATGGCTTAAAAACATGAACAACCAACTGTTAAACCTTAAAATAACGAGTCCTTCTAAACTGCTGAGCCAAATCCTTAATGTAACCACTCTAAAGGCAATCATGATTTCCTTTCCAATGGCACAGGTTTCACCACCTGATTCGACCTGAGTCAAAAGTTGTGCCCTATACAAGATTAATAGTGGAAAAATGATCACAAACAAAATTGGTAAAAATTACAGACATGTCTCACATCCCCATAAACAACATATTAAAATATGAGAATGATCCAACCCTGACGGAATAAAAAAATATATTTTATGATCCTCCGATATGTAAAATGCGGGTTGTTACAATATCCCTAGAACAAGATTTCTCTGCACCAATACTAGTATAACAGATTAAGTGTTAACCTAATTACATAACAGGAACATGAACAAGATTAGGTGTTAACCTAATTACATAACAGAAACAGGATTAGGTCTTACCCGAATTACATACAGGATCAGGATTAGGTGTTAACCTAATTACATAACAGGATCAGGATTAGGTGTTAACCTAATTACATAAATGGAACAATATTAGGTGTTACCATACTTACTACCCATGTGATCGGCTCCCTACTACGTAAATACCACGTGTCAGCCCCGGTAGTAGGGCCTTAGTTTCCCTAATCGGACCCATGCACGCTCATGACACTGTCGGAACGCACTCATACCCACCGTCCTCATTTGAACCTCTTACTATCTAGTTCAGTAATGTGTGTCGTGGCCCCTACCTAGTGCGAGTCCCGCTAACAAAATACCAACAAAGATACTGACTGATATGGGTTCCACACAACATGATCGACACAAGCCAAACCCTCTAAGCTTGTGCCCCCACGAAACTAGGATTTAAAAATCCCTAAAACGTGATACAACAACATAATGAGGGACCTCTTAGCTTATTAATAATCAGGTTTAACTTAGCAGTTTTAAGTTCATTAATATGCATGGTTGTAATATTACATTTTTTTGTAAATGTTATTATGTGTACAACCCCTTCCCCCAAAAAAGCACCCGCCTAGATGTGCATATATAATATAGTAATTCAGTTTACTAACCTGCATCCATTTTGATTATTTCAAATTACAGTCAAAATTCCTTAATTTATAATATGCCCCCAAATTCTCCTTTTCCACTGTCATTTCATATAATCGCAATTTCAATTATACACAATCTTAAATCAGGAATGACCTAGGCTCAACCTAAATAAAAAGGGAAAACAGAAGGAGAAGAACATAATCAAATTAACTAAATACAATAGGCATATAAAAAAGACTAAATAAATAATTAAATTAAAAAGCAGAATAAGGATAAGGAAGATAGGCATGTATGAACATAACTGATAGTCAACTGGCAATAAAAGAATGTATATTACTATAACAACTGCACAAATGAATACAAGTAAAAGAATAATATAGAAAACAACTTATAAGTATCGTATGTTCTAGATCCACTTTTATTTATTGTTATAATACTTGTTTAAATATCAAATTTTAAAATAACTTGAACTCATAGTGCTAGATATGAGGTTCAGAAACAGTTCTTGAAAAAGGTTGTATGTAGATATTGAATTATATCTATAGATCCAGCCTTCAGCAGCATTTCCCCATTATATATATATATATATATACACACACACATACATACATATATTTAGAATAGAGCCGTGGAGGAAGAGGGATAAAGAATAGTTGTGTGTGTTGAAATGGGACAGAGCCACCCTATTTATAGATTTACAGAGATAATTCTTAACCTTTAGATCTTAGGGTTTCAAACCTAGCCATACAACTCATACAACAGACCTAGTAACATAATATTGTTTAGGTACAGAACTCAGAATTGGGCCTGCACGAGGGTGGGTCGATGCATCCACCAACCAGGTCGACCTACTTAGCCACGACCCAGTGCTAGTTTAGTGGTCTCACGACCTGTGGTTTCTTCACTAATTACTCTGGTTTGAATTTATTTTGAATTAATTAATATATAAACCCTATAAATGTATACAATCTTCTTATTTTCACAACTTCTTCATATGTTATCCGATTTACGCAAACTTGGGGTTTATCTGAACTTGAATTCTGAGATGACCGTAGTGGTAAAGTCTAGTTCTAAATATTTAATTATATAATATTCATTTTGTTGTCTTTATTGTTCAGTTATGGTGTGTTAAATTTCTGGGTGTTACATTCTCCCCTACTTAAAGGACTTCATCCTCGAAATCTCCAAGTTAAGAAGAATGTTATTATTTTAACAACCACCTAATCATCGATCAACCACTGACATCCATGTTCCTTAAAAAAAAATTAATGCTTGTATGAACAAACGTTAAGGTGTTGTGTGTGTATATGTCCCTACACTAATGCGAAAATCAGGCGGTCGATTAATTTAGTTGACCACCTTAATGCAATATATGTTTGTGCCATGTATCCAGTATATATGCAAAAGAGTACTTTTATAACATATAAGTTCTATATCAATCATTCACCAAAATGCAAGATCCATATGATGATTCAACCATTTTCATCCACTGAAAACTAAAATGCGCACACATCCATATGCAATATGTAAGTGCTTGAGCCGATCTAGTGCCTAGTGTGTGTATATGCATCCATGTGCAACCACTAGCAAACACTTGCATCCACTTGCAACCATCAATCATAACATGTCTCTAACACATGTTTTCAACCATTGGATTCTATATAAGGATCGAAGGTTCGAACGACGAAATACATCGGGTTCCCACGTCGCGTCTTCACGGTCTTCTCCCCACTATATCTTCACCAATCCAATTTCTTTGTTGCGTAGATTCTTAATCTCTGATCCAAGAATATCAGTAGGAACTCTTCTCACCGACACTTCCTTCTCAACATCCACATCTTCAAGTGTTCTCGGCTCCACTACCTTTGTTGTATCACGTAGACATTTTCTCAAATGGAAAACATGGAATACGTCGTGTACGCTCGCCAGTCTATCCGGTAGTCTAATCCTATAGGCCATCTGACCTATCCTCTCCACTATAGGGAATGGCCCTACGAACGTCGGTGCTAACTTCTCTACTTAGCCAAAGCAAACTACATTCCTCATCGGTGATACTTTAATGAAGACTGTATCTCCTACTTCGAATTCTATATCGGTCCTCCTCTTATCGGCATATGACTTCTGCCTGTCCTGAGCTGCTTTCATCCATCGTCGAATAAAGTCAAACTTCTTAGAGGTCTCTCGAATCATCTCAGGCCCAAGTAGAAGTCTGTCCATAGACTCCTACCAATAAGTCAGCGATCTACGAGGTCATTGGTAAAGTGCCTCGAAGGATCCCACGCCTATGCTTGACTGATAACTATTGTTGTAGGAAAACACAACCAATGGGAGATGCTCCTCCCAACTCCCTCCGAAATCTAGGATACACAGTCTCAGAAGATCCTCAAGATCCCTATTCCTTCTCTCAGTTTGTCCATCGATTTGAGGGTTGTATGATGTGCTTTGTGTACCCAGTGCCTCTTGTAAGCTCATTCAAAACTCATTAGTGAAGATGGGGTCACAGTCACTTACTGTATTGGAAGGTAGCCCATAAAGTCGGACTATCTCTTGTTGGTATACCGATGCTAGCCAAGCTGATGTCAGGATTAAATGGAGCGCTCTTCGTGAGTCTATATACTATCACCCAAATACTAGTTTTGCCCTTTCTTGATCTGGGTAGTCCATCAATGAAGTCTATAGAGATGCTCTTCCACTTCAATGGTGGCATACCCAAGGGCTGAAGCAATCCTCCAGGTTTCCTTTGTTCAACATTTACTTGTTGGCAAGTCAAACATCAGTACACAAATTCCGCCACGTCCTTCTTTATACCAGTCCAAAAGAAAACTCTCTTCATATCTCGATATATCTTGTCGATGCTCGAATGGATAGTCATCCGAGAATGATGAGCCACCTCAAGGACTATCCTCAACAAACCTTTGTCTCGAGGAACGCAACGCCTTCCATCTCGTCGTAACCACCCTTTATCAACCACCTAGTATCTACTAAGGTGACTAGAAGTCCCTTCTCTACTAAGCCTGTCCAAGATGTCTTCTATATGTTGGTCCTTTCGCTGTATGGATCAAATACACTCCATGAGAGTAGGCTATACTGTCATCGATGCTAACAAATTAGGTGTGAAATCATAAATGGCCTAAAATGGAAGGTCGATATAAACTCTAAGCTCCACCCCTCTACGATTAGAGGGCTCAAGGTCATCCTCTACCTACTCAACGCGTCCGCCACTACATTACTCTTACCTGGGGTATAAGCTATCTTAAAGTCGTCGAATGTAAGGAACTCCGTCCATTGTTGCAGCCTTAAGTTGAGATCCTTCTGTGAGAACAAATATTTGAGAGACTTATGATATGTGTATAGCTCAAATATCTCTCCAAGTAAATAATGTCACCAAGACTTCAATGCGTACACTATAGCAGCTAGCTCTAGGTCATGGGTAGGGCAGTTCTTCTCATGAACTCTCAACTGTCTACTAACATAGCATACCACCCTACTTGCATAAATACGACACCCAACCCTATGCCACAAGCATCTGTGTAGACCATAAACATCTTGCTTCCATCGGGGAGAGTCATAACTAAGGCAGTTGTCTGATTCCTTTTCAATCCCTGAAAGGCATCCTTGCAATTAAAGCTCCACGAAAAAACCAACTTTTTCATTGTCAATCGGGTGAGTGAGGCTGATATCCTTGCAAAGTCCTTGATAAACTTCCTATAATATCCTGCTAACCCTAGAAACCTTCTCACCCTCGTCGCATTCTTCAGAGCCCTCCAATCTCGAACTACGACAACTTTAGCAGGGTCTACCGCTATCCCATCCTTAGATACTGCATGCCCTAGAAATCTTACTTTCTTTCTCCGTAAGTGATTCTTAGAAATTTTTTCCATAAGTCGATGCGATCTAAAAGTGCGTAGAACCTCTCCTAAATGTATGGCATATTCCTCCTCAATCTTAGAGAAGATCAGATTATCATCAACGAAGACCACCGCAAACTTGTTCAGAAACTCTCTAAACACCCTACTCATCAATTCCACAAAATATATTGGTGCATTAGTCAACCCAAAAGGCATGACCAATCACTCAAAGAAACCGTCTAGAGTTCTGAAAGCAGTGTTATTAACACTATCCTCTTCCACCCTCAACCGAAGAAACCCCGTGGCCAAATCCATGTGCTAGAAAACTGATGCGCCTACTAGCTGATCAAACAAGTCGCCAATCCTCGGGTGTGGGTGCCTATTCTTCATGGTGAGCTTATTCAGCTCTCTATATTCTACGCATAGATGAAGTGAGCCATCTGCCTTAGTCATAAAGACAACTGGAGCTCCCCACTCTGAAATACTCAGTCTAATGAATCCTTTCTCAAACAACTCCACTAGTTGCTTATTGAGATTCCTCCTCTCTCTAGGAGTCATGTGGCGCACTGGTAAAGTGATTGACTTTGCATTCTCTACTATGTAAATTCGGAAGTCTATCTTGCGCCTCGGAGGTAATCCCTCAACCTAATCAAATACACCCGAATAATATATGACTATGGATACTGATCGCAAATCGTCAACAAAAGTATTAAGTAAATCTAGGAAACTAAGCATAATTGACCCCTGTGGGTCACACGAAATCTCAAGAGTTCTTCTTTGGCACGTCACGAGCCTAACTAATCTCCTCTCACAGTCTAGGATGACACCATACATGGCTAGCCAATCCATTCCTAGAATCAAGCCATAGCACACAAAGCCAAGTAAATACGCGTCGCATTCAACTCGGTGCCCAAATTAGAAATTCTCAAACCTCTACGTATCATGGATAGATGAGTTGTACCTCCTTTGGGGTTTAAGACTACTACAGGATCAAAAACTATACTAGTGTTAAGGTGCAAACTATTTACTACAGTACTGGATATAAATGAATGAGAAGCGCAGAATCAAAGAGGGTTCTAACATGATAGTCAAAAAGGGAAATTAAATCTTCAACAATGACTTTCCTACCTCGATTAGGTCCACCAGCCTCAAGAGCATGCTCATGCCCTTCAGAAGATCCTTCACCTTGTCCTTACTTGCTAATGCATTGCTTAGTGAAGTGTCCCACTTGACCATAATTAAAAAAGGCATTCTTTGTCTTTCTACGGTCTTTCACAAAATGACCCAATGCTCCGCAACCATGGCACTTGACATCTTTCTTGGTCTAAGCCTTGTCAGGATTTCTTCCTTTTTTTGCGTTCCCTTCTTGGGACACCACTTCTTTTTCCCCCTTTAGATCGTCTCTCCTCAGCTTAGTTTTCTTTCTCCTCATCTTTTTCGTCTTCGTGCATTAGAGCCATGTCAACCAGCCTCTCAAAAGTCTCCCCTATTGGTATATGTGACGGTTCTAGTGCTTGGAAAGGTTGATTCAACCCTCTCGCAAATGTAAGAGACTTCTTATGGGGTGTATTTACTAAGTCCAGACCAAATCTCGCTAGATGATTAAACTTGTTGACATATTCCTTAACATACATGTTCCCTTATTTCAACGACAAAAATCTCTCCATCTGTAATCCTTCTTCCATCTGAGATAAAAACGTCATCTCAAATCTCTATCTGAAATCATTCCAAGTAACTACTGGTTGACCTGCCTGGGTCACCTCCCACCAATATGAAGCTTCGTCCTTCAGTTGCCAAGAGGCCAAAAATATCTTCCTCCTATTATCGAGCTCGAAAAGGCCAAACACATTCTACGTTTCTCTAAACCAACTACGCGCATCAAAAAAACTCTTGATAGTGCGGAACGGCTTGTCGCCCATAGCGCAAAAGTCCTTACAAAGCTTAGAAAAGTTGTCTACAAGTGGAGGTGGAGCTACTTCGGCTGCAGTTGGGGGTAGGGAGTCTCCTTGAACTTCGGCAGGTATCGTAGCCTTTAGATACCTATGGAACCATGTCAGTAGTGAAATGCCCTAAGGAAGATTGGGTGTCCTAGACATGCTGAAAAAAGAAGAACAAAGATTCAAGAAGAGATCGACAGAGTATTAAGTATGTCTTGAGGGGATATGTTTTTCAAAAATAGGTTTTTATTTAGAAATACTTTTCTTTTGAAAATAATTTTTCAAAACTTTTCTCTGATCTTGTAACCTTTAGCTCTGATACCAAATGTGACACCCCATGTCCGTTAATGTAACTCATAAGAGAATGCATTAAGTTTCGTGAAGCACAATAAGTAAACAATAACAGAAATTCACAAGATAGATATAAGTAAGCAGCGAAAAATCAAACTTTTTATTTAAAAGTAAAACATTGTTTCAAACCAATTACATCAGCAAATACCAAATACTTAAAATAAAACCACCTGTCTTATAAAGCAAAGCATCAGAGTACAATAAAGCAGAAGCATATTCCATCAGACAAGCCATAGAAAAGTAGATAGGTAACTAAATAGGTACTTTAAATTGAAAGAAATCTGATCCAAGCTGAAAGAAAAAGGAGTGCTACCAATCTGAGTACCTGAAGTGGGGAAAGGAAGAGGAAGAAGTGAACCAAAATAAGTCAAACATAAAGCCTGTTGAGTTCCAGTGATTTTCAGTATATGCATAGAATAGAGGTATTAAGACAGATAAACAAGACTGGACGAGAAAGTACAATAACATAAAAGATAACAGGTAAACAAGATAATTATGGCAGCAAGATAAAATAGTGATCTATTAAAGCTCCTCATTTATATCCCTAGAACAAGCTTTCTCTGCACCAATACTAGTGTAACATGATTAGGTTTTAACCTAATTACATAACATGAACAAGAACATGATTAGGTTTAACCTAATTACATAACAGGAACATGATTAGGTGTTAATCTAATTACATGACAGGAACAAGATTAGGTGTTACCCTATTTACACAACAAAAACATGAACAAGATTAGGTGTTAACCTAATTACATAATAGGAACACGAAAAGAAACATGATTAGGTGTTATCCTAATTACATAATAGGAACAAGATTAGGTGTTATCCTAATTACTACTCATGCGATTAGCTCCCTACTACGTAAATACCCTTTGTCAGCCTCAACAGTAGGTTGTATCACTCCGTAATCCAACAAATTATTGAAAATATACTTATTTATTGGTGTTATAGCATCTTAGTTTCCCTAATCGGAACCATGCATGCTCATGTCTCCACCGGAACGCGTTCATACCTAACTTCCTCGTTTGAACCTCTTACTATCCAATGCAGTGAAACGAGCCCTGGCCCCTACCTAGTGTGAGGCCCCTAACAAAATACCAATAGGCATAATGACTGATATGGGTTCCACACAACAAGATTGACAAAAGCCAAACCCCCTAATCTTGTGACTCCAAATAACTAGGATTTAAGAGTCCCCTAAACCCGATACAACAAAAGAACGAGGGACCTCTTAGATTAATAATAATCAGGTCTAATTTAGCAGGTTTAAGTTCATTAATAAGCATTGTGACGGCCCGCCCCGCACCAACCGACATTTACTCCAAAAGTGCGCTGTACACATGTCCAGTTAGCACGGGACGGTCGTCAGGAGGAAAGGAAAGAAGGAAATAAACTAATAAGGAACCTGTAGAATGTCTCACAACGCATGGAACAAAATATAATAACTACATACTTGACATAAAACAGGTGAGACAGTGCATAAGCTGAAAACAAACTAACATAGCAGCAGAAAATCCAAGTACAGCTTATGGTCCAAAGCCAACATTATTACAACTTTTCAAACTGTCTCAAAAGAAAAAGCAAGATAAGGGAGGTACACTACTAATGCCCAAGTAGCGACCACTAACGACACGGGGAGAATATATATATATATATATATATATATATATATATATATATATATATCATACGTGGAAGCCTCCTGCTCGCCTCCGAATCAGCTACTCGCGCATCACCAGCTAACCTGTCTCTGGTCTGCTCGTGTGAGCACCCAGAGTAATAAAAAAAGACATAAAACTCTGGGTCAGACAAAAGTCTGGTATAAGCGATAAGTAGCTAAACAGAACAATAACTTGTGTACTAAACCATACCTGAACCTGGACCTGCAACCAAAGAGTTAGCACTGCATACTGTACAACACTCTAAGGTGCCACTAACATATGGTGTAAAGATACGGGGGTGGGGGTGTGCATGTCATAGTGATGGCAAACAATTAAACATAGAAACCATCCTAACATCTCTGACCCAGTGCATAAAGCATACGAAATCCACCACTTCGATCACCTCAATACTTTGCTATGATCACCTTGCCCCATGAAGTCATAAATGGCTTTACTGCACTGATACATAGCCACTAATCCTTCGCTATGTCCACTTGCCCCATGGAGTTATTCACCCCATTTGCGTTGGCTCATAGCCTTACCAATCCTTTACTATGACCACTTGCCCCATGGAGTTATTCAACCCATCTGCGCTGGCTCATAGTCTTACTACGATCACTTTGCCCCTTGAGTCTTAATGACTCTACTGCACTGATAACGTAGTCTTGCTACCATCACCTTGCCCCTCGAGTCATAGTAACTCTACTGCACTGATAAGTAGCCCATCATTCATTTTCAGTGGTGAATCGAAGTTATGAACGTCGACAACTCCTTAGCACACGTCCCGCAGCAAAGCCCAACCATGAAGTGAACTCATTGGTTCCCAATTGGATCCTAAGCTCTAACTTCCATTTCGACTACCTTTGCATCTCGGGTTATTGGTCATCACCGGATCGGTTCAGATCTCCCCCTAACCATCGGATCGGTTCGGGTCTCTAGCACAAGCCTTCCCCTCTGCTCCGGATCGGATCGAGTTCTCCAGCACGCCACGGTTCAGATCATCGTCACCATCATCGGGTCGGGTCTCCAGGCTCCATCGCCACAGATCAGTTCGGAGGTGGCTAAACAGGTTGGGTCGGGGTCCTTCTGGCGATTCGGGTCGGGGTACTCTCCTCCAGGCCAAGTACAACGGTTCGTGCTCACCATCTTTGAACGGATCGGGTTGGAGCTGCTGAACTCGCATGGGAGGTTGTTCGGATCGGGTCCTTTCCTCCGTTCCGATCCGGATCGGCCAAATTTCTGCACTTTCTCCAGCAGGTAGTTTATGCCATTCGATGGCGTTTTTGACCATTCCAACTATTCTAATCAATCACAAAGCATACCATACAATCATAGCAACATGTATAATAACCACAAACACCAAAACAACAATATGATAGGTTAAAATGGATCAAACATAGCCAAAACCCCATATTTTCCCTTAAGCATGTTTAGGTGAAACTAATGATACGATTAGCAAAACTTAACCAAATTAACCCAAATTCATATCAGAGGTCTAAAACATCAATTCGAATTTTATAAATATTTTTCTAGAATTTTATCATGTTTAAATTCGCTAATTAACACTAATTACCCTTAATTAGCCATAATTAGTGAGGAACTATGCAAATCACTCACCTTAGCCACAAATAAAACCTTAAACTGAAATGATTTTCTGTTTGGGCGTGAATATCAATGCTAATCAGCAGCTCAAATCTTGATTTGGTGAAGATGTCCCTTGATTTGATGTTGCTAAGCTTAATCCTTGATTAGAAGGTGATTTGGAGGTGACTTAGAGGTTGGAGGCCATTTTTAGGGTTTCTAAGAGGTAAGTGGAGGCTAGAAAACTAAAATAGAATGAAACCCTAACTCATTTCAGCCTCCCCATAACCACAATCCCGAAACGGGTTATGGGCCCATTTACTAATCACCCTATGTGATATCCTATGCTAGTTCACACCATCATTATGTTGCCTAAAAATCCCATATGCAAGTTTATGTATAGATTTGGGCTATGATCATATCATATAAATTGAGACATTTAACAAGTTGACACCTTTTGATCCTTAACATGTGTAGTTTATGCAAGTTTCACCCCTATTATGATTAGATTTATTTTAATTGTCTATATGTTGTGATAATTTATCTTTGTGCTAGGTGTTAGATTATACAAGTCTAGCCTATATTATGCGTTGAATAAGCGAACGTATAAACATGGGGTAGGGTAACACTGAGGATTTAATATTAAAAAGTTGGGGTGCAATTGATATGATTTTGCATGCCATAAGTGGATGGCCATAATTGAGTCAATTATGGACATCATTAAAAGTTGACTTAATTAATAATTTGAATAGGGAATTATTAAAACTGGGGTAAAAGATTTTAAGTGTTAATCAATGCTTAGGACACGAGGTTGGACTCGTTTGTGACGTAAACCTGCCCGGACCCGCCCGGCAAATCCAGTGGTCACAAATGTCAGCCCAATGTGAGAGGTCCTAGGCCTAAACTAAAGCATAACAGTTGTAAAGACATGAGGTTAGACTCTTTTATGGTGTAAGACTACCCGGACCCGCCCGACAAATCCAGCTGCCATAAATGCCAGTCTAATGTGAGTGGTCTTTATGAGGTTATGGCCTGAATGAATTAAGAAATACTTAACCAGATAAACATGTAAGGTGGTACATGGGGGTTAAGTAGGTGCCTTGGGTGGCATGAGGAATCTAGGGGGTGCCCTTAGTGGCATGTGAAATACGATTAGTAAGACTTAACCAAACACACATGTAAATGAACATGACTAAGAGGGTTAAGTGGGATATACTAGTGACAAGCTTAAGTGGGTAGCTTGTGGGGGCCCATTTCGACTAGTATCCCAAACGTATCTTTGTGGGCTCGACCCAAGTCGAGGACGGGACACGCATGCTGTGCTTGACTATAAGAGGCCAAAACGGGGAGCGGTGGCAACGCAAGTCCAACGGGTTTCATATGTGTGTGTGGACCCGGGCTGGTAGGTAAGACGTTGTTGCATCGTGTAGGTATAAGCCGTGCATTCTCAGTTGTATCGGTTGCCACTTTAGGGGAGTGATACACCCTACTGTGGGGCCAGCACGGGTATCTACGAGTAGGGAGCCGATCGAAAGTGGGTAGTTGGGTACACGTAGTGGAGATAGGGGCAGACGGCACCTATGTAGTCAGCTAGGGGTACGTAAGGCTATTTATAAAGTTTCTGTGTGAAGCAAGTGGGATCAAACAATAGGGTGACTGGTGTGGTGCAGTGTAGTAATCATTCGTTAGTAATTAGGTGTGCCTTTACCGTTATTTTTAACGTTATCTTAAACGCTATCTTTATCTTCCTAAGAGTTCATAGACATTTACTTGTCTTCCATATTATGCCTTAGTTTAGTTATTTTGATAATAGTATTGTTAGAATTATCATACTCGCCAGACTTTATGTCTGACCTCCTCCATTTCTATCCTTTTCCCCCCTCCAGGTCCTCAGGTTGGACCCAGCTCTAGTGGAGTTTGATTGGATTGCTTTATCTCTCTTGGAAAGCTTGGAGCCTTGAAGTAAAGTCCAGCTTGTTATCTTCTTTAATGGATATTTGTGTAATGGGATTATGTATTTTGTTTTATGAAGATGGATAATGTACTTGACTCTGATTAATGGTTTTGTGATGTAATAAACATGTTTCCGCTGCAATAAAATGAAGTTTTAGTTTTCAAGTACTACTTATTATCTGTCTTGTTGTAATTTTTCTGTTCTATATTCACTTATAACCTCCATGGAAGTTAATGCATTCCCCTTATGAGTGACATTAATGGACGTTGGGTGTTACAAATTCAGATCTGGAAGAGGAAATCAACGTCAATAAAAAGATTATTGAATCATGAAAGCAAGATAAACCTCTAAGAATCAATCTATTTAAATTATTTCTATTTCCCTTCTCTTTTCAAGAAATAATAAATCCATGGTCATTAGGTCGTGAATCAAATTAAAGGGAAAAGGAAAACCATGGATGATAGAACGGATCAGATCCAAAATTTGGGGAAAGCTTAAAGGTGAGAGGGTTTAAGCTATAGCCTTTAGATAATATTATGACTATCGTTTAGCATTTCCCTTTTTAATAAATTGTGAAATGGCCAGTTTAATTATAAATTTTTGTTGTAACAAATTGAAATGTTGATATGAATATTTCAGGAAATTCCTATGTTGAATTGGCTAAGCTGTTGAATGTTTACGTGTTGGAGAAAATAAACTTGTTAGGATATGAATAGCCAGTTCAGTGATTGTAATTACATGCTTTACTTGGGACATATTATTGATTGAACGACATGTTAAAATAATTACCCGATTGAATGTTTACATATCCTAGTAGAATTAAACATATGTTGAAAACGACACGCGACAAAATATAGGAAAAAATTGGACGACATGTAAATTAAATTATTGTAAACTATATTACAGCAAAAAGGATAATATGTCTGAAATTTTGATGTAATGAACATAACATATATTATGTTTTGAGATTTTAATTTGGAAGCGCAATTTGATATGAACATAAGTGATTGAATGAAAATGAATATGCCTAGGATTATAGTTAGAAATTGTACATACACTTATAGCACAAGATTAGGTTGCATTAGTGGCGGAAGTCTGCCCGGACCCGACCGGCATATCCAGCAGCCACTAATGTTGAACCTAATGTGAGAGGCATAAGTGCAAGAATTAAAAACATGTGCTAAGACACGAGGTTAAGTCAGCTTGTGGTAGAAGTCTACACGGACCCGCCCGGCAAATCCAGCGTCCACAAGTGTAGGCTTAATGTGAGAGGTCTAGTGCTTATATATATATATATATATATGTATGTATGTATATAAAAAGATATGAATAAATGGCAAGGATGGTAATTAAATGTCCAACTCAGAAAATAAGAAAGGAAGGGATGTAATGAATTGAGTTTGTGTGATAAGAGGGAAAAGTAATGTATTTTCCTAAATGACTTATTTCTGAGAACGTTGTTGCAAGTAAGCCAATAAATAAAGAAAAGTGAAGAAATTACTTGCTACCACGGATTTAGATGGGAAAACATTTTGAAAATAAAACATTGATTCCTTCTATCAAACTAATATGGTGCATGAAGTGTTTTCCTTAATATAATAAGGAACATATATTATAGTGAATAAAGAATAATGGTTTACAACAGTAAATGGTTTAAAAGGGGAATGATAATAACCTATTATAAATAAATAACATTAATGAAAATGTTGTGTAATAGATAGACTTGTCCTAGGGACAAGTGAATATTAAAACTTAGGTTATAATAAACTAGTAAGGGAATGGGATAACTGGTTAATTAGGTTAAGTGACACTTAATTGTAAATTAATTAATCATAAAAAGGAAAAACTGAAACCAGTTAAGAAAAGGGGAAAAATATATTGTACTTAATTATAAATTAAGTTGTATAGGAGTCTGAAACCTGTTGGTAAGAATAACATGTTTAGACTTGTCCTAGGGACAAAGGGAAATTATAGCATAGGTTATAATAAATGGGTAGAGGTATTAATGGGCCTTAGTTAATAGAACTAAGTTAATAAGTAAACAACGACAAGTCGTAATGACGACGTAAAGCGGAATTATGGTTAAATGGGAGAGGATGAGGAAAACTTATGAAATGAAATAAGTTATATTTAATTATAAATGGTAAGTGACATGTTAAGTAAAACATGTGAATTAGATATAATTAATTACATATTAAGTAAAACATGTTATTGAAATGAAACAAGAATATAAAAGGGATTGTGGATCACAGACCCCGGCCACAATCTAGAGAATAACATGTTGTAAGCTTATTAATAAACTTAAATGAATTAAGTTATATGACTGAAATTAATAAGCAAGAGAAACTTGTTAATTTGAATAAGAATTCAATATGAATTGGAATAACCAAGTTAATTGGAAACCTGATGAGTTGAGACAAGCGCATAAATGAATGGTTAGAGTAGGGTCTAATGACATATAAAACTGAGGTGCTTGGACCATTCCATTTGTTAGAGGATGAATAACCATAAGGAGTAGATCATCGGGGTGTCAAAAGACACAAAGAGGAGCACATGTCCACCTAGATATTCTTGTAGGCTCCAACGGACTGGGTTAAGAAGCATACGGCTTCCGTGGACGTAGGGTACTCTTGGTATTCCTCTATGAGTGGCAGATGATCTGCCTGTTCTCACAGAGGTTAGTTCTGCGTAGGTGAACCAATGAGTATGTCTTGATTGCAATAATAAGGGGAAATCAGAAGACTAAGATGGACCAGCGTGATTTGGAGAGACCAGTTAGTGCACTTTGATAACAACTCATCGTCTAACTACCATCTTCAGTCAGTACGTAAAGCGGAAAGGCAGAGAACTCCAAAAGACCGTATACTTTTCTATCTAGTTATGGGTGAGGTTGGCCAATTGGCTTGAAGGGCATAGGGGGCTAAGGTTAAGTTCTCATTCTTGATATTCTTAGGTGCCTTTCATTAGTTGAGGGTGGGGTCTAGTGGGACCATAGCCACTGTAAAAGCAGACCTTAGCATCTGCAATCAGCAGATACCTGAAAGCTCCCGACCGAGTTCCGTGTTTCTTGGTTAGCCGTGCCATGGGACTCGGGCGCACATATAGAGAACATTAGACATCGAGAACGATTAACGATACATACGTGGGAAAGTCTAGGTACACTCATGTCGCTCTAGGTGGTGTATAATAAGACTAGAGGGCATTATTCGAGGATGGAACCTAATTCGATCGAATGGTTCAAAGATGGCAGTCTGAACGCTTACATAATATAGAAGTAGTGGTTCTTTGCAGACGTAGCATTGACATATATACAGAAATCCATACAACATTCTAGCGTAGGATTAGGGACTCCTATGGTAGAGACCGTGCGAGTGGGGTACCATGGGGCATATCTCAATATTGAGAGATAGCTACATATACTGTATTAGGTTAATTCACTGGGAAGTAAATGGGTACGACGTGTGTGTAAGCCTTGAGTGCTGTTAACCCAAGTAACCTAATAAATAAGAAAATATGATTGAACGGTATATGTAAGATTATCCAAAGTGTATAGTTTAAATCCAATCACCAGAACTTGTGTTCTCACCCCCTCCTCATAACACACTCGCAGGTTAGACTGTGGCAGAGACATGACAACTTTGGATATTGGTTAGGCAGTATTAATAATACGGTAAGGCTGTGTTTTGATTATACTATATTTTATCCTTTCCGCTGTGAGATATTTTTCTGAGCTCTGACATGTTTTATGTCTCTGTCTTTTCTGCAGGATACCAGAACAAACCAATCCGAGTTTCGATAGATTGGAATTTTGAAAAAAAATCGGTCTGTCGAAATTGGGGTTGTCACATCTGGTATTAGAGCTTAGGTTTTGAATTCCTATATAAATAGCGAGTGAACGTATTTGTATTTTTAAAAATATAAATATGTTATATATATACCTAGATCCATAGAGGAACCCACTAAATAAAAAGAGTATAATATGGTATGAAATGGGATGTTTGTTTTGTACACTAACGGAATGAATAAGGAAATTTGAGACCCTTAGGAAGTTTGGTTGGGAAGTGTATAATATACTTTGTACGGAAGGAAAATTAATCCCATATGATTAGTATTTTGGAAAAAGTTAAACAGAGAAAAATGGGTCAGGAATATATATATATATATATAGTTGAGAGAATTGACCTTGGAGAGTGTCTAGGAGAGCCTAGAAAAATTGGAAACCCGCTTTGAGTCTAACCCCATTATTAACTTCTAAGAACTTAAGATTATAAAAGTTTGAGAAAAAAACGGTTTATGGTGTTTTCAAGTTTTAATCTTAAAAGTTATAGTTTTAAAATATGTAAAGAAGTACATATTGAGTTTTATAGTAAAATTCTCTCAGTAAAACGTGCATGTTATAGAGCATGTATAGCTCGCTAGGTTTTCTAGTTATATTTCATACAAAAAATTTTAATCAAGAAAGTTTGAAGTCTCTATTCTTTTGACAATTATTTTTGATAATTGTTTAAAACAGAATTTTGTTGGGTGGACAAAATAAGTTGTAGAAAATTAGAATAGAGTGGATGTTGGCACCTTGTAGTAGGAGACTGAACTGACCTTATAGGTAAGAACAAGTCATAAACCTAATTAAGGAAAGTAGTTGTCCGTATCTACTCCAGTTTTGCGATTTGAAAATATTTTTGCAAGATAAGACGAAAAAGAAAAGCTACAACAAAGAAAATTTTCTTATGTGGGATGTGCTTGGATTAGAAAATAGAAAACCTTTATACATTTTTTCATAAAATCCAAGTACGGTTTGAAAAAGGTATATAAAAGGAAAACGGAAGGTGTGAAATTTTCCATTTTCTACCTTTTTGTAACATAAGAAATTGAATTTAGAAAATTAGATTTTTCTGAAATTTGAAAAATAAAGTTGGTTGGTAGGATTATGGATGCAACAATTGGATGAACTATGCTCTTACTGCCAACATATCTAGGATGTGAGCATCATATTTTAAAAAGGATTTTTGAGAAATTTGCATACACATAGGAGGTACCGCTTAGGCATACATGCATTGTTATGTTGTATTTCACTTTGCACAAGTGCACAATATTTGCTAAAATTGGATGCACACATGATGGATGTATATTATGCGAGGGGTTAATTGATTTTACCCTTATTAAATTCCGGGGACAAAATTTCCTAAGGGTAGGAGAATGTAACACCCCGTATTTTTAAGATTATAAAATAATAATAACTTAATTAAATAATGATAATTAAGTAAAATGGACTGTGCCATTGTGTCCCTCTCGGAATTGTGGTCAAGATAGACACCTGGTTTGCGTAAAACGGACACCATATGAAGAAGTTATTAAGCCTAGAAGTTTGTATATGCACAAGTGAAATATATATATATATGTACAAACAAATTAAAATGTAAAATAATGAATAAAATAAGGATTACATGTAATAAATACATGCATTGAAAAAAATGTAATGCATGCTTTGAAAGAAAGAAAGGATTGGTTGCATGCAATGCAAATATGTTGCATGCACTGATTTGCAAACATAATGCATTAACATTAAAAGAAAAAGATTCATGCAATGGTTTAATTTAAGTATTGTAATTACATGAAAAAGAGAAGTAAGGAGAGAACAATAATTATCATTGTTCTAACACTTATTAATAAAAGACTTCATAGCTCAGTTGATTAAGGCATTGGATTTGGAACATAGAGGTCGGGGGTTCGAACTTCGGCGGCGACATAATTTTTATCTTTGTTTTAGAGAGGGCCAACTGAACATGCAAATATATGTGCGTATACAAATTCAAAATTTGAAAGGATAAGAAGGTACATATAAGGAAATAAAGAAAATATATGTATATATATGAGAATATATATATATATATATATATGCAGAAATATATGTATACGAAAGATAAAATTCAAGATAAGGCTACAGTCAATGAAATACGGGAAGAATCAAATAACGATGCAACATCGTTTGAATTTTGAAAATAAAATGAAAGTTGTGCGTATATATATACGCGTAAAATGGTCGTTAGAGAAATTGTATACATATAAGAATATTTCGCGTAAAAAAAACAGTTAAATAAATTCCAGAAATTCAAAAGTTCAAAAATCAAATTTGTGCTCAAAAACAATTCAAACATTAGAAATTCAAATTTCTGCGCCAAAACAGCTTGCGGGACCCAATGTTGACTCAGCACTGCGTGTACGATAAGATTTGGCTAGATTCATTTCCGAACTTGGATTATTTTCTTAACTGGGTTCAATGCTGACTCAGCGCTGCGTGTACGATAAGGTCTTGAGCACTTATAAATGAGACCCTAGACCTAAACATCATAATTCGGCGGCTACATTGGATCTCTGCCATGGCTCCCTCTTTCTCTCTTCTCAAATTTATTCTGAAATTAAGACGTTAGCCTAGGAGGATTATGAATTCAGATCTGGAAGAGGGAATCAACGTTAATAAAAAGATTATTGAATCATGAAAGTAAGGTAAACCTCTAAGAACCAATCTATTTAAATTATTTCTCTCTCCCTTCTCTTTTCAAGAAATAATAAATCCATGGTCATTAGGTCATGAATCAAATTAAAGGGAAAAGGAAAACCATGGATGATAGATCAGATCAAATCCAAAATTTGGGGAAAGCTTAAAGGTGAGTGGGTTTAAGCTCTAGCCTTTAGATAATGTTATGACTATCCTTTAACATTCCCCTTTTTAATAAATTGTGAAATGGTCAGTTTAATTATAAATTGCTGTTGTAACAAATTGAAATTTTAATATGAATATGTCAGGAAATTCTTATGTTGAATTGGCTAAGTTATTGAATGTTTACATATTGGAGAAAATAAACTTGTTAGGATATGAATAGCCAATTCAGTGATTGTAAATACATGCTTTACTTGGGACATATTATTGATTGAACGACATGTTAAAATAATTACCCGATTGAATGTTTACATGTCCTAGTAGAATTAAACATATGTTGAAAATTACATGCGACAAAATATAGGAAAAAATTAGACGATGTGTAAATTAGATTACTATAAACTATATTACAGTAAAAAGGATAATATGTCTAAAATTTTCATGTAATGAACATAACATATATTATGTTTTGAGATTTTAATTTGGAAGCGCAATTTGATATGAACATAAGTGATTGAATGAAAATGAATATGCCTAGGATTGCAGTTAGAAATTGTAAATACACTTATGGCTCGAGGTTAGGTTGCATTAGTGGCGGAAGTCTATCCGGACCCGACCAGCATATCCAGCAGCCACTAATGTTGAACCTAATGTGAGAGGCCTAAGTGCAAGAATTAACAACATGTGCTAAGACATGAGGTTAAGTCAGCTTGTGGTAGAAGTCTGCCCGTACCTGCCCGGCAAATCCAGCATCCACAAGTATAGGCTTAACGTGAGAGGTCTAGTGCTTATATATATACGTGTGTGTGTGTGTATATAACAAGATATGGATAAATGGCAAGGATGGTAATTAAATGTCTAACTCAAAAAATAGGAAAGGAATGGATGTAATGAACCGAGTTAGTGTGATAAGAGGAAAAAGTGATGTATTTTCCTAAATGACTTATTTCTGAGAACGTTGTTGCAAGTAAGCCACAATAAATAAAGAAAAGTAAAGAAATTACTTGCTACCATGGATTTAGATGGGAAAACATTTTGAAAATAAATCATTGTTTCCTTCTATCAAACTGATAAGGTGCATGAAGTGTTTTCCTTAATATAATAAGGAACATATATTACAATGAATGAATAATAATGGTTTACAATAGTAAATGGTTTAAAAGGGGAATGATAATAACCTATTATAAATAAATAACATTAATGAAAATGTTGTATAATAGATAGACTTATCCTTGGGACAAGTGAATATTATAACTTAAGTTATAATAAATTAGTAAGGGAATAGGATAACTGGCGAATTAAGTTAAGTGTCACTTAATTGTAAATTAAGTAATCAGAAAAGGGGAAAACCTAAAACTAGTTAAGAAATGGGGGAAAATTATATTTTACTTAATTATAAATTTAGTTGTCTGGGAGTCTGAAACCTGTTGGTAAGAATAACATGTTTAGAATTGTCCTAGGGGCAAGGGGAAATTATAACATAGGTTATAATAAATGGGTAGAGAAACTTATTAATGGGCCTTAGTTAATAGAACTAAGTTAATAAGTAAACAACGATAAGTTGTATTGATGACGTAAAGTGGAATTATAATTAAATGAGAGAGGATGAGGAAAACTTATGAAATGAAATAAGTTATATTTAATCATAAATGGTAAGTGACCTGTTAATTGGATACATGTGAATTAGATATACTTAATTACATATTAAGTAAAACATATTATTGAAATCAAACAAGAATATAAAAGGGATTGTGGATCACAGACTCGGGCCACAATCTAGAGAATAACATGTTGTAAGCTTATAAATAAACTTAAATGAATTAAGTTTTATGACTGAAATTAATAAGCAAGAGAAACTTGGTAATTTGAATAAGAATTCAATATGAATTGGAATAACCAAGTTAACTGGAAACCTGGTGAGTTAAGACAAGCGCGTAAAGGATTGGTTAGATATAGGGTCTAACGACATATAAAACTGAGGCGCTTGGACCAGTCCATATGTTAGAAGATGAGTAACCATGAGGGGTTGATCATCGGGGTGTCAAAAAACACAAAGAGGAGCACATGTCCACCTAGATATTCTTGTGGGCTCCAACGGACTGGGTTAAGAAGCTCGCGGTGTAACACGCCATGGCCATTAATGTCACTCAAAAAAGGGAATGCATTAATGTCATGAAGTGTTATAGTAGTATAGAACAGATAAATTACAAGAATAAATAAATAAAACACAGCGGAAGATAAAACTTATTTCATAGCATCATAACTTCAAAACAAGCTTACATAAGTAGTCTCCAAAAACCATTACAACAGGATCAATTGTCTTTTCCAAAAACTCCAAAGTACATAAAGAAGCAAATACTTAAATAACATAAATGCATAAATCCCCACTGAGCATAAGCAAAGCCATAAAGATGAAAGAGTCCAAAGCGATACATTTACTCTTTTCAAGCAACTAAAAGAAATCAGCACAAAGTTGTAGTATTCCCTCCTTGCTAACCTGAGGGGGGGGGGGAGAAAAGAAAAGAGGTGGAAACAAAACGGGTCAGATATAAAGTCTGGCGAGTCGAGTAATTTTAACAAATAATAGGTAAGGTAAATGATCAAGACATAAATAGGCACCATGATATGGCTGTAACATATATAAGGTAGATAAAAAGGATGGAGAAGATGATTCCGTTCCTAAGTACTAAGACAATCCTACACCTTGGCTAAGCGAACAACCCTCCAAGTACTAACCCCGAAGACCAAAGTCAACATCAGACTAGCACCCAAAGGACTATCCAACTCAACCAACATGTATTTCGTTACACCGCACTTTTGCTAAGTTACACCACATTACTTAATTACACCGCACATCTACTAGTCTCTATTTACTAAAGGTTGATCCCTTCCCACTAACTGTACCCACATGACAAACTTGGTAGTTACTTGTACCTAGCTGCTATCGTAGGTGCCGGCTTGCTCCTACCACTGCTAAGGTACCCTTACCCTACCCATTCGATTGGCTCCATAAACTCCGTAGGCACCCGTTCTGGCCCCACAGTGGGGTGTATCACTCCCCAAAGTGGCAACCCTGATACCAACATAAAATGCACGGCCATACCTACACGATGCAACAATGTCTTTCCTACCAGCCCGGACTCATGCACGAACATGAACCCGTTGGAATCGCGTTGCCACCGCTATTCACGTTTTGACCACTTACATTCAAGTCCAGTAAGCGTGCCCCAACCCCGGCCTAGTACCGGGCCCAATTAGATACTCAAACGAGTTACTGGTTGTAACGGGTCCCCCATCCGACACAAGTCTCCCACCTATTCTTGGTCCCCACTAGGTTTTTCTCCCACTTAACCATTTTAATTTAAATGTCGATGTCTTACACATGCTATGGTTAAGTCCATACTTACGTGTCATAATTTACATGTCTTATCTTATACCGGTTAAGTCCATATTTACATGTCATTATTTACATGTCACCCTTCTTAACACTCTAATCATACCCACGTCTTATTATGGTTAGTATTCCTTAATTCATTCCTTATGACGAATGGTGCATGACCTCCCACATTAGACCGAACGTTTTGTGGCAACTGGATTTGCCGGGCGGTTCCGGGCAGTCTTACGCCACAAACCGGGTCTAACCTCGTGTCATTAACTGTTGTGCCTACAATTCATTCCTTTGACCTCTCACGTTAAACGTCCAATTGTGGCAACTAGATTTGTCGGGCAGTTTCAGGCATTCTTACGCCACAATTGCGCCTAACCTCGTGTCAAAGGTTTATTAATAATCGTATTTCACCCACACCCAATTTTCATGTCATGTATATCCAATTAAACATATAATCATGTTTATAATATTGCCTATTCCAAATTGTCACTAATTACATATTAATTAGCCTCAATTACAAATTTACAATTATAGGCAATTTCATCAATTCCGTGAAATTCATACCCAAATATGCCAATTTCACATATTTTCCAATTATCCAAAATATCCAATTTTCCGTATTTCACATATTCCCATCGTTCCCACGTATTTGCATTCGCGCGTATTTTTAACATAGGCTCGAAGGTAGCCTAGATCCAAAAATAAAAGGAATAGGGATAAGAAGAGAGAATCGAATCACAGAAAATTGATATTAACACAACATCATGAAATAAAGGGGCATGTAAACTGGCATAGAGGCATAATGACAGATTCAACATGAATAAACTGATAATGGTATGAACTTTACATAGAAACATAGGCATATGATGACATGAATCAAAAAGGTGAAGACTTGGACGAGATTTAAATTACATACATATATATGAATCCTCTTTACATCTTCATCATGTTACTTTTAATCCTATTATATTGTGAAAATCACCGTACTCACCTTTCGTCGTTAAAGAATAGAATTATGCACTGAAATTGGTGTAGAAACGTTGCAGTGTTGCTGATTTATCTTCTTGACTTGTTGTAGAAGCTCTAATCTTTAATTTGAGTTGAAGTTGAACACTTGAGATTTGATTTAGAGGCGCCGGCTAGGTTTTAAGAGAGAATTTGACAGCATAATGGGGTCATAGATAATATTTATGAATTAGGGTTAGGTCTTAGGGTGTATATATAGGTGTAGGAAGTTATTTAGGCCTTAGGATTAACCCTAGAACTGATCTGGACCACTCAGATGCCATATCAGCCCTTAGGGAGAATCGGGCCATGGGTTGGCAGCCAAACACCCTGGATTGACCTCTAGTCGACCCAACAGGCCTCGGGTCGACTCCAAAAATGGTGCGGTTCGGCTATTCCCCCTCCCGATTCGCTGTTTTGAACTTTTTTTTGAATATTTATTTATTTAATTTTTATGTACATCTATATATATGTTTCTCTCATATGAAACTTCATGGATTAATAACTTCTCCATTACTAACCATTTTCACACTAAACCACTTTTCGAACTGCGTTCACACTAAGCCACTTTTTAGCCATTCCCCTAAAAAAAATATGGCGCTGGCGGGATCGAACTCTGTACCTCTTGTATGCAAGTCACATGATACCAAATGAGCTACTAAGTCTTTTGCTTACAAACCTTAGAACAATGCTAAACATCATTCTTTTATCATTCCTCTTTTTCAAATAAATTATTCTTTAATTTGTTATTTTAATATTCTCGGAAAATACAGGGTGTTACATTCTCCCCTACTTAAAGGATTTCGTCCTCGAAATCTCAAAGTCAAGAAGAACGTATCCTACCATCCAATCATCCATCTACTCAACCATCAACCACTAGCAACCATGGTCTTTAAAAGATTTCTAATGCTTTTCATGTACATGTGCATAGTGTGTGTATATGTCCGTATACTAATGCAAAATCAGGCGGTCCACTGATTCAATCGACCTCCTTAATGCAAATAGTGATAGTGCCGTGTATCCATCATGTATGCAAAGAACCCTATACATATCATTACTACATGTGTGCACAACCATTCATTTAAATGCAACATCCATATGATACACACATTCAACGTACACTCATTTTACTAAATACATCCATTTATATGAAATATGCAATATGAAAGTGACTGAGCCGATCTAGTGCCTAAAGTGTGTGTATATGCATCCACGAGCAACCACTAGCAAACACTTGCATCAACATGCATCCACCATACATAACATGTCTCAAACACATGTTTCAACCATAGGACTACCCTATCTAAAGGTCAAAGATACTAGTGAGAGGACAGACTAAAGATAGAACATGTACAAGCTAAGCGATAAAGGAGAAACTAAAAGACATACCCTCGAAAAGAAAAGGGTACAATGACTGCATCTTCTCTTCCGTCTCCCAAGTAGCGTCGCTCTCATCATCTCCCCATTGCACTTTGACTAGCTTGACCTCTCGATTCCTCAACTTCTTAATCTCCGACCCAAGAATGCATGTACGAGCTCGTCGAATCGTCGCATCACGCTCTATTTCCACCTCTCTAAGCAAGCTCTTCCAAAACTCGCTAGTAAAGATAGGATCGCGATCACTCACTATGCTAGAAGGAACACCGTGCAAACGAACTATCTCTCAAATGTATACGGAGGCTAACCATGGAGTAGTCCTCTTACTCTTCACGGGAATGAAATGGGCGCTCTTAGTTAGTCTGTCTACCACGACCCAAATCCCCGTATTACCCTTCCTCGATCTTGGTAACCCATCAACAAAGTCCATCGAGACACTCTCCCACTTCCATTGTGGGACCTCCAATGGGTGAAGCAACCCACCGGGCTTCTTTTGCTCTGCTTTTACTTGTTGGCACACCAAGCATCTAGCGACAAACTCGGCCACATCCCTCTTCATACCGGCCCAAAAGTAAACTCGTCTCATGTCTATGTACATCTTGTCCCCGCCGGGATGAATGGTCATCTTCGAACTATGTGCATCATCAAGAATGGTCTTCCTCAAGTTCTCATCTCGTGGTACACAAAGTCTACCGTCCCAACGTAACCAACCCTTATCATCTAGGGTATACCTACTGAGATGACTCGATGACTCCCCCTTATGAGCTTCTCTACTAACTCAACCAACTATGGGTCATCTCGCTGTGCCTCACCAATCCGTCCCAATAGCGTAGGTCTGACCTCTAAGAATGCTAGCAAACTGGGTACAAAGTCAATGGAAGGTCTAAAGTCAAACGTAGAGATAAACTCTAAGCTTCGCCGCTCAACAAAAAACGGACTCAAGAACAACCTTTTCCTACTTAAGGCGTCTGCCACCACGTTACCCTTGCCAGGGTATATGCTATCTCGAAATCGTAGGACGCTAAGAATTCCATCCACCTTTGCTTCCTTAAGTTCAAGTCCTTCTAAGAGAACAAGTATTTTAGCGATTTGTGGTCTGTAAACAATTTGAATTTCTCGCCAAGAAGATAATGGCGCTAAGACTTAAGTGCGAAAACAATAGCGGCCAACTCTAGGTCATGTGTAGGGTAATTTTTCTCATGCACTCTCAACTGCCTTCCTCCATAGGCTATTACCCTCCCCTCTTGCATTAAGACTGTGGCTAGTCCTGTCCCACAAGCATCAGTATAAACGGTAAATGGCTTACTCCCATCTGGCAACACTAAGACTGGGGCTGTGGTCAAAGCTCTTTTTAAACGTTGGAACGCATCATCACAATCTACGCCCCACATGAAAACTAGGTTCTTCTTCGTCAAGTGTGTCAGTGGGGTTGATATCTTTGCGAAGTCCTTGATAAACTTCCTATAGTAGCCAGCCAACCCCAAGAAACTCCTCATCTCGGTAGCATTTTTAGGGACCTTCCAATCTTGGATGGCCACCACCTTCGCGGGATCCACAGCTATCCCTTCTTTGGAAACCACGTGCCCTAAGAATCACACTTCCTTCATCCAAAAGTGACATTTAGAAAATTTAGCTTTAAGGTTATGCGCTCGAAGGATCTTCAACACTTTCCTAAGATGTAGGGCATGCTCTTCCTCGTTCTTAGAAAAGATCAAGATATCATCCAATAAGACCACCACGAATTTATTAAGGTACTCCATAAACACCCTACTCATCAAGTCAACAAAGTATGCGGGGGCGTTTGTCAAACCGAAGGGCATCACAAGCCACTCATAGAAACCGTCCGAAGTCCTAAAGGCAGTCTTGTCTATGCTATACTCAGCCACTATCAACTGATGGAAACCAGTGGCTAAGTCCAACTGTGAAAACACTGAGGCGCCAACTAACTGATCGAAGAGATCATCAATCCTCGGCAGTGGGTGCCTATTCTTCTTAGTAAGCTTATTAAGTTCTCTATAGTCCACACAAAGTCTAAGGGACCCATCCGCCTTCATGGCAAATACTGCTGGAGCACCCCACTCCAATATACTACGTCTTATGAACCCCTTCTCAAGCAACTCCCCTACTTACTTATTGAGTTCCCTCCTCTCACGAGTTGCCATGTGACATACTGGCAGAGACATGGGTTTTGCATTGTCTACAAGATAAATACGAAAGTCTATCTCATGTTTTGGGGGTAGACCCCTCACCTCATCGAAGACATCAACATATTCACAGACTATACGAACAGAATGTAAATCATCATTGGATGCTTCAAGTGACTCAAGATAACTAAGCATCACCGACCCTCTAGGGTCACAAGAAATATCAAGGGTCTTTCCACTATGAGTCAACAATTTTACTACATTTCGTTCACAATGTAGGATGGCACCATGTCTGGCTAGCCAATCCATCCGTAGAATCAACCCATAGCCCATGAAACCAAGCACAAAAGCATTACATTCAAAACCAACGCCTAAGATAGACAGTCTCAAATCCCTACAAACCATGGATAAATGAGCCGATCCACCAATAGGATTTGAGACTATAATGGGATCCACAACGAGACTAGTATTTAAGTGCAGTGTTTCAACTAATGATGTAGAGATAAACGAATGTGATGCGCCAGAATCGAATAAAGTACGGATACGATGATCAAACAAGAAAATCAAACTTTCGACAGAAATTTTTCTACCTTCTTCCTGCCCCAGAGCCATGAGAGCATGAACCTGCCCTCCCGAAGTAGAACCTGCCCTCTGCCCTTGCTTCTTAGGACAGTCCTTGACAGCATGACCTGGATCACCACAATGATAAGAAGCGAACTTCTTCTTCTTCCTACAGTCTTTCTTCAAATGGCCGGGTAATCCACAGTTTTGACACTTCCTCTTTTCTTTACCACCTTTCTTTTGTTGTTGGGCTTTCTTTGGATCCTCCTTCTTATCTTGCGGCCTAAAAGTACTTACACCCTTCTCTTCTTCATGCATGTATGCCATATCAACAAGCTTTTCATACGTAGCCCCCATTGGAATGTGGGACATAGCCAAACTGTGAAGCGGTTCATTTAGGCCCTTTGCAAACCTCAAGGCCTTCTTGTGAGGCGTATTCACCAACTCTAGCCCAAATCTCACCAACTTATTAAATTCGGTCACATACTCCTTCACGGTCAAGTTTTTTTGCTTCAATGTCAAGAACCTCTCCATTTACATACTCTCCTCGGCTTGAGAAAGGAATTTTAACTCAAACCTTCCCATAAAATCTGCCCACGTCTCTACATAACGCTCTCCATTAGTAACCTCCCACCAAAACGAAGCTTCGTCCTTCATCAACCAAGCAGCCAATTGGACCTTCCTACAATCGTCCAAATCAAAAATGCCAAACAGATCCTCTACTTCTTTCAACCAATTTCTAGCTTCAACGAACGTTTCAGACCCACAAAAAGGTTTTCCACCCATCGAACAAAAGACTTTACATATCTTGGAGAAAGCATCTCCAAGCAGAGGAATGACTGGAGCTGGGGGAGGAGGAGGAGGAACGTCGGTCGGACCCGCGGCAGCGGCCCTAGCCTCGAGATATTGACGAATCCAACCGGGTACATGAACACCCTCTGGTATCTCAGATGCTCTAGACATGCTGAAAAGAAAAAGAAAGAGTTTCAAAACAAGGGAAGCGAAAGAGAGATGTATGGCTTGCGGGGATTATGCTCTTTAAAGTAATCTTTCCTTGAAAATAGCTTCTTTAAAACAAGTTTTTAAAAATACTTTCTATGAAAATAATACTTTTGAAAACACTTTTCAAACTTTTTATCTGTTCTTGTAACCATAGCTCTTATATCACGTGTAACTCCCTATGGCCATTAATGTCACTCACAAAGGGAATGCATTAATGTCATGAAACATTATAGTAGTATAGAACAGATAAATTACAAGAATAAATAAATAAAACACAGCAGAAGATAAAACTTATTTCATAGCATCATAACTTCAAAACAAGCTTACATAAGGAGTCTCCAAAAACCATTACAACATGATCAATTGTCTTTTCCAAAAACTTCAAAGTACATAAAGAAGCAAATACTTAAATAACATAAATGCATAAATCCCCACTGAGCATAAGCAAAGCCATAAAGATGAGAGAGTCCAAAGCGATACATCTACTCTTTTCAAGCAACTGAAAGAAATAGGCACTAAGCTGTAGTATTCCCTCCTTGCAAACCTGAAGGGGGGAGGAAAGAAAAGAGGTGGAAACAAAACGGGTCAGACATAAAGTCTGGCGAGTCCAGTAATTTTAACAAATAATAGGTAAGGTAAATGATCAAGGCATAAATAGGCATCATGATATGGCTGTAACATAGATAAGGTAGATAAAAAGGATGGACAAGATGATTCCATTCCTAAGTACTAAGACAATCCTACAACTTGGCTAAGTGAACAACCCTCCAAGTACTAACCCCGACGACCGAAGTCAACATCGGACTAGCACCCAAAGGACTATCCAACTCAACCAACATGTATTTCGTTACACTGCACTTTTACTAAGTTACACCACATTACTTAATTACACCGCACATCTACTAGTCTCTATTTACTAAAGGTTGATCCCTTCCCACTAACTGTACCCACATGACAAACTTGGTAGTTACTTGTACCTAGCTGCTATCGTAGGTGCCGGTTTGCTCCTACCACCGCTAAGGTACCCTTACCCTACCCGTTCAATTGGCTCCATAAACCCCGTAGGCACCCGTTCTGGCCCCACAGTGGGGTGTATCACTCCCCAAAGTGGTAACTCCGATACCAAAATAAAATGCACGACCATACCTACACGATGCAACAACGTCTTACCTACCAGCCCGGACCCATGCATGCGCATGAACCCTTTGGACTCGCGTTTCCACCGCTATTCACATTTTGACCTCTTACATTCAAGTCCAGTAAGCGTGCCCCAACCCCGGCCTAATACTGGGCCCAATTAGATACTTATACGAGTTACTGGTTGAAATGGGTCCCCCATCCGACACAAGCCTCCCACCTATTCTTGGTCCCCACTAGGTTTTTCTCCCACTTAACCATTTTAATTTAGAAGTCCATGTCTTACACATGCTATGGTTAAGTCCATACTTACATGTCATAATTTACACGTCTAATCTTATACCGGTTAAGTCCATATTTACATGTCATAATTTACATGTCACCCCGCTAAAACCTCTAACCATACCCATGTCTTATTATGGTTAGTATTCCTTAATTAATTCCTTATGACGAACAGTGCATGACCTCCCACATTAGACCGAACGCTTTGTGGCCGCTGGATTTGTCGGGCGGTTCCAGGCAGTCTTACGCCACAAACCGGGTCTAACCTCGTGTCATTAACCGTTGCGCCTACAATTCATTCCTTTGACCTCTCACATTAGACGTCCAATTGTGGCAACTGGATTTGTCAGGCGGTTCCAGGCAGTCTTACGCCACAATTGCGCCTAACCTCGTGTCAAAGGTTTATTACTAATCGTATTTCACCCATACCTAATTTTCATGTCATGTATATCCAATTAAACATATAATCATGTTTATAATGTTGCCTATTCCAAATTGTCACTAATTACATATTAATTAGCCTCAATTACAAATTTACAATTATAGGCAATTTCATCAATTCCATGTAATTCATACCCAAATATGCCATTTCACATATTTTCCAATTATCCAAATATCCAATAATATCCAATTTTCCATATTTCACATATTCTCATCGTTCCCACGTATTTGCATTCGCGCGTATTTTTAACATAGGCTCGAAGGTAGCCTAGATCCAAAAATATAAGGAATAGGGATAAGAAGAGAGAATCAAATCACAGAAAATTGGAATTAACACAACATCATGAAATAAAGGGGCATGTAAACTGGCATAGAGGCATAATGATAGATTCAACATGAATAAACTGATTAAGGTATGAACTTTACATAGAAACATAGGCATATGATGACATGAATCAAAAAGGTGAAGACTTGGATGTGATTTAAATTACATACATACATATGAATCCTCTTTACAACTTCATAATGTTACTTTTAATCCCATTATATTGTGAAAATCACCATACTCACTTTCATGGTTAAAGAATAGAATTATGCACTGAAATTGGTGTAGAAACGTTGTAGTGTTGCTGATTTATCTTCTTGAATTGTTGTAGAAGTTATAATCTTTAATTTGAGTTGAAGTTGAACACTTGAGATTTGATTTAGGGGCGTCGACTAGGGTTTAAGAGAGAATTTGATAGCATAATGGTGTCATAGATAATATTTATGTATTAGGGTTAGGTCTTAGGGTGCATATATAGGTGTAGGAAGTTATTTAGGCCTTAGGATTAACCCTAGAACTGATCTGGACCACTCAAATGCCATATCAGCCCTTAGGGCGAATCGGGCCACGGGTTGGCAGCCAAACACCCTGAATTGACCTCTAGTCGACCCAACAGGGCTCGGGTCGACTCCAAAAATGGTGCGGTTCGGCTATTCCCCCTCCCGATTCGCTGTTTTGAACTTTTTTTTGAATATTTATTTTTTTAATTTATATATATATATATATAAATATATATATATATATATATGTTTCTCTCATATGCATACAAACTTCATGGCTTAATAACTTATTCATAATTAACCATTTTCACACTAAACCACTTTTTGAACTACGTTCACCCTAAGCCACTTTTTAGCCAGTCCCCTAAAACAAAAATATGGCGCTGGCGGGGATCGAACTCTGTACCTCTTGTATGCAAGTCACATGTTCTAACCAACTGAGCTACTAAGTCTTTTGCTTACAAACCTTAGAACAATGCTAAACATCATTCTTTTCTCATTCCTCTTTTTCAAATAAGTTATTCTTTAATTTGTTATTTTAATACTCTCAGAAAATACGGGGTGTTACACGCGACTTCCGGGGACGTAGGGTACTCTTCGTATTCCTCTGTGAGTGGCAGATGATCTGCCTGTACTCAGAGAGGTTAGGTCTTCATAGGTGGACCAATGAGTATGGCTTGATTGCAATAATAAAGGGCAATCAAAAGACTAAGACGGACCAGCGTGATTCGGCGAGATCAATTAGTGCCCTGTGATAGCAACTCGTCGTCTGTCTACCATCTTCAGTCAGTACGTAAAGCGGAAAGGCGGAGAACCCCAAAAGACCATATACTTTGCTATCTAGTTATGGGTGAGGTTGGGCAGTAGGTTTGAAGGGCATAGGGGGCCGAGGTTAAATTCTCATCGAGAACAATTGACGATACGTACGTGGGAAAGTCTAGGTACACTCATGTCGCTCTGGGTGGTGTATCATAAGACTAGAGGGCATTATTCGAGGATGGAATCTAATTTGATCGAATGGTTCAAAGATGGCAGTCCGAACGCTTACGTAATATAGAAGTGGTGGTTCTTTCCAGATGTAGCGTTGACATATATACAGAAATCTGTACGACATTGAGGCATAGGATTAGGGACTCCTATTTTCCTGCGATGGTACGGTAGAGACCGTGCGAGTGGGGTACCATGGGGTGTATCTTAGTATTGAGAGATAGCTACATATACTGTATTAGGTTAATTCACTGAGAAGTAAATGGGTATGACGTGTGTGTAAGCCTTGAGTGCTGTTAACCCAAGTAACCTAATAAATAAGAAAATATGATTGAATGGTATATGTAAGATTATCCAAACTGTATAGTTTAAATTCAGTCGCCGGAACTTGTGTTCTGACCCCTCCTCATAACACACTCGCAGGTTAGATTGTGGCAGAGACATGATAGCTTTGGATACCGGTTAGGCAGTATTAATAATACGGTAAGGCTATGTTTTGATTATACTATATTTTATCCTTTCCGCTGTGAGATATTTTTCTGAGCTCTGATATGTTTTATGATTCTGTCTATTTTGCAGGATACTAGAACAAATCAATTCGAGTTTCAATAGATTGGAATTTTGAAAAAAAATTGGTTTGTCGAAATTGGGTTATCACAATAGTTCAAATAATGGGATATATCAAGAATATATCAGGGCCTAAAGAGTAAAGGCTATTTCCGAGGCTTCTTGGAAATTTCTTAGCGGTAGAAATCCGCTATACGATATAGTGAGGATATATCAGTTTAACAAGGAGGCATTAACTGCACAGGCTTGAACATAAACTTGATGATTACAACATTATCGTATCTTCCTTCCATTAGTGATCCAGAGCGTCCAACATCCATGCAAATGATCAGTTTAGACCAATTATTTAACAATAATTGTAAAATTGGAGAAAACCACTACAAAAGCCCGCTGAATAGCTAGATCTTTCATTTAACTGTTTGGAGTTAAGGGGAAAGCAACATGTCTCGTAATTTGAAAGCAAATACGAAGAGCAATCAACAAGTTAGGAGTCAGCCAACGTTTCACGCTTCATATCTGGGAAAAGAAACTAGTTCTTATTTGACTCATTCCTATAGTTTCAGGTGGGAAAATTGGTCTTCTCCCCCACTTAGACATTTGTCATAATTTTAAATCATCTGCAAATTTCTTAAGTGAACTTTGATTTTTATTCAAAATATACTTTAAGAGAAATAATTTAGCTGCCTTTTATTGTTCATGTTAAACATAAATTCAAATCGATTATTTATTTCCAATTTATTTAACACTCATCGACGGGTTTAGGTACTTGATTAGATTATAAGATTTATATATAACTTGACTAATTTCAAAGCTTTGATTTTCCAAATTTCAAATTTAGACATATGTAAAGCGGAAAAATTTATGTATAATTTTCAAACCTATGGACTTGGGAATCAGTTAAAAAAATCCCCTTACTTAATTCATTGAGTTGAGGTTATACAAGCTCTAATTCCAAGTAATCGATTTATTATTTAGAGTTTGAAAATACTTGATAACTCAAAGTCCAATAATTTTACCATTGTTCTTAAAAAATTTAGCCATACGTGGAACTGACGCATGTCTAAAAATCCCCAAGTACTAAATATATACTTGTTTCAACTTCCAGTGAAAATACTTTAGAACCTTTTAGAAAATTGATATGGAAAGTACAATCCAAACAAATCGAATCATGGATCGCGGTACGCAGTGGTTACGTTTGGTTCCCCCAGATAACATTCGTACCCTTGAGCAATCACTGCCCTACGAATTACGCCATGACACACAAAACAACCATAGATCGCTGATACACAATGGTTTCGCCTGGTTACCCCAGAAGACATCTGTACCTTTGAGCAATCTCTGCTCTATGAATTACGCTATGTGGACAGCAGATACACAATGGTTACGCATGGATCCCCCAGCAAACATCCGTACCCGTAGGCACTCCTAGACTGCGGATTACACCATCACAAATCTACCATATATCGCCCTAAAAACAATGGTTTCGCCTGGATCCCCCAAGAAACATCTGTCGCCGTAGGCGCTCCCAGCCCTGCGAATTTCGCTATGTAGTCGAGTTCATAAGACCATGGTTTACCCCACGGAATTCAAAGGACTGCTTGAGTATTATATTTAGAAAACCTAGTAAAGATAAGATGAATCGATAGAATGAATCCACGATGTGGCCACAATGCAGATATAAAGCAGAATGTACTTCCATATCCTTAGTTCAAAAGCATATATGCTCTGCATATAGTATTCATTTCAAATCACATTTACATAAACTTTTCAGATCTCATTTCAAATATGTCATTCTCATATAAATTCATTATATAAGAGTATTAGTTCCACATAGATTATATTCCAAATCAATAATTTTCGAGTCCCATACTTATATAATTCATATATATATAAGTTTCAAATTTCATCTCAAAATATTCATATATCAATAATCTTCAACATTTCCATTTCAAGATCAAATTAAATAGATTTCAAATGATTCGAGTATTCACCATCATTTCAAAATTTAAGTTCGCATTTACAACTTGATTTGAGTACTCAATATCATTTCGAAATTTAAATCCACATTTACACATTGATTCATTATCAACATTCCTATTCAATTGAGTCATTTCATTTAATCTTTTTGGATCTTAATTTGTACGAGCTGGATATATATTCTTTATAAAATAACTAAGTTTCAAAAAAAAAATGGGAAAATAATAGCTTAATATAAAATTAACTTAATAAATAAATAGATTTTGAAAATAGGTTTGAAATAAATAGATATGCTTTGTAAAATAACTAACTTGATATACAATATATTTAAATAAATAAGACCTTGGAAAATAAGCAAAGTAGTTACATAGGTTTAAAAATGGTTTGAATAAAATAAATGGGTTTTTGTAAGATAACAAACATGGTATAAATGAATTTGATAAAATAAACCAGTTTGTAAAATATGTTTTAATACATAAAATAGGGTTAAAAAGAGGAAATTTGTTTGAAAACAAAAATAAATTAAGCTTATAAACAAAACAATTTAAATATAGAGATAAATCTAATACCATAGTTTCAAATAAAACAGTTTTATAATGGATACTACTTTCAAAAATAATCCAATCCGAATAAATTGTCCAAATTCCAAAATCTTAGTTTTTGTCTGTTCTAGTCACAAGGCTAAACTTAATTCAACTTCAGATTCAATTCAGTTACATTTCAAGTTGAACCAAAGGTTCACATTTTCTCATTACTTGAGTTTCCCCTTTGCGTTTCAATTTTAATTAAGTGCGAACTTAAATCTCAATTTCAATTTTATTCCAAACTGAACTAATTATTCAAATTCACATTCATATTCAATTTCTTTTGAGCTTATATTTTTTCCACTTGAAATGATCAAATTTATCCAGCCAGTCAAAAAGTCGAATTTTTGTTCAATTCATTTGAAATTTTAATTCAATCGTTTCCTTTGAGATATTCATTCGAGGTGTACGTATTCTATTATCCTAATATAATAGGATTATATTATTCAACTCATACTTGAGAATAACTTCTGGACTATTTTTTTCAGTCATTCCAAATATATACATATTTTTTTATTCAAAAATATTTCAGAATCAAATACTTGTTCTATTAAAACAAACTAGTAGAAATGCTATTACAATGGTCTCCCCCATTCTGAGACTTGATAATAAATCTTGACAACGTAAAATCATCATCAAAATTATTATCTAGTGACAAAGCAGGTTCTCCATTCAAATGTATATTTTTCCAAAACATTTTTAAAAGTTATTCTAAATATTTTCATTTGAAAATACTTATCAAATTTACTAGAATATTTAAATTGCTTGGAACAATTTCATTTCAGAACACTTGAAACCAATTTTAACATTCCGGAATCAAATTCTCCAGTTTCAGTCGAACAATTTCTTTTAGTCATAACTAAATCAATATATCGATCGGTATACATTTCATATTTTCTCAATGGTTTAACGTCTTCCACTTATTTATTGACCTTTAGTTGTTATTCATTAATATATTTTAAGTACACAATAATCGAAGACGAATTCCGATTTGTACAAATTCATAACTTTCTATATTTTTCCGATCACAACTAGAACTAATTCAAGACAAAAACTGAGGAAACCTACCGAAAGAAACTATCAAAGATGTGGATTCGAAGAGTCAAGACCTTAGAAGGATTTTCAATTCCAAATTATATTTTGCTCAAATAATTTATTCTTCTCGTTTCAAATTAAATATCAAATTTATTAATGGTACACATACTTATATTACTAAGCAACTTACATATATACTTGATGCAATTTAAATATTCAATCCATCATTAGACTTATGTTTATATTTCAAAACAATTTACAAACACAATCTTATTTATGTAAGACATGTTCTTGCTTCATTCAAATGATATTTTCCATAATATCCAAGTTTATTTAAGTCTATTACATTCCCAAGGACTTATTCGGTTTCAATCGATTTAATACTCAAGTTTATTTTCAACTATTCCTTATTATATAATTTCAAAGTCGCAACATACATTATGTTCAATCAATTTATATTCACAACACTCCAATTCCTAATTTATTTATATTTTACAACACATTATTTCTTTGAATCATTTTAAAATTCTGTATTCTCATTTTCGAAAATATTTTCTTTTCAAATAAATTTATATTCAAAGTGCTTAAATTTCAAAATATACCCTACCTTCAAAATCAACTAATATTCCTAGAACATTTTACATTTCAAAGACACTTTATAATTTCAATTACCAAAATATATCATTTCAAATTAATTTTATATTCAAAATCATTATGCTTTTCAGAATGATTTATTTAATTTCAAAAATAATTTATATTTTCAAAATACGCTCTCTCTCTACAGTAATTCTTGTGTCAATTCTACTCATTCTAGAGTATTGCTACTCTATCTTCTAACGAGTTTTTGAACTCGATAAGCTTAGCTTTGTCAAACCAAAGCTCTGATACCTACTATAACGACTCTCCTTTTTGACCATTCCAAATTGGTATTTAAACCAACTCGGAACACTCAAAATGATGGGTAGTTATTTTAGCTTATGGGTCTAAACAGAATAAACACAAAAATTACAGACATAGAAAATAGCAGTATGTCTCACTACGGAAATTTATACAAAATTTATTAGAGTTTACAAATCATTTTTATACAGCAGAAGAATTTTATAAATACAATACATGAGTTTTTTTTAAAAGAATAGAAGTTACGAATTTTTTTTGGGGCTTGCGTGCGCGCCTAAGCATCCTGTATCTTCCGACTTCACGTCCCTCTTCATATTTTTCGAGCTGGAAACTTTAAATATGGAACACTTAGGACCTGACCCGAGCGTTCCATGAAAAATACACCAAACACCCGAGTCAGGATTAAACTTATTTCAAGTAAGTCACTTCCTAATAAATACATAGATATAATTAGTTTAATTCTAATAAATCGAGCAAACTAATCAGTGAACGGCATGATAAGCGAGATGCCAAAGACCAAAATAAAGGTATGTAAAGTCTTAATGTACAAAATTTAATGAAGTAACTTGTCATGTGTATTGATTCAAGAAGATATCATTCCACCTGTCCCAAAGAAAGTGGTGGTTCAAATTGGCATTAAATACAGGGAATTATTACGTGAAATACTTAAGAAGCAAGCAAGAATGATGGGGTCTAAAGTCATAAGGACAATAATAGATAATGGTCCCAATTATTAGTTTACATATGCATGCAATGGCTGGGATTCACATAACAATGGCCATACACCTAGGTATTACTTAAATAGTTGCTCCAGTTTACAATTTCGAAAGTTTCAAAGCCTAACAAATATTTACCACCAACACCCGTCACATCCTATCAATCGTGTAATACAAAAGCAAAGCAGCAGCAAGACTTGATTGAACACTTGAAGATACTAAACATAAAAGGGGTAAGGACATGAAGATGCTTGTGTGGTAAAGTTTTCCCACAGTCCTATGACGCATGGCTTTTGTTAAGCATGGGGTCATGGTAGTGTATAATTTTAGCATGATCAGTACTAGACCCAAAGCATTTACCATAAAGTAAAAGACTTTTATAGGAGAAAACAGCAAACGGTAACTAAATATTTCCATGCAAAATTTTCTAGAAATCCATGAGCTAAAGGTTCAGTTATCATGCATCAAAGACTTAATCAAGAGAACAGGGACATGACTTCAAAGGTTTAAGTGCATGATTTCCAAAAGTAACTTTTGGCACTTAAGTACATGTGTGAGCAATGCATCAGATGTAGCCTAAGGTACAAAATCTTTTGAATATGAATTAGATACGTGGGTTTCAAAGAGACGATTCAATATTGACATATGCACCTAATTTTCATATGATTCTAATATCAACCCATCCATGAACTACCAGTAACGTAAATATATATACAAATGGAATGCCCACCCAACAAATGCAACAACTTGCATAAAGCTGAATTGGGAACAACTAACATTTTTCCTTTAGACTGTATAAATATTTTAACAAAACTTAACAAGAAAATTCCAAGAACTTGTCCATACCAAGTCTTAGAGTCATTGGTTTATCAAAGAAGGAAAATATAATGCAACTACTTATATATATACACAAGATTCAAATTTAGCAGTAACAAACAGTGGTGAAGAACTATATAAACAACCATGCAAATCAGGTGACAAAGTATGCAAAGAGAATCCAAATGCATGTTGATGGCTTTCAGGTTCGAGTGTCCCGTATGCTCATAACAATGCTGTTAGGAATATTTTTTAAGAGAAGAAGAAGGAATTTTTGAGAAGATTATTTTAATGGGGAGGAAATTTTCATTGATTTTCTTTTGATTACAAATTTGATTGCATACATACATCAACTTGATTGCCTTGCTTTTATAATGCACTGCATTCTCTAGAGTATTCTAGGAATGCCTTACCTAGAATATCTAAAATAGGAATTCTAGATTTTGCCCTTTATTCAATTCATTAATACAATTGCTAATTTAACAATACAATTATTTGTTTCCTGAAAAGCCAAGATTATTTCCAACATTCCCCCGTAAGCTTGGTTTTTGAACTCCAAGAAGATCTCGCAATCTTTTAAAATTATCAGGCTTTAATGCTTTTTTGAAAATATCAGCAACTTGATTATTTGTTTTGCAAAAATTCAGCTGCACCTCTTCATTTTCAATTGCTTCTCGAATGAAATGATGTTTGATGGCTATATGCTTTGTTCTTCCATGATGGACTGGATTCTTAGCTATAGCAATGGCTGATTTGTTGTCACAATGGATAGTCACAGCTTCTTGATTCTCACCAAAATCATTTAGTATTTTCTTCAACCATTTTGCTTGTTGGTTGGCTAGGCCAGCTGAAATATATTCAGCTTCTGCAGAAGATTGAGCAACTGTTTGTTGCTTCTTTGAACACCAAGAAAATGCTCCTGATCCAAGAGAAAACACATATCCAGAAGTGCTTTTCATGTCATCTATACTTCCTGCCCAGTCACTATCGCAAAACCCAATTAAATTAGTTTCAACATTATTTTCATATTGGATCCCATAGTCCAAAGTGCCTTGAATATATCTCAGCACCCTTTTTGTTGCACCTAGATGGATATGACTAGGATCATTCATGAAACGAGAAAGTAGGCTGGCTGCAAACATGATGTCAGGTCTTGTATTAGTAAGGTAAAATAAATTACCAACTAGGCTTCTGTAGTAACTAGCATCAACCTTCCTTCCCCATCTTCTTTTTTTAGCTTTTCATTCACAACTAGCGGTGTATCCACCGGATTACACCCAAGCATTCCAAACTTTCTCAATATTTTCTCAGCATATTTCTTTTGACAAATAAAAACTCCATTATCACCTTGAGAGATTTCTATTCAAGGAAAAAATGCAGCAAGCCCAAATCATTCATTTCATATTTTTTCATCATTTCTTTTCTAAAATCTTCAATCAACTTTAAATTGTTTCCGGTATAAATTAAATCATCTACATAAAGTGCAATAATTAGAATACCGTCCATACCTTGTCGTTTGACATACAAAGTAGCCTCATTTTTGCTCTTCTCAAAGCCTTTCTCCATGAAATAGTTGTCAATATTGCTATACCATGCTCGTGGTGCTTGTTTTAGCCCATAAAGCGCTTTCTTTAGTTTGTAAACTTTTCCTTCTTGTCCTTTAATCTCAAATCCTTGAGGCTTCTCCACGTACACATCTTCTTTCAATTCTCCATTCAAGAATGCCGATTTTACATCTAGCTGATATAGCTTCCATCCTTTTTGGGCTGCAAGTGATATTAAAGCTCTAATGGTGTCAAGACGTGCCACTGGAGCGAAAGTCTCTTCGTAGTCAATACCGGGCTGTTGAGAATAGCCCTTTGCAACAAGTCTCGCTTTGTTCTTTTGAACTGAACCATCTGGATTATGCTTCACTTTGTAGATCCATTTTACTCCAATGGTTTCTTTGTCTTTTGGCTTATCAACCAACATCCATGTTTTGTTCCTTTCGAGTGCATCCATCTCTTCTTGCATTGCCTTCCTCCAAGCATCTTCTTTAACCGCTTCTTCAAAATTTTCTGGTTCCATTGCGCAATAGTTGCACCTAGCAAAAATATCATCCAAACTCCTCATTTTTATTGGGGTTGAGCTTGGAGATGATGAATTATGGCTTGTTGTGGATGAAGTGATAGATGGAGAACTTGGTGTAGATGAATCACATTGGTTATTTGCAAGTGTAGTTGGATTTTGTTCTAAAATTATTGCTGGAACAGTTTTATCCTCCACTTTCTCCTTTTGCCAATTCCAAGATGTCTTCTCATCAAATGCAACATCTCTACTGATGATTACTTTCTTTGTCTTCAAGTTGTAAAGTCTATAGCCCTTTGACACAGAACTATAGCCAATAAAAATGCATCTTTCACTTGCTTCTTGAAGTTTTGTCCTTTTTTCTTCAGGAATTTGAGCATAGCAAATACTCCCAAAGACTCTAAGATGATTCACTGAAGGCTTTCTTCCACTCCACGCTTCAAACGGCGTCATGTTCCATACAGCTTTTGTTGGACATCTATTCAGCAAATACACAGCTGTATTTGCAGCCTCGGGCCAAAATTCTTTAGGCATGCCTTTCTCAAACAACATTGATTTAGCCATCTCCATCACTGTTTGATTCTTCCTTTCGGATACACCGTTTTGCTGAGGTGTATACCTAACGGTTAGTTGCCTCTCCACACCTTCTTCTTCACAAAATTTATCAAAATCATTGGAGTTATACTCCTTTCCCCTGTCACTTCTCAAAACTTTTATGGACCTGCCACTTTGTTTCTCAACAAAAGCTTTAAACTTCTTAAATATAACAAACACTTCAGATTTTTGTCTCATAAAATAAACCCATGTCATGCGGGTCAAATCATCAATGAATAAAATAAATTACCTGTTTTGAGCATGAGATAATGTGCTCATAGGACCGCATACATCCGTGTGTACTAATTCCAACACTTCTTTGGCTCTCCTTGATCCTTCTTTTGGAAACGATTGCCGATGATGTTTGCCAAGTACGCAGCCTTCACATACTCCATGTTCTTCTTTTTTTATTGTTGGCAACCCGTACACCATCTTCTTTTGTGAAAGCAATGCGAGACTATTGTAGTTTAAGTGCCCAAGTCTCTTATGCCATAAACAAGTGTCGTCTTCTTTTTTTGCCATGAAGCTATGATTTTTCTCATAATTGAGATGAAGGGGAAAGCTTCTGTTTTGTGTCATTTTTATTACAGCAACAACTTTTCCTTTTGAATCAAAAATTTTACGTTCTCGATTCTCAAATTGAAGAGAATAATCATGCTCTAAAAGTTGTCCAATGCTCAACAAATTCTCATCTAATTTAGGAACATAAAAGGTATCATGAATAACTTTACCTCCTTGCTTTGTTGCAACTCCAATGCTGCCTTTACCTTCAACTTCAACATACTCTCCATTGCCAAGTTTAACTTTGGAACCAAATGAAGAATCTATGTCAATGAATGCACTTTTGTCTCTTGTCATATGATTGCTACATCCGCTGTCCAGGTACCATATATTCTTATATTCTTCAGTTGCCTTTTGACAAGCAAAGAACAAGCTCCCTTCCGTATCTTCCGCTCCGGCAAATGCTGTGTTATGTGGCTTACCAAGGCGACAGTCCTTTTGAATGTGCCCAAACCTTTTGCAATTATGACATTGTGGCTTTCCTTTGTTCCAGCAGTCCTTTTCTTCATGAGAGCTTTTTTGGCAAATTCCACACCATTTATTTGTTCCTTCATCTCTTCCTCTTCCGCCATAGGTGCCTCGACCTCTTCCGCGTGAATTTCTTCCTCTTCCTTTGCCAAATCTGCCACCTCTAGAAGACTCACCATTATTTTGTTTTATTGTTTTGTCATTGTTGCATTGAGTGGTGAGTTTGGACTGAAATGCGTTTTCAACCGTCTTTTCCATACGGCGTAACAACCTTTGCTCGTAGGATCTAAGTGAACCCATCAAGCCTTGAACGGTCATGTTTGACAAATCTTTGGTTTCTTCTATAACAGCCACGATAGGATCAAATTTTTCAGTTAAGCTTATCAAAATTATATCAACGATTCTACGATCGTCAATTATATCTCCATGAGACTTCATTTGATTCACTAATTCGGACAGCCTATTAAAATACTCATTCAAACTTTCATTTTCTTTCATTTTTTCATTTTCAAAATCTCTCTTTAGAGACTGAAGTTTGACAGTTATCACCTTTGAATCCCCTTCAAACTCTTGTCGCAAGATTTCCCATGCTTCCTTGGCTGTTTTTGCTCTCATAATTCTTGGGAATGTGGTGTTTGACACTCCTCTTTGAATCATTCCAAGAACTCCAGCATCTGTGATTCTTTTCTTTTTTAATACTTCAGTTTGAGCTGCTGTACGTTCTGCCGCAGCTGTTGAGTCTTCATATCCTTGCTTGATGAACTCCAAGACATCCAAGGAGATGAACAAAGTCTCCATTTTTACTGCCCAAAAATTATAATTTTCTCCTTCAAATAAAGGAACTTGGACATTGCTATAGGTGGAGTTGATGCTTGCTGAAGTATTGCTTGGAGAAGCCATTACTTTGCACTTTTTTTTTAATTGCAAGGATCTAGGGCTCTGATACCACTGTTAGGAATATTTTTTAAGAGAAGAAGAAGGAATTTTTGAGAAGATTATTTTAATGGGGAGGAAATTTTCATTGATTTTCTTTTGATTACAAATTTGTTTGCATACATACATCAACTTGATTGCCTTGCTTTTATAATGCACTGCATTCTCTAGAGTATTCTAGGAATGCCTTACCTAGTATATCTAAAATAGGAATTCTAGATTTTGCCCTTTATTCAATTTATTAATACAACTGCTAATTTAATAATACAATTATTTGTTTCCTGAAAAGCCAAGATTATTTCCAACACAATGGAATAGTACATGCAGGGTATTTCAAGTGGCAAGTGAACAATTGAAACGATGGAAATGGTTGCCAAACATTCCACAAACAAATTATATCTAACAAAACTAAAGTGGAAAATTGAAGGAACATTTAATCGTAAGTGAACTTACAGTTGGTAACGGCTGCAGGCGAATGGAGCGGTAAAGGCAGCGTTGGCTTCACCAAATCAGGCAGAGCTTTAAACGGAAGACATGCTGGTTCAGGTGGGCCTCTGACTAGCGGCCATCGCGAGGCAAAACGAAGGAGGACGGTGGCGAACAGCGATGGCATGCAGCAAAGCTGGCGGCTTTAATGGATCTAGTAGAGCGAGGCAGTTTCGATCATGGCGGCTAGGAGGTGGCGCTCAGGTGGTTACCTCGGGTGGCTTGAGGAGGGGCTGAATGACGACGCGAATTTGGACTGAGGGAGGAATAAGGCTTCGGCCCTTATAATGATTTAGGGAATTTAAATGAGCTTGGGGAAAATATTTTGGTTGAGAAAAAGAAGAAGTCACGGTGAACAAAAATAAGGCAAGAAACAGGAAAAAGGGAAAATATAAAAGAAGAGGGATGCGATGAAAACAAACTAGGACACGCATTAAACACTCTTAGCATCAAACGGACAGATGGCAACCCATTCAACAAAGTAAATGACAAGTGTTTTTTTTATACAAATGGCAAAATTATAAAAAAATATTTTTTTTCAAGTTTATATACCATTATACACACAATGCAGATGTATATGAACATTCTTCACACAAAATCTCAAATAAAATTTTAATACCAAGTTTTAATCTAAATAAAATAAAATAGAATAATTTCTCAAATGAAACGGAAAAATAAAATTTAAAATTTATCAACAATATAAACAACTAGTTTAAAAATATTTATATCACTTAAAAATTTAACAAACCATTAAATTCCAATATAAAATTTTAAATTGGATTAGTAAATAAATTTAAGACCAAGTTAAAAATAGACCAAACCTCAAATTATAAATAACTTTCTTAATATAAGTTAAATTTCAAAAAAAAAAAAAATTATAAATTAATAATCATGTATAAACCTAAATTTTTAACACTAAATTAAATTAACTTTAAAATTTTAAGTGTCAAAATTTCCAGTTCGTTACATAGGCCCAGTGGTAGTTTCTAAACCACGTAGGGATCGGCTTGGTTATCTGTTTTTCTATGTAAAGTAGGGGTGGAAAGTAAAATCTTACGGTTCGTGGGCATGGATGAGGTTGCTATTGTTTGGCCTTGTATAACACATCGACTTACAATGAGAGGGTAAATTACGAGCCTAAAATATGGCATAGGCTTTAATATAACATTTGGACTTATTGGGTAAAGTTATGAGCCAATATCGGTTAAGTTTTTCTGGGGTTATTTTGACTGTAAGAAGAAAATAGTCGGGATTGGAATAATTTTTGAGACTTCTAGAGAACCGAAGGGTTAGTCATATTGATATTCTTAGTGCAGTTCTCTTTGTGCTATACATATCCCAAATAGTAAGTGAGTGAAAGATTATCTCTAGGGGAGAGAGAGAGAATGATTTCCAGATATATATTAGTGGCAATGCTAAATTTGTTGCGTTTTTGGATAGAGCACCTAGTGTAAGTGAGAATTGAGTTTCATGGTTTTGAGTAGAATGTTTCCTAACTATGGGAATATACCATCAATGGATGCGGTTGGAAGCTTAGGCAAGCTATTAGTATAATAAGTTTTCTCGGACGTTGGAAGGAAAGTGGGTTTTCTTAGGGGTACTCAAACTCGAGTGTTGACTAGTGAAGGATTGGTTTGATTGGAATATCTTAGTCCTTGAACCATATCTTTGGTAAAAAATAGTGTGGCCTCTTTATGATGGAACTTTCTGCATGTGTATTAAGGAAGTGGTTAGACTTCGACCATATTGAAAAGGTTTTCGGAAAAAGCTAAGTAAAGAAATTTTTGAAATACTCATGTTCTTAGACAAGAGTGTAAAAAGGAGGTGTTTTACGGAAACTTCTGGAACCACTTTGAGTCAAAACCCTATATGTGTAAAGTTTTAGAGAATAATCATTTCGGAAAACCAATATGTTTTAATATGAAATTTATATTTTGGAAATTTTATAAAAGCAACTATATTTATTTCCAAAAGAAATTTTGCCTCATTAATTCAATTAAGATGTTGGAAAATAATACATATATAAAAAGGTGGGGCGGTAAGTAAGTCTTTATGGGGTTACACAATATAAGTGGAATGAGCCATGGAACAAAAGATGGGTAAACTAAAGGCTGGAAATGTGGAAAGGAGAAAAGCGTGACTTCACTTGTAAGATTGGGGTAAGCTTTTGGATTAGTTCACTTGAGAGTTTTTCCCCCTAAACAACTAAGATAAGTTAGATGAAAGAACTTCATTAAGGGATACAAGTTTCTTACTGGCATTCTTTTGACAAGTATTTCCGCTTTGATATTCTATTTGTTGCTTCTTCCTTTGATTTGGGGCATCCCTCTAGTATATCCTGGGAAAGTGTGGATCCTAGGTTTTGAGATTATAGATGATAGAATATGATTGAGACATGTGTTTGAGACATGTTATATTTGATGGTTGCAAGTGGATACAAGTGTTTGCTAGTGTTTACCAATAGACGCATATACACACATTAGGCACGAGATCGGCTCAAACACTTACATATTGCATATGGATGTGTGCGCATTTTAATTTTAAATGGATGAAAATGGTTGAATCATCACATCTATGTTGCATTTTGGAGGATGGATGTTGCATACATATAGAATTTATATGTATCATTAGGATTCTTTTGCATACATATTGGATACATGGCACTACATATATTGTATTAAGGAGATCAACTGAATCAGTAGACCACCTGATTTTCGCATTAGCCTAGGGACTTATCATAACAACTTTACATATGTTCATTCAAAGCATTAGAAATTCTAAGGACAATAAATGCCAATGATGATGGTTGAGTAGATGGGTGTTAGCATTACTAACATTCTTCTAGCCTTAGAGATTTCGGGGACGAAATCCTTTAAGGAGGGGAGAATGTAACAATCAACATTTTTAACAAATAATTAATTAATTAGTGGATTAATTAATTAAGGGATAAAGTGATAAAACGAATATTAATCATAAATATTGAGAACTGTGTAAAAAACGACTTCACCATTGTGTTCATCTTGGAATTCTAGTTCAGATAGACCCCAAGTTTGCATAAAACGGATAACATAAAAAGAAGTTATGAACATAAGAAGATTTCATATATATATATATATATATAAGAAGAATATATATAAATAAATTTGAAATAATTAAACTAAGACAACGTGGAAAAAAACGGTCATAGGGCGACCCGACCTGTGCTTGGGTCAAACCATCGACCAATGTACAGGGGGTCAACACAGTATGTCGGTGGGTCGACCAACTCACATGATGGGCAAGTTTCTGGTTCTGAATCTGAATAGTTTACAAAATAAGGTTCGTTGGTTTAATTTTAAGGTTGGATTTGAAACCCTAAGATCTAATGGGAAGGGATTATCCTAGGTAATATATATAAATGCTAACAGCCTTATTGTTTTCTACACACAAATCTATTATTCTTTCTTCTTCCTCCAAAAGTTTTCTAATTAAAATCAAGAAGCTGTCGAGGTGCAGCTCAAACGTAGATTAGAGAGGACAATTTCTATTTTTCAACAACGAATCTAATGTGGACTTTCTCCTACAACAACTATTTTAGAAGATTTTCTAGATCTACAACTATTGTAAGTATTACTGTTATTATTCAAATTTCTTCGAAGTTAAAATTAAATGGATATAATAGTTGTTGTAGTAATTTAATTGACAGTAAATACATTTTGGATATGAAAAGTAATAATGTTTATAAGATTATTCTTATATGTTATTTTAATTATTGTCAATTGCCTATTCATTTTCAGTTATTTTCTTGTATGTAAATCTCTTCCTTATCCCCTTTCTGTTGTTTGTTTTGTTTACGTTATTATATGCCTTTTTGAATTCCATAGAATTGGAAGGTACGAAATAACGTTACAAAGGGAAAATTGGGCATATTAGAAATTGTAACCTAATTTGGGATTATTAAAATGGAAGAATATGTAAACACGAATATCGTAAGATTAATTTTATATTAAGTAGAAATGTCATTTGTAAACATGTGATTGACACTAATATTGCACTAAATAAGAAGAACATTGTATTTGACGTTGATGTGTGAACATACCCAATAAACATATTAATATGACATTGATTTGGTGAACATGAATTTGACCTTAATTTGTAGACATATTAATATGACATTGACTGGGTGAATATTTAATTGGCATTAATTTGTAGATATGTCAATAACCCTTTGATTTGAAAACATGTAGTTAATATTGGTCTGTATATGTTAATTTGAGGAACATGATGACTTTAAAGAGAAAATGTTAATATGGAAAATTGTCATTTAAGAGGATATGCTAATTTGAGAATCATAGTAATTTGTCACCTATTGACATTTATATGGGGAGAATAGTTTAACTGGGAAAAACATATTAATTTGACACTTATGAGCATTCATTTTAATTGGGGGAAAACATGTAATTAAATGTTTATGTCCATTTTATGGTTAAATTTAGGAAAAACATGATATTATGTTCAATAAATGTTAATTTGGACATTTACGCTCATTTGATGCTTATGTTCATTTATCTTCCGTGTCCCTATTCTACTGTTTTATTTAATGTCTTGTTTATATAGCTAATTTGTAACATTTGATTTGATTATGTTGTTCTCCTTCTCCTTTCCCTTTTTATTTAAGCCGAGCCTAGGCCACCAAGAGCCTAGGCCATTCTCATTTAAGATTGCATATAATTAAATATGGGATAATATGAAATGACAATGAAAAAGGAGAGTTTAGGGGCATATTATGAATAGAGGACTTTTGACTGTAATTTGCGAATATAACCGATAGGAAGAATATTCAAATATGTAAACATGTTAGATTAGACTTAATATAGAGATTAAGTAAAAACATGTTATGAAAATATAAGTACCAGATGTAAGATAAGTAAACTGAATTACTATAATGAATATGTACATCTGGACCGGTGCTTGTTTTGGGGAAAATAGTTGTATATATAATAGTATTTACACAAAAATGTATATTACAACCATGCGTACTAATGAATTTAAACCTTCTAAGTTAACCCTGATAATTAATAAGCTAAGACGTACCTTGTTCTGTTGTTGTATCGGGTTTTGGGGACTATTAAATCCTGGTTACTTGGGGGGAACAAGCTCAGGGGTTTTGGCTTGTGTCATTCTTGTTGTGTGGAGCCCATATCAGTCAGTATCTCTATTGGTATCTTGCTAGGGGGACTCACACTAGGTAGGGGCCAGGGCATGCTTTACTGAACTAGATATTAAGAGTTTCAAAAGAGGAAGGTAGGTACGGGAGCGTTCTGGCGGAGTCATTAGCGTGCATGGGTCTGATAATGGAAACTAAGTCGTTGTAACACTAGTAAATAGGTCTGTTTTCTATAAGTTACTGGGTTAGGGAGTGATACACCCTACTGTCGGGGTTAACATGGGTATTTATGTAGTTGGGAGCTGGTCGTTGGAATAGTAATTAGGGTAACACCTAATCCTATTATGTAATTAGGTACATATAATCTGACTGTTTTGTAATTAGGGTAACACCTAATCCTATAATGTAATTAGGGTACACCTAATCTTGATCTTGTTGTTATGTAATTAGGGTAACACCTAATCTTGCTATGTAATTAGGGTACATCTAATCCTGATCATGCTATTATGCAATTAGGGTACACCTAATCCTGATCCTGCTGTTATGTAATCAGGGTAACAACTAGTCATGTTATGTAATTAGGGTACACCTGATCATGTTCCTACTGTTGTGTAATTAGGTTAATGTTAGGGAATGTTGAATGGATCGTTAAGGCAAAACAAACATTAGAGGATGGGTGAATAGTATTTATGAGAATTAAAAAAAAATCTAAAACTTATGTGAACTACAAGATGAATCAAACATCACAAACACAATCACAGACACAGATTCAAACACAGATGCAAAATAAACAGAAATAAAGATGTAGAAAAGGAAAGAGCACACTGGATTTTATACTGGTTCGGATTGCTCCTGCGATAACCCAAACCACTGTGCCATGGAAGCAAGGATAATCAGTGGAATATAACACATAAACAATAACAGTAGAACAGAAATATATCATCACTCCAGATAATGTACATCAAAATACACTGGAAATAATATAATCATCAGAGTTACACAGCATAACAGAATCATACTTAGTACAGAATACAATTCTAGCTTAATATAAAATGTCTGCAGCGGAATCAAATATAATATTGATAATGAAGTCTGAACAGAATAATAGAAATGATAGAATCCATCTTCAGGTCCATAGCTATCCAGAATGAGCCTGCTAAAACCTGAATACAAGCCCGCCCATGTAGAAAACAGGGGCACCCGAGTTTGCAAAGTGAAACAAACTACGAGTCAGTCATGCGACTGGTATGAGAAATCTTACCTAACTTATTTAATAATAAGGTCAATCACAGGACCATGCCGCTAATGCAAAATGAGTTTACTCCGTTGGATTGCCAGTTCATGAAATAAAATAAATCTTTTAAACAACGCAATGCTTTTTAGAAAAATGAAGCCATTATAAGACTCAAGTCCCATCACATAATGCAACACAAGCCGGAGGATAGAGTTTTTGCTTATAATGGCCAAAATATGCTTGATATGTACAAAACAAAATCATTTGATATTATTATTATTAGTGTTTGTATGTTTCAAAAACAATTTCAATCATAATGAATCAATCATAGACGGCATGAGTACCATATATCATGTCTCTGTATATGGGTTTATAATCAAAACCACAATGTCACATATTGGAAATTGGATTTCCGTCATGAACCAAGGCAAGGGATCGTCCATACCAAATTCGAGACAATCTAGCCTACTATGTCTTAAGATCAGTCGCAACTGCACCTGGAGCGTCTATGCTGGTCCACCCTTATGTTTGTGGATTATAATTCCTGAACAATACGTTTCCCGCCCTATGGGGCGTAAATCTGGTCAGTATATTGACCATACAATCCATCGGCCGCGTAGTGACTGATATATCCGAGGTGCCTCGCTTTCCATCATCCACATAGTAAAATGTATGGGCTTCATACCATAACACCACTCCTAGCTAGAAAGGAAGGCATGTCCTCCCTGAGGCCCTCTTCCGTTTCTGGTTCACACCGGGTGTGAGGCTCGCAAATTAACGCTATACACAAAGCTATGTTATTTAAAGTCGTGCTTTGATCATCAACCACAAGACCCTGCTTTTTAACAAAAGCCTTGATCACATGCCACTCAGTGTGCCACACTGTCAGTCCATACTGTACCACTGATTTCCACTAATATACAACCTCTAAGCTCATATGTCTCAGAGAAGGGCGTTAAGCAAGAGAATAAATTCACCGCCTCCAAACAAATATATATTTAATAGAGATCAATGAATACAGCGCGGAATACAATATCAGGCATAAAATCCATTTGCAAGTCCGTTTTGGGTCTGAACGAAACCGGAGGCACCTTATTCCTCGTCCCATATGTCCAATACAGGAGAGAGGCCCTCGCACATCTGGACAATCAACAAATACGTCCGGACGCTACCACTATAACCCCTCCATGGGAGCTACCCACATCCAGGGCATTAGTAGTAATCCATACGATGTGAAGATCACCGATCTTGCACTGTCTTCATATCTTCTACTTTTAATCATTGATCAATTATTTGAAATGAGAATTAACTCGGTCTTTTCAAATAATTCACGTATACATAGAATTCGAATAAATTCTTTCCATGGTTAAACTATTTGACATTCATGTTTCAGTTCATTAATATAATTTTCATGTCAAATATATCCAGTCATCAAAATATCTGATAATCCAAGTAAAATCGGATTATTTCCATTCCACATCATTTATAATATTTGAAAACGATCTATCACTATATATATAGTCCATTTTCATCGAACGACGTTTCAGGTCCTTCGATGACACTGACACTGTTTTCATTCAGATTTGAATTAAATATTTCACAAAATCTAATCGTTGGATCTTAACAAATGTTATATCGTTGGAAAGATCTTTTCAAAGCGGATCCAACGGTTCTGGTTTTGGGAAAATCGGATGGTCGGATTTGTCGATATAATCGTTTAAAATTACGATTCCAAAAAGCGAACTACAGCGTCATTATTCATTTTATTTTAAATTATATTTATATATATATAATTCATTTGATGATTTCTAAACCATTTTCACTTCAAAAATTTGGCTGATGCCTTTAAATTTCGAAAATTTTCTCCATAGCCTCCTTTCTTCGAAGAGCGTTTTGGAAATTTATTGGGCCGTATTAGGCACCCAATAAATCTAGAAAAAGCATACACAATTTTTAGTGACCAATCTAAGCCTAAGGGAGAGTGTATGCATCATATCTCTAGAGATAATATCTCGTCACCTTGTCCAGTTTTGGAAAATAAATAATCCATGTGTCGTATCTAATAACTAGAGAGACGTGATTATTGTCAACTCCAAACCCGTGTGGGGTTTTTATTTAATCTGACAATTTACCGTTATATTTTATCTAGTCCATATCGGTCCTCAGTTCAACCTGAAATGCAGTCATCGCCATACAAGCCTCTTGCTTGTATTGTAATTCCAACCTCGTCATATAAGCTTCAAATGCTTATATGGTATAGATAGAGTATGTTATCTTCAGGTGTATGCCATGTTGTGTAGTTCAAAATTTATTGTTGTTATCCTATGGCCTTGTTTATAATCTCACACAGAACGACCATCACACCGCATCCAATGTCATTCACAGGAGTTTATATAATAAATAAAACTGCGCAGCCAACTCATTAAGGTTTACCTATTTGTCGGGCACGCTAATAAATATTTACTCAACAGCAAATCCATTTACCTGTTTAGCATGTGTGTGTATACATATATATATATATATATATATATATATATATATATATATATATATGCATATCTAAGCTAAAATAATATTTTTAGCAAACAAATATATATTTCCATACATGGTTATTTTTAACACTTCATATACATGTTAAAAATGATGTTTTTAACAAACAAATATTTATTTCAACACATGCCTATTTTTAACACTTCATATACATGTTAAAAATGATGTTTTCAATGAACCAAAATTTATTTTAACACATAGCTATTTTAACACTTCATATACATGTTAAAAATAATATTTTCAATGAAAAAAAAATTATTTTAACACATGGATATTTTTAATGGTTCATGCATACAACAAAAATGTTATTTTTATTGTTCAAACAATTTATTCAACACATGAATATTTTTAGTGGTTCATACATACCATAAAAATGTTATTTTTGTTGTTCACATAATTTATTCAACACATGAATATTTCTAGTGTTTCATACATACAATAAAAATGTTATTTTTATTGTTCAAACAATTTATTCAACAAACGAATATTTTTAGTGGTTCATACATATAATAAAAAAGTTATTTTTATTGTTCAAATAATTTATTCAACACAACAACTATTTTATATAGTTCATTTCAGAAAATTTCAGCATTATAACGGTAGGGTGCTATAGCACCGGCATAGTGTCTAAGCACTGCTCCTCTTCCGACCTAGGACTTGCAACCTTACAACAATTTCCTTTCAATGATTTCCACTATACAATTCATTTTCACAACACAATGAGTTTACCACAAACCCGATTGTAACGACCCGCATTCTACGCATCATAGAATCGTAGAATATTTATTTCTGTCATATACGAAGTCGTATGGTCATGTAACTTTGGGAGACGACTATTGGGGTCATTTCCCATGTTCATGATTTTTCCCGATTTTTAAATGACCATTTTACCCCTAGTTGGCACTGTTTTGGCCATAACTTTTGACTGGAAAGGAATTTTGACCTGAAACCACTTCCATTGCATCCGGATGATGGTTTCTCTTTCCGTAGAATGGTCACATTAGCCAAACGGACTTACCGTTTAGGAGATATGGCTGAAACAAGTTTCAGATGGTGAAAAACAGCTTAATTGGGCTTAAACGGGTGATTAGCAGCTAGGCCCAAGGGGAATTTCGGGTTTAGGGAGATATAGGTGCTGATTAGGGTTAGAAAACATTTCTTTAGACATTTTCCAGCCGCCACTTTCATTCCTCTTAATCTAGTCATGGCCTCCACTCTCTAAATCTCTCTAAAACACCCAAAAATCACCTTCTAATTGAAGATTAGGCTTAGCAAACATTAAATTAAGAAGAAAAAGCACCAAAGCAAGGTTGGAGCTGCTGTATAAGATTGGGAACAGCGCCAAATCAGAGAATATTTCAATTTTGGGGTTCTAGTTGTGGCAAAGGTGAGTGATAGCATCATTTTGACACTAATTACGGTTAATTAAGGGTAATTAGTGGAGATTAGCGAATTTATACGTAAATAAATTCTGGAAAAATTCTTAAAATTCTAAAATAATGTTTTAAGGCTCTGTTAGAAATTTGGGTTAATTTCGATGTGTTTTGCTAATCGTATGCTTAAAACATGATTAAGAGGGATTATAGGAAAATGTGAGGTTTTGGCCACTTTTGATCCATTTTGATTCATTTAAATTGTTGTTTGTTGCTTGTGGTTGCTGTTATATGTTGCTATGACTCTTTGGTATGTTTTATGATTGATTAGAATAGTTAGATTGGTCGAAAACGCCGTCGTATGGCGCAAAACACTCGCTAGAAAAGCTGCAGGAAATGCTACAGAGATCCGGATCGGATCGGGTAGGGGATCGGATCGGGTAGGGATCGGATCGGACATGTCTGAACCGGATCGGGGCGTGGTATTTTCTGGGGCATGACGTGAAGAGGCGACAAGGAAGGCCTGATCGGATCGGAGGGGCGTAGTGTGGGATCGGAAGGGACAAGGAGGACTGAAGTGGAAGAAAGTGGAGCATGGATACCATATTCTGAACCGAATACCCGAACCGAACTGATGCTGACGAGACGGAGACGGAGACATTCAAGCTATGGGGTATCCGAACCGAACCGCTTCAGAATCACCGAACTGAACCGCATGAGGGAGAGCACCGAACCGAACCGCATGAGGGAGAAGGACCCGAACCCAGAAGAAGGTGGCACTCCGAACCGAACCGGGGAAACGTATCCGAACCGAACCGAGCATGGGGAACCGGACGTGTACTTTTACTACTTCGTGATGACTCTTCTGAAGACCCACTCCAATTCGATCAAACCCGAGATGCAAGGGAAGTCCAAATGAGAAGTTAGAGCTTAAGATTCAGATGGGAATCAACGAGTTCGCTTCATGGTTGGGCTTTGCTGCGGGACGCGTGTCAAGGAGTTATCGACGTCTATAGCTTTGGACCACTATGGTAGGAGGTACGAAGGCGGATTCAGGGCCATTATGGCATCGGTAGAACCAAGGGCTACGACCAATGAAGTGGGTCATTGAAATGTTTGGTCATGACTCCAAGTGTTTGGCTTGGTCATAGCAGGGTTTCTACAAGTCGGGATTCGTCGTTGCCTCAGTTTTGTCTAGTGTTCCAAAGTGGTAGATGTCGTACGCTTTGCGCACTGAGTGAGAGATGTGAGGATGGTTGCTATGGATGATTTGTTTGCTATCATTGTGACATGCACACCCCACCCCCGTATTCTTACACTATTTGTTATGGCACCTTGGAGTATTGTACGGTATGTGGTACTAACTCTTTGGTTGCAGGTCCAGGTTCAGGTATGGTTTAGTATACCTGTTATTACTCTGTTTAGATGCTTATCGCTCATACCAGGCTTTATGTCTGACCCAGAGTTTTATGTCTCTTCTTATTACTCTGGGTGCTCACACGAGCAGACTAGAGACAGGTTAGCTGGTGATGCACGGGTAGATGATCCGGAGACGAGCAGGAGGCTTCCACGTAATATATGTAGTATTCTCCCTGTATTGTTGAAGATCACTGCTTGGGCATTGGTGGTGTATCTTCTACTTTAGTTTTCTTTTGATTAGAGACAGTAAATTTGGAAAGTTGTAATAAGCTGTATTTGGATTTCCGCTGCTCTGATGTTGACATTAATTATTAGTTATCAGCTTATACACTGTCTCACCTGTTTTATGTCAAGTATGTTATTACTATATTTTATTCCATGCGCTGTGAGACATTCTACAGGTTCCTTGATTAGTTCATTCCCTTCTTTCCTTTCTTCTGACGACCGTCTTGTGCTAGTCAGGGATGTGTACAGCGCACTTTCGGAGGAAATGCAGGCTGGTGCGGGGCGGGCCGTCACACTTGGTATCAGAGCTCTAGGTTGCGTAGTTAACCTAGGGAAGTTATCAGGGAGAGATATTATGCGTATACGAGAGAGCGTATTTGTGATTACTTTGGTTTTTAAAAGCTATATATATATATATATATACTATTAGTAGTATAAGGATGAAGTCGTACTGCACTAGCACCACTATGGAGTCGTTAATCATTTCCTTTTTCAGATTGACGATGAGCCGATATGTTAGAGGTACCGGTAGGGGAGCCAATAATGGGAGTGCTGCTGACATGAGGACGATGTTTACTGACCTCATGAGGGAGATGCTTAGAGATGTACAGAGGGCAGCTCCCAATGGTGGAAATGGTGGTGGTCCAATAGTGCAGGCGCCAAGAGTCGACTTCGCCAAGCTGAATAAGGACTATACTAGCCTTGGTGGGAAGCCGTTCCACGGAACGGAGTCGGCCACGGATGTTCAGGATTGGTTGAATAGTTGCAAACGTATCTTCGAGGATTTGGGTATCGAGGATGCAATGAAGAGAAAGCTAGCGTCCCGTCAACTGCAAGGGCGGGCAATGAATTGGTGGAATGCTATAAAGGCAGCTACTCCCGAAGATCAGATTACTTGGGAGCAGTTTAAGGCTCACTTTAGTGAGAAGTTCATTCCAGCTGCTCAGAAGTCAGTGTTGTTTAAGAAATTCTTGGAGCTCAAGCAGAATGGCAGAGCTGTCTCGGAGTACATTGCTGAATTCGACACTTTGTCAAAGTATGGGTTATCTCTTATTGATACTGCCGAGAAAAAGAATGAGAAATTCATAACTGGGTTAGATCAGTACTTAGGGGAAAGGCTTATTAACCACATCGATGAGACATTTGAGTCGATTGTGGGGAAAGCATTAAGATCAGAGAGTCTCTACCCTAAGCCGAAGACTGAGGTTGCATCCGCAGATGAGCCAAAGCCACAAGTAAGTGGTGGAGGCAAGGGTGGTTCCCAGAATAAGAGAAAACAGAACCAGACTAAGGATGGCCAGAAGGAAAAGAATAAGCAAGATGTGGAGTGCTTCAGCTGTGGTAAGAAGGGCCATTATGCTAGTAATTGTCGGGCCAAGCCAGCGGATAGGAAGTGCTTCAACTGTGGCCAAATGGGACATCACAAGGACAAGTGTCCACAGCCCCCTAAAGAAAAGCAAATGGTGAAAGCATACGCTCTTAATGCTATTCCTTCTTCGTCGAATGCCCCAACTGCGGCGGAGAAGGGAAAGAATGTCGTCATTCAAGGTATGCTTTCTGTTTATGATGTTCCTGTTAGAGTTTTGTTTGATACCGGAGCTTCTAGTTCTTTCATATCTAGTGACCTGGTAGATAGGTTGGGATTGGAGCCCGAGATTGTCGATAGACCTTTAGTAGTGACGAACCCGATTGGTGGTTCGACTAGCCTTAGCATGATTTGTCGTAATGTGGTCTTATCGAGTCATGGATGCATGTTTGTTTGTGATTGCTTTGTTTTGGGCTTTACTGGGTTTGGCATTATTTTGGGAGTAGATTGGCTCCAAAGATATGGGGTGGTGGTAGACTGTGAGGGCTTGTTGGTGACAGCTAGAGCGGATGATGGGCGGAGGATAGTGTTTGGTGGTCTACCCAGTAAGGGGGTATTGGCTAGTTTTCTAAACTCCCTCGACATTCCGCATAGTGAGTTGTCAGGTTTGCCCGTGGTTGGCCAGTATCCGGATGTTTTCGAAGAAGTGACCGGACTTCCACCACACCGAGAGATTGAGTTTCGTATTGATTTGGTAAAGGATGCCAGGCCTATAGTGATGCCACTTCGTCGTATGGCACCAAGGGAGCAGCGAGAGCTCGAGGTGCAAGTCAGCGATCTTTTGAAGAAGGGATTTATCAGAAGGAGTGTTTCTGAATGGGGAGCACCAGTTGTGTTTGCTACCAAGGCGGATGGTTCCCTTCGTTTGTGTGTAGACTACCGCGAATTGAATAAAGTGACGAGGAAGAACAAGTATCCTCTACCGCGGATAGATGATTTGTTTGATCAGTTGAGTGACGCGAGATTATTTTCTCAGTTGGATCTCGCGACAGGTTTTCATCAGCTTAGAGTGGAAGCTGAGAGTATAGCTAAAACGGCATTTCGGACGCCGTCTGGGTTTTATGAGTGGTTGGTCATGCCATTCGGGCTGACCAATGCCCCAGCATATTTTGTAGATCTTATGAATAGGGTATTCAGAGATCAGTTGAATAAGTTTGTCCTTGTGTTCGTTGATGATATTTTGGTCTACTCGAGGACAGAGGAAGAACACAAGGGACATTTAAGAATAGTGATGGAGGTGTTGAGAAAAGACCAATTGAAAGCAAAGTTTTCTAAGTGTCACTTCTGGAAGAGGGAAGTGAGGTTCTTGGGCCATGTTGTATCAGAGAATGGTATTGCCGTGGACCCGGCAAAGGTGGCTACGGTACAGGATTGGCCTACGCCCAAGAATGCAACAGATGTAAGGAGTTTCTTGGGGTTAGCGGGATATTATCGTAAGTTTATCCAAAGTTTCTCCAAGATAGCGACACCATTGACCCAGTTGACCAAGAAGAATCAAGCTTTTGTCTGGGATGAAAGGTGCGAGAGTGCATTTAAAAATCTAAAGGACAAGTTGACAAGCGCACCAGTGTTAGTCATTCCTAAAGGGGATGAAGAGATGACGGTATACACGGATGCCTGTGGTACCGGACTGGGTGCTGTATTGATGCAAGGCGGTAGGGTTGTAGCTTACGCAAGTCGGCAATTGAAACCGCACGAGAGAAGATACCCTACCCATGATTTAGAATTGGCAGCAATCGTGTTCGCATTAAAGATGTGGAGACACTATCTCTTGGGAGAAAGATTTGAGCTGTTTACAGATCATAAGTCGTTAAAGTATCTCTTCTCTCAGAAAGATCTGAATCTCCGTCAGCAGAGATGGTTAGAGTTCTTAGCTTCCTATGATTTTGACATCGCATACACACCGGGAAAGGGCAATGCGGTGGCTGATGCATTGAGTAGAAGACATGCCCGCTTAGGGGCTATGTTCCTTGAATGGAAGCAACTGGAGTTTATCGCGGGGTTTGATTTCAGACCAAAGTGCGAATTGGATCCAGAAATGTTAGCAAGTTTGACGATCAGACCCACTTTGATTGAGCGGATCGGCTCTAGTCAGAGGGACGATCCTAATCTATTGGAAATCATCTCCAAATTAGAGATGGGTATCGATGAGGAGATGAACAAGTATGGGCTTGATCGAGATAGATGGCTTAGAAAGAATGGGAAGCTTGTTGTACCCAATGTCAATGGATTGAGGGATGAAGTGCTTAGAGAATGTCATCACTCAAAGCTGACTATACACCCTGGTGGTAATAAAATGTATAGAGACATAAAACGGACTTACTACTGGGAAGGAATGAAAAGAGACGTTGGGAAGTTTATATCCAAGTGCATGAATTGCCAGCTAGTTAAAGCCGAGCAAAAGAAGCCTAGTGGGTTGTTACAGCCCTTAGAAATTCCCGAATGGAAATGGGAGCAAGTCTCGATGGATTTCATCGATGGATTACCAAGGACTAGATCGGGATATGACAGCATTTGGGTAATTGTAGATCGACTGACTAAAAGTGCAAGGTTTATACCAGTCAAATCGACCAGAACGGCAGCTAAGTTAGCAGAATTGTATATGAAGTGGGTAGTGAGATTTCATGGAGTACCTAAAAGCATTGTGAGCGACCGAGACCCGTTGTTCACTAGTGGGTTTTGGAAGAGCTTACAAGAGGCTCTAGGGTCAGAGTTACATCTCAGTACCGCATATCATCCTCAGACCGACGGTCAGACGGAAAGGGTGAATCGTATTTTGGAAGACCTCTTGAGAGCATGTATATTGGATTTTGGTGGATCGTGGGATGACCATTTGCATCTAGTAGAGTTTGCATATAATAATAGCTACCAATCCAGTATCGGTATGGCTCCGTTTGAAGCTTTGTACGGAAGACCATGCAACTCACCATCATGTTGGATAGAGACTGGCGAGAAGTTTATGCTTGGACCAGATGTGGTAAGGGAAACTTCAGATAGAATCAAGACCATTCAACAACGAATGAAGGCTGCCCAAGATAGGCAGAAGAGTTATGCTGATAAGAGGAGAAGGGACGTAAAATTCTCCGTTGGCGACTTGGTGTTTGTCAAGATTTCTCCGTTGAAGAGCGTAATACGATTCGGCAGGAGAGGCAAGTTGACACCAAGGTTTGTTGGCCCATTCCCTGTTCTTGAACTAGTCGGGAATTTGGCGTATAGAATTGACTTACCAGAGAAGATGACAGGAGTTCATAACGTATTTCATGTTTCCCAACTAAGGAAGTTCGTTCACGACTCAGATATGACTATTTCACCTGATCAGTTAGAGGACTTCGAAGTAGAACCCGAGGCGGTTGGGAACCGCAAGCCGGCCCGTATTGTCGAGCACGACATGAAGCAACTTCGAAGGAAGGCGGTGAAGCTAGTCAAGGTTCAGTGGGGCGAGGACGAGAATGATTGTACTTGGGAGACAGAGGAGAACATTAGGAAGACTTATCCGGAACTCTTTGCCTGGTAAGATTTTGACTTCGATTTAGTTTTCCGCGTGCTAGGATAGGCTTGTTCGCTTGTTTTGCATGATTGATTGTTCTATATGGTTGTTAGGCATGCGGGATCCTTTGTTTTGGGTTAAGGAATTTCGGGGACGAAATTTCTTAAGGGGGAGAGAGTGTAACGACCCGCATTCTACGCATCATAGAATCGTAGAATATTTATTTCTGTCACATACGAAGTCGTATGGTCATGTAACTTTGGGAGACGACTATTGGGGTCATTTCCCATGTTCATGATTTTTCCCGATTTTTAAATGACCATTTTACCCCTAGTTGGCACTGTTTTGGCCATAACTTTTGACTGGAAAGGAATTTTGACCTAAAACCACTTCCATTGGCTCCGGATGATGGTTTCTCTTTCCGTAGAATGGTCACATTAGCCAAACGGACTTACCGTTTAGGAGATATGGCTGAAACAAGTTTCAGATGGTGAAAAACAGCTTAATTGGGCTTAAACGGGTGATTAGCAGCTAGGCCCAAGGGGAATTTCGGGTTTAGGGAGATATAGGTGCTGATTAGGGTTAGAAAACATTTCTTTAGACATTTTCCAGCCGCCACTTTCATTCCTCTTAATCTAGTCATGGCCTCCACTCTCTAAATCTCTCTAAAACACCCAAAAATCACCTTCTAATTGAAGATTAGGCTTAGCAAACATTAAATTAAGAAGAAAAAGCACCAAAGCAAGGTTGGAGCTGCTGTATAAGATTGGGAACAGCGCCAAATCAGAGAATATTTCAGTTTTGGGGTTCTAGTTGTGGCAAAGGTGAGTGATAGCATCATTTTGACACTAATTACGGTTAATTAAGGGTAATTAGTGGAGATTAGCGAATTTATACGTAAATAAATTCTGGAAAAATTCTTAAAATTCTAAAATAATGTTTTAAGGCTCTGTTAGAAATTTGGGTTAATTTCGATGTGTTTTGCTAATCGTATGCTTAAAACATGATTAAGAGGGATTATAGGAAAATGTGAGGTTTTGGCCACTTTTGATCCATTTTGATTCATTTAAATTGTTGTTTGTTGCTTGTGGTTGCTGTTATATGTTGCTATGACTCTTTGGTATGTTTTATGATTGATTAGAATAGTTAGATTGGTCGAAAACGCCGTCGTATGGCGCAAAACACTCGCTAGAAAAGCTGCAGGAAATGCTACAGAGATCCGGATCGGATCGGGTAGGGGATCGGATCGGGTAGGGATCGGATCGGACATGTCTGAACCGGATCGGGGCGTGGTATTTTCTGGGGCATGACGTGAAGAGGCGACAAGGAAGGCCTGATCGGATCGGAGGGGCGTAGTGTGGGATCGGAAGGGACAAGGAGGACTGAAGTGGAAGAAAGTGGAGCATGGATACCATATTCCGAACCGAATACCCGAACCGAACTGATGCTGACGAGACGGAGACGGAGACATTCAAGCTATGGGGTATCCGAACCGAACCGCTTCAGAATCACCGAACCGAACCGCATGAGGGAGAGCACCGAACCGAACCGCATGAGGGAGAAGGACCCGAACCCAGAAGAAGGTGGCACTCCGAACCGAACCGGGGAAACGTATCCGAACCGAACCGAGCATGGGGAACCGGACGTGTACTTTTACTACTTCGTGATGACTCTTCTGAAGACCCACTCCAATTCGATCAAACCCGAGATGCAAGGGAAGTCCAAATGAGAAGTTAGAGCTTAAGATTCAGATGGGAATCAACGAGTTCGCTTCATGGTTGGGCTTTGCTGCGGGACGCGTGTCAAGGAGTTATCGACGTCTATAGCTTTGGACCACTATGGTAGGAGGTACGAAGGCGGATTCAGGGCCATTATGGCATCGGTAGAACCAAGGGCTACGACCAATGAAGTGGGTCATTGAAATGTTTGGTCATGACTCCAAGTGTTTGGCTTGGTCATAGCAGGGTTTCTATAAGTCGGGATTCGTCGTTGCCTCAGTTTTGTCTAGTGTTCCAAAGTGGTAGATGTCGTACGCTTTGCGCACTGAGTGAGAGATGTGAGGATGGTTGCTATGGATGATTTGTTTGCTATCATTGTGACATGCACACCCCACCCCCGTATTCTTACACTATTTGTTATGGCACCTTGGAGTATTGTACGGTATGTGGTACTAACTCTTTGGTTGCAGGTCCAGGTTCAGGTATGGTTTAGTATACCTGTTATTACTCTGTTTAGATGCTTATCGCTCATACCAGGCTTTATGTCTGACCCAGAGTTTTATGTCTCTTCTTATTACTCTGGGTGCTCACACGAGCAGACTAGAGACAGGTTAGCTGGTGATGCACGGGTAGATGATCCGGAGACGAGCAGGAGGCTTCCACGTAATATATGTAGTATTCTCCCTGTATTGTTGAAGATCACTGCTTGGGCATTGGTGGTGTATCTTCTACTTTAGTTTTCTTTTGATTAGAGACAGTAAATTTGGAAAGTTGTAATAAGCTGTATTTGGATTTCCGCTGCTCTGATGTTGACATTAATTATTAGTTATCAGCTTATACACTGTCTCACCTGTTTTATGTCAAGTATGTTATTACTATATTTTATTCCATGCGCTGTGAGACATTCTACAGGTTCCTTGATTAGTTCATTCCCTTCTTTCCTTTCTTCTGACGACCGTCTTGTGCTAGTCAGGGATGTGTACAGCGCACTTTCGGAGGAAATGCAGGCTGGTGCGGGGCGGGCCGTCACACCGATCAATTTTATTGCAACCACAATCAATCATTCACAATCAATTTCACACTACAGTCATCACACAATCATCAATGGTTTAACGGAAAGTAGTGGAAGGAGCTACTAAGCCCCATTTGCAACCTAATATATTTTTCTCCAATTTATTTGAATTTAGAAATCTCGCATTGAGTTCCACTCCTTCAAAAATTGTAGATAGCTCCAAACACCTTCTAGTCTCTTCTAGAATGCAGAATACACTGTAACGAGTCCAATGTCCCTTGTTTCACTGAATTTTGACAACATATGAAAAAGATATGATTTTTATTCGTTAATCTAACTTTGCAACGCTTTTAAGTGTTGTAAATCATTTAAAATATAAACCCCGTTACCTTCAGCCTTGGTTTGAAACTAGGTTTCGAACTTGCGCCTAATCCGTTGCACTAAGGGACGATCAGGTTGCACCACGTCGTAGAGCTACAGGAGGCGCGCCTGGGGCTGGTTGGCACGTCGAGCTCGAGCAACGGTGACAGTCGGATTCTGGAGATGAACGAACGGACTTTGGAGCGACGGTTTTGGAGAAACACGCGACGATATGGGACCAAACTGGTATAGATTTGAAGATAGGAAAATTCTCTAAAAAATCCCCTAAAGAATCGATCGATTTCATTGCATGGATTGAAAGTTATGGAGGAGAGATGGATTGAGCTATTTATCGTCGTCGAACAGGGAGGGATCGGGTTTTTCCAGAAATGATTTGGTCAATGCTATTTTTCCATTAGATGGTATATTTATAGAATTTATTTTTAATTCATTTAAATCCAAAAATAGTGTTTTCTTATCCGAACTCTAAATCAAACCCAACGAGTATCGCTCGTAGCTAAATACCCCCATTCCGAACACAATGGAATATGTTCCGTGAGCCTATTTGATTGTTTCTGCCAGTTTTTCTTCAAATTAAAATATATAACATTCAACATTGAATATGAACGTACATTTCAAATTGCCGAGGCTACATATTGACTCCGAAATTCCCGAAATATAAATCTTGCTATGTTTTGACAATACGGTCCTAAAAAAACTAATTTCGTCGAATTTGGAGACCATTTGAAAAATTGCCTTTTTTTGGTTGATCCAATTTGCACTACATTTGCAAAACACATTTTCTTTTGTCAGGCTCACAAATTAATTCCAAAAATTATGGAATTAAAACTTAGCAATTATTTGACATTCCAGATCCAACAAAAGTGGTTTCGTTGAAAACAGAGGTTGTTTGCAAAATGACTATTTTTAAGGGCTTTGTTGTTATTTAAAAATCCAGTTTTTAAATTCTGACGTATTTTCTGCCAAAATCACTCAAAATAAAATTTTTACATTGGTTTTGATTTTCTAGTTTGTTAC